>CM077116.1:158374362-163174362 GCA_039619475.1 Icerya purchasi
TTTTATGTGTACAGGCAATTTCAATCGTCAGAACGAGAAACGTTGCCGAATTTAATGCATGCCGGCTGAACGGATGTCGCTGCATGCAATTTATAATAGAGCACGTCAAAATATCGTTTTACATATAATAAAAGCAGCAGTTTATGTATGTATATATTTCGACGTAGCCGATATATTAACTTCGTACGCTATATCATTATCATTATTATCATTATTATTATTATTATAGGCGTTAACCTATGTTGCTGGAAATAACAACAGAAAAAATGGCGTACAACTGCATACATGCGAAGATGTTTTATTACATTATTTCGCCTTTAAATAACGCGTACACACATACGATGACGTCGCTTGTCGGTCGCATCGGAAGCGAATAATAATTTCTTAAACGGCTTGCAGCCATTCTTATTTGTTATTCTCCGCGCGCCAAATTCGTTTATTTCTCTAAATGACAGTTACACTATCAAACCGACAATAATAATATACATTTTTTATTATATTTTTCCTCTCCCTCAGTTTCCTTCTTCGGGTTCCTCCTTTGGCTTCCTCCTTTGGTTTCCTTCTTTGATTTTCTTTTTCGGCGACTTCAGCCTTTCCTTTTTCCTGCACGTCACTGGTCGATAACAGAGTCCGTAACTTATTACCGCTGCTTTTTCGTATCCTTTTTTCGCTGCATTGTTCCGTTCTCTCGGCCAGATTATCTTGCTACGGCTTCGTTTGTAAAATTCGTTTCCTGCTGAACTAGATAATCAGCAGGAAAAAAAGTTCGTCTTTGTCTGACGTCATCTGTTTCCTCTTCGTAAGATTTTCTTTAAACGTCTTCTTTCCTATTTGTCGTAATTTCCCGTGCTGGTCTGCCGTAATAACAGATTGCTAAAAAATAATTGGCAAGAACCTCTGCCGCTGCTCCAGTGTTAAAAGTTACGACATGTTTTACGCTTTCAATAATTTACAAAAACTTCAGCGGACGCATTTCGATATTACACGTTAACGAATTAATAACATTCAACCGGCTAAGAAAAACCACACACTTTAATATACTCCGTTTGCAGTTGGGCAGTTTCAGAAATAGATCGAGGTCTAAACTTACCTAGGCGCAGTGTGCTCGCTCATCTTCACTATATTCAATCAAATAGATTATTTTCTCGAACTTTTAGAATAGAATCGCGTTGAGTAGCAAAATAACTGAACAAGAAAACGTGAAGAAAATTAAAATTCTCGATCTCCACAATCGGACAGTAGACAGCAATGAAACATACGAACTTTTCATTCCTCTCATGTATACCACGGCTCTTGGGAATATAATAAGACACATAAACCGAGACCGGACAGAGCAGTGAAGGTTAGAAACTGGTACACGTGAACTATGATGCCGATTTGACAAATCATTGTTAACTATACATTTCTAACTACATTTAATACGTATTTTATACTTCCTTTCAATATTTATTTTCTTTTTGTTTTACAAAATATTGATTTATAAAAAAAAAAATTTCATTTAAATTAAAAAATTTATTATCGATATTAAGCGTGGAAACGTAATTTGGAAAAAAGTTACAAAAATCGAAATATAATCAACAATTAAAAATAGTACCAAGCGAAAAAGATTGGTATACGAAGAAAGACGAAAAAATGAAGACAGTGTACAATAGAGACACGTCATAAAAATGAGTGATGGAAGATAAAATATTCGAAACAGTGTTCAATTATGGCAAAGGCAATATGGTAACTCTTAGACGTAAGTTGTATTTAGTATTATTAGCGAGAATAATCGTAGTTTCTGTAAACAACGACTAATAAGACTGATATGCAAATAAAAGTTATCATTAGCTAGGCTGGCCTCTTTGTAATTGTTAATAAAAGTTACCGTTTTTAATATAATGGATGATTTAATTCAGAGAGCCGTATTAATCACCACAGCTTGCGCAGCTATGCGCATTTCTGGTAATTACTTCGTTACATTAATATTTAACTTTATTCGTAAAATTAAATATTGTTATTACTATTATTATAATCTTCGTAAGTGGGGAATATCCGATAGTGACCGATGTGAAGTTCAAGACTATAATTATCTATTTGCATGTCTCCTTAAAATATAAACTTGGAAGCTTATATACGGTGACGCTGATAACTGCTTAATAAAATTTATAAAATATCGGATGAATTATCGTACACAATAGACCGGATACGAGTTAAAATTATTATTATCATTTTCAGTAATCGTTATTATTAATACTACGATGATCGGAGACATAGGCAGCAGTGCTGGGAAGATTACCTTCGGTTGAACGACAAAAAAAAAGGGATCCATCGTCCTACGCTTGGAATTACTGTGTCCGTACTTACGGACAAGTTGGAGGACGGTGGTTTAATAGCTTCAGCTTGAACGCGCTCATCTAACAAAAGAAAATCAAAAACAATACGAAACGAAAAGAAGTTAAAAGAAAGCGAAAAAAAAAAATAAATAAAAGTAAGAATCACAACTTAAAGGTGGAGTACGGCTGGATCCGCCAAAGTAGGTATTGAATTAAACCAGATAAACGAAGTGTAATTAAAGTAAAACGAAAAACACAAAGCTAAGATAATAAAACGGAACAATCTCACCGAATAAACTGATAAGGTAACAATCGATGCTACACGAGATAAACGCCGAGAGACGAAACCCCGTTTATCACACAATCAGCTGGTAGTTCCAACGATCTGGTTACATTTAATTGACACGAGTATACTTTTACTCACTCACGTGACCTAATAGTCGGGCGACGTGAACGACAAGGGAAGAGATAAGATGAAATAAAAAAAAATAACGCTAAAAAACGGGGATGCTCGTCTCCGCTATAGTTCATTAACATCATGGCTGCAACCATCGTGTGCCCCACGGAGTATAGAGCACATTATTCAGTTCGTAGATGCGCATTTCCGCATAATTCTTATTTCGCTGATAAAAGTTTGTAACAACTTCCTCGACTAGTTCTGTTCTTTCATTCTTTTTTTTTTTTTTTTTTTTTTTTTATCTTTAACAGCAACGAAAAAACTCGAAAAAATAAAAGCAAAATATAAAAATAAAACGAACTGAACAAGATAATAATGGAAAAATGACGGAAATGCGTATCTCAGATAAACAAACTTGATTGCAGGTCATTTGGTCGAAGGGTCTCGTTTCGGCTCGCTAGATTTCCCAAGCGACTTTGCAGCCGAACAGATAGCTCTGTCCCAACTCCCACTGGACACAACCACGATGTCGACCCTCCCATTCCGCACTCATTAGCAGCCGCCGCCGCTATCCAACGTCTTAATTATTTTACTGCTGACACCGTTGCGAATCTTGCGCAGCGTAGCTTCAGTTTCGTTGATCTCTCAAAAGAGCGTACGAGAATTGACCGAAAATTCGACTAGTCTCGCTGTCCGTTTCGATGGACTATCCATTCGGGCGGCCATTAACGTCTACAAACCCGTTTCCAATTTAAATTCATCCACCGTATTACACACGGCTACAGTTTAATAAACAACGCGTATTATCGAATAAATTACAATTAATTAAAAGCAAAATGGCGAGAATAAATTTTTTTCTGAATTATTACCGAATTTCAGCTTCACTCGCTTTCATTTATCGCAAAGTCGTTTTTAAACATTATTAAGCGTCATGTTATTGACTCTTTTTCTTTCCATTCTTCTTTGCCGCTGTCAAATACTCCCCCACAATTCTTTTTTTTCTTTCTTTTTTTTTTTTTTTTTTGGTTGCAATTTTGCATTACGTTTAAGGACCCTGCCAAGCTCTGCAACTTGTCGACGTGATCCTAAAAAAATAACACATACCTCATCTTCTTTATTAGTGATATTTATACTTGAAGTCGGAGACATTTTACTCAGTACTACTATACTAACGATTTGTCTTATTTAGATATTCCACGTGTTGTCGTAATATGATTATTATTGTTATTACGTAAAATATTATCTAAACCTAATCTGAAAACTTCTTTTACAACAGAAAATAAAAATTACAACATTTTCCTAGTATAAATCCCCTTATATCCTTTTCATATACATATCTTTGCACATATCTAACACATATATTAATCAATACTTAATATATACTCTCGATAATGTAAGAATCGCTTTATTAACTTTTAATAATTTTATTCATAACCCATTTTTTTATTTCTACTTTGGATGACTTTTTATTTGGCTGTAGTTGTTTAATAATATCTTCTGGTAATGTGTTTAGCAGTTTAAATAGCATATTTATTTTAAAATATTTTCCTCGTGCTTGTTTAAGTTACCGAGTTTACGCAGTTTATAATGACGTAATTTTCTGATATTATAAGTTGGTGGATTTCTTTTTTTCTATTTCAATTTCCTTGTTTAACCATTATAACCAGGTAGTGTAGATATGATTTGGGATTCGGAATATTATTATGTTTTATTAACAGGTTCCTATCTGCATATTTACGTTTTGTATTATTTCTCATTAATGTAGTCAATCATTTTTTTTTTTTTTTTGAAGGTATTTAATATTTTCTTTTTTCTTTTTTTTAGATCCTCCCTTTGGGCACGTCAGCCAAGGACCTACACCCAGAACAAAACAAAAAAGAAAAGAGCCGTCAGTTAAATTTTGATTCGGTCAGATATGGACAATATTAAGATGTACAATAAGGAGCGGGGAGCTTGAGTTTCAGCAAACAAGAATATAGGATACCGCGTTCAACAGAAAAAGATGGACAGTCAAAAAAGATACGTGATTGGCGTCGCAATTCGCCGCTTCATTAGAGTAAAGAGGACAATTTGGAGAAGAAACAAGGGAAAAGCGAAAACGAGAGGAAGGAAGAGCAGAATGGCCAAAACGCAAACGAATCAATCATAGAAATGACAACGGAACATGTTTCATATTAGTTTTATTTGCTTTCCTCCAAACTATTGTTGCATAATTTAAATGTGATTGGCATAGTTCATTACATATTAATAACTTGGTTTTTTTTTTGGACTGTTACATACCTTTTTAGTTTATATAATTGTTTTCCGAATCTTTATGCTCAGGTCACTTACATGGTTAATTAAGATCAATCTACTTTCACGCCCAAATATTTAGAATTGTTTACAGTTTCAATAATGTTGCACTGACAGGTGTTAATATTTTCCGCATGCATGCAATTTGAAGTGTAACATTTTATATTAATTGTGTATGACGGATAGTGGTTACTTGATTTAATCCGTAATAATTTGATTCTTTCAGCATTTATTCGGAGGCATTTGTCATGTAACCATAAATTCAGGTCGTTTGAAGTTGCCTCTCCGCATTAGCGATGTTTTTGTCTGCAGTTGCCAACGCGATGTCATCTGCGTACGCAAATATTTTACCGTATTTTATTGATTTTTTTACGTTCCTCAGGGATATTAGAAAAAGTAATACGGCCAGCACTGTACCTTGGGGGACGCCACATTTCAGGGTAAGTGCTTGACTATACGTATTTCCTATCCTAACTATACTGTTACTTAGGTAATCTATTGAGGGGTGAAATCGAATATCGGTTTCCGTATCGCAGAGAAGTCACATCTGCGGCAGAGTGGGATCATCCCAGAAGGAGAGCAATAAACAGGCTGATCCTCTTCAGACGCGGACATTATGAAAATCCCTTTAATAGCTTGTCTAGAATATGTATATACGAGATTCACTATCATACTATCATACACTTTTTGACTACATTACGAGAGTAAATTATCGTATAAAAAAGCTAATATAAATACCTTAGTTCTTATCGGCCGGTTTATATTTTACTTTTTTTTTTGAATATAACGGAGCGGTCTTGTAATTCTGCATAGCCGTGGCGAACCCACAAGTTGATCCGTAACGATTTTCTGTTCTCTTTAACGCGCTGGTATCGAATTATTTTTTTACTACGTATATTATTTTCGTTATTTCCGCATCTTTTGTTTTAGACCGGCAAAGGTATATAATCATTTAGGCTCTCGCTGAACTCTAGAGACTACTCTGATTGTGTTGTTCCGCGAGTTCAGCCTGCGAATACTCCCGTGTAGCTTTTAGGGGTAGCCCGCGGTTTTTGGCGTGTTCCAAAAATACTTATCCACCTCTTGGCTTCTGTGCCATCAACGCAGAGGTCTGTCGCTGAGAATGCGCTGGAGTAATTATATCGAAAATATTATTATTAGGCCTTTGCAAGTTTCCCCGACGTACTGTTTCTCGATTTTGTTTTCACCAGAAGATCTTGACGCTGTTATTCGCTTGGTTCGCTGGCAACATATAATGCTCGGGCCACCGCAGCCGCAGCCTGTCGTTTACGTAAAAGTGACGGCCAAAGGAAGCTGCTACGGATTTGGTCAGAGCCATGGCCATGTCACGATAGTCCAAGTTTCGCTTTTATACCTTATTCGCCCTGACGTGTTATCTCTTTGCGCGGTCATGATGTCGACATATGTCGGAAATGTCGTGTGCGTCTTCATCTAGGACGGGTCTATCTATTTCGTCGCTGAAAACACTTGGGAGCTATTATCCCGCCTGCGACAGACCATTTCGTTGCTGCTTTTCTTTCCGCCAGAGCTGTACGTCGCATTCTGAAAGAAAATCGAAAAATCTTTTGTCTCTTCATGTGCTTTCTGGATCAGTTGGTTTTCGCTTATTTCGGCTTATGCTCCCTATGTGGCGCTAGTTGATTGTCTAGATAATATTTCGCAAGCGGCTAAGCTATTTCATCAATTTGGAATGTTCGTCCTACGTTGCCTTGCTGGTAAAGTGAACAAACCGGTACGAGTTCATTTTTAGTACCTTCGAAGAGAGCTCGAGGTAAGCGCCAAAACTAACGTGTGATTTACGATGCTGAACTGTTTTTGTTTCTTTTTTCTTTTTTTTTTTTTTCATTTCTTTATGCCGTAGAGTATGTAACAGTTGTTTCGTTGTATGTTGCTGCGAAACGCATTTTTCGAATTTCGTCCTCAAATTTAAAACTGAGAAAAATATCTTAAGCATAAACTTTGCCAAGTTAATCTACCAAATTATAATTTTGCATTAAAATTCGTTAAACGGTCTTGGAAATTTTTTTTAAAATCCTCTAAATTTTGTCACGGGAAAAGAGCTTCGCCCTGTTTTTAGCATAAATTAATAATCACGCTTCCGCCAAAACTATTTACTCCGCTTAACTCAAGTTCCGTACGTGCATCGTCACATCAAAAAAATGTTTAGACAAAAAAAAAAAAAAAAGGAAGAAAAATGTGTCTCGCTGATTAATTCTAACAGCCAATTATATGCAACTCTATCCCACCAGATCATCTTCAAATATTTTACCGTCAATACAATAAATTAATATCGACGACCGTACTTCAAATACCATTACCGGATTCCATTTAACCGTGCTTTCGGCCTCAGTTACATGAAATATTTAGAAGAAAGAAAATTACAATGATATATGGATTAATCGTTTTTTCTTCCTTCTTCATTGTGTATTTTTAATTTCAGTTTTCCAGATTAATTTCCGATCAAAGTAAACGTTTTTTGAAGAAAAAAAAAAAAAAACTTTTATCTCATCTCTACTAATTAACCGTTAATATTTGCAAATTTAATATATCTAATAATCGTTCGAGTAGAGAACAGGTAGCGTTTCAGGGGCTCGATGCTGTCGATGTAATTTTTTTAAGAAAGCCTCAATTAGAGGCAAACGGTCGAAGAATTATAAAATGCGATGATAAAGAATATTCTGGAAAAAGGAAAATTATCAAATGACCAGGCTTCACTCTTGTTCATTCTTCTTCACTAGCCTTTCGCGCGGTTTCAGGTTCATCGCATAGCTGAAGAATTTCTAGATTTGTTTTTCTGCAAAAGTTTTATTGACATTTTTTTGATATTAAAAAAAAAAAAAAAAAAAAAGTTGGAAAAAACGTTCTCGAGATGAGCACATTTAAAGGAGATTAGTGAACTCTCAGTTGACGCGGGTTATATGCTTTCGGTAGCGTGATGTCGCGTGCAAAGTCAATTAAAAATGCAGATGTAAATGTGATTTAAAATCGGATGAGTGGAAAAAACAGTGGAAGCATGGTCCGAGCAATTCTTCCGGGCCCAATTAGTGGTTTCCTCTCGGCTGAAACAGAGTGTAAAAGTGCTGATCCTCGGGGCAGACGGACGACGGGTGTGAATATGTTTTGTTCGCTCGTCGACAATGTGTCTAATCTAAATTTAGGTTGACGCGGGCGACCGAATGAAAATTCGCTGACGTGTGCAAGTTAGCAAAGTCCGGAACGACATCTTGTAGAGGCGCACACATCAGCCGTTGCTAACAATAATTAGATTGTACTCAGCAACTGAGCGGCTGCTGCCTGTTCGACCTCAAATGGAAAAAGGAAGTTCAACTGAAAAGCATTTTCTCGATTTCGCTGCTAAATCCCACATATATATGTACACATATACGCGTTTAAACAGATTAAAATTCTCTCATTACTTTTTGATGCTTTCAGCCAAACCCCATTTCGCAGCGCCACAAGTTTTATTCCCGCATCCGTGTATCTCCGTGTGTGCCTTTGTCTATTTGTGTTTATCTTCTAGCGTCTGTTCCATCGCTGCCGGTAGAAAAATAAATAAACAAAGTAAAATAAACATTTACGGGCCAGTGCAGTATTACAAAGAAAAATTATATAACTTCTAGCGTATATAATTTAAAAGAGAGAAAATGCGTTTCGAAAATTTTCTTTCACCGAAGGATGGTATTCGAGCAGTGGCCATATTTTTTATTCGTCTTTTAAGAAAAGCGATCGTCTCGAAAAGGTTGACGGGAAAAAGTTCAAGAGAAAATGGCGTTCAAGAAATTTCGGAGTACATATTACGATCCTAAGCTTATGTTCCGCTACATTTTGAATATATGTAATCACGAAGAGGTGAAATAACTAGACTTGGGATAAAAATTTCATCTTTGTAACTTCGCATTTTATTATTATTGGTATTAAAATTGGTTATCTTCTTATTAACAGAGTGATTGACCACTCCCCTCGCCAAAACCTGTGGCATTGTCACAATAGTCTAAAATGTTTCCAATGCTGAGAGTAGGTAGAATATGTCACTTCTAGGAGAATAGTCAATCAGGAGCGAGTACTTTGTCACCCGACCACGCCTCTTCTAATCAGCTAATCTAGTCACATTATCACACCCCCTTTACTCACCTTATCAAGATTCAATACTCCATCAAATGACTATGCCATCCCACATCCTTCTTCTTCTTCTTCTTCTTCTTCTTCTTCTTCTTCGGCGTGTCGTACACAGTGCTCTGCGTGTAAACGATCATATGTTATGTCTTCTTACCGTCTACATCAGTTGTTCCATCGATGATTTTTTAGTCCACTGTCGGACATTTCTGGTCCGTGATATCTTTCTGCGACATCTTCCTCGTTTCCCTTCTATTTTCCCTCGAATCGTTATTAGGTTCACCAATAAGATTCTGCCGCCACACCACAATGTTTTGCATCAAGTACGCCATTCCGCTTGTTGCACATACATCTTTAAGCATTACAAACTAAAATGTCTTAACATCCAACACACCTTAATGCAACAGCATGCTTTCTCTGTTGACACCACTGCTGGAAATACTCATTCCCCAGTCACTCATCCAGTCGAGAGATTAGAACGAGGCTTCACCCAGCCAATTATAATTTTTCTAACCCTAGGTTTCTTTGTGTGCCTATGTGTTTGCGTGCGTGTGTTTTTTGATACATTTATGATTACCTAGCCGAACTTTGCTAACCAATACCATCTGCTTATGTTCGAGTACACTTTGAGAATATGTATTACTGTTGGCCAGCCACCTTTAAACTTTTCTTGCTATTTTTGTGTGTGTATGTTCTGGGGATGTGCTTTACTACATTTATAACCAACCGATGCGCTAATAAAACTTGCTAACCCGTGCTAAGCTGTTTCGTGTGCACATATGTGTGTATGTGTGTGTGTGCACACGTATATGCGTTTTGTGTGCTTATGTGCGGCTGTGTATACTTTGATGGTGGCCTTTATTACACCTATAACTTACAATATGCCCTGTTATCCTATGCTATGTTGCTTTGTACGTATGGCGTTTTGATGATACATCTACTACTGCCTAAACAGTCTAGTAATTTGCTAACCTTGTTTGTATATGTTTTAAGAATATGTAGATAAAATTTTCGCGCCTGTTGACGTAAATAAACGAGTTGAGAAAATTGTTGCGAAGAATATAGCAGCGGAAGCGTGTATTATTTACTGTTAATACTATAGATGTCGTGATATGAAAAGAGAGATGTCTTCTTATGTTTCATCGACTATGAAAAAGCCTTCGATTGTGTGGTACGCGAATAGAGCTAATGGACATCCTGAACAGAATTGGTATTGATCAAAATGACTTAAGAATAATCAAGAATTTATATTGGAGACAAACAGCTGCACTTGTTGTAGAAAAAAATGTGAAAATTGATTTTGAAATTAAAAGAGGGGTCTGTCAAGGATCTCTCCATTGTTATTTAATTTTTATGCAGATAAAATTTTCAAAGTGGCTCTGAAAGATGTCAACATTGTTATTAGGATTAATGGCAGGGTAATCAATAATATCAGATATGCCGATGATACAGTCTTAATTTCAGATTCTATAAAGACCTTTGAAAAATTATTAGAGAAAATGAATATTTCTGGGAAACAATACGGACTAACAATAAACGTAAAGAAAACGAAACGGATGGTTATAAGTAAAACAAATAATACTTATGGAAAACTGAGGGTAAATGGAAAAGAAGTGGAACGTGTTGAAAGATTCATGTATCTAGGCTGTCACATAACATAGACCTTAGATCCTGATTTTGAGGTAAAACAAAGATGTGCTTACGCAAAAACAGCATTTACAAATATGAAGAATCTACTGAGCTTGTCAATCGGGCGAAATATGGTTTATATCTATTCAATTCTACTTTATGGGATAGAGGCAGCAACCCTTAACAAAAAGCAACTGGATAGGTATGCAGCACTAGAAATGTGGACACTTAGAAGAATGTTGAAAATACCTTGGACAGCAAAGATGACAAACGAAGAAGTACTGAAACGAGCCAATACTGAAAGGACATTATGTAAAACAATTAAACGACGCAAAATTGAATATTTTGGGCATATAATTAGAGGAAAAAAATATGACATCTTACGTTTGGTCATAGAAGGGAAAATTCAAGGTAAAAGAGGGCCAGGAAGAAGAAAAACGGAATTAAGGACTGGACTGGACTCAAGAATCTCAATGAACTAATTAGAAAAGCGGAGAAGAAAACGCTATAATGATGGTGATCGTCAACGCTCAGGGACTGAGTATGACATTCTTAAGAAGAAGTGTAGTAAAGCTACAGATCAATTTTTTCCCCCGAGCCGAATAAAAAAAAATTTAACATCGGTGATATAGTTCACATTAGTAAAGTTAAAACAATGTGGCGATCAGAGATATGAATAAAACGTAAAAAGCGTACAAATATTAATATTGGCGTACAGTAACGAAAGAAAAAAGACTATTGTTTTGTATAATTATGCGTATTATTATATGTAATATATATATATATATATATATATATATAACTATGAACTAAACATTGTGATTTTTTTCGTGAAATATAATAAAAAATATTTTACATAGTGAAACAAATTTGTTTATTTTACATACAGTTCATATTTTTTCAACTATCATTGTCACAAGCGATACTGGTAAGGTGTTCCTAATCGGTACTCAATTTAAGCGGGACCACGCCGCAGCTGCATTCGCTTTAATTAGCTTAAACGTTTTTGATCCACGCAAATTGGTAGTTGCCTGTTGTGCCCCAAAACACACTGATATTGCTATATGTGTTCGATAATCTAGCATGCCGGTATTTTTTTGGAAACGCGCGTACTGACTGAATAGCGTAAGTGGCGGTATTTATTACGTTGTCCGGTTCGATTAATGTGTATAAATTAACGGTTACTCGGATTCGCCTTTCAGATTCCACTATTTCACTTAGCGCGACGACTAGTGCAAATTGGAAAAGTCGTAAATCCGTTCCAGCACGTTAAATTTCCGGATACTGTAAGGTTTGTAGGAAAACTTTGCGAACACTGCAAACATGAAACTTTTTCTGTCGATCCTTCTGATATTTTACATAAATTACGGCTTGGCGAGATTTAATTTCTCTCGGTAAATCCATTATCGGTGGTGGTGCTGGTACTGGCTTGTATTATTTGCGCGACTGATTCTTGCGGCGATGTTGATGATGTAGACGTAAGTGAACATTGTAAAATCGGGATCTGCGTAAGCAGAGGTGAAGCCATAGAGGTTGATGTTGCCAATGGAGTTGTTGGCGGATAAGGTGATGGTGATGCTGGTGATTGATATAAATATTAAATGTCTGTAGTGAATCGGGTAGTGGCAGAGATGGTGATGCTAAATCTTGACTCTGAGCTTGCGGTAGTGTAGGCGGTAACGGGAATATTCAGGTGTATTACAGATTATAGCGTCTCCATGCGTATCTTTAAAAAAGTTTTCGATAAAATCAACTGCTCCGCTCTCGTTGTTACAACAACAGAATTAATTGTTGAGCTAATATTAATATTATTATCAACATCCATTATAGTGGAAATTGAACTTTACGTGTTATTAACTTCAGCGAACTGACTCATTTTTTAAAAAAAATTATAAAACCGACGTGCTGGCAAAACAAAAAATTTAAATAACTTCTATACTTTAGTAGAAGAGAATTTCAACGTGTGTGCTACGAGCTATGAACTACTGGTATACACTTTACAATTATTCAACAACTTCGACGATCACATATATACTTCCGTAAAAATGAAACGTGTTGTGTGACGTGAGCGAGCGCTAGTAGCCAACCCTGACGGTGTAAGAGTGCTGAGTAGTGGTGAAATAAGGAAAAGGAAATGTGATGCAGCTGGTTGAAGCAACACAGATGCAAAGATGACGTAATTGTCTACACGGCTGATGAAAGTTACATATATATTTCTATACATCTCCAAAACAGTAAATGGCACATGTCAAGACAAATATTATTCGATAGTGGGTAACAAGGCGTAGGAAAAACAATATGTAAACCTATCCCCTCCCGTCTGTGACTGACGAAAATATGCAGCGTGCGTGGAACTGCGCGATGGAATTTTTTGAAACCCAGCTAGAATACTTAGGCCCGGAATTTCGAAAAAACACGGTAGTGATCAGAGCGCGCGTAGGAACGGATGGTGCACGTTCGCGGCGGTAGTGGGTGGGAGCCCCATTCGTGGGCGGACCGATGGACAAAAATCACTCTGGTTTTAGCTGTTATTATTTGGCCCAATTGCCTGTGACGGCACCTTTGTATGCTAGCTGTAACCTAAAAGCCCTACTAGATGATAAGATTATTTCTAAAAGATAAGACAGAGGAACCGTTCCGGGGAGAGCAAAGCCATAAATTCCAGTTAAGGAAAATGGACGACGCGAAAAGAAAAATCCAACTAAAGAACCGAATCACGAACTAGGCCGACAATTGCTCTATCTAGGACCGGCGGTTCTTGCGGCCGAAAAAAAAAAAATTATTTACTATCGAATCTAGCCGGCATTTTATTTGTTGCTTGCGCACTGTGCCTTGATCAGGCAAAACATGTACGCCTTTTGTGTGTACATGCCGGAATTCTTAGAATTTATTAAAGTCACCGGGAAAAAACACAACTTTCCTTCTTCGGCTCTTTCCTGTTTATCCTTTTCGACTCTTAAATCGCCCTATTTATTTCGTTCTTCTCCTTTTATTATTCTAAACTCGTGAAAAAGTTTTGCGAATTACCGGAAAACAATTAGATCGGAAAACGGTGAAGTATCGAGAGGAAGTTAAACGGGCTGCGATGAAGTAAATGGTTGAGCCGACTGAAGATGCGGAAAGAAAAGGAAAAAGTGGTTATTTTTTACATGTTAGTCAAGAAAAAGTTTGCCAACTGAAATCACCCGCTTTCGGCCTTACATCTGGAACTTGTTTTTTCCGTTCCATTGTTGCGTTAGGCTAGTCGGTAATGACAGATGATATTTCCCGGGAGCTACTAGGGATGCTGCGTCATCTTATTACCGCTCAACTTGCAACTATTTCGTCTCCTCGGGGATTTAATGTAATATCATTGTTTCTACTTCCCTCTATGAAATTCTCGATGATAAAATCGCCATTCCTAAAGTCCTTTTTGTCCAGTCTCCCCATTTATTTTGCTTTTCTTTTCATTATCATCATCGTTTCCTTCTTCTTCTTCTTCTTCTTCTTCTTCTTTTAATAGAAACATTCAGTATGGCTCTCACGCTGCTATATTCCTACACCCCATTCACCCCGTCGTACAGCTTTTTCGGTATAAAACTAATTAGTTTTATGAGCCTGCCGTCTTTTATGATCATTTACAACGAAAAGCACTCATTCGTTAGCAAGAGCGTGAAACGCTATAGGTAAAAGTTGATGCTCACTTTTTAGAAAAATGCAGTTAATGCCAAAAGACGATTGGAGAGTACACGCAGTTTCAGTTTATATATAAAAGTTAATAACTAAATTTGACAACAAAGCAAAAACTTATAAAATCCGAAGAAATTTGTATCCGCGAGAACACGTGTGAATATAAAACGAAGGCGTCGCACTTTATTGCAGGCCATAACGCGATACTTGCAGATGTTCTTTGACTGATGGTAAAATATAATAATCACAAAAGTCTTTCTCGAGTTTGTTTAGACTGCTTAGGGAATCTACGTTCGGTCGAATAACGGCGAGCTTTTCTAAGCTCAGTATCTACTTGCAATGAAGATATTTTACTGATTTTCGAGTTTCCTTTCTCGAGTTTATTACGTATTTTGTAAAACCAGATGTGAAAGTTTTTAATTTGTTAAATATTGAAATTATTATCAATTCGATTGCTATAATGTTATTCGAAATGCGACGAATGAAACTGAAAACTGTTGGAATTTTCCCGTTAAACCTAACGATATCCTCGGGGATACGCAGACAAATTAGCTCTTTTTAAAAATCATTCTAAACAAATTATATACCATGACGCTAAAATTTTCAGTTTCTTTCCATTGGGCAACAATGTTACCTTTTAATAAATATAGTTTGATTAGAAATGAGATTTTGAAAACGCTTGAGAATGCTAACGACACCAACTATCCTCGACGCTAAAAATGAAAAAAATAAATTCGGCAGAAAGTTACGAGAATACTTTCGAAACAGATATTAGGCAAAAACAATGTTAATCGTGAAGTTATAAACTCCCGCAGAAATTCATTATGGACAACCTCGAGGACATATCGCAGAATAGACGGTGTAGTCTCATTTCGATGTTCCGTCACATTTCAATTCAACTAAAACAAACTTTGGTCATTAGCATCTTCCACATGATATCATTACGCGTGTAATGATTTATATTTTTGGTTAATAGTGTTCCATTTATGTAACGATCGTGGTCAATTTTTATATCGAAATGATGTTATTACGAACGCATAAACGCGTTTCTGTCAATGTTAAAAACACGCTAGCCTGTGTCCCCCGTTTGACCGCGAAAGACTAATGAACAGGTGTGTGCTATTCGTATATATAATTTTATTACGGTGTTCAGTCAGGTTTTTTTTCGAGGAATCAATCGGTGTTTTTGTCGAATTTTCTTTAAAATTTAATATTTTGAAAATGTCCCCTGCGATAAAGTTAATTCAGTTATTGCGAGATTGGCCGGGATAACCGTAGAATTCTTTTACTCCCCCCAGACGGAAATTCGCCAACAATTGGCTTGAAATTTAACCTCGTCTAATAAATGTATACTGTCAACCCAAAAAAAAAAGAAAGAAAGAAAGAAAGAAAAACGAGAAAAGAACAAAAAAATTCTCGTACTTTATTGCATGCGACACTATTAAACTCCGTACAAAATATCTCAGCTGGTAATTTCCGTGTACTGCAATTTTGTTCAACGGAAAAAAATTATTGCGTTGGGCTATGCTAAACGTTATCATCAATTCCACAATGAAGTGAATCTATCCGTATTTTTGCAAATAGAGTTAGGCGGCGCTGGTCATCGGAATTTTTCAACGGTTTTCGCACTAAAACCAAAAACAAGAAAAATTTGTCGGCTTTTTTCTCCTAAATTGAACAAAGCAGCAGCCTCTGAAAATAAATTGTTATGAATTTCAGGAGAAGAAAACGTTTGTGTTTATTGTTGATAAAGAGAAATATCGACTGAGAAAAAGAAAAAAAAAATCTTTAAGGCACTATTTTATTACGCTTAGAATATGGTGTACAAATTTCATTTAGATCCGCTAAATGGTTTTTTTTAAATGCAGCGATCGCCATCGTTATAAATGTAATTTCGAGAAAACCCACACTTGATCGCTATGTGCAAATACAATTAAATCATCTATTCGGAGACCATACCACTACCGACCAGTTGAAAATTGTCTTTCTCCTTTAACCCCGGGTTAATTTCAGAACTGGGGGGGGGGGGGTACATTTCTGTCTTTTTCAATTTACTACTTTGCCACATGGTTAAAAGTAGCGGAAAATTCAAATACATATCAGCTTATATAAAACAATTATACTCCGACTGTAGCACTCATTTATTAAAAAATCAGCCTAATAATTTCTTATTATTCGTATAGCGTTAGTTTTAATATTAAGTTTATTTGTAATTAAGTATGTCTGCCCAATGTTGAGCATTGGGCTTATCATTTTTTTTTTTTTTTTTTTTTTTGAGGCAGCAGCCAAATTTTATCAGATTAGCAAAGACAAACGCTTTAAATAATGTATTGATCATATATACATTCTTTTCGTCGTTTAAATCATAGATTTCTGAATGAAATAGTTCGTTGTTCAGTAATTTTAAGGAGCATTTTCTAATTTATACCGGAACCGCTGAATAATTTACATAACTTTTAATTAACGATTTAACTAACTAACATATAATAGTATGTAATCAAAGAAAAAATATCGATTTTCCCATACAACTATTTTTGCACATCATACATATGTATGTATATGGGAAAAGGCAAAAATTGTATATATTGCCAGTTAAGTGTACAAATTTTGTAATTTTAATCAAATGGAATAATTAGATACATAATAGCATTGTATTGAAACGTTGATGAAATATTCACTTTAAACTAAAGTACTTTTTGCGCGATAGGCGTAAAAAGATTTTTAGAACTACAATTGCGTTTATAATATGTCGTTTCCTGAAATACGTTTACATACAGATGTCCATTATAAAAATTTATTCGTTTAAAATACAAGCGCAGCAGCAAAAGAAAGTTACACACGCCTATTATTATTATTATTATTATTATTATTATTATTCGACAACTGTAAAAACGAACGAAGAATATCTGGTCGGTGTTTCTTCTTTTAAATGGGGATACTTTTATGAAAACGAAAAAAAACAATATATACAATATATGTATATCGAGTATTTTTATGAGTAGAAATAACTTAAAATAAATTGAAAAGTTAAACGAAAGTACCGATCTCTCTTTGCAGGATTTTTAAAATTTTACTATGAATCCAGTGAAAAATTGATCTACTATGACCCTGTTAAAAAATAAATTATCGATACATTTTATTTTCCTTTTAATCGAAGTAGTACAAGTAGATCGATTTTTCACTTCATTCACCGTTTAAAAATCCTGCAAAGAGAGATCGATACTTTCGTTTAACTTTTCAATTCATTTTACGTTATTTCTACTCATAAAAATACTCGATATTGTATATATCGGTTTTTTTTAGTTTTCATAAAAGTATCCCCATTTAAAAGAAGAAACACCGACCGTATATTCTTCGTTCGCTTTTACAGTTGTCGAATAATAATAATAATAATAGGCGGGTGTAATTGTTTTACCGCGGTGCTCAGATTTTCAATCAATAAATTTTCATATTTTTTTTTTTTTTTTTTTTTATTATGGCCTGGCTGTAAATACCATTTGGCCACTAACTCTACTCGTTAAATTAAATCAGTCTATTTATTTTTGGCCGTCGCTGGCAATCGAACTCATGACCACTATCTCAACAATCAAGAGCTTACGCCACTAGACTATCGCGACGGCCATAAATTCTCATAATAGACACATCCGTATGCAAAAGTTTTAACGTATTTTAAAAATCACATATTACAAAGCGGACAGTCGCAATTTTAGTTCTAAAAAAATGTTCATAATGTCGGTATTATTTTCTATTTTCTGCTTTTTTTTAACTAACTATATTTCGTTATATTATAATTTATCTTTGCATATAATTCCAAATAACGTATAACTCCGTTAATGTTTTATCATTGTAACTAAACGCTGTCGGTCGATTTGGTATTCACTCGTTTCGTGTAAACTGAAGCTCAGAAGTAGGTACTACCCCGGTCTTTCCTCAACTGCCTATCCATCACACAAATATTCTTTTCGAAAATCGGCTTAATACTCGTAATTATTAATCATTCACCGCTGTTGACATACAAAAAAAAAAAAAAAAAAAAAAAAACCTAATAATAATGATTCAGAGAGTTTCCACTCTGTTTTTTTCTATTTATGCTTTTTTTTTTTTTTTTTTTTTTTTTTGAGTATCTTGTCAGCAGCGAAACTAATATTAGCCGTGGAACGTGTAAAATTTATATTTGCTTCAAGTGACAGGACAGGCACTAGAAAAGAGAATATGCGCAACGCACTGGTGTAATTCATGGATGAAAAGGAATTTATCTGCTTCATTCGGCCAGGATGATGGATGAGTTGAGATGCGAAAGGCAATTTTGAATAACGAATTGTACACATGTTTCGTCAGCTGTCCATTCAACGGATAATGCCGCGATGGGAAAATCGACGACAAAAGACCCGTGTTGACAACTACATTTTATCGTTCGTGAGTATAATAAAGGTCGCAACGATGTACGTCTTTCGACCATCAAACCGTGATCATCATCTCGTTGATCACGCTTTAATGATTACAAAAAAAAAAAGAGAATTTCAGTTAAACGTGGAATATCAGCACATCGGGCGAATGACTGATCACCGCTCCTCCCTTTTGCTATTCCTCAATAGCAGGCGATCGGCAACTATAATCAGTTTCGTTTGGAAATGTAAGAATTGAATTGATTAAGCGGGAACGCACAATGGGGTGATAAAAATAGCCTAAGGCAGATAATAAATCAACGGGGTAGTTATTATAGACGATTTTTGTTTTTCTCCCTTAACTATTAATTATTACTTAATTACTGATTGCTTATTATATTATAATACTACTTAATTTAAACATTTGCGCTAACGATGGAAGTGTGATGCAGTATGGTAAAAACGATTAGGTGTTCGCTGAAAATTCATGACTATACCGCTTTACCCCGTTCCCGCTTCTAATATATAAAAAATTAAAACTGCCGGATGTATTGAAAAAAAAATATATATATTCCAGCGTTTATGACTAGAGAAGTACTCATTATAAAGAGCAGATCACGATTATGACAAACAGAAAACTATGAAAATTTAGACCCAACTCGCTAATCCTAGCGTTTTGTAGTACGTAGATGCACTTAATAATAAAAAAAAAAAAAAAAATAAAGATCATTATAAACAAGACACGTAACAAAATTTTTATTTCAATTTTATTCTATTTTATTAAAATTTTACAAACTGTGTCGGTATAATTTACATTAATGTCGATAAAATTTTCCGAAACACTTACTATGTTATACATTTCAAAATTATCAGAAGACGTCAGTTGAAAAAGTAACAATGATTTGTAAAAACTGCCGTTAGCTAAAACAACGATGGGGGAGCAAACTGACAAATACATTATAACAAAAATCAGTTGTTAAATAAAATGCCTAAAGAAATACTAGTAATAGAGGAGGAAAAAGTTGGGGTGAAAAAAAGAAAATAAAGGAATGGTCACAGAAAGAGGGAAATATAGGAATAATAATAAGCATTAAATAAAGAGAAAAGGGGTACGGAAATGGTGACAAACAAAAGTGAAAAAAAGAGACGAAACAAATTAAATAAATAAAAAAATAAATAAATAAATAAATAAATAATAGATATTAGCTAAGTTAGAAATAAGGAAAAATAGGATAAGTTTGTAATGAAATGATTTACGCGGCGATAAAATTGTATAGTATATATAGAGTGTAGAAATTTTTAGATGTAAGAAAACTCGTCGATAATAACTTGACGAAAGAGTAATAAACATATATATATATATATATATATATTTCAAAAAAAAAAGAAAGAACTGGAAAAAAGACAAAGTAATAATTATTCCAACTTATTTAAAACAATGCGAGATTGTCATTAGGAATATTCGTGTAAAACGTGTAAACGGAAGAAAATATTAAGACGCTAACATGTAAATAAACACTTTTAAAAGCAAAGGGTGCGCCTGCATGCTAATGCAACCGCTGCTTTACCGACTAAACGGCTGTACACCTGGAATCCCCAAGTCAGGCTAATTCTACGCGTAATCCTCTAAACTCTTTGCTCACAGCGCGCACTATTCTCGGATTTTCGTTCGCAAAATTAGAATGTTTATGCGCCCAAAATTTGTTGAGGAGTACGTTTTTTAAAATTGTTTCTTTTTTTCATTTTTTCTTATTTTTGCGGATGATAATGAAATGCTAAATCATTTAACCGTTCGTCTTATGCCATTAATAGCCGGAATTTTATACTGCGCTCGTGTCTTGTATTTAAGATGAAGAAATAGCGTGAGGAAAATGCTCGATGACAAAAGAATGGCTTTTGAGAAATTCCGTTACATATTTGTACAGATTGCGCGGAAATCGGTGTTTTTGATGGTATTCTCTGTCACGCTGAAATTAATTACGGACCTCTCGCACGCTATATATATATATCAAAGACCTAAATAAACCGTCCGAGTTTTTTCGAATAAGTTGTCTTTTGATCTGATTGAACATTTTTGCTCGGATTCTGCCAAAATTCCACGGTTTTTCGAAAGGGCAGCTTGGGCAGTTGGTTATTTTCATAATAGCGATGCTGATTGAAAATCCACTCGGGGCTCTCATGGGACCGTGGGATGGTAGTATCGGTTATCTTCTTGACCCTTTTAACTTTTTCACACCCACTGGTTTTCTATTTACCGGGGTTTTTTTGTTGTTTTTTTTCAATATTTCCATATTTTGAAGGTTGTCTTTAATCTCTTTTTATTTTTTTCCTCTTTTTTTTTTAAAAGTTTCACGAGAACTGAACAATTTTTGAAATTAGCGATTAGATAAAATTCTTGTAATGCGACCAATAATATGAATGGAATCAAGTGATTTATTTCGGTCTGTCTGTGCGTGCGTGCGCTAATATTGAGGGAACTAGCGGAAATATATTCATTAGTGGGACTCTGGCCCTCGAGGAAAGATTTTACACGTAAGTGTTTTCGATGTAATTTATTACATTTTCACACGGTGAAATTAGGATAAAAAGAGCTGTATAATACACTCCATAAAATTCTAAATAAATTTAAATATTAAATCCGGATAAAATAAATATATTTTCATTAATTTCGAGGGTAGCGAAAAGAAAAAGCACGTGTTCTTTATGAGTTTGGTAATAAATCTTAATTCGTTACATTATTTAACAGGTAAAATTTTAAACATTAAACTAATTTTAGTAAGAAATAATGAAAACTGTGAAGGAAAAGCTCGTTCAGCAAAGAGAGATCCATTCTATGTAAATAATAAGAAATCGCAGGCCATCTGGCAATCTAAAAGCGAGAAGTGTTTTTATAGTTTGGGAGGAATCTGTACATAAATTTGTGTAATTAACAAAAAAAAAATAATTAGGGAAAATATTTACATTTAAAGCCCGCGGAAATAACTAGACGAGCATTTTATAGAAAATAAGTGAATGATGTAGCAAGAGGAAAATGGAATAGTGAGGTAGGAAATAATAGCGATGATTAGATAAATGGGACCTTCAAAAATGACATCTAATCGAACCTCTAATCAGAATCAGAATCAGAATCAGAATCAGAATGTATTTCAGTATATCTACAATGGGGAACTTAAGTATACAAATTAATTGAGGATAATTGCAATGATTAGGTAAATGGGACCTCATCTAATCGACAAAATAAAATCGGCAGAAACGGCTTTCGTAACATAAACATAACATTAATTTTTAAACATTAAAAGTAAACGGAGATTTAACCCTTGAAAAATCCATCCACTAAGCGTTCTCCGCATAAACAAATATAAATCGACTACATTTCCTCCCGCTTTGTCTGCTTACTTCGATTAATTCTCTGAAATCGGTAAATATTTCTGTTAATTTTAGCGAGCTGTTACATATATCACTAGATCAAATCCAGGTCAAGACGTTAAGAACATCAAAAACGATTTCGTATCTGACTACTGGCCAGAATTTTATCTCATTTTCACAGACGGATCAAAAGCACGCTGTAGGAGCCGCTTTCTTTATGTCACATCTCAACATCATTTGAAAATTTTCGCTTTCGGGCTTCTTTTCGATCTTTCTTTTAAACCCCAGCGATACTATCTCTCGTAAATTTATCATCTCTATCTGTAGGCTAAGACTGAGACTCAATAAATTTCCGTCTTCAACGAGCGGAACCTGGTGTCGTCTCCCTTTTGTCAACAATAAATTACTATGTAATTTTATCGTGGAAGCAAACATAGCAATATAACTGTACTTAAAACAAAGCCGATGAATTATATTGTCGAAACCCCATTAAAAATAGCAAAAAAAAAAAAAGAAAAAAGTACCGGGAAGGAAATTATCAATTGTGGAAAATTCTTAATATTTATTACGTTCGTTGAAAGATACGCGATTAAGTAAACTCCGTATACAATTACGAAAAAATAAATTATATTTGAAAAATTCAAACTAGTGGGAAATTATATTAAACAATCCTGCAACGGAAGTTTCAATAATTTTTATAACGCTATTTACATTCGAATTTTAACCTAGTTTACCGTATTCCCTGAGACTGTACTCAGAAGTTCGTTGTAGTCGACACGTTAGTAATATGCCAAAAAGAAAGGAAAATTGAGTAGAGGAAATAAATTTTTCTCGTAGAAACATAGAATTTAGTACATAAGAAAAACGGAAAAATCGAAATATTTAAAGAAGACATGCGGGGATCAGTTAGTGTATGCGTATACCGTGAGAACTGCTAATATTCGGACAATAAGAAATAATAATGATTTTAGCTTAATTAGAGAATTCTTTTTTAAATTAATGAAATATTGAAAAATACTATTAGTGGCTATGCCATTTTTATGCCAGGGGTCATCAGGAAAAGTGTCTTGTCACGAAATTTGCCCTAAAAAATGCCACGAAATTTGTCCCAAAAAATAGAACGAAAATGTAACGAAAAAATTTTGTCGAACGCCGTAGCCAATGAAAAAGTTTACTCTTCTATAAGAATTATAAAAGATCTAGACCTAGTGGTGAAGGGGGCTTGCCCCTTTCAGGGTACCGAAGAGCCGAGTTTATATATATATATATATATACGTGTAAAGCAGAGTAAGTCCCATACCCTTGATAGGGCGTCGGGGATTGTGAAGTTAAGGTTCATAATAAGCCAAACGACCCTAACGAGAGTAGGGGGGGGGGAGTTCCTTTCTCTCGATCGCCTTTACTTTCCCAGATTTCTCTGGTAACCAGTTATTTCAAGCTGGGTAAACCTGGGAGCGTCTTGGATCCGGAACGAGACAAGTCTCGATCACTTATGACGCCTCTGATTTGGTAGCCAAGCACCTTAATCGCTTCAAAGGAAGATGTAGAGATAATAATAAGTTAGCCAGCTACCCATAGCGTAGCTGGTTAGGCAGTTCCATTACTGAGTTTAGATGCCGATTCTGTCAATTTGGAAATACGGATAAATTCCTCTTGCGTCCACAGTGTTGACGAGTTCAAAAAAAAAGAATAAAAAACTTATGTAACTTAATGATAATAATCCTACATATTCGCACTGTTAGCCAATTCGCTATCAGGCTGATTAAACTTCGAGCCGTCATCGTCTATCACAACGTAAACTTAACTGCATATCCGTTAGGAGATGGAAAAAACATTTCCGCGATGGCGCGAATGAATAGAGTTTTTATTTATACTCACGTTTATATCGATCCTCTCCCTTACTTCTCCTTTTGTTGTTCAGGCTCTTGATTCCTTTTTGTCGGCTATCTCTGATCATATAAAGATCTAAGTTTCCTCGTCCTTTTTCCTCTGTTCTTAGACCAATGTCCTTGTAGACGAACCCCCCCCAAAAAAAAAAAAAAAAAAAAAAGGTGGATCCAGAGAGACATTGGAGAGGGGATTATATGATTACTTAATATCTCTTCTACGGTAGGCAGTAGATTTGAGAAATACGTTGTTTCATAAAAAAAATCAAATAGCGACCTCTTTAGAAATTCATAAAAATGTGTTTTAAAAATACATAATTATTACAATTTTGAATTTAACTTTCGTCTTATATTTAGGAGTGAAAAATAAAACGAGAAATTATAAAATTATACCTTAAATATGGTAGTTTAGCAATAGTAAGAAAGATGGTATTTTTATTAGACATTTTACTTCTATTTTATTTTTGTTAGTAATCCGATCCGAATTCTCTTCCGGTTCATGAGCAAGTAAAATATATACATTTCTCATTGAACTATTTTTAATTAAAATTACAAAATTAAAAATAAATAAGAAAGGCAAGTTGCGTTTAAAATAAAATGAAAACGTGTAACATTCATAGTTTTACTAGAAAACAGTATTAAATATTAGTAATACTTAAATCCGTAGGTAACAACATTTATACATTTATTTTATAGTATAAATTAAGTTTCTCTGTTATGACAAACTTCTTCATAAAGGCTTTGCTTCTTTTTGGGGAGGATGTCCTCTATCTCCCCCGTGAACCCGCCACTGGTATCGATCGAAAATTAAATTTCTGAGCAGCGGTGCCTATTCGGCCGATATTGAATGTAGTTTTTGTGTGGAGCGCAGGATATTTATCAGAGTTGGTCGTATTTAGTCGCGATGGAAATTTCGAAAGCAGAATTGTTCCTCGCTTTTTATTTCGATTCGGAGGAGTATGCGACTGGCGGTGTTTTTGACGGAAAACCATTGTGCGATTAATAATCGACGAAAAAGGAATAAGAGTACAATCGAGAATGTATTTAATAATGCGAAAGTGAACGGTTCGATCGATTTTTCATTTTCTCTTCTATAATATAGAAAAGTTTTTGTACGAATTGAGCTTTGAAAATTTCCCATCTTACAGAGACTTTCGTTCGAAAGCGGTTTTAATTCGATAAAACAACGTAACATTTCAAATATACGATACAAGTTTGAAAATCACTGTTCCAGTTTAAAGCTAATCGGATGGGAAATATAATTAAATGTTTTCGGGCATCGTACACGAAAGTGTTTAAAAAGAATTTTTCGGCCATCGCGTAAATTTGCAAGAAAGCCTAGAATCTCCATTCGACCTTCTTGTCGAATAAATTTCGTTGAGCCGGCATTTCTTTTCACTTTGTAATAATCCGAATTTAACGGAAACGATCTAAAAGTGAACATTTCATCTTCCCGTTTTGCTTACAACCACAATTTCACATTTACGCGACATTGTAGTCTAACTGCGACCAGTTAAATTATACGATTTCGTGCGACACTCGTCAGAATACTGATATTATACACAGATATTTGCAACAAAATACAACAAAAAAACATATATATATATATATATATATATATATATATAAGTTAAACAAACAATAGTTGGTCGACTATACGTTAGTATGTTATATTTAGGTGTTGTTGTTGATATGAATCTGTTGATGAATGGTTAAATTTCCGATTAAAATCTATTGGTGAATGATTAAATTTCCGATTAAAAATTTTCCATTGAAACTACTTTGCTATTGAATTTTAAATATTTCTGAAAATTATACGATAATTTACGGACGCATGTTTCAGAGATAAAATTATTTAAATTAATCTTTATTTGCTGTTTCTTCCAAAAAAATGACAGCCACTGCGTAAGTTTTAAAGATTTAATCATGCATCTCTACGGAAAGAAAGTTTGTATAGATGCGTTTTTTTCTTTTTGTTAAATTACAAGTTAATAACTCAACAACCAGAAGAGAGCTTTCATTAATTATGTATATATTATATGTTGTACATATGTGAACAATGAAAGATAACCCGCTAATTGGTCGGATGACTACAAACATTCCATCGATACATCACACACCCGGGAAAAACCCTACTTGTCTCCAAATTTCGGAGTTTACTACGCCCCGAGGATCCATTTTTGAAAATGGAAATTTGCCTAAATGTTGGAAAATTTTCCCTTAATGTACACTTATATGAGCTGGTTTGAAAATTTCAACTGTAATACTACTCACGCTTCAAAGAGGAGGGCACGCTATTTTTCGAACTTTCTGCAAACTTTGAAAGTTTTAGTTATCTCGAAAAACCTCGAGAAAAAAGTGGACGAAAAAAATTGAAAAAAAAAAGAAAAATATATTATTTTTTTCCCCGAATTTTTGTAATATCGGGGAGCTCTCTGCTTTAAAGATGTTTAAGATGTGCTTTGGTTTTTTCAACTTCTATGATAACACCGAAGCATGTACTGTGTTGTGCTTTTTTTTGTTTTTTTTTTTTTGTCTTAATTTATCGATAATAATTTCTTTTTTTTTTTTTATCTGGCGAAAAAAAGTTTTTTAATTTCGTTACATACATATTTTAACTTTTAAGCGAGTTTTTCGATTATTTTTTTTTTTTCAGTGATTTTTTAGGCCTCTTTTTAAATTCCGTATTCTGTATCTCGGCGCGTTCTTCCTCGTTTTTCATATTCGCGACGATTTTATTGCTATCCGTGATTAAACAAAATGTATAGGCCGAATTAATTACGGTGTTCTCGAATTTCACTTTTTTTTTTTTTCGGGCACTCCTGAACACCGTCTCCTCGCATTATTAAGGGATAGGGGGTTATTGGCCGGGGTATTGCATTGCGCGAAGTGCTCTAAAAACGGACGAGCCACCATATACTAGTATTTTCTTAAAGAACTGCTCCCGAATTGACGTTAGAGAGTCCCTTTCTGTCTTCCCGTTGGATTAGTCGTATCATAATTAATATCGGCCTGCACACACACCAGGCGTCGGAAATATGTGTGTACATGCGCGTGTGCACGCCTCGGATAAAACAATCTGATCCGCGAAAATTGGGCCCGTAATATCATCGTTATCGCGCAGACACGCGTTATAATGATACGTTGGCGCCTATATTATGTAAAGATGGGCCGGGCCAGAAAGTTTAGCATAAATAAACTTCACGCCGGCTGTTCAACGACCGAACACAGACAGACTATGCGCCGATAATAAATCCACGTCTGTGCGCGCGTGGTAGCGCGTCTTTGATTAAATTTTACAACGTTATGATAAATTTCATCCCCCCAAACCACCACTCCCCATTCATCCCTTACGTCGCACTAGCCGGCATACATACACGCACACGTGAGCGGCACCGCCACCGCATCGGGCCGGGGACCAGCAGGTAGGCGGCGAAATTAGCATGGTTCGGCCGGGAAATTCTATCCACGGCTCCATGACGAATGTGCCGACCGAAAGAAGTTGTGGCACATGAGTCGCGTTCGCCGCGAACCAGGCAGCATGGTACAGCGGCGGTCTGAGGCTCCTGTGAAATTCGCTTGCTAGCAACGGACGCGATGACGAAGATTTAGTTACCGCGTACGAAGTTCACGCGATATTCCGTGCCATACGATGAAATATTCATGCGATTGTTCGCGCACCCACATTCCCTAATTCTTCCGCCTTCCTTTACTGCAAAGGTAAATAAAATTATTATTCCGCTCTACGAACACATACAAAAGAGAGCGTCGACAAGTCCGACACACAGCCCCGACCTTTATTTGTTGAGCCGAGGCATTTTAATCGACTGTTCGGTTTTTATTATCTGTTCCTCGTTACTAGCGTTATTTAAAGGCTCCACACTCTCCTCATCGGTGCCGGCTAACACGCAAATCCCACTGCACATTACACGTACGTAGATAGACCGAATCGGCTCTATCATCGCAATGCTCCTTGCTTGTTCCTTTTCGGACACAGTTTGGCCGAGCTATTCTCGACGTTTTTATAAACGGTTCCATATTCCATCGGTCGATCCTGAACTCGCGAAAACCGCTTTACTTAGACCCGATTTTTGTTGTCGAGCAACGGAAGCTATCCCGGATTTCGAAAAATAACTGATGAGGATTTTAAAAGATTAATTTTAAAGATAAAAGAGATATAGGTTCATTTAAATTGAACCCGACCTTCTCGAGTCAGTTTACTTGGCTGCTCCGATTAATATTTAATATAATATATATCTTTATCATCTATATATGTATGTATGTATATCTTTTTTTCCCTCCGCAATCAAAAGCGTTAGCATTCCGGCCTTTGCAATTTAAACTTTTGTCTTTATTTACACACCCGTCTTTCAATATTTCGTAAGTGATGTAGGCGCATTGGTTTTTATTGAAGGCAACATAAATGCCGATAGTTACATTGATATCTTTTACCGAACACAATCTTCCTCAAAGTGCGACTAAATTAGGTATATCGAAGTCGTTAAAATTTTCCTAGTATAATGATGATCCGAAACACAAAACTCGAAAGGCTCGAGAGTGGTTATTCTATAACTGTCCGAAAGTGTTGGAAATACCTCCGCAATCACCTGACTGCAACCCTATTGAGAATTTGTGGCACTACACTTAGAATAGTGCGTGACAAAGCCTTTATTTCGAATAAAAATCAGTTTTTTTTTTTGTTTTTTTTTTCTTGTTTGGGTTTTTCCCTGGGCTTGTCAGCAACGGACGATTACCCATCAACATGTGTACATAGCAGCAATTAGGAATAACAAGGAATGGAATCTGACAAAGAATGCTATACCAAAGATGGAGAAACAATAACAATCAACGTCGAAAAATGCCAAACGTATGTATCCTGAAAAGAAAAGAAATGACGAAGGTAAGAGCAAAAGGAGTTAGCTGAATCAGTTAAATGAAGAACGTCTTAGGCAAGCAACGAAACAAATTCCGTCAGATTACCGGAATAAGTCTAGTTTCGTCGATGCCCCTGATCGTTTGGAAGCCGTTATCAGAGCTTAAAGTAAACATAGAAAATATTAACGTGTTTCAGTTTAACTTTAATTTTGATGTAAATTTACGCGAATTTTAGATTTTCAAATATTTTCGTTGCTCGCTTTTTTTTTTTAACTTATATTTTGTTTTTAACAAAGACTGCTTTAATTTATTTAATTTTATTATTATTTATGTGTTATGTTAGATACACTAGACGAGTCTATAACATTTTTTTTTTTTTTTTTATTAATTCATTGCTTGTTCATTTATAAATAACAAATCATTTTTTTCAACGATTTCCGAATATTTTTGGAACTCGATGTACACTTATATGCCATTTTAGTATCGAATTTTTTATTTAACTTGTATAAAAAAAGACGAAGTTCAAATTTTTAATTAAAAGCGCAATTACATGTTTTGAGAATAACGACACTTTTATTCATTAATTTCTTTACCGTATTTGTGATGATTTTTTTTTTAAAAATCGTTCGTTCCCAATTGACGCTTCCGATAGGTGGGCACATATTTTGTGCACGATGAAGGCTCGACTATTTTGGAAACAACTCTCCGCTTTCCGACTTATTATATCCGTTTCGCTAGTTTCCTTTAGAAACCAACTGCGAGGTGATAATGTTTGTATTAATAAATTGAAAATTACACTTGTAAACACAAAAGATATTTGCAAAATTAAAGTTACAATAAAATTATAAAAATTATAAAAATTATAAACATTATAAGAATTATAAACGTTATAAAAATATCCGGTTGAATATCACAGATCCATAATCGTGGCTTTATTAAATATTAATAAAGCCGTGATTATGGATTTATGATATCCAGCAGGCTATTTTTTGTAATTTTTCTACTTTTATTATAAGTTTAATTGTGAATATATTTTGTGTTTAAAAGTGTGATTTTCAACTTATTAATACAGTAATCAAAACATGAAAATGGATAAAGATAACTTTGATAATAATTTGTATTTTGCTCAGATGATCAACCCGTTATTTCGACGCAGTCTCCAAGCAGCAAAAAAAAAAAATTAAATTAATAAAAATTGTGTATACATTTATACGGGGATGTTTTTTTTAATAAAGTTTTTTTCATTTCGATTTTCTGTATTTACCCCTAATCATTTTTATCTATCTCTGTTTTTTAAACTCGTCAACACCTACAGATAACATTAAAATCACAATTTTGACGAATTTGACGAAAATCGTGATTATAATGTTAATATGAAGCACGAAAATTCTTTGCGTGTTGTTATAACTATAGATAACTTTTTTTTCGCTCCATTCATTCGATTAACATTAGCGAATAGGCTACTTTATTTTGTTTTTTTTTTTTGTTTTTTTGAAATACTCATCGCAGTACAATTCCGTTTCTTATATTTCGTTTTGTCTTTCCTTTTTTTCCAATACACTTTCGAAAGTTTGAGATCCGCTCTCAACTTCTTTACTACTTTTTTCACTCTTTGTTTCAAAAGTTTGACGCATTTTTACGAAACTCGTCTTCCACTCTCCTTTTTCCATTATATTCCTGAAAGTTTGAGATTTGTGAAGGGCTTTAACTCTTCCTTCTTCCTTTTACGATCACGTATTGTGTGCATTACATCGAACTTTATTATCGCGAAAGTTGAGGGAAGCCTAATAAGATGAGGAAAGGACATAAACGTTCTTAACACCGTGACTTTAAAAGATCCAAGCGAGAGCGGTTACGGAAGCTTTGTAACATTTGGACAACAGATTGACTAAAGTCAGCACTGAAAGCAGAACCTTAAAGTACACTACTCTGTATTGAAATTTTATCTGAAATTGATAAGCCGATTCGGACTTGAATTGACCGATAATCGTTCTTGTAATTATGAATACACATTCAGTTTATTGCCTACTTCGACCTCCTTTAATTTCCGAAATAGATATGAGATGGAATGTTTTCTCCAAATCGAAAAATAGCATGCAGATGATGTTGAATTTGCATTTCGAGATCTCATAAACAAATTACCGTGTACATTAATGATTACTTACACCGGGGCTAGTAAGAAAATTTTGTAATGATACCTGCGTAATGTTTATGAGCTACGATTGTAAAATGATTCATTTCGGGAAGAATTGAAACCAACTTTTCAATAAAAAGTATAGAAGACTAGAATCTGAAAGAGCAGTAATCTATGGCAGCGTCTGAAATTTTAATAAAAAAACACACATATGTATATGTATATATGTCTTCATTCTTAAAAAGAAGAAGCCTTCTATTTGAAACAAGGGCGTTGATGAGTACGATAAAAAAAAAAAAAAACAAAAAAAAAAAACAGCCAACAACTAAAATTCTATACGTCCATCAGATCCCTGCAAACTTTTCTATTTGTAATATTTTTTCCGAAATGACTTCGGCGTGTTCTTATTATTATTGTTTCTTTGTTTTTACTTTAAATATGTTCAAGCTTCTTGCTATTCTTTTTCGCGATGATGCGTCAAAAAGCAATAAAAATAAAAGACATACGGACTGCAGAAGCGACCACTGTATATTGTAATACTTTTTTGAAATCGATATTTTCTTTTACTAACAAAATCAGATCAAACAGATCACCGTGTTGGTTGTAATAATTGCTGGCAAAGAAGACAACTACATTTTTTTGTGGCGTTCTTTTTTGCAAGCTGCGCCGGTCATTGAATTCCACGGCTAACTGTTGGCAAAGTTTTCAACTTCCGCGTTTTAATCTTAATTTTAACGTTGGTATATTTAATAATAAGAATTACAGTCAGTGTGTAGAAAAACACATAAAAACTGACGGAGATTTATCTCGGTAATTGACCTTTTTGGTGCGAGGGGGGTACGAAAACGAAGAACAACAGCCCAATCAGCAAGGAATCTAAATGATAGCTCAAAAAAGCTAAGAACGGAAGAGAGAACGTTCCCCGTAAGGAACATTCGAAGAAATCATGATTGACATCACATAGGAAAAAGGAATCTACTGGGGGAAGAGGGCACCGCGGGAAAGAGACGAAAGAAAAATGAAAAAATTAAGACAAAAACATAAATAAATCATCGGACTGGTTGAAGTTTGGTAACGTCGCACAAAAAAACCGCGCCAATTTTCAATTTCAATAAAATGTGACACCTGTTTAGAATTGAGCTTATACAGTTGTCCGCGCATAATGCTTGCTGCTCGAATCTCGATACTGACATGAACGCATACACACACATACACACACACCCGTATATAATGGAAAGAGAAAGTGAGTGAAGGTCGGCTGGAGGACGACACATAACGCTTTTTTCGTTAGTGCTACTTTTCTGCCAGCTTAATCCTACCGACAAGCCGCGTAGAAGAACTTCGTTCGAAAAAAAAACTAAACAATGCAGAAAAAACTAACTATAAACTTTTTTTTTTTTTTTTTGGAAAATAATAATAGTATTATTTTATATTTTTCGGACGTGCCAGAGGCTTTGACCCAATAACTAGAAAAGTTTTAAAATAAGTGGCTAAATCAAGAAACAAGATTCCATTCTCCAACTTGAATTCCCTATGTACTAAATTTCATCTTAAACTTTGGTCAGATATTTACCCTTCCTCCTTCCGTAACGATCAATCCTTTTATCTGTCTGTACAACCTAGTCTTCCTTCTAATATCTGGTGCTCTTGGAGTTACTTTAAATTCCCCGTTCCGTTGTCATTTCTATGATTCGCTTGCGTTTTGGCCATTCTGCTCTTCCTTCCTCTCGTTTTCGCTTTTCCCTTGTTTCTCCTCCAGATTGTCCTCTTCACCCTAATGAGGCAGCGAATTGCGACGCCAATCACGTATCTTTTTTGAATGTCCATCTCTTTCTGTTGAACGCGGTATCCTATATTCTTGTTTGCTGAAACTCAACCTACTCCTTATCGTGCATCTTATATGCTGTCAATTTAACTGACGGAGCTTTTCTTTTTTTCTTGTTTCTGGGTGTAGGTCCTTGGCTGACGTGCCAAAAGGGGGGATTTAAAAAAAAAAAAAGAAACGATTAGAGATAGAGCTTAAGAAAGATTGGAGTACAGGTATTACAGCTGGAGATGGGAAGGAAAGGATAAAGGAATAATTATAAGGAGCAGAAAGACCCAGTGCTACGATTTTGAAGTACAAAGCAGAGCGTTCAGAAGCAAGAGCGGGGAACATTCAAAAAAGTTACAAACTTCCAATACACGAGATCGACATATTAAAACCGAACCTTATCGGTATATCGACAGCAACTAAATTGACAGTGTCAATTCTGAATCATTCCACCGGTAAACACATTAATTGACCGTTTTTGTCTACATTGTTGACGACGGTTATTCGTCCGTGTTCGTAATCGGAATTATTCTTTATTATCACTGCGTCGCCGTGAATGGTAAGACTGGAAAGTTTTTGCGTTTTAGGTTCGAAAATGACAGTTGAAAAATAAAAATTAAAACGAAATAGCCGTTAATTAGTGTTCGAAAGACAAAAGAAAAACGTGTGTACGTTTTGATATATAAGTGCACATTTCGACTGTACCATTTAAAGTCACAATACCAGTGTGAAGTCTTGAGTACACGTTCGCGTTACATAATATTATTGGTATCGCCGACAAAGCACTGCCTGTAATCCCGAATGAAATTGAATAAATAATCCTTCAAAACTCGGCTCAGAGTTCACGCCTAACGATATCATAATAAATCGGTGTGCACTCTATTCGGGCAACAATAATTTGGAATATTTCGTGGTTCTATTTTCTAACACACGTGCAAGATGATATTACCGGGATATACGAAAAAAAAAAAAAAAATGAATGGAAATTTTACATTCAGCCCGGTGTTTCTCTCGAACGACTTTGAAAGGCATCAGATTTTTACAATATCCGCTTTACTTTTGAAGAACTCCTTTTCCGAATATATTTCGCCGCCACATTATGTGATAGGTCTACGGCTAAATAAAATCGATACATTTTGGGCTTTTTTTTTTCACCCAACCAATAACACCGAGAACATTGATACCGCGTGAAAAGCCTATCTGTCTCACATATTAAGAAATGATATATTCAGCATGACAGACTACTTGAAGGGGAACTTTTAACGACAGTCTGCCGGTAAAACCTAATAAACGAAAATAGATAATTCCATCAGTTTCCTTACACTATTTTGAACACATTATTCTAGTAATATGGTTTCCGTGAATGTAGGGAGGGTCTTTCCTTTTGTCGATAATGGGAGCCTGTTGTTATTTGTGTAAGAACTAAAATAGAACAGTAACAGCAGCCGAAATTTCGCGAAGGTAAGAAATTCCAGGTGGTTTTGCCGTTAAAAGATTTTCTCGCGAATAATAATCACGCGCGCCAAGTAAAATGGAGGCAAATCGGCGAAAAGAAAGGCAAAATCAATCAAAACACCGGTTACAAAAATCATTAATCGCCACAGAACCTCTGGCAGTACTGGAATCTGTAGCAACAGCTAAAACGAAAAATTCAACTCGAATCGCCCACAGTCTTATCAATGTATCGAAAGAAGGTGCCAGAGCCACACCAAATTTTGAATTGATAGGCACGCTCCTCAGGATAGACAGGAGAGAATCTCGTCGTTCATTGTTGTCATACTTTTTCTTAGTGGGAGTAGTGCGATGGTGCTCGCAACAAACATTCCTATTATCCGAAGTAAAATCAACTATAGTATTTTGGTAACTGAATCAGTCTAATTAGTCGCCGCGGACAGTCTCACGTAACGTCGAGTTTCTTCCATCTACGCAGTGTCCTGTTTGTCTAAATCCCTTTCATCCATCAGTCATTAATGAGCTGCTAAACTGCCGCCCCATTTGCAGTTAAATTCTCAAACGGAAATAGCAGTTCTCTTAAATTACTACTTAAAAATTAACCGAATAAACAAATTTTAATGTAATCGAAAATACCGCGAAAACCAGAATTAGGTAAATGCTGATTAATCTAATGAAAAAAACATGAATTAATAAGTTTGATTTACACGCTTCTATTACAGACTGCGAATTAAGTGTAAAAAAAAATTCACAACCACTTACGACTGGCGTAAAGATTAAAAAGCAAACAATAATACGCATGATGGTCAATCATTGGAATTGATTTTTTCGTAGTTGGAATTTTCACGGCTAATTTGACTTGTAAAATACTTGAAAATTTGTCAAAGCTAAAATACCGCAGTACGTGCCCGTCTATTAAAAAATCGTATATAATAATAACGCTGCGACTTACACATCGCCATGATTATGGAGCGAGCTGTCCTAGTCAGCAATTTTAAAGTTTTATTTTAATACTAAATTTATAATTACTTTAAAAAAAAAAATAACATTGCGGCCACTGAAATATAAAATTTTTAAATCCCTGGTTTTCCTGGTCCGAATCTAGTTTTCTCAGTCCAAATCTTCCCGATTTTCTGATTACTAGAATTGGACAAAAAGAATAATAACATTCTTTTGCTACTACTGCGAATATTCGACTGCCGTAGCATATTTCATTCGAATAAAACACGTAATTTATTAAGAGAGTGTGAAGTACATTAAAAAATTCGTTCATTTTTCACTTCAAATGATTTTTTCTTATTAAAAATATCGCCTATTTTTGCTTTTTTTCCATTTTTACGACAAAATTCCCCGAATAAGGTTGCAAGAGGGGTCAGACGTGAATAAAAAACCAATTATTGCAATGTTGATGGTAATCACTAACACCGCCAAACGGAGATGTGATTGAATTAGGAAGAATAAAAACGGTTTATCGTAAGAAGGAATGCTCTCGGAAATACACGAAGTTAGAGGAAAAAAAGTACGGATCCTGACTGCTAAAGCGAGTCTTCGGTTTAAAAAGGTGAAAAAAAAAAAGATGTGACCAAAGTTGATCTTGTTTAAAAGGTTTTTTTTCTCGATGATGTCAACAAATTATCATCAGTAATCAGAATATTAGAAAAAAAAGAACGATAAATCTTCGCAAGATCTTTAAATCAAATCAAATCAAATCAACAACGTTCGCTGCTTATAAAGCTGGGGCTTCCCACTCCTTACTGTGCGTCTTACATCTTGTCCCTTCCTTCCCAGTCTGTTGTTCTTGTCCTTGGTTCCTTTATTTCAGCTGTCTTCAATCGAATTAGCTTCTAGTTAGTTGTCTCTTCTTCCCATTGTGTCTGGGCAATGGTCCATAGTTGATGCGCCCAAAAAAAAAAAAAAAAAAAAAAAAAAACAACGTTCGCTGGAAAAGAATCGGGCACATACTAAATTTAATGGTGATTGAAAACGTACGATTTTATTTGTATGCTGAAATTCACAAGTTTTACGCAATTACTGTGACGTTCTGATGTTTTTCAACGACAGTCGACATGTCAAAGAAATATCTGAGACAACAACCTGCGATCTAGATAATAAATGAATTTCATTTGCAGGTAATTATTTCTCGGTGACATACCGGTAAATAAAATAGGTTAAACGCTTTCGAACACTGTGATTTCATTACGTTTTAATTATATATCATATCTGCAGGACTTCTGAACTCATTTCGAGGTCAGTTCTATGAATCAATTTGTCCGGATATGATTTTTGACCAAAAGAGACTGGCAGGTTTTCTACGACGGTCACACTACGAAAGGTAAAAGCGGCAAAAAAAATTCAATTATAAGGATTTCGTAGCATCATTGTTTTTTGGTATTTCAATCCTAATTCACCATCTATTCGACGTCGATTCATCTTTGAGTGTTTTCTTTTAACTGGGCACTCATTTATTTATCCAAATACGTTTGTTGCGCTAATCGTGAATTAAAATTTTGTGTTCTCTAAATATTACCTACTGGTTCAGTTTCATGTTCTCTTAAGGATGTTCTTGGTTTACGCTTCTGCAAGGTGTGGCTAATGAACAGGCAAGGGTTTTCCGTTCACTATAACTGCCTCAAAGACGCTGATGCGTTGGTTGAAACATTTTTTTTTTTTTTCTCGGTTGATAAGGTACTTTATCGATCGAGTGGGGTACCTGACGCTCGTTAAACCGAAAATAGCAACGGCGGAAGGCCCTTTTTCGATTTAGTCCAATATTACAACACCGGTCGTTATTTGTGTCACTTATCATTAAATAAAGAAGACGATAAAAAGAGCCTTTGTGTATGTCATTCGATAGAAGACGATTATTTTGTTTAGGCATTTGTCGGAAATTTCACGGAACTCCTGTCTCCTTTGTTAGCTTTTCGCGCTGCCTTATCAGCGGTCAGACGGTCAATCATTTTTCGCCTTTTCAAGTCTTCTTTTAAATCGGTTTGTTCATTGTTCGGTCTTTTTTTCCGCGTCTGCTTCGTAAATATTAACATTTTGCAAAACTGCTTTCGCAAATAAACTCGCTATATGACGGTGTAAACACAGCGGCGCCCGTTCCCGGCATGGAAACTGGCCAGCATTTGCGACATTTTCATCGTCTTAAAAAGCCGGTTAGAAAAAAAGGTGTAAATATCGAACAAATTACAACTATTCTCCGATAAATGTAAAATTAATAATATTTTTTTTTTTTTCGCTGAAAAAAACCAAATTTAAAAATACAAAATTACCATTTCCGTTCCAAAAAAAGAAATGAATCGGTTATCTCGCGTTATGCTCGTAAAAATCGCTGAAAAAATTAAAAAAAAATTTGTCCAGGTTTTCGGCAAAAATTATACGGTTTTATTCATTTTTAGCTGATCACCTTTATTCGAAAACGTTTCTACGTATAGCATATAATATCGTTTATACATTTAAATTCGTTTATTATATTCGCGTATTTGCTCCAATTTACTATGTATTTATATAAAATTAACGATTCTATATTAAAATATTTTTTATTAAAACTTGCGTCATAGTCCGTGACTGTGGAGGGGTCTAAATGAATTTTTTCAATAAGTATATAGAATTATGGAAAGGAAATTAACTTTAGCTTAAACCGGATGCTACCTTTTGTTTGCGAATCAGATGCAGAGCAATTTTGTAATCTGTCAGCCTGCTTGAGTACTAGTGAATTTTTATTTCACCTCAACTTCCAAAGCTAATACTGCAGTCACACTGTTACGAGCTGAGATCCAACTTTGGATGTCACTTTTCTAACAACGCTCCCCATTCATCGTTCACTACAATACCTTTTTTGTTACTTTTTCATCTTCCCCGCTTCGTCCATCAATTTTAAAACTTTTTCCGTTCCCTTTTTTTTTTTTTTTTTTTGGCTCAATTTTTCTACATTTTCAATGTACCGCAGTGAGATTTGACTTTGATCCTATCCAAACGGAACAAACTGCCTAAACAACCAAGCTGACTGCTTTCTCAGTTCAATCGTTTTATTACGTCACGGATTTTTTCATATATACATGTAAACCCGTATGTACCTACCTTCTTACTATCCGTCACTCATTCACTCACTCACTCACTTACCCATAAACGGACACACAACCCACACACTACTGTATATATGCACCCTTAAAATTTGCGCAAATATCTAAACTGAATTTCCGTACGCACAACCCATTCAAAATATACACGCAAACATACAAGCAGGTACCAACATACATTCACACATATATACACATATAACTAGAATGCAATACACACATGCATGATCAAACAAAGCAAACAAATATGTACAATAGACACAAATCTCTTCACAGTAACATATTTCATTGGTGGTTAAACAATAAAAATAAACCTACGAAATACGCAGAGAAAATATAATCATATATGATCCTAGTTAGTTATAAAACGTACTCAATTATTCTTTATTATCGGTTTTGAAAATTTTAACGAATAGAAATTACATTTAATATGAATAGACAAAAAATCCTAGGCTAGCATTCTTCTAAATTATTATTAAATCATGTTCAAAAAAAAAAGTTGTATTTCTTGATCGTAAAAGTTAGTTTTTTTTTTTTTTTTATGGGTACGCCAACGAAGAGCAACAGCCCAATCAGCCAAGAATCTAAGTAATAGCTCAAGAATAGGAACAACTGATGAGGAAGGAAATGAAAGAACCTTAGAGTGTCATTGTATATAGTAGGAAGACCAAGATCCAAAAGAAGCTGAGAATAGAAAAGAGAACGTTCTGAAGAAAGTAAGATTCGAAGAAGACGTGGTTGACATCACACAGAAAAAAGGAATCTTCTGGCTGAAGAGGGCACCGCGGAGAAGAGACGAGGGAAAACGAAAACGGGACGAAGGGAGAACGGTATGACCGAAACGAAGACGACATATAGCGGTGATCAGAGGACGACAAAGGGAAGGAAACATGTCGAACCATCTGGTGTCAGGGAAGGTAAGGGCTGAACGGAAAGATAAAAGGAATTATTCGGATTGGAGAAAAGAGAAAAATAAATATCATTCCGTAACGTAATATGGGGAACTGTCTGGAAATATGATTAATATTGTGAGCGGGAAATTTATGAAGAGGATGTCCACTCCTGGGCGAGCCAAGGAATCAGCCACCTCATTACCGTCAATTCCAGTATGGCTACGAATCCGCAATAAATCAATTTGGATCAAACGGAACAGGAATAATTCGTGAATTAGATTGCGAATAAGGAGAATGAATGATTCAAAAGAGGGCAACGATAAGGGAGAAGAAACCGCCTGCAAGACACTTCGTAAAAGTCCTGCGAAAGACTTGAATCGGTCGAAATAAGTCTTCATTTTTCATCGGCTGATCTACAAGACTTCCTTTATACTATCAAAAAAGAAAGAAAGAAATAGATTCCGATTAGTCAGATAACTGGGTTGACTAGTGAAAATCCTATTAGGGTCATTTGCGAAATTGTACGCGAAATGATCAAACGATTTCAGAGTTACATATTGATAAGAAGATAAATTCGTTCGGTCGTAAATAGTTCAATTCGTTGCCAACGAACCGAAACAAAACAGTTATATACACATGCGTGTGGAGCAGGAATTTTCCCTGTCCCTTTAAGCCGCCCCCTTTCATTGGAGCGCCACAGTAAAAATCGCGATAATATCGATATCACACAGATATCCGGATTACCGTTTTTATTTATTTATTTATTTATTTTTTTTTTTTTGAGTACATTGTTACAATGTATATTTAGTAAGCCGAAAGCGGAAAAAAAAATATATATTTCAGTTGGTCTGGGGTCGACAGTGCGTCATCGTTCAATCATTTACGAATGTGATTTAAACACCGTTTTCTGCTTCCGTCCCCATTTATAAATTATTCGCGCGATTAATGTTACTCTACCACCCTGCACATCGTCATTTAATCCTGTCTTTGTTGTTATAAACACGAGCAAGGTGAAAATGGTTCATCCCCCTCTCTGATTAACGTCTCAAAAAGGAAGGCTAAAAAAAGGTGGTACATGTGTAAATATTTTAGCAGCTAACCGTGTAGGGACACTTATCGAGAGTTTTTTCATTTAAGTAAAAAAAAAAAAAAAAAAAGGTGTTTAACTAACGAAAGTGCCGCGATGTGTTCAGCCTAATTCAGAAAGCTAACGAAGGACGTTGTTAGATAAATTCGGGATTAGACGAGAACAGTTGCTTTGAAGGTTTCCGCAACCAATATAATTTCATGTAGCCTTCTGTACACTAATTGTAAGAGTTCTTGCATCTTAAACTGTCTACTCCTTTTTCTGCTTCCTACATACTTTTCCTTCACCAGATATTGTTCCAGCTTTAGCGGAGATCATTTCCTCCATTTCCCTATGTATATATATATATATATATATATATATATATTAAAATTTAATCCTTCTGTTTTTTCCTAATTCTTATATAATATTAACGTTGGTTGGCGTTCCCGCAAAAAAAAAGAAAAAAATCAACAATAAAACTGTTGGAACATTACAAATGCGCCCTTGATGGCACTGGTCGGGAACCCGACGGAATTCAGATAACGACAAAAAAAAAAAGGTTTCACCGTTAAAGCCTTACACAGTGCTGAACCCTGAAAACGGGACCCATTGTCGCGGTGGTAAAATAGTCGCCGCAGCAGATTTAGTTGAGCCACTGGCGAGACCCAAAAAATTTCGATATACTATCTCGTATCTCGTCAAGCTTGCCTTCCTGGGCATTTCTTTAATTTACTTCTTTCGATCGTATTAATTTCCAACGCGACAGCCTTCAAAACTTGCTCGGTTCCATTGCGATCCATTGTTCTTAAGTTGTTTTCGCTCATTGCGAAGCTATCGCCGGAATAAGAAGACCAGCACGGCCGATGTACAGATCCGCTAGGCTTGGCGCATTATGAAAAGATTAATTTCACGCATCCGTGAGATAGTCTCTCGTCACTGGTACTTTTTACTGGTTTGCGTCTGTTGCGTGAATTATTATGCGCGACATGCGACGAATTCTGAAGAGCGGAGTAATACGGTGAAATTTTCCGTACTAGAGCGATGCTGATAAAAAAGAGTTTTGTCGATTATCGAAAGGAGCCGCCCGGAATTCGGAAAGTATTAAAAGGGGTCTGTCTGTCGGTCGGTCGGTCGGTCGGTCGGTTGGTTGGTCGGTCGGTCGGTTGGTTGGTTGGTCGGTCGGTCGTCGCGTTTCTTTCGATGATCGAAGTTTAATAATATAAACAGGACGGCTAAAAAGTTGCCGATGAAAAATCTTGCACGGGAAAACTTGAGTTATTTGATTTTCAAATGGAAAGCTCGCGGCTTCAACTCTTTCGAAAGCTGCTCTCTCTGTCTCTCTGCGTTCTCGAATTTTCCTTCGCGATTTATATATTCGAAAGTTTTCCCGGCCGAAGCAATACACCCCGCTTTGAACTGTTAAATTCCGTCTGCCGGCTGCACCAGTTTTCCGAGACACGTTGCTCGCAGATTTTCCGCTTAGTCGAAATGTAAACAAACTGTACACAATGACGTAATTTTATCCCGGGCGAAAGTTGGAATAAAACGAAACACACAATATGTACGCGCACGCACACACAGACACGCACAGAACTGCCCCGAGAAACGTTGTTACAATTGAAATGGTCGAATAAATAAGAAATTTTTCGATTATCGTTATTAAAATCGATTTCTTTCTGTATTTATAAATTACAATTTATTTATAAGAGCGGAAATTTATATATATATATGTATATATATATATATATATTTATCGGTTAAAATGGAAAAGCAACACAGCCGCGCGGCTGCAATTCATTTAATTACCCCACATGCCCCGATTGTATAATCGAACGTGCGTCGATTTTTCTATTAAAAGTATTCGCGAATAATAAATCTCTTATCAAAGTAGCGCATTAACTCTGTCTATGTTATTTTATTAAGTTGTCTGATTAATTAATAACGGCCGTACATATGGCGTAATAATAAAAAAAAGGGGCAAGGAGAAAAATACCCGCCTGTCATATTTAATGATCGCTTCTCAAATATTACCCGAGATTCGTGTGCATATATTAAAATCTTTAAAAAATACCGAATATTTAAATTTCGCAGAAAATTACCGCATACAGAACTATATAATAAAACGTTAACATTAAAGATAAAAATAATCCCCGACAATTGATTAATTGATTGATTGATTGATTGATTGATTGATTGATTGATTGATTGATTGATTGATTGATTGATTGATTGATTGATTGATTGATTGATTGATTGATTGATTGATTATTAAAGCCTTTCCTAACAGGTCGGAAGATTAAAAACCGTTGTTCGCGAATTATCAAAAAATTAGGCACGTTGGCACCAGAAGGTGCATCAAAACACGACTTCAACCAAATGATGTCTGGGGATTGTCTTATAGAGGGCGGTACATACTCTATAAAGGTTTAATTCGTACATGGTGCCGCTGTCTATGTTAATAAAGCAATCCCCTTTAAAGGGTTAACTTACAACAAAGGAAATTCCCATTTTACGTTTTTCCTCGCTTTATAAAACTTCTCCAACATTCGCAGCCTGTGTGATTCCCCGTCGATGAATTTGTACCTCATTGGCAGAGCGATTATTAGTGAGGTAACCTTAATTCTATGGAACAATTAAAGCTTCTGGAAAATAATTTTCTAGCAATTCAACGGCCTATTTATAACAAACTATTGAGAAAAACTCGTTGCTAGCTAATTATTTCCGAGTGGCAAAGACGGCGCGGGACACTGACTTCACTGGCAGGAAAACTTGTGAGTTCCTGCCAGATGTTTCATTACGTTTAAAAATTAAACATATGATTTTTTAAATTCACAGGTGTCATCTAGGCACGGCAAGTTCCGATCCTATTTATTTAGATTTAAGCTTGCCGATACCCCACTTTGTGTCCATCCGGGTGCTACGCTAAACATTTTTTGTTCAAATGTCCCCCTACCTTCTTTGGCATTCGTATAATATGGTTTCATTCTATACATCCTCTACTCTTAATAAGAGTAACCATGTGTTCTTCCAGGAGTATGCCGGAAGCGCCATGAGCCTTAAATTTACTTTATGTAATCAGTATAGCTTTCTCCACACATTCATTCAACCGTTAACCCCCCCCCCCGATGATGTTGATCTGCTTGAGCGTCGTGGCCTCTTCGGCATGCCTAATTTATTCTATGTATTATTTTTACTCTATTTATATTTGCGTACTCAGACACATCCCGCCTTAAAGTTATTTTTCCACTTTTGATTAGAATTCGCATGAATTAAATGTTAAGTTATACATATGTAAGAACACATTTGTAAAGCACCACAGTATTTACATATTTCTACTTTTATAAATCCGTCTCTTTTTGTCCTTTCTTCCCTGTTGCTACAGACTACTTCACATACATTTTTCATCTTGTCCCCTTCCATTAATGTAAGTACATCTTGCAAACTATTTTGCACACATCACGCTTATTTCGTTTTGTTTAAGCTACACATTCGTTTGCACCCATCATTCCTTTTTAGGTATTCCTGTACTTCGAACACACACATTAAAATAAAAATATTTCCCCATCCATAATTTTGCAATTGGGGTCTTTAAAAAAACACACACATATATATATATATACACCAAAAAATTGAAATTTTTTTTTTCGTGCTCTCTCTACATTTTTTTACCTTTTTCCAACCGGCTTTTATTGCTTATCGAATAATCAACGAGCTTATCCACAGTCCACCTTACACTGATACTAGGCCAAAGCCTATTCCGAACTGCGTAAAGCAGGACAACTTTTTTTAATGGTGTACCATAACATTTGTGTAAAATGCCTTTTAAATAAAAAAAAAAAGAAAAAACTCCTTTTACGGTAACACAAATATACCAGTATAAAAGATAGTGGTTTTTCCAATTTACAGCCTCATTGAATCGTACTTAACGCCTAACGGATTTCCGGAATTAGGCCTTTTCATTGTTATCGAGATTAACAGAATGTGCTGCGTGAAGTGAGATTGCGTTATTGTTTCCGTCCGGTAACGTTACGGGCGAAGGAGCTGGTGGAAAAACAAGAGGTTATAAGTAACAAATTAAAATGGATTCCAGTTCGGAGACAAGATGTGTCGGGGAAAAGTTTAACATGTAGCCGAGAGAATATAAGCTTCTTCTATACCTAATCTTTCTTCACCGTTATATTCAATCGATATTTCTCGATTCCGGGACGCGACCGTTATTTCATTAGAGCCGTTTTCTAACTATCTGATAAAAATTCTGCATAGAAAATCTTGGTAATCTTGAAGAAATGTATTCCTCGTCTTTTCCAGCACAGCGATCTGTATTGATTTCGTCTTGTTCGAACGGTATTTCCAGTAGACGGGAATTTTGTCCAGAAGCCTGTAGTTTACATATATTTTTTAAAAAATGAAATATTCGAATGAAACATAAAATAGAACCTGTCTGGGCCAGTTGCGCTATCGGTATCGTAAGAAAATAGAAACACGGTACTCCAAACAAAGTCGCGCCGATCGGAATTTACAGGAATCCTCCTTCATATTGTTTCCGAACGGAGGTCTTTTGTCGACGTGCTCAAGAAAAAAAGAAAAAAAAAGAAAAGAATTTACAAGAATTAAATTGCAACATCTGGATCTGGAGGGGACTAAATGAGGTACACTGTGCACATTCGTGTCCAACATTTTTGGTATATAATTTTCTAGACTACTTCGATGTAGACAAACTCTTAAAGTTACCGTATGAAATTTGCGTAAAATACATTCGATACATATGTGGAATTTCCAACAACAGTTTCTTGTAGAACACTATGAAAATTCTTAACACCGCATCAATTCCGGGCAACCACACACACACACACATACACACATTTTTGATGAAATAAGTTGTCGGAACATCACAGACTAATCACGTTTATTACTGCTAGAGTTTTAATGAATATACTTGCTTCTAGCGATTTTTTTCTAAAACACAACAGACCGGTAGTTTCACCATCCCGGATATGCATTGAATCTTCCAATCTGTCCTATAACAGAAATACCGACGCTAAAACAACTACACAGCTCGGTAGATCAGTTAAAAAAAGCCGAACGAACGATAATAGTTCATTCTAATTCCAATTTAATATCGCACTGTTCACTTTACGGCAGAGTTGATAGATCTTTTTTTCAGCTCCTACGGCATATCGACCATAATCAAATTTCGTCACTGTCTATGTAGATTTGACGATGCAAAGTTGCATGACCACTGCCGCTAGACGGATCAACTTTAGATCGACTGACCATTAAGCTGATCAAAGAATAAGCTGTTTGACCGATCGAATGTTCAAAAACCTTTCCAGACTACCTACGCTGTTCCAGAGTTGTTTAGATTTTTTTATTTTTTTTTTTTTGCATTTCCGCATTGTTGTGAGCATGGAAAGTAGTCAATAAATATAAAATATATAAATCCCTTAATAACAGACAAAAATAACTATAAATAAATTTATACTTTTTAATAAAGAAACGTTTTTGAGTATATATGTATGTAGCCCTTCATCAGCTAACAACGCAGCAAGGTGTACTCAATTAAAATTTTGTTTAATGATTTATGGTCTTTAAAGTAGCTGGCTACCAAATCAGAGGTGTCGTAGGTTTTCGAGACTTGTCTCGTTCCGAATCAAAATCGCTGTCCTAGTGGAGAATATACCTGATCTGAAATTGAATATTAGCTATACCAGAGAATTATCTGAGAAAAAGTAAAAACGAATTCCAAATAGATAGGAAAATTGGCCCCGATATTCTTTTCAGATCCGTCAGAACCTTAAGTACATTATGAAAAGCTTAATAAAAACCACGATACCTTTTATCAAGTGTCAATAGGGCTTACTTTGCTTTTACTTTTTATATAATTATTTATTTTTAGCAAGCAGGTTGCGGATTCATATGCAAGAAATGCATCTTCGATCGATGCAGTGTCATTAGAAAAGGCTGAAAACTATTAAATCGGTTACGGATGTTTCATGTTTTTCATGTAGAAGGAAGTTTACGAACCAGTGCGTCTTACTAACACGTTAGAATGAACTTTGACTAGAGGTCGCCTAAAGCTTTCAGAGTGTTTAACGGACGACCGGTGAATTTATCTCATCGCTAGTCCAACTTTGATCGCGTACAATGAATTTTTTTCCCCACTCGGAAATCAAGGTGTAAAATTATGGGGCGATAATCGGAAAAATTCTATATATAGTATTGACACAATGGATGGAATATCCGATGCGAAAAATACAAAAAAGAAACTGCATAGTAATGCGGAACTTTAGCTAAACTTTTCGAACGGTCTTCGGGTAATTTCCATCGATTTGTAGATCATTCAAAGGCCAATCTCGGCAGCGATGGGACGGGACTAATATATAGCAGGACGTCGGCGATTACGAATCTACTTAAACGGATCAACTTTCACCTTTACTTTATATTCAACGTATACATATAGAGCTGGAGAGAGAGCCACTTGACCAATTCGGTCGGTATTCGAGCATAAAATAACAACATCATCTTGTGCAAGTTGCGCGAGGTCTAGCCGGAAAACTCGCTTCTAGTATATATGTATATATATCATTTTTGGAATACACAGATCGCGCTGAATGTGGGAACAATGTGATATCGAGGAGGAAGAGGTTTAAAGTCTAATTAGAAAGGCTAGGGGTACAGCGACGGGGTAAAAACTAACCCCGTAGGTCTGTTAAAAAAGTCGTAAGCTGACGCGGTATCCTATTACGGCTGGTTTTGTATTACATTCGTGTAAATGTTAGTTTTCCCGCTTCAGACCGTAACGAAAGCTGACACCAGCACAAATTTTCCATTTTTCCTTTCCCCCCTCCCAGCACCGCCAATTTTTTTTCCTTTTTGTTTTTCCGAACTATACAACATGAACGTGTGTGTACATGTGTGCATGCAAATAACGGGAATTTCGCCGAAGCAGCAACATAAAGCAAAATTCGCAACCGAAGCCGCCCCGCCGTAGGTACGCGCATCGTGTAGCCTCTAATGATGTGATACAAAGAAACGGAGCGGCCGTTGTAGGCCATTAACTTTGTTTATGACTCTGATAGCGACACAGTGCTGCAAGTTACACAAGCATCGCGCACTACACTCGGCTATGTGTATTTTTTCCGCGGCTCCCGACAGTAGAGTAACGGCGGTAGAGTCAGCGCCGTCATCGGTAAGATTCGTACTCCGAAGCCGTGCAACTCCCCCCCCGACCGGGGTGGGGGGTGCCGGCTAGGCTGCGAACAGGAAGGAAAAGAAGATAAAAAGATCTGACTCGGAATGAAAGAAGATAAAATAGCGCATCGGAGATGGCTGGCTGTAAAGTTGCTATCTTAGGCTGTAGTTGACAGAACGGCGAGAAGCGGTATCGGCGCGCGTAACGACCGCGCTGCTGCAGCGGCCCTGGTGGATGATTGTTGCTAGCAGTCTGCGCCGGAACAGGGCGGCAGACATAAATTGTTGATGCTTTCGCCGGGTACTTTGAGTGCGCGAATACTTTGTTCCGTGCACCGCCGAGGAGGAGGACCCGTTTAATAATGTAAACTGTTAATAGAAAATAACCAGAAGACCGCATTTACCGTATCTACAAGCTGCCACCCAAACCCGCTTATCTTCATCAACTGCGCTCTTTATCTTCCATCATCTTCGCTATCATCAACCGCCTATTATAACAACTAGGCCGCGATACTGTCGGATTGTTGTTCGCCAGAAGAGACTTTTAACTTCATAACTTACCACTTAACTCTTTGCCACTGCTCTCTTAACCGACTACACTTATTAACTAACCTGAAGAAAACGAGCGAAAGCCACCGAAAACACGCACCAAATGTAATATATACAAATCCCCCCCTCTAGAATTTTTTTCTTTTTTGTCCTTTTTTCCTCTAAGCTCCGCTTCTGAAAAAAAAAAAAACCTACTTCCGAAACTTTCATGCAACCGTTCTTGTCCTTCTGCGCTTATTTTTAACAGGTGTGCATCTTCCAGCCGTACGCGCGAGACATAATCGAGCGATATTTTTGAAACAATCAGCATTTATTGAACGTCAAAAATTTCAATTAGTCATGACTCACGTCCGCTCTCCATTCCCCCCTCGCCTTGCGTTATTTCCGAGAATTGCCGAAATGCTGAGTTTCTAGCGCGAGTCAATTTCCAGTGTAGTCAAGAGTCGGATTTTCCCCTTAGTTTTCAATTATTCTAATCTAAAACTGAATTGATCGTCCCGAAATAGCCGAAATGAAATTTTAACGAATAACTGTAAACATTAAGAGGGGTAAATCGCCAGCTAGAATAAATGCAAAACACTGAAAAACGAACGAGTGTATACTTTCCTCCCGTTCTAGATGGTCTGAAAACGTTTCTAGCGAAATCTGTTCTTCTGGAATATTTCTTTATTTTTTTTTTTTCTGCAATTATTCGTTTCTTCATTAACTATATAATACTACATATGTCACATTCGAAGAACTGTCTAGTATCCTTTTTTTAAACGAATGAAAAAATGGAACGAGTTTCGAACAAGTACCAGTTGTAATCGAAGGAGAATTTTTAATTTCATTCCAAAAATTATTTACCTAATCATTAACGTGTTATTCCACAAGTAGTGGTCCCTCCCCTTTTTAATATCTTTGACTTGTGCCATACCGTAGTTTCATTGCAATTTCGCCATTATCTCACATTTATTGTTTGTTAATGAAAAACGTTGTCTCCTCTTTTGAGTATCTTCTTCAATTTGAGTCTGGCATGTCGGGTGTTACGCCGCCACGACCTGTTGAATGCAGCGGTTATTGCGGTGGTGCAATAATATTCCGCATAAGAGTTGTTTCTCGAAAATGTCTCACGTAAATTCATAAAACTACACTCGTAAGTACTCCCCTTAACTCTGTACAAAATTGTAGCGGAAACAATAATTTTACAAAAGAATTACAAATTACCCCTGTTGTCGAGGATAGTGTGTTCTCTTGCATGTAAAAGGGGTAAGTAAGTCCCGTGGCACGTGATAGAGGATTGTGTAGATTTTCATTATGTGCTTAAGGATCTGACGAATCTGAAGACTAGGGCCAGTTTCTTTCTCGCTTCTTTACTTTCCCAGCATTTCTTTGATACTCAATTATGGTATAAATTGGCGTAATTTTCTATTTTAAAAGCACATCCCTCGAAGGGCATGATAAGGGTTTTTAAATACTCCTATACCTCCTTTGTTGTTGTGTAAAACATATATATGGGAAAGTCAGTTAAAGAGCCAATAAAAAATTTTGAATTTGGCCAGATATGTGTGTGACCGCTGCGAGAAAGAAGAAAAATAAATAGAAGCGCGATAGACAGTGCGAACAAAATACCGGTTAAAGAAGAAGGAGAAAATCAGAAAAGTATTGACACACGTCGTCGCTAGATAGGAACCTAAATTTTAGGGAGAAAGACGGTGCGAAATTCGAATATTTACCATGCGAGAAAATAATATTATAAGCGTGTTTTTTTTGTTTTTTTTTTGATTTTTTTTTTCTTTCATAAAAGCGTATGCGGAAAGAACGAAATTCGACAGATCTGCGAAAAAAGCCTGGAAAACAGCCTGGAAAAAAAGTCTGCATATGCTGTAAACAGCGTAAATGAACGGACGCTATTGGGCAAGGGAGCTGATCAGGCCCAGGGAAATCAGCAATTTTTCTTCTCGAAAACTATCCCCGATCGACCGACGATACCGGGGAGGGCTGGTCAACGAAATTAGCAACGGTCGCGGAAGCGTAAAAACTTTTTTTTTCCAGAGAAGAGAAGATGGTGCGAAGTATGAGAATGATTGGGAAAGAAGGGGGCAGCAAGGAGGGGAACGGTCGCGTCGTGGAGGGCAGAGGAAGAAGTGAAAATGAAAAGAAATCGGGCTACGTTTTCGGAATTTTAAAGCAGCCCGGTCGGTGGAAATAATTTATTCGTCGCCGGAAATGGCTTGACATTATCGTACAAAAGAAGATACGCGCGCGCGGCGAATCTCGTTGCCATTAAGCCAATTTAGAAGTCTACTCGAATTTAACAATTACATTACTTAATTGGACGCCGCCACCTGCCCTACATCCCCTCCACCCCGCCCGACCGACAACCCGTGTCCCGCTCTTCCTAGTTTATCCGCCGAATTAATTCCCGTTTTATTACAATACAATGCTGGGCCCGTGACCGTCGCGCAGGCATCGAAGGCATCTCGTACGTTTTCTTTCGTCTCTCTTACCTTTCCTCGACCGAAATAAGAATTGTCGCATCAGGTCGCTGACGGAAATTTTCGATCCAGTTCAAAATTCCGCGCTTATTTACTCTGTTTAATTCGGTTTTAATAACAATTTAACGCGACCGATGCTGTTTTTTCTCATGCTATCGTTTCTTCGACGATTTTTATTTTACACCACTCTGACACTCACGACTGCGCTAAGACAGCTCTGTATGTTAGTTTTCAAAATGCAGTAGTTGTGCTCCATTATAACTGTTCAATTCCGTACAAGCTCTACGTTTCTCGATGACAGCCGCGTGCAAATAAAACCTCCAATTGAATCTTTCCACTATTGTCCTATTATTGCGCCAGCTCGAAAACAGCAAATAAACGACGGTCCTTCTAGTAAAGTTCTTACAAACCATCCCCTATGCGTGGTGTACAGACCAGGCACGAAACTTTTGAAAAATCCGAAGTAATTTTCATATTCAGCTGGAAGGAACTTTAATCTCGGCCGCCGGGAGATTGTGCCATGGGCCACCGACGATATCGGGCTCTCCCCGCGCTGTGTTTTTCTCGTCTTATTAATTTTACGATCGTAGGGTGCCGCGATAATCCGGGACAGCCCGATAAGCTAGCTGTCACTTTCCTGACCACCTTCTGGAAAGTCTGGTGTAAAGATTTTTTCAACGTGGTCACATCCGCTCAAAATCCGCAGCCGAAAAATGGTCCGTCGATCGTGTTTTGAGATTATCTTCGGTAGCCGGTTGTATTTATTGTCGAATCGATTTTTCCAGCGGCAGCAGCATCAGCAGCGATATGTTCAGACGCAGTTTTCTTTTTCTTATTCCCCCTTTTTTTCGACGATACTGGAAAATAGCCGAACAACGCCGAAACGACAATGCTTTTTTTTTTTTTTCGAAATCTCTAATTATCTCGATAAAATGTAACGCAGCCATCGGCCACGAAAGAAATATCTTAAAAGCAACGAAAAAAGAAAACTCGGCTAATTAAGTGAAGTCTTTTTAAACTTTCTTCTTACGAGAAGAGCCGAAGAGTTTATTTTGTATAATCTTCATTATTTGTTATTTTTATTTTTATTTCCACTTCTTTTTTTCGGTGTCGGCAGGCGCGCAGGAGGAACGATAATAAAAGATAAATTATTATCTCGGCAATAAAGCGCTCAAATAACAAGCATTGTTGACAAACGTCGCTTTTTAACATTTCCCTCCTTCGCCCAAGGGACAACTGTAACTTCAGATCGTATCGTCGCATTAATATCATTATTTCCATCTTTATCCGAGCAACAGCTATTTACTGCCCCCCACCCCCCCATTCCGTCGTCCCTCGCAATTCTTCGGATTTTCCACTTCGCAACCTTTTAGCATTATCTCATCCGTTTTCACTGGCGTTATTAACCCTGTCCCCTAGTCCCCTTAGTCCCCTTAGTCCCCTTACCCGTCAACGTTGCCACCTCGACGCATTTACATTCTTTTTATATTACCGTCCTGGGCATTTCCCCCACCCGGTCGACGAACCTACTATTAAAAATCATCTGCCCGCGCTACTCTCTGATGGATACGATTTCTCTGCTTATCCGGCTTGTAGCCTAATTATTTTCGGGGCAGAAGAAGAAACAAGTGTCGCGCGATTACTCTCCGTTTTGCGGCAAAGCGTGCTCGGCAACTAGCCGAACTGCAGCAGACATTCTCCGACTAACTGGATAACTCTAAAGTCTCGCATTGATCGGATTTGCGCGAAATTGGGCGCTTTTCATCGTCTGTCGGTAGGCGCTCGCCAATGCACGACATTTCTTCCTTTTATGCTACACCGCCATCATCATATTTCAGGCTAGTTCGGCTGTTTCTTCGAAGTGACACAATATTGCAACAATATGCGTTCCGGTTTTAAACAAACGCGTTAGTTTGCATGCAAGCTGACGACTGGCTCAACTATTACGTCACAACCTTTTCGAAAATTTCATTATTCTGATAATTTGGCGGAAATCCGGGTCGGCGGTAGTTCGCAGTGCGCGACTAGATTCAAAGTCACCGATTACGTCACTGACAGCTTTGCAGTCCGGGAATGGGAAAATCGTATTCTGCGACATTATTAACATCGATTTTCGATCGCTCCAAGTTTTTCCATTCTTCGACTCACTCACGTAGCTGCTTTTCTTTCAAAAGTTTTCCAGCCTCTAATTTTATATTTTTACCGCTTTCGCAATGTCCGCTTAACGCCGCAGCTTTAAAGGGCATTTTAAATGCTTATTGACTCTTTAATTTCATTATCGTATATTATCCGAGCAGTTCCTATGCTTTTTTGTTTTTAGCATTTGCACTTCCGGAAGTTGCTCGATTATTCCGGCCGATATATTGTTGTATACTTTTTAATTTCGCATTTTTTTTTAACCATTTTTTGTCAGCCGATGGCACTTTTATTTATCTTCGAAATTAAGACAGTTTTCCGATTTCTATTTCTGCATAGCCTGCGTGTATGAATATAGCCAATTCTCGACAGAACTAGGACCGTCTTAGCCGTCGTGTATTAACAGTGTGATATCGAGCGTAAACACGAATGATAGGTCTCATTACTGCAGTGAATAAATAATGCGATTTGTTTAAAATTATAAACGAATGCAAAACGAGAAGCAACGTCAAACTTGGGCGGACTTATGACAGAATGGTAGCGGATATCTTGATTTTTTTTTTTTTTTTTTACTCAACGGTGTTTATATCAAGAAATCCCGTCAATTCGGCTAACCCGGAATATCGCGGTTTTTGCTGAATTCGTTGTGCCCAACTTGCAAGCTGGTTACGAACAGACGCAACTCGAAGGTATTGGCAAATTTTCAGAGCCGTTTCATATTAGTAATTTTTCATCTGTCCTTATTTTCTTTTTTCTCGCTCTTTCTAATTGTTTAAAGGTTTTTTTTTCTTTTTTTTTCCCTTTTTTTTCTTAACATTAAGAGCTCAAATTCAGTATGAAATTAGTCCTATTGATTATTAAGATAGTGGTCTTGAGTGCGATTCCCAGCGACGGCCAAAAATGTATAGACTGATTTACTGAAATGGTTTAATTTAATGACTAGTTAAGATATTTAAAGCCAGGAAGAAAAAAGAAAAAAATTAGTTAAATGGCGAATATCATTATGTTACATCATCTTGGTGCATTTTAGTGTTTGGACAATTGTTGCACAAAATCAACGGCTACGATCAATAAAAGTAAAAGTAACACGTTTTTGTCGCTTAAGAATTTTACAATAGTGTGGACTCCAAAACAGTGAGACTATGCCATTAGCTGAACAGTTTGCGATGAAGTCGAAGAAAAATCTATTCAAACGTCTAATAAAGCGTGTTCACGAAATTACCAACGCCGGTCTGAATATGATTGCAGAAATTGAAGATCGTTCATTCTCGTCTGATTGTGCTCTAGACGAACTTGGAACACTAGTCGAGACTGACCTCGGTTCCCCCTCCCCTTCGAACTATTTCCTTAATACGCACCCTCAATCTCTATTGGTTAAAAATGTACATTAACGGGCTTTTATTACATTTCATTAATGTATTACTCCGCTCTCGATTGTAGTACGTGCGTGCTATAATGAAAACAACTCGAAGTTTTTCGTTTAGTAACATAAACGTTCGATCATGCTGATCCCAATTTCGTTTCTTGTTGACCGAAAATAATACAGAAGAGATACTGTGAGGCCAAACGGCATCGATTTCCACGAAAGCAAAAAAAAAAATTTTGTTTTTTATTAGAACAGCGTTGAATAACGATAATTAATTTTTAACTGATTTGTATCGTAAATAAATTTCTAGAAACCTGTGTAAGTTTTGCGATTGAATTACAGAACTCCCTATTCATTAATCTGACAGACAAAATCTACCAATAAAAAACAAGTGAGATTACCGTTTCTTATATACTAGGTATTAATGAATTTTTTAAAGGCCTTTCTTCTTCTAACCCGAAGCCTACTAGACACTGGTACAACAAATGCAATAAATCTCTCCTCTCTTTGCCTTTCTTCTTAAACCTTCGCATAGACTTTTCGGGAACAAGGGTCTACCTGCGAATGTGTGTGTAACTATGGTGTCATTAAGACCATTTTTCAAAAGAAACTCTCAAAACACTAATAAACCGTAGAACGATATAGTATATTTTGGAATGATTCGAAAAATATAACACAAGTGCGTAAGATTTTCGCGCATGCCTTTATGTCGAATCAACACGATACGTGACCTTTCATGTATGAGTAAGCTTTTTCGTTGCTCTCTATTTTTTCTTCTCCTTCCGAAGAATAAACAATAATAAATAATTTGCGTTTCGGTTCGAACGTATAATAAATGAAAAAAGAACAAAAAAACAAACAAACCGTACACGATTATTATTATTATTATTATTATTATTATTATTGTTGTTGTTGTTATTATTATCATTATGGTTATTGGTGTGCGCGACTTTTGAGAATAGATATTGGAAGAGAATCGACCGAGCTGGGGAAATTGGTGGCAGTTGAGTACCAGGACGACGGCAAGGCTGAAATTTAATCTTGTATGTGTCGAATCAGACACTGGTGAATAATAACAAACGGCTGTGGCTGAAGTTGGAAAAATTGTTGCTGCTACAGTTGATTCCGTCGAGGATAATAAACAGCCGCGTAAGCCGATTCGTGGAACCGGAACAAGAAAAAGAAGAGAGGACGACGAACGTGGGAGAAAGCGATATAATAAAATAGAAATTTGAAAAGTTCTCGAAGAGGGTAGAAGAAAATCAACGATAAGAATAAAATTTTACAGCGGCGTGTGCCATGTGTCTTATAGAAGCGAATAATATAATACGGCCGATATCCGCGCTCTGTTTTTTGCACCTCTAAGAGTCTTCTGCTGCTCCGTGCTACAAAGTGAAGCCGGAAAAACAAAAAAACCATTTCGCTCTATTTCGTTTTATTTTTGCATTCTGCCATCATAAATATTGCGAAAATCGAAAATAACATTCTCGTGCCGCTGCCTATCTGTCTAGCCAATTATACGCTAGACTGAATGTCCCCATTAAAATTCCGCCACTTCTGGCTTATTGCTTTCTCTTAATATTTCCGATCGCAAATCTCGCTCGCCGATACAAACTATCACACTATCCAGTCTCGAATAAAACAACTTGACCGTCTCAATGTGCGACCGCTATCCCAGAATGCGGTTTGCATTTTTAGGCAAAAATTCGACAATTGTTCTACACATCGATCGCGCATGTGTACGCACGCGCGCACACACACACACATATGTGTATATATATATATATATATATGTGTGTGTGCATGTTGCAGTCGTAGAAATGAGAGCCTGCGAAAATTTCACACGAAGATGAGGAAAGATTTTTCACGTGTTTAATAAAAAGAAAAATTTGAATGTTTATTAACATAGAGTGGGGAAATTGGTTTATTCTTCCGCATTGACACTTGTTAGTTGTCAAAGTAAAGCGAGAACAAAATCGTTCGATATAATCGGTTGGAAAATTAAAATTTTTCATCGATCTACGCAATCTTTCCGTTTTCTAGATAAAACTTAAAGCATCCAAAATTGGAATGCAATAATTTTTTTTGGAACATCGCGATGAAAACACTTCGGATATCACAGGCCTATTTAAATTTTTAGAAAATATTTCTACAAAAAGAGGGCAGTTCTCGCCCTTCCCTCTGCGACTAGCTTTGCCATTCGACATTTTTTTAAAGATAAAATAACTTAAATTATGTTCCTGTGTTTTGTGTATTAATAGAGAATGTAAGCAAGTTCCTGATCTGGTTATTCTCGCGCAATCTGTCAAATGTAAAATTAGCTTATTATTATTATTGGCGGCATGGTCTTATAAAAAAGGTAATGTTTTTTTAAAAAATCTGTTCTATCGATTACTATATATTTCAAGTTTCCGAATACTGAGTCCGGTTGAGTCATTCTCATAAACTACTGGATATTCTGCGTTGAAATTTCCCTTTCGGATAAAATTTCGATCTAATTAAAACAAGTAACGAACGCGAACCGTCGATACATACATTATAAAAAGTGTAATTTTTATAGCGTACTTATGTTTCTGATTGTGACGATACTTCGTAAAATTCGGTACTACTAAGTCAAAATTCGGTACTACTATGTCAAAATTCGGTACTACTATGTCAAAATTCGGTACTGCTAAGTCAAAATTCGGTACTGCAAAGCAAAAATTCGGTACTGAAAAGCAAAAATTCGATATTGAAAAGCAAAAATTCGATATTGAAAAGCAAAAATTCGATACTGAAAAGCAAAAATTCGGTACTGAAAAGCAAAAATTCGATATTGAAAAGCAAAAAGTTCGGTACTGTACAGTAATTCGCGGTTGAAGCCATAATTTTTTCACATAAGCCGAATCATTCTTCAGTGTTAGAGAAATTTAACTAATAGTTTAATAATCGGACAGGTCGCAACTGCAGATTTGTACCCAAAAGATTCTACATATATATGTATATATATAGGTAAAATCGGGCGCGCTGCTTTTGAGAGCCAAGTTCTTTTGATGACTTTTTAAAAGAAACGAAAAACAAGAGAAGCATTCGATTTTACGAATAAGAAGTAACTTTGGTAGCAACGCATATCTTATCGCTATATCGGATTGTAGTTGAACTGTCGAGCCATTTCCTGAAATGATTTTTCAGCATGAGAGAAAACTTAAAACAGCTATATTTAGCATATAGCATATAACATACTTTCACATACTGATTCACTTGATAAATGTGTGGAATTTTTTTGAAACTCGCGGCTAAAAATTTCACGATATCGACGCAAAACTCTATTTGTTCCATTCAGAACGCACATTTTTACCTTTACTGTGTCTTTTATATGCGCTATTAATACCGTTAAGAAAAAACTATTATATATTATTAGTTCGATTAAATTAAACGGATTTAAATATTATTTTACACAGTACAGGGAGTATAAATTTATTGCACTGAAATTACAAATTTAAAAATCGTTTTAAAAATGAAAAGTTCACAATTAGGTATTATGTAATTGTGGTGCGAGTTTGAAAACATAGAAAGGCAAAGCGAGTGTTAAGTGAAGGTAACGCGAAAACCACAATCACCACTGACTGAAATGGAAATAGAATGAAGGTAAGTGTGATAATTGAGAAGAGTACGAATGCAAGAATCTCGATTTGATAAGTAAATTATTAGCACTGGGAGAAGACTTAAATTTTTTGCGTAAGGGATTTAAAGAATCTCAAATCATGCCATCAGGCAAGAGAGTAGTTTGAGGGGAAATATTCGGCCTATAAATAAAATGGGGAAAAAAGTATACTATGAATCCGTAAACATGGATGACGTTTGCAGAGAGTTACGGATAAGTAGGATACACGAGAGGATTATCAAGAAAGAAGTTTTGAAATGATAAAGCTAAAAGAGCCACGGAGAATGGGAAAATTATTTGCAGAAGGTATGAAAAGAAATACGTACGGCGCAGATGAAGATAATGCAGCTCTATACACATATGGCACACAGTGGTTGTGTGTATGCCCAAAAATTTTAATTTTATACGTTTATTCAATTTCTCTTTTGACTATAGTTCTTCTTCTGCGTTTTTAATTTGAACTGTTCCTCGTGATTTTGTTGACGTAAAATTTGAAATTGACATCAAAATATATTTCAGAAAATATGGAATAATTTTATTTGTAAGCTCTAAAAGGGTGTACATTCGTCCGACTATGTGCTTCTCAGTTTTTCTTATTAATTTCGTTTATTTATAATTAGTACACCGGTGTATTTATTTTACTTCCACTTTTTCATTATTTATTTTAATTATTCCTTCTATTTCTTTTTCGTTACCCATTTTCTTGGTTACTTAAAACTTTTTTAGTTAAAAATACTACTCCTTTTCGGAGCTATTTTTGTATTAATTTACTGCACATTAATACTCTGCTGTACTTTATTAATCTTTTTTTTGTTTCGTTTACAGGGCAAATATATTCATTAAAAGCACGCACAGAAAAGGTAAAAATGTCTAGTAAAAAGTATCGATTTTTTACTGAAAATTAAAAAAAAAAAAAAAAACAAAACTGGAAAGTAAAAAATAATTATTCGAAAAAAAAATTAAAATATGTTCCGGAATAATATACTGCCTTAGATTAGCACTTTTTGAAGTCGGCATCAAATTCAAATTGCGAGAGTAATTAAAAAACCGTTTTTTATCACGATACAATCACTTACTTTTTGTAAGATAAGTATTGAAAATTGACAGCAATTTGATTTGTCTCGAAAAACTTACAATAATATTTACGAACAAACGTGAAATTCTCGAATTTATAACACTTCGGAGTTTGTTAAATTTTATCAAACAGTGTTATTACTTTTTAACGTATTTTTAGAGCAAACTTTTTAGTCTTTTTTTTTTTTTTTTTTTGGAAGACTTTTATTTTGCAATTTTCCGCTGTAAATATTTGTGACTGATGATACAGATGCTTTAGCTTTCGTGATTTTTATAAAGCTCGATATCGGCTTAAAAAAATAAAGTTCAAATGCCGAGCGTTTAGGGGTTTCAAATTCATTTCATTCATTCAAATCTACATGTTACGAACATTGATTGCACTCTTTAAAAAAGAACTATTCGCCTTAAAATCCTTTTTGAAATATAGAGAAATAATTCCAATTTTAGGTTGCATTAAAACTCGTCGAGCCTTTTTTAAATTATTTCCAGAAAAGGTAAAAATAGACAGATGAAAACTTTTTTATACAAGAATTATTTACGTCTTAGTGCTTTAATTTGTTTTTAATCTTGGAGAGGCACTAATTTTAATTAAAAGCGTAGGGTTTTTTAATTTTCTCTAATCCGAAATATCGATATCATTTTGATGCAGTCATTCAGTATTTAAAAGTTTGTCCTCAAAAATACTTGAAAAACGTTAATGGTAGTGTAGGAACCAAAAACTGAATATTAGCAAATCGATTGCTACGAATTTCGATGTCCGTCAATAACAGGCCCGGATAAAAAGCTTTCGCGTTCAAACTCTTTCTAAATGAGGCCGAATTGTAAAAATCATTATTGAAACGAAATCGGTAAAATTGCTGCGTTGCCGATGTGAACGTTTTATTTTAGTTGTCTCTCAAAAGTGCCGTTTTGTCGACTGTCAAAAATTATCTTTGTCTGACAAAAGTGAACCACCGGAAATAATCCGTTCCCGTTAGTATTTCAAACACGACAGATTTGTCTTCGTATCTTTCCTTCTCTTGACATAAAGTTATATACATAGGTGCAACAAAACACAATACAGACGTCTACACCTCATCATTCATTCAGCAATATTATTCATCCGGAATAAAGAGGAAATTCTTATAAATAAATTTATTTATAGTGTAATTATTAAAACTGAAACTAAACCTTAACGAAAAAAGATATTTGAGAAATACAATAATAAGGTGCTTTATTGAATTGTTTTTATTAATTATACCGAGCTAATTAGTCGTTTCTCACCTTCATCTTCCATTTGCCAAGTTCTCTTTTCGCTCTTACTCGATTTATTAATACCGACCCGAATAAAAAGTAAGATAATTCAAAGGAAAACGCTAATTAATTAAGTATGACACTGAGCTGGCTTTGAAGTGACGATTCTTAAAGATAATTAAAATTCATTTCGTTATTATTCAATAAGAGTTAGACCCTTTTTTACGGGACCGCCTATTTTCAAAATTCCGTTATGATTTAAAGTAATTACGTTACTTAATTATCGAATATTACGATGCTCGGAAAACACCGGCCGATCTAGTCTTTTCACTAGGAAAATTCTACAGCTGAAAAAATTGTAAAAAAAAATGCAAATAAAATAAACTCAAAACCGGTTCCCAGAAAAACCTCTCTCACCATTTCTCATTCACTTTTCCTCTCTCATAATGTAAAATATTTCCCCGCTATTATTGATTACGAGCTCACATTCATCCGAAACAGTTTTCTGCAATCAACGGCAACCTCTATATTTCGAATTGAATTTTTCCTCAAAGAAATAGTTTAAAGTTTTAAGAAAATAGATTCACTTTCCAATCGCTACGAAACTCAGAGGTTAATGAAATTTAAAAAATCTATCATCAAAAAAAATTTTACGGATACCAGCGTGAGGCTAATTCTAGTATCTCTCCATTCCTAATTTAAAAAATGGTGAATTGTTCAGCACTTTAATTTTAATCAGCTGTACTCCGCATGCAACGTATATGTAAAATAAGTAAATTCTATGTCATTCTTACGCCGACAATGAAAATTCTATAACGAAATCTGTAGCATTTTTTATGTAACGTTTTTGACCACGTTTCTGGATAGCCGAAAAGACCGAGTTTTTCTATGCCTATTTTAAATTTAATTAGTTACAGCCTCGAAATTGATGAAAAAGACACGTTGCTTTTATATTTTTCCGGATCAGTTTAAGAATTTTGATATAAAATTTTTGCAACGTCCAAATTCACATGACAAATATCGAGAATACTCACACCGATTTAAAAATTACATATTACTCCGGGACACTCAACGCGGTGTATTTCAACGGATCAGCCTTCCTAGCCGAATACCAGATATTATTACATAGGCTAGCCAAAAATACTGACAGTACTTTCAACGAACGTAATGAAAATTCCAAAAAAAAAAAAAAAAACAAAAAAAAACTCTATTTGAAAAGTGCAAACTTTTCTTATTAGAAACGTGCATCAGTTATTCGAAATGACCAGCTTTATATGGGCGATGCGCAACGATAGACGCTCCGACCATTCGGCAATGCATGTACGCACCGTTTATAATTTTCGCTGCTATCTCTCGTACGCTCTTTCTCAGCGACTCCAAATTTGGATGATAAACCATATCCTCAAAAGTATTCTATAGTTCATAATCTAAGACTAGCAAGGGCCAATCTAAAGCTGCTACGAAGCCGGGAACATTGTCTTGCAGCCATTTCCGAGCTAACTTCGCTTTAATGTGCCGGACCTAAATCCTACTGAAATATCCGGTTGACTCTAGCAAACAGAATATCTTTTAGAGGTTTAACAGCCGGGGTTCTAGAACTGTGTTAACACAAACCTTCGCACCCGTTTTCAAACCGGCATCGAAAAAATGAATGGGCACTGCCTCGTACCACGATGCACCTGACAAAAAAACCATGATTAAACTGAGGAGCCCGTTGAACTTTTGGAATTTTTTCTTTAACATCATACGACGAGCGGACATACACACCCGATCATTTTTCTTGTTAAACTTTTTCTCTTCGTAAAAATCTTTTCATCTGTAAACAGCACATCTTTTTGTACCCGCCTCCACCGTCGTACAAGGGTATCGATTTTTTCGATCTTTCGAACCGTATCGCCTTTCATTTCTCTGTTACAAGGTGTGAATATCGTTTGTAGGCTCGCGTGTGTAAATCATCGCGAATGAGACTGTTCTCGGGGCGATATTCATCTCCCTAGCCGGTATTTTTTGCTTTCTTAGCGGACAGCGGTTGATTCGTAAACGAACGGCTTCGATGACACTTTTTGTTCTCGTATCACGTGGCCGACCGACTCTCAGTTCATTAGTTGAAACATTGCAAGGTACGATAAACAAAACCGTTCACTGATTTTAAGTCCTTTTAGGAACGAGTGAATCTGCGATGCACTATGCCTTTATCAACCCGACAATTAATCTGACCACTCCATTTCTATATACAATGTACACTAGGACAGTTATGTCTGTTGCTATTGCCCGACGGTGTGTATTACATAGGCTGACAGTGTTATTTCGTTGTACCACCTTAAATTTCCTTTACACTGACAGTATTTTTCGCTAGACTATGTAAAAGACATATCAATCGTAGCCCGTCTGTATTTTCAGCTGCTTCCTCGAATAAGAGAATGTGAATAATAATTACTCGCGAACACTTGAACACTACTATTAATCGTGCATACTGCGTAAAAAGGACCAACTTAATTATTTTTCGATTTAACATGTTTGCGAATGTACACATAAAATAGCCTCACCCGATTTTTAAACTCGGTATCTATCTGTTTCGCCTATCGCATATTATGTAATTTTCGCTCACTTCTTACATAGCGAAGTGTAAATTTCTTCTAAAAATTTATTTACTCATTTTTCATTTATTTCAGACATATTAAGAGTATAATAATTAAAACAAACTTGAAGTAGAGCCCACGACGACAAATTGCAACAGTTGCCGAGAAGGTAAACTAACATTTTCAGTAACTTTTTCAGTAACTTTTTCAGTAACATTTTCAGTAACATTTTCAGTAACATTTTCAGTAACATTTTCAGTAGCATTTTCAGTAATATTTTCAGTAACATTTTCAGTAACAACAGCGAAAACGCGCTGTAATTAGCCATTTCCGTGTAATTTAAGTTTCTGAGATAATAAATCGCATTTTTATTTTTTTACTAAACATTACTAATACACAACGTAGTTATATTACGTATCCAATTTTAGATAGATAAATAGACAGGTAGAATAGAACAATAGAGATTCGCGTGGGATACATTCGGAATTTTCTTCACGAATGTCGATATAACGGACATTATTTGGACGTCTTAGATGTTTCAAATTATAATAAGATTGATCAATTATTTGCCTTTATTTTTATAATAATAATAATAATAATAATAATAATAATAATAAAGTAATTGAGAAATAGTAATTGAAAAATATTTCACCGGTAACTCGTCCTACTTACTACACGGTAAACGTTATTTGATCGAAAAATAAACGTCTTTTTATAACAGAAAATTAAAAAACTTTTATTTATTTTTTATACTATCCTAGAGAGGATCCTTGAAATACCGTTTGCTTTTCTTTCATCATAACACAATGACTAAGCTCTTCTCCGAAAGTAATCCTAATTAGCTGTGAAAACTACATCAAAATCCGTCCAGTAATGTTCGAGATTAGCGCGGTATCCAGACGAAACTTTTTGATATAAATGCATAAAATAAAGGAAAAGAAAATATCGTTTATTAGCAAGCAATTATGCGTGAACAGTATTTCTTTTTAATTCTTTGCTCGCTTATCATAGATCGTTTCGCTTGCTTAGTAGCCGGACAAGCGTGACTATTGTGTTTATATTGCGAAGAGAAATCATAATTTGAATTGCGCCATAATTTCACCTATTTGCGCTATTATGGTAAACGGAAATACGCTTCAAATGAAAATCGGGAATAAATCAAAATCGGGAATTTAACAGTATATCGAATATCGGGAAAAATTTATTAGTAAATAATAAAAATCCGGCCAATTATTTCAGACTATTAAGCAAATCACTTTGTTTAAAACCGAAATCGTTATACGAAAAATTGCATCCGGTTACTTTCTAATGCGCACAACATTCGTACCGTTCGGATGAATTTTTTTCAATTCTCTTTTACTCTCTCGTTCGTTCTCATGTTTCAAGTAAAGCGGCAAGATTATTTTATCGAATCGTGAGATCTAAGAACAAAGCTTTTATATATTTCTGCTTTTCCCTATTTATTCCATGTTTTCATTTTTTCCTTCCCTACGATTTATTTCCAATATTAAGCGGATAATGTAAAATAAAATCTCATACACTATTAAACACAACGATGATGATTTAATATTGAAATTTAAAAATATATAAAATCACTGCCACTCTAGTTTCGAACATTTAATCCATCTTCTGAAATCAATTTTAATAACAACTGTAGAGAGTGGCGGTGATTTTATATATTTTTAAATTTCAATATTAAATCATCATCGTTGTGTTTAATAGTGTATGAGATTCTAGACATTATTCAACTATAACACACAATAGTATGGATTACAATGGTATTAATTAGATATAGTCGGGTGTAACGAGAAATTGCGAACACTCGAATTCACGTTCAGTAACGCCTTAGCGACGTCGGGGATTCAATATCAGCAAGAATCTGTTTTATAAAGAAATAATTGCGTACAAATCTATCCGCGAATTTTTATTTATCGTCAGTTCGATGGCTTAAACAGTGCCACGGCGAGTAATCGTGATTGAGGAAGGGGAGCAGGGTTAGTGTGCGCGAAGCGAGACAAAGTTCCCTCGTATTATCAATATTCCTTCCGGCAAATTAGTGAAATAATCGTAAAAACAATTGAAATACTCCGAATTAATTGCAAGTAACGAACGTCAGCTGAAAAATTTGAATTATTCGTAATTCAAGTTATTTCCTATCCTCTTGTTCCGGAGAAAAACTTAACTTCTGTCGCGAAAGAGCCTTCGCAAAATTTTCATTCCACCGAAATTTATCGCAAGAAAGAAAAAAAAAAAGAGGGTGGAATTCCGCAAATTTTTCTAGTAAAAAGAAGAATTTTATACGGCAGACTCTGTTCTTTACATTCTAACACGCTCGCAGATGGCTTTGAGGAATTTTATTAAACTCGCCGAACGTTTTCGTTGTCGAACGGTGAAAAAAAGTGTAGGTCGACTTGTCTATAGCTGTGAGCTGAGAATTTAAAATGCCTCATTTCCAACATCACCGTTTGTCTTGTTTTTTAACTGATCAGTTATTTTTCTTCTATTTAGATACATTTGAAAATATCGCAAATTACAAAACGTTACGCTACTTCCACTACCATCCAACGTTTCTATACGCAACTTTTAACCAGTAACGAAGAAGTCTACAAGTGGAACGTAATATAATTCTTCGGTGTCGTGCGCGAGAAATGCTACGATCAAAATTTCGCGTACATTCAGGTATATGCAACGTATGCACAACTCCCGAATAATTTCCTTACTCCATCCCGCTAGGAGGCACGGGATGAGCCTTCACGCACGCTGCGATTTCAATGTGATACTCGATAAACAAGTGATCCGAAAACGAAGATCAAACATCTACGCAGCTGGCGCCCACTGGAAACGGATTTCGTTCAAAGTCCGGCCAGTCATCCCGCACCCGATCGGCAAAAAGCCCTGTTTTCGGGTTAAGAAGGCCCTTTTCAGGGCCGCATACGATGGCGAATCCGTTTAGAATAACGTCAATAAACATAGAAAAATTAACGCCAGTTTAAGAGATAATTTTATCCGTTATTATTATTAAAAATAAGAAAAGTGACAATACTTGTCCTCCAAGAAACCCATCGCGCATTGAAATCAACCGAAGACAGAAAACGTTCAGTGCGATTGTGGCGCGGATAAGCGCTTATTTAATTGTAAATAATTTGGAGTTATAAAACGCACAAGCTTTTGAAAGAAAGAAGCTATATATTGACGAGGAAACTGTCAAGTTTCTAAAATTTCGGACGAACAGAGGCATTTAAACCGCTGATAATAACTCCATCCCGCTTTGACCGTAGTGAATCAGTTGGGCTACTGATAACATTGTAGGAAATTGAAAAAAGAAATAAGCAAAGAAGGTATATTAGTACCATCCGTAATCGTGAAATTAATACACCCGCAAATACACAATAGCCAAAATTCTTGATATCGGGCTGTTTAAATGTCGGAAACCGTATGACACTTGGTGAAATAATGTATAAAGTCGGGAAGCCATTCGTTGGAAATGTAACTTTCTCCACGTGTAGTTAACTTTATTATCGTTATTGTTATAGCAAAATTGTTGAAAAAATCACGAGGTAATTAAGTAGGAATGTTCGAAAATAAATTCAGCGATTTTGATTTAAAGAAAGAAAAAAAACCCGTTACAGAACACGCAGAGGCTGTATTTGTAGTGGGCTCGATCGTACATGTGTGCGGAATTGCTTTTGATGGATATGGATGCCAGAGTAATGAATTCCAGTTTTAAGGTTCTTCCGTTAAATTTTCAAATACGGCAAAATTTGTTGATATTTCCGTAGTGCAGTAAAAACCGGCTTGGCCGCATTTTCATATTCGGCTTCGTAAAGCGCATTCTTCCAAACTAAAAGTAAAAACATGATCGATAGGGGAAATATTAAAAATCCTCGTGGGAGAATTGATTGCTGGGATTCGTTTCCATCCGAATGCCGAGATCCAAAGGTACGATACTTGATCGGTATCAAACGTGACAATCAACAAACGGGGTTGATCATTGTATCGATATGGAAAGAGTTTGGTACATTCTGCGATATCGATCCGAGCGCTATCCGACTTTTGTAAAAGAGGATTTAGACGTTCAATCTGTTAAATATCACAAAAACGTTCAGCAGGTAAAAGAACTTAGCGAAAAAGAAGATGTTTTACTATTATTAAGTTCTATTATTTAATGAAAAAGGATTCGGTGAAATTTCCGTTTGATGGCGAGCTGGAAATTCTTCCATTTAAAATACGGTCGAAATCGGTTTAAATGAAATTGCGCGCGGGGACCGAAAATATTTATTTCGCATTGAAAGAAATCTCGTCTTAGTATAGACTAAAAAAACTGACATTACGGCAGAGCCAGTTGTATCACAGCGAATAAAAGAAAAATGTAAACAATGTCTTATATTTACATAATGACAGGGTTTTTTAAGTAACCTTTTTTTCGAAAGAGAAAGATAAAAAAAAAAAAAAAAGGAATTCCACTTTGCACACCGTGCTGTATGAAATTGTTCTACAAAGCTGTTTTTAAAAATTCCAAAATGCGAATTTGTATCAAAAATCCTCAAAAAAATGTTTATTAATGCGGGAAACGCCCCTCCGTTAGGCACACTAACTTGTATACCATCAAATTATTTCCTATTTGCTCGTTTCATCATCGTGGGGTTCTCTCCACTTCGACGTTGCTTCGCGATTTTTTTCCTCCGGATGTAATTACTTGTAATAGCTGATAATTTTGTAGCCGTCAATCGTTTGACCGGCAACAAATTATTGATGGAGCTCGTCAGTCGGATTTCGAGAAAAAGTGTAAGTTTTTCTTTTTTTTTTCACCGTAAAACATTATTAAATTTTCGAATCAAGTTTTCCCATACTATAGGCCAGCATAGGTGTGTTTAAATTCCGCATATCCTTGATTGTAGAATTAAGCTTTTCATAATGCACTAAGCCTAGCGGTTCTGAAGGAAATACACTGGGGCTAGTTCCTTTTCCTCGGTCGCCTAGATTTCTTTTTGCTATGGGCCAATTCGATTATTAGGGGTGTACCTGAAAAAAATCGGAAACGCATTTAAATTCCGGACTGAATTCTTATTTCCCTATATACGCTTCAAGTGTGTATATACGTCAACTATATAAGTAAGACAACACTAACGAATCGAATAGCAAAGAAAATTCTTAATTAATATTTTCTGCTGGCTATAGAACAATATCTAATAATGCATTACAAGTAATAACAAAAATAATCCGTATTGATTTAATGATAGAGGAAAAAAGCCAATTGTTTAATAAGAAAATTCATTCAGATTTGAATAGTAAACAAAATATATGTAGTAAATTGGAATATTCCGAAAAAGACACTAGGGGAGAAGAAATATTCAGAAGATGGCAAGAAAAATGGGATTTAGGAGAAAACGGAAGATACGAAATAATCCCAGATCTCGAACTGTATATTAAAAATAAAAAAACCTATATAAATTACTTCATAACACAAGCTTTAACGCAACATGGGGAGACCTTGTAATTACTATTTAAATAAATTTAAAATAGTTGATGAAGATAAATGTGATTTTTGTCGACAAGTAGAAGATATGGAGCATATACTGTGCGTCACTGTGTTAAGTATACCGCAGAAATTAACAGAAAAATGGACATTAATGAATGGGAATTATTAGTAGAAATTGTTAATGACACACATTAAGAAAGAAAATTTCTGACAAATACAATCATACGTACTGCGGTATTTCTCGAAGTTTAACAGGCTTTTGATAAAGTTTGGCACGATGGCTTATTATATAAATTAAAATGTTTGTTCCCCGGTAATCTTTACCTGTTGCTAAAGTCATACCTTGAAGATCGACATTTTCAAGTGCGTTACAAACATACCTACTCAGAAATACATCCGGTTTTAGCGGGAGTTCCTCAGGGTTCTGTGCTGGGGGCCCCACGCTGTACTTGTTATACACGGCAGATTTTCCTGCGACAGAGAATGTGCAGGTGGCTACATTTGCGGATGACACGGCACTGCTTTCATCACATGAAAATCCGAAGATAGCTAGCAATAATCTACAAAATGCTCTTACGACGGCGGAAACATGGTTTAAAAAATGGAAAATCGGGATAAACGAGAGCAAATCGGTGAATATCCATTTTACTAACCGAAAAGTTGAAGTCCGTTAGGATCAATAACACAGATCTTCCTGTACGAGCGCAATAGTCAGGTATATTTAGGTTTGCACTTAGACAGGGAAACACCATGGATAGAGGGATCCGGGTTAAAAAAATGTACTGGCTGATAGGGAGAAACAGTGTACTGGCAGCGGATAACAAACGTCTAATATACACAGCAATTCTAAAACCTATCTCGACCTAAACCGTCAATCTTGAAGGTAATACAGACTTCTCAGAATAAGATTCTTCGGTTGATAACCAAGGCACCACATGGTATGTCACTAAACCTTACATCGAGATTTGTGTATAGATTGTGTAGCTGATGTCATCAAAGTTCACGCTAAAAAGCACGCAGACAGACTCGATACTCATCCGAACACTCTTGCTAGAGGATTTCTAGATGTTACCGATGATGTAAGAAGACTGAAGAAACCGCAGGACCTTGTTTAAGGTCGGGGTAATCGGGTAGGTGCCATTGGGTACTCCTCCCTTCATGCCTGTGTGTTTATTACAGTTGAAATTGTGGGTTATGAATTCCCCAATTCTAGCAATTTGCTGTACACAGGCATGATATTACTAGACGTGGCCAAAGCATTTGACACTACTTGACATGATGCCATAATCTTTAAAATGATCAAGGCCAATTTCGTGGCCTATCTTATTAAACTAGTTAAAAACTATTTAAGCAACAGAACATTCGCTGTTCACATCTCTAATACCTCCTCGTCATTTAAAACATGCTTAGCTGGTGTTCCACAGGGCAGTGTGTTGGGGCCAATTTTATTTAACATATTCCTTTATGATTTCCCTGTATCGCCCCGAATTAACACGGGCTCTTTGCCGATGATGCTGCGCTGTATTGCAGCTCATACAGACCGAATGCAAATAGCCAACAAGCTCCAACATGAGGTTGACCGCGTCCTTCGCCTTTTTTAAAAAAATGGCGTATCCGTATTAATCCGGCAAAATCTGAGGCAATTCTATTTTCTCGTAGGTACCCATTGACCCCTAAGAAACTGCATATACTCTAGGTACCGATATTCCTTGGTCCGACCAAGCTCGATACCTCGGCGTGATATTAGGCAAAAGGTTAAACTTTAATAAACATCTCGATCATGCAGTCGCCAAAACTAATCGCGCTATCTGCGCTATTTATCCAATGTTCCATCGCAGATCGTTTCTAAACATTCACAACAAATTAATTCTATATAAGGCACTTATTAGACCAATCTTAACCTACGCATCGCCTGTGTGGTCCTCAGTTTCTAACGCCCGCTTTAAACAATTACAGCTCATAAAAAATAGATGTCTCAGGTGCTTACTAAACGCATCCCGCTACACCAGAATTCGAATGATGCATAATGTCCCCAAACTACCATATCTTCATAATTATGTACTTTCTTCGGCAAAAAATTTTTTTGAAAATTGCTCGACCCACAGTACATCGGGAATTACGATTCCAGGCAACTCCAATTTATGTATTCCAAATATAAGCACAGGCGTCTAAAGCATAATTTTCTATAATCTTTTACCAGTGTATATTATAACATTTCTTTATTTTTTCACTCACAATTCTGTTCCTCACTTGTTGTATCTGAATCTTTATTCCTTAAGCAGACTTTATTCCCAACTACTCATCATATCTGCGCGTAGGTTTTTTTTTTTAAATTTTTTCCTACAATGACACTATTGCTAAATTTTTAATTGTAATAACCTATAATCGTTTTTTATATGTTGCATCGTGCGGTAAGACAATTCGTCGATACGCTAGTTCAACTTGTACTGCTAACGTTATGTTGTATCGTAATTTGCATAAATATATTCTTTCTTTCCTTCTTTCTTTCCTTCTTTCTTTCCTTCTTTCTTTCCTCCCTTCATGCTTAATTTTATTCATACGTATTGCTAAATGTCCTTGATGAACAGCTCGTAATAGTATATTATATTAAAAAATAAATAAAAATTTACTGAAGAAGTTATATTTTGATAAAATTTTCTTTTCTTTTTATTTTTTGTTTTATTTTTCGTTTTTTTGTTTTTGTTATTATTATTACCATTGTTTATTTATTCTGGATTAGTATGTCTTTGAGAGACTAATTATATGAAGTTTAACCACGGCTAATTGGGAATTGTATATAATATATTTAATTTGATTTTCAAAAAAAAAAAAAAAAAAAAAGATACGGCAAACATCACGAATTGTAATTTCTTTCTTTCTCTCTCTCCCTTTTCATAGTATACTTAATGCTATTGAAAAGATTACCACCTTAAAGATCTTCCTTTGTCTCCGGTGCCGAATAACTTGCGAATCTGAAATGAAACGAACCTCGAATCCGCGTAACTTCCAATTCAGTATTTGACTAAAAGATCTGCCCTTTTCCTATTTTGCGAATTATTTTAGTTTTATTTTAGAAAAAAAAAAAAAAACCCAAAAAACGAGTTATTTAATACCTTCTAGATTATTAGTTGTAATATATATATATATATATATCGCTTTTTGTAATTCGACAACTCTCGCAATTAATATGTTCAACGTTTAATTGCATTTCAGATTGCGAAATTATATTGATGGGCCGTAATTATACGAACAGTCATCTTGAATGGCAATAAATTATCGTCGTCCGGCAACAGGAACTGATTCGAAACGTGGAATGTAACAATAGTAGAGATATCGAAAAGTTTCAGCTTGGTACTCTACAAAAGGCAGCTGAACAATGCAATCTGACATGTAAAGGACGACAGGGGAGGACTGCGTTATACGTGACCAATAGAAACTCGTACCGGAAAAATTATCAAAACGTTTTGTTATTCGGCTAACGAAATGTCGACAAGGCGACATGACCGTCACGAAATTTCGTACCGCTAGCCGGTGCGAGTAGAACTCTGCTCATCAACGAACGCGAGTTAAAATGTGCAGATATAATGCGACCAGACAAGTGGAACGAGCGACCGGAAAGATTACAGACAAAATTGATGATAAACACGACCTTTGCAACTGAATGCGGTAGACAAGGAACTCTATTTTCTTGAGCCTTTTAGGCGCATACATTGTTCTTTTTTCGTGAGATCGTCAGCGAGGTAAACGAAAATAGAACCGAGTGGAAACGGAATGTAAACAGACTGAAAGTAAAAATAGACGGGAACAATTAAAATTAATCAAAAGTTAGAAGTTTTGCGAAGTTGTAAACGGAAAATTACAAGAAATTACCAAAGCAAAAGGGAAAAAAAGAGAAAATAGAGATTCAAATGTTTAAATCCGAGGAATATCTGAATTTTAGAAAGAAATGGCAGCGCTAAAAACAGAGATGAACAGGATCGGAGATAAAGAAATTCGTAAATATGCAAGAAAATAATGAATGGTGGAAAAGTTAATCAAAAGATCTCCGGATAATTCCGATTTATTCACAGCCATATAGAATCATTACAACATCGATCAGGTGACACATTAAAGAAAATCTAACCTCGTGGAACTATTATAAGCTGGCGAAACTTCAGTTCAGCTACAGGGAGACTGGGTAATATTGAACTTTAAGACGAACTTTTTTTTAAGTTAAATAAAAAATCCAGATATTAACGGCCAAGGGGACATACGGATTACTTCAACCTTTACTGACGAAGAAGATTACAAGAAAAACAAACAGTGCGGGCCTGAGTGCACCGGAATGAAAAATCCGATTTTCTTTTCGGCTATTCGGTTAACAAATTTTCAGTCGCGCTAAGTAGCCAGCAGAATTCTGGAAGCATTAGAAAAGGTTTTTCTGCAGGCCGATTGATATTGCACACTAGGACGGCTAGCGAGGAAAACGGTTTAACGGCTCACCATTTAGCAGCCCGGAAGCATTGAAAGAGATCTTCGTCAGTACGGAATCGTCTTAATATTATCTCGATATTACGCGCCGATCAACAGGATGAAAAATAAGCGTTTTCCGATAACTTTCGCATAAAATGATCCCTCGAATTTTCCAACTTTAAAACTATTCGCGATTTTCCTTTATAACACTTCAATTTTCCACCTCTTATAAAAAACCGCTATTTCTGCTACGTGCTTAGGCCACTAAATTTTCACCGCCTCCTCTTTGTGCGGACCTGCTACTTCCATTATTTGCTCGTCCCTTCGTAAACCATCTGATGTAATTACACGCATCGGTTAACTGGGTATTTCTCGCTTCGCGCATTGTCATTCTTAGTCGACCACTAATTTTCTCAATGAAACGACATTATCCCTTCCAGCAATGGACGTTTTTCTATTTCATCCGTCTAAATGATTTCATCGCTTTTTTTTTTCTTCCGTTTATTACTAAAATTTTTACAGGACTCGCGCTAATTATTATCGACGCATTTCATTTTTAGTTCCGGACGAAATATTTTCGGTACTTTTTCAATAAAACTGAAATGACAGAAAAAAATAAATCGTTAATTTTACTCTAGGTAGTCGCGTGTTGCAAAAATAAATAACGCAAAGTTATAAAAATGCGTCGCAAAACGCCTGTTTATTCCGGCAGTTAATATCAAAGAGTTAATAGATTAAGTTTTTTTTTTTTTTTTTTAACGGGTTCGTCAAAATTGATATTGGCCTGGAATCAGATATGGGAAGGATAAAAAAGATTCAAGTGCCGGAATAACCGAAGTCGAAGGCAAGGAGAGGACAAAAGATGCTCAATAAGGTGTTGAAAGACTAATTAATGTTCAAAATAAAATAAATAAGACAATAGGTAAACAACATGTTAAAAAACAAAACAAAATAGAACTATTATAACTAAAGAAGGGAAAGTGTAAGAATTTTTTTGGAAATTTTCTTAAAGCAACTTAAGGCAAAAAACATCGGCCGTTGTAATCGAAAATAAATTTTTAATAGCGGTTCTACAACATTTTCTATTATTATTTCTGTCAAATCATTATTCTGAATTTTAAAACTTTTTGTATGTTTTTCTGAAGGTTTTGCGCGCGTCACATTCATTAAAAACTATATACTCGTAATTGTATATCTTTCCAACTATGTTACATTCTACTTAAACTTGGACTTCCTACCCCTTATTGTGCTTCCTATATCCTGTCCTTTCCATTCCCGAATTAATTATTCCTGTTATATTGATTGCTTTTTAGTTAAAATTTCTGATCGGATCAAAATATAACCGACTTCTTTCCTTACCTTTTGTTTCTGGGTAAAGGTCCCCTTGCTTGGTTGACGAGCCCAAAAAAAAAACGAAAAAAAACGAGAAAAAAAAACGAAAAAAAAAACTCCGTAATCTATTGTCCAAATGTATTTTAACTTATAAATTAATCGTTTACGTTATAATGTATCGTAAACATGAAAATATTGTACTAGCGATTTAAAAAAATAAAAGGAAAATATAGTATTATTATTAATCGGAAATAAAACCTTGTTTGCACTGTTTCAGCCAAATCTCCGTTGTTCCTATTAAAAGCTATATAGCAGGCACGTGTGTATCGTAATTTTTTAATCCCTTACAAATTGTGTCTAGCTTGAAAAATAATTAATTCGCCTCTTTGAGGCTAAGTCGTGCATCTTCAATTATTATTCTCTTCCGCCCTTATTATCCTTAATTAATAAATACCTTCAATAATGTCGCTCTAAGCAGAATGTAACATGAAAATCTCAAAACTTTTTTTGCAGATTTAAAAGTGTTTGAACGCAATTCCGAAATCTGTATTGTTATTAACTGGGATACTTGTAATTCTTCAACCATTTAGGGAATGCTCTCGTGCACACACTTACACGCGACAGAAGTAAAGGCGAAGTGAAAAAAATAAACGAAAAATAAAAATTGCGAAGTAAAAATTGATTTGTAAGTGAAATTTGCATATTCCCCTTATTTATTTTTGTTAATAATCAAAATAATAAATGTTACAAAACTAAAATATACGAATTAACTTTCAGAAACAAAATCCCGACAGAAGTCAAGAATACGAATGCGAGTGAAGTCATCACACCTCGCACATATGTTCTTTAGAAAGAAAGAAAGAAAGAAAGAAGTTTATTGCAAAAAACAATCGAGGAACAACATGAAGAAAAAATAATATTATAACTTATAATTGCGTACCGCCAACTATAGCTTAACGCACGACTTGAAGTTGAAATGAAAAAGCAATGCATAGACATGATAAATTACAGCTTAAATTGTAACAACAGGTAAAAAAGCAATTAAAAAAACCCTGTGCATCCCGGACGAGAAAAGAAAAGAAGAAAAAAAAAAATAAATAAAAATAATACATGTCAAAATAATATTTACAATTGTGATAAGTCAAGAAACTTAAACGCTATAACAATATAACTAATACTAGAGTGTATATTGTGTTTAAGCCTTCTGTGCTTGTGTACCTGGTGTACATGAACTACTCGAGTTGTGTAGAATCATAATTACCAATTGCAGAGATTAACAACTCATTTTCATGCTGTGTGAAAACTTTTCGCAGAATTTACCTGTTAAATCGAATACGTAATCTCTAATAAAAGGTAGTAGTCCTAAGGTGGTCAGGTGCATATTTACAATTTTAGAGTATCCTGGGGACATTCAATACACACATCTTAAACCAGATCGGTTTTGCAATAACTGCAGCTTATACTATAACTAGCATTAGAAACTGAACTCCACACTGGACATGAATAGCAAACTATTATAGGACACGAATTAAGGTTTTGTATAGAATTAGTTTGTTATTAATGCTAAGAAACGACTTTCGATTGAATAATGGATGATATATGGTACAAATTCTTTTATTAGCTTTTATGAACACACTTGATTTATATGCTCCGAGTAGAGTTCAACCTTTTGTCCAGTATAACTCCAAGAGAGCGCACGTGATTCGACCAGCTAATTATTGTGGAATTATTTTTATTTCCGCGGGCAGCCCGCCTGCGAGTGAAAAATACGGCTTCAGTTTTACTCGGGTTTATGTCTATTTGCCATTTTTTAAAATAACGCAAAACGCAATTAAGTCCCGCTTGCAGCTTGTTTGTAATTGCATTTGGTATATAAGAACTACTGCAGTGAAGTACCGTATCATCGGCGTACAGCGCGGCCTGCACCTCCCTCAGCTCGGGAAAATCAGATAGAAATAACGTAAATAAAAAGGGACCTAAGATACTTCCTTGCGGGACCCCAGCTAAACACGTTTTAGTGGACGACCTTGCTCCATTAACAATTACATCGAATAATCTGTTACTCAAGTAACCATGAAGGAGATTAATAATATGCGGAGGGAATTTGTATAGAATCATTTTATAAATAATCCCCTTGTGCCATGTTGTATCAAATGCTTTTGCAACATCTAATAGGACCATACCTGTATGTTTATTGCAGTTGTAATTATGCGAAATATATTCCGGAATTCTCGCCACCTGATGAGTGGTTGAGTAACCAGGACGAAAACCGAACTGAACGTTAGGAATCAAGTGATGTCTGCTGGAATGCATTTTAAGTCAAGATAATATCGATTTTTCTGCTATCTTACTGAGATTATTTAGTAGGCTAATAGGGCGAATATTTGACGTTTGCGAATGGGCTTAGGGAGAGTAATGATTTTTGCAATTTTTCAACTGTTAGGGAAATATCCAAATCTAAGCATAGCATTTATCAAGTTAGTAAGTTCAACAATGGCTTTACAGGGGTTTTTTAATGACAATAGCAGGAATATTATCAATTCCAGAAGTGTTTTTAGGTTTCAAGGCTTTAATATTGTCTCGTATCTCTTTGGGAGTAACTAGTAGAATATTATCGGCCGAATGATTCTGAGTCAGAAAGTTTTTAACAGTGGAATTGATTTTATTTGTTTGATACTTCGACGTAAGTTTGCAAAATTTCGGGTGTGAGTCGCGAAGTATTCTGCCGCTAGTAACTCAGCTTTTGCGGAATCGCTATACACGTAGTTATCTAGGCATGCGTCATACAAAGGAGGAAGAAATTAGTATAAAGTTTGCAGATTTTCCCCAGAGGCGAGATTGTCTTTTACTGTTAGATTTGACAGCATGCGATTAAAATTATCATTTTTATTATTACGTAGAAGAAACCTGACAAGATTATTAATATAATTCAAGCCAATTTTTAAATACCGTGAACGGCTAGTAAAACGAAGCTTAACGTATAATCTTCTAATATAATTCTTAAGCTTGAGAAGCGCAAGCATATAAGTAGGCAAACTATTATGTAACCTATTGGTTGGTATCTTTGGCATAAAGTTTTCAGCGGCAGTAATGATTAAGTTCGTGACAGTGTTCAGATGCTTATCGATATCAGTCACGCTGCAAATACGCGCGTTTAAAATAATATTTTCTGAAATAAATTTTCTAAATTCGTCCCAATTTGCGTTTTGAAAGTCAGGAATGTAATTATCTACAGCATGTAATTTATTACTCACTATGACAACAGATATGGGATTATGGTCAGAAGACAGACAACTTAATGATATGGGAGGTGTAATCGCAACATTTTTCGTCAGCACGATATCTATGACACTGTTTCGAAATCCCCTGGCGCTAGGAAAGTAAGTAGGTTCTTTAGGCGCAGAAATACAAATACCAGTACGTAAAGAAATTTCGTAAAGGATATTACCAGCCCTATTATTACTGAAACAGTTCCATAGTTTATTTTTAACATTAAAATCACCAATCAAAATGACTTTATTATTAGTTCGCAACAGTGACAGAATATCATCCGCAAATTTGTACGTACATCTTGGGGGTTTATATATGGCAAAAATGCTAATAGTGTTATTATTATCCGTGTGTAGATTTACGCCTACAGCTTGGACGCAGTTTAATTGCGGAATGGGAAGAGGATCAAACTGCCATCTTTTGTTTATAAGTATACTGACCCCACCGCATCTACGACTAACATCGTTTCGATAAACAAAAAGATTGCTGACAGAATATTCCGCGAATAATAATAAAAAAAAAAATTAAGTGAAATTTTTTAGATTTTTACATTTTTAGGTTTTTAGAGAGGGTGTGTTAGGTTTTTTAAAAAAGAAAAATTCTTCCAACGACGCCCTATTGTAGAGTGTCGCTCTTTTTCAAGCCATACCGTGGCAGTGACAAAAAGTAGATGTAGGTTTAAACCAAGCTTGTAGGCAGTTAGCACTCTTGGGAAAACTCTATTATCGGCATCGATAAGACGGGGGAATAAGGAAAAAGTTGTAAGCGGTAGTCGACTATACGAATACGGTGGATTAGCGGCTAGACGCAACTTCCTGGGAATTGCCAAAGAATCGGAAGTTAAAAAAGACATCAGATATAGAATAAAAGAGAGATAGAACGAAGAGAACCAAAAACACTACCTAGAGGAAACCAGTTAAAGAACAACCCCTACTGAGAAGCTGAACACAGATAAGGATTGAAACTGTACTTAGCACATACAACTTAAAGAAAGAAGTATGAAAGAAAGCGGTCAATGTGACTATAAAGTGCAGTATCTTGATCACTTATTCCCTCTCGGGGCGGTAAATGTCGATATGAAAAATGGCAACGTGGACGATGGATTAATAAGGTTTCAAGATGGCATCAGTTATTTATAATTTTATTTTATTTTATTATGCGGTCGACGGAGGCGAACGATAAGCCAACTGCCCCATTGGTTAAACGCTGGTTTTTCGTTCGAATTCTAATCTCGCTGTCGCACTCTAAACGTTTTTAGGAAATAAATTATCATCATGCTGGATTACCTTATAATACGAGCAAAAATTGTATCTCTTTATATATGTAGACAAAAGAACACTATTTTGTTTTTTCCTTTATACTTATTAACAACGGATTTAAATATTGCGTCAGTTTAAAAGATACAGCACATCGTTGTATAATTATACCAATGATAATTTGTAATAATATTTCTTGCTCGTGAATATTTCATTTTTGCATAAAAATGAGAATAGTGCAATATGTAAAACAAAAATGTGTCTTTCGTGTCGTGCGTATATTACTGCTAATAATGTGTTTGATTTGCTTGTTAAATTTATTTTTGTAAGTTCAAACCCGAAAAAAACTCGATTAATAAGAATATATTTTTAAATAGGCAATTCTCGAATGTTCTAATGTAACCGGGTTTTCGGAAATGACTGTAATGACCTCTTGAGGTGGAATTCACAGACTAGTCGGGAGTTTTAAAGTCTAGAAATCGATTGTTCCAGCAAATGCAGCCTATTGGTGTTTGTAATCGAATCAAAGACAATGTTTAAAAAAGAAAAACAATTGATTAAAATATAATTAAAATGATTACCAACGGAAAAATCAGACTGGACCGAAAGAAGTTTGAAAAACAGCTAAACGCGTTTTTCCGGTATACGGTCAACGCCTCCGTGGTTAATGCGATTACGGGTAGAAAAAAATAAAAACATAAAAACGCACTGTCCGATCTATACTACCTCGTCGTTTCAGACAATTAACCACGTAGTAAACGTGCGCTTTCTAATATGTTACCTGCGTACAGAAGTCAACCTGTTGTCGAAGATACCTCACACGTGATACAGTTCAAATTCGGTCTAATTCTGACTTTTCGACGGTAATGTATTTCGATATATTTAAATGATTTATAAATACATCGCAAAATTTGTATTTTCTTTGTTTCATTGAAACATCTCGTGCAAAACAACTCTCATTGTCAATGCATCACAGTGGTTTCTTGATATTCGTTTAATGGTTTATCATACTTGGCAAGCCATAGGTGTCACAAGTTAAAGACGTTTGATCCAATTCGCTGCCTCAATGGTATATAGCTAAATGTTAGTTATGCCAGAGAAATCATCTTGGAAAGTGAAATCCGAAGGAGAAAGCAACCGACATGCAATCTTTTCCTCAGATCTCCATTAGAGACCCTTAAGTGCATTGTGAAACTTTTGGTAATAAACGCAATAACACTTTTATATTTCATTGTCCACATTTGCCTGTTTACCATGACAATATTATGTGGTGTGAGGTCGCTAGCAGATTACTCTGATTTAATCTTTAGTACGGTATATCATACCGCGCAATTTTATTTTCGTATGGTTATCTACATATAATATACATATATATATATATATATATATATATATATATATATATATATATATATATATATATATTAATGGCTATGCCATTTTTTACGCCAGGGGTTATCAGGAAAAGTGTCCTGTCAATTTTATGTAACGAAAATGTAAGAAAACAAGGTAACGAAAAAATGCCTTAATTTTATGTAATGAAAGTTAATAACGGCGTAGCCAATAAAAAAGTTTACTCTTCTATAAGAATTACAGAAGAACTCGACCTGGTGGTGAGAAGGGGGCTAGCCCCCTTCCGAGTATCGAAGAGCTGAATTTTATATATAAGATATATATATATACAGCGTGCGGCAGCATAACTTCCTTTTTTAAAATGCGCCACTTATTTACTACTAAATTTTTTAAAGAAATAATAGCAGAAAATCGAAACTACGTACTCTAAATCCTATCGGCAATATATATGCTTCTTCCCTTACAGTAGAAAAAAAGTGGCGCATTTTAAAAAAGGAAGTTATGCTGCACACCCTGTATATATATATATATATATGTATATATATATATATGTATATATGTATATGTATGTATATACATATGTGTGTGTGTGTGTGTATATTGGGGGGGGGGACTCATTTAAACATATTTGCCCAGAAGTAATACGGGCAAGATACATTGATAAAATAAAGGAATAACAAGAGGAGTGATTGTGGCCAAAGAAGGTAATAACACAAGATAAGTATATTAGAAATACGATTGAAAATACATTGATAAAATAAAGGAATAGTAAAGAGAGGGATGGTGCATAAAGTAGAGAATGACACAAGATAAGCACATTAGAAATACAGAAGAAGATACTTTGATAAAATAAAGGAATATCAAGAGAAGGGACGGTGGACAAGGAAAGAAATGACACAAGATAAGCACACCAGAGGAAAATCTAAATATGATTTGAATATAAAAATTAGGATATTCAGCCGAGAAAGGTGAACATTTAAAGAAAATACATAATCGTTATAATCATGGCGACATAAATAAAACGGAAGTAGCAGGGAAAATCGGAAGAGAATAATAGTTTAAGACGTATTATGGAAATGATAGCAGAACGTCTGAGAGAACGGCAAATTCTTTACACGTTCTGTTATTCGCTTTTGTCTTAAACACTTTGGTGTATACTTTCTCGCTTTACTCGATACTAGTTCCTATTAAACGAGCGCGCCAAAATTGTGCCAAGTTTTTCCGATTTCACAATGTAAGAGAAAACGTCTCATTTCCTCATTTCCGATTACGGAAACAAAAGAAAAAAGCGTACAAGCAGCAATGTGTTCTTCAGCCGAACAGGAAAACTAACGTCCTCTCCTATTTGTCCGATAATGATCTGGAATAATTAAAAATTCGTTTGCGGCGCTAATATCTGATCGTGTCCGAGTAGAATCGTCTCCGATTTTTATGTATGTATGTACACCTATATGCATGTAAACGCGTTTACATTTAAATTGGTCCGGACAACAAGGCACATATCAGCGTGCTGGCCAAGTTCGACGAAGCCACCCGGTCGGCAATGTAGAAGCGCAGTGTCGCGAGTACTTCTCGCCCTGCAAATTCCAAATTGCTTTCTACATCAACACCGCTGAGAATTACCGCGTTGATTTTTATTAGACAGCCGCTACTGGTAACTTTCTGTCAGGCTACCAGCGTCAGTTATGCAAATGCCGAATTAGAATATATATTCTCGCACGGCAGAGTATGTCGCCGAGTGGAAATATCGACGAAGGAAGAAGAAAAAAACAGAAATACGATGCAAGAGGATGACGCTGTTCATCGGACGAGCGGGAAAAAATTCCATTCAGAAGACGTCGAGCAGCGCGACAACATCAAACAAAGTGTTGCGGAGCGGTGTCTGCGCGCGGAGGTGGCAGACAGCGGAGACGGTTAGTAGGAAAAATGAGTTTGACTGAAATGTAAACATTCGGATGCAGAGCATCGGCGTAGGGGGACGTGTGCGACGGCGTCGTCGCAGAAAGGAACGATTACGCGCCAGTCCGGACATACGTTAGATAAGGAGGCGGCTGAAGCCCCGAAATTCCGACTACTGCTGCCCGGGTTGTTAAGTAGAGCGCGCGCGCGCGCGCGCGCGGACTCGCTAACGCATTAAGCCGGCCCGAGTCGCGCTCCGGCACGAGTCGTATTTATTTAAAGTTCCCGACACCGCGCGCCACTGCCGAGTTATTACTTCTGGGACATTGGGAATATAAAAGTTGCTCACCAACCACGGCTGCGTTCGGTGTAGTCGCCCGAGCCGGAAAGGGACGGCAACAAGAGGACGCACGGACGCAGAGCGGAAGAGTTCAAGTGGGTCAGCCATCTCCGTCTCTTGCATGGATGCGCGGCGAAGCCGGTTTGCGCGTGCAATGGCTGGAAAAAACCATTTCTGAAATTTTGCGGCTGCCGAGGAATAATTTGAGGCGGAGATGGCATAGTCGCTGTCTGAATTTGGAAAAGGAATTTTCCAGAGTCTGTCGCAGTGAAGTTGTTGATCGGTCGTCGAGAAGCATTCTTACGCCGCTGCAAGCCGAGTGTAATGGTTTGCTAAATGCGCAACAGCCCGAGAACCCGGCAACTGCAATTAACGGTCCTGCAGCGAATCATACAAAAGTCTCCTCTATCCTTTTCATGTGTCATCAACTCCCTCGCATCGTGACAACGACATTATCTTACATTTTCACTCACTTGTCAGCCCTTTTAAAGGCCTATATTCCATATTTCGCCCGCGCGCTTTTATTTGCGTTTTTTTCTGCCCCCTCGGACCGTCCTTCGAATGCCGCCTATTAATTAAAATTAATAAAACACCCTTAGAACCGAATGAGGATAAAAAAAAGAAAGAACGGCGTAGAGAAAAAATAAGCCGCCGAATGGTGATGATTAAAAAACAACGCATTTGAAGAAGAGAAAAAATAATTACACAAAGCCCTGCTTAGTTTCAAGTTGGGTGCGCTTAATTAATTTAGTGCAGCTTCGTTTCGGCCGTGATGCATTGGACGTAATGTTGTCCAGTCGCCGCTGGAACGGCGATTAATCCAGCAATTAACTTGCTCCGATTATACACGCTGTTGACATTTTAGCGGAGCAGTTAACAACGACGACCGTGTTTCTGGTCGAACTGCCTTTTCACCGGCTACCAAGAAGGAATCTCATTTGGCCGATGTCTGTTTACATGTAAATCAGTAGCCTTCCCGCAGAATTAGAACGATTTTGGCCGTTTTTTAATTCGATGACGCGACATTTAAACAGCTCCCGACCAAATTTCGCCCACCTGCAAACAGAAAATCGCACTCTTCGCACTTTACGTTCTCGGTACGTCTCGTGCGCAACGGCCAAACAACACTCTCGGTTGACGAATAATTAATAATCATCGGAAAGATTTACAATCTCGGCGCCGGTAAAGAAACCGGCTAGAAGGGCCCGGCTTTTCTCGGACATTGAAAATTTACTCACTTCAGGCTGTCTCTAGAAGGTCGCCGAACAGCGTTGCAGAAAAGGTCTCTTTATCTTTTCTCCGTCACTGAATTTACTCGCTTCAGGCTGTCCAGAAGGTCGCAAACAATTAAAAAATACCGGGAAAAAAAACACGATTATGATGCATAGTAAGCAATGTACCCCTCCGCCGTAACAGCCCGAATTCAATCTCATGTACGAACACGACCACATCATTATTACATCGGTGCTAATAATCATACAGTGCATGAGATTACATGTAACAATGCTGTCTCATAAAATGGAATTACGGAAGAAGAATCCCCATCATGATATGGTGACATCCATCGGGCACGAAGTCTCGTACAATTCCCGTATCAGTTTTTGCCGACTACATCGCATTCTTTAATTTACAGCTTTCGTAGAAACTTTAGTTGCCATGCATAAACTTCGAACCCATGATAATTACAATTATCAATTTCCCGCGTATTTATAGTATAAACAAACTCGAACAGAAAATTTAATAATTCTCGAAATCTATGAAACCGACATGTTGCGAAGTCAAATCGTGATGTAAATATATGGCTTATAGCTACAAATAAATAAATACAAATATAAAGAAAAACGATTATAATTTAACATACGCATATTAAAATTGTATTACGGATTTTAAATAAAAGATTATATCGTTCAAAATGAGATTGTTATTAATTTTTAAAAAAAATAATAATTTCGTTTTTAAATTCGTAATTAAATTTTAATATATCGATTTATTACGGATTTCAAATAAAGGATTATTGTTCAAGACAAAATTGTTATTAATTTTTAAAAAATAAATAATTTAATTAATAGATCTCATTTTGAACAGTGATCCCTCATTTTTAAATCTATAATTAAATTTTAACGTATCGATATATCGTTAAATCGAAAAGATCGTGATTGCAAGTTAAAGTTCGATGACCACATACGACAAATAACTTTAAAAGCGAGACCTATATTACCTATTCGTCGCTGTTCGATTTTTTAACATTTAAATCGATTATTCGTTGTTTATTACTCGCGTGTACGATCACAGTTGGAATAAGCATATATTCGTTGGAATCTCTCGAATAAGAATCACATACACTTTTACTCGAAAGGTTCAAAAGCGTTTTCTAAGACGGCTGCACTTCGTATCCATTTAATTGTAAACGACAGCAATATACGAATTTTCCCCTTTCGACTGCGGTAAAAATAACAAATTATTTCTTAATGTTAATCGGAGACTGTGACAAACATGAGTAAATTTAAGCAGACGATTGAATTATTTTACTGCTCAATGGATCAATTAAAAATATGTGCAGTCTACACCATCTTCCATATATTAGCGATACTTATATTAATTCGCTTTATATGTTACATAGTATGTGCGTCTATTGTGATTGGTGTATACTTGTTATATGTGATTGGTGTGTGTATGTGTGTGCGAATATAAGAACGTGCGTGTAACCTCAATACAATCAGTAATTACTAAGAAGGTGTTTTATGTACAATTTCTTTTCTTTATAGTGCTATACTTAATTCTTGAGCGTCGGCGACTACCTATTCGTACATCTCAGCTGTACAGACACAGGCATAGTGTTCATAGCAATTGTTATATGCAACGCAGGTGTACACACGCAAGACTACATTCGGAACTGATAGTGGCTACTTGTTATCGCGCTACCAGTGCAGTCCCGTGTGGGCCTGCTATGTACTGACCTAGCGCGCATATAATGTTGAACGTGGTGGTTTACCATTGCCTTCTACAAGACTGTATGTATGTAACAGTCGTATTGCTCGAATTCGAGCATCGTGACTACCTATTCGTTCATTCTAGTTGTACAGAATAGGTAGCGCTCATAGCAATTATTATATGCAACGCGCAGCTGTACACACGCAAGAAGACTACATTCGGAACTGATAGTAGCCGCTTGTTATCGCGCCACTAGTGCAGTCCTGTGTGTCTGCTGTGTACTGACCTAGCGCGCATATGATGTTGAACGTGGTGGTTTGCCATTGCCTGCCACGTGATTATTAGCGATTATTTATTTATTTATTTAATTCTTGTAATAAGTTTGTCGTCGCTCGGAATCGAACCCGTGACCGCCATATCGGAAGTCAAGCGCTCCAGCAACTAGGCTATCGCGACGACTTTTATGTACAATAGGAATACATTTATTTTTGCATTGATCATTCATTAAAATTATATTAATCCGTTGCATGGCATATGTGTGTTTCTGTATTACATGATGAGTGTGTGCATGTGTGTTATATGTTATTGGTGTATGTATGTATTCATGGATATGTGAAAGTGAGTGTAGTATATTAAAGTGTGTTTTGCTTATAAAATATGTATTGTTATGCATTTATTATATATATAATGTATACACTGCAATTGGCTTTATGTCGTTTTAAATAAGTAAATAAATAAATAAATAAATTTACACCGCGATTTGACTCTAAAACATGTCGATTTTATAGATTTCGCGAATTTTTAAATTTTCTGTTCAAGTTTGTTTATACTAATTTATGTTACAACTTGTACAAAAACACTTTACATTCGATGGAAAATGTTGGATTTTAGCCCCAGCACAGACGCCGTCATTAATCTATCAGTAGGCATGCGTGTAAATACAGATTACTCGTGATTCCCCTCTCAAAATTGATACGGATTCGGTTTTTCCGGCGATATTCGAATTATATTCAGTAATTCTCATTCAATTTCGGTCTAGAATGATCTTCTATTTGACCCGCAGTCGACCATAACTACAACTATAAAGTAGGCGGGGGGGGGGGGTGAACAGAAATTCCCAGGTAACGATCGGAGGATCGATGCCTGCCGCGCTAGAGGTTCTGTTGTAAATGTCTGCTTATGTCCACAGTGAGTTGGTCTTTTTTCGGATATCCAGTAGTTCTAAGCAAAAAGGACAAAAATGTGAATAAATTCGGCGTTAGATTTATTCGGTTAATAAATTCGCGCGTACGTGTATAAGTTTTGTAGTTTAATGAAAAGTACACCTATATTCTTTTGTCTGTCAACAGCCTCAACGAGACTGGTTTCAGCTTTTTATCGACTGTGTCTGATCATAAATGTACCACCTTTAGAGTGAGATTGTAAAGTGTAATTTTTTCACGAGTTACATGCGAATGTATAATTAGCATTCTTGTTCTTACGTTTGCCGTTTTAGAATTTAAATAATTTAAAATTTTTTGTAGTTGAATTTTTTAATTATTGCAACGAGATCGTTTTAAAATATGTTTATTTTTCGCGCTAATTAAATACTATAAGCTATTTCACAATTCGTAGGCCTAGCTAGTGTCGAAACACTTTTTGTTTATTTCGTCGTTTAATTCACTGTTTGTGTTGATTTTAGCGAATCAGATATTTTATACGATAAACTTCATTTAGAACTGCATCAACTTTTTTAGTGTGAGCGCTATTGCCCGACACAGATGAGCAATATTCGGGGCAGCGGAGAACACCAATGCTAGTGTAGAAGTCCGCAACACCTTTGCCCTTGCATACCAGCATGAGCTGGCTAACCTTTAAATGTTTATTGTAGATAAGCGAACGATCCAGTGTGACACCGAAATATTTAGGAAATTTATGGTTTTTGAGCCGAACACCTTTAAAAACAGTACAGAAGCTTCCATATTAGCTGAGCGATTATTAAGATGGAAGGGAGCCACTTCAGTTTTCATAGATTCCATTTGTAAAAGTAATCTTCTAGCACCTTAAAATCATTTTCCATCGTGGCCTGACACAGTATGTAAGTTCATTCCTCGTATCGTAAGAGCTAAATCGTCTGCATACTGAAACTTCTTACAAGTAGTTTTGGGAATGTCACTAACATATATAATGTTGAACAGCAAAGGTGCTAGTATCCATGGTGTTAACTCTGCGCCATCTGCTGCTTTTATTCCCTACAAATATTCTAAAATATCGGCCTGCAATTATGTTACTTATCAAATGGGTAATTTTCTCGCAGAGAATGAAATCGGCTAACTTTCGCATTAGCCTTTCTCTCCAGACTGTGTCATAGGCCGAAGTAAGATCCAAAAATACCGCTAGTGTTTTTTCGTTTCTTTCAAAACCGTAGAAAATAATAATTTACGAATATGAAAACCAAAATAAACTTTTAATTATCAACGAAATTTAGCGTAAAAAAAAAACTATCGCTATCTGCGGATACAATTATTTTCAAAATCTCGAAATTTTGAGGGGGCTACCCCGTCCTGTCAGTCTCGTGCCTAACTTTTTTTTTGCTAATACTCCCGTATACGTTGTTAAGTTCGGCGCTAAAACATTTAATTATCAGCAAAATCCGTTACAGAACTATCGCGATTATTTTTTGTATATCTTTAATCTCTTGGGGAAAGCGGGGACTATCGTCAATTTAGCCCGCCGCCAAATTTTTCGCTAATACTTCGTGTTATAGTGTGGCGCAAAATTTTTAATCATCAATACACAATCGGGCAGGAAACAGGAATTTGTTTAATTAAATTTGACTTGAAATTCCGTCATGGCTAACTCGACACCGCTAACTAATTGTTTGATTTTTATTTTCATTACCTTTCTCGATTTCACAGCTTTGTAAAACTATCTGATGGTGAAGTAATCTGAGTTATTTCTACGCAAAAAAAGGTTATTGCATACACATGTCAACTGACGTCGCATTGACAGCCGGCAGAGATTTTCAAGCACTATTCTGATGTGTCTTTAATTTTTAATTATTTCCGGCTATTCGATGGGTATCGAAAAATAATTTTCAATTTTTTCAACTAATCGATAATACCGCGCGATATATTCGCGAAAAACTTCTTTTTTTTTTTTTTTTTTTTTCGTATAAATATAGAATTTTAATTATACCGTAACTCTGAACGCGATGTCGTTACACAGGTAATCTGAAAAGTTAATAAATATCAGGTAATAATTTTTCGCAAAATAATCACGAATTGCGCATACTGGGGCAATTCGCTAGTCTGCGCGAGGTACTTTTAAGTGTTCGCAGACCGGCAAAGAGCCGCGTGTAATTTTTACGAGGTGAAAAGTGGAAAACGGGGACTTATATCCGGGAATCGTACGATGGAACCGATAAAGCATAGATAGCGACCCTGAAGAAACCCCGGCTATGGCTTTTTATGCTTCAGTGACTAGCGGTATGGCGCATTTTGATAAACTTCCCGATACCACCGGGCATTAGCAACCGACATAAAACTAAACTACTGCGAAAGCGTACATCCCTTTTTAGTAGAAAAAGGGAAATATGCTGCATCCGAGCTTAACCACCGAACACGAACATGCCCCGTTGAAGAATTTTCGAGACAAACGCGAGTATTGAAAAGTGAGTAAAACAATTTTTTTCAGCTTTTAAATAATGCAGCATTATTTAAGCTTTAACATTTTTATAATAATTCGAATTTATGACATTTTACTGCGTACAATAAAGACCAACCGCTACGGAAAGGTCCTTTTGTTTTTGTTTTATTCGGGTTTATCAACTAATCATGATTATTTTAATGCGGGATTCAAATTTCATTCAAACGAAAATTTAAAAAAGCAAAAAAAAGCTAACGTTTCGGCCGGTATAGCAGAGCAACTATCTTATATATATATATATATGGCATGCGCACGCATTCAGATTTTAAAGAACCGTTAACGAATCAAAGTCCAAACAGTTTTTGTTTATCTTAAAAGAAGAGCAAAATTTGCCGATCCAGCTGAAGGGGCAGACAATTCCCAACTCATGTGCTGTGAAATATCTCGGGGGTTACATCTTGACCAACGGCTCACCATTAAGGATCATATTGCAAAACGAAAGCAACTAGACATCAAATACCGCAAGCATGCATTGGTTAATGAACATCTTTATCAGTTGAAAATAAAGTGCTACTATACAGAGCTGTCTTAGAACCTGCGTGGACATACGCGCTATTGATATCTGGGGAATGAGAGCATTTCAAATCGAAACATTATACAAAGATTTCAGTGCCCTACGAGGTATTTTAGCGTCACCATGGTTTGTCCGTAATGATAATATAAATAAAGACTCCTGCATTCCAACGGTTAAAGAAGTGTAATTACGACCTTTGCTAGAAGATACTTTCATCGACTTGGGAACCACATCGATCCGCTAGCAGCTAATCTTTCGCAGAATGGTGTACAATTCAGACGACTGAAACGACACATTAGTTGAACTGGAATTTCGTCCGTAGTCATTAATTTGTATAGCTCAACATAATCCAATAAATACCATACATACAAATAAGGAATGACCACTGGGAAGCGTTGCACCATGGTCTACATAAAATAACATTACTCTCACAAATGAACAGATTGTATGCAGATAAAACGGATAAAAAAAAAAAAAAAAAATTTACTGCAACCGCAGTGACATAAATTTCTTAATCTCTGAAGCGGCACTTAACCAAAAGAAACAGCTGAAGACGTATTTAACGATGTAAACAGCAAATAAAACGTAGAACTAGAACAGTATTGACGATAGTATGCGCGGAGGTACACGAGAGAAATAAATTAAACGGTTCCAGCGATTATTAATTGAACGTCTTGCCGTTTTCCAGTCGGGACTCTTTGAAGTATCTGATAAAAATAATAGCGAATTATAAAAATTGGATCCATCGAATGAAATATGCTAGAAACGTCTTTTCGTAGAGGAATATGCACTATACATCTTTTTTGGAAACAGAAGAGAAGAGTTTTGAAAAAAATAATAAGCCTGCCGAATCTGCCCCGTCGGCGTTATCTATCGATATTGAGCGCATCATTTTGGTACCGAATTCTTTTAAAAAAAGTCATTTAGTTCTTAATCTCAAATATTTTTCCCGAGTTATTTAAAAAAAGAAAAAACCCTTAATTCTAGTTTTTATATTTTTTAAATTGAAAATTAACGAAGGTTGATTTTTTTCCAAATGTATACTAGTCGGAATAAGAAATTAAAAATAAAACATTTTTACGGTTCTCAAATATAAACCCCCTTATTTTTTATAAAACAAAAGTAAAAAGTATTCACTTTAACTGTGTTCTTTCATACATAATCACCAAATTTTAAAAAACAGTAAACGCCCTTTATTACACGGGAATGATCTGAAATTTTTCGATTCGGGATGCAACACTAAGAAATTAAAACCGGATTCTTTTTGGAAAACTTTCATAAGTTTAATTTTTAGAGTTTTTCATAAGGAAATGCTCAAAAGAATTGAAAAATTATTATTTCAGGTAAATTTTAAACCATATCTAGTAGCGGATGATGAGTGTCAACGTTTTATGATCAGTAGAGTTGACCAGTATATTCTAGTACACGTAGAGTTGCGAATACGAATCATTCGCGGGACAAACACAAATATCGCGTATTCGTGCAAAATTTTCTCCAATACTTTGAACGAATACTGGAGCGCGAATATATTAATAAATATTTTCCCTGTTTTTTTATGTTTCTTTTTGATTCTACTATTTTTTATTTTATTAATTCCTCCTGTTCTTTTTTTTTTTTTTTTTTTTTTTTTTTTATATATATATATTTTGTTTATATTTTATTGTTTTTAATAATGTCTCTTCTCCAAACGTATGAACTGCCATAACCACCACCGCCGTTAATTCTTGACACTGATACCGGATTTGTTTCGTATCACTAATTTATTTTAGCAATTTCTTTAGCATTTGACAACTCTACTCCCGATATAAAGAGGTATAACGCTGAATATTTTTTTAGTTTCAAACACTGTAAAGCTGGTAGAAATTTTGATTCCGGCGATTAACTAATGAGGATAGTGACGAAGACTAATTCGAATTAGTTTTATGCATTTATTAATCTTATCGACATTTTCGCGGTATATTTATCGTTTTTTTTTTTCCCCCACTGTACCAGTCGAGGGACCACAAACAGCGCCAATATTAATTTTAATATATGTATTATGATGATAGAAATGTGACCAATCCAAAGCCCTCCAGTGAGGGGTTTGGCTTATAATAGTTCACTACAACTTATAAAAAGAGATACAAAGTCTAGAGAAGGACGAAAAGCGACATAAGCAGTACAGCACAATTTTGACCATATGGCCCTTAGGATATAAAAAGCGAATGGGATGGATTTTAAGAGAAAACAACATGAGATTAGTACAGCAGCGTGTACAATGTAATATTTAGAGCACAATCGTCATGATAACAGTGCTATTTAGTGTATTTCATAAAAGCTCGGCACGCATTTAGTGAGCAAGAGTGCGAGCACCACAACAATCGCCTTATGGAACGTTATCCATACGTAGCAAGTCTACTTCTTATGTTATCTGACAAAAACTCGAACACCATGGCAATCACTATGTTAAGAGTGACCCATACATGTCAAGTTTATTGTAGAACGTTATCCATACGTAGCAAGTCTACTTCTTATGATATCTGATAAAAACTCGAACACCATGGCAATCACTAAGTTAAGAGTGACCCATACATGTCATGTTTATTTGGGTCAGATGACCTGGATCCCATAGTAACCGTTGCTGTTTGGTCGGACAACAGAGTCCGGTGAAGTAAATACTTGATAAAAGTTTCGAGTCATAATAACTGATGCTAACGTATTTAAAACTAAATGCACTTAAGTTATGGGAAGAGCGTCACGACACCACTTCCTTCTCTTTAACCTTCTTCTCGGATTACCCGGAAGAGTATTTATAAACATGCTACTAACTTTAGGATTGGGATGTAGATTTAGATTTTCAAAAAATTTGCTGTACTGTTGAGTATGAACTGATTTAACAAAAGGAACATGCAGATCTCGATGGAGAGTTAGGTTTGAAACATATTTTGGTGCTGCTGCAATCCCTCGGAGGATAATGAACTGCTGACTCTGAATACGAGCAAGGTTGCTTCTACTTGTATTTCCATATAGTTCTAGGCCATACCTCCACACCGGAGCTATAATCATCAAATAGATAGATCTTTTTAACCTTATACTTAATTTAGATTTATTGCCTATCAGCGAGGATAGCTTTTTAGTGTGTGCGATTAGCTTTCTCCGTATTTGTGCAACGTGGAAGCGCCACGTAAGGCGACGGTCAAGGTACATGCCTAGATACTTGACTGTGTCTACCTGTTTGAGCTCTACATTGTTTATTTGTAATTTAGGGCATGTAACGTATCTGTTCGTGAAGGTTATGTGCTGACATTTTTCCTCGCTAAATTTAATTCCCCATTTTTTGGCCCAGATCATTATCCTGTTTAAATGGTCCTGAACTGCATTATTCGCATACGTACAATTAGTATCTGAGGACAGTATTGCTATATCATCAGCAAATGTGGCCAGAATTGTCTGATTTGATACGGGAAGGTCAGCCGTATAGATGGAGTATAGAATCGGGCCAAGGAGGCTACCCTGCGGAACAGAGGCCGATACCATACCTTCCGTAGACATTGAACCATTGACATTTACTATAAATGACCTATTTAATAGATAGGACTGAAAAAATAAATATAAGTCCGGTGGTAGTATTTGTTTGAGTTTATATAAAAGCCCAGTATGCCAAACCCGGTCAAACGCCTGGGCGACGTCCAGAAAGACCGCAGAGCATACCTCTTCCTTTTCAAGCACTGATGATATGGCATCCACTAGTCTATGGCACTGTTGTATGGTAGAATGCTGTGTTCGAAAACCAAATTGATGTACTGGTATCAATTTTTTATTTTCAATTACTGGAATTATTCTTTGTAGGATTAATTTCTCGAAAACTTTTGAGAGAGTATTTAGCAGACTGATTGGTCTATAGGATGATAGGAGAGACAACGGTTTCAAGGGTTTTGGTATCATAATTATTTTAGATTTTTTCCATGATTTCGGATAGTGACCTATTCGTAGGATGGCATTAAATATAAAACAGAGAAGAGTGACAGATTTTTTGGGCAGGTGAATTAGAATTTCTCCCGTTACTCCATCGAGTCCAGGAGATTTCCTTAGAGGAGCTTTTTTGAGACATTTGTATACCTCATTTGGAGAGAATGGCCTGGTGGGAAGGCTAAGCTGTAGTGGTTGCTCTAGATAACGTTGTATAACGTTAATATGTTCTGAATCAATGTTTCCGTGAGGCATGAACGTAGCCTCTGAATACGAAGCGAATGCGTCTGCTTTCTGTTTATCTGTTCTAGCCCAACTACCGTCTTGCATCCGAATGTTGTGAGTCTCTGAAGATTGCCGCAGTATTCTTTTGGTTGCCTTCCATAAAGATCCATCCTGTGTATCTAGAGTTTCCAAGTAACTACTGTATGTTTTTTCTTTATATCTCTTAATTTCTTCTCTTAGCTTGTAACGGAGATTGTTGTATGTAGCTTTTAATGCCGGATAGCGGTTCTGTTGCCATCTTCTCCGTGCTGCTCGAGTAGCTTTTATTAACTTCCTGATTTCCGCTGGAACATATTTATTTTGGTTACTATGTACTGTTTTATATGTGGTAGAACTTCTAAAGAATCTCTATTAAATATATTTCTCTTTTTATTAAGAAAATAGTATTTGTACGTTTGAGAACATAAACCCGAAAGAAAAAAAATATTCGGTTTAAAAAATTTCACAATGTTGCACGTTTTCTTTTAAAATCCAGTGACCGAATGTCTGGAGGGACGTAGTTAAAAAAAATATTGTAATTTAATAAAACTGTGATTTGAGAGCGTCGTAAAATTTTTTTTTTAGTTTTCAATTTCTTTAACCTACTATTTGGGAAAAAATCAACATTCGTTAATTTTCAGTTTAAAAAATATAAAAACTAGAATTAAGGATTTTTTAAATATAACGAAGAAAATACTCAAGATTAAGAGTTGATAGTTGGTGTGATTTTTTTCTTTTTTTTTTTTTTTTCAATTCGATTGGAATCGATGCACCAACGCTTCTCTTTGGCTGCATCTCATAATTATCCATTGGATCCTGAAGGTTCCCAATATGTTTGCGATGCGAATCACGTGCTCTTCGAGTGCTCCGGTTTATCTCGCGAGCGTGAGTTACTTTATTATCATCTTTTAAAGCTCCTGGTCTTCCTGCTCCTTTCAACGCCTCTTATGTTCTTTCTCTACCTACTATCTCTGTTGTTCCTGTCCTAGGGGGGTGTTCCTTGATTCCATTGTCGACAGAATAAAAATATAATTTCTATTCTATTACATGTATCTATTCTTTTTTGCTGGGCTAATGCTCGTTGGTAGCAAACCCAAGGAGGGGTTAAAAAAAAAAAAAAAAAAAAAAAAAGTGTCGATAGAAAATGCCGTGGGCCAGATTATGCTTATCCGCCCATACACGCTTTCGCGTATTAAATATGTGGAATCTGTGTAGGAAACATGAAATTATTTTCATTTAGGGGAAAAAAACAAAGATTTTATAGATTGAAAAAAATAAATGAAATCAAAAATATCTATTTAAATAAAAATTACATTAATGATCACGAAATTATCCGATTAAAGATAAAGTATGCGTAATAGTCCGATTGTTTCAAGAAAAAAAGACTAATATTCCCTTATTTTCGGCTGAAAAAGAAAATCAGATATCATAGGCAAAATGCGATCTGAAATCTGAGCATAAGTCCCACACGTTCTACTTAATATTCTAATAGAATACTGTTGTACCGATTATTCGTGTGTATATTTGGATATTGTTGTTGCGGGATAATTGACGCGTTGAAATTTTCTTGATCATTGAAATTTTCTTGATTATTGAAATTTTCTTGATTATTGAAATTTTCTTGCTTATTGAAATTTTCTTGATTATTGAAATTTTCTTAATTATCGACATTTTCTTGATTATTGAAATTTTCTTGATTATACTTGCACAGTAGCAATCTCGGAGAAGACGTACTTTTTTTTTTTCAGATGATAAAAATCTGCCACCCTAATGAGACACTGTGTAATGTGGTTCTTATTTTTTTTATTGCAAAATTACTTATACCAGCAAACTTAGACGAAACTTAAAGGTTCGTAAATTACCCCGATCGTGCTGGTTATAACAATGAGAAACATCAATAAATAATTCAAGACAACCACAGTAACGATCAGTCGTTAAATATCTACACTGACGTCATGGGCCAGTGTGTAAACTTGTGGCACGCGCTCGTACACAACTGCATCCGGAACAATTAACCACTCACAGACGTATAGAAGAATATTCTGATCCGATGAAAAAATTCCTCCGAAAGTAGATAATAACCGAAATCAGGTAATTTTGAAATCGCCGAAAGTGTGTCTGTTAATTTATATAAATATTAAAATAATAAACGAATCGAAAGACGTTTTTAGAGTAGAGGATTACTGTCTATTTTGCGAGACATGGAATAATAGTTTGTTTTCATTACGCATCACAAAATTGGAATATCCACAAACACGTTTCACTTTAGAAAAAACTTGACTAATTTGGAAATTTTGCTGTAAAGGATGATCAATTAGCGAAGTTATATAACATATTAGGCGTCCCGATTTGGAATTTTTATTTTATACGCGGATTTTGGGCAAAGTTCTTCTGGGGCACACTTAATGTATGAACAATTTTTTTTTTTTTTTCAAAAAGCAATGGCCCGGTATGAAAATTTTAACGCTACCTTTTTTCAGATTATCTCCTCCAATACGCTATCAGAAACAAAATCGTGTGCCTTTTTCTCCGAAACCTTAAAAAATCTATTTTATTAAATCCTAACAAATTAACTTGAAAAAAAAAAACAAAAAACAATAATACGTATTACAACTTACTAATTACTTAAAAAAACCCAGTAAGATAGTGAGATTAAGAACATCATAGCTAAATAGTCGATGCGGCCATTTAATTTCAAAGCTCAAATGTTTCTCTAAGGCTTTACAACAATACTTTTTTTTTTTTTTTTTTTTAGATTTAACCTTAATTAATGGCCCGGTGAAAAATGATTCAGCAGAGGATTTTAGACGTTAACGTAATTGTCTAAAATTCATCACTAAAGTCTGTCTGCTTTTTTCTAAAATAGTATATTAATATAGGATTTGCATTAATTTATTGCGTTGCTTTCGATGGAAAAAAAAACCTAAAATGACTCACGTAACTAATTTTTAGTCTTCATACGAAATGTTTTTCTAATTCTGTCGGTTTCATAATTTTGCTGGAATAAAATATGTTTTTATTACGTGTGTTTTATGATTGCGGCCAAACGGTGTACAGTTAAAAAGAAAACACAAAATAAAAAAAAAAACATAATTTAAGAAATATCTAATTTTCTAAGTTTTTTTTTTTTTTTTTTTTTTTTTTTTTTTGGTAAGAAATTATTTCTACATTTATTCCTTTTGATCAGATGTGACGAAAATGGGTTAGTAAAAATACGATTACGACTGATGGTCAACACTACCCATCTCATTACACTTAACAGGCCTCGGTATTCATTCACAAGTACAGACAAAGCTGATGAAGAGGAAAATAACCCTATTTTAGAATGACTCCGAGAGTCATAGCAATGACGCTTTAATGAACGTGGTAATCTTGATGTCTGAAACTTCAGATACCGACTTCGAATCCGGAATACCAAATTTTTTCTCAGTCGTCGGAAGTTCCCCTAAAACTATTCCACAGTGACTGCAACTTTTTTTATTTTTTATAGAAGTGGCTTCATTACCGTTTTTGTAATCGACGAAATAATTAATTTCATTTAATTTCATTTTTTTGTGGGGGGGGGGTGATCTCTATTTAAATTATGCCTTTATTTTTGTTTGTTTGTCTTAAAAATGTTCATTCAATAATGAAACTGAAAAGTGTTTTTTTTTTTTTTGAGGGGGAGGAGCAGATTAACAACTTGAGGTCTAGCATTAATTTAAATCGTAACAAAACCCGCCCTCGATTCAGGCATTAATGTAAAAGCAGCTCCCGCTTTCTTGCTAAAATAATTTTCCATTTCTCTCACGGCTTCGTACACATATTTCCGATATTTCCTCATTTTCATTTTCGGCGGGTAATGTAATGATTTTTCTTTCGGAAAAATCGTCGTTTTTCCTATGGAGCGTGTAAATTGTTCCGAGATAATAGGAAATCCGAATTTATTAAACTAACCATCTCCTCTCGTAACTTAATCCCTCTGTAGTTAGGCCGGTTAAGTTCGGTTAGCATTGCACACTGAGACAAAGTTGTGTCTGACTTTTACATTGTTTTTTTTTATTTTTCGGGGCCAAAAAGTAGCGCACCGCCACGTCTTCCTGCGCTAGCAAGAGATAACGTTCATGCCGAGAGTAAACCACAACTGCGTTGTTCGCGTACCGCAGTTAGAGCAACGATAGTGGAAACGGAATTCCTTTGGAAGTGCTCAACCGCCGTTAGCTGTAATGATGATGACGAAAAGCCTGCGATATTACATTCTCCGGATGATATCCGCCGCCGTCGACAACGGATAATAATAAATACACAGCCGTTGCGCACTCGCACGCGTGCGCGCAGCGCTATCTGTGTACTTGACGGTTCTGGAAGCATTTTGATAGGGACGACTTTGTCGGAGTGTGCCGCGGACGGGGGGTCTTGATAAGGAGTAAAATGAGCATGTTAATTGGGTATATGGTCGGGCACTAGTGGCTAAACCTAATCTACTATCTGTTCATCATTATCAACTGCGCTGGTGAAGGATGATCGCGTTTAGCCGGGGCAAGAGACAAACGTAAGCGGCTAAATATGAAAAGCTGCTTTACGTAGTTGTGTAATAAGCAGTTGACAAGATGAAACTGGAATAGAAAACAAACGACCGACTGCCGAGTGCCGTTTCAGCGGGGTTCTGCTGCAGTTCAAGAAAGCAAGAACGCGCCACATTATTCGCATTGTGACTTGGGCGCTGGGCCGACATCGCGACAGAAGAAGAGCCGAAGATCAGATGGGACCTTTGAACACGAACAATTCGTAATTGTAATACCAAATTTTCTAAAAGGCCTTTACCCTTCAGCCACCCCTGCTCGCGCGCGCTCCTGCCTCTGCGCTAAAATGAATTGTCCTGACGACGACGGAACCTTATCGTCCCCTTCATCTGGACCAACAGTATTACTTCTTCTGTACACTATTATGATTACGTTCCATTCCAAATTCGATAAACATCGCCTATAATATTAAGTACTTCTTTCGCAACCAAAAAAGAGGGTCGCCCTACCCTCCGCTTAATTCGAACTCGCTCCTAGTAATGGGAAATGGACTTGTAATCGAAAAAACGCCGATGAAAATAAAATAAAATCGCGAGAAAATATCTGACAATGTAAGCGCGATGAACCCAGCCGAGTAAGCGATTGCTGAGCGCGCGGGCCTTTCTTTGTCCGGCCGTTTTCTGATGGAGATCAACTAGTACTGAGAAATTGGCGGAAGCCCCGAAATTCGCCGGCCCATCGTGAAATATTCAACGGATAAATCACCGATCGACCAGGATCTGGGCTGGAATCAAGAGATTTGCTAAAAATCCATTTCCGTTTTTTTTTTTTTTTTTTTTTGGAAATAGCGGTTTTCAGTTTGGCTTAGTTTCCCTAAACAACACTTCTAAATTTTCTGGAGCGTGACATTATTTTTATTATTAAAATGAAAAAATACATGTTATTATACTTTGAAACTGTTTCTATTATTATTATTATTATTATTATTATTATTATTATTATTATTATTATTATTATTGTTGTTATTGTTATTGTTATTATTATTATTATTATTATTATTGTTATTATTGTTATTATTATTATTATTATTATTGTTGTTACTGTTATTGTTATTATTATTGTTATTTTTATTATTACTATTACCTCAAGACAGAAACGATAGGAAGAAGAGTCAACTAATTAGAACTTAATTCAATCGGAAATAGCTGAAATAAAGGAACCAGTGGCACTGAGAGGAAAAGAACGGGATATAGGAAGTACAATAAGGAGCAGGAAGCCTTATCTTTAGGATGAGTAAATAAAGAGAAGAATGTTCCGCAGAAAGTGCAGAACACTGGAAGAAAATGTGATTAGCATCACAGACAACTGCTTAGTTAGGATGTAGAGAACAATAAGGAGAGGAGACTAAAGAAAGACAATAGTGTAAAGAGGGCAATAAAATGTAGTTAAAGCGTAGACGAATAACAGAGACAATAACAGAACGTGGAAGAGAAGAAAACTCTGGCGTAGAAGGAACGGTTATTGGTAAAGGAGGAGGAGTATATATTCAATCAAAACTTGAAATGAAATTTCTTACTTAATGATAATAGATTAGTACTTGGGATTTTTTTAAAGTAAAAGCGGGAACGAGCAGCAACCTGAACTATAGTATGCGCCATTTCGTTACCCTCGATACCTCTATGACACCCGGAACCCACTGCAAATCAACATGAATAGAGTGATGGAAGGAAAGATCGTGAATGAAGAAGAGGAGAAGCGTATATATTTGTGCAAATTACGACATAACATAACGTTAACATTGCAAGCTGAACTAGCGTATCGACGAATTGTTTTATCGCACGACACAGCATACAAAATACGATTATAAATTATTACAACCTCTAATTTAGCAAAACGCCGCGAATGAGAAATCGTATACGAAGAATGATGAAGTCAGAAGAGGGAAGGGGAAGAGGTAAACTGATAGCCTGAAACTCATGGAGTCGGAAATTATCAAGAGAAAACGATGGCCCTCCTATAAATGGAGACAATTATCCTAGTTGATTCAAAGAAATGGCCGAGCGTACATCACAAAAGACTAAAAAAGATATGTGACCTTTTTCTTGACACGAATATGTCTTCTGGATGGGCTGGATCTAAAATATAATTTTCGTTTTTTTCCTGTCGCGAAGAAATGTCAGGATATTTCTAATTAATCATGTTCAAAAAATATTCCGTTTTTTCATCTATTTATATGCAATATATATATATATAATATCTTACACTGCGGGTTTTTGTAAGAAAATCCTGTTTCGTTCTTACTTTTTCTGTTATGTAAGACATTTTTGTTTTTTGTATGCAACAGAAGTGCCCCCATGCTCATGAAATCGGCGAATTGTAGCACAAAATTTCATACAATTAAGAACCATAACGATTTCCTACGGCCAAACTCAATCTAAAATTTTGTCCACCACGCAGATATGGCTAAGCGTCATGAAATTTGATTTTCATTTACATCCCATCGGTAGCGCTAGGAAAGTGCCCTATTGGTATTTACCGTGCATGATAATTCATGATCAACAGTTTGAGTTCATGTTCTTACTAAAAAAAAGACCCCATGTCACATCGTATTTCTGTACGAAAGAAGCCATTGGTTTAACCTTTTTTTCACTTTATTTCAAAAAGATTATTTCATATACTGAAACATTGTAGCATTCCGAATAAACGCGGTATTAATAGTTGATCAGATTCTGTACACCGTTGGTTTAACCTTTCTTTTTTTTTCAATTTATTTTAGAAAAAAGCAGGCAGTCTTTCTTTTCCGTCGAATAACTCTTTTCCTTTAGGTCCGGTTTTTGCTTTAGCAGAATTCGACGGCACCTTCTTACAACTGGTGTTTGATCGTCAATAGAGTCAGTGTTTTGTTAGTTGATTAAGTAAAATTCGGAGTGCTACAATGTTTCTCATAATATATATATATATATATATGAGAAACATTGTAGCACTCCGAATTTTACTTAATCAACTAACAAAACACTGACTCTATTGACGATCAAACACCAGTTGTAAGAAGGTGCCGTCGAATTCTGCTAAAGCAAAAACCGGACCTAAAGGAAAAGAGTTATTCGACGGAAAAGAAAGACTGCCTGCTTTTGCGAGACTGGCTAGACGATACGAAGAACGAATTAAGGGAAATGATAGTTGGTGGTACAAACTGAAACGTTGTTGCAACCAGTTTTTAAGTTCGCTCTATATCTGTCGACGCACTTAGAAAGGAAAATAAACTATCGCGACGACTGAAATTATTTTAGGCCCGTACAGATTAGAAAGAGCGGTACAGATCAACCTTTAATCGATGAGGGCACACCGTTCGATGATTAAACTAAGTTGCCGGCGAACGCAAATATTACGAGAACTGGACCGGTATGGATATCGGAAAGACCAGTTCGATGAAAAAGTTCGCATGCCGTCGATGTGAAACTAAAGCTACGCCAGGGTGGGTAGAAATAAGCGAGAAAAGCGGACAGTCGCAAACCAACATGCTAAATTCAAAACGATAAAGTCTTAGTTGCTAGCGGCAAAGTTTTCTAGTCCCCAAGTATTTAAGTGCGTAAACATTCGCAAGTGCGAGGCTACACGTGTGAGAGCATGTTTTTAGATCGTGTGGTGCATTAGTAATTTTATACATGTATGCGTGTGAACACTGCATAAGCTTTGCAATCTCGCGGACATCATGCTACGCAGACGAAAGCCCAAGGTGCGCAAGATTTTACGGAAAAGAGATGGGGGCATCTTTCTTCCATTGACGAAACCGTGAAAAATAGCGAACGGGTGATGGACCGGATACAATCGGGGCCTATCGTGTCGTGATGGATTAAAATCCGATTCGATCAAAGAAACAAGATGATAAATTACAATGTAGATCAAGAATATTGTTTTCTCCCTGATATTAATAATGCGTGGCAACGGCCGAAAGGCCATTTGGAACACCGATGCATTCACCATGAAACACGCAGATTGCGAAAAAATATTTACACCGACGGCCGATTAGTAACTCGCCACGAAGGACTCTCATTATTGTCCGATCCGAGCTCTGATATGTGCACGCATCCGTTTAAAGCCGCTGTCCCAAATAAATTTTACCGAAAACCAAAAAAAAAAAAAAAAAAAAAACAAAAAAAAAGTGTTTCTAACTGCAGACAGAGTTGCAGCTCGTTAGCAATTTCTAATTATATAACTCTTTTCCGTCATTATGTGCACAAATTAAAAAGGGCGCTTCGCAGCCGATACGATAACGCTAAAGCATTAACTGGAAAATAAGCCACGCAAATTCGGCTGCCTTGGAAAAACGCGCGAATGAAAAAAACAACGACTCAGTCATGCGCCAACTATCACTTCGTACGTTAAATGAAACATAACCGCGATGTTTATAAAATCCGAAACAACAATATTCCCATCTAAATTTGTGTTATCAATCACTGCCGTAAATGTGCATATATGTATTTATATTATAAAACATTTCGGTATCGTGGTTATTACGTTTTCCCCAGAATTCCGTTCAAAACTCGATTAACCGATCGAAATGATACGGTTTCATTTCGTTGAATTATGATATAATTATGACAGGAAATCGATAGATTAATACGGCGAGCGCGACTTCGTTTAAAAACGAAATTGATAATAAAATATTTAGGAACCACGAATATTTCGTAGGTAATAGAAGAAGTTTCGGAAGACAAGTCACGCACTAAATGAACACGCAAAATACGAATGAAAACGAACGGCCCAAACCGACTAAACGAAAGTGTCATTAAAACCGATTCAATTTATTCGTGTTACATTTTCTAAAGAATGACACCGATCATATGTGTTAAAAAAAATCATCGAGTAAATTGAAATATAAGTGCATATCATTTTCTGGGAACAATTTGATTATTAAACGGATTTAATTACTGTTTAAATATGTATACATCCCTCAAAAGTCTTTTTTATCTTTCGCACGAAAGCCTAATAGCTTCCGAAGATTATCCTCTTTTTCATTCACAACAATGGAATTCTTTCGTCTCTCTCTGTTACATATGTCCTATAGTGTTTACATAATTGCGTTCGGTTATTAATTAAACTTGGAATCGTCGCTTCTTATTAAAAACTCTATAACAGCCCCATCCTCCGTTAAAACAAAAAAAGGAAAACGCTTTGACTTACACGAACATGTTCGATTTTAGAGTCGGTTGTCTTATGTTATTTTTCGCTTCCTTGGTAAGAATACCGTTTGACGACAAATGCTTGTTCACATCTGCGTTTTTATCAGAGTATATAATATTAAAAAACTTTGGAAACGAAAAAAATACCTGCCTATTAACCGAAAATTCAGTATTAAAAGAAATTTCGAATTGAAAGGAATTATGATTATTTTTTTTAAGAAACGGTCAAATAAAATTTCAAAAATAAAATATTTCGTCTCCGGTAATTTTTCAAACCTCTTGACTGTTCGGTTCTATTGTGTGCAGTTTCCCAAAGAGGCCTAATTTTGCAAATTCCGATGTTTTAAACTGGAGAAATGCCCGGGAATATTCTCGCAGTAAGCTAGTTCGAAATGTTTAACTACAACACTCGCGCCGCAAAGGGCATTTTTTCAAAATTTTTTTCGCAAACTTCAAAAGTTTCGTTAAAAAAGCAAAATACGGTTTCGTCGCCTCTAAATAGCGAGCTATCACACGAGCCAAAAGAAATAGCTTTCGCGCCGAATTTTGGGCATTTTACCTACTTTAAAGGTCCAAAAAAAAACAAAAAAAAAAAACACGTTAGAACGCTCTCTGCACTTTCACGTTTAAAATGTGTTTTTTTGTTTTTTCATCTTCTCCACCCGTCCTACCCTACTTAGGAAGTATAATTTCAATTTTCCTGCTTCTGGACCTAACAGGAGAACTGATAATAATAATTTTACGAAAGAATTTTTGATTATGTATTTCGAATTTCATTCTGATAACGAGGATGAATTTTGTATGCGATCCGCGCGATCGTTTTAAATTTCCTATTACTTATTTTGAACGGGGGTTCTTTAGAGGCGATTTCGCCCGAGCAAGAATAATTGGTTGCCCCAAAGGTTTCATACATTGCCTTATTAAGGAGAATTTTATTTGCGAACCATGTGATCTGAATTTTTCAAGTCAAGTAGTTTTCAAGTTTACTTCGATATTAAAAATAAACGTAAATCGGATGTGTTTAAACGGCACACATTCTTCACTTGCCGCATTGTCATTAGCTTCTGAAATACATGATTATCTCGAGTAAAGGAATTATTCAACGGACAAGTTTAATGAGCATAACCGAACCAATGATCAGTCCCGGTTCAACTGAAAAGGATGACCTCGACTATATTTAAACAATCAGAAAAAATCTTAAACCGACCATCTCACGAGACATTTTTACCGGTTAAACTGATGTACACAGTTTTGGAATAATTCATTACGTAATCGTACCGTGAGTGTATGTTGAAATTGTGTTGTCGTCTGGGTAAAAACCATGTTTTATTACTAATTAAAATTTTTTTTTTGTTTTTTTACATACTTTTGAAACACCAATGTTACAAATTTAGAGATATTTAATTGTAATAACAATATTATCATTATTACTATTTTTGATTTCCGCTCAACAAGTTGCACAATAAATTTGTACTAATGCCGCTACAATAATGAATGACAATAATAATAATAATATCTGTTTATGTTTCAACACACCGATAAAATACAATTATTTAATTTTTATTATATAAACAAATGACACGGGAGTTATTATAATATATAAATTTAATAAAGATAATAAAAATTAAATAACTGTTTTATTAGTGTGTTTAATTTACTTAATGCATTATAATAATAATAATAATAATAATAATAATAATAATAATAATAATAATAATAATAATAATAAGCAACAAATTCGAAACCATGACACGCATTTTAAGAAATCTCCAAGGAAGGAAAATTTGGAAAATTTGGAAAATTTGTCAGTGCGTCTAAGAGCTGAACATGGATACATTTTTAACTGGGTCTAATTTTCTGCAAAGACTAGTCTATTTTAAGTAGTAACTGACCAACCAGTGAAAACCGAATACACATCCTGTTAATAATTGTTTTCGTACAAAAATGATTATAGTCGGTAAAAGGGTAAGAAATTAATCAGATAAAATTAAGCGTTTAATTTTCAGTTAAAAGATACGGAGACTTTGATAAATTAGATACAAGCGCAGAATGTAGGTCGGTATAAGGGGTACTATGTACCAGTTATACGAATGTTAGATAATTAAAACTGAAACTAATGCGTAAGGTGGAAGTATTGAGATGCGAGCGGATATGATCTGGAATCATATTAAATGTAAAGAATAAGAATACGCTACGAACGTAAAAAACGATAAAGTAAAGGGCAATAAAATGTACGATGTCTAAACGGTGGAAAGAAAGAGTAAAACGCAGCTGAAATACATAATGAAATCCGAAAAACGAACTGATGAAAAATTGGTTGCCGGGAAAAGCTCCGGACACGGTGTTGTGTGGCTTGGAAGAAGAAAAATTTCACGGAAGGTTAATTTGGCAAAGTGGACGGTAACAGCGCAACTCAGCTGGAAAAAGATGAACAAAAGAAAAAAAAGGGGGACATGGCATAGAGAAGAAGAAAAATGAAAGATTAGATAAGCAAACATTTCCCTGATAATAATGATGCCGGCGCGTCATCCAAAATATCGTTATGTATCCTGTGTGACAGTTGCAAAGCTACCTCTAAAGGGCAGTGTCTCTCATGTACGATTCAAACGAAGTCAGTTTGTAAAATGTTCTGTTTCGGTGTATTTCGCATAACAATAGTGCAGCCAGATTTGTTTTCAACGATTTGATTCACTCGCAGTTAATAAATGGGTGTTGCACTAAAGGGACTCCCCGAATATATCCTTCGATATGAGCGTATTTTTCTTTTTTTTTTTTTTTGATAAAAGAAGGAATAAACAGACTGCATTACTTTAGTCGCATAACTGAAAATCATTTTTAGAGTGTTTTAAGAAATTTAAGAAGTTTCTATACAGACGTTAACCAGATGGAATTGGTTACCCTATGCTGAATTCGATTCTGCGTCGTTTAAACTTCCCTCCTTTTGCCGAATTTTCTATGCGAAATCGATTGCCACTCTACGCGCTGTTCTTTTTCCTGGTCACTTAGGCATTGAGAATAATAAATCAGCGGGATTATTCGTTAGTCCGTTCGTTTCCACTGGCAGATTTTTGCGCACATTTTTATAACATTATTCCACATTTCAAAAAATTATGGCTCAATTTCTGTTCTTCTTCATTTGCTCCAATACTATTCCATTCAATCATCTCTGTCCATGGTTTTCTAGATACATTTACCCTCTCTTAAAAATGTCAGGGGGGTATTTTTCGCTTTCGTCGTAAAGTCTCTTTCCTCCATCATTCTCTCGGTTTTCATCTGTATCTACTCCATTTTCTGACGACTATACTTTCTTTGTGTCAAACCATATTCGATTATTAGTTCGACGTTTTCTGCTGAATGATCGTCATTCTACTCTACTAAAACTCAGTTTCCCTATTCTTTCGCCCTGCCTTTTATATTCTCTCATTTCCTTCTACTATCGTTACGCCGACACTCGAATTATTTTTATGCGCTGTATATCTTTAAAAATGTTTAAAAATAAGGACTTTTCTTTTTTTCCTTCTTCGCACTTCTTGTGCTAATGTTCTCCTCGTCGGGATAAATCCATTGAAGAAAATAATAATGATAAGAAGAAATTCACTCTAAATAGGAAAAGATGAAACTGCGGCGAAACGGGAAATCTGTTCGGAACCGTTTTACAGACAAACGCGTAATATTTTCAAAATTATGTGATCGAAAATAAACGCTTCCACCCGACTAATCCGCTTATGCCATTACCGAACATGAACAGCGAAACTCCATACGGTAAATAGTCTCACAGTACCACCGTATCGGCGTTGTGGTCAAAGCGAGTACCGACTGTAACGACATTTTTATTATTTTTCATCCGAGTAGTCGCTCCGTTTTAAATTTATATTTTTCACACACACACACTTAAAACTATTCGAATGGAGTTAATTTTTCGTTTATTGTCGTTATTGTTTCGAAACATTAGGCGTACCTAATTAAATTGCATTATCGCGATGAAACAACTCTCCTAATGAGAGCCATTTACACCAAGTAACGTTCGGTTCCAAACGTTGAATGAAGGTGACACCTTTTCCTGACTACAGCAGTTTTGAATTATATTCGCTTATAAACAAATTCCGTCGACGAGCTTGCTTAACTTTTTTCTGAGACCTTTTAAATCGCGCGCAACCTTTCTTTCCGGGGGGAAAAGAACTCTCTCACACACACACACACACACACAAATAAAAGGAGCACATCTTACGGATAAATGGAATTTCGAAAGCATTATAATATCTTCGAAAGTTCGGTCGGAGGTTAATATTTATTAGCGGTTCACGATGGGAATACCGTTGTAACTCTATTAAACTGTCTTATTAATTAATTGTTGCCGGCGGTCCGAAATGATTAATAGAATTTTAATTTCGGACGGTAATAAAAATTTTTGTCGACTCCCTCTCTCCGTCGATCTCGTTATTCCGCGTTAAATATTAAATAGAAATTTAACGCGATAAATGTTAACCGAAAAACAGTGAAGGAAGAACATTTTTTAATCTTTTTCAATTTTTTCGCTCTAGAATCCGTTCTTGTTATTGCGCTTTTCATTGTGCGGACGGGCGGGCGAACGGGCGCGCGCGCGCGGGGTCTATTTCTATAAATTTAAAAGACATAACTGGCGATAGCGTGTCGCAGGAAAAGGCGCGGAGACTGCAAAGCAGAAATAGAATTTCCAATGCAAATTTCATTGCCGTTGTCCCCGGCCACAAAGAAGGAAGTTGGAAACAGAATGAAGGAAGTTGGAAGCAGAATCGGGGCAGGAGGAACGGCCAGTAATTTATTTTGATTTATGTGCCATTAAAAAGATGAAAAGGAGAATAAATGAGGACGACGGACTGGGCGAATGGGGAACTTCTATTTTTTATTTTCCACCGGTTGTTGATTTTATCTCAATTATTTCCCGAAAAGAAGGCTCATAAACGAGCCGAACGCAGATTTATTACATCATCATCGCTGGCCGCGCTCTGATAAAATCCATTTTTCTCCTTATCCACTTTATAATGAGAAGGCGGTAAAATGTCGCGGAAAAATAATCAAAATAGGAGCGCAGTTAATTCCATTTTAAGATCACTAGCCGGGCTCGGTGTGTATGTGTGTGTGCGTGTGTGTGAGTAGGTGCTATACTTGGTTGTTTTGTGACGGTATGCAAGCGAAATATGTTTATGCGGCCGCAATTGCCACGCCCATCAATGGTTTATAGTCGGCATTGGAAAAATGAGATTTGTCAATAATCAGTCAGGTGGATTCGCTCTTCCGAGGAAAGTTTATTTTTCTTAAGTTTACGCGCTACGCTATAGTACGTTCCGTCGGTATTTTTGTAGTTTTTTTTTTCTTTCTTGTTTTGGTTTTTCCCTGGGCTTTCCAATAATAGACGATTACCCATCAAAACCATGTTGATAGTAGCAATTAGGAGTCACAAGGCATGGAATCTGACACAGAACGCTATACCGAGAGGATGGAGAAACAATATGACAATCAACGTCGATAAAACATATGCATCCTGAAAACAGAACGAATGACATTGCCGAAGGTTAAAAAGGAGTTAGCTGTCGCATACCCTGGCCACATCTACAATTACAGAGCCCCGACGAACAAAGGAATTATTGGCCTACAAATCATTAAGGAACAGGAAGAAATACGGGGTGTTTGAAAAGCAGTTAGAGCCATCAAGCACCAAGGCTATATAGAAAACACTTAGCGTGCCTTAAAGAGTTATCCAAAAGTTCAATGACTTTCTCCACCACTGTAAAGCAAAGTTTATAATTCTTAATTATTTTTTAAGTAAAATTAAATACAGCGAATAGGATATAGAGAAACGGTTTTCATCCACCGACATCACGAAAGAAATAAACGCGTTAGAATCGGGAAAATAAGGAACAGAGGTGAAGCAAATGTTAGTCGGTCAAGATGCGCAGATGACTGGAAGATTGCTTCGATTTCATAAGATCACCACGTCCTGCCGAGAGTGTAAGCATGAAGCAGGAGAAGAAAGGAGAAAACTCTCGACTCACCGAATTAGGAAATATTATTGGCAAAGCCGAAATCCTTAAATTCCTTGATCGAAGTAAAAATAATTTTGAAAACTGATGGAAACTCTATATCAGACCTTCATTACGGTCGGACGTCCCGTGCATGTCTACAATTACGAGTGCAGAGCAATGGAGCTCCTACGGTCGATCGGCCCCGGGCCGTGGCCCTTAACAATGAAGCTCAAAAAGAGAAGGCGGTGCGTGCATAAGCTTAGCGGATGACAAAATGATTAATGTAGAGACACACCTTCTTTGAAGACAAACCACAATTATATTTCTACTGTTCCAAGCATTAAACATCATGTTAGTTCGAGAGAACTTTTCTCGAACGAAGGCGGTTTTCTTTTAGAGGTAAATACGTATCACGAGAGAGTTTTTCCGCCGTTTCGAAAACGAAATTTATCACGAAGAACACAAAGAAATCACGTTCAAAATTAAAATTCCATCAACTTCGATCATCGTGCGAGTTTTTCAACTTGGTGCAATTACTTCGGTTAGATATATAAAAAAATCAGTACGCGTCTTTGACTATACATCAGTAATCCGCGAAAATTACACGCTGAACGTAACAAAACTGTAATCAAACATGCACCATCAGAACTCACTCCTTCCAAATCGCGCACCGTTTGCCGGATTAGGTATTATCACGTTGAAGCGGTACTCGCCTATATTTACCGGTGTCCGTAAAATTGCCGACTTTTCCACCTAAAGCTCAAAATTTTAAAATTCCTTCAAAAAATTCAAGCATTCAGCATTTTCAAAAAAAAAAAAAAACAAACAAAAATTAAAATAAAATAAAAAAACCCTCTTGTTGAATTATTGAATCAAGCCGTTGCCCGGCGGAAACTCGCACTCTGTCATCAATCATCCGGAATTACAATCCCGCCAGAACGATCAACATTGGAATTTTCAAGCAGATGTTTACCAGCTACTTTAAGCATCCGCTTAATTCAACACATGTACGTTGTATAGAGATATTCGTTTGAAAATGTGCAAAATCGAGCGAGGAAAAAAATTTAGAATAATAGCGTCGCCTTCAAGAAGCACCGAAAACATTCTTGATAATTCACAACTCACGTAAAAATGCAACTTTGCTAAGTCCCATTCATGATGGATGGATGAAAGCTACACTATTCTTCAAAAGCCCCCGTCCCCGTATAGAAGAACCAATTGGACACCGGCTATACTCTCGCTATCGTCGGATTATCAGCCTTTTTTCCGAGAATGACGAATTAGGGGTTCCGTCGCCATCAGAGAAAAACTTACTTACTTACCCGTTGGGAACGTAAACGTTCCCCGAATCTATGCGTATTTAACACGACGACTTTGACGCGCGATACTCCCATTGTTCCGAGAATTTGTAAATAAAAGCGGAAGGGCTGAACCGGTTCATTTTACTCACATTTAAGCGCTGTTAACGCCAAAAGACGTGCTTGCTGGTGGTGGTCACCGTTATTATAATAATAATTGGTGGAAGTGTGCGGCGACACGTGTATTCTTTAAATTACCGTAAGGGCATTGTGTTGCTCAATAGACGGCTGTCATCGTTACCGTAGATTAGACGTAAAATTCGAAATTCAACCTGTGTATAGAATCCGGAGCTGCGATTCTCACGTTTCGGAACTTGCGTGCATCGCCCAGTTCACTGAACCATTATTATTCACGACCATCTCTCTCCCCGTACAAATTAAGATGAAACGAAATTTTTCAGTCCTAATTCCGATCACGTAATAAATCAACGTATCATGTCCGTTTTATCTCAAGCGTCTTCTCCCTTTTCTCATTCTTTCCACACTCTTTCCACACTCTTTACGCCATTGGAAATTAGTTTATTATTATTGTTATCGCTCCTCCATTCGTATATGCAACGCGCAAGGCATGTTAAAAGATGGAGAGAACAAAAATTATGTTCAAAATACGTTCGAGAACAATTTTATCTGTTCCCCGGTAATTCGGTAATTGCGTTGCAAAAACTTCACATCAATTCTAATCGAGTCAAACGTACGACAATAATATCAGACACTCGCATTGGTTGACCAACGACAATTATTGCGAAAGCATTTATTTCGTGTCATCATGATGCTCGTTAACTGTTCTCAAAGAACCGTCTTTAATGCAGTCTGTTCGTTTTAAACGTTCCATAAATTTCGGTAAATATTTAGGGTTATTACGCCTATTATTGGTAAACATTCGGCCTTTTGAGGAATGTGATATTTCTATTATCGTTTTTTAAATAGTACACCGGAAATATTAAATACGTAAGCGGCGTAGTTGATACAAAAAAAAAGAAAAAAAAAAACAAAACGAAAAACATATTTACACTTATAAATCATTAATTGCACGAAGAAACCGTGCCAATTTTAGAAAGAGCTTAAAACTATCGCAGAGGAGGTTTTTTTTTTGTTTTCTGGGCCGCACAACATCGACTACGTAACCGAATGCAAGTGAAATTTTCGAAAGTTTTAATTAAAAATACAACTGCATGAGGGGAGTAAGCGTACTTTTTTAATAAGTTATTATTAATTAATTTACAAAAGTAAGTGTTTTATGTTCGAAATGTTATTTTTTGTAAATTGTAAGTTTATTATAGTCTTACCTACTTTTTTTTAGCAGAAATACTACGTATTTTCCAATTAGTGGCGAAGTTTCAAAAAATTTTTCAGACAGATTATAAACAGAATAGTTTACAATATAATGCCGTTTGTATTTTTTAGATCTCGTCTTTACTATGTTAATTAAGACCTAACTAGATTTGACAAGCCTGTAATGGACCGAATTAAGTTTCGTATGTTCCCTTTCCGAATTTAGGATAAACACGGGCCTGAGTTTTATTTTAAATGCGATATTTTCCGAGAATGTTATTGGTTATTTCATCTAAAATAATTCGCCGCCAGTGTTTTATTTCACTTTTACAATTTTTAGTGCGACATCCGATGTAGTATGTCTCTTCTTCCTAAATTCTATTTTATTAATAACTTTCCATTTATGAAAGTTTTTTTTTTTTTTCTAAACTACAGAAATCAGCAGGTTTTGCCTACTTCTTACGAAGTGTCTAAACGCGATGACGACGAGATTACTAGCGAGACGCGATTTGTTCAAAAATACGAACTTCACAACATCTCATTAATATCGTGCCGAATACAAATTACCGATTTTAAAGTCATTTTAACGGGTAACGACACGTTTTTACATGCGCATTTTCTATTGTTTTCATCGAGTTTGCGTCATTTTTTGGTTCATAAATTACGCAGCTTTCCGTTCATTTGCGGTTTATCTGCCCGCTCACTCTGGGTCTCTTTTGTTTTTACATTTTCTATTAATCATTTTCTTCTAAATAAATACCCGGCTGTCATCGAAAATTTCTTCAGTTTTACGCTTCGCCGTGTCGCAACGTTCTTTCGCTGCTGATGGGATAAGCCCTAGAACGCTTCCACAGTGCCGAGTGCTTCTCCTATATATATATATATATATATGTTATGTGTTGTTTACAATTAAATATTTACTGATCCATCCATCAGAGAAAAATTTTTTAACCGATTTGCCGCTATATAATCGCCATTAAAAAGCTATGTGTCGGTGTTTACAGGACATTTCATTTTAGTCATACAGTATATATTTTGTATCTACCACGGCTACACACAAACGTCAAAATTTAATCATATACATATGTATCATATATATATTATATATATATTATATACATATATATGCATGTATATGTATATGTGTGTAATTGAAAACTGCAAAAAAACACACAAAAAAAAAACGATAATAATAATAAAACGCCATACTCAAAAAAATTGATTTATACTTTTTCTATTTAATGTTACATAAATGTAAAATTACCAACAGAGCATCCCTCGCTATCGTATTTGGCCATATTGAGGTTACCGATGTTTTTAGATATTTATAAATAGAGTAGCTTGACGATATCGGACGAATTTATACCAATTTGTTTTCTTTTTCAGATGATTCGACCGATTTTATGTCGCTATTCTCTGTTGTTATTTCTGTAACCGCTTTGACCGTTTATAGTCCCGTTATATAGATTTTTATTTCGTTATTAAAAAAATTAATCGATTCAGTGCAACCGAACGAGGATAATTTGCCGGATAGTGCAGTTGCTGCATCTTGATCAGAAATTTAAACGCGATAAGAAACAAAAAATCACTTAATTAGATTCTCGCAAAATATATTTTACCAGAGTAGTATGCGGCACTTTGAACAATTTCTACTCATTCTCATTTTGCGAGGTAGATTTATTTTTTTTTTTTTCGAAAGAAAGTATCCCCATACATTTCGCTTTTTTCAATATTATCTGCACAATTACATTAAACGGGTCCACCGTATTATATAATAACTGTAAGTACATATTTTTTAATTATGCCGTACAAAACAAATGAAATCAAAAACATCAAACGTTTAAAAGTTGCAAATTTGAACGTAATAAGTTTTATTTTTCCCTGCAGTCGAATAATACTTAGCTTTCTAATGATAATTCTCTATGCATTTCTATACAGCATTATTGTGTACTGAGGTGGAGCTATTACGCAACGTCTAAATAATAAGTTAGTAGCAATTGTAATGAACTTCGTTTATAACATTTTTCTTTCTTTCTTTCTTTCTTTCTTTCGTTCTTTCTTTCTTTCGTTCTTTCTTTCTTTCGTTCTTTCTTTCTTTCGTTCTTTCTTTCGTTCTTTCTTTCTTTCGTTCTTTCTTTCTTTCGTTCTTTCTTTCTTTCGTTCTTTCTTTCTTTCGTTCTTTCTTTCGTTCTTTCTTTCTTTCGTTCTTCCTTTCTTGGACGTAATAAGTAATAATTTTGAATTCAAACATAAAACACATATGAAAAATTTATCCCTGGAATAGAACAATTCTTAACGAGTAACAAACACAAACTTCAGAAATGGATCACATCGGTCGGCAGATTATTTTCGTCAACCGAATAATATTCGGTTAGATTCAGTTGTATTATAATGACCGAAGCTCTAAAATTTAATAAAAATATACGACTTTTTTTCTATACCTTTTCTAGGGGGTAATTTTACTACCGCAAGGTACCACGGCAAGAGAGATTGTCCTAAACCCAACACGTAAAAAAAAAGGAAAATCAAATACTTTGTTTTACCAAAAGCGTAGTAAAACACTGTTCGATATAAATAACAATTACACAGACACTGTTTTACTAGCGTTATCGTGCACCATTACGTACTACATCTACCCCTGGCTAAAAATGTGTTTCACGTTAAAAAAAAGTCAAAAGCTAGAAAAAAGCGCGAATCTGTTTTTTTTTTGTTTTTTTGGGGGGCTTGTTAACCGGGGACCTTTACCCAGAAATCCATCTTCTCAAGATATACAAATGACAAAATTACAGCTTTCTTTGCAAAAAAAAAAAAACAAAACAAAACATTAATGATCACAGGCGTTACAAAAATAATTAAATATTTACCTACAGACCCCAAGAAAGGTATTTCCTATAAAGAGAAAAAAACCATTTAAAACGGGATTATTCGGAAGACCATCTAAGCAATCTTTGCAATTTTTCCATCGGCTGTGTACAATAATTAAAATGTCGGTTCGGTTCCTTTGCCTAAAGTGTGTGTGTGTGTGTGTGTGTGTTATACGGCAAATTAACAGCGCCGTAACGAAAAGTATTCGGGTGTTGAAAAGAGCGTGCCGCTTCGAACCGGTGAAAATGATCGATCGCTGCAACGGTAATTCGAGAAAGAAAATGACCGGTTTAAAAAGAACAGCGGGCAATGTTTACTTTTTGTTAAAATGGGGAGCAGCATTTTAATATGGTTCCGTCGCAGGCTGTTATTATAAGCGAGCGGGCGCGATAATTAATCATTTTAAGAACGAGTGCCGGCAGCGGTTTTGTGCGTTTTATTCGCTAACAGGTAATAATGAGGGCAGACTTGGCTTTCGGCTCGGTTCCGCTGCAATTGGAGTACTTGTAAAATGAAGGCTAAATTGCCTCGTCAACCAGCGAACGCTGGCCGCTTGATTACGTGCCGGGCGCTGACCGATGCCCTGGCGCGCTGCGATGTCAACACAATGGCGTGTGCAGATAGTGAGCTTTCAGTGTCGGAACCGGAAATTGACTCGGGCTCACTTGTCAAATGACGTTCTGGAGTTTGCTGGAAAAGCACTCTTTCAGTTGGCAATTATGATTCCGCTGCGAATGAAAGGCCTGTTAACAGCATCTAATTATCCGCTATAGCGGTCGAAGGTCTTACTTAACATTTGTCCGGTCGCGGAATAGCGTGTGCGGCTAGTCGCGTGCCTTCGGTTCGACGGCCGTCTTGAATTTTACATTTTTACCGGGCTCGGAAAAACACGACAACGAAGAAAAAGAGAGAGAAAAAAAGGGAACTCTAATCCAAGTCTCTCACTTTTTATATAGCCTTAGCTCAATTTTGAATACTTGTTTTCGGAACGCAGACGACGCTGAATATATTTAGCCCTTCAAACGACCACTCCGGTGTCTCTAAATTCGCTTATTTTCGGCCTTAATTTCTGATGCCCCACTTGGCCGTACGCCTAGTCTCAATCGAGTAATCAGCCGATTCGCTCTCCTACACAATAACGATGTTAGCGAACCGCTAAATATCTTTTCCAGTCCGCTAAACTACACGTACAAAAGTTTCCATCTCTGCGCAGCACCAATATCTATAGAGAAATCAGAGAGCTTGAAAGTGTTTTGGCTAAGTTTCCTTTGGACGCTCATTAAAAGTTTTCAGAGCAGTGTATTTTCGCCCGTCATTCGGTACCTGGGGGTAGCCGCCGGTATGATCGGTCGAAAACAAATGAATTTAAGTAATAAATTGTGAAAGCAGCAGAGAAAAATCACAGTTTGTTTTTTATTTTTATTGGCCTCGTTAACGAAAGACGTTTCTACCCGGCGGAAACAATTAGAAAGCGAAATGAATTGGTTATATCTTTATACGGTATCAAATGTTGCTGGTAGGAAGTAATCAATATAATGGGATCGATGTGTGGAGAAGGAAAAGACACAGGATATGGCAGGCACAATGCGGAGTAATTCGCAGCAAATTGGAATAGAAAGCAGAACGCATAATCACTTAATAAAGATCAGCATCGAAAGCATGTTCTTCGATAGAGAGGATAATATGGAAACCAACGGAAGATAATAAAGTACGACTTAAGAACGCAGGCGAATAATGGAAACAACAACAGAAGAGCGACGGAAACAGAGAAAACCACGAATTGATAGGAAGACTAGGTAGATTGAAAGAATAATTGTTAGAAAAAAAGGAAACGTACATATACCCTAGATACTGTAATCTAATTTCTAGATGACAGTTTTGTGTGCAAATGGAGCAGTGCTAAAAAATGGAATAACATCGCGAAGCTTTGGCACGGTTGATGTGCATTATTAGGTACACCTGGTAGGTGGGAACTTGGAAATATGACGGAGTAACTGGCCGAGGGCGGATGCAAGGATGCACGTCTGCGACAAAGGAAGGAGAAAAGACACGCGAGCTGAACTGCTGGACAAAGGATAATTAAAGCTACCGTTCTACTTGCAGGAAGTTTCGCAAATCCGGCAATGCAAACAACAGAAAACAAACTTTTAAATATTAAATTTACGCCCTGATTCCAGTGCTGATTCGCGAGCTATCGACGTTGCGGCCGATATGTTTTTCTTCGATAAAATTTCTTCCCCGGCTCTCTACATGCTTGTTTAACAAAAATTACATTTCAACTTTTTTTCACAGGCAGGTTTCGGTTTTTTTCTTTTTTTGTTTTTTTAACTTCATAGCCGTTGTTTTCTGCCTCTCGATAGAGAACCAGTAGCGAAGGTTACGATTATTATTGTTATTAGCGTTATTTGAAGTTACAAAAGAAAAAAAAAAATGCTGTGCTTCGAGCTGCTTTACAACATAGAGCCACAAAAACCATAGACACTTAACACATAAAATTTCAAAGCGTTTGGCTCGGTACAATCATTTTTTTTTTTTTTTTTAACCCTTCTTTGGACATGTCAACAAAGGATCTTCGCCCAGAAACGACACGAGGGAGAAGGATCAGTTAAATGTAGAGTCGGTGTCAAATATTGATAAAGGAACTGAGGATAGGAACAACGGAGATCGACCGAAACGATAAGATATACGAGGTGCAATAAGGATTAGGGAGTTTAAGTGATAACAGATCGGAATAGAAAGAAGTGGATTACATTAACGAAGGATGGACATTCAACGAGGTGATTGGTGCACAATACTCGGCGCTGAGTTATACGGTATCTTATATTGTTTACAGCATATCTACCTAGCTAATCTCCGCCCACAGAAAGACCTTGTAATTACAGATTCGATAGCATACCTCTATTCTAAGCTCGCAACCAAAAGATCCACTGGGGTGCCAAATCGAACAGATCATGGTGGACCTCATGAAAGAAAATTTCAGGGTGTCATACTTATGGGTTCCTGGTCATACCGGGGTATCTGGCAATGAAAGAGTAGACGTGGTTGCACAAGCATCAACTTACAGTTCTGCGAACCCAGATAACGCCCAACTAGCATGTGACTACTCCAGCATATAAATCTAAACAGGAATGGAGGTCCACTAGGCTTTTCAAAATACCTTTTTAAGATCAACAAAACCATTAACTGAGCTTTGGTGGCCACCGGAAAATATGTCCCGGCGAGACTTTATAATAATTAATCGCTTAAGAATTGGGCACATTTTTTTGACTTCACCTCCCACAACCGGCCCTTTCTGTTATCGAATGTGTTATCCTTCAGTTCATCATATCCTTTCCACGTGTATTACAACATCCCGCTCGTCATTTAACCTAAATTTTTCTTTACACGCCGATGCTCCTGCAACGATCGCCCAAACCTTGACATATATTAAAACAAATCAGACAGTCATTTAAACTTTAATAATTACCGCGTGTGCCGTAATAACCTATGCAGTTACACACGGCTCATGGTAAGGAAAAATAACATATAAATTAGTAACGTTATATTTCGCCCATCATCATGCTTTGGATCACGAAAATTAAATATTTACTCCAACAAGCTAAAAGATGGATTTAAGAAAAGTTTGAATATTTCGATCATTCTATTAAACGAGTGGAGAGTAGTAGCGTGAAATATGTCAAAAATTGGAATAGCATATTTACGTGTCACAAAGGGTAAAAAGAGAAGCATCTAAAACAATAAAGAACAGTTTAATTTCGAAATATTCCTAAAATTTGGAGAGCGAAATAAATCAGTACTTGTGAAAATTTTAAATATTATAAATGCGAAAGATAATATTTTTATAAGTGTATCGGGTGGTTATTTTTTTATATGAAAACAATTATCTATATAACGACTAGAATTGAAGAGGAATATTTTTAACGAATTCCTTTTTTTCCAGACGATATTTTAATAACTAAGAATGGAACTACTAATTTCAGCTTTTAGTGCGATTTCATTTTTGAGATGAATTTAAATTTAAAAGCCGCGTAAAACGAAGAAAATGTAATGTTGCTTGATCGTATTATCATAAAGCCCATAAATTTCGGGAATATTTCGAAACGAAACGGCTGCTCATTAGGAGCATTTTTAAAAGTATTATGGGTAAAGTGAGTTCCATTAATACTTTTTTTTTGTCGGAACGGATGTACTATTTAGCCGGTCTACTTCAATAATCTTGAAATATGATATCGCACTTATGTTTAGAGTTCATTAAAAAGTAAACAAAATGAAAACGCTTATTTACCACGCAGGGTATATGTGATACATTTAAAAAAACTGGCAAATACAAAAATAAATAAACCGTCGAATTCGATAGTTTTTTGTGCTTGTTTTCAGCTATTACAAGGAATTTAAGACTTCTCATTTCTGGAAACTGAAGTCGATTTTTGAATTAGTTACGAGGACCGAAACATAAAATAAAGGATAAAGAAGAGTAGGGATGTAACATAAATAAAGACGCTCACGATCAACATGAATCGGGTGTTACTGACTGGTAGGCGCAAGCCAACAATTGGTATTTCACTGCACATTCGTAGAGAACGAAACAAACGATGCCCAACAGAAAGTAGAGCAGTGTTTACGTTGAATCGATATAGGAGATGTAGAAAAGAACTGGGAATGGATTAGGCGTCGCGGAACACATTCTATTCGCTCTCTCTTTTGGACAGTCTTATGGGAATAGTTTGTAACGAGGTCTCCGGGGACTGACCATGGTACTTGTTAATAACAGCGCAAGTCTTAGTAAGCCAGAAATGTGCTTCTTCGTAGGAGGGGACTCGATATTGGTTTGTAAAATTTAATACGCGACTGCACACGGCTTCCGAGCTTCTTTGTTAACTCGACCTGTTAGCCTAAAACATTCCGATATTCTAGTACATTTATTTGATTATTTTTAATAATTTCGCTACGGATCCAGCAGCAATTTTGCACGTAGCGAAAATGGTATTCGTTTCATCCATCTGAACTAAATCTTCCTATGCCGCACTTAGCGAGTGTGAGAGCGTACGCTGTCTTTCAACATATCATCATCGGCTTTTATCATAGTAAATATTTTACATGTAAATAGTACATTTAAATTTGATGTTGGTTTTGTACGAGTTAATTTGTACTCGCTTCATTCTCTGTGTTAGGTTGCCGCGCGATAGCCGAGTTGATGGAACCATCGAACATGGTGGCGGACTTAATTTCGAAAACTAGCAGCGACGGGTAAAGATGACTTAAAAAATACTACAATCGCTAATAGTCGCGTGGAAGGCAATGGCAAACATGCGTGTACCATTTTCTATGCACGTGGATATCGATGTATAGAGACTGACAAACAAACCTTCGAACGGCACTTGTATTACGATAGAACCGAATAGTTTCTAATCTTGTTTACGTATTGCACATAAAATGGCCGCAACCAAAACCCACGAAAGGGTACCAGAGGGGGCATTGCCGTTTAACAATGAATGAAAATCAAAAAGCGCTGTATTTAATAGTCTCTCTATTTGTACGGTCTTAATCCATAAGAGGTCGCGCATCGGACAGCTTAATTTTTATATAATATTTTTTGAACGGCAATAAAATCAGATTTATCCCATCTTTCTTTTAGTGTGATTTATGCGATTATGAATAGAGTTGTCAGCTTGTTTAAGAAAACCCATTCGATGGGGTTTTGTACGGGGGCCGAACGATATGACCAGATATTATTCCGTTTAGTACCGATGCATTTTGTAAATGTCGCACGTTAGCAACTGCAGATTTCAGTCTCAAACTCGGAAATTTTTTCTAATCTCGCCAGTTTGACTATTCTTCGAAATGGCTTTTGTCAGGTATTATTAATTCTCTTCGTCGGTAATAGTCGTTTAATTTTGGTATTCCACTCGTCGCACTTTATCGGGCGGATGTTATTTTTCTAGATCAATCGTCGCAGCCGACAAGCTGTGCAAATCGCATTTTTTTTCTTTTTTTTTTTTTTAGTCTAGTCAAAATCACCGCAGCTACACCTATACTTTATTTTTTTGAATCAGTTCGTTTCCATATGTATAAACTGATTCGGTCGTTTTAATTTTCGCTTAAATAGAACAAGAGGAAGAAAACATTTTAGGATTGTTAGACAGCGTTGATGAGGAAGTAGAATGTGCCGCTAACGATTGTTTTGATAAATCTTACGTTGATACATCGGAATGCTGTGTGATCGTAATTTTGAAACTTCCAGCGATGAAAAATACATGACGCGACAGTGAAGAAAATGATTTCAGTTCAAATAATGTACCGCATTAGTATAAAAAGATGGCTACCACACTTTGTGGAATATACACGCAACTGCGAAAAACATTAAAACTCCAAACAAAAATATATTACAAATGCTACGTCCCGAGTAATCGCTCAAAATGCTAACATTCTCCTATAGATATATATATATTTATATATATATATATATATTTCTGCGTCAAAGGGTACTGATGCGCAATATATGAGACGCTTGCGTCTCACTTAGCCTCTCAGTATCAACGTCTATCCTTACCGGCTCGTGGTGACCCCTGCATACTTTGACCTGAAAGAACGGTTGGGTAACCAACCCCAGCGTAGTAAATTGGGGATTGTAACAAACAAGGAAGACGGGAAGGGGAAACATATTATCCCACCCCCCTTCTACCATAGACCATTTCAACTTATCCATATACAACTGCAATATAAATACTTAGATTCTCGCACAGAATAAAATTAACATTGAACAATCACAGGGAAGAAATAGAAGAAAACGTGTATAAAGAAATAATACAAAAACGAAACCTGGCAGATAGGGATAAAATGCATCTTCCAACACGACTGGTCATCGTGGAAGATTAGACCACCCCCCCTCCTACACATGAAGAGATCGCGAAAAGAAGGCCGTAACCGCCAAGGCCAAAATGGGCAAACCGAAAAAAACGATATAAAAATAACAAAAAAAGTAAAAAATAAAAAACCCCAAAAAAACAATCTGTTTGTAGCAACGTACAACTGTCGTACATTACAAGGAGAACAAAGGATCATCGAAATAGAACAGGAACTAGAAAACATAAAATGGGATATAATCGGACTTAGCGAGACAAAAAGAAAAGGCGAAGAAGAGATCGCATTAAAAAGCGGCAATATACTATATTCCTATAGCCCCGAAAACCTTCAAAGAAGCATAGGAGTTGGATTCCTAATTAATCAAAGAATAAAACATCAAATCGAAGAGATTAAAGCAATAACAGAAAGACTGATTACGCTAACATTGAGGGTAAATCAACGTCATAAAATGAAGATAATACAGGTATACATGCCGACCTCACAGGCAGATGACGACGAAGTCGAGCTAATATACGAACAGATAGAGAGAGAAATAAAACAAGGAAATGAACATTATAAATTACTAATTGGAGATTTCAATGCGAAGATAGGTAAACGACAGCCGATGGAGAAATCCATAGGACAATTTGGTACTGGAACAAGAAACGAAAGAGGCCAAATGCTCGTCAATTTTACAACGGGAAATGAACAATACATCATGAACACCTTCTTTAGAAAGAATGAGACGAGAAGATGGACCTGGCGGAGTCCAAATTGGAAAGTCAAAAATGAAATTGACTTCATAATGGGAAATAAGAAGGAAATCTTTGAAAATATAAATTAAGAGTGGGAAAATATGAATTTATAGGGATAAAAGACGATAGCGGCGTCAGCACCAAAAACAAAAAACAAATGGTAAAAATAATATCAGACTTTTATAATAAACTGTATGATGACGCGACCGAAACAGAACAACAAGAACTACGAGTATCTCCCGATAATTCGATCCCGCCGATCACAGTACACAAAATAGAAATGGCCATAAAGACCCAAAAGAACAACAAAGCCCCAGGAGAAGATGGAGTCTTAATAGAAATTATTAAATTAGGTGGGGAAAAAATAAATAAATATCTGGCTACGCTGTTTAATAGATGTTTAAATGAGGGAAAAATACCGGAAAAATGGAACAATGCGGAAATTGTACTGATATATAAAAAGGGTGATAGAGAAAATATACAAAATTACCGTCCAATTAGCCTCCTATCGACTATGTATAAGCTATTTACAAAAATAATCACGATAAGATTAACCGAAAAACTTGATTTGAGCCAATCGGATGAACAGGCAGGGTTCAGAAAAGGAAGAAGTACGATAGACCACATACACGCGGTCCGACAACTAATCGAAAAAACAAGGGAGTACAGAACACCAATGTGCATGGCATTCATAGACTTTGAGAAGGCGTTCGACTGCCTGAAAACTAAAGCGATAATACGAGCATTGGAAAAAATAAAAATCAATAGTACATATGTAAGAATAATTAAACATATATATAAAAAAGCAACAGCTACAATCACGATTAATGAAGAAAGAGAAAAGATTCAATTGAAAAAAGGTATAAGACAGGGAGACGCGTTATCTCCAAAATTATTTACAGCTGCACTCCGAGATAATATGGAGGAAATTAACTGGAAAAACTCAGGTATTTTAATTGGAAATAAAAGGCTAACACATCTATTATATGCGGACGACATTATACTAGTTGGAAACAGCTTAAAAGAACTACAAGAAATGATACAAACCGTCAGCGATAAATGCTCAGAAATAGGACTTAGAATAAACATAAATAAAACTAAGTTCATGAGTAACGAACTGGTAACGGACAAAAACGGTAGTATACTTATAAACACACAAGAAATAGAAAAAGTAGATAAGTTCATTTACCTAGGACAATTACTGAAAGTAAATAATGACTGGGAAGAGGAGATAACTAGAAGAATACAACTAACTTGGATGGCATTCTCGAAGCTACGAAATATACTTAAAGATACTAATACACCCTTAAATCTGAAAAAAAGAGTTTTTGACCAATGTGTTCTGCCAGTTCTAACATATGCCAGCGAAACATGGGTATTAACGAAAAAACTACAACAAAAGATAAGTACAAATCAACGCAGAATGGAACGGTCTATGTTAGGTATTACCCTGAAAGACAAATGGACAAAACAACGTATCCGACAAACCACAAAAATAAATGACGCAATAAGTATCATTAAAGCCAATAAATGGAGATGGTGCGGTCATGTGGTCAGAGCCGAGCACCGATGGATCAATCTATTGACATTCTGGAAACCTGATGGGAAACGAGCTTTGGGACGACCGAAGGGACGCTGGATGGATGAAATACGAAAATTTAGGTCGAACTGGCGGGAAGAGGCAAAGGATCGCGACGGCTGGAAGGAATTAGGGGAGGCCTTCGTCCAGCAGTGGACTGATAATGGCTAAAGAAGAAGAAGATATATATTTATTTATTTTTTACGGACGAGATAATTTGAAAATATTACAACAAACCCGGAATAATGGATTTGGAGAAATAAAGATAGATGCAGTGGAAATGTCACCCGTAGATTATTTGGAAGCTTTTTGTATAGTACTATGTGTTTAGCAGGAATTCATAAATCTTAGCACATAGGACTTATGTGAGACAGAGCGGAACTTATAGAAATATGTTTTGAATTTGCATGTCGCAAAACCGGTTTAAATTTTTTATGCCCACGATGCGATAGGAAAATTTTGATTTTCCGGATAAAAGAAAAGCAATGGATAAGTTGACACCGACAAGAGATCTCTTTGAACGGTTAGAAATGTAACAGCAATTTCAGTCTTAGTAGACATTTTTGACAAAATGTTCCACGGTTGGTGTGTAGCTTCCGGCGCAGTGTAATTAAACATTTTTTCTCTGGTTTGCTTGAAAACTTTTTACAAGGCGGAAACGTGTAAATTTATGCAGAACCGCAACCCGCAGGATCATTCCACGACAGCGATTCCATCCAAAGCATTGTGGAAGATTAGTAGACCCAATTTCTAGAGTGGTCGTCGAAACGATGGACAACCGATTTCAATTCCATTAGCTTGCGATTTATTCGAAAATCAGCAACTCACGAATGTCTAGGTCCTCTAAAGAAAATTGAAATACCTCTCCGTTGTTTTTGATCGACCAATAAACACAGTTCAATATATTTTGTTTTCAAGCAGATTTAACATTAGGAAAAACACAACAACTGTTTTGGCATTGTGTCTTTGATGTATTCGTGCGATAATGTTGCCAAAATAAAGTCAAAATTATCTCATTCTACAACGCTACTAAAGATGGAGTGAACACTGTTGATGAAGAAATTAGCGTCTATTCAGACAGCGGAATTATTAATCGTTGGTCTAATGGTAATTTTTTTTTTTGTGACTTTTAAATATCGCAGGAATGAGCATTAATATGGGGAGTTAGAAAATGAAATATATATATATATATATATATATATATATATAATATAAACATTTTTAAGAAATAATAGTTATATATATTTTTAAAAATTAATGCTTGCGCATTTCGAAGACGATAGCTTCGTCATGATCACAGCATACTAACGTTAAATTTTAAAAATGGTAATAGAACAAAATATATTGATTTGGGAGTAGGTCGATTATAAAATGGGATCGATTATTATTTTAAAAAATATATAAAACGAGGTCGATTATTATTTCAAGAAATATATAAAACGAGGTCGATTATTATTTCAAGAAATATATAAAACGAGGTCGATTATTATTTCGAGAAATATATAAATAACGGTAAAAAATGATTATTAATAATAAAAATAGTAGAAAAAATAATGGTAACATATCATTAATAATCATTTTTCACCGTATTTTAAAATATTTCTTAAAATAATAATCGATCCCGTTTTATAATCGACCTACTCCCAAATCGGTATATTATGTTCTATTATCATTTTTAAAATTAAAACCGTGTAATGAATAGGTGAAATCGCGTTTTAATTATCAACGGGTATCGAAAGCGAAATTAAAGAAATCGTGAATTTGTGATAAAGTGCTAGAAGTAACTGCAGCCGCTTCAAATGCAATTGGAAAAAAATTGCCTTTCAAGGACCAACTGCAGAATACGCAGAAAATTCGTCTGAAAAGAACATACAGCTCCGACTTGAATAGTCGGCGTAGACAAATAATTGGCAACTAAATAATATATAAGGTTATGGTTTTTCTTTATTAAGCGGTGTGTTTAATTTATTTTTGTACAACAATTAAAATGAAAAATTTTTGTAATGTATTTTATTTTTTTTACATGATACATTTAGACAAACATAAGATGATGCATTTTGAAATGCTTAAAACTGATCCTATCGTAAGGTCAAAATGAGAAAAGTAATTGCTAAATTATTAAAAGAACAAATCACACTTCGGTCACGCTTAAGTGGATACCGGCGCATGAGGGGATTCGCGGTAACGAAAAGGCCGATGCTGCGTTAACCAGATCTACTTGCAGAATAGCGAAGAATATACAATTAAATTGGGAGAAATATATACCTTTAATTAAAAACAATTTACTTATCGAGTGGAATGAAGATTTCCGATATGCTAGTCAGCAGAAGGGAAAGGTATATTATACATAAACAAAAACCATTGGTCACAGCACCTGGTTTGTATGGAAAGAAATGACTAGAGACTACACACATAGTCGTAATGAGCAGATTGAGAATCGCACTACTTAAGATCTTGTAAAGTGGAGATATAGTTAAAGAGGAGAGACGAAGCAAGTATTAGATGATAAACGAGTAGACAGGCCAAATAGCGAAAGCTGGGGCCAAAAAAAAAAGCACATTTTTTCATATAGAAAACCACATAAATAATATATATATATATATATTATCACATCATTTTCAAAGATTGATAGAATATATTGAAATATAGGAATTTAGTGACCCGAAGAAATCCCCTGTGTCCTCTCGCATTATGTTTTTTTTGCGACCACCTCTGACGGATTAATAAATATGTATATATTTTTTCAGGCCTTAATCCCCTGGGCCTGCTAGTGACAGTTCTTTTATAATACTAACACAAGATCGAGATTAACTACCGACATTCTTAAAGAAAAAATGAATCTTCAATTTACACAGCAATTTTTATTACGACTTAATTTACATACTGCCATATCTGAAACTAAATTTTTTCAAATCAGTTTATCATTTAGTTTCACTTTAAGTACGTTCATATTCTATAATACGCGCTAGATATTATTTTTGTGTTCTTAGTGTTTTCTGATCTTCTTTTGCTTTTCCAAATAGTAGACATTCAAAGAATTTCAAAAAATTTAAAAGTGAAAGTTTTTTCAACAAATCTAATTTTAAAAGATTGCAAGGTATTCGTAGAAAGTTAAATTATATATATATATATATATATATATATATATATATATATATATATATATACATGTACCAATATAATAATATATACATATATACACAGTTGTACTGTTTGTATAATAATAATTAGAGGTTTCTTCCTTTCTTTGGTAACAGTTTGGAAAAAGTTTAACGGACTGCTGCTACTAAATGTACATCTTTGAATTCGTTTGTAAGATTTAATTTAATGGGGAGAAGAAAAAAAAATAGGAAAGAGCTCGAACGATACGGAATAAAATAAAATGAAGAAAAGCAAGCGAACGAAAGATACACAAAGAAGACGAAGTATAAAGCGGAGCTGTAGGAAGAAAAAATTTAACTAATTTCTAATTCTTTTTACTTTTTTCGGCGAATTATTTCGCTGTTACCACGAAAACGGTATTTAACGGGGACGAATTTAAAGGAAACCAACAGTGTAGTCCGGAGACGGAAAGTTTGAATAGTATTCGCCAGGACGAAAAGAAATATAGTTGCCAACGGAAGAAGGGCGAGTAAAAAGAGCAACGGAGTTTTCTTTGTTGGCCGAATTTAAAAGTTCCTTCCTTCCTCGCTTGGCCAAAAATAAAAATATAAAACGAGAGACATCGCCGGTTAATAATATCGCTTTCCATAAAACTAAAATGAAAGATAGGTGAGACATTAAACAAAGTTACAATACCGTCGGAATTAAAATTCTTCGAAGCCAAACCAATCAATTCGTTATAGTATGGTCGCGGTATTGAAAACTGAACAGCAAATTTAACTGGAATGTTTCAAAAATCGAAACAAACTACAATAGTTTATATATTATATAAATCTATGTTAACACTACTTTATTCATCGTTTATTATTATTCAATAAAAAATTAAACGTTTTTAATTTTTTTTATAAAAATGAATTGGGAGTGTGGATTAAAATGATATGCAAATAGTGCAACAATCGGTTTTATGGGAGACATACGTTTACCGAACGTTAATAATTTTACATTCAATATTTTAGGGAGGCAACAAAGCCCCCTCCCTCCCTCGGAAATTTGGAAAAAGCGTAATATATTTAAAAATGAAATGCCCAAATAATATAAAAATTCTGCTTATAAACTGAAAATAATAAACAATTTGTACGGTTTATTTCCGACAAAAAATCTGGTCACTATTGAAAGAAATTTGCCTTCCCTACGTTAATAAAAAAAAAAAAAAATCTAAAATGAAGCCCCTGGATGAATCTGCTTTCGTTCTTTAATCTTTAAATCGATAGGCAGAGTTTGCTAAAAAAAAAAGTCGCACTTTAGTGGAATTTTCATTCATCATTCAGAGGGACGTTGCCTAGTTTTATCGAGAACGTAACGTTAAAAAGATAAAGAAAGAAAAAAAATATTTTGGAATTTCGTAGAATGTATATGTAATAAATCTCGAAGAAAATCAGAGTCGTACGAACGAAGATGTCGAATTTTTTCTGCGCTCAGACAAATGCCATCTACTGGATTACTGGGGAACTACATTTTTATCATTAACGAAAGCAGTGTGTACTTGCGTGCATATTGCACGCATTGAAAGAGTTAATTTGTCTACACTGCCTCTAAATTAACGATTTATTGACCGATTAAAAGCACTGCTCCACAAATAGACCGTCGTTTTATTACCTATATTGCTCGCCGTATACTTTCGCCTATATATTTTCATCATTTACTCCAATGTGCAGAAGGAAGAGAATGAGACATGCATTATTCAACAAACGACGAGGTGCCTGCAGTGACAACGGTATTTATTATTTATAACTTCTAACGTTAACCTTATTTATTATTTTTAATGTGTCTATCTATAAATTGAATTAAGACTAGACATCGAGCAGATTGAAAACATATCGGAAAATTTTAGTACTGAAATATAAATCGTCGTGTGTTTTTCCGAAACTTAGGTATTACCGTCTAAAGCGTCTATTTCGTTTATTTATTGAATTTTTGAAAACAATTTGCGGCGCACTTATTAATGAAATGGCGGCAAAATTTAACTCCGAGTCCAGACTATAAATAATTCGGGAATTATAAAATTTAAACGTATATGAAATGAATTTAAACATTACTCGCGGAACAAAAAAACATCTGCCTAGGCGAAAATTAAGAGGAACTAACATACGGCAAAACAGGTTTGTTTCGTTTAAAAGCGAAATCAGAAGGACCAACTTTTACAGAAATGAACATTAATACGTCAACTGAAAAATTAAAGGATAACTCTCGATTTTCTTTCTTTGAAAGATGGTGACATGAAGATTCAAAGACAAATTCGTGCGTGTCTGATTACCACCACCTTTAGTATTAATTATTTTAAAATAGAATTTTTTTGTACGGTTTTATTTTTCTATATGGACGCGTCAGCGGCTTTGACCGAACAACTGGAAAAAGATTAAGGAAAAAATTTAAGTCGAAAAATGAGATTAAAACTGCAGATGAAAGTAGAAAGGAAAAAAGGAAAGGACGAATCGTAAGAAAAAGATCGAGAGCTAAAATCTTGAAATGTTCAACAGCGAAGGCGAAACATTCGAGGAAAATACGACTTTGATCGCGTAAAAAAAGAAAGGACATAATTACAAGGAGGACAATTAAGAAAGAAGATGATAGAGGAAATCGAAAGCGAGAAGAGAGGAGAACAGAGTGTCGTTAAATTGAAGTCTAATTAATAAAACGATACCGCGGAGAACGACGATGAGAAAAAAGTGAATTGAAACCAGGGCTAGAGGACAATCTGTATTTAAGCATGATTAGAGAGAATTAAGGATATTTGTCCGAAGGAAGTCTTGAAAGAAACAGCATATCTGGGCTTGGAAAATTATTTCAAGAAAGGGATCACCATTGAGGGCAGCCGAACGAGCTGGAAAATCCGCCGCATCATCGCCTCCGATGCCGCAGTGACTCTAGGAGTTTCCGTAAGAGATCTGTAGAAATGAAACGGAACGAGAATTGAGAAAAGTAAGAGTTTGAAGAGCACACACACACTTTTGAAATCGGCAACGATGAGAACTTTACCAATATCACTTACGCAGAAGCAATGAAGAAAATAGAATGGTAGGTGAAATAAAGATTGATACTCGTCTGTGCGGATAAAACCGAAGGAAAGAGGTTTCCTAGACGGCCTCAGAGTGATGAAGTGGTGAAATGATGAAATGAGGTGATGGTAAAGGCACCATGCTGTTCTTATTTTTACAGCCATCAATAAACAGTATTAGGTTAGAGAGAAAAGAGATGTCACACTCATCTCGAAGGAATCCAATTTTAATTAAATAGTACGAAGCGAACATGGCCTGAGATAGATTTGTCCTACATTGGGGTCTGCTTATTGTGTTTTTTTATTTGCTCTAGACACATCATTTTTAATGCGCGTTCTTTATGGATACTCTTTATTTGCATTGTAGAAATAAACTGTTTCCGAATCGAGATGTTTTTTTAACATTAAATTTTCACAAATTATATATATATATATATATATATATATATATGTATAACGTCACATATTGGAATGTGTAAATAAACTATTTCGAAACCTGGTAACTTTTACGATGTAAATTTTTTCTTTTCTTTCGAACAATAAAAGAAACTTTTTATTCACTTCACGGCATTTTCCCCGGACTTTTATTAGACCGAAAAATGTAATTTAATATAACTGTATTATTATTATTTCCGGTAAAACTCAGGACTGGAATGTTAACACATTTCGAACAGTTAATTCGTCAGAACAATGAAGGCTGATCGGAATCATATGTAAAAGAAAATTAAACACAGGTAGAGTTACGCGCTCGCTCTGATTGGCTGACGGTAAATTTAAAACGCAGAATGTGCCGAATGGGAGGACAAAACAGTGTCAGCCAATCAGAAGTGAACGCGTAACTACCTATGTGTTAAATTTTCTTTTACATATGATTCAGATCAGCCTTCATTGTTCTGACGAATTAACTGTTGGAAATGGCCAAAAAATAAATAAATAAATAAATAAAAAATAACAAATAGAAAAGAGATAAATGGCGGTGGTTTAATTTTTCATATCCATTTTTAACTCTCCGGCTAAATCAGTTTGGAATATTCCAATCCTCCGGAAATAATTACCTCGGTTTTTTAATATTATGTTTCAAGTAACAACAAAAAAAAAAAAAAAAAAAATACGAACTAGTTTATTTTACCTTTGCATTTCTCTCTTCAGTTTTGCGTAAACCATACAGTGTTTCGAAAAAAAAAAAAAAAAAACTAAATTGTTTAAAATTCTACACATTTTGCGAATTACTATAGCGAATTGGTGAAATATGCATGCGCGATTTTTGTACATGCCACAAGTGGTCAAAGGGCCGACGATAATAATAAATAAATTATCGAATCCAAAATCACATTGAGGAGAAGGCTCGATTTTATTAACGGCTCCGTGCTATCTGTTACATCTTACCGTTTCTTCATTTGAATTTTATCTTGAAACTATATTTTTCCCTCGCTGTACCGATTTTAGATAAGCAAATTGAGCAAATGTGTGAAGGCCGCGCGCTAGCATCAAAGGGAATACACTATCTTCAGCCTTATCAACAATTTTTCATAGCGTAATTATTAATCGGAGCACGGACGATGAACTCTTAACAATTAAAATCCAGCCTGATGCACACGGAAAACGTACACTTTGCAGGCTAGCACTGACGTACGATATTTTTCCTCGGCAGAACGTTCTACTTCGTACGTAGTCTATACACCAATCAATCTAACAACATTTTGGCCCCGAGAGCAGCTGCAGACTACGCTATATTACCGTTTCCGGAACGCCACCACAAAGCAGCCATTTATAAAGGGTGTGTTTCGATGAAAAACCTTCTCACCTATATATTATATATGTACATACATGCACGTGTATATTATATACATATATATATATATATGTATGTATATATATATATGTATAAGAGGAGAGAGGGAGATGGTGAGTGATGAAGTTTAGAGTTTAAAACAACAAGCAAATATTTTTTCTACGTTGTTAGTAAATATCTGTAAGGCTGGAAAAACAGAAGAAAAAATATGTCTTTCGCCCTGTAAATATGCACGTACACACAGACGTGCGCAAGCACATACACACTTGCGCATATTGATGTGCAGTTATTTATAGAGCGGGTTTCCTTCGAAGGTTTGCTCTCTGATAAGACTATAAAATGAAGTGGAGGATATGTCACCCGTCATTCAGTTTTTGCCGCAATATACGAAATCAGTGGCAGTGAAAATTTTGATTTACTCTTCATCAAATTCTGCAAAATATGCCCTTACCCGCCGCCGGTCGGCCCATCGTCGCGGCCACGCTTCTGTTTAGCGGTAAAATTTTCCTTGTTACACTACGTGTAAAATAACGGAGCAGCAATATTGCCTCGGGCCTTCTGCGATTCCTTGCTCGCGATCCCGCCGTCAGGAAAATTTCCCAATTGGCGCTCCTTTCAGTCGCGCCTATATACATCTACATTTCGATTTCAATAAATTGAATTTGCACCGACAGCAGCAGCCTACTTTCCACACATTCGCATGGAATAAATTTGAAAATAACTGTTTATTCCAGCTCCCGGCTATGTAACCTTTTCAATCCGATCCCATCCGACATTCGATACACAAAATACCCCCCCCCCATCCTATGCGGGTCGCGCGGATTCTTGTTTTTTCTTTTTCCTTTTTTTCTTTTTTTCCTTTTTCGGATTTTCACGTTCTCCCTATCGTCGTTTTCCTTCCTCTTCGTTTCAACTACATGTCTCTTCGTTTCCCGGTTTTTTGCTATTATTTTAGTATTTCGGTTATCTCTTCATTTTGTCTGTTTGTTTTACGAAAGAAAGAAATACACGCGCTAGAATTATGTACGTGCATATTAAGACGGAAGATTATTTTTGAAATCTTTCATTCTACTATCGTCCATCGAAACAACGATAGTATAGAAAAATTGCTCTCCAGCACATCGCGCGTTTTTTTTTTGTTTTTTCAAACCGCGGTTGATATGATTGTAATGTAAAATTTATAATTTTGCAATTCGTTTATTCTATACAAAAATTTTTATTAACCGACTGAAAATTAAGTTACGAGATAAGAGGAGTTTCGCACTATTGATATCAGTGACGAAAATCCGAGATATTTTTTGATTTTAATTTTTGTCATCGCCGGTTGGCGAATTCCTTCTACATATGAAACGGAAATCGTACTAAACTCCGTATTTTTATTAGAAACCACGAAATTATAAAAAAAAAGATATATGTATTTCTATATATCTATATGTATTTCTACATACCTATATATCTATATATATACCTATATATCTATATATATATATGTATATAATACTACTATTTTTTGAAAACAAAAAAATTTATACAAGCTTCAAATTTGTAATTTTGATTAAAAACTGAAATTTTAAAAGCTAATATTTTATTAAAATGGAGAAAATTACAATACTCGGTACGTGAGACTGTAACGTGGTATTTATCGGTAAAAATCAGAAAATCCTACGAGAATTTCCATTTAAAAAAACAAAGAACATTTATAAAATATTGAAACATTTAAAAGTTTAATGAACATAGATCATTATTTTTTCCAAATGAAATTTTCGTTTATAAATGTAAAAATGTAAAAATAAACAACCGCTTGAAAACAAATAGCTTATTATTTGTTGATATATTCGAATATTTTACAAATTAGCTATGAGAGCAATTTAATAATCAGGAATAATGTAAAAATTAATACCGATAATTTTTTCTATGTAAAATGTGTAAATAGGAACAAAAAAATTTTCTCGCCAGGTAAATATAATCGATCGTCGCGATAGCCTAGTTGGTAGAGCGCTTGACTTCCGATATGGAGGTCGGGGGTTCGATCCCGAGCGATGACCGATCTTATTACAAGAATTAAATAAATAATCGCTAATAATCACGTGGAAGGCAATGGCAAACCACCACGTACAACATCATATGCGCGCTAGGTCAGTACATAGCAGACCCACACGGGGGACTGCACTTGTATATGCCGGTATAAATCAAACGATTACTAATCAGTTCCGAATGTAGTCTTCTTGCGTGTGTACACATTCGTAATGCATATAACAATTGCCTAGTACACTATGCCTGTGTCTGTACAGCTAAGATGTACGAATAGGAAGTCATTGACGCTCAGGAATTAAGTATGGCACTATAAAGAGAGAGAAATATAATCGACGCGTGTATAAAAAAAAACCGAAGCAAGTGAATACTCCGCGAGATAGACAGTTACTTTGCCGTCTTTTTCTGACGATTTTGGAATATACACGATCGCTAAACGCCCGGTTAAGATAAATAATGCACACTATTATTTTCGCTAAACACCGTCGGATTTTATTTCAGAATTTTTTGAACAGCATTTTTTCATATTTTTTCAACCATTTGTGAAAAATGTAGCAGTAAATTTTAGCGATTCGTTCTAAAAGTGGTTGGTAATAAAAAAACTAGATAAAATACTTTTACTTTTTTAAATAAAATAGCATTTTTTCTTTTTGGTAGGTTCTGGGGATTTTTGGGGTGGTTTTGGGGGGAGAGCGTTTAACGTTTTTGCCACTAATGGCAAACACATTTATATATACATATATCTCTTGTGTAGCGAATTCGGCTAAGATCAAAATGAACCGAAGAAGGAGTAATAAGAGTAAATTGTCCTCGAGGGTTCTTCTTTTCTTTTTTTTTTCCGGCACTCAGCCTACGGCCATTTAGCAAGTTCTTTCTTTTGCTTTATATCGAGAACCTTTCTACTTCTAATTATTTCTATTTAGCGGTGCTTTATAAAATATATATATATTAGTAAAGACAGATTTGCATCTAACATTGTCACTGTATGCAGCTCCCCGATAAGATTTTCGTTTTAAATTTGTCCCTATCTTGTTCGTATACCTTACACTGCCAAATAAAATGGTGTCTATCGCCATCGGTAACTGATAAAACGTAAATAGCGTACTTTTAGTTGAAAAATTCGAAAAAGCTCAATGAAACATTTGGAAAAACCGAAATAACGGGGAAAGTTTGATCTGGCACTTTTACAGGAAAACCCGGGGATTGCACAACAACTTTAAAATTCGTGGCAGAGACAGCGAAGATAAATCCGATTAATGTAATCGATGCGGCAATGTTGATAAGTCGCAGCAGTCCGTCTTCCGCTGTGCGAACATGAAAACACCGGCGAAATCATAACAGACAGATTGTCGCCAGTTCAGAAGCTGGATGAGCCGAAGTACTTTTATAAATTAGGAAACAATACGAGAAAAATCAAACCGAAATACATGAAAATTTTCCCCATTTTCTCTTATTTTCGTAGTCTGCTTTTCTTAGGCTCTATTTTCTTTTTCTTTTTATCTCTCAAACAGTTAATCAAATACTGAGATTGTTGCTTATTAATCTCCACCGTTCATCATCTTGAGTTCTTTTGCAACGCTGTGAAAATGCCGGGTTGTGAACTTATGAACATCCGCTATCCGCTAATAATTATTTATTAGAAAAGCAATTCCCGATTTGCAGCGCCAGAAACGATTTTGCAGTAACGAAATCGGCCCCAGTCAATTACAATTCAGTTTCAAGCGATTCACCACTGCCCCCCGTTATAATGAACGACGTTCAAAGGTGACGCTCGCAAAAGTGAACGTATTCTCAGTCCGGGGGCCGAATTACCGATTTTAATTTTAAACTTCTGCAATTGCACAAGCTAAATACGCATTCTCCATCGGTTGTAAACAGAAAGGTAGCCCCGGGCCAGACATGTGGACGTAGAAGTAATAATATAGGCGTTCATTTTAACGAATGCGACGTGATGAAAGCTTAAGAGTGCGAACAAATTTAGGTAACACTTCCGACCGCTGTGCGTATAGTTCGAAAAATGATTAAGAACGACAGCTAGAGACTTTTTATATGGCAGCAAAGTGTATTTCCGTATTTATTATTATTATCTTCCGTTGACAGCAAACTACGGATGGCGAGAACGAATCAATTAAAAATACGACTCTCCTCAGCTTCATTACAAAATGAACTAAACACTAAGCGGATCTCGTTCACGCCATTTCTTGAACGAGTTATCTAAGCATGCTCTAGAGTACTAAAAAATAGGCTTATATTTTGCTACTTATTTCCGACCACAGTAAGAACTAGAGAGTACACACTTTTTAATTCCGGCACTGCAAAACTATCCGCTGCAGCAAAAATGTCACTCGGGGGTCTCTTTTCTGCGTTCTTCTTTTTTAGCTGTCTATAGAGTGCGTTCAAATTTTCTTTCGAAACCGGTACACATTAATTCCATTCATCGTTACGAGTTTTTAATTCGGAATCCGTTATTTATTGAGTTATATTACAACATCGAAGAACTGATAAAATCAATTTTAAAAGAACTATATAGTGCTCCGATAATCTTGTAATCGTAAGCCAGAAATATTCTTTTAATTCGTAACTGTACCATCGAAATCATCATTATTGTCCCATTGGTTTACCGTTGGTTTTTGTCTTCCCCTTACGCGTATATCTCCATCGAAACGGAAATACGGTATGGAATTTTCATCTACGAATTAACGATATAAATTGAAAAATTTTTAATCACCGATTCAGTCACACAAAAAAAAACAACAACTGTAAAATGGTAATTAATATAATACCAAATACTTAATTGGATGGGTTATATTAATTTCGTTATTATAATGAATCAATATTTTTATTAAATAAATGTAGCCTACCCGAAGTTTCGGGAATAGGGGAAAAAAAAAACAAAAAAGAACTGGCCATTCTGAACTCTATGGTTCGGCGTTTATTTCTACCGTTCATTTTACCTCTAGATCTTTATATTTTAGGCCCTTTTTTTATAAAAATGTACTTGTAAATTATAGGAAAAACCTTACTTGATTACAATGTTATTTTGTACGAGGTATGTTTGAGAAATAACGGTAAATTTTATTTTTCGGAAAAAAACTATAGTTACCACTAAAGATATTATGCTAGAATCACCGAAATACTTCTTCACAACTGAATAGATTTTAGTTCCTTTTTAAGAAATACGTCTTTAACCTTATCTGCGTTTTGAAAAAAAAAAAAACCGAAACCGTTTAAGGTTTTTGTGATTTTCTGGAGAACAAAAAATTAGTGCACTTGTGATATATAAATTCTGTTTTTCAATAATTTAATGTGTTTATGAACGAAATGTTTTCTAAATTCCCTTTTGGAAACGGAAAATACGAATATACACGTGCATAATATCAATATTTTTCGTATTTCGTTGGAAAATTTTAGATATTTGAAGGATGGACCGCTCTCAGAAATAATTATACGAAAATAATCCTCGGGCGCAGATATTTTTAGGAGTCTCAAATGGCTGTGCCTGTTTTCGAGGATTGTTTAAAGTAATATTTCATATTTAAATTAAAAATAAATTAAATATAAAACGATGATTTAAATAAATAAATTAAAAATATATATATATTGTATATACATATATATATATATAAATATAGTTTTAGCTGCTAACGACTACAGACTGGTGGAATGAAATAAGCTGAAAGCGTAGTTGATTAGTTACATATAATTGTGTTTCGTTAGGACCTGATATCCAGCTTCGCTACACATTGAAAACATAAAAAAATTTTCTCTGCACTAATGCCCGTAGTTGTTCCATCAAAAAAAAAAAAAAAAAAAGTTTTGGACTACGCTGAAAAGAAAACAAACAAATGGCATTTATTTCAACCTATTTAAAATGGGCGGACGCCAACTAGTAACTGTTTTTAAGGTACATACGAATATGTAGCCCCGTTTAATTAGCCAACTGGTAATCGGAGCCCAAACGATACTGGCCAACTGGAGAACTAATAGCCGACCACCAAGGTACTCAGCACGTTTCGTAATTTTTCTCTACCCTATACCGGACGCTGGCTAAGCAATATAAACACTATTATTTATTTTCTCGCGAGCCGGGGTGAAAACTCTTAATAAGTACCAACTAGAGATGACAGTTTTCATTGGGCCGTGTCAAAAAACACGAATAATAATTATTCACCTTCGCAGAAAAGTATTAAACTATTAACCGCATCATCGCTACTAATTTATTTACATAATTGAGAATATGAGAATATACGCTAATTGTTTTTATAAGAGAACATTTGTAAATTTAATTTATCGGTGAAAAATAGTAAAAAATAATAAGATTTAGGCAATTAAATATATAGTAAAACAAGATCAATTAAATAATAATAAATTCGAAACATTTCCATTTTGAACTTACAATATTATCGTGGCATATCTTTTCCTCAGAATTGCTGTAAATGTATACATATATATATATATATATATTTTTTTATATATATATATTTATATTTATATATGTATATATATATTTATATTTATATATATATACGAGTGCTTATAAATGTTTGCGTCATTATTAGTCTTTTCTCAAATTTTTTAAAAGTCAAAAAATTCCACCTCTTCGGTAAAATTAAAAATTTACCATACTAATATATCTATCGTGGCGCTCTCAAAAATAAAAAAATAAAAAACAAAAAATCTAATATTCATTTTTATTTTTTCAACATTTTAATACGATTGTAAGGAATATATTATAATACTTGTAGGCAGCGGGTACTAAAAATATTAAACTAAAAAGATTTATTTTTAATCGTATTTGTATGTAATTTCAACAAATATAGCGATTATTAATACCGGTCCGTAAGTGAATTATTGATTTTCTTAGGTCGCGAATAAAATTATCAAGTTTTTACCCACACTTAGCCGGTGCATGATAAAATAAAAGATTGAGGTGCACTGGTCCATAGATCATCAGACCGTTGTCGGTGATGAGCTGTCCTACCTATTAGGACCGCAAAGGAATCACCTGATTTTTTTGCGATTACGAATTGACGCGTCTTCCTTAATTGCCTTGAACTTTAGTTACCAATTAGCCGGTTTCTATTTAAAAATGTCGCGAAAAATAGAAAAAATAGAAAAAAGTGATTTGATACTAAAAGCGTAGAAGATCAAATATTTTTTCAAGAGGTATGATTGTTCTACAAATTGAACATTTACGGGTGATCAATTAATCGCGATTGCGAAAATTAAATATTTAGAACAGTCTAAAATTGAACTTTCGTGTTAAAAAAAATGAAAAAAGGAATGCTTCTTCAACATTATCCGCATAATGTTGTATCGTTTCTTTTTTGTAACGTGAAACACATTTTTAGACTCTGCAAAGTATTTAATTTTCGTGACGCGCCGATACATGATTTTAGTTATGCCGAATGCGTATAGAGCGTGATGACATTACTAATTTATGTTTCACGAAGCAATCTAAAATTAATCGATCCAGGTGTACTGAAGTTTTAATTTTCCGGATCCGATCATCTTTCAGCTGCGTATTGGTTTAAAACCCCGTCGCGTGTCCGAAATACTCGTTCGTGAATTAACCGATGACACGGCGATGCTGCGAAATTTGCAGACCATTGCGCGAACGACAATGCTGATTTTCTTAAATTACACATTCCAACGAGAGAGATAGCGATAGCGATAGTGACGCGTGGAAATGTTTTAAATAAAAAATTCCAACAGCGGTACGAAATCGAATGACTAAAAGGTGCATTTCCGCAGCAGTGGTGTCACGGCGATACGGGAAAATTCCCGGTAACGACCGCCCGAGCAGGCCCTTACGGGTGTGTTAGCATGTTGAAAATCGTTTCCGGGTTGCGCTTTTATCTGTGCTTAAGAAAAAATCAAGTACCTATTGTAGAAAAATCGCGCAGTGCATCCGAAGGAATCTTCTGGAAGAAAATCTCGGTTCAGAAGAAAGCGAAGAGCGCACTGATAACAATGGCGATTAGAGTTTTAAACGCTGCTTCAACGGCTCACAGACTCTCAAGACAGCTGTATGAGGAAGTCCGCTGCGGTGACGTAAAAAAGAAAAAATTTGAAAAGGTCATTAAGAAAGAGCGGGAAAACGGCAAAGATAACTACTGGAGAGCTTCTCCAGTAAGTTCATTTATAAAACTGGAATAAAAGTACTAGGTGACCGAGAGAACGTCTTCATCGAGAGTCTTGTTCGTCAGCTCATTTTGTAAAACCGTTACCAGGCTAAAAATTTTACATTTTTCAAAACGTCGGAGCTTCTTCTTCTTCTTCTTCTTCCTTTTTTTTCCTCCGTGAATTTTTCTTCTTTATTCGAGCTGTGATTGCCTGTCCCATTTTGCCTATTGATAAAATTGTTTCCCTTTTAAGTCTCCATTACAATAATAATGGTATACATTTTAAGTTTCGCCGACGCGAGCCAGCTTGTTTCGCAGTTCAGAATGTTACGAGACCATTATGCTTCGCAGTATCCTCGTTAATTTATTCAGTTCCTATGTAAATCAATTATTTTTGTTACAATAAATTAATCGCTCATTCGTTAGAGTAATCTTCGTTACAATCTTCTCAGCAGGAATAAAAACGGAGGAATTTTCCCTTCAATTTATCCTCTCCCAGCACGGTCTTCGACTGATTGCGAAAAATGTTAAACAAACTGACTAAACTGTGTGGCAATTTTTATTGTCGTTTTTCTTTTTTTTTTTTTTTTTTGAACTTGGAGGAAGAGGCATCTCTATTAGACGATCTTCTACTTTTTTGTTATCTTTTTCCCTCCTTCCTCAAATTGTATGTGCTGTGTGTAACTACTATAGCCATTGCAACACACACACACACACACACACAGTGGGAGATCATTTAAATATGCTCGGTTAAGCCGCACATTTCTATGAAATAGCCTTGGTGATGGCAATGGGCTCCGTTAAGAGGATGCTCTCTATGTTTCGCAATAGGCCAAATTGTTTTGGTATGTTTTTGTAGTACCGTAAACTTTTGGCAGGTGTGCAGTATGTGAGAACCCGTCAGTACGCTTATCTGACGGCACAAACATAGCCGGAGGCGGCGTTTTATCGATTACGTGGAAAATAGCGATGTGGTCGATTCGCAACTGGCTGAGGATCTTAAAGTCGTATCGGGATAAGTTCCTTCCGGTGTGGCCACCATGATTCAATTGTGGGCTTAATGATTCCTAAGAATGTTGCAGCAGCTGCCCATTCAGTTCTCCGTTGGTTTTTGCACGCCTTTAAGAATGTATATGCGATTGATGACGGTAGCTCCGCGTCCTCTGGCATTGCCAAGAGCAAGGCAGAACGTGCTGCTCCGTCGACTCCCCCATTACCAGGCACTCCAATGTGCGCAAGAACCCACATCAGTGACACGGCACTGCCCATTAGATGCAATTGTTACAAGTGTAGTGGTATATTCTTAGTACCAGCCGGTTGTTATATTTTTGGCTCTTCGTCATATTTAACGACTGCAGGGAATCAGTAACCGAGAGGAAATCACTGGCTATGATGTGAGTTAAAACGATGTGGTGGAAGCAACGTGCAATTGCATATAGTTCTACATCCAATGCGAAACAGGCATCATTGAGTCGGGTTTCGTTTGAGATATCGTGACTTTCGAATGCACATGCTGCGGGCAGTGAACCTACCTCGCCAACAGCCTTCATCAATGTAGAGTAAATTGGGTGATCCGGATACTTATTAATTGCCCTAACTGTCACTTCTACTGTATAGAGGTGACTTGTGTTTGGATGTTGTTTCAGCGATAGATCAATATTTATCTGGAAAGTGATCCAAGGGGGAATAAGTATATTGGGGCTGGGTGTTGACCTCTGTACAGACGTGATAGCACATCTTCGCAGGTCAGCCAGTAATTCTGCTAATGGGTCGCCGGGAAAGTTTGGTTCTAGAGGACAACGTTCCTACTACTTTAGGGGTAGCTTTCGTGTGTGGCTGAAATGATGGTACATATTTCGCAGTATGAAATATTTTCGGAAGTAGGAAAGCGAAGGGCATCCGGATAGAATGCACATGCTGCCAGAGCTAGAGAAGTTCGATGCACCCCCAAAATGGTTCTCAGTGCGGAGGGATGTATAGGATCAAGAGATTTCAATAGAGATTTGCTGACTAAGGAGTACACCTGGCACCCGTAGTGGATTTTCGATAAGATCAACGATCTGTAGATGTGAAAGAGGAATTTAGGATTAATATCTGGAGCTAGCCAGATATTTCAATATATAAGAATTGGTGCAGCTATGTTTAAGTTGGCAGTATGATTTTTGTTGTTAAAAATGTATATATTCAATAAGAAAAAAATCGATTATAAATTAATATGTATAAAACACAGAAATGCAAATAATACACGTATTATATAATGCCCTTCGTCACCTTTTCGCCCTTTTTTTTTGTTTTTTATTTTGTGGTTTGCCAGAGATTTGCAAAAGGTACGAACGAATCTGTTCAACTATCATCATGTTAATTCTGTTTACTTTTTTGTTTAAACTCGTTCGAAGATGAGGAAGTGTTTTTATGTTTTATTTTAGGGTATTTTTTTTAGTTATTTTTTTTTTTTTTGGATTAAATTGATTTATTTAAAAATTGCCGATAAAAAATCGAAATAAATAATTTCATCCGAAAAGTGCTTTAAAATGTGTATTTATTTTACGCTTGAATGAATGCCTGCTTCTCCGGTTTATACTGTGGTGCGAAATCCGAAGCACCAAACTTCAATAAAATTCGGTAACGCGGGTTTTGATTAAATTTTTTCTCACTAACTAATGGTGCAACACATTTATGTATATATACTATATATATTTCAACTTCAGGCGCGCATTTTTGGATATTTTCGTGGATTAATGAAATGTTAACTTCACCATTACTAACGAATGAAAAATGCATAAATATGTAATAAAATAGAATGCACGAGCAAATATCGCACAAGTGGGAATACTTTCTCTTTCTAGTCGAGCGCTGTGATTGGCTGTTGCGCAGCAGCTTTTTAACCACGTTGAACAATAGCCATACGCACAAACAGTGATATTAGCCGGGTAAACTCACGAAAGTTTACATGGAACGAAGAAATACGATCTCGTCGAATTTAATCATGCGCGATTCTGATTATCACGTTATTGTTGTACGGCAGAATCACTGGAACATTTTATCCTTTTTCGTCTATACAAATAGTTTAAAAAAAAACAAAATCGAACAATCGAATACTTAAAACGTGAGTTTTTATTTATACAAGGCATTGAACTCAACGATAAATAGTGTTCACTTTATAAATGTTTTTAATAAATAACCTTGATTACAGTTACACAGTTATGTATTTTATTACACGAAATTGATCACTATTACATAAAATACACAACGTCATGAATTGTTTAAATAAAATCAAAATAAAAATAAATTAATTCATAAATATATAAAAAATAAACTTGTCCGAGATTATGTCTAAAACAGACAAAACCGGTCGGACAAGTTTATTTTTTATATATTTATGAATTAATTTATTTTTATTTTGATTTTATTTAAACAATTCATGACGTTGTGTATTTTATGTAATGGTGATTAATTTCGTGTAATAAAATACATAACTGTGTAACTGTAATCAAGGTTATTTATTAAAAACATTTATAAAGTGTACAATCACAGTTACAGAGGAAATCAAACATAATAAATAGTGTTCAATTAGACAGGGAGTTCCATGATTGACGTGCAGTTTTTTTTAAAGAAATTTAGAAAAACTGCGAAGCAGAATTGATGATATTTTTATATTTAAAGCGCCATCATAAAAACCGGTCATTTCATTGTTAAATTATAATAATGTTTATAATGTTTTTATAATGTTTGATATAATGAAATTTGATTGTACATATATTGTGTAAAAAATATTATCAAAATACTTGATCATAAAAATAGTCAGTTTACACTTGTGTTAAACCTTGTGTACACTAGGAAAGTAAATGTCGCTAAGCGTCTGTCACGTTATTATTATGTCGCTAATGCGTCGACGAAAGTCTTGATAACTCAAACGATCCAGCATTATCATCATCTATATCATTACCGCAACATCCTTATCAACCGAATCCGCAACAACAATGGTCTACATCAACTCGACCACCGGTGCTATACACGTTACCACATAATAATACTGACCGAAATATTAATTTTAACTGTAATTCTAACACAACTCCGATAAATTCGTTTTCATCTTTTACTAATAACGCAACATACACGCTGACAAAAAATAGTGCCGATTGAACATTTCAAACAATCCGTTCGATTCAGAACGAATCATATTCAATTATTGGACAGTGTTTTTTCAAAGATGGGAGACTACCATCATCTAATGTCACTTCAGGATCTTATGTGAAGATCCAAATGCATTATCGCAGCCTTAAAAATCGTCATTTTGCTAAATGAAGTAACCAGCCAAAAAATTTTTAAACAAAAATACGGAAATACGGGGCGGAATTAGAATTACTAATAATTTTATTAAGTCTGAACCACTCGAAAAACCGTTAACAAAAATTATCCCCTTTCTATTCGCAGATCTTATTTGAGCTAACGTTTTCTTACCAAGCGTCTCCCACTCACGTCCTCTCTACTCTTATCCATTTCTACCTTTCCATTTCTAGAAACTGGCGTTTCGTACCTAGGAAAGCTCCTATTCTATATCTCATTTCTCTTCGGCTCAGTTCGTTTTGTTCATACATAATGTCCTTTGTCAATCTCCTTTATTTCACTTTTAATTTTTCGCCGATCTCTGCCATCCTCCAAATATGTTTACCGTTCCTACGCTCTCTAAGTTTCTTCTATACGCCCTAATCAGACAGGAATTCCACAGTTTTATCAATTCTGATTTTCCTTCGCATGCAACCGTGTTTACAGATAGTTCGAAGAAGTCGGATGATGTCGGTGCCTCTTTTAATCTTTTCGCTTGTCTCCTTTCTGTTCCATTATGTTTCATTATTTTCATTTCCTCTAATCACATTTCCTCCAAATTCTTGATTATATCTGACTCCATGACCGCCCTTCAATTCATTCTCCCCTACCTGATCATTCCTGTGATTTTATCATATTCCGTATACGCTCACTTATCCACGTTTCTGGGTAAAGGTCCCCCCGGTTAAAAAAAAAAAAAAAAAAAGAATATGTAACTTGTTCGAGAAATTTTGCAGTTAATGTGAAAATTCGTCCTCGGAAAGGAACAAGCACACTCTTTTAAGTGGTACGTAATTAAACATTTTTATAGAATGTTTTTTTTTTTTTTCCGGTAAATATTCAAATAAAAGCATTTTTTTTAAATTTTATTTTTATTGGTTACGAATTATATTTAAAAAGTCGAATATAAAAATCGGTTAGCCGCGATTATTATTAAAAGCGCAGGGGACACTGGCGATTAAAAGTTTCCTTCGAGCCATGCTGACATGTTTAAATCTATAATTAAATCCCGTTACTGACAAAGGAAAAAAACAACAAAATAACACAAAAGCTTCCACTTCTTCGCGGTTTATTTATTAATTGGGGGGCGGGGGGTCAACTATGCCCATATTAACTGAGCGCAATTGAAATTTTCAAAAGTTTCAATGTACGGGTGCAGCAGGATTCAAACCCAGTATAAAAAAACACCACTGCTTAACCAACTGCGCCACGGTGGTAGCTGGCTCTCGTTCAAATATTCATATTGTTTTTAATTACTCTTTATTTCGTTTCGTTTAATTCGCTTTTGTTTATTTAAGTTGAGCACAAATTAACGGGCTAGCACACACACACATCTATAAACGGGGAAGTTGATAATACTTTGACGGCCCACGGTAACGGTGCTGTTTGCTGAGAGGGAACAGGGTCGTCGTTCGCGAGCGAAATACTAGGGAAAATTATTAGCTGTTAAATTTTCACTCTCAATTTCGTAACTGTTATTATTGTATTAACGGGCGAAACAAAAAAAAAAAAAAAAAAAAAAAAAAAAAAAAAAAAAAAAAAAAAACCAAAAAAAGTGGGGAAAAAAACCTCGCCCATGGAAATAATCGAATACAAACGGAAGCGTCTGAAACGAAACTGCTGTGGCCGCCGATTCGTGGAAAATGCCGCTTTAAGTGATTTCGACGCACATGCTGGCACACTCACACACACACACACACACACACACGGAGGCAGACTAATCGGCGTTCTAAAACGGTCTCGTATGTAAATTACTATGCAGAATATCATTAAAGTGCATCCGCATGTACTATATCAATAGAAAGACGACGCGTGCATTTTCGCTAGTGCCGCTTTCGCGTTAACCTCATTCGCGCGAAACGCCGCCAGCCAAATTAATTGCCAGCAAATGACCATTAGTTTTCCACCATCAACAGCCATTTTCCATGCCGGTGCCGCACTCGCGTTCGTGTCTCTTCTAATCGGAAAAACAATTTTCCTTTCGCTACATCGGCTCGGCGTACGTATTCGAATTTGGCGGCCCCGCCGAGTGATCCCGCGAGAGACTGCGATGTTTTGTTTGATTCCACTTCATGCAGACTAGGCGCGCGTGCGCCCTCGGCACTTCACCGTCTCGCCCCATTCCGTTCCAGCGGCAGGACGCGTTGCATTTATTTCGAATTCAACTCATTTATCCTGGTGGCGGCGAGCTGTGTTTTTCCCGACTATTTTGCAACTTGTGCAATGGGGCGACCGGAAAATACGATGCTGGAAAAAAGGCTTAGAGAGCGTTTAATTAACGCGCAGTTAAATTTAGAACGATTTAATTACAAGCTGTGAATTTTAAAATATATAGCGCCGCCACGGACGCTCCAATACTCTACCGGTCCTAATGAAGGCGATACCGTCTGACCGGAGGTGTTGCCTTAAAACGGCGCGGCAGCTTGCCTTTTCCGCCCCCTCCTCCTCCTCGTCAGTGCTTTCACCGGATGAAAAACTGCAAAGCATAGTAACAGTTTCGGCCGCGATCATGAGATTTTAATAGAACAATCGCGAGCCACTACATAATTCGGGCGCGGTGCCCGAATTCCTCGGCGGGACAAGTGTCCAGGTTGGCCGATCTAGTTCGTTTCGGCAATCTGTCTAAGATGTGACCACCCGCACAAGTCATACTTGACTCGTATTTCCGATGGAGCTGATATTGCAGCGGGTTATGGATAGAACGAGCTGCATAGCTCTCTTTTCTGGAATTATATTAAACAAAATTAAGTTTCATGACCGGATGGAAAAAGCAAACTTACCTGGGGGGTCCGCAAGTAAAGAAAAATTCTCCCCTGGTTCCCGCCAAAACTGTAAAACTGTAAATTCCTATAAGCCTTGTATATACTTCAATTAGGTATTTAATGCATTTTTTAATTATCGCGGTAGCTCGAGAATTCGCAGACAAATCTAATAATTAATTTTGTTTCAGAATAATCGTAATTATTATCTTCCTCCTCGAATATATCATAAGATCCTATTGAGTAATTTTACTTGTTAGTGCATTTTTATAAAAATTCTTAAAGTGTGTCGGTTTTTCTATTTCTTTCTGCTACTTTTTATTACTTCTGAATACGTTTTTCATTACCATACGTAAATTGGAAATTGACACACGAAAGCGATTTAAACGAAGAAAATGGTAAATTAAAAAATCGGTACCTAATCAGTTAAAACCAAATCTTCCGTAAAACCGTTAAAAAGTCGTTGCCCGCTGGTCCGAAATATTAAATTTATATATCTATGTATTATTTAACAGATAAGAATCGTCTCGCATGATATTATATCATCGGATATTAATCTCGAACAAAAGGATATTATGTCGCTATCACCAGTATTGGCTAGGTTTTCCGTATAGAGCGCTGCAATGAAGACAGCTCTGGTAAGATAGATAATACGTTCTCTTCCGTTTTGTTGATTGAACAGTAATGTCGGTCGAAGTATTAATAATAATCACGTATAATAATAGAAAAGGAACGCCATTTCGTCGGTGTATAATTTTCGTCAAATTAACTGGGTATGCCACGCAATTTTGTAAAATAACGACCGCCATCTTGATATTCAGAATCGAGCAACGTTGAAGATAATATGGATTCGCCAGAATTAGCCAAATCGCTCGGGCAATTTTCAGCAGAAAATTCGACCATCTTCTTAAGAGAAGGCCGACCTTCAGAGAATTTAGGACTACACAGGACAGCCTAACGATCTAGTCATCGGAGTCGACATGGTTGCAATTAGCAAGTTCCTTCGTATATTATTTATTTTGTTGTTTATTTTGATCTTGTTAAATAATTTTTCCGTATCGTGTATAATATGTAATACTGAATCATGTACCTATGTATGATTTTGGCCGTTTCGTTGTAATAATAAATTATCTAATGGATTCTCGTGGTCAAATTCGGACATTTTTAGATAGGTATATAAAAAGTAATATAATACGGGGATACAATTTGATCGGCTGTTGGTATAAACTGAGCTGTTCTACAGGGATACTCCGAAGTAAAAAAAAATACTTACCCGGAAAAAGTAAGCAATCATTTTATACTTACATATATTTGTTAGTTATATTTTTGTATTTTTTATAAAATATCCTTTTTTTTTTTTTTTTCAGTAAATGCTTTATCTATGAGCGTACCACAACAATACATACATATATATGTTTTGTATATTTTTTTAAATTCCATAAATCCGATAACGCAGTCTACACGAAAAAAGTAATAATTGCATTGTAGGAATTAGCAAGTACAGATACAAAAGAGAAATGACGGATTTACCGGAATAATGATAGTATTTGTTTCGGTAAGGCATTATTGGATTTTCACGCCAACTGGAGGAAGACACTATCGATTGTAAACCAGATAATTATGGAGTGTGATAAAACAGTATAATCTTCGAAACAAGCTGTTTATATGTATTCAAATTTTATTGCAGGCTTTCTCGAAATTGCTATCGATCTGATCGATTGCAATCGATTGCAGGCAAATCATCGAGCGAGTTCGCTTCGTAAAAATTTATCGAAATTTAACGCGTTATAATATTTTTTGCAAAACAACACCGGTCAAGCGGCAGCAGTCGAGCTATAAGAAAGGAAGCTGTTATTTTCTTTTTTTCGTTAAAGAACCTTTTCCATTAACGGTGGAAAATAATAATTTCAAATAAAGTAACTACGCGAAAGATGGATAGAAAAGAAAAACGAATGAAGGAAAAAAAAAGATAAATTTTCACTAATAGTACTGTGTATCGGAGTAAGACGTTTTCTCAGAAAACTCGGATGAATAAATTAAATATTTTTCCAGTAATTCATAATGTTGAGTATCGCGAACCGGCAAAGTTACCACTTAGCGAATTGTAAGCAACTTTCGTTGATCTCGATTCGCAGCAACGCCGGCTCTCCACAGTGGCCTTATCGCGACCGTAAGAAAATTTTGCACTATTTTTACTCCACGTACGTATATATATATATATATATATATATATATATATATATATATATATGTATATGTATATGTACATGTATTATGTGTATAATATCTTTAAAAGCTGCTATGTTTTATTCTGCTTTTTTTCACTTTGTTAGATAATGGAGCTTTCGGTGGTAGCATCTTTTTCTCTCTATCCGCCTTCTTTCTTATTCTTTTTATTTGTAGAATTTTAATAAGCAGCATGTTAGTAGAATCCTTTAATTCCCCCCGCCAGTTATTCCAGTGATGATACTTAAGTTTTATATATACCGATGTGTCGTATAAATTTTGAAAATGTAACAAGGCCTGATAGAATGGTGATAAAAAATCGAGCTGCTTTCATTGGAATCGGGAATGTTCAGACAATACAAAATTTCCCATTATTCTTACGCAACCATGGGAGAAAAGTAAATAATAAATACAAAACTCGGACCGTTTTCTCCATGTCTGACGACCGGGTCGGTTTTCGATTTCAGCAAAACTCTATCGCATTACTACTGTTCCGCTTTTGATAAATGCTTTGCAAAGGTGCCAGCCGTTGAAATATTGTGTAGCAGCAGCCTTCAGTTAAATATGACAATTTAAATAAGGGAAGAAAAAATATATATTGCGATAAAATATTATCGATTTAAACACGTACGAGAGATTAATTTATTTACAATTAAACGAAGTAAGAAACCAACGCATTTATCACTGTATTACAAATAAACAATGAAAAAATTCACAGGAGGGGGGGGGGAAATTTCGGCCGTTATGTTCATTAAACAGTGCGTACTGAATAGAATTTAAAGTATTATTTCACGAAATGAAAGTTGAAAATTAGTGCGACAGAAATAATGATTAAATTTAAAACCGGAAAATAAACTAAAAACTATTTATTACGGAATTTTATGTTGAATAGTGGAACTTATCGGTTTATGTTTAGTGTTATGTACATTTGTGTATTTAAAAATTTTTGAAAAAATTTGCATATTCGATATTTTAATGCTTTTTTGAAATACACGCACATACCTGATAATAGTGAAATTTATTAAATCGAGGATAAATATTAAACAATACGTGATCATTTCTATATGCTACCAAATATATTCCTTGTATCTAATTTTGAAGGAGTTTCCTATAAAAATATATACAAGTTACGTTTCTGTTACTGAAAAAATATAAAATAAGGATACAGGAATAGCTAACATTAGTAATATTATTAATTAATATTACTAAACGGATTATTCCTTTTGTTCTTCATTTTGTTATCTGCGTTCGCGGTTGTTCGTTGCGTGTTACAATGGTTTAATTTAATTTTGTAGTCTCGTAAAACGGCGTTTCTTCGATAGAACTGTTACTGATAAGTAGGATCGTTTCATTTATTATCTCGCATATTTTCGCATTTATTCCGATATCTATTTCAATTGTCTCGCGCGGTCATCTTTTAACGACGCCCCGTCGTGATGGCGGCTAGTCGACCAACGTACAGCTCGATTACACAAAATGTATCCTTTCCTAGTCGCGATCAAACGATAATATGATAACATTAAATTTAGAGAATACATGTCCGCTATCAGCGAACTTGCTCACCCGTCTAATATTATCTTTTCTTCCCGAATATCAAACAACCGTATCTGTGTGTACCTGAAATCAAAAGATATTGAAACTACCCTACTGTCCCAATCAATAATATCCTCATTCGCGTACGAAAATTGATCAATCCTTCCAAACACCTTACACTTTCAATGTCTCTCCTCATATTCCTCACTCCATTATCGAAAAAGCTCTATTAACCGCTAAATTGAAACTTTCTTCCCCAATCACTTTCTTGAAAGCTGGACTGAATGATGAAGAATTTAGACATATTAAAAGCTTTAGACGCCAGGTATACATCCAACCTTCCAATGATGAAATGGACGATATCCCCGAATCATTAACTCTCAACTATTAGAATTTTCCTATCAACCGAGGATAGATGGTGCAGCGTGTGTAAGTCCCGAGACCACTCAAACAACATCGAACTATTTCTTCCCGTGACGCTGTTCATCGTGTGGCTCGACGGCCATCGCAGACTTGCTTGCAGATAACTATAGGAATGGATTACGCACAGTTCTCTATCCAGAACATTTTAAGTTTGTGGAGTCGATCATTCCATGCGCAACCAAGTATCCTGGGAAACACCAAAAAAGACCACTCAGCGTGACCCAAACTCATTCACAAGGCCTGCTTACCAAGATTGGAAACAACTGTAAATAGAGTTTATCTTGGACATACTCACTCGTACTTACTCAGCAATCAGCTATCACCAGTATGCGACGTATGCCAAGCTCCGCTAATGGTCCACCATATTGTCACAGCTTGTCAAAAGTACGCCCAACACCGTTCCAAGGAGACAATGGCGGCTATCACAGATGTTTACAACCTGAAGGGTCTTACAGACTTTCTGATTGAAATTAAGATTATTAATAGTATTTAGTAATTAGTGTTTAATTAAGCATCGAGTAATAGTCACAAGGCATTAAATACTCGTTAAAAAAAAAAAAAAAACAAAAAAACCCATCAACATGTTGTTGTTGTTTAACTTCATTCGTTTCGTATGTCGCTTCGAAAAACGCTGTTCTGTGTCTCGTCATTTCGTATGTTTGTCAATCTTTTTTCGCAGTTTATTTTATATTTGTCCCTTTTAATCGTATTTGAATTCGAATGAATAATAATAATAATTTCTTTATAAAAAGTAATGATATCCTATCAAAAAGATAAAAACGGGAGCCAAATTTAATATTAAGAAATCGACTTCGCCGACAAAAGAATTGAGATCTAAATGGGTGACAAGTTCTGTAGATGATTCTGAAATTTATTTATAAGAACATACAACACTCTAAAGTAAATTTTTAAAAACCCAATTTCTTATTTTTTTCATAGACAACGATGTTTGCTATTTAAAAATATAACTTCTTAAATTTGAACAGTCGAATTATTTACACAAAGCAGATATTTAGGATAAATTAAAGCTCACGTGATTTGACTTGGCTAGTTTTTACCAGCAAACCAAATTTTTAGAAGAGTAAGATATGTTGCTCTTACAATATAAAAACAACATCAACAGTTTCCCCTTCACTATGATTTTATGCAGACATTCGTGGACTAAAAAAAAAAATTTATATAATATATATATATATATTTATTTAATGACGCTCGACTACTGTGGTCATTTGCGTCAACGATACAGAATGCAAATTATAATAACAATGCAAAAATAACTATTATTACATATTAATATGTCTTAATTATATTAAATTGAGTACATTTGCAATCTTTAAAAAATGTATTAATTTCTGGATTATATCCTCTTTGTCCTGTAATACTTCTTCTATGCTTAGACCGGCTATTGACGCCTCGTTCCTTTGTCGATCGAATTGTTGGCACTCTATGATTATATGTCCTATCGTTGTAGCAAAGAGCTGGCAGAAAGGACACAACGCTTGCGTTTCTCCATTGATCAGTGGGCCGTGCGTTAGCCTAGTGTGACCGATTCGTACCCTCGCTAGAGCAACTTCCTCTCATCTATTTGTACGGTACGATGTTGTCCAGGTTCCGATTTGAGGTTTGATCTGTTGTAGCTTATTGCCGCTTAGCCTCGCCCAGTGCTCTTAGTTAGCTAGTTCTAACGAATCTCTTATGTGATCTGTAATTGCTATTAGATATTTATCTCTGCCAGTTTTGACTTTTTGCCATGGCGGACTCGGTAGATTAGGCAAGTTCAGTGTTATGGGAGCTAGATTGAGCTGGCGAATAAGATTCTTGCACCGTAGACCAAATGCTTCGTTGTTCTTGGAGTAGAGCTTTTCCAGATTTCAGTGAAACGTTTTGTAGTAATTAGGATGTGTCTTGTTCATGGCACTATGCTGAAGCATTTGTGGCCATGATTTTTGTTATAATTATTGTATATGATGATTGTGATTCCTGTTCCATTAATTTTCGGATCAGTCAAGTACAAGTACTCTATGCATCTTGAGCTCAGTCCGGCCAATTTCTCTTTCCTAAAGATTTTATTCAGCCACCCGTGGGTAATGTTGAACATTTACGGCCATGGTTGTCTACCACCTTTTTCCTAATTAATTATTATGTACCTTTTATATCAACTAGTTAGTGGCCAAATGGCTTGATAGTTAACTGAAGCCGGGCCAAAAAAAAAAAAAAAAATGGTGCATAACATAAAGAAGATAAGTTGATTAGTCAAATATAAGATAACTTGTATGTGAAAACTAGCCAAGACAAATCGCGTGAGCTTTAATTTATCCTAAGTATCTGCTTTGTGTAAATAATTCGACTGCTCAAATTTAAGAAGTTATATTTTTAAATAGCAAACATCGTTGTCTATGCAAAAAATAAGAAATTGGGTTTTTAAAAATTTACTTTAGAATGTTGTATGTTCTTATAAATAAATTTCAGGATCATCTACAGAACTTGTCACCCATTTAGATCTCAATTCTTTTGTCGGCGAAGCCGATTTCTTAATATTGAACTTGGCTCCCATTTTTACATTTATTTTTTTGATAGGATTTAAATTTATTTTTTATTAGCACATTTTAGTTAAATCGTCAGAATTGAAGTGGGTATTTTATCTTTTAAATATTTCGCAATTTTTAGTGCTAATACTTTTGAGTGATGATACGGATGAGAAACTGAAATACTACTATTTTCTGTACTGTATAACGCTCTAGGTATATTAGTCCCGGATGTTCAAGCTCCGTCACTGATGAGATTATAAGTTGAAGGGTTTAAAATTAATTTATTCGGATGTGTATTTATCCGCGACAATTAACACATTTTATTTTTTGTATTGAAAAATTCGTTTTTTTCCCCCTAATTTACGTTCCCATGCTAAATTTCACTGACTATATTTAAAATATCTTCAGCATTTGTTATGTTTCTCGGAAGAGACCTCTTCTTTTAAACATTTATTTGAACGAAACTCTACCGATGAGCGATACCTGCCGATATTATGATATACTATCACACATTAGTAAACCAATCGAAAGATTGATACTACAAATAATAATAATCACACTGGCTGGTCTACTTTCGAATGGGTAAAGATTAAATCCGTACCGGCAAAAGTTGTTCACAAACACTCATAGGAAAACGCACAGAAAATGCAAAAAAACTCAGCGACAAGCAACCTCTGATTTTAATGTCAGTAAAAATACGAAAATCGGTTACTTTCAACGCTGAAAACCGCAGATACATACATTAATTAACTGAATTTCTTGAAACGCATTTACAAATTTCCATATATCAATATATATTTATTCTCGTGAAAGTGTGCCGAAACAGAAGAATAATGTCCTTAAACCTTAAATCATATTTGAGATCGTAGCGCATTCCAGATTGCCTTTAAACGCTCCCAAATTTAGGGAAACCAAATTATCGTTATATGCGGAAACTTTCGACTGATCATTTAAAAAACCAAAAAAAAAAAAAAAAAAAAAAAAAAAGGATAGATTTGAATTGTTTCCGTGTACACGAACGATCTCTGGTTCGATAATTTTTTTTAAAAAAAATGCTGCAAATTAATTTTCCTCTCGATCTTCAGCTTTCGGCTACATTTTAGATTATCCGCTGATACAAAATACGAACTAAATTAATTTTTGACTTCTTGATTTTTTAAATATGCAGATTGTGCTCGCGCATTTAATTTGTGTACGATCTCAGCTGAAAAAGTAGCCGAAAATTCTCATGGAGAAAAAATCGTTATTCCAGCAAATTACCAAAGTACAATTAAACATGAACAAGAGCGTGTCGAGCGCTGGAGACTGACTGCGAAAATCATTATCCAGCTTGCCGCTGCTGCTACGACTCACTCGGGGCACACACTCGGAAATTCGGCTCATGTTTAATCTTAAGATAACCGATTCGCATTAATCTTACAAGCTCCAAAGTGAACAGCCCGAGCAGAAAGGTCGCCGTCGCTCTAATAAAAGGTAATCTGTGCTCGGATCGGCCGGCTAGATAGACGACACAGACACCGCGGCATAGAGCAACGCTATGCTGGTGCCAGCTAGGACGAACATGCACGTATGTGCGGCTAAGAAAACCGTCCGACTAAAAGACATTTTCGGCCCTAGTAAGCCGATCTGTTTTAGGCCTATTTTCGAATTCGCATCTCGTACTGCAGTTGTTTCCGTCCTACTCATCATAAAGCAAACACGTCGTCCAGCTATATAACCTCATCATTCTGTTAACGTAACCGGCATCGGCATTAGCAGCAGCGATGCGACGACGACAGCGGCCCCACTAATACGTTCTTGCGGAGAATCGAAAAAAATTAAGGATACAACGAAATCGCAGAGTTTTAACCAGTCTCCTCAGCTCTCTCCTCAGCTCTCTCCTCAGCTCTCTCCTCCGTTCGCCTCTCTTCTCGCAAACTCTTAGACACACATCTCGTGCTCTCTTTCTCCCTTTCCCGGTCTCTTTCTTCTCCGTTTTCTTCGTCGTCTTCTTTGTTATTTTTCGGGCCGCTTCTGCTCTGCCCCGCGCAAGCACGGCTAAACCAATAACACCAGAACGACTATATTACCGAAAATGTAATTTTCCCCGCGCGCACACCCGACCCTCCTTTAAAACAGCAACAAACTAATAAAAACAAGGAAAATTTGGAAAATTCCAGCTTCCCCCGGTCTCGGTTCGTTTTTCCCAGTAATTTTCCGCGAAAGTCGCTCTCGTTGCAATTCCGAGCGCGCGCCAGCGGCCTAGATCCGGACCGAAACGCATGCACTATATACGGTGTTAGCGAACTGACCGTTCAGCGAGTAGTCCGTTACAGGCTCCTTCGGTAATCACTTTTAAAACCGTCACAAGTCAGCCGAGAACTGTGCCCGTAATTTTAATCCAACATCAGAAAGACGCACTTTAAGGAAACGCTTGAAACGGAAATGCCGCTCTATCTGCTTAGTCCTAGAATAGCTCGGTCAGCCGAATCAAATAGACACTTGCCACCACGGCCGCGTCTTCGGGAAACTGTTTGCCGAAGCTAATGCGCTTCGGCAATGTGTAATAGCACGGACATTACTGAAAAGTCTACTGTCACACGAACCCGATGACAAATTGTCGTGCTTCGCTCACTCTTCAATTATGATGAAACCGGAGAAATGTTCGATTGTGTCGTTTTTCTTTAACGTACTAACGCAAATACCGAACGTCCAAAGCTGTATTGTATTTTTACACGCAACCAATTATCATCACCATCCGTAAACGCGTAAAATTATGTCCGATAACAACTCCGTTCTTACGCCGAAAGATGGAAATTATATTACGGTTTTTGCGTTGCAAAAGTACGCCGACAAAGTTGTAACTGAACGTGCTACGTACCAATTAATAATTCGAAATTTGTAGAACTACTATTATTATCTGGAGTGAAGAAAGTGTTGCCGGGGCGAAGTCCGAAGGATGATCGACAAAAAGTCACCCATCTGTCTCCTGTTTTTGGGGTAATTTTGAAATAGGTTTTTTTTTGTTGTTGTTGTTTTTCTTCTTCCCTGAGTAATGAAATAAAATATACAACGTATAGGAAAACTCCGTAGGCAGCGCGGTAACCTAGTGGTTAAGGCGCTAGCTACCAAATCAGAGGTGTCGTAGGTTTTCGAGGTTTGTCTCGTTCCGAATCCAAGTCGCTGTCCCATATACCTAATCTGAAATTGAATATTCGTTGTATTCGGGAATTGTCCGGTGGAAAGTAAAGGCGAATCCCCAGCAGAAATTGGTCCCAATATTCTCTTCAGATCCGTTAGAACCTTAAGTGCATTATGAAATACTTACATAATCCATAATACTTCATCGAGGATATATGCGAGATTTACTTTACTTTACTTTAAAAAACTCCACAGTTCAAATTAACTGGTATCGCCTCAGTCACCTTAGTCATTTTTGGGACAGCGAACAAACAAAACTTTCTTTTTTATAATATTAATGTATTACTATATAAAACCTCTGGACCTTGAGACCTCCGCATGAGAACAACATCCCGCAGATGATGACGATCTTCCACAATTCCAGCGAAAGAGTCGGTTTTTAAATTTCAGAAATTACATGCAATCATTAAACGTTTAAAACTTTCACAGTGATCGGTTATTCATCATAAATAATTTTCGGACACGTCAAGGTAGAGATATACTTCATATTTACTCGACGTGTCTGAAAATTATTTATGATGAACTTCGATGATCTTAATCAATGCAAAAACATTACACGTTTTTTAGTTATACATATACGTGAAATTAATATCGCGAGCCAGGAATACTACATGTATTTGGTATATATAAAAGTCAACATTGTTATGTTTTTATCTAATAAATAAATATATTTCTTGTCGTAGTATTGACTTTATGTGACTACATGATTGTTTTTAATATTTTTTAGTCATTAATATAAATGCACGTATGTACACCTACATATTACATTATATAGATGTACATGCATCTGTATCTTTTTCGCCTCCGCATATCCATATAGGACTAGCACGCCACCATTGGAAATATAGTTACCGCAATGTAATTTGTGTAATTTAGGCACCCCGAGAGGGGTAAAATAATTTAACATTTTTTGGATGCACCATTTTGTGTATGAACATCACCATTTTGATTCCCTATATTATTGAGTGATTTCGCCTTCACTTTTGATACACAGTGGTATGATATGGCTCCCGCTATGGTGCCACGTCTGAATAAGCTACGAGCGGTATAGCTCAAATGTTTATCACGGGGATACGTATCTTCAGTGAGATAAATTCATATTACCTATTAAACAACGATAATAATATATAATAAAATTCCTATATTACTTTGTTAAATAAATTACGAATAATATTATAATCCATAACACGTCGAAGTCTAAAATGTATGTTAACGTGATTATATCCAGTCATCAGCTAAAGCGAATCTATAGGCAAGGTTTGAAAAAGCTCCCGCCGTCGCTTATTTATCCCTCGGTTTATGCTTCAAGAGCTTATTATTTAATATACATTTATTACTTATGAAATTATTCTTATTAATAAAATATTACGCGAAATTCGGAATCAATTTCGGAATAGAAAAACATGAAAAACCCACAATTTTACAAAAAAAAATTTCTTTCTGAGCAGCCACGTGATGATATCGTAACGATAGATTTATAACATTCTGTTTTGTCCGATAGCACTCGTAATGATTTTAATTAATACCCGCGCAAATATGACTAATTACTAATTACAATTACCGCAACTAACTAGTTCTAAAATGTAGAAACAATATCAATGAATTTTCGTTACGAATAACAAAAATATTACTATCAATATACAAGTCTTTCTGTGGTGTATTTCAACGAAGGTTCATCGGAGAAACACGGATTGATTCGTTCGGTCACAAAGCGAGAATACCAGTGGAAATAGTGTTGACGCAAATTAATCTCTACGGAGCTTCACCGGCATTTCATATTTTAGATATCCGCCGTAGGTTTTTTTTTTTTTTTTAAAGTTCAGTTTAATATTAAAAGCTGCACAATGAAATAGCAAAAAGAAATATAAATTTCAGTTTTTTAAATGTATTCACCCCGGTGGTCACGCGTGAATTATAAACGGAAAAAATATGTGCCCTTTGATATCCTAATTTTTAAACAATAAACAAAATATGTCCACTTCTTAACCGGGTTATTATTCGTACTTTTAATATATTATTCCGTTGAATAATGAGCTTGAACATAATTGAATTTTTACCGGGAAATAAAACGTTTCTGTATGTTCGGACGAAAATCAATTATTACGTACGTTGATTTTTTTTTCCTTTTTTTTTTTAATTCATTTAGAAATTTCGATGATATTAATCGTTCTAGATTCAAAAATTTCGAAATGAAAAAGAATTAATAAGGCACGCACATAAAACAAACCAAAATTAAGCGCCACTACAAAGAGAGAAGAAACTAGACAGCCAGATAAAAAAAAAAAAAGTACCTACCACGAGAATGCAAATATTCGCGCGCGGACGCAAAACAATTTGCAGACTTTTTCTGTTAGTGGCTATAAAAAATCGTGGAAAATACCGAATTCCAACAGCCGTCAGAAATTTGGAACCGACACTGATAAAAATTAGTATTATCGAGAAACCAGTTCTAAACGTCGACTATCGCATCCGATTTCGATCGACGGAGATTTAAAAGTCAGCTTGATGATCAAGCATCAACGGTAGATTAAAATCTTTTCAAATATACCAGAATATGATAGTATTCCGATATCGTAATATTGATACGGTTCCCAGGGAGGAAACATTTTGAGAAGTCCTGGAAGCGCTAGTGTTGTGACAAAGATACGTATTATTTTGTCTCTCTATTCGCTGGCCTCAACTGATGCGAAGAAACTGTGATAGTAATCGTGTCTCCTTGGTTAAGTTTGAATTTTACATGCAAGAGTCGTCGTTCGAAACGGATCAAAAACAGAAAAAAATTTTCTGCCGCATTGTGAGGGTAAAAAAAATTTTAATTACTTTAAATTATACCTAGACTCCTATTTGCTCGATTTCCGTTGCGATATTCTCGGGTAAAAAAATAAAATTGCGATAAATGGCCCAAAACTTGATACAAAATTATGCGAAAGTGGAATTGAGGTTTTAAAAAAAAAAAAAAAAAGAGAGAAATTAAGATTTACTTTGAAAATTTAGTAGAAATATATTAAAAAGTAAAAAATAATTATTTAATAAGAAATAATACATATATTTCACGGTGAAATAGAATTCTCAACGGCATCGTTATTGAGATTAAACTTACTTATTAGATATAATAAAACAAACTTTAATAACAAACAATATAGAACAATAAATTAGATAAATACCTATTTGGAAACGTTTTCGGGCATAACCCATCATCAGCTAACACTAACTTAAAGGAAACTTAAGACATACTTAAGTTTCCTTTAAGTTAGTGTTAGCTGATGATGATAGGTTATGCCCGAAAACGTTTCTAAATAGGTATTTATCTAATTTATTGTTCTATATTGTTTGTTATTAAAGTTTGTTTTATTATACCATTTTAACAAACAGGATGTATTCACCTACATTTACTTATTAGAGTCGGCACCGAATACAAATTTTAAGAAACAACATTAAAATATCAGTGATAACAGCGCAATTTCCTACATATCGAGGAAATTTAAGGCCTTTTTAAATTATTCGTGTAATTTGAATTTGTTTGGTTAAGCATAGTTATCTCCTTTAAATTTCGCTGTAAAATATATGATCTTCTTAACGAGTACTTTTTACTTTTTAGTGCATTTTTGTGTGGAATTTTTTAATAAAATCTTAAAAATTTCACAATTTTCAATGTAAAATCATAACCTATAATCCTGCTACTTTCTGTACTGTATAAGGTTAGAGTTTAGATGTAATGTTCAAATTTTACCAGTGCTGACTTTGTAAATCGCGCTTTTGGGGGCTTCGAGTTCATCTTTGAATCGACATTTCAAATATTGGCAGTACTTTAAGTCAAATACAATTATAACAAAAAAATTTAAAAATAAAATGAAGGCTTACTTAGAAACCTTTTAAGGGTATAACCCATCATCAGCTACGGATCTCTTAGCTGATGATGGGTTATACCGGAAAACGTTTCCAAGTACAAGCATTTTATACTTCGAATTTGTTTGTTATATTTCGATAGTGGGTTATAAATTACTATATTTTATAATTAACAAACAGGATATTGAAAAATTCTTTATTAATTCTTTAAGTCGTTCACCGGCTCTTTAATTTTAAAATTTCACATACCCTATTCTAATGAAAATTTTTTCGATAATTTTTATTATCTGGCTATATTAAGCAAATAAATTATGTTCTCGAAGAGATTACTTTAACGTTTATTTTAATGACTACGGCTAATCACATCGGCATAGATCCACCCTTGAACGGTATTGTTTCGAATTATAAGAAACGACCAGCATGGCAGACACATATGGTGAAAAGTGTTTTACGTATTAATATTAAGATACGTAATATTTCTGTCAGCGATGAGCTTATAAAAGGCGCTATGGGAATTTCAGATTCGTATTCTTTATATTTACCCGCGGTTAACGTTGCTGTTTTAATATATTTTTTCTGACTACATTGATTAGTTTTTCCTTTTTCCCGGTCTACGGTTTCGTGCTAAATAACACTGATGATGTATTAAGTTGGCGTTTGTTATATTATTCAAATTTCTTCAGATTTCATTTTTTCTAACGTTTATTTCAATCACTACGAGTATCCACCGGCACTTTTATACTTATACGGTACCATCGACGGATAAAAAATCATTAAAATCGGTTTAAATAATATAAACTTACGCATGAATGAACATAAAAAAAAAAAAAAAAAAAAAAAACAGAAACATACGCAACGAACATATAACCCCATAAGTCGGTAAAAATGTTTCGCGTCTCTTCCAATAAATGTTTAACCTTTTTATGGTTTTTTTTTTTTTTTTTTTTTAAATGGTATACGGAACGAACCACACAAAGCGACCGCCCGTTCGTGGATCCTTTGTTTACTTGCAATAAAGCTCACAATACTTGATACAATTAACTGAACACTTCTTATTCATAATTGTAATACGAATCTGTCATTAAAAACAAAATCGATGCTTATATGCTATTAATTTCAACAAAAAAAAGAAATAAAAAAAAGAATTTTCCTACACAAAACAAACTCTAGCAATTCAATTTATACACCAGACTCGAGCTATATAAAAGATCAAATTGATGACAATCTTCTCATTTATCTATTGAACATCTAACGAACAATTTTTTTTTTTTTTGTTCTTTATGTGAAAATTTTTATCGAAATTTTTTCTAATGTATCAATATCCTGAATTCCCTTTGTTATATTGATAATGTTATGGGCTTTACGCATGAAATTTTAGAAGAAGCTCTAGTTTTATATCTTCTCTATTTTTCCGGTTTGAAGGTCAGGAGGATGAGAAACTTATAATCGTATAAAATATAAATGCCTCAGTGTTTAGCTCATCCATTTCCTTGCGCCAATTTATATTACGATTCCGTTAATTTAGATCCTTTTTTTTTTTTTTTTTTGCAATGAATACTTTTTATATGAATGGCATTTATTTTTTTATGCTCAGATTTATTTTCTCCTCCCTTCGCTAAAGATAAACTCAATGATAGTCAACGAATTATAGTATTGTTTTAAAATTTTTAGAGGCCTCAAAGGTCTATAAAATGCCGGAATTGATTGTCTGATGATCCTTTTTTTTTTTTTTTTTTTTTTTTTTTCGATTATTATTAAGGCCAATCTAAAGTATTTTATTTTTCCTACGTTCTGCATAATTTTACAATCATTGCTGCAATAATAATTATCATTATTAACATGTAAGCAATTTCGGCATTTGATAACAACTTCTTTTGGGATAAAAGTCGCGTAACGGCTCGGTGTTCTATTTCATTTTTTTGGTTTTATCAGTATTTATAGAAAAGCCTCGACTACGAGCCAATAAATTACAATTAAATTCTTTTTGCATCAATTCCTCATCAGTGTTTGCAATATAGCAATATCATCATCAAAAGCAAACACTTCCATTTGTATACCTGTGGAGAGTTTACATGTATATCAGGATAGCACTAATATCGTAAATTAATTTACACCCAAAGCATTCCTTCGCGTCACTGTAAATATCATTTATTTTTACTCTTAATTTTCGATTTTTTAAATAATCCGCGAACCACCCCAGTTAACAATACCGATGATGTGAAGCTTTTTTCTTTTTTTTTTTATAAATACCCATTTTAACTGTATCAAATGCTTCGTTTAGGTCGATAAATATGACTAAAAATTAATTTCACCAAACCTTCATATATGATATTCAAATAAATTTAATGTTGATTTTTCTTTCGTGTAAATCCAAAAATTCTAGTTAGTTATTTCATTATTTTCTAGATGATCCCTTAAATGGCTACGACGATGTAGTGTTCGACTATTTTTATAATGACAATAATTGACCGACAGTTTGAACAATTTACTCGCTCGGCATTTTAATCGGCGGAGAAATTTCGCGCTTTTGTTCCGGGACAAACATTGCGATCATCATCAGTCGCACAGGAAGAGCTCTTGGAAGGGTAAACGGCAAACATGCAATCGGGAATATTAACTTTTGAAAGATCGACAACAAGTGGATAACGATGAGATTTATAAAGGTAAATCGAATAAAACGGCCGTATAAAAAGTAACCAAAACGAAATGACTACTTGACGGAGGGATAAAACTTGCAGGTAGGAAAGATGCCGAAATTAGAGAAAAGAACATGAGACGGAATATAATTACAGGTGGATCGCGTTTAGACCGGAAGTTATTGTTAAAGTACTAGGAAACAATCAGCGCAGTATTATAATTATTTAGTAATGTGGATCTCGAGTGTCTGCTGCACATTAAGCATGAAGCTCTAATTTTATCTTAACTAGCGTAATGAAAAATAAAATCGGAAAAGATACATTAAGGATATGATAAATGTTACATTTATAAAGAGGAGAAGAGTATTTCGATCGATTTCATTTTATAGTCGGATGTTTTTCGAATAAACTCAGTGAAGTCGGAGATTAGGCAATTTTTATATGTTACTTCGCATATTTTTAAAATACCGCGAAATACAACGTTGACTTTCGCAAATAGAATCCAATTCCGCGCATTCCGCCATCGATTAGCTTTCCACGTCCCCAATGACAAAAATATTTTTAACTGCAGACGTAAAGGTTTCATCATGATGTGGATCTTCAGCGAAGCGGTTAAAATCTTTTTGTCTAGTTGATTCACATATATGACGAATGAGAGGATAACATGCGCAGTGTGGTAGTATTTAATTTTCTACCAAAAAAAAAAAAAAAAAAAGAAAAAAAAAAGAATGAATTTTAACTAAGAAATCCGAAATTAATTATTAACATTACCAGGTAGTTGTGAAAAAAATTTAAATCGATTGACTTTTTTTTTTTTTTTTTTTTTTTTGAATAAATTTTAACCTCCTAGTTCAATTAATGGCGATGATGAACTCTCTTCACGCTTGAATTAGTTTTTATCGGCTTCAATCGAAGAAGAAACAAACCATTCATAACGTATCCCTCTCGGGAATTTTAAATGATTTACCGCAGAAGTTTTCTGTTTCCTAAACTGCTATTAATGTCGAACCAAAAAGAAAAGAAAAAAACAGGGGATCTCCTTTGATTAATAAAAGAACGTTACACGATGTTAGAATGCGGATAATTCGTCTAATTGAATGGTATTTTATCTTCGAAAACGCAAACCTCCCTGCTTTAACAATTTCAGAACACAGCGTGTAATATCCTTCGCGTAATGTATGAAAATAAAAACGCCAGGTTAATTTACCAACGATTCTAAAAAGTACAAATTAAACGGGAAAAAGTTGTGAAATCGTGTGAAGCTCCGATTAATTTCCAACGATACCGACATCAAGAATAAATTTAAAAAAATTCTAATCACATAACGAACCGCTTGGAACTATTCTCATACTCGTTGAAAGACAAAGTAACACTTATTTACCCTAAATTACTATAAAATTACGAAAAATGAAAGTGGTAGAATGATCTCCATTAGCGCGAAATCGTGATTACCATTTTAGTGTATGACTCCTGAGGAGCCTAAATTATTTTCTACCGAAATTACACAAGAAGATAACTTGATCCATTAGTAGTTCCTTTATATTGTTCATATCTGACCGAATCAAAATTTAACCGACGGCTCTTTGCTTTCTTGCTGTTTCTGCGTGTAGGTCCTTAGCTGGCGTGCCCAAAGCGGGTTAATAAAAAAAAAAAAAAAAAAAAAGATGACTCGACGACCCGATTCCAGGCCAAGTACCAGTAAATTCACTCTCGCGGTGATAATTAGAGACGCGGTAATCGGAAAGCTTTCTAAAGTTTTTCTTTTTCGTATTCTGCTCGATGGGCCGGATGTTTAAGAAAGCATTTTTGGGGAAAGCAACTTAAAAGGAAAAAGGAAAAGAAAATATATCGGGTTGAAGATAAGAGAAAAACGACTACAAAAAGTATGAGGCGAAAACTACAATTATGTACGATGATGGTTTACAACTTTAACGAGCAGCAGAAATATCGATCAAATTTTTATCAATACGATCATATTTAGAGTATATTCGACAGTGGAGCAAACAGAATATTTTTCTTCTTCTTCGTGTAACCCGATTCATCTACCATTTGACGAAATGAGTCTTTCTTACGACCTAGAATAATTCTCCTACTTTTGTAACTTCAGTCCATGTTTTAATATTTTGGAGCCAAGAAATCCTTCTTCTTCATTTGAGACGTTTTGCTGATTATACTGTGCTGGCAGAGAGTATCGAAGATCTACAGGGACTATTGAATTCAAAATTGCCTTTGAAAGTGGAAAAAAAGGTTCAGCGTAAATTTCCGAGAAAACCAAGTTCATGGTGGCCTCAAGACAACCGATTGCAGATAAAAAACTAGGGAAATTGAACGGGTAAGTAAATACAAGTGTGTATCTAGGTTGTTTGATAACGAAAGTTAATGATGAACCTAACATAGAAATAAGAACGCGCATCGAGATAGCTCGGGATGTATTTATGAAGCTGAAGAATGTACTTTACAACGGAAGAGATTAAATTTGGAAATCAAGAAGAAGGTGTTAAGATGTTATGTATGGTCCGTACTCCGAGACGTGGACAATAAAAGGATACTATGTCGTCGCGATAGCTTAGTTGCTAGAGCGCTTGACTTCTGTTATGAAGATCACGGGTTCGATCCCGAGAGACGACGAACTTATTACAAGAATTAAATAAATAAATTAAATACTCGGGCTAATAGTCACGTGGAAGGCAATGGCAAACCACCACGTTCAACATCATATGCGCGCTAGGTCAGTACACAGCAGACATAAATAGGACTGCACTTTTGTAAGACGATGTAAATCAAACGATTACTAATCAGTTCCGAATGTAGTCTTGCGTGTGTACACATTCGTAATGCATATAACAATTACCTAGTACACTATGCCTGTGTCTGTACAGCTGAGATGTACGAATAGGTAGTCGCCGACGCTCAGTGATTAAGTATGGCGCTATAAAGAATAAAGAAGAAGATATGGAAAAGCGTATCTCATCGTTCGAAAAGTGGTGTTATCACCGGATCTGGAAGATACCAAGGGACCAAAAAAAAAAAAAAAATGAAAAATGCGAAGATGCTACACAATTGATGAAAACAGATCCGGTACTAATAGACATAATTAGATAACGAAAAAAACTAATTTCTTTGGACATTTTATGAGAGGACCAACATATCACCGCACCTTCTGCAAACAATAATGATAGGAGCGTTAAAAGAGAAAAGGGGACGAGGAAGAATCAACAATATGGTCACTCATTCATAATCGTTCCTCTCTCCGTTCCATTAACATTGATTTATTGTAGGTGCCTAGCCGTTCGAGCATATTCGGTAATGAAGTAGCTGATGATATTCTTTGGTACTCGGATTGCTGCTTCTTCCCGCCTTTTTTGTTTTTTTTTAAATTCTACCCACTAACGTCCTATCGACATGAGTTAACGCTTCCATATGAGATCATCGTATCATTTTCTTTCTAATAATTAATCATTAGTCTGTTCGGCCTACTCTTTCTCCACATTCATGGTTTCTTTTGCATCCCTCTCCTTGACATTCTGATGTTGTTTCCATTGTTCGTATTTTGCTTATTCTCTATTGCCTTTTTTCGGATTTCGCTTTTCACTGATTGTCCACATTGTCCTAAAATGATACAGTTGTTTGCGACGCCGATCACGTGTTCTTCCGATGTTTATCTCTTTCTGTGGAGCGTTTTGTATTCCTATTTATTAAGGTTTGGGCGTCCTACTCCTTATTTTATATCCTGTCTTTTCCTTTCCCACTAGAGTTATAACGATTTGTTTCTTTTTTTGATCATTGATTTATGATCGGATTAAAATTCTTTCTTTTCTATTTATCTCTGGATAAAGATCCCATGGTTGACAAGCCTAAAAGGTTAAAAAAAAAGAAAGAAAAAAAGAGTCATGATCATCGGTGAATTTTAACGGAGAAGAAATTAATCCACAATGCAGAACTACAAAAAACTACAAAAACGAGAGTTTTCCGGCTTCTTTTTAGGTTAAATTTCGCTTAAATAATGCCGAAAAAAAAACTTCAAGCAAACTGTTGCTCATATAGTTTTTGTACCGAGTAAAATTTTCACGCCGCAGCATTTGCTGATCGGTATGAGGTAAAATTTTCGTAAAGGATGGCCAGCAGCGTGACCAGGACCACATTTTGTCCGATAATTAGAGAGAAAACCACGACGACGTCATATAGATCGCTTACTAGATAGAATAACTGTTTAATATGCGTAAGATGGCGAAATAAGCCCGGTGTCGTCATTCGTGCATATAGAATCGTCAAACTTCCGCCATCTAAATCTGCGCAACCTTCTTCACCAACTATAAAATCCGGGAACTTTTAGAATCATGGACGGAATTTTAAAAAAATTCCGTTCACCTTTTTCGAATTCCCTTTCAAATGCGACAGTTATGAAAACCGAAAAAAAAAAAAAATATATATATATTTTTATAATTTTTATAATTTTTCATTCTAAAAACACACAACTCTCTCTGTACTTTTATCTTTTTTAATGTAACTGATATTGACACCTCTATTTTCGAAAAAATTTTCGCATACGCGCCAATAACCATTAGATTCTGCACTTTCACTAAATACGTCATTTTACTAATAAATATTAAGAATTCTCCCCGAGTTGTTATTAAATTTATAGATTATTTCACGTTTCCAATAATTTTAACTTTCTAGACGGACTTAAATTCCACGCATTATTTATTTTCTGCACTTAAAATTGATGTGTTATTTTTCCTTTCTCCTTTCTCCTTTCTCCTTTCTCCTTTCTCCTTTCTCCTTTCTCCTTTCTCCTTTCTCCTTTTTTTTTTTTTTTGGCATTTCTCTTCCGTGTACTTTCAATGTAAAGTTTTGTTTCATGAATTTTTTACAATAGTAATAATAATAAATTTGATTTGATTTGAAATTTTTTTTGAAAATAAAATATGCGATATCCAATCGAAATAATAGCTAAGAAGTCACACGGTGGGGTGGGGGGGGGGGGAGAAAGGAAGCTTCTAAGTGAAAAAATGTCAACTTATTATCGAAATATTTTAAATTTTCGCTATCGTTTCGGTAGTAGGATTCAAAAAAGAAAAAAAAAAAAATACGCAACTTTTAGCCGTTAAAGAACTAATAAAATATAACGAATAAATATTCACGTTGGTATTGCATGAGAATTCTTCGTTCGGCAATCGGTCTTCACGTTACATATTCGTACACACACGTGTGTGTTATAAGTACACAGACTTTTTCCATCCTACACAATTTCCTACAAAAGCCGTGTATTTGCGACGGGTGAAAAAAAAACAAAATACTACAAACTGGAGCTGGTTAAGGATTTAAGATTCGAATTATTCAATATACTAGACTGTACAGATCGAAATAATTGAAGCTGCCGGAGAAATTTGGGAAAATGCGAAGAACCCAAAAAGAAAAAGAATCAGTTTCGATCATCACGAATACACTGTTTAATAATTATGTAACGGAAGAATTAAACCCCGATGTAATAACAGAATCTTCACACAAGTAGTAGTGCGTTGATTCTAATAAAAGCAAAAGCGATCAAAAAAAAAAAAAAAAAAGTAAACATCCTAAATTTAAAAAAACTGATACCTATTTTGTCGATTTAACAGCGAAAAAAAAAAAAAATTATTCTATATTTTCCGATCTCATCTCGTTTCAAAACAAAAAAAAAAAAAAAAAAAAACATTTTCCTTTTTCAATAAAGTGGGGGAATAAAAAAGAATACAATTTCTCGTTTTGTAAGATCATTCGCAAAACTTAGTAAATACGAATATTTCATCGCAAAAATAATGCGTGGAAAAATAAATGATATAATTTTTTATCAGTGAAAAAAAAACGAAGATAATCGGAATTTCTTAATATGCTTTATTTTTTTACTTTTTGTATATTAAAACACCGCGGCGCCGCACGCGCCGGTGCATTTAATTTCTCATAGTTTTCGAATTTTCCAGTCTTTTCTCAAAGTCGCATTTCGTGATTTCAGAAATATCGCTGTTAAAAAATTTAGGTGAAATTTTTTATTACCTGCATAGATCAGCGATGTAATGAGCAAAAAGTTGAACGCTGAATAAAATCGAACAGTCTTGTAGAGCGCGTATTGCCTTCCGAGAAGAATCATCTCAAACGTGTGTATCTCGGTTCTCTATTAGAGATGCGCTCGTGACCTATGTATAAAATCGGTATCCAAAAAATGTTTACGAAATTGAAAAAAATATAAAAACAACTCTAACTAACCGCGCGCGAGAAACTGAAAATAGAAAATATTTCGTTTTTGTCCAAATCTTTATTCATTCGTTACTCTACATGATTTCTTCAAAAATTAATAATAAAAATCGTACCGAAACAAAATGATTACATTTACCGGGAAATTACGAAAAATACGCGTTCGCCGGCGAATCTCGTCGGAAATAAATTTAAAAATTCGGAATACGCGACGTCGACCGACTAAAGCACTAGCAGGCGCCGCCAAGAACTGCCCTTATCTACAGCCGATTACCAACTCAGGGACTCCTTTACCGTTTCGTTATCACATGCTTCTCCATCGGCACATCCTTTTTACATGCCATATTGCGCGCGCGCTTCCATCATCTCAAAACCCTCTTACGCTATTCGTCTGATTATTACAAAGGTCGCATTACTCGCCGAGTCCACTCTAATACTGAAATTATTTTAATTAAAAAGGATAATTTCTTTCTATTTTTTCGTGTTTTTTTTTTTTAGTTTTTTTTTTTTTAGAAACACTATCGATTTTTTTAAGTAATTTGTGTAAAGCCAACCAAACATTTAAAAAATGCTTTGTTTTTAATGTAACGCTAAAACTTGGCCATACTTGTGAATAGCACAATCGCAGCACCTGAGCTTTTATTTACATCTACCATTCAGTGAAAATGTAATTTCGGAACATTAAGTCCGTCATTTTATGTTCAAGTGTCTCTCTTCATTCCCTACCACGGCGATGTATGATGTTGCTGGTTGATCGGCATATCTGGTAAAAGTCTCTAAAAAATATTTCGAAATCTCAATTAACGGCCGGAAATCCAAAATGGTCTGAAACTATTAAAATGAAAAAGTAAAACGTCGAAATCTAATTTTGTCCTAAATTTATTGTGCAGATAATGAACTAACTTTAGGTATACAATTTATGATTCGGAAATTTACGCTGCTCGTGATACTTCGACTATTCACAATTGAATTAGACCTTTTCTAAACAGTTTAATATATGTGACGTTTGAAAAAAAAAAAAAGTACCTGTGGTGCGAAAATATAGGTTTTGAATTGAACACGTAATACTTGCCAATGTGTGGAATAAGATGCAATCATCATCAAGTCCATTGTCCTACGTAAGGACGTGGTGGCATCGCATTCCTTTTACCGTTTTCTTCCATTTATTACGATCCATTGCTACGTGGAATGCTTCTGACAACTTGTACCCAGCTAGTGTATTTACTTGATCAGCCCATATCTTTCTTTGGGACGTTTTCCTTGCACGTTGCCCCGTGCAATGTTTCCTTCCATAGAATTTATATTCCTGGCTATATGACCGAAGTATCTGATCATATTCCGATTTATTTCCCGCAGGAGCAGCTTCCTGGTTTCTATCTTCATAGAATTGATTTGTTGGTTCGGTGTGCCGTCCACGCTATCCGCAGCATTTTCCTGTACACTCCCATCATCTCAAAGGCATTTATCCGAATTGCATCTATTTTTTTAATTAATCCAACATTCCGATGTATATTTCGCAATCGGGAAGATCAATGTGTTCACTAATTTTAAGATGCAATATGTAGTTTTTTTTATTTAATGTCTTAAAACGTACAAAGCTGACTGAAGAAAATTGAAAAAAACTGGAAAAACATTAAAAATTTTTAAAAAATCCTAAAACTATTTTCTCCCCAGTTGCTAGTTCCTTTTTTTTTTTTGGCACTTTTAATTAATTGAGCATTGGCTTTTTTTTATTTTTCGGAACTTTGGTTTTTTTTCTTCTTTTTGAATGTAGTTTCAGTTTCTTCTTTCACTTTCGTGTCAACTTTGCTGCAGACTCCTCTACAATTACATTTGCCGCATTCTACCGTTTTTTCGTCAGGTTTAGGAGTGGCGGAATTACGTTCTTTTGGACCGACACATAAAGAAGCAATATTCTCGTACAAGTACCACTTCCTTTTTAATGATAAACCACTGGATACGATTGGGAGGGGGTAAATCGGGTGCTATACGTTTTGCTTTTTTCCTTTTCTGAATCGACAAATTTCTCCAGGGGGGGGGGGGGCTCATTGTGGTGGAGCTTCTTTTGTCCTTACGGATTTCAACTTATCCGAATCATTTCGTCTTCTTTCTTTCTGTTCTAGCTTTATAAACGAATTAATGACTCTACGTTCTATTATCTTCATTCCAGTCGTCTATTCTCTAATTATTTGGTTATTTCCGACTCCATGCTGAGTGCTCTTCAAGCGATCAGCTCCCGCTCTTTTTTTAAGCACTCTTCCGATTTCATAATTCTTAGCGTACGCTGTCTTATCCATTTTCTTTCTTCTCGCTACTCCATCTCTGTGTTGATTTTCTGTGGGTTCCCAGCCATATGGGGGCATTAAAGGTAATGTGAAATGAATGATTTTTCGGCTCGAGTTCCTACGAAATTTTCTTAAGAAAAATTTCATCCTTTAACCTGAATTCCCTATGTAAAAAGTTCCACCTCAAACTTTGGTCAGATATTTACCCGTCCATCTTTCGTTTATCTATCTGTACAACCTAACCCTCCGTCTAATACCTCTAATGTTCTTATAGTTACTTTAACTTTCCCATTCTATTGTAATTTCTATGATTCGTTCGCGTTTTAGTCGTTCTGCTCTCTCTTCCTCTCGTTTTCACTATTTCCTTGTTTCCTCTCCGAATTCTCTACCTCAACGAAGCGGTGGTTTGCGACGCCAATCGCACATCTTTTTTGAATGTCCATTCCGCTCTGTCGTACGTTGTGTATTCTCCATTCTTTTCTGCTGAAACTTATCCTTATTGTGAATCTTACATTTCGTCTTTCCCTTCGCCATCCCCATTATTTCATCCATTAGTAATTCCTCTATATTGTCCATATCTGACCGAATCGAAATTTAACTGACGTCTCTTTTCTTTATTATTGTTTCTGGGTTTAGGTCCTTGGCTGCGGTGCAAAAAAAAAAAAAAAAAGAAAAAAAAGAAAAAAAAGAAAAAAAATTGCGGGTGATTTCATCTTTTTTTTTCAACCGAAAATGGTGATACTTTGTAATACGTATTATGAATACCGAATTATTGATGCGATAAAATTAAAATTTGGGAGATGAAAATTCGGAATCAGGACAATGCACCTCTATGGTAATTGTCGATAAAAATTTTGAAATTTAGTGTCCCACATTCGCCATTCGATTTTACTTGCATTCGAAGCAACACCGAATATTTTATGGCTGGATAACTTCCTCAAAATCTTTATACTAATCGACGTTTGAGCGACCAAATCCTAATTTAACTAGGCCAGAATTTGGCAACGATACTCTACGTTAGGCATGCGCGGTATAGTAATACGTTGCATTAGTATTACTTCGCGCAAACTTTTTTCCCAAAAATTACTTTTCGTGCCACAAGGCCCTTTTCTCGGTGAACGTCGCATGCATGATTATTTTTTTTTTTTTTTGTAAAATTATTTCAATAATTATAATAAAAAATGAATAAGAAAACTGGGAAATTGTCTTTATTTTTTCGGCATTGTTCCACCTATTTAGGAAGTACGAAAATAATTGAGCTTTAAAAAAGTATTATTAATGAATAATATTCAAAAACTTTTATTTTACAAAAAAATTACTTGCATTTTTTCGGCCACGTTACAAGTTTGATAAAAAAGAAGTATTGCGTGCAAATTTATTGACTAGGATTCCAAGAAGATATATTCAAATATGACGGAAAATACCTTTTTACTTTTAAAAAAAAAAAATAGGATGGTTCAAAATTTTGGAAGCAAAAATTTTTTATCACCTTCCGCCGACAGTTCTCTAAAAATTTCCATTGATTAATATTAATTGTAATAGCGATAGAGCGCGTTTTTTTTCGATTTACATCGTAAATATTCGGGGGTTAACTAACTGAATTTTTTTTTAATAAGGAATTGATTCGCACTTGAAAATATCCCTGGAGCAGCAATTTTTGCATGATTATCCGGCCGAGTTCTCTGAAACCGAAACGGTATTGCCGTCAAAGCGTTTGTCGGTTCAGAAAATGTTCCAAACTGTAAACAATCGTAAGATTATTAAAAAATGTACGGTCATATAAATTACAACTTAAATCGTTATAAATAGATAAGCGAAATTAGTAAGATAAATTATAGAAAACCAGTTTTTATTATCAGTAATTTTAAGCATGAGCTAGCAACAAAATTGGCAATATCCGGTTCAAATGATAAAGGTGCGCTATTAAGTAATAACATAGAAACTGTAGCCATAGGTCACGTAAATTTAGACCAATGTCGATGATAAAATGACAATGAAAACGATAAGGAAGCCATCACGAAATACGATTAGAATAAGTTGTTACGACCTGGTGGAAGTATTAACAACAATGATTGATGCACTTCTGTAAACCCGTTTCATTTCCATCTCTTTAACTTTCTTTCGCTCAATAACTGCAGTCAAAATCAATATTTAAAAAAAAAAAAATTTTTATTTATTTATTTAACAGCAGTACTTGTTGCCTTTCGGCTATGGCCACTTAATTTAAATGAATTAAAGATAACGCATTAAATCCGTATAAATAAGGTACGTGCGTAGTTTACGTGTTGTAGGTATATCGTCTCGGAGAACATCCTTAAAATCTTCCGTAGGTATATCGCTCTGCACTCTACAATTTTCATACTTCTTACATTTCAGTAAGAACAGTCCTGGTTTCCTCACAGAGTTCGCAAACTGGAGGTTCACCATCTCCGAAGATATACGCATGCGTTAGCGGGATATGGCCGATTCTGGGCCGGGCAAGTACTTTTTCATACACGCGACTTTCCTGTGCTGTTGTTCTCAGAGGATAAATGGTGCTTTTAACCATGCGCAATTTATTTGCTGTAACAGTGCTAATCCATCTTTGTTTCCATTTCCGTAGTGCACAGTCCATGGTGATGGAGTGAATCTTTTCCCGTGGCAGGTGCAACAATTTGGCCACTCCGAGGTTCAGGTCTGCTAAATCTGCTCGAACCCTGGCTGTCACTGAGCTCGTACCTGAGGGGTCCATTAACGCTAGATTGGGGTGATTTATCTCCGTCAACATTGTTGCTCCATAGTTTACCGTAAGCATCCGCCTTCGGATTTGTAGCGGCGGTTCACCTGCCAGCGCTAGTATGCTGGATGAAGGGCTAGTAGGACAACTAACGCTCTTCGTACTGCAGTGTGGTGTATTGTATCCGGCTTCCGAAGTAATGATTTCGACGCCGTACAATACAGTATACATCCATAGTCCATCTTTGACCGGATAACTACGCGGTAAATCATCAGGAGATCGTTTCGAATGATGAAGAGATAGAGCCGGTTTAGGTAAATCTAAACTGATAAGGCTTCGGCTTTGTTATCTTCAACAACGGACGGTTTTTGTCTATGTGCGAGTCGTGTTGGTTCGTGCTAGGTACGGTCGACCGGACGCATATGTGCAGATCGCGTTATTTTCGTCCTCCGTTCTTTTATTCAAAGTCTAATTCCAATTACCGAAATTTCATAAGCTATGCGCGGCACATTTTTAGAGTTATTTATTTATTTATTTAATTTTTTTTTCTTTCATTCGTTTCGCCTTACCGCTTTATCTTCTGGCACATCTTCTCCCTATCTGAATCAAAAAATAGAACAGTTCCGCAGAAAAGAAAGAGAATTCATAATAATATGTGGCGATTGGAAAAATAAGAGGCAGTTTAACAAATTCAACTTTGCCTTCAGTGTCAGGATTGTATCCAAATCTTTGTCAGCCTAATGAAACTCTGCACTGCGCGCTATAGTTAGTCGCTGTTTTATGTCTGGTAGACAACTTGCATTTTTAGTTAATACCAAACCGAGATATATAAAATTATCCGCAACATCAATTCCGCATATTCTATCGCATTTGGCCTTGTCATTCCTGTCTATTACCGTAATTTTAGTTCTATTTATAAGTAGCCCATATACTCCATATAATTCTTTTAATCTTTCCCTAAAGGACTTTTCTTTGGAGCTATTTATAATAACGATGTCATCGGCATATCGCAAATTATTAATTCTTCTGCCACACTCTTTGTGATGCCATCGTTCCAATCATTCAATGTCCGCGCCGTATTATAAATATTAAACGGCAATTATGACAAAAAAAGACAATCCCGCCTCACTCCCTTTCCTAACCTGAATTTAGATGATTTTACATTATTCGCGAACACCATAGATGAGCTATTTAGTAAGCATATAAAATGTTTGGATGTTCCCATACTTTCCAATATGCACCATAACTTTTTTCTCATTTAATGGAGTTGAGGGATTCTCGTTCGGCTTGATGACTGGTTATCAGGAAGTTGTTGTTAGACGAGTTTTACTTTATTAGGTATGAATTAGCGTTTATGCACTTATGAATAATGTTCTCTTTAGACGTGTTGCCGTTTGACAGACAAAACACCTGTTTTTTAATTTCTTTCAGGCACCGTTTGATGATTGAAGTTAAGTGGATTAGTCCACCTTTATTCTGTGTAAAATTATGCGCGTATGTTATCTATTGGCGCACCCAGGATTTTCCCCATGGGCTAAAAGAGTAGCATATAGGAAAATGTAAAAGTGGAAGTCGAACATATTTGGTATATATCTATATCTCTCATTTATATATTTCTTTTTGTTTCAAATATTAATTTTTACTGTCAACAATTTTTCCATTATTAACTGTGTCCGTTTATTCTCCCTGGGAGGAGCTGCAGCCCCGTAGCACTCTCTTAGGCGCGTCAATGTATGTTATAGAGTCTAGATTCGAGGCTTCTTCTTCTTCTCGTGCCACCCGATTCGGTTATTGCTTAATCATCATGTATGGATTGGATTATCTGCTGAAATTGATTATGATCTTTTGCTATTCTGACTAGATCTTCTGTTTTCTTAATTCCGGTCCATTTTTTTATATTATCTATCCAAGCGGTCTTTCTTCTTCCCGGATTTCTTCTTCCTTCTATCATGCCCATTATTATTGTCTGTAGTAATTTGTATTATTCACCTGTCATGAAGTGTCCAAAAAATTTTATCTTCCTTCTTTTTACTATTTTCATTAATATTCGGTCAGTTCCAGTTAGTTGCAGTACTTTCTCATTTTTTAACTTTTTTGTCCACAGTATTTTCCACATTCTTCTGTAGCACCACATTTCGAGGCTACATTTCTTATAAGGCTAGCTGTTCGTCTTCAGCTATCGGCTTAACTTTCTCATCTAGTTCATCGATATTTGTGGGGGTTTTTCTGGTTTCTGGGGTTTGTTGATGAAGTGTTGCGCGATGTCTGCTGAAGATTTGAAATCAGATTTCAGTTGCGATTGTTTCTCTGAGTTGTCTTTTTTTTTCTGAGTGCGGTATGGAGGCGACTTTGTATTTTAGCTGAATTGTTGGATTATTTCTTTATTTCAGTTTTGATGTTGTTTTCGTTTTCTGATAACGAAATATTTTTCTTTTTTGAAGCCGATTAGGATGCAGTTAGTTTACATAAATTATTCCGGATCAGTGTTATTAACGAGTTTTTACTATCTCGACAGTACAGTAAACGCAAACAGGACAATGAGTCTGTGGTAAGCACCTCTGGCCGCTCAAGATATATAATTTGACGTGCTGAATCCAGTACATAATGTTAAACAACTCCCCGCATCTAGAAAAATTGCGTGCAATGAGTTTTCAACTTCATGGAAGCAGGCTGACCGCTAGTTGAGTCGCGATGGATTTTGCTCCGTCTGTATATTATTATTCTACCTCCGTCGATTACGAGTATGAGTTTTATTCGTAACGATAAAGTAGCAGCGCTGCTTTTGAGAAGTACAGAAACCGGAGCGCAATCAAGCTTCCGTGCTGCCGGACAACGTGAGAAAGGTTATCAATAGAGAAAACGAACCATACTTCTAATCTTGCATTGGTCCATGTGCAGTAATAATCTCGGCAATTACATACAACGTAATTCTTTAGCTAGCCCCCATTAAAAAAAATGTCCCAATTTTATGTAACATTTGTTATATTTTATAGGATTTTTGTGATTGTTATTTAAAAAATGTCACAATTTTATATAACGAAACATGTAACGAAAAAATGTCTTGAAAGTTTAATGTTTTTTTGTTTTTTTTTTTCCACTGTACCAGTCGAGGGACCACAAACAGCGCCAATATTAATTTTAATATATGTATTATGATGATAGAAATGTGACCAATCCAAAGCCCTCCAGTGAGGGGTTTGGCTTATTGTAGTTCACTACAACTTATAAAAAGGGATACAAAGTCTAGAGAAGGACCAAAAGCGACATAAGCAGTACAGCACAATTTTGACCATATGGCCCTTAGGATATAAAAAGCGAATAGGATGGATTTTAAGAGAAAACAACATGAGATTAGTACAGCAGCGTGTACAATGTAATATTTAGAGCACAATCGTCATGATAACAGTGCTATTTAGTGTATTTCATAAAAGCTCGGCACGCATTTAGTGAGCAAGAGTGCGAGCACCACAACAATCGCCTTATGGAACGTTATCCATACGTAGCAAGTCTACTTCTTATGTTATCTGACAAAAACTCGAACACCATGGCAATCACTATGTTAAGAGTGACCCATACATGTCAAGTTTATTGTAGAACGTTATCCATACGTAGCAAGTCTACTTCTTATGATATCTGATAAAAACTCGAACACCATGGCAATCACTAAGTTAAGAGTGACCCATACATGTCATGTTTATTTGGGTCAGATGACCTGGATCCCATAGTAACCGTTGCTGTTTGGTCGGACAACAGAGTCCGGTGAAGTAAATACTTGATAAAAGTTTCGAGTCATAATAACTGATGCTAACGTATTTAAAACTAAATGCACTTAAGTTATGGGAAGAGCGTCACGACACCACTTCCTTCTCTTTAACCTTCTTCTCGGATTACCCGGAAGAGTATTTATAAACATGCTACTAACTTTAGGATTGGGATGTAGATTTAGATTTTCAAAAAATTTGCTGTACTGTTGAGTATGAACTGATTTAACAAAAGGAACATGCAGATCTCGATGGAGAGTTAGGTTTGAAACATATTTTGGTGCTGCTGCAATCCCTCGGAGGATAATGGACTGCTGACTCTGAATACGAGCAAGGTTGCTTCTACTTGTATTTCCATATAGTTCTAGGCCATACCTCCACACCGGAGCTATAATCATCAAATAGATAGATCTTTTTAACCTTATACTTAATTTAGATTTATTGCCTATCAGCGAGGATAGCTTTTTAGTGTGTGCGATTAGCTTTCTCCGTATTTGTGCAACGTGGAAGCGCCACGTAAGGCGACGGTCAAGGTACATGCCTAGATACTTGACTGTGTCTACCTGTTTGAGCTCTACATTGTTTATTTGTAATTTAGTGCATGTAACGTATCTGTTCGTGAAGGTTATGTGCTGACATTTTTCCTCACTAAATTTAATTCCCCATTTTTTGGCCCAGATCATTATCCTGTTTAAATGGTCCTGAACTGCATTATTCGCATACGTACAATTAGTATCTGAGGACAGTATTGCTATATCATCAGCAAATGTGGCCAGAATTGTCTGATTTGATACGGGAAGGTCAGCCGTATAGATGGAGTATAGAATCGGGCCAAGGAGGCTACCCTGCGGAACAGAGGCCGATACCATACCTTCCGTAGACATTGAACCATTGACATTTACTATAAATGACCTATTTAATAGATAGGACTGAAAAAATAAATATAAGTCCGGTGGTAGTATTTGTTTGAGTTTATATAAAAGCCCAGTATGCCAAACCCGGTCAAACGCCTGGGCGACGTCCAGAAAGACCGCAGAGCATACCTCTCCCTTTTCAAGCACTGATGATATGGCATCCACTAGTCTATGGCACTGTTGTATGGTAGAATGCTGTGTTCGAAAACCAAATTGATGTACTGGTATCAATTTTTTATTTTCAATTACTGGAATTATTCTTTGTAGGATTAATTTCTCGAAAACTTTTGAGAGAGTATTTAGCAGACTGATTGGTCTATAGGATGATAGGAGAGACAACGGTTTCAAGGGTTTTGGTATCATAATTATTTTAGATTTTTTCCATGATTTCGGATAGTGACCTATTCGTAGGATGGCATTAAATATAAAACAGAGAAGAGTGGCAGATTTTTTGGGCAGGTGAATTAGAATTTCTCCCGTTACTCCATCGAGTCCAGGAGATTTCCTTAGAGGAGCTTTTTTGAGACATTTGTATACCTCATTTGGAGAGAATGGCCTGGTGGGAAGGCTAAGCTGTAGTGGTTGCTCTAGATAACGTTGTATAACGTTAATATGTTCTGAATCAATGTTTCCGTGAGGCATGAACGTAGCCTCTGAATACGAAGCGAATGCGTCTGCTTTCTGTTTATCTGTTCTAGCCCAACTACCGTCTTGCATCCGAATGTTGTGAGTCTCTGAAGATTGCCGCAGTATTCTTTTGGTTGCCTTCCATAAAGATCCATCCTGTGTATCTAGAGTTTCCAAGTAACTACTGTATGTTTTTTCTTTATATCTCTTAATTTCTTCTCTTAGCTTGTAACGGAGATTGTTGTATGTAGCTTTTAATGCCGGATAGCGGTTCTGTTGCCATCTTCTCCTTGCTGCCCGAGTAGCTTTTATTAACTTCCTGATTTCCGCTGGAACATATTTATTTTGGTTACTATGTACTGTTTTATATGTGGTAGAACTTCTACATGTTGTCTGTATTAAGTCCGTTATATCATCTACTGCTGCTTCGATGTCGTCCTTGGTTTTTAAACTGATCTTCATGTCAGTGCCATTTTCCATTGCAGTTGCAAAATATTCCCAATCCGTCGAGTAATTATGCAGTTGATGCTGCGTGGTCTTGACTATGGGGTTAATATCCAGAATTGAAATAACCGGAACATGGTCAGAAGAGAGATCGACTACTGTCTCGCATTTTTTATGATACCTTTGTAGGCCTCGTATAATAAAGAAATCTAGGATATCAGGTGTTCGATTTGCATGTTCCGGCCAATAAGTGGGGGACGTGGGAGAGAGAACGGACAGCGAATTATTACGCAGTGTTTTATCTAGTATCCGCCCTGTTTTATTTGTGATCCTTGATCCCCAAGTTCGACTTTTAGCGTTATAGTCTCCCCCACAGATAAAACTTTTTCCAAGATTTCTAAATATAGTACTAAATTCACTATCTGGAATATGGAGACCAGGATGACGATAAATGGCAGCTATTGTTATAGAATCTTTGTCAGTTCGAATGTTAACCGCAACTAGCTGATACGCATATGAACCATGAGATAGACGCATATGCTGTATATATGACTTTTTTACCAAAATCATTGAGCCGCCATGCGCGGTTCCATCTGGATGATTTGCTGTATATGTTACATATCCCGGCATTTTAAAGCTGCTTGAATGAATTAAATGAGTTTAGCATATTAGTGCGACATCGATCACATTTTGGTTCAAAAATATTTCAAGTTCGTTTTTTCTTTGTGTAATTCCATTGGCATTCCACAACATTATTACGAATGATCGTTGAGTTATAAAACTGGGATTATTTGCCATTTAAGGGAGAAGTCGAAGTTTAATGTTAGGATAGGATTTTTGTGATTATGTTATTTTTTTGTGTTGATGCCAGTAACAATTACGTTATAAATTTTGATCTTTTTATGCAAAGTATAGAAGAGAAAGAGACAGAAATGAAAGCAAGAGAGGTCAAGGGGCACAGACCCTTGCGAGGCCAAAATAGCCGAGTTATAAATATATATATATATATATATATATGTATGTATAAAAAATCTCTATTAGTTAATTTCAGCTCTAGAATGATTTTCAATTTTATCAAAAATAAAGTCGCACTCGTGACCACGTCTTAAAATTTAAGCTTATAAAAATAGTTTTATATAATGTTAACAATCCACTGATTTGAAAACGTTTTTTTTTTTTAATGAAGAATCTTTTACCATTCTGTTTGTTAATTATAGAATATAGTAAGTTTTAACAAATAGACAAATGTAACAAACAAATTTAAGTATAAAAGATGATGGGTTACTTAAAAACGTTTTCGGGATCAGCTAAAAACACAACTCAATATATAATGTGATCAGAAACAAATTCTATTTTTGATTTTTTCAAAAACATTTTTTAACTCCTTTTGTTCCTTAATGCTTGAATTTTACAAATTTCACATCTGAAAATATAAATATTGTTTTTACGTAAAAGTTCATGAAATTTCAAAACTTGTTTTTATCGTTTTTATGTTGCGAAATACTTTTTCCTTAAAAAAAGAAATTATTTATTTATTTATTTACGTGCCATATACAGCAACTGAGACTAGAAACACCACAAGAAATTACAAAATTACGGAAATTAAAAACAAAAAAACGGAAAAGAAAGAAAAAAAAACAAATCGAGAAATTAACAAAGATTAAGAAAATTAAAACAGCTCTTTGGTCAATTAGAACTTTTTAGAAACTGAAATAATCGGTTATCACCTGAAGTTGAAGAAGTTGAGCTTCTGTTTTCTTTTTTCTTTCATCGAATTACTGTCGTAATTGGATTCTGAATGTTTGGTAGACAGGAGGAAATTTTCAGTTGCTCGAGCAGTTTCACGGTTATTTTCATCTGTTGTGGGAATTTCACTGGTTACTTCGCTATGTTGGAAACTGGGCATCCTATTGGAATTATATATACATCATCGATAGCTTTTGTTTTTATCTTTATGTAATTCACACTCTGTCGAAATATGGCCTTCATTTTTACAGATGTAGCATTTAAGTTCATTGCTAGTTACAAATATACGAAGGTTTCATTATAGTTACTTATTAATATGGAGTCCGGTACGTGCTCGTCTTTATCGTCATGAATATAAATCAGTCTTCTGAGGCTCAGCGCGTGAGAGTATTCTTCATCCTCCTTAATTGTTAGGCGCATGGTTATTAAGAGGGTGAAACCGGTGTGTAATGCCGTTGGCAAGCAAGGCGTCGAGAATTATTTCGTCTGGAATGCATGTATGGAGATTTGATAGGATTAGTTTTCTCGATGGTTGAGCAAACTTGACGGCCGGTATGAATTGTTTTTTTTTCAGTTTTATACGTTTGTGCGGGCAGATAAATGTATTTAGTGTTTCTACAGAATCGAAATAGATACAAATACGGTCTTTCGAGGTTCTTAACGCGGGCAGCATTTTTTTCATATTGCCCTGGGGCGATTATGTATTACTGTAATTTGGTGTTTTCGATTGCAGAGAAAGTTACGGATTTTTTGACCATCGGCATTGCGACGTTAGAATATAAACGAGTGTTCGGTGTGCACTTAGAAGATGTATCAATGCTATTTGATCACAATTTGTTTTGCTCTAATTTGGTTAATTGGATGTTGTTATGATACTTACGTTCCAGATCCGAATCGCTCCCAGGTCTACACCTAATCTGAAATAATTGGTTATACCAGAGAAATCGGGGGAAAATAAAGGTGGCCGAGAGAAAGGAACTGGCCCTAGTATTCTCATCAGATCCATTAGGCTTAGTTTATTGTAAACCATAACTTCACAATCATCGACGCCCTGTCATGGGACTTATACTTATGACAAAAAAAACATAGCTATAATAATGCCAAAGGCACGACATCTTCGCAATAATTTTCCTTTAGAAAACCAGAATTGGTTTCCTTTTTTCTTTTTCTCAGCGAAATCGAATAAAAATGTTTTTCGTTCAGCACTTCGCCTTTAGTTCAGTCTAAATGATTTTGCTCTTAAATAATATATACATATATATATATATATATATATATATATGTGTGTGTGTGTGTGTGTGTGTGTGTGTGTGTGTGTGTGTATATGTGTGTGTGTATATATATATATATATATGTATATGTATGTATGCATATGTAATAACACGAAAAAACGAAACTAGACTTACTTTTTTTCATACCGGTAAAATAAATTAGGAATTTTTGTTCTTCGTTATTTTCAAGTTATTCCTTCATTTAGCAAGCATTCACTAAAATTACTATATTACGTTACCTTTAAATTAACTGGTGGAACTGTGTGTGTGTATAGGTGCTATACTCGGGACGCGGACGTATTGTCGTTGTCGCTGAATATTCGAAATTAAAGATTAAAGCGCTAATAACTTTTTTACGTAACGTTAGACGGTTAGATTCGGTCTCGTCTTTATTCCCAGCTGATTAATAAAACTTTCGCCAGTGCAACTTCTGCGACGAATAGAAAAGAGGAAAATGAAAGACATGATTTATTTTTATAGCCTTCTCTGGAAATAACTGCAACTAATACCGCTCTACCTTACTCCAGTTTTTGCTGCCTTTTTTTACTACTTTGTCGTGTCGTTTTTCGGGCATTTTACCGAAGACAACACAGCAGGTATATCCGACTTATAACTCTCGACATCATTATTTCTTAATTGCGATTTAATAAAGTATGGCTCAGTTCGTTTTTTTTTTTTTTTGTAAGAAATACTGGCATTTTTATTGAACTAAAAGTGTTTATGTTTTTTCGGGAAAGAAGAAAAGTAAGATTTATTCGCAAATGAAGAAAAGCAAGAGCTAAAAAAGAAAGTCAATCTCATATTTTGCGGTATTTTTAAACAAATCACCTGTACACGGTAGGGTTGAAAACTTAAGAAGGATTAGCGTTAGTTTCCAAAAATGATGATCTATTTTTTCATTAGTGAGTAACGGAAAGAGAATTTTCTAAAGAGATTGCGAACGTGTCTGAGAAATGTGACAGGAAACAAATTTTCCTAGCACAAGTGATCTCTGTTTATCATGAGGCTACCGTAGGCCATGTAACGAATGAAGAGGAAAATTTATTTTTTTAATTGTCATATTGCGATAAAATCGGAAAAGTATTGTGTTTATTCACGACATGCATTTGACGACAGGTGATTATTTTAATTTTTTAAATGAATAAATAAAATTTGGAAATTAAAAAACTCCGTATAATAAACCACCGAGCAGGGGTTCCCTCGCAGCTATTCTTGCAAATTATAATGATTTTAAAAGTAGCAATATGCGCGCGATACGAAACTTCTGAGTAAAGCGTAAATAATATAAAGAGATATTACGCATTCATCTATTTTCAATGACCATGCTAAATAAACAGATCACTCCTTCAAGAATAGTAGTGTGTAAATAGGCGAATTATTTACTAAAAAGTAAATCCTAAAATACTATAATACGAGATGATCACTAAAATAAACATTGGCCGTTGTCTTCCTTTTGAAAAATTGCTCGTTCGGCAGAACTTCCTCGGCGATAAGGCCTTTCTACCACCAATCGGTTTATCTGAAGCTCAGAAAAAAGCCTAAATTCGAGAATTTCAACGAAATCGCCGTTTAACCCAGTTACATACATGTGCACTATTTTCACTCATAACACACGTGTGGGGCTACAGACATATTTCTTAAATAATAAGGTTGAAACGTTTTGCCCGGTATTAAAAATCAGTTCGCAATTTAAAAAAAAACGATAACACTCTTCTATCGTTTTGCAAGCGGATAAAAATGTGTACTGATTCGAAAAATGTTATGACGTCATGGACATCGTATTTTTACTAGTTAATTTAGCGTTGTTATAATGGAGTGCACTTTTAGTAAATGTTGGTTTCTATGTTTGATTTTGCTGTTATTTTAAAATTTTTTCGCACACCGAATTTTTTAAAACTAGAAATTGCTCTAACATTCAGCGTACATTGAGAAACAATTTGTTGAAACACTTGTAGCCTAAAGCAAGGTAAGTTCCGAATTATATTACTACTATTACACATCAGAATGAGTACTTGCAGTATTTTGTTCGCCCCTTATATAACAACCCTGCTGACCTGATTTTTAAGATTATAAACGTAAAATATTCGAGTATCACAAAATATATTACATTTTTAATTCTAAAATTAGTTACATTTAATTAGCAAAAAAAAAAAAAAAACATATTAACAAACGAACGAATTAAGTCGTAAAGAAAAAGTATTATTTGGCTGATATTTTCTAATCAAATTGCAAGACTGTATGTTTCTACCGCATTCTATTAACTGAAATAATATATTTAAAGCCGAAAACGTCACCTTGTAATAATTATTTCGATATTTCACCTCAATTCTTTCAAATTTCCTCATTAAACCGCAGATAGGCTATGCCTAAAATATTTTGCTCTTTAAAATTCAAAATATTTTTAAATTCACTGATTCACAAATATACATACATACATACATACATACATACATATATCTTCCCGATAATATGTTTGATTTCCGTTCTGGCCTTGGTGCCACTGACTGAATATCTCTTTTCCTTTCCGATATTTATAAATCCTTCATTCACAGGAAATTTACCATCGCCGCCTTTTTTTTGATGCCACCTCTGCCTTTGATAACGTTCACCTACCTTCTCTACAGAATAAAATAATTTCCATTAACATCCCTCTTGAGTTTACTACCCTAATTATCAATCTTTTCCGGAACAGAACAATTCGTCTTTCCAGTCCTTTCTTCGACGATTCCAAATCAATTTTTCGAGGTCTTTCGCAAAAATCGTGCTTGAGTCCTACACTTTTCAACATTTACTTTCACAGTCTCCTGCTACTCTTAACATTCCTTCTAAGTCCTTATTCTTCGCTGACGATATTTTCGTCTATTTCTCCGCTAATAATCTTTCTTCCGCCGATGAGCAGCTGAACTCCTTCCTTGCTATTTTGGAATTATCGTTGTCTTCTCTTCATCTCGCCATTTTCCTCTGAGAAGTTTACCTCTGTAGTTTTTACATTTCGTCCTTTTAACCGTTCCTTAGTTAATCTTTTCCTGTGTCAACTCCCTATTCCTCTAGTTAACTCCTTCTTCTACCTTGGTGTCATTCTTAATAGCAATTTATCTTTTTGCGATCATATCAACTATCTATGTACATCGACTCTCGAGAGATTAAATTTCCTAAAAACGTTGTCCCCCCGGAAATTGGATGGCGATCCGTATATTCTCCTCATACTTTATAGATCCCTTTATTCTTTTTCTAAATTGAACTATTGTTCTTTTCTTTATGCCGGTGCTCCCAAATCCCTCCTTACCCAACTTGATCGCATCCAAAGCTCTTGTCCTCGTCTCGGTATTGGTGCTTTGAATTCTTCTCCAACTCCAGCTCTCCTGGCGGAAACTGGTTTCCTTCCTTTATTTATTCGAACACTTCATCTTGGTGAAAGATTTATGAGATTAAATGTCTTCATATTCCTCACTCGAAACTCGTAAATTCCTATCAATATATTCTGGGCAATTAGCGTTTCTGTTCACGAAAAATTCCAAGTCTAACAATCATCTCCTCTCGACTTGTCCTATTTTCTCGCTTTATCCACTCCTATAACAAATCCCCGTACTTCACTTACAACTTCTTCGAACTGTCGTTTTCTCCTAAGCTACTTTCTCTTCCCTCTAACATTAAATCTCTTCCGCTTCCTATAATACATAACGAGAATTTAATCAAACTCTACAGTCTTTCCAGCTCACAGCTCGGTTTTTACGGATGGCTCAAAATCTGCTTCAGGTGTCGGAGCTGCTTTTATTCTTCCTGATATCAACTATTCCGAGTCTTTCCAACTTCCTTCCTTTTCTTTTATCTTTTTAGCCGAATCCATTTTCACGTGCTACCCTTTTTATATCCTCAACATCCAATTTATCGAAATTCGTCATATGCTCTGATTAGAATTAGCCATCTCGTCTCCTTTCCCTAAACTCTCGTCAGATCCTATTATTCTTTATATTCGTTCCTTAATTTATAATTTATTAACATCCCGTTCTATCCTAATTGACCTGCTCTGGATTCCGGGCCACTGCGGTATTGTTGGTAACGATCTTACCGATTCTTTGGCATGTCTAACTGCGGTAAATGGCCGTTTCATAGGCAGATTCCCCTCCCAATGTCTTTTATCCGTCACTTTTCTCGAATCCTAATTCCTTTTACTTCGCTATACAACCCTCTCCACCCACTTCTTTCTGGTTTAATAATTTTCCTTCATCAGCTGTTCCGTTATTCCTTCCATAATTCACCTCCGCTTTAATCACAATCTGCTTCCTGCCTCCCTCTTTCGTTTTAATATTGTTCAGTCTCCCTTGTGTCCCTTCCATCATCCTATCTTAAATTTGACCTGTGATGTAAATCACGTTCTATTATTCGAATGCTCTTGTATTTCCTCGGAACGCAGTCCTTTATTCTAATTTGCTTGGCCTTGGCCCCCCGACTATTCTTGCTCTTCCTTCTCCTTCTGTTTTTCCTATATTGGCTACCTTTATTCCTTCTGTTTCTAATCGCTTCCTGACATAACTTACAAATCCCTACATTTATCATTCTGTTAGGCCTTTGTGTTGGATAAATGTCCTCTGTTGACGCGCCCGAGGGGGAAAAAAAAAGATATAAATATAACTCGGCCATTTTTGCCCCGCAAGGGGCTGTGTGCCCCTTGACCACTCTTGCTTACATTTCTGTTTCTTTCTCTTCTATATTTCGTATAAAATGATCAAAATTTATAACATAATTCTTACTGACATCAACGCAAAAAAAAAAAAACAAAACATAATCACAAAAATCCTATATCCTAACATTTAACTTTCATTACATAAAATTAAGACACTTTTTCGTAACATATTTCGTTACCTGAAATTGTGACATTTGTTTAATAACATAATCACAAACATCCTATAGAATATAACAAACGTTACATAAAATTGGTACATTTTTCGTTACATAAAATTGGTACATTTTTCGTTACATAAAATTGGGAGAATTTTTTTAATGGGGGGTAGCCTACGAATTACGTTGTAATTTAAATATATATATATATATATATATATATTTCTCTTCAGCCCTCTATAAAGTTGGAATATATTTGTATTTCCATTTGTTTTATAAATATTTCAATAATTTATGACATCGCGGATCTTGTTTATCCGATTGCGTTAAATTTATATGAATTCCGTACATCTGACGTTACTAATTAAGATAGCAATCATAGTTCGATTTTACGAATATTGAATAGAGTAAAAAATATCGATAAGTATTATTGTGTGTAATTACGATGTCTGCAATTGCAAATCCATCGCGGCACATGCACCGGATGCTGTATACAAATACGTTTAGCTAGTTTCGATTAATGCACCTGACCGTTCATTGAGTTGGTCAGGGTTATTGCGACACCACTGATCCAATAGGGTTATGAAAAAGTGCAGCAATGTCAATATGTAGTCGTATTCTCAATTTGCTTAAGATTGAAAACTCATGAGCTCCATGTTTGATTCAATAGTTCGCACTCGTGTGGATCGAGATAACCAAAGCGCCACTTCCACTTTTCTGAAAAATACATCTCGAGGATACCGAGCGTAATATAGAATAGGCATTTATGTTCATCGGGCTGTCGACGAGAATGCTCTGTAAGCTAGAGCTGCCCGCTCGTTTCCCACTATACGCGGGAACCCACAAGAACGCTACGTCACAACCCAACTAAGAATTCCTAGGAAGCTTCGTACGGATTTAAATTTATATCACTATATCCGTTAGAAGGGAGATATCACTGTCGGTAAAAGGGTTTTTAGGATAGGATGAATGGTAGCAGAAAATTGGTGATAAATGAGCTATCGGGAAAGATACCGAAAAGTGTTTGGGAATCGCGAATATAGAGGACACAACTGAGGGACATCCGCTAAGGTAGAAATGCTCAGCGAGGGGGAGATGACGTTCTGAAAATAATACATAACGCAGCCTAGTCCTATCTTGAGTCTGTGAATATTCTATTACTAAAACGTCGTAATCAGCGCAGGTTATGTCTCCATCCTTGTATTGCGTGTTGCGCGTATGATTGAAAACTTTTGCACGACCTACATAGCGCTCATAAATATTAAACTAGATTTCCCCGGCCTATAGGTTGAACTTTTCATCTCCGAGCGTTAATAGTCGATAGTTATGTGATTTCTTCTTCAGTTTAGCTTTGCCACTGATATCACCACTGAACCGGGAAACAAAGAAATCATTTCATGGTCTGAATGATTACACCTTTGGGGTTGACGGCAGAATCGGCTACAGCATTATCCAAGATGTTAGAATTACCGCGGATCATTGATTTTATCTATTTTCTATAAATTTGTTACAGTTGTAATTTTCGCATTGAATTGATCGATCTACGACGAAGTAGAGCGCTAAAGGGATGGCATAAATTCCTTTTGACAATATATATGTAGAAAAGGCCTAGCGCCTCTAGCGATTTGCACGGCATCGCACATTCAGCAAAACCCGATGAACAGACAATAAAAAGACGACTGTTCACTCTGGAGAGGACGATTGTTCACCCGGAAAGGCCATCATTCAAATAAAACATGATCAGTGCCGCAAACAAAAGTGAGCTGGGAAACAGAGCGAAAGAAAGCAAAATGACCACTAGGTGCAAATGAGAAGCGAGAAATAGTTAAATGAAGCAGTCAACAAATCGAAAAAGAGACGGTTGAGTAGAGAGGTAAAAGGAGCAACCGGACAATCGGAAAGCGAATAATAATCATACGAGTTGAACCATAACTTGTACACAAAATCTGTGTTTGATTTGACTGGTCTTTGCACATTGTAAAGTTGTGCTAAATTTTAAGCCTAATGTGCGTGAAAATACGGTTTTTACAAAGATGAATGTGGTCAACTGTATAATTCTATCGTGTCTTTTTCGTAAGAAAGAAAAGGATACATTTTATCGCATTATCTTAAAAAAGGAATGATACTTCATTTACTTCTTTCCAGATTTAAGAAAAGACTAAACAGGATAGAAATGCTTCCGAATAAGCATAAACAATTACAAAATGAGAATTTTTTTTTGCGTGATGGAAAGCAAAAAATATAAATAGCCGTGAAAGTACTTAGCCGAAAGCACGTCTAGCAAATATTTTTAATTTTAAAAAAATCATCAGAAATTATTTCGTAAGGTTCAGTGCGTGTATTTTAATGAATGACAAAGTCCGGGAATTGCTGAATAATTTTAGCGCTTGAGAACATCTATAATCTAGTATAAGATGCAAGTGCAGCGAAATACGTGAGATTGAAAAAGACGGTTAAATTCACATCAATTATCGCTTGGCAGAGTACCGGAATGCTGCGTGTGGCCCCCGTTCTATTATACGGATGTGAAACATTACCATTAAGATAGAGAATGGTACAAGTACTCGAACTGTGCTGTCATCTTCGCATATTATAGACTGCGGAAGTGAATGCACTTGGTCGGATAATGGGAAGACTCGATGGTCACATACGTCAAGCATTAAGATAACCTCAAAGCACTCAGAATGCAGAGCAGTCTACCGGAACCCATTCACGAATATCTAATATACCGTACCGAGAAAAACAACATAGACTCGCTTTTCCTCCTAGCGATAAGGGAAAAAAATTAAATAGCAATAACCTATTATCACAGATTGTTCGCAGTTTTCCTCCATATCTGATTTAATTTGTCACCGCGATGATACATATATTTCGAACGTTTTAAGTTACTAATTTCATTACACTCTTCGATTTGTTTAAAAGAAATAAAATTAAAAGTAACAAAATAACACAGTAGAAAAAATACTGATGAAATTCAAAATCTTCAAAAAAGCGAGGTAAGACTGCAATATCGAAACAAGCATCGGTTCAGTTTGAAATTGTCGGACGCGTCCGGACTGATTTTGTGTGAAACACCTATTTAAAAGTCGATAAAGAAATAACCGCAGTGGTGGTCCTCAAAAAATATGTTCAAGTGTGTATGTGCTGATGTAACTAAGACAGATTTTTATAAGTAAATTATTCTACTATATGCCTATTATTTCGAATTAGTAACGGACTACGTTATCACTTGGTCCTGCAATTCTTCCTCTTCTCTACTCGTACTGCTTTCATTCTTTCATCGTGTCTTTTTTATCTTCCTTCGGTCCACAAAATGCTAGTTCTTCCTTCTTGTTTCTCTGCGAATTCCCTTTACAGTCAAATAATTTCTTCTTTAATGTTTCTTTCAGCTTCATCCACTTTTTATGATGAATTAATATTGACTGTTGCACAAAAAAGTTTCTCTGTTGAAATCTAATCTTTCTAAAATATTTACCATCCTTCGAGCATGTTAGTGCAAGTTCTTCAGAAAACGCTTGCTTGCGTTGCACTGGGCAACGGTGGATTGGTTACCCCACCCGGAGTAGTTAAATGATTGATATTTTTTATCAGCTCTCCAGTTGAAAAAAAAAAAGAAGATATTACGATCAGCCATATTCTAACTAAAAACCCTACTCAAAAAATTATATTATCAAACGTATCTCCAACCATCCCAAACTCTGTTGTCAAAGCCTATCTTGAGGGAATATTAAACTTAAAACTAGTCTCGGCAATTTCTCTGCTCCGTGTTAAACCCAATGATCCAGAGTTTGACCATATAATCAGCTGGAGGAGGCAGCTGTATGTTGATAGCGCCAATCTCCCACCCTTACCCGACTCTTTCATAATAGTTCATAATGAACGTGAACATCGAATATTTATCCAAACGGGTGTGCAGAACACGCCGTCCATTTCCCCATCTGTAGAAGATAGTGTCCCCCCCGCTACAGACACTAAAGCCGCTCCAGTCCCGCAAAACATAACCGCCATCGCTGAGGAAAACACTCAAGCCTCTATCTTTGAAAATAACACAACAGTCAGCACCGAGGAAACCCCAGCAGCAACTAAGCGACCCCACCCACAAACCCCTGATGCTTCTCAGAAGACTACGGAGCCCGACTTTACAAATAGCACAAGAGCTATTCTTTTCCCTCTACAAATGCAGACAAACGAACCAGAAAACAGGGAGCATCCAAATGCGGTAGAAACCAGAGACAATGGAGCAAACGTGGATTTCAAACCTCCACCATCAAAACTGAAAAAACAAAAATTGCCTACTGTTGAGCTCCTAAAGCCCGCAGAAAGCAACATCAACAATAAAGACTATCCATTGTCTTTTAATGACTTCGTAGCCTTAATGGAAACGATTCAAGGACAACACGACCCGGCGAGTATAGTAGCCAACTTCACTGAAGACATAGATGGATTTATTCACATGCTCTCAGATAATTACTCCTTACTTCAAAACCGATCAATGAAGACACGTTTCACTAAGCTAATCAACAAACTTGCTAGACAGTCGGATTCAGATCAAACAGCAGACTAAACATATTTGAAAGCTAATAGTGGTCATGGTTCGTAACATTATCCTGCAGTGGAACTGTCGAAGATTCTACCCTCAACTTGCTGAATTAAAGCTGCTTATTGCAAATCACTCCCCTGCTGTGGTATGTCTACAGGAAACTCATTTGAAGCCCACAGATAACCCAGCCCTACAAAACTACTCCCTTTTCAATTTCAGCAATGATCAAGGGTCCAGAGCAAATGGAGGGGTTACCATTATGGTCCACTCCTCTGTCCCAGCAACACAGCTGAATTTTAGTACCCCCTTACAAATGATTGCAGTGGTCGTCCATCTTCCTCAGATATCTGCCACCCCGATAACTCTATGTAACTGCTATGTGCCTCCGAATTATATAATTACTGCAGATATGTTTCAGTCAGTACTATCACAGGTCAGCCCGCCACTAATATTACTCGGTGATTTTAATGCCCACTCACCTCTGTGAGGAGCAACACTGGAAAACAGACATGGCTCTGTCATCAGTAAACTGGTCCTAGATAACGATATGATACTGCTTCCCTCCCCAGGTTACACCCATTTCAATCTGTCCCATAATACATTCTCAACAATCGACCTACAACTTGTTTCCACTTCCATCTTCCCTCACCTGAGCACTTTTGTGCTACAGGACTTATGCTCTAGCGACCATTTTCCTATACTCATATGCCCGTCCAAAGCCCTCCCTACCAAAACCCCCCCACCTAAGCCTCAATTTCTATTCCACAAGGCGGATTGGGATATGTTTTCAGTTAAAGTAAACGTTCCCAGCGAGCCATCCGAATCTTTATCAGAGAACATCAACTCCTTTATCGACGCTATTACGAATGCTGCTCTAGCATCCATTCCTAGGTCTGTCCCAACAAACAGATCCCGACGGGTCCCATGGTGGTGCCCCGAAATAGGAACAGCCATACGCCAACGTAAACATGCCCTTAGGAAGTTTAAATCAACAGGCTTATATCCTGATTTGATCGAATTTAAAAAACGCCGCGCAGCTGCGAGGAGCCTCATTAGGCGCAAAAAACAGGAATCTTGGCAGCAATTTATGCATTCAATCTCCATAAATACTTCTAGTCACAATATTTGGCACAAAATTAAGGCACTGAACGGTATTAATCGTGCGACCCCTTCCTTTTCGATAAACCAGAATGGTTCCATGTTATCTGACCCGTTGGAAGTCGCAAATGCTTTTGCGAATCATTTTGCAATGGAGTCATCCTCATCGTCATATTCGTCTGCTTTCTCTTTAAAGAAATATTCCACGGAACAACAACCAATAACTATCATCTCTGACTCCTCACTTTCCTACAATTGCCATTTCACCATTTCTGAACTAGACTATCAACTCTAGTACCATACTGCAAACAGCGCGCCTCGGCCCGATTCCATCCATCCTTATATGTTAAAACACTTACCTCCGTCAGCGAAAAACTTCCTCTTACATATCTATAACCAAATATGGTTCTCCGGATCGATCCCTGAGCCATGGAAATTAGCAGTTGTTATTCCTATTCTGAAGCAAAATAAAGATCCTCTTTTTCCACAAAACTACAGGCCTATATCCCTCATAAGTGTCCTCGCAAAAACGCTGGAAAAAATGGTTAACCGGCGTCTCCTTTTCTTCCTTGAACAGAATAATCTCCTATCCTCGTCACAAGCCGGAGGGCGTAAGAAGCGTACTACAGTTAATCATCTGCTGAGCCTACAAAGGCAAATATTAACAGCATTTCACAGACGCCAACATGTATACTCCGTCTTTTTCGATATAGAAAAGGCGTTCGACAGAGTATGGCGATACGGCCTCTTATCCAAGCTGACAACAGCTGGTATAAGTGGAAACATGGCCAAGTATCTGAATAATTTTTTAACAAACAGAACGTTCCATGTTAAGATTGGTTCGTCAACATCGAGCACCATTCAAACTGAGAATGGCTTACCACAAGGATCTGCCCTTAGTGCAACCTTGTTTATTTTTTATATCAATGATATAAATGATTGTATTGCTCCGCCTGTAAACGCCCGGCTCTACTTTGACGACTTAAACATTTCCCTGTCTTCCAGTTTTCCAGCAAATGCTCAAAAAATCCTACAAAAAACTATTTCAAAACTACAATCCTGGTGTAACAATAATGGTCTTGTGTTTTCTCCATCTAAGTCTATCTGTGTTGATTTCTATAGGGGACGTCAAAACTCTTCCAGCATTCGCCTCAATCTAGAAAATTCCTCACTTCATTTCCACCCTGCTGCTACTTTCCTTGGACTACTGTTCGATCAAAAGCTAACTTGGCGATCCCACATATCAAATCTTAAAGTTAAATGTCATAAATTCCTATCTATACTTAAATATGTATCAAACACAAAGTATAATGTACCTCCGAAAACTCTCCTCTCCATATACAAATCCTTAGTCATTTCCAGAATAAACTACGGGTCCCAGGCGTATGCGTCAGCCAGTCCCTCTTTACTTAAATACCTTGATTCAATACACCACACGGCGCTCCGCACGATACTTGGCGCACATAGAACTTCCCCGTCTGTAAGTTTGTGTGCCTTGTTAGGCACTCCCCCACTAAAGTATTTCCGAACCTATTATTACCACCGTGAGACCCTCGCTCTTTTCTCTAGTAAACGCGCCTGTCCTATTGACACAAATGACCTCCCCAACACCCCAGAGTTCCCTAATGACCCTCTCCCAGAAATCCTGGCTCTCCTATCACAGCACAACGTGAGCGTAATCCCTTTCCCTAACCTAGCTCCTAACATCATGATTCCGCCGTGGGCCCCTTTATACATTGATGTTAACTTTTTCCTGACGAAGTATAATAAACCCCTGCACCCGAATATCGTTCAGCTGACAACAGCAACAATGCAAAAATACCCCGACCACCTCTTTTTCTACACGGATGCTGCCAAGGCTACCCCAGAGGCTACTTCTTCCCCAACCGCCTGTTCCTTTGAAGTCTGCGACGTGATTCGAAGCATTCGACTGAATGACAATTGCTCGGTACTGCATGCTGAAATATACGCAGTATTTTTCTGTTTGGAATATTTTCTTTTTACAGAGCCTACATCACAGAAAGCCCTGCTGGTATCTGATTCATCCGCGGCCTTATTGACAATTTCTAATCCCCTCACCAAACATCCTGTAGCAATTCGAACCCAGCAGGTATTATACGAACTTATTAAGAGACAGTGCTCCGTATCCTTTCTGTGGGCGCCCAGCCATGCAGGGATTCCTGGAAATGAACGCGTCGATACATCCGCCCGAGCAGAAATATATTGCCCCTCGCCTAGTAACAGCCCACCTCCACCTTATCTCTCGAACATAATCTTCAATAATCTCACGTCCTTATGGAAAACCCATTGGTCCTCGTGTCAGACTTTCTCGAGGTTAATTAAACCCTCAACGGAACCATGGTGGCCAGAAAAAAGCATCTCCCGCAGAGATTTCTGTGCACTTAGCCGCTAGCGCATAGGCCATACGGCCATGTCGCATAATTTTATTTTGCAAAGAACCCCCTCTCCTACGAATTGTCCTTTCTGTGGCCAAGATGTTGCTCCCTCAACTCCTCATATACTATGCGACTGTCCAGCATTATCATCTCACCGGCCCCTTTCAATTAATAACAAAACAGTCACCAACATTCTTGAGAATTCCCCCGATGCAATTTTATCCATAACACAACTTATCAGAACTAGCGGAATAATCAGATATCTATAAAAAGAAACTGCGCATCTTCGTACTGTAATAGCCGCAGCAGTTAAATACGGTACAGGATGTTGCTTTCACAAAAAAAAAAAAAAAAAAAAAAAAAAACAAACTAAAAACCAGTATACTGCTAAAATTGTTAGTCTTGGAGGTTAGTAGCTCTACTCACCAGAGTTGCGGAACGTCGCCATTGACCATTTATTATAGATATTCTGCCGTCGTCCTAGGAAAATAGGCCCGCCTCATCTGTACGCAATCCACGAAGTCCTTTCTACAGTCCCTGTGTAATTGCTCTTCGTAGAGATCCTCCTTAAAGTCTTTTGTTCGCCAGTCTAGACTTCTACCAGAGTTGGTTACCTGATCGTCATCCAGCACTAACTTGACAGGAGCACCTCGAAAAGGCGAGTGCGGGGTAGCAGTGGAGAGGCTAAAGCAAACTTCTTGAGCGTTTGTATATTGCGCATCACACTTCCCGAGGTTTCCATTCTACTACATATATCTTTTCTCTTTATAGCGCTATACTTAATTCCTGAGCGTCGGCGACTACCTCTATTCGTACATCTCAGCTGTACAGACACAGGCATAGTGTGTTCATAGCAATAATTGTTATATGCATTACGAATGTGTACACACGCAAGACTACATTCGGAACTGATTAGTAATCATTTGATTTATATCGGCATATACAAGTGCAGTCCACTATTTATGTCTGCTGTGTAGTGACCTAGCGCGCATATTATACGTGGTGGTTTTCCATCGCCTTCCGCATGATTATTAACGAATATTTAATTTAATTCTTGTAATAAGTTCATCGTCGCTCGGGATCGAGCCCATGACCCCCGTAACGGAAGTCAAGCGCTCTAGCAACTAGGCTATCACGACGACATACTATATATATATATATATATATAAATATAAAGATTTTCGGCCGATTATTGCTGCAATGAACTGTGGCCTTTTCGACATTTTGTAAATTTTGATATTCCGAAATTATCGAGATATAAATTAAAAACCTCGGGCGAGTTATAGCCGAAGGTTACACACGATGCATCGATGTTTGTAAATTTCGCGAATTCTTTTTTTAATGACATTTGGCGAATACGAGCCGGAATTTTTATTCGATAAAAATAAAAAGCAGACACGCACTCGAGGCCTATATAAACGCGAAAGGAAAAAGGGGGTAATACGCAAAATCGCGATACAAAAAATAAATAGAATTTCCTATTGCCCCCCCCGTCGTTTCTGCATCTAACGCTCTTAACCGTGTTACAATCTTTCTTTGCTTTGCACACAATAGCTGTGTAATGCTAATGCGCTCGCAATTGACGAACCGCCTCTCCGAAGAAAAACAAAAAAAAAAAAAAAAAGAAAAAAAGAAAGAAGAAAAAATGAAAAATAAAATAGTGGATCACTTGGCTGGCGCAAACAGAAATATTCGGGTTTTTTCCTGTCGCCGACGATATTCGATCGCGTTTGAAAAGAGTTCTTCAATTATCGCGTTCTCAGCGAGAAATGTAAAATAATATCGGGGAAAATCAATAGAAGAGGGTTGTTAAATTTTTCTTAGATGGAAAAATTCCATGAAAAAAAATAATAATGAAGGAAAATATTGTTGTGTACATTTCCGCTGTATACTGTTGGCGTAACTCTGTGCACTGCGATGCATTTAACGACAGAAAACAGAACTCTACTCAGAAGAAAATATCGCTGCAAATCGAGCACATTTCTACCGCCATTTCCTTGCGCTCGTTCTGTCGCTGCGGAAACAGTTGGTCCTGTTCTTCTTCCTGTTCGGCAGCCAGAGCAAACGCGTCTCCTTCTCCTCATCAATTTAAACATATTTCAACTCGTTAATTTTATCTGCTGCTCTTGCACCGCCTGTTCCAGCTGAAAATGGAAATCTTTGTTTACTGAAAAAAAATTCTTGCGTGCACAATTTCAATGAAATGGTTAAATTTAAGAAAATAATAATGAAAATAATGATAACAATGATAATGAAATGGACGGAATTCGAGTTCGGATTTGGGTTTGGGTTCGGGTTTTTGGGGGGAATAAATCTGGGAAATTAAGGAAAATATCGTTATCGAAGTGGATCGGTTACTAATAACAACGATGAAATGATATTCCGACAAGCAAAACGATAATGAAAATAAAATAACCGGCAAACTGCTCTGCAGCATGCCGGAATGAGTGCATGGAACGTTGAAATATTTTGCTCGCTACTGGCGTAATGCAGCATGCTGAATAACATAGTTCTGGCTCCTTATCGTTCCCCTCTTTATCTTTATCTTTCCTTCACACTATCCGCTTTGTTCCTCAGAAATATCGAATACGCAGACGAGAAGAAAACTTTGATACGAGTCCAGTTCGTTAGCTAGTCGTAAAAGCAATTCACTTCAACGCTCTTCGCTTCAATACGAGAAGGCGTATAGGAATTTGCAAAAACCAAAAAAAAAAAAGAAAGACAAACAATAGATCGTATGTACGAAGACTTCTGAATATTAATTTTTCTGGCAATAACGGCAACAATGGAATAATTTTAATCTAAATAATTTCCACTTTGCGTTTTTTTTTTTACTTTTATAGCCGACCAACAATAAAAGTACACGATGGGTCTATCATTTTATTTATCAGTCCACTTAGTCATCGCAGGTAATATCTGTAAGCAGTTGCAGTTACTAAGATTGTTACATTTTATTTGAATTATTATTTAATAGTGTGATATTTGTCAGAATATATTTCGAGGTAAAATTACGTCATATTTCATTCATCAATAATCCAAACTGATATCCCTCGAGCAGCCTAACGATGAGCAATTTCGATTCCACATAAGCACACGCACAACAGTTTGTATTACAAATGTACTCTTGCCGATCCCGCGTAATTCCATCTTTTACACTTCTCCCTTTTTCTTATATGTATATATTTACTTTTAGGGAATTGTGCAACTATTTATGGCAATTTTTTCTTTTTCACCAATTCTGTCGAATATTAAGCACAAACATTCTACCATCTTGCAAATTTTTAAAATTGGTTGCCCGTATTCAATTCGCGCCTGTAACTTATTATTATTACACTTGTTTGGCTCGTGTTAATATAATCGCTGTTTGACATTGCAGTAGATTCTATTTTACATCTAGCAATGTTATAATATTCCAGGTAGCAAAAACCATTTTTACTCGTATTTCAACCGCATAAATGGATGCCCTCCGGAGGCGACAGTCTAGACTGGCAGGCGATTTTTAGATTACATTTGACGTAGGGCAAGCAGCGTGTGTTCTCAAAAAGCTGCTTCTGATTATTTGACGTTTCTTCTAACTTAGATTCGACATATTTTATTTTTTCATGTTAAGGCGTTCGTCAATGAAGACAATGGCCTATGAAATCGATAGTCGAAGAAAATAAAGTTGTATTCTTAAACGGCTAGCGATAGAGGATAAAAATGATTCGACGGTGAGAATAACAAAAGTACAAAGAAATAAGGAAACTATAAGAAGCACCGATAAAAGGAATGGGGATACCGAGTTTTTGTAAAGAAGAGTAGAAGGACGATTGTTCAACAGAAAAGGCCAAATATTCAAATAAAATATGTTCAAAATCATAATAAGAAATGTATATGTAGAAGGAAGATGAAAAGACCGAAATGGAGTAGAAGTAGATGAAAACCGAGAAAGTGACGCAGTACGCGGAGACTATAATTAAAACGAAGGCGACAAATAGCCGAGATTGTACAGCGTTTAAGAGAGGACAAATATCTAGAACACCACAGACGAGGCGGAAGAGATTACTGAATGGAGTGTGCAGAATTAGAAAATGAAGAAAAGTAAGATAATTCGGAATAAGCGACTAAAGAAGAACAATATTATGAGCTGAAAAGGTGCCCGAATATCCAGAAATCGAAGAACGGGCTAATGAATATCCACTGATTTATTACTCTCAATGCCTAGATAATCAGGAATACGCAAAAGATCGATCTCGATCGAGTAGCAGAGAAAAGGATCAAAGATGAGAGAACGCGATTGAGCAAAAGGAGGCAAATTCAAAAGATCTTGAATAATTCAAGGCAGGAAAAGAAAAAGGCAGAACCAACGCCATTTTTGGTCCTTTAGGACACTTCCGGTGTAGGAAAGAGACAGCTTAAAGAATAGGAAAATTCAATTCTGGTGATGTGTTGAGAAACAAATTTAGAACAGATCGGTAAGGAAAGACGTTTAATAGGACGAAGGAAACGAGAAAACTGAAAGAAAAATAAGAAAGCTTATCGTGGGTATAAATATATTATGGTGAAATTTGAAGAAGACGAACCAAAATATTCTGTAAGTTGACATTTATGAAGGATAGCGGAGTAAGAAAAAACAAGTGAAAAGGGAAAAAAAATAGACAGGTGCTTAATCAAAAAGCGATAACCCAAGTCGAATTTGCGAATAAAGACGGCAGAAGTAGAGGATTCAGCGAGAGTAGCCGAAACCAGGGTAAATCTCGGAGCACTAATTAAGAGACGAAAACAGGTATTTTAATAAGCGATCTAATTTTGAAAGAAGAAAGTAACAGTAATCTGGGACAGAGTGGATAAAAGATTTATAAAACATGAATTAGATCCAGGGATAGTCGGCGAAAACGTTTTCATTTTTTTTCTCACTTTTTTTATAAAAAAAACTTACCCTACCATTTCATTGTAGTTTTGATAGCAGACGGTGCACTTCTTCTTCTTCTTCTTTTTCTTCTTCTTCTCGTGCCACCCGATTCGGGTATAGCTTAATCATCTTGTATGGATTGGATTATCTGCTGCAATTGATTACGATCTTTTGCTATTCTGACTAGATCTTCAGTGTTCTCTTAATTCCGGTCCATTTTTTGATGTTATCTAGCCAAGAGGTCTTTCTTCTTCCAGCATTTCTCCTTTTCTTTATCATGCCCCCTATTATTATCTGCAGGTAACTTGTATTTTTCACCTCTCATGAAGTATCCAATAAATTTTATCTTCCCTTTTTTTTCTTTTTCTTTCTTATTTTTAATTTTTTTCGGCCTGTCAACCGGGGACCTTTACCCAGAAACAATTAGAATAGGAAGGAGTTAATTACATCTTCATACGATATCAAATGTTGTTAGGAGAAAATAATCAATATAATAGGAACAATGTATGGAGAGGGAAAAGATAGGACTCTTAAGAGGCGCAATATGAAGTAGAAAAACCGAGTATCAATATAATGGAATAGAAAGCCGAGCACTCAGCAGAAAGAAATCAACACTTAATAAACACATGGTCCGTATCGCAAACATGCCCTTCGTTAGAGAGGACAATATGAAGAGGCAACAAACCAAAAACGAAAACGGGAGGAAGATAATAAAGTATGGCTTAAAAGCGCAGACGAATAACGGAGACAACAACAGAACGATGAAGTGAAAGAAATAAAGAGAACCATAGGTTAACTGGAAGACATTAGGTTAAACAGACAGATAGAAAGAACAATTGTTAGAGAAAGAGGAAGCGTAAATATTCGATACCATAATCTAAGATGAAAACTTTTACACAACGAAAGGGGATTAGACGATGGGACTTTTTAAAAGAAGAAGTGAGAAAAGACAGCAACCCGAGTACCAAAGAATATCGGCTACATCATTACCAAAGATGTCCGAATGACTATGAACCCACAATAAATATCAATACAAATGGAATGGAGGGAAGAAAGAACGTGGATAAGTGAGCGTATACGGAATATAATAAAATCACAAGAATGATCAGGTGGGGGAGAATGAATTGAAGGGCGGTCATGGAGTCCGATATAATCAAGAATTTAGAGGAAAGGCGATTAGAGGAAATGAAAATAATGGAACGTAGGGAATAGTCATTAATACGTGTATGAATGTAGAACAGAAAAGAGGCAGACGAAAAAATTCTGAAAAGCCAAAATCTGGAAGGATAAAAGAGGCACCGACACCATTCGACTTCTTCGAGCCATCTGTAAACACGGGGTTGCATGCGAAGGAAAATCAGAATTGATAAAATTGTGGAATTCTTGTCTGATTAGGGCCTGCAGAAGAAACTTAGAGAGCGTAGGAACGGTAAACATATTTGGAGGATGGCAGAGATCGGCGAAATTAAAAGTGAAATAAGGGAGATTGACAAAGGACATCGAACAAAACGAACTGAACCGAAGAGAAATGAAATATAGAATAGGAGTTTTCCTAGGTACGAAACGCCAGTTTCTAGAAATGGAAAGATAGGAATGCATAAGAGTAGAGGATGCGAGTGGGAGACGCTTAGTAAGAAAACGTTAGCCCTAGAAAAGTTAATTGATCCAACACGGAAAGAGACGAATTAAGTGTCTCACTGGCTGATCTAATATCATGAGATGAGGCATAAAGTAGGATGTCATCAGCAAAGAATAAAGACGAAGAATTTAACGGAAGTGAAGCCACGCTGATAGTGTATATGTTGAAAAGAGTAGGACTGAGAGAGGAACCTTGGGAAAGACGTCGAAAAACCGTTCTTGAAATTTCAAAAGATGGAGCAGAGAGGTAGATAGAACACGATTCTGCACGAGATTGATAATAAGGGAAGTGAAGTGCAGATATATATATATACATATATACATGATGATATTTGGCCTCTTGCATAACACATCATGTGACATGTACGTGAATAGAAAAGTGTGTAAAAAAAGTAGCCAACTATTTGTATAATAAAATTATACAGTCTGTTTAAGGTGGTATATATTACTGTGAAATGTATTATTTTTTTATCTAAAAATTATTAATAATTTTTAGATTAAAAAAAAATAGTAAATTTTAGAGTAAATCTTGAAGTCGGTTTTCTTTTTAAACAAAAAAAATATTTTACATTACGTTTGTTTTTATAATTAATGTCACACGCTGTTTCAAGTCGATCCTTCTTCGAAGACAATATTTCTTACACGGTTAAATGGTACTTCGATTTTTTTCATCCCGTTTTCAGACCTAGAGCGCGATACAGAATTGCCTTTTTGAAAAAAATATCATTTTCATTCTCCATAATGAAGCCCCTACTTTCCTGTAAATTTTCATCACGAGATTTCTTGATCGTTATCCCAAACGCTAATCGTACGAGATAACCTTTTCGACACGAAAGATATATCGGCGTTGTCTTTTTATTCACCGAATGTCAACTGTTTCGTCTTTTTCCGTCGTGGCCAGTTAAAATTTTGCAATCTACTAGATTTCTCTGAAGAATTTTTCAAAACACTGAGAGAAAATTAAAAAAGATACGGTCGTTAATATACATATACACGAGCGATTTGATGTTTTAAAAAACTGTCACTGATAATATAATAAATACTCTTCTTGATACGGTAATTTGATCGAAATTTAATTTGTGCCGTATTTTCGAATTGAAATTCGTTACTACGTGAAGCAAAAATTACTAATCTATGGGGGGCTTAAAATGAATTCGATGAATAAAATTCGTGGAAAATATCGTTCGTTTTTAACCGACTAATATCGTTCGTTTTTAACCGGCTAATATCGACCGATTCGATTCAAATTTCCAATACATACTCGGTAAATTCGGACGAATCTGCGGAAGTGCTCGTATTTTGATTCAGTTTGAATTATTTCTATCGCCGACCGAGATTCGCTTTCGATAATTTCTTTCTTCTCGCCTTTTTAAACTAGAGGCAACACTTGTCCGAAATCACCATCGAAAATAAAATATTTTCCGGCAAACGAATCTCGCCAGTCGAATATTCGATCGACCATACTCAAAACAAATTATGATGAACGCCTCGTTACTAATGAACAGTCGCGTTTCGGCTAAAGTTGGCTTCATTTAAAACAAATGCCAGTTGCCGATGCAGTTTGAAGGCAATTGAAAAGTTTCTCGCACCGCCATCATCTGGTCGTATTACGGCATCAATTCCAGTGCAAGCTTTCGTTTCAACGTTTATCGATAAGCGTTTGAAATGCTTTTAGCGCGCTAGGTCCGTCAGTAAAAAATAATTTTCGTTCGTTATTTTCGGCGACCGATTTCGTGATTTCATGATTTCGTGATTTCATGATTTCGTGATTTCATGATTTCGTGATTTCGTGATTTCGTGATTTCATGATTTCGTGATTTCGTGATTTCGTGATTTCGTGATTTCATGATTTCGTGATTTCATGATTTCATGATTTCGTGATTTCATGATTTCGTGATTTCGTCGCAAGCTAATTTTCTAATCGTCGTTCGCCGGTTTTTCGTATAGGAGCGAAAAAATAATAATTTTTTGTGACCGCGCAAGTCGTAAGTCAAAAATGGCTATTATTTAGGCCGACAGATTTCAACGACATCCGCTCCGATTCTACCATCTGTTTCGTAAAGTACACGTTCGTTGGATTTTTCGATTAATTCTGCTCGATAAATCGGCTACACGCTTACAGCAGCGTCGATATCACATTATGGAAAGTAAAAAAAAACCTTCATAAGTGATTCGGCATCGTAACGTTAAAATATCTTTCACGAAATTATACCGGATTTACCTGCACGCTTGGGTCACTTTGTAAAAAGGTTTTTCTATTCAGCATGAACTGCTCTAGAAAATTTGACAGATGAACGACCTTTTAAGTGTCTCGGTAATACTTTGAAATGAAATCGTTCGCGATAGGATGCTATGTGTACGATATTTACTCGTTTCTTCCGAGTAGTCGAAGTTCTGGCGTGTTTTGGCCAAAGTTCGAAAAATGCAATTAATTTTGTATCGGATACTTTTTCCGATTTGTCCGGCTGGGGTGACCTTCTTGAAATGTAACAAATTGCGGATTTTCTAAATAAATAGGCGATGATTCGGCATCGCGATCACGTATCCGTAATTCCACGAGGTGGTATTCCACCGCAATTAAATATCTGCAAAAGATAAAACGAAAGAAAAAATACAGTTAATCTCACATATCCCCTTGATAGTATATCGCACGAATTGTGAAATTGTGAAATTGTGAAATTGAGCTTTTCGCGATGTTTTAGGCCTGATAAAATTAAATCCTCGGGACGCCGAAAGTTCGAAATTTTGCAAAAAAATATTTGTTCTTCCGGCCATATGATAATATATCATTGGAAAGATCGCTGTTTGCTGTGAACGAAGCCGTATATCATTTTCTTAACGAAACGTTCAAAGTTGCCGAAAAGTTAAAAAAACGCGAGAACTAATCTGTAGCCCCCCCTGTTTGCGACGCGTGTATTATAGCTAAAAATTTTGAACAGGGTTGGAAATATGCGCAACCACGTTTATTTCTCTGGTTTGGGACATCTAGGTTTCCAACCTTAAAATTAGCCCATCGGGGCTCCAAAAACTCTAACTTTTGCCTTAAAATATTCCGTTTCCCGGTCGTATGACATATTGTTGGAAAGAGCGCTGATTAAATTGAGACTAAATGGATTTTTATAATCGTTGAATCGAACTTTTACGACTGATTCGGTTCTCGGGCCTTCGGAGCGCTATTCTTTTCAACGACATGATTCGCAGTCTCGCTGACCCTTTTTTTTTTTGTTTCGAACAAAAGAAAACTCGAGAACGTTAACTTCAATCTCGGCAAAAACGAAACTGAGTCTCCTCTTTAATTTTTCGAGTCTTAGACTGCCGTTATTCCCTTCCTTCTTTCCTTTATACTTTCAATCTCCGATCGCCTCAGAATCTGAGTAGGTGATCTAAGTCCATGTAGTTGGGTCAATGTTAACACCGAGCCCATTAAAAAAAAAAAAAAAAATATCATGTAGACTAGAACATTTGAGTACCAATATAAATATTTAAAAATTTGTAATTATTTTCATCCAAAATATTTTTTTTAATTAATTTATTTTGTCTATATCGTTGCTTTTTTAATTTCTCCGATGTTTTATTTTTGCTTTTTTTTTTTTAATTTATTTCTTTTGCAGTACAGTATGACACTGCGTGATGCGTAAAAAAGAACTGAACTGAAAAATTTGTTTTATAATTGATAATATTGTATAAATGTAAAGTATAGTAATTCTTATTAAAACACACTTTATAGGAATATTCTAAGCGAAAAATACAGGATATTACAAACTTAAAAAAAGATTTCTTTGTTTTGAATTTAGTATTATGTAAATGAAAATTATAGTTATCTTTAATTTAACATGCGGAATTCTTAGCGAATGAAACAGCATGCTTGAATGAACTTGTTTTTTATTCATTCCCTAAATATAAAAGAAATAGACGAATATATTAAAGAATCTTTCAAAATTCTGTTTTTTTAATTATAAAATATAGTAATTTATTACAACTATCAAAATATAACAAACAAATTTAAGAATAAAATGAAGGCTTACTTAGAAACGTTTTCAGGTATAACCCATCATCAGCTAAGAACACAACTCGCCATGTGTGATCAGAAACAAATTCTAAATCACTATTACTATAGACGAATCTATGTTTAAAACTCATACGTATACATTTTCTCAGGTAAAATCGGCTTCATTCACACGTGATTTACATGTATCACAACAACAAACAAAAAAACCAAACAACAGTTTACGAACTGCTGTATTTCGCGTGACCCAATACTCGCACGCTATTGGTTTGTGCTATACTGAGTGACGTGTGAGTACCGCAAGGATCTGTTTTAGGACCGTACTTGTGGAACATAGTTTCCTCTCAAATGAATAACATCACCTTAAACACTAATGTAAACATTTTCACTTTCGCAGATGATATTGCAATAGTAACAGTTGATACCAATGAAAATGTATTGCAAAATAAATTTTTTCAGGTTTATAGAGAAATCGCGAAATGGTTAAAACAATTTAATTTAAATATTAACGAATCTAAGTCAACTTACAACATGTAAAAATTTAAAGGATAAAAGATTAAATTTGATGCAATACGAATTAAATATTTCTATGGTTAGTCAAACCAAACCCTTAGGTGTATTAATAGACAATAACTTAAAATTCTATAATCATGGTCACTGAATCACTAAAAATATGAATAAATTTTTAATTATATTTAACAAATTATATAATAATAATAACCGATTAAATTACAAGAAGGGAATAATAACATTATATAATAAAAGCGTAATATTGCCTAACATACCGCAGTAGCCTAGTGCTTAAAGTGCTTGGCTACCAAATCAGAGGTCACGGGTTCGAAACTTGTCTCGTTCCAGATCCAAATCGCTCCCGGGTTTACCCAGACTGAAATAATTGGGTACCAGAAAAAACTGGGAAAGTAAAGGCGACCGAACGAAAGGAACTGGCCCCCTAACTTCACAATCCCCGACTCCTTGTCAAGGGTGTGGGACTTGCTTTTTTTTAATATATGTAGATATTGTTCCCCAAGGTTCTGTCTTGGGACCTACTCTTCGGAACACTTTATATTCCAAGGTACATCACGATATGGAGGAATTCTGTGCGCTATTTAATAATTCGTGCAACATCATTTCCTATGCAGATGACCTATGTATTCAGTTCAAGTATACTGATTTCTCGCAAATAGAATTCAACCAAAAAATACCATAACTTCTTTAGGCCTTGCATTTTCGGTTCCCAAATGTCAATATATTGTGTTTGGAGATCGAAAATTATTGATATTATAAAAAATCTTAAACTTGTGTCAAATCAACCTATTGCACACACACACACCAGTTCTGAAATATCTTGGTGTACTTATAAATGATAGGCTAACCTTTTCCCCTCATATACATTATTTGCACAGGAGAAATTAAAACAGTATTTTATCTAGTTTTCCTTGTCCTGTTAGTGTTCAATGAACTTTTCTTTTTGGCATTTTTATTATATGCTCCTAATTTATCTTCTTTCATCAGCAGGGACCGATGACACCAATTTGGTCGTTTAGAATATAAATCTGCAACAAAAGTTCAAAATACGCTAGACAGCATCGAGCAACTGAAACGCAATTAATAATTTATACCGGCCCCTTCGCCCGGCCATTTATCGACATAACGGCAAATCATCAAGAAACAATACTACTAACTCTTCCATTGATTATGGAAATAAGATTAGTCTTTCACCCGGAGCCAAATTGTAATCGTATTGGAGCATTGTTGGACAGTTTAGCGAAAGCAAACAATTCGCATTAACCGTTTACGGTAATCCGGAGTACGCATCAATACACTTGGGAGGCATTTATTCCATATATTTTATAATTCCTATTACTGGTAATTACGTTCTGCTCAATCTAAAAAGCAGGTACGCAGTGAATTAAACAATACCACGAGAACGGTATTAGTTAAGGCATTACTGGCAAACTTTTAAGATTTTCGCAACGAAGCTCAGCCGGTTTAAAATTGTAAAGATGCATTCGATAAAATTTTTCTTTCATCTCTGCTCAAGCACCTTCTTCCGAAAGCACAGAACTTACATGTGTTGTTACGTATTATTATTATTCCTAGGTAGGCGAAATAAAAGAAAAGAAGTACTAAAACTCATTCTACAAGTAGTTTCATATAATCCCTAAATCATTTGATTTTTTCATTATACTAAATGCTTTATCCTTAATCGATGGTTTATCTTCACAATATCTCCATTTTCTTTATTAACTCTTCTGTGATTGTTGCTGCCTACTACTTCCACTTTATTTCTTTATTTATCTTGCGATGTACTTTTTGTTCCGATTGGTGAGCTACCTGTTTCGTTTCTTCAAATTTTATCATGGTAATCATTTTATTTAAATTTCATAAAAATAATTTTTTTTTTTTAATTCGCCCCGTATGAATTTTTGTACCGCTAATTGCATCTGAACTACTTAAAACTTCATATTTCGTGAAGGAGAGGGGGTAGAAAACTCAGCCATACCCCTTAAAACCTTCGTTGGGACAACACGAATACACGCTGAAAATTTTAGCATGATCCGCTCAGCGGTACAGAAATGCATACGGGGCAAGTAAGCAAACAAAAAATATTAATATTAATACTAGTGGGTAAATAGGGTTTCACGCTTAAAGCTAATTAAGGCCTTCCAGAGTCCTTTTTTTGGGAGAGTCCTTGACCGCGGAACCGCATTTCATTTGATCGCCGAATCTCTTAATGAACGCAAACATCTATAAATGTACGTGTATATACGTCTGCACACACTTGTAAAAATCACCATCATCATCACTGTCACCGTAAATGGGTACGCGTGCCCTCGCAAGTGACCTTGGACCTGTCAATCAATTGATCGTTACATACCTTTACTTGTATGTCAATTACCGTTATTCGGTAGAGACTGATTTTCGATCATTACGCACACAGCGACGGACATATGGTGGTGCAGCCATGTAAAATTAGTCATTATCGTCATTGAATTTTCCTGTTATCAATCTTATCAGTGATCCGTCTGCAGGAATCACGGTAAAATACAGGTTTTCACCATTCCGGTATTTCCAAAAATCGCGAAGATTTTCGTTCGGTCATTTTCTTTGTCCGATACATTATGTATAAGGGTAAGTCTATCTCACACACCGCAAAATCGCACCTTTCGACCACACGCACGCATTGACCGCCGCCGTGAAAATGCTTCTCCCATAACGCTACATGCAAATGCTAACGCCACCGTTGAAACCGGATCTTAGCATTCTTATACTTGCTATAATACTATTACGAATTTTTCAGATAAATATAGTATACTTTTACAGCCCTAAAAATTTCCCCTTCTTACTCGTACATCACAAATTCATAAATCTTTCGTAATTTTTATTATTTATTTATTTATTTACCTCCGAACACGCAGTAATCGTAAACAATAACGTTACAAAGCATACGTCACCGTAATCATATTATTTAATTTTAATCGCTGATTCGTGTTCTTGTTTTATTAGTTTTTATTTAAAAAATTATCCGATCGAATGATTAATTAAATATCGGAATGATAATAAAAATTACCAATTTCTTACGGGTAATATCACATTTAATTCTCAGAGAGAATTGAGAATCTTAATGCCAAAAATCTAAACTTTGAATGAAATTTCCGTAACACATCCCCTTATTACATTTATTATTTTTTACATTTATATTTGTAAATTTCTATCGTATGTACATATATTTTCGAAATATGTAGAGCCATCTATGAACAGTCCTCGTTATTATAGAGAGAAAAGGTGTAGAAACACATCAGTACGGCAATGCTAGAGTGTCTATGTGAGAGCACGTCCTAAACTTAGCCTAAGTATTTTTTCATTTTTCCGTATCATCCGATCGTTGCGAAAGCGCGCAGACCGCTCCCACACATATATCCATCACAGCGTTAGTTGCCGTGAAAGCGATGCTCGTCGAAACTGTTGAATAATTGTAAAGTGTATATTACTCGTAGTTGTTCAGAGCTCATAGCGTACGCGTTGAAATTCTGGCCTACTAAAGTATAGAAATTACTTAAACTTTTTTTTCCCGCGAGAAAGTCGGTTTTATAATTTTTAAGGTATCGTACATGGTTTTAATAAAAAAAACCCATTAAAATATATATATCTGACGAGAAGTTATTAAATTATGCTGAAGCATAAAAAATTGAGGTAACAGAAAAGAAGGATTTTGACATCGGCGCATGTTAAATTATTCCAGAACGAATGAACTACTTGATACGAAAGCTTTTTTAAATCATACCTACTACTTACCTGCGAAATGAAATGATTTTTGCTTGGTCGAGTGTAGCTTTTATCTTATTTCAATCCATTACATCGGAAATAAATAAAACCCCGTATTGCAAAGCATTTTACATAATATGGGTTAACGCAAATTACCCACATTTTTTTTTTTTAATAAATTGAATTATTACAATAAAGCGGCCGAAAGGTATCTGAGTGGCAATAGCGACTGCCTCCGTAAACCGTATTATTAAATCATTTAGCGCTTTCCCTCACTTCATTCGATTTATCTGGTATTTCCGTACCCGATAGTCTATTATACACTGAAACGGAAGATGATCTAGATTATTCATTTACATATAATAATTACACTTTATCATTTTTAATACGATACCCACTTGTACTCCGAAAACTTAATAAAAATAAACGAAAACAAAAATAATAATAATTGTACTTGACAAAAAGCAAGTTCCATACCCTTAGCGGGGTGTCGGGGATTGTGAAGTTAAGCTTTTCATAATGTACTAAGTCCAACGGCACTAATAAGAGTAGGGGAGCCAGTTCCTTTCTACTTGGGATCCGCCTTTAATTTCCCAGATTTCTCTGGTACCCAATTCTATTTCAGATTAGGTATAGACCTGGGAGCGATTCGGATCTGGAACGAGACAAGTCTCGATAACCTATGACACCTCTGATTTAGTAGCTAAGCACTTTAAACACTAAGGGGGGTTATTATGATTATTCCTAAACAACATTAATTTTCTAACGCCAATGGTTTCAGCGTTATTGACTTGACTTTGATCTACGGTCGACCTAACTTAATCAGTGACTGGAAGGTATATAATAAAGCAATTTATTCAGACCACAGTCCGATTCAGTTTAAATTATCAGTAAAAATGAATATTATTAATAGCCTAACGCATCGCATTATAAATTATAAATAATTCAATAAAATCGTTGTAGAACATTCGCACTTAAACTGCGATTTTAAAACTGCTAATGATTCCCACCAACTGAAAATAATGTTAGAAAATTTCCGTAACACACTTCATGATACTATTAGTAGCAGCACTGAAACGATTCAATTAAATAGGAATTCGTGGTGGAATATTAATTTAGAGATTTTACGAATAATTCTAAGGAAATTGCGCAAACGGGTTCAACGCTCACACAAGCGGGGAGCTAATGATCACAATGCGCGCCTGGTTATGAATTTGGTACGAAAAATTTTTAATAAAGAAATGCGAAACGCGAAAACCAAAAATTGGAAAAAATTTTGTTCCGATTCGAAACTATGGGGCCTTCCTTACAAGACTATTTTCAAAAATAAACGCCAGTTACAGATTCCTTCGTATTTTTTAGACCAGAATAATCAAAAAATTTTCGATAAGGATTCAAAGATAAAGGCCCTTCTTGATCATTTTTATCAAGTAAACTCAAACACAAATGGGGACGAAACCTTCTCATACAAGTTGCAAGAATTCCAGAGATTTAACCTTAGCGGCTTTAGTTTTAACAGCGAACTATTTATTTCCAAAGCGGAAATTAAGGATATTCTTCGCCGGACTAAAAATAAAGCTCCTGGTTTAGACCAGCTGACGAATAAATGTTTGAAGATCTTGAATTTCCACTATCCTAATTTACTTCAGAGCTTATTCATCGCTCTGTTGAGGTTCGGAGTCTTCCCGGAAGCCTGGCGAGCAGGAAGGACAGTTTTTGTGCTAAAACCCGGACGTAGTCCTAGTCTTCCATCTTCGTACAGACCGATTGTCTTGTTAAGCGCTTTAGCCAAGGTGTTTGAATATGTTTCGTTGAATCGTATACTGCCGGTTTTACCTCACGATGATCGGCAATTTGGATTTACTAAGTCCCGTTCCACGGCAACGCTTTTTGGCGAATTATCTAAGCAGATTGAGCGTGCGTTAAGTAAAAAGACTGCGATCGGCCTGCTGACGTTGGATATTAAAGGCGCCTTTGATAACTGTTCGTGGCCAGTCTTATTCCACAAAATTAGAGCACTCAGGCTCGATTATAGAATAATCTCAATTTTAAGACAATACTTAGATTCCAGAACTATTAAATTTATTTACGAACATCAAACATATTTTCGAAATGTTACTCGCGGATGCCCGCAAGGATCGATTTTGGGCCAGATTTTTTGGAATTTGTATATTTCAGACTTATCGTTGATGGAGTTCCCGTCGGCAGTAACCAGATATTTCTATGCAGATGATCTAGCATTCGCGGTCACTTCTAACCATCGTCCCTCCATTTGTAAATACTTCAAGATTACAATCAACAATATTTTAACCTATATGGAAAAACATCTTCTACAGTTGGACGAAAACAAGACTAATTTATTAATCATGCACAGGAAACGAAAAAGGGACTACTACAATTCGCTACATCTCTCTATACCGAACTTTAAAATTAATATCGTCGAATCACTGAAATATCTTGGTATTACATTAGACTGTCGCTACAGTTTTAATCAATATTTCAAAAATTTGTCCAGTAAAGCTACAACGGTTCTAAATAAATTGCACTCCGTGTCTGGACGCACGTATGGGATGAGCACTAAACACCGTTTAATAATTTATAATATGCTAGTTGTTCCATTATTCACGTACTGCGTATTTATGTTTAAAGAGGCTTTAAAGCGTAAAAGTATTCAGGAAGTACTAGTTAAATCCCAAAGGAAATTTCTTTTGTTTATTCTCCGCGCGCATAGAACTACTTCCGGTGATGCGTTGCGAACAATAGCAGGACAATTGCCACTGCATTCCGTATTGCAGCATAAAATCTTGTATTTCAAAGGGTTAAATAATCTCAATTTGGAGTTGGATCTAAACAATAGATTTATTGAAATGCAAAATAGCTGGAACAATAGCTCAACTGGAAGATTAACATTTAGTTTTGTCCCCGAGGTTAAAACCAATCCAATCAAAATTAATAATATTAATACGTATGTGACGCAATTTCTCACTGGACATGGTAGATTTCAAAGTTATCTGCACCGTTTCCATCTAGCAGACACCGATTTGTGTTCCTGTGGAGATGCTCCTGAAACTGTCACCCATATCGTTAATGAGTGCGCCAAATGGAAATTCTTGTTTAAAGACGTAAATTGTTTTCCATTAAACAACGATAATTTATCAAAATTCCTGCACGCGGCGAATTTTATCATGGCTGCCAAATATTCGGATCTTGAAGATTTTTCATTTAATATATAATCTTATTTTAATTTTTATATCGGTTAATTTTTGTCTTTTTCATTTTCTTTTTATTGTTTCCAATCCATGAGGTGTTCATTCAACTGAGATACTCATGACTATGTTTCAATTACTATGTATTTATGTTATTATTCACTAATAAATAAACAAAAAAAAACAAAAAAAAACAACATTAATTAGAATAATTAAAAACCATATTAGATGAATATAACAACACAATCGTCCGTTTTCTATATACCGAAAATTAAAAACACCAGTAATGTTTAATGCGGCTTTTAATTATTGTTGCAATTTGAATTCCGACTCTAATAAGTATTAACTTTGTTTAAGAATAATCGTGACATACGTACGTTTCATCGAGTAATTGTTTTGTATGTTTCAGCACATTTTAATTAAATTTTCATAGTAAATCTTAAAGTCGGTATTTTATTTTTAAACATTTCGCATTTTCCAGTGAATACATAAAAAAAAAAAAAAACAATCCTAAAATTAGGCTAATTTCCGTTCTGTGAAGAAATCGAATTCCTCAAGTGATGATGAGCTTGTAAATCACGCTCCTTCGATTTTCAAATTCATTATTTTTATTTGAACTTTTCCACCCGACAAGTAACATTAATAATATTTTTAAGTCATTTGTGTTCATGGTCCTTTTAATTTTAAAATTCTGGCTGTTATTATTTTCCTAATACTCTAATAAACATTTTTTAGTTAGTTTTCATCCACATATAGTATGCAAAGAAGGTCTACCACTAAGGGGACCGCTCTATCGGGCGCGATCTTTCGGGCGCGATCGATCGGGCGCGAAAAAGCGGGCGCGACTCTATCGGGCGCAGCGTCTTTCGGGCGCAGCCTCTTTCGGGCGCCGGCGAACTCAGACCTTTTACAGACCACCTACGGTGATTTTCAGGTATCATCCGTTAAACGTAATCATTTGTGTTAGTGAGAAACACGAGTTACCAAATACTGCTATCAGAAATTCCGTCCAAAAAATACCGCTCTTGGTTAACGATTTATTTTTTCCGCGCCTATAGTATGTTATATATGCATATGTATATGTATAATCACAAAACACATATTTTACATGATTTTATTTGGTTATTCGCTTTTTTAAAATATTTTCTATTTTTTTTTGAAATAACGACTTCAGCGTGAAATACTCATAAACAGACTTTCGCGATGTTTAAGAGTTCTATTAGCAATAGTGATACGATACGGACGAAGATGATTAATATTAATAATCGGTCAAATGCATTGTCGGTTCTTTTCATTTTTTTTGTTAATGTATAGTCAACTGTATCTAAAAAATTACAAATTATCAACTCTACGTTATTTAAAGTGTAACATAAATGGATTGAATTTGCTTCTGATACATATTCCTTATACTATTTTTCTTTTTTATTCGTATCTAGTAAGTTTATTTGAGGATACGTTTATTGAAGTTTTTTTTGTGATCTAGGATTTTAATTATATATTTAATTCCTTGACGAATCAACCCTGATTTCAAAAAAATATCGAAAAAGACAAACAAAGGCGCAAAAATTTTTAAACATAAACACATTTATGTTAATACTGGGCGAGAAATATATACGATATTACAAATTAAAAATTAAATATCATTGTTTTGAATTTAATATTATGTAAATGTAAATTATGCTAATCTTTAAATTAACTCACAGAATGTTTACTACAATGAAACATCTTGCCCGGCTAACTTTTTTTTTTTTTTTGCTTCGTTTAGAAAAATTTCCAATCTTCAAAACACTGGACTAATATTATTTTCATAAAAATTTTAATACAGCCAATAAGCAAGAAGCTTCCAAACGTTGAATTTGTTTAAATATTCCCGATAAATTCACGGCGGGAAATTCTATTTTATAAAAATAGATAATCTTCTTCTGTATATAAATAGGCAAAAACAAAACAGTTAGTACTTTCTTCTCCGCTGTTTATTAACCGATTTTCTTGCTTTTTTTTTTTCTATATAATAAAACAAACTTTAATAACAAACAATAAGGGCAAAATAATTTATAAAAATAAATTAGATAAATACCTTAATTAGAAACGTTTTCGGTCATAACCCATCATCAGCTAAAACTAACTTAGTGAAAACTTAAAACACACTAGATACAGTTTTAACAAATAAGTATGTATTCAACTACATTTTTTTTTCTGTTTAGTAACTATTGATTATTTTTAGAGCTATCAGTACATCAAATTTTGGAAACAGTTATACCTTTTTTTTTTGTATTTAAATAAAAAAGTAATACAAAAAGTGAAAAAGGAAATCGCTGCAGCCAGTAAATCTGTTCTTATTGAAATGTTTTAATTTTTCTTAGTAATTATCATTATTGGCTTTTTTATAGTGTACTAAATCTTAAGGTATCACTTAATTTTTGTATTGAAAGTATAAATAAAAGTATATGTTCTCAGATATATGATGAACGAACGTAAAAGAGTGGGAAAACAATTTTGGACATATACAAATTCGTATATATTTTCTTAAAATTTTTAATGATAATTATGGTCGAATTTTGACCATTGGGAACACTAGTATTTATAAACACGTGACTGAAGTGGCAAACTGTAAATATATGAGATACATCTACACTGCAAAATGATTTAATCAACCCAGAATAACACTCCTACTGAATAGCATGGACTCATCAAATTAAATGACGAATTAAAATCACGGTTTTTATAATCTTTTTGTATTTACCTGAAATTTTGTACAAGCAAGAATATATAAATTGACACATTCCCCGTTTTTAGAATTAACTTAAAAATATTAATGACTTAGTAATTATATAATGATTCATTAACCTTAGTGTGGTGAACATTAACGTCCCAAGTCCGAGTAAAAACAGTCAGTGAAAGTTTTTATACATATAATAATTGAAAGTTTTTAGAATATTTATTAATTAATAAACTGGCGTACCTTGGCGGATAGTTTTCACAAAATTAAAAATGCGATATCGTGGTTTTTTTTTATTTTTTAGCTACTAAGGCTTAATTAGTAACCTACATGTTTATGCCGGGTGGAGGAGTAATCACATTTTTTTATAATCTTTTTATACCTACCGGGGAGTCGCATCATTTCGGCCGCAGCACGATTCGCCTCGTTACATTTAGACTTCGTTCTTTTTCCAAGTAAACCTAGTTTAGGCTTAGTGAGTTTTTTATTTATTTTTTCTTCTATAATTATCATATTTAAGGCGTAATGAATCAAAAAAGAACACCCGTGAAATTAGTAATTAATTTGTTTAGAAAATAAACCAGCTGTTTTCAAAAAGAATCATTTTCGGTTATAAAGACTTGAAGTGCTGATTATGTATTTGTTTAACGGATTATTTCAATAAAAAATTTCAGAAAGAATTAGTAGATCATAGGAATAATTTGCCTCTGTGACAGATTTTTTGCTTTCAAAGGAAATCTAAATGCTTTACAATAAATGTTTACATTCACAAAAAATTAAAATTAAATTAACTTTAGTGATTATGAAAACTACTAAAAAAAATTGTTTATTACTTTTAAGATATTATTCTTCTATTTTTATGTTTATTTTTAACGGAACCCATTCGTTTGAGCCAAATCGACTGGCCCTGTTTTCAATTTAGTATTATGTAAATTGAAATTACGGTAATTCATACTTATCATATTAAATCCTTGGCGGTTGACACATTATGCTCAACTACTTTGATGTATTTGTAATAAAATTATATTTTATTTTTTTTTAATTAATTTATTTATTTTTTCTAAAATCTAGTTACCTGAAAAGTAAATATTTTAGAGCTAGATATTTAATCCTGCACGTTATGTAACACCGATTAATTACTTGGAATCTGTTTTTCTTATTACTGTGAAATATGACCTACATAAGCCAGAATTCATTTTTAAAACATGCAAAAACATCAATAAAGCAGCTCATTTAGTAATAAAATTAACATAATTAAGTAACAAAAATTTTCCGATTTTTAAACAACTATTTGACATTCTTAAAAGTATATATTTGTTTTATAACCGTTATATGTAATTATTTTAGAAAATATTGATCGCCAGTGAGTATTCCGAAAAAATACAACAGCACTAAAAACATATATGCCGAAAATAATTTTATAGATATATTGTAAACTACTCATGTTTCTCAAACGGGCGTCAGTTTTTTTTTGTCGGTTCGGCTCTCACCATGGGGGATTTCCTGCGAGTGATTGAAAAGAGGTAATGAATTATTTTACAATATGCGAATCTGTAGGACTAAAAGAAGAAGAAAAAGTAACAAAATTGTCATGGAAAAAATCGTACATTTTTCTTGGAATTGACTATAGGTCTATTGTAAAGCAGTTATTATTATTTCGGCGGAAGAAGAATTACTAGTATATTTTTCGAATAGACTATTCTTAATAATGACCGTAGTACGGAGAATTAACGAATGAAACTGTTTTCTGTAAATAAGTGTAGCGCTTTAGTTTGTTTATTTGACCAAATCCTGAATAGCTTCATAAGAGGTGAAATTTATTTACCTGCACTGTTCATAACCTGTACGATTGGCTATTCGGTTTTTAATTTCTAAGAAAATGGTTAATTTTCCTAACAGAAGAACATAACAAAATGTACAATGAATGCGTGTAAAACTTGCCATTATTGTTATTTTTACTTTTCTGTTCCGAAAAAAAAAGAATGCCGCAAAGGATGTTGACACATAATGGTTTTTGTCATTCGCCTATGAACGTGATATAATATCAACAAAATAAAGAAAACATAGTCTTATTGATAAAAGTAACCGAGTAAAAAAGAGAAATATGTCGATTGCGACAAACGTTTGTTGAAAGTCGCAACAAATTATAATCAGCTTCAGCTCGAAGATTATCTTCGTGGTGTAGCACAATGTAATTAGTTAACTTTAGTGTTTGCATGTATTATAGGTATTATTATTATTACTTATATGTAAGATTTCGAAATCGTTTATTTCTATATTTATAATTAATGTTATTATTATTATATTATAATTGCAAACTCTTATTTTGTTGGGAAAACGTGAAAGAGTAAAAACAATTTCTAATTCGACTAGCTGTATGAACACTGGTTGTACCTTGTATATACACCCTGTCAAGAAAGTATCGGGAATTGTCAATTTAAATCTCCCGGGTAATAGCTAGGCAGATAATTTTTTTTTTCCAGGTTGGTACAACTGTTTTGTATTATGATGCCTATTTTTAGCGCGATCTGTCAACCAGTGTGTTTACAGCAGCTGTTAAAATCAGTCGACTTGAAGTGTTTTGTCGAAGTTTTACAATGAGTGAAAATATTGAACAACGTACTTGTGTTAAATTCTGTGTTTCGAACGAAATTTCTTGTGCCGATACACTGAAAATGTTACAGAAGGCTTTTGGTGAATCTGCTTTATCAAAAACTCGGGTTTACGAGTGGTACAGAGCGTTCAAGGATGGTCGGGAGACAATCGAAGACATGCCTCGCTCTGGACGGCCTTCAACGAGTGTGACCGATGATAACGTCGATAAAATCAAGGAAATCGTTGCTGAAAATTGTCATGTGAGCTTGAGAGAGATGGCTCATGGATTGGGCATGTCACACGAGAGCGTACGTACGATTGTGCACGAAAAATTGGGTATGCAACGCGTTGCGGCTCGGCTTGTTCCGAAAGACCTGAATTTCTTTCAAAAAAAGTACCGAGAACAGGTAGCTGCAGACATGCTGGATCGAGCCAATTTGGATCCTACCTTCTTGGAAAAGATAATTACTGGTAACGAGACATGGGTGTACGAGTACGACACGCTTACGAACCAGCAATCGTCCGAATGGTGGCCAATTGGCGCGCCAAAGCCGAAAAAACCTCGCCAAAGCCGATCGAAAGTGAAGATCATGTTGATTGTTTTCTTCGATATTCGAGGCGTGGTACACTATGAATATGTGCCAGCCGGACAGACAGTCACCAAAGAGTTTTACTTAAGTGTTTTGAGACGTTTGAGAAAGGCTATCCGTCGTAAACGTAACGATTTGTGGGTCGACAATTCTTGGATTCTCCATCACGATAATGCGCCGTCTCACAAAGCCATAATTGTGAATGAGTTTTTGGCCAAACACTCGGTAAATATCATCGAACAACCGCCGTATTCATCAGATTTAGCACCCTGCGACTTCTTCCTATTCTCAAAACTCAAATTTCCGCTACGGGGAATGCGCTTCGAATCGATTGATGACATCAAGACGAATGCGACGCGAGAGCTAAAGGCCATCCCGGTAACCGCCTATCAGAAGTGCTTTGCCGAGTGGAAAAAGCGTTGGCATATGTGCATCGCTTCGAATGGATGTTATTTTGAAGGTGACAAAATAAATTTGGATGAAAATTAAAAATTGTTCGTTTTATTTAACAATTCCCGATACTTTCTTGACAGGGTGTATATATGTATATATGGTTTGAGAAATTATCATCCCTGCGGAAAGAGGGGGATAATTTTTTTGCGACAGTTTTATCGCAATACATACTATAGGTTTCAAATTGTTGGTAACTTAAATATTGTTTATGCGTGTTACAGAAAATACCTATTTATTAAATAAAACTGTATCCATTTCATATAAGAAAAATTGATTCCTTATCGAAGAATAATGAGGATATTGTTCCAATTTTTGTGGTTTTTGAAAATTTCAGTTATTACTAAACGACCAAACATTGTAATTTGTGTAGTATGCTGTAAGCTAATTTAACAGGCTCAGCTTGATATCGGCACAGTTGTGTTTAAGCCGTATGTGAAAAAAAGAAACAAAAAAAAACGACGGACTAGAATATTATTTTTCTTATAAATATGTTCAAAATTTATCCTCTTCTCTCTTCCATGCCTACTTCATGCGACATTTTATGTTTTCGTTTACTACAAAACATACACGCAGGAGAAAGTTTATTTTTTCATAAATATTAAACATTTTTTTCTTTTTGTGCGTTTTACTTTTAGGCTAATAATGTTAAATCTAAAAAAGCAACCTAAAGGAATCGAACAAAAATAAAAACAAATATACTAAGGCTAACTGACGAATCATTCTGAATAAATTAATGAAATAACTATATAAAAACAAATAGACGATCGTGCTCATTTTAACAATTACTCATTTATTGTTTTGATCACATTTTGCCTCAACGGGACTTTTCTGTTCAGCAAATACAAAAAGAAAACAAGCAAGCGTACGGATAATTTCGTATTTGCAACAACACATCATAAGTATCGGAATGCAAACTGGGTAAAGGTCCTTGATTGACGTGACCAAATAAATAAATAAGACTGAGGTCGAAAAAGGTTTCTCATTTAGGTTTTGCAGTCATTACCAATAAGCAGCTTCTTCCATATTATTCACTACCGTCACTAAAGAATTTTTTTTTTTTTTTCAAAATAAAACCAAAAAACCTTTAGTAAAGAAAGCCGATATGATGAGAAACAGAAGTCAAAAAAGTTACTATTATAAATATTTAATGTAAATTAATAGAACGATGATTCGAATAATGAATACCTGCAAATTATTCCTTTTAAAGCTTTGTGTTACTCAAATCCAACCTACCTGAACTGACAATATTTAGAAAGTATTGTTGCAATTTAGTGTGATAAGTTAGTAAAAAACCGAAATTTTAGAGAAAAAAAATTCGGTTAAAACGCGTTTTGTAACTAACAAACGTGTAAATTACAAAGTGGTTGTAGCCATTGACGGGTTTTTCCTTTTTTTATTAAACACTATTTCACAGTGGAAAATTACTTAATCGTTTTTGTTTCTCAACTTACTTCTTTACTTTTTTCTTCTTCCCTACAAAACACGCATCAAGTATTGCCGAGTCGATTTTTCTAATTATTATTATTTTTTTATGAGCCGCTCGCTTTATTATTAGACAAAACAAGAAAAGCTTCTTGCTTATTGGCTTTATTAAAATTTTTACGAAAATAATATTAGTCCAGTGTTTTGAAGATTGAACATTTTTCTAAACGAACTAAAAGAAAAAAAAAGGTATCCAGGCAGGATGTTTTATGTACTGAACATTCTGTGAGTTAATTTAAAGATTACCATAATTTACATTTACATAATATTAAATTCAATTAATTTGTAATATCGTACATATTTCTCGCCCAGTATTAACATAAATGTGTTTATGTTTAAAAATTTTTGCGCCTTTGTTTATCATTTGTGATATTTCTTTGAAACCAGGGTTGGATCGTCAAGGAATTAAATATATAATTAAAATCGTAGATAACAGAAAAAACTTCACAAATAAATTTGCTAGATACGAATAAAAAAGAAAGATAATATAAGGAATATGTATCAGTAACAAATTCAATCCAGTTATGTTACACTTTAAATGACGTAGAGTTGATAGTTTGTAATTTTTTAAATTCGGTTGACTATACGTTAGCAAAAAAAAAAAAACCAAAAAAACCGACAATGCATTTGACCGATTATTAATATTAATAATTTTCGTCCGTTTCGTATCACTATTGCTAACAGAATTCTTAAATTTACATCGCGAAAGTCTGTTTATCAGTATTTCACACTGAAGTCGTTATTTCAAAAAAAAAAAACAGAAGATATTTAAAAAAAGCGAATAACGAAATAAAATCATGTAAAATATGTGTTTTGTGATTGTATATGCATATATAACATGCTATACGCGCGGAAAACTAAATCGTTAACGAAGAACGGTATTTTTTGAACGGAATTTCTGATAGCAGTATTTGGTAACTCGTGTTTCTCACTAACACAGATGACAACGTTTAACGGATGATACCTGAAAATCACCGTAGGTGGTCTGTAAAAAGGTCTGAGTTCGCCTGCGCCCGATAAATCGCGCCCGATCGATCGCGCCCGAAAGATCGCGCCCGAAAGATGGTGACCCCTACCACTAAAGAGACTCCATTTTTAAAACTTTTATTTTAATAACTTTTTTTTTTTTTTTTTTTTTTTTGAAAAAATATGTATTTATAATTTTTTACATACAAAAATTTTCGTCAAGCCAAAACGCTTGTCGACGAATTATCCTATTTGACATTTTACCATCTTAAATTAACTTATACATATACATGATCGTATAATACTTACTTAATCTATCTATTTTACTTATCAATAATTACTAATCTATTTCTATTTTCTATATTCAGTTGTTTTTTTTTTTGTTTTTTTTTCCTAGCTTTTTTTGTTGCGCTTTGTCTTTTTATTTTATGTTTATTATTTTTTTTATATTTTCTTCTTCCTGAAGCCATTCCTTTATTTTCCTTTTTCTTTCCCCTATGTTTTCCTTCTCTATTATTTCTTTGGGTATTTTATTCAACATCTGAGTTATAATATATTTATCCGTTTGCTAATCTATGTTCTTGCTAACGGAAATTGGTACGAAAGTTTTTCTCTCAACTCGTATTCTGTGTTTATTCTTTCCTCCAATTCAATTTTCTTTTCTGCTGATATGTACTCCCATATCTTCAGTAATAAGTATATTCCTCTTATGCTCATTACGTCTTCTTTTTTAATTATTTCACTATCGGTTTCTCCCTTTAAGGATTTGATATTAATTTCAAGCATTTAATTTGCAGTTTATTTATTTTCTCCAAGTATGCTTTTCTCGCCATTCCCCGTGCCTGAATTCCATATCTGATCCTCGACTCTACTAGCGCGTAATAAACTACTTTTAATGTTTCATTTGTTGCATATTTCTTTAATGTTTATAAAGCTGGTAAAACTGCTCTTATTTTCTTTGCAATGTATTCCATATGTATGTCCCATCTTATGTGTTAGTCCATCATTACTGTCCAAAAATGTTTATACTGCATTACCATGTCTAACTTTTGACAGTTTTTCATTTCGCATTCGCGTCTTTCCCCCCTTGAATGTACACATTCATTTGAGTGCATTATTATATATATTTGGACAATATAAATCAGAGCTGTCTCTTTTTTTCCGCAGTATCTTTAGTCTTTTTTACATTTATTCTTAGACTGTGCCCATTTACTTATTGTTATTAGATCTATTAATCACTTTAACGCTTAAACGCACGTTGATACTACACGAAACTACCGGGTATCTACGAGTATGTATTTACCAATCGCTAGTACCACTGACCGATTTTGAATGAACAAAGAATCGTTAAAATCCGTCGAAATAATTAAAAGTTTGGCGTGAAATAAGAAAAAGCAAAAAAAAAAAACAAAAAAAAAAGCATGCGCTAGCATATAATTTATCTTTTTTTAAGCTGGTAAAAACGGTTTATTTATCAGCTGTTTACTCAGACTATTAAAAAGATTGAAGATTGTAGCTTAAAACTTGTGAGATAAAGCAGTTGCCAGAGGAACGCGATAAACGATTATGGTACTACTCGGCAAACTCAGCGAGAAATAATTCAACTTTTAATATGGTTCAGGATGCTACGAATTCTCTTCGTATTTGCTCTGTTTAAGCGAAAAAGCGCTGCTAACACAAATAAATGTAAACAACGGTACCAGAAGAAAACGATAATGTTCAATGTATCGGCCTCTCCAGAAAGCAAATAAAACAGCGGCATTTAATATTTTTTCAGACGAGCTATGTATGTTCTCGGAAAAAACTTTAAAATGTCGATGCTACAGTCACTTATCGATTACTCGTCGCATGGATTTGGTGAGCATCATCAACTCGTGTAGTAACTTTGTTTAATTTTTGAAATTTACTGAAATCATACTGCGAAAACTATACAGATCGTCTCTTCATAGAAAACAAAAAAAAATACGAATAAAGTTAACGAATCAGCTACTATTATACCTCCATGGCCAAAAACTGAGTTCTAGTTGAGTATAATTTGCGCTACGACCTTTCTGTTAGCTTTTATAATAATTACTAACATACATACATGTATATGAGAATGGTAATTTTTAAGCACTGAACAAATTATTTCCAACAAATGTTTACATTTTACGATGCGAAAAAAAAAAAAAAAAAAAAAGGAAAAAAGTAGACACTGCTGAACAATTTCATATCTATTTGCATTTTGACCTACTTAAAGTATAGAAAAAAGGTGGTGAAAGTTTCGGTTTGAGTCAATTAATAACTGAAAAATTTAAAAAAATCCTAGAATATGAGTAAATACAAATACGACCCTACTTAATAGAGCATATTTTATCGGTAAAAATAGAAAAAATGTTACGATTTTTAATTTAAAACGATAATTGCAAAATTTTAGAGTTTCTGAAAGTTTAATGTTCTGCCAAGCAAAAAAGATTTAAAGATAACGAAAGAAAAGTGTATCGCATTGTTAAATCAGCTAGGTCTTCATTATCGGAAGTGATTTTAATTCTAAGCATACCGTTCGGGACTCTAATGTAATTAATATTCGAGGAAAAACGCTTCTAGAAGCATATAATTAACCTGACGTTTTAAATGTATGTCAGCTGTTGAGGCTACTTGCTGGCCAACTGATCCAAGTATAACTCAAGACTTATTGTACTTCTTTATACGAAAAGATATTCCTATGAATTACATATAAATTACAAGTTATAAAGAGTTAACTTCTGACCATACTCCTGTTCTACTAATATTTAGTGATATACAGAGTTATACGGAAACAGAAGCGACTGACACTTACTAATAAATTTACAAATTGGGATACGTTTAGAAATCAGACTAACGGATCGACTGAAAAATAAGCTTAAAAACAATCCAAGGACTGGAGGCGCATAGTTAACATCTCATTGGAGCTATTCGGGAAGCTGCGTAAATTGCAACTCCAACTCCGATTAACAATATTGTCACGCAAGAAAATTGCTACTCGCTCGACATCAGATAACCAGTCAAGAAAAGACGAGCATGGCACAATAATAGAAGACCAGAAGGAAAACAATATTTAACCGCGTCAGCAATAAACTGAATAAATTAATATTCCGAACAAAACAGGAGAGTTATTCGGATCATATGATCAATCCGAGCCCTCTTGCGGAAAAGAATTACTCATTATGGAAGGCAACGCGCTACTTCAGACGACCAGTTGTTAGAATACCGGATTCGGTATCTGGCTTCGCCGTGATGAAAAAAAAGTGAAATTATTCGCTCGACATCTCTCGAGAATATTCCAACCGAATAGCCTCCAGTCGAATCTAATAGAGCAGAATCGCCTAAACAACCAATCAAATTTGTCACTCCACTTGAAGTAGCAGGCGAACTCGATAATAACGACAATCTTAAAAAATCACTAAGAATCTATGTGAGATCTCACCAGGACTATTAAAAAAACTGGCGAGAAAAAGTATTACGCTCTTCACATGTATATTTAATACACTTGTACACAGCTGGAACATGTACCAAAGTGTTTTAAATTAGCTAAAATCATTCAGATAAACCAACGGAAGAAGTCAAATCATATCCACCGATTTCACTATTTGCCAGCTATATCAAAACTATTCCAGAAGTTACTTTACAAACGTATCAAACCTCTTACTAACAACCTGATCATCAGTCTGGCTTTTGCAGGAAACATTCAACAACTGATATCAAATACATCGCGTAACGTCATGAATAGAAAAAACATCTAAACAAAAGAAATACTGCTTAAGTGTGTTTGTTGACATTTGTGCATTTGATTGTGTAGTATTTTACAACTGTATTTATGCGATCGTTGATTTTGTGTGTCACATGAAGAAGCTACATCAGCACTTTTTCCGATACAAGTAGGTCTTCCGCAAGGTAGTGTCTTAGGGCTTATCCTGTATTCATTGTATGTAGCGGACAGTACAACAACTGTGCAATGTTCGCTGACGATACAGTAATATCGCCAGTCAGTCATTCCCAGGCTAAAGTAAATAACAATTTGCAACATGCTCTGGATCGTATAAGTGACTGGACGAGAGATCGGGAAATTCAGTTAATTGAACAGAAATCTGTACGTGTCACTTTTGCTTTACATAATATCGGGTTCCGTGTTATATAGTCGTCCATATTAATAACCAGCAAGTTTGCAAATTCTTGAAATTAATTGCGAATAGTTATACATACATATGGATTCAGAATTAACACGGAAAACTCATATTGATCACAAAGTTGTCCAAATACGAAAAATAAAAAAACACGTCAAATGCACTGGCTCATTGGGCGACACTCTGAAGCAGGAGAACAAACTTGTAATCTATAAAACTGTTATACGCCCAATACGGATACTTATGGAGTACAAATATGGGGATGAGATAACAAATCGAAAAATAATCCCAACGGCTGAGAATAAGTTTCTTCGGCTTAATGCTCGTTGGTTTCAACGAAATGATGCACTCCATACGGATTTGCAAATGGGTCAACGAAGCGATGCATGATTATATGCTCGGCAACATCAGAAACGACTTCACTATCATCCAAATCAGGAAGCCTTGCCGCTTAAGCGCTTTAAACCTTGTGACTTGGTTGTTACGGAGTAATATAATAAACAGAGCTTAGTCATTTACCGCTGCACATCTAATGCTAATTATTATGAGTTTTGCTTATTTAGATTAGATTTAAGATTACAGAAATAAATTAGCCTATCAGGTTTTTCAATTATAAGTGCATATTAATTTTTTTTTTGGTTGTGGACTAATGTATTATTTTCAATTACAAATAAAAATAAGCAACTGTAAAGAATAAATGTATAAAGCGTTACTTTATTAACATTCAGATATATTAAATAAATAAGTTAATAACAATATAATAATATTTTTTATTATTAAATTAAATTTTACGTGCCATGTGCAGCAACTATGGCTAGAGACACGGGAGGAGAAGGAGGATTAGATCAGTGAGTAGAGTCCGGACTTATGAAGGAAAAGGATTAATAATATTTTATTACAATATAAAAATCTATAGTAACAATTTTTTTATGTAAACACATTTACCGCAAAGTAAACAGTTTAATCTCAATCGGGGTATGTATAATTTCTTCTCCAGAGCCTCTAGCTCCAAGAAGTGTATTCCGTGGTCTTCCCCAAGTGTTGCTATGGCATCTCTTCCTTTAAACTGCCTTTCCTTGTTCTTTTCCGATGATATTGTTCTTCTTACCTCTTCTTGCGACATCGCAGCTGCCAATGAAACGCTTAATTCTTCTCTAGCTTGTCGTCTGTTCATCTTTCTATTTCTCCTTCCAAATCTTCTTGCATGATTTTCACTCTGCGTCCGTACAATTCCGCTTCTGTTAATATTTCCCTGAATCGGATGTCACTTCCTCGCGTTAGTTGCTTCTGCTATCTTGGAGTTTACCGAAATAGTCGACTAACCTTTTCCGAGCATATCAATTATCTTTCTCGTTCTAACATTAAAAAACTGAATTTATTGACATCCTTATCACCGACACTACTTCCTTTTTCCATACGCCAATACTTGTGATTGGGAATATTACTCATTATTTTAATTAGGGCCGAATCATCTATGTTATCAATTCGTAGATTAGATCCCCTGTAATATTGATCCGCATAACGATTTTCTGCCTCGTTTTCTTCGACCGCTAACTTTACCCTGAATAATTCATTTTTCCATTTTATTGGCCCGAATTATATGACCAGCGAAAAATGATAACGTTCTTCTTCTAATTATAGGTAGTAGCCGCTGTTTTTCATCAATTCGCAGTTCTTCCAAAACACGGACTTGTTGATTCTATGCGCCGCCCATGGTATGCGTAATAGCTTCCGCTGGCACTTCATTTCGAAGGCTTCCAGTTTCCTTTCCGATAACACATTTATAGTCCATGCTTCCGATCCATATGACAGAATCGAAAACACCCTAGTACTTTTAGCAGTCTTACTTTAGTTTATTTCGATATCTTATGATCTCTTCATATTGCCTCGCTTGCCAAAGCTTTTCTTATTTTAATTTTACGATCGGAGCCACCTTGATTTGTTGTGCAGGCTCCCAGATAAGTCACTTCTTCTCTTATCGGGATGTCTTTAATTAGGTTTCCTACTTGCGGTGTAGTTGCCTCGTCTTTGTTGATTATTAAAAGAGAGCATTTTCACCTGTTCAGCTTAAGCCGCATTTCGTTGCTGGTATCTTCGATTTTGTTCATTAACTGATTCATTTCCTCTTCTGATTTCATCAATCTATAGTACGATTTCTTTATTGCTCTCTTATATTTTTACACTATACCGATATACTATAACCATAACCAGTGATGAGAGTATAATTCAAACATAACTTCTTGTTAGCCCCTTTTCTTCAATGGACGTATTGCAGTTTTCAAGTACGAACGTTTTACGAAAGATTACAGTTCGTAATCAATTATAATACGAAAATTTATTAACCTTTCAAAAAAGTGAAGAACATAAAGTAACAAAGACTGACTACTAATCGAATGTGTTCAACATGTGTCACGTATTGTGCGAGACGATGCAGATAGCATGCATGCTCACGCACACGTATTATAACAATATTAATTACCAAACCGAAAATAAAGTTACGAAAAAAAAGGATTAAACGATACAGATTTTTATAATACGCATATTTCTTTTATTAACATTAGGTGCTTCTAAAAAAACGTTTTTAATGTAAAATATTGAGTGTTTTGAAACGAAAAGCATGTAAAACACCTTTTTAGGACATGAATTGTAAAAATGCAGACAGTTTTGCAAAACATAAATTAGTTATTGGCAACGTGTCGGAGCGAATTAATTCAAACGATTAACGAACTATGAGGTTCTCATGTTGAATTCTTCAAATATCTTTCAAAAAGGAGAAAAATATAATGGCACAGAGAATAGGATTACATTTGAATAAGAGCGAAAAGTGCTCAAAAGCGGCAAAACCATTTTTATTTCTTATTTCAGTAATACATTTTTTTTTTTTTTTTTTATTTTTTTGTTGTCAGTGATTAAAATAAAAAAAGCGTAGCGTTCGTGAACGTGTACAGAGAGTTCCGTTGTATTAGGTCAAAGTCGCTGTTACAGTTTAAGGTGGAATATATATAAGAAAGTTCTCTTTGTAGGGAACATAAAAAGAGGCAATATTGAAGAAACGATGTGATGTTTAACTTTAGAACTTGCAGCGCAAAGGAATTCTCGGCTGGAACTAAAACGAAACCGGCAGCTTTTAAAACCGATTAAATCGCGTTCCGCTCTAAGCCATTCAGATAGTTCGATTTCAGCGCAGCTCAGCGGCACCTCTATAAAATTAAACTGCTCCGACAAAAACAGCCGCCACCGACTGATTGAAGAAAGCCGAGCACTTCGATCTGAAAGCTGCTTCTTATTCCGCCGGCTAGCAGATAAAAAGCTCGGCCCTGTTTCGCAGCGGAAAATCTCAAGCGATTTGCCCGTCCTTCGACTACCGTTCATCGTACGAATTATTAAAAGTTTGAATAATACATCCCTTGGGCCCGATAAATTACCGCCTATAAAATGTTTAACGAGAAAAATTTCAAAGGCGAATAAAACAAAATTCGTTTAATCAATGAAGATAAAAATTTACCTTTCATCGTTATTTCTAAAGTGACAAATATAGTACCGAAATCATCCTATCCCCAGACGCTTATTCTGGGATTTGTTTTTTTCTTTTTCGTTAACTTTATTGAATAAATTTGTACACTTTGCTCATCTTTACCGTGAAACGTAATATCTAGTAAAAGTGAATCTGTGTGCAAAAACAAAAAAAAACAACAACCTATAAAAAAAGTTTTTATGCAAATACTAGCGAATGATATAAAGTCTGTTTTCCGCTTATTTGAACTTAATGAGGAATGGTTATTTTTATTTATCATGTATGACAGTGGAAATGCCGCACGAACAAAACATCGCAGCCTAACACCGCACTAGCCAATTATATGATATATGGAGTAATTTTAAAAAATTGAATAGACACATAACAAATCCTTACTTAGTATTTCCCTAGCCTCTCGTGATCCAAAAATATCTTACCCAATCCTTCAGAAGACTATCTCCAAAAATGGTCAGAAGTCAATGGTCTAAACCTTTCCTTCGCAAAGACAGTGTAGGTCGATTTCAATAATGAATGATTATTAGAACTCCTTTCCAAATAAACAACACCATAATTCCGAGCCGTCTCTCGGCCAGGTTCCTCGGCCTGGAGTTTAATAGTAGATTAACTTGGCGCCTACACATTGATAAACTAAAATCTGAATGTACAAGTTCCCTGTCAATAATCCGATTACTCTCCAATCCTCAACATTCATTCCAAATTAATTTCCCATATTTACAAATCCTTGATCCGAAGTAAAATAAATGATGTGTACCAGGTGTACTCCTCAGCATTTCTAAGTAACCTGAAAAAACTGGATACCATCCACCACTCTGCACTACGAATCATATCAGGAGCCTCTCATACAACACCGTGTAGAAGTATCTGTGCACTGACGGACACTCCTCCACTGAAATTCGATCGTTCCCTACATACCCTGCGGTGCAATATCCTATTCCTAAAGCTGTCATATACTCATCCCGAAACCCCATTACTCGCAGCATTCACTGACGACCCGCTACCGGGCCTCACCAAGCTACTCCCGAATGTGAATGTCAATGACTCCACAGAATGCCGGGCAACAGCCACCAGTTCGTTACATCTGTATCAAAACTCGAGCCTGTACCAGTTAACCTGTCGGTTCTGCAAAAGTATAAGTCCAACGGCATGTCGGAGCAACTTACCCAGGACGCGTGTGGAACAATAAGACAGTACGGCAACGCCATCGAATGTTATACAGACGGAGCAAAAGCAGCACCCGTCAAAGAGAAGTCGCCAACCGCTTGCGCCTTCAAAGTGAAGGTAGCAATGACAACCGAGCGATTACTGCTCAATTCTAGGTACTGAATTATGCGCAATACGCTTTTGTCCGGAAATGATCCTGGCGTCCACAGAGCCAATCCGTGACATACTATTGATAGCAGACTCATTAGTGGCGGCTAAGATGATAGGAGGTGGAACCCCGGAGAGGAGGTTAACAAACCAATTCTTGGCACTCATCATGGAGCTGCAGTCAAAGGGTTATAATTTAATCGTGTTGTGAGTCCTAAATCATGCTGGAATTCCAAGGTATGGAAGGGCAGATATAGCAGCTCACTCAATCATTACAGCCCCGAGTCCACAAAATATCCTTGGGCTCTCTCAAATATCAGATGCAATACGAAGTCAAATAATGGAACAATAGAACCAAGAACACACCTCCTCCCCCTCCCACCTCCAGACTATTAAGAAGTCTGTAGAGCAGTGCCCACACAAGTATATTATCGTGCGCTCGACCGCTTAGGCCTTGGCCACACGCGACTATCCCACGACTATTTGTTGGAGGGCGGTCACCCTCCAACCACTTGTGAGCCAGCGGCGGTTGATCATATTCTCATAAATTATCCTACTTTCCAACCCTCCAAAATGAGACACAAATTTGATAATCTCAGCCAGGTCTTCTAGAATTCAGAAGTGAATCAGTTTTTCAATTCGTCAGGGACAATGGATTAAGGGCAGTCCTTTAACCGGAGATTCTTGAGCCGTAATAATCTAGATCTTATACGAGGTCCGCAGTCTAACTAAGGTTAAGAAGTATAAAAAAAATACAAAAAAAATCCTTACTGAACAAGTCTCACCGTGAGCCGTGCAATTGCATGCACCATTACAGCAGTTAAGATTTGGTCAACCATTTAAGGGGGATTAGAGGAAGCATTATGTAAAAGAGCATTTAGATACAGGGATGAACGGAACGTTTAAAATTGTTTAGCAGAGGTGGAAGTGATGAGCCGACAACTGCTGAAAAATGGCGACTTGTGCGAAATGAAGTTTTCTTGGAAAAGGGATAAGTGACTATAATTCTTAAACGATTAATGGAATGACAAAAGTGTCGGGGAATACCTCTGCTTCCACAATCCAAGCCGAAGGGTTATTGCCCTTGTTGTCCATCAAAAAAAGGAAATAGATAAGAGGAGATCTAGGACCCACCGGACTGACATTTCTAAAGTCGGATAACAATTCATATTTTGCAGACACGCCAATACAACTCTTTGAAAATAATATATTGTCATGAAATATTATTTCCCAGATTGTAGAAGAATCGAAGAAGTAAGCTCTGCATCTAAATAATCATGATCCCAATATCACACAAGGTGAGATGATAAAATGCTTCGCTGGTATTTTATTATTGTCAAGGTATAATAATAATCATTTTCCGGGTAAACGTTATTACTGAGACAGCCAAAAATGATATGAACAATGCAATATGGTTTTAGCTGCAATCAGACGGAATGGATTTGAAGAAACCATGCGTTACGTTCATTTTACAGATGATATACTCAATTAGGTCCAGCAGATAAAATATATAAAATGCGACCACTAATGTGTATATTGCAATTAGATGTGTTCCATATGAACGCTTATCATATGATGAAGCGGTGATTAAATATTTCGGCCGTTATAGTTGTAAGTAATTTTTACACGCTAAACCAATATGTTTCGGTTATAAATCGTGATGTTTAGCAACAGATATTTGGATATTTCATAGATTTATCACAAGGAAAGAGAATGCACGAACCCGTGAAGAAGAACTGTCCGGAAAATTAGCTACTCCATTATTATTTATGCCAGATAAATTACCGAAACGGCCGTGTAATACATATATTCTTCTTGCTGTCCCGACCGATCTCGATCATAGGTGGCCATCTAGTGAAGTCTTAATAATATTCTGGTACCGCTCTCCGTCGTACGCGGAGTCTACCAGCCGCTCTGTATTTAATCCTGTCCACATCTTGATATCACAGAACCAGGTACGTTTCCTCCGACCAACTCTTCTTTTATCTTCAATTTTTCCCATCAAAATGGTTTGTAGCAAGGTGTACCTTGTCCCACGGATCAAGTGTCCAAAATATTTCAGTTTCCGAATTTTTTTTTAAATTAATCAATTCGTGGTCTTTTTTCATAACCCTGAGTATCTCCTGGTTGGTCTTCTTAGCTGTCCAGGGTACTCTCAAAATTCTCCGGTAGCACTACAATTCAAAGGCTTGTAATCGATTCAGGGTATTTTTCTTCAAAGTCCACGTCTCACAGCCGTATAATAAGATGGACCATATATACCATTTTACAATTCGAACCCTTAATTCCAAGCTAAGATCGTGGGCCATCAAGGTTTTCCTCATCTTGTTGAATGCACTTCGTGAGTGCTCAATCCGACTTTTGATTTCCACTTCAGATCCTCCTGTAATGTTCAGCTGCGCACCTAGGTATTTAAATGATTCGACTTCCTCCAGGCTATCTCCATTAATGTGTATTCTGGGACTGATGTTATTTCCAATGACCATTATCTTTGTTTTCCTTGCATTTAATGATATTCCATATTTCCGACTAATCTCCTCTACTTTTTCAATGATCAATTTCAGTTATTTGGCACTACCAGCTATTAAAACTGCGTCATCCGCATAACGAATATTATTGATATATTTTCCACCTATTTTGATACCTATTGTACTGTCTTCCAGAGCTTCCTTAAATATTTGTTCTGCGTAAATGTTAAACAGCATTGGCGACAAGACACATCCTTGCATATACTGGAAATCTATTCACAAGCTTCAATCTACTCCATAGGCTTCGAGGAGTGAAAAGCACTCTGGAACAATAAGAAATAATCGATTCCGAAAAACTGTCCTGTGTTTTAAAAAAATATGAAACAGTTCTGCCGGGGCCGTTACCATTGCAGTCCCAGTAAGCAAAATGATACACTAATTGTGCGATGAAAGGACTACGGAATAGTTACACTCTAATATACATGGAGCACAACTAATAAATAAAGCATTGTACTATTCCAGGGAAATGAAAAGAAGTGATTAAAAATATAACGCTCATATGGGTGTTATTGACCGCGTGGATGATGGCTAGGCAATGCAGGACTGGAATTGAAGGAAAAAAGCGCTACTAGTCAATATTTACCCAGCTATTAGACGTTGCGGTGAATAATGTCTAACACCTCTATCGGAAGAGTGTGAACGAGAACTGCGCGGAAGTGCAATTTCGACGTGAGCTAGCAGTAACTTATTTCACACAGTTCGGCAAGCCCATTACTTTTCTAGGACCTAGTCGAAGACTTTCAATGGCTGCTGACACTCTAAGGTTTGATCAGACTAGTAATTTTGTAGCAACTGGACCTAAAAGAAGTTATCGAAATGAATCATGTTCTTCAATTAACAGAACAGAATGCGAAAACGTGTGATGTTGGTCTAGAAATTGAAATTAGTTTTTCTTCCGCAAAATTTAAAAGGACACTAAGGGCGTTTTTATTATTAAATTAGGACTTTATTCTTTGTTTTTCATTTTTTTTGTTTACAGTACACTTAATGTGACAGTTAGACGATGGGTGGAATTTGTTTTTAAAGCCAAAAAAAAATAATAATAATAATGTGACAGTTGTTTAGTGTAATTTATAATTTTTTGTTTATACCGATAATGTTTTAATATCTTCATATACTTTTAAATCATACTGATTCAATATTACTTACTTCGAAATATGTGTGGCGAATTCATTAAATGCATTAAATTATTATTTCTCAGTCTATCTATTATCAAATTATTGAATGTTCTCTTCGTTACTCTTTTGAATTTTTTGTTATTTCCGAATTTGGGCAAGTAAAATTTAAGCACATCGAACCGGAAGAAAATTGAGCTTTAAGAATATATATTATGCATTTAATTCGTTCTATTTACAACATTCGTAAATACGAGTGAAAGTAATGTTGTTGCAGTCGCTTTATGTTTCAGAAACTTTTTAATGCTACATTCGTGTACAATGTTTTTTTAATTTACTCTATTAATTTATATTTTCGCCAATGAAATGCGGACGCGACTTTACCGTACACGTTCACGGATTAAATTGATATTAATTTTAATTAAAAATAAACTTCTACGCTGTTAAATTTTCATTAAGAATGTCTTCATGCCGGCGACGAATAATGCCTGCAAACAGCAAATCGTTCTAGACGATTTAATTAATTTTATCGCTGCAATTCTTCGAGACCGTATTCTAAAATTTTCTAAAGACGATGAGGCCATGAATAACGATAGGTGTAAAATGCAATATTTAATTTGCTTTTTTTCACATTATTTATGTTGCTGTTGATATTATTCGGTTTACTAAATATACTAAGAAATTCAGTTACAGTCAAATGAGATTAATCGTTTTAAATTGTAATCTGCGAAAGCAGCTTCTATCGAATCCAAATGAACAAACGGGTCTATAAAATTACATTGCACACTAGTAATTAATAACAGAGCACTTTGAATTATTTTACGCGGCGAAAAGAAAGAAATATTTCATTTGTTAAAGTACAATCGCGAATAAAAGGAAAATATAGAAAAGCGGTAATTTGTGTTAATTCGAATAATCAAAAGATTACAATGTAAACTAATAAACAATTTAAATTTAACAAATAGCGCTAATTGCACTAACACAAACAGGAAAAGAACTAATTACACCCATACATAACTGGTACAGAATTATGCCTATTGATAAGGGCTTAAATTTGAAAATATTGATTTAAGGTACGCTTAAGTAACAATGCTCTAAATTGTATCTGCAAGTTATTTCATTTGCAATTTTTATTCGAAATTGTATTTTTTTGTTATTGTTTTTTCTTAAAATTACCCCGATTTTATAATTTTTTATTTTGTATCCTTTTTTTAATTTTTACTTGTCGCTACATATGACAAATGATATTTTTGTTTTTAATTTTTCTTAATATTACTTAGCTATTATTTTCAAAATTTTCTTTTTTTTATTCTAACTATATGCTCGAGAGTTTAAATAACTGCACTAGTCATTATAACATGTTACAAAAAATATCACATTTTTCTGAAGTTATTAGCACTCAAAAACGTAAGGACTGATCAAACATTTTTTTTTCTTTTTTTTTCCTTTTTTGACCCGACGAGGAACCATTTGGCCACTGACTAGCAGATGGATCTGCAAAAGGTTATACTAAGATTCTACTTTTTTACGATAAATTTAAATACTGTAAATAAAGTAGCCTCTCCACAACATAAAAGATAGTGCAACTTGTATGCGGGAAAGATGTTCCTAACGCTTAATTCTTTAAAAAACATAATCCTATAATTTTTTAATTTATCACGGTGAAATAACAGATGATTAACATCGTTCACAAATCGATATATAACACTTGGTCGCTATTACATGCCGAGGAATCAGAGAAATTCAAAGCTATGCGGGAGTGTCGCATTCTCGATCTACATATAATAGTAACGAACCTGCGTATAAAAAAAGTCGAGATACTTTTGGAAAAGGAAAAATACCAGAATACGGGGGAAGGGGATTGAAAGCTGAATGATATTATATCACCTACCAGTGATTAAGTTTCTGCAGTCAATCGGGTTAACACCCGCTGTGTTTGACAGATACATAGTTCAGCGTTCTTCATCACTAGTTGAGCGCGTAGAGGGGGTTGTCGTCCGTCATCCTCCTATTCCTTCAGCTCGTGTTGCTCGACAGTCACTCGAGCATTGGTGGGCACCCTGTGCAGTTGAAGGTGAGCGCTGTGTACCTCACTGATATGACGCGCGCTAAAATGTAAGTATTCTGTATTGTTTGATACCTTTACTTTTTCTTACTATAAGTTGTGATACGTTGTGATTATAATTATTTTTGTTAGAATAGGTATTTTATGGGTACTCATGTATCTCACAGATACGGCGCGTGTGTTCATATTACACCCCACGCGATTACTTCTTTTTTTTCAACTATTTCGTTTTAGGTGAATTTTTGAATGACTTAATTTAGATCAATTTTTAGACTAAAACTCAGTGTTTTCTCATTTAGATTCAATATGGCGTCCAAAAGACAGTTTGATCTCAATGACCCAAGAGACATTGACTAAATTCACGAACTCCTACTTCATGGCTGCGACGTGAGTGATGATAAACCGCATTTTGAAGATGAGGATCACGCCCGCGTTTTTCCGCTTTAGAACCCTCAAACCTCATTCCAGAGGTTCCTGTAAAGGACTGTGACACTGATACAGAAGAAGAGATTGAAGAAGGAGAAAAGAACTCCGACACTGGACAAAGTGATTCGAACACATCAACTGGTGATGAAGACGGCGAGAGCTTTTTGGTTTGTCACAAAAAGCAGAGAAGAAAGGTAATTGACTCGATTTCATGGAAAAAATCTCCGTATCATCTAGAATCGTGGGCTTGTTTATTTAATGACAGTATGCTAGAAATTATTATATCGTTCACAAACTCATATATATTGACAGCACCGGAAACGCTAAGAACACCGACAAAGCCGAGATCAACGCATTTATTGGCTCTCTACATTGCTGGAACGTATAAAACAGGGAAATTGAACCTTACAGATTTATGAGCTAGTGATCGGTTTGGGATTGAAATATTCCGTCTCACCATCGGTTTGAATAGATTCCGGTTCTTACTTCTAACTCTAAGATTCGATGACAAAGAAACCAGAGAAGATCGAATAGCACTAGAGATCGTCTTGCTCCTATCAGAGACATTTTTGATAAATTCATTAAAAACTATAAGGGGAGTGTTATCATATGGGAGAAGATGTCATCATAGACGAAAAAAAATTAGAGGCTTTTAGGGGATATACCGTCTAAGCCAGATAAATATGATGTTAAAATTTTTTCTGCCGTCGATTCATGTCTGTATTATACATATATCATGAAAATATACGCAGGTAAGCAACCTGATGGCCCATTCCAGGTCAGCAATAAACCTGTAGATGTAGTTCAACGCCTAGTAACCCCTCTTCAAAACTCAGGCCATAACATCACTACCGACGACAATTGATTCAACGACACTACTCTCCTTGGCACTCTTTCAACAGATTACGGTCTATCATATGTGGGCACACTAAAGAAGAATAATTGGCAAATCCCGAAGGAGATGAAAGATTTGAAAAAAAGAGAGCCATACTCTAGTATTTTTGCATACCATGAAGAAGGCACTATGGTTTCATATGTGCCACAAAACAAAAACAATAAAAAGAACGTGCTTTGATCTCGAGTATGCACACGGATCGAACGATTGATGAAGAAAGTAATGAGAGAAAAAAAAGCCGGATATGATTACTTGTTATAATAAGCAGAAAATTGGTGTCGACATGATGGACAAAATGTGCTCTACATACAGTGTCCAAAGAGACACTAGAAGGTGGCCAATGGTGGTATTTTTCACTATTCTAAATGTTGCTGAAATCAATAGCCAAGCCATTTTGTCTTGGGAATGTACAAAATATGCCACTTCGCCGAGTTTTCCTTCGTGATCTCGGCAATGAGCTCATAAGATATCAGTTGTTAGTGCGATTGCAGCTCAAAAAAGCTTGCCACGCACTATGGCCTCACGACTTCGAGAACTTCTTCCAAATGATCAAATACCGCAGGCTTTAAGCAACTCTGCAGCTACTGATGCTGGTAAACGGAAACGCTGCCAACGTTGCTAGGACGATAATAAAACGACCAGGTTCACAATTGTGCCTATACTTGTGTTGCTAGCTGTAAAGTTGAAATTAAAGAAAGTGATTTAGCCTGAATTTTTCTAAATCGACTATCCCCCTTATATTTTAGTTTTTTATTCAGATACCAGAACGAGCTCAAAGAACTGAAAGTTACGTCTGTGGTATTAGAATGTAACGTTTCGAAATTCGTATAGATTTATTTACTTCAATTTGTGATTAAGATGTATTTTTTTTTAAATATATTTATGGTCTTTTTTATTTGTCCGCAAAATACGAAAAAATTCAATTTTGTTTTTTTTAATTCAATTTACTGACCGTGTATTTCACAGATACGACGCGTTTATTGGTGTTCCACCAGGGGGCGTGTGTAATGGAGTGTTAATGTGATTATGAAATCTTATCTTCTGCTGTAGTTCGAAGGAGGAAATAAATGGGAGTCTTATTGCATTCGAAGCCGCTTCCTTGACTGCGCGGTCTAGGAGATCATTCAGTCCAACTCCAGAGTGTCTAGGGATCCAATAAAAACAATTATTGATAATCACATGACATTTATGTTTGATTTCATAAACCAACAGGTTACATTTAAAATTAAACGAACTACTATCCAACGTGATTAAGACGCTTTCATTGTCGCTGTAAATTGGCCCGAATGATCAGCCAAGAAATTGTGCATGGTTTCATCCTGAGTTCTCCGACTGTAGTATAAAAGAATGCGCTTTACAGTAGTTGTAAAACTAGTGGAACCCCCTCAAAGATATGACCTTGCGGCAGAGATATACATATGTCCCAACCGCAGTCTATTAAACGCAAAGAATTATTTTCTTGACAGATAAAACATGGCCACAAGCTTCAACGTTTGACTTGATGGCACTTATAAAAGCTGATTGCTGTAATCAAAATGAAATCCATTCTTTTTTCCTGTTCTTAGAAATTATTTCTAGCTGTGGGGCATTAGATGACATAAGGCAAGATAATTTTGATTTGATCGTCGATAACATTTGTTTCTGTTGAAATCTTATATGCATCTTACCCTAGTAGAGTCATTATTTGTCTTTATTTTCCATTCTATTGGACCTGTTACAGTGAATGGAGAAAAATCAGAAAATCCGTAATAATCGAATATTTTTATATTACCAGAATCACGTAACAACTATCAGAGAATTCCGTACGATTCGGCTTTAAACACAGAGTAGTAATTACATAATTACACAGCCTGAACTTTACCTGTAATTATATAGGCTCATGCTGTGTAGGGACAATCTTTGGGGCCCTCCTTTAACTCATCTGTATACACCAGTAGCTAATAAATGTGACAGCTGGTGCTGTTTCCCCCAATTTTCCCGGGGTTTCCCCTGATTTCCTCCGATTTTCCCCGGGGGTAGGTACCCCGAGCGTCCAGGTTTCCCCCAATTTTCCCAGGCAGCTGCTGAAATTTCATCCCAAATTCTCATCCAGGTGCTCAAAATTAACCCCAATTTCTCTTTTAGAGCCCAAAGTTACCCAAGTTTCCCCTGATTTCACGGATTTCCTCCGAGTTTTCCCTGTTTACCCCTGATTCCCCTGGACAGTTCCGCTAATTCGATCCCTAATTCCCATCAAGGTAGTCAAAATCCACCTCAATTAGTGTACAGGTGCTGAAAGTTCACCCTAATTTGTATCCATATGGTTAAAATTCACCCAAGTTTCCCCAAAATTTCTTCAAATTTTTCCGATTCCCCGTTCATACTGTTATCTGTAAATGCGCTCGCACCGTTTCCGCGCATATATTCAACATAGCCTTAGCCGCCATGAAAGTGTACTCGCTTTCACATACCCGCGCCTTCTATCATCATGTGTATGTATTATACATGACTCTGCGTGTAATATATGTAGCATACCTTTTAATTTTCATTTTTCGTGGTTGGGAGGGGTAAAATTTTGCCGGAGTGATAAAAACGTTTGAATCTCAACACTTAGAACCCAAAATTTAAAGGAATTTTCCGAGTCGTGCTCCGTTCCGGCATTTTTTTTTTTAAATTTTATTTTTAAAGAAAATATTTGAACGTTCCATCAGTCGAATGAGAGTGGGCGAGTGTGCTGCTACGAGATGTATTATGTAAGCGCGACCGCGGCTGTAATGGAAATATTTAAATGTTCCAGCAACTAGTTGAAACTGTCACCAGGTGAGGTGAATTCCAGTCGTTCGTTTTGAAATTAACTAGCCGATCATCTATGCACACTCTCACACGCCACCGATAGAAACCTGTTCACGATCGCTACACGTTCACACACGCACACATATACACCGCCACCTGATATATATTTTTCGTATTTTTCCGCTTCCGACCTTATATTCAATCCGATGATTTTTTTTTTTCAGTATTCTCCATTCGTTGCGTTGCAAAAGCAACCCGTCCATTCCTGCACACATATCAAGCATTGAGTTAACCTGTACAAAGGTACACTGTACTATTCCATGCACGCTCTGCCCCACCACTTCGTACATATTTTATTTTCGAGTCTAAGTATTATTGAATTAGCCTAAGTATACTTTTCCTTTACGCTTCTGTTCATTTCTTCAATCCATTCATAATTTTTATATTTTTTATTTCTATGATTCTAAAAATAAATCTGTCAATGTATTACCCACTCTCTCACTCGCACAGAATGTACCCTCCCACTCATTTGCTACAGGTACTTCTCATATCGTTCTTAATAATTTTTTTCAAATCTAATATTATAGAATCAGCCTAATTATATTTTTTTTCGCTTCCAATCATTTCCTCCGTCCGTTGATAATTTTCTTATTTTATTTTTTTCTAAGGTTCTAAAAATAAATCCATTGATATCTTCACTAGTATGATTGCGTAAACATCTTCTAGCGGTATTCCTCATATTGTTCATAATAGTTTTTCGTATTATGGAATTAGTCTAAAATATATTTTTTCCCCTCTAAAGTCTTTTTCCAAACGTAAGTATTCAAAAATTAATTCGAGTATATTTTTATTTAACGTTGTTTCATATTTTCCCTCTCCCCTATCCACCCTACACAAATTTCAATTCTTTTCTATTATTTTTCATGAGTACATCCCCCTGAAACTACAGTGAAACCATACCATTCATTCCCACGCACCCATCTGCTAATAATTATTTTCTCATCATTCATAATAATTTTTTTCGAATCTGTTAGTTTAAGATTATTTCATTTTTTTCAAACTCTAAATATTTTTTTTTTTTCAATATCTTCCATATTTTCCCCCAATATGTCCGCATACGCTCATAATGCAAAGGTACTCTGCTTATTTCCTTGCATGAATGTTGCTATGCCGTTGATTTCGATCATGTGTCAATGTCATCGAGTCTGCCCAGATCTTCTCCTTCATATCTTTTGTAGAAAAACCGGTTGACATGTACACACCTACACACAAACACCCATAACCCAAAGATCACCTGTAAATTTCGTTCATCTGCGTATGTAACCAGCTTTCACCAAAGGAATGTGGTTTTTCTGGTGCAACCCGCCCTCTTCAAAGACATGCATTGTGCTAGAATCTCGAAAGGATCTGTTCAGGCAATCAGTATTAGTGTTACATTAAACGTGTAGAATTTGTTGAAGCTGTGTTCTTCACGCATTAATAAAAGTTTGCTCTAACGTTAAAAGTAATAATTTTCTACATTCTTAGTAAAAAGTTAAAAATATTATTCAAACATGAATAACAATACCGATTCGATTGATATTAAAGTCGACGAATTTATTCAGAATTCATTTTCGAGTGATAGTGTCTCACATACAACTTCATCACCTCCATCACAGCAATCAGATGATGGTTATACAGCAGAAGGATCAACATCTGTACATAATATCATTGGTCCTGTATTATTATCAGAACAAGCAGATATAGCGGAATATTTTGTAGATATCAGCATCCATATAGATTGTGATTATGGTTTTCGAGTAACTGAACTAGCAATGATTGATATGTCTGGCAGAAAGTGTTTGCATACACTGTATAAGCCAAGCAGAGCATGGCATGCATCAAAAATGCCACATTTACAATGTTCTTCGATGAGTCATTACTTGAAAAATCCTTCATTATTTCTCTATCCCCCCCCCCCATCTTAACTTAAAGTACTGGTAATGATGAATATTACAAAAATCTGAACCAGTTGTGTAAAGTGTACATATAATTATTGTCTAATTTTCGAATATAATCCCACATAATTTGTTCATATCTTTTTAGATTAAAAAATTTTATTTTTTATTTTTTCTATAACAAACGAATCTAATTGTTCAACTTTTTCATGTACATCACGTACATCAAGTATTTTCCACAGCTGTGTGAGTTTTCATTAATTTGTAAGTCACAACCTAAGACCTGGAGAGTTCTCTCAAATTTTTTAAAATCTTTCATAATCACATTTTTATAAAAATATATATTAAGTTCACATGTTATTTAATATTTTTTTATTTCACAAATATTTTGTCTATGAGGTGTGTTGATCAATAGAGCAACAGGTAGAAAACCTACTAGCTTACGAGACACAGCATGTTCAAAGAAAAAAAACGAGCTAGCACAAGCAGATCAGAGTTGCAACGTGCGAATGAGAGATATATTCTCGAGAACAACAGCTTGATTATAAAAAACGTTGAAGATACATGCATCTATCAGTGAACAATTATCACATCAAACATAAAAAGGTTGACTAAAAGATTATTATTTTCTTTTCTCCTTCATTCTCGCCACTATTACCACTTGCGCCCCACTGTCAAGACCTCTGAACATACATTACTAACCTCGCCGATACTATAATATTTTTTCTCTGTGTTACTAAATTAACCCAAGTATATATTTATTCAATTGTTACGCAAACATTTGTTCAAATCTTTCGTAATATGTCGTGCACACATTTATAACCCACAGACACCACTCGCTTCATTACCACAAATACATCTACTTATCATAACATAGTTTTTCCTGAAATTGTAGAAAAATTCTCTTCTCCCCATTCTTCCAGGGTGATTTATTTTCAAATTTCAAATCACGCATAATTATTTTAGAATCAAATTAAGTATATTTTATCATTTCCAAAAAATCAATCATCTCTGTACGAGACGTTAACTTATTTTCACATCAAACATATTATTTTTTTTTAATCTACCGTACATATTATTTTTTATCATTTAAATTTTTTTCTCAATTCACAAATAGAAAACATATTGTTGTAAACATACATACATGACGAACTCACTCCTCATAATTACATCATGAATTAATTTTTTCTTCATTTTTTTTTTTACAATCGTGAAATTGTAGTAGTGTTTTTCAATTTTTTTTTTATTTTCCATACATGACAAAAGCAATAGAATCACGGCATCTATGAATGTGTATACAGTACGCTTCCAATAACCTATCATGCACTTTTTTAAATTAGTCCAAACATACTATTTTTTCAATAACAAAACCGATCATATATAATTTTTTCTTCTACATAATCACTAATCTATGAAAACACTTGATTCGTTTACTCATACTGTAGCAACCACTCCTTTTCCCTCATGCTAACAAACTTCAAAATTTAATAATATAACACGAAATTAATCTAAATATCTGTTCATGCTATTAAAATTAATATATCAATCTTTACATTCCTTTTGTACATTTCTGAAAAAAATCCTACAACATGTTTTAAAATTAATCGAAGTATACTATTTTATTACCTAAAATCAATTATTCTCTCATACAGTTTTTTCCAATCATACATAATGTTTTTTCTGTATTGTCATTATTACAAAGTCATACAAAACAACAACACATTTTTAATCATAATGAATCATTCATTCCATTCCGTTCATGCTATATACCATTATCATTCAATTCAACGTTATGAAATTAGTCTAAATATACATTCATGCTAGGAAAGTTATTATCTCACCCTTTGCATTGTTCCAAGATGATTTATTTTACATTTTTTCTTTAAATTTCCCTCATACTATTATTTTTGAAATGTAGGATGATAACTATGATTAAAATTCATGATTATGAAGAGAGAGATGCATGCTGAAATTGTATTGTCATTATATGCGAGATGATGTGTGATTGTGGGTGAGTATGGATGCATGTAAAATATATGAGTGTGTTAGTAGAAAACATCCGTTCAAGCGTGAACACAGGTACAGATACAGTTATAGAATGAGAGAGGTAAGAATATATATTTTGTTATATTTGATATGTGCATGATAAAGAGGTTAACAAAGAATAATCACATTATCCTCACAACTTAGACATTGAGTTATACCTTTGCAATATTTTAGATGTAAAAGCAGTGACATTGACATGTGGTAAACGTTTTCATCACTTTTGACTAATTATAACGAATTTTCCAACATTTCTCTTCGTTTTTCCTACATTTTAATACTTTTACACCGTTTTAGTCAATTTTTGCTATTTAATGCCATTTTTTCCAGTGTTTTTACCACCTTTCTCACAATTTTCATCATTCTTTCATCATCTTTGTTAGGTTTTTTCTTACAACTCTTTAACATTTCGATCGTTGTTAGTGATAACCATCATTATTTATGCTTTCAATCCTTCCACTTCAGCAATGCACACATACAGCTTAGCAATCGCAGCAGCCGTTGAACGTTGTAGGACAGCAATCGTGATCTCCATATGATTATTGGGATTTAAAAGTCACATCTTTGAACGCTTGATCTAATGCATCAACATGATTTTTTTGTATTCGCCCACCCGCTGCTGGAGGTTCCACTTAATATTCTCAACAGACTATCATACAGTCGTTTAATAAGAGAATCTGTAAGACCCGAGACATTTACTTAACGTTTTCCCAACACATTCACAGACCTACCCTGTACACTAAGGAAATCTTTAAACATCTCTGTAACCATTCCTTTTAAGCTGGCGGGAGCAAGGAACTCCTATAAACGTTTCTCAATCAGCACTTCTTCGTTCATCGCCCATAGTTTCACTCGCCATTGCACAGACATGTAATAAACATTTTCTTCTTTTACTATTTTCTTATGCTTTAACACTATTACATCATTTTTCCTCGCTTCTAACTAATTGTAACCAGTTTTCCATTATTTCTTAGCATGTTCTTCTGTTTTAGGACCTTTTTGCACTATTTTTTCATCAATTTATGTTATTTAACATCGTTTTTCTAGTGTTTTACTACCTTTCACACAATTTTACTCAATTTTTCCCACATCTTTGAAGATTTTTTTCATTTATCTCATACATTATATGTCCGAATGTGACGATTAACTAACCTTTTAAGTACATTTTATAATCCGATACAAATAACGAAAGATCTAATTCAATTTTGTTTAAAATTTATTCAATAATTTTTATGACATTCATCATAATCAATAAAAATAATCATTGCTTCAATGCATCATTATTAACTGTTCATAATACACAGCATAAAAAGATTAATTTAACTGATTATATCCTTCGTCTACCAACTTTTCTTGTATCATACAAATTTCAGCATCTACATCAGTATTTTCCGGTTGTTTAGATGTGTGTAGTATCAATAATCATTCAACCGCTTCATTAGGTTCGTCAGAATAAATTGATAAAAGGATCTTCAAGATTTACTTTGCGGCATGTGCTATATGTACGTTTCTTTTTTGTTTCACCAGGATAAACTTTTATACTATGTATGTTAGATTGAAACGGAGATCGTATTTTTTTCTGTATTTAGGAAATGGAGTTCCCTTTAATACACTAGTAACACATACATGAGATCCAGTAAATTCCAGTATTTCTTCATATAGAGCTAAATCATTATTTGTTTATTTATTCTTATCAACATTCATTTCCATCTGTAAATGAATCAAACCTTGTGTGTAAGGAAATTTGGTTAGGGTTCTTCCTTTTCCTAAATAAATTTCATCACATTCACGATTCCATAGAAAGTGGTGTTGATCCCATCATATACTCATGAGTATTAGCATTATACGGTATTCAATATACTCGATCATTTATACAGATTCATCACCAGATATTTGAAATAGATCAATTTCACATATATTAATAGACTTATCTTAAACAAGAGGCTCGCTTAAGGAGCGATATCCTATTCTAGGACGGTTGACTGTGAAGAAATCGCAGCATTTTGTTTTAGCTAGGAGTTAGTTCCGTTATCAGCTTTAACTTTTGAAGAATCGTTACCTGGGAAAGCTAGTCGTGATCCATTGTTTTTTTCAATTTTGTTTCGAACGCATAACAGGGGGCATTGAGCGCATCATAATACTCGATGAAACATTCAAGTCTGCGCGTTACACTCACATAGCCTGGGATCCGGGAAAAGCACTCCTTGGGTTTTATCATTGATTTGAAATAAAATAGGAAATATTTCAGCCGCTATTGGGGGACGCTTAGGAGTAACTAGTTTGTAAAACATAAACGAAATGTAAGGAATCCGTAAAAAGCAAAATTCCACAAAATTAGGATTTCGATTCCGAATTAGCTAGGCAAAGCATACGTTTCGATATTTAAAACAGAAACAATGTCGTTCAGCCTTATGCCTACTACATTTTCATCTATCTCGAACGCGCATACAGCTAGTGCAGACTTGACTATATCTCACCACGTATGTTTTAGAATAGGTGGAGCATTCATCAAAAATGTCTAATGTTTTCCAAGTGATGGAGATGTGGCTGTTGCAATAGAATTTATCCGAAAAAATGATCCCAAGGGAGAGGAAAATTTTAGGGGATAAGTTGAAATTCAAATTACGTTGAAAGATAATAGTTATTCATTTCTGGAAAAGAGGGTCTTTGGGAAATTCTACGCTTGTATTTAAATAGTTCTTTGCAGGCTATGAAACTATATCATGGTACGTAAAGAATCTTTGGTGGGATATTAGGTAGGAGACTTGAAGAAGCAAAACTACCATTTAATCAACGGAGGCGTTCGGAGGTTTTTTTTTTGTTTATTTTATTTTTTAAATTTTTGTTGTCCATTGAAAAAAATGCAAAATTTTAATTTAAAAAAAAAAATATATATCCGAATTGTTTGGAAAAATGCGAGCCGGATTGGAAACAAACAGGGAAATAGGTTGCACAGAGATTCTTTTGGAAATGCACCAAGTATAATAGAGAATGAAAAAGGTATAAACCTTGTTTAAATGTACATTCGTACACACATTTTGTTAAATAGTTAATAAAATAAATAAGCGCTATAACAAATATTAAATTATTTTTTTGATTTTCATCTTTTTTTAAGCCGGAAATAGATAAATTAGTGATTGCCGAAAATCAAGCAACATCACTTTATTCAATAAAATAATTCTATCTACACTTTCAATGTTAACCATTTTGAAATATTTAATTAAAAATCGAATATTTCGATTCATTTTTAATAGCATAGATGAACCAGACAATCAAAGTATAAATACTCAACAACTCTCTCCATCTTCTTCCGCAGAGGGCGACAATCAATGTAGCATTCAAGCCTCTACAAAAGTTCCAGACCTTATGCTGGAAAACAACTTGGACTTACAACAGCGATCTATCAAAAGGCAACTCTCATCATCCTCTTCGCAATCTTCTGATCTACCTCAACTCCATCCGGAGAATCTTAAACCTCCAAAGAAGCCCAACAAACGAAACAAATCAGTTGTCCCGCCAGATCAGCCTCAGACTAACAGTCATCACGCCGAGATAGACGCAGAAGGCAGCGCTCCACCCTCGATGAAACAAATATTCCAACCACTGGAGGAAAAATTTATGGAAAAAGAAGGCTCCTACCCAATATCTTTTGTCAATTTTCAGCTATTTGTCGACATGTGCCAAGGAGCGCCTATACTTCAGGACATAGCAGCTGAATTCTCCACAGATATTCCTGCTGTTATCCAAATGCTTCGGGACAATCACCCCTTATTAACGGACAGATCAATGAAAATTCGTTTCACCAAAATAATTAACTAACTTCAAACCGAATTGCAAATCGCGATCATGAACTCCCTTATATTGAATTGGAACTGCAACGGAATTTTCGCTCATTATGAAGAACTAAAGTTGCTTATCTCTACATATCATCCAGCAATAATCTCATTGCAAGAAACAAGGCTCAAAACAAATCAAATACCAAACCTAGCTTCTTATTCTGTCCTGAAGTCCCCCCCACCAGCTGGGCGCAATGCCCACGGGGGTGTCCTATTAGCAATCTGGAGAAATCTGTCATTTCAGCACATCCGACTTAATTCAGAGCTTCAAAATCTATGTATTCGTGTCCATCTTGACCAGCCTTTCACTCTATGCTCTTTCTATCTCCCTCCACAAGAAACTGTAATTGTAGCTGATTTCCTCACTTTAATTCAACAACTTCCGACACCGATAATTCTCGTTGGCGATTTCAACTGTCATACTCCTTGTCTGGGCAGTAATTATACCAATCCTAATGGTCGCTTAATAGAAAATCTACTAAACACTCTTAACCTATGCATACTAAATCCACCGGAGCCCACGCACTATAGTTTCGCGTTTCGTACATGGTCTAAACTAGACTTAATCATTTCATCCCCTCAAATAGCCAGTTCCTTAATGGTATTCCATCATGCTGATCTCGCGGACAGTGATCACGTTCCCATGCTGGTCAATAAAATCGTCAACTCAGCGTCATTAGGAACTCATATAACTCACTGGAATTACAGAAAAACTGATTGGTCTCGCTACAGAGCCCAATGCCGCACTAGTTCGCTGAACTTAACCAAGGATATTGATTTCGTAGTGGATAACTTCACCTCAGCTCTACTCAATGCAGCACGGTCAAACACCCCAGCGCCCAAACAACCCACACGGAAGCTAGTACCATGGTGGACGACCGAATGTGCTACTGCCATTCGCCTCAGACGCAGTGCACTGAGAAAACTAAAATCGGCCCCCACGATTGAACTCCACACAGCTTACAGGAAAGCTCGTGCAAAAGCAAAATGGACAATCAAGCAGGCTCAGCGAAAAACATGGAGAGATTTTACCTCTACAATCACAGCATCAACACGAGCAAGCCTACTGTGGTCAAAAATCCGCTCTTTAGACCATCTCTCATCTAACTTATTTCCCGCAGCTATCAAAGTCAGCAACTTCCGAACAAGCGATCCTACCGAAATAATCTCTGCTTTCGCCGATCACTATGAGCATTCTTCCACTGGTACAGATAACTCGCACACTGCGGAACAGCTTATTTCCTTCAACTCTAATTGTGATAACGAGCCATACAACCAGCCCATCACTCTCCAAGAACTATCCTCAGCTATCAAACGCACAAAAGAAGCTGCTCCCGGTAGTGACAATATACACATCTCCATGCTCAAAAACGCTCCCATTGAAACCCATCAAGTCTTACTCCAAATATACAACAAGATGTGGACTGAAAACACTTTTCCCTCGGCCTGGAAGACAGCGATTATTACTCCCATCTTGAAATCTAACAAAAATCCTGCACTCACAGAAAGCTACCGGCCAATATCACTAACCTCGGTGTTGTGCAAAATTTTTGAACGAATAGTTCTCTGCCGTCTGAACAGAATATTAAACTCGGAAAACCGACTACATAAATCACAGTTTGGATTCCGGAGCGGGCGTTCTACGTTACACCCATTGTACATTCTTCATAATGCTATAATAGAGTCGTCAGCTCAAAAAACTCACCTGTTAGCTGTTTTCTTCGACCTTACCCAGGCGTTCGACAGAATTCACAGATCAAAAATTATGGCTCAGCTCTGCAAATGGGGCCTTGGAGGTAACTTAGCATCGTTTATAAGTAACTTCTTATCCGAACGGAAATTTATCGTTCGAATAGGAAAGCACTCTTCCTCGTTACGCTCACTAAAGAACGGAGTCCCACGAGGCTCTGTCCTCAGCCCGACCCTATTTAATATTGCTACCAGTGATCTTCCCTCCGCTGTACAACCGCCGGTGCAGTGCTCACTGTTTGCTGACGATCTTACCATTTTCGTGAACTGCAACACCATAAAAATTGGAGAGAAAGTATTACAGAAAACAACATCAAGAATCTCCGAATGGTGCTATCAAAATGGCCTCCAAATTTCCATCTCAAAGACCAAGGCTATTCACTTTTGTCGGATTCGGAAATGCAAACACAAAATTTCCATTAACCTGGATAGTAATCAGCTGGTCGCAGCTTCCTCCGTTCGTTACCTCGGTCTACTTTTTGACCAAACTCTATCGTGGAAACCCCATATAAAGCAATTGAAACAATCCTGCTTCCAGAAAATTAACCTATTAAGAAAACTCGCACACACCACTTACGGATCAAACCGTGTCTCGCTACTTCGAATTTATCGCGCAGTAATAAGATCCAAATGTGACTATGCCTCGGAGATATACTCAACAGGTAACCAGAACTACTTACGATCATTAAACATCATCCATAATACATCTCTACGGCTTTCTACAGGAGCATTCCGCACTACTCCCATCGATAGTCTACATGCAGAGACGCCCGAATGGCCCCCAGATATTCAACAAATGGCTCGCTCGTCCAACTTTTACATCCAATGCATCGCCTCAAACTTCAGACCTCCGCGTGTAATTCCAATTACTCTTCAAGCTAGAATGGAAACAGCCGAGACTATCCTCTCACATTACCAGCGGATATTATCAACCATCAACATTAGGCAACCACAGTTAATCTCTCATTCAGCCGCAGTCATTTCACCATGGGACCACAATCCAGTTAAAGTGGATCTAGATTTATTAAATTGCAGCCGCAACGAAAATATTATCTCCGAGGAGGCTAAATCAAAGATATCTTCATATGCCCGCAATGCATCAGTACTCTTTACGGACGCGTCTATCTTCGACACTTTCGTAGGGTGTTCAGTGATAAAAGGAGATGCCGCACTAATTCGATACTCACTTCCTGAATTCTTCTCCATCCTCTCGGCTGAACTATACGCAATACTCTTAGCACTACAGTTCTTCTTGAATCAGGAAACAGACAATTCAGTAGTAATCTGTTCCGACTCCGTTGCGGCTTTGAATTCCATATCCGATGTCTATAACGATAAACAACACCCCATTGCGAAGGAAGTTGCCAATCTACAAATATCTGCCCCTGCTCGCGCGATATCATTCCTCTGGATTCCAAGTCACTCGGGAATTCCTGGAAACGAGCTGGCCGACAGAACAGCAAAGGAAGCTGCAACGATTCTCCCCGTTCCAGACATTCCGGTACCAGCTTCAGATTATGTCCGCCATCTCAAATTGGCTTTGGCCACACTATGGCACCAGCGATGGCTGGCCGTCCCGTGTTCCAATAAACTTCGCCAAATCAAACAAAACGTTCGACCGTGGACGACTCACCTAACCCGACGAAAGGACGATGTAATTGTCACCAGACTCCGGCTGGGACACACACAAAGCACGCATGGCCATCTGCTGCAAAGGACTCCGGCTCCAATCTGCAATATTTGTAACACTAATCTAACTGTTCTCCATGTCCTCATAGAATGTCCTCAGTTCTCCTCCCTCAGATTTTCACATAACCTTCCCTCCTCCTTATCTACCATTCTCTCTGATGATCCCATAATCCTTTCGAACTTAATCTGTTTCCTACATCAAGCAAATCTATATCATACAATATAACCTCACTCCTCGTTAACTTATTATATTCGCTTGTAATTATCCGTGCCTCTAGCCAATAGTTGCTGAACACGGCACGCTAATTCAAATAATAAATAAAATAAATAAATAATAATATTCTATGTTTTTCTTTTCCAGCGGAATGTAAGAATTACGTATAGGTCTCTCCGAAATTCGGAATATATAACGCTAAATTTTTTCTTTTTATTTCTTTTTTTCTGTTTGTTTTTAGAGCTGATGGTGGTAGAAAATTACCGAAAACGTTTTCAAAAATATTAATTCATGTTTTAATTAGTATTTATTAAGTTTCAAATTATTTTATTAGCAATTTCTATTACTTCAACATAAAGAAAACCATTGGATCATTGGAATTGGTCGTAAATTTTTAAAATAAGAACGTGTAAAAAAAAAAAAAAGAAAGTATAAAACAAAACGTAAGAATTAACTGTTGACTCGTCCTAAACCGGAATGCTTCAACCATCATATTTGAATTCATCGGGAAATACACGGTCAAGCTGAAGTAATGAAAAAAGGAGTGAGTGACCCATGCCCTTCTGGTGTAAGAGGGAACTCGATTTTTTCACGGCAAATTTATTCGAAACTTTAGACACAGACGTGATCAGCAGTCGAAATTTATTTTTCAAAGTAACTGGTAAAGGAACTGAAGTGTAATTTTGAAAATTCGATTATTAATCACACTTCATTTTAACGTCGACGAAAGGAATTTAGACAACACGTAGTAGCTGAAATTAAATATTTATATATATATATATATATATATATATATATATATATATATATATATATATATGTATATATATATATATATGTATATATATATATATATGTATATATATATATATATATATATATATATATATATATGTATATATATATATATATATATATATATATATATATATGTATATATATATATATATATGTATATATATATATATATATGTATATATATATATTGGGCTAGAACAAGAAATTATAACCCAGTTATATCTGAATAAAATATATGGAAAATAATAATTATTTGGTGTTCTTGAAATACCCTTATCTACGGTAGAGTAAGATTCTATTTAAAATATATTTATTCCGATATTAGTTTAAACTGGCTCAAAAAAAAAATTAACTCAGTCAGAAGAATATTATGTTTCCAGTCAGAATTTATTTATAAGTTCGGTTTTTACTGTCATCATTAATTGTGAAAACTGCTTTTTTCAATTAAAAAATTAATTAAACATAAGAATATTTAAAATTTAATAATTCTTCTATGAAAATTTTTTCGAAAAAAAGCCTGCATTTGAGTTCTGCATCGAAGAAGTTCTGCTTGATATTAATAAAAAATGATTGCTAAAGCGATGGCACAAAAGATGGTAGCGCAGGAAACAGATAAAAGGTCGTATTATTTGAAAAAAACGATTTAAATATATTGGAAGCAGTTTTTACATAGGGAGTGCTCGATTTTTAACTGAAATTTCAGTCCCTTCAGGAGTTACTTTAATACGACTTAGCAGAACTGAAATTTTGCACTAGCTCCATTTTTATGTATCGAAATAAGATTAGGAGCAAGTAATTCCGGAAGTAACGAAATAAGGACCATCCTAATTAGTAGTAGACAGATACGTGTATACCATTGATACCAATTACGTTTTTCGTACTTAAAATTACCAAATTATTGTTCAACCGAATGTTTGAAGTTTTTTTCCTGTAAACGTAACGAATGTTTGTTTTTCTTAGACTATTTAAAATTACAGGTATATTTAAGTGGTCCTTATTTTAACAAACGACTTCAAAAATGGCTGCTTTCAGACTATGGCTCAAATAGGAGAATGGAAGCCTATGTTCTAATAAACGGGAATACAGAAAATTGCGTTCGGCAAAAGGGGATGATGAACATTCGAAGGAGATAAGCGTAAGCATTTTAACATAAATCGAATATATTCACTCTATTAATAACAAAGGTATAAAAACATACAATATATTATGGCAATCAAAAAAACAAATATAAGAAATATAAAACACTGACTGATTTCGAACTATATCGTTTATGATCACAATGCGTAATGTGTAAAAATAAATAAAGATTAATGTTACATTGATAATAATCGAAAAATCAATAATGGTTGATAGTTTAAAATTAAACTGAAAAATAACAAATAAAAATAGAACAAATTATTGATCAGTTATTACATTTTACCTTTAATAATGCATTTCCTATTGGATGATGTATGTTTAGTGTTAAATTTTAATATTTTTGTGTGTAATAATTTTCTGCAAAATTTAAATATGCAGTATTTTTTGTGTTTTAACATATATACATATCTCGCATAATATTTGAGGTAATCGAATGTTTTTCACTATTAAATGATAGGCAAATGTTGTTTAGCTGTCCGATGTATAATTTTTTGCAGGTGCTACATTTTGAGATTCCAAAATTATCATATCTGTCACGTATATTGTTATTATTTGTAATAGTATTAGGGATATTTACATTATTTATATTACGTAATTTGTTATATACGCTAATACTAGTGTTTGCATTGTAAGCTATACCAATGTGCCCTTTATTTTAAATAATTTCGTTAATTTGTATATTTGAAGATTTATGAAGATAAATTTTAACCATTCTTTTGAGACTTATGTTTTTACTTTTATATTTGATATTTCGTTTATGTATTTTGTTAAGGGTGTTGACTATATGCAGTAAATATATTTTTTTTTTTTTTTTTTTTGGGTTCGTCTAGAAGGACAAACAAAGGAAAAAGGACGCAAGAAACTCAGATCTTTACACGATCAGAGATAGCCGACAAAAAAAAATCAAAAGCCTGGACAACAGAAGGAGAAGGAAGGAAGAGAGTGAACGAAACACTGTATGGAGTGGGAATACCAATTTGTAAAAAGGAAGTGAATAATTGTTATTGTAGGCTATCGTTCTTATTCAACTCATTGTTTTTATTATTATTATTTAGAGAATTTGTGTGTTTACGATTTATATAATATGCTGGGAGTGCTGTCTGCTTATGACTGTTCGGATGATTTGAATATAAATTATTATATCTGTTTTTTTTTTGTTTTTTTTTTTTTGGTATATATCGTACATCAATTTATTGTTTTTATAGGTTTAAGGCTAAAAGATTTATATTATTATTATTACTGGTTCCGATTGTACATTGTATTTTTTTGTTTAATGAGTTTAGGTAATTTTTTTTAAATTTATTTCTAATATAAAGAGATTTTCTTAATGTTGTAAAAATATTTCAGATAATATAGCAGATATTGATGATCCCATGGGGACATCAGATGGTTGCGTGTGTAACTGTTATTGCTGGAAGCAAAATAATTTTGTTCAGTTATTATTTTTATTGTGCAAAGTAATTCACACGTATACATTGGAAATTCATTTCTAAAGATTGTTCTGTGACGATTACTACTTCTTCAATAGGAATATTTGTGTATAAATTTGTAATGCCAAATAAGATAAATTCGCAATTATTACGTATGTGTTTATTGCTTTTAGTTTTTCAACGGGTTGAATTCTGTTTTTTATTGAAAAGTTATTTTTTAGATTGTTCTTTTTGTTTTAATACGTTACCTATAAATTTTGCTTCGTGGTATGCTGGAGTAGTTATGTAATTTACCCCAATGGTATAATCTTTGGTTTATGAATTTTTAATAAAGGTTATAATTTAGGTGGTTTCGAATTAGATATTAGCAATTTGTTTCAAAAATTTTTTTTATAATTTTTAATGATTGATTTAAATTTTTTCTGATATTTATTTGTAGGATTCTTTCCAAATGATTCGATATTATTTTCTGTGATAAAGTTATTAATTTTATATAATAATTCATCTGTATGCATTAAAATTACAGTTGAACTTTTATTTACTTCGACGGTATAATACAGTTGTTGTTAAAAAATTTTAAGTTTAATTGTTTTATACGAGTAGTTTTAAAAAAGCTGAGGTGTGCTGATTTATTAATTTATTATCCGCTTCATTGTTAATCGAGTATATTTTGTATGCAGTTTCTTCTTACGCGACATGCATCTCGGCTTCCAATCGATGCGACATCATTTGTGCACGCTCTCTGCAACTCCGTCTATTTCGAAAGCGCATACAGCTGGTACAGCTTTGGACTTATAAACCTTGGATCGAACAATGTATGCTTTTGAAAAAGTGAAGTATTCATTAATGAGCTGTCTATGAGGGTGTTGTCATGGATTCCATCGGAAAAGGAGCCAGTACGAAGAAAGACACGAATATCTGAAAGTACACTCTTAATCGAGTTCTGTACCGAATAGGCATCACTTCAGCGATTCATCTTTTTCAAGAAAAGCGCATCATTTTTATTTGTCGTTTCTATCATTTTTCCGGGTGTATTAAAATTCTTTCTAGATTTATCGAACTCAACTTTCATAATACTGTCCTTCCCGATTTCGTACTCGAAATGTTTCACATAAATCGCCAAACACTATATCGCAGTTTTTCTCCCATCTTGTTCTCATTGCATCCCTAAATACCCCATGTCTCGGAATACAGCAATATTCAAGAGGACCCTCCTATTTGCCGCAATTGCAAACCCTTACGAACAATCTTGCCAAATGAATGAGGCAAAAGAACAACCTCTTCAAAAATATCTCTTTTCAGGAGAATTTTAAATTTAAAACGTCCAATGTAGTGTCTAATGCTTTCTTATACGCCGATCGAGTTTTACTACTCCTTCTTACGATGAATATTTCACGTTCACAACTCTTTCTAGTACCGCTCTTTTCCATAATCCTACTACTTCCCACAAATCTTTAAATCTTTTCTCATTAATCTTCTGCTCAATTTCCTTTTTTTTCCCCATCTAATCGCATTTTGTAGATCGGTGGGCTTTTAACTGGTCCACCATTCTTCCGGCTAATTTTACTAAAGAAAATTTCCTCTTTTCTAACTCCATTAGTATTATAATTCAGTCTCCGTAGTTACTCCTAATTCTTCTTCCTCGATTACTTCGCTCTCAATTACAAATATCTACACAGCCATCATAGAGCCACCTACTTTAAACAATACCTCTTTTTCTTTTTGATTCTCTATCTTGCTTCCTTTCTAATAACACCCATTTTAGTTTAATTCTTTTAAAATTATTACAACACAAAAAAATAAATTAAGGAAAATGAAAATGTTGTTTTACTTTTGATTTATGCTCGCTTTGGAAATCGACGCAATCATCTGCTTCTCAGTGCATACCAGTGGGATTCAAATCTACTCAAGAAAAACGTCATCAGCTGATCAAATATGCTACAGTAACTAGCTTTTCATTTTTTTTTGTTTTTCTCTTTCGTTCTGTAATCTCTCTCTCTCTCCTGTTCAGATGTTTACTTATTTCTCTGTACCCTGCTGCAAAGCACAAACCAGCCAGTTGCTCAAGCGTTTATTTTAGCTTCTAGTGCTTTCTCTTTTTCCTTATTAATTGAATATATTAATGCTGAAGCTTCCTGAACTGTTTTCAAGCATTCTTTCCACAAATACGTTCGCTATAAGAATCTTTATCTCCGAACTCAGCTTCCGTTGTATTATTATTTGCTCTGCCTTTTGCTGTTTTACTTAAGAAGTATCAAATTTGCCAGCGTCTATTGCGTAAACCGCATAATTTGTTTTAATCGTTATACTATTTCCTAGCATTATATTTTCTAGACCGATGTTTTTGAAACTTTTTCCGTTTTTCGACAATTTTTCTGGCACCTACTGCAACCTAACGGCCGAAGATACTTTAGTTTTCTTTTTTTCTTGATGCTTTCGATTCATCGCAACTCACTGGCCCCGAATGAGCTCCTTTCAATTTTCAGTTTTTTTCCACTCTACTTGGTCATCTCTCTTAACATCGTCACTTTTTATTTTATTTTAACTTGACATAAAACTTTTCACTTTTTCCCGAACGTTCTTCCTTTCTTCACTTTTATTCTAAAATTACCTGTTTCCATTATTCTATACATCACAATGTAATCGTCGTAGCCTCGGAGCCCAAAAAAAAAGGGTAATTAATGATCTCAGAAATTCAGATTTAGGCACGACTTTTAATTCAAAGGCTTCCGACTGACCGCATACAAAAGTAATAATGAGTGCTTTTGAAGTCTTCGTTAGAGAAGGTACACATTGCTTTTCACGCTCGCAGTGTTTCTTCAATACTTCCTCTATTCTCTTAACACGACTTCCGTTTATTTCTCCTAATTATAGTCCTTATCACATTCCGGTTTCTTCTTTTTTCAATTTCATCATGTAACCATTTATAATCGATATTAATTGAAACGCTAATTTACCATCGCGAAGTTACAAAGTCTATGTCGTGAAAAGCGTCTTATGAATGTAAGATGTCAAACGTCCCACGAAATTGACAATGAAAATAATACTGAACCACCAGAGAAAAGACTAACGTCCAAATGTTATAACTTTATTGAAACAAAACTGAATTTAATTGGCCAGAATTGTATTTAATTATCAAATTTTCGTTTCAAAGTGTGATTATTTAATGGTTTTTAATTCTTAATAATAAACTTTTCCCGATAAAAAACTCTACCAGGTATCGGCAATGCGAAATATAACTATTATTTTTTTCATAAATTACCACGGTGGCCTTGGAAAACGCACGCTAGAGTCCTGAGGAGCACAAATTGAGAACTTCTGGTGTACAGATGCAATTGGGAATCTCTAAAATTAATTGAATTCATCCAAACGGACACATTTTTTTTTTCTTTTTTTTTTTTTCATTTTATTTTCTCGACCGAAATAAATTTCGAAACAACCGGTAAGTACGAAAACGAAAAAAATCTGAATTAGTTCGTTCCAGAAATGCAATTCGGAGAAATGAAAGTTATTAAATTTCTTCCTATAACAAGAAAACAGCTCCTTTTAGTCCAAAAGCGACTTGTAAATACAATAAATAAATAAGAAAACATAAATCACCTTTAGCCGCCAACTTACCAGCTCTCTTCAACAGGTTATATACCGTGAACCGTTAACGAATTTACCTTTTTTTAATGATTAAATACGCAAATTTTTAAAACGTGCTAGTGTTGTCCGTTCATTAATATTTGTAAATAAAAGATCCTTCGATAGTTGTTTCCATCGTTACGTTTCACTGAAGTTATATTTCTTATAAACTACATTGTGAAATAGACACAAGCAGCATTATTAAAAAATAAAACAAAAAAATAAAAGATATTTTTTTTTCCAGTTTATCCTCCTCGGTGGACTATGCCGAATGTTTTTTCTGTATAATATTTTCTTCTTGTATTAATGAATTTTTATAATTTTCCGATAGCGAAATTTTCTGATACCTTTGATTTATCAAGTAGTTTTAGCAAAAATAATTGACATAACTGATTTTGCTGAGGGTCAATGTGTCGGATATATTTAGAAGGAATTTTCGTTACATTTAAAGGCTCGAAATAATTTAATTATATTTAAGCAATGGCAATTGGTAGTACTTTCGAAGGGTGAGTTCAATTTTATTTCCTTAAAAATGTGACCATTGTGTATTACACAGACCTTTCCTTAACCCTAGATTACCGCCCTTGGAATTCCACCACTCTTTATCACCCACACGTCGAATCGACGTACATGCCCCAAAAATGGTCGTTTCCACGAAAATGTTCAAGGGGAAAAAATCGAATATTTTTTGTATCAAAAATTTATTCGAGTAAACTTTTTTAAATATTTCAGTTTCATAACATGTAAAAATATTGCTTTTGCATTCTCTTAGTTGCATCACTAACGATATGTCTTTCATAAACACAGCAGACTGGATACGTGCTCCTTTACAAACCTACCTACTGGCAACAGCAAAAAAGAAACTAAAATGTTTGGAGGTACAGGTAACATAACATGTTATAAAATACAAAATCGAAACAATTCAAAAATCAAAAGTTTGAGGAAAAGTTTGAAAGAGACCAAATTCTTAGTAGATTGTCCAACGCGTAGGTAGTCTACGTTCTTTCTGCACAATCGGGACAATATTTTCGCACGTGGTGACCACAAATGAACTTCGACGCTTCTTTGGAGGAGTGCCTTTTGCAGGCTGACTGGAATTTTATTCGGGAAGTTGAAGGCATATGAGGGTCGATTGATGGCTCCAACACTTGTCAAATTTTATCGTCAGTTTCTGATGGTTCAAAATCGTCACTTGAAAAATTGTCACCGTTTTCTTCAGATAATAAATAGTCTGGATCTTCGTCAGAAAAGTCATCAAGGTCTGAGTATTCAATATTGTCTTCTTCGGTGTCATTATAAATATCTTGGACGAGAAATTGTTCCTCGACTTCGATTTCAGAAGATGGAACCGATCTCAACTCTTCTGAGATCTCCTCGTCTAAGAATGTTTCTTTCCATTTTTGAAAAACTGAAATTAACCAATAACAATTAGAAACAAATTCCTAAAGAAGAAAAGAAAAGGCCGAGTTATAACCATTATTTCACGTAAAAATGTACCTAATGTATACGAAACAGGTGCATGAGAGACTTGTTACCACCTACACGTCAAAACAATGAGCGTTCTCTTTACGACCTACAAGTCGTTCTAACGTCCTATGTTTCAAGAAAAAAAAAAAAAAAACACTTACAGTGGGTGTGACGCTACGCCCTGTCCTCTCTGCAGCACAGACGCAACTGATGGGAGGGAGAATATCTCCTAGCGGTGCTACTGGAAGTTTTTTGCAGGATGCACGTCGAATCGACGTAGGAGTGGTAATCTAGGGTTAAAGTAATCTGTAACCAAGTTCTATCCTATCAAATTCCAAAGGTTCACAGAACAGTATGTAATTGATGATTTTATTTAGTAATATATACAATATTCCATAAATAATGGAAAACTTCTTATTTAATTTACCGTTTTATTATATAATAATAATTTTCAATATTGCATATTGTTTATTCCATAAGCAAAACTAAAAATCCCATCTGCCCTGTAACAGTGTGGCTTCATTATCAAAGATATCCAACTTTCCTGCCACCTATTCATCCTAATCTAACTACCCGGTCTTGATTTTACGATTTTCCTTTGCTTCACCGTTCCGCTATCGTCTCTGTTATTCGTTTACGTCTTAATCACACTTTCCTTCCTTCCTCATGTCTTCCTTTTTCTTTTCATGCATTCCCCTAATTGTCCTCTCTAATTAACGACAGAGCCGTCTGCGATCCTGACCGTATCTTCTTCGAATGTCCGCCTCTCTTGAATATGCGTGCCATTCTGTATTCCGATCGGATGTCACTTAAGCTGGTCCTTATTGTGCGTCTTATACCTTATCATTCCCGTCGATTTGTTCCGATCATTAGTTCTTTTATTTCATCAATATCTGATCGAGTCCATATTTAATTGATTCTTCTCCCTCATATCGTTCCTAGGATCCGTTGTAGGTGTATGCAAGATTAAAAAAAAAAAAAAATCATAGCACAATAAAAATCTCTTTTTTATTTTATCCGTATTTATTTATTATTATTCTTATTAGACACCATGACACAAAATTAAAAATTATTATAATTACAAACCACAATCTTCTTGCTATATTAATCTATGTCTAACTCGAACAGGACGTACTTGCACAGATACTAAACAATGTTTTTCTGGTTCCAAACCTCCTGCAGCGTTTTTTAAGTTGGAGCATATATTTTCAGAAGCTTCAACTCGACGGTCATGATGTTGAATCTGGTTTTAAAAAACAGATTGTCTATACTGATAATTGGGTCATCCACTCATTTTCGCGAATTTCGAATCCGACTTATAAGAGAACTGTCTTTTTATTAGTACTTCATCGTCAATCTTAACTACTCGTAATTTATTCAAAACTACGCTAGATTGAAGTCTATATAGATAACGTTTTTTTTATATGAATCACGATCTCGAAAATCCGGAACTCATTTACCGGCTTACCAGGTTTAGGCTCCATAATTATTTGAGCCATTTTCCATTGTATCGACATATACTTTAGTCTGAATATAGCATTGAAGATATAAGTTGTTATTTCTTCTTTCTGTAGCTCTTTTAAAATATTAGCTGTTATTAAGTCGTATTCCGGAGCTTTGTTTCTTTTCGAGGCCGCTATTTCATGTCGCACTTCTTTTGGAAATATAGGTTTGATGCGTTGTTGATCATCAGGAATATGCCCCCCAGGAATTCTGAGATCTCTTGCTCATGCTTACTTTTTGGATCAGGCGAGTGTGACTGGAATAAGTCTACCAGAAGCTGTGCAACGATGTTATAGCTTTCTCAGTTTCTAGCCCATTTACCTATTACATTTTTAATAGGCGGGCTGTGTGGAATTGTTTTACCCGCTTAATTTTCTCAGTTACTTTGCAAAGGGAATAATGCTTATCATGGGAGGTACTGAGATTCGGCAGAAAACTTTGCAAATTTTTATTTTTTTCATTTAATAAGAGCCTTCTTTATATGTGAAGTTTTGTCACTTGGATGGCTGTGTTGTGCCATATCCTGCGAGCTTTTCGCTTTTCAGCTAGTTCCTCCTTAATTACCATGGGATAATTGGCAATAACGTCATTATCCCATGTTCCAGCTGGCGCACAATTCTATGCTGGATTTTGAATGATTTTTGTGAAAAAATCGACTGTTTCCTCCAATTCATTGATGGTTTTAAGCAGTATTCCAAGATTTATATTGTTTTCAATTTGCATTTGGAAATTCTCCTAGCACGTATGTTTGTTTGGAAGGATGGCGGCTTTTCTTTCCTTACAATGTTTTTTTCTTTTTTTTTTCTTCTTTTTTGGGCTTATATGCAAAACAACCCATCGGCCATTATATTAGAGCGAGGTTAATAATTTTCGATGACATTATAAATAAATATAATATTCAATACAAGGCGATATTATTTGTAGCCAAGAGCGAACTTGTTCTATATGGAAGGTCCTAAGATTAACCAATGAATTTTATAATGCTGTTTGAGTGTTTTGGTATCGGCTGCATTCGAGGAAAAATAGATGGTCCGCGTCTGTCAACTTATCTCTATCATCCGGGTGTGGACAAAAAGGGGACTGACTAAGCCCCTACTTATATATAAAATATAGTAATCTGGTTCGTATTTATTATAAGGATAATTAGAGAGCGATCGGGCGCTATATCAACAGATTCTTTAACTAATGTATCAACAAAAAAATCTAGAAAATTGGGTATTCCGTTGGAGTCAGTCGGCCAGTAGATTGGTTTTCCGGGGATGATAGATGGTTAAGCTGCAAGGAATCCATAGCATTTTTTAACTCACGCCCTCTTGGCGTGATTAATCTTGATCCCCACAGCGTATGTTTTACATTATAGTCGCCTTCGGCACAATAAATCTCTTGCCCAGATGTCGAAAACACTTTGCAAATAAATCACCTGTTATTGAATATCGAAATATACACTGCTGCGAATACAAGAGATGCGTTTAGTTCTTTCACTACGATGCTTCTGGGAATAATCGTGTTGGTAAGAGTTAAACCGCTAGTGTTGAATACCGTTACGTATGAATATAGCACTCCGTCCACGGGCAGTTCCTGCAGGATGTTGAGTATAGTACAAACTGTAGCCAGTTATGTTGAAACATTTTTGGTTAGTAAAATACGTTTCTGAGACAAGAAGCACGTTAATTTTCTATAACCGAAGGGAAAATTCTGTTTCTAGACGCCACTGCGCTAGACCATCGGCATTCCAAAGAGCGATTCGGAGTGATTTCATTGCTAAGGAATTATTTTCGTGATGAGCTTAGTTAGAAGTTCCATCATTAACTAATGTTGCTTGTTCATTTATTCAAGCAATGATTACAAAAACGGGTTAAGATGGTCATTAGACAATCTTGATCAGCATTAATTAGCCGGTGCTGTGCTGGTGTTGACGGGTTTCCTGGCAAAGCTTGAGAGAAGGATTTGAGCTTTCAGCTGCTATTTATGTGACTGAGCCACCATGATAGGGCTGTTTGCAGACGCCGCATCTGCCGTTTGTTCAAATTTCTGAATATCAGGTTCGTCATGCGTTTTGGTCATATCGTTGAATTTTTGAGGTGCGCTGTTTATTCGCTTGGTTCGCATTCTTTGCAATTCCTTGTAAACTGTACAACCCTTGTAGTTCACAGAGTGGTTACCGCCACACAGTGCACATTCGGGAGGAGCTTCGTTAGCCTTTAAGCATGCAATAGTAGAGTAAAAGTAGCAGCGCATTTAACACACATAAAAGGCCGATTACAGAAACGTTGTGTATGTCCCATACTGTTGGCACCGTTTACATTGAAGTATTTCTACATGTTTGCCTGGAGGCTCAACTTTAATCAAATGAAAAATAACGGTATGGGTTTTTTAGTGAGATGGTGTCGCATATTTATTATTTCCCGCGCCTGAGAAAGCCTTTTTCTTTTAAAGCCACCATAATGTCGTTTGTATCCACTAACAGACGTAGATGCCTGAGTACTTCTCTGTTGGATCTTTCACTTTTTATCTGATAGGTATAAAAACAACCGCACATACGAACAAATTTCACACATAAAGATAAACGGCATCTTACATTATATAAGTGTCCGCCATCACGCTGATGTTATATAGTAGGGGCATTGCTTCAAAGCGAGTCTATGAACAAATACAAACAACTCATTTTGCGCACGTTGCTTAAATATTACTTTCTATAAAAACTGTAAAAGGTAAATTCCAGTACTGACCATTAAGCTTCAAACTCATTACTAATGAGCGTGCACAGAGACACAACAAATGGATAATTTTTTTGGATTTTCCATTTTTAAATTCTTTTTAATTTAACAATATAGTTTAGCATTTCGATATACATCGATAGTTTTTACAAATAATATTAATTTCTTTAATTTAAAATACAAAAATATATTTTAAATTTCAGTGATTATCTGGAAGATCACTCTGCCTATTTGTCTGTCTAACCGCCGCTACGTATAAAGGTGCCAAGTCAATATTGGGTCTGTCAGGATGCTAACGGAAGTTTCTGCCGTTTCAAAAAAATCGAGCCATCCTGGAATTGCACAGGTCCCTATGCAAAATAAGATATTAAATCTTCTTCTAGGAAAAGTTTAGTTCGTTGTTTTTTAATTTATTTTTTTATTTATTTTTTCGTTTATTTTCTTATTTATTTATTTATTTATTTATTTTGTATTACAATAAATAAACTCGAAATGCCCCCCCCCCCCTGCATAAAAAAAACTGTGCCAATAAATCGTTGAAATAATAAAAATGAAATAATAACGCATAACGCGCAAGCCATAATAGAAACTTTTTAACTATGCAGTGTAATGTTAAAATGTGATTAAAAACCATCCGTGAACAAAATTTCTCTCTTATTAACGTAGAAAGCGAAATAATTTAACCAAAAAATTTCTAAACGATTTTTTATTTTAAAAAACTACTAAAAACTAAAATTATGGCTTTTATAAATTAAAATTTTCTGATGAAATATAAATAGAAAAACCAAATTCGACCTCCCTCTTTAAAATTAAAAAAAAATAAAAATTAGTAGTTCGCAAGTTATTTACCCTAGAATATATATATATGTATATAAGTTTTTTAATGTAGTATTTACCATTCGGCACTATGCAAGTGTGCGCTACCTCGCTGCAAAACAAATCGAACCGCCATCTGGACATTAAGCTAGAATAAGTCCCACTTTATTTTTTTTCGGCTGTCTGCCGCGCCGTTAAAATAAAAGCTAAACTGCTGTCCGTTTTTTTTTTTGCACCCGAACTGAGAAGTCCGTTAAATTGATCGAACCTAACGGACGTTTTCGAACTCGGCGGAACGTGCTACGCTTTATTCTAATTTACTATCTTCCGGACTTCCTAAGTAGTCAATAAAAGCGGGGACTGGCCGTTCCGCTAATCCGAACCCCAATTCCTGTCCCGGAGGCGAAAATTCACCCCAGACCGGTAATCCGAACACTAAATTCACCCCAATTCATGTCCAGGTGGTCAAAATTCACCCAAGTTTCCCCCGATTCCTCCGAGTTTCCCCCGGACGGTTCCCGTGCATATCCGCTGATCCGAACATCCAAACCGTGTCCAGAGGTCAATAAACTGACCAAAGTGTTATTCGGGGGCGAAAGTAACCCCAATTAGTGTCCAGGTGCTGAAAGTTCCCCCAAGTTCCCCAAATTTCTCAGAAATTTCTCCATACGTGTCCCGCTCGTTTCCGATAAACCGAACCGATTATTAATTAACATAAGTATATTAATTAATGTCCGAAAGTAACCCAAGTCTCCGCTGGCCCCGCCCGTCCTGCTCCGTTACCACAATTTTTTTCAAAATTCCGAGGCCTAAGTAAGAAAATTCCAAAATTTAACCCCAATATATTATTTAAAGCGTAAATCTAACCCAACACCTCCGTTACACCTCTCACACATATATTTCGTTCCCGCGCACGCTCCGGTCGCCGTCGCGAAAGCGCACGCGCCGATCCCACGCATATTCCAATGTTCACTGCTTTACCGCAATTTTTTTTCAAAATTCAGGACCTAAGTAAGAAAATTCCAAAATTTAACCCCAATATATTATTTAAAGCTAAAATTTAACCTATAACTCCAGTTCACACCTCTCACACGTATATTTCATTCCCACGCTCGCTCCATCCACCGTCGCGAAAGCGCATGCGCAGATCCCACACATATATCTAACACAACGTTATTCTGTGCGAAAGCGCATACGCTGATCCCGATACCTCGATTATTTTTTATAAAATTAACTTAAGTATAATTTTTTTATTTTCCCGATTCCCCGATCTTACTGCCATATGTCAAGACGCACGTCCCGATCCCGCGCATATATCCAATATAACGTTCTCCGCCGCAGAAGCGCACGCGTCGATCCCACGCATATTCCGATGTCCACCGCGATATCCCCGCACACACACGCGCTCCGTTCCCGATACCGCGATTATTTCTTTAATATTTCAAAGCCTAAGTATACATAATATAAAATTAGCCGAAGCATAATTTTTTATTTTTCTGATTATCCGATCTTACTACCATATTCCAAGACGCACGTCCCGATCCCACACATATATCTAACACAGCGTTATTCTCTGCGAAAACGCACGCGCTGACCCCCCGCATATATCGATCATAACGCTCTCCGCCGCGAAAGCGCACGCACCGTTCCCCCGCACGTGTTGTCTGTTTATACTATCGCGATTACTTTTTTTTAATTATTATTTTTTTCACATAATAACCCAATCACTGCTCTGTTGTCTAAACCTAACCGGTTATCCAAAACATTTATAAATTAACAAATCAATTATTTCTATAGTCTAAAATATCCTTAGTCTCCTTTGCCCCTTCCACCCTCTTTTCCGATCGATTCCGTTGTTTTAATATCGAATATATCACATTCTATTTACTTTTACTACGACCATTAAACCCTCGATCGACGCTCCCGACGCCTCCGTCATTTCATATTGAGAGGTAATTATTTTTTTATGTGACCGCTATGAATGCACACCGTCCATTCCCGTACACCCATCTGATGTCGTTAGTTCCCATACCGTTCATAATAACTTTTATTCAACTCCAAGTATTATGGAATTATTCCAATTATATATTTTCTTCACTTCCGATCATTTCTTCTGACCGTTCATAATATTTTTATTTTTCTCCGATTCTAAAAATAAATCCTACAATGTCTTCAACGCGATGAATGCGCACACATCTTCTGCAGATAGTTCCCATACCGCTCATGATAACTTATTCAACTCCAAGTATTATGGAATTATCCCAATTATATATTTTCTTCACTTCCGATCATTTCTTCTGACCGTTCATAATATTTTTATTTTTCTCCGGTTCTAAAAATAAATCCTACAATGTCTTCAAAGCGATGAATGTACACATACCTGCCGTCGTTAGTGCCCATACCGTTCATAATAACTTTTTTCAACTCCAAGTATTATGGAATTATTCTAACTATATTTTTTTTTCGCTTCCGATCGTTTCTCCCGAACGTTCATAATTTTTTTCCAGACATATGTATTCAAAAATGAAATCGAGTATAATTTTATTTAACACGGTTTCATAATTTCCCTCACCATCCCCTATTCATCCTACACAAATTATAATTCTTTCATAATAAATGTTCTAGACCCAGTCAAACAATCAACTCTCGCAGAAGTGTAGACGTTGCATCCAACACCCATTTTACTATCAATTATTGTATATTATTGTTAGATTATTTTTCCAAAAAGTCTTTTGAAATTTTTTTCCGTTCGTACATATTTTTTTTATTTTATTTGCTCGACATCCATTTCCATGCATACACGTTTCCCTAGCAATTATAATATGTTTTATTTATTTTTCAACTCCTCCCAGACTTACATACACGCCATATTGTCACACTCACAGATAGGTTCCTTATTAATCGTGACCATTTTTTTTTTTTTTTTTTGTATTATCCGCGGGAGCATATCACATCAGACCCACACATATACCACACACAGTTATTATATTTAATTTTTAATTATCGATCTTTAATTATTTTTACTGCTATTATTTTTCTGACACATTCACTCCGTCTTACATACTTTACATCTTTTAACATTTTGATAGAGAAAATCTCAGGGCACTAAATAATTTTTATCAACATCGTAACTAAGTTTAATATTATACACATCTCAGTATAATTATTAAACGAAGGAACTATTATTTTCATTGACTATATTGTTGCTACAAACATTAATCGTCCTTTTCCAGGTATAGTCAACCTCTTCATGTATTCGTCTCGTCGTTCTATCAACCTTTGTACCGCTCAATACTCCCCCGCTATTTACAGTTATTCGCTAGAAGAATAATTTTTTAGACTCGTTCAAATACACACATGCACATAAAAAAATCGACATCAACGTCATCGAACACTGATCTCGACATTTCCAAGAAATTCAATCGCTGCTCCACAGTCTAAGATATCTCCGCCCGCCTCACCAGTCGTTTGTAACATTATCGAAGCACCTGCCATGTACCGATATTTACGACCTTTTACAACATACAAATTCACGACATGTATACACCTTTTCTAGAAAGCATGGTGAAAATGAACAATCTCTCCCGATGTAAACCAGCTTGAATGATGTACCGATATTTCATTCATTTTGCAGAAGGTTAATTTAAGGCGACCATGCACCTTTTCTACTAATAAATAAGCAAATGTAACCTTTAAACCTTTCTACCTTTTTGCAATCAATTTACTGATTGTACATACTTTTTATATTTTTTTCCACATACTCCTTGATCGTCACAACCACCACAAAAGCGCACCATCCATTCGCACACACTCATCTGCTATCGTTAGATCTCATATCATTCATAATAATTTTTTCAATTCTATTAGTTTAAGAATATTTCATTTTTTTTTGTTGTTTTTTTTTTCTAACTCTAACATTTTTTTTTTTTTCGAAATCTTTCGTATTATATTTTTTCTCCAATATGTATGCTCACTATCGTAGCGTAAATGTGCGTCGCTTATAACCTTACATGCATGTTGCCATACCGTTGTATTAGATCGTGCGACAATGTTATTGAGTCTGCTGAACAGGATCTTCCTCTTCATATCTTTTGTAGAAAACGGTTTACATGTACACACCTACACTCAAACACACATATCTTCATCTCCCCTTGACTGCGTCTTTCAAACACCTCTATAACCAAAGGAATGTGGTTTTTCTGGTACAACCCTCCCTTTTCAAAGGCATGCATTGAGGTAGATTGTTGAACGGATCTGATCGTGCAGGCAGTATTAGTTTTATGTTAAACGTGTTCATTTTGTAGAATCTGTGTTCTTCACGCATTATTAAAAATTTACTGTAACGGTAAAAGTAATAATTTTCTATTTTTTAGTAGAAAGTTAAAAAAACAGTAATCAAACATGAATAACAATACCGAATCGATTGATATTAAAGCCGACGAATTTATTCAGAATTCCTTTTCGAGTGATAGCGACTCGCATACGTCTTCTTCACCTCCAACACCGCAAAATGATGATGGTTATACATCAGAACAATCAACATCCCTTGTACGTAAAATCGTTGGTCCTGTATTATTATCAGAACAAGTGGATATAGCGGAATATTTTGTAGATATCAGCGTCCATATAAATTGTGATTATGGGTTTCGAGTAACTGAACTAGCAATGATTGATATGTCTGGAGGGAAGTGTTTGCATACGTTGTATAAGCCAAGCAGAGCATGGCATGCATCAAAAATGCCACATTTACAATGTTCTTCAGTGAGTTATTACTTGAAGAACCCTTCATTATTTCCCTGTCGTGAAGAAATATTCATCGCACGCGATATATTCACGATATTGTCCCAAAAACCGAGGGCTCGCGTATATGTTTTAACAGTATATGCTAAACTTACACTAATGGAACTTAACGAAAAGTCTGAATTGTTGCGTGATTTAGACTACGAAATCGTTAATATGGATCAAGTCTTTCGATTATCTAGTATTGAGAATCTACATGAAGAGTATTTTGGTATAAGCAATTTGATAACTTGTAAACACCATAATGAGAATGATAGTTTTCATTGTGCGATGAAAAACGTTATGGTGATGAAGGCATGGTACGATCATGTCATCCGTCCGCTGAAGCTTATGAATAATCTAAATATAAATGATTTAAGTCAGTTGTTCATTACAACCACCAAAGAAATGATAATTACGTTATTTCCAAGTTGTGTTGGAGACATTTATACATTTTTACCAGATAGACTAAAACAGGATGATACGATAAAATCACTTCTACCATGTTTTGAACATGAGAATGATGAAGAATATTATTTCGATGACGATATATTTCTGCATAGTACTCGAAATTGTATGAAAGTAAAAGATTGTATCGACTGCCAACGTACAATTCGCGCAGATTAAAAATTCATTAATTCGATCGTTTTTAACAATTTTGTATATTTTTTCTGTATATTTTTGTGTGTATTTGTACATATATATTTTTTTCCAGACCGTTCGTTTTTATGTTTTCTTTAAAATTTTTTAAATATATTTTTATACACATGTAAATACTGTTTTGTATATATTTTGTATATATTTTTTCCCTCAATATCTATTCATTCTCATATTGTATATATTTTTGCTAATTATTTTTAATCTTTTTCCGATCCTTTCCGATTTCCGTTTATTTAATTTATTTAGCGATCTATCCTTCTCTCCCCCTCTTAACTTAAAGTACTGGTAATGACGAAATTTTCAAAAATCTGAACCAGTCGAGTATAATGTATATATAATTATTTAATTTTCGAATATATTTCCACATAATTTGTTCATATCTGTTTAGATTAAAAAATTAGATTTTTGTCTGTAATACACCATTTTTTTTATTTTTTTTTGTGTGTAATAAGCGAATTTAACTGTTATACTTTTTCACGTACATCACGTATTTCCGCAGCTGTGAGAGTTTTCATCTGTTTGTAAGATACAACCTCTGACTCTAAATGTTCTCTAAATATTTTTTTTTTTGAGCCTAAATATTATAGAAATAGCCGAAGTATATTTTTTTCGTTTCTGTCCATTTCTTCCGACCGCTCATAATTTTGTATTTTTTCTACAATATGTATGCTCACTATCGTAGCGTAAATGTGCGTCGCTCATAACCTTACATGCATGCTGCCACACCGTTGTATTAGATCGAGCGACAATGTTATAGAGTCTGCTGAAACAGGTTCTTCCCTTTCATATCTTTTGTAGAAACAGACTCACATGTACACACCTACACACACATACACACACATATAACCCAAAGAACACCTGCAAACTTCGTTCAGACACACCTGCATCCAACTTTCACCAAAGGAATGTGGTTTTTTCTGGTGCAACCCTCCCTTTTCAAAGGCATGCTTCGAGCTCGAATGTCGAACGGATCTGATCGTGCAGGCAGTATTAGTGTTATGTTAAACGTGTGGAATTTGTTGAAGCTGTGTTCTTCACGCGTTATTAAAATATTCTCAAGAACGATAAAGTCTGTAATTTCCTACGTCTTTTCTCTTTTTCGTTCGCTCTTTATTTTCTGTCTTTTTTCTCTCTTATTGCACGTTATTCTTTTCGCTCTTATTTTCTCTCATTTTTTTAGTATAAATATTACAATAATAATCGAATATGAATAACAATACCGAATCGAATGTCGATAATGTCGCGGATTTCATTCAAAATTTTTTCGTAAATGATAATGATAATGCAATGTTTCCGGACGATTTTCCAAATATACATATGCCGCCAACACCACCACCAGCAGAAGAAACATCATTACAAGGGCCTTCGCTACATTCATTCTCAGATTTCATTCCATTGGCTACATCAACACCTTTAGCATCACCGGTAACGTCACAAGATTTGCAAACTCCGTCGTTAATGCAAGTACCTTTGGTACATGATGAAAAAGAATATAGCACAACAATGTTGGAATTACCCAAAGAAATATTTAACCGAAAAGCAGTCGTCTATGTTAAAGACCCTAACGATCTAGAAAATAAAAATAGTTTCATGTATGCGGTTTTAGCAAAATTTACATCAAAACCGTCATCGATGTGGCAGTACAATATTCTACAGAAAGTATACGATTTCAGCTTTATTCACTTACCGATCCAATCGCTGGCTGATATTGAAACGTTTGAAAGAATAAACGCTGTATCAATCAACTTATACAAGCTGATAGAAACCGACTATACAGATCAAAGTACATTCAACTACAAAATAAAAGTCGTGTACACCTTCCGAAAAAATCACAGTTTGTTAAATCATAAACATCACACAAACATATTATATTGGGGATCTAATGGAAATTATCAATTCGCATGGATTAAAAAATTCAGTCGATTGTTGCGGATCCAGTCGCCGAAAGCGAAATTTGTATGCTGGTCATGTCTCGATCCCATGAATACCGATTACGAACATAATAATACTCACAGATGTGACGCAGTCAGTTGGCGTAATATGCACTATATGTAATTAAATAAAGACGTATTTTTCGTATTCATAGATGTATGTTTATTTTTCAAAAAATCTTTTTACATTGTTTCATACAAATTAATGTAATCTATATAATATAATAAATATTTTCATATGTATACATTTTTGTTTTTATTTTCCATAAACCTAAAATTTCAATTTTACAATCGTTGTTAATATATTCACAACTTCAGTTTGTATTAAATCCTCTCGCTCTTTATGTTGAACAGACGAATCAATATTATTTAACTGTTCAGTTAAGTATGCAGAGTCTTTTTATCTTGCTTAACTTTAAAGATATATGATAGATTCTTTTTTCATTTGACAGTGTAAACGTTTTCTTCTTTTAAAATTTTCTTATGCTTTATCACTATTACAACATTTTTCATCATTTTCTAACTGATTGTAAACATTTTTCCACTATTTTGTAACATGTTCTTATGTTTTAGGACTTTTTGCCATATTTTTTTTTCACCAATTTATACTATTTCGAAGCATTTCATATGACTGAACGCTACTTAAGAAGTTTTTCGATAATTATCACCATTCCTCGCAATATTCATATATTTTAACGCTTTTTACACTATTTTTCACAAATTTATATTTCGCTTCATTTCTAATGTTTGAACGACTCATATGTAGTTTTTCGACAATTTTTCACTGTTCATCACTATATTTTTTTATGTTGTATCACCTTTTATGAAGTCTTCATCAAATTTTACCTTCATTCAACAATATTTTCGTTATTGTACCCTTTCGAACTGCTGTTTTACCCTAAAAGCGAGTGTATATCTAATTTGTTATAATTAAGAAAGAATGTAATGTATATTACAAATTTCCTTTCCTGGGAGTATGATTGTGTGTGCAGAATAATAAACTCTGGTAAGAAGCAGACTGTATCCACTATCAAGCAGGGTGTGTAAAGCGTGGTAATTAACTCTGGCATTGCACATATTGCAAGGTAGTTATGATATGTTTGAGCATAAATTAGTTGTTGTATATCATTCATGTTAGTCATTAAATGTTCACACTGAGAGATGCAAGGGGGGCGTCATCATATGAACCATTACGATTTTTATAATTATAATATACACTAAGCATGTATGTATTACAACGACCACATCAACTCTGTTAAGGACGGTAATGTTTGGGGGTAGATAGTGAACCGTTACATTAGAAGAGGAACATGGGTACATACATGGAAACATCATTAGCGATATTACATCACATGTATGTCATCAAATTTAACTAAAATATTGCGTCCATAGTAAAAAATGCGAGGATTTTTCCTAAGAGGTTAAATTTTATGTCTAAGATGGCGAATATAATAAAATTGATGCGATTTTAGCTGAAGATGGGGTATTTTACACTAAAATCGTTGTTTTACACCTAAAGTGAGATTATTTGGGGAGTTAAACGGTCTTTTTTCATATAAAATTTTATGTTTTTTCTAAATGTGGCTATTTTTTGTCCTAAATGGAGTAATTTCTGTGTGAATGGCACTTTTTAGACTGACCTATATACTTCTTGATGTGATATTCCATTCATTGTGAAGTTATGCTTTGAAAGGATTTGTGTCTGGTTGTGGGAAGTTTCCGAACTTTTCTGATGCATCGATTATAGTATAATAGTTGTTGTGTGTTAGTGAGTTGATGGTGTTTGGATGGGAATAATAAATAGGGGTAAGAGGTGAAGTGTACCACATCAAGCAAGGAGAGTACTGTTTGATAATTAACTCTATCATTTAAACACATTGCAAGACCGTTATAATATGTTAAGTCAAAATTAGTTGTTGTATCTCGTTCAGGATTTTACATTAAACGATCACACTGAGAGACGCGATGGACTCGTCATCATCAAGATCCATGCAATCATTACATTATTTTTCACTAATTTGTAATAACCATTTTTTTTTTAATGTTTTGAACGACTCTTATAATGTTTTTTGATAATTTTCATGGTACAAGCTTCATAATGTAAAGTAATTTTAATTATTTCAAGAGTCTTTACACACAAATAAAGCAATATATCTTAAGTACACTCAACATAATACAAATTTTTACAAACAGAAGTAAACAACGGATTTACTTAGAAATTTTAATAAAACTTAAGAATCATATTATATATGAAATTGCTTGTTTTTTCAATCAATGATCCAAAACTAGCAGGTTTAGAATTATATCAGACCTCTAGTAAAAACCCCAAATTATTTAATGTGGATATCATTGCTACTTTTTACCTCATATATGTGAATGTACATATCTACACATATTCATATATACATATATATCTACATATATACATATATATCTACATTATACATATATATCTACATATACATATATATCTACATATATACATATATATCTACATATATACATATATATCTACATACATATATATATCTACATATATACATATATGTAGATATATATATGTATGTAGATATTTATAGATATATGCATATATGTAGATATATATGAATATATGTAGATATATATGTATATATGTAGATATATATATATGTATGTAGATATATATGTATATATGTAGATATATATGTATATGTAGATATATATGTATAATGTAGATATATATGTATATATGAATATGTGTAGATATGTACATTCACATATATGAGGTAAAAAGTAGCAATGATATCCACATTAAATAATTTGGGGTTTTTACTAGAGGTCTGATATAATTCTAAACCTGCTAGTTTTGGATCATTGATTGAAAAAACAAGCAATTTCATATATAATATGATTCTTAAGTTTTATTAAAATTTCTAAGTAAATCCGTTGTTTACTTCTGTTTGTAAAAATTTGTATTATGTTGAGTGTACTTAAGATATATTGCTTTATTTGTGTGTAAAGACTCTTGAAATAATTAAAATTACTTTACATTATGAAGCTTGTACCATGAAAATTATCAAAAAACATTATAAGAGTCGTTCAAAACATTAAAAAAAAAATGGTTATTACAAATTAGTGAAAAATAATGTAATGATTGCATGGATCTTGATGATGACGAGTCCATCGCGTCTCTCAGTGTGATCGTTTAATGTAAAATCCTGAACGAGATACAACAACTAATTTTGACTTAACATATTATAACGGTCTTGCAATGTGTTTAAATGATAGAGTTAATTATCAAACAGTACTCTCCTTGCTTGATGTGGTACACTTCACCTCTTACCCCTATTTATTATTCCCATCCAAACACCATCAACTCACTAACACACAACAACTATTATACTATAATCGATGCATCAGAAAAGTTCGGAAACTTCCCACAACCAGACACAAATCCTTTCAAAGCATAACTTCACAATGAATGGAATATCACATCAAGAAGTATATAGGTCAGTCTAAAAAGTGCCATTCACACAGAAATTACTCCATTTAGGACAAAAAATAGCCACATTTAGAAAAAACATAAAATTTTATATGAAAAAAGACCGTTTAACTCCCCAAATAATCTCACTTTAGGTGTAAAACAACGATTTTAGTGTAAAATACCCCATCTTCAGCTAAAATCGCATCAATTTTATTATATTCGCCATCTTAGACATAAAATTTAACCTCTTAGGAAAAATCCTCGCATTTTTTACTATGGACGCAATATTTTAGTTAAATTTGATGACATACATGTGATGTAATATCGCTAATGATGTTTCCATGTATGTACCCATGTTCCTCTTCTAATGTAACGGTTCACTATCTACCCCCAAACATTACCGTCCTTAACAGAGTTGATGTGGTCGTTGTAATACATACATGCTTAGTGTATATTATAATTATAAAAATCGTAATGGTTCATATGATGACGCCCCCCTTGCATCTCTCAGTGTGAACATTTAATGACTAACATGAATGATATACAACAACTAATTTATGCTCAAACATATCATAACTACCTTGCAATATGTGCAATGCCAGAGTTAATTACCACGCTTTACACACCCTGCTTGATAGTGGATACAGTCTGCTTCTTACCAGAGTTTATTATTCTGCACACACAATCATACTCCCAGGAAAGGAAATTTGTAATATACATTACATTCTTTCTTAATTATAACAAATTAGATATACACTCGCTTTTAGGGTAAAACAGCAGTTCGAAAGGGTACAATAACGAAAATATTGTTGAATGAAGGTAAAATTTGATGAAGACTTCATAAAAGGTGATACAACATAAAAAAATATAGTGATGAACAGTGAAAAATTGTCGAAAAACTACATATGAGTCGTTCAAACATTAGAAATGAAGCGAAATATAAATTTGTGAAAAATAGTGTAAAAAGCGTTAAAATATATGAATATTGCGAGGAATGGTGATAATTATCGAAAAACTTCTTAAGTAGCGTTCAGTCATATGAAATGCTTCGAAATAGTATAAATTGGTGAAAAAAAAATATGGCAAAAAGTCCTAAAACATAAGAACATGTTACAAAATAGTGGAAAAATGTTTACAATCAGTTAGAAAATGATGAAAAATGTTGTAATAGTGATAAAGCATAAGAAAATTTTAAAAGAAGAAAACGTTTACACTGTCAAATGAAAAAAGAATCTATCATATATCTTTAAAGTTAAGCAAGATAAAAAGACTCTGCATACTTAACTGAACAGTTAAATAATATTGATTCGTCTGTTCAACATAAAGAGCGAGAGGATTTAATACAAACTGAAGTTGTGAATATATTAACAACGATTGTAAAATTGAAATTTTAGGTTTATGGAAAATAAAAACAAAAATGTATACATATGAAAATATTTATTATATTATATAGATTACATTAATTTGTATGAAACAATGTAAAAAGATTTTTTGAAAAATAAACATACATCTATGAATACGAAAAATACGTCTTTATTTAATTACATATAGTGCATATTACGCCAACTGACTGCGTCACATCTGTGAGTATTATTATGTTCGTAATCGGTATTCATGGGATCGAGACATGACCAGCATACAAATTTCGCTTTCGGCGACTGGATCCGCAACAATCGACTGAATTTTTTAATCCATGCGAATTGATAATTTCCATTAGATCCCCAATATAATATGTTTGTGTGATGTTTATGATTTAACAAACTGTGATTTTTTCGGAAGGTGTACACGACTTTTATTTTGTAGTTGAATGTACTTTGATCTGTATAGTCGGTTTCTATCAGCTTGTATAAGTTGATTGATACAGCGTTTATTCTTTCAAACGTTTCAATATCAGCCAGCGATTGGATCGGTAAGTGAATAAAGCTGAAATCGTATACTTTCTGTAGAATATTGTACTGCCACATCGATGACGGTTTTGATGTAAATTTTGCTAAAACCGCATACATGAAACTATTTTTATTTTCTAGATCGTTAGGGTCTTTAACATAGACGACTGCTTTTCGGTTAAATATTTCTTTGGGTAATTCCAACATTGTTGTGCTATATTCTTTTTCATCATGTACCAAAGGTACTTGCATTAACGACGGAGTTTGCAAATCTTGTGACGTTACCGGTGATGCTAAAGGTGTTGATGTAGCCAATGGAATGAAATCTGAGAATGAATGTAGCGAAGGCCCTTGTAATGATGTTTCTTCTGCTGGTGGTGGTGTTGGCGGCATATGTATATTTGGAAAATCGTCCGGAAACATTGCATTATCATTATCATTTACGAAAAAATTTTGAATGAAATCCGCGACATTATCGACATTCGATTCGGTATTGTTATTCATATTCGATTATTATTGTAATATTTATACTAAAAAAATGAGAGAAAATAAGAGCGAAAAGAATAACGTGCAATAAGAGAGAAAAAAGACAGAAAATAAAGAGCGAACGAAAAAGAGAAAAGACGTAGGAAATTACAGACTTTATCGTTCTTGAGAATATTTTAATAACGCGTGAAGAACACAGCTTCAACAAATTCCACACGTTTAACATAACACTAATACTGCCTGCACGATCAGATCCGTTCGACATTCGAGCTCGAAGCATGCCTTTGAAAAGGGAGGGTTGCACCAGAAAAAACCACATTCCTTTGGTGAAAGTTGGATGCAGGTGTGTCTGAACGAAGTTTGCAGGTGTTCTTTGGGTTATATGTGTGTGTATGTGTGTGTAGGTGTGTACATGTGAGTCTGTTTCTACAAAAGATATGAAAGGGAAGAACCTGTTTCAGCAGACTCTATAACATTGTCGCTCGATCTAATACAACGGTGTGGCAGCATGCATGTAAGGTTATGAGCGACGCACATTTACGCTACGATAGTGAGCATACATATTGTAGAAAAAATACAAAATTATGAGCGGTCGGAAGAAATGGACAGAAACGAAAAAAATATACTTCGGCTATTTCTATAATATTTAGGCTCAAAAAAAAAAATATTTAGAGAACATTTAGAGTCAGAGGTTGTATCTTACAAACAGATGAAAACTCTCACAGCTGCGGAAATACGTGATGTACGTGAAAAAGTATAACAGTTAAATTCGCTTATTACACACAAAAAAAAATAAAAAAAATGGTGTATTACAGACAAAAATCTAATTTTTTAATCTAAACAGATATGAACAAATTATGTGGAAATATATTCGAAAATTAAATAATTATATATACATTATACTCGACTGGTTCAGATTTTTGAAAATTTCGTCATTACCAGTACTTTAAGTTAAGAGGGGGAGAGAAGGATAGATCGCTAAATAAATTAAATAAACGGAAATCGGAAAGGATCGGAAAAAGATTAAAAATAATTAGCAAAAATATATACAATATGAGAATGAATAGATATTGAGGGAAAAAATATATACAAAATATATACAAAACAGTATTTACATGTGTATAAAAATATATTTAAAAAATTTTAAAGAAAACATAAAAACGAACGGTCTGGAAAAAAATATATATGTACAAATACACACAAAAATATACAGAAAAAATATACAAAATTGTTAAAAACGATCGAATTAATGAATTTTTAATCTGCGCGAATTGTACGTTGGCAGTCGATACAATCTTTTACTTTCATACAATTTCGAGTACTATGCAGAAATATATCGTCATCGAAATAATATTCTTCATCATTCTCATGTTCAAAACATGGTAGAAGTGATTTTATCGTATCATCCTGTTTTAGTCTATCTGGTAAAAATGTATAAATGTCTCCAACACAACTTGGAAATAACGTAATTATCATTTCTTTGGTGGTTGTAATGAACAACTGACTTAAATCATTTATATTTAGATTATTCATAAGCTTCAGCGGACGGATGACATGATCGTACCATGCCTTCATCACCATAACGTTTTTCATCGCACAATGAAAACTATCATTCTCATTATGGTGTTTACAAGTTATCAAATTGCTTATACCAAAATACTCTTCATGTAGATTCTCAATACTAGATAATCGAAAGACTTGATCCATATTAACGATTTCGTAGTCTAAATCACGCAACAATTCAGACTTTTCGTTAAGTTCCATTAGTGTAAGTTTAGCATATACTGTTAAAACATATACGCGAGCCCTCGGTTTTTGGGACAATATCGTGAATATATCGCGTGCGATGAATATTTCTTCACGACAGGGAAATAATGAAGGGTTCTTCAAGTAATAACTCACTGAAGAACATTGTAAATGTGGCATTTTTGATGCATGCCATGCTCTGCTTGGCTTATACAACGTATGCAAACACTTCCCTCCAGACATATCAATCATTGCTAGTTCAGTTACTCGAAACCCATAATCACAATTTATATGGACGCTGATATCTACAAAATATTCCGCTATATCCACTTGTTCTGATAATAATACAGGACCAACGATTTTACGTACAAGGGATGTTGATTGTTCTGATGTATAACCATCATCATTTTGCGGTGTTGGAGGTGAAGAAGACGTATGCGAGTCGCTATCACTCGAAAAGGAATTCTGAATAAATTCGTCGGCTTTAATATCAATCGATTCGGTATTGTTATTCATGTTTGATTACTGTTTTTTTAACTTTCTACTAAAAAATAGAAAATTATTACTTTTACCGTTACAGTAAATTTTTAATAATGCGTGAAGAACACAGATTCTACAAAATGAACACGTTTAACATAAAACTAATACTGCCTGCACGATCAGATCCGTTCAACAATCTACCTCAATGCATGCCTTTGAAAAGGGAGGGTTGTACCAGAAAAACCACATTCCTTTGGTTATAGAGGTGTTTGAAAGACGCAGTCAAGGGGAGATGAAGATATGTGTGTTTGAGTGTAGGTGTGTACATGTAAACCGTTTTCTACAAAAGATATGAAGAGGAAGATCCTGTTCAGCAGACTCAATAACATTGTCGCACGATCTAATACAACGGTATGGCAACATGCATGTAAGGTTATAAGCGACGCACATTTACGCTACGATAGTGAGCATACATATTGGAGAAAAAATATAATACGAAAGATTTCGAAAAAAAAAAAATGTTAGAGTTAGAAAAAAAAACAACAAAAAAAAATGAAATATTCTTAAACTAATAGAATTGAAAAAATTATTATGAATGATATGAGATCTAACGATAGCAGATGAGTGTGTGCGAATGGATGGTGCGCTTTTGTGGTGGTTGTGACGATCAAGGAGTATGTGGAAAAAAATATAAAAAGTATGTACAATCAGTAAATTGATTGCAAAAAGGTAGAAAGGTTTAAAGGTTACATTTGCTTATTTATTAGTAGAAAAGGTGCATGGTCGCCTTAAATTAACCTTCTGCAAAATGAATGAAATATCGGTACATCATTCAAGCTGGTTTACATCGGGAGAGATTGTTCATTTTCACCATGCTTTCTAGAAAAGGTGTATACATGTCGTGAATTTGTATGTTGTAAAAGGTCGTAAATATCGGTACATGGCAGGTGCTTCGATAATGTTACAAACGACTGGTGAGGCGGGCGGAGATATCTTAGACTGTGGAGCAGCGATTGAATTTCTTGGAAATGTCGAGATCAGTGTTCGATGACGTTGATGTCGATTTTTTTATGTGCATGTGTGTATTTGAACGAGTCTAAAAAATTATTCTTCTAGCGAATAACTGTAAATAGCGGGGGAGTATTGAGCGGTACAAAGGTTGATAGAACGACGAGACGAATACATGAAGAGGTTGACTATACCTGGAAAAGGACGATTAATGTTTGTAGCAACAATATAGTCAATGAAAATAATAGTTCCTTCGTTTAATAATTATACTGAGATGTGTATAATATTAAACTTAGTTACGATGTTGATAAAAATTATTTAGTGCCCTGAGATTTTCTCTATCAAAATGTTAAAAGATGTAAAGTATGTAAGACGGAGTGAATGTGTCAGAAAAATAATAGCAGTAAAAATAATTAAAGATCGATAATTAAAAATTAAATATAATAACTGTGTGTGGTATATGTGTGGGTCTGATGTGATATGCTCCCGCGGATAATACAAAAAAAAAAAAAAAAAATGGTCACGATTAATAAGGAACCTATCTGTGAGTGTGACAATATGGCGTGTATGTAAGTCTGGGAGGAGTTGAAAAATAAATAAAACATATTATAATTGCTAGGGAAACGTGTATGCATGGAAATGGATGTCGAGCAAATAAAATAAAAAAAATATGTACGAACGGAAAAAAATTTCAAAAGACTTTTTGGAAAAATAATCTAACAATAATATACAATAATTGATAGTAAAATGGGTGTTGGATGCAACGTCTACACTTCTGCGAGAGTTGATTGTTTGACTGGGTCTAGAACATTTATTATGAAAGAATTATAATTTGTGTAGGATGAATAGGGGATGGTGAGGGAAATTATGAAACCGTGTTAAATAAAATTATACTCGATTTCATTTTTGAATACATATGTCTGGAAAAAAATTATGAACGTTCGGGAGAAACGATCGGAAGCGAAAAAAAAATATAGTTAGAATAATTCCATAATACTTGGAGTTGAAAAAAGTTATTATGAACGGTATGGGCACTAACGACGGCAGGTATGTGTACATTCATCGCTTTGAAGACATTGTAGGATTTATTTTTAGAACCGGAGAAAAATAAAAATATTATGAACGGTCAGAAGAAATGATCGGAAGTGAAGAAAATATATAATTGGGATAATTCCATAATACTTGGAGTTGAATAAGTTATCATGAGCGGTATGGGAACTATCTGCAGAAGATGTGTGCGCATTCATCGCGTTGAAGACATTGTAGGATTTATTTTTAGAATCGGAGAAAAATAAAAATATTATGAACGGTCAGAAGAAATGATCGGAAGTGAAGAAAATATATAATTGGAATAATTCCATAATACTTGGAGTTGAATAAAAGTTATTATGAACGGTATGGGAACTAACGACATCAGATGGGTGTACGGGAATGGACGGTGTGCATTCATAGCGGTCACATAAAAAAATAATTACCTCTCAATATGAAATGACGGAGGCGTCGGGAGCGTCGATCGAGGGTTTAATGGTCGTAGTAAAAGTAAATAGAATGTGATATATTCGATATTAAAACAACGGAATCGATCGGAAAAGAGGGTGGAAGGGGCAAAGGAGACTAAGGATATTTTAGACTATAGAAATAATTGATTTGTTAATTTATAAATGTTTTGGATAACCGGTTAGGTTTAGACAACAGAGCAGTGATTGGGTTATTATGTGAAAAAAATAATAATTAAAAAAAAGTAATCGCGATAGTATAAACAGACAACACGTGCGGGGGAACGGTGCGTGCGCTTTCGCGGCGGAGAGCGTTATGATCGATATATGCGGGGGGTCAGCGCGTGCGTTTTCGCAGAGAATAACGCTGTGTTAGATATATGTGTGGGATCGGGACGTGCGTCTTGGAATATGGTAGTAAGATCGGATAATCAGAAAAATAAAAAATTATGCTTCGGCTAATTTTATATTATGTATACTTAGGCTTTGAAATATTAAAGAAATAATCGCGGTATCGGGAACGGAGCGCGTGTGTGTGCGGGGATATCGCGGTGGACATCGGAATATGCGTGGGATCGACGCGTGCGCTTCTGCGGCGGAGAACGTTATATTGGATATATGCGCGGGATCGGGACGTGCGTCTTGACATATGGCAGTAAGATCGGGGAATCGGGAAAATAAAAAAATTATACTTAAGTTAATTTTATAAAAAATAATCGAGGTATCGGGATCAGCGTATGCGCTTTCGCACAGAATAACGTTGTGTTAGATATATGTGTGGGATCTGCGCATGCGCTTTCGCGACGGTGGATGGAGCGAGCGTGGGAATGAAATATACGTGTGAGAGGTGTGAACTGGAGTTATAGGTTAAATTTTAGCTTTAAATAATATATTGGGGTTAAATTTTGGAATTTTCTTACTTAGGTCCTGAATTTTGAAAAAAAATTGCGGTAAAGCAGTGAACATTGGAATATGCGTGGGATCGGCGCGTGCGCTTTCGCGACGGCGACCGGAGCGTGCGCGGGAACGAAATATATGTGTGAGAGGTGTAACGGAGGTGTTGGGTTAGATTTACGCTTTAAATAATATATTGGGGTTAAATTTTGGAATTTTCTTACTTAGGCCTCGGAATTTTGAAAAAAATTGTGGTAACGGAGCAGGACGGGCGGGGCCAGCGGAGACTTGGGTTACTTTCGGACATTAATTAATATACTTATGTTAATTAATAATCGGTTCGGTTTATCGGAAACGAGCGGGACACGTATGGAGAAATTTCTGAGAAATTTGGGGAACTTGGGGGAACTTTCAGCACCTGGACACTAATTGGGGTTACTTTCGCCCCCGAATAACACTTTGGTCAGTTTATTGACCTCTGGACACGGTTTGGATGTTCGGATCAGCGGATATGCACGGGAACCGTCCGGGGGAAACTCGGAGGAATCGGGGGAAACTTGGGTGAATTTTGACCACCTGGACATGAATTGGGGTGAATTTAGTGTTCGGATTACCGGTCTGGGGTGAATTTTCGCCTCCGGGACAGGAATTGGGGTTCGGATTAGCGGAACGGCCAGTCCCCGCTTTTATTGACTACTTTCCTACTCCTTATTGCGCCTCCTACATCCCGTAATTTCCTTCGTTGCTCATTGTTTCAGTTCTTTCTACATTCATTCTAACCACATTCCTCCTTCATATTGTGTCTGAGAAGAGGTCCTTTGTCGACGTGCTCACAAAAAAAAAAAAAATCAATATATTACAAATAAAAAAAGTTTCAATGCAGCCTAAAAAAGTTTTTTTTTGTCGTTTTTTTTGGTGTTTTTTTTTTTTTGTTTTTGAGCTTGTCAACCAGGGATCTCCACCGAGAAATAATAAGAAGAAGATTTACCTAATTATAACTTAATTCGATCGGAAATCGCTGAAATAATGGAACCAAAGACACGATATAGGAAGCACAATAGTGAGCAGGAAGCCTTAACCTTAGGAGGAGTAAATAAAAAAAAGAACGTTCTGCAGAAAGAACAGAACACTCGAAGAAAATTTGGTTGGCCCGATAGACAACTGCATCATTAGGATGTAGAGGCCAAAGAAAATAGGAAACTAAAGGGAGACGACAGCGAAAAGAGGGCAATAAAGTGTAATTAAAGCGTAGGTGAATAATAGAGACAATAACAGGACGTAGAAGGGAAGGGATCTCTGAGAATCAAAACTTAGAAAGAAAGTTAGGTTAAATTGAAAGGTAGAAGGAACGATTATTGGTAAAGGAAGAAGGATAAGCCTAAAAAAGTTAAAGAGAATTATTAGCAAAAAGCTACACACAGTTAACAAGAGAAGTTAACTATTCGTTTGCCTTTGAATGGGTTTTTAATGTATCTAGTCCAATGGGGAAAAAAAAGGCTAGTAGTAAAATAATAGTGTTAGTAAATTTCAAACAAGCAACATTAGCCGCTATTGATTATAACTTTATGGAATGTTCCGCATTGTCCTCTTCATTCTAACGATTCCTTTTTTTTATTTTTTTCCATGTGATGCCAATCATGTTTTCTTTGAATGTTCTCAACTTCCCTTTCTTTTGTTCTCAACTTTTGGATCTTAATCTGCCCGCTCGCTGCCCCCAGTTTTTCGTTCCCTTCTTTGTTTGTCGTTCCTGTTTTAGTTTCCTTTATTCGTTCTATCTCGCACCAGATTAAAATCTGAGATATGGTGCAGAGGTACCTTGGTTGATTAGGCTATTTTGAAGTTAACGTACTCCTTCCAAAAAAAAAAAAAAAAAAAAAAAAACAGTTATCAAGCACTAGCGAAGCAGCAGAAAACATTCGCGATAAAAATTACATCATTATAAACGGGTAAAATTTTAAAGAAATCTCTTCTGACGACATTTTGGACTTTTCTATTTTTTAATCGGAGAAAGTTGTTAGGCAGTGCGAGTAATAATGTGAAAGAAATAAAAGTGCTCTTTATTAGCAATTCGGGATTTTATTGGCTTGCGGTTTAGCCAAATTTATTGCACCCGGCTAAAAATGATAAAACAAGCGAGTTACAATATGTGCACTCTGCTCATAAATTCGACTTTATTATACGGCTATAAATTCAACGAACCCTACCGGATGACTTAAAAATCACCCTTCCGACCGACTTCGCCACAACTTTCTTTAACGATTTCAACTTTAATAATTCGCAGCAACCACTTGTATCTCTACCGGAATAAGCGAGAATTAAAAACCGGCTGTCTGGCTTTTCGATCGCACAAAGAAGTTTATTTATCGCCTGTTCGCGCATCTATCGTTAATCGATTCTTATCAAGCTATTAGAATTTTTTAATAAATTTCCGTCTCAAGCCGATCTTATCATCACGTTTCATCAATATCTACACGAAACGTCCGCTACTGCTGGTCCCCTTTGTTTAAACTTTGTCGTTCATTTTGCGTTATTTGTGCTCGTAAAAAAATATCCGAAACATTTGCGACACACCGAAACGCGTAAATGACGTCATTTAAATTTCACAAAAAAAACATTGCCGTCGGATGAATGACGCGTTTTACCTATCACTATTACATACGCATTACTGCTGTTGCCGGGAAATGTAAAATTAAATGTTTCAAAAAGGCTAAAAAGTGTACTCTATTATTATTGTTTGGCGTAATTAAACTCCTAACAACGTATGTGATATTCATTCCTTTTTCTCCCTCTCCTCTCTTTGTTAAAATTTGTGTTTCATTTGAGATTTGCAATATAGAATAACTCTTAGAGTGGTGAACATTTTTCGTAAAATTTCATATTCAAATTTAAAACTAAACGAATCCGGATTAATATTAAATAAGCTTCAATTATGCATACTCATTCGAATCATGGTCTAAAATCATAAACATCTGCAAATTAAAACGAACGAAATTTCTTGTATAAGTTCATATTCAGATATGAAATTAAAAAATGAACACTTAAGTGTATGTGCAAGTTTTTCTCAATGCAATACAAGCACGTTGTTAAATTAACGTTTTTCAATTTCAAGTAGTTGGGGACCCCAAAAATTAGAGCTGAAGTACAAAATGAATTGGATAGAAGACTAGAAAATTGCTCAGACGAGGCATTACTTCGGAACATAAATACCGTAAGCCAAGAGATAAATAAAAATTTCCTGAAATCAGAGACAAAAAAACAGCAGAAATGGACGACTGATGAAATCTTACTTATGATGGATGAGCGTAGGAAGGTGAAAAATAAAATGCAATTCAAAGCACTGAATAGAGAGATTCAGAAAATGATCCGAAAGGCCAAAAATGAATGGATGAAGGACCGATGTGCAGAAATCAAGGAATCAATTGATTAATTTGACTTATTCCAAATGCGCAAGAAGATAAAAACGGCAACAGGCCGAGAACACATAGTGAAAAGACAATTAAATTATGCGATGGAAAAGGAATGCCGAAGTTGGAAGTAAAAAAAAAGAAAAGATATGGAAAAATTACCTACAAAAATTATTTGATGATAGCCGAGGACCATTAGTAGTGGATACAACTAGTGCAGAAAATTATAATAATGTCAATGGTCCAGCAATAACAAAATCTGAAGTGCAGTATGCTATCAAATTGATAAAACCAAGGAAAGCACGTGGTCCAGACATGATCTCAGGTGATATTATACGTTGTTACGACTTGAGGATTTTCGGTCCTTCTTTCGAAAGCTAGTGTTATGATTTCTAGATTTTCGTCTGGTCCCTGTTACGGGAAACCAGTGTTACGATTTTTGAGGGGTTAAATCCTTCCCTCTTCTTCGATAAAAGTACGTAATAATAATTTTTTTAAAAAAATGTTAAACCGGACAAATTACGGGCGCCAGCAACACTTGCCCACGGTGTGTTGCAATCGGAATCGCTCTACCGCGCAGAGTATTAGACTTTTTATAATAAAAATCAACTTCGCGAGCCCGCCGTAAAGTGGCGGTAATATCTCCGCGACGGAGATATTACGATCTTTCAAAAACAACACGCGTTCAATAAAGTATTCGGGATGTTGCAAATCACGTATATTACAAAAAAAAACACAACAACAAACAGAACGAACGTGTACCAAACTGATTTAGACTAGAACGAAAAAATTGTATACATATAAAAAAAATTTGATTGGTTAACATGAAATTTTGATGTCATGAGAAGAAATACGACGACTAGATAGTACGCGACTTTAACGGTAACCCAGGTAATTTGACCGCACAACAAGATTTAACATATATCACAACGACGACTAGATCAGTTAATTCGCAACAATCGGCTTGATATTTTATTCTAAACTAACGGTACATTACCGAATCCTTATCAATTAATAACATAGCCGCTACAGCGCTGATCTTCACACACGGCTCACGCGGCTGACAGGCACTATCCTGTTGTCGCAGACCACACATACCAGGACACTTACACAACCCCTTAACACTTCCCGAGCCGAGAAATTCGACTGAAATCGGAAATAACAAATTCGGTCGTGTAAATATCCCGGCCGTATTCTCTGACGACGATAAATAATAGGATGATGCCGAGAGATCGAAAATTAATGATTTTAATCGGAGAATAATTTCTAGCTCGATATCATCGCTAGATAGCGCCGTAAATACCGAATCCGTATCAACGTTCATTAACTGAAAAGAATATAACAAAGCTAGTAAGCTTATTTAATAAGATCTATAATAATGGAGTAATTCCCACAGAATATCTTAAAGAAACTTATATTTTATTATGCAAAAAACAATTTGCAAAAGCATGTGAGGATTGTAGAACAATATCCTTGATGAGTCATCTTTTGAAAATTTTCCTATGTATAATTCGTAATAAAATTAGAACTAAATGTGAAATTTAATGATACGCAATTCGGATTTAGACAAAGAATGGGTGCGAGCGTTATTTACTGTTAATACTATACTTCAAAGATGCCGTGATATAAAAAGAGATGCATTCTTATGTGTTTAATCGACTATGAAAAGGCCTTCGATTGTGTGGTACACGAATAGAGTTAATGAACATCCTGAACAAAATTGGTATTAATAAAAATGACTTAAGAATAATCAAAAATTGATATTGGAAACAAACAGCTGAACCCGTTATAGAAAAAAAATGTGAAAATTGATTTTGAAACCAAAAGAGGGGTCCGTCAAGGATCTCTCCATTGTTATTTAATCTTTATGCAGACAAAATTTTCAAAGTGGCTCTGAAAGATATCAACATTGGGTATTAGGAATAATGGCAGAGTAATCTCAGAGTAATATCAGATATGCCGATGATACAGTCTTAATTTCAGATTCTATGAAGACCTTAGAAAAGTTATTAGAGAAAATTAACATTTCTGGGAAACAATAGGGATTAACAATAAACGAAATGAAAACAAAATTGATGTTTATAAGTAAAACAAATAACACTTATGGAAAACTGAGGATAAATAGAAAAGAAGTGGAGCGTGTTGAAAGATTCATGTATCTAGACTGTTATATAACAGAGACCTTAGATCCTGATTTTGAAGTAAAACAAAGATGTGCTTACGCAAATGACACTCTGAGCTTGTTAATCAGGCGAAATATGGCCAAATGTTATATCTATTCAATTCTACTTTATGCGATAGAGGCAGCAACCCTTAACAAAAAGCAACTGGATAGGTATGCAGCACTGGAAATATGGACACTTAGAAGAATGTTAAAAATACCTTGGACAGTAAAGATGACAAACGAAGAAGTACTGAAACGAGCTGAAAGGACCCGTTATGTAAAACAATTAAACGACGCAAAATTGAATATTTTGGGCACATAATTAGAGGGAAAAGAAAATATGTCATCTTACGTTTGGTCATAGAAGGAAAAATTCAAGGTAAAAGAGGGCTATTTTTTTTTTTTTTTTTTTTTTTTTTTTTTTTTTTTATGGCCCAGCTTTAGTTACCTATTAAGCCATTTGTTCACCACCAATCAGTTGATATAGGAATAATATCAACTAATGAAAGATACATAATATTTAATTGGGAAAAAGGTTACAGACAATCTCAACATTACACATGGATGGCTGAATAAAATCTTTAGGAAAAAGAAATTGGCCAGACTGAGTCCAAGGTACATTACCTGAACTTTACTGAGCAGAAAATTAATGGAACAAGAATCACAATCATCGTATACAATAATTATAACAAACAATCGTGGCCACAAATGCTTCAGCATAGTCCACGAATGTCTGCACAAAATCATAGCGAAGAGGAACTGCCCGAGACGAGTTCAAGATGCATTGAGTTCCCCAACATGATAGGTTATCGAGAATTAGGATAATGGATCGCGTATGATCAAGAGTTGCATCGAATAATTAATTAATAAAATAAATAAGTGTATGCTGTTAAATTTGGATGTCGTTTAATGTAATAAATTTAAACAAAATATACAGGACCATCTGGTTATTCTGGCACAGAAGATTATAAATAGTATACGGAGCCAAAGAGAGACATTAATTGTTCACAAAACGATTTTCGGTAATGTTAAAAAATTTATTACAATTAAACAGCAAGTGATTAATGCCCTCCGAGAAATTTGATGCGTGATGATCATTGCATTGTACACCGTCACCTTGGTCAGAAGAATTCAAAACTATCCGCGAATGACCCATACGCAATCGGCAAATGGTAACCACATATTTCCGAATGAGTCGATCCGGGATAGATTCCGGAATGGAATAATACCAAAGGGCTAGAGGCCTGACTGAACCATGTGGTAGTGTTCTGACTCTATTTTTAAACTCAGTCCATTCTGTCCTGTTATCAACTTTATACTTAGAATACAGGTCTCATGAAGAAATAAACAGTGACAATTCACCCTCCCATGCAGCAACCTTCGTTGTAGCATCGACAGCCTCATTCATTCCAACACTACAATGACCAGGCACCTAACCGAAACTCACTTGTACACACTAGATGAGTAGATTGACACATTTATATTTTTGATTTCGTAAATGAAAGGATGACATTTATAATTAAAGTCACTGTTACCCAACGTCTTAGGTGAGCTTAAACTGTCGATACATACTAAATACGTTTGGCCTGTAATACATGTGTTGAGTATAGTTCCTTTATCGATAGCTAGCAGTTCGACCGTGAAAACCGACGACATAGGCAGAAGCTTAAATTTTTTTAGTAAGCCCCCAGCAAATAACAATGCAGCACCAACCGGTCTGTTGTACACTTGAGCTTTAGAACCCCATCTGTAAATATCTGAATAAAGTCACTATACTGTCTAGATACTAAATTGCCAAACCATGCATTCATTAAACCCGGAGAAAACTGTATATCTCTCAGTTGTTTGAAAAGAGAATCATCAATGTCCAATTTCAAATAATTAATTTCATAGGGTAAATTGAAATAACAAGCCGGAACTATTGGCTATATCTGTAATATAAGGGGATATTCTCTTAGCCAGGATAGGCATTTTAGAAAAAATAAACCTCCACTGCATATTAACTCTATTTAGATCAGCGGTTAATGCGGGAAAGCGATAATTACAGAATTTCAGTAAGAATCTATCTGCTAAAATATTTCTTCTGATAAATAAAAGGCAAATGTTTTGGAGATACGAGACAGGGGAAGAAATGACCGTTGCAGCAAAACATATTTTTATAATTTCTCTTAAGAAGTATTGAACAATATTTTTTCAACAACTAGCTTAGTTAAAGGAAAATTATAAAAAATAAGCATCGATGTCGTATTAACGGGTCTCTTATTTATTTTATAGAATTTCAAATGACATCAACTTCGCAGTATACGGTATCAAAACTGCCTTTTTAGAAATACTCGCGATATACGTCAACATTGTTTTAATTTTTATCGATATTCATAGAAAAAACGAAACAACTACATAAAAATTCTTTAAATGTACCTTTGATCTATTTGTAAACAATTTTTCACCTTTGATTGTAGTTCTCTGTCATCCGCCTATTATATACGTACACATACACATGTAGTTCCATTATTTTTCTGCAGTGTGTCTACGGTTTTTTGAGTTCACTCTGTATCGTTAGCTTATGGTATAGCCCGAAAACGTTTCATTAAATTGAGGTATTTATTTGAATTCATTCAAGTAATTTAATACACTTAATTTTGTTCGTTATTAAGGGGAATTTATTTATTTTATATTTATAATCATTCTTCGTTCACAATTGTTCAGTATGGAAATTATTTCGCCCCGACACTCACACTTTGAATTAATAAATTTTCACGCTTTTTAACAATTAATTTAATTTATTTTTATAAATGACTTTTTCACCTTCTCACGATAAAAACATCTATTGTAGTTTACGTGATGTTGTAGATAAAATATCGGGCCTTACGAAAAATATCTTACACGCTTGTCTTGTAAAAATACGTTCGCGGTTATAAAATAAAATTCAGTCAAGCATGATGTTTCATGTGCTGAGCATTCCGTATGTTAAGTTAAACATAACCATAATATATATTTACATTTACATAATAGTAAAGTCAAAACAAAGAAATTAGATTTTTCGCGCTGCAAACAGGAACAGGCACGTAATTTTTCAAGCTTTTTTAAACTTTTCGCCAATTTTGAAAGTTTCTGTGATCTTTCCACCGACATATCACATGCCCGGGGAAAAAAATTAAAAATTTCCAGCTTTCTGAGGGCCTAATTTTAAGATTAGAAACCCAGATATTCCAAACTACTAAACAAATATACGGAGATGTGCATATTTTTAACCGTGTTCAAAATTTTCAGCAATAAAATATTCGCGGCGCTAAGGGAGGAACACGTCGATTTTCGCGCTTTTCTGAACTTTTCGGACATTTAAAAGTTTCGTTAAGGAAATGACTTGCAGTTTCGTTCTCAACAAGTAGCGATCTGTTCAACGATATATCACATGGCCGGGGGGAAAATATTTTTTTCCAAAATTTTCGGCGCCCCGAAGGTCTAAATATAAAGTTGTAACCTCGGCTCTAATTTTCCTATAAAGCGGTCCTTTGTACATAAGTTTGAGATACACGTTTTGGTTATCTGTACCTTTTTTACTCGAGCTATTGTGTCGTACGTGAGGAATAATTTTTTTGTTGTTTTTGGCCCTAAGGGGATTCCATATAATTTTTTAACCGTATTTTTTTACTTTTATAAAAGAGCTTCTACGTTTTATTTAATATTTTGAATTTCACTTTTATAGCCGGTAATGGGTTATAAATTTTTACATGATTTTTGGGGTCGTTTTATGTACTCCATAATACATATATTCTTGGCGGTTTTTTTTTTTTAGCTTGAGGTTATAGATAAACGAGAATTTTAATTGTAATTTTGTGATCCAATTTCAGAATTAATACGTGAGTTATTGCATATTTTAATTGAATATTTTTTTCGTTTCTGAACCATCATATTATGATTCCCCGTACATTATGTGTGTACGGAATCCTAATAAAAATGAGAAATAATTAATAATTACTAGGAATAAGTTATCTTAAAATTGAAGATAAATAAAAAAGCATTTATAACCTATCTGCCGTTAGAAAAGAAAAATACAAGTTCAAAGGAACTAATGAATCCGATGGTGATCTGAGTTTGTTACTTGCGTTTATAATGTATTTCATTTTGTTAATTAATCAATAACTTCGGATATATTACACTTAAAAATAAAAATATATATATATATGTATATCATTCGTAAGTACCGCACGAAAGTTGATAAGTAGATTTAAAAATCGGTAATTCTGAACAATGTGGTAAGCAAACTCAAAATCTAGATCGAAATACAAAATGAGCTCGATGTATTAAACGGCATAATTACACTTAGTAGGATCGGAGTACCTTTTTTTTAAAAAAAGATTAAACTGAAATTAAGTTGCATTTTTTTTTTCACAATGAAATTTTTTTCCCCTAAAAATCACCGATGTAAACTACATTGCTAAGACTTTATTTAACCAAAGCGCGCTAATTAACAAGGCGCCGTTCTAGCAAATAACAAGTAGGGGAAAAAATGTACAGAAGCAAAGCAATAATCAATTTTAAGTTATTTTCACGAAAATTTACCTAATAATAATAATAATAATGATATATTTAGAAAGGTGATTTGTGTAGAATGGATTTTCTGAAATCCTCAATTTTTTTATCAATGAAGTTTCCTAGTGTCATTTGCCACCTTTTTTTTCCCTCCCTATTTAAGTGTAACAGCCAACGCGGTAGCAGCAGATCACTTTGAAAACACCTCATCCCTTATTTGAAAGGGGGTAATATTTATGAATTGCCGATAACAAAATTCTGATTTTTTTTAAAAATTTGCCGCCTCATTATAATAATTTGTATTACTTAAATTCTCAGCTGTATATAATTTTAATCTTACAACTGAAGCCGAGAAATTTCATCGCAAGTTGAAAAAAAAACTAAAACTAAAACTAAAAAAACTAATCGAAAACGTTGATTGAAAACTAAAAATCTGTATCTCGAAATATTCTGAAAAGGCCAGAAAAAAACAAACAATCGGTGCATGAAACGCCTGTCATACACTAATATATACACACATATTTATATTAATGGCTATAACGTTCTTCTATGGAATGTACCGAAACGTTACTGCATCGAATGTACTGTAAAACGTGTTTAATCCTGATCGTTTTTATCACGCTCGTTGTGTAAAACATCTATTAACCAACTAAAACCAACTGGAGAGGCTCTCTTCGTCGACTTATCTGATCGGAGTTCCATTAGGAAAATTATGAGGTGACCTTTTTTTTTTGTGTGTTGAAAACGTACCGGAAGAATTTCGTAATAGCAATAATTCTCAGAAATAAATTGTCGATCTTTATTTTTCAGGTAGAGTATTTCAAAGAATTCGTTAGTACGTCGTTTAAAAATAAAATTGACGTTTTATTTTTTGAAGAAATAAGATAAATAAAAAGATCGCATTTCTCGGCGCTATGGTGGAAACGTGCTCGCGAACAGAATGACAATGAAATGAAGAGAATTTTTTTTTTTTTGTAGACGCAACACTCTGTACCGTATTTAACTGCGGTAGATATTACAGTACGAGGATGCGCAGTTTGTTTTTATAGATAACTGCTTACTCTACTAATTCTGATAAACTATGTCACAGATGAAATTGCATAGGGAGAATTCTCAAGTATGATAGTGACTGTTTTGTTATTTATAAAAGGGGGCCGATGTGGGGTAAGAGTGCTGGACAGTGTCACACAGTTGTGGGGAGTTGAGAGAGCAACACCGTGGCAACAGAAAGGACACAATTCATAGGAGGGAAGGTTCTTTGCAAAATAAAGTTAGTGTGGCCTGTGCGTAAGCGGCTAAGGGCACAGAAATCTCTACGGGAAACGCTTTTTCTGGCCACTATGGTTCAATACTGAGGGTTTGATTAGCCTTAAGAAAGTCTGACATGAGGTCCAATGGGCTTTCCACGAGGACGTGATGTTATTAAAGATTATGTTTGCTAGATAAGGTGGGGGAGAGCTGTTATTAGGCAAGGGGCAATATAATACTGCTCGGCCGGACGTATCGACGCGTTCATTTCCAGGAATCCCGGCATGGCTAGGCGCCCATAAAAAGGAAATGGAGCACTCTCTCTTAATAAGTTCATATAATATCTGCTGGGTTCAAATTGCTAAAGTGAGAGGATTATAGCTTGTCGATAACGCCGCGGATGAATCAGATACCAACACGGCTTTCAGTGATGTTTAAGTTCTGCAGAAATCCAGTACCGAACAATTGTCATTCAGTCGAATGCTTCGGATCACATCGCAGGTGTCAAAGGAGCGGGCGGTTGGGGATGAAGTAGCCTCTAGGGTGGCTTTGGCAACATTAATAATTGGAAAATTCCAAACACATATAGATAACTCTGATGATCCCCGTTGAAAGAAAGAAAAATAATTCTATAAATTCGTTATTCACGATTAGATACCGCCTCTATATATGCTGCAATGTATTCACGCGAGAAAATCTTTATCCGAGGAGAGGACCTCGTTTTGGTATTACGAACGTAATTTTATGGAATATTTCGTGATTTAACGTACCATCTGTATTTCCATCTTTTCTTCTTGGAAGTTCCCTTCGAAATCCCGAATGAAGGATTTTTTTTTGGCTATTATACGATAACATGGAAATGTAATACATACGACGTGGCAAGGGTGATGATTTCACAAAAAAAAAAAAAAAAAAAATTAAAGAAAAAAAAAAGGGAACGAAGAAATTTTCTCGCAATGTCGCCATCGCTGACAAAAAAGCTATTCGAATGTTTTAATCGTTCATCTTAATGGCCCCGCTTAGCTATCGGTCAATAAGACAGACCAATTCGGAAAACAATCCGGCGGTAGTTTCAAATGAATAGAGTTATCAGTAAAACTTTTACGTCTCCAAGCATCTATCCATTTTTACCGTCATCGTCAATATTGAATACGGCCGTTCCCGATTTGCGATAGATGTACAAAATGGAATTTTACTCTGACGACGAAGAAGTCGACGTAAGGCGAAAAAAGACAGGCTGCCTTTGCCTGTCCGTATAATCGCCGATGTATTTCGAGAAGAAGTTTTTTGAAAGAGACAACTTTTTCTCGGGAAAATTCAACGAAAATGAACTCGTCGAATTCAAAACTGATAGCAGCAAACGAGTGAAAGGATAATATTTGTTGAAAACTCGTTACGAATTTAATAAAGAAAGCCCCAAGCCCCCCCCCCCATTCAATAAAACCGACAACAGCGACAAAATTGAACGGAAGCCATAGCACAGGCCGTTTTGTTAAATTAATGTGAAACCTTATCGTCGACGATGTAAAAATTATTTTTAATAACGGCCGTACAATAATTTTTAACGTTTTTAAAATCATCGGCGTGCATTGCAACAGCTTCTCCTGGTTAATCAGTGAGCCGTGCTCTTTTATCCATTACAACGCGGAGTCGAATAAAACAAAACAAAATTTACAAGGCTCAGCTTCGGCACCGTCATCATTCAGCCCACTTGGCCATATCAGAAATTTACATAAGCCAGCGCGATTCATTAACCGCATTATACATTCGCCATTAGTGAGCAAAACAATCATATAAATTCGCCAAATAATAAACGCACTCTCACAATCAGTCGAATCGAGCAGCTCGGTAGAATTATAATTTCTACATTCCGGACTATTCCGAACATCAACTTACTCTAATCATATTGTGAAAAATAATTATCGAATTATGAAAAAAAAATTTATCCAACCAATGTAATTGCAGGAGTACTACCTATTGACCTACAGATACAGCAAAGCAATAAAATTAAAGCAACAAAATCATCAAGCATTACCGACAAACAAAAAAAACAAAACATAAAGGAAATAAAAATTAAATGTAACGACCTCTGGCAAGAGGAGTATAACGCTGAAAAAACAGGAAGAAAAACCTCTTTAAATTAATTCCAAATATCGAAGAAAGACTTAAAAAAATAAGACACTAAAACCTAAAATTTCTACCTCACTCAATTTTTAACAGGACATGGAAATTTTGGAGGATACCTAAAAAAATATAAAATAACAGACAAAGACACATGCATAAACTGTAAAAAGGACATAATAGACACTCCGGATCATTCCTTTTTAAGCTGCCCAAACTTCAGTCAAATCAGGATAAAATATAATATAGAAGAAATCAATGAGAAATGGTTTACCAACCGGAAAAACACAAAAACAACGGTGGAATATGTAAATGAAATAATGAAAAACAAAGAGAAGTACATTTAAATAATAAGGTATTTAAGTCGCGTAATGAATTAATATAATTGTGACGACCTGCGGAACACTGATAAGCAAATTCAGCAAAAAGTGAACCGCAGGCCATATTACTGCTATTGTAAAATTGTATTTTATAATAAATGAAATAAAAAAAAAAAAAAAATTCGGTAAATTCGATTCAATTCAATTCAATTTACTTACAGTATTAAAAGATGTACCACTGAAACTATATTATCATAATTTTAGGCCGCAAATGCGCAATGGTTACGCGAGTTGATCCATGTTAGTTTACACGGACTAAACTACTGCATGCAATGTGGATCACATTTCCATTTATATAGATTATGTTTAACCCATGTTTACAGTTTATTTGGAGCTAATTAAATACTATATACAAAATGAAAAATAAACTACGCCTACACGGTTCGAACTGCCTCTCATTCACACGTACACTTACATAATTACACATAACGAAATATATTCCTTAATTCTAACAAATCCTTCGAAAGAAAACAAAATACTTAATGCCGCAGATAAAATAAATATATTACATTATTTGTTAGTTTATTTCATTTATAGTTTCTGCTATATCTATCCCATTATATTTAAGATAAAATAAATAAATAAAATAAAAGATAAAAATAAGAAAACAAAAACACGGAAATATAAGTTTGGTGAACTGTTCAAACTATTACGAGTTGCTACATTTGGCTCTGTTGTTACCCCATAACGAAACGAATTAGATACTTACAGTAATAAAACTAATAATAATAATAATAATAATAATAATAATAATAATAATAATAATTAATAATTATAACAGCAAATAGTGTGTAACAATATGATAATAAGAAGAATACCGGTGCGCATAAAATGAAATAAAATAAAAAGGTACAAATTTAAGATTACACGATTAAAATTATACATTTAAGATTACACAATTAAAATTATACATTTAAGATTATATAATTAAAATCATACATTTAAAATTGTACTTAAAGTTACACATAGGGAGATGTGGCGGCGAGTCGACTAAAAGATATTTGTGACTGTAAGCACAGGGCAATGAGGTAATCCCCATTAGCTGATTATTTACTTCAACGGTATAAATTGTTGCATTAAAAAATACTATAATATTACAAATTGTAATGTGATATTAGTTTAGTGTAAACATTTACACTGAAAAAGCAATTTAAGTAATATATAACGATAAAAATAAAAAATAAAAGCCGCTGATATGACAACAAATGATAAGAAAAAAGAAATATAAAAACGTGAACTACAATAAAAATAAAAAGAATAACTCCGACTTATCATTTCTTAAAACTGTAACAATACTAAAACAATATTTTTAATTCCAAAATTCAGACTGATAGGATGTGTTGCCTAATAGTATTGTTTAAACGTAAAACTTGTGGTACACTATTTAGCAACTCTGGTCTAGAAAGGTACTTATTTGTTTATATTTACAATTCACACGATGGGCTCGTGAAAGTGGAATGGGTTAAAATGAACGAACTTGATTGTTTTTTGTCTAAAATTATTAGTACTTAATTGTTGCGTGCTTATTTTATTCAATTATTATTTGAAGAATAATGTAGTCGATATTAATCGTTACAGTTGACAGCAGAACGATAAAATAATATATGAGATACCGTTTGAAATGTCGGAATCCCAACCAAGAAAGCGTCGAATCCACGTTTGTCCAAGTTTTTTATATTTCTCGCCTTTAAACATTTATTATTGAGCCCTCCCCTCGCACCTGCTACGGAAAAGAGAATATTTTGAAGGTTTCATATTGAAAATTGCCAGTGTTTCAGGATAAAAAGTTTTAAATAAAAAAGATTTAAATTCTTATTAAATAATAAAGTTTTTTTGTTTTTTTGTTTTTTTAATTGTTTATTATCTGCCTAAATCTTATTAAAATAACTTTACTCTGTTAGTACATTACGAATTTCGAAGATCGCTTATCCTTATGCAAGTGGGATGATGATTTTTACTTTCCCAGCGTAAATTGTTGTTCTTTTATGTATGGTAGTTGTATGTCTTTTAAAACTTGTTCCAGTACACTTTCCTCCGTTTTTGCTTTGATATCTGAAAGTCTGTCCCCCCAATTTCTGCAATTCTTTCCGAGGTTCCTTCGTAGATCTTATACTACTTGGGCTTCCAATGTTTTAATTTAAATCCTCTTTCTTCATCCAAAAATTATTCCGCCATACCGTTCGATTTTTCATAATTGGCGCTTTCTCTCTATTAAAATTTCAATTTTATCATTGTTCACATCTTTTCCTAGGACAAATCTTCTTACTCTTCACTTTTAATTATTACATTCTGTCGGCGAATATAGGCGCTCCATCGTAAATGAGGAATAAGTTTTATAAAAAAAAAAAAGAAAAACCGGCGAGAGCTAGGAAAAACGAAATTTACCGCAGCGTTGCTAGATCGTTTGGATTGATAAATTTTCAAAAACGCATAAGAAAATTATACAAGCCCCAAAAAAATCCCCCAGAAGCCAGGTATAAAGAATAGATCGACAAAGAAATATAAAAATTATCGGACTTAACCGTCTACAGATTATGGAATAGATCACATTATGATCAGTAGCAAAGAAGCTGGATAAATGCCGCAAAAAGAGGAATATAAATACTGAAACCGGTGCAGAACTGCGGCTGGAAAAAAATTAAGATACGAATTAAATTAAAACGGAATTTAAAAGGCGAACGATTTATTCGCAAATGAAGAGAAGCAAGAGCTACCAGGGCGGAATAACAATCGATCACATTATGTCCATTCTACATCAATTAAACATCCAAATTCCAGTACTAAAACGATTAACGAACGTGCGTCAACTTCAAACGTAACGGTATACCGAGTTTAAACATCAGCTTAAACGCCATTTTAATAACACCTGGGGAACAATGACTGGCAGAATTTATCTACAGGAAATAAATTACGCTCCATAAAATCGCCTACGAAAAATCATGGCTTTCCTCAAACCGAGAAAGCAGAAAACAGGAGGTAATGCCGACTTGGGCACACTCGTCTTACACACTCATATCTATTAAATAAAGAACCTGCGCCTCAGTGTCATGTGATTGCAAATTAATCGTAGAACACCTATTGATTAAATGTCTAATTGATGATCATTATCGGAAATAATGCAGAATACCATGCAATTTAATGGATTTGTTGTGCGATGAAGAAACCGTGGATTATTTCAATTTCTAAAATGTTCTAATTGACTTCCTCTTTTCAGTCGTATCGCTCGATTCCGAGCGTCGTGACTACCTATTTGTACATTCTAGTTGTACAGAATAGGCAGCCGCTCATGGCAATTACTATACGCAACGCGAGTGTACGCACGCAAGACCACACTCGGAACTGATTGGTAATCGTTTGATTTATCGATATACAAGTGCAGTCCTGCGCGTGTCTGCCGTATGTACCAACTAGCGAGCATATGATGGTATACGTGGTGGCTTGCCATTGCCTTCCACGTGATTATTAATAGGGTATTTTAATTTAATTCTTGTAATAAGTTCTGTCGTCGCCCGACATCGAACCCGTGACCTCCGTAACGTAAGTCAAGCGCTCTAGCAACTAGGCTATCGCGACGACTCTAATTGACTAAAGAGCTGTTTTAATTTTGTTAATCTTTGTTTGTTTTCAATTTCCGTAATTTTGTAATTTCTTGCCGTGTCTCTAGCCTAAGTTGCTGTAAATGACACGTAAATAAATAAATGAATGAAAAAATAATTTAAAAATTCAAAATATGAACGAGAATAAACGACTTCGGTGCGAACATAATATAGTTCACGAAGCTGCAGAAAATGTATATTACTAAAAGTCGAATAAAACCGTGCACGAATAAAAAAGTGAGTAAGCCGGGTGAGCGAAAAAGACAAAAAACCAGTAAAATAAGTGTAAAGAAATAAATTTGAAAATGTGGAAAGAATGTAAAAAGCGAAAGAAAAATGATTTGAGTAATAAAAAGCAATATGCACCATGAACTTAGATGACAAACGAGCAAAGAAAAACGAAGTTAATGCTTATGGAATGTGAGTAAAAGACTAGGAAATATATGATAATTCAAAGCAATCACAAACGGCTTAGATAGAATCTAATGAGAGATTTTGTGTAGATAATAAACAGGATATAGGAAATATGAAATAAGCTGGCCCGGGGGGCACTATCATGGAGAATATCAAACGTAATTAGAATAATATTATCGTAACGATAGATTTCGTATTTTTATTGTTTTGGTAAACTTTCTCTTATTCTTTTTCGTTCAGTAACTTGTTGTTCCATAAGGCGCGAAAATATAATAATTAAAGCACGATAATTATGAAATCATCCTACCGAATCTCCGTACCCCGGTTTCATGACTTTTCTACTTTACGCCATTCCACTATCGCCTTTACTATTCGTTTATGCCCGAAGCCTGCTAAGCAGGCCAGTAGGTAGGAGTCATAGGTGAGAGTATGGATAGTAAATTGGTGCAAATAACACTATGTAAAATACGCCCGGGTTTATTGTTTATTCTTAAACCCCACTCTTGATTTTTCGCATTGAAATCACATCCACAAATGAAATAGCTATTTTTGGCGATCATAGTAAATTCTACTTCCGGAATATAGACTCCAAGGTGACAATAGATGGCTGCAATTATTAGGGGATTGCTACCTGTAAATAACTTAATTTTTACCATTTGGTAGGCATACGATTTTTGTGAAAATTGTTCATGTTAAAACGTATGAACTTTTTACCAAGATCATAGTGCCATCGTGCGCGGTACGAACTGGTTGATTAGCCGTATATATATATATATTATTTATTCCAGTTAAGTGTGATTCAGAAATCAATGCTACATCTATAACATTCTGGTTTAGGGGAATAAGTACAGCTCATTTTTCTTCTGCATTATTCCATTAGCGTTCCACAGCATTATCACCAAAGAATGTTGAGTCACCACTTTGGTACTGCTTAGCATCTAGAAGTTGATCGATAACTTTCGTGAGCAAAGTAATTAATGGATTCATTAGAGACTTGCATTCTGATAAGAATGATGTTAACATCCTAGATGTATTATTAGTATTTTCATTGCGGGTCTCTGGCGTATCGACTGTACTTATCTTGCTGGAATGCAACCTAACTTTGTCTGCATATGTTCCTCTAGAAGTGATTGGAGATGACTAGGTTGTTGCGCTATACTGTAATTAACTTGATGTTTGATTTTTCATGTTGGTTCTATTTAGAAATGTGCTTGTTCCTTGTAAATGGGACATCCCCTATAACTTGCCGGGTGCCCCCTTCCCTTATAGTGCACACTTGGCAGGATCTTCAATATCTTTGAAGCACTTGTTTGTTTCGCGTCTCCCTGCACACTTGACACAACTAGTAAGTAAATTGCAATAGTCGCCGGTATGGGAGAACAATTGACAACGCTTACACTATTTAGGACCGAAATCCTTTTTCGTTCTTCAAAAGTAATAACTGTATGTAGAGTCTATTTACTTCAAAGATGTTTTCATTATTATTCGATGGTTTCAAGTGAACAAAAACATTGGGAGAGCCTGTTTAGTTTTATTTTTGAAGATATGAACCATTCTTAATACCTGAAATCCTTTATCTTCTATGGCTTGTTTTACATCAGCAACTTTAGTTGTCCATTGCAGATTCTTCAATACAACCCTGTATGGTTTATCTTGTGATAATGAATACGTGTAAAAATAATATTTACTATCTTTGAGTGATTTAACGATCGTCCTATACGTCGAAGGATTTGTCGGGTTAATGGTAACTCCTGACAATGCGGATTTCAATGTAAAATCAATGTTGGGGAATACTTAGAAGGAAGCTCCTGAATATTGTAAAGTTGGCTGTATTAATTAAAACTTTATACAGACAGTTTATGGACTTCGCTACGTTATCTACGGGGACGCCTATATGTTAATTCGGTCGGTAGTAATATATTAACACAAATTGAGAGAATGATTTCCATTTCTCCGCTGTTTTCAACGAACACACACTATCGCCAGTAGTGTGCTGAAGGAAAAATACTTCGTTTCGCGATTAAAACGCAGAAAACATTAAAAGCTCGAAGCATTTAGAACATATAATGTTCGTTCGAGAGTTGAACCGATTAAAAAAATCGCTTTGTCGACAATTTCTTCTTTCTCTTGCACGTCAATCAGGAATCTGCACCCAAAAACAAAAAGAAGCGAAAAAACAGACGACGGTTGAACTTTGATTTAGTTAGACATTAAAGGGGTATAAAGCGAAATCAATAGAACAAAAGTGATGGACAGACAAGGAAAAGTAGAAGATATGCAATAAAAAGTAAGAAACACGACTATTTCCATATTTAAAAGAACAATGAGACTTTGAAATAGTAAGATGAACTAATCTATATATATATATATATATATATATATATATTGTATGTATATATATATATATTAAGTTGAAATAGTATAAATATACATATGCGTGTGTGTGCGTGTGTGTGTTTATATAAGATGAATCCTTCGAAAAATAATAGTACGAAAGCACCATCAAGAAATGCGTATTGCTTGCAGCATAAAGTTACGCGTTGGAATTTATAATCGAAGTCGTCTAGGCATTAGGGCGTCAGGGAAGATTGCAGTCCCTCATTTAAATATCTACCACAAGCGGACTCATCAAAAGAGAATCGGTGGGGGCCGGTGAAACTTAGTTTCTATCGTAGCAAACAGAATTCCAACTCCATTATTACTTGCGTCTCATTTGAAGAAAAAATGGCAGAATTATTTTTGACGCTGATTGCCAACATTGAAGATAAGCTTAATCGTGCGCAATACTCTTTGACGATGATCAGTCACTCTTTTCTTCATCGAGAATATTTAAAGTCTGAACTATCATACTACATATATACATATATACATGTAATACATATTTGTTGACAAAGGAGCTCTTGAAAGAGCGCAAGATTATAAAACGCCGCGCTCTTGCAAAACTGGCAAAAATCTGATAACAAATTAAACGGCAAACTACCAAAAATTTTCGTACTGTCGGTTTTTTGTCGACGTTGCCAGGTACGATTTCGAGAGTTTAATTTTAGCGAAACGGAAAAAATTTTATTTTAAAAGTGAAGAATTTTTTTTTTTTTGTTTTCTTTTAATCCCCCTTACCTTTGCTATCTAACTCACTTGAGACTCTATTGTTTATATAATGGAGAGAAATCATAATTTGAATGGTGTCATAATTACACGGATCCTGTTTAAAATTAAATGAAAAATATGCCGCTTAAATTGAACTGCCTTTCAAATAGAGCTGGAAATAAATTAAAATTGAAAATTCAACGCCATATCGAACGTCGGGAAAAATTTATTATTGAAAAATAATAAAAATCCAAATCCAGCCAATTATATTATTCTTGGCTATTAAGCAAATCGCATTATTTAAACTAAAGTCGTTAAAAACATTCAATCTGTTCAGATTACTTTTTTTCCGTTCTCTTTTAAGCTCTCCTTCGATCCCAACTTGCCAAAACGTGAAGATTAATTTATTTAATCGGAAGGAAGTTCGGAGATGATTAATGAAATTATACCCGTTTTAGGATTGGAAGAGGAAATTAAAAAATAAACGGAGACATACGTAAAGGACAGGCCCTGTCCTAATTCATAGACATCGAATGGTCTTCACAGGTCTGTCGAAATCGCGAAGAAGAGAGGCCTGAAGATAGAATTCACGACTGCTCCGGCTGATGAAATAAAATCGCCGTTTCTTCCTCTATTTCCCTTGCCGAATCCGTGGCAATCCTTCACGCAGTCCTTTCTATATCCTCGACAAATAGCATTTCTAGATTCCTCCTATCCTCAGACTCGGACTCGAAAAGTGTTTTATTGGCTATCTCTCCTCCCTTTCCTACTCATACCACTGATCCCATTATTCTTCAAATTCGCTTCTTAATTTCTAATTTATTGCCATCCCTTTCTGTTGCAATTGATCTACTATGGATTCCTGGTCATTGCGGAATTCTTGGCAACGGGTCCGTTGGCTCGTTGCTACATTCGGCTGCGATCAATGGTCGATTCATCGGTGGATTTCCTGGTCAAAGACTTTTCTGTCTCTCTTATCGCTCCCATCTTGATTTCTGGACCGAATTCTATCCATCCTTCTTTTCCAATCCTCTTTTTTTCTAACTTTTTTTATACAGCTCTTTCTTTTCTCCCCGCCCTGGTTTAATCTTTTCCTTACCTTAGATCTATTACTTTCGTCTGCGGGTCAATCATAGTTTGCTTCCGCATATTCCGTTTTTTTCTCGTTCAATCGCCTTTGTGTGAATCTCCAAAGCTCGACTATATTTGTAATGCGAATCACGCGTCTTATTCGAATGCCACTTTATTTCCTTCGAAAGTGCTACCCTTTATGACAAAAAATAAATTTCAACACTTATTAACAATTATATATATATATATATATATATATATATATATATATAATTTTTAAATTCCCCACGGTTCACGGGAGTAATTATAATATAAATAATGAAGAACGATAACTAACATGAAGTGATTGTTTCGAAACACGTCGGGAATTTAAAAATTATATATATAATTGTTAATAAGTTTTGAAATTTATTTTTTGTCATAACTATATTGTTAACAATGTGTCTAAATAATAAATACAGTGCTACCCTTTATTCCAATCTTCCGAGCACTCCTTATAATGCTCATACCGTTCTTGATCTTCCCTCTGCCAATATAGAGTTCCTTTGTCGGCCTCCTTTAACTCCTCAATTTATAATCTTTTCCGTATATATATATATATATATATATATATATATATATATATATATATATGTGTATATATGTATATATATGTATATATATATATAGTGTAATTCTCCAAGTTCCACTGTCGACATGTCTTAGGGGGAAAAAAAATCGCGGTCTCATTCCAAAGAACTCTTAATATAACGAAGAAAAAATATACCCTCCATCAGGGTGAAATCCGTGCACAGCTACTATCCAGCTGAAAATAAGCCTGATTCTCCGCTGCCGTACATTGAAAATATAGAAAAATTTCATTTGCGTCGGGACTGAAAGCCCTCTTCCGAAAAAGAAGAAAAACAAAATCTAATCTTGTCGTCGCCAGTGTTAGCAAATAACTTTTTCGTCACGAAAGGATGCAGCTGTAAATAGTTGACTATAAATGTGTATTCAAAATGTATCGGATTAAAGTTAGACAGAAAATAACTCTCGGGAATGCCTATTTTTGTATTTATTATGTTTATTCTTTACGAGTTCGTCAACGAGGGGACATAAGCCTAAAAAATTCGAAAGAGGAGAAAATAAATCTGAATTCGTAAACGTACCAAAGGATAGAAGATAAAAATAATTCGAGGGTAGGCATAACAGGAATATAATAAGCACTATAACGAAGAGTAGAAATACCAAGTTTTAATAGAGAAGAGTAGAGCGGAAAAGATCGAATACATTCGGATATGTATGATCAAATTTACAAGAAAAGTATGTGGAAGGAAATGAACAAGAGAAAATTAAGTAATGCAGATGTAAACCGAGAAAATGATGCAGGAAGGAGACTGGATTTCGAAAAAATAGGACGCTTCGACTTTAGTAATCGATATGACACTTGGAAAAATAATAAACTAAAAAAGGCAAATAACCGCTATGATTAACCAGGGAAGTATAGGTATGTAAACAGAGTTGAAAAGCGATAATGTCCTCTGATAATCGTTCAGCACCCCGTTTATTTATCGGTTTATTTATTTATCTCCTTTTGAAATCGACGCGGGTAAATCGTTATCGTAAAATATTTCTCTAGCTGGAAAAAACATTCACTTCCGGCAGTGTTCGAGCCGATGTATAGAAATGTTTAAAAACGTCGCGTTGCCTTCTCGCAGTAGTGGCCACGACGTTAGCGGACACTTTTATTTGCTCGAAAACGATCTGACACAAGCGCGCGGGGTCCGGGGGATGAGCGAAGTTACCGGCAACGAGCGACAGGAAGTATAGAATAAAATATCAGTTTTAAATTAGACCGGACCGAAGTATGTACTGCAACAGTGTCGAGCATCGGAGGAAATCTATAGCCGTCTTACGGAAGAAGAATGTGTGCAGCCGAACGATTATTCTGTACTTTTTCAGCGAGGCATCCGGCATAGTGGAAAACCGAGATCGCTCGGTACAGCGATTAGATTACGAACGAAAGCGAAGCCTGTATATTTATCGGCCACAGACGGAAGACCGACGGTGCGTTCGACGCTGCTGCAATTCGTACCAGTCGTCGTTATAAACTTACTTAAAAATCGTTCCATCGTTCCATCGTTGTTCCGTCTCTTATTTATCTTCCGGCACGCTGGAACAGGACGAATGCTTATAAAAGTAGCCCCGGACATCGGCAAAGAGCGGATGAAAAAAATTCGCGCAAGACTGAAAAAAACGAGAAAAACAAGAAAAACAAACAAGATATTGTTAACGACTGTAGCGATGTGTTTTATATGAGAACTTTGAACAGTTGCTACTGGTGCTGGAGCTGCTGTAACGACCGTCTGAAACGGTAATTTGTGGCTGAACTTTCGCTCTCCCACTGCAACTTTTCAAACCCAAATAAGCGCTTCCGAGTCAGATTTATGGAGTCTCCCCCCCTGGTCCGTCCTTAAACTTAACAGTTGCACATTCTACATAGAGAGCGCGCGCCATGCACGTCTCTAACCGGAAAAAATACTTTTCAAATTTGTTTCCCGCGTAAACTGCTCTCTTCTCCAGCGCCGCGCTCTGTGTTATATTTTACGTATGCGCACACACATAAAATACCGCCAATAAATTCCAGACTCCCGCCGTTTCAACGACCCCCCCCACCCCCCTCCGACACACATTTTCAAATGGAAATTCTTTTCCCTCGCCGCGCATCCGAGCGCGCTCCATTCGCCCTGGGTCCCCCTCCTCCAGGCGGACAGAAAATTATCGTAATAAACGCTGGAAATTCACGATTTTAGCGTAGTTTACATTTTAAAACTGCCTCGCTTGCTCCTTCGTCCGAAAACGTACGGTCGCGTACGCGTAACATCGCCACACGTTCCGGACGAAAAAATCTAAAAAATCCCGCGACTTGAACGAAACAAACTCTGAAAAATAATACACTTTCACGTTCTTTAACACGTTAAATGTGTTTTAGCCGTTAAGATGTTAGTATTGACGAGAATTAGACGGGTGACATCGATTGCAAGATTTATCTACACAGATACAATCATCAACACACACTTATAGTAAATATAAAATGAAAAAATATAAAATATTCCAAGTATTAAATTACACTTTAATAAATTCGAATAAATAACTCGATTTAAGGAGACGTTTTCGCGCTATATCATCAGTCAACAATAAAGAGTGAACTCAAGCAAAAGACTTATTAACATACGGGTTTTTGGTTTTAGTCGCATTTACTTACGTCAAAAGTTTAGACTGATACCCAGATTAGTAGACCGTTGTTTGCAGGAAAAAAAAACCGAACCTTCTACTTTGTCGGGCAACAGTGGTAACGTGTCTTTCATTACGGAGGAGCTCAGATAAACTAAATCTCAGACATCGAACATGACTTACCCAGCTTCCGAACATCAACCGAGTGTGGTAGATAGTTCTATGAAAGGTGTCGACACTACGGTTAAAAGTCCTCCTTTGACAATCTGTAGAATGAGAAATATTTCACGGTCGATACAAAAACGTTTTTTTTTTTGTTTTTTTTTGAGAAAATTTTTTTCTCCTGAGCACTTGCGTTATCTATATTTAGCTTCATACCAACCCGTTGCCGAATATGAAATAATTCACTAGAGCGATACAGCAAATTACCATTTCAATAATATCACAGTTCTTCAAACATCCGTTCTAAAACTAATCGGACAAAACCTATAACAAAAACTTATTGGGGGTGTCGCATCTGTATAAATTGCAAATGTTAAGCTTCGTTATCAAATCAAAAAAATCAAAATACCCCTTTATTGAGAGAATTATACATAATCGTTACAAAGAAAAACGAATTATTTATAGATAAAATTTCCTCGGCCCATGCAGAGCAAAGATATTAACCGTTCCAAATGTTAATCTGTTAATTGCTACCTTTTCAAAATGCCTGTTATTTAAAAATTGGTTCATTTCATCTTTCCATCTACCTCCTTTTTGGTGACCTTGTTTTCGTCCGTAATGTGAAAGGTAGTCTTATATGTCCAACGGTCATCTATTAATTACATGGCCAGCCCATTCCCATTTTCTCCTTCTAACATAGCGTTATCTTAGAAGCTTATTTATTTCTTTTATTTTTATTCGATCTCTTATCTTTATACTAAGCATTGATCTTTCTAGTGCGGTTTGTGTTGTTCTTAGTCTATTTATAATTTTTGTGTTCAGCGTCCAAATTTGGCAACCATAATTTAAGACGGGGGTAATATACACATGTTAAAAATTTGACTTTTATGGTAATTACTGAAAGGTCCTTTAAATATTCTTTTTAGTGACCAGTACTTACTCCATGTCTTAGTAATTCTCACGTTTACTTCTTTTTCTATCTTATTTTCGAATGCTAATTGTTGGCCTAAATATGTATGTCGCTTCGCTCACTACTTCTATTAGATTATTATTTACTCGAATTTCTCTCTGGGTTATAGTTTTAGTTAATATTTTTGTTTTTGAGGTGTTGCCAGCTCTAGCACCATTTCCCTCAATTCTTCTAAAGAAGTGGAAAGAAGGATAATTTCATCTGCAAATCTCAGATTTGATAATGTATCTATCTGATATTCATTACTTTTTTCGATTATTTGGTTTATTATACGGAGGTGATCAGTGTTGAAAATGTTTTTCGAAAGCCGACTTGTTCACTCAGTTGCTAGGCTCCTAAAACATGTTTTAATCTAATTTCTAGTAATTTTGAGAACAATTTCGAAATACTTAAACTTAAAGTAATGGGGCGGTAATTTTTATGACCATCACCTGTTTTAAATACTCTTTAAATAAACTATTTATTATTTTAAAGTTAAATTCATGGCAGAACCTTATTAATCTCCATCTTCTTTCGTTTCGTTTACCATGACCAAAGTTACCCATTATGTTTTTTTCTTCCTTATTCCTTTGTCCAATTCGACTATTGTAATCTCCCTTTAATATTAAATTATCATCATTTATTCTAAGTTCGTTTATTGTATTACTAAACATTCTATAGAATTCATCCATTTCTTTTTCTTCAGCCGAGGAGGTCGGAGCGTATACTTGGATAAAGTTGAATTGAGTATTATTTATATTGATTTTTAGAATGGCCATCCTATCGTTAATTCCCCTGAATTCTCCCAATTTATTTATAAAGTTTGGTTTTATTAAGAAACCTACACTCCTCTTTGTCTCATATTGTTCCCAATGTAACAAAATAGATTTCCTTTTTGCGTAATTATAATTTTTTCGTCTATTCTTCGAATTTCTGACAGACCTAGAATTTGAATGTCCGTTTTGCGAAAAGCTTCTTCTAGTTCTGATAGGTTTTCTTCTCTTTTAAGTGTTCTAGCATTCACTGTGCCAACTTTTATTGTACATTTATTCTTATTAATGGTATTTGCTTTATTATTTTTTATTTTTTATTTATTATTTACGTTATTTTTACTTTTAACATATAGGGGAACGGTTAAAGAAACAATAGTGTACTCACCCTTGTTTACCGGACTTTCTAGGTTAGGAAGGTTTCGTTAGTATGAACAAATTAAAGTTTGGAGTTGCGTACACAAACAGAATAACTCGATGATCCTCCAATCTGGAACTGGCTCTCATACCGAAATAAAACAAATGTCATACCAGCATTCAGGCTATATACAAGGGTGCTTTCTTATATAATTCTCTACCGGAAGCCCTCAAAATTTAACAGTTAAATTAGAAAAAAAGACGTGAATATCTTTCCAGGCATATCATTGGTGATTCTGCCTGAGCAGCACATGACTTAGAATACATAGTCGGATGCAATTTAATGAATGACCATTTCAGAACTTTATAATTCGCTTGGAACTTGACGTTAACTGGACTTTGACATCGATATGATAAAATAATAACCTTAACATAACAAAGGTAACACACCATCTACATATCCTGGAATATGTGTCTATGAGCGTGTGTGCATATCTCTGTATACACATGTCCTTAAGTATATCTCATAAGTAAGTGTTAGTATATTTGCGTACATATCTATATATGTACATGTGAATGTATGTATTTAGATGTTCACATTAGTGTACTCATGGGAACTTATACGGGCATGTGTGTCGGTGTAGCCATATTTACGGTGTGTACACGGTTTTATATGTATAGTCTGGGTGAGTGCTGTGTGTTGGTGTGCGTGTATAAGTGTATATACATGAACTCCTGTGTGTATGAATAAATAGGTATATATATGTGATGCATATATTGGTTTTTGTATGGTTAATATGTTATTCTTAATTTAATTCAATGTATATTTATAGTCAAACCAAAATGTACGGATTTATGTGTGGTGTGTATGTATATGTATGTATAATCTATGTATTAATGTGTATATACACATATATGTATATATATATATATATATATATATATATATTATTACTATTTTTTTTTTTGCTTATTTATAATTGTGGATCATTAATTTGCTATTTTATATTTATTTATTCTTATTTATTTATTTATTCATCTATTTTTTTATTTATTTTTTCTCCCCTTTTCTTTTTGTCTTTCTTTTAAAATTGCAGGCTGCGTTTTATTTTCTGCTCATTTATTTTGTTAATTAATTTTACTTATCTCATTACGTAGCTATTCATATTTATTTATATATTTCTTTAATTGTACTACTTTCCACAATTCGCGCTCTATAGCGCACCTGTGGACCTTGTGTAACAATAATAAACATTGATTGATTGATTAATTATTGAGATCGCTATTACTGATATCTACTGTACTGGCGTTTTCGGGAGCACTTAAATCAGTTTGCAAAAGTCAAAATTCCTTCGAGAGCATGGATGATTTAGGAGAAGTAGGACTGGAAACTTTTCGTTTGTTAAAGGAATCCACCTCCAGTTTGTTAGAATTGGAAGTGTCTTCCAATTTAGACGAGCTCATATATGCGACTGACTGAACAAAATGAAGTATATCGTAATACTCGTAATACAAAATATATATATATATATATATATATATATATTAAAAAAAAAAAAACAGAAAAAGGAAAAATGAATAAATAAATAAAAATAAAATTTGCCAACAATAAACAAAAGTATATAGTTGGTAAAAGTTAACGAATAATTAGTACGCTGCGAAATCGGAAACTTATAAGTAGATAGTAGCAGAACAGTCTCACCGGTCTGTCGATTACAATGCGCCGGCAAGGAAGACGGAGTAGCTGCCCTCAGTTAGCCGACCCCCCCCCCCCCCAAGACACGAACGCGAACAAACAACAGATAGTACGATCATAATTCATAAATAACATGATGATTATATTTTTTTTAAATGTTTTTTTTTTCTTGTTTGGGTTTCTCCCTGGGCTTGTCAGCAACGGACGATTACCCATCAACACCATCGATGCTAAACGTTTTTTTTTCTACTCTGCTCTTTTACTTTTTTTTTTTTTTTTTTTTTGTGAAAGCAACATCCTGTGCCGTGTTTAACTGCTGTGGCTATTACAGCATGGAGATGCGCAGTTTGTTTTTATAGATATCTGCTTATTCCGCTAGGTCTGATAAACTGTGTTACAGATAAAATTTCATTGGGGGAATTCTCAAGAATATTGGTGACTGTTTTGTTATTAATAGAAGGGAGCCGGTGGGGTGAGGGTGCTGGATAGTCGCACAGCATGTGGGAAGTTGACCTTGGTTACAGAAAGGACAACTCATAGGAGGGGGGGGGTCTCTGAAAAATAAAATTATGCGATATGACCGTGTGGCCTGTGCGAAAGCGGCTAAGTACACAGAAATCTCTGCGGAAAATGCTTTTTTCTGGCCACCATGGTTCGGTTGAGGATTTAATTAACCTTGAGAAAGTCTGACACGAGGACCAATGGGCTTTCCATGAGGACGTGAGATTATTGAAGATTATATTCGATAAATAAGGTGGAGGAGGGCTGTTACTAGGCAAGGAGCGATATATTGCTGCACGGGCGGATGTATGGACAAGTTCATTTCCAGGATTCCCAGCATGGCTGGACGCCCACAGAAAGGATACGAAGCACTGTCTCTTAATAAGTTCGTATGCTACCTGCTAGGTTCGAATTGCTACAGGATATTTGGTAGGGGGATTAGAAATTGTCAATAAAGCCGCAGATGAATCAGATACCAGCAGGGCTTTCTGTGACGCAGGTTCTGTAGAAAGAAAATATTCCAAACAGAAAAATACTGTGTATATTTCAGCATGCAGTACCGAGCAATTGTCATTCAGTCGAATGCTTCGAATCACGTCGCAAACTTCAAAGGAACAGGTGGTTGGAGATGTAGTAGCCTCTGGGGTAGCCTTGGCAGCATCCGTGTAGAAAATGAGGTGTTCGGAGTATTTTTGTATTGTTGCTGCTGTCAACTGAGCGATATTCGGGTGCAGGGGTTTATTATACTTCGTTGGGGAAAAATTAATATCAATGTTTAAAGGAGCCCACGGCGGAATCACGGTGTTAGGAGCTAGGTCAGGGAAAGGGATTACGCTCACATTGTGCTGCAATAGGAGGGCCAGGATTTCTGGGAGAGGGTCATTAGGGAACTCTGGGGTGTTTATTAGACATTTCATCTTTTCTTTTCCTGTTCCCTTTTCGTTGTACTGATTCTTGCGTCCTTTTGTCTGATATCTTCGATCGCGTAAAGATCTAGTTACACTTTATTTTCCTTATCGAGATCTTTAGCTAATATCCACGTTGACGAATTGATAAACGAGTAAAAACTTTGTGATCGAACGCTAAACAATTAATGAAAAGCTAAAATGAATAATAATAAATAAATAAATAAATAAACAATTTTAACAAAGAGCTTATTTCATATTTCTTCGTATTATAGAATGGGGAAGATCTAAAAGTAGAAAAAAAACACTTTACCTAATAAATAAACAGCCTGCCAGCTGCAGCTTCCGCTATGATTAATTCGGTACCAGCCATTTTTGTATACTTATCCACAACGTTTAAACCGCAAACTAGCCGTTTGTTCGAATCAAAATTTAACCAAGTTCTTCCAATCGTATCGAAACGGAGGATTTAGAAATATAAAAAATAAAAACTAAATTAGCCAATGGTGAAAGTTGAACTAAGAAAAAGACCACCTCGGACTAGTAAATATTTTACCTTAAGAAGTGACTCCATAAAATATCTTTTACACTGAAAAGTGCATAATAAACAAATTTTAAGCAATATTTAAAATAAAACACGGAGGGATGGTTTAACTGGCTTTAATCTAAGTGAAGAGAAGTGCTTGCATCTTAATTCGTATTAGGTTGTGCTATTTCATAAACCACAGTATGTTATTTGTTTAGAAAAAAAAAAAAAAAAATTATTTTTAATCATTTGAATTTATTTTAGGCGGAAATTAACAAATAAAGTCGTTTACAATATGAGAGAGAACAGTGCAAAAACAAAACTCTCATTTTTTATTTTCTTCCTAACGTTAAGATAAGTTTTCTTTTACGTAATAGAAAAAAAAAACGCTCAATCAAAAGCTGTCTAACCGACCACTACAACCTCTAAGAAGTATTCAAGATAATGAAATAAAAGCAACACTAGCGTTACAAGTCCAATACAATCTGCAACAGGTACTGCAACCGTTTTTGTAAGAACAGCTTATCGTGTGGTCATTAACAATCGATCAAAAAATTCCTCTCTCAACGAATAGTTTATGTTCTTCCAAAAACAACTTAACTATCCAGCAGAAAAAAACATTAATAAATAAATATAAACTAAACACAAAACAAATGTTACCGATCATTTCCCGACAAGTGAAATTAATATAGATTACCGAGAATTCAGCACACTCGTCAATCGGTAAACCAAGCACTAACGAATTTTCAAAGCGTCAAAAAAAAAAAACATTAGGTATAATGTAAAACAATTATATTCTTTCTCATTGTTACATTTAACATTATTTCTTGAAATGCGCAATGGTCAAAAAGCATATAAATATAATTAAAGAATTTACAGACATCATAATTCAACGAATTAGTACATGACAAGCCCTAATAAAAATCATAGATCTATAAATAAGAAACTCTTAAACTTCTGTAATCACGTTTTGCAGATCTTAAATTAAAATTTATTTTACCTAAAATATTAATTGTGATATAAGCCATTTAGTACTATACTAAATTGAAACTGTAACGATTGTTTTCATTATTGCGAAGGTTTTTTTGAACACCTACATTGTTGTACGATCGCCTAATAGTCAGCACTCAAGAAACTCACTTTAGAAGAAATGACGATAACCGCAGCAGATTAAGTTGTGTTTATGGCGATTAAAAATAACACACACTCTCATCGAATCTATCTAAATTTTTATTTACGTTACAATTATAGACTTTTATATACAAAACTAGTATTCAAATCTACCATTTCTGTATGATACACTTCAATGTTTATAACTCAGTTCGGCATAATCAGTTCATAAATGCGAAAGAAAAAGCAATGAAAGAGTTGTTAACTGACTCACAAATTATTCTAGCGCCCAATGAGAAATTAATACGTTATAAATTTTTGACCTAGTTGTACACCCTCCACAACTCACTATAATGCGTTACAAAATCTCCAGTAAAGACAATTTTTTTTTTTTTTTATTCACCACTTTGATCTTAGAACCACAATTTGGCGCTGAAGTTTCATTATCTAAGCCTTGACTTATTTTACACATAAAGTCAACACTTCCTCGTGTTTTCCAAGACATGACTTTTAACTAATACACTAATAGCTTTATTTCAAAAAAATCAAATTATGTTACACAAAAAAACAACAAATATTAGTCACAGTAAAAAATAACTTTCACGAATTAAACAAGTTTTATCACATTGTATGAATAACCTGCGTTGACTCAGATTGAATTATCCACTACTGGTTTGAGCGAGTAATATTACTTTCCATGGAATACTGCTGTAACTTGCCTAGGTTTATCCGGATAATGCATCTCTACACCAGTATCTCTTAAGCCTTCTCCGCGGATTCCTAGGGAGAGACGAGGAGAACATGATGGACGCTTCGACATCTTCACTGAGATCCAGTTTACTGAAGAACTTTCTATATTGAAGTTTGTGATAGTCTTGCACGAATAGGATGTTTAAATCACAATGGAGTGTTCTATTTGACCTCAAATAAGAGGAGTTGGCGATTTGTCTGGGTATTTTGGACTGCAGGTGTTGAATTCGGTTGATGTTGCTCTTGGACGCCACGTAGCTGGATGCCATATCTCCATACTGGTGCTTAATCTTTCGCAAGATATGCTCACAGCGGACTAGGCAATTTAAAATTTGAAGTCTTGAGCTAATTTTTTGTCTTGCATACACGACGTGAGTCCTCCATGTTAGACGTCGGTCCATAATTAGTCCTAGGTATTTAGCACCGTTGTTTTGCGGAAGAACATTATTATTTATTCATACCTAGGGACAGGACTATTGATTTAACGTAAACGTCATCTGTAAGCTTTTTGAATGATTTATTTTAATCTTCCGCTTCTCTGCAAAAGACAAATTATAGTATACGAAAAATTGATGTGATCAGCTAACATCAACACAACTGGAATACACACAAATGGCGGAGTACAATATTAAACTGAATTAGATAATTGAATCTTAGACTACCAACTCTCTTTTCAGTCTATACCAAAATCGACAAAAACCGATTTCACGATGGATATTAAAGAGTACAAACTCGCTATTAGAAGTAGAGCAAGCGCTTTCGAAACGCTGAAAAGAAATCTGACCGTTGAAAATTTTCGGGAAATGAAGGAGAAGGTTACACACATACTTCTAAACAAGCAAAACGCCATACAACAAAGGAAGTCCGTACATCCGGTTGCACAGGTTGTGTCTCCGATTTAATTTTCATTTTTCAATTTTTGCTTAATATAAACTCGTTATAAACGTAAAATGAATCCGATACCACTGGCCAGGTGTCGCGGATTATTTTCAACGTTTCGTAATGTACCAATTGCAACGGCGCTGATGAAGGGAAACAAATTTTAATCCTGTTTTATATTACTATGTTTCGTTCGAAACTGCTCCGATCGCGTCAAATATATCAACCGAAGAAATATCCATGTCAAATTCTTATCTCAGTCCTTAAATGAGCACTTAATTTTAAGTATACCATTAATTAAAAACGTCCGCTAATAGTATAGAAAATGTTATTATCACTTAAAAAGCGTTTCTGCTGCTGTCGTCAGTTGTTGCAGACAAATAGAAACTCCTGAAAAAAAAACTTGACTTCATTTATCACTTATCTTTCTGATAGGGCATCTGCGCCATTAGGAATATGATGCGTATTGGCAGACATCCCACCACTATTGCTTATGTGCAATTCCACGTTCTACAAGATAACTGCCCAGTAGTTACTTCGGAATAAATTACCGCATCTCCTAATCTCGATCCTTATGTTTTATCCGATTTGATCCCGTCCGTGATATATTGTCCCGTTCATCACGTGAAATTCTAAATTTGTCCGCTATCACATCCTGCAGAGATAGTAGTACTACCGTGTAATTTAAAAAAATTTAGGAAAAGTAATTTAGTTATATCGCAGAAGTTAATCGCGGAATGTAGTTAAACATGCTGTCAATCGATAAGATATAATACAGGATATGTTCAATATTAAAAAAAAATGGATTCGCATTTTTTTTTATAATAAATTGTTTGCGATTAACTTTATAAATATATATATAATCAGTGTATTCTTGCTGCCGCGTAAATTTTGTAACAATAATCGGGAAGTTAGACGCCCTTTCTTTCTTTTAAATTTAATTTTTTTGTTATAAGAATGCTAAATTTTTACTTCCTTAGACTCTCTACATTTTTAAAACAATGTACACGTATTTTTATTAATATTTATGTAGTAGTTTACTTTTATGTAAACTATTATATACATAAATAAAGATGATAAAAACTTTTAGCAACATTAGAATATAAAAAATGTATTATTTTTAAAATAAACATCTAGAACAGAAAGTGTTTAACTTTCTCTCCATAAGTTTTAATTGTAACAAATAGGGCCGTGTCCAGGATAATCCTGGACACGGCCCTATTTGTTACAATTAAAACTTAATGTGGAACAAAATTCAATCGCTTAAATCTTACAATATACCTCATAACTAACAACTAATGCAACTCAAAAAACGTATATAAAAGAATAGATTTATTATAATGTTCTACTTTCCGTTAGCTCTTTAAATTAAAAAGCATATTTTTAAATATCGCATACCAAAATTATTTGCAATCTAATATTCAAATAATATGGAATAGATTAAAAAGGTAACAAATTAAAATCTGAAACACGAAAAACCATCCCACGGTTTAGAACCCAACAATTTTTATAACAAATATGCTCAAAAGTGTCCCGGATGAGGTTATCCTACTTTTTTCCAAAGTTATTAAACACTTCACAGATAGCACCGGTTATATAACACGTGGCGTCTATGTTGCCACCCTTACTAAAAACAAGAAAAAAAGTTCCTTTTTTTTCTTTTTTTTTTTTTTTGTGAGTGCGCCAGCGGCATTGATCCAACAACAAGAAAACTAAGCTAAAAAACAAGATAACTAGGTGGTCCGAAATGAACGCAACAAAGGACAGCAGTGCGGACACCACAGAAGATGAAGGAAAGGAGAGGATAAAAGAAGAATTATAGGGAGTAGGGAGACCTAATGACAGGAGCTGGCTGTATAAAAGGGAGCGTTCGTTACGAAGAGCAGGACATTCGAAAAAAATGTGATCAGCATCACAATCGTGAAGAGAACAATCAGGAGAAGGCGACAGAGCAAATCGAAAGCGAGAGGAGGGGAGGAGCGAATGATTGATCCGGAGACGAATTAGGGAGACAATAGAAGAGCGACGACCGAAAGGAGTAGAATGGAACCAAGACAGGGAACGAGGAATCGGCTGAATAAAACGGTAATGCGAATGACGATTAGAAAATAGAGAGGGATAAATATCCCGCCAAAGTCTGGCGTGATTGAAGGTGGATAAGGAAAGGATGTCTGAAGAAGTGAAATGGTTGAGGAATGAATCAAGACGATCAGCAGAACGAGCCAAAGAATCGGCTGTTATCTCAGTTCCATGTAAAATCAGAAAAAAAAAATTATAAATAACCGGCTCGTATCGATAACTTTTATTATATGCACAATCTGTTTAAAAAAACACACGCATGATATGGTCAACATTCATTAATAATCGATGAAAACTGTAATGTGTGTATAATATTTTAAGCGATACAAAATATGTTTTACAATTACCGTTTCAATAATGCCAATTTTTGACACATTACAAGTTGAATTGTTTTTCTTTTTCTTTTTTTTTTTCAAGTTTACCCATCGGAGTATTCGCAACGAATCTAGAGAATGTATAACATTGTACTTACAAAATTCTACTGATTTCGCAGTTACTTTATTTATTCTTCAGTTTAATTTTGTCCCAGCAGTATAAGTAATGTTTTTATGTTTTAAAAATTCTATCTAAAAGTCGGTTTAAAAAACAATGCAATACACTTATGATCCAAAGAGTGAATCTGCTCTGAATCCTGATTATTTCGACTACGACGTTGCTCCGCTTTCTGTTTCTTCTATTTTTTTAAAGAGATGTGTTTCAAAATTGATACCGGTATTTCTTCTATCACGAGTTACCATCGCGCATATGAGGTCACAATGTCCAATTAACCGACATTTTTCACTTAAAGATAACGCTGCAATTTAATCAATATTTTGTTAGCGGTAAAATATCCGTGAACGCTTTTGTTAATTTCCGTTTTGCAAAGATTAGTTTTGATTTAATAATACATTTTGTATTAGAAACATTTGTTTAATTTCCGATTTCCAAAATGTTCATCTTGCGTCGTTTTTAAAACGTTCCTCATGTACTATTTTTATAAATATATCATTTTTTTTTTTTTTGCTATTAATAAGTTTGTTGTTCTGAAAAAGAATTCTTCAGCATTTACTTTTTAGAAACGTATTCGCATCCAGCCGATGCCAGCTACTTGAAATGTACAAATTCGCAAAATGAGTTTTTGTTTCTTTAGAATATTATCCGCCTGTTAAAAAATCCGTTTTAAAACAGTTAACGAACAGACCTCATACATTAAAGAGTTTTAAATTATATTAATAAATGAATATATGAATAAGTAAGGGCAAATTTTAATTATCTCTACTTATTAGACTCTGTCGAAAAATTGTAACAAACGCACTAATAAGGAGTCTAAGAAATACACAGAGAATAATGGGAAATAGGAAAAAAAATGAAACGGCTACCAAATTAAATTAAAGATATAAATATAAAAAGAGGATAAAATAATACAATAGTTATTCTTGGGATACACATACATATATTTACAAAAATGAAGGTACGTGTATAAAGTTACCGGAAAAAATAAACTTGAAAATATTAAAGAGTTAATTTAACAAAACAATAAAAATTTAAAAAATTATACGGCAACAATTAATGTAATATATGCAGAATCGACGTTTTATCAAAATTACGCATTTTAAATCAAACCTACTAAATTTTTAAAATATCATAAATAACGTAAGTTAATAGTTTGTTTTTTTCCCTTTCACCTTGTACCGGTATATATTCATACTAAAAACAACGGTGTGCGTAACTAGTATTTTTTTTTTTTTTTTTTTTTATATGCGACCGCGATGCCTATTGGCTTAGTCACGGTATTCGTAATATATAATCGACTTAACGTTAGGTATATTTTATATAGTAATGCGTTTCCTTAAAGCGAGATTACAATAATTTACGAATGCACAACAGTTCGATACGTTTAATCCGTTAACATTATTTATAATAATTCGATTATCGATACAGTGACCATTTAAGCGTAACTAGTATAGAGACCAATTTTAGACAACTAGAGTATAGCCCAATTTATCCACTGAGAGACTTTTGGATATGCAATGATTTAATAGTACTTAAAAAATTGAACTGTAAATTAAATCTAAAGCGCAAATAACAGCAATATTCTTATGAACTTTTATACAGATTTATCAAACACATTTTTATACAAGTTTTTGTTGATTCATTGTAATATGTACATTACATAAACCATTTAAAAAATAATAATTTAATTAATTAATTAAATGTTGAATATAAAAGCCAAACGTGTTGAGAGAATGATAGTGTGAGTAAATGGCAACCAGTTGCTGGCTAAGGGTTATCGGATCCGATCGATTTTGCTTTTAAGGAATGCACGCAGTGTTTGGTCAGTAATGAACTGATTGGCACAGCAGCTGTGGAACATAAGAAACTGGAAAAATTATCCAAGTAGAAAGACAGCCTTCGTCCAGTCGTGAAAAAGTTCGACCTACCTACTTGTGGCTAGTAACTCGATCGTCTCGCACTTGAAAGGAACGCGTAATTAAACAAATATAACGTTACCTCATCAATTAGTTTTTCGGCAATAATTTGTAAACAGATAAATCTGCCAGTCTATTTAATGTTTCCGGACGAAATGACCTCTTAAATAAGTTCTTGTTAATTCGAATCCGGAAAAGAACGTCTTTCGATAGATGCGGTAGTAACGGATAATATACAGGAGTTTTAACATTGGAAAACAAATCATACACGTCTCTAAAAATTACCTGTTACTTTATCTTTGTCAACTTTGAAAAAGTGAGTTTCCCTATGAAGTAGGTAAGGTAAATTATTAGATCAATTTTAGTAGTTTGTAAAATGTTATCAAAATTATTAATTTAAAAAAAAAAAAAACAGATTAAACAGATTTACAACGTATTCAGATCCGAAAATTAAAAGGAAAATTCTATTCTTGTCTACAATACGTTGCTCATTTTATTTAATAAATGTTATTAATGAACAGTTATTAAAAATCAAAGAATACATTGAACATATAATGGGATGTTAAAGATCATCAACCGAAGAGTACATAAAATTCTTATCCAAACTTGAAACCATATTTTTACCGAAAGTATTTGCGTCGTCTTACGCTTGCAGAGATACATATCTGGCAACAAAAAAATGCGAATTCTACGTTAAAAAATATATTAATAATAAAAGAATCTTGAAAAGATGTGTGATGCTAATGTTGTAATAAAAGAAACAAAATGCAAACGCGGTTCAATTCGCGAAAAAGACATATCGACGTTTATATTTTCAATTATCGATCATAACTTGAAAAAGAAATGTTCATCGATAAAAAGGTTACACAATTCAGTTAATTAAAACAATTATGAAAAAAGGTAAAGGAACTTCGCCTATAAATGAAAAAAATTCTTTAACAGCCTGGCAGATTATTATGGTAAATTATTTTTCAACTTGGTACAGTTGAAAAATTAATTTATCGTATTTACTTCTAGTAGTGAGCCCGAATTCGTTAATAAACCGGCAGCTAATATTACGAGGCTATTAGAAAATTCGAATCTAATGTCAGGATTTCAGCGGCTGTACAAACTATGGTGCTTAATTTGCACTATCCCTACTACTACTATATTCATTGAGAGGTTACTTTCAACTTTAAAAAAAAGAATAAATATCTTCGATCGACGCAGAAATCTGAAAAACAATTGATTCTCACTTCAATGGAAAAGAAAATTAATGTGTACCTTAAAACGTAAACCAAAACTTTACAGCTCTATTTTAGAAAAGTCTGTTAACATGAGTAGACATATTTATTTTTAAATAGATTTGAGCTTGTTTTTTTTTTCCTTCAAATAATATATTTCACTTTACGCTTTTTATTTTTTGTTTTTTTAAATTCAGTTTACGTTTTTTCTTTTTGTTGTTTTTGCATAAATTATTTATAGTACACCTGTTAAATTTTCTTTATCTAAATTTTAATTTTTATTTAACCCTTTATAGGGCAATGCGACATATCTGTAACACACCGTTCGATCGACTGCAAAAGCTGCATAAAGAATTAACACAACACTTGTAATATAACACATATCATTTTTCGTCGAATTTTGAAGGAAATAATAAATATACCAGGGTATATTGTTGACTTTTGGTGTTTTTTTTTTATTTGCAAAAACATTTTCAAAAAGGACGCATTTATAAGTTTTCAGAAATTTAACTTATAAAGAGTTAAATACATTTTTTGTTTATTTTATTTTTGAAAAGTGGCTTCTTCGTTTGTTTTTGTATGTGTAGTACGTTGGGAAAACGTCATTTCAATATTTTTCTGTCCTAGAGAAGTATCAGGGACAAAACCACGATTCATCACTGCGCAATATTAAACATTCTGAAAATTAATTTACGCTATAACACATACTACGAATTCTTTTAAATTTTTATCAATTGAACGAAATGCATGTGTAACAATCATTTCAACATAGACTACATTAGTTTGAATAAAGCAAATCGGAATTTCATATTTAATTGATCCTAAGCTATATACTACTATTATTATCTTCTCTAGCAGTATTTAGAGTTCTAGATTTTGCAATCCTCAGTACAATTTTAGTTAGCAAATGACTCTCTACGTTCAGGATGACACGACCGAATTTCATAATACTGTCTGCTTGAATTCTAAACGTACTGCGAGATATTTTTCATTAACAACTTAATCCACATTACTTTTTAAAATTTCCTGTCAATTTTTTTTTTTTTGTTATAGACTAACAATAAATAATTATTATTAAAATTTCCTTCGTATATGAAACTAAATATAGCTGAAGAATTTAATATCGATTTTGCCGGAAGAATTCCGTTTAGTTTGATTTCATACAAAGTACAAACTGCATGGAAAACACCAATAATTTCCCATATGTTTTTGCTCTTTTATACGCTGGAAAATAAGGAAGTCTCGTTTCTTACTAAAAATATTAATATTTTCCCATAAATTAGATTTTAAAATGCTGTATCATGATGGCTATTCAAATATAAATTTTAAATTTCCGGTTTATTCCCGATTTTCCTGATCCAAATCCTCCTGATTTCCTGAATATTAATGGAATTTTTCTGTTACTATCGTTAATATTTAATCGCCACAGCGTATTTTATATGAATAAAACAAAACTTGGTCATTTATTTCGAGTAAAGTACATTAAGGCATTCACACTTTTTAAAGTTTCAAATGATTTTTTCTCATTGAAAATATCGTTTTTAGCTATTTTTACATTTTTCTCGGTTTTACATCAAAACTCCCGGCTTATTCCCGGTTTTACACCAAACCTCCCGGCTTATTCCCGGTCTCCCGCTTGGATCGCCACCCTATGTATCGTTTTTCCCCTCTAGTGATACTTATTTTCTCACCATAATAACACGATACTGTACAGTATTCTATCCCTCAGTAATTATTTTAGTTCGACTTTCCGCTAGATTTTGAATCTTACGCGCAATTAAAGCTCGCTCATATATATGTACATAATGAGTGACGAAATGTAAGTTCAAAGATGGAAAAAGCGGCAAAATAAAATAAATCATAAAATATCTTTTTGCGCAAAGATGGGTAAACATAATGCAATCAGATGGATACTAAGATTATTATTTTTTTTTTTTAAACAAGATCATCCGAACATTTCTTTTCACTTTGCTACAACTGCATAACTATTATTTTACAACATATAAATTTATCCAAAAATCGCGAATGTTCATATTCTTCCCAACATTTTAATTAAAAAATCTAGATTAGGTATTTTCTCATAATTTTTATAATGCTACCTTTTTGAAAATTCAAAAAAATTAGAAATCGACAGTTTTTAGTTACACAACTACATTCGGTCTCCTTGATTCCTCGGTAGTCATAAGTGTGGACATGCTGGTATACCAACCAGAATTTCATCATTATATGAAGAACTCGTCATGGAGCAGTCTTGAAACACATCACTGGTCAGCACACTAACGATGAGTTTTGTAAGACTAATACTTCTTACGCGGAAAAAACAAACCCGGGCACAGTGATCACACTCGTAAAATTCTTTACTAATATCTGTAAATCTAAAGTAGTTCTTTTCAAGCCGTATGGGAGGTCTATTTTCAATTTAATATTAAGCAATGGATTTCCAATCCTGCACTTAAAATTCCGCAAATATCATCTTTGAATCTCTTTTTCTCGCCGGCATATGTTCGACAATCCTGATCTAATTAACAGCACCGAATTCGCTCTATTTGTATATCGTGACCGAACCGTCGGGGAGCTGTATTCTCGCTATAAATACTTCTATAAACGTTTTCTCTGGAAGTGATGCACGATCTCTTCATTATTTATAAAGTCATTTCATTCAAATGTTTAATACTGAAAGGATCAGTCGTTATTCAAATTATTATTTCCTGATGTGACATCGATAAGGTGTCCCTTACGTAAAAGCTCAAAAAAAAAAAAAGGCAACCCATCTCATCCTATGCTAAATTTCATCATCTAACGTTACTTCACTAGTTATAAAAGAATCAAGCTACGAAAAAGTTTCTGTTTCTTCAATGATTTCTTCACCGATCGATAGCTGCACTTTCCTTGCGCCAGTTTCATTGTAATGAATTATCTTTACATCTTGTTAACGTTGACTTTTAGTCCGAATTCTTTGCACGTATTATATATTACGCTAAACGTATGTAGCTTACCTACCTCTTATTGCATGCTACGATTGTGCGGTCATCAACGTATTGTAGTTCTAGACTACCCCATCCGTTCATCCGTTCTGTATCGGATTCCTATCCCTCCAGTTTGTAAACGTTTGCCCAGGACGAACACAAAGACGATGACATTAGAAGTGCTAAAACACAGGCCTGCCTCACACCAGTAAAGACCTCAAGAAGTTCGGACAGCAGACCGCGCATTGAAACACTTGTAGTATAATTTCTATGTACGGCAGCTATTACATTTAAAACTTTTTATTTATGCAATAATTCGAACAATAGGTCTCTAATAATAAAATTAAATACTTTAATCGGGTCAATAAATGCATATGCGTTGTTCAATAACTTTTCAAGGATTCTATGCAGTTGCGATTTCTTCGAAATCTGGCTTGAGATTCGGACATAATCAATTCAAAGAATAAATAGGTGGTTATTAATTCTTTCGATAAAACTTTTCCCGTTACTACAGATAGCAATAGGATACAGTGGTAGCTGGAACATAATTCACGATCACCCTTTTTTTTTTTTATAAACGTTCGCTACTATCGTTGACGACAAAAAATTTCCTTACAAAAGAGTTCTTTCATTTTGGAACCGTCAATTTTTAGAATATAGAATAATCCTTTAACATACCATTTGTTAAAATACAAAAACATATTTCTAGCTGATAATGGGCTATGCCCGAAAACGTTTCTATGTTAGTATAATCATTTATACATTTAAATCAGTTTGTTGTGTCTTCTTCTTTAAGGTGCCATATCCTCATCGGACTTGGATATTTTTTTTTCCATTTTCAACGATTCCTGGCTGTATGAATTATTTCTTCTGTTGAATGTTTTGTCCAATTTTTTATGTTTTCAAACCATGTCGTATTCTTCCTGCTAATCCATCTTTTTTCTTCGATCCGGCCAGGTAAAATTGTCCTCCTCAGTAGCTGATATTTAGGGTCACGTATATTATGTGTCCCACGTATTCTAATTTCCTCTTTTTTATTGTATTCACCAGTTCCCGATTTTTGTCCATACGCAATAGTACTTCTGAATTTTTTATCTTCTCCGTCCACGAGATTTTAAGCATTCTTCGGTAGCACCACATTTCGAAAGCTTCTAGTTTTTTTCATCTTTACCGTTTTCAGTGTACATGTCTCACATGTTATGTACTCGGAGATCTATTACAATTTAATAAATTTTTAGAATACCTTATCCTCGGCCCTAGGGTTTTATTATTTCGCATTGACCCGATAGGCTGAGTAATTTCGAAGATATTAAATTCGTAACTTATCCCTGTAGCAATCGCATGTTGAGGCAATTTTTTTATATTATTGCATTTTTAATAGTACGATTATGATTCGTGCCACCTATTAAAAACATCAGTGTGATGTGAACTAAACGATAACCAACGTATAATTTTACTCCAAATCAGATTTAAAGAATTATTAGAGGAAAACAAGTTATAAAATATGGGAATTTATGAAAACAAAACCAAAAGAAAAAAAGTCCAAATACGAAGAAGGTATGAAACAATTCATATTACAGAAAGCTCTTTGATAAAAACTAATTTTGTAAAGTTGTTACCAAATTCGAAATTTAAGCCTAAACCAGAAAGATTAGAAAAGATCATTATCTGAAAAAAAATAAAAGTGTCTTAATAGGACTTAAGTACTAAAAAGATGTAAAAAAAGGGAGAAAGTAAGAGGTATAGAAAGGACTTAATTGTTGGTTGTAGCCTGTGGAGGCTGAATTTGAGAAAAAAATTACTTAATATTTATGTATATAACCGAATTAGAGAGAAGAAGAAGAAAAAAAAGGAAAAAAGACACTGCAATTAATCGAAAAAAATAAAAAATTACGTATTTTGCGATTCTTTAACTAATGAGGACATCAAATATTATTACAAAAGATTGGTAAACAGCTTTCATCAAACAGCGGTGAATTATTAAAAACTGACTAGTGAATTTATTACGTCAAAACTAGAAACTGGAACAAAAAGTATCACTAAACTGACTGAATGAAAAAGAAAGAAAAATAAAATGCTTAACAAATAGGCATTATCCGGTATAAATCTATTATCCGTTCGAAGTTAAATTATCGTTCATTCTTGTACGGTAATGCTTCCGACCCAGCTCTGTCAAAACTGAATTATGTGCAGAACCTTTGTCTCCGCCGGTACCCCACTGCTTTAGTTCTTTCAGAAACCAATATGATTCCTCTATATGTTTGTCGATCTTATCTTAGCTATCGTTTCGTGATTAAGCAACTTCCTATTTCCCCGTCCAATCTTACTAACTCTTATATTTCCATATTACACAAACGGCGCTTCTCTCCTAGGAAAATCCCTATTCATTCTCATATATCTAAACGACTTAATCAATTCGCTCCTTAAATTTTCTCTTTTAACTAACTCCCATATTCACACTTAATTATTCCAATTTTCTGCATCCTCCTAAGATATACTCTCTCTCCGCCTTTCACAAACCTGCCGGCTAATGAAGTCCGACACGAATAATATAACTTTGTCATTTAATCCTTATTTCCTTTCCACACTGTTATCTTCACTGATGGCTCCAGAACAACGGACGGTACGGAAGCTGCCTTTTTGGTTCCATCACAACTATTTTGAATCTTATAAACTGTCTTCCTTCAGCTCTATATTTACAGCGGAGTCTACAACTATCCTTCGTGCTATCCAATACATTACTTTCACAAATGGCTCTAATAAACTTCTGATAGTTTCGGATTCTAAAGGTGTGCTACTGTCTATCGCCTCTCTTCTTCCTCGTCATTTCTCAGACATCATAATTCTCCTGATTCGTTCTCTTGTCACTAGATTGTATAGCGCTCGTTCCATACAAATCGATTTCTTATGGTCCCCCAGTCATGTTGGCATTGAGCGTAATGAACTGACTAATTTACATTAGTTAAATCTGCCGTTCAGACTGGTCAATTTCTACCTAAATTCAAATTTTCTTCTAATCTTAACGTTCTTTCCAGGAATTACCATCGTATATTTACCCCCTTTTATTCTCTAATCCTGAATCCTTTTAACTTAATATCTAAACTCATCCTTCTCCTTATCCTTCGTACTACTACTTCCTTCATCTTTCGCGTTTTCTTGTCTTTTCTATCTGCAGGCTTCGCCTTGAGTCGACTTCCTGCATCCTCTTTTCGTTTTTGTTCTTTCCATCCGGATGATTCTGATTTACTCTGCGGTACAAATCACATCTTCAAATGCGCGTCTACATCTATAGAATGCTCTCATTTTCATAGACAACTCCTGAATCTTGGTTTGCCTACTCCATATAGTGCTTCGTTTATTCTTTCTCTTCCATCCCTGACGATCATTCCTATTACAGCGTCCTTTATTGCTTCTATCTCTAGTAGTATTCAACTCTAATTCGTTTCTCCCTCTCTCTCACTAACATAATCTAATATTAGATAATGCTCTCGGCCGGCGACCCCCCTCAAAAAAATAAAAAGAAAAAATAAGCGGGTTAGAATGTTTTATGATCGATGAAAATAATAATTTATTTAAACGAAAACAAATTGTTCGCGGCCAAGTGTCCGGTTTTTTTGTGGTTTGTTAGCAGATCTTACTTATACTCCTAGAAATTTCAAAAGATTAGTAGATTTTGATGGTCTAGGCACTCTACGAATAACAATCATTTATTTTAACGGGAAACAGATAGATTAGCAGCGATCTAGTGATTTTGTACTTTTTTTTAAACAGATCTTACTCATATTCTTAGAAACTTCAAATGGCCCGCGAATGGGGACATTTTTGTTTCGGGCTGGTAATAAAAAAAAAAAAACACACGAAAACTGGATACAATTTCTGAAGGACGCATATTTAAATTAGCTAAACGAATTTCGCAGTAATATAAAACTACAAATATCATCAGTATTTACACATTTATTTGCTTTCCTTTGTACAATTTAATTTTACACTACTAATACGGATCGCTTAAATTGAAAAAAATAAACAACCAGCTCATTAAATTAATTTCATATGTTAAACAACTTACTTTTGTATTTATATTTTATAAGGAATTTATTTGCCTAACGAGGAATGCCGAAATCTCTAAATACACAACTAAGATTAAAGTAAAAATATGCAATTACTAAACCCCTTACTAATTCATGAAATTTATTGAAAACATCTAATTAACAATGTTTTTAAAGGATCAAAAAATTTTCTTTTCTCAACAGCGCAAAAGGTATGGTTACATTAAATGATGTAAACATATTCGCAAAAATGTTAAACGGAATACCATTTCACGTACTTCTTTTTTCCGTCATTTTTCTAATTTTGAAAATATAATAATTTATTTAAAATGTATAATTGAACAGATGATTTATACTTCAGAAAGTAAATTTTAGATGATTTTAACTTCTAAATTGCTAATTTTTCGGTAGTTCTTATATTTAGATTAACTCATTTACTTTTATGCTAAAATTTAAAAATTTAAACTTTAGGAGGCCAAATTAATCAACTCCATAATATGGCATATATATTTTATAAATGTCATTATACACAATCTAAACTGGCAATAAAGGTATTATTAAAAAAAAATTAAAAACCTGAAGACGAACTCAATTCCAGGAGCTTCTTTAACCATCAATATTAATTAACACACCTCCCACCAACAATATTTCTTTAATATTGGAGAATACGAATATGCACAAATAATAAAAGTTCACGCACATTCACAAGCAACGCAAGAACGTTTGCATTGTATTTTGGAAAAAGATATTAAAGCAGAGGAGGGTAATATTTCAACAGCTAGACCCAATAATCATTCTTTAACATCATAGAATATAGGAATATGCGTAAACAACGAAAATTCATACACATTTCGGCACAATTGATCATAAACGTTTGCATTATATACTTTTCAAAAACTTATTAAAGTTAGGGGAAGGGGGCGTGAAAACCGATTTAAATAACTTTAAGTTAAGAAAATCAATGAATTATTGTAAAACTGTTCATATTCGAAAATTTTTTAATCTTACAACTTATTTAAAATAATGCGAAAAAACTTAAATCAAATTCACTTTAAAATTCTTCCTTTTTTAGCATTTCCACAATCGCTATTTGAAACATTATTAAAAACAAAGCGCGCAATAAATATCGTTTTCGATTAAAATTACATTTTCCCTAATATTCGAAAACTAAATTTTTCGTTTAATAAATAATCGAATTGAAAGTGAAATAATTTATTTGTAAATTTAAAACCTCCGCTAATCGAAAATAAGTATTAACAGCATATATATATATCTATTAAATAATTCAATAAATTCTACATAACAATCATTAAACAATACGTTTATATTTCACAAAAATTACGCTACAATAACGCAATTATCTTTCTTTTGATATTAAAAAAAAAAAAAAATCGAATAAGGCTCTTCCAAAATAACCGTAATAAAACTGTAACCTTATCGATTAAATAGTGCGCGTGTCTTTGCAATAAAACAGATCAGAAAAAATATTAATTTCAGCAAAACATATTTTTATCAATACGAAAATAATACAATTATTACAAATGTATACTATTGTAACTGAAATCATTATTAAATAATGTTATGTATATAATTATACTGTTTTTCTTCAAATGAATTTCAAGCCGTGAATTTTTATTAACACAACTTTAGATGTGCTCCGCTCAAAATCACATAAATAAACACAACGTAGAGTTTTAAACATACAGTAAAATCAGGATATTAATGAATTAGTTTTTTACGATTAAAAAACGTATATTCGATTTATCGAATACATGATGACTAGTTGATTTTATTAATTTATGTTATACATATACATATTACTTTTAAATAAGTAACATTTAAAGCTCTTATTTAACACTTATAAAAAATTCTATATTTTTTAAGAATGGCATGAAGGATATAAAATTTCCACTAGAATGAAGTTAAACGCAAACTAGTCTGAATCATTACAACAAAATTAGTAAAAAAATAACAGCAAAAGAAAACTATCTACATTTATATTCAAAACAATTTTATAGGGTTTTGCCTAGGATTGAACATTTTATTTAAAACTTTCTTCATTTAATTGTTTACTATTGCTTAAAAGTTAAAATTTTAATAAAAAAGCTAAGTTAGGAATAAAAAGAAGAAGAATAAAATGCAATTGTAACACGGTAATTTGTAGCAGAGTTTGTGGAAAACTATAAACTTAGACCATAACTTTAATAAACTTAATTTCTATAAGTACGGAATAAATCAGCAGGGATTTGGAAGTTACCGTAACATCCGCGTTACCTTTTTCCAATTAAGCAGTTCAGTTCGGGTTGTAAAAATTCTTCTACAACTGCATCCACCATTTCATACACAATAGCTTTCAAAACGTCCATATCACTGTAATTAAAATTTTAAAATCAACGCACCGATTTTTTTTTTCATTTAATAATTAATTTTTTCTTAAAAGCCTACTAGATATATATTGATAGTGAACGATTTCCCAAAGCCAATTAATGTTCAAATAACAGCATCTCTATCGCTTTGTTAAATATTTAAATTCCACAAAGCTCTTCGCAGAATTTTTCATTTATATTCTGTCATTTTTCGTAACTCTACACTCCCTTTATCGGCTTTAATTGCTACTAAATCCCTCTCTTTTCTTAAAGCATGCCAGTGTCTCAATTTAAAGCATTTTACTTCTGGACAATTCAAAGCGCCACTTGTTGGAATTCTCAGTATTAATTTCGTGGAAACAAACTGACAAACAGAATTTCAAACGACCACCGGTTAGCCAGCATGTATCCGGTTAAAGGAAATTAAGTTAATCGAAAAGTTTAAAGTGCTAAATGAGAAACCTGATTTCATCAAAAATTCAAATATGGAACTTATGGGAACATCTAACACGACATAATAAATATCGATTAATTGATTCCTAGTAAACGGTTAAAAAAAAACAAAAAAAAAAACATAGATTTCGCTACAAAACACCTAAACTAAAATCGTTTATTATTGTCATAAAACTTGACTCTCCCGTCTTCGATCATATCGAGTAATGAAATTGCAAATAAAGGCAATAAATTTATATTAAGGGAACAGAATTTTCACCTATATCCTCATAAATAATTGAAGGCTGAATTAATTCGGGCTAATTATTCTTTGAAGAGGAACGAGGTGATCTCCAGTTTTCAACCATTATGTAAACATGAAGTTTCAGACGTAATTCCCGCCGAAAATAGATTTGCGCATAATATTGGCAACTGTACACCCTCAAACAGCAGCAATTCTTTAGTAAGCAAATAACATATTTATAATTTTTAAAGACCAATATATTACCATTAAATGTTTTCGAGTAAAGTTGTGCCTTTTATTTTCTAACTACATCGCTGCCGGTAATGCGATAATAGATTTGAAATAAAAATATCACTCGAATAAAACTAGCAGAATGTCAACTTCTGCTGGTTCTTAAAACATTGTGCTACACAAATTTTACCGTTCTTAAAAACATGCACCTTGTAGTTATTTATTAATTTTTCACGCTACTCTTTGTTCTATTCCTTCTTTCTGAAAATTTTGTTCTATGCGATGCAAAATTTAAAAATCGTTTGTCAACAACAGTTCCTCATTAATACTCACGGAATCCAGCTGAAGAAGTAATTACAAAAAAACTTCTTAAGTCACCATACTGAATAGAAACTTAGACTACTTTCACGCCAAAAAGGTTTCCGAATCAAATCGTCAGGAACTTACAGTTCAGTAACTTTATACCCAGTATTTAATCAGAGTATTAAGACAGAATATAAAATTGAATAGGATTAGAATTAAATATTTTTTGAAACTCGAGAAATTGAAAAAGGACATTATCGGAATGATAGACAGGAATGGAATGGAAAAAAAAAAAAAGAAGGCACTGTTGTATAGACAAACCCTTTATGAGTTGCAGATAAAAGCGAAAACTATTACAGTTTTACAGAAGCAATTAATAAATATAAATGCAAGAGGGAAAGAGTTCAGTGGACGTAGCATTTAAAAAGGTATGATTTGCATCGCAAAGTAAATTGCAATTACCAGGATGAAAAAACAGAAGAGAGAAAAGGTTTGAAAAAAAAAACGAAAAGCAGATGCTGGAAACTGATTACGATCAAGACGAACCGGGCAGTAGGAAATAAATGGTTGATTAAATATATGCAATAACTGAGTTTAGACAAATTAATTACCATCGATCACAGTACGTTTCATTTTCGTCTTCCGTTGGTATTATTAGGATTCCGTACACATATAATATACAAAATCCTAATAATAAAATGGTTCAGAAACGACAAAAATATTCAATTAAAATATGCAATAACTCACGAACGGATTGAAAATTGGATCATAAATTAAAATTAAAATTCTCTTTAAAACATTACGTGTAGCCCTCCGTTGCGGCGCGAGTATTATAATTAAAAATTTTGATCAAAGTTAAAAATATGCGCATCCCCGTATATTTCTGTAGTTTATAGTGTCCGATGATTGTTTGCAATACTAAAAAAAACACTCGATTTCCATCGCCTAAATTTAATCTTTTTATACACCTTGCTTACTTACATAATCCAGCCTTCCGGGGCACAAAATTAATAAAACCAGGACGCTGGTATTATTAGTAAGTCAGAACTGTTGAATAAAAAATTATTATTTAAAATTCACCTCTACTACTAATACTACTTTTATGGCTAGACTTTAAATGCAATTAATCAAACATGAACATTAAATATATATGTTACTCATCTTCACATAATAAAAACAGATTTAAAATATATTGTAACCTTGTACACTTTTCGTAAAATTTTTTTAGAAGTAATAAAAATATCAAAAACATAACTGAAAAATACAAAATAAAACGTCATATTTTCACTTTCATCGTATTTTGTTCCATATTATCCAACCCAATACAAAGTAATTAGGTCAGATATCAATAATACAAATCTGCAAAAATGAATTCCAGCTTCTTTTTTTTTTCATTTTACCTATTGCATTATAGCTTAGTAGTTCATCAGATTTCATTACGAAATTTGAGGTGATCCGGAATTCAAAATACTCAGCTTGATTCAAACTCAAGTCACGTCCAGGTACATACGTAGTTTTTGAAATCAAATTCAACAGCAAAAGAATCCAAAAAAATAAAGTTAATCGAGAAAAGAAACTGAACTATCCACTGTATTCAGTGTGCAATCCACCTTAATAAAGCGTAAATTTTAATTTCACAAACCTCGACGGTCCGTATTATCAAGAGTAGAAGAATCACTTTCCTCATAAAGAATTTTAAAAATCGTATGACGGAAAAACTAGGCGTACTTGTTAAAAATAACGAAGGCGTGAAAAAGAGTATGAATAAAAAAAGAGGTAAAAGAGAAATAGTTGGTGTAAAATTACAGCAAAAGAAATGATAAAAGGAAGTAAAAAGAAGAAAGTTGAAGAACGATAAAAGTGACGGTACAAAAAACGCTACATTTTAATGTGGAGAAAAAATACAGAAAAAAATAAAGATAAAGGGGTAAGAATTGAGGAACTAGCAAATGGCAAAAAAAAATTAACAACTGCGAAATATTTTAATACCTTGTTTCGGGAGAACAGATCAACTCTGTATAATATTTTATCTTCGGCTCAGTACCACTGGTTCGAATAGTACATGAAAATCCATTATCGAATGTAAAAGTTATCGTTTCATTCGATTTCGAACTGGGAAGTGTAGCTTTTTTATCCTCTGTACCCGAATCAAAACCGACCGATAAATCGCGAACACGTATAATTTTATATCTGTCATTGTATATACTACTCGGATACTGCAAAAAAATATTTGCAAAAATTTAAAAAACAAAATATATTTTAAATATAAGTAACACAAAAACAATACAAATATTATTAAAACAATTATCAAATAACTTCTCTAACAAACGTACACTCCTTACACCACACATATAAACTTAAAAATTAGTAAAATAAACGGTCCAATGAAATTAAAATTAACGATAAGAAACAAAATCCCATTTTATTCAATGTACCTGTTATAAAATTTAAATGTTTGAATTAAATTAATTCGTAGCCATTACTAAAAAGCTGCTACTAGTGTTAGTGCCTGCATTAGGTACGATACAAATTTTTCGAGAAGGTAAACAAAATAAACTCATTATCAAGTTTTAAATTTTCATTAAATTAACTAAAAAAGATATTGATATTTTCTCGTTTTTTTTTGTTTTTTTTTTTTTTTTTATTTTTGAAATCGTATTTCAATTTTGAAAAATTTTAATTTTGCTTAACATTTCCCATCTCTTTGTGATATATATCTGGTTTGTGCAAAATTTCTTTGAAGTATAGTCCAGAATAGTTAAGCAATTAAAACAAAAATCATCTTATTAAATAAACTAATTTAATAGACTGATTGCCAAAATATATTCGTGTAAAAACATTCTAATTTACTAATAGAAACGGACTGCTAAAACTATAATTCCTCTTTCAGACTTTACCGTAGTTGAGTTAAAACTACAACAGCTAAAAAAAAACGCTTGTTTCTTTTTAATAAAGGCATTTTTTGAACATTATTTATTTCTGCTAATTTACAACTAATCATGGGATATCCAATAAATTAATCAAAATTAATTTAAAAAAAAAAAAATCCACATTTAATAATATGAAGACTCTACTGACTCGTAAATAATATACGTTCATTCTCTCCTGTATCAGTATTTTGTTTGAATGATAGTTTACTTATGCAGGAGAATTTGAAATTTAACGTAAACACTTGCACGTTGGTCGATAACACAATATCAGCAACAGTCGGCTTATAGGATTTTTCTTAAAATACGCATAAAAATAAAACATTTAGCTTCATCTAAGCACTCATTCATTTGATAAAGTTAGTTTTCGGTCAAATTCTAGTCGACCACGAATCCATATAGGTCAGCTAAATCGTATTATGTCCATTCCAGCTGCAAGAACCTGATATTTAATTTTCCTAAACACCACAGTTTACTAAACTGTCATCAATCTAAAGTTATTTTCTCGCAAAATTCGTAAATATGCCCCGTATCGATCATTTTAATTACAGGTACTTTTAGCTATTTCGCTAACTGAGGTATAACCGACTTGATTCACATCAATAAAAAAACTTAAACATCCAGGAATGCATCCAATGAAAACGAGCAGTGTTCAACACAGTTAATACCATAGAACATAGACGCGCAACACAATTAAAATACTTTATTTGTGTACACTGAAATAACTTGAATTAGTCCTTGTTCTCGGGCACTAGTGAAATAGCTTGTGACTATTTTGTATCTTCTGGGCAAAAGTTAAAGAAAGAGCTTTTAAATAAAATCTCAGTTTGTCCACTCCATCTGTTACTGATAGACTAAAACGGTGCTAAACACCTGAAATGCTGTGAATTAATTTTGAGAGATGATTATGACTGTGACTTTCTCACTCGACAAGTAGGCTTTCATTTTATTATTACTTTCGCGTGAAAGGAAAAATAGATCTTTACGAAAAGAAAGAAAAATTTTAAATCACCGTGATGCAAACCACAATGTTATTTTCTGAACATCAACCTAAAAAACCCATAATGCTCCATAACCCAGAAGAGAGTCCACAAATTTTGGAATCGGAAGTAAGGTACGCAGTTAAATTAATCCCAAATAGGAAAGGCACGGATCCTGACAGGATACCCGCAGGATGAGAAAAAAAACAAGAAACTGACTGTATTATTCAATAAAATCTACATGTTGTAAGAAATTCCATCCAAATGGCCGAAGTCATCGTTTGTACTCATACTGAAAAGGTAATATTCTAAGGAATGTGACGACTATCGTACAATCAGCCTTATGAGTCATCTTCTGAAACTTCATCATAGAATCCGAGCTAAATGTGAATACGTTTTAAGCGAACCCCAATTTGGTATTCGTACAGGTTTCGAACAAAAGAAACTCTACTAAATTAATGGACATTCTTCAAACTACTGGAATTAATGATTATGATTTAAAGATAACTAAGACCTTATATTGGAATCAGACAATTGAGCTCATTCTAGGAAACGGGGAAAATATTGAATTTGAAGTCCAATGTGGAGTACGACAAGGATGCATCTTTTCACCCCTACTGTTCAATTTGTATGCTGAGCAGATTTTCAGACTAGCTATCCCTGATCTACCCATAGGTGTTCAGATTAACAGAATTATTAATAACATTCGCTACGCAGACGATACTGCTATTATTGCAGATAACGGAAGATCTTCAACATCTTTTCAATGAAGCCAGCACAGTTGGCAAGTCATACAACTTGAATATAAACGTGAAGAAAACGAAATGGATGGTAATCAGCAAGGAAACCAACTTTAATCAAGTCTCTGTTGTAGTTAACAAGAAGAAGATTGAACGAGTTGGAAAATTCAAATACTTGGATTATTACATTACCGAAAACCTAGACCCAGATACAGAAATAAAAATGAAATGCAGTTATACCTGGAGTTCCTTTACCAGTATCAGAAATCTCCTCTGCGATGAATCCTTGTGTTTAAATGTAGGTCAAAATACTGTGCAATGTTATATTTATCAAATCTCCATATATGGAATTGAGGCAGCAACACTCAATAAAAGACAGGTAAATCGATTAGAAGCTATAGAAATGTGAATCCACAGAAGGATGTTGAAAATATCATGGATAACAAAAACATTGAATCAAAAAGTTTTAGAGGTGGCTGAAACAAAAAGAATGTTAATGAAATCCATTGTACACAGGAAAATAAAATATTTCGGTCATGTAATCAGAGAAGAAAAATATCAACTCCTGCAACTAATCCTCCAAGAAAAAGGAGACGGAAAGAGAAGCCGAGGAAAGCGAAAAACGTCCTAGAGTTAGACAAGATCAAGGAATGGACGAGAACATGGTCATTAGAAAGACCCATACAAGATGCGAAAAATAGGTTTTGATACTGACATATGTGATCACCAACGCTCTTTGAAGAGTAGGGCACCAGAAAAAGAAGAAGAAGAAGAAGATAAGATGCAGGCTACAGGGTTTCACAAAAAGTTTTTTGTGGGCAAGCGCAAGACAGATCTTGAGAACAGAGAATGAATTAAATGTTATGAATAAACACGATTTGGTGAAAAATTATATAATTCGAAACCAGCTTGAACTAATAAATTACTATTATGATCTGACATGAACCGTACAGCATTAGTGACTGAATGAGCAGATAAAATCAAAAATGCCAGCACGTGACAATTAAGGGGGGGGGTCTTGGGGGTAAAAAAAATGATTTTTTTTTATTTCATAAAATGAATGTGCAACATCATAAGAATATTGCGTCGAAATTTCAAATAAATCGAAGCAAAACTAACAAAGATATGGCATTATAACTGTGCGCCGCTCTAACTCTACTAAAAAAACGAAAACGACTATCTGGCCCTGACGCACAGCGGGATTAAAGAGCATATTTTTCTGTCCCTTTTGTATAATCCCTTAATTGATTTTTTCGAAAAAGATTTACGCAGGTAGGTAGATGTTTATAACCATACCTTGAGACAGATTCGGTACGCGTAATGCTATTTCTTAACGACACGAGGTTTCAGTTAGAAATTAGTCTCTATTCACGATCTCTCAAACGTCATTCTCGGTTGCATCGCTGCTTTGTCTTGTCAAAAATGCTTACTCGGCCAAAACCAAAAATCCCTGTGTTCTGTTGTAAGTCCGGTCGTTTGCACTGCTGCATCGGGGTAGAGACGTATTTGTGTCTGAGTGATAGTGGTCGAGGCACTGACTTGTACTTGCGGCGGAAAACGCAATACTATGTGTCAAGTAACGCTGAGCTGAGCGAAGATTTTGTATGTTAATCAACAAAAGGAATGTGTAGGACACGTCCAGAAGAGGATGGAGACCCGTTTGCGCGATTTAGTAAAAAAGAAGTGTAATAGATACTGAAACTAAGGCTGCAAATAAAATACAAAGGAAAACACTTTCCGGTAAAGGCAAGCTCACTGCTAAATTGATTGGTAAACTAACGTTTCACTATGGTCGTGTCATCCGTTACAATTCTCATTCTGTAAAAGAAATGAAGAAGGCCATTTGGGCGACTTATTATCACTACGCCTCAACTGACAAACACTCACAGCACCAAAACTGCCCGAGCGGCGAAAACTCATGGTGTGAATAGCAGAGAGCCGCAGCTGCAAACGAATTGCGTTTTTTCAAACACTCTTACTCTGCTCTACCAAGTGATGTTCTAGAGGGGATTAAACACCAATTTATCTGAGCAAAGATGCTCTCCTGGAGCGATGTATTGGCAGATTCTCTCAAAACAATAATGAGAGTATCAACCAACTTATTTGAAAGATTTCGCCAAAAATTGAGTGGTTCGACAATTATTGTTGAGTTTGGAGCTCATGTGGCTACCTCTACCTTCAATGAATGCTGTGTTGCTTACCTGACCTTTCTGGAAGAGATGGGAATCAGTACAGGCCCAAGTTATCATGGATAGGCGCAATCAGTGGAAAATACACGAATGAGCAAAGCGGATGAGCGAGCGGCAGAACATACCAAAGAAGAGAGAATTCGTCGTAGGCAAGAGCAAAAAGATGCTTTGGACATTCTAAATCAAAGTTCTTCACTTTATGGGCCTGGCATTGATGATTCTGTGTGAGTATAGACAAAAATTACTTCCTTATTAACGTTTAATTTGTGATTTTATACTATAAAAAACTTTAAACGCGTTTTTCTCGAAACAACGTTTTCAAAGCCGGTGCACTCTGTAACTCAAAATCTACTGCACCGATCGTTCTGAAATTTGGTACACTATTTTTATAGACAATTTGCAAGGTAGCAACGTCGTTTTTTTTTTTTTTTAATTATTATTATTTATTCTACAATAACAAATAACTAATTTTTACTCAAAAATCGGTATTTTTACTTCCAAGTGTTACCAACGATTAAAAAATTTAAAAAAATTAAAAAACTCAACGTTGCTACCTACAGAAACTCATTAACTAATGAAAAAACTTTAGTTTTTTCATTTCCGATAATCCAGTGTTGAGTTATGCGGTGCACCGCAAAATAACTTTTTTTCGAGGTGCGTACGAAAATTTGCTGCCATTGGCTTAATTCTTTATATTTTTCAATGAAAATTTAACACAATATTCTTCAGATGTTACTTTATCATGTACCAATTATGTAAATAAACTTGCATTAACCATATTCTCTAAAAAAAATTATCAAAAAATCGTCTTTTTTTGACCTCCAAGACCCTACCCCCCCCTTAATGCCGATAAAACTGACTTGCTTTTACAAATGATGTTGTAAGTACTATATTGCGACAAAATTACACATGTGCGTCAATACTCGCCGTTACAATTCCGTAAGAGGCAGCGGAGTTGAAACTCTCAACAAGATACAGAGAAAACGCAATACCATCTACCGAAACAGCAAAATTCTCTGGCTCGAAGACTACCTATAGCTGGTCGCGTCGCATACATCTCCATCTAAAAATAATTCCACTGAACAAAAGGAAATATTCCCCGATACACAATCCAACAAAATTAAATCAAAACCGCATATTTATAATTTAGTCCACTCTAATATTCTAATCTGTCCCAATATATTCATAAAGGTATATATAAGTATTTCATTTTAAAGCCGGAGGTGGTAAGAAGCTTTGTTACGTTTTTACTTATTTGGAAATCATGTAACGTTTTTTGCAATACAGAAGTTGCAATAGAAATTCCCTGAGCAAATCGTCAATTAAATCCGTTGATTCCGATAATCTTCTCGACTCCCATGAAAAAAACACTGTTTTCCGAAGAATAACATAGTGAAATGGACTTTTATAAGAATTACAGAAGACTACCTCATCTGGGTGTCCGAGAGTTTCCCCCCTTACTAGTCCGAAAGATCGACTTTATGTTTGTATATACATATAAAATAACTTTTCTTCGTTAAAAACGCGTATTACAAAAAATAATTATTATTTAGGAAGTATAAAACAGCCGACATGTTTCGGAGTTACATACTCCATAATCATGGCACCATCATGATATTATGGAGTATGTAACTGCGAAACATGTCGGCTGTTTTATATTTTCTAAATAATAATTTTTTTCTGTAATACTTGTTTTTATGTGTTTTTAATAAAGATAATACAGAAAATATGGATTCAAACGTTTATATTTTAAACTTTTCTTTGCGTAAAAAAAAAAATTGAAAAGTAGTACACAATATAAAATTTACAAAAAAGATAAAAAGACAGAAGAAATGAAAGGCGAAGATAAAAATGTTGCAATTTTAAAAGAACCCTTCCTACACAATTCAAATAAAATCAAAGAGATTACAAGAGAAATATAAAATTATTTTTATATCTTTATTTAAAAACCGTTTGTACCCAACTATTAAATGCTTCATATGTAATGATCTCTCTTGCGGAAAGAGAGAGAGAAAAGGATTACACTAAATAAATTGAAATCTATTAAATAAATAAAATAAACACATTGACAAAAAATTACTCAACAACGCGAACGTCTTTTCGAGATAAAAAGAATTCCGTAGTCCTTCTCAGAGAACAAATTTACTCCTTTTCCAACCTTATTAAAATAATCAGTTTAAGAGTTACGCAATCAAATGATAACAAACGAACAAAGAAATTTTCAAATTTACATTATTACAGAAGATACGCACCATATACACGTAATAAATACATTCGCATTTAAAGACATAAGTAAATCAAAGGTAGTTTTACAAAAATTTAATAGATATAATTGTAAAACTTCATCAATCATTATAATCATTTTATTATTAGTATTATTATTATTATTATTATTATTTGTATTATTATTATTATTTGTATTATTATTATTTGTATTATTATTATTTGTATTATTATTATTTGTATTATTATTATTAGTATTATTATTATTATAATTATTATTATTTTAAAAGTATGAAGCAGAAAATAAGCTACAATACTTACGTTACATGGAATACCATTATAATTTCGAAGACGGTGAAATATATTTTTCTGTACAGTTTTATCGTTACAGATAAAGTATGAATTTTCCGTGATATGATAACCGTATCTGCAATGTAAAAATTCCGAAAATTTACACATTTCTACGAGAAGGAAAAAATAAGCAAAGATTGAATTTTAAAAAATTTTAAACTAAATTTTTTTCGCAAATTTCATTTAATGAATTATCTTATTTTAAATACAATAAATACGAATAAACTGCTACAACTTACAAAGAATAAATATCGGACAATTTATTTGAAAGCCTCATTCCGCATTGGTTCAGGTAAATGACTAACTCGACTAATTTAGCTGCGGCCATTATTCCATCTTTATCAGGTAAAACAGCACTATCGCACATAAAACCAATCGCTTCTTCAAAAGCAAATAAAACCTGTTTATTCTCTTTATGTAATTCTTGGGCTCGATTTCCGATCCACTTAAAACCGGTTAACGTTTCCTATAAAGTGCATTTAATAAAACTTAACGCATATTACTTGCTTTAATCGAAGAAGTCCACAGCTACGCTGTGTCTATGGCAATAAGTAAATATACAGTTCAAAACGATCAAAACAGTTAGACATATAATACACAAAAAGTGAATGACTAAAAATAGAAGAGTAAATTATTATGAAGAATTAAGTAAAATAACAACGATCAACCAGCTAGCTGGATATGAAATAAAAATTTAAAAAAGATTGCAAGTCGCAGAAGTATATAAAAATAAAAAAGCAGAAACAACCATTAGATAAATTTGGCACTGAACAGAGCAAAATAAACGCATTATGGAGACAGCTATACAACGTCTTCACATAAGGATTCTCGCGTTTTTTCCTGCTTCATTGCGACTAACTTCCAATACATTTATACCAACTATTAAATTAAAATAACTTTTATCGATACCGCAGACAAGTTTTTCCCATTCATTTTTCAGTAGTTTTCATTAATATATAAATCAGAAAAATTAATAAAGTTCGTTTCAGTAGAAGCGCGGGCAAATTACCATATTACTCTAAAAAAATTCTTCTATTACACAAGCTCATTAATGCCTGAAAATGACTGATAACAATTATTTCCAGTTTTTTAACTGTGGTTTGTACGGCTAGAAACAATTTTACCTTTGATATGGATAACTCGTCTAATTAGCATACTATAATTTAAATTTTTCATAAATTTCTAAAATAACTGTTCTTTACACTATAGTCTGGGCCAATGTTAGCAAGAGAAAACTTACTAATTGCATTATTCCCCAAAATATTTTCGAAAAGCGAAAAAGAAAAATATCTCTGCTACGGGAACCGTACTTTCTGCAGAGATGAACAACAAGTAGAAGTCTAACGCAATTTTACATTATTTCTAAAAAGTATATTCAAAGTTAATTTATAAAACATTTTTCTAGTATCATCCCAAAAACATTACCTCGTACTGAAAACCTTCAGCTTCAGCGATTGTTTTTAATATTTTAGACGAAACAATTGTAGATATAAGATATACGTCGGGAAATATGTCTTGATTTGGATATCTATTCTTATGCACGTAAATACTCCACCAACCCAGTAAACACCCGAGTTCGTTCCCGCTGAATATTTTCCAATCGCCTGTTCTAAGAAAAATGATGCATGAAAATTCAAAAAACCGGCACGAAGATAATTAACAGTGTAACTAAGATCCTTTTAAAATGTACGATGTACAAGCCTAATATATATTATAACGTTTGAAGGAACACTCGTTATCAGTTATAAATCTAAATTTATTCATTTCCGAAGCGTGAAGGAAAATAATATAAATAGAACAAAATGAACGTGCATTATTCAAACTGTCATTTAAAATGTTCGGTCAACTAGCTGCTTTTGCTTTCAAACAACAAAAAAATAATAAGTTTCGTAATAAATTTTAAAAATGTCTACAATATTTTGGTGATTTTTAAAAATTTAGATTTAACATCATTCAGCTAACTAGAAAACGAATACTTGCCTTAAAATCAAGGAAATTTCAAAATTTATCAAAATAATTAAATACATTTAATAAAAATTTAACTTTTGCAATAATTTTTTATATTAAGTTTCGATAAAGACAAGGTTACAGATATATTTTTGGGCTAGCGGTACTTAAAATAATTTATTATGAACTTAAATTTGAATTTTCTACTACTAATATTGAAAAAAAAAAAAAAAACGAAGTTACTCGATGTTCCTGCTGGAATGGCTGATGCAGAATGTGAACCTAAAATAAAAAATTTAATAATTTCGTCATTTATTGTACTCTGACTGAAAAGTTTCTATTTTAGTTGCTGAAACTAATCTGATACAAACTTTCTAAAAACTAAGAACCAAAAAAAAGGATAAAATACAAATCTTATATATATATATACACATACACATATATATATATAAATGGGGAGGAAATAATCTCGGTTTGACATATTTGTATAGAATTATTAATGAATACACTATTGCGCCATACGACGTCAAATTCATTTAGATTTTGCTTAAATTTATAATCCTTTGAACCTTTTAGTTTTTCAAACGGTAAACCTTTGGTAAACAAATTCAGTATTTATATTGCCCATTAGTCACATGTAGCACACGCATATATACAAGTAAAGTCATTCTGTTAAACAACGGTAAAAAGGGATTTGCAACAGGTACCAAAACTTAATCGTTTTACAAACTATTAATTGTTACAGTAAGTTGTTTCAGTTACAATTTCTGTTCTAGGTTAAATTTCTATTCCAGTTCCAGTTTTGATAAGATATTATCATTCGTTCCAACTATGACAGGTACGGTTACAATTATAATTATAATTATAATTACAGCTAAGATTAGATTTCCTTCATTATTTCTCACCGGACTGAAACGAAATTAGAACTATTTAATTAGAAGACAACTTATATTAACAGCTTTCCATTACCAGTGAATTAATATTGAATAGCAATAATTTGTTGACTATAAAATTTTATACGGAACAATAATGGGAAATTATTATTACACGTTTTTTAAACGTTTATTCGTATTATTTTCAACTGCTATCTAATGTATGTTAATTGTTACTTTGTCAAAACGTCATTTTATAAATCTTACCGTTCCAACACGTTATATATCTCTGTTTTATTTCACCGCACTGTTAAATTAGTGCAACCGAATAACGAGGGAATTGCAATAAAGGCTTTTATCGATTTTACGAAAAAAATTCTTGTGTGTATTAATTTTTCGACTAGCACTCGACGCAATGATAATCAAGGACCAAGTTCAGCTAATAATGTAACTTTTCAAAATTTCACACCTTTTTAAAATTGAAATCGGAAAAAAAATTATTTGAAATAAAAATGATACATCTTTTAGGTTAATTTTTATTTTCTACCCGGCTAGGATGCAAGTATCACTTATAAATGGGCTCGTTTTATAATTATAACTAAAATATCAAAGTAAATATCAAAATGCCCAATGTACACCACTACCCTATAGAACGAATAATGCTCTACTTAATATTTATCGAAAATGTTGAATTTATTTTAATTTGAAGAAATCTGAGCGATAAAAAGCTTGTTCATATATCTATACAAGGAAAAGACTGTAGCACTATCATCTTTCCAAAGCTATAAAGTACTCTATAATTCTACAAATTTGATAAACATTAGAATAATTACTACGAAGCGGAACTGATGAATGAAAACTAAATTTTCTATCGCTCCCATTTTGAAATTACAATTCTAGATTAAACTTGAAAAATGTTTACAAATGAGGTTAATCTCTAGCGAAGATAAATGTATATCGCGGACTTTAGTAAGTTTTAATACTGTTACAATGGCAAGCAATTGATTCATTCACACATTTAAGGATCACTTTCAATAAGTATTAAAAATGTCAGTCAAACAGAAGGTTCTAAATATTTTTTTCAGTCATATTGCTGCTATGACTATTATCAAGTAAATTTTCAGTTGGAAAATTTCATATAAATGTGAACCAATAATTTCTGCTCCACCTCTATCAAATAATTTTCGTAATACATAATCTAAAATAAATTTATTCACTTACTGCGTAAACTAACAGGGCAATTAAAAAGAAAACCCCCCGCTTTAAAATTTAAATGGAGAAATGAATAAAAAATAAAGTAATTACTGTGCATTTTTTTCAGCAACTCCCAATCTATCAGCATCTGGATCGTTTGCTATGATAATACTACTGTTACATTTTTCTGCAGTTTTAATGGCTAATTCAAATGCTCTTATCCCTTCCTCAGGATTAGGATTTTGAACGGTGGGAAACTCCGGATCAGGTTCTATTTGTTCTTCTACCGGTATTAATGTCTAAAATAAATATTATTTATTAAACGAATAAAATAATAATAAACATGTTTAAATCAATAATTTGAACGTTTCGAAATAATACAAAGAACTTCTTAAATGAACTATGTAGGAATAAACAGGATTTTTAGCAGTAAAAAAAATAAATAAAAAAACGGGAAAAAGAACACATTTCTAGTTCAGAAGTATTTTCGTCTAAATTTCATAAACAATTCATAGGAGTCTTCTTAATTTTCCTCCAGTCACTGTCGAAATCTAGTCTGTACGACTATTTACGTTCCACTGATAACTAATTAATGGCTTCGCAGTTTTCATACATAAACCAACTTCAGAAAAATATATGTTTACCACAGAAAAATTAGGAACCCTGAAATTTCGAACTCCTCAATCTATACGAAAACTTTACAACTGCAACTTAAAATGAACTGACCGAAGAATTAAATATTTAATTGCTAAAATATAACACGTTAAACAAGAAAATATTTAATAGCAAATGCTTTAAAACTATCATATTTAACAAGGTCCTTTAAAAAGACCCCCGCATATTACCGTTGATAATATATACTGATGAATTTGTTCAGTGAAATAACATTTATAGGTTCGGTGAAATAATATATAATATTTATACAAAAGATAATGCTTCAACAAAATACTGTAAAAATAAATATTTTTTTTTTATTACAGATTTAACTGAAAATATGTGTGTAGGTACTAAAAAGTTTAAAAATATTCATTCTTGTAAGATAATTTATTTATCGTTATTTCACGAAAAAATCAAATAAAAATATGCCTAGTATTATCTTTATTTTAAAGAGTATCCATTTTTAAATGCATCTCGAATATTTGTTTAACAGATTACACACTAATAAGTAAAAACGCACTAGTATAAAACAATTAAGTAATATCCATTTACCCGGCGCGTTTCGAAATCAAAACTTCAGGATAACGGGAATTATTATAAGTATATCTTATAATAACTCCCGTGATCATGAAGCTTTGCCTTCGAAACGCGTCGGGTAAATAAATATTAATTAATTGTTTTATATTAATATGTTTTTACTTATTATATGTTAAAATAAAAACAGTGTGTGACAAAAACCCGATATAACAAAGATTACACACTGTTTAAGCACGATTTCCGATATACATGGTTACTTGTTGATGTCATAGGTTATTCGCAACTCCATACTTTATCATGCACTGACCAACGCGTAAATAAGTAAATATTATACATCGCGAACCAGTAAACATAGCGTGTATAAATATAGTAAACTAAAGATTTTATCTCGCCTAAATCTTTTTTAAACGATACTCTTTTCGTAATCTTTTGTTTTTTAAGGCACACATACATACAGTACAAGTAAAATTTTTTGAAGTATCAATGTGCGACAGCATCGTATCAGGTTCTACCCGAACGAAACACAATTAACTAATCAACTACGCCACCATAGTTAACTTATAGAAAAATTTTAAAATCCCATACATTTTATCGTTAAACATAATATTGCATCACATTATGTTTATAGAAATGTAGATACGTAGGCATTCCCTGGTGTAATAAGTTAGCCTAATTTCCCGGACTAGCCGGGAAAATTGAAAAATGCATTTTATACCTACTACTAGATAGCATACTTTTATATATACACCGCGCGAACAAGAACTCCAGACAACAGACTGATTGTAAGACGCTTTCGACGTAATACAAATACAATAATCCGGAATATGTCCATATCAACCTACGCACGCATATCCTGTTATCAGCTACGCTCGACTAGACCAAACGCGTGTTTCGTATTCTATTGAGTGTTATTATTGCCAATAATAATTTCTGGTCGTCGCAGAGAACGGAACCCGGACCACCAACTGTTGCTAGTCGAGTGTTCGTAGGCCATCACTACGACCATATTTTATATACGGAAAAAAAGTTAAAATGTTGATGTAGTTTAAGGGGGGCGGATGTTTTTATTCATAGGTATTATACTACAAAAAACGAAAAAAACAAAAACACATACCACCAATATAAATCATTTTCTCTTATAAACTTTAATTTTATCCGTATTTTGTAATAAATTTACGCGACTTCTTAAAAACCCGCCGCTTATCTGAAGAAAACTTACATTTTGAGAACCTCCAGAACAAATTATTAACAAATACATAATGTCAAAATTACCTTTATTTTAGCATGTCGAAATAATTCTTCAATATACTGGTAACCGACGCCGTGTAATGCAGTGTAAACGTAATCAATTTTACTGTTAGCTTGTAAATCGAGATCAAATACAGAATTCAACACCCTATCATAATAACTGTGTAATACGGAGTCTAATGGATCCGATAATAACGAAGACGAAGTAAGCACCTCAGTCTGCCAAGATGAATCCCACGGCGACAGATTTTCCAAAATTTTCTTCTGAACATTTTTGTCAAACGGACTAATAATCTAATGAATTTTGAAAATTTTTAACCTCCTTCTTTTGAAATGTACAATTTAATTTTTAATTCTACATACGTGTCGTGTTTTCTTACACAATGTGCAAAGAAAACGTTATATAAAAATTTAAAGGTGATTAAAATAATAAACCGAATATGTTTCATTGTAATTAACAATCGTAAATCCTTTGAAATCGCGTAAAAGATAAACAAATCGACAAAACCATTCTGCGGATAAAAGAGAGTAATTCAGCTCCATTGATGAATGAATAATGCTGAATTATCCTTTTTGGATAACTAAAATTTAACGGTGATGTGAGAATTTTTCAAAAATTTACGTTATAATGAATTTCTAACTACTCATCTAATCTCATTTCGATCGAATCAAAAGATCTAAGTTAAAAATTTTTAGAACGAGGTATTTTTTTAATTGTTCAAAAAATAATTGTTTCATCTGGTTTTCGATGAAATGTAATATCGACAAGACTATTAGGAAAAATCAAGATAATAAAAATAAAGGATGAAAAAGAGATAATAAAAATAGAAAAATATTATACAAATGAAGTTATCGTAGTAAACAAGTAAGAATTCGAATAAATTAAGAAGAAAATACGGAGAAAATCTGCAAAACTTAAAAAAGACTTTAATAGAAGAGAAAGAATTTTAACGAACAAGATGAAAATAATGGTATTGTTTTCATTTCAATTTAAACATTTGAAAATATATCATATTAAACCAACACACAATTTGTCCTAAATATTAGTTAATACTTCGAAGATTTCTTACTTGGCAACCGTTCGATGAAAACAGCTTATATCCGTTATATTCTTTTGTATTATGCGAAGCCGTGATCATCACACCGGCTGTTAGGTTCTGCAATTTTATAGCGAATGAAACTAGTGGAGTCGGGCATATCCGAGAAAACATATACACTGGTACTCCATCATTAATGAAAATCGTCGCGGTTAATTCTGCAAAACTTCAAGGGTAGTTTCGTAGAAATTCAAAATAAATTTGCATCAAAAATTATAAAACTTTTTTAAACTTTTTACTCGATGCATTTAATTAGAATTACATACCGACGACTAAAATGTCTTCCATCGTATCCTATAACAATGCCTTTCTTTTCTAAATCGGATTCCTGTTCCCGCAAATATTTCAACAAACCTTGAGTTGTTTGAATAATCACCACATCATTCAGCCTTGAAAACCCAGGACCCATCTTTGCTCTTAACCCGGCAGTACCGAATTCCAATCTTGACAAAAATGATTCCTCTTGTACGATAACATTTTGTTCTTTAATCAATTCGTTAAATTCTGCTTCAAATTGATTACTCTGCGAACAAAAAAGGTTCATACATACCGTGAAAAATATCCGTTACAAGTGTTTCCTTTTACCGTTCTTTAAATAATTAATCTGAACAGTTTATATTTTTTTACTCCGATAAACTGTTTAAAATGAAAAATTTTCCCTTTTTTATTAAACTTAATTATTCCCTTTTTATATTAGTTCCTGATTTAATAACTTGTTCACTATTTATCAAAAAAACAAAAAGGAAAAGAAAACCATTGCATAATTTCTAATGGATTTTAAAATAAATTATCAGTGAATGTGTAAAATCGTAATCTTTCTGGAATTTAGTCGAATTCAGAAATTCCATAACTAAATGAATTTTTACTGTCAGATTGCAAGTTTTTTCAGAATTTCTAAATTATCGAACATTGAAAAGGGAACACCAGTTCTAATAAATCATTCTTTAAAAATCTTTTTCAACAAAAATAATTCATAAAATTAAATACTGGTTTTTGTTTCCGAAAACAGTAATAATTAGTTTAACAATTGTTAAAATTAGTTTCCAAAAATATCCTGAACACGACATATTTGGGAAACCGCATAAAAAAAAACAATAATATATTCAATAAGAAGTTTTAAATAATGTCACGCAAAAAAATTGTAAACGTTTAGATGTTAATAATTTTTAGTAAAAATGAATGTATATCCAATTTAGTTAGTGTGTGTTTTTATATCATCTCAACCACTAGTTTTACTATTTTGACTGAGGATATTGGCATGATTGAATACGCTGTTTTTTGTTAGGATATTAGTAGCAATCAAATTTAAGATCACTACTATAGTGGTATTATAGAAGTGTTTAAACATACGATAAATTGTTTCATATAAACAAAATATGAATTGAACCAAATGTAACATTGTTACGCAATTAACATTTGCTATAGAAGTTTCTCAAAAGTACAACTTCAAATTACTGTTTCGCGATAATTATTTATGCTTCTCCCAAAACATCCATTTTTATGAATTTATTTGCAGCGTTAAAATACTTCTCCCCATTAATTTTAATTACATTAAATGTAAGAAAATAAAAAATCCAGACTCCATTTCTTTAATATGCAATATTTCATAAACTTTACGATAATTCTTGTAATTTTGTACTTTTTATTAGTTTATGCACTGACAAGTTATCTCAAAATTACTCCAAACAAACCACCAAACCACCGTACTCAAATTTATTTCCTATCTTTAAAAAAAAAGGGAAAAATTGTAAAATGAAAGAACACATTAAATATATAAATTTATTTACATTTCATTATAACAATTAATAACAGCGCAAATTTATAATTCTTCGCAATAAATATTAAACGTGCGTTACCATGTATTTATAAATTATGAGTTAATTTTTAAAAAGCTATCTTAAATGTTTTTAAAATGTTTCATTTTGATTTTGATTCTTCGAAGTGATCTGAAATAAACAATAAAATTTCGGACAAACATATCATGATATAAATCATAACTCTACGTATAGGATGCAAAATGACTGAATAAATTTTGTTAAAATAAAACACTCATATATACTCACTTTATTGTATTTCTTCCATAAATTAATTGCTTCGTCAATTGCTTTGAATTTGGTTACATTGCCGTTTTCCATATTTTCGTTTAAAAGCAATTTAATATCAAAAATTCTACAAAAAAATTCTATTTTCACTTATACCCGGACAGTGCTAAAAAAGCACAAAATATATTACATGTAACACAGAATTAGTATACGCACTTAATTAATTTAAATAACTGATAATGTAACAAATACTTAATTTCCCTGATTTTGCGAATTTCGCAAAAATATACTTTCACCGAAATATGAATAAAAACACTGATACAATAATTTAGCTATCGTGAATTAGTACCAATAAATCATCTGATGCATGATAAAACACTCGTGATGGTAAAAACAAAAACGAGTAATTATTCATTCATTTATTTAATTTAATAATATATATAAAAGACAACATTAACCTCACGACATGGTTGCTTATATCAATATTATGTAATACGTTATATCTTCAACCGCAAAGCTATCGGGACAAAACTTTCAAAAATACAAAAAAAAAATTACTTAAATTTCAGTTTTGTTTATTATTACTGTTAAGAGGTAATATATATATATATATATATATATATATATATATATATATATATATATATGCATATTAAATAAAATGAAACCATCAGTATATATATATAGACATTTACAGTAATTTTTTTTATTTCCTATCATTGCAAGGTACATTTATCAATTAAAAATAAATATAAAGTTAATACACATAACAAAAAGAAAAAAGTGACCAGAAAAAAAGAACAATTATTTCTAAAGACGAACGCTTAATTTCAGCGAAAAAATTTCAAAAATTACGGATAAGGCCCGTTGCCCATTGCAGCGAGAAGTGTGAAATGTGTAATGTGTTTTCTGAAAATCGATTACTATACATTTAAATATAATACACAATCGTCTAAAACAATGGAAGTGAGCAGCAGAAATGAATAAAACGGAAGATGGTAAATACAGATAGTTTCAGAAACTATGACGTCACACACCTATATCACATTCAACACAATCGTCTAAAACGCTGGGTGTTGGGTGAAAAAATGGAAACAATTGGTCTTACGTCATTGTTTTTATAGGCTTTTAATGTGAATTACACAAATTAACTATTTTTCATCAAAATTAGTGTTAAATATTTTAAAAAAACTTAAAATATAATAAAAAATATTAGTTTTACAATTATTAATTAATATTTTATATTTACTAATTATTTTTATATATGTCTCTCTCTCTATATATATATATATAATTTAATTTATTTAACAATTATTAGGTGCAATAAAATTGTTAATGAAATAAATATATTTTAAATTGCTTTTGTTTTTAAAAAACATAAAAACTGACGGCAAAATATTAATTCGTGAAAATAAATTTTAGTTTTTAAAATATGTATATGGATTTCCGCACACACACCGTAAGAAATTTAAAAATGATTAACAGTAATATGTAGAACAAATTTGAAAAATATATTGTTTATTGTATAATGAAATTATAAATCGAGATTTTATTTTATGCAGAACTATTTAGAAAAATTATCTATTAAATGGAAATAGAAATTTAATTGCAGTTTTTGAAGAAAATGATATATCTGTATTATTGGATAATTTTAAACATAAATTCCTCAATACTGAGTCAATTTTTTAAAAGCATTGATTTCAATTAGCAGTAAAATTGAAAATTACATAACTTAATAAAAACATTTGGAATTGAAAACTGTTTATTATGTATATTCTGGATTATTTTTCATTTAGTATTTTAAAAGAAAAAATAACCCAGAATTTACATAATAAACAGTTTTCAATTCCAAATGTTTTAAGTAGAGAAAGTACATGTATGAAATAAAAAAGTAGTCATAATTTTATTATGCCGAATACAAATTTTACAAATGATTTTTATATATGTAAATAATTTGTATGTAATGTAAAATATCAAATTCAATAGTTTTATATTATTTTTAAATAGGAAACTAAGTAGAGATAAATAAAAGTTTTTAAGTGGTTCATCATTATGCCTGAAATTAAATAAAGCGTATGTTTAATTTGAAAATTTACTGTTACTGAATGATTACTCTGATATAAACTTTTATGAAATATATACAGAACAAGTTTTAACTAATTAAAGTAATAATTGTATGGAAGGAGTGAGTTGGAATCTCAAAATTCTATAAACAACTTTTCTGAGACTGAATTGTTTGTGCATAACATTTCAAAACAAATTGAGGTCGAACAATAATCAATTTTTTAAAATTTCATTCGGAATACCAATTGCTTTTGCAGTTGTTTTTGAAGAGGCAATACGGTGGCAATTAAAAAACTGCTGCATTTATGAAGATGAACTCTAAAAATTATATACGTATATTTAGTTTTTCAGCAAATTTGTTAGTTTATTCTGTAAAATTTGATTCACTAGTATGAACACTAATGCTTTATTGAAACTAAACCATGTAAAATTGTTTTTAAAATTCAGTATATTTACTTCAACCAGTTTTCCTTTATTCTGTTTTACCTTTTCTTTTCAATTTTTTTTTTTTTTAATTTTGTAAATTGTGGTATAAAGAACGTTGAACTATTTTATTCAATTTTAATGGACTTCTCATTTTCTAAATGTAAAATAACAATTTTTTTTCTGTAACGAGTAGTATCTTACATTTATTCATATCGCAAAGTGACTATAAGCGACGTTATTTTGCAAAATTACGCATATGATAAGAATAAATGTGAGAGTATGTGCGATGAAGTGTCAGTGTGACTGGTCGGGCAGTACCGATGGCTGATTTACTACTGGGGTTTTAGTTTTGATAAATTATGGAAGAGAATTTTTACACGCCTTTCGATTTTGTACTAAAATTATCTAAACTAGGCGTTGTTTTATTATTTTGAATATTTAATTTTTTCTGGATTACTTAATGAACTAAAACCAATCAGTGGAAGTGTTTTAATAATTATATGTAGTCTCAATTTCGAAAATGTTTGCATTTTACCAGACTGAAACATCACGGATAAACGTGCTGGTATAGCTTCTACTGTAGTAATATTACGGACTGAAAAGCAGCAAAAGCACGACCGATCATCGTTTCCAGTACTGCAAATACCACATTACACAATGATTGTACACACACATACTGACATGCATAAAAATTGCACTGTTGATTGTTGTACATGCTCGTAAAGCGATTTTACTCGACGCTTCCAGATTGAATATGTGTGCCCATTTTTTCTTTACTCCCAATGCACGGGATAAAAATTCGTGCAAATGATGTGATCTGGAAGCGACACAATCTGGCGCTTCCAAATTGAATATAAGTGCGCAACCTTTTTCCATTATCGACATGCAGCAGATCATTTGGAGGCAACTGTAGACAGTAAGCGTGTAGCTTTTTCTGTTACTTGCTATTGCAGATGCTTTTTCATCTAGCGCTTTTTTTCTAGTAATTTTTAATTTTTACACTTAAATTCAGCAAGTTATTTCATTTTATTCCGGTTGTATTTTTTTTGCAAATGCGAAAAAAAACAATTTCCTACTGATTTGTTAGAGGAAGCGGTGCATCCATCGCTTCCATTGACGATATGCCCCTGGTTACAAGTTACCGTTTGTAAAGCGATTGCGTGGTCGGCGAGCTCATAATAAAACTTGAATTAAATTTATTGCTCGTCGTCATAGTAATTAACACGAGTTGGAGAATTTTTGTAAATATTTTTTTTTTTTTTTGTTTGTCGTTGCTTATCCTTGTTTTATGCTCTGATTATCTGATCTTAGTTCCAAAATACTTTTGTCATCGAGTAACTACGCATTGTTTAATTATGTGAACATAATACATTTTATTTGATTAACAATTGAATTTATTCGTGCCAATAACACGAGCCTCCAGACAAGGTTGATAATTTGGTTGGATACGGCGAGTAGCCTTTTTAGCTTGAATAGTTTCTTTGTCCTTTTTCTTCTTGTTAAAGCCGTAACACTGGAATAGTGTGGAGAAGCCACATTTACGAACTATCAGGAATGAGAGCACCATAATATAGTCAGGCGCATTAATATTCGTTTGTAATGTTTTAAATGAAATAACACAAAGAAAAATCTTCTAAATACATGCATGTAAAAAAAAAAATCATAATTCGTTTAAAGAATTACTTATAAAACTTTATTTTTATCTGGTGCGCTCATTTGTTCTATAACGTGGCGGAACATTAATATGGCTGATTGTATTTCACCAAAATCTGACTGGTGACTTGTTATTTAGTGCTGGTACCAGTCTTTTGTCATCTTTTTTCCTTTTATAAGAAAAAAAAATTGAATGACGATTTTAGTTAAATTCATCTATGAAAACTTTTAAAATTACATGTTTATCCATGTCATTATAAGCCATAATTTATTACTTTAATAACAAATTTTGGTTGCAATATTGGATAAAAATTAACCTATAGTTTTATGCACTTCTTCCACTTACAGCAATACTTGTTTCTATAACCTGTTCAACGCTATTATTTACTATAACTGTTTTTTACTGTAACACCAAATTTTTGAGGCAATATATGAAACAAATTATTTTTTTTCTTTGATTATATATTTATATATATATATGTAGCAAATAGAATTTATGATTGTACATAATATATGGACATTTTATATTATAAAAATATTAACCATTATATAAAAATTAATTCCTACATGTTATTATAAACTATTTCAAGGACTGAGAACACATTTTATTTAAGAAAATGCAGAATAGAAAACAAAATAAAAACCAACACCTTGCGAACAGTTTGACTTATAAACTTCAAAATTGGATTAAAAATTACAATTAAACTTCTCTTTAAGACAATATATTATTTCAAGGTAGTCAATTACTCCGGATAGCATAAAATTTAAAAAACCTCCAAGAACTTACACAGAATTTAAAACGACCTCAAAAATCATTTAAAAATGAATAATTCGACACCAGATAACCCTTCAAAAGTTAAATTCGAAATCTAAAACAAAACGCAAAAGTTCTTTAATAAAACCAAAAAGTTATGGTTAAAAAATAATTTAAACCCTTCCTTTTGGGGCAAAAACAACAACAAAAAAAAAGATGTTCACATAAGTAATATCTCAAATAAAAAAGTTGCGAAAACCAAAACTTATTTCAAATATATGAATAAGGAACTGGCTTATAAGAAAACTATAGCTGAGCTTACAGCTTTATTTTAAGCTCTCAAGGCACCTAAACTTGACATTTTTGAAAAAAATATTCCCCCCCACCAGTATGATATATTGATAAGAAGTTCACTATTTATTGAGAATGAAACCATATTCAAAATCGGAAAAAAACTTAAAAAAGCGCCAGAAATAGCGTTTTTTTCTCCTTCTTCACAGCACGAAAAATTAAACTTCTTTGTTTTGAATTTAACATTATGTAAGTGTAAATCATAGTTATCTTTAACTTAATATACAGAATCCTTATCCCACAAAACACCATACTTGATTGACCTTGTTATAAAAATATATAACACACAGTTGAAGCACATGAATAAACTGGAGATTTGTAGTACACACACCTTTTCTATTAAGAAATATAGCAAACTTACAAAAGTTATCAACAAAATATAGAATAAATTTAAAACCACATTCTGAAATTTAATACAATTAAAAGATCTATACTATGAAATTAATGAAATAATAAAAATTGTCAAAAGTAAATAAAATATGTATGTTGTAAAAAAGTTTTTTGAAATACTTTAAGTTGTTACGATAGTGTAAATTACAGTACATAAATAATTCTTTTTGTATAAATCTGTAGAAAAAATAAATCACAATAAATTACACATTTACCAAACGTGAGATTTTTGATTTATCGTAAATTACAACTGTGACTTAAAATTAAAATAATTTGTATATATACATAAAATATAATGTCTAATTTAACTATAAACAATAGCAATTCAAATCACAAAAGTTTATTCTATATGTTGATCCAAATAACAGTGTGGTCAAGCCATATGCAATCTGCAAATGAAACATAAATGTAAATAAATAGAAAAAATATATATTAAATAATGTACTTTAAATTATATTTTGAATCTGGATTTTTAGTTACCATATAAAAGGTGAATAAACAAATTTTTATATAAATAATTTATATATTTAAAAATAAACCGTGATCAATTTTTTACTTGTTTTTTATTGTTTAAGTATGTTTATGGTGACAAGATTAGTCAGCTTTAATTCAATGAAATTTAAATAATTTTTCTACATTTGCTGTCCAGAGACACTATGTATGAATTCTAAATCAGTAATTATTCTAAACATAACCTTATACACCTAAATTATTAAGTCGTATTTATATATTAAAACATAACCAGTAATAATATCATTTTTTTTATTTTCTTTCCTTCTTATTCTTTCTATTAACATTCCAAATAGAAAATTACCTTATAATTTACCTTATTATGGTACATATGTGTAATTATCCTTATTATAATTTTACACACTAAAGTCTTGAAGTTCTACTTTTATATTAGACACAACAAATAATTTTTAACAGAATAAAATGTGTGAACGAATGATAAAAAAATTAATAAATATGAAACGCGCATAAATTAACTATATAATTTTTTTCACCTTAGTATTTAAGCATATGTCCACTTTCATTTATTTCAAATTTGACTTAAATAATGTATTCTTAATATTCTCTATATTTAGAAATTGTTACACCCTCCAATATTAATAACTTTTTTAAAACCAATTAATTTTTTCAAAAATACCAATCCATTCAATTTCAATAAGATTTGTTTTCATGTTCTTAAAATTGCAAAAAAACATTTAAGACTTAAAAGCAAATAGTAAACATTTCAGCAAAACTGCAAAAAACTCAATTATCGCACCTATTTATAATTGTGCAATGCAATCTATTAATTATATACCAAAAGCACTATTTTTATTTAACTAAATTTTTTATAGTTATTAATTAACAAACAATACAGATATATGTATCTCACCAATCTTACAAAGTTCTTTTCTATGAGGAATACGTCTGTGTATTTCAGTTTTTACTTGGCCAACACAATTACAAATAAACAGCTTCACATTTCCTTTTTTTTCCTTTACTGCATCACACGGTTTATACTGTTCTATATTACTTGATTCCTGTTTTCGTTCCCATATATTAAATTCCAAAAAAGTTTCATGTAAATCATTATATTTATGAATGTGAATTATAACAATAATTTTACATATGATTGGATACTTTTTTATTGGCATATAATTTAAAAAGTGATGTAACATAGTACATCGCTTTAAACTATTTATTGAAGTATAAATGATTTACCCTTTTTCAGATGTAAATTCATACTTGAGCATTTTAATATTATGTTTCTTCTCTAAATGCATTGCACATCTGACGATAAAAAAAAGGTACATTTTATTTTTCACAATTCATTGACTATGTTTATTATTTTTACTTTCTTGTCCACCATTACATTTTTCCATAATAAAAATTTAAAATTACTATATACATAAAGTGTACTAAACACGCATTTCATCACTTTATGAATTATTATTTCGTTTATGTTCAATAATTACAAAATTATATATAAATAAACGCGTAAATTCGCTAAAAGAGTAAACAGGAAAAACCGATAATAGGACTAAATGGCATCTGAGAATTATTTCAATTTCTGAAGACAGCATTAAAAATTTTAAAAAGTCGATAATTGTTGTAAGCAATCGATGTAGTTTAACAATTTTGCTATCGTTTTTGCAACGATGACGCAAGACCAATTACTTCCATTTTTCAAAAGCAACTAAAACGCTGGAAGTGAGCAGCCAAAATGGAAAAATCTCCTCCTACGTCATCGTTGTATAATATGATTGCAAAATTGTTAAACTATATCGATTTCTTATAACAATTATCGACTTTTTTGAATTTTTAATGCTGTCTTCAGCAATTAAATCAATTCTCAGATGCCATTTAGTCCTATTATCGGTTTTTGCTGTTCTGCTCTTTTCATGAATTTTATGCATTTATTTATACATAAATTGTAATTATTCAACATAAAAGAATAATAATTCATGAAGTGATGAAATGCGTGTTTAGAACACTTTGTGTATATAGTAATTTTAAATTTTTATTACGGAAAAATGTAATGGTGGAAAAGAAAGTATAAGTAGTAATCATGGTCAGTAGATGAATTAAGAAAAATATAATTTATCTTTTTCTTATCGTCGGATATTATAATACATTTTGAGAAGAAAATTATGTGAAAATGTTAATACTCAACGATTTACATAAAACTTTTTTAGAATTTAATGTGTGGAAACGAAAACAGGAATTAAGTAAAATAGAAGTGAACCGTGCGATGCAGTAAAGGGAAAAAAAAGAATGGAGCTGTTTATTTGTAATTTTGTTGGCCAAGTAAAAAATAAAATACACAGACGTCGTATTTATCGTAGAAAGAAGCTTTATAGGATTGGTGAGTTATATATAATCTGTATTGTTAATAACTAAAAGATTTAGTAAAATGAAAAGAGTGCTTTTGATATATAATTAATAGATTGTACTGCACAATTATAAATAGGTGTAATGTGTGTCGAGACCATATCATAGTAGTAATTGTGGATGGAAAAGTTTTTATTGAAAATTTTGCAACCCTGGATTTGTAAAAAATAGTTAAGCTGTATACCAATGAACACGGAAGAAAAAAGGAAATATGTGGTAACCATTACATAGTTTTCAATAGGATATTCACATTAACATTTACACCTTTCAAATATTTATTATAAGTATATATATATATTCCGGAAATGAAAGATTGCAATAACTAAAATTCATATGTTGATATTGTTTTGTAAAACTTCATTCGGCATATATTCATATGTGATGCAAAGTATTTATGATGAATATGGTATCTAATAAAACATAAACTTTTCAATATTTAAAAACCCACTGAACTTAACTAAAATTTTATTGTAAATCCTTTTTAAACAATATAATTGAGTTTTTTGCAGTTCTAAAAACATATAAAAATAAATCTTGTTGAAATTAAATAGAATGGTATTTGTAAAAGTATTGGTTTTAAAAAATTAATATGGTGGATGGTGTAACAATTTCTGAATATAGAAAATATTAAGAATATATTATTTAAGACAAATTTGAAATAAGCGAAAGTGGACATGTATTTAAATACTAAGGTGGAAAAAAATTATATAGATGTTAATTTATGTACATTTCATGTTTGTTTATTTGTTTTTATTGCTTTCGTTCACACATTTTATTCAGTTTTAAAAAATTAATATTTATTCATAGATGAAATTATAGGTGTTTCATGAAAATTTTATCTCAACTGCTCTTGTTTTTTAAGATGCAGGTTGCAACCAGTTTTTAACGCTTTGATTAAGAGAAACTGAAAAAAACATTCAAAGTATATTTTTAAAAAACGTTATTTTAAAATACTCAATAAAATTAATATATAAAACTATTAATAATTTTTGTATAATTAAGGAACAATTACAAAATATCCTATAAATGTAAACTTATGAATGTTTTGGAACAAAAGGGAGGGAATTTATTTTATAAAATACATTTAGATTCCTTTTTTATTTAAAAATTATGAAAAATTTTATCATTAAAGTTAAATTAATATATAGAAAAACTATAAAAAAGTAATTCAGAATATATTATAAATCACTACCCTAAATGTAGAGGAATATATTTTGGTAACTTTCAACTTTGATTTTATTGTTAATTGATGAAATTATCTATTTCTATTTATTAACATAATATATATTTTATTTAGTAAATATGATTCAAAATATAATTTAAAGTGCATTGTTTAATATATTTTTTTCTATTTATTTACATTTGTTTCATTTGCAGATTTCATATGGTCTGAACACACTTATTTGGATCAACATATAAAATAAATTTTTGTGATTTGAATTGCTGTTGTTTATAGTTAAATTAGACATTATATTGTATGTTATTTTAATTTTAAGTCACAGTTGTAATTTACTATAACCCAAACATCTTACATTTGCTGAATGTGTGATTTATTGTGATTTATTTTTTCTGCAGATTTTTACTAAAAGAATTATTTATGTACTGTAATTTACATTATTGTAACAACTGAAAGTATTACAAAAACTTTTTTACAATACTTATTTTATTCACTTTTGAAAATTCTTATTCTTTGATTAATTTCATAGTGTAGATCTTTTAATTTTATTAAATTTCAGAATGTGTTATTTAAATTTATTTCATATTTTGTTAATAACTTTTATAAGTCTGCTATATTTTTTAATAGAAAAGATGTGTGTACTACAAATCTCCAGTTTATTCATGTGATTCAACTGCGTATTATATATCTTTAAAACAAGGTCAATCAAGCATGATGCTCTGTGGGCTGAGGATTCTGTATATTAAGTTAAAGATAATTTACATTTATATAAAATTAAATTCGAAAAAAAGAAATCTCTGATTTTTTGTACTGCAAAAGGGGAGAAACACTATTTTTGGTGCTTTTTTGAACTTTTTTCTAATTTTGAAAGTTTCAGTAAGAAAATGGAATATAGTTTCATTCTTAACAAGTAGCAATCTTCCCATCAATATTTCACATGCAAGGAATGGAAGGATATTTTTTTTTGAAAATTCAAGTTTAAGTGCCTGGAAGGCATAAATATAAAGCTGTAAGCTCGGCTATAGTTTTCTTATAAGGCAGGCTTTTATTGCATATATTTGAGATATGTTTTAGTTTCCCTAACTATTATATTTTAACTATTACTTAGGGGAACATCCTTTTTGTTTGTTTGTTGTTTTTTCTCCAAATAGAAGGGGTTTAAATTATTTTTTAGCCATAACTTTTTGGTTTTATGAAAAAACTTTTGCACTTCATTTTATATTTTGAATTTCATTGAGTTTTTTGCTATCTGGAGTAATCAATTACCTTGAAATTGTAGATTGTCTAAAGAATATTTTAATTGTAATTTTTGATCCAACGTTTGTGAGGTATTGATTTTTATTTGATATTTTTATTGTTTCTGAACCATTTTATTAGGGTTCCAAAAACATCATATGTGTATAGAATTCTAAAAATTGAACAGTCTCAACAAAAATTATCTATCACAATTTTTAATACAATTATTACTGATATTCAAATTTATTGACATAAAACAAATTAATTGTTGGTGTGTTTTTAAAATTTTATAAACTATTTAAAACTAATTCTGATTACAATCTTTAAGAGCAAATTATATTTTATTTTGATCTAATAATTGAAATGTTACTACAAAATGTATAACTAACATCTCTGAATTAATTTTAGTAATAATTTCTTTCAAATTTATTTCACAAATATAAATAAATCTTAGCCATATTGGGAATGTTTAGTATGATATATAAAAATCATCTGAATTTTCACCTGTCTATTTATTATGAATATGATAAATAGGAAGAAAACACTGGTCTAAACGAAAAAGTTGTGATTTATATTTTTCTTCACAATGATGTCCCTTTAACAGAATAGCCATTTTCAATTCACTGCAGAATAATTTACTTGCTGACTTTGGAGTTTTAGTTTTGGAGGTTAAAATAAAAAAAAAATTCCAAGGGGTTGCTACTGAATTCAACTTACAACGAAGCATGCATAATGAATTGAACGATTATTACAGAACATGAATAAAAAAAATTCCTGTAATTCAGATACTGACCAGTGAATTTTTACTTCCTTCAAACTCAAATTAATTCTTGAGCAGATGAGTAAATAAAAAAACAATCAAAAATAATTGAACATTTGAAGGATGGGGAGGTAATATTTAATAACAGATTTAATCTAAATATAAATATCTGAAATTTTTTTGTACACTGTTTTAAGTAATAACTGTAAAACTTCATGCAATGTATTGTAAGACATTATTCCTTAAATAAGAAGTTGTCAGATTGACAATAACTACTCTAATTTGTTCCATTAGTGTTCTGAACAATGATCCTAAATATTTACAATCCTTTAATTATTTTGAATCGAAACACACTTAAATTTTGGTAATCAATGTGTAAGAAATGAATCTTAAAGTGAAGAAACTAGCACACAAATTGATATAAATAAAATTATGCCATTGCTTTTTTTTTTTTTTAATGGACAATTTGTGCAGTTTGCCTAACAGATACTTAAATAAATGTTACGAAAATGGAACTCAGAAATAAGAGAAAAGTAAATAAAATGTTAAAAGTTAAATCTTTTTTTTTATTTCACAGTCTATTTTTTGATAGAAAATGTTAATTACTTTCATGTATTTATTTTGCAAAGCTATATATCTTCATTGGGTATAATTTGATTTTAAAATATCGATTTATAGTGTAAAATAAGAAATCTGCAATTAAGACTCATTCCATTTCATATATTAGTCCCTACACAAAGTTAAAACAAGACTTTCTGATGTATGTCCTCTGTTCTGCATTTTCTTAAGCAAAATAATTGTTCTCAGTCCTTGAAATCATTTATAATAATGTGTAGGAATTCATTTTTATATAATGGTTAATCTTTTTATAGTATAAAATGCCCATGTATTATGTGCAATTATAAATTCTATCTGTTACATACACATATGATTAGAGAAAAAAAAAAAAATTGTTTGATATATTGCCTCAAAAATTTGGTGTTACAGTGAACAGTTACAGTGAATAATAGCAGCATGCAGGTTATAGAAATGAGTATTGCTGTAAGTGGAAGAAATGCATAATTTTTATGCAATATTGCAACCAAAATTTGTTATTCATGTAATGAATTATGGCTTATAATGATAGCTGAATATATAGTTTTAAAAGTTTTTATAGATGAATTTAACTAACATTGTCACTCGATATGTTTTTTTCTTAAAAAATAAAAAAGATGACAAAAGACTGCTACTAGTATCAAATAAGTCACTAGTCAGTTTTTGTTGAAATATAGTCAGCCATATTAATATTTCGTCACAGCATTGTGAAATAAATTAACGCACCAAACTTTTTTAATGGAATAACACAAAGAAAACCCGCCTAAATATATACATGCAAAAAAAAATCATAAACGAAAAAGTACCACAGCTCTGGTAACAGCAAACACAAAAAGTTAAAATTGGTGTGCCACAATAATATTTAGTCAATGACGGACCAACGCATGAGCAGCAGTCCTGGGTTTTCCCCAACATGAGAAATTACATTAATGCAGGGAGGGCAGTACATTGCCTGCATATCAGTCATTAATAAATATTAAGTTGCAGTTACTATGCAAATAATGTAAGTACAGTTGTAGTGGAAAAAGTGTTGTGTGAGATCAAAAAAAGCTCAATTGAGACTTGTGAATTTGTAATTTTTCATAACAAAAAATAATGTACTGGACAGTGAGATAAGTTGATTACTAAATATATTTGTGAATCACCATAAATGTAATTTTTCGGCAGTATCAAAAGGAAGTTGAATCCATTTCATTCTGCAAAAAAAGAAGCCGAAAAAAATGGGCGCTCTTGATGTATAGTTTATTAAGCGACTAGTATCAACAGATAGAAAAGTAAGTGTTCAGAAATTAGTAACAGCCTTACACGAATACTGGATAAATGGTTTCAGGTGGCTGACAGTATATGGAATCTTTCTTCTCTTAAAAATCATTAAATTTTTTTATTAGATTAACTTAGATTGTTATATCTTTCTACTATTATAATAAAATACATGAATAGACTGATTCAATTCCAGACTAAATTTGCATTTCATATTAAGTAATTTCACCTATATTAGTATTTTTTATTTTATATATACATATATGGCTAGTATGAAGGTCATAAACATATTTTATTTCTATTCCATCATTAAGGCGAATTTTTAGCATGAATCAGTAAGTTTGTTCTGTAAAAAATATTTTTGCAATATTTATAAATGTAAGATAATTATTCATTAAAGAGAAAAACTTATATTACTTTATGTTAAGAAAATGGGAAGTCCATTAAAAGTTAACAAAATAGTTTAGTGTTTTTCATACAACAATTTTAAAATTGAAAAGGAAAAGTAAAACAGAATAAAGGAAAAATGGTTGAAGTAAATGTACTAAATTTTAAAAAAATTTGACATGGTTTAAATTTCAATAAAACATTAATGTTCATATTAGTGAACCAAATTTTATAGAACAAACCAACAAATTTGCTGAAAAACTTAGTGTACATAATTTTTAGTATCCATCTTCATAAATACAGCAGTTTTGTGATTGCCATTGTACTGCATCTTCAAAAACCGTTGCAGAAGCACTTAATTTTTTGAATGAAATTTTAGAAAACTCATTAGTGTTCGGGCTCAGTTTATTTTGAAATGTTATGCAGAAACAATTCAGTCTTAGAAACAAAATAATAATTCAGTAGATTATAATTATTTCTTGTTGTACAAAACTTTTATTTATCTCTACATAGTTTTCTTTTTAAAAATAATATAACATTACTGAATTTGATATTTTACATTAAATATAAATTCATTACATGTTTAAAAATTACTTGTAAAATTTTTATTCGGCATAATAAAATTATTACTTCACTTTTTTATTTTATATAATTCCTTTTTCTACCTAAAACATTTGGTATTGAAAATAGTTTATTATGTATATTTCGGGGTATTTTTCATTTAGTATTATTTTATTAAGTTATGTCATTTTCAGTCTTACTACTTTAAGTAATTCATAATATATTTAATTGAAATCAATGCTTTTAAAAAATTTACACAGTATTGAGGAACTTATGTTCAAAATTATCCAATAATATAGATACATAATTTTCTTTAAAAATTTCATTTCATTTTCTATTCCCATTTAATAGATAATTTTTCTAAATAGTACTGCATAAAATAAAATCCCGCATTATAGTTTCATTATACAATAAATAATATATTTTTTAAATTTATTCTACACATTACTGTTAATTATTTTAAAATTTTTTACAGTGTACGAAAATCCATATACATATTCAAAAAACTAAAATTTATTTTATGGATTAATATTTTGCCGTCAGCTTTTATGTTTTTTAAAAACAAAATCAATTTAAAACATTTATTTGATTACCAATTTTATTGCATCTAATAACTGTTAAAAACATTAAATTGTATATATATATATATATATATATATATACATACATATATAAAAATAATTAGTAAATATAAAATATTAATTACTAATTGTAAAAATAATATTTTTTATTACATTTTAAGTATTTTTTAAATATTTAACACTTATTATGATGAAAAAAAAACTAATTTTTTGTAAATTTTCATTAAAAGCCTATAAAATTTAGGAATATTATCAAATAATGACGTAAGAGGTTTTTCTTTCATTTCGGCTGCTCACTTCCATCGTTTTAGACGATTGTCCATTTTTCCACCCAACTTCCAGCGTTTTAGTTGCTTTTCACATAAACACGTCGAATCACAAAGTAACATCGAGGTTTGAAATTGTAAATGAAGAAAACAAAACAACGTAAACGTTTATTTCTTTGTAAACTTAACATATAATATTCGTAATTTAAAAAGATAATATCAAATAAGCGCATTATCAAAGTAAAAAGGTGTTTATATATACGATTAGAAGAAAAAGCTTTATTAAAGCTGATTTTTAGTTTATAGGATTATAATTTTTCTTCTTAAGTTTACTTTTACGTGTTGAACTTGGAAGTAATTTTTTTTTAGTTATTTAAAACCTTAAATGTTTCAGAAATAAAAGTGTTACTTCCAGCCCATAATCAATGAAAAAAATTAAGTGAACTTTGATAGGCAAACAAATGTTATAAATTCATATGAATATGGAATAAATCATTAAAATATAAGCATTAATAACTTTCCAAGACGCCATCTCATGGTGCTATAATAATAATCATGGTATTCTTCACTCAATCATCAAACGCTGTACAAATTTAGGGTCTAATATAGGCCTAGATTTAGGGGGGTCTAGAGGGGGCTGCAGCCCCGGGCCCCGCCTTATAAAGGGACCGCCAAGAGACGCTTACTTTCAATATGTAATAAAAAATTAATCTATCATTTGTCACATACATCAACTTTTTTAGGATTCCGTATACATATAATGTACGGAATCCTTATAAGATGGTACACAAATGACAAAAATATCAAATAAAAATCAATAATTCACGAACGGCTTGACTTATAAACTTCAAATTTGGAACATAAATTACAATTAAAATTATCTTTAAAACGATCTATAACTTGAAGATGACCGATTACCCTGGGCGGCAAAAAACCCAAAAAACCGTCAAGAATATATAATATGGTACATAAAACGACCTCAAAAATCACTTAAAAAATCATAACTCGTCACTAGATAAACTTATAACGCTGAAATTCAAAAAAAAAAATACAATGCAGGAGTACTTTCATAAAATCAAAAAATTACGTTACAAAAGCTATGTAAAGTTGCCCAAAAGTTCAAAAAACAGCAAAAAATGACGTGTCCCCCCCCCCCTTAGCGCCGCGAGTATTGTAGTTAAAAATTTTGAATGGGGCTAAAAATACGCACATACCCGTATATTTCTCTAGTTTGGAACATCCGGATTTCCAACTTTAAAACTGGACCCTCGGGGCGACAAAAGCTCAAAAGTTTGTAAAAAAATATTTTTTTTTATAGGCATGCGATATATCGATGGAAAGATCGCTATTTGTCGGGAACGAAACCGAATTTCATTTCCTTACCAAAAAATTCAAAGTTGCCGTAAAGTTCAAAAAAGCGCGAAAAATGACGTGTCCCCCCCCCCTAGCGCCGCGAATATTACCGATAAAAATTTTGAACACGGTTAAAAATATGCGCTTCCACGTATATTTCTCTAGTTTGGAACATCCGAGTTTCCAGCTTTAAAATTGGACCCTCGGGGCACCGAAAGCTCGAGATTTTGGAAAAAAATATTTTTTTTCTTGGGCTTGTGATATATCATTAGAAAGATCTCTAGTAGTCGGGAACGAAACCGAATTTCATTTTCGTAACCAAACTTTCAAAGTTTCGATAAAGCTCAAAAAAGCTCAAAAAATTGCGCGTCCCCTAGCGCTGCGAGTATTATAGCTAAAAATTTAAAACATGGTTAAAAATATGTACTTCCACGTATATTTCTGTAATTTGGTGCGTCCGGGTCTCGAGCTTTAAAAATAAAACTCCGGGGCTTCGAAAGCTCAAAATTTTGTAAAAAAATATTTTTTTTCCCGGTAATGTAATATATCGTTTGAAAGATCGCTATTTATCAGGAACAAAACCTTATATCATTTTCCTTACCAAAAAATTCAAAGTTGCCGTAAAGTTCAAAAAAGCGCGAAAAATGACGTGTCCCCCCCCCCTAGCGCCGCGAATATTACCGATAAAAATTTTGAACACGGTTAAAAATATGCGCTTCCACGTATATTTCTCTAGTTTGGAACATCCGAGTTTCCAGCTTTAAAATTGGACCCTCGGGGCACCGAAAGCTCGAGATTTTGGAAAAAAATATTTTTTTTCTTGGGCTTGTGATATATCATTAGAAAGATCTCTAGTAGTCGGGAACGAAACCGAATTTCATTTTCTTAACCAAACTTTCAAAGTTGCGATAAAGCTCAAAAAAGCTCAAAAAATTGCGCGTCCCCTAGCGCTGCGAGTATTATAGCTAAAAATTTAAAACATGGTTAAAAATATGTACTTCCACGTATATTTCTGTAATTTGGTGCGTCCGGGTCTCGAGCTTTAAAAATAAAACTCCGGGGCTTCGAAAGCTCAAAATTTTGTAAAAAAATATTTTTTTTCCCGGTAATGTAATATATCGTTTGAAAGATCGCTATTTATCAGGAACAAAACCTTATATCATTTTCCTTACCAAAAAATTCAAAGTTGCCGTAAAGTTCAAAAAAGCGCGAAAAATGACGTGTCCCCCCCCCCTAGCGCCGCGAATATTACCGATAAAAATTTTGAACACGGTTAAAAATATGCGCTTCCACGTATATTTCTCTAGTTTGGAACATCCGAGTTTCCAGCTTTAAAATTGGACCCTCGGGGCACCGAAAGCTCGAGATTTTGGAAAAAAATATTTTTTTTCTTGGGCTTGTGATATATCATTAGAAAGATCTCTAGTAGCCGGGAACGAAACCAAATTTCATTTTCTTAACCAAACTTTCAAAGTTGACGTAAAGTTCAAAAAAGCGTCAGCTCCAATTACCGGCCCCCTTCTTGCGACGCGAGTATTACAGCTATAAATTTGGAACATGGTAGAAAACACGCGACTCTACGTATATTTCTCTGATTTAAGACAATCGGACCCCAACTTTAGACTGAGACCTGTGGGGCACCAAAAATTCAAAATTTTGAAAAAAAATTTTTTTTTTTTAGGTTTGTGATATATCATTAGAAATATCGCTATTCGTCGGGAACGAAACCGTATTTCATTTCCTTACCAAAAAATTCAAAGTTGCCGTAAAGTTCAAAAAAGCGCGAAAAATGACGTGTCCCCCCCCCTAGCGCCGCGAATATTACCGATAAAAATTTTGAACACGGTTAAAAATATGCGCTTCCACGTATATTTCTCTAGTTTGGAACATCCGAGTTTCCAGCTTTAAAATTGGACCCTCGGGGCACCGAAAGCTCGAGATTTTGGAAAAAAATATTTTTTTTCTTGGGCTTGTGATATATCATTAGAAAGATCTCTAGTAGTCGGGAACGAAACCGAATTTCATTTTCTTAACCAAACTTTCAAAGTTGCGATAAAGCTCAAAAAAGCTCAAAAAATTGACGTCCCCTAGCGCTGCGAGTATTATAGCTAAAAATTTAAAACATGGTTAAAAATATGTACTTCCACGTATATTTCTGTAATTTGGTGCGTCCGGGTCTCGAGCTTTAAAAATAAAACTCCGGGGCTTCGAAAGCTCAAAATTTTGTAAAAAAATATTTTTTTTCCCGGTAATGTAATATATCGTTTGAAAGATCGCTATTTATCAGGAACAAAACCTTATATCATTTTCCTTACCAAAAAATTCAAAGTTGCCGTAAAGTTCAAAAAAGCGCGAAAAATGACGTGTCCCCCCCCCCTAGCGCCGCGAATATTACCGATAAAAATTTTGAACACGGTTAAAAATATGCGCTTCCACGTATATTTCTCTAGTTTGGAACATCCGAGTTTCCAGCTTTAAAATTGGACCCTCGGGGCACCGAAAGCTCGAGATTTTGGAAAAAAATATTTTTTTTCTTGGGCTTGTGATATATCATTAGAAAGATCTCTAGTAGTCGGGAACGAAACCGAATTTCATTTTCTTAACCAAACTTTCAAAGTTGCGATAAAGCTCAAAAAAGCTCAAAAAATTGCGCGTCCCCTAGCGCTGCGAGTATTATAGCTAAAAATTTAAAACATGGTTAAAAATATGTACTTCCACGTATATTTCTGTAATTTGGTGCGTCCGGGTCTCGAGCTTTAAAAATAAAACTCCGGGGCTTCGAAAGCTCAAAATTTTGTAAAAAAATATTTTTTTTCCCGGTAATGTAATATATCGTTTGAAAGATCGCTATTTATCAGGAACAAAACCTTATATCATTTTCCTTACCAAAAAATTCAAAGTTGCCGTAAAGTTCAAAAAAGCGCGAAAAATGACGTGTCCCCCCCCCCTAGCGCCGCGAATATTACCGATAAAAATTTTGAACACGGTTAAAAATATGCGCTTCCACGTATATTTCTCTAGTTTGGAACATCCGAGTTTCCAGCTTTAAAATTGGACCCTCGGGGCACCGAAAGCTCGAGATTTTGGAAAAAAATATTTTTTTTCTTGGGCTTGTGATATATCATTAGAAAGATCTCTAGTAGTCGGGAACGAAACCGAATTTCATTTTCGTAACCAAACTTTCAAAGTTTCGATAAAGCTCAAAAAAGCTCAAAAAATTGCGCGTCCCCTAGCGCTGCGAGTATTATAGCTAAAAATTTAAAACATGGTTAAAAATATGTACTTCCACGTATATTTCTGTAATTTGGTGCGTCCGGGTCTCGAGCTTTAAAAATAAAACTCCGGGGCTTCGAAAGCTCAAAATTTTGTAAAAAAATATTTTTTTTCCCGGTAATGTAATATATCGTTTGAAAGATCGCTATTTATCAGGAACAAAACCTTATATCATTTTCCTTACCAAAAAATTCAAAGTTGCCGTAAAGTTCAAAAAAGCGCGAAAAATGACGTGTCCCCCCCCCTAGCGCCGCGAATATTACCGATAAAAATTTTGAACACGGTTAAAAATATGCGCTTCCACGTATATTTCTCTAGTTTGGAACATCCGAGTTTCCAGCTTTAAAATTGGACCCTCGGGGCACCGAAAGCTCGAGATTTTGGAAAAAAATATTTTTTTTCTTGGGCTTGTGATATATCATTAGAAAGATCTCTAGTAGCCGGGAACGAAACCAAATTTCATTTTCTTAACCAAACTTTCAAAGTTGACGTAAAGTTCAAAAAAGCGTCAGCTCCAATTACCGGCCCCCTTCTTGCGACGCGAGTATTACAGCTATAAATTTGGAACATGGTAGAAAACACGCGACTCTACGTATATTTCTCTGATTTAAGACAATCGGACCCCAACTTTAGACTGAGACCTGTGGGGCACCAAAAATTCAAAATTTTGAAAAAAAATTTTTTTTTTTTAGGTTTGTGATATATCATTAGAAATATCGCTATTCGTCGGGAACGAAACCGTATTTCATTTTTTTAAAGAAATTTTCAAAGTTCTGAAAAGTTCAAAAAAAAATAAATAATTATGTGTCTCTCCACTAGCTCCACGAATATTACAGCTGAAAATTTTGAACGCGGCTAAAAACGTGCTGATCCCCTTATATTTCTCAAGTTTATAACATTTGGATTTTCAGTTTTAAAATTGGACCCTTAAGGCGCCGAAAGTTCGAAATTTTGAAGAAAATTTTTTATTTTTCTGACGCATGTTATATACCGTTTGAAGGTTCGCGAAAGAAACCGTATTTCATTTTCTTAATTGAACTTTCAAAGTTTGCTGAAAAGTTTAAAAAATCGAGAGAATTGATTTGTGACGCGAGTATTATAGCTAAAAATTTTGAGGAAAGTAGTAAATATGGGCATCCATGTATATTTCTCTGGTTTGGAACATCTAAGTTTCCAATTTTAAAATTAGTGACTTGGGGCTCTGAAAGCTCGAAATTTTGTAAAAAAAAAATTTTTTTCAAGTGTATTATTATTGGAAAGAGCGCTATTTTTTGGGAACGGACCCGTATTTCGTTTTCTTAACAAAACTCTTTGAAATTTACTAAAAGTTCATAAAATTCTGAAAAATGACGTGTAGCCCCGCTTGTAATTTATGTATTGGTTCAAGATTTTGAACAAGGTTAAAAAAATGTGCGTCCCTGTTTATTTATTTACTTTGGAACATCTAGGTTTCCATCTTAAAATTCAGAACCTTAAGCGCCGAAAGCTCGAAAGTTTCAAAAATAATATTTTTTTTTCCGGTCATGATCGATGGAAAGATCGTTATTTGTCAAGAACGAAACCATAAGTTATTTCCTTAACGAAACTTTCAAACCTTGATGTTCCAAACTTGAGAAATATATGTCGAAGCGCATATGTTTAACCCTGTTCAAAATTTTTAGCTGTAATACTCGCGGCGCTAGAGGGGAGGAACTGTTTGAATTTTTTGGCAACTTTAAAAGTTTCTAAATACGGTTCGGAATTATGTTTAGAGACTCCCGTGGAACTGTCGTATGAATTTCGACTGTTACTGGTTTAATGTCGGATGGTAACATTATCTGTTGAAAGTTAATATCCGCACGAACGGATACTATTATTCCCCCACGCGCACAACTAGCAAGCACCAGATTTGATTCGAGAACTTTATAGTTTTTTAGTTTTAAATGTTGGTTTTGTTTTAAGTGGGTTTCTTGAATGCACGAATTAAACAGGTTTGTTAATCGGTGTTATTTTTCTTTTGGCTTTATCGGAATATGAGATTGCAGCGGTTTTTAGAATTTGTTTCGGATTGTTATAATTTGCGTTAGTAGTGTTAGTGCGAGGGATAAGAAACGGAACAGGATCGCAGGTTTTGGTTTGGTTATTTTCATTACGGCGTGTGTTAGTGTTGTTATGAACTGTAATGAAAGGAACGGACTCACCGCATCATTGTTTAGGTGGTACGTCCGCCTGATGAAAAACAGATGCGAATAGTATTTCGATTTGTTAAACAATTTAACGCACTATGCTGGTAAATAAATAAAAAAAAAAATTTAATAATGGTCTAACATACTGAGAGAGTCGAAAGAAAATACCGAATTGTTAAAAAATCATCACAGTAGAACGACAGTCTTTTTCACATCGCGGAACTATATCGACCTTTTCTTGTAAAGTAACCAGTTCGTCTTGCAACCGAAAAAAGTTTAATAACAAAGTAACCAAATTGCCTCGAAATTCGGTTTTCCAATTAGTGACATTTACAAAATTCGTAAACTATAATTTCGATTACCGTGTCTCTCCCTCGGATTCGCCGAGAATCCAGGATGCAATCACCAACGTACACCAACCTGCCAGCAGGGAACACCAACATTCTAGCAGCCGCAGCAGAGTGATACGTAGCATCAATATTATTTCTAATTAATATTTTTTGCGTGTTTTCGTTTATATATTTATTAAATATCTTTGACGGTCGGCTATTCAAGAAAGATAGGTGTAGGAATTAACAAAATTACACATTTTAAAAAATCATAAAACCTTAATATTAGTTATTAAATCTAAACCAATAATTTAAAAAAATAAATAAAAAAAGGATTTAATTAATTTTTCTTCATAACCGTTACATTTCACTTCAAATTAGTCTAAGTCTTCGATTCAAATTAGTATTTTGCTTTACTGTTTTAAATTATTATTAGAAAAGATCTCTGAAATTTATTAAGATATTAAATTAAAATAGTAAAATAAAAATAGAAATTTATTCAAACAAATTTTCTTACATACTAAATAATTATAGTTATTGTTAACTTTCATACGGAATCCTCAGCGCATGAAACCTCATGCTTGACTGAACTTGTTTTTAAATAAATAGAATTAACTTTACAGAAGCAAGTGCACTTTTGATACATTTATTTGTTAATAATTTTGTATCCACTTCTATTTCCTCCTGGAGAAGAAAACTTCGTAATAGTAAAATTTCAAGTTTCATAAAAACGTGCTGGAAATTTGTTTTAAGGTATAACGAGTTGGAATCTACATTTTTAGGAAATGTCTATATGAATGTGTGTGCGTGTGTGCACGCGCAATACACACACACACACACTATCCTTTTATGCAAATCTTTGATTAAAATTTGCTGAAAAATTCCATTGTTTAAAATTAAATATATATTTTTTTTTTGGTATCGAAAAATCTACCCATTGTCTGCGTGATATTTAGTTTTGTTTACATTAATAATTATATGTTAATTTGTGAATTTAAAATAATATAATTAAATTAAAGAAAATTTAGTTATTCCATAAAACTGATAATTTTGTCACTTCCAAAAAGGTCCCCTAATATTTCCATATGGTCTATCATACACTTAATCCAGACCTGGTCTAATATATGCAATATATTTAGTTTTACATCAAATTTGAATGTCAAATTTCCAGCTGCTACCAAGTGTTATTTGTTATGCTCTACTTGTTGACATTATCGAATTTTTAACTACATTATTAATTAATAATTACAATGGAATGGCAGTTAATGTTAATGATGACGAAAAGTTCTAACTTCAATTAAAAATTCTGATAAGTTTATAAATATAGAAATTGAAGATTCTTTTGCTACTTTTCAAAGTTTGGATGTTGATACTGAAAAAGCACTGCTAGATATTATTGCAATAACAGGATATAAGCAGGGCCATATCTGGAGGGGTTCACCCCCCCCCCCCCCAATGTTTGCGAAATTATAACTGTTTGAATTAAATGGACCAAAATTCAAAATAAATTTATTTCTTTTCAATTTTTGACAAAAGAAAAGAAAATTAAAATTTTTATGAATTCTATGGAAACGACTATTTTTTATTTGTTTTTATTGTAGTATTCAAATATTTTATATATATATAATCATAAAAATATTTTCGCCCCCCCCCCCCCGAAATTTTGGTCTAGATACGGCCTTGGATATAAGTATTCAGTGGAAAGTAATTTGGAATCTTTGATCAAAGGTAATTTTCTAATCATAATTTTAGACGTTAATTTGTTACAGGCATAATCTAAAAAAAAGAAAGCGATGTGTAATTGAGGTCCTCTATTTTTCATTCCTTTAGGTCAACTTAGATTCAGTTTTTACTAGGGGCATTGTCCAATTAAGTTTGATGGAGTACCATTTAAAACAATATATACTAAACATTAAGTATGTGCCCATCATGGAAAATTAAGGATTCAAAAGCAATTACAACCACATGAAGTATGTATGTATTTACCTACTGATTTGAAATTAAAATCTATATTATTGTAATACCTACTCACATTTCAACCTCATTTTTAGGATACCCCATTTTTTATTGTTGAAATATGTAGTACTTACATGAGATGGAGGCCTTAAAACTATTCAATACTAATTGTACTATGAATTTTTATAGATTGAGCATCCAATGAAAAAAAGACGATTTCATTTATACAGGACCAAAAAAATAAAGTGTATTGCTACTCTATTTGCACATAAAGTGCTTCATTATCCATCATGTAAAATGAATGAGGAATCGTTTGTTAACTACCAAATTAAAAAACAGGTAATAATTACATTCCTTTTTGTTATAAAATATTCATCCAACACCTTACTATTCCATAGATTTACATCATTTTTTAAATATGTAATAACAGAATTCCCTCTGGTGATTTTAGATATTGGCAATAGTGAAATATGGAATTTCAGAAATCAATATGCAAAAGGAACAAAAATACTACTTTAAAATTTTTTTACCCAATCAACACAATTATACTGTAGAAACGATACTTTTTAATCAGTCTATTCATGAGTCTGTCCAGAATGAAATTCATCATTTGGTGAATAAAGGATGTACAAATATACATCTAATTTGCCAATTAATCGCTGATTTTGTAAACAATAAATCTTCATGTACAAATGCATCAAAGGATTCAAGATCTTTTTATCCAGATGAAAAGACAATGAGAAATTATGTTCTAAATTTTAATTTTCTTCAGAATTAAAGTAATATAGGCAAGATGCTGTACAAAATATTATTTAATGGTATAAGGAGTGGAATCCAAAAAATAATATATTTTTCCATACTCATCATGAAGATGTAGATGGAAATGTAATATCTTTGATGTTTGTTCATCAAGCCGAATGGCAAAAAGAATTATTTAAACGTTTTGGTAGTTTATGTCTGTTAGATGTTACCTTGTCGTCGCGATAGCCTAGTTGCTAGAGCACTTGACTTCCATTATGGAGGCCATAGGTTCAATCCCGGGCAATGACAGAACTTTATTACAAGAATTAAATTAAAATATTCGCTAATAATCATGTGGAAGGCAATGGCTAACCACCATGTACAACATCATATGCGCACTAGGTAGTATACAGCAGACATACTCATACACAGGACTGTACTTGTAGAATGATAACAAACGGCTACTATCAGTTCTGAATGTAGTCTTGTGTGTGTACACCTGCATTGCATATGATAATTACCTAGTACACAACCTATATCTGTACAGCTAAAAAAAATGCATGAATAGGTTGCCCACCAACCAAATAGTTGAGGAAATAATGATGATGATGTTACCTACAAATCAACCAAATGCACTTTACTAATATTTTTTTTAGTTATAAGAACCAATGTCAACTATTGTGTGGTTCCTATATTTATAATACAACATTAAGACAAACAAGTTCAGTCAAGCATGAGGTTTCATGCGCTGAGGATTCTGTATGTTAAGTTAAAGATAACCATAATTTTCATTTACATAATACTAAATTCAAAACAGCAATAATTCCAAAACAGATATTTTTAGTCCAGTTCTTTTTCACACATCACGTAGTGTCATCATATTGTACTGCAAAAAAAAAAAATAAATTCTAATAAATAAACGCTATTCAGTCCTAGATTTTTGGAAGGATTAATTATCAATAAATATTTAAAAATTTGTAATTGTACTTGTTTGTTTTCCGAACTTCTATATAGTTATATTTGAATAATATTACTTAAACAACCTTCCTTGTTTGTCACTATTTATTAGATTATGATTTTTAAATAAAATTGATTTAGATATATACACGAAATTTTAAATAAACTACGCAAATCATGTCAGAATGAGCATATTTTCAACCCCATTCGAAATTTATAGCTATAATATTCGCGATGCAAACAGGGGGCTACATATTAGTTCTCGCGCTTTTTGAACTTTTCGGCAAATTTGAAAGTTCCGTTAAGAAAACGAAATACGGTTTCGTTCCCGAAAAATAGCAATCTTTCAAACGATATATCACATGCCCGGGGAAAATTTTTTTTTTCAAAATTTCGAGCTTTCGGTGCCCCGAAGGTCCAGTTTTAAAGTTGAAAATCCGGATGATCCAAACTAGAAAAGTATACGGGGATGCACATTTTTTTAACCGCGTTTAAAATTTTCAGCTTTAATATTCGCATCGCTAAGCGGGGGAACATGTCATTTTTTGCACTTTTTTGAACTTTACAGTAACTTTGAAAGTTTCGTTAAGGAAATGAAATACTGTTTCGTTCCGGATAAAAATAGCGGTCTTTCCAACAATATATCACATGCTCGGGAAAAAAAATATTTCTTTCCAAAATTTTGAGCTTTCGGCGCCTCGGGGGTCTCATTCTAAAGCTGGAGAGCCGGATGTTTCAAACCAGAGAAATATACGTGGATTCACATATTTTACATCTTGTTCCAAATGTACAGCTATAATACTCAAGTAGCAAAGAGGAGGCTACAAATTAGGGCTCACGCTTTTTTGAACTTTTCAGCAGCTTTGAAAGTTTTGTTAAGAAAATGGAATACGGGTTTGTTCCCGACAAATAGCGATCTTTCTAATGATATATCGCAAGCCCGGGAAAAAAAATATTTTTTTTTAAAAAGTTCAAGCTTTTGGCGCCCTGAGAATCTAATTTTAAAGCTGGAAATTTCGATGTTCAAAACTAGAGAAATATATGTGGAGTCGCATATTTTAAACCATGTTCGAAATTTTTAGCTATAATATTTGCGGCGCTAGGGGGGGGGGGGGAGACATGTCATTTTTCGCGCTTTTTTGAACTTTACGGCAACTTGGAAAGTTTTGTTAAGGATATGAAATACAGTTTCGTTCTCGACAAATAGCAATCTTTCCAACGATATATCACATGCCCGGGAAAAAAATATTTTTTTCCAAAATTTCGAGCTTTCGGCGCCCCGAAGGTCCAGGTTTAAAGTTGGAAGGCCGGATGTTTCAAACTAGAGAAATATACGGGGATGCGCATATTTTTAATCGGGTTCGAAATTTTTAGCTATAATATTCGCGTCACTAGGGGGGGGACACGTCATTTTTTGCACTTTTTTGAACTTTTCGGCAACTTTACATAACTTTTGTAGCATAATTTTTTGATTTTATGAAAGGACTCCTGCATTTTAGTTTACATTTTGAATTTCAGCTTTATAGGTTTATTGGGTGATGAGTTATGATTTTTTAAGTGATTTTTGAGGTCGTTTTATGTACCATATTATATATTATTGACGGTTTTTTGGGTTTTTTGCCGCCCAGGGTAATCGGTAATCTTTAAGTTATAAATCATTTTAGAGAGAATTTTAATTGGGATTTATGTTCCGAATTTGAAGTTGATAAGTCAAGCTGTTCGTGAGTTATTGATTTTTATTTGATATTTTTGTCATTTGTGTACCATCTTATTAGGATTCCGTAAGTTATTACGAAATCCTAAAAATCCATCAGTGAAGCATTAAATGTAATGAAATGTTGAAATGAAAGATGGAATCCTCAATACTTTATCACTGACTGTTGTGAAACAATATTCAATTCAATTGAAGAAGTATTTGGTTGTCCAACCTATTTGTGTGATTTCCATCAAGAACAATGCTGGGTTATTAGATAATACCTCTAGTAAGGATGAACTTTTTTGTTTGTGGCGAAGCATAGCAGAATCAAAGAATGAAGACTTCAAAGAACGCATTCAGTTTCTAAAAAAAAGTTCTGCATGGAAAAATAATGTACGAGCTCAGGATTATTTCACCAACCAGTGGTTAAAAATTAAACACAAATGGACGGAAGCTTTTTTTGATAACGACTATTTAATTAAATTAACTACTAACAATGGTATTGAGAGACAAAATTGTATATTAAAAAGTACTGCTTTTTTGAAACAGGATAGGTGACAAATCATTAAGTAGTACTTTAAATATTATTCTAGAAAAAATTTTACCAGATTCATATCAAAAATATTATTAAAAAAACAGCAAGTTCAGTTCGAAATAGAAAAAAATTGATTCTCATGTACCTGCTTTTTTACATCAGCGACCTATGGCGTATGTAAAACACATTTACCAAAGGTACACATCTGCTCAAAACGCATATACTACTGATAAAATCAGAAAAAAGGAAGATAATGATATTTTCTACCTTAGCAGTGAAGAAAATCCAAAACAAAATTATGTAGTTAATTTTAACATACCATCTTGCAACTGTTATGACTGTAAAATTGTGCTTAGTTTGTAAACATTTTTGTGCAGTATTTTTATATTATCCAGACTATGGTTATGAAAGATTACCTGAAAAATATCGGAATAATTCATTTATTTCCATGAATGCGTTTAAAAATTTTTCTGATTTTGAATCATCATCTGAAAATTATGAAAACATTTCTATTGAAAATTTCGAATCTTCAAGTTCAAATGCAAACGGGAAGCATTATTTGAGCAATTTTAATTTGGTTACAATGAATAAGATTCAAAACTGAAATTCGAGAACTTTGTAAAGAACTGTAGTAAGAAACATTTTTTTGTCATTAACAAAAAGCGACGATTTGAATCGGTAATATATTTTTTCGTTTATATGTTACGGTAGCAATGTATCTAGACATTTTATACATAAATAATTTTAGGTAATGTACGAAGAAAATCAATATTTTTACTATAATTACATATATTAGCAGCCAAACTATTTAAAATTTTTTAATGCAATAACGAAATGTTGTTTATAAAATGCAATAGGTTTGAAGTAAATATTATCTGATTAATGTTTCTTCATTTTATAAAATTAATCACATTCCCTTTTTTTTTTGTAAGATGACATTTATCTAATTGCACAGATTTTAATAATACATTTGAATTTTACTGTATAATTGAACGTATAATATCAAAGAAGTTTAATTAGATTACTTTTCATTTGTTACATACTATTTCGATTATATTGTTGCGTTAAATAGATTAACATTTTTTTTTAGATAACGTTAGCGGTACATCTTAAAAATTTGTTATTGTAATAAATGTTTATTTCATTTAGTGTACTTTTTATAAAACAATTATTTAAATTATATTTTATATGGTAATTTTCTAAATCCTATAAATGAGTTATGATTGTTTGATTTAATTTAGGCAGAAATTTGAAATAAAAATAGCAGTTTGCAGTATTTGCAGAATATTTTATTCAACCAGGAAATCTACTTTACGTTTAAAAATAAAATATGTTGGTATAAAATAATTCATAATATTACAATAATCGATTTTCAGCTTTTATTTACTGTTTATGTATAAAAATTTACGTTGTTTCTGTATATTAATTAAATTTATAAGTTTTTTCTTTTGTATAAATTTCAAATAAGAGACTATGGTCCAATTTATTTTGTATTTTATTTTACACTGTTCCTATTTGCTTCAATTATATATTTTCTTTATTTTTAATTTCAAACCTCGATGTTACTTTCTGATTCGATGTATTTAATGTAATACACAGTGGGTGATGTCATGGTTGTTGAAGCCATCCTCTCCTAAAGAAACCGGTTTTACGTCATTGTTTGATGCGCTTACCATTAAAACCAGGAAGATTCCTCCTGAAGAAATGTCCACTTTCTACCTTTGAGGACAGAACGTTAGATTTCTAAATTGTTTGTAGAGATCAAACTTTAAAAGGGAGGAGCAAAAAAACGAAAAGAACGTAATAATAATAATATTAACAGTGATTACTGTAACAGGAAAGTTAAAGTTAGCAATAACCGTCTTCTTTGCTGCATCCAGTGGATATTAATAAGAGTGTAAATTTATGTTTTATACATATTTATATTTTTTATTTTTTGTGCATAGGCAAGAGTATATGAATTTAAATTTTCAATGAATAATACTAATAACAATAATAATGTGAGTATATGTTAAATTTAATATTTATCGGTAATTGTAGATATATAAATGCTTTTGTTTATGGTTTTATAAATCTTTTGAATAATGTCGGTATGCCGTCTGAGTTCAAAGAATTTTAGTAACACAATAAATTTAAATTGACATATTACTTCAGTTCATAAGAAACTGAAAAATATATTTCCCTAATTCAGTTTGTTATTTACCAATGTATATAATGAAAATTTATTTTAGTGACATTGACTGCAGCAACATATCAATTATAGAAATTAATATTGAAACTAATAGAATTAGATAAAACTATATTTTAATTTTTGTCATTTACAGCAATATCAGCTAGAGTATAAAATTAATTTATTACAACTAAAATTTTTATATACAGATAAGAAATTACGAGTATGTTTATAACTGAACAAGAAAAATGTAACTTCTAAAGGTTCTATAAATTAATTTAGCAAAGAACATTGTTTTGTAACCTATTTTTATAGAAAAATGTAAAATTATTCTTTGTTCTGCTTATCTTGTTAGCATAACATATTAAACGTTTATTAATAATTTAACTAAACTTACAAAAATTTTTGGTATATACAAAATTACGGAAATTGAAAGAAAGAAAAAAGAAAATAAAGAGAAATTAACAAAGATTAACAAAATGAAAACAGCTTTAACAAATTAGAAGATTTTAAAAATGGAAATAATCGATTAAGCACGCTTTCCTCAATGCTAACAAGCCATCAAACAAGCCGTTTGTTAAGTATGTTTTCAAAGAGTTTCCTTAGGCAAGAAGCTAAAGAAATAGGCCGAAGAGCAGAGGAATTATTATTGGGAATAGGGATAACAACGAAGGTGTTCCACGAATCAGGAATAGAACCAGATTGCAGGAAGGAATTTAAGATGATTAAAAGAATTTTGAGAGACTTTACAGATAAGTTTTTGAGGATGGAGTAAGAAATTTTATCATGGCCCGGACAGGAGTTGGAAGAGTTTTTCAGAGAAAAAAGAAGTTCAGAGAAGGGAAAGTTGGAGGAAAGGAAATGAGACGGCAATGGGTAAGGAGGAGTTAAAGGAACCACTTCATCATAGTTAGGGACATAATCAGGAACTACAGAGTCAAAGAAAGAAAAAAGAGTACCCTTAAGAAGACTGGAACTAGACGAACGTTCAGAAAGAGAATATCTAAAAGCTTTAGCAAACTTCTAGACTTATTGAAAAATGGAAGAGCAAAAGGATTTCCAAGAGTTTTTCTTGGTGTTTTGTTTTTGAAAATATATCTGGTTCTAGCGTTCGAACTCTTATAAGCCAAGAAGTTATTAAAAGTAGGTTGAGAGCGGAATGATCTAAAGCCAGACAAACTTTGATTGACAGCAGCTGTACAGTCCCCATTTCACCACAGTGATGAAGCCCTTAAAGAATGATATTTTCGGGCTGAGAGATGGGGTGGGGAAGACAATGTTAGAGCAGAGGAGATAGAATTAGTAAAGGATGAATATTGGGAAATAGCATCGTTTTCTACGTGTATTACAGGAAGGTTTGAGTCCACAATAAACCGAAATCTATTCTAGTCAGTTTTACACAGGTTCCAATCAGCATTATGCTAAGGTGTAAATGAAGAAGGAAGAGAAAAACGATGGAAGTCATTCAAAACAATGAGGATCGGAACGTGGTCACTGCCAAAGGTACCATCTAAAATTCTCTAGGAGGATTTGAGAGCTATATCAAAGGAAACAAAGGACAAATTGATAAAACTAGAAATAGACAAGGACTTGAAGAAGGTGTGAGAACTATCATTTAGGAGAACCAAATAATAATTGAAAATTACCTCCTCTATAATTGTGCCACTCCTGTTATAATTGGAACAAACCCATAGAGGCGAGTGAGAGTTTTAATCGCCGCCGACCATGAAAGGGCGAGCAATAGAATTAAAAATCAAGTCAAATGGGAAATTGCGTAAGTTATAGGACGGTGGAATGTAGGAGGAGACAAGATTAAAACTTTTACCATGACACAATGGGATTGAGACATGAGTTAAATTCGAATTAAGAAGATTAGAAGAAAGGAAGGAATAACTATCATGATGAATAAAATGCACATGTTTTCCTTATAAGTACAGCAGCTCCGCCATGGCCGTCGTCCCGATTGGAACCGACTAAGGAGTATCCTCAAATACGAATATTGGACGATTGTTTGAGTCATGTTTCTGATAGAAGAGCAACCGGAATGTTGTACTGATCCAACAAACTTTCGAAAGATAATTTATTGACATTAAGACTTCTACAGTTCCATTGAAGAATATTTTGCTTGTTTGACATAATTAAAAACACAGAAAAAACGCTGGAGAGGAAGGAACCATGTAAGCGTAGAAGAGGAAGGAAAGTAATACCTTTGTAGGTTGCAGCTTTGGGAGAGAGAGGGAAATGAGGGAAGGATTGAGTGTGTAAACTCGGGTAGTCCTTGCAAAGCCGGTTAAAAATATCGAATAAAGACAAGGAAAGATTTGGCAGAAGAAGGGATGCAAAAGAAGTCTATGGAGAAGTGTTTTTCCAGATAACTTACGAATGAGGAGTATGAAAACTTATTGCGATGCTCACTGAGGAAAAACAACCTTCTCTCTCGCTTGCTTACTGACTTAATTAGGTATTGGAAGATGAGGAAAAGACGCTGCGAGTCAAAATGAAGAAATTAAGAGTCCGGCAAATTGGCCTGATTGCATGTAGGTAACGGACAAAGTCCAACAGTGTGAGGTTCTAAACCAAATCAGTCCTATCACCGGTACATATAAAACTTTTATAAAAAAAATGTTTTTCTTTGCAAAAAATTGTAACAATTTCCATTTTTCTTAATGTTACAAAATACAACAGAAAAAATTGATCGAAACAATTGTTTTATTTTAATTAATTAATTAATTGGGATAATATCAGGAAAACGCAGTAGCGAAAGGTATAATAATAAACTGCTGGAAAAATTCCAGAAAAATGCAATGTACTTTAGCCGTTCCATGAATCGTTAATAGATGGCTATTAGTAACATTTCGATGTACCGGTGATTGGACTACTGTCATCTAGGTAACGGACAAAAGTCCAACGGTGTAGAGTTCTAAAGTACATCAGTGCAGTCGTTGGTACATATGAAGTTTTCTTCATTTTTATTTTTTCTTATTTAAAAAAAAATCGAAAAACTTTACGTCTTTTAGTGAAAAAATAAAACCGAAATTAGATCGAATCAAATGTTTAATTGTATTAATAAACAGTTTTTTTAAGTATATATCGACCGGCCTATAAATTTCTAAACTCTCACAGTTTTTTATTTTTCCCGGTAACGTTAATTTTAAATAACAATTATATAATAATTCGTTAATTAGTGACGTGATCCTGCCGAAAAAAATTACGAAACAAACGTGTAATACTATCGCCGCTAATAGTAGTAGTAGAGAAATAAAATAAATAAAACATTGATCAGTCCTCTAAACGGAGCTGGCGGTGTAGAGAGTTCTAGAAAATTCTGGAAAACATTGTTCATCCCCATCCCACAACTATTGTTTAATAACCATTCAATAATTCGTTAATTAATTAATGGTGTGGATCCGTCAATAGAACGGAGAATAAAAATTTACGTACTTAATACTCTAGCTGCTAATAATAATAATAGATAAATAAAAAAAAAAAAAAAACATCAATTGGTCCTACAGAAAGCTCTAGAAAATTCTGGAAAAGATCGTTTGTCCGTCGGCCCGTCCCTCAGCAACGAAAACATTTATTTTTTTATTTTTAAAAACAATTAAATAATTCGTTAATTAATTACGAGGATCTGTCTGTCCGTCAATGAAACGTGTGAATCGCTAACTAGCAAGCGTTTTTCCGGCTGGAAAAATTATGTAATTAATGTAATACTCTGGCTACTAATAATAGTAATAGTAGATAAACAAAAAAAAACGTCGATCAGTCCAGTAATCGCGGCTGTATAGAGGGTTCTAGAAAATTCTGTAAAACATCATTCTTTCCCTGTCCCACAACAATGGAAACATTTCTTACGCGTATATTTTATTTTATTTCATTGTTTAAGAACCATTCAATAATTTATTAATTAATTAATGTTGTGGATCGGTCAATAGAACATTGGCTGCTAATAATAGTAATAATAGATAAATAAAAAAAAAAAACGAAAAAAAACACATCGATCGGTAAACGAGGCCTTAGGGAGAATTCTGTGAAGTTCAGAAAAAAATTGTAATTAGTTAATTAATTTTCCGGCCGGCATTTTGTCAACACGCAAGTTCAAAAAAAAAATTACCTACGTAATACTCGCGCGCCAACTGCTAATAATAGTCGATAAATAAAAACAAACGTGCTATCTTTTTTATATCCTCAACATCCGATTTATCGAAATTCGTCATATGCTCTGATTCGAAAAGCATTTTATTAGCCATCTCATCTCCCTTCCCTAAACCCTCGTTAAATCCTATTATTCTTTATATTCGTTCCTTAATTTATAATTTATTAACATCCCGTTCTATCCTAATTGACCTGCTCTAGATTCCGGGCCACTGCGGCATCAACGATCTTGCTGATTCTTTGGCATGTCTAGCTGCAGTAAATAGCCGTTTCGTAGACAGATTTCCAATGTCATTGCCCTCTCTCTTATCGTTTCCACCATGACTACTGATCTTTATCCGTCTCTTTTCTCCAATCCTAACTCCGTTTACCTTGCTATACAACCCTCTCCACCCACTTCTTCCTGGTTTAATAATTTTCCCTGCATCAGCCGTTCTGTTATTTCTTCCATAATTTGCCTCCATTTTAATCACAGTTGTGGAATAACATCCGACAAAAAAATTATTCTTCGTTACTCTCTTCCGGCACTTATTCTTTCGGCGGAACTATTTGCTATAAAACTTGCAATAGAAAATGTAATAATTCCCGATCCTCGCTCTTCACACCTCATATGTACAGACTCGTTAAACGCAATCACATCAATTCAAAAATATAACTCTCCTCACCAACACTCAATAGCCAAGGAAATTATTCGCACTCTTTGTAGTACGAGTACCAGTGTTTCGTTCGCATGGATCCCATTGCACGTTGGGACCCAGGGGAATTCATTCGCGGATACTGCAGCAAAAGAAGGCTTATTGTTCTTTCCGGTACCGAACATTGAAATTCCATCAATGGATCTGAAAGCTCATATAGTGCAAAAATCACTTCAAACATGGCAAAAACAGTAGACCAACATCCCAAACACTAACAAGCTGCGCTCAATTCGAGATACTATACGACCATGGAAAACCTTATTATTCACCAATCAAAGGAATGAAATCGCTGTCACAAGACTCCGCCTAGGTCACTCCAAAATCACTCATAGTCACCTCCTGTCCAGACAACCTATTACACTGTGTTCCAATTGCAATTCTCCTGTCACAATCCAACATTTACTCACCAGCTATCCAACCTATAATTCATACCGAGCGCAAATTCTCCAGTCGTCCAACCTTTTCGAAATTCTGTCTGATCGCCACGTCAAAATTGAACGCCTCCTACGTTTCTTCAAAACCACTAACCTATTCCACTCCATCTAACTTCTATCTTATCCGTGCCTCTGGCCTAGGCGGCAGTACACGGCACGTTAATCAAAGAAGAAGAAGAAGAACAACAAAATAAATGTCTTCCTTAGTAACGTTTTCAGACATAACCTATCATCCGCTAAAACACAATTCACTATATGTGATCAGAAACAAATTCTAAATCATACTGAGCTCGACTAGGGAATAAAATGGTTTATATATAGGTTTAAAATAACAGTTATAATATGTCATAAGCATTAAAACAGATGTAAAGTACATAGACTATAATATATATTTAAGAAATTTAATGATCAATTTTAAATAATGATATAAATATAAATATGTAAAACATTTTAAAATTTTATATTAAAAAGTGGGTTATTGTTATTTGGAATTTGGTCGTTTAATATATTACTTTTATGTTTATTTATATAATAATTTTCAGCTATGTTTATGGCATTGTTATAACTGTTTATTGTATCAGTTATTATTATAACTTATTATATTTCTATATTTAACAAGCAGAATGGAAAAAGATTCTTTATCTACAGTCTTCTTTATGGTTTTTAGTTTGTTTGTGTCTATGACCTGATCCCAGTATTGTTGGAAGGATTTATGTACGAAAGATTTACTGAATATTTTCAGGTCTGAAAGAGGAATTGGAACGTTTGGAATTGGAAAGATGGTCAAGGACAGTTTTGCTATTTCATCTGATTTTTCATTTTGACGGATGTTGCAATAAGATGGTATCCAACAGAAGATGATTTCTTTGTGAGCAGATGAGAGAGTACTCGCTGTTTCTTGGGAAATGGGATGTTGTTTCTTTTTATGATAGTTTTGGGTTGTGAAGAGTACTGATAATGAGTCTGTTAGAATTAGAATATTGTTTGATGAGAGATCCATGGAGCAGTTTGTGACTAATTTGAGAGCATAAAATTCGGTTGAGAGGACTGTAAAATGTGGACATAGTGGAAATGATATTTCATTGTGCTCGTGAATAATCGAGCATCCTGATTCACTTGATTTGGAGCCGTCAGTGTATATTTTGACAAAATTTAGATATTTGGTATGGAGGTTGTTGAAGTAACGATTATAGATGAGAGGGTTTGATTGGGATTTATCCAAGTGAGTGAGTAACAGATCTATCTTCAGAATGGATGAGGATCAGGGTGCATTGATATTGATGGGTAAGTGTTGAATATTGGTGTTCTTTAGGATAATTGATTTTAGAAGACCGTCATTATTGTGAGAGAGGGAGTTGGAAGGAATTATGAAATGGAGAGGGCTATTAAAGTTGGGATTTGCGAGGATGTTGAGAATAGTATTTATGGAGATAAGAGGAGGTTCTGACGATTTGTTTTGAAGGCTGTCGACAGGAGTTGTTCGAAAGGCGCATGTGACTAATTTCAGGCATGTATTGTGAATGGTATGCAGTGAGTCGAGCCGAGATGGAGAGTCGAATCCATACAGCGGTGAACTGTAGTCGATTACTAATCGGACAAGGATGTGATAGAGCTTCAGAAGTTTGAATCTATCGGATTCGTATGAAGTATGAGCTAGTTTTTTTAGAAGAATAATTTTTTTGAAGCATTTGCTTTTGAGGTTTTGAATTTGTGAATTCCAGGAAAAAGTGTTATCAAAGATGACACCGAGGTATTTTACATTGTTAGGGAGTGGAAGAGGTATATTATCGATATCGATGTTAAGGTTTTTCGGACATTTGTAATGCTTTGCAGAAATTATTGAAGTGGATTTTTCTTGTGATATTCTGAGTCCGTTCCTCTGAGTCCATTTTATTATTTGGTTAACTGCTTTTTGGAGGAGATTTTCTCCGATTTTTGGATCTTGACAGCTGATGGCTATGTAAAAATCATCTGCAAAAAGTGCTTCTGTGATGAGAGAAGGAACTAAAATGGCTAGATCGTCGATGCCGATAATGAAAAGAGTAGGACTGAGAACAGCTCTCTGAGGTACACCATTTAGCAGTCCATGTGTGGCTGAGAATATGTTGTCAATACGAACGACGAAATCTCTATTTTGAAGAAAATTGAATATGAAATGTAACACATATCTCCGTCTATGTTGATTTCAAGACGGAAAGAATTTTTTTGCTTGATACAGTGTCGAATGGTTTAGTAAAATCGAAAAAAATCGCCAGAAAATGATTTTTGTTGTGATAGGTTTTGTTAATTTTGCTATTTATGTAGATTAGTTGGTGAAGTGTTCACCTGCCAGGTCTGAATCCGCATTGAGCGGGAGATAACTTACCATTTTGTTCAAGATATCATAGTAGTCTTCTATTCACAATTCTCTCGAAAATTATTCAGAGATACAACGTTAACGATATTGACCTGTAGCTGTCGGCATGAAAAAACAATTTGTAAGAAAAGAAAACATAATGTTATTAATAAAAAATTACAAATATTAACATTTATATATATATATATATATATAATAATAAAATTCCTTATTTGACGTTGAATTTATGTAGCATTCAGTTTGTTGCGGTAAGAAAGTTGATTTTTTATGAAGAATATAATTGTAACTTTATTAGTCATCCATATGTACACAGTAGGGTTTTTTTTGCTTGTCTGTTTGCAGATATATGAAAATAAATTTTTTCACCATTTTTTCTTCAAAGGGAAGCCCCTCATTCAAGATTAGTCCCGGGCCCCAGAAATCCTTAATCCACCCCTGCGAAACACCTGACTCAACAAAGAGAATGCATTTGCAGAAACTGTTCGAGCTTGAAAAAGACGATTATTGAAAAAAGACTTTTGCCTGTTAGCACTTGAGACTGATCGGGAAAATGGTTTCACCATATTTGCATGCAAGCAAAATGCCTCGTCACCAATAAAAACGTGGCGTAAAACAATGCTAGCATTGAGAATCTTGCAAGCAGATGGAAACATATTATCACCGCGGAATTATTTTCCGATATTACTTTTCTCAAAAATGTCATTCCATAAGATGCAATATCAGTAAATATAAACTCGAAGTTTGCATAAATATTTGTATGCCTAATTTTTGTTCTGCGCTTGCGGTACTTAAAATTTTTTTTTAGATAATCTTTTATGAGGGTAAGAATATAGTTAAACTGAAACTCGCGGGTAATTTAAAATACATTATTCCGAATATATATATATATACACTATAAACAACAAATTAATCGACAAATCGATTCTATCAGAACAAATAACTTATTAATAACTATTATATTACTAAAAATATTGAACAAGATATTAAAGTATTCAAATAATTTCTGATTATACAAAAAAGAATCGATAAGCAAGTTACACTATAAAAAAAAAAAAAAAAAAAACGTAAAAAATATGTAAATATATTTTAGTTGTCGGTCTTGATTAAAGCCCGCTGTAGTGTATCGCAGACCACATCACGATTTTTAGCTGCAGTTAAAGTATCGTCTGTGAACATGGTCTCATTAACCGGAAAATCAGCTGTAAATAACAGATAAACCACCGGACCTAAAACACTTCCTTGAGGCACGCCAGCGAAAACATGATGGACATTAGAGTATTCGTTATGGAATTTTTATTTGGCATGTCCGATTCTCCAAGGAACGATTTAAGGAGAAGATAATAAGGATGAGAAAATATTTTCTTGAGTTTATATCATATACCGCTTGCCTGACATCTAAGAATATGCTTAGACATACTTATTTGGCCTCAAGGTCTTCTTGTATAGTATATACAATTTGGTGCACCTGTTCGATGGTTGAACGTTTCTTGTGGAATCCAAATACAACTATATAGGTAAACTTAAAGGGTAAAACCTTATTTAAATACAAAATTTCATGCAAATCATATTCACAAAACATAAAATATTTTATAATTAATTTATGAACACATTTATGAATTTGCAGCCTCTTTCCGTACGTACAACTTTGCTTTTCCATACTGAACGCAAAAAAAAAAAATATGTCGAGGTCCTTTGAATTCGCTTTCCGGATGGTTGGAAAATGTTTTCAATGACTGCACACGTTGATTGTTATGAATATGTTTCTATACGTTTTTTATTGGAAAAATTAAATTTTAGGTATATAAGGTCGTCAGTTTTATCTATCGGTTTATTCGTTATTGTAATTTTACCTGCGATCAGCTGTTTTCCAACCAATTGGAAAAAATTTCCGACTAAATCACTACAGAATGTAATAAAGGTATACTGCACATAAGGGGTTTTTTAAACTGTGCACAACATATTTTCAGTAATTCACTTTCACAGACAAATATATAAATACACAGAAAATTTATATAAATAGGCAAAGACAAAACAATTCCTACTTTTTTTATTAACCGATTTTATTTTTATTTTTTTGTTTAGTAGCTATTAAAAAAGCAATTTTTTTTTCTTATTTAAATATAAAATTAATACAAAAAAAAAAAAAATGAACTGTTACGATATTTTCGTTTGATTTATGTTTTTTTTGTTATATACATTTATTTATTGCATGTGTAGCGCATGATTTTCGAACCGCATTATGTGACCATCGGCTGAGAGCCAAGACCGATGCCTTTTTTTTCCTATTCGTTCCTCGCCGTTTCCAGGTATCTGAAATTACCCACTCACCTGTTTTGCCTATCATACGTTTTATTGCTTTGCACTACCAGTATTGACGCCACCGCCACGTACACAAAAAAACAATCAGAGTTGATAATCGACGACGTTCGGAAATCAAAAAATTATATTAAAGGCAGAACAAATTATCTATTAGATCATCGTCGAAAGATCCGCCGCCAACCATGATTTGTATCATACTGAAAACATTAAAACCCGATTAAAACTCGCGAAACCGAATTTTGCCGTGGATTAGACCTCGACAGGTCGATTTATTGGCCCAAAATACCCCTAGTGTGCAAATTTCATCCAAATCGTTTGAGCCGTTTCCGAGATACGGGAAAAAAATTTATACATATATATATACATATACAAGAATTGCTTGTTTAAAGATATTAGATAGATATGCGTCAGTTTCCATGACGGGGGGAAGTATTGCAGATGAAACACTACATTAGAAATATTATTAATAAATAATATCGCTTTGCTAGGCAGTTCTAATAATAATTTACCACAGTAATCAAATCAAAGCCAGAGCTTCTTTTATTATTAAATTTCTGGAGAATATATTTTATTTCTCTTGGACACGTTAGTAGTCGTTAAATGAGAGATCTGGCAGTTCCACTAATCCGAACCCCAATTCCTGTCCCGGAGGCGAAAATTCACCCCAGACCGGTAATCCGAACACGAAACTCACCCCAATTCATGTCCAGGTGGTCAAAATTCACCCAAGTTTCCCCCGATTCCTCCGAGTTTCCCCCGGACGGTTCCCGCTCGTTTCCGATAAACCGAACGTCCAAACAGTGTCCAGAGGTCAATAAACTGTCCAAAGTGTTATTCGGGGGCGCAAGTAACCCCAATTAGTGTCCAGGTGCTGAAAGTTCCCCAAATTTCTCCGAAATTCCCCCGTACGCGTCCCGCTCGTTTCCGATAAACTGAACCGATTATTAATTAACATAAGTATATTAATTAATGTCCAAAAGTAACCCAAGTCTCCGCTGACCCCGCCAGTCCTGCTATGGTACTGCAATTTTTTTTCAAAATTCAGGGCATAAGTATGAAAATTCCAAAATTTAACCCCAATATATTATTCAAAGCGTAAATCTAACCCAACACCTCTGTTACACCTCTCACACGTATATTTCATTCCCACGCTCGCTCCATCCATCGTCGCGAAAGCGCACGCGCAGATCCCACACATATATCTAACACAATGTTATTCTGTGCGAAAGCGCATACGCTGATCCCGATACCTCGATTATTTTTTATAAAATTAACTTAAGTATAATTTTTTTATTTTCCCGATTCCCCGATCTTACTGCCATATGTCAAGACGCACGTCCCGATCCCGCGCATATATCCAATATAACGTTCTCCACCGCAGAAGCGCACGCGCCGATCCCACGCATATTCCGATGTCCACCGCGATATCCCGCGCACACATGCGCTCCGTTCCCGATACCGCGATTATTTCTTTAATATTTCAAAGCCTAAGTATACATAATATAAAATTAGCCGAAGTATATTTTTTTATTTTCCTGATTATCTGATCTTACTACCATATGCTAAAGGGCACGTCTGGATCCCGCGCATATATCTAACATAGAGTGCTCCGCCGTGAAAGCGCACACGCCGATCCCCCGCACGTGTCAACCGTGTACACTGCTCCATTTTTTTTTTTAATTATTATTTTTTTCACATAATAACCCAATCCCTGCTCTGTTGTCTAAACCTAACCGGTTATCCAAAACATTTATAAATTAACAAATCAATTATTTCTATAGTCTAAAATAGCCTTAGTCTCCTTTACCCCTTCCACCCTCTTTTCCGATCGATTCCGTTATTTTAATATCGAATATATCGCATTCTATTTACTTTTACTACGACCATTAAAACCTCGATCGATGCTCCCGACGCCTCCGTCATTTCATATTGAGAGGTAATTATTTTTTTATGTGACCGCTATGAATGCACACCGTCCATTCCCGCACACCCATCTGCTGTCGTTAGTTCCCATACCGTTCATAATAACTTTTATTCAACTTCAAGTATTATGGAATTATTCCAATTATATATTTTCTTCACTTCCGATCATTTCTTCTGACCGTTCATAATATTTTTATTTTCCTCCGGTTCTAAAAATAAATCCTACAATGTCTTCAACGCGATGAATGCGCACACATCTTCTGCAGTTAGTTTCCATATCGTTCTTAATAATTTTTCGAGCCTAAATATTATAGAAATAGCAGAAGTATATTTTTTTCGTTTCTGATCATTTCTTCCGACCATTCATAATATTTTTATTTTTCTCCGGTTCTAAAAATAAATCCTACAATGTCGTCAACGCAATGAATGCGCACACATCTGCCATCGTTAGTTCCCATACCGTTCATAATAACTTTTTTCAACTCCAAGTATTATGGAATTATTCTAACTATATTTTTTTTTTCGCTTCTGATCGTTTCTCCCGAACGTTCATAATTTTTTTCCAGACATATGTATTCAAAAATGAAATCGAGTATAATTTTATTTAACACGGTTTCATAATTTCCCTCACCATCCTCTATTCATCCTACACAAATTACAATTCTTTCATAATATATGTTCTAGACCCAGTCAAACAATCAACTCTCGCAGAAGTGTAGACGTTGCCTCCAACACCCATTTTACTATCAATTATTGTATATTATTGTTAGATTATTTTTCCAAAAAGTCTTTTGAAATTTTTTTCCGTTCGTACATATTTTTTTATTTTATTTGCACGACATCCATTTCCATGCATACACGTTTCCCTAGCAATTATAATATGTTTTATTTATTTTTCAACTCGTCCCAAACTTACATACACGCTATATTGTCACACTCACAGATAGGTTCCTTATTAATCGCGATCATTTTTTTTCTGTATTAGCCACGGAAGCATATCACATCTGACCCACACATATACCACACACAGTCATTATATTTAATTTTTAATTATCGATCTTTAATTATTTTTACCGGTATTATTTTTCTGACACATTCACCCCGTCATACATACTTTACATATTTTAACATTTTGATAGAGAAAATCTCAGGGCACTAAATAATTTTTATCAACATCGTAACTAATTTTAATATTATACACATCTCAGTATAATTATTAAACGAAGGAACTATTATTTTCATTGACGATATTGTTGCTACAAACATTAATCATCCTTTTCCAGGTATAGTCAACCTCTTCATGTATTCGTCTCGTCTTTCTATCAACCTTTGACCGCTCAATACTCCCCCCGCTATTTACCGTTATTCGCTAGAAGAATATTTTTTTAGACTCGTTCAAATACACACATGCACATAAAAAAATCGACATCAACGTCATCGAACACTGATCTCGACATTTCCAAGAAATTCAATCGCTGCTTCACAGTCTAAGATGTCTCCGCCCGCCTCACCAGTCGTTCGTAACATTATTGAAGCGCCTGTCATGTACCGTTATTTACGACCTTTTACAACATACAAATTCACGACATGTATACACCTTTTCTAGAAAGCATGGTGAAAATGGACAATCTCTCCCGATGAAAACCAGCTTGAATGATGTACCGTTATTTCATTCATTTTTCAGAAGGTTAATTTAAGGCGTCCATGCACCTTTTCTACTATTAAATAAGCAAATGTATCCTTTAAACCTTTCTACCTTTTTGCAATCAATTTACTGACTGTACATACTTTTTATATTTTTTCCACATACTCCTTGATCGTCACAACCACCACAAAAGCGCACCATCCATTCGCACACACTCATCTGCTACCGTTAGATCTCATATCATTCATAATAATTTTTTCGATTCTATTAGTTTAAGAATATTTCATTTTTTTTTGTTGTTTTTTTCTAACTGTAACATTTTTTTTTTTTTGAAATCTTTCGTATTATATTTTTTCTCCCATATGGCTGTCACGTAGTCGTAGCGAAAAATGCTCCGTTCATAACCTTGCATGCATGTTGCCTTGCATGTTGCCATACCGATCTATTAGATCGTGCGACAATGTTATTGAGTCTGCTGAAACAGGATCTTCCTCTTCATATCTTCTGTAGAAAACGGTTTACATGTACACACCTACACTCAAACACACATATCTTCATCTCCCCTTGACGATGTCTTTCAAACACCTCTATAACCAAAGGAATGTGGTTTTTCTGGTACAACCCTCCCTTTTCAAAGGCATGCTTCGAGCTCGAATGTCGAACGGATCTGATCGTGCAGGCAGTATTAGTTTTATGTTAAACGTGTTCATTTTGTAGAATCTGTGTTCTTCACGCATTATTAAAAATTTACTGTAACGGTAAAAGTAATCATTTTCTATTTTTTAGTAAAAAGTTAAAAATATTAATCAAACATGAATAACAATACCGAATCGATTGATATTAAAGCCGACGAATTTATTCAGAATTCCTTTTCGAGTGATAGCGACTCGCATACGTCTTCTTCACCTCCAACACCGCAATATGATGAAGGTTATACATCAGAAGAATCAACACCCCTTGTACGTAAAATCGTTGGTCCTGTATTATTATCAGAACAAGTGGATATAGCGGAATATTTTGTAGATATCAGCGTCCATATAGATTGTGATTATGGGTTTCGAGTAACTGAACTAGCAATGATTGATATGTCTGGAGGGAAGTGTTTGTATACGCTGTATAAGCCAAGCAGAGCATGGCATGCATCAAAAATGACACATTTACAATGTTCTTCAGTGAGTTATTACTTGAAGAACCCTTCATTATTTCCCTGTCGTGAAGAAATATTCATCGCGCGCGATATATTCACGATATTGTCCCAAAAACCGAGGGCTCGCGTATATGTTTTAACAGTATATGCTAAACTTACACTAATGGAACTTAACGAAAAGTCTGAATTGTTGCGTGATTTAGACTACGAAATCGTTAATAAGTATTGAGAATCTACATGAAGAGTATTTTGGTATAAGCAATTTGATAACTTGTAAACACCATAATGAGAATGATAGTTTTCATTGTGCGGTGAAAAACGTTATGGTGATGAAGGCATGGTACGATCATGTCATCCGTCCGCTGAAGCTTATGAATAATCTCAATATAAATGATTTAAGTCAGTTGTTCATTACAACCACCAAAGAAATGATAATTACGTTATTTTCAAGTTGTGTTGGAGACATTTATACATTTTTACCAGGTAGACTAAAACAGGATGATACGATAAAATCACTTCTACCATGTTTTGAACATGAGAATGATGAAGAATATTATTTCGATGACGATATATTTCTGCATAGTACTCGAAATTGTATGAAAGTAAAAGATTGTATCGACTGCCAACGTACAATTCGCGCAGATTAAAAATTCATTAATTCGATCGTTTTTAACAATTTTGTATATTTTTTCTGTATATTTTTGTGTGTATTTGTACATATATATTTTTTTTTCAGACCGTTCGTTTTTATGTTTTCTTTAAAATTTTTTAAATATATTTTTATACACATGTAAATACTGTTTTGTATATATTTTGTATATATTTTTTCCCTCAATATCTATTCATTCTCATATTGTATATATTTTTGCTAATTATTTTTTCATCTTTTTCCGATCCTTTCCGATTTCTGTTTATTTAATTTATTTAGCGATCTATCCTTCTCTCCCCCTCTTAACTTAAAGTACTGGTAATGACGAAATTTTCAAAAATCTGAACCAGTCGAGTGTAATGTATATATAATTATTTAATTTTCGAATATATTTCCACATAATTTGTTCATATCTGTTTAGATTAAAAAATTAGATTTTTGTCTGTAATACACCATTTTTTTATTTTTTTTTTGTGTGTAATAAGCGAATTTAACTGTTATACTTTTTCACGTACATCACGTATTTCCGCAACTGTGAGAGTTTTCATCTGTTTGTAAGATACAACCTCTGACTCTAAATGTTCTCTAAATATTTTTTTTTTGAACCTAAATATTATAGAAATAGCCGAAGTATATTTTTTTCGTTTCTGTCCATTTCTTCCGACCGTTCATAATTTTGTATTTTTTCTCCAATATGTATGCCCACTATCGTAGCGTAAATGTGCGTCGCTCATAACCTTACATGCATGTTGCCATACCGTTGTATTAGATCGTGCGACAATGTTATAGAGTCTGCTGAAACAGGTTCTTCCCTTTCATATCTTTTGTAGAAACAGACTCACATGTACACACCTACACACACATACACACACATATAACCCAAAGAACACCTGCAAACTTCGTTCAGACACACCTGCATCCAACTTTCACCAAAGGAATGTGGTTTTTTCTGGTGCAACCCTCCCTTTTCAAAGGCATGCTTCGAGCTCGAATGTCGAACGGATCTGATCGTGCAGGCAGTATTAGTGTTATGTTAAACGTGTTCATTTTGTAGAATCTGTGTTCTTCACGCATTATTAAAAATTTACTGTAACGGTAAAAGTAATCATTTTCTATTTTTTAGTAAAAAGTTAAAAATATTAATCAAACATGAATAACAATACCGAATCGATTGATATTAAAGCCGACGAATTTATTCAGAATTCCTTTTCGAGTGATAGCGACTCGCATACGTCTTCTTCACCTCCAACACCGCAATATGATGAAGGTTATACATCAGAAGAATCAACACCCCTTGTACGTAAAATCGTTGGTCCTGTATTATTATCAGAACAAGTGGATATAGCGGAATATTTTGTAGATATCAGCGTCCATATAGATTGTGATTATGGGTTTCGAGTAACTGAACTAGCAATGATTGATATGTCTGGAGGGAAGTGTTTGTATACGCTGTATAAGCCAAGCAGAGCATGGCATGCATCAAAAATGACACATTTACAATGTTCTTCAGTGAGTTATTACTTGAAGAACCCTTCATTATTTCCCTGTCGTGAAGAAATATTCATCGCGCGCGATATATTCACGATATTGTCCCAAAAACCGAGGGCTCGCGTATATGTTTTAACAGTATATGCTAAACTTACACTAATGGAACTTAACGAAAAGTCTGAATTGTTGCGTGATTTAGACTACGAAATCGTTAATAAGTATTGAGAATCTACATGAAGAGTATTTTGGTATAAGCAATTTGATAACTTGTAAACACCATAATGAGAATGATAGTTTTCATTGTGCGGTGAAAAACGTTATGGTGATGAAGGCATGGTACGATCATGTCATCCGTCCGCTGAAGCTTATGAATAATCTCAATATAAATGATTTAAGTCAGTTGTTCATTACAACCACCAAAGAAATGATAATTACGTTATTTTCAAGTTGTGTTGGAGACATTTATACATTTTTACCAGGTAGACTAAAACAGGATGATACGATAAAATCACTTCTACCATGTTTTGAACATGAGAATGATGAAGAATATTATTTCGATGACGATATATTTCTGCATAGTACTCGAAATTGTATGAAAGTAAAAGATTGTATCGACTGCCAACGTACAATTCGCGCAGATTAAAAATTCATTAATTCGATCGTTTTTAACAATTTTGTATATTTTTTCTGTATATTTTTGTGTGTATTTGTACATATATATTTTTTTTTCAGACCGTTCGTTTTTATGTTTTCTTTAAAATTTTTTAAATATATTTTTATACACATGTAAATACTGTTTTGTATATATTTTGTATATATTTTTTCCCTCAATATCTATTCATTCTCATATTGTATATATTTTTGCTAATTATTTTTTCATCTTTTTCCGATCCTTTCCGATTTCTGTTTATTTAATTTATTTAGCGATCTATCCTTCTCTCCCCCTCTTAACTTAAAGTACTGGTAATGACGAAATTTTCAAAAATCTGAACCAGTCGAGTGTAATGTATATATAATTATTTAATTTTCGAATATATTTCCACATAATTTGTTCATATCTGTTTAGATTAAAAAATTAGATTTTTGTCTGTAATACACCATTTTTTTATTTTTTTTTTGTGTGTAATAAGCGAATTTAACTGTTATACTTTTTCACGTACATCACGTATTTCCGCAACTGTGAGAGTTTTCATCTGTTTGTAAGATACAACCTCTGACTCTAAATGTTCTCTAAATATTTTTTTTTTGAACCTAAATATTATAGAAATAGCCGAAGTATATTTTTTTCGTTTCTGTCCATTTCTTCCGACCGTTCATAATTTTGTATTTTTTCTCCAATATGTATGCCCACTATCGTAGCGTAAATGTGCGTCGCTCATAACCTTACATGCATGTTGCCATACCGTTGTATTAGATCGTGCGACAATGTTATAGAGTCTGCTGAAACAGGTTCTTCCCTTTCATATCTTTTGTAGAAACAGACTCACATGTACACACCTACACACACATACACACACATATAACCCAAAGAACACCTGCAAACTTCGTTCAGACACACCTGCATCCAACTTTCACCAAAGGAATGTGGTTTTTTCTGGTGCAACCCTCCCTTTTCAAAGGCATGCTTCGAGCTCGAATGTCGAACGGATCTGATCGTGCAGGCAGTATTAGTGTTATGTTAAACGTGTGGAATTTGTTGAAGCTGTGTTCTTCACGCGTTATTAAAATATTCTCAAGAACGATAAAGTCTGTAATTTCCTACGTCTTTTCTCTTTTTCGCTCGCTCTTTATTTTCTGTCTTTTTTCTCTCTTATTGCACGTTATTCTTTTCGCTCTTATTTTCTCTCATTTTTTTTAGTATAAATATTTCAATAATAATCGAATATGAATAACAATACCGAATCGAATGTCGATAATGTCGCGGATTTCATTCAAAATTTTTTTGTAAATGATAATGATAATGCAATGTTTCCGGACGATTTTCCAAATATACATATGCCGCCACCACCACCACCAACAGAAGAAACATCATTACAAGGGCCTTCGCTACATTCATTCTCAGATTTCATTCCATTGGCTACATCAACACCTTTAGCATCACCGGTAATGTCACAAGATTTGCAAACTCCGTCGTTAGCGCAAGTACCTTTGTTACATGATGAAAAAGAATATAGCACAACAATGTTGGAATTACCCAAAGAAATATTTAACCGAAAAGCAGTCGTCTATGTTAAAGACCCTAACGATCCAGAAAATAAAAATAGTTTCATGTATGCGGTTTTAGCAAAATTTACATCAAAACCGTCATCGATGTGGCAGTACAATATTCTACAGAAAGTATACGATTTCAGCTTTATTCACTTACCGATCCAATCGCTGGCTGATATTGAAACGTTTGAAAGAATAAACGCTGTATCAATCAACTTATACAAGCTGATAGAAACCGACTATACAGATCAAAGTACATTCAACTACAAAATAAAAGTCGTGTACGCCTTCCGAAAAAATCACAGTTTGTTAAATCATAAACATCACACAAACATATTATATTGGGGATCTAATGGAAATTATCAATTCGCATGGATAAAAAAATTCAGTCGATTGTTGCGGATCCAGTCGCCGAAAGCGAAATTTGTATGCTGGTCATGTCTCGATCCCATGAATACCGATTACGAACATAATAATACTCACAGATGTGACGCAGTCAGTTGGCGTAATATGCACTATATGTAATTAAATAAAGACGTATTTTTCGTATTCATAGATGTATTTTTATTTTTCAAAAAATCTTTTTACATTGTTTCATACAAATTAATGTAATCTATATAATATAATAAATATTTTCATATGTATACATTTTTGTTTTTATTTTCCATAAACTTAAAATTCCAATTTTACTATTGTTGTTAATATATTCCAAACTCCAGTTTGTATTAAATCCTCTCGTTCCTTATGTTAAACAGACGAATCAATATTATTTAACTGTTCAGTTAAGTATGCAGAGTCTTTTTATCTTGCTTAACTTTAAAGATATATGATAGATTCTTTTTTCATTTGACAGTGTAAACGTTTTCTTCTTTTACAATTTTCTTATGCTTTATCACTATTACAACATTTTTCATCATTTTCTAACTAATTGTAAACATTTTTCCACTATTTCGTAACATGTTCTTATGTTTTTGGACTTTTTACGCTACTTTTTTCACCAATTTATACTATTTCGAAGCGTTTCATATGACTGAATGCTACTTAAGAAGTTTTTCGATAATTATCGCCATTCCTCACAATATTCATATGTTTTAACGCTTTTTACACTATTTTTCACAAATTTATATTTCGCTTCATTTCTAATGTTTGAACGCCTCATATGTAGTTTTTCGACAATTTTTCACTGTTCATCACTATATTTTTTATGTTGTATCACCTTTTACGAAGTCTTCTTCGAATTTTACCATCATTCAACAATATTTTCGTTATTGTACCCCTTTGAACTGTTGTTTTACCCTAAAAGTGAGTGTATATCTAATTTGTTATAATAAGGAAAGAATGTAATGTATATTACAAATTTCCTTTCCTGGGAGTATGATTGTGTGCGTGGAATAATAAACTCTGGTTAAATGGCAGACTGCATCCACCATCAAGCAGGGTGTATAATGCGTGGTAATTAACTCTGGCATTTCACACATTGCAAGGAAGTTATGATATGTTTGAGCAAAAATTAGTTGTTGTATATCATTCATGTTAGCCATTAAATGTTCACACTGAGAGGTGTAAGGGTGTCGTCATCATATGAACCATTACGATTTTTATAATTATATTATACACTAAGCATGTATGTATTACAACGACCACATCAACTCTGTTAAGGACAGTAATGTTTGGAGGTAGATAGTGAACCATTACATTAGAAGAGGAACATGGGTACATACATGGAAACATCATTAGCGATATTACATCACATGTATGTCACCAAATTTAACTAAAATGTTGCGTCCATAGTAAAAAATGAGAGGATTTTTCCTAAGAGGTTAAATTTTATGTCTAAGGTGACGAATATAATAAAATTGATGCAATTTTAGCTGAAGATGGGGTATTTTACACTAAAATCGTTGTTTTACACCTAAAGTGAGATTATTTGGGGAGTTAAACAGTCTTTTTTCATATAAAATTTGATGTTTTTTCTAAATGTGGCTATTTTTTGTCCTAAATGGAGTAATTTCTGTGTGAATGGCACTTTTTAGACTGACCTATATACTTCTTGATGTGATATTCCATTCATTGTGAAGTTATGCTTTGAAAGGATTTGTGTCTGGTTGTGGGAAGTTTCCGAACTTTTCTGATGCATCGATTATAGTATAATAGTTGTTGTGTGTTAGTGAGTTGATGGTGTTTGGATGGGAATAATAAATAGGGGTAAGAGGTGAAGTGTACCACATCAAGCTAGGAGAGTACTGTTTGATAATTAACTCTATCATTTAAACACATTGCAAGTCAGTTATAATATGTTAAGTCAAAATTAGTTGTTGTATCTCGTTCAGGATTTTACATTAAACGATCACACTGAGAGACGCGATGGACTCGTCATCATCAAGATCCATGCAATCATTACATTATTTTTCACTAATTTGTAATCACCATTTTTTTTTATGTTTTGAACGACTCTTATAATGTTTTTTGATAATTTTCATGGTACAAGGTTCATAATGTAAAGTAATTTTAATTATTTCAACAGTCTTTACACACAAATAAAGAAATATATTTTTTAGCACACTCAACATAATACAAATTTTTACAAACAGAAGTAAACAACGGATTTACTTAGAAATTTTAATAAAACTTAAGAATCATATTATATATGAAATTGCTTGTTTTTTCAATCAATGATCCAAACTAGCAGGTTTAGAATTATATCAGACCTCGAGTAAAAACCCCAAATTATTTAATGTGTACATCTTTGCTACTTTTTACCTTATATGTGTGAATGTATATATCTACACATATTCATATATATCCAGATATATACATATATCCATAAATATCTACATACATATATATATCTACATATATATCTATGTAGATATATATCTACATATATTCATATATATCTATGTTTACTCTCCTAGCTTGATGTGGTACACTTCACCTCTTACCCCTATTTATTATTCCCATCCAAACACCATCAACTCACTAACACACAACAACTATTATACTATAATCGATGCATCAGAAAAGTTCGGAAACTTCCCACAACCAGACACAAATCCTTTCAAAGCATAACTTCACAATGAATGGAATATCACATCAAGAAGTATATAGGTCAGTCTAAAAAGTGCCATTCACACAGAAATTACTCCATTTAGGACAAAAAATAGCCACATTTAGAAAAAACATCAAATTTTATATGAAAAAAGACTGTTTAACTCCCCAAATAATCTCACTTTAGGTGTAAAACAACGATTTTAGTGTAAAATACCCCATCTTCAGCTAAAATTGCATCAATTTTATTATATTCGTCACCTTAGACATAAAATTTAACCTCTTAGGAAAAATCCTCTCATTTTTTACTATGGACGCAACATTTTAGTTAAATTTGGTGACATACATGTGATGTAATATCGCTAATGATGTTTCCATGTATGTACCCATGTTCCTCTTCTAATGTAATGGTTCACTATCTACCTCCAAACATTACTGTCCTTAACAGAGTTGATGTGGTCGTTGTAATACATACATGCTTAGTGTATAATATAATTATAAAAATCGTAATGGTTCATATGATGACGACACCCTTACACCTCTCAGTGTGAACATTTAATGGCTAACATGAATGATATACAACAACTAATTTTTGCTCAAACATATCATAACTTCCTTGCAATGTGTGAAATGCCAGAGTTAATTACCACGCATTATACACCCTGCTTGATGGTGGATGCAGTCTGCCATTTAACCAGAGTTTATTATTCCACGCACACAATCATACTCCCAGGAAAGGAAATTTGTAATATACATTACATTCTTTCCTTATTATAACAAATTAGATATACACTCACTTTTAGGGTAAAACAACAGTTCAAAGGGGTACAATAACGAAAATATTGTTGAATGATGGTAAAATTCGAAGAAGACTTCGTAAAAGGTGATACAACATAAAAAATATAGTGATGAACAGTGAAAAATTGTCGAAAAACTACATATGAGGCGTTCAAACATTAGAAATGAAGCGAAATATAAATTTGTGAAAAATAGTGTAAAAAGCGTTAAAACATATGAATATTGTGAGGAATGGCGATAATTATCGAAAAACTTCTTAAGTAGCATTCAGTCATATGAAACGCTTCGAAATAGTATAAATTGGTGAAAAAAGTAGCGTAAAAAGTCCAAAAACATAAGAACATGTTACGAAATAGTGGAAAAATGTTTACAATTAGTTAGAAAATGATGAAAAATGTTGTAATAGTGATAAAGCATAAGAAAATTGTAAAAGAAGAAAACGTTTACACTGTCAAATGAAAAAAGAATCTATCATATATCTTTAAAGTTAAGCAAGATAAAAAGACTCTGCATACTTAACTGAACAGTTAAATAATATTGATTCGTCTGTTTAACATAAGGAACGAGAGGATTTAATACAAACTGGAGTTTGGAATATATTAACAACAATAGTAAAATTGGAATTTTAAGTTTATGGAAAATAAAAACAAAAATGTATACATATGAAAATATTTATTATATTATATAGATTACATTAATTTGTATGAAACAATGTAAAAAGATTTTTTGAAAAATAAAAATACATCTATGAATACGAAAAATACGTCTTTATTTAATTACATATAGTGCATATTACGCCAACTGACTGCGTCACATCTGTGAGTATTATTATGTTCGTAATCGGTATTCATGGGATCGAGACATGACCAGCATACAAATTTCGCTTTCGGCGACTGGATCCGCAACAATCGACTGAATTTTTTTATCCATGCGAATTGATAATTTCCATTAGATCCCCAATATAATATGTTTGTGTGATGTTTATGATTTAACAAACTGTGATTTTTTCGGAAGGCGTACACGACTTTTATTTTGTAGTTGAATGTACTTTGATCTGTATAGTCGGTTTCTATCAGCTTGTATAAGTTGATTGATACAGCGTTTATTCTTTCAAACGTTTCAATATCAGCCAGCGATTGGATCGGTAAGTGAATAAAGCTGAAATCGTATACTTTCTGTAGAATATTGTACTGCCACATCGATGACGGTTTTGATGTAAATTTTGCTAAAACCGCATACATGAAACTATTTTTATTTTCTGGATCGTTAGGGTCTTTAACATAGACGACTGCTTTTCGGTTAAATATTTCTTTGGGTAATTCCAACATTGTTGTGCTATATTCTTTTTCATCATGTAACAAAGGTACTTGCGCTAACGACGGAGTTTGCAAATCTTGTGACATTACCGGTGATGCTAAAGGTGTTGATGTAGCCAATGGAATGAAATCTGAGAATGAATGTAGCGAAGGCCCTTGTAATGATGTTTCTTCTGTTGGTGGTGGTGGTGGCGGCATATGTATATTTGGAAAATCGTCCGGAAACATTGCATTATCATTATCATTTACAAAAAAATTTTGAATGAAATCCGCGACATTATCGACATTCGATTCGGTATTGTTATTCATATTCGATTATTATTGAAATATTTATACTAAAAAAAATGAGAGAAAATAAGAGCGAAAAGAATAACGTGCAATAAGAGAGAAAAAAGACAGAAAATAAAGAGCGAGCGAAAAAGAGAAAAGACGTAGGAAATTACAGACTTTATCGTTCTTGAGAATATTTTAATAACGCGTGAAGAACACAGCTTCAACAAATTCCACACGTTTAACATAACACTAATACTGCCTGCACGATCAGATCCGTTCGACATTCGAGCTCGAAGCATGCCTTTGAAAAGGGAGGGTTGCACCAGAAAAAACCACATTCCTTTGGTGAAAGTTGGATGCAGGTGTGTCTGAACGAAGTTTGCAGGTGTTCTTTGGGTTATATGTGTGTGTATGTGTGTGTAGGTGTGTACATGTGAGTCTGTTTCTACAAAAGATATGAAAGGGAAGAACCTGTTTCAGCAGACTCTATAACATTGTCGCACGATCTAATACAACGGTATGGCAACATGCATGTAAGGTTATGAGCGACGCACATTTACGCTACGATAGTGGGCATACATATTGGAGAAAAAATACAAAATTATGAACGGTCGGAAGAAATGGACAGAAACGAAAAAAATATACTTCGGCTATTTCTATAATATTTAGGTTCAAAAAAAAAATATTTAGAGAACATTTAGAGTCAGAGGTTGTATCTTACAAACAGATGAAAACTCTCACAGTTGCGGAAATACGTGATGTACGTGAAAAAGTATAACAGTTAAATTCGCTTATTACACACAAAAAAAAAATAAAAAAATGGTGTATTACAGACAAAAATCTAATTTTTTAATCTAAACAGATATGAACAAATTATGTGGAAATATATTCGAAAATTAAATAATTATATATACATTACACTCGACTGGTTCAGATTTTTGAAAATTTCGTCATTACCAGTACTTTAAGTTAAGAGGGGGAGAGAAGGATAGATCGCTAAATAAATTAAATAAACAGAAATCGGAAAGGATCGGAAAAAGATGAAAAAATAATTAGCAAAAATATATACAATATGAGAATGAATAGATATTGAGGGAAAAAATATATACAAAATATATACAAAACAGTATTTACATGTGTATAAAAATATATTTAAAAAATTTTAAAGAAAACATAAAAACGAACGGTCTGAAAAAAAAATATATATGTACAAATACACACAAAAATATACAGAAAAAATATACAAAATTGTTAAAAACGATCGAATTAATGAATTTTTAATCTGCGCGAATTGTACGTTGGCAGTCGATACAATCTTTTACTTTCATACAATTTCGAGTACTATGCAGAAATATATCGTCATCGAAATAATATTCTTCATCATTCTCATGTTCAAAACATGGTAGAAGTGATTTTATCGTATCATCCTGTTTTAGTCTACCTGGTAAAAATGTATAAATGTCTCCAACACAACTTGAAAATAACGTAATTATCATTTCTTTGGTGGTTGTAATGAACAACTGACTTAAATCATTTATATTGAGATTATTCATAAGCTTCAGCGGACGGATGACATGATCGTACCATGCCTTCATCACCATAACGTTTTTCACCGCACAATGAAAACTATCATTCTCATTATGGTGTTTACAAGTTATCAAATTGCTTATACCAAAATACTCTTCATGTAGATTCTCAATACTTATTAACGATTTCGTAGTCTAAATCACGCAACAATTCAGACTTTTCGTTAAGTTCCATTAGTGTAAGTTTAGCATATACTGTTAAAACATATACGCGAGCCCTCGGTTTTTGGGACAATATCGTGAATATATCGCGCGCGATGAATATTTCTTCACGACAGGGAAATAATGAAGGGTTCTTCAAGTAATAACTCACTGAAGAACATTGTAAATGTGTCATTTTTGATGCATGCCATGCTCTGCTTGGCTTATACAGCGTATACAAACACTTCCCTCCAGACATATCAATCATTGCTAGTTCAGTTACTCGAAACCCATAATCACAATCTATATGGACGCTGATATCTACAAAATATTCCGCTATATCCACTTGTTCTGATAATAATACAGGACCAACGATTTTACGTACAAGGGGTGTTGATTCTTCTGATGTATAACCTTCATCATATTGCGGTGTTGGAGGTGAAGAAGACGTATGCGAGTCGCTATCACTCGAAAAGGAATTCTGAATAAATTCGTCGGCTTTAATATCAATCGATTCGGTATTGTTATTCATGTTTGATTAATATTTTTAACTTTTTACTAAAAAATAGAAAATGATTACTTTTACCGTTACAGTAAATTTTTAATAATGCGTGAAGAACACAGATTCTACAAAATGAACACGTTTAACATAAAACTAATACTGCCTGCACGATCAGATCCGTTCGACATTCGAGCTCGAAGCATGCCTTTGAAAAGGGAGGGTTGTACCAGAAAAACCACATTCCTTTGGTTATAGAGGTGTTTGAAAGACATCGTCAAGGGGAGATGAAGATATGTGTGTTTGAGTGTAGGTGTGTACATGTAAACCGTTTTCTACAGAAGATATGAAGAGGAAGATCCTGTTTCAGCAGACTCAATAACATTGTCGCACGATCTAATAGATCGGTATGGCAACATGCAAGGCAACATGCATGCAAGGTTATGAACGGAGCATTTTTCGCTACGACTACGTGACAGCCATATGGGAGAAAAAATATAATACGAAAGATTTCAAAAAAAAAAAAATGTTACAGTTAGAAAAAAACAACAAAAAAAAATGAAATATTCTTAAACTAATAGAATCGAAAAAATTATTATGAATGATATGAGATCTAACGGTAGCAGATGAGTGTGTGCGAATGGATGGTGCGCTTTTGTGGTGGTTGTGACGATCAAGGAGTATGTGGAAAAAATATAAAAAGTATGTACAGTCAGTAAATTGATTGCAAAAAGGTAGAAAGGTTTAAAGGATACATTTGCTTATTTAATAGTAGAAAAGGTGCATGGACGCCTTAAATTAACCTTCTGAAAAATGAATGAAATAACGGTACATCATTCAAGCTGGTTTTCATCGGGAGAGATTGTCCATTTTCACCATGCTTTCTAGAAAAGGTGTATACATGTCGTGAATTTGTATGTTGTAAAAGGTCGTAAATAACGGTACATGACAGGCGCTTCAATAATGTTACGAACGACTGGTGAGGCGGGCGGAGACATCTTAGACTGTGAAGCAGCGATTGAATTTCTTGGAAATGTCGAGATCAGTGTTCGATGACGTTGATGTCGATTTTTTTATGTGCATGTGTGTATTTGAACGAGTCTAAAAAAATATTCTTCTAGCGAATAACGGTAAATAGCGGGGGGAGTATTGAGCGGTCAAAGGTTGATAGAAAGACGAGACGAATACATGAAGAGGTTGACTATACCTGGAAAAGGATGATTAATGTTTGTAGCAACAATATCGTCAATGAAAATAATAGTTCCTTCGTTTAATAATTATACTGAGATGTGTATAATATTAAAATTAGTTACGATGTTGATAAAAATTATTTAGTGCCCTGAGATTTTCTCTATCAAAATGTTAAAATATGTAAAGTATGTATGACGGGGTGAATGTGTCAGAAAAATAATACCGGTAAAAATAATTAAAGATCGATAATTAAAAATTAAATATAATGACTGTGTGTGGTATATGTGTGGGTCAGATGTGATATGCTTCCGTGGCTAATACAGAAAAAAAATGATCGCGATTAATAAGGAACCTATCTGTGAGTGTGACAATATAGCGTGTATGTAAGTTTGGGACGAGTTGAAAAATAAATAAAACATATTATAATTGCTAGGGAAACGTGTATGCATGGAAATGGATGTCGTGCAAATAAAATAAAAAAATATGTACGAACGGAAAAAAATTTCAAAAGACTTTTTGGAAAAATAATCTAACAATAATATACAATAATTGATAGTAAAATGGGTGTTGGAGGCAACGTCTACACTTCTGCGAGAGTTGATTGTTTGACTGGGTCTAGAACATATATTATGAAAGAATTGTAATTTGTGTAGGATGAATAGAGGATGGTGAGGGAAATTATGAAACCGTGTTAAATAAAATTATACTCGATTTCATTTTTGAATACATATGTCTGGAAAAAAATTATGAACGTTCGGGAGAAACGATCAGAAGCGAAAAAAAAAATATAGTTAGAATAATTCCATAATACTTGGAGTTGAAAAAAGTTATTATGAACGGTATGGGAACTAACGATGGCAGATGTGTGCGCATTCATTGCGTTGACGACATTGTAGGATTTATTTTTAGAACCGGAGAAAAATAAAAATATTATGAATGGTCGGAAGAAATGATCAGAAACGAAAAAAATATACTTCTGCTATTTCTATAATATTTAGGCTCGAAAAATTATTAAGAACGATATGGAAACTAACTGCAGAAGATGTGTGCGCATTCATCGCGTTGAAGACATTGTAGGATTTATTTTTAGAACCGGAGGAAAATAAAAATATTATGAACGGTCAGAAGAAATGATCGGAAGTGAAGAAAATATATAATTGGAATAATTCCATAATACTTGAAGTTGAATAAAAGTTATTATGAACGGTATGGGAACTAACGACAGCAGATGGGTGTGCGGGAATGGACGGTGTGCATTCATAGCGGTCACATAAAAAAATAATTACCTCTCAATATGAAATGACGGAGGCGTCGGGAGCATCGATCGAGGTTTTAATGGTCGTAGTAAAAGTAAATAGAATGCGATATATTCGATATTAAAATAACGGAATCGATCGGAAAAGAGGGTGGAAGGGGTAAAGGAGACTAAGGCTATTTTAGACTATAGAAATAATTGATTTGTTAATTTATAAATGTTTTGGATAACCGGTTAGGTTTAGACAACAGAGCAGGGATTGGGTTATTATGTGAAAAAAATAATAATTAAAAAAAAAAATGGAGCAGTGTACACGGTTGACACGTGCGGGGGATCGGCGTGTGCGCTTTCACGGCGGAGCACTCTATGTTAGATATATGCGCGGGATCCAGACGTGCCCTTTAGCATATGGTAGTAAGATCAGATAATCAGGAAAATAAAAAAATATACTTCGGCTAATTTTATATTATGTATACTTAGGCTTTGAAATATTAAAGAAATAATCGCGGTATCGGGAACGGAGCGCATGTGTGCGCGGGATATCGCGGTGGACATCGGAATATGCGTGGGATCGGCGCGTGCGCTTCTGCGGTGGAGAACGTTATATTGGATATATGCGCGGGATCGGGACGTGCGTCTTGACATATGGCAGTAAGATCGGGGAATCGGGAAAATAAAAAAATTATACTTAAGTTAATTTTATAAAAAATAATCGAGGTATCGGGATCAGCGTATGCGCTTTCGCACAGAATAACATTGTGTTAGATATATGTGTGGGATCTGCGCGTGCGCTTTCGCGACGATGGATGGAGCGAGCGTGGGAATGAAATATACGTGTGAGAGGTGTAACAGAGGTGTTGGGTTAGATTTACGCTTTGAATAATATATTGGGGTTAAATTTTGGAATTTTCATACTTATGCCCTGAATTTTGAAAAAAAATTGCAGTACCATAGCAGGACTGGCGGGGTCAGCGGAGACTTGGGTTACTTTTGGACATTAATTAATATACTTATGTTAATTAATAATCGGTTCAGTTTATCGGAAACGAGCGGGACGCGTACGGGGGAATTTCGGAGAAATTTGGGGAACTTTCAGCACCTGGACACTAATTGGGGTTACTTGCGCCCCCGAATAACACTTTGGACAGTTTATTGACCTCTGGACACTGTTTGGACGTTCGGTTTATCGGAAACGAGCGGGAACCGTCCGGGGGAAACTCGGAGGAATCGGGGGAAACTTGGGTGAATTTTGACCACCTGGACATGAATTGGGGTGAGTTTCGTGTTCGGATTACCGGTCTGGGGTGAATTTTCGCCTCCGGGACAGGAATTGGGGTTCGGATTAGCGGAACTGCCAGATCTCTCATTTAACGACTACTCACGTTGGCGTAATAGGGACGCTCATTTGTAAATGAACATTTAAGAGTATCATTATATCTTCGGAATCGTCGATTCCAGGGTTTGACTTAAAAACTTCTGAAAAGTGTTTGACATGAAACACTTTAGCCTTCTTTTTGTCAGCTCTAGTCCCCATCGGGACTTATAATGGTTGGAAAGGATTGTGTTGGCCTATTACGACTTCGAATTCCATTCAATAAACTATAGTCAGTAGCTTTCGAAGGAGATAATTTTGCAAATAGCGCTGAAAGAATTCGGTTTTATTATTTCTAATTAATGAACTAAAGCTATTTGGATTTCCTATTTAATAATGTCTTGTAGACCGGATTTCTATATGAATTCCAATTTTTATGAATGCTTCTTTTCTCTTTTATCAGAGCCAGAACGTGACGCGGTAAATTATTTAATTTTTTCAATCTCTTTAACTTCAGGTGAAGATTTCAAAGCCGTAATTTTCGTAATATGAACCGCGAAAACTCATTACGTATTGTTAAGTAAAATAATAACTTCAAGTAACTACAGCTAATGAATTTTAACTTCACACGTCTTAAAATTATAATTATGTTTCGGTAAGCGTCTACATAGGCGGCACCGGTTCATTTTCTGTCTTTACAGTTCATTTAGTTCATCTCTTGAGGTTTATTTTTGTTTGGTAGCTTGTTTATTTTATTTTTTTAAAATTTATTTTTATTTATTTTTATTTACTGACTGTTACTTTCTACTACTCTTGTCTGACCATTGGTTTGGTGGCTTGTTTATTTTCTTTTTAATTATATTTCTATTTACTGGCTGCTACTTTCTACTGCTCTCGCCTGACTGTTTTTATATTCTTTCATTTCACTTTTGGATTCACTCGGTAATATTTTCGGATTCAAGGTATGTAAATTTTTTATATTAATGTTTAATGTAATTTTTCATATTAAACATCTCTCTATTTTATTAAAATAATTTCCGTACATTCTAGCTTGTTGCCCTTTATTTCTGCAATGGAGATTGATTTATGTGACGCCGTCTGTAATCTGGTCTACTTTGATTTGATGGCATTTGCTGAAGAAGATGCCATCAAATTTTACATAAAACATCGGGTTCTTCCTTTTTTCAGGTTTTTACACTTTTTTCTTTTTTTTTTCCCCCTTTTCAAAGTATCATTTTTTTTGTCAATTTTTGCAGTATTTTTTTAAAATTTATTTAACGTGTTAGTTCACCCACTGTGAATAACAATGAAAATGAACGAACTGAAATTGACCAAAAATGAACTTAATGAACGAACTAAAATTATGACCAAAAATGAACTGGTGTCGCCTATATAGGCGCTTACCATTTTGCACCAATAAACGTTTGCAATTATCAACGACCTGTATCATATATGAAACAATATTTACCAATTTTATGTACAAAAAATAACGACTTACAATTTCTGAGAAATATTGATGACCGCATTTTTGGATTATGAGAATAACTTCTCAAACTTCGGGCATTATAACGAGCAGCGATAATAACAAATCAAGTCTATCAATGAGAAATTGCGGACCGGTTTTCCGAATTTCAGATTTTACAAATGTGATTGCATTTCTTCTACAAGTTGCCAAATTAGCTGGATTTTGTTTGGATGGTACATAATTCCAACTATGGTTCAGCAACAGTTGAATGATTTTCTATAGCCGATTTTGAACAAATGCTGACCATCTTTCAATTGGGCTTTTTAACCAGTGCAGGACTACCAATGAGTCGCTATACAGCACTATTTCGCTAAATTGAAGTTCGGTGGAGATGCGATTCATTATTTTTGTCAACAGCAATACCGCTTGCAGCTTGAGCTTTGGGATGGTTATCTTTAACTCATTTTTTGAGTGCAAACGATGTAACTCTCAATGTTTCTGAAATCATTAACGCTACAGCAATATATGAGGACACTGTAAGCTTTTTCGCTAGCATCACAAAATTCGATCAAAGAACGATTGGTGATTTTATTGAAGTGTGAATAAAGACAATGAATCCCGAACAATTTCAGAACTGCTTTTCAAAACTTGCTACTTCGATGTACTCAATTTTTTCTAACTGTCTACCGATATTGAAATTTGTCACACCACAATACTCACTATTTGGTTTGTTTTGTACCACATATGGACCACTGATTATCTATCCGAGTTTTGAGTTACAAAGAAAAAACAGTTTCATATTGTGAACTTTTATTTGAGATAATCGCTTCATAAAACTCGGCATCGATTACAATATCCACATGATCGTGAAGTTGATCTTCAGGGAAATTAAACGTTGGATTATTTACGATTGTCTTTGTAATCGGATCAGAAACAATTTTAAATGGAATCTGAGCTACAACGTCAGCTTCTAGTTCTATCGAAAAGTTTCTGAAACAAGATTTCAGAACAAAATTTGTAGTTCGACTCGATGATGTACAATCTCCAGTTACACCTACAATTGAGACGCCTAATGACTTTGATGTAACCCATCCATTGTTATTAAGGAATTTTTTTTGGTAATTACTGATGATGCCTACCTCCATATTTTAAACAGTTCGGACAAATACATTTAATTACTCCGTGTTCGCTGTTAAAATATTTTAGACATAATCTTTCTTTTTTAACGATATCGAATCTTTCCTTGACCGATTTAACATGAAATTTATCACATTGATTTAAGTAATGTTGTTGCGAACCTACAACACATTTCAGAGTTTTGCTTACGATTGTTGTAAACGATTTCTTTTCCGCTTTTTGAGCTACTACAGGTAACGATTTTTGTAACGATAATAGATAATTATCGGTAGCTAACGATCTTGCTTGTAAAAATTTTTGTAGAGTATCCCATTTCGGGAACTCCACACCTGAGTCTAGAGAATTTTCGAATTCTCTGACAGTACGCGCGTCTAATTTTGAAATGACTATATGTGCAACGAATTTCGAAAACGTTTGTTCTATAATTGTACCGTTTGATTTGAGACATCGAACAATCACATCTGTTTGATCTAATAGCCAGCGAATTTTAATTTTATTTTTTATCAGTTCCAGCTTTAGTAACTTATTAAACAGTGTACAAATTACTGTTTATTTTTGTTATCGTAACGCAATAGTAGAAAAACCCATGCTTCCGAATACGCAGTATCTGTTAACTCGAAATCGCCAACTATTTCTTGAGCTGAACCAATTAATGATTGCTTTAAAAAAAATAATTTTTGTACATTTGATAAATCGGCGGAATTATGTACAAGGTTTGCAAACAGTTTATTAAGAATTTTTAAAACTAAGTAAATCACCGTTGAACGAAGGAACTTGAATCTTTTGGAATTTAGAAACAGCTACTGATGATTGACGAACTGACAAATTTTGTGTCCCGCTTGGCAGTAACGCATCTCGATGTGATTTTATAGACAATTTTGTTTTGAAATGATTTGAATTTTCCTTTATACGAAGTACCTGTTTCGCTGCAAATTTGAAGGTCCTTCACATGTCATCGGCTAATTTATCATAGTCTTCGGCTTCTTCATCTGCTGCCATGAGAAGTTGTTCAATTTCTGTTTGATGTAAATCTAATTGGATGCGAAATCTATTCGCTTCGACTTCAAACCGAGAAACTAGTTCCGTATCTAATGCTTATTTAGTAAGTTTTTCAATTTGACTTTTTATTCTGCCGAGTTATCAATATGATCGAATGTAACATATAATAAAAGAAAATAATAATGCTCACTGCAACTATAAGAGAATAATTTTCCGGTGTTACATTCGAATGATCGACGATTGAGTAAACGCTCAACTTCCCGATTCACGATACCACTTTCAAAACCCAATTTGTTTCTTTTTTTTCCACGATATATAACACTACTTCGAATTTTACACGGTAAACTAAATGTGCTTGATTGCTTTTGAAACCGATCGAAATGTGATTCAAATGCGATATTCGGAGTTGTAAATTCCGAAGGTTATACGCGATAAAAACACGATTTAAAATCTATTTCTTAGCCGAAGAAATTAAGTAAAATATATGAAATTAGCTTTTTTTGAAATTAGCTCTAAACGCGAAATTCACTGAATCCAGCCCGGAGGACCAAAAATGTTTAATTTGTTTATTTGTTGGATGCAAACCAATATTACGCACAATGATGAACAAAAAATAAACCAGCAAAATAATAACATTGAAAACAGAAATTAGTTTTAAATAAACTGCACGAATAACGAACGACAGAACAACAAACGAAATTCGGCTATATTATTAACCGTTGTTCAACGGTCAATTTTAAATTAGTTGCCGCAGATTATATCGATATGTCATGCGTCTTATCGATAAACAAAATTTTCGATATACATTTAAAATAACAAATATTATTTATGATTAAACGAATATTACTTAAGAATAAACAAATATTATTTACAAATAAATAAATATTATCCAAACAGTACTAATAAAGAAAAAACATTATTAATAGGAGATTTCAATACAAGATCAGGTCTATACGAGAAGTTAAACAACATCAATTACGACAGGAAAAGAACTGAAATTTTTGAAGAATTCCTTCTCTCGAACAATCAAGAACCACCTATGGAAAAAAAAAAACTTTTATCAAAATTAAAACGGATCAAGTGTGATTGAACTTATAATAATAAATTCAAAAATTAAAGAAGGAATTTATAATATTAAGAATAGAAATGAAAATAAATTAAAGCAGCGGCAGAGCAAATCTATAAATTTAACGGTACCTCTGATGAAAGAAAAAAATATTTTAAAAATGATTTTGCAATGAAAAAGACGACCGCGACAAATAATGTAAAAAAAAAGTATTGAACACACACGTTATCGTAGGAACGTTTTGTAATAGCTGTTTTTTTTATTATTATTATTATTATTTTTAACTATCAGCATTTACAAACTTTTATTTGCACGTTACAAATGATTAGAAGTAATGGAAATGTTCTTGTACAAAGACGTCTCCTGTAAAGTTCGCAACTTTACGGATGTAATTTTTAAAAGTTAACAAAGACATAAGAAAACGTAGTTTAGTGCAGGAGAATAGAAAAACCAGAAAAAGGAGCCGATGAAGTTTTTTAAAGCGAGTTTGAGTATATACTTTTAGAAAACAATCGACTGCTCAAGTAACTTCTGAATGGTATCAAAATATATGATATATATATCGAAAAGCAAAAGTGTTTCGTTCTTTTGCCGACGCCAAAAGAAAATCGGGAAATAGCACAAAGACGTCTTTTAAAGGCCGGATATTACAAAGTAAAACGTTTTTAAGACGTGTTATAGATACGTTTACAAGACGTTTTCAAGAAGCTTGCCTATTTCACTTTTAAACTGCTCTTGCATTTCTTCAGGGCATTCTAATAACATAAAAATTAAACTTCATAAAAAAATTTTATATATGAATTCAGTTCTTCTGCAAACTACAATAAATATACCGAAAATAATTTTGCAAATTACATATAACACAATTTTCTAAATGAATCATTTTTAAATTTAAATAAATAGCTATTTGAAGCTATTGTGTTCTATATTTATAATTATTCGTACATTAATAGAACCTAAAATAAATATTAAATTATAAATAAAACGAGACAATATAAGTTCTTTTACAGAAATATATTTATGCATAATTATAATGATTATATTTAAACGTTGTTGTAAAACGTGAATGGAATACAATTTTTACTGGTATTATAAATGAAAAAATTAATAAACGAAACTCATTTAAATTAATAATAATTCGAAATATTTAAAAAGAATAAAATAAAATATTAACGCAAATGAAATTAGCTGAACATTGAAGTAAGAAAAAACAATAAAAATATTCCGAAATTTAAAAAATTCGAGTTAAACGTAGAGAAGAAATAAATATTTAAACACGAATAAAATGGAAAATATATCGTAGTCTTACAAAATGATATTTTAGAGGCGGCTTTTTGTGATTGTCAGAAAAGACCAAAAAAAAAAAAAAAAAGACGTCTTTAAGACGTCTTTGGCTAAGCGGGAAAGAATTTCATTGATTAAACACTTTCTTGTTGCAGTCGTAATTGCTTTTTATGAACACAGTTTGTACGTATAAAATATTCGAGCGCTGTGAACTGCATATATTAAAAAATGAAAAATTGCACTTACCCTAGGGAATATATACGGAGATAATAGCGATTGAATTTTTATTAGCAGTGTCTCATTGTTATTCGTGTTGATTGATCTATTTTACGCCTAATACATATTACGTCTAATTAATGTACGGTGGAATTTTACGTAACTGAATAAGACAAAGGCACGGCCGAGAACAATATGTTTTATGCCTATTAATAATAACCTTCTTGTACGGCACACTTCACGTCATCAAATGTGTGAGATAATAACCGAAAAAAATCGATCGCGCGTACCTATTCCAACGGCACTTAGTCCAAGTGACGATACAAACAACACGTTAATCAGAGAACTCGCGCTGAATATTCTTTCCTCGACGGAGGACTTTGAATTTCAGGCGCCTACAGATTCGAACAGCGTTTGCTTTCCGTTGGATTTCTATGACAGCGTTTCGCAGACGATGCGGCATGGCACCGCGCAGGTCAAACGATTTTTTAATGCTAGCACTATTAGCCCCCTCGTAGTAGCGGCAAACATCACACTTTTAAATTTAAAAACATTGCACAACAGAGTAGGTCTCCGGCAAAATAGGAGGTCGATTGTTTATCACCAAAAACCTGACTGAGCGTTAAATAAATTCTGACTGTAGGCAACAGTTTCCCGCTTATTTTACATCTGCTGCCTACGACGGTGTTTTGCCAATAAATATCTAAGCAGCAGCAGTTATATGCATGTGTGTAGAGACGGGTAAAATTTGCTGGCCGTCAACGGTAGGTATATTAAAACGATGAAAAATAATTGCACCTGTTCGTGGTAAACGTTCGATAAGTCGGTCGACAATGCACAGGATACCCTCGGTTCGACGGATCGGTACGTGAATTTATTTGTTCCAGATATTTCGGCGGAATTCACGGCGTAGCCGAGCGCTGACCAGCGTTCCCGTTTTCTAGGTCAATGCGTGATGCGGTTACAGATTGCGAAAACGCGCCCAAAACGCACAGTGCTGCCAAATGAACGCGGCGAAGTTTGGCGGGAACCGTGCTGGTTCGAGCGAGCGCCGACAGATGGCGCCGTCGACGTCGGGCAGCGCGCTGGAAGAACGTATCGATCGGCTAGACGAGGCTGCCTTCAGTTAGCGGCAGTCTCGCGAGGGTAGCATTTGTTGTCTGTGTGCGCTGGTGTGCTATTGGTCGGCATTGTCAAATGTTCCGTTCGCCTCGTCATTGTGTCGTAACGTGACGGCTTTCTGTTTCGCAGTTATCGTCGTTTTCGTTCTGTTCTCTGGCAAATGCGAATCGCTGCTCTGATGTGCGGTATTGTTTGTGTTGTGTTGAAATCGCGGGCCCGCCGTTGCTCATGTTCGTACATGTTTACCGAATAATGTAGAGAAAAACGCGAGCCTGGTTTTTCCTTAGCCGAGTGTAACGGCCTCTTTTAAATATTCAACGAGAACGTGACGACAATACGATTAATATAGTTTCCGCGCTTGCTTCGGTCGAGCAAAAATAAAAAAAAAAGCTGGACACTTTCGATCGCCGCTATTCTAACAAGTGTTCGCGTGCTTCAACGGTAATTATGCGTCGTCTTTATAGTTTTCGAATTGCCGAAAACCGTTTTTGCCACGGCCAATAGTGGGGCTCCGTTGGTCGCAGTCCCGATAGTAGGCGTCTCACCGGTGCTACAGATTAATTTCCCGGACAATGGCTAGCAATCGGGTAGGTGAACGTGTAATTTCAATATGTAGTAATTAGATATGTTTACTTTCCCGCCTAAACTGAATAATGTCGATAAAATTAATTTCTTATATAATCATAATCACTAACAGCGGCATAGATTAAACAACGTCAGCAGGCATGGATGATTAAAAGTTGCACCTGTTTATAATGTGACCGTAATCGAACATCGTAATCCTCTGGATAAGACTTGCAAAACTTCTAGATGCAGTTCTCGGTACTTATTGCCCCGCCGCCAATATATTTCGCGGAGATTTCTGTGCTAAATTCGCAGATACGTGTTATAGTTTTCAATTATATAATTCGTCTTTCTTAAACGCTAGCAGATGTTAGTTTTCTCTAATTTTTAAGGCAGAGTCAATTTTAAAAATTAATCGTGTCATTCATCGCAAAATGAAACTAAGTGCGGCGTTAAAACGTTACAGATTTCGTTACGGGATTTTTTTTATAACCCCCAGCATAAGAATGGCATAGTTGTATACATACATACATATATATATATATATATATATATGTATATAAACTCGGCCATTTTGGTCTCGCAAGGGGCTGTGCCCCTTGACCCCTCTTACTTTCATTTCTGTCTCTTTCTCTTCTATACTTTGTATAAAATGATCAAAATTTACAACATAATTTTTACTAGCATCAACACAAAAAAAATAACGTAACCACAAAAATCCCATCCTAACATTTAACTTTCATTATATAAAATGAATTCCTTTTTTCGTTACATATTTCGTTACATAAAATTGTGACATTTGTAAAATAACAATTACAAAAATTCTATAAAATATAACAAACGTTACATAAAATTGGGACATTTTTTCGATGGGGGGGTAGCCTAAGAATTACGTTGTAATTAATATATATATGTATATATGTACATATATATATATATATATATATATATATATATATATATATATATATATATGTTTATGTATATATGTAGGTATGTATATGCTTGCGTGTGAATAAAATGTGTTTAATAAACACTGAATTTTTAAAATAACTACGTTTTTCGAAATGAACAATCTTTACTATGCTCTTTGTTGTGAGATACGCCTCTTTTTTTTCCACCTTTTATTTTTATGTCGTCTGCAAATTATTATTTCGGAAGTGCCGTTATAGCAGCATTGCCACTAAGGAAACACGCTATGTGCACACATTAAGTTTATGCGATTGAATTAATGCTGCTATAATTTTATAAATTGTTGACGCTGACTAAAAAAGATTAATGGTTCGCAGTTTTTAAGAGGGTGCAAATTACTGTAATACTTTTTCTTTCTTTCTTTCTTTCTTCTTTTTAAGTCTGCATTGCTGTTGTAATATTTAATATAAACTTTTCTTTTTTGTTTTAATTTTTATTTTAAAACAGTTGTTATTAAAAAATTACTCTCATTTCAAGTGTAGTACCTAAAATGTTAAAAATTCAGCGTCATACACACTTCTATAATTAATTACATACTGAAATCTAGATTGAGATCGTCCTACCGAAATAGAACTTGTCGATAGAATTATTATTATTATTATTTATGAAACGAAAGTGGTTCCTAGTAGAGTTTAATTTTTGGGATAACTTTTATTGAAACGAAAGCGCTTTGAATTTCACTTTTACCAGAGTTCTCGTGTAAATTTGGCATATATGTATTTCATGGAAAGTTTAAAAAAGACTTTTCGTGAAATAACGACAAAATTTGATCTAAAGTGACGGTGCGGAATTATTGATCTGTTTAGAGCGTATCTGGGATAGCCGTAACGAGTAAAAGTTTTAAACATTTTCAGCATTTGCGTTAAAATCTTATCCCAAAAATTATTATTGCACACACTTTTTATGCAAATGGCAGATAAAATTTGTTCGTTGAATTGTTAATTTGCCAAGTCGTCACACTGTTGAAAGTAAAAAAAAAAATAGATGAGTTATTAATTTTAGCAGTAAACTCCGGATTCGTCGTGTTTTTAATTATTTCTTTTTTTTGAATTTGTTTTGGGAAAATTTTAGAAATGATATATAGATCGATTTTTGAATTATCCTATTCTTTGTTAAAAATGATTCAGTTCGTTCTTACTGACCGGGAACTTATGCAATCGCTGCTTTTTGAAAGGTAATCCGCCCACAATCTAAATCTAAATCAAAATTTATTAATTTCTTATATTTTACGGAAATTTATCGTCCCAAGAAAACTAAAAAGTGACCTTGCTGCAACGCTGGATGCGGATGAGAAAATGCTGTAAAATCAAACGACATTTACAAGTAAAGGCCGTGTGTTGTGAATGTAATTGTCACTGTGTGTGTGTGTGTGTGTGTGTGTCGTACTTACAGTCGAACGAAATAATGAACTCGTTGTTGCGCCATCGGAAATGATTCTTTTGCGTTGATAATTTTTTTCTTTCTTTTTTCGTTTAACCACCGCGTAAAATAATTCTCTGTAGAATCTTATTTCTCGAGAACAGTTTATTGCGGTGAAATTATTGACGTTGTTCGTAACAAGAATGCAGAAATTTTAATTTAATCGAGATCGTTTAGGCTACCGATTACATCAAAAACGCCTGAAAAAAAAAAGGAAATTTTTGACTCGGTTGATGTTTTTATTAAAGATCGATTTAGTGCAAAATATGGCAATATCTTCGTGTAAATTCTTATGACCACTTTATCATCAGTCTATCCTCATTACTTGCGGACTTATGCAGTGTGTATTTACAAAAAAAAATAATGCCACAAATTTTCGATTCCAGTTATTAATGGAAAATTGTATTACCTAGGAGGAGAAAGGAGAGATGGAAGGAAAATTTTATTACGGAAATTCACGCTAGAGGCGGTTAAAACAGCATTAGTGGAAGTGATTTAACATGAAATATCGAAGACATTAAGCAGCGATATATCTCGCCACGTTAGGCCGCTTTACAAAATTGTTATTTCGGTCGTATTGATTTTATGCCTGCTTTTTTGAAAATTTGTTGCGTTCAAATTGTTCTTTGTAATTTTGGCCGCGCCTTAAATAACGAAATTTTTGTACTTTTTTCACTATTCCTTCAGCAGAATTTACACAGTTTAAGTTTTGCATCACTGTCCTCCCTACTCTCATTAGCGCCGTCGGACTTGGTACATTATGAAAAGTTTAATTCCGCAGTCCATGATACCTTATCAAGAATATATTCGACTTACTGTACTTTTTACTTTGCTTTATAGCCGAAAACGCTGCGAGTCATTTTTCATCTTATCTTGAACTGTAATTATTAATTATATTGCCGCTCGTAACGGAACTCGTGAAATTATAATTTCTTTTAAATATTTAGCTTTAAAATGTAAAAAAATTATTGCAACATAACCGGTTATGGCGGTTGTACGTCTCTGAGCGAATAAAAAAGGTCTAAACATAAAAATAAATGAGAATAAATCGGTTAATGTGTTTCATTCACTAATAGAAAAGTCGCAGTCCCATCTGTTAAAATTTGTAATACAACCAATCCAAACAAGCCTACTGACATGGAGGCAATACCTTGATAGAAAGGAACCTAATATTCTAGCTAAGAAAGTGAACTGGCTTATAGGCAGAAATAGCGCGTTGTTATTGGATAGCAAACACTTGCTATATACCGCCGTCATTAGACCAATTTGGACGTATGGGATGCATGCTAAACCATCAAAAATATGAATGTAATTCAAACTGTCCAGAATAAAATTTTGAGGATTCCGACAGGCGCACCCTGATATCTAACCAATGACGCTTTGCATAATGATTAGAGCACACGTGGCTAACACTGTTAAACATTTTGCTCGGAGACACGCATGCAGATTGGAAGGGTACCCGAACAAGTTGGCTGTACGCCTACGACTTGCGCAGATTAAGGCGCCTTAAAGGGCCACGGATAGTAGGTGAACGCCTCAGGGTGCTCTTCCTTTCATGACAGCTCCAAATCAAAAGCTTAGCTGAATGGCCTCGTTGGCCAGATTATGATGTAAAATAATATATATGAAAAAAAGAAAAAATCCGCACGAAATTATTACGAAGATTTTCGACGCGACGGAGAGAAAAAACATTTTTTGAAAAAGTCAGTACATTTGTTACAAATAAAATTTTCTATATTTTGAAAAAATATCCCCATTACCGTTAATAGAATTATATTTAAAACACGATATTTGCCTAATTTATGTAAACGGCCGGCTGACTGGTACCCACGTTTACTATTTTTTCAGTTTATTCCTTTATTCCATTATATTTTTTAGTAATTAATTTATCGCAAATACTGAAAATTACAAAGTCACGATCGAGGCGCGTCTTAATGAATAATAATAATAATAAATTCGATCGGATTGATAAGTAATAATAGTGAAAAAATGTATATATATATATATATATATATATGTGTGTGTGTGTAATTAAATTGTCCGCTCTAATTTATGTCTAACATGAACGCATTTTTTAGATGCGAAAATACTTTTTTGAATCCGTTTTCCACATAAATAAATGATACCAACTAAGTCGGGCCTGAAATTGTTTATCACCTTTTTTTTTTTTCTTCAAAGTTTTTACAGTCAAAAGTAGCTACGTGAAAACATGCTGTAACTGCTTTTAACCGCCTGTAAACATTATTCAGGTGTCGTAATTTCTATTTAAACATTGATAATCAGAGTTTCGTAAATGAATAATAGGCGATCAAAGAGCGATCTTCATTGATATAGGAATGTGTTCGTTTGTTTTAGGGCGTCAGATATATCTTATATCTTTATCTTTGAAGAATCAATGTGATTTTAAACGCGAACTTTTTTGTACTTTTAACAACGTCCCAATAATAAACTAAATCGTTGTTGTCCGTCTCGAAGATGTGTTGGCGTAAGTTTTTTTATTGTTTCGTTGTTTCATTATTGTTTGAACTAAATGAAAAGATAAAACCTCTATTGTCAATATTTTTTTTTTGATACGTTGAGAGAAAAACTAGTGGGCGGCTTATACTCCACAGTTCGAGACACCCCTTGAAATGCAAATACGCCTCTTGTCCTAGAGAGAGAGAGAGAGACACTGTGCTTGGTAATCGGAAATAAGTACGTATATCGTAAGTGAAAATATCGGCTTTAATAATAAATAAACCGAGTATTACATACTAGTGTGTTTCGACGAAGTACATGGATTCTGAGATTGTGAAGTTCAGGAATGTGAAAACGCACGAAGGCGCGAGTAATACATCGAATGTAAAGTGATATTGGTATATAAATTAGTCATACAATTTAGTTCATACTGTGAAAATATTAATATCGAATGAGATATAAAATGCGACTGGTAGGAATTCATATTTAGATTATAAGAAAACCATACAACATTGGCTAGTTTCGGATCAGCAATCCACAATCCAGAAGATAGTCGGTGTTAATTATTTGTTCGTAATTTAAATAATTTCCTGTGTGCCGCGTGTTTTATATTTCATTCGGTATTGTGAAGTTAGAGATAGTAACTCAATATAAATATTTGGGAGTAATGATGAACCAACACTTAAGATGTGACGCACATATGGAATACATTGCAGAGAGAATGAAGTTTTACCAGCTCTCTATATACGTTAAAGAAATACTAAACACATGAAACATTAAGCGCTAGTAGATTCAAGGATCAGATATGGAATTCAAGCATACTTCATGGGTAGAATAAATTAATTGACAAATTAAATGCTTGAAATTAATCGGAAATCCTTAAAGGGAGGAACTGAAAGTGAAATAATTTTAAATAATGACGTAATGAGCATAAGAGTAATGTATACTTATTAGCAAAAATATGGGAATACATAATAACAGAAAAGAAAATCGAATTGGAGGAAAAAATAAAAACAGAATACGAGTTGAGGAAAAATCTTATGTACCAACTGACATTAGCAAGAACAAAGATGGGGGGAGCAAACGGACAATATAACTCAGATGTTGAATAAAATGCCCAAGGAAATAATAGAGAAGGAAAAGAGGTAGGGAAAAGAAAAAGGAAATAAAGGGGAATGGCTCCAGGAAGAAGGAAATGTAAAAAAAAATAATAAACATAAAATAAAGGACAAGGCGCAACAAAAAAAGTAAAGGAAAAATACATCGATTATAAATGAATAGAAAATAGATTATTAGTTATCGAAAAGTGGATAGATTAAGATGTAGTAGTTAGTAAATATTGCACGCACTTTTATTTATATATATATATACATATATATGTATAAGTTAAGTTAAGAAAGTGTTTAATTAAAGGATAATTCGTCGACAAGCGTTTTAGCTTGATAAACGAAATTTATGTAATAAAAAATAAATAAATATTTTTCAAAAAAAGAGAAATAATAATAATAATAGGTACTGAAATATGGCCAAAAAAGCTTTTTCATGGGCCAAGTTTGAGACGTTTCATTATTAATAAATTCTTATTAACTATAACATTTTGTAATAATCGGCGCGTTTAATGTTTGTTGTAACGATTCTGTTGTTTATTATTAATAATAACTACAACGAAATAAAAGCGATATCGGAATTTTTTATAGAAATTTTATTATTATTTTTTTTCTTCTTAAACGCTTATTTGCGAGTACAGTAATTTTTACAGATTTTCGTTTAAACGCTTATTCAAATTTTTAGGGAGGCTTGTTAGCCTTCCGGTTAGTTGTCAAAAAATTAAGTTTAGGGAATCCGTATTTAATAACGGAGTTAGCTGAACTAATGGTTCCCTTGCTGGTGAGCTCGCCCCCGATCAAAAAAATAAGTACGTTCTCAAATGCTGAATATTTAGAAAAGACGAAAGGTAGAAGGAAACTATTATTTCGCTTGCAAAGCTTTTCGAGCTTCAAGCACTTCGTTACAATTCGACGCAGGCCTAGAGCCACTTTATATCGATGTGTTAAAGTTTTGATGAATTTTCGCGAACTTTTTTGATTAACTTTCTCTAAATAACGGTTCGCGTCAAACGTAATTCTACAATGGCGATTACTAGTACACTGGAAAGATGGCTAACCTCTGAATCGTCGGGGGGGTCGATCGGAAATTGCGATATTTTCGAAAAAATGTTGATTACGTATGTTCCTAAGAATGCCTAGGGCATTTTTGCGTGAAGGAAGTTACTTTTAGATACTTGGAGTATATGTTAGAGACGGAAAAGTGTAGTAGTCCGTACATTGCAATATTATAGCGAACAGAAACGATTTTGTTGGTTATCATTAATTGTTTGAACTTTCACCTTTTATATAACGCCGGTGGTAAAATAATTTTCCTGTTTCTCCGATCCGCTGCCATCGTTGGAAAAGTTAATATTTTTAAGCAGTTGACGTCAACTTCATCGAAGCAACGAGCAAAGTGAACCTATTTTCGTCTCAAAGGAAATCGCGAACGTTTTTACGATTCCATATCCATATAATGAACGGAATAATCTTAGTAAGAGATGGTTCAGAAATGAGAAAAATATTCAATTAAAATATGCAACAACTCACGAACGGATTGACCTATTTATATTGATGTAATTTTGAGCACAGCTGTTTTTCGAGCCCTTTTCCTTACGAAACACAGTTAGTTGTGCTCCCCCATGACTCTACCTTTTCTGTTATTATCTATCTGAATTTTACAAAAATGTAAAATTAATCAATTTCACAAGACTAAATGAAATTGTTTCTTTGAATCTCGTTAATTTAATACATCTTTTAACATGTGCGACGAAGTATTAAACTATATGATTTCGAGATCTACTTCACCATCTAGAATTGTTTATCTATCAACCATGCAGTCGTCGAACTGTCTCGTGCATTTAACCTGTATTTGCCGTACTAATCGATCCGCCGCAACAGGTATATTTCGAAATATATCTGTTTATTACACTTATTGTTTATGTTTATTGTACAGTGAGTAATTTTTTACACCAATATAAAACAGTTATTTAATTGATCATGAAAACGCGTCGGGTATTTAATGAAAATTAAATAACTGTTTTATACCGGTGTAAAAAATTACTTAGGTATATATTTCACTTTACCGTGTTCACTGCAATATCGTGTTTTACCTTTCGTAGCAGAATGATATTTCTCTATCATTCAGTTGAAAATTTGAATAATCGAAGTGGGATCAATCTTTCACAAAATTTTTCTCCAACGCCACATCTCGAAAGTCTGGTTTCGACTAGTTCAAATTTCTGCTCCATACAAAAAAAGTTGGAAAGAAGCCAACGCCTTCATCAACTCTCTTTAGATTTGAATACCGCGATCGTGTTTAATCGGTTAATCGTTTAACTAAAAAAAAAAAAGATAGTGGAACTCTAAATCTAACTTTTATCTGTTTTGTTTTACCGGATATTTTTGCAAAAAAAGTATTCGACCACACGTTTTCATTTTAGAACGTATCATCTGTTAAGGACTCTTATATATAGAGAGAGAGAGGTTTGCTGTTTATTCTTTCTTTTCAAACTTTTTCGTTGATCTGCTGAACCGACACCCTTCGATAGATACATTGTATGAGTTTCGTGAAAACATTCTCTTTCGTTTTTTTATTTTTTTATTTTTGGCCTGCTAAACATGGACATTAATATAGTGCGAGAGGAATTTATCCATGTTTTCAGCGTGCACGATTCTACTGGAACAAAACACCGCTGCCTAACCGTCTTACAAGAACATATTCATTTACCTCAATGATGCCTGCAGTATTTTACATCGGCGTGAAGGGTACTTTAGGAAAATTATTTATTTTTTCTTTTTTAATAAATTACTTAGAAAGTTATAAAAAAAAAAAAAAAGATGAAATCCCTGTGAACTATGGAAGATGGTTCACAAACTTTTTTGCTAAAAAATATAATATAAATGTTTGAACCTACTCCTTTTTTTCTCTCTCTCTTTAAATCTTTCCGCGTTTCCGATGCTTTTAGTAGAAGAATTTTTTTTTGCTATATTGGATAACTGTATACCATAAACGGTAATTTACAAATTATACCAATCCGGTATATCCGGTGTACACTTTAGAGAAATTTTTATATCGAATTTAATCGCGCATACCATTATAACTTATACGGAAAAATGTTGCCCTGATAAAAATTATAATACGAAAGTTCGATGCCGTAAGTTTATTGCTCTTTTAGAGCAGCCAGGCCAACTTGTTTCTTACCGGGCGGTACCTTGTCTCGGGTCACCGATAACAGCTGTGGTCGGTCATGGTTAGCTATATGGCTGTCCTTTGAGAATGATTTTTACGACACGCAAATAAGTTGCTCCATATTGGCCACTGGCCTCAGCCTGAAGAGGTCACTGCAAACAATGTTTTTTTTTACGAGTTTGAAAACGTACCGGTTCAAAGAGTTAGTAGCAATTACAGTATACGGCATCGTGCGACTAGTATATCTGACATTTTGCACTGACCGTTTGAACATTTCGAATGCTTACAACCCGTTGTAAACTCTAATTGATTAACCCGTTTGTATTGAATTGTTTTATTTTATGTTTCAATACAACTTTGTAATGCGGAAAGAGTTAAGAAACTCGATACATTTTAAGTTACAAATTACTTATAACTCTGATTTATGCAAAGCGAAGGAAACATTATATTCATTCAATCGTACTTCTAAAATGTTTCATTTCGGCTTCGGTAAAGATTTTTAGCATTTCCGGAGAAATATTTACGTGGCGATATAGTAATAGCAGGAGTGTAAAGTCTTTCAGAGGTTATAATAGTTATCGTACCGTAATAAACTGTCATCTTTGTAGAAGTCGGTTCGAATCCCGCTACCGTGCATTGAAAATAAAAATATCATCGTTAATGTGCATAGTTAATTTTCACCAACACCCGATCATTCGAAAATAGTAATTTTTTCGGATTCACGGAGACAATTACCATCTGCTGGGGGTGGTCGGAAGATGGTTGGGAAAGGATGTAAAGGCGAAACTCGTAATAGAATTCCGGACGCTGGTAGAGAAGTTCATCGGTGAGTATTTTTCTTACAGTCGCGTCAAGATCGCTCAAGTAATAAATATGCGTACAGAACAAGAAGGCAAGGACGTCGCTAGCCGATGGGCCAGAGGGGGTCAAGATGAGTTACCAGCCGCCAGGGGGAGGCAAAATGATAGAAAGAGGATATGAGTTATAGGCAAAATAAAATTTATAAGTTGTAAAGGCTTTTAATATTTTATTAAACAAGAATAAAATCTTAATTGAAACATAATTTTCGTGAGTTTCTGGCGAATTGTTCATGATAACGCGCCTATGTATACTCATCATGGCCAGTTGATTAAAAAGTTTCAAGGTTCCAGAGGGGGGGGGGGCAGCTGCCCCCTTGCGGGCTGGCGACGCCCATGGAAGAAGGGGATGTTCATAAATCATATGAAGAGAAAATAAATAAAAAAAAAAAAAAGACCCTTCTCGTCGGTAACAAAATGAATCTATAGCGAAACTATCATCGTATTTGCGACTATTTCGAATTTAATGCTTTTTTTTTTGCACCTCATCAGCTGACTATAGAAGAAAGAGTGTCTAAATTCCTTACACTGGTGTACTAGGAGGTACGGAGCCCCTCCTATTGACCTTTGGAAAAAGATGCCGATTATTTTGATTCTGACGGGATTTACTAGGTTCGTGGTTTTTAATTGTATTATTTTGTAGCATAGGAATTCTCGAAGTATAATAAGTATTGACAAAATTGATTAATTATGAAATACTAGCTGAAAATTGCTAACGTTTTATTAAACAAACAACGATTTTTCTCCGGAATTACGGTAAAAGGCAATTAATGTGTGTTTGTGTGAGCGCGTGTTCCATGTTAACGTTGTACAATAGCGTTACCGATTACATCGCATAATTTTCTTGAATGACATAATTTTTAATATATTCGTGTATACCAGAGTCAAAAAAAAAAATAAAAATATCTATATACATGTATATAGATATAAATAGATAAACAAAATACTTGATAAGCATATTTATTAATCGAAAACATTAGTTATAAAATTGCGCCATTTCTTAAGCTTCATAAAATGGAAACAACCGTGTGTATTACCGTTAAGATGACATCTCCGTGGATTAAAATGAGCACCGAGTCCTCTTGAGTAATTTACGTGTAATAAAACATAAAATATCATTAATCGAGACGATTTATTGTGTCTTGTTACTCACGATTTGAATTGATGTAATTATATAAACAATTAATGAAATAGAAAGGACCAACATTTAACAGTAACCTTTAGATGAACAGAAATTTGCAAATTGTTCCAGCATGTACATTTTTCTAAGAAATGAGCTTAATTCAGTACTGTAATTCGAATCTATTTTTTTTTTGTTAGTACGGCTGTGTTTCTTGGAAAGCCTGTGTAGACTAAATGTTATTTATTTTAAACTTAGTAAAAGAATGACTGCGTGTGCTTGATTTTTGCCAGTCGAGCTTAAATAGTACAATGTGGTAATGTTTTGTTTTTTTTTAAATAGTTAAAACGTTAATTTTCGAATTTTTGATCTTCGTCATCGGTTTTTTTTCCTTTTGTTTTACAGGAATAATAATAATATTTTTTGATGCTGAGTTGTGAGAATGTGCGTGTGGGTCAAAACGAGTATTTACCGAAAGTTGCAAGCCTCTGCGTTTTATTTTATTTTGATGTGAGGTTCGATTACGTTATCCCCTACCGTGTATCGCGTAATTAGCAATTAATATTGTTTACCTGGTTCTAGATGGTTTTATTATACCGAGCTACGGCAAGATGGGGGTTGTAATCCCATTTCCACTTTAACTGGCGGAATTAATACTATCTAGTCTTATGCCCATTCGTTCACTCTAGTCGAAGCGTGCGTAGAAGAGGCAGCTATTGACGTGGAGAAGCCAAGTGAAGCTTTGGCGATCCATTCGAAAACCAAAATTATAGTCAATACTAAATACTGTCTAGATACCGTAAACGGCAAGCCTTGGAGAAGTGAAACGAGTTAAAATAATCTAAATATCGGGAAGAAGTGATACGGGAAAATGGACTAGAAGATGAAGAACAGCGGAAAAGCTGGCAATTTCATCTAGACAAAAACATTTACAAAAAAGAAAAGAAATGGAGTATAGGAACAACGACTATACGCTACAGTTATTAAACCAAAGAAGAAAAAATCACGAACCAAACAATCAGAAATGAGAGAACCTAGAATTTTCGGGAAAAAATTAATAAGTGGAGCGATGGGAAATTCAAGTGGACATCAAATGACGAATTGTGTACCGTTTATCTGCATCAATATGTAAAGATTAGAATTTATGAACACGTTTCTGGAGGATGCGGAATGATAGCTAAGAAGGTAAGGAAATTTATGAAAATCAAAAAAATAAGATTCAAATGGTTTGATTAGTGCGCAAAAGATATGGAAATAATCGGTACTGCGGAAAATCAAATATCTGTCACAAAAATTTGGTTCGTAAAATTATTGTTAATTTGAAATTTAAACTAAACCGGAAAGATCAGAGAAGATCACTATCGAGAATTCATAATGCATTAATGGAAAAGGATTTGGGGAATATAGAAAAAATTTGAACGGCAGAGAAGGGACGAGATATTTTTAGACGTCGGTGTATAAAGGCTAAATTCGAATAACAAAAAGAAATCATTTTGTTATTTCATTTTAAAAATGGGAACTAAAACAGTCGTACCGAAAACATCCGATATTATTCTCTACGTTAATATGATTTCGTCACAGATCGTAAAGTTTGAGTTTTGAACGTTGTGCCTCTTCGCTGTAGTTTGTATTTATATGTTGTACAAAATAAGTGGCAGAGTCAAGGTAATTACATTATATACAGGTACACGGTACCGACCATAAACACACCTGGTGGCATGAACGCCGTTCGGCTAGTAGTATTCCATGCATCACCGCTGAACGTACAGCATATGTGCGGGGTAGGTTATATTGCTGGTTTCTACGCATCTAGCGGTTATTATTTAAATGCAATATTCTGTTTAACATTTTAATTCATCGCGCTAGAGATTTCGAATTCGTGGTGCCTTGATGGAGCATCAGTCGTGCATTCCATTATTAGGACAAGGCTAGAATTGGATTTTTTTTTTTTCTTTTTCTTTTTTTTTTTAATACTTCTATTGACGAAGAAAGAAAAATTCTTACTGAAGGAAGAAAAAAATAATCTATTGTGATTAATTTACAAGATAAACAAACAATTCTCGACAGAAATCAGATCTGGTAACGATTTCAATAATTTTAACAAAAAAATCTGATTTTTTCTTTACTCCCATTTCTTGGGCTAATGTCCTTTGCTGACAAACCCAAATAATATTTTTTTTAAATCTGGCTATTTAAAAAAAAAGTGTGCCTACTAATAGGATGTAATAATAAATGGATGGGTTTGTGTCAAATTAAATTATAATACAAAAATGTGCTCTAAGGTATTTCGTTCTGTTTTTTGACGAGTAGGTAATATCTTATCATTATTACTCCGAGTTAATATTTAATTCGTGTCTAGTATTGCAAAATGAGTTTAACAGAGTGCTATAAACTTAATTGGCACAGCTCTGTTAAAACCGTTAATACTAAATAAACAGTTTAAATTTTTTTTAAATTGAATAAATACGCCGCTTAATGTGAATTCAAAATGAAAAATAATGTGGCAGCTTTGCCTGGCTGTATCACGCTTGTATCGTTCGTTGTTAATAAACGTTGTAATCGTTGTGGAGTGATATTGAAATTTTTTTGAAGTCTGTTCAGTTCTGAATAGGTCAATACCGCGTATTTCTGAATAATTTCAACGAAGAAAGCAAACTGTCAAATTTAAAAAAAGAAGTTGTCAATGTGATGTTTCCCCGTTGCTAGTTTGAAAAACTTACTTTGAGCTCTTCAGAAATCTACTAATTTTATTAGTTATTTGACGCGATGGATATTGCGATGGAACTTTATAAAGGGGAGATCGTAATTTGATCATGTAGTCGAAGTTGGTAAATTTTAAAAGTTGCTTGTTGTATTTTCCGCCTATACGAAAAATTGGTGAAATAAATTCATAAATACTTCTTTGTAAACTTATTTAAAATAATCGCCTTTCGCATAGTACATCGCATGAATTAAAATTAAGGTTATGCGATCTAATTCAGATCCGTACGAATATACACGATGCACAAACGGTAAATAAATACCTACGGAAGAGTAGTATCCGTCTCTATGTATGTATGTTTCTTTTTTTTAATATGTAAAGAGTCCCCAATGAACTTCTTGATACGAAGTAGGGGAAGAGCTAATCGGGCTGCTAGTTCCTTTCTTCTTCAGATCTATCTTTACTCTTCCAGATGACTACGCTCAGTTTAATTTCAGGCTGGCTAAGTCTAACGGAGTTATTTTGTTAAAACGAACTAAAACTCGTATGACCTTCAATTTAGTTGCGTGCACCCTAACTTTACCAAGGTGTGCCATCAAATTTTTTTGCTTTTTTTTTTGTGATCTGTTCGATTGTACAGTAATCAATTTTAAACAATTATTTAAATTTTTTCTTTTTTTATCAAATACCCCGACGCGGTTCGAAGCTTTATGATCACGGGAGTTATTCGATGAGGGTATATTCAAGTAGGACATACCTAGCAACTTATTCTTATTGTCGACCAGCATCTATTTCATTTTTGATTTTCTCGAAGACTTTTTTGCTTCTTCCCTCGATTTGATCGAGCAAACATTACCATAATAGCGCCTATTTATTAACCGGGCGTGCGCTAGTAGCCTAGTGGTTAAGGTGCTTGGCTACTAAATCAGCGGTGTCATAGGTTATCGGAAATTGCCTCATTTCGGATCCAAGTGGCCCCTAGGTTTACCCAGCTTGAAATAATTAAATACCAGAGAATAATCTGGCAAAGGCGGATAATCGAAAAGTAGAAAGGAACCGGCCCCAGTATTCTCATCAGATCCATATTAGGCTTAGTACCACTATGAAAAGCTTAACTTCACAAGCCATGATACCTTACCACAAGGATATATGGGAGTTGCTTTACTTTTATTTTACGGTTTATTCACCCGGGTCGAGAGCGAGAAAATTAGAAAAAGTTGTATCAATTTCTTCCTCGTATTTAGATAGAAAATAAAATTAAAAAACGAAAAATGAACTTGAATCGAATATTTGATGCAGTAAAAACTGCTGAACGCGAGCTTCATCTCGATGAATTTTTGAATCTTGAATGATATAAGAACGACTTAACAATTCGTATGCATCTCGTGTATTTTTGATTTAGTAACGAACAATTTCAGATCATATTAAAATATTCTTCGATTAATAGTTTATTTAAATAGTTTGAGAACATGTGTAATTTTACAAACTTGTTTTAACCGCATAAGGAACACAGGGGTACTTTTGCTACGTCATGGCACAGTAAAGTGGCAAAAAAACGTAGGCAACTGTGACAGAGTTCGGTTTACGGGTCATTGGTCAGCCTTAAATCGGTTCATCATCCGGTTTCCAGTTCGTTCCCGGTGGTTCTGAGCGGTAGCCTTGGCGCTTTCGTGACCGCTCTCTTTCCCAGCAGCACTGTCTTCTCTGGATTTTCACCATTTCGTTTCACGACGTGTTCGAAAAATTGGTGGATTCGTCGCTCACACAATTTATATAACTGCTCTGTTAGTTGGACAAAGATCTAAATCAAAAAAGAAGCATTAATTACAGATAACAGACCGTACCCTAGAAGTAATTGCATTACGAAGGAAAACGAAGTCAAAAATCGATGCAAGTGAATACAGAGAGACTTAAATCGAGGAGTTCAAAAGCCATGCCGAGAAGATGGTACCGCGTTCATTGAGCAAAAATGTCACGGAGGAGATATAAAAATCCTATACAAGGAAAATTTTTAGAAGTTTCAATGATTAGAAGTTAACGATGAGGATGGTAAACATGGAACAAAGTTAATTGTGAAAAGTTTTACCGCGAAGAAAGGAGCATCTCCTGCGTTCCAGAGGCTGTTCAGAAAAAGAGAGAGCCCGATATTATAACTGAAGTAAAGGCGGCGATTATCTGAAAATGGAAAGGCTTCGGACAGAGATAATATCGGAAGATCTTGAAGAAAAGCGAAGTTAGTAATCTGTGACAGTTATATGTAGGCATGTGTAAAGGAATGGTATAAGTCGATACTGATACCAATATACAAGGCAATAACTATCGCACAATCGCTCTTATTTCACACGCAGGCAAGGTACTTTTGCGGATATTGAACGAATGATTGAAAACGTTTCTCAGCAGCCAAATACCAAATAGAGCTGGTTTTGTTACGGTACGAGAAACAAGAGAACAAATTCTTAATACGCGATTGATAAAAGAGGAATGCCGCGAATATAATCGCTGCTGTATGCTTCATTGATTACGCTAAAATCCTCGATTGCGTAAGATGATGTTATTTAATATATATATATATACATATATATATATATATATATATATATATATATATACGCTGACGGAAATGGGCGTATTCGGGCACTTAACAAAATTGACGATGGCTTAAGAACAGTGAAATGACAGTTAGGATCGCTGGAGAAGAGTCTGCAATTTTCAAAGTGGAGCGTGGCGTCCGGCGAGGATATTATTCGGTCGCCTCAACTTGTTAACATATATACGGAGAGAAGAATATTTGCGGGAAGCTTTGGCAGACTGGAATGATAATTAAAAAGTATCTAACCTAAGGGATGCGGGTGATATTGGCGACATTGGGCGTATAAGTGATGCGCATATAATCAAACGTGTCATTAGCAGGCGCCGTTGATGTAAAATTTAAGTTTTACCGGAATTAAGAGAGATACCGCTCGTCTTATCATGAAACTTTCTGACGTATGCCATGAAGATGAGTTGTATTTTTTCCAAATTTTCGACTAAGATGACGACTTGCGCAGCACAGTACTCGGGAAAAATGCGCTTCGTAAGGTTTGGTTTTTATTAAGTACGTCTGAGAAATTAGCTTTGGAAGAATGTCGATAGAAATGTTCATCATGCTTCGACAAGGTTTATTAATATTCTCTAGCGAGACACCGTTGTCTTTGGAAGAAGATAAATCGGACGGGACCGGGGGAGGTAATTGCTGAACGATTTAATTCGTTTTCTTAATCGTTTTAACCTGCACGTCAGCGTGTTAGTGACGCTTTTAGCAACAGGCTGCTGGCAATTTATTATATCCCTCGTCCAAATAAATTAGTGATAGAATTTAAAAATTAAATAACGGTGAAACCGATAAGAATAAAAATAAAACAATATGATTAAAAATAAACGCCGATAACAGAGATAAAAATTAAATAATCTCTCGCCGATTTCTTCAACGGGCAACAATCGAGCGTAACGCGAGTTAACTTTATCGCAACTTTCTCCAACAGATGTCATCGGAAATGTTAAATATTTTTAAAATTTTACATTTAATGGATTATCGATCGGTTTTTAAGTTATTTTAAATTCTCATTCTATACATTCTTTCGATTTTTAGTGCTCAGAGATTAAATTGCCGTTAGAATATTACGCATTTTCTAATAACGTGTTTTAATACGATTTATGCGCTAATTTATAACGAGTTTTTGCCATTTTTGAACTCTATCCTGTTAGGGAATGCTATAAAAGAAAGAAAAAAAAACCGGAGAAACACAATTTATATTTTTTAAGCCGGAATAGGTTTCAAAATTTCTTCGACGATTTTACCAAAATTCAGTAACGTATATTTTTTAAAGATTGCTCTCGGTAGAAGATAGCAAGCCTTTGTGCGCAATTAATACTCGGCTTGACATTGGGTTTCGAATTTTTTGCGTAATTGAGCTTGCACAGCTGAATCATCTCGCGCGCAAAAAATAAGTCGATTTAATTAAATGTAAATAAATTTTATAAAATTCGACGCTAGTTTAAATAATTCGCTCATAGCGGAGACAACAATTATATGTGGTTGATGGAACAAGTCTGGTAGAGTGCGTGCGAAGGTTTTTAGAGTAGGCTGGTTTCTCTATTTTTCCACGTTGTTTTTTACCTATTGTATGTAATAATCGACGACACGGTTCCTTTGCATTTCGACATTTGCATATGATTAACTCTTCATCGCTTCAATTCGGTCGAAATTAGAAGCGACGCTGTCCAGTTGTACAATTGGTGTAATTCTTTTGGCACGAGACACTGTCCTTATAAATATGCTTTCTTGTAATTTGTATTAATCGAGTTCCATTAATTAAAAACGATTGCGCAGTCTCGCTACCATGAGATATTTAACTATTCACTATTAAAGGGTTCCGTCCGGGTATATGGTTAATAATTTTACTTCTTCGCTCGAACGTAATCTCGAGTTTTTTTACGCAATTTCCTCCGTACAATTATCGTCGTCGTTTTAAAAAGCAACTGAAAGATTGTCTAATTTTCTGCATCGGATCAGAATTGTAATTTAGACCGACCGGAAATTAACATTCGCATTATTTTTAATAACAATTTCGTTCTTTCATTTTCTACCTATATATATTGCGCTGTGTAAAATTTTTGTTTTTTAATACAACTCTGCCATCATATCAGGTATTTACTACTGATTTGAAAAGAAAAGTTTAAGAATTACCTCGAATTTCATATACATACACTAAAATGAAAATGTCAGATTTACAAGAAAGAAAAAAAACAACGACAAAAAAAAACCGATATCACGCTGTAACCAAGAAGTTGAGTGACATGCTGTTCCTTTACTTTATCGGCTTCTGATTAGCGGATGTACGGATTGTTGCTTTTAATCGTGCACCGTTATACCGGATGTATGCAGCTCTATTCGCTCACATTCGTGTACATTTTAGTGTTGGCAGTCGTCTTTGACTGGCTAATGCTGTTGTAGTATATTATGGTGTTTAATGAAATTTCTGTTCTTTAACACGAATCTAAAGAAAGATTTTAGTTGTTACGAGTTTTTGTGAATGAAGAATAGGAAAGTGCTTGCATGAGAAAAACTTTCGGCCGATAAATTTTAAAGAAATACCAAGAGCGCTACGGAAAAATTATGTTTATTATTAAAAAAAACTACACTAACATCTTTCAAAATGCATATCGGTGGGAAATAATATGTGTACGTTCAAATATATATGTAAACTATATGCGATTAAAATAAATAGCAATTTTATACGATGATGCGTAAATGAAATTAGTTGAAAATAGAGAATTGATAAATAAAAACAAAGGTTTTTTGGGTTAACGCGCCGCCGCCTTTTCGCCGAATAAAAAAATTGTCCAGCCTTTTTCTGGATCATTTTTTTCTATCTAAGGACAATATATTATCGGACAGGATTTTTGATTGCTGCGTAGTAACTGAAATTATTTCAGCAGTTTCGTTTTCATTCTGTACAGGAAGGAGCTATCTGAGTTATCAGCTGACCTAGAATTTCATTATTACAATTTATCTGTTCGCTAAAGGTAAATCATCAATTAGTGGCACAAAACTATTCGCCGGTTTCCATAATGGATTTTCATCGTTAGAGGCTGGAACGTATTATTCGTTAATAAGCGCAAGCTACTGCCGTGTGAAAAACAGTTTCGCCAACGGCGAAACTGGAAATTTTTCTCTAGCTATCGGTATCGAACTGCATCGTTTTTGCAGCGTAAATTTCCTTCGCTAATTCCGCTGGCTAATTTTTCTTCAACAGCCTCCGAAATGAATCGCAATAATGACTCCGCAATGATAAGTAGCCCTACTGAATGGCTGCTGGTGTAGGACCAAATCAGTAAATACTAATCTAGATTTGTCACTGCATCATTCTTACCGCCGAACATGCTATGAAAGTTCTGTTATGCAGTTTTTTCCATTATCTAGAAATCTTACTGCATTTTTACATTACCGATGTTGTCTTATGTGTTTGCGTTTAAAAAAAGTGGAAATTGCAATAAATTATTTTTCTTTTAAAAATCACTTAATCAACTGATGTTTAGTTTCTAAACAATGTATAAAATGGCAAAGCGTCATTTTTGCGTCGGGGTTAATATGAAAAAATCATTATAAAATTTAATTTCCATTACACACTTTGACATGAACACGCATAAATTATTATTTATTTTCTTTTAAGATATCGTTCGAAATTTCCTCTTTTCTATGTGCATTAGAATAGAAGAACTGTCATGCAATGTTCCAAAAAAGCGTATTATATACGAGGGACGATTAATAATTTACACTTTGCGATAAAAAAATTTAAAAAATCCTAAAAAATATGTTAATATATCTTTGAAATCTACAAAGAGTCCTTTCTCTATTTTACGACACGTATTCACCTGAAATATTCAAGCACTTGCCGTAACGTGGTACCAATTTTTTTCGTTGTCTTGTTTTTGAAAGAAACGTCCGTCCAACTTCGGCTAATTCGCGACGAAATTCTTCACTTCGTCGTTCGCGAAACGTTCTCCTCCCCGCGGGGCTGTTTTTAAACGATCGAACACACACATGGACGATTATCACAATGAGAGTTTCGACGCGCTTAACGTTTGTGCAAATCTATGTGCGAGGTTGATGGCCGGCCGCTGCGCGCTTCATCTTTCACATAATCTCGTCCTTCCTCGAACATACGGCGCACCACCATTTGGACACCATGGGTTTCCTCGAGATTTTTTTATCACCGTACATTTCACATATTTGTCGATAAATTTCAGTGGGATGGTGATTTTTTGCCCGCAAAAACCGCACTACACTTCGCCGCTCAATGTTTTGGATGACTTATTCACACGAGAAACAGACACTGTAAACGAACCAAACAAGATACTCCGGTTTTATTCTTTCACCAGGGCTTAGAGAATGAAACTCAGTTTCGTTTAAGCCGTAGTTGGGGGTTGTACGTTAATTTAGGGAGAAACTACGAACGAGTGTAATTTACTTATCGATCCTCCCTCGTATATTACATAAATTGGCTTCGATCCCGAGACAGATAGTAATTTTTTGAAAAAGGAGAAGAAGCAAAAAGGATTTCTGACAATGTTATATTAACGTGTCCAGTTTGTTTTCACTAAACCTCGATAAATTAATATTTAATTTCGTTATTTCTGTCAATTAGAAAGCTTCAATTAAGGTGCCAGTTTAATTCGTTCTTCCCCGCGAACGGTAGAGTAATAACTTTTCATAGTAACGCCGACAAATTCAGTATTTGTTACGTGCAATTAGAAGACGAAAAAGCATAAGAGAAAATTTGTATGTAAAGTTAAATGCAATACTGTCGGCACTATATATATATATATATATATATATATATATATATATATAAAAAACTCCCTCTTGCTTTCATTTCTGTCTCATTCTCTTCTATACTTTGTATAAAACGATCAAAATTTACAACGTAATTCTTACTGGCATCAACACAAAAAAAATAACATAATCACAAAAATCCTATCCTAACATTTTAACGTTCATTATATAACATTAAGATATTGTTTCGTTACTTTTTTTATTACATATTTCGTTACATCAAATTGTGACATTTTTTAAATAACAATAACAAAAATCCTATAAAATATAACAAGCGTTACATAAAATTGGGACATTTTTTGGGACATTCTGTGTTACATAAAATTGGGACATTTTTTGGGACATTCTGGGTTACATAAAATTGGGACATTTTTTGGGACATTGTGGGTTACATAAAATTGGGACATTTTTTGGGACATTCTGGGTTACATAAAATTGGGACATTTTTTGGGACATTCTGGGTTACATAAAATTGGGACATTTTTTCGAATGCGGGGTAGCCTAAGAATTACGTTGTAATTAATATATATTTCACAAAGTAATAAATTCACAACATTGTGCCGAACATAAATAATAGAAGTACCATAAAAATTTTAAAAAAAAGAAGGTACACAAATCATGTGACAAAAATTAGTAAAATATTAAAAAACATCAACCAGTTTCGACGAATTATCGTTGTTATCAAATTTGTGTAACAACATAAAAATTAGGGAAACACTAATTGTTTTATTTTTTCGTTTTACCACTAACACACTTTTCAAATATAACCGCGGGTGAACGGGGGGATAATGATATTGTTAATTAGCAAAATAAAAAAAGTGTTGACTTAATTTTATCGTAAAGTTTTATTTCTGAAATTGCATCCGATGAAAAAAAAATAACGAGGGGAGCTATTTCTGAAATCGTCTATTCTACCGAAAATCACTTTTTCGTGTTCGTTTAAAAGTATGAAAAGTATGGAAACTTTTGATTTCTGCTAAATTCTTAAGAGCTTTTTTTATTTCTTCAAGAATCGTCTAGTTATCGTTCGAACGCATTTGCTAGACGACTCGTCTGATTATTTTGTAATTTTCCCGCGTAGAGTGCTTTTACAGTTACCATCAGTTCGCGGTATTGGTGTCTCGAGCTCAATTTTTGTCTCTCTGCATGTTCGTCTCGTTTTTCATTGTTCTTGTTTTCGTAAAATAGTAGTAGCTCGTTAACTGTCGACAGACCCCCCGATTCTTGTTATTTCTACACATGCGTGTAAACTTACAACTATTGAACTGTTTTTCGTTCGTTTCGTTTGATTCTCATTTCGTACCAGTTCATTTTTTCGTCCTGCCTCGAGTTGTAATTACGTAATTATTAATTACAAAGTACGCTGTGCCCCGGGACTTTATAATTCGCTCGGTATTTTTGCGTCCATTCTAAGCATACCTTTTTCTCATTGCTTTTTCGATGACGCTCCTCGGACTTAATTTTAATCATTCTTGGTCAGTCGATGTGTGTGTGTGACATCTGTGGACGGTATTGCGTTCTTCAGGCGTGTATTAATAAGTAGATTAACGCGTCCGTATAAGTGATCTCCGTGTTTAGCTGGCAACGTGCTTGATAACTGGTTTTTATAATTGAAAGTGGTTGCGTTCTTATTTCCCGTTCGCGCGCGCTAGGACTTTGATTAATGTTGCTTTGCACATGTTCTCGCGGGAACAAACTGAACGAGTGTGCCCGGTCGAGCGCTATTACTATTATTATGCAACCTCGATGTTTATTTCTTGTTTCATAATTTGTTCGTTTCTCGTGAAACAGGTGGCACTGTCCTGTTGCAACGTCGTACCTTTTTTACTTTGTTAATTATTTACAGTTTTAGAACATGTATTATCAATTACGCTAAATTAATTTATGCAAAACTCGACTCTACTGCGTGAGCAGTTCAGGAAAGTAATAAACAGCAACATAGAGATCAAATAGCGGACAGTGGCTTCACTTTAATATTCGGGAAAAAATAATCACATCGGTGCGTGAAACATTGGTGTAATTCATAATCTAACCAACGATAAAACTGCTGAATAGATAAATTCAATATATAACCTTCCCGGCCTATACGCAAAAAAAAAAATACCATTAATAAACGTAATGTTAAAAACGAAAAATGATTTTTTTTTTTTTTTTTGAAAAAATACCGACTAAGATTTATTATAAAGATTTAATAAAAAATGCACCAAAAAGTGAAAAATTCGATAAAAGATATATTTCAGAATGATATATAACTTAAGCTGGTAGGTAACGTGATATCTGGTGGTTAAAGTGCTTGGCTAACAAATCAGAGGTGTCGTCATATAGGTTTTCGAGACTTCGTTCCGGATCCAAGTTGCTCCCAGGTTTACCCAGACTGAAATAATTAGGTATTGGAGAAATCTGGATAAGTAAAGGTGGCCGAGAGAAAGGAACTGGCCTCCCTACCGTAATTAGCGGCGTTGGGCATTTAGTACATTGTGAACCTTAACTTCAAAATCCCCGGTGACTCTCTGGTATGACTTTATACCTTAAGTCGAGATACTCTATTATCGTAATTCTTATACAACATTAATACCTTATTTAGAGTAGGATTCATATTACATATTACAATAATAGTTAAAAACTGCATTAAATATTCATTAAATCGTTTCTAGATATTGCAATTTTAATTTGGTGCCGATTCTAATTTTAAGCTATTAATGTTGTATAAAAATATTACGATAATATCACCATTTATAAAAGGTATATCATTCTGAAATATATTCTTTATCGAATAATTATTTTTTACTTTTTAGTGCATTTTTATTAAATTTTTATAATGTATCTTAGAGTCATATTCTTTTTTTTTAAACATTTTTTTTTTACAATTTTTAGCACTATACTTAATTTTTTTTCTTACTAAAAATTAAATTTTTTGTCACATTATTCTCTATATTTTAGGCTAAAAAAAAAAAGAGAAAAATTTCCTTATTCTAAGCTACCTTTTTCTAAGGTAATTTGGCAAAATTGATAGTAATTTAAGTCAATAGCTTCTGTTATACTAATAAGAAATTATCTGAAGGAACTAAATTTTTTCACATTTTCTGACGAATAATCAGTTTACGTTCACCGCAATTTTCATCAGTACTGGTATTATCCCGCTGAACGAGGTACTTTCTAGTGGACAAAGAATCACTAAAATCGATATGAATATGAAAAAAAAAAAAAATTATGATGCGTGTATCAGTGTGTGCACGCGGAGGAAGTGAAATTTCTTTGGCTTATTTGTATTAAATTCTATAATAAAGTTTTATTTTAAATTAATTTTATATATAAGTAACACATTTATTATTATCATCATTGCAATCATATAAAAATAAATATAAATAAATATATATATATATACATATACATATACATATACATATACATACATACATACATACATACATACATATATACTGAGGGACAATCTATTTCATACAAATTAAAATACATATTTGAAATTATGATTTAAAAACTCACTAACAGACTAAATGTATAATGTATCGTATCGTGAATATCTTTCTATAGAGTGGTATGTACACGTACTTATTACATGTATATATATATGAGAATGCTCATAAACTATATACTATAGGAAGTCCTGTAGTATAAATACTTAACTATACATTTACCCATTTTTGTATACTACTAGACCGAGACATACACTTATACATACTTACACATACACACATAAAAGAGAAATTCTAGAAGGGGACACCTGGTAGGAACAAAGTTCCTTTCATTTTTTGGTAGATATACAAGTATAAAATCATTCATAAAATATACGATAAAAAATGACACAATATACATATGTATAAATCCCGTATGAATTAAAACAAAAACAATAAATAAATCATCAGACTCGTTGAAGTGTGGTAATGTCGCACAAAAAAAATAACGCGCCAATTTTCAAATTCAATAAAATGTACACGTGTTTAGAGTTGGGCTTATACAGCTGACCCCACGTACGATGCTTGCTGTTCGAATCTCGATACTCACATGAACGCACACACACGCACGCACACCCGTATATAATAGAAAGGGACAGAGTGAAGGTCGCCTGCCGGACGACGTACAGCGCAGCCAGTTTACCCCTACCGATAAGCTGCTTGTAACGCGTAACGAAAATTTTTCCCTACCGAGCAATAAAAAGTTTCACTTTAAAACACCTCTTTTTTTTGGGGAGGGGGGGGAAGTCGTTAATAAGTAAAGAGGAAAATAATTTAGTTTACTTCTAACTTAGAGCACAAACATATTTCGGTGACAAACAGACGAACGACCTTTGATGATGATGGCGTTTAGGTTACCAATTGATTAGATTTTCGTAACTTGGTTGAAGTTTTTTTTTTTTGTCAACTACAGAATGTTACGGAAACCCAAAACCCGACTGAGTTAGCGAGATGGCTGTGTCATTGAAAGCATTCGGCAGCTGCCTGATGTTATAGTAGTCGGTGATTTGTCCTCAATTTTTATTGAATTTCATTTTATAATAACGGAGAGCGCGCTATCTCCTAATTTATACGGACGTGGGAGCCTGAGTATTCTTTTTGCAATTCGCGAACAGAAGCACTGCGACTCGTGTTCGCGATCGTGTTGAGCGCGTGTAGAGCGAACTGCAGCCATAAAATAACAATTTATTCGACCGGGGCCTTCAATGTGTAATAAAGTTTATTTCATTGTACCAGCGTATTGCCCGTTGAATGATGAATGATGAGCGGCTTGGATGCTGACTGTATTAGAAAGAAAGTTTCAAACTCTACACAAGAGTAGTGTTTATATTATTTCCTGTCGCGCAATCGGTGCTGATGTACATATATTAGCTTGTAAATTATGGACTGTCGCATTTAGTATAAGTAAACAGTGTAGACCTTGTAATACTGGCATGATCAATGTGGATATACTTCCTCCTGGATTTATTTTTCGTGAGGTAAAAATGAAATAAGTTTTTATTGTATTCTGCGAGCCGAGATAGTCTTGCAGAACTAACATTAACCGACGAGATAAGAGGTAAATTAATGATGCACCTAAAAATCTAAACAATCTATATATGTTTGCTATTTCTTTTCTCCCGTTTTGAATGATGTTTTTTTTTGTTAATTTTTTTTTTTTCTAAGTCAGTTCACACAATAATGGGGCTATGCAAGTTTAGCCAGATTTGAAATTTTGTATAATCATATCCGTATTTGAGTTCAGTAATAGATATGCAAGTTGTGATGTTTGAAGAATATCTGGTGGGCCTTCTGTTCACCTTTCTGAACACCAACACGCGCACTCGGTGAAGTTAAAAATGTAACTGCTGATTGAAAAAATTGTACTTTTCCAGATTTCGGGTAAACATTAAGTATATATACCTAAAACATTTAGTTTGTCGTTAAACATTGCTTAAGTATTTATTATTGCGAATATAATCGAATCAACGAATTTCCAGCAGATAATAGGAGTTAAGTGTATAGCGAGATTCGCTTTCGTAGAAGTCCTTTGCATTTATTGAAAACCAATCTTAAAGTCTGGTGCTGGTATAATCTTTCGGATTTCAAAACGAACTACTGTTTACATTCCTTAATCCCTGTGAGAGTGTCAGCCTATCAACTACGATGTGAAAAATAGCTCCCATGAATACACGTATTAAATTTGCTTTTACAAAGCAACGGCCCCTGTAGCGTCCACGTAAATACATCTATCAGCCATTCGTTCAATTTTTCTTTCACTAGTCGACCATATTCGCAGCTTTATTTGTTCACGAAAACCACGAACTCTGTTCATGCCTTATACCGAAAACGCAGAGTTGCAAGGCACATCGAATACTTTCTATAGACATTGCTACTATTTTTGGAGATGACTTCTGTGCAAAATTCTTCGGCGTGATTATTTAAGAATTGCGCACCTTCTCAAAATGAGTTTGCTCAAGAGCGAACTTTTCATCCATGTACGAGCAAAAAATGCAGGTTACTTTCCCGGAACTACATAGTGATTCAGCAGATACTTTAAACAATTTTCTGCAAACGCTCGTTGTAGTTACAATATTGTTGTAATACGTGTTTTGTCAGAAAATTCATCCTAAACAGTTCATCAGACATCTACGTCAAAGAGTCAAAAAACAAACGATCTGTCCAAGTTGACATTAACATTATAATAATCAGTGAATATATCTTTATCGTACAATCGGTTTTCCGATCCGTGTATTTGGCGGTTTTATTTTTGATGACGTTTTTTGTATTTACAAAAACATAATCGCTCCGCGTGACTTGTTGCAATTCTGAACCTCCCGATACTGTACATTACTTTGTAGACAATTTATTTTTTCGTCAATTTCGGGATTTTTTACTGAAACTATGGATTCAATTGTATATTTATCTTATGCACAACATCATTATCGACAGTTGGCGCTGAATTAGTGTGAAATCTCGGAATATCCTACATCTCTTTCAAAAACGTTCAGTAGCGTGAGCGATTTTGAACGTTTTCTCGCTGTAGTATATTGCCGGGTAAATAAATGGTCTAGCACGAAGCCGATATATTATGTAAAATATGTTCTTTTGAAAATTTATTTTCCTATTTACACAGGTGTATATTTAACTACACAGATTAATTAAATGCATACCAACACGGATTTGTGTTGGATCGCCCTATTCGATTTTTCATATCCACTCGAACCAGTCAGTAGTTTCGAATATATTTTTTTTATTACAAGTTTCCTCTGTACAGAAACCTGGATATAATGGTGATTTCGAAAAATGCGAATACTTTTCGATTTCAACATTAGACGGTCAAGATGATCTGTAAATATTTCTTCGGCCCTTCTCCAAACGGATCGGGGAAATGACTGTAGATTTGCGTGTAAATGTTTAAAGCAATATTTGCAACCTTGCTTTAAAGCGACTAACGTATTGTCCGTTTTTGCAGATATGACGATGTTCAATCACCGTTCGGCATTGTAATTATAATAATAAAAATATAAAACAACTCGCTTGATAGGTTCGAACTATGACCGCCAACTGCGCCACTTTATAACGTCTTTTTAACATCGTATAGTTTAGATCTCTATTGAAGTAATTAACAGCGAAACGAGAATGCATCTTCATTTTTCACAGAGAATACAATGAAACAATATTAAACACGTACACGCTTCGATATGTACTTTTCACCCTTTCATAATTGAAGCTACGACATCACCGCTCTATAGATTGCTGTGATATAACAAAAGAGGTCTTAATAAACGCATGTACAGTTTATTGAGGAACTCTGCTGATTGTATTGCTTTACATTGTTGCATGTTGAATTAATTAAAATGTCAACTTGCTATTGGAAAATTAGACTTACAGATCTTGAAAAAGTCAATTTGTATTTGTCGGATGAAATTATCGCAGCGCACTAGGTTCAATAAAAAGATGCATTGAAGATTAAACATATGATTCCTTTTTTTTCTTTTTTTTGACGATAATCACTTTATTACTAATTCCAGAACGATATTAATCACCAGGTAATATGGAAGCCTGGTAGTTAAAGTGCTTTCGAGGTAAAATATATGTACCGACTTTCGTCTTACCACTTGACAAATATTAAGTTATTCTAATGTACAAATTAATAACCGATTATAGAAAGAAGTATTTAAAGTATGAGAAAATTTATTAAAAATCGACTGGTATAAAGGAAAACTTGTATTGTGGCTATTACAACCGTCAATATTAAAATCGAAATTACTTTATATTCAATCTGATTTTAAAAAACACATAATTTACTAATAATGAATGGAATAATCGCATAGTTAAATGATACGCATGTAGCAGTAGTGTAACAGTCAATATGAATTATAACTTGTGCTTGAGATGTTTACGCTTTAAATCTCAGTCGAATTATGGTTCCCTACAGAATTTATTAACAATTTTTTTATGGTTATGCAGTTATTATAAAACTTCGTTGACAGTTGCACAACATATTGTTTAATATGAAGTAAGTTAAAGAATTCATGCATAGACACCGATTCCCGATTAGTTTTAAATGGATTATTTGAGATGGTTGACAGGATGTGTAAGAGACGCAATAAGGAATTGAAAGTTCAAGTTTCAGCAAATAGGAATGCTGAGCGCTCAAAGTTAAAAGATGAATATTTCAAAGAAAACATGATCAGCGTCGAAAACGACTGCATCATTAGAATGGAGAGACGAAGAAAAGGGAAAACGAAAGGAAAATAGCAGAGAATAGTTGAAATACAGCCGAGAAATTGAAACAACAATGGAGCGGTGAGGTGAAGGAAACACAAAGAAACCATATAGATTAGAACGGAAAATAGGTTGAACAGACGAATCAAAGCAACGATTGGCGGAAAAAGAGCAATATCCGACCGAAATTTGAAATGGAAACTTTTACACGGCGATAGGAGGTTAGAGGATAGGATTTTTTAAGAAAGGAGCGCAGGAGGAAGTAGCAAACCGAGTCAAAGAATCAGTCGCTTCATTATCAAAGATACACAAATGATTAGGAACCCGCAGCAAACCAAAATCGAATGGAGGGATGAATATGAACGAATGAACGTTAAATTAACAACAATAATTAGGAAAGAGAAAACAATTAACTTGAAGAGCGCTTACGGAGTCATAAGTAATCAGATATTTGGAAAAGAGGCGAATATTAGTGTAGCCATCAACTCGGCTGTCAATTTTAGAACAGAAAGAAATTAAAATCTGAAAGAATGACTTCGACAAGGTCTGCCCGAGTTGTCAGTGAATATGGTTAGGGAAGTTGATAGTACTGCAGATTCGCTGTTTAATTACGCCTGGAGGGACTGATATATTTTAGGAAAATAACAGAGATCGACGACGTTGAAGGAAAAGTGAGGAAAATTATTAAAAGAAAATTGTATGCGGCCAAAATGAATTAATACGAGTATAAATAAGAGATAAAATAGCGATTTTCTTCTAGGAGTATGAAACACCGGTTTTTAAAAACCGAAAAATAGGAATGGATAAGAGTAGGAGGCGTGAGAGGACGACGTTTAGCGAGAAAACGATAGCCTAAATAAATATCTGCGAATAGGCAGGAGTGGCTTATTAAACTCGACAAGAACTGCTGGAATTGAAAAGAGTTTCAACGCACCAAGATACAAACACATACAAGAATTTTAGATTCAGTACTAACTTCTTGAAGCCACAACCATAGATAAAAGAACAATAGTAAAAATTTAGAACGAATAATGGACATTTATCCGGAGATATAAGAATATGTGACGGTCGCTGAGAAAAGGTACATAGTGTGTGTCAAAAATGCGGTTTTGACTTAACAATGGTTTTTCGGGCACTTGAAATCTTTAACGTGAGAAATAGGTCAAACTGGTGAAAACAAATTTTTTCCTATTGTAAATCGTAATTGTATGTCTAAAATTTTACTTTAAAAAGTGTATTATACTGCTAAACTTTAAACGCGTTTTTCTCGAAAAATTGTTTACTGACACACTATGTGTATCTTTTCTCAATGACCGCCACATGTAGGGAACAGCATCCTATTTTGTTGGTGACAGACTTTTCAGCAATTTTAGCCTTTTGATAGGAAAAGAGGAGAAAGATATTCAGTATTTGTCGGAAAAGAACGACCATCAGCACTGAGGTAAGCAATTAACTAGAGAAGGAGAAATATTAAGAACAGATTAATTAAGAAGCAGAGTTATAAGAGGTCGCAAGTATAATACTAGAATAGTACTTTAAATAGAAAGGTTTATTGAGGAGAAGGAGTGTTCCAGCGCAACGAGAAATGAATTTAGTGCTTCATTAGATGCTACAATATTATGGATTTTATTCTTCAATGATTAGCTCATTTTTTCGAATAAATTAGTGCTTCGTTTTTGGCGCAAATAAATCGAAGTATTTGATCGAAAGATCTAGCCGGAGCAATTATTAAAGACCAGTCTTGTACATTGTGGTTCTTAAAATATAAATAATTTAAACATTAAGATAATTATGAAAAAGATGTATATGCAAGTTTAAAAAATGCGTTAATATTAATATTTGCTAACCCTATAACAGAATGTTCATTAAAATTAATCATATTTCCCTTAATTTCGTTAGTAAAACATATTTTAACTTATCAACAGATGCAGCTGGTTTAAAGTATTTGTTCTTTTTCGCCTTTTACTACTTTCTCTCGATTCAGTGAAAGACTTTACTGGACGATCAAAATTAGATACGCTGATGTACAGTTATATTAATCGTTTGAGGCACTCATGATTATTGTTTTTAAAGGCAGTTCTTTTTTTGTGCAGCTTGCTATCTAACTTTCAAGCCGGGCTCTAAAATTAACAGTTTATGCTTTAATTCTTTTATCTGCTCTTCATTCTGGCAATACCTCGTAAGAATATTGTTTTTTTTAAAGTTAACTTTTTTTTTTTTTAAAGCTCCAGTCGAACTGAAATGGAAATAATAAAAATATTTACATTTTGGAAGTTCGTACTCGTTTTTAAAGTAATAGCAGAGGGTGTGCGCGGAATTCTTTTTGCAATATTCTATAACGTGTAAATTTTACTAAAAAAATAATTTTAATAACCGGAAATAGAAATATACACATTATGAAGTTTCATAAAATTTCGATAAAAAAAAAAATTAATTTCAAAACTGGCCTTAAGCGATTTTTTTAATGGATTCACGATGAGAAAATGTATGAATACTTTCTCGATTCCGAATAATAAAACGAATATTTGTTGGTTAGTCAGCAATTCTTACCCCGATACACTTGTGAATAGATTAATAGATGCAAAATAATTAATAGCAAGGACGCTGAATCATAAAAAAAAATAATAATCCGACCAGTTTGTTGTTTTCTGATCCTTTAACTTGCTGGTTGGTTAGAACAATGGCCGAATCCCAATTACAGTAATATTTTCGACGCATAGTAGTTTTATTTTTATATGCGCTATCATTGCCGTGCTAGCTGTGAAATTTATGTATCAATGAAACGGATTAATCTGTAACAACAGTTTTTGTTTTATTATTTATTATGAATAATAAATTTTCCAAATAAATCTGCATAGTGTAAGGGATTTACTAAATGTGTTATAAACTTTAACTGCCGCCGCCACCTCGAAGAAATTCACTCCAGCTTCGGTGCGGATTTTCTCCTGCGATTATCCAACATATATCTGTGAATAATTTCGCGTATTTTCCATGTTTCATCACGAGTACGTAACATTCGTAACATGAAAAAGTAAAATATTACTCACGCAGGATTTATAACATTTTCAGTATTTGCTTTAAAATAATTGATGAAAACGCATTTTTTCAAAGAAACCGTGTAGTATTGTTTTTGTAATTTTCGTTAAGTATTTAATTTTTCAAAATTTTTAAAAATCAATTTTATACACACACCTTCCTTGGTTGAAAATTAAAAAAAAAAAAAACGATTTCTTCCACCTGTCTTTATTTCATGATAGTTTTGTAAAAGTGTCCTGTTAATAATAATTGTTAATTATACTGACGATGATGATACTGAAAAAATATATATTTTAATTTTTTAAACATTTATCATTTTGCAATTGAAAAACTCGGACCTGGGCGCAGACTTAAATGTGAATTTCTTTCAGGTGGCGATTATAATATTCGGCAAATATCCCTTACTGTGTAGGTTTATTTGACAAATCAAACTCATTATTTATTATATATATATAATAGAATAAAAACTGTTTTTATAGATTAATCCACCCCGAGTTAACACAAAGTTCACAACGCAATGAGGGGCATTTAAAAATAAACAACGAACCAGATTCACCCAAAAGTGTGGCTGAAAACTCGGCTCTTCTGACGTCACTGGTCGAATGACGTAAGAAACAAAGTTAAAATTTAGTCGGCCGGTGTTTATGAACCAGTATAGTTTCCGAAAAAAAATTCATTTGAGTAAGTTTTGCGGCAGCTTCTTTTAGTTAAAAATATCTCTGACGCTTAATCTAGCGTCGTAAGTTTCTGTTTTACATAAAAAATTTCAGTTTTACGGGATATTACGTTTTGGAGTTAAGTTTAAGGAAAAACTTACTTTAACTACCACGCGTTTTGTGCGTAGACTCTTTTTTATCATCACTCCTGTAGTCTCTATAATGAATTCTTGTTGAGATACACGCTCCTACGTTATTTAAATAATGTTATAATTTACTCAAAATTCAGACCCTAAAATCTGCGCAAAAATAGTCGATTTTAATGGGGGGGGGTTTTTCAATTTTAAAAAACAACTTTATTACATTTTTCCTTTTTGAAATGCATTGCACGTAACAATTAGAGGAATTATAAGTTAATTCTTAGTTAACTGTGAATATGCTATTTTTAGACTATTAGAAAATGATAATAATACTGAAAGATCGCAATTTTCTTAAACATCGTATTGTCAACAACAAATATTGTTGTGTAATCATTTTAGAATGATCGGTACTTTTAAAATAAAAACTAATTAATGGTTGAAAAACAACGTCATACGTAGAATAGATATACTTCGATTAATGACGCCGAACTGTGCGGTTAAATAAAAAGGGGCCTACCACCAGCGGGCTGGTAATTGTTGGCGGTATCCGAAAACGTACATGTTTTTGCAGTTGGGGAATTTCTTAAATTTTCTACGGGTGTATTCTTGAAATAATGTAGGTTTTTAAAGTTTTTTACATAATAAAACAAAAAAAGGTTAAATGATCGAGTCCGGAAATGTTAAAATTGTTAAACGATGTAACTCTAGTCGAGAGTGAAAATTAAAAAAATACGCATAAAAATAAGCTGGTCTGCTTTTAAACTATTCGTTGTCGCAATTATTCATTTTTTTCTTTTTTTCTGGAAAGTTGTCGTTATATTTGAATTAAAATCAATTAAAGAATCGAATCTTTTTTTATGTGAAAATGTTAAAGCACTTTAAGAAGAAGAAAAATATCAAAATTTGATCACGAGTTAATACTTTTTTGTTTTGAAGTAGAAGAGCTGTCACGGGGAAAATCGTATTTAGGATTTTGTTTTATTTACGACTACCGTTGTAGAAATAAATCTGCTTGTTGTTCTTAATATCCCTTACCTGATTTAAAGGAATAAACCCAATGCCAACTTCTCGCACTTCTAGACGAAGATGCTGTACATGATGTGATAAATAAGGGGGAAAGAAAAAGAAAAAATCTTTTTCGAATAATTTGATGATAAAAGAAAAGTCAAGAAAGGGCTGGTGATTCCTTTTTTCTGGATTTGCCAACATGAACGGTTTACTTTATCAAGATGGTATACAGGTGGTAAGTTTTCTTCGAGTGTCCATAGAGGTTAGAGTATCCGGAATGTATTATCTCCTTCTGTGCCTTTTTCTTTTTTTTTACGTCTCGCTCGCAGAAATTGTCTATTTTCTTCGCAGGAACATTGTTCACGATACATATCGAGTGTTGTGAGACTGGCAATATTGGTAAACATTGCTGCTTGTAATAAAACTAAGAATTACATACTACGGTAGTCTTATTGTTCCCATTGTTAGTAACACTATGATGATGGTCCACACTAAATTGATGTGTTCGAACGATGTTGCTCGTTCCAAGAGTGAACAATTAGATGACCTTGGTTGGTTCATGAAAATGCTGTGTGGTAATTTTTGTTACATATTTAAAATGTAACGATTTTATTATTGTCGCCACGGGACTTTCATAGTTCGAACGGTTTAAATAATTTATTGGAAATTATAGACCTTCAAAATGTTGACCTCCACATCGGCTAGAAATGAAGGTCAAAAAAAATTTATTCGGTTTGTATTTTTACAACCGCTTCGATTAATTCTAAACTTTATTTATCGATTGCGCATGTACGCATTGTTTCGATCTAAATTTATTTATTCTACGCAGAAAATTTTGCTTGTATACTTGTCGGCGTGCCGACTTTCAAAGTAGGCCAGCCAAATAGTCGGCATAACAACAATCGTATATCGAAATGTGGGTCAATGACAAGAATTTTTGTCTATAAATGTGCGCCCATGGATTTCAATGATTTTTACAAATATCAGGTTAGAAGAGTATATTCGGCCGGGACATTTGTCAAAACCATAATGAACGGATAATAATCAACTATCGAGGGCAATGAGAGCAGAGCGAGGTGGTGTATTACTTAGGCCGTTCTATTTCCAGTTAAGGGCAGATTTTTGACCACCTTTTCAGCAAACAATATTCCTATTTATTCCTTAAATGATCCATTCCAGAGATTAATTCTTCATATTCTAATTCCGGCTCTATTTAACCCCTCTATTCAACCATATCTTCCTTCTTATGGTTTTTTTTAGGTACTTGCCCTCTCTCTTAAACGCTCTACAATCTCGGCTATTTGCCGCCTTTGCTTTAATCGTAGTCCTCTTCTCGCATCATTTTCATCCGCTTCTAATCCATTTTGTTGTCCTTTCCGCCCCCTTCTAATTGCTTTCTTTGTGACCACCCTATATCTAATTACAATAAAATAAAAATAAATTAATTTCGTTGATATAATCATCCCAAAAACAATGAACAAACTGTGTGGAGTGTACAAAAAGCCGAAGAGATCGCGATATAGATTAACAGAAACAGTAAATGATGAATGTCATGGTTTTATTAGATGTCCTTTAGGACGATCAAGTGACCTGCAAAGGGGATATCCGAAATCTCTCTGCGACTTCGATACTTTTTACTGCAGAAAGAATGGAAACGAGCTATTCAGCGATAGAATTTGGTTATTCGACCTTCATGCACTAGCAATAACATTACCGGAACGAATGGTTTTCTTTTGGACGTTATAATAACCCCTTGTTCTTTTCTCCTTTACCCATCGAAATTCTTAACATTTAAAATTAGAAATTTTAGTACAATTTTTGGTGAAATTTTTAATTAAAAATTTAAAGATAACGAAATAATAGCAATGATGATAACTTGTAAGGTCACGAAATACATCAGAGATTGAAACGAACAGATTCACTATGAAACAATTAACACTACATCTATGCACGTATAAAAATATGATAATATTATTATTTTAATTGTACTTGTTTTTACCAGATCATAGAACGACAATTAAACAAGAATCCTGCTGATTGAAAATCTGTTTTCTCGGGGTAATACCGGAAATTGGTGACTACCCTCGAAGAAAATAAAAATATCAAAAAATATCGCTACTTAATGTCTGATCCTATTTAGGGTAGATATCGTTTCTTTTTTGTAAACGCTTACCGGTTATTATACCTTTCTATTCTGCAAAACTGGCGCTTTACTTCCAAGAAAAATCCTAGATCCTAGTCCACATTGTTTTGCGGCTGAAATTTTTTTTTTTCTTTACAATTTCTTACAATAATCTCCCTTACTTTTCTTTCAATATTGCAGATCTCTCCAATAGTCCCCTCCCAATGTATTCTACATTTAACTCTTTCTTCTAAAACCCTTTCTAATACAACAGTTATATCGAATCCCGTTTTCCTTTTCGCATGACCATTTTTACGGATGGTTCGATAATGGAATTGGAGCTTCTTTCATTCTTCCGAGCATAAGTTTCTCTAAATATTTTCGTCTCCCTTCTTTTTGTATTATCTTTACGGCCGAGCTAATGGCCATTCTACGTTCCATAATTTATATTTCCCCCCATCGATCTTCTTCTAAATATTTAATTATCTCTGACTCCATGTGTACTCTTAAAGCTATTTGCTCACATTTTCTTTCTCACTCCTCTGACATTTTTATCCTCTGTATTCACACTCCACTTCATGCTATCCGCATTGATATGCTCTAGGTCCTCAGTGTCATATGGCGATAGAGGGTAACGAAATGGCAGATTCCTTGGCTCAGATTACTGTATCCTTCCGATTTTATTTCACTAAAATTCCCGCTTTTAATTCTCTCCCACTGTGTAAAAAGTTTCATGCTAGATTTTAGTCAGATTTTTACGTCTCCTCCTTTTCCAATCAATCTTCCTCTTAAAATTTTCCATCCAACCTAATCTTCTTACCCGGCCCTGGTTTTACAATTTTCCTTCGCTTCGCTGCTCCGTTATTGTCCCTATTATCCGTTTCCGTCTCAATCATACTGTTCTTTCTTCTTCACGTTATCGTTTTCGTCTCACACCATTCCCTAGTTGCTCTCTTCATCCCGACCACTAAACCGTCTGCGATCCATATCTTCTTTGAATGTTCATCCCTAGTGAACAAACGCACTTCTTTGTACTCCGATCTGTTATTAAACTCCCTAATAATCCTTATTGCGCTTTGTATATCTTATCGTTTCCGTCGATCTCCGTTGTTCCGATCCTCAGTTCTTTTATTCTATCAACAGCTGACTGAAGCTACATCTAGCTGATTCTTTTCCCTCGTATCGTTTCTGGGCGAAGATCCGTTGCTGGCATTCCCAAAGGGGAGGGGGTTAAGAAAAAAATGTCTAAACCTGTACTTCAACCTTGGGATAGAAACTTTTTCTAGCAATATTGAAAAACAGAAATACGTTTTTTTTTTCTTCTCTTTCATGTTTTAGAATATTAAAGCAAAACAAAAACGAGAGCCATCAGGTTTTGTTATTTCAATTAAAAAGAAATTTAAATATATTTTCGGGTATTTTTATCGCATTTAAATTGTGAGTTGTAAATGTTATACGGAGATTTAGAAATTTCCCGAATGTACGGTAATTTATCGAAGATCTAAAAAGCACGATAGCTTACAGTCATACTAATTAGCCTTGATCGGTTGGACAGTTCAACACGAAAAAATACTGATAAGGAAAAAAAGCGTTCGACGACTCCATTTACTTCAGCTAGTAGATTTTAGTATCTTCGTCAGTTTATGGAAATCTGTTCATATTCTAAATCTTTTATGTAATCTCTGCAGATGGCCCGAATGATCGGAAATCGGAAAAAGAAAAAGAAAAAAAGTTGAAAATTTAGAATATATCAATATATTCCGCGTAACGGTTATTCGATTGTAAGGAAAAATAACGCAGTTATCAGTACGGCAAAATTGATAAAATGAAAAAATGTTAAAACTCGTAATTTAAAGAACATATTTCAATCCTAACCAACTATAAAGCAGCCCGCGTGTACATGTTACAGATGCGGTTTTATGAAAAAAGATTGATTAATTAAGCGAGGAAAATAACGCCGTTTGTTATATAAGTCTAGGGTAGCGATTTAAATGAAAGCAAATAAACATTGAGTAGCCTTCAGTAAACGAACTCGTTAAAAATAGCTACATCACATATACGTGTAAATAAGTAAACATAAAAAAATGACTATTACTAACACAAGCGTACATCAAGCACAGGTAAAAATGAATACAAAAGGTAAAAATTAATTAATAATTTAATGTTTCATAAAATGCGTTTAATATTCTTTCATGTTATCAATTTTTTTTTTTTTTTTTTTTTTTTTTTGAGCATGTCGGCTAAGGACGTTACTCACTTCAACGGTATGATGGTATTAATAATTATAAAGGAAAAATATTACAAATGGAACATACGAAAGAAGCTAACAAAGGAATAACCAAAGGAGACGGAAAAGAAAGGATGCTGTGAGCGCTGTAGGGCGTAGGGAGGCCAAGACGCAAAAGACCGGAATACAGTATCGCGCGTTCTGAAGAAATGGAAGGACATTCAAGGAAAATGTGGTTCGCATCACAAACGAAGTTTGCTTCTAACGGATCAAATGGACAAAGAGGAGACTGAGTAATGGAGAAACGAAAGAGCGAAGCAGGAAGCAAGCTGTGGTTTAACCGAAGTCTAATTATGGATGAAATAGTTGACCGCCTCATGTTGGGGAAATCAACAAACCACGGAAAAAGAGGAGGAGTGGGTTGTATGGATAAGTAAAAGGAAGCAGGATTGGAAAAAGAAGAAGGATAGAGATCAGACCAACAGTCACGATGGCAACGCGAGGAAAGAGTAAGAAGACTTTGAGCTGGGAAATGCCTAATAAAGCGACCGTTTAAAGCAGCCGAACGTGCCAACGAGTCGACTAACTCGTTGCCCGAAATTCCACAATGACTAGGAATCCACAATAGATCAATACGGACAGAACGGGAATGAAATAGATGTGAAATTAAGGAACGTATGTGAAGCACGATAGGATCAGCGGATGGTTTAGGAAAGGGAGTAGCAATGGCTTGTAAAACGCCTTTTGAATCAGAAGATAAGAGAACCTTGGATATGTTGTTAGAGGAGGCTATAAAAAGGATTGCCTGTAAGATCGCAATAGATTCGGCTAGGAATATGGAGGAGAACGAGGGGAGTTTGAACGACTCAGAATAGCCGAAATCCGGCAAAGTAAAAGCCGCTCCAACCCCCAAAGCTGACTTTTAGCCATCTGTAAAAATTAAGGTATACGAAGGAAAGAGCGAGGATAAAACATAGTTAAATTCGTTATGAGCAGCGGGAGAGGGAAGAGACTTGACATACGAAGGAAAAAAAAGTAAACTGGGTGAGTAAATAAAATCTAGGAAATTATAGGTAAAATAAGGGCATTTGTCGTAGGATAGAATAGAAGGAGAGAAGGCCCTGAGTCGTGAAGAAATCAAGGAAAGGATTGGGGTTTTACGAGGAGAGAAACGCCAGTTGTTGAATATAAACCAGTAGGAATTAAGTAAGTAGGAATTGGAAATATGAAGACGTTTAATCAGAAATCGTTCACCTAGATAAAGTCTTCGGATGAATAAAGGACAGGAACCAGTTTCTGCCAAAATGGCTGCAATAGGAGAGGAGTTCAAGGCACCGATACAAAGACGAAGACGCATATTATGGATTTTATCAAGTTTAAGGAGAAGATATTTAGGAGCACTGGCGTAAAGGAACGAGCAATAATCGAATTTAGAAAGGATAGTGGCCCTGTATAGCATCAGAAGGATATAAGGATCCCCACCCCAATTACGGGAGGAGAGAGCCTTCAACCAATTAATCCTCTTGAGAGCCGACGTATAGAGATAATTTATGTGATGATGAAAGGACAAGTTACTGCTAAGAACAATGCCAAGGTAGGAGACAGAACTAACTAAAGGAATAGGAAGATGGCACACGGATAGATTGACTGAGGAACGACTATAAGGACGATAAGTGAAAACCATAGCTGCTGATTTCTCAGGAGAAGTAAAAAGGTGAAGATCGGATAACACATTATCCAGAGAGAAAAGAGAGTTGTTAAGCTCCATGACGGCGGAAGAAAGATTAACTGAGGAAAAGTAGATGAGTATATCATCGGCAAAGAATAAGGAAGTAGATGATACCCGAAGAGTAGCTAGGCTATGGAAATAGATGTTAAAGAGAGTAGGGCTAAGACATGATCCTTGCGGAAGACCCCGAAAGACCACTCTAGACTCCGAGAAGAAGGGAGTGGAGAGCTGAATTGATCTATTGTAGAAAAGCTTGAGAATTACGGAAGCGACCTGTAAAGGAACATTAATGGAACACATTTTATGTAGAAGAGAAGGTAAGTGAACATGATCGAATGCGGAGGTAACATCAAGGAAAGCAGAGACAGTGTATTCTTTGCGAATACGGGATTTGTACACGTCAGATAAAAACAACGATAAACAGTCCGCCGTTCCCAGTCCCGTACGGAAACCGAACATGTTACTGGGAAGAATATTGTTGAATTCCAGCCACCAGACTAGGCGTTTATTAATCATTTGTTCAAACAATTTTCTAAAACACGAAGCCAAGGAAATAGGACGGAAAGAATTAGCATTCTTTTTTGGAATAGGAATAACAATAAAGGAGTTCCAAATTGGTGGCGTAGTACAGGTATGCAAGAAGGAGTTGTAGATAGAAAGCAAGGTATTCAGTGCGGAGATTGATAAGCTCTTAATAACCAGGAAAGGAATGCCGTCTACTCCCGGACTAGAGGAGGAGGAGGAATTCTTTAAGGAAGAATGGAGTTCATTGATGTTAAAATCGGAAGACAGAACGTGCATAGAGGATGTAGGTGGGAACGCCGGAGGACATATTTCCTCCAAGGATGGAACGTATAAGGGAGCAATTGAGTCCAGAAAAGAGATGAGCTTCTCCGAAGGAAGGTTGTAATAGGAGGGACGTTCGGACCGTGGGGACTGAAAGGCTTTCGCCATTTTCCAAAGATGAGAGAGGGAGGTGGATCTAGAGAATGATGAACAGAATTTCTTCCACGCATCTTTTTTGCTCTTTTTGAGAATAAATCTGGCCTTAGCATTGGCCTCCCTATAAGCTATGAAATTATCGAAGGAAGAGCAGGAACGGAAGGCTCTGAACTTCAAAGAACTGTCTCTAAAAGCGACCGAACAATCGTTGTTCCACCATAGGGAAGAAGCAAGAAGATTAGGGTTCTTTTTAGAGAAGCGGATAGGAGGAGAAAAGGCCGACAACGCCGAGGTAATCGAGTCGATGAACCTGTTGTATTGAAGAACAGGATCTGTTTGGGAATGTATGTTGGGGAGGGCGGAATCGACTCCAGCCCGAAATTTATCCCAATCAACTTTGGTTAGGTACCATTTGGAAGCATGAGGAACTCTGGAACAACTGGGATCAGGAGGAGGACGAAGATCGTGAAAGGAAAGAATAATTGGAACATGGTCACTACCGAAGGTACCCTGCAAGGTTCTCCAATGACAGCTGAGACCGAAGTTGGGAGAAGTGAAGGAAATGTCAACCGAACTGCAAGTCTGCGCGCCTCTAAAGAACGTTGGAGAATGATCGTTAAGAATAACGAAGCTATTGTTAGAGATGAAATTTTCAAGAACACGACCATTACAGTTGTAGCCAACCGAGCCCCATAGAGGAGAGTGAGCGTTCCAGTCACCACCAAAAATAAAGGGAAAAGAAAGAAAATTGGACAATAATGTAAAAGGAAAATTGTGGAGATCAAAATGCGGAGGGACGTATGTTGAGATAATATGGACTGGTTGAGGATGAATATTAGGAACAGAGATATGCACCAGGTTTGGTGACCGAACGTCAGAAGGAAAATAAGCGGAGTGATCGTGAACGTGAAAATAAATATCATTCCTTATCAATATGGCGGCGCCGCCATATCCATCCGCCCGATCAGAACGTATTAACTTAAATCCACGAATGGATATACTCATGGACTCAGTAAGCCAAGTTTCGGACAACAGAGCAATATGGATGAAGTAAGAGTCAAGAATCCCTTCCAAGGCCTGTTTGTTGGCTCTCAGGCTCCGACAATTCCATTGGAGAATATTCAACTTATGAGACATGAAAAGAATTCGTAGGATGAGACGAATGGCTGGACCAGAACGCCAACGCAAGAAGCAGAAGCCAATTGGTAAAGGCGAACCATGCAGCCAACAGGACTAGGGCAGAAACAATACAGATAATGGAAAAATGAATCCGCAGCAATCCAGCAAAGAGTATATTCAGGAGAGACATACCAAAGGTTAGAGGCCTTAACCTCTATCTTGGAAGTTACTGTCAGTTTGCACCACAAGACAATCCACAGTACGGCATAACGATCCTTATTTTCGGTTGCCAGTCGAAGACGTAGCGGAACGCATACGCGGTTGGTTAATAGAATCGCCGCCCAGAAAGGCAAATCGTCATAAATGCGATTAATAGCTACCATGGAGAAATTCTCCAAACGAGTGCTATTCTTGATGAGCCTATATTTCTGGTAACTTGTCCTATAAGCATAATCGAATGCGATTAGCTTTACAATGGCTATCCTCGAGAGGCTCCACTGTGCGAAGATGGGGTTAGGCCATCCCACAGCGGTTCTCCCGACCAAAGTGCCATAGCGGAGAAACAGCGCGGAAGAAATACCTATAATACTGTGGGTTGCTCGATAACAAAACATAACAATAATCCAGAGGGATACAACAAGGAAGAAAGTAAAATAAGAATTAGCAGAAATGAAAGTTACTAGAGAGAAATGCAGAAAGAGATGTGACAAAGTTAGGAGAGGAAGCTATATTGTGGGAAGAAAGCAGTTCTAAAATTGCTGCGGATAGGTTACTGATGGCGGATGGGGATGAACCCGACGCATTGGTCGGTATCCCGTCCCGAGGATGAGGAAGGTAAGGATATATTTAAGTCAGCGTAGGAGGAATTGTCGCTTGAGTTATGTTGAGTGAGAGCCCAGCCCCTGGACGGGTACGGAATTTGATTGGAAGGGAGAGGAGGAAATTGAGGAATAGATTTATGAGGCGCTTTCGATTTGCTCTGTTTACGAAAAGTGGGGGACTTGAGGGGAAGTTGTGGATTAGGGATAGAAATATTGAGAGGAACACTAGCTTTAGAAGGAGGGATAGCGGCTCGGTTGGCATATGAGAAAGCTTGTGTAGAATAAGAATTGCTTCTAATGACTGAAGCCTCCTGAAAGGAAACGTTTTCAAAGGACATTATTTTTTTGATGTCCCTTTGTTTAGTCCATTCCGGACAACTACGGTCGTTGGAACAATGTGCGCCCTTGCAGTTTCGGCATAACGGGGGGTTATGAAGATCAATACATTCTGAGACGGAATGTTTTTGGGAACAATGGGAACAAACAACTGAAGAACTCCGGCAGTGTCTAGCAATATGTCCGAACAGGAAACACTTAGCACACTGCATTGGAGGTTTAACACTCGGAGAGACAGGAAAACGAAGTTTAAAGATGGAAATGAAGTTAGGAAGGACGGTTTTGGAGAACTTAAGTTCAACCGAATTCGTTGGAACCTTCTTGCCTTCGGCAGTGCGCAGGATTCTTCTGACTGAGATTACCGGGACATCAGGTGAATCTAGGCCCTCTAAAATGTCATTTTCAGAGAAGGAAGGATGAATACCTGAGATCACGCCTAACCTATATAATGAGGTAACAGGGATAAATGCTTTAAGATTATGCTTAGTAAGAAAATTAAGATTTTGAAGAAAAGAGTTGGCTGCGGAAGAAGAAGAGAAAACGACAGCAACGCGATTTTTTCCTCGCGGAGTAATATCTGTAAAAGAAGAAGAAACGGAACTAAGAAGTTTGGCCAAAGCCAGGGGGTGGTAATTACCTATATTAGCATCAGCCGAGGTGTGCTCGACTATAACTGAATAAGGACCCGGGTGGTTCTGAGGATAAGTCTCAGGATTAGGACTCCTATTGCTTTCGCTAATATTGGGATTATCTCCATTCTTATTGATGACGTTTGTTGAAATATTATTATTATTATTATTGGCGATATTGTTATTAGATTCGAAAATTTCATTAACGAGATCGCTACTCTTAGTGACAATGTTATTATTTAGAAGTGTATTCTGAGTAATGTTGACATTATTATTATTAACCCTATTTCCATTATGTTCATCGCTGCTAGAAGAACTGTTATTAGACTCGGAAGGGTTAGACTGCGACAATCGCAAGTCTTTTGAGGGCAGTGTCGCCACAGGGGATAGTGGGCTCGACGGTTTACGTTTTGGAGGAGCATCAGCAACCTCCATTAAATTCAACGACAGATCCGTTTTAGAGGGCTTGAGCCCAGTAGAGGAGGCCGCCGTGCGGCCCCCCTTGGACACGCTCATCTACAGTAATATAGAAGAATTGGAGACACAAAACAAAAGAAAAGGGAGAGAGAAAAAAAAAAAAATATCTAGAAATGAAATATACTACTAACTAAATAAATAATAGTAACATAAAATAATAATGACCACTGGTCGAATAAAAGTACGCGGAGAAGAAATAAATCGAAATATAAACGGTAGAGAAATAAGAGAAAAAGAACAATGAACGATCTCACCGAGTTATCTGGTGTGATGAACGACGGAGTCGCGTTGTGATTAAACTGATAACGCGAGAGAATCGAAGACAGCAATCAACGCACGAAAAACCGACTTTAACATATGAATATAAATAAGCCAAATCAAAAGTTCAATCGCGACTAGATCTTTCTGTAATTTCGAGTTCTTTTTTTTAGTAACATCGCTATTTAATCAGTGACCGTTCATGTTCAACTGTTTACCGTTATTCTCGCTAATGGATTTTAATTGTCCACCTTTTCCCGAGTACGTTTAGTGTTTTTTCAGATTTTTTAAAATTTATCATAGCTCGTTATATTTCCTGTCATGTTTTAAAATTCCATTACAACGTATTCGTGACGAATTATCCTATTACGTTCTATCTTAACTGTGTTATTTCAAATGTAAAAAACATAATTAAGTTCCCGTCGCTTACAATTCCACGCGTATAAAAAGTAAATTTAATTTTCAAAAAGTAATCTACTAAAATGGATTAGAAGTAGATGAAAACCGAGAAAATGATGCGAGAAAGGGCTATGATTAAAGTGAAGACGACAAATATATAGCCGAGATTGCATTTAAGAAAGAGCGAGTACCTAAAAAACCGTGGGCAAGAAGGAAGATATGGTTGAATAGAGAGATTAAATAGAGCCAAAATTGTAAAATGCAGAAGAACCATAGTGTGTAGAATGTGTCGCTTAAGGAAGGAGAAGCAATACAATGAGCTGAAGAGGTGCCCAAAAATTTGCACACTGGAAACGGAAGAACAGGCTAAGAAATATACTACCTCATTGCTATCAATGTCCAAATGACCAGGAATCTTACAGAAGATCGATCTTGATCGAGTTAAGAGGGAAAAGATCATGGATGAGATATAAGCCGTATGTTTTCTTAAGCCGTATTTCTCGATTCCGAGCATCGTGACTACCTATTTGTACATTCCAGCTGTACGGATATAGGTAGCGCTCGTGGCAATTATGCAATGCGAGTGTACACCCAAGACACTACACTTGAAACTGATTGTAGCCGCTTGTTATCGCACTATAAACGCAGTCCTCCCGTGTGTCTCTGCTGTGTACTAACTAGCGTACATATGTTGGTATACGTGGTGGTTTTCCGCTTTGCACGCTACTACTAGCGATTGTTTGATTAATTTATTTCCTTGTCGTCGCTTACGATCGAACTCAAAACCTCCATGACGGAAGTCATGTACTCTAACAACTAGACTATCGCGACAACATATCAGCAATATCACATCAATATTACATAATCGAAAAAGGAGGGAGCAGGAAGGTTAGATACGATAGCAGCCTGTAAAGAATGTTTAGAATCTTAAATTATGAGCACTTTATGGAAAACCGGTGATGAGGAAACAATGAGAGCAGCTTGTAGAATAGCAGTAGATTTCGCATAGAAAATTGATCAAAAGAAGGGAAGTTTAAAAGACCGGGAATCTAACTGAAGGCAGGGCATAAAAGGCAAACCAGCTCCATTGGATTAATTGGAATCAATTTTTATACCGATACTGTTTAAAGATAAATTACGAGTATTTCTTCAGAATTGTGTAGGGTTGTGAAAAAATTAAATCATATAAGTATAACTGTTAGCAAGTAAATAGAATTTTAAGGTTACCTACACACCATTCCGTGTTCTTACCACTAACGTTGAACATTGTAAATATGAAATTATTTTAGAGTAAAATTTTCCTATCATTTGTACCGTACCACCAATGTTTAAGGTGAACAGCCTTGATAAAAACGGTGCCATGATTACAAGATAAAAAAATTAAAATTAAACGGTTTTCAACGCACATATATATATATTTTTTTTTTCTTTTTTTCGTTGGGCCCGCCAACTATGAAAATTAACCCAGCGCAAGAGAAATTTTTTTTGAAGTTTCAGTGTACCGGCAGCGGGATTCGAACCAAGTCCTACTTAAACGAGATGTTACCGCCCAAACAATTACACTACGGTAGCTGCCTAAATGTATATATATATATATATGTATGTATTAATTACAAGGTAATTCTTAGGCTACTTCCATTAGAAAAAATGTCCCAATTTTATGTAGCGTTTGTTATATTTTATAGGATTTTTGTGATTGTTATTTAAAAAATGTCGCAATTTTATGTAACGTAATGTGTAACGAAAAATGTAACGAAAAAATGTCTTAATTTTATATAATAGAAGTTAAATGTTAGGATAGGATTTTTGTGATTATGTTATTTTTTTTATGTTGACGCCAGTAAGAATTGCGTTGTAAATTTTAATCATCTTATACAAAGTATAGAAGAGAAAGAGATAGAAATTAAAGCAAGAGGGGTCAAGGGACACAGCCTCTTGCAAGGCCAAAATGGCTGAATTTATATATATATAATATGTGAATATATACAATATAAAAACAAAATTAATCGAAATGTTTAAATCACATTTTAATTTCTGAACACTGTGAGGAAATTATAGACATTAGACCAGAATTAAAGCATGAGCTACCATTGGAGGACGTCAGCTACCGTGATGTAGTTGAACGGTGTTCAGTTCGGATAGCAGGACCTGGTTTGCATCTCACTGCTGCACATTGAAAATATAGCAAAATTTTACCTGCGCTGAATTACTGTTGGTGGTTAGCGAGCCCGAAAATAATGGGAAAAGAAAATACAATTAAAGGAAAATTAGGAAGATTATTATTATTATGTCGTATAAAAATTTTTGAAAACTAAAATTTCTTATTATGTCCAAGTTCAGTGACCCCGCCAAACCTACGTCATTTACAGATAAATAAATAAATGAAATTAAATAAATAATCGTTTTTTTTTTTGTTTTTTTTCTTTTTAAACGGGCTTTTCTTTATAATAAAAATAGAACGTTAGTGGGGAATAAAACTTTTAGAACGATTAAATCGTGGCAAGTAACAGACTTCTAGTTTGTACAAATAAGAGGAATTAGAGGATAAAGACACAATGTTTGCGTGCTTGTCATATTGTTCCAACAGGTTGTGAAATATTCGTAGAAAAGTCGTTGCTCCATTGTGTTCGTAAGTTCATTATGTTATTATAGTTTTACTTGGCCGCGTATTTTCCGACTGTTGCCAGACCAACATGTACAGTTTTTATTAGTGTAAATAATTAACCGGCAGCGGCCTAATGATTAGGTTCACCTGAGCAGAGCAACATTGCCGCAGCGACAGGGTTGGTTTCTCACGTGAGTCGAATACCTAATGAATATTTACGAATACCGGGGCAAATACTATTTTTCTTTTCACATAACTTTCCGTACGCGCTGTATTACTTTCTCTTTATTACCATTATCATTAAGAGTTGTTTTACTATTATTTATCATTATTATTATTATTATTTATCATTGTTATTATTATTTCTATTATTACTACTATCGTTGTACGTCCCACTAATGTTGTGTATTTTTCTTTAAATTAATTTTCCACATCTGTCGCCGAAAACGTTATGTTCTAAATAGTAAAAAGATTTGACTATTAAAGGTCGTAAAGCTCACTGATCCTACGTAAAGCTCACTGATGTAACATTAATCAACTAACATTAACTGCTAAAGTGCGGGAGATATTCAACATAAAATGCATAAAGAAACAAGTTTTCATTTGACGGTAGCGTACAATATTAATAAGTGCAATTATACTTGCCGCCTAATGGTTAACCGTGATTATCGTAAAGCGCGATTGGTCTCTCGTTGTATATGCTAGAACATCCGGTTCGTGATCTATGGCGACAAATGAACAAACACATTAATAGCCGTGTGGAAGTCCACTGACTTACGTGCATACACCGCCATCAGCACCACGATGATATTGACGTTGTACACTTTTACAACGCCTTTTGTAGCTCTAATCAAACACATTTACAATGCAGTCTCTTGTGCAGTCTTCCATACGCCCGTACCGCATGTAGAACACTGTCATCAGCGCTACTTACATCAGTGCAGTAACGAGGATGAAAGAATGGAGATAGTCGCAACTTTCAAAATCCTTACAACTAGTAACTTTGGAATTTACACATCGCACACTTATCACTTTTCCGAAAACTGTTATCGAATATTTCTATGCGGAGGATTTGGAATTTATAATCTTACTCTTGATCACCGACCTTCGATTTGTAGATACTTTTAAAAAATTACAATTAACACTCTTTTAAAATACAAACATCTTTTGAAAAACTAAACTTTTAATTATCCATAAAAGACTACTACGATTGCATTTCTCGAAACCAAATTACATACCAAATATCCACGATTCGCTAAATTATCCCTGCATTATCTTTGCTTTTCAATTTGCATTCCAATCTGTTTTCAATTAATTATACTCTATTAATTGGCGAAAATTTGAGGTGAACAGCAATCAACGTTTTATATAATGCACAAAACGTTGATTCTTCTCTATTACTTAGCCGCATTGTTTAAATAGGTAACATAAAACTAGTCAGATGCTATTGGTGAGGAAAATTAAAATTTTTGTTATTCGCCCTTCGAGCTATTATAGAATAATATAGTAGCACAGGACAGCTTTTGCTGTGTAAATGTTGCTTCGAATTATTTCCTATATAGACAACTGTAATGCCGTGAGTTTATAATTTCAGAAATAGAAAAAAATTCAGTTAAAATTAGTAATATTAATTTTTATGTACCTTTCTCAATTATTGGGCTTGAAAGATTTTAAAACTGCTTGTACTTCGTTTATCAAGCATCGATTTCTGTTGAGAAACTGTCGTCCATATTATCAACGACTTGCCCTGTCAAGGGTATGGGGAACTCACTTTATATCAAATAGAGGATTTATGTTCGGAGACCGTTATCCTCCAAATAATGAACATTTTTTCCTGGATTTTTGCACGCGACGAATATCATCAATTCGAGTATTCAAATGTAGAAGTTTCTTCTTCTTTTATTTAATATTCAATTAAATTAATCGATTAATTTATTTTTTACATCGCGGGGTTTTCATATAATTGAAGTACTCTTGGTTCTGTTCTAGCTTTTTTTAATTATTTAATTACACTTTATAAACTTGACTCGCCGGTTACATCCGGGAACTGTGGCGAAAAAAGTAAAGACTACTCACAATGCGATGAATAGGAAAGACACGGGGAAAGAAAATAACTTAAATGGAAAGGTCAAAGTATCACTTCTTGAAATCAGAAAAGTAATCTAATAAACACTTATGTGTTTTTTTTATAATTTTTTAAATAGTTTTTTATGTATTGAGGGAAAAGATTGTTTATTAATTAGGGGGGGGGGGCATATACGAAGGTTGGTTTCTTGAATGAAATTTCAGTAATTTAGGTATAGCGGCAATTTTTTTTTCACAGCTCCTAGTAATACCTTCCTTCCTCACCAGCTTAAATTTTTTATTATGTTTTAACATAAACGTTAGTGTAACTGAGTCATATAATGTGTCAACATTAGTGAAATTATAATCAAACATTGTCTACGTTTATTAATATAAATCAGCCAGAATATTTTGTCATGCAGATAATTTATCTGTATTGTACTGTATTTGGCTGCATTAGCCCAATGTATCAGCCCATACGTTAAGACACACAAATCTAAATGATACGTAGGATGCTCACTGAAATGCTCACTTAAGCGATAAAAAATATAATTTAATTTTCTCAATTTAGCCACAAGAAAATCTGTATGCTTATTCCATGTTCAGTGTAGACATTTCGGTATTAATTAAATCAGCGCGCCTATGAATTATTAGGTATACAACCAACAGTCATAATTTTATAATGCTCTTAATGTAATGCAACAATAATGGATAGCAATGATAGTTAAAAGACAATTATTCGCGGACAGAAATCAATGCTCTACGTACACAATCGCGTAACAAATCAAATTAGAAGAATTGTGTATATCGTAATAGTGGTACACACTCTTAGCGCTAAGGAGAATTACTCTGCGAGTCGTGTTGATCAAAAGCGAAATAGTTCACGGTTACTTCCGATAGCAGGCTGATTCATTTATCAGCTGAGAGGCTATGTATGTCGAATAATTTGAATTTTATCATCACTATTTCTGGCTTGCGCTTTTTCTTCGTATGATGCGAATTTCGATTATTATTACTGGCCTGTTTATTTTTCATACTACCGAACTCGTCATTATCTGACTTTTATTATTACTACTTCTGTCAGTTTAAGGTTATTAAAAAAGAAATACATGCGCGATAATTAATTGTCTAGAATTGAGAAGAATATATAAGTAAATACAAGTGCATACGAAGTATAGTAACATTTTCGCTGTTCACTAATATTGTTTTGTGTAATTGCATTCCTGATTACGATCAGATTGTATACATTTAGCGAATAGAGTACATGTAGGTTATTGAAATTAGTTTTAAATGTATTTATACATCTTGATCGGATTAAAATTAATTTCGATCATTGGGCGAAAGGAACTTCATTCGGATTAGCAAATTAATTTACAGCAGACAATCTGCCGCCGAGATGATAGTCGAGAAAATATAATTTAGTATCGAGTATTATTTGTGTCGAGTTCCAGGAAACCGGGTGATACAAGAAACAAAAAGTCTAATTCATATCGTTATATTAAATGGTTATATCTTTTTGATTTCGTCATAAACAACGTAATTAATTTTTTTCTTTTCGTTTTAGATACTCTTAAAAAAAAAAAAGGAGTTGAACTATAACAATATGCAAAAGGATAAAAGATTGGAAGTAAATCGTAATATATTTTTTGCGCCAAGATTATGGGAATGTGATAATTGGTGTATTTTTCACTGATACGCTTAAAAAATTATTAACACGATAACTTGAAATTTGCTAATAGAGTAAATTCGGAGTCTATAAATTGTTGAACCCAACGAAATGGTCGATATCGTTTAAAATTAAAATTATCCCCACGCACTGCACATTCGGTGATCGCGGAAACATCTAAGCAAACTTTAAATTTAACTTGGCCAATTTCATTAAAAGCGGACTTTACGAAGAAGGATTTTTTTTTGTTTCTTCAAGTTTTGGAAAACAGGTTTTCATCAAAAAAATTAGGTATAACGTAAATGCGAATGAAATATTCCAGATTCGATCGATAATAATAATGCAGTATAGTTTATTACCATGGAGCTTTATTAAAACAAAACAAATGGGCAACTAAAATAAAATAAAATCGTAACAAAGAATATTCATTAACGTGAAAAAAAGGAATAGGCGATTACAAGAGTGTGATGGGGGTAAGTGCAGCAACAAACTTAACTTCAACATCTAGTCCAACTGATTTCGAAGAGATGGATTTAAACAGCGTAAATAAAATTGGAAACGATATCGATGACAAAAACAGGATCAATTTCCTTCCAGTTTTAATGGATTTAGTTCGATTGAAATTTCGGTGTGCGAATAGGGGATTTCCTGTCTATTGTAATTTTCTCTAGAGAATGGGAGGTTAAATCGATTCATTGTAAACACCGTTTTGAAAAGTCAGGTAGCGGCGGACAGGAAACAAGTAATAATATAACTAAACGGAAACTAGTACCAAACGATGCTTGTTGGTGACTATGAAATAAGAGCGATAATTTTTATAATTGCATTGTTTATTTTTATCACAATTTTCTCTCGTTGAACACTTTTTTTTTAAAAATTCCGTGTTCAGCATTCTTCGTGTGCGAGAAAAAAAACTCAGTTCTTTTCCGTTTCAAGTATAACGAGTGAAACTGAGTAATTTCATAGAATAGGTTACACCAAAAGGTGCTAGTGAAGTTTTTACGTTCCTTCGACTATTTATTTTTACAAACTGCAGTAGGTAGCTCTAGTAAGAACATGACAATGAACTTGATGTCCTAAATTGTGCAGCGAAATCTGCGTCTTTGACGGTACTGAAGTTAAGAAAACAGAGTTTCCCACTGCACTGGGTCGTCAGCAAGAGGGGAGAGTATTGGTGAAAAATTAAAACTGAAAATTCACTGTTAATATGACTGCGAAAATAAAACCTTAAATGTTAATATCGGATTATTTTTTTAATGAGTCGTCTTGATCTTTAGTGCCCTCGAGAAATCGAAATGGCTTGAAAATAATTAGTAGAGTTCAAATCGATCGAAATTACAACTAAAATTTTGATCATTGTAAGTTTTTTATCGGAACCTGAAATTCTGGCAGAGGTGAACCAAACCACGAAAAAGCTTTGATCAAAATTAAGCGTGTATTTAAAATTTTCTAAAAATGCTGACCATCGAAGAAATCGTTTTGGGCGACAAGGCACCGCTTTCAATAGCCCCTCCCTATCAGCACGCTCTCGATGACAATGTAAACTTGAAAATACACGTAACTGAATAAATCGACAGCAAACATAATTTTGTTAAAACTTGCCCTCAAAAAGGAAAATAAATTTTAAAGACCTTCGTAAAATTTTATATAAAATCTGATTTTGTGTACGGTACCTTCAACGAACACGACACAAATGATATTTCATTAAATGCCTAGACTCTAGCGCGAGTATAGCCTAAAAGAAGGGGTATACAGCGTGGACGCGGTTTATCGAGAGCGACAAAAAATGGTGGTTGCGATGATAGGTTCACTGTATTTTACACGAAGCCGTTGGATCTCCAAAGTACTTGTCGAAGAAAAAAAAGCTAGCCGGAAAAGTTGTAGCAACAGTCACGCGAAAGGTATTGACGACCGACCGTATCGGGTTTTTAACTATCGATACTGACAATTTTTCGGAAACAAAAATAGTGACGGGCGGTGGGATCGTGTTTCAAATAAACACAGAGGGTAAGAATACTGAAATCTAACAAATTCGAAAAGGTTACGTTTTCTCGGCTTAATGCATAAATTATGATAAGATATTACGAAAAGGCTTGAAATTAAAGAATATTTAACGATATATTCGACTACCTATCCTCTAATTATCCTCAGAATTAGAAGATAACTCATACTCGAAATTTTGATTGAGGTAGATGATGATTTTATTGGAAGAAAAAATTTCATCATCAGCTAAATACAGAATGAATATTTTTCGTCGATAATTTTATTGCTGCTATTTTTTTCGAAAACATGTTATTAAGTGCTTTCTCTACTTGGAAATGTTTTGTAATACCTTTTTTATAAATGAAAAATTTAACAGCGGCTGACCTTAATGTAATGCACAGTTAAGTTATATTTAGGTAGGTATGTATAATATTTCACGGTGGTAAAAGTTAACAAATTAAAAGCTAAAATTGAACGTCATCCCTAATTACCTTCTTTTCCTATGCGTAATAAGTCGAGCGGAAAAGAAAGTAATCACTTTTTGTTTCGAAATATCATATATAATTTTTTATTTTTACCCTCAAGATGATGATATATTAATTGTAACCGAATAAAAAATGAAGTATTAAATATAGATGTATCCCCGTATACATTGTCTTGGATAAAAGTAGTTAAATAAATAATGAAACTATAAACACTAAATAAACATAGATGAATATTCACGTTTTAGGGGGAATATTTCAACTTCAGTTAGAAATCTAGGGGAAAATATTAATTAATAAGAGTGATACATTAATAAAGTTTAATTTAGTGTAGTATATATATATATTTAGAACGTTGTAGAATCTTAATAATTACTGAATTATCTCGTAGGGATATATCCTCATCTATACTTTTTTTTTTCTTTTTTTTTATTGTGTAGGCGCGCCAAACAACAGGAAAAGCTAAACTAATAAACTAAATAGCTAGGCGGTCCGAAATGGACGCAACAAAGGACAGCCGTGCAGTCACCACCGAAGATGAAGAAAAGGAGAAGATAAAGGAAGTGTTATAGGGAGTGGGGAGACCTAATGTCAAGAGCTGGCCGTATAAAAAGGAGCGTTCATTGAGAAGAGCAGGATACTCGAAGAAAATGTGGTCAGCACCACATATACGAGGAGGATCACAGTAGTCGTGAAGAGAACAGTAAGGAGATGGCGACAGAGCAGATCGAAAGCGTGATGAGGGGCGAAAAGAATGATTGATCAGGGGACGAATTAGGGAGACAATAGAGGAGCGACGACCGAAAGGAATAGAATGGAACCAAGCCAGGGAGCACGGAATCATCGGCTGAATAAGGCGGTAATGCGAATGACGATGAGAAAATAGGGAGAGAATACTAAGATAATTCATTTAGTATTAATAATTTTTTTTGCGCATATTATAATACCGTATTTTAATTTTTCAAATAGAAATTCAAATATTTAGATTAATTTTTAAAAAGGTATCTTTTGATAACTACGGGTAATAATTATTGTAACTTGCTAAATTTATCTTTATTAAGACGCGCGTTACTTGTATATTAATGTTTCCAAATAAAGATGGGAAATTCCCTAAAACGTTTCTATAATATTCATCTATATTTATTAAGCGGTTGTCATTGTGTTCGTAATTTCATTATTTATTAAATAAAGTAACTATTTTAAAAGAAAATTAAATTTATAAATTTTCTCAATATTGTTAACCATTTAAAACTGGTTCAAATTTATTATTATTTCAAAGAAAAAATATATACATATTTCTTTTAAACTTTTCGATTTTTACCGACTTCCATTAAAAAAAAAAGGAGCTTATGTGCTCACGTAGGTATTTTTTTTTTTTGAATGTTTATTCGCGCATTGATTCTTCCTGTTCATTCGGAAGTAGTACCAGTCAGCGGTAGTGCTGTGTGAGTATATATATATATCGATAAGTATCGGGGAACGTAAACTGAGTAGTCATCAAAGAAATCTGGTCCCTTTAAATTTTTTTTATTTATTAATATAATAGAAAACGTAATTTTGAGCAATAAAAATATTATCAATATTAATTACCACGGATAAATATAGATAATCGAATGAAGAAAACGAACTTTAAATCGCCATAATTGCTTGTCACTTTTAAAAAACTTAACCTCCTAAATTCAATTTAGTATCCCTTCCGTTCCCCGGGCGCATATGGCCCGTTTGAGCAGCCGGTGCCTGTACCTTCTAATAATAATAATAATAATTTTAAAAAAGTTGATTTTTAGCGTGGAAAAAAAATTTACAGGTATTATGCTAATAATTGTTTTCTTAAAAAAAAAAAAAAAATACCGATACTTGAAGATTTACCATAAAACTTTAATAAAAGGGTACTGAAAAGTAAGAAATAGTTATTATTCTATAAGAAATCTTTTTTTTTTTTTTTTTTTTAAATAACTTAAATTTTAATGCTATTCGCTATTGAGTAAAGGAAGGATGCAATTATTGGAAAAATGGCCTGGTTTGGAAACGACAGTATCGACGGAATATTGTAAGGTGCGGGAGCATTGAGTTGTAGTAAATTAGAGTATAGTACGGATTGTTCATTGAATAATGCCGAGCACTCAAAAAACACATGATTAGCGTCACAGATGTAATTATTCCCTGGTGTAAAATATACCTGAAGATGATATTGCGATAATAGTTCCTATACATCGTTAATACTTTCGGCACCAAATTAAAATTACAGTATCTACAAAACATTATTCAATGAATATTCCATGCGGTTTTTTTAATTATTATTGCAATATTTCCGTGTCGACTTTAATTAAGGTATTTAGCATACTTTAAGAGGATATTTTTTCTTATCGAATAAGTATTTTTGCACTTTTTAGTCCACTTTTATTAAATTATCTCGAATGTTTTCTTTCTACTTATAAGCGCATTTTTATTAAAAAATTTTATTAAAGTCGGTGTTTTATATGTTTTTTTTATTTTTTTTTAAAAAAAATTTTTATCTTTTTATAGGTTCCAAACATTGTTGACGATTTTTTATTCTAAATTAAATTTTCTCGCTATTCCGAATAAGTGCACCCCCCCGTAATAAATGTCTCCGTATGAAAAATAACAACTTTTTCGCTATTTCCTTGTAGTATCCTTCGATAGGTTTTTATTTTTAGCAGAGTCGTTTGCTGTCGTCGTTGCTATCGCCGTTGGTGCTACGGGTACCTGTAATAATTCTGAAACGACTAATGGCTTACGAGGAAAACGACTAGTATCGTCGCGTCGTGTGTGTTTTAGACAAATGATATCGTCCTTTTTACAACTACTCGGACAAAAAACTTTCAATGCACCTGCGGTCTGTCAGCCCTCTAGTCACATTAATGCTGGTGCCGAGCTCCTATTGTCCTCCTCCTCCTCCTCCTCCTCCTCATTCTCCTCATCATCATCATCACGATGAATTCCTTATCTTACTAAAGGAAACATCAACGTGACCGGCCGTCGCACGTCACGTCACATTTTTCTTTCGTTAAAAAAAACGAGACCCGAAAAAGTTGTGATGACGGTATAGAGGCGTCTGCGCGGTAAACAAAAAAAAGTTGTGTTCAATTCAGCGGCAGTGTGTGGTCGGTGTGATAACGACGTTCTACCCTTGACAAGGTAAACCGAACCGGAATCTCACGAATACGGGGGACTACTGGCGCGTGCAACGTGAGTGTTTGAAATTACTAATGCCAATTAGTGTTTTATTTTTGTTCGTTCAGCTAGACGTCCGTATCGAAAATTCATTTCAGTGCTTAATAGACGATCGTTTTCGGCTGTGCTTTCGTTACCGCCCGTAGCACCTGTCGTCGTGCCGTTAAATTTCACTTACGAAATTTATTTCTATCGAACAAAGAAGTAAGTTTATAACATGAATTGATGTATTTCACGGAATAACTCCCCCCAACCCGCCCCCACCCCACTCCTGCCACCTGTATATGTTATCATCGGTGCTTCGCTATCAGCTCGCGAAGCAGACATTTTTAACAACAATTCACTCTGCTGGTTTTGTGTGTATTAGAAACTGCATATGTTAATGTTTCTATCGTATTATGTATCATTTTCGCTTACAGTTAAAGTTTTAAACGATTCGTCAACTCTATTCTTAACCCGTATTATTGTTTTTTTCGATTTCTTCAAATTTTTGGCGGGCGATTTTATTGGTTTTTTTCCCGCTCGTAATGTTTAAGTATACACCTATTCTTCGGTGAGAACGTTTGCGATTTTTGGAATCCATTCGAAATATTAATTGCTTATAGTAAAGTTTTGCGCGGCTCCTCTCCGCCGTATTTATAGTTTGTCGGACGAGAACGACTGCCAAAAACAGCCGGCCGGATTGGTGGAATAAGATTCTATTTTTCTATTTAATTTTAAAACTCGTTAAAACGGAATCATCAAACAGAAATCGGCTTCAGCTGTTCGTATAATATAGCGTTGCGCGTCGCTACCATTCTTTTGTTTTCTACCTGTCATTAGTGGAAAGCGTAAAATAACGCGAAACATCAAAATCAGATTTTTAAACTGCGATGCTGCACACTGTTATCATTTCCGTTTATCAGACCTTCGCTATAAAAAAAAATCAAAAGCTACATTACCGACTTCGACTTTTTACGATCGTGAACCTTTGAGCAAAGTCGGATGAAGAAATCTCATTCATATTCATACATGATGTCGTTCATCTTTTTTTTTTTTCGCTCGTCACTCCTTTTTCCAGAAATAATCCCAAATGTACGATATCATTAGTGAAAAGTAATCGATATACTGGGAATACAATATGCATGGAGAGGGAAGAGACAGAATATAAGAGACGCAATAAGGAGTAGGCCAAGTAACTGTAGTCGAAAGAGATGAGCACTTAACGATAACGTAATTAGCGAATCGAAAACACGCGGTTCATTTGAGAAGACAATACAGAAAGGAAATTAATGAAAAAAAGGAACAATGAAAACGGGGCAAGATAATATTACGGCTTAATAACGCAGGCGAATTTAATGGAAGACAACAACAGAACGACGAAGTGAAGGAAACAAAAAGAGAATGACCACGGATTGGCAGGAGGATAAAATTAAATGTCAGAAACGTGTGTAAAGAAAATATATATCAAATAATATCGTAAGATTCAGTTTAATGTGTAAAAATGTCTGGAACTGGGCCCGATGGGTTTATATGTAAATCTCGTGTTTTTGTAATTAGATTATATTAATTCCCGTATAAAGAAAGATTGATTTACTTCGTTCATTTAGATTATCATATACGAATGTATATTTTTTTAAAAAAAAAATAGAAATGTCATATTTAGAAGTTTATTTAATATAGTAAACTTTATAACAAATACAATTATAACAAACAAATTTAAGAATAAAATGAAGGCAGTAACTGGTTTTTGGGCTATAAGTTTCTAAGTAAGCCTTCATTTTATTCATAAAATTTGTTTGTTATTATAAATTACTATATTTTATAATTAACAAACAGGATGTTGAAAGATTCTCTTTATTAGACGTTTATTTACGTCACATTTTATTTAATTCTCGTTTATCGTAAAATTATAATGAAAAAGAATTACTCGCTAATAAAAGAGATTACGGGAAGAACAAAATAATGCTAAAATAAAAAGATTTTTTTTTTTCGAATTTAGTATTATGTAAATGAAAATGAAAATTATAACTATCTTTAACTTAACATACGGAATCCTCAACGCATGAAACATCATGCTTGACTGAACACTTGTTTAATTATGGTTTTCTATGTAACCGAAACTGCTAGTTGGCGTATTTACAATTTATTAATTGTGTCTTTTACGTAGTTAATGATTTTTATTAAATAAACAATGTAGATAAATTTAAATACCGAAGGAATTCTTTACACCTCTTTTTTATTAATTACGAAATTTACTGTTATAAAAATAATTCGTGAAAATGCAACGCGTAAACTATGCAAACTCCTTTACAAGTCGCGTTTCGCGCAATAACTACTTAAATTAAAAGTACCACCTAAGCATGCTAAGTAGCGAACCGAGACTACAAAAATATAATAATAAAATTAATTTAAATCGATTAAAATAGCTTACTTTAGAAACGAGACTCCTCGGCCTAAGCCCATCATCAGCTAAAACAACACAGAGAGCGGAACACTGAATTAAAACTAATAATGTCAGTGTACTCTCTGCATTATTAGCTGATAATATAGCCCAAATTGTTTCTCAAGTAAGTTATTTCAATTTATTAAAGTAAATTCATTTATACTTATTTCTGTTTGTTATAAAAAAAAAAATATATTTATGTTATACTCGTATTTATTAATTTTAACAAACGGGTTGTAGATTTATCTACATGAAACAAGATTATATACCGGCGACGATAATAATGTGCGAATATTACATTTATTAATATTGTACAATATATGCGTATACGAAAAACTTTTTACTTTGACAGATGCCTTTTAAGCGACGATCGTAGCACAAAAATATCGGTTAACTTGCCAGCGTGTGCGATGATTCGTCAACACGACCCAGATCGTACTATTTGCCAACGTAAAATGTATTTATAATAGTGGTAGCGACACGAATTAACGTTAATTTTCATTTTTATATCTGCTTCAGATTTCCCTTCTCCCTCCTCTTCTTCTTTTTAAATTGCCCCGAACCGTTTTGAACCCTCATACTTCTATCCGAACAATTGCGATATAGTAGTCGGTTAATAATTTTTAATTTTTTTTTTTTTTTTTTTAATGAATTTCTGTTTTGTTTTTATGTTTAGTGCATTTATAATAAACTTTTAAATAATATTTAGCTACAACTCTCCAACATCACAATACATTAGTAGCAGCAGTCGATATTCCATTTTTTGTCAACAACTTTGCTTTGTTTTTACAAAGGTTGAGCAAAGACTAATTTATTATTCTAAAAAGCAGGTTGCTTAAAATTGGACGAGTAATAATATAGAAACGTTCGCCGCACACTTGTGTTTTCTTACTTCGGCATTTGCCTTTTCTATTATAATATATTGTGTACGAACGACTCAGCTAGTTCACCCTTTTTTATTCATGATCCAAACCAATAATTATTGAACTTCTACCATCACAAACATATATTTGCGTTGGTAAATAAAACGATTACAGTCGCATTTGTCGGACACTGGTAAATAACGAACTTATTAGAGCGAAAATCGCAAAAAAATACAAACAAAAAACGATGGAATAAAAAATAATTTAAAAAGCATTTTGTCGTCAAAATAAAGTTTATATACCTGCCCCAGTAGCATATTTTTCTTTCTCTGTAGGTTCTTTCTCTTTACTGCGATCATGAAGCTATTATAGCTTTGAAAAGTGTTTATTTTTAAATATATTATTACGTTATAAAAGTTTGTACATCTTTAATGATTCTTTTAATAAGTAATTTAAATAATTGTTAATCAGTTGATCAAATTTTTTAATAGTAAAGTAAAAGCGCTTAAATGTTTTTTTCTCTTGTTTTTTTGCTTTTGCCTAAACAGAAATGGCGGCCGTTTTGCTGGCCAGTAACCAATTTCCATTAAGCAGGTTAGAAGACATCAAGTTAAATAAAAACAATTTCAGTCAAGCATGATGTTTCATTCGGGTCAAGTTAATGATAACCATAATTTACCGTTTACGTAATACCGAATTCAAAACAAAGAAATCTGATTTTTCGCGGTCTTTTGAACTTTTAGCCAACTTCGAAATTTTTTTTTAAGAAATAAAATACGGTTTTGCTGCCGCAAAATAGCGATCTTTCCAACAATATGTCACACGCCCGGGGGAAAAAAAATATTTTTTTCAAAAATTTCGAGCAGCGGCGCTCCAAGAGCTTGAAATATAAAGTTGTAAACTTGGCTATATTTTAAACCGGTTCTTTATGCATGTGTTTGAAATACGTTTTAATCTTCCCAACGTTTTTACTCGGACTATTAAATGAACTTCACTTTTCTTTTTTTGCTCAAAAAGACGGAGGAAAGAGGGGTTAAGTATAATGTTTTAACCGTAATTTTCTGATTTTATAAAAGAACTTATGTATTTTATATTTTGAATTTCACTTTTAAAGGGTTATGCCGTGAATTTTTCAAGGGTGATTTTTGAGGTCGTTTTAAATTCCGTATTATATATTCTCGACAGTTTTTTTTTTTGAATTTTTTGCCGTCCAGAGTAATCGGTTAGCTTGTAGTTATAAAGATTGCCTTAGAGAGAATTGTAATTTATGGTCCAATTTTGAAGTTTATAAGTGTCAAACCGTTCCTGAGTTATTGCAAATTTGATATTTTTGTCGTTTTCGATCCATCTTATTAGGAGAGTTCGTACACAAATATGTTGTATGAACTTCTAGTAAGCATTTGAATACAAAACAAGAAGTAGCTTTTAATAATCAAGGACGAGACAGGTACATCCAACTAACATTACATATTTTTCACAATGGATTTAAAATACAAAATGGCGAATACTTGTTGCGATGTCTCTCTAAAAAACGTAAGTCTTTTAACGTGTCAAACTGACTGCTGTTGAATAATAAACGATTCTTCGTGCCTGAAATTTAGTCCGTCATAGTTATTACCACAACCTAAAACAGTATATTCCATACCGGACGAAGTTAAAACCGATTGTTTTAAAATGGCCGATGGTAAAAATGTTTTATTACGTTATGAAAACTTTTTCCAATTAAATTACAAAAAAATTCATTTGAAATGACTGAAGATGCTCTGTGGTCAATAATTTCATCAAACGAACTCGTAACTATTTAAACGTAAATTAATCAGTCTTTATCTAACATTCAATGTGCGTCGTATAATAGAGGAATATTAAAATTTCCCTTGAAAATAGCGATAATGAGTTAAACGAGATCTGTGGCCAAGAGAGCGATAGTTTTATAACATGATGGAATCGATGGAGCCAACTCGGAACTATTTGCACACACACACACACACACACACACACACGCTAGTTCGGTAATTGATTCCTAAACGATCCGCCCGGTAATAGATTATCGGCCATCTGCATATAATTTTATTCCCCCCTTTTTGCCAGCTTTCCGATAAATCTTGCAAAAGTGTACGTAATTTAGACACTAGTGCTTCGCGAATTTTTTTGTCCCTGGGCCAGCTAAAAGCTTTTAGTGAAAAAATTCGACCATTGGACTATCAGGTCTGATGAAAAAACTAAATTGTTTCATTTCGTGTAATCGGATATATGGAAATTGTTTAAATTTATTGATGAAAAATAAAACGGTATGAAATTGAAATAAACCGAGACCATGAAATAAACAGGAAAACAATTTTTAATAATAATATATGTAAGTGTGTATACTTATTTTTTTTTCTTCAACACGAAAAGGAGAAAACCAGTCGTCATTTAAGCGATTCGGTCAGATATCGTCAATATAAAGAGGAACCCCAGTATACAATAGAAGGTAAAGTGTGCGAGGAATATCGAACAGGAAGCAGCCCCGTGTTTTAACAAACGAGGGAGAGTATACGACCGAAAACGATGATGTGATCAGGTTTGCTTCATCGGAATGTGTATATCGGAGGCGGAAGCGAGACGAAGAGGACTGAAACATAGAAGAATAATAGAAACGACTTGAAAAGCATAGTCAAATACCATCCGCAGGAAGTAGAGGGATTTAGGGGGACAGATAAAAAAAAAAAAAAAAAAAAAAGTTACCAGAACGAACGGAAGAAATGTGTAAATGTCCGATAAAATCCAAGGCTGAATTCTTTTTACCTGACGTCAAAATTAGAATGGACATTATTTTAAAAAAAATCCGCCGCTTCATTTTATCGTAAATACCCGTTAAATATAATAAAAAAAGCAATATGGTGATAAAATTCGCTATCCGCATGCGAATTAACCAAAAAAAAAAAAAAAAAAAAAAAAAACATCGAAAATTAAATTTGGACGGGCTACTTATTTATTTATTTTTGTTTTTTTAATTTACTTTTTTGATGCAGCAACATTTACATTTACTCTAAACATCTTTTAAAATTAAATTTTAACTCACGGTATAGTGTGTAGTAGGAAGTCATAGAAAAATTAAGAAAAACTGAAAGACGGATGGAACGAGCTTTACTTCGCATAAAACTGCGAAATAAGATTAAATCAGAATATATCCGAAATAAGACAAAATTTGAAGACGTCGGGACAAGGATAGCCCTGAACAAATAGTCCTGGGCTGGTCATGTTGGTAGGCAAGTAGACGGAAGGTGGACAAAAGAAGTGATCCAATGGAGACCGTATACGGGAAAACGCGCACAAGGAAGACCACTCAGAAGGTGGACGAATGATATTGTGGCAACAGCAATGGCTTCGTGAAGTACAAGTATCGATGGAGTAAATTAAGGGAGGCCTACATCGAATCGATGATGTAACGCAGGCAAAAGAAAAAGAAAAGAAGAAGATGGATGGAAAATTAAAAACTAAAATTAATATATATTTAAAGTATTTTAGCTTTTTTAATGTATTAGTATTATAAAATGTTTCTGAGCGACAAAATGCCGCGAAAAAAACATAAGGTGTGACATCGCGCATTGCAGAAAAGCTATTTTAGTCGGGTCGGTTCTCTTTATTCGTTTTATTGCGGTGTTTGTGGCGTTTTTTTTTTTTTTTAAACGCCCGATTAATCAAATTTTTACACATTCCCCTGGGGTACAAAAAAAGGATTCTAGCGGTCTCTAGCTGGCTCTGTTGTGGAGTTGGCTTTTAGAATTGCATAACTGTTGTTATTACCTGACTTTATTCGTTGGCCTGCCTTTCTCTTAATTTTGGCGACATATGCTTATAGTGGGGCCAATTTTTTGTTTGGATCGTATTTAAAAAAACATTTTTTCCCCTAAACGATCAGCTGGAATCATCTTCGTTTCGCCGGAGGTTAGCCGAATGGAAAGTATGATAATTCTTTTGTTAGCGGGCGTTACGGACCATTGCTAAAGGAAGAAGAACTAATGGAAAACCGCTACCTGGATAAGCATTTGTAGGAAGACACGATACAATTATGGAAGAGCGTCGAGCGGAAGCGTCGGGTTTTTATATTTAATAAATTCAGGTCATCCGCCCGACTGCTCTACGAACTATACATAATTCATTACGACGGAGACAGATATAAATTAATTGCACGCTTAGCAGCCGTTAATTATCTGGTTTTGTCGAGACTGATATCGTTAGCTAACAACTTTCTCTCCCGAAACAGTTGTACCAAGAGAAGGTCTGATGGTAATCTTTGAAAGTTTGAGCGAATTGCAATTTTTACAAACTTTTAGTTCGGTTTACAGCTGTGCACTAATGTTCCTTACCGGATATAGCATGATGCCATTACAGACAGATCTTCTTTTTGTATTCATTTGTGTTTCTCGGAGTTTTCGTCAGCTGTGAATTATTTCTAAAGTCAATTTATTCGAATCATATACTCTTATACAAACTCCATTACGACTGACTGACACCCTATCAGCAATGTCCCGTTTGAAGTTACGGCACACACTTGTGCGCAATTTATAACTAATGCATGCTAAAGTAAACAAAAGATATATATATATATATATATATGTATATAATAATTTTTTGAAATAAGCATAAATGCACTGCATTCGAACTGCTCACCATTTTCGTAACCTTGTCATGAACGAACACGTCAAAACAAAATATTTCGAATTTTTTTTGTTTACCTTTTCCTAGCCTCGTTTTTATCGTATACTTTCGTGCTCGTATTTTTCCCTTTCAATTGTACCGCTGACATTTCTGTTCTTCATTAAATTCAACATGCGGAATCTACGAAAATCTTTCATTCGATGATAAGGGTATTCTCTATTTTTGAGGAAAATAACATTGTATATATTCACATTCCACATCTTCTTTTGCTGCTACGCGGGACTGATGCTATTATATATAAAACTCTTGGTTATTCTGTTATCTGGCCTTTCCTTGCTGTTTATGTAAAAGGCAGGAGTGTTGGAATTTTGTCACAATGTCACTTTAGTCACCTGATCTGCGATATATTATCGGCCGTAAAAATATCGGCAAAATAATGAAATGAAAATAATTAATTTTGGGGTAATTTTGTTTTGAGCCTTGTGCCCTAATTGTTTTTTTTTTTTTTTTTTTTTTAATAGCTCTGTTAATAATTATGCAGAGTTATATACACTGATCATCCGTTTTAATTCTGCGCTGAATTTCTGTCTTTGGCCAAACGAACGGCTCTATAAATGATAGAAGGAAATTCCGATTTTGAATGTATTATCGGTGTTTATGTCGGATTTTTAATGTTGGGCGGTAAAAGTTTTAACTAAAGTTATTATTTAGTTTTTTTCGTTCGTTTCATTTTACTGCTCTAATTGTTCGTTTATATTAGTTCCATCGATAAACCAATTAAAAACAATTTAGTTTTCGATTATTTATAACTTAAAATTATTTGCAAGTACGTGTAAGTTTGAATTTTATGTGAAACAATTTATATTTCAAATTGTTTAGAATTTAAAATAATAATCTCTGCAAGTATACACCTACGTGTAAACTTTCGAAAGGATAATTTTTTTTTGGTTTCATCCCTATTTTAGTACATTTCGAAATGTAAATGTTCGAATTGATTTTCTGTTTTATCACTTTATTAGGAGTAAAATAATTTAAAATATAATAAAATTAATTAAAATTTATAATCGCCTGCAATTTAAAATTATAAACAGGTATTTGGAATTCGAGCGAACCGAAATTATAACAAAAATGAATTGCGGGGATTAAAACGGTCGCTTACCAACTTTTCTAAATGTTAATTATACAGTGTGTTCTGGTAAAGTTGTTTTATTGAAATTTTTAATATTATTGTTTATTTTTTTGTTTTGGAAAATTCAAATGGAAGGGGAATATTTGTTGAAATATTACTTTTATGCGAGTTGTAAATACTAACAATAGTATTAACTGATTTAGATATGTAGGGAGGCCGACTCAAAACTTTTTCATTCAAAACGGGACGCGCCCGGAGCAGGGTAAAAAAAAAAACAATAAATTTTCTTGTGGTCCGTTATATTGTACTTCCTTTTTGTCTTTGAGAACTTCCATCCTGAATTTTATAAATATTTGTGTTAAAACTGATATATTTTGTAGAAAAAAAAGAGCGTCTACCGTAAAATTACGAAATATTTTTTTATGCGACGCACGGAAAAAGAACAAAGAAAAAAAAGGCTAAATCGCGGGCCTATAAAAAAAAAAGCTGCTATTAACTCGGCAGTCGTGTTTGTGATGCATTTCTCATTTAAAATTCAGAAACATTAGTTATTCACAGAGTGAAGGGAGAATTACTATACTTGGAATAATTAACGCAGATAACGAAAAATCAATTAATGAGCAGTTGAACAATATTAGTTCCTTTGCCAATATGTATACATTGAATTCTGTTCAAAATGTTTGCTCTTGCTTAAGCGATGTTTGCGATACCGCTCAATATCGTAGAGGCCAGCGGAAAATCTTGATCCTGAGCTAGGAAACTTGGCGAAGCGAAACAGGCGCGAGTCTGCAGCGAAAGCTCATATCCTTAGCAGTAGCGCTTTAAGTACAATACATGACAGTTTACGAAACCGAGAAAGACTCGCTTCATCAGTTAAAGTACACAAAATTATTATTGAGCGTTCGCTACTCACATACGAGTTTTAATCCTAATTCTGTCTGAATTTTAAATCAAACAGAAATTGTTCCACAAAGATATTCTTTGTACATAGTGATATAATTAAGAGGTCCGATAAGGTCTGATAAAATATCGGAAAGCAGATAAACATACTGCACATGTCGGTGCAATAATAGATATGTAGATTATGCAGAACATTTGACCTGCCCCCTTTTTTTTTTCCTATTATTTATTATAATTCTTCGAGTTTACAATGAACGCAATATGGCGAAATCTTTTTTTTTTTTTTTTTTTTATTATCATCGTCAGGTCATTTGTGACACACGCTTTATAAAAAAAAAATACTTAACAGTTTGACTACGAAAATTCTGAGGATTTTCGACGAGTACTGGAAAACATAGAAACTGATCTGAACCGAGAACATAATACGCGCAATACCTACGTTTACGGAAATAATATTTATGCCGAATATAGGCCTAAATTCCACTGTTTTCTGGGTGTTTTTTTTTTTAATTTAATTTAAAGAATTTCACGTCAAATGCTGAATAATCTGTACAGTAGCTAGCAGGGTGATTGATTGTCCTCTTCAAAACACGCTTTTTCACTTCGCAATAAAACCCCCAACGTATACACACCACTTTTACCTGAGTTTGATGTAGTAGTATATCGCCAGTTGTGAAACCACTTCCGTCCTTTCAGGTAAACAAGACCTTTTTTGTTGAACACGTAACGATTTATACGATGGAACAAAGCGCATAGATTTTTATTTAACGGACAAAGAACAAATCTGATCGGCGTGTTGATACCACGCATCTTTTTCTCATTATTAAATTGCTCCTGGTCCTAGCCGGATTCCTACGTTGATTGTTGTTTTCTTTTATTTTTATTTTTTTATCGCTTTTTATTCATTTTTTTATTCGTTTCTGTTTCTCTTCTCCTTCCGTTTTCAAAACGGCACACGTCCTACGAGACTGACCTTGGAGAGGAATTTAATTTGAAAATTACGTCGTAGGTACCATATTAACTGTAGGTCGACCGGAGAAATTTCGTCAGCGAGGCTAGAATTCGCGTTATCGTAAACACTCCGCGCAGAAGACCGCCACCACTCTTTATGGTGACCAAACACCATAAAGCTAGGCTGCTTTTTTAAACAGGAAAATAATAATCGAAATATCGGTTTATGCATTTAATGAAGTATTCGCACTTCAATCAATAAGATATATTTCTACGCACTTAATTACTTAAGATAAATACGAGTAAATAAATTTACCGAACAACATAAAAACCTGCGAGAGAAAGGGAGAAAAATTAAAAACAAAAGAAATAATTAAAAAAATTAATAAGTAGATAATTTTCATGAATTAATTTTAATACGTTCATTAAAAACGTCACCGAGGCATGTTTCGAAGTGATATACATATATCGGTGATATTTCTAATGAATACACATCTGTGTTATGATAATTCAACTCTTAACATTTTTATGGTGCGTAAGAACAAATTACCGCAATAAGGGACATGGTTGGAGATGGAACGCCTATTTAGGTATATGACATCTCACTCTGCGATTTCGTCTTTATCTCACATCTATTATTGAAAAACGTTATCCTTTGGGAATGTCCTCTTGAGTTTGGGAAATAAAAAAAAAAAAATGCCATGCTTGAAAACTACTATAGGGTGGTTGCGGTATTACAGCGATGTTACGCTAACATGAACTGTTGGATAAGAGAATATGCGCCGGTGTGTTATGGTGGTGCAAAATCCTTGCGAGAGTTGTTTCTCCAATGTGTTCGGGTCGTTGATTTTTTTAACGCAAATTGTGTAAAACTTGTAAGCATTATTCCTTTTACTCCATATTCGATCAGTCGGTAAAAATCCGTAATATATTAGCGCGCGCCATTACAAAATTCCCGTTACTTTTTGATGGAACTTTGCAAATCTTGGAGTTAGACGTTCGAATCCTCACTTCGTTGATTTTTTTTTTTTTTAGTTTATTTTACTTTAACCCGTACAATAATTTATTCTTATTTATTATGTAATTTCATATTACTTTAAGTGTTCAATTTTATTATTACAAAAATGATTGATATTCATTAACAAATTTGAAACATTTACGTAAGAGAAAAAATTTTAAATTTATTTAGCCCCGTTTACTTTTTTTATTACCGCGTGTTTAATACAATTTTGAAAAAACCGACTCGAACTTTGATAAAACAACTGTCCTGGTGATTTCACATGACGACAACGCACCAGTGCGTATTTGCTTATCCAACAATTCTTGTTAGCATAACATCGTATTAATACCGCAACCACCCTATAGTAGTTTCCGGTCATGGCAGATTTTTTTCTATTTCCCAAACTCAAGAGGACATTCCCAAACGATAACGTTTTTCAATAATAGATGTGAGATGAAGGCGAAATCGCAGAGTGAGATGTCATATACTTAAAAAGGCGTTGCAACAGTGTTTTTCGAAACTACGCTATGGCATTAGTGTATAATATTAAAAGGTGGGGTGGGGGGCGGGGGGTTGTTTTTGACTATGGAATAAGCATTGAAGATTTTAAGCAAATACTTTTTGAAAAATTCTCGCCACTTTTTTATCACATATCGTATACGCTAGTTCGCTAACTTTAGTACTCGCTTTTTTCGAGTTTCACGATGCAAAAACGATGAGATTCGTTTCCGTGTTTTACTACTGTTCAGGAAAAGTTGGACGAAAAATCGGCGACCCGTGTTTCCCCCTTGATAATAAGAAAGGGAATTACTTGTTTTTCTTTCAAGTGCTTGATTAAATGTCCGGTTACTAGGTGGTCTGTGTGGATTTCTTCTCTCATATGCAGGTCTAAAAGAAAAGGTTGCATATTTACGGAATGCAGATTGATTAGCATTCTGAAAATCAAAAGTAATTGGTAGTGAGAAAAGTAAAATTAGTCTAGATTTGTTAATTTTAAAATAAATAGAAATATGATCTCAGGAAACGTCGAGAAAATAGAAGTCGTAATCAAAATGGTATTAATAAAAATTAAATCTATAGTACCGCGAGACGTAGGTTTAAGGTAAATTCGGATAATAAGTACGATATTGTGGAGCGGATGCGGAGACATTTAATATGGGGTACCAACCTTGTTTGAGCCATGTTTTGTTGGATAATTTTTCGACATCACTAACGTTAGCAGCCGATAAATAAAAAAGATTAAAATGATGTGTTATTGAGGCGTATTCTTCTTGTTCTTACAGTTTCGATATTGATTAAATTAGATGGAAGCGTGTGTTACATATAATGTTATTCTATAATAGAGCAGCAACACCTATCCTCTTATGACCATTTCTATAACGGTGAAAACCTGGATAGCTTAGGAATGCGAATTCAAATTTCAGACAATTTTTTTTTTTTTTTTTTTTTTTTTTTTTTTTGGGATCGCTAGTCGAGGGCATTACCCAGCATTAGGTTGTGTTAATGAGAGAGAGGGAGAAACGAATTAAAATTGAATATTACTGGAAATAGAAGCTATGAAGGACGCTATAATAGGTATGATTGCCGGGGATGGAAGTGAAAGAATAAAGGAGGCACTGTATGGAGTAGGCAAACCGCATTTCAGGAGTTGACTATAGAAGTGAGAGGGTTCTATAGATACAGACGCGCATTCAAAGAAGATGTGATTTGTGTCACAGATTAGATCATAATCATCCGGATGGAAGGAACAAAAATGAGAAGAGGACGTAGAAAAGCGAAAAGAAGATGCCGGAAGACGACTATGATCTAGGCGAAGCTTGCAAATTTAAGAGCGAGAGATGAGGGAAGTCATAGTGCCAAGGGTACGGAGGAGGATGGATTTGGATACTAAGATAGAAGGATTAAGGATTCGAGAATAAAAGAGGATAAATATCGTACCGTCGCCTACGATGGCAGTTCCTGGAAAGAACGTTAAGATTGCAAGAAGAAAATTTGGATAGAAATTGACCAGTCTGAACGGCAGATCGAGCTAATGAATCAACCAATTCATTGCCCTCGATGTCAACATGACTGGGGGCCAATAAGAAATCGATTTGAATGGAACGAACGCTATACAATCTAATGACAAGAGAACGAATCAAGAGAATCGTGGAATCTGGGGAATGACGAGGAAGAGGAGAGGCGATAGACAATAGAACACTTTTAGAATCCGAGACTATTAGAAATTTATCGGAACCGTTGGTGGAGGTAATGTATTGGGTAGCACGAAGAAAGGACTCCGCGGTAAATATGGAGCAAAAGGAAGGCAGTTTATAAGATTCAAAATAGTTGAGTGATGGGACCAAAAAGGCAGCTCCCGTATCGTCCATTATTTTGGAGCCATCAGTAAAGATAACAGTGTGGAAAGAAAATAAGCATTGCATGACATGGTTATATTCCTGTCGGACTATTTTACTAGTTAATATTGATGTTACTTAATTATAAATAGTCCCTTGACTTCAGTACTACATTGTTGCATTAAGAGTCGATAGGACTCGGTAAAATCCTTCGCTTTGAATTTCTTGGTTTTATTTATGCCTTTACGTTTATTTCAAATGCCGCTCTTCGATATTTAAAGAAGCCTCATTAACACAGGACTCCAATTATGATCAGTTCAGTCCGAACTGTTTGATGATGATAATTCGAACTTATCGACTGGTCATATGAGTTCGAAATGCATAATTTGATTGGTAGATATTTCTTCTGAATAAGGTAGATATGTTCCTGCAAAGGTTATATACGTAATATTAGAAACGGCACGATTGCGCAGCGAAGACAAACAATGTGATGATAGTAGCTATATAAAAAAACGTTGATAATCGATAGAGGATGAACAGAGATTGCCGAAACTATCTCTGTCGTTGGAGCGCCCCCTCACGTTCGCAATTGATAACGTTTTCTGAGACTGTCATAATTCATGGTTTTGCGGTTTTTGTGGGATAATAATGCAGTGGCTTCCCATTCTACCGCATGATTTTATGCCAGGGTTTACACTCCCTAGCAGAGGGTTTCAATTTTGAGGTGCTGGATACTTGCTTACTCCTCAAGGACAACACTTTAACAGTTTTGTCTTGCCTGCGCCGAGTTGTGCGGTGAAAATAACATGAAAACAAAAATGTTTTTAAGCAAATTTTTAAATAAATTACGTAGTAAATAAAAAAAAAAAAATCCATAAACGGCAGGCTATATTTTTTGAAAAATAGGACACCAGATTGTGAACGGAATGATTCACAGAGACCGTAATTTCGTTATTCATCATTCAGCAGACGAAAGGAAATTGAAATACTAATTACCGTAGATTAGAATATAATTAAAAATTTTCTAATTATTAATATTTTTTAATTTATCAACAGTAGAGTTTTTTTTTGTTGTTGTTTTTTTTTTTTTTTTTTTTTTTTGTATTAGATTGTGACCAGCTAAATTGAATGTTTAATTCGTGGTGGGTACATTCTAATTCGTAGTTGTCACTAGAATAAACCGAGTTTTTTTCGTAATGGTGTTCGATTTATTCGAACCACGCAGTGCCGATGATTATTTATTAGGATTATCAAATAAGTATTTTTTATTCGGTTATTTATTTGTTTTACTTATACACTAAAATTTTTACAAAACACATTTCAAAGTTGAATATTTCAAATATTAATTTTAATTTTAGCGATATGAAAATAAAATAAACTAAAAATAAACAAACAAAACAAATAAGATATTAAATTAACGCGGAAAAAGTTATTACAGTTTGAAATGAATATCCCCTCGGTAGTAATTATTCCGCTCGAAACTGATCATCCGCGAGTAGCTCTTCTGCCGAACGCTCTCTGTCGTATTTACCCATGTGAGCGTTAAATATGGCGTTATTAATAATGTGCTTCACGATGGTTCTGGTCCTGAACGGCATGTATCTCAGCTCATTTGCTACGTGCTCGCCATACACGGAACATTCATCCCGACCGTTGTTGCTGCTACTGTTTTCCGGCTGAGTCGACGAAAGAGTCATTGTCTCTTTATCCTCTCTAAGAAAATGCTGCAAACTTTCCGCTGGACATTCCAGCAAGTACGACCGTTCCAGTTTAGTTCTATCCACTGGAGTTGAGTAATTTAAATTTTCCAGCTGTTGATGCTGTTCGATTCGCGCTAAAATGCTGTCGTTCAACTTTTCTTCGTGTTGATCCGTTTCTTCGTCCAGATCTTCGTTGTCATCGTCGTTGTCCCGCTGATTATTAAAACTGTTCACTGACACCTGGTCATCGTCAAATTCCTGTTTCACCATCAGCGGTTGTTCGTGTTTGCTGTAAATTTTGTTTTCTCCGAACGACTGCGTTTCATTCGTGGTCAAACTCTAAAAACAAAAAAAAAAAACTGGTTGTTTAAACGGGAAGGCCGGGAAATAAAATTATTACCGCGTGTGTATTATTTTACCGTAAAATTACAGGTAGTAGCTAGGCAGCGTTTACCTCGGTAAAACTTTTCATTAGCATTTCGTCCGCATTCCGCACTTACCTAAGTCTCACGTCATTCGACCATTTTAATCACCGTTCACGATTTTTCTCTCTTTGTTTTTTCGTAATAAAAGTTGGCGGATGAATTTTGTACTGGGGAATTTCTTTCCAAATATATATATATACGTCAAAGTCTGGAATACAATGATTTCAAAAAAGAAAAAAAAATCAATATTCGCAGTATTGGGAATAATTGTTTTTTTGTTAGTAAACGTTTAAAGACAATGAATATAACAATGATGCATAAACCTGCTCCAAAAGTTACTGAATATTTTTATGAAAATGAAGTACCTCTTCCCCGTATCATATTTAATTAGAAAGATTATTACGACACATTTTTTTTTTAACCTGCCGCTGGCTTAGGTCAAGTGCAACACATTTGTAATGTATTTTCCCGGTTTTTCTCATGTAATATTATTGATCACGCACTCTTTACAACTGAGTGTATGGCGTACAAAAATACTTTTTGTTTTTTTTTCTTTTTTTCTTTTTCGACCATGTGTCTTCCTTCATTAACTGGAATTGGCGAAAGAAGTAATTATTTTTTATGATTAATGGGACCGGAGTGAGACGTGTTCGCATACACTCTTGCGCCTAGACCGGGTGTAATCGAAAATGGAACTATAGATTCTACGATTTTCAAATATAAATCATTTGATAATGGTGTTTATAAATATATATATATATATATATATATATATATATATATATATATATATATATATATATATATATATATATGTGTGTGTGTGCCTAAATAAAGTGTAATCTGGCAAGAGAAGATGATGGAGTGTGACTTTTAAACAGAGAGGTTAGCTACGATTAAAGTAAAAAAGTAAGTAAAGATTCTCGGGGATTGTGAAGTTAAGTTGGGAATAAGTCTGTAAACAAATAAGTAGTCCGAAGAACCAAGGACAGCGGTGATAGCGGGGTGTAGTAAAGAATAAAATACTACATGAAATCTATTAAACCCTTTGGTAAACGACAGCTGGCTTGTTAGTATCTAGATGTAAACTGAAACCAAATGGGTTGTCGATACAATTTTAGAAATATAATATAGTAGTGATATCCATAGAACCAGCTTGAAGCCGGTACACTATTTTTCTAAGAAATATAATGCGTAACAAAATCGTAAACGTATCAAATATATGATCGGACCAGCAATCAGTACCAAGTGGTTTTCTTCAGTTGGATCTCGCAGGTTATACCGATTTTTGAAGAACATCATTGAGGGAAAATACCTAGGAGGAAGGCAGAAGAAAAACCAATGAAATAGCTAATAGCAGAGATTAAATCTAATACGACATATTAACGTAAACAGAAATATATTAATTTAACAAATATTTTTTAATTAAATAAAAGACTTCTGTTTCTATTAATTAATCTATTTATTCTATAACGTACTAGAAATATGAGTGCTATTATTAATTATGGTAACTGGCAGATTAATGAAAAATTCAATTAGTCAAACATGCGAACACCCCGAAGCAATGGCAACCGATAAGAAACGAGATGGCTAAATCAATAAGGTATTGCCTTTAGTTTAATGGTCATGATGAAATGATATGTCTCTGTATAGGTGTGCGCACACGCCTGTACGTGTGCGTGTGGATTGTAAGAACATAACGGGATCCCGATATTCGTATTGAATACCGTGCGCTCTTACATAAGTTTCTTTTAGATAGCTATCCAGAAGTTATATAGAAATAGAAGTTAATGTATATATCTATAAGTAATCAATCGCTCGTAATAGAGTTCTTTCTCCCAGTCAGCTGTTGAACATCGAAACCAAAAGATAAAATAAAAAACTAGAATTTTAAACAGATGATATCGTATATCGCATACGAATAGGTGTACTGCGTTGTTTTTAACTACCCCTGCAGAAGTAATCAATACGCCGACTGTTAGTGTTAAATGCACGTTCGGTTATCGACACTACCGTAGATAATAGATACATTTGTGTTCGATAATAGTGTTGCTTTTTTTTTTTTTGTATTATCGCAAATAATCAATATTGAGTGTTGAACAAAGTAAAACGTACAGTGTTTCTGTGTCGTCATGAAAGGCGTTTCAACCCGCTCCCTAGTCATTTCGTATTTACCAAATTTTAATTCAATTAATTTTTTTTATCGATATGTGTGTTTTTTTGTTTTTTTTTTTTTTTTTTTTTTTGGAAGAACCTAATTTTTGCTCGATTTAATTTCCTTAAAAAAAAAGAAAAAAAGGCGTACAGGTTTCCTTAATGAATATCTTACGATGAATATGCTTACAGGGATTTCTGATAAAGGCCGCTGTTTTAATAGATGGCTAATTTATAATTATTTTTAAAATACATCTTTATTTCGTAGGCGTATAAAAATTCGTCTAGGCCCTTCGAATCTAATACGTAAACTATGTGTGAAAACATGTGAGCTGATTCCGGCCGTTTATTCGATACGCGAAGATTACGTTGCTGCAAAGGGTAGAATGGAAATTTGTAGTCGTCGTAGAAGCTGTCTTTATGTTGTATCTGATCATTAAAGGATATGCGCGGTCCAAGCTTGGAACCCTTACTTCTTTAGCACTAGCCGGACGCGTCGGTTGTTCTCCATTTGGAACTGATGCATAATCTTTTGGAAATTTAGCTGCTTCGTTTTTTTTCGCAGTGCTCTGGCTGCTTGATGCATCCCATGGGCGCTTTTTTCGGGCGCGATATTCACGCATGTATGCAGCTGCTTTCGCTTTTTCTACGCCACCACCTTCGTCGCTCGGTGCATGGAGTTGGCGTTTTTTTCGGGCGCGATATTCACGCATGTACGTTGCTGCGGCAATTCTTCGTTTTTCTGTTTCCAGTCGCCTTTTCCTGTCCGCTATGCAATGCATGGCCTCGCCTATGCTTCTCCACGCAAGTTCATCCTTTTGCAGTTGCTTGACGACCCTCTCTGGCTCAAACTGGACACGATGCTTTTTGTTCTGTATCGGAGCTGTAGCGGCGTCCGGAAATGAAACTGCGATGCGTGACAATTCTATATTCGTGGGCAGATTAGATTCGTGGTACAAGCCACGATCATTTTCCCGAAAAGTCATCTTTCTCGGAGCAGTTGCGAATTTCACCGCGAACGAACGTAAGGATCTTTGAACGAAAATGAAACCTCCTGAAATTAGTAACAATTGGAGTAAACATAACGGGTGTTAATTACATAATTGTTTTTTTGTTTTTTTTTTTTGTTTATTATAGATGTTCATTCTTTTAATTTAACTCTTCATCACATGCGACGGTCAATGTATGAAACGAAATTTGTAACGGAACATGAGCTAGCAATGAAGAGAAGTCCTTCAATTTTTCACTTATACATTATTCCCCCTGTGTAAATTACCTGAAAATTTAAACCAGCGATATTTCAGGAAGTTAATAAAACTAAAGTCATCGACTAGAGTTTTCTAAGGAGTTCTTGATTTTTTCCGATAGATTCGTTGTTTTTTGTTTTTCTTTTGTGTGTGTCAGAGTAAATTCACTCTTTGCGGGTTTTTACTTTTGCGAAACGGACAACCGAAATTGCATTGTCCTAGAATCCATGAACTATTGCAGAATTTGCACTGTTTACATTGTTTCCTTTTTTTTTGTGTAAACATTGCAACACTGTAGAAAGATGCTTGAATTCTTTATAAGCGAGTTTTTTTTTTCTTTTTCGGCTTTTGTGTCGGAGAATAGACCTCTCTAAATTTTCACAGCAATTAATTAAGAATTTCCCGTTTACATCGGAATAGCCATTTCTCTTGTTTTCAGACATTTTTGTATACGACCAAACTTACGAAATCGGATTTACAGATATGCATATATGGTCCGATAAGCATTGTAATTCCCGGTAAATTAGCTGGGCGAGATTTTCTTTCGAAAAATTTTTTACGCCACTGGTTAAAATATGGCGGAGAGTCATATTTTTGAAATAGTTCCATTCCAAGTGGAAAAAGATGCCTTAATACCACTTTTTGCGCTTTCTTTTGCATACCCCAGGAAAATGTCTAATTACATAATGTTTCTAAAGTTTCGTTTTGGAGTCAGTTTGAGTGGATTTTTCTGTCAACATGCCTGTACACTTAAATTTTCTTCAACCAATTTTGTGCTTGACTTTTACCATTGTGCAACATTGCTGTTTTTTTTGGTTTTTTTTTTACGTCCATGAATGAAAGAATTAAAAACGTGTTTTCCCGCAATCAGTATGGCTGTTTCCCGCGGTGTTTGTCGCCTTGAAGCATTTTTAAAACAACCTTTCTTTTTCATGCAGCCCTCCTCCGGAGCCGAAGAAATACCTTTCAGTGTTAGATAGACTTTATACGGGGTAGAATAAAAGTAAAAGTACCGAGTTTTCAGCAATATAATAATAAAATTGTGGAATATTACTAAATAAAAACATTTAAACTTGAAAAAAACCAGTAAAAAAAAAAAAGCACTTACGAAACATGACGATCTAATAATCTTCTAAAGCGGAGTATACGATGGCGATTTTTGAGGGGAAAAAAAATTAATAGTGACACTATTCCGATTAATTTCAATACTGAATGCAATTTCGTTTAAAAAACCACACGCAGAGAGAAAAGAAAATATCACATTTTTACCAAAAAACAGCGGGGCAAACAAAACACATTGCATCCGTGCGGTTACTAAATTTTATGTGTTATGTTTTTGATATACCTCTTGCACGTATTACTCGCATAGAAGTTTCCGTGTAAGCTGTCAATTTTTAAAAGAATGTGTTTCCTGTGGTGGATCGATTATCGTACATTTCAATACGATCTACATGGATAAAAGGCGCGGAAAAATAAAGAGTTCTTCACTCGGGTCGCTAAGCGAGTTTTCTTAATAAACACATCTCGTGCGTTAAGAGATTGTAAATATGATTATTATAATTAGGATACATTTTTCGATAATGTTGCAGAGGTGTTCAGGAAAATGGGAACACAGCGGCTGCTAGCTCGATGACGCTTTAATTACTACGAGATGCGGTAAAATTAATTAGGAAAACAGTATTACATTTGACGAAAGATGACGTAACTAAATTGATCGGTCAAGTGGGCGAGTGTAAGCGCGCACAAGCGAGCAATGTAACACAGAAAACCTATGGAGCCAGTGAGCGAGCTTAATTAAGGTCTTTCGTGTCCATATGACTCTAGTACAACTTGTGACAATGTCGATAGCGGTAATTCTGGCGTGTTGACGATGTCGCATGTGCGAGTGTGCACACGTGCCGTGTAATGCAAATGAAAAATAATAAATTTAAAAAGTAATGCACTAGACAAACGAACGGGAATCGACTCAACGAAGCATCTTACACATTACATTCGTAAGAGTTATTTACGACCGGTCGCAAAAATCGATCGAGTTGTGCAGATCGCTCGCATGTGATGAATGTTTGATCAACTTTTTATTAAATTACGATTAGTCCCTTTATAAGAAGCTATCATTTTAGAAATAGCACAGAACATTTTTTTCATATACACTTAGACACACACGCACATACGATTCTTGAAAAAAGCGTACAATTTAACTTGTAAACAATTTTTTTTTCTCTGTCTTTTTTATTCGAAATTTTTAACAATGGCTGATTGCATAATTACCTTGACTGTAGCGTGGAATTTTGACACCATGCACCGGAATTCGGCAAATATTTCGTATATAAATAAGTTACACTGTTAAGAGAGTTTACGCGTAATATTTTACATATTTAACGGATAGGTAACGCACGTGTAATTCCACTCAACTCTTTGTTGCTAATAGCCAAGTGTGTGTGCCGAGTGGTGTACGTGAGTGATGCGATCATATGGGCGAGAACGTACACGTTCTTAGCGTGTAAGACAGTTCTGAACATTGTAAATATCGAACCCTCTTCCCCCATACACGCCGGCGAGCGAGCTAAATTAAACCCCGTCGTCCACATAACTGGTACAGCTGATGCGACACTATTCGCAGTGGTTACGCGGCCCGTATGTAAACGTTTGCACGGCTGATGATGTCACAGTGCAACGTTGATTAGCGTGCGTAATGGCTAGACGCGTGCTTAGAGGTTCATACGTCGTAAGACGCTTCAGTTACGGACTGCTAAGAGAGACCAGTCGCGCACACTCACCCACTCGACGTTCGCGCATTACGCGACGAGTCAAGAAATCGACGCTTACATTACTCGATGAAATTGTCTTACACTACGTTACGCGGGGTGAAACCTAGGCCTGTGAAAAAAATTAAGATGCGTGTTTACGGCTAAAAAAGACTTGCCTCGGGCTAAATTCGTTGACAGAGACTATTATAATCTCCTTAACTTCGAGAAACGGTTTGAATGCTTTTCGGATCTCGCTCGCTGTTTTAAATCTTTATGTGAAAACTGAGTGCGCGTGTGTGTATGTGCATGTAAATTCGTTATCTCGCAATGCTTATGTAAAGAAATAAAGAAGTGTAGTTACTCTCATCGCTGTCAGTTAATCGTCATCATCATCAAGTCAATTGTCCTACACGGACGACGCGGTGGTGACATCATGTTGTTTTTACGATTAAGCGAAACATTGTGAATTTTACGAACTAAAAATTGTAAAATAAATTCCATTGCACGCGAAGAGTGACAAAAGCACGGGAGGAGATTTTCTACTCAGGGACCAGACACAAAAGTTAATTGGGCGACTTTGCAAAGTCCGGCAAAATTAATCGGGGGGACTTGTCCTGCAGTTAAATTAAAAATTACACCTTTTCAACTTCTTGCTCACTCGCACTCTCGCTTCTGTCGCTCAGCATCGATTTAATTGTATTTCTAACGTGCTTCATCAACCATCGAACGCTTTTCAATGGTGCGTTCAAATCAGAAAAAGGTGTTTATTACCGAATTCGTCATTTTCATATAAAAGAACCCCCCCCATCCCCAAAAAAAACCGCAGATTCTTTAAAACAGAATTTAGAATCCGCGTGTGGTCAATGTTAAACCGCAACCCTCAACGTCTCCATTATTTGAGAGAATCGATAGCAAATTCTGTTAATTTCGACTAGAGAAGAATCAATCTAGCTTGAAGGCATTCCTGTTAAATTTTTGTTAACGAATCTCATACGCCATCACCTGTTTTACACATACACATTCGACACCCGTTTTTAACCAGTAAGTGATAGCCGTCTTGTACACTTTAACTAATTGTTGCTCATTAATTTTGATTAAAAGTATTCATTTTGCGACACATCCGTTTTTTTTTCGGAAATTATTTCGTATTCCGGATTTTTTAACTTTTTTAATAACATTTTCGTCGATGGAAAAATTTTTCCCAATTCTTTTCGGCTAGTTTTTCCGTAATGTTTAAATGTTTCATTTCTTCTTTTGATCGGCATGAGTTTTTTCCAAGCTGAGAACCAGTAAAGAATAAAACACATTTAGCTGCCGTTCGGTTTTTAATTGATCGGAATATTGTTTTGTTGTTTTGGCACACTTTCAATACTGATGGAACACATTTCTGTTTGTTATCCGCCTTCCGCCGTATCTCTTTCTGCGAATACGCACCTTGACACGTGGGCAGGGTGGTGTTTGTGCTCCATTTACGTGTTCTACTTTTATAGCTCTCCCCCCCACGTTGGCCGAACCGACAATGAAGTGTATCATTTTATAATCTGCGCGCGGTTTATTAATTTTCGTACGTTGCAAACGCTATTTTAAACATAACCGAGCAGCTCTGGCATTTGTGCACCGCTAGCATAGGATAGGAGGAGGGAAGCAAAAGTCGCGCCATTTTTATTCCGCGTCTCTGAGGATTCCGAGAAGTTTAGAGACGATTTATGGGTTTTTCGGATTTTTTATGCGTTCGCCTAATGTACGCACATCGTACGTGTATATTGGCAAACCTCGACGGCCATACGAACAACGTAGCGTCAAAGATGGTAATCAATTTCGGTTCGAATGCCCGGTAATTGCTACGCAAATTGCGTAAATGAACGCGTTTTATCGAGAAATAAAACTCGCTCCTCGCGAATTATCGTCTTTCTTCGGTCATCTTATATCTCTTACATGTTCAGCGCGACTGTTTCCCAGTGACCTTCGGCTGTGCCATCTTAGGTAAAGGATGGCCGAAGATAATTAATATTTTTCTGTTTTTTAGCCGGACTTGCGCCATTGACCAGTTTATATATACACACTTGTTACGACGAAGCTCTTCACTAAACGATTGAACAAAAATAGATAGTCTATCTAAAACATACTCGTCTATTAATTCGGTGTTCCATAATGAACTGAAATACTTTTCATATGTAAAACACTTTATTAAGTGAAACACATTTCAACATCTAAAAATTTCTTAAAAATGAAAATTGCCGACTAGTTTCGGACAGCTCGGTCCATAATCGTGGCTATGTGAATAATTGAAAATTTTCAATTATTCACATCGCCACGATTATGGAGCGAGCTATCCGAAACTAATCGGTAATTTTTAATAAATTTTATATGTTTAATGTATATAATAATCGTATTAATCTCTTCCAATATTGAAACTAGAGTGTACTGTATTCCACGTTACTAGGGCGGGGTAGCGTTCTATCGTCATCGGATTTAATTTTGGCCGTTGCACACTAGGAATGTTTCACAGTTCCTACATAGTACTATGTTGCTCGATCGTGTCTATTAAGGGTTTGGCCGGGTCGCAGCCATTTGAAAATGTAACGCGTTGCAAAAAAAGAAAAAGGAACTATTGCCTACGGAATTTTTACAATTTAATTCGACGAGTGGTGCTTACAATTTAATACGTTATATTTCGAACATAATCACTTGAAAAACTTTAATTATTATTAAACCTGATTTTCGGTACTCGTTTTCGGAGTGCACTTAAATTGCACTTGATGTAACGTTAAACGGACAAAATAGTCAATTTGATTTTTCGCTTTTTCTGTTCTTAAAGTGAAACGTATTTCGGTATTCCGTTCAAAAACTTTAACGAGCTAAATTGAGTATTTTCAGTTGCAGCTAAACTGTATATAGTAGCCTGCAATGAGCAGTCGAAAATAGCTACATTGGCTTACAAAATATTTTGTCAGTTTTTATTTCTAAGCCCCCCAATACCGATACCAATAACAATACCAATACCAATACCAATTTTCATCGATTTTTTCTTCCGCAGAAGATGCTCGTGTTAATTACGTATCAAAATTTGAATTCGCCGTTGGCGTGCTGATTAAACGGTTGCTTTTATAAACAAATGTAATAATACGCGCGTTTCCCCCTTATCAGTTAATATTAACGAGAGTTTCGAGTGATTACACTTTTCAGAATGCATTGATAAAACGTTAATATCGTACTTTTTGCTGAATTACTATCGATGAACTGATCGACACACAGCACGTGTGATCGGGGACAGATTCGGCAAGCGGAAGGACAATTTATTTTGAATATTAGATTGTAAGCGGTATATTTAAAGTTTCTCCGTCCCATTTTCCCTACTTTTGTTCCACACACACACACACACACACACACACACACATACATAAGTGTGATTACTGATGTGAAACGATTTGGCAAAATTTGACGACGAAATAGTTCCTAATCGTGTATAATTTCTGTTTCGTTTATTAAATTACAGGTACATCTAGTATACGCCCCATCCACCGGCTGGTAATTTCCATATTCAATTGTCGGAAATTTTTCGGGTAAAGGAAGGTTGAATAACTTAAGGGGATTTTTTGATAACCGAAAATTTTGAAGATGTTTAATTTTAATATTTTTTAATTGGAGTCTGGTCGCATGTGTTGTTCAGCGGCAGAGGAAATTTACGAGTACAGTTTAACGTCAGATATCTCAACTATTTTTTAATCCACAGCAATGTCTCTGAACTCGATCTTCATTACATTACGAGTCTTTTTGTAATTTTCTTGTATATTTAGCTTTGTTTTTTTTTGAAGTGTGTAATTAAAAAATAAAATGTTTAGGCAATCTTTTCATTTACTGAAGGAAAAACATAAATTTCTGTTTCAGGTTCACGGCGAGAGTAAAATACCGGTCCTGCACTCGAGTCATCTTAAGTCGAGAATTTCGAAGCCGTTAGTCAGCTTGTCGAATAAAGTTCGAGCTCATATCGATTCTTCATTGATAAACCATCGGCACTCGTTATCCGGCTCGTCGTTCTTGAATATCCTGAATTCGTCATCGGTCGGCTGCAACGATGGCGGTAACGGGCTGCTATTAAAGAATTGCGAACAATTTTCGCACCTTGTCGTTTCGGAAGAGAACGATAAACCGTCGACGACCACCTTAAGACGACCGACCAGCATATTTCCGTATCCGAACTGGCCGGAAAAATCGGCGGCCGGCAATCTGACAGTGGGCTGTAAAGTTCGCTTGATTAACGGAAGAGAGGGCGTGGTCCGGTACCACGGTGAAACGAACTTCGGAAACGGACTATGGTGCGGTGTAGAACTACTGGACAGTAAGGAAGATTACGGGAATTTGGACAGAGTGGAATACGTTAGGTGCGCCGACTTCAACGGTCTGTTCGTCCGATGCGAACACGTTACCGTACTTGCGGAGAGCGGCGGTCGCGAGCAAATTAAGCAATTCATCAGCGGCGAGGTATCCGACTCGGGACCGCACAGTTTGCTCGGCATATCGGAGGATGCCGCGCCGTCCGGTCGGGCAACGGTCGAACAGCCGTCGGTTTCGTTTCAGTCGTTCGAGAATAAACCGCGAGACGTATCACCATCGGTCGAGCATCCGGAGGACGGCTCGGCGATCGGTCGCATCATATGCGCCAACACTGTCAGCAGTCAACTGTCGACCCCTACTAGTTCTTCGTACGGCGAATTTATTCCGCCGTGGGATCGAAAGTTGCCGAATTCGCGTCATTCCTCTTCGGCCGGGTCTCTGATAATTCACAAGGGGGCAACCATCGGCGGCGCGATATTTCCGGCGTCAGCGGACGGCGGCCTCCCTTCGTCGCTACAAATGAGCAAGCACAGTTCGATCGAGTGCGAAGATAGTCTGGGCATTCTGACGCCGGATCAGATGGCCGAATTCACGGCTAACTGTAGCGAAGGAAGTAAGGCCTCGTGCGAAGACTTCGTATCGCTGAATCTGCGCGAAGAGGCGCGCACTCCGGGCGAAAACGACGACAGCGTTAACTTGGCCGAAATCGATGGCGCTAACGAAGACGCGTTCGAACGAACGGTCTTGGCCGCTGGCGGAAACGACGAGCAATTGTTGACGGTGCCGCCTCCTGCTCGTTCTTCGGACGATAGTCATCGCAGTCACCTCGCCCTTAGCGAAACGGACGAGATGGACGAGAACAGCAAGAGCAGTCAGCCGGGTTTGGACGAAGACGCGAACAGAACCTACTCGTTAGAGGAGTTGCCGATCGACGATATGATGTCGTCGTCGTTCTGTACGAAGGAAGACGACTTCCTGGTGGCGACAACGGCCGACGAGGCCGAGGCCGCGATGGACGCGGGCCTATTCGCCGGAGTCGGGCAGCTACTGAACGACCAACAGCCGGCTACGGCGGCCATCGTCACCAGCGTCACCAGCATCGGTAGCTGGGATAACGGCTATCAAGGCGACGGCGAATGTAGTCGGCCGACCAGTCGCGGAGCGGTCGACGCCGTCTCTCCGCTATCCGCTCACATTCCGGCCACCGTGAAATTGCGAGTTACCGCCGACGGGACCGCAACCGACTCGGACTTCTTCACCGAGAGCGACCCGGACATTTACGAAGACATATCTTCCTGCATGAGCGTCGGCGATCGTAAAGCCAGAGTTATCGACGGCACGTTGTACGGTTCGATCGTGAAGTCCGGCAGTTGCACCGGTGTCGTCGGAAGCGGAACCGGGTCAACAGCGGCCGGCGCTACTGGTACCGTCGGTTCTTCGTGCGGTGTTCAACGGGCTTCGCACAGAGAGGACAGCAGCGGCAACGAAAGAGCTAGCACTGCGGTCGCCACCGCAACCGTTGTCGCGGCCGCCACTGTTAGCGCTCTTTCGGAGGAGATGGACTCGAGCGGTATATACTCGGATGATTTGGAAAAGCGACTGGAGGATCAGATTGTCGTAACGATTACCTGCAGTGGCGAAGAACTGGTACCGCAAGAAGAAACGTTTTCCGATACGTCCGGCAATTCGTCTAATAAGTCTATAAGCAGTCAGCGTAAAATGAAGATAGACGAATCGTGCAGCCTGCTGGACGCCGCTAACAACGATAGCGATCGATTGATCGAAGTGCCTTATAAAAATCAAACCGCCGTTGATATCTGCAAGTATAAAAATAACGGCAAGAAAGGCGCGAAGGCATCGTGCAAAGAGGACGATCGGAATAATAAGTTGGGCGCTTCGGCTGCCAGAAAAGCCGCCAGTCGGAAGCAGGCAACAGGTGGCAAATGGGACGCCATCATGTCGCAGATCGAAAAAAGTCGAACTGAAAACAAGAAAAGCTCGGCCAAACTGAAAGAAGTCAAAAGTAAAATAATCACCACGTCTTCGTCGTCGTCGTCCTCTTCTCGCCAGGCCACTACCACCTCCAGAGATTCTTCTCTGTCTAGTCGGGCCATGACCTATCACCGAAACTGTCCCGAAAACCGGCCGCTGCTGACCAACGGCAATGCTAACAGTCGCAGTACGAACGCCGCTAGAAATAACAAATACTGCAGAAATCTGACCGTAACCTTGTCCAATTCGACCAGATCTCTGAAAGAAAGTTCCTTCAGTAACAAAAACCGAAGGTAAGTATTTTTGTTTTTGTTTTTTTTTTTTTTGCAACACTCCAAATCGGAACTTGTACGATACACGGCAAGTTGCGATTTATCGCCTAACGTTGCCCTTTATTTATCTCGTAATGCTGCAAATTACAAAAACAATTAATTTTACATCAGCGCAGCTAGAAGAATACCATTATACTCTATCCCGAGTTATTATTACATGACGTATTTTTATAGATTATCTAAAAGACCGCTTATTTATTTTTAACGCTGTTAAATTTATTTCGAAATTTTCATCATCATCATAGTTGCTTCTCCTGAGTCAGGAGATTGCATACATTCATATTATTCGTTCCCGGGAAAGAGTTATTATTTTCTGTAAGTTTTTGCATGGCGGATTTATTGGTAGGTTCGCTGTTGTTAATTCTAACCGTCTCCTTCCTCTTATTGATTTTCCAGGAATTTTCCCCTGCACCGCCATCATGAAAATTCCATTTTCTCGGATTTTATGAGCAAGGTATTTCAGTTTTCTATCTTTGATATCTTCCAGCAGTGTTCTCTTTTCTTCTCCTACTTTTGTCAATACAGCGTTATTTGTTGTGTGTGTGGTCCACGATATCTTCATCAGCCGTCTGTAACACCACATTTCCAATGCGGCTATCTTCCTTTCGCAATCTGCTCAAAAACAACTAATTAATTTCGCCTTCTAGCTTTTCTTTAAAATTTTGTCCGATTATTTGAGACAAGTTATTAGCTACTACGCGATGAATTTCAAGCAATTCGCTGACTGCGAGGCATTCGTCAACGACTTCCATAGAGAGGGTTGAATGTAAGCGTAGAAATAGCTAAGGCTTTCAAGAAGAAGGCGTTAAGTAAAAGGAGAAACAAACAAACAAGAGAGTAACAGCGAGACAGTCGCTGTGATCGGAGCGTAAAATCGCGTCATGATAATACCCTCTCGCGGCCTCGTTGGGAGACTGACTTGTTAAAAATGCGGAAAAACGGGGTTGTTAACGACAAATGTTGCCGGGGCTCGAAGTAAGGCGAGTAGTCGAACGAGTCTTGTGAATAAAGCCCGTTCACTATTGCAGCGAGGAATTTCCGGAAAATCGATTACCGTTTAAATACAATGTCGTTGGAGAGAGAAGTATTATCAAAATAGTCGAACTAGATGAAAGAGGCGAGCGAGGAAAAATAGTTTTTTACCGAATTAAACATTTTATATATTTAGAAATAGATTACCTCTAAGTTACCTGTTATTATGTTTTTATTTGCTTTAAATTACAATTAAAAAATTGCTGAAATGGGAAGAAATTAACTGAAGCTGTTAAAAATTTTACGATGCTTCGTAGAATAAAAAGTTTTAATATTTAAAAATAAAACAATGAAAAAAAAAATTAAAATTAATCAGATAAAAGAAAATTGCATTTATTGCACTTACAATTGTTCAAGAACGAATTAGAACATATTAAACAACGATTACGAAAAAAATAAAAAATAAATCACGAATTTTAAAAATTTCATCATCGTTCTTCTCGCTGCAATACTTGTCGTCATGTGCGGTGTGCGGTGCAGTCAAAACACTTTCTCGGAGATACCGATGGGATTTTGGTGGTGCCACACCAGATTTTAATGTCGTGACAGAATTTAAAACTCTGTTTTATTAAAAAAGGATGTTTGAGAAATTATTTTAAAATGGTAAATCATTGATTAACATTCGCTTTTGTGTTTTTTTTGTTTGTTTTTTTGCTCTTCGCTGGAACAAACTCTGTGAAAATGCCTCATGCTTCGTTGAAGTCGTATTATTCACAGGCTTTTGCGGTAATTATTTGGTCTTACGATGTGGAAAAATTTACAACATTTAAGCAGAATATTACGAATATTTTTAAAAATGAAGAACATCGATGTCAAATAGGAATGTGGAAAGAAAGAAAACTGGCGAAAACCTAAACAGAGGGGGGGGGGATATTACTTGAAACGATTAGATTAAATGACAAACGGAAATTCGCTTACTGCACCAGTTTTTGCAGAAATGTAAAGGGCTTCGGAATTTACGAAATTCACGAAATTACGAAATTTTTAAACTGATGTAATTGCCAATTTTTGATAATTCAGATAGTTCTCGTCACTCTTTCTTATTGTCATTTCAATTGGGATAAAAAACTTTGTGCTATAAAAGTGTGTATAGTTTTCTTTCAGTTGGCGTCAATTTTCAATGCAGCTTTCGATTTAAAATTGTTTGCCTCACCTAAAACTCATACAGCTTGTAACATTCTTGTTGAGATCTACATAATGTAATTTCAGTATGTGATTTAAACGTTAAAATACACAATACGGTTCTTACAAGTTATAACGGCGTTTTTTTTTGTTTTTGCTTTTTTTGGTTTTTTTTTTAACGTCCTATCACATAACACAGTTTTACTAAAAACCATATCATTTTCACAGGCTCTTTATATTTATTACGTAGTTTACAGAAGTAAGAATTGGAATTTAGCTAAAATAAGAAAAGATGATGCGACAACATTCATCCAGCATCACTTGGACAAACTATTAATAAATTAGAGAAAAGTCGCAAAATTACAACTTCGAACTATGCGTACAGACGTCGACTTGCCACCGAAATGAAAATAGACCTAGCAACATTTTTAATCATGTTCATCATAAGCGTTTATTGGGAAACTGTGGACGTCAAAGTTAGTAATTTCTGCATGTCCGGTAAAAGTAAATAAATAAAGCTATCGTCTTTTTGTGAGGTATGAATTTAATAGCGGACGAGATTCTAATATTTCAGATTAGCGTTTAGTTTTGCTGAAATTTAAAAAATCATCATCTCAGGTATCTCTTTAAATGCGTAACAAGAAAACGGCTTGAAAGAAGAACTTTAGCGAATAAAAGAAGTAGTGTCAAAAAAAGAAAAAACGAATATTTTTGTTATACTCTTTTAGTTATAGCAAATGCGAAAGTTTTGTTTTTTTTTAATTTTTTTGATCGCACCATTTTACAAGCACCATAAAACTCTACATATACTTTTATAGGTATTATAATTATTAGTTTTTATATCGATAGCAATAAAAAAATTATATATTAGAAGAAAAAAAAACGGTTATCATAGTTTAATATAAAACGTAAACATGTTCACACAGATTTATATACTTAAAAAAAAAAAAAAAAAAAAAAAAAAAAGCGATTTTGCTATCTACGTAATTACTGCAGACTTCATAATGGAACGATAAGTTTAGCCGAAATTGCAAATCACGTTGCATTCTTAAAATAACCTGGCAGTATCATCAATAAAAAAATAAATATTTTTACTCGTCGACGCTAATCAAGAACAAACTCGTTAAAATGTCAATAATATTTAAAGTATCGAATTTCAAATAACTTAATTTTAACACACATAGAATTTGGCTAATTCCGTTCGGAAATGTTGGATGAATACTATACTACTTAAGTAAATCCGAAATAAATTCAAAGGTGGGGGACATATTGAGATAGTAAAACAAAGAGTGCACACACATACGGATCAGTTTAAATTGCAGGTATCAAAATAATTAATTTCTGAAACATTTTATGTTACATTATTGTTAGCTAAAAATAATTTTAATTCATTCTTACTGAATAACTGAGAATGCATATTATGTATATATGTTCTCATTAGTTCCGTTGGATTTAGTACTATTATGGAAAGCTTAACTTCACAATCCATGATACCTTATCAAGGATATCCATGGGACCTACTTTACTTTTACTATATTGCGTTCTTGTATTTGGATAAATTCAATATTGATTTATTAGTATTTCTCTTAAAATTTTCTATTAAATTAATTCCCCGTTTTTAAACTGATTTTTGTAAAACGTTTAGATAACAAAAGTTTACAAGCAGATATATAGCGAAAAGTAGTTTATTCCCGCTATTATATTGTTATTGTCTGTTGACTGCATCGTGAGAGAGGAGCTCTGCCCCCGATAGCTCATAAATTTATTCGAAATTTATTGTCCTTTTAACAAATAATAACATGCATTCAAAAAAACAGCGGAAACCCGCGAAGCAGAATTTCAACAGTAGATATTTACTAGCTTTTGTTACGTTTTTTTAAACAAAAAAAAAAGACTAAGGAGGTGGAATTTCGAGCACGTAAGTAGGGAACACAGAATTAAAAAATGAATGATGATAAAGTGAAGACGAATTTGAAAAGTAAAAGTTCGTTGAACTATTCTAAAGATGGAAAAATACGAATAAAACGAAGTTTAGAAATTTCAATAGTATGAATTTTTTTTTTTTTTTTTTTTTTTGAGTTACCTTTTTGTTATAGATTACAGGCTGTTGCGACAGGATCTTTTTAGCGTGATAGGAAGTTCCGGCTGCGATGCTTTGTTCGATTTTCGCTTGATTCTGACGAATGGTGCGCACGGTTGACTCGTTCAGGCCGAATTTCTTCGCGACCGAAGTGATCGACTCGTCATTGTCCAAACAGTTTAAAATTCTCATTTTTTGTGCCAAGGTGAACGCTTTCCGTCGTTTTTTCATTCTACTGTCTGCCAGTTTCATAACTGGATTCTTTTTCAATATCGGAACAGACCGTTTGAATTTTATCGAAAAACAAATTAAAAAGCGCCAAAAAGGAAAATTTTAAATTCGCCGCACTGATGAAGCACAACCAATCGCAATGGGCGCGTAATATTTTCAGAACGGTGCAAGCACATTGCCAAAAGCCGCATCTGCGGTATATCTGTTAAAAACGGTGAACGCTTAAACGACCGTATCGCGTTCTAGGCTTAACGTTATCGAACGGTGTAACGTAACGAATTAATTTTTAATTGTCGAAGTCAGGTATAGCACGATAGGATGGTACTGGTGACGACCCAGAAATGAAAGTCTATCGATTGCGTAGCAAGAAGCTCTATTACGCTTATCCGAAGCGTTCCTTAGTTTCCGCGAACGCGTTTTGTCCAATGTTCCTTACCTGCGCTCCCTTGTACAGCGTTATTTCGCACCCGCGCTGGCTTCTACCCTAGGCCGGCTCTTTCGTTCGCAGCGTTACACCACCTCTCTATTCGCTCCACGTTTGTCCACGTTGGAAAAGTAACAGCGTTCTAAACGTCGTCGTGCAATACACCACGTTTTTACATTCGACACGTACTTGCTTGAAAAGTAGACGAACAACAGAGTTTGTCGTTGTTGCTTTCAGATGGTTAGTGTGCGTACCTTAAAAATATTTTCCTTCTCATCTAACGGCCGCGGGTAAAATCGGTCGTTACCTCTTGAAAGAAAAACACGTAGTTCGTTTTATGCTTACGCGCTATAATCAATCGCGGGATATTTCGTGGAAATTCCAGCAGCGCGTCTGTTTTGGATTTTTCGATGTCCCTTGTCGCTAATACTGTGCACCTCAGAGTATCGAGATTGTGTGTATTGTTAATAAGTTGGAAACTACTAACATCATTGTCATAATAATAATTTGGCTATTATTTGCGAGCAGCGGACTGATAAAACGCCTTAAAAATTATTCATTACGTATAGGAAAATCGCGAGCACATTAGTTTCACGAAATGGGTACTCAGAATTTTTCATTTTTAATATCGAAAATATATCCAGATGTTTTCGGGGTTTGCTTAGCCCCGTGCAATACGCGCAGTCAATGATAATATAACATTTGTAGAAATCCGATATGACGCTGCAGAATTAATTGGACGATTTTAAAAGTAAATTTATTTATAATTTCACACACTAATGCCGATCAAAGCGTATATTCCAACTTTAACGCGACTATGTAAATGCCCCCTCCCTGCACAAAGATCGTCGCAGTGTGCGCGCGATAAAGTAGAAATAAGCGATAATAAATTCCTTTGCAGGGTATAACGATTGAGATGATTTTATTAGTGTATTTATATATACATTTTTAAAAATCTGTCGAAAAAAACAATATCGATAGTCGCGTGTACCCATAGCTCATATAATTCGTTCTCTCATACATCGAAAATGTATACAAAAAGCATGTGCTCCTATATAATAAAGGGATTGAAGATTACGCGACCGGACTCATTTTTATCTGTCTATTAGAATTAACAAAATACTTATTATGCAGACTTTGTAAAAAAAGCTCATCAAAATTTTCCCAAAATTAGCGCAATCCCGTAATTTGCGTCGGGTTCCATTGTTGTAAGTAAAAACACGAACTTAATTTGCAATTTTTGGTGTATTTCGGTTTTTTTCTATGTAAAAATTAAATAACTTAAAAAGTGTTGAGTCAATGCTCCTTGCTGGTGAGCCCAAAAAGAAAAAGAAGAAAAAAAATGCCCAGTCAACAGTTAAAAAAATATATAGGCAGTAGTAAAGTATAACGAATTAAGGCCGCTAACAGTGTGTAAATGTAAAACAGTCTATTCCGAAAATGGGATTAACTTTTTATATGATAAACGTGTAAGTTTAAACACATAACAGTTGTCCCACAAAAAAAAGAAGGGAAAAAAAATTACCTCGACTAATGAATACAAAAAGCGGGTAGAATACGTAAAATACCCATAAGTACTCAAAACACTCTTCGTTTAAAAAAAAAAAGAAAAAAAAAATAACAGAAACACCGACGCGTTTTCGGAGTTTTGCGAGCTATTGCTTGATGCTTTAATTAAATCGAATATTTTAAAAGCAGTAGTAGTAGTAGTAGTGGTAGTACGGTAGCCTAGTAGCTAAGGTTCTTGGCTACCAAACCAGAGGGGAGTCATAGGTTTTCGGGACTTGTCTAGTTCCGAATCCAAGCTGTTGTCCCAGTGGTACGTACCTAATCTGAAATTGAATATTGGTTATACCAGAGAATTATCTGATGGTAAGTAAAGGTCGATAATCCAAAAGTAGAAAGGAACTGGTCCCGATATTCTCTGTAGATCCATTAGGTTCAATGCATTGTGAAAAGCTTAATTTTATAATTAAAGATATATGGAACTTACTTTACTTGCTTTTTTTTTGTTTTTGAATAATAAAAGTATTTGGCCAAATCGCTCGAATGAAATAATTAACTCAGCGCTTTATCGGTTAGCATGTTACACTGAAGCACTGAATTAACAGAAGCCTATAAGAGAAAAAGAAATGTGAGCCCACAAATTTATAAATAAATAAGTCCCGGGAAACAGTGAAAGTGGAGGATAGAAATCAAGTGAGCGTCGATAAGTTTTTGAATAAAATTCACCAGTTTATCGTTCCATCTCTTTCAATGAGATGACGCTAGCAATGACTATAGTCCAATGATAGCTCTTCTGGTAGCTTTCAGCATTAATAGTCGCAGTTGTAAATAGGCCCCTAATGCGAGCACATGAAAATACACCGACCTTTTGCCGGTAAAAACTTTTTTCGACGTAAGCATTACTGTAAACGCGATAATTTTTAATTTTCTTATAAATGTAAACAATTTTAAAATGACCATTAACATTCGGTTATCAGCAACCGAATGTTGCTGATAACTGAATGTTAATGGTCATTTTAAAATTGTTTACATTCGTAATATAGTGTGGTTTACGGCAGAAAAATATTTATAATTTTAATTTTGTATTTTAGGGAAACAACAACGCTTCTTATTCATGGGGGGGGGGGGCAGTATTATGTAATATAAAGTTAAAAATTAAAAATATAAACAATGAAAACAAAGAAATTACCGAATTCAGGTTTAAAATTTCATTTACAACCAAAAATATCTTTTATAATAAATTAATTATTTAACAGCACAATAAATAACTCAAACATATATAAACAATCAGGAATTTACAAAATAATATGCAATATAATACGTGTAATAAAATTGATATCTGACAGACCCGTCGAAATTACAATGTCACAAATTGAAAATATGTTTATGCATACACCGAAGGGCATATTGAAAAATCGCCACTAGCAGTCCACTTAATACAGAATAAACGTAGAATAACATTACAAATAGAGTGAAAAATCGAAAAATCTTAAAAATAATCTCCAATTATAACTTGTTAAATTTTGCCGAAGCATATAAACAAAAATAAATTAATAACTTTAAACGTAAATAAATCGGACAACAATCCATTATTAAATTATTTAATTTTTAAAATCGTTTATTTTTATTTTATTTGTGCGATAATTATTAAGTTTCGATATTTCATCTGTAAATCGATTTCAGTTACGCGACTTTAATCATAACCTGTAATTCAATTTTGTTTTCATTGTTTATATTTTTAACCTTTTTGGAGGAGCGTTGTTGCGTCGAAAATATCGCGAGATATTTTTTGAATTTTTTAAATTTTTGATTTTTTATAAAAACTTTTATAGTGTTTAATAATTTTTAAAATATCAATTTAAAAAGTTACCAGAAGACGTATTATAATTATGTTAAAATTGAAATTGTTTTGCTTTACTTCCATCATTCATTACAATGATCTGGCAGTTTCTCTCGTGCTTTTTTACTTATAAACTACACAGTTCAGATAGTGTGTCTCCTAATTTTATTACAATTCTGCAAGTTTGTGTTAAAAATTACGCAAAAGCGCACATTTACTGCGATATACATTATTGGTATGCTTGGCTGTTACATTGTTCAATTTACTGCAGCATTTTCGTCTTTTATTGTTATTCTTTTATTTCTTTTTTTTTCTTTCTTTTATGGTCGTGGTTGTGAGTAAGAAACACACAGTCAGTTTCCAATTTATTTTAACGAGTTTATGATTGATTCCCCAATTTTCCCGATATTATTCTGTTCAATGCGGGGTTTTCACGATCTTGCTTATGTAGACGCAGTCTGTATTGTTATATAAACAGATGTTGTTCTAATTTGCTGTCACTGTCAGCTGTAAGTATCAAGCTTAATCGGCTAAAACCGAAATTCAGCAGAGATTGCGTCGTGTGTGTCTTATTGACAACGGCCGATAGCATAAGTAACTAGTCCCCAGGGCGGTGGGCTTCGTTCAAAAGCTGTGCCCCGCAACACTGTGTCGAGGGAAGATTTTATAAATCTGGCTAAAATTAGGCAGAGCAACTAATGCGGTGATCTATGCAGAAGTGTTCTGGGAACTTCTACGTAGTCTTTGTTAATTGTTTTCTCGCGTTAGACACATACGTCAGACGATCGAAAATCGTTACCATAATCTGATCGCCATTAGATACGAAATTTTTTATGCCATTTGGCGCGTGTTTTTTTTTAAATACTCGGATTTCTTTTACCGTAGTCGCGATTAATTTTTCAATTATTCCTATATTTTTTGTCAGTCTATATAGAATTTGTGATATTTCGACAAATATATGCGTTACTCAAGTTTTGAATCTCTTGAACATGGCGATCGCTGTGAGGTCTCTTGGCTGTGGTGCGAAATTATATTCGAGTTTTCTGGTTTTTTTTTTCTGTCTTTCAAAATACCATGATCTAGTCGGATTCAACAAAATTTATATTTTTTTTTATCGAAAAATAGACAAAGGAAGAAGCCTAATGCTCTGATAACAACAAGTTTTGTTCTTTTGTAAAGCACCGACCTTCGAAGGTTTCAGATACATTCGTTGTTAAAGTGCACAAGTAAACTAAATTACAGAGATTTTGAAAATGACACAAAATTACAGAATTTTATTTATAATTTATCCATTATTGGGGACATATAAGTAAAAAAAGAGAGCATCGGGAATCACGCACAGGATCCGAAACGCAGCGGGAACTACACACCCGAAATTAAATACTAGACCTTGAATAGCCCACCCGCTGAAAATCGGAATTGCGCAAAACTTTGAAAAGGAAGGGTCGAGTTTTATTAAATCGGTGAAGCAATTAAATGAATAAAAGTCGTTCTTTCAGTGATTTCCAAATTTGTCATTAATTATTTCTTAATATTATGTAAGATTATTTAGTATATCATATACACTCAGTGTACCGAACAATCGTATTAAGGTGATTTCGAAATCAAAGCTACTCAATAATTTCGGAACAGTTTAACATACAAATCAAAATTGTACACATAAGTATAACAATTGAAACGCTCTTTGAGGAATGTATAATTCTTGGATAGCCGATTTTCTGGATGCCGAAAAATAAAGAAAAAAAAGCAATCAAGAATATATCGAATATAGGCACTTAAAACTACCTAAAAAATCATCTTTAAAGATTCGTAACTTCACTTACCTTCTCTTCTACATAAAATGTGTTCCATTAATGTTCCTTTACAGGTCGCTTCCTTAATTCTCAAGCTTTTCTACAATAGATCAATTCAGCTCTCCACTGCCTTCTTTTCAGAGTCTAGAGTGGTCTTTCGGGGTCTTCCGCAAGGCTCATGTCTTAGCCCTACTCTCTTTAACATCTATTTCCATAGCCTAGCTACACTTCAGATATCATCTACTTCCTTATTCTTTGCCGATGATATACTCATCTACTCTTCCTCAGTTAATCTTTCTTCCGCCGTCGTGGAGCTTAACAACTCTCTTTTCTCTCTGGATAATGCGTTATCCGATCTTCACCTTTTTACTTCTCCTGAGAAATCTGCAGCTATGGTTTTCACTTATCGTCCTTATAGTCGTTCCTCAGTCAATCTATCCGTGTGCCATCTTCCTATTCCTTTAGTTAGTTCTGTCTCCTACCTTGGCATTGTTCTTAGCAGTAACTTGTCCTTTCACCATCACATAAATTATCTCTATACGTCGGCTCTCAAGAGGATTAATTGGTTGAAGGCTCTCTCCTCCCGTAATTGGGGTGGGAATCCTTATATCCTTCTGATGCTATACAGGGCCACTATCCTTTCTAAATTCGATTATTGCTCGTTCCTTTACGCCAGTGCTCCTAAATATCTTCTCCTTAAACTTGATAAAATCCATAATATGTGTCTCCGTCTTTGTATCGGTGCCTTGAACTCCTCTCCTATTGCAGCCATTTTGGCAGAAACTGGTTCCTGTCCTTTATTCATCCGAAGATTTCATCTAGGTGAACGATTTCTGATTAAACGTCTTCATATTTCCAATTCCTACTTGCTTAATTCCTACTGGTTTATATTCAACAACTGACGTTTCTCTCCTCGTAAAACCCCAATCCTTTCCTTGATTTCTTCACGACTCAGGGCCTTCTCTCCTTCTATTCTATCCTACGACAAATGCCCTTATTTTACCTATAATTTCCTAGATTTTATTTACTCACCCAGTTTACTTTTTCTTCCTTCGTATGTCAAGTCTCTTCCCTCTCCCGCTGCTCATAACGAATTTAACTATGTTTTATCCTCCCTCTTTCCTTCTTATACCTTAATTTTTACAGATGGCTAAAAGTCAGCTTTGGGGGTTGGGGCGGCTTTTACTTTGCCGGATTTCGGCTATTCTGAGTCGTTCAAACTCCCCTCGATCTCCTCCATATTCCTAGCCGAATCTATTGCGATCTTACAGGCAATCTTTTTTATAGCCTCCTCTAACAATATATCCAAGGTTCTCTTATCTTCTGATTCAAAAGGCGTTTTACAAGCCATTGCTACTCCCTTTCCTAAATCATCCGCTGATCCTATCGTGCTTCACATACGTTCCTTAATCTCACATCTATTTCATTCCCGTTCTGTCCGTATTGATCTATTGTGGATTCCTAGTCATTGTGGAATTTCGGGCAACGAGTTAGTCGACTCGTTGGCACGTTCGGCTGGTTTAAACGGTCGCTTTATTAGGCATTTCCCAGCTCAAAGTCTTCTTACTCTTTCCTCTCGTTGCCACCGTGACTTCTGATCTCTATCCTTCTTCTTTTTCCAATCCTGCTTCCTTTTACTCATCCATACAACCCACTCCTCCTCTTTTTCCGTGGTTTCTTGATTTCCCCAACATGAGGCGGTCAACTATTTCATCCATAATTAGACTTCGGTTAAACCACAGCTTGCTTCCTGCTTCGCTCTTTCGTTTCTCCATTGCTCAGTCTTCTCTTTGCCCATTTGATCCGTCAGAAGCAAACTTCGTTTGTGATGCGAACCACATTTTACTTGAATGTCCTTCCATTTCTTCAGAACGCGCGATACTGTATTCCGGTCTTATGCGTCTTATCCTACGCCCTACAGCGCTTAATGCTTTCTTTTCCGTCTCCCTTGGTCATTCCTTTGTTAGCTTCTTTCGTATGTTCCATTTGTAAAATTTTTCCTTTATAATTATTAATACTATCATACCGTTGAAGTGAGTAACGTCCTTAGCTGACATGCTCAAAAAAAAAAAAACTTCCGATCCATTAACCCATTAACCGAAATTTGAAGTACACATGAGAAAAAGTCAAAACATTTTAATAACGTGAATCAGCAAATTCATTTAATCGCTCCGGTACCAGCCATCGGATTAGCCGAAAACAATAAAAAAATAGTAAATTCTCGTAAGTCGTATCTCGGCTATCGAACATGAAGAATAAAACACATCTGAAATATTCATTATATTATTCATTCATTATTTATTTATTCGGCACCAATCACATGTCACAAATATTATCAGCTAACTTTTAGCAATACTCAATTCGTCATCAGAGTCAAAACACACATTGAGGCAGCATGGAAAACTTAAACTATAATATATCGAAACGCGAAAGATATCATTAATTCCAAGCATCTGATTGGCTTTTCCGGACCATTCATCATTAAAACACGGCTAATTACTGCAGCTACGATCGATTTAAAAGCCGTCTTCTCTGTTAAAATTTCCACATTTTTCTATTTCAATCGCCTCTCGGACACTTCCCCGAATCCATTATCCCGAAGAAAAATCACATTTTTCCCTGAAATAATAACGCCCGAATGAAAACACATTACCTTATTATGCAACTACAATATTGTGATCAATGATACGCAAATAGTCAAGTGCAGTGTCTGCTTGTACTGGTCATATTTGGTCGAATTCCTTCAGAGCATAACACAGATCTGGGTGGTGTTTACCGAATACCACCCGAAATCTGTTATGCCAGCCCTCGCTTGCATTATTAGTGCGATGACTCCTGCTGACCGCTGCTTCGTACTGGTTCCAATAGCAGGAAGCGTTTTCCGTGCAGAGTATGCTGGTGCTCTTCTGGTAAGACTTCCAATTCATCGAGACTCCTCGGGTTTGGCGGTAATCGTCGTTGAAATCGTCGCCGACGAATTCTTCACATGCTCTTTGCTAGAGTTTCTCTCTCTCTCTCTCTCTCTCTCTCTCTCGGGTAGTTAATTTAATACAAGTTCGGAGACGTCTGCTAGCTCTGTCCTCAAGATCTGTGTCGGAGCTTGTTCAGGATAGTCTGCACCTTCCGCTTCAATGTTTGAATTAGCAGTTGCGCAATGTTTTCTTCTCTGTTCGGCGGATGCATATGGTTCAACTGATTGTGAGTGGGCCCTTTTATCACGACAACGTTATTATCACTGAACGGTACGTTCGTCACTGCACGTGACGTGACCCCTTGCTTTGCACGAGACGACAATTCCAGTGTACATTAGTTCATCACGAGCTTCATAAACGAAGCCATCTACAAACAATTTTCCTCCTACAATTTTCGCCATGATTGTGCACTTTTCTGAATGCATGCCCAACGTCTGCAACGGAGTATATCACCTACTATTACATTTCGTGGAAACGTAAATATAATTCAGTATTCGGAAATATATTGCTTCGGGTATTATCGGTATTTGCGACAAACTTTTTTCGGGAATTTGTCATTCGGAAAAATATTTTTTGTCTGCGGAATTATTCTTCGGAAAAATCGATTCGGGAAAATGTCCGTTAATCGCCTCTCTTCTTATTAACTGCTTTCCCGCATTTTCAATCCTGACCCAAACCTTTTGGAGTGTCGCTAAATTTAATTTCGTGTTTACTTTTTTCTTTCTGTTCGGACACAGTCGGCTTTTCTATACGGGCTTGTATTTGCAATCCGCTTCGTATTCTTTAATTCGCACCTGTGTAGGCCTATCAGTTTTTCCAGTGTAACTTAGTCCACATAAACACGAGATGCCATACATTCAAGCGGCGTGTAATTTAGTAAGTTATCTTTAAATGTAGTTAAATTACCTGTTTGTTAATATTTATAAATGTAAAATAAATAAATACCTCAGTGACAAACAAAAGTAAGTATAAAATTAGTTACTTTAAAAAATTAAAAACAATACCTTATTAAACAGGCATAACCCATCATCGGCTAACAATACAGAGTGTACTCAAATAAAACTAAAATCACTATTATTTTGTACTTATTTTTGTTTGCTAATGAGGTATTTATTTTATATTTATATGTTATCTTTGTTATTTTTTAAAAAAATTTTTAATTTTACTTTCAAAACCTGATCTAATTCTAATATACCGCAGAGTGACATGCGTGTTGAACTCTTCTTGCTTATAATTTCCTTTCTATTTTTCCTACATTTTTTTTTATCACTCTTATCGTTTCTTCTTTATTGTATTCGTTCTCAATTATCTCGCGTGTTTTTTATATTGTCTATTTCCTCTTCGATTTTTCCCTTCCTGCGTAGTTTTCCGGCTCTTCTAATTAACGTCCTAAACACTCCGTATTTTTGACTAGGACAGTGATGCGAATCTTTCGTGTGGGTTTGTTTTCGAAACGCACAAGTAATCATTTATATTAGGAAAAAAAAATTAAGTATTAAAATTTATTTTTTAAAAGTTCTTGATTATAAAATTTACTAAGAATTTCTTCATCATGCTCAGCTCCGATGCAATAAGTTATAGGATTTGTACAGAATATCTTATTTATTAAAAGATTTCTCAATCATCTTATATTTATTATCAAAAAGTTTCTTATAAGCAAAGATTCTTTCTCTGTCTTTTATTTTGAATTTTGCAGCTAGTGCGATTATATTTGTATTTATTTAATTTTATTAAAATTTCTTCCTCATTTATCTTTATCAACTCTACAGATATTTCGGGGAATTACACTCTTCTAATATTTTTTGTAAAATATCATACCATTTAAAGATATTTCAGCAGACTACTTGGAAGTGTCTTTATTTTTTACGTCGCTTCCGTTTCTAGTAAGTTCAACATCAGAAAGCAGTAGGCTAAATATTCCTATCCCCGTAGCGCATGAAATTTTATTTTTCAAACATGTAATCTGTAATTTCTATGATTTTATAAGAAGTGCACACACATATGAGAGGAAAAAATCACAAATCACTTGTGATACTAACGCTGCAAGTTGCGGTATCTACTCGTAATAGAATTTATCATAGAAGTTAGACAGATTTAATAAAATACCGAATGTCTTAACAACAATTACTGAAGCGAACTAAGTTACTACTTGCCAGCGATAAACACGCAGCTATTAATAATATCAAAACCGTATGCTACTTTGTAAAGATGACGAAACTATAAGAAAAAAAAAAGATATGCGTGTGTCTCGCAGACGAGCGCGACCTTCGAAAGGTTAAAAACGATTACGGAAGGATTAGTGTTAGTGATTTGTGAGGATTTTTATAATAGCGCAATATAAATTCGAATTTTACTAATTAGATAGCGGTGTAAGAGCATGACACGATTAGCTAGAAAAATAATATTGTTGATATTTTTATATCGCTGCGGGCGTATAATATTATTAATTTACGCTTTCTTCAGTCGTCATCGGTCTGTAAAATCCGCGTCCTGCCGTTAATTTTTTTCCTGTAAAAATTAAACGACACAATTAGTCTTACCTGCAGAATGTGCCGAATAGCGTAAAAACGTTTCAATTGTACCTTCTGATTCGCTAAAATGTTTAACACCTAGCTCATCTTAGATTTCGGATCGCATTATTATCGCCGTAGTTTCTCCAACTGTTTTAATTGTGTTTACTACATACTATTCTTGTTTGACCAATCAAATTTTTTTCTTATTGTACACCCTTGTTTCCGAAGATATTACGGATTTCTCGTCACCGACCAGCTTCTTGGTCGATAATGGTAATTTCTCTTTTCACCCGCTCTTCTTAATTGGCGAATTACTTTTCTTCTAACAGATTTACTTTCCTGCTAGAATTCGTTAATTACATGTCGCACAGACTTCAAGCGTGTCTTTTGACCTCGTTATACTATTAATTTCATCCGTTTCTGAAACACCAGTGCGAAGCTCTTCTCGTTTTCCCATCTATATTCGGAACATCTGATATTTTCGAATTTATCATAAAATTACGCACCTTAGCTTTGCCGAACGGACCAATTACGCTTATCTTCAATGTTCTAATCTGAAATTTCGTTCACACCACTTTTTTTTCTTTTTTGTTACTAAATTTATTTATTTTAAACCTAATGTTAACCTATCCCATTATAACGCTGCCAGCTGGCAACATAACTTATAAAGAGTATAAAAATACGCGAACGAATGGGTTTTTTAAAGTCTTAACATATCGAAAACAGATGTTAAAATTTACTTTTTTCGAGCAGCGTTTGCAGCTTAACTAAAATTAGTAAATATTTTATTCGTTGACTTTTCCGTTTTTAAAAAAATTGTTATTATTTTTATTAATTATTGTTATTATTATTGTTAACTTCTATTGAAACTTTCAACCGTTATATTTCATCGAGGTTAAATATTGGTATGCTCCGTGCAATTACATGAAGCATATTACCCAGAAGTAACATATCACATTATTAATAAAATATCTATAACAATAATGGTTCTTAATATTACTTATAAATATTCGTTCACGAAAATATTCTCGCATGCACAGAGTGCTTAAAGAATATATTCATCCTCCGTGACCACCAATTACAAGTCGTCTAGATGGAAATATGAATAAGTATACTTCCATTATGTTTGATATTGAAAATCAGATTTAAACTAATTGCAAATACTTAATTTTGTTATCGAAGTGTATATCAATTTCTGGATATTCAGTGAGTAATGTAACGGATGGACTGCAGACCGAATCGGAGAACTCAATGCACCCGAGTTTCGACAAATAAGCGATTTTTCCTGTACTAATCAACCTTGGTACTGTGAGAAAAGTATCTATCGTCAAATAGATACTCATATTCGTATATATCGTGTGTAAATTTTAATTCAGGCATATTTCCGTCTCGCATGTGTAAGGTTTTAAAACGTAATAATTTACGTCCAGATGGTTCGTATACTGTGAGTAAATTTTAACCATGCGGGGAAATAAAGATATTTTAAGAATTTCGACTGAACATTTTCCAATAATTTTATTATACTGATCATAAAAGGGATCATCCCATATTACCGAACAATATTCTGAGGACGTACAAGTGTGCCATATAAAGAATATACGAAAATAGTGTTTTTGTATTAATGAACATTGTTGAATTTCTAATAATGAACCCAGTAATTATATATGCGAGATTAGTGATGTGTTTAATGTGCTCGTGAGTAATTTACTTTACTGTCAATGTATACCCCAAGATCCCGTACTACACGGTTAACATTTTTTTAGTGCTAGATCCATTCATAATATAATTGTGCATGCATATGTTTCTCTTACGGGAAAATTTTACATGTACACATTTACCGAATAATTGAAAGGCAAATTATTCCGCTGACTCCGCTCTACTAGTTTATCTAAATCACTTTGTAATGTAATGCAGACAGATTCAAATGTAATTGGTAAATATATCTTTAAATTGACGTCCGCGAATAGTAGAAATCTTGATTTAAACGAATCACCGACATCATTAATAAAAATTAAAAATAGTAGCGGACCTCAATTCGAACCTTGCGGAAGTGGGCATATAATTAAAAGAATTGTAACCATTGTCTGCTAGACGTAATATTTACGCGAGTAGAGAGGTATTATTACAAAATGTTCGGATAAACCATACGGTTTTTAACTTGCTCAATAACAAGGAATAGCTTAGTTTATCAAACGCTTTGGAGAAATCCGTGTAAACGCAATCAACCTCATATCCGCTATCCATTCAATAATTTGGCTGATATATGTCGATAAATCGATTATAGTAGATTTATACCTCACGAAACCATGATGTTGTTCAGGAATAATTCTACTAATCATAAAGAAATAAATTCTTGAATATATTATAGACTCTAATATCTTAGCCGGGGTCGATAATAGCGTAATAGGTTGATAAAATTGGTAATCAATGTTCTCTATCATCGCTTTTAAAAATTGGAACGACTTTACCTATTTTAAATGACTCTGGCCAAATTCTGGAGGTAACGATTAAATTGAACCTCGATACATTAGTGGTCTTTCTAAATTATTTGCACAAAGTTTGAATATTATCGGAGGCAATGCGTCAAGTACACATATCCACTTGAGTTTTAAGCGCTTAACAGCATCATGATACATTCGTGACACAAGTAACTCTAGGTTTAATTTTATATAATATTTACGATCACTATCCGTGGATGAGATATCGGTTATTTCATTATTCTCTGAGTGCTCAAAATGTTCAGCAAAAGTATTGGTAATGGTTTTATGCTATTTAAAGATACCTCTGTATTAAATTTTAATATATTGGGCATTACACCCGCATTTTTATTACGTGCTGCATAACTTCAAAATCTATTAGCATTTGAATAAATACTATGCTCGACATTCGTACGGTATACGGAAAAATCCCTCTTTATTATTAAATAATCTCATCTAGCACCTGTTTTTTGATAAATTTTTCTAAACTTATTCTTGTAGCTGAGTTTATTGATTATGTCTCGCGTATACCATACAGCATATCTAGATCTTATTCTCTATTTTTTTGGTGCCGTACTGTCAAGTGTATCATATATTTTCTTATAGAAGTACTCACATATGTCTCATTTGGAAAGTGCACTTAAATTAGATTTCTTAAAATTATACCGCCAAAATAGTAATCTTCTTTATGTCGGCGGCATTTCGAGATTCTTATATCTAAAGCTGGGAGTGATACTTATCTTCAGGAAGTAACCCGCCTATGGAATTTTCGATCTCTATATTAAACGAAAGGTTGCTTAATACAATATCTAAAATTTTACCCTGAAAACTGAATATTTTGTTTAGCGTTTTTAAATTATTCAATCCAAGGAAATCTACGAATCTCATGACATCAGTATTATCCGGATGATCCAAACCGATATTCTCGTTATATTGAAATCACTTATTCTATTAACACGTTACAGTTTATTACATATTTGTTGAGTATTGTGTCATGTACAGCCCCTGATAAAAACTATCACACGTTAAAGCTTCCGTGGACGGGGCGATATATAAACACATCCTATTATTATTGAAAACCATGTCGTCAGATTAACTACTCTAACCCATTTCTAGTCAGTTTCAATGCTCATAATATAAGGGGAAATCATACAACGTCAACACAAACATTATTTTTAATTGCTACTCCACCTGCTCGTTTCATAAATATATTATATTTGATATCCACTTTGTGTAATTTCATTATCGAAAATTCCGTCGTGCAAGCAAGTTTCAGTTAATGCAATAACATTTGCATTGCCACTCAGTGCGTTACAATTAAATTCTTTTAGTTTTATATTAATCCGCCGTATGTTTTGATAATAGACATTCAAATTCATTTGATTCCCGTGAGAACGGGATTATTGCGAATTTTAAAAGCAAAATGGATGAAGCGATGGGGGATACAATGATGTTGTATATTAAGGAACTATCCGACAAATTAATTACCCTGTAAGACGTAAGTGACATATATACACCTATATAACTATAAGAACATACGTAAAGAAACCAGAAAAAATCCTATCCATATTACGTAAGAAAATAGATCCATGTTAAGTTATCAATAAAGAGTCACACTTATGCGTATAATTCAAGCATTCTGAAAATCCATTTCATTCCGTATTCGTAGAACCGATCAGTTTTTTTCATTAAAATATTACCCTATCTCTAATGCGCACATACTTGATAAATTATCCTTTGCCTGCATACGTTCGGTCCAAAGTAACTGCTTATTGAACGACGTTAAATTTTCTCGAATGTAAACACGACACTTTCACTATCCGAACAACCATGTACCACTTGTTTATGTTGAACCGGAATCCCCTTAATGCAGTTTTCAGTTCATCAGCTCCTTTCCGCTTAATCGTCATTAACACTACCGGCCTTTTTATTCGGCACTCGATGTGTGTATTGCTTTGATATCATCAGCTCGCAACTCAACTTCAACAGTGTTAATTGCAATAACCGACAATTGCTCACTTTATGACGGCTGAATTCCGTGCAATTCAATATTTTTTCTTCTGCCATGTTCATTAATTCTTATTTGTAAATTACGAATTGTTTCTTGCTTTGCTTTATTGTTCATTAATAGTAATTCTAATTTCTCTTTTAGACTCTGAAAACGTCTTTCTAATCGCTCCAATAATATTACATCCGTTTGCTTCAAATAAATAACATCTTTTTGCAAAATACCCTTACAATGATAAAGACATTTCTCCAAGTACTTTTAATCGCCTGGTTATTTAGTTATAACTGTTAATTTTTCATGTTGTTGGGTCAAGGCCGCTGGCGCGCCCAGGGTAGGGAAAAAAAAAAAAAAAACATTTTTATTAGTTTCTTTTAAAATTCTCTAAATTAAATCCTGCTCAGATGTAATCAAATTGCTTCGCGCAGGCGCTGCATACAATATTCAGGAAAAGAAATTCACCACATCTATCACAGCCCATCATCTCGATTTATAGGTAAATATGATTATTTCGAGTATTCTTATCTTACCGAAAAAGAGCGATAACAGCCTACCGAGATAAACGTTTTTGTTTAAACAAAGCCGAATATTTATCACTCTGAACGAACAAAGAAATACACAACTAACCCAACGGAGAGCGTAGTCTAAAAAATAAGGTTAGATTGTTATGTAAAAATGACGTATATATATATATAGAAAGATCGAATATCAACGAAAGGGAACGAAAGAAGAGATGTAATTACAGAAAGTACATTTGTTTCATTTCGACTCACCAACAAGAGACGGATTGTTTAAGTATTAAGACGCGGCTGATACTACTGATGATAATGTTTCTTTCGATATCATCAGGTTGAAACGATTGAACATGACTAATTGTGTAAATATAATGTTTAATTAGTTTGAAAAATTAATGTATATTAAGTTTTCAAAAACTGCCAGAAGCCTTTTCCCTTCTAGACTTTATACTTAAAAGGTTCGAGAAAATCTGATTTGTGCAAATGCGAATAAGTTTAAATGTTAGCGTTAAAAATACTATTTTATAGCCGGTGAAATGAGTAGTAATCTAGGAATATTGAAAAGAGATTTCAGTGTTGGATCAAAAAGAAACAGAAACGATAAACACCCCTTAAAACAAAATTACTGTAAATACAAATTTATTATATAATTCCGATGTTTTTTAACGCGAGGATTTGAACACTTAAGATTACCTCGTAGCCACGGTCGCAGCATTTTCGTGTAATATTTATGCGAACTAGGGCGTTCATTTCTTTTTTCAAATTGTTATTGGTTGTGTGTAAATTTAATTAATTAGTAAAGAAATATTAAAAAAAAAAAGCGAGATTCTAAAATGCGGAAAAGGGAAAATAGGGAAAATAAGAAAAAAGAAACTCTGAAAGTATGCGAAAAACATTACAGCGACACTGTTCAATAATTAATTATATGAAAATACAACAATAGAGCACATTTTTAGAAATTAAAAATAAAGATGACGAATTGAAAACCTAAGAAGATTTTCAAAAGCTAAGCGAATGTAACTTTCCTTTCTTAGCAGCTTCAACAAAAAACTTTTGAAGCACTGAACATAGAGTTTTATACATGCTATGTTCGTAAGAGATATAACGCGAAATGCAACTTTTAACCTACTAAAGTAGAACCATATATATTAATTAAGAACTTTCGGTAATTCTGATTACTTTTTTTTCTTTTTTAAATATTACCGAATTTTTAAGCGATAGAAAAGGCCAGCTTTTATTTCGATGAAAATCAGAAGGTGAATAACCTGAATCAGGGATCGGCTATCTACAGCTAAGAGAAATAAAGCACTTTGTCTGCAGTACCTTGCTCTCAAGTAATAGCAGAAGAACGGAGATGCTGTTGGCACGTTTATGATAAGCACGTGCACGGCCCACACGCCGATACCCACCAAAACTTTAACAGTTATCTGTGACTATTCGGTTTACGACACACAGGTCCATTATCAGCACATTACTTTCTCTGTTGTCTACTGGCTGATTATTCGGAACAGTCTATGTATTTCAGCTGGCCTACACGCAGCGCCGACGGCAGACACTGATGCTCGAATATGTACTTAACGAGGTCGATAATGCAAAGCAAATTTCCAGCCGCTTAACAATACGAAAAAAAAAAGTTCCATACGGTAGACTGTTAACATTTACCCTTCTTACATTCGAAATAGGGGCGATTTTAACATTCACCGAGTGTAACATTCCCGTATATCTGTACATGTTTGGTTCAATATAATCTGCGCTGAAATTGATATTTTTAGATTACAATAAATTTTTAAACAAAGAATTGTTTAGAATTCCCAATTTTATTCTATTAATATTCGGTGCAAAAGAGTTTTTAGTCGACGTCGTAATTTTCTTCTAACAATGGCATGAACACAGTCTATTGTTTTCTACTCGAGATTAATATGATTATTCTAAATTTATTTTTACGCATATTTATAATTAACGGTTCATCCATATTACCGAAAACTCAATAATTTAATATTTTCCCTCTTTCTAAAAATTAAGTTCGATTAATTTTTACCTGCAAAAAATATATATATATATATATATTAACGTTCGCGAATAATAAATGTTGATACGTATCCGTCACGAATGTCGAGGGTTTCATAAATAAATATTGTAATGTGTCCTCGTTGAATAGTACAAATAAATACATGAAATAAAAAGAAAAATTATGATAAATGGTCTGAGGGAGAATGCGAATGTGCCTGAGGAATCCTGTTGTTGATTAGGAGCTCAACAAGAACCATCGCAAGGCGAAGCGCTCATCTTCAGTGAAATGAAGAGAAAGAGATGAATCGAGATTTTGTCGCGAGTTATCTAGTCGTTAGCATCCTTGAGAATGTAGAACAAGATACACAATACTAACGATAACTACGTTCTTGCACCGAGAATGATATGAAAAAAGCCCCAGGAAAACGCGTATAAAAAACGTTATGAAATATGTAGCGTTTTTCTGTTACGTTTTGAAATAAATTCCACGCTAATTGTAAATTAGTTATTTATTTTTTTTCAAAGAAAATCGTAGTCAGTTGAAATTTTAAACCTTCTGCAAGTATTATAAAGAACTATCTCATTCGGGAGTCTAAGCGAAATCTTCGTGGCGCGAAGCCCGAAAGGATCGAGTTTTATGGGCTCGTTGCCACTTTGTAAACGAATCTTTCCGATTTTTAATTGTTTCAAATCGTGAACTTAAAAACAAAAAAGTACCGCAATGCCCGCGTGTGTTTAAAATTTTTTTCCCCTCTAAATGATACGACTACGTCGATTAAAAAAAGTCAAATTCGGATTAAAATATCTTCTCAAATACTGAAACTGCTGACAGGGAAATATGCGTCGGAGGAAAAAATGTTTAAATTCAATTCTCTGGAAAATAAAATATTGACCGTATTTATTTCATCAAATTTACATGTTTTTTTCTTTTTTCTTATCGTTTATTCATATAATTACAATGATTTTTACAAAAATAATTTGAAATACTAAAAACAAATACTCCATCTAATTTTTAAAAAAAATCTAATGTGCATCAATCTTGATTACGTATGATCGATTCTCTGCCAGCAGACGGTCATATTTAGAAATATTCACTTATGTTATCCTAACAAGCATTGTTTAACAGTTGCCGATTTCTTATTTCCTTACTCATTATATCCTTCGAAATACGTTCGAGCAATTTAATTAAGACACCTTATCTTATTATTAATTCCTTTCAATGGGGTTTTTTAAAAATATCCTGCCGACTTAGAAAATAAATAGCAGCCGTATTAGTTCAGTAAGAAGTACTGATTGACCAGTACATTTCCCTCTATTCCTATTTTCTAAAATAATCGTCTGCATCATCGATTAATCTTTTCGCTTAAAAATAGTTAAACGTAACCTTCGGGCTTTCCCCAGGCATGGATAAAAATTATTATTTTCAAATCGCCGACAATAATACGTTTTGTCCTAATACTATACAATGTAAGTCGATAAAACACTAAGCATACCAAAACATCAGAAATCGATTATTCAAGAAAAAAGAGGGGAAAAAAATTGTTTTTCTCCCCCTTCCCTTAGGCACGCCAGCCAAAGACATACACCCGGAAACAACAAGAAGGAAAAGAGCCGCCAGTTAAAGTTTTAGTCTCAGATACGGACAATATAAAGGAAGTAATAGATGAAATAATGGATGGCGAGGGGAAGGACAAAATGTAAGGTGCACAATAAGGAGCTTGAGTTTCGACAGACAAGAATATAAAATACTACATTCGACAGAAAAGAATGGACATTCAAAAAAGACGTGATTAGCGTCGTAAACCGCCACTTCATTGTGGAGGAAAGAACAATTTGGAGAGGGAACAAGGGGAGAAGAAAGCAGAGCAGAATAAACGCAAGCAAATTATAGAAATGACAACAGAACGAGGAAGTGAATGAAACTCAAAGACCCGGGGATCAGAAGGAAGATTAAGTTGTGCAGGTAAAAAAAATCCAATTATTCTTTTTAATGTAAATAAAAAAAAGCGCTAACTAAACTATGTAAGCCAGAGAAATATTGTGAGATTTAGTCATGCTTATTTCTTCTCATCTCTGTTTCAATGGTAACTAACACTGATAATAATTTAAGACATTCCCACTTCATTTCAAAAATTGGACCGTTAAACTTAAAAATTCCAGAGGCTTCGTTTTTTCTCATATTCTCGCAACAACAATACCTCTATAAACAAAAAAAAAAAATGTAAAATAAACTTTTCAGTTATCATGGAACGGGCTGTATGATTTTTTTAAACTTTTGGTCTCGCAGCTTAACACATCTATTATCCAAAATTCTAGATCCTTAAATTTTGAAATTTCGGAGTTTTAAAAACTACGCCGGTTAAAAATAAAAAAAATAAAAATCGAAACTTTTTGGCCATTTAAAACAAGCAATCAAATTTTTCCAAATATTGTATATTGCAGTTTGATATATGTATATACTTTTCAAAATTTGGGCCCTTGAAGTTTAAAATTTTGGGGCGGATTGGTTTTTATATTGAAATAAGGAAAATACGTCAGTTACGAAAGAAATCAAAACACAGGAAGGTCTTTTTTTTTGTCTTGCAACTTTACAATATACAGGTATATAGGTGTATATATATATATATATATATATATATGCATTAGTTATAAATGTTATAAATTAAAAACTCACTGATTTATCTCGAAGAAAAAAATTTAATTTACTACGTACAAATTTGTGATTACGTGTATTGTTCTATGTTTGTTCTTATATTTTATATTATCGTAATTTTCGTCTTCTTGCCGATTTATGTCGGCAACTTTGAAACCTCCATCGGCCCAAGGCCACCGAGTATGATTAGCCTCCTCGCATCTCGCTGTCGCAACGCTCAGATAATCCGTCTAGTGCGACAAAGAACAATCACGAATAAATAACTGCGGTGATGTATAAGTAACATTCACACGCTGCTGCGATGGCTGCCACTGTCACACACTAGCAGTGATCGCGAGTTCAACCAACACACTTCTACTTTATGTTGATAAAGCGGCAGATATCTCGTTACCGTTTGATCCGATCGTAAGCCAGGCTTGCACGGTAGGCACAATAATAATCAGTCACTGAATAGTTTGTCGGGCGCATCACAGAACAATCGATAGTTTAGCGAAACTGCTGTTCATTTAAAACTTCGTTTTCCTCTAATAAAGCATTCGCTCTGGATACGAAAGAATAGAATTCCAACAACAGACCTCTAATCTGTATGTGTGATGAGTAAGAGCTTTTACATTCAAATAAAACTGATGGTATCTTACATTTACTCTGCACAGCAATTGAATAGATCTGCCGAAATAACTAGCCTATCGAACGAGTTATGCGAGTAAATTCAATTATCTAGCGGCAATTATTATGAAAAGCCAGGCTAGGAGACTGTTTTTATCCCCCCCCCCCCTTCGTGCACACCCACTAACAAGCTCTTCTGGCATTCTACTTAACATTTCCAATAAAACTTCTGCTTTTTGGAATAATGATCCTCCATGTCAATCTCGCTGAGAGCCAACTTTGAATACCTTCCATTGCTAACGGCGCATCTTATCTTATCTGTCGTATCGCTCGATTTCGAGCGTCGAGACTACCTATTTGTACAATCCAGCTGTACATTTCATGGCAATTGTTATATACACAACGCTAATGTACACGCAAGACTACATTTGGAACTGATTGTAACCATTTATTGTCGCGCTATAAATGCAAGTTCCCCCGTTTGCCTTCTGTATATCAACTAGCCCACATATGATGGTGTACGTGGTGGATTTCCACGTGAGTATTTCATTTAATTTTTCATGATAACTGCTGTCGTCGCCCGGGGTCGAACCCGAGACTTCCGTAACGGAAGCCAAGCGCTCTGGGTATATGGTGAACTGAAAGATAAAATGTTAAAAAACTTATTCGAATGGAACATCATATTCGACTTTTGCGTGCATATGTTGAAAATAAATATGGAAACGGGAGAGAATAACTTCTTAAGACTAACGAACAAATTTTTTCTGTAAAATCCGAAATTCGGGTCGATTTGGCTCTTTTAAAGTTAGCAATTTTTCAGAGTACGATTTGTGTACCCTGGTCCCACCTGACCACACACATTTCAACCTCTCCCATAACACCTTCTCGACTATTGACTTAGCACTGGTATCCCCATTACTCCTCCCGAAACTTAAGTCTTTTATCCATGACCACCTTTGCTCCAGTGATCATTTCCCAGTATTCCTACAGTTCGCGGGATACCATCCATCACCGCTAATTCCAAGACCCCCGCGATTTTTGTTCCACAAGGCGGACTGGGCGGCATACGAGGCCGGAATCAAAATCCCAGCTCCTAGCGAGTCCCTACCAGACAATTTAAGCACGTTTCTTAATGCCATTCTACACACCGCCTGCTTATCAATACCCATCTCTCACAATTCCCGAGCTAAGAGAGTACCATGATGGTGCAAAGAGATTCATACCGCAATCCAACAGCGCAAACGAGCACTCAGAAAGTATAAAACGTCTCGGTCGCTACCTGACTTAATAGCCTTCAAAAAGTCCCGAGCTCTTGCCCGTGCTCTTATTCGCGGCAAAAAACAAGAATGCTGGGAACAGTTTATCGCATCGATCTCTTCGTCAACGTCAAATAGGACCATGTGGAACAAAATAAAATCCATCAGCGGAATCAACAGCGCCCCAAAACGCGTTCAACTCAGAATCAATGGCAGCCAGATAACGGATGAAGCGGACGTCGCCAACGCCTTTGCCAGCTACTTTGCCGCAGCATCGTCGTCAGAAAAGTACCCTCCCGCCTTCCGCAGCATGAAACACCAAGCAGAGCAACAGCCAGTGCACTTCCCGTCCGAATCCAACGAAACATACAACAGTAACTTTACCATCTCAGAATTAAATTTCCAACTCAACCACCACACATCCAACACTGCTCCCGGCCCCGACTGTATCCACCCGTACATGCTAAAGTATCTCCCAATTTCCGGCAAACATTTTGTCCTACATATATTCAACCAAATCTGGAATTCCGGAAACATTCCGGCACAATGGAAATCAGCCAATATCATTCCAATACTAAAGGAAAGTAAAGATCCCCTACTCTTCCCGAAAGTTACCGTCCTATTTCATTGCTTAGTGTCATTTCCAAAACGCTGGAGAAGATGGTTAATAGGCGCCTCATGTTTTTCCTAGAACAAAAATGTCTTCTATCTCCTAACCAAGCCGGCGGGCGAGAGGCAAGATCGACAGTCAGCCAGCTACTTAGCCTGCAAAGGCAGATTTTATCGGCGTTTCATCGCCAACAGCACCTCTACGCAGTATTTTTCGATTTAGAAAAAGCATTTGACCGCCTGTGGCGTCATGGCTTACTACTAAAACTGCGAACGGCGGGAATCGCCGGAAAATTGGGTAAATACCTACACAGCTTCTTAGACAATAGAACGATCCAAGTTACGACTGGTTCGTCAACGTCTGAACTGATGCTGTTGGAAAATGGTGTGCCACAAGGCTCTGCTTTAAGCGCAACCTTGTTCATATATTATATCAATGATATAACTGACTGCCTTGCCGCCCCAGTAACGTCCCGGCTCTACGTTGATGACCTGAATATATCCTTATCGTCCAACCATCCTATAAACGCTCAAAATATCCTCCAAAAATCCATTGAAAATTTACAAAAGTGATCCAATGATAACGGTCTGACCTTTTCCTTAACAAAAACAATATGTGTTGATTTCCACAGGGGACGCCAAAACCCACTTCCCAGCGTATTCCTGAGTCTAAATGGTTCTCCTATCCCAAATCGTCCATCAGTCAAGTTTCTAGGCCTAATATTTGATAAAAAACTTTCCTGGCGCTCTCACATAGCTGACCTCAAAACCAAGTGCCTAAAATCCTTGTCTATCCTGAAATATCTATCAAATTACAAGTACAATATAAACCCAAAATTACTTCTTACAATCTACAGATCGATTATCCTTTCACGAATTAATTACGGGTGCCAGGTGTACTCCTCAGCCGCTAAAAGTGTGCTAAGATCCTTAGATCCTATACATTCTGCTGCCCTCCGGTCTATCCTTTCTGCTCATCCCTCTTCTCCGGTTATAAGTTTGTATGCACTGGCAGGTTGTCCCCCGCTGTCCTACTATAGGAAGTACTATAACTTTAAAGAAATGAGCACCCTCCTTAGTAGTACCAAAACCCCGACAATATCTCCTAATATGAGGTTTGGGAATGACCCAGTGCCCGAACTTTTTTCGGTTATGGGTCGTTTCCAAATCTTTTCAATCCCAAGAACTCTGCCAGACTTCGCAGCAACCGCACCACCTTGGAGTCAGCCAATCACAAACATCAACATATCGCTGACAAAATTTAACAAAGCTCAATACCCCCCAAACATAGCACAAATAGCAACAAATATCATAGCGAGCTACACAGACCATGCATGCCTCTACACAGATGGAGCGAAGGCAATAGGTTATCAGTCACCGGCGGCATGCTCCTTCGAAGTCTCAGGGGCAGCAGAGTCAGTTAGACTGCACGATTGCTGTACAGCACTGGACGCTGAAATATACGCGATAGTCTTTTGCATCCAACACTATACCGATAGCAACCCCCAGTCCCAAAAGGCCCTACTCATAACTGACTCTCTAAACTCCCTTCAACTCATCTCGGGGATTAAATCCAACAACCCTTTGGTAAGGAAGGTACATTACCTATTATACAGGTTATCACATTTAAACTCCGAAATGTCCTTCCTATGGGTGCCGGCTCATGTTGGGATTCCAGGCAATGAGCGTGTCAATCGAGCAGCTCAGGCGACATTGTTCTCTCCAATGCCACACAACCCCCCTCTTCCCCCTACATTGGCTCATTTATTTATGCAGCAAACTGGAGAAGAATGGCAACAGGAATGGAGATCTTCAAGTACATTTCTCCGAAGCATAAAAACAACCACGGAGCCTTGGTGGCCCACAGACGGAGTTTCCCGCAGAGATTTTTCTGTCCTGAATCGTCTCCGAATAGGACATAGAACCCTCTCGCACGGCTACATATTCACGAGCCAGGAACCCCCAAATGTCTGCCCCTTTTGTAGTCAACCGAGCGCCCCATCCACCAATCACCTACTTCTCGAATGTCCCTCTTTTGCAGTACCACGATCCATGCACTTCACCACTTCCTCTACTTCTACGATACTGTCAAATGCTCCGCCCGCGGTCGCAGCTGTATTAGCTTACATACGGAACAGCGATCTGTACTATCGCGTTTAATCCCCTTAAGTAGGCTCCATGTGCTGTAATAGCCTCAGTAGTTCAACACGGCACATGGAAACCCTCATATACAATCTTAGGGGAAAAAAAAAAAAAAATAATCATTAAAGTCAATTTTAGTTTTTATTAAATATACATAAAACACGTATAACAGAAAATAATTGTTATAAAAAATAGATAAAATACAGTCGGCTCTATTTCATATATTTTTTATAACAATTATTTTCTGTAATACGTGTTTTATGTATATTTAATAAAGTGTAAAACAGAAAATGGACTCGAACATTTATATTTCAAATTTAATTTATTTTTAATTTATTGAGTCACATGTTTTGTTTTGTTTTTTTTTTTTGTAAAAGAAAAAAATTAGTCATAGTGGAAAATTATTGCTGAGATCAACTAATTTTTTCCGATAATTTTTATGTATATGTATGATCAATATTTCAAGTATTTATATAGGAGGAAATAATTTTTTAAGCGATATACGAGTATGAACGGAAAAAAACATTGAAACCCGTTGATTTATTTTCTAAGCAAATTAACTATTAATATCCCGTATTGTTTCTTGATTCAATGATTATTTTACACCTTAAATATGCTGTAAATTAAAGAAAAAAAAATCAAAACTCATTAACGCTAAACTAGATGTACTTGGAAAGAAGACGAGGCTGAAATGATCTAGGCCAAAACAATCTAGGCCAAAACGCGTTGAAGCTAAATCCTTGGAGCCGAGTTGTTGGGGCCGAAACGATACGACCCCTTAGAACTCATGTGTGAAAAAATTAATTTCTTACAATTCTGACAGCAAAATAATACCCCGCGTCTATTTAAAGATTACAGATCGTCATTTAATATACATATTACAAAGTCTAAAGTGACAGAGATGCTATACACCATACGGAACTGGGGAAGAAAGACGCTTTGTTCAAAATAAAAAACTTAAAACGCGCAACACGTTTTACTCAAATCGAAATCGTATCGTAATTAGCAAAAGTTACATATTCTAAAATATTTTATCGATTATTCGACGTTAAATAAAGAAGATTAAGGGGAAAAATTTAATTGTTTTAAAATAAATCGAATAATATAACGATATATGCGATATTTTGAAATTTCATTCTATTTGATTAGTATTTCTTTAACGGGGGAAGGATACGTACAAGAAACTTCGGAGGTATAAGACAAAATTATGTTCGAATAAAAACTGTGTTACTATTCGATAAATGGCGGACAAGTACCGCGGAACAGCGTGGTGTGTAACTTAAAAAATATAGAAAATACAGAATTCCTGTTTCGAAATAAAAAAAAAAAAAGTAGCAAGTAAAAAGAAAAACATTCCTGTTTGTCGTGTGCTGTTAAAAAAGCACCGGTTAAGTGTATAAAACTGTAAGAGACTTCATACTGATTAATTGTTAAATGATCGAAAATTACTGCGAAGCATTTATGGAAGCTTGCATGCCGGTGACAGCGATATTATGGCTGCGTAGAAGCGACTTTCAGTTGGTGATTAATATTCGTTTGATCATTGTGCCACGTGCACCATGTACTGACGATTGATATGGGTTATTTGCGCAGTTCGTTAATAATCGAATAGTGTAATTTTATCTATTTACCGCTTTGATCGATTTTTTCCCCTTTCTTGCTGGACGATAGACTTTGGTAGATAGCCAACCATGTTCGCAATAGCTGTTTAGTTGGAGGCTATCGAATTGAACTGTAAAACAAGCATCCTCGACAATTACATTCTTGGTAATGTACCCAGCACTGCATATAAACATAATTGTAAGAAAACAACGACAATTCGGAACAGTGTCAGAGAAAGCTTTGGTCAAGACTCCAACTTCAAGCTTGAATAATATAGAGAATGATTTTAAAATCGTAAAGTTGCAGTTATGTGAATTTGATAAGTCTTAAATAAACTTTAAGTAACTATTATTATTTTTTAAAAATGACGAAGTTAATTAAAATTTATTATTTTATAAGCACTAATCTCTCTTCATCCGTCATTCTGAGATCCAGCGGTGTCCGCATAGTGCATCACACACAAACACGCGCGCGCGGGCACACACATCTATGCGTGTATGTGTAACAGAAACAAACGGTATTACGATTTATGTGGGTGTAAAAAAAAAAACAACTGAAAACGTATCAGAATGCATTTTGTTTAGCGTTTTTGGATCGTATACTGTTGGGAGTGCGGCAATGAATCATTCGCTTTACTATTCATAAAAAACCCAAAATCTGAATCTGCATACCTTTTTATCGGTATATCCAGTTTGCGTATATTTTGCAATTTACTTCGGATGGTGTAACTTTCAACAACGAACAAACAACGCTTAATATTTGATACAGTAATAATATGTTTCCTCAGTAAAGTAATTTCACGCTTCTAAAACTACTCTAAAATCCGGCCGATCCCTGTGCAAGTCGTCGATTCATTCTTTCAATTCCTCGGTTAGTTTGATTACTTTTCTCGGAGGAAGTTTGATACAAATTGTTACAGACAATTCTCGATAAAACGTACTTTTGGCTAAGTATTAAGGATACAACTGGCGGTAAATTAATACACTGTTTTTAAAAATCTTAAAAATTCGATTTCGTTCGTGACTTGTACAACAGCTTGTGATAGGCCACAATCCCTTTTTAGCTGCTTAAAGCTACCTTTTTTTTTTTTTTTTTTTTTTTGGATTCTTCGTTTTATTCGATACTTTCATAGATGTATAAAAGGTAATTCCGACGCTTTTATCTAACTCACCACCAATAATATTCCTTACTAATAGTAGTAGTACGCTTACTGGCTCTAATAAACTATCAAACATGATAGCGCCCAGTGACGATATCGGTGGCGGCGTTCTATTTATGTTTACGACTGTAATTACTTTATTACTCTGTGTAGCCAGTACTCTTTCATTAATATTCAACGTTTACTGTAAACGTGTATTTTTCCACGTTCAGAATGTTATCATTATATTAGCTGTGCACGACGATCACCTTACGGCCGAATTTGTGGGCGCTAAGCGCATTTCAGTTTTCAGTCTCACTGCATATTGTGTATTGACTGTTGTAAGCATTTATTAATTTCTTTTACATTTTGTTCATCATTACATTATAAAGGTGTATTGCAGCACTGTTGTTAAACTGATAATTACTGTATACCTATTCCGCCTTTTTAAATGAAAATGTATACATTGCGACCATTCTCGTTGGTATCTCCACTTCTTTAATGAATCGTACAGTTCATTCTTACATCGAAATTAATATGAGAAATCAGATATTTCTTTTCTTTTTTTTTTTTTTTTTTGGTCGACCTGGATACCCATGAACTAAGGACAGAAAAAAAGTGTAATTAAATCGTTATGCGATCAAAGATAGCAGGCAGAAAGGAGACAAGAGCCGGTATAACAGGAAAAGAATGAAAGATATACTTTAAGGAGTAAGTAAAAGAATAATCAAAAAAAGTATAATCGGCATCATACGTAGAAAAGGAGAATAGGACAAAATGGAGACGATATAGGTGAGAAAAACAGCGACGAGGAAAGCAAACGGTATCCAAAGTGTAAACGACAGATTGCAGAGAATGGTTAATGCTGCAAAGAAGGAGAGTCCAAGGATGAAAATTCGGTTGTGAATAGACATCAAGATCTGAAAATGTAAGTTAAATCCTGTACTCTTGGCAGGGCGTCAGAGATTGTGAAGTTAACGTTCACGATGTTCTAATGAGAGGAGGAGAGGAGGGATAATAGTCACCACATAATTTAGAATGAGTAGTTGCTGTAGAAGGAAATGTGCAGTTGTGGGATTCAAAAACGCTAAAAATTCTACCGGTAAAAGAAGCTAAACAAGCTAGCAGATTGCAAACTATCCCAGATGTCCTAAGAAATCGATTTGGATAGACTGAACTGGAAGGTTAAATGAATGCGTCAATGAAAGAGGGGAGAGGTGAACATTGTCAAAGGCTTCAGAGATATCAGGAAAGAAAACAATAAAGAATGTCTGCGAAAAATTTACTAACACAGTCGGGAGGACTGCGTCCAGAATGGAAATCGGAATGTACCGTTAACAGATTTATATGATCGAGTCGCTGAACAACGCGTTTCTTGATTAAACTTTTGGAATTTCGAAGCCTAAAGAGGAGTAGAGTTATTCTGGTAGAAAGAGCTGGATTCAGTTTTGAAGTCGATATGATTTGGAAAAAATTCATCAAGTAGTTCTTTAGCTTTAAGGTGCATGGTTTTTATCCTATTCCGGCTAACTTTAAATTATGAAGGCTATATCTACCGTTTACGAGATTCATGATGGCATAAAGGCCTAGTCTCTCTAGTTTTGTAGTCATGCACACGGTTAAAAACAATTCGCTACTATCTTTATGGATGCGCAATTTTTGTTAGCGGCATTTCAATTTTTGTCAGCGTACGAAGGAGCGTATCAGTCTTTTTCATGTACGGCAGCATCTGACAGTAAGTTTTGTAAAGACATTTTATCAATGAGCTGAGTTGTTCTGGCTGATTTAACGGACCAACAGTAAACAGTTAAATAGGTATAAAACTTGCCGCGTTGCTGTGGATTGTCCGAAGCGATAATCGAATAAGTCGAGATTGTAAATTACACCGATCAGCACAAACGCGAAAACAAATGTGCCAACAGACCACGTAATCTGCCTATCTATTATTAAAATACTATCTTTCCCCATTAACTTGTATTTCGTTGTATTTTTATTTTTAATTTCAGCTTTGCGTCATTCGTAAAATTTACCTAAAAGTAATCCGACTCGGTGAATGTGAACACAAACTATCATAATTAGAGCAGGCGACTTTCTACTTGGTCATTTGTCTTTCCTAATCATTGTGATCATTCTGCGATTTTGCCGAAAAAATCAATTTTTCTTTAAATTTCCTGCAAAAAGTTTCATGATCAAAGTTGAACTTTTATGCTCTTTAGCACACGGCTGGCCAGTTAATGCTAGCGATAATCGTAAAACGATAGCTAATATTTATTTAGCGAGGAAACTACAGCTGTTAAATTTTGGCGTTCCGTAGAAAAAGAGAAGCATGAGCGTTTGTAATTTACCAACTCGACACGAAGCACTGAAGCCCCCCTTGTGTGCACTCTGTGTATTTAACTATAGGCGCTTTTGAAATAAAATTGTGTTCGGGGAAGCCTCTTGTGATTCGCGGAAACGGTATTTTGTAAATGTTCCAGTAAAAACTCGCTGAAAAATATCTGTATTCAGTATAGACACTTTTGGAACCTTTGTTGTTTTTTTTGGTTTTTTTTCTCTTTTGTTGCGATAAAGTAAAAAATTATCTATCTGTTTATTTTTCGATATTTATACAACGAGAGTAGATTTTTAATGGTTTCTACTTACCGTAAACTGCACAAGTACGAGTATATTACAAATAAATAAATAAATAAATAATTGTCCAAGGTTGCAGTTACTTAATGTTATATTTACGTTATACGAATTTTCATCCACTATTCACACATATACATATTATATATATATATATATATATATAACATTGATTAAAATTCGAAACATAAATTGACGTTACTTAAATTTTGTTATACTTATAAACTTTTTTGAAAGATAATTAAAACATTCGCAAAACACAATTAAAATTATTTCGAAAAATATTTAAAAATTACTGTCCGACCGGTTTCGTCTAGATTATACAGACATATTTATAAACTCCCTGGAAAATAGTTCTCACGGTGAGATTTTTTCGAGAGAATTAAAATAGCTAAATTTTAATTCAAATCTGTGGTTGCAGAACTGTTTTGACAAGCGCTATTACAGTTGACTGATGTACTGTTTCAAATTTCGCTAGTATATGTAAAACGGGCAGGTGTGTTCACGGACTGACTGCATTCGGCAACCTCGATGGGTTGTATAGCTTTTCTTTTTTTTTTTTTTTTTTTGTCTAAATGCTCCGTATGAAATTTGATATTTATCCGTCACCGGTTCAAAGCAACAGTAGCGAAGCAACTAAATTATATTTGTAAATTTGTTAGCATTGCTTGTTTTCATTTTTAGCGTTTGTTTTTGCTATTGTCCGATACTTAAATACTTCCGACTTTCGCGGTTTTTCTTTTGATTTTCTTCATTCATCCATTTCCCCTTCTTTTCTTTTTATGTTGGCTACTTTTCACAACAGTAGCACATATACCACTTTAGTCTATTCCAGCGTGCCCGTTGAAAGCACATTTTGTTCTCGTACTCTCATCTTTTTGATGACACTGTTTCAGTTTTCTCCGTTAATATCATCATCCGCAGATGTCTCCACCTAACATTATCACTTCTCGGGTTTCGTCTTCTTTTGCTGTCTAAACTGATAATATCTCATTCGACTTTTTTATCACCTTTAATTCTGCATTCTTATCATCTTTTTTTTGGAAAGGGAAAAAAAAGAAACGTGATAAGCAGCAATCTTCGAAAATCTTCGAAAATCTTATAATGTTATCTATATTGTTAATATTTCTGTCAGTTTTGTATTCATTGTGATGGTACTCGTTATAAAAGGGGACAATGGTGGGGACACATTCCTCGTCGATGTGCGCTCTTTTGTGAATAAATTAATGGAAGCGAGTATCAAAGGGAAACTTTGATAAATTTAAAAGTTATACAACACCGACTATTTTGGGATATACAAATGATTTTTGATGTTTTTTTTTTCTTTTGCGGTTGTACGAAACTGGTTGGTATTTTCAAAATTTTTACTAACGCCTCCTTCAGTTAATGTTTACGTTATAACTGTAAGGATAATACGACAAGTATTATAATACACCCTTTTTAGTGAACGTTAAATGGAAAACCGTTTCTCTGATATTTTTTTCCTTCCTTGTTTAAAAATCTTTTTAAAAAAATTTTATACCGCATTATGGTTCTTGTTTTTTTTTTTGCGTTTCAAATTTCACGAGAATCGATACACACTTCGATAAACAAACGAGAAGTCGTTGAGTCAGATTTTATTCGCCTATATTCTACTATGAAATTTATCGGCCCAATTATTGCCTGCATTCGGCCCGGTAATTATTATTATTTGTTTTTTTTTTCTTTTTCGGTGCGAACAATTACTTTTTGGTATACTTTTATTATACTTTTTTCTATTGCATGTTTTTCATCTTACAGTCCTTTCGATAATTTCCTATTCGCAGAGAACAATAAGAAATATTCAAAAAGTGTTTCATTAAAATTAGTGAAAATATATGAAACACGTATGTAATGGGCAAAATCGTTATCAGAATTTTACGTACTGTTTTATATAGATTACAAGCTGGCGAAAACATCGAAATGGGTGACCTGGTTTAAATAATGTGTGATGGGACACGATCGCACCTGCTCATTTTTTTTTTTTTTTTTAAATTATAAATATTCATAGTTGCTAAGTGTTCTACTAGCGAATACATAGTGTCTCTGTAACGGTTACATAGACCTAGACTAATTTTGTTATTATTACTCTAGTATCCGGTATATATAAGTGTATTGATTTAAATTTCATCCTGTAGATTAAATTTTTAATTCGAGTCCATCATTATGAAACTGCAATAAAACCCGGTATGTACCAGCATTATTATAAAAACAATTTTACGTATACGATATTATATATATATATATATATAGTCTAAGAATTTTTGGTTTGATATTAAATTGTTTAAATTTTGGAGGCTGTTCAAAATATACATAAAGAAGGAGAAGAATGAGCGCAATTGAAATTTTACCTATCTATTGTAGAATAACCAGGGAAAATACAAAAGAAAGCGATTGAATACGATCGTAAATTATCTGAACTGCGATATTCTCTTTTCGGTATGGGAAATTTCGTTTTTAGAAGAAAATTGTAGCTTCATAATCGTAATAATTGTAATCATGCAGGCTGCCGCCGAAATTTTTTTTCTCGGTTTTTATTACAGTTTTTTTATTTTAAAACGGCTTTTAAAAATCAAATACATTTCTATCGCATTTTTTAAGTTAACGCCAATAGTTCTGTATCGGCTGTTTTATCTATCCCGTAAACAGTTGCTGTCAAATCAACTGTTGATCCCTCCGTGCTGTAATGCGATTAAACGATATATACAAAGATAATTACGATTATTAACCCTAGAACTGGAAGCACACGTAAATATTACGTGTTGTGTAAGAAAATTGTCTCCTGCGGGTTTAGTGTTGGCAGCAATGGGGCTCTATTCCTATGTATTCCCTCCCCCCAAAGGTCTCCCTGCACCGGTCCTCAGTTGGCCTTTACCTGCGTTGTTGCCGGTGAGTACAATAATGTTCTGAAAGGTTACCATGCTTTTTTTACGCGTCCTTTCTAATGTATGTTTCATACGTAATACATACGTGGTGTTCCTAATAAGTATGTTCTTGTACACGCATTCCTGACATGTGGTTCCTAATAAGTGCTCTTCCTAAACACCACCATCAGTACAAGTTGATGAACAAATTCGTCCGCTGAAGGTTCACAATCTGAATAAAAGAAAAGAAAATCGATAAACTTCTAGTTTACATTATCCTGAAAGCGAAATAGGGTAAATAAAATCATTAAGACCGCGCGCCCGTAAAATTTTGAACAATATTAAAATATCAAAACGGACCAAAATAGACATTAACCACATTAAGAAAAATTGACTATTCGAAAAATTTTTTAATGAAAATAAAAAATAAAAATATAGAAATATTAGATTCTCCGCGAAGAATATTAAATACGTCCTACTTTTCGTAATGAACACTTCCTTTTATACGGCTAGCCTACTCCCTATAACTCTTCCTTTATCCTTTCCTTTCCTTCATCTTCTGTGGTGCCTGCTGTCCTCTGTTGCGTCCATTTCGGACCGCCTAGCTGTTTAGTTTTTTTAGCTTAGTTTTTCCTATTGTTGGGTCAATGCCGCTGGCGCGCCCACAAAAAAGAAAAAAAAAAAAAAAAAATCTAGAACATTACGAAAATTATAGCGAGAAACCTGCCTCAAATCTCGATCACCCGCATGGTTTTTTTTTAAGACAGAAAAATTTTGAAATAGAATTAACTCAACATTAAAAAAACGTTTTTTTTTTAAATGTCGAAAAAGAAAAAAATTAATTTAAGAGCAAATTGATTTTTAAACTTAGTGAAAGAAAATTAATGAAATTAAAAAAAATAAATAAATAAAAGAGATTATTAAGTAATGTAACATTATAAAGCGAAATATGTACAAATTGATATTATTTAAAGGAAAATTTAAACAATTGCTCACATTGACAGAACTTTTCTGAATTGTCAATCTAATAATCGCTGGTTTGCTACATTATTATCACTTTGGTACCGCTTTTCGTTTACCACTCTTTCAACAGATTTTTTCTAATAGTATCTATTCTGTTAGGCGTATAAATAAACTATTCACTACTAGTTTTTTCCATTTTTATAATTTTCATAGCACGCTATGATAGAAAAATTGATAAGGGCCCGTGAATATTATTATAGTAAAACAGCAGTAGTGTAGTGTTTTGCAGCAATACTGCAGCGGGGGGGGGGCGGTAGTGTAAAGGCGCCATTCGAGATATTCAGTCGGATGACAGGGCTCGGATCAAAACAAAGAAATGCGCAGTGTATAATGCGTTGGTCGCTCTGTCAAAGTAGAGAAGTACTTGTTTAGTTAAACGCTCAGTCTGATTGGCTGTTTATGTTATCATATTCTTGTGCACGCTTCTCGGTGCACTCTTAGTGATCCACTATCGATGCTTGACGAACACAGTGGAGAGCTGATAAAATATCAAATCGAAATTTAAGTACTTCACATCGGATTTCGTGTGCATGATACAGAGATTTAAGAGAATGCACGCGTGAAAACTTAAATACAGTTCGGCCATTTACAAAATATCTCTGAAATATTTGAAACTGTACACGGACAGAGTAATTGAGCATAGACATATATAGAGAGACGGCTTGAATAGGAAATGGGCTATTACCAGTGATAATGAAGAGCGCGAGTGACTGCGACGTACATACATTATGCTCCGTTTCGGGTCACATTCTATTTAATCTATTCCATTGATGTGTTACACATCAAATGAGGTTAATTGTAATAGGCTGGTGAAGAAAATCAATTAAAAACACTAATTAACATAACGATGCAAGTTTGTCGTCCGCCAATACTAATAGCCGACTTGAGAAAAAAAAACTTCAAGACGTCTGACTAGTTTTTATGCGTGCCATCATCCAATCGCCAATTACAGTGACACAGATTATTTTTTTTTTGAAATAGCAAAAGTGCCTTAGTTAGTGTGAAATAGTTCCTTTTTTGGATTCTTTTTTGTGATTTAAAAAGAGAAAAAATTGAAATGGTTTTTCAAAACTGCGCTTGACTGAAGGAAGCCTCCGCCGGAATTACCAAATTTTCCCGAGCAAAAAAAAATATAGGAAAAATTCTACGGATATATATATATATTCAAATAATTCCTACGTAGAAAAAAAGGGAACTCTACATATTACGGGCTTTGTGGCCAAATGTTCTTTCTCGTTTTGTGAATGTATATTGTCATTGCGCGTCTTATATAACATTAAGAGAAAACGTAATTTGGCACACTGAAGACAGAGAGAACACGCCGTAACGATAATCTGTAAATTATACCGAGGAGTCCTCCTACACGTCGTGGGGGAGTCATTGCGGTCAGATCCATCAGTGAAAATTGTTTTTTTTTTCGTTTAGAATAAATATATATTTGAAACGTTAAAAAGACCTCAAACAAATTTTCATACAACATTCAGCGGATGAGATCGATAGCGTTGAACCGAAAAACCGATTCGCGTTTAATTCGCTTGAATGGATGAAATTTGTATTTTCCATTTAGTAAAATCCTGACAAAATTTTTAAGCTCTAGATTTTGCGGGTAACTGCGAAAGCGTATCCAAAAAGAAAAAAAAGAAAAAAAAAAGAACGGAAAAAAAGCGAATAAAAACATGTACTCGTAAATAACAGTCGGCTAATTTTTTATAGTTCAGCCGACAAAATTATAAGCTTTTTTCAAGGTCATCCATTAAGCAGCCCCCTTATCGCGCAATAATAAGCACCGTTGTGGTTCACTATGTGATACTCGGTAATGTGTGTGTGCGCTGTTGATTGTGTTCGGCATGTGGGGCAACGTCCGTTTAATTGAACCTTCCAATTCTTACCTACAGTCAACGATCGGTGAAAGTACCGAGTTCTCGGGGAAAAACCATTTCGGTTCATTGCAGGTAACAACGTTATGCTCAATTGCTAGCTAGCCGTTTTTTCTTTCGCCTAAACGTTGTAGCAACTTCTTTAAATGGGCTTTAATACGCGTACAATATTATCGAATTCTGTCGAAAATATAAATTGGCTTTATGGTTTCGGAACAATTGCGCTTAAAATTTTGAACATTTCAAAATAATTAACAAAGATTTTCCTCCTGCTATACGAAAATCAAACAAATTCGTGTGTGCTACGTTTAGTTTACTATAACGGACAATGTTTGCGATTTAAGCGGTAGCACATATTTAGTTATGTAAGTGAACTCGACTAGCAATCTATAGATATACAAAAAATTTCAATTCGCTAAATCTTTAAAATGATCATTGGCTAATTGACTGCCGAGATGATTGCGACACGTTTACTTTAACGTTTGTTTTCTATAACGTATTTAAATCATTCAGCCGCCTTTTATATTTGAAAAAAGGAAGTGTGACGCATCCGGTCCCAGGTAAAAGAACTGTGACGGTTAATGATATTTCCTTGCTACGAGATATTTTCGGCAAAATAATACCGCAATTTGTCAGTTTTTTTGACGCTTCGCCAAGCCTAAACAGTCCTCCCTCACATTTCTTAACCTCTCCAATTGATATCCATGAACGCCGGTCCTCGTTTCACAGAGAAAAAAAAATTCCGCTCCGGGAGCAGATTGTCTTCCGTATCTGCGAGAATTTCTCGGACCAGGCTTTTTAACTCCTTTTTACAACCTGGGGTTTATTTCCTCCGTCTTGGAAGTATTTCATTGTTGTTCCTATCCTTAAAATAACTTTTTCTTCTTTTCGTCCGGTATCGTTGGCTCCATGCATAAGGAAACTTATCGAAAACGTTCAGAACCGACGACTTTTCTTGATGGTTAGAAAACAATAACGTAATTCCTGATAACATGTTTGGCTTTCGCCCGGGGATTAGTCCTCCTGATTGTATTAGTATTTTTGTTATAACACGATAACATTTATTGATGTAAATAATGCTTTCAGCAACGTACATCTTCCTTTGCTGTATGAAAAAATGCTATTGATTAATTAATATACCTTCTCGCTTTGCTTCTGTATTTTAACGTCTTTTCCTAAATCACTCTAATTTTCTTTCCACTCCTTCCTATTTCGGTAAAAGAAAGGTCTTTCGGGAACTTACGCAAGTATCTTGCACTTTGTTTAATATTTATACTCTGGATACAGCTTCATTATCTACAGGTGCTTCTATCTTGTTCGCAGGCGTCATATGTGTGTGTCGGAAAAGTTCCGGAACTTTTAGAATAAATTAAGTACAATTGGATGTAAAGTAATTTATTCGAATTAATTTTCAACATACTTCCCGAAGTATACACGTATTTGAGCGCTTGTACAGCGATTCAAACCTTATCTAGTATTCCTTCGAAGTAATGGCTCTGAGGCGCTCGATGCAAGAAGTTCCAATGGCGGCTACGTCGTCAAAAAATCGTCCTTTCAGATGCGTTTTATACTCCGGGAGTAGGAAAAAGTCGGCAGTTGTCGAATCAGGCGAATAGGGGGCGTGATTGATCCGTGCGGTTTGATTTTTAGCGAGATAACGCTTGACAACGTTCGCCGAATGCGCGAGCTCATTGTCATCCAACATGTGGTCGGGCTGTACGCGCTGAATCCGACACTTGAGACGTTTTAGGACCTTGACGTAGTAGGCAGCGTTCACTGTTTGATTTGGAAGCAATTATTCGTAATGAATTAACCCTTTTGCATCGAAATAAGCGACGAGCGTGGGGTTTTCACCTTGGATTTTTGTTGGCGCACTTTCTGAGAGTCTTTGAACCGCTTATACCATGTGTAAACAGTCAGACACTATCATCGAAGCCATCATCGATTCATTTTTGCGTTTTCGGAAACGTTTTTTTCAAGTCTAACACAGAATTTAATCGCGGAACGAATTTCTCACTTTTCATCCATTTTCAGATTTGCACATGCGACCCGACTTCACTGAAATACGTCTAACAACTCGCAAACCAATCAACGGAAACTGCTGAAATTGTATACACACACTCTAGAAGGATGTAGCAATACAATACGGGTATTTTTTACTAGATCACGTCACTTGCATACGTGCTAGAATAGAAGTATGGAAAATTTTCCGACACACCGTGTATATGCTCCTTCACGTAGTATTTCAACCGTTGATGATAGATTAAACAACTCCTTGACCATACTAGAAAATTCCCTCTCTTCGATCCACCGTTCTATTTCACCGTCTAAATCACTTTGCATGGTTTTTTTCGTATCGACCTTACAACTATTCCGCAATCAGTATATTCATATCCTCTAGTTCATAGCTTCTGCTACTTGGCAATTATTCTTAATAACTGCCTAACATTCTCAGAACGTATAACCTACTTGCACATGCTTTTACTTGTAAAAGACTAAACCTACTCGAATATCTCTCGCCAACCAACTGGGGTGGTGATCCGATCACGCTAATTATTATGCTTTACAAAGCAATCATAAGATCTGAACTTGATTACTGCGCTTTTCTATATGGAAATGTTGCGCAATCTTGATTCATCAGGCTAGACCGTACACAGAACTGTTACCTGCGATTTTGTCTTGGGGCACTGTAATCTACTCTTATCGCTGCGATCTATGCTGAGTCCAATGTTCCACCCCTATCAGTTTGTAGGTCATATCTTGAATAACGATTTAATTTTTTAAAATTATACTACTTTATCTTGGTGAGCATTGATTGATACTAATCGTCAAATAATATTTAAAAAAAGTCTCTTTGGAGATGTGCTTTCTTTTCTTAATACGGTCAGTCAAAAATTAGTCAAATTTTCATTAGAATATAAGGAAAATATGAACCAACAAAATTTCAAAATTTAAAGTAAAAATTTTAAAATTAAGGGGACGATGAACGCAAGTAACAACTGTATTCTCATGATTAGTTTCCTATAGAAATGTATAGATTGGAATAATGATATAATGAATTTGGAACTCCCAGATCTCGAATTACAAGCTCATCATTGACAAACACATTACAATTAAACATTATACTCTTCAATCGATACCCAGCTTCATAGAGAGTAGAAGATAGTAGCATTTTTCATTGGCCCAGTATGAAAACATTTACGCCAAAAATTTTGAAATAAAATTGTTTTGAAAAAAAGTAGTACCGACTTCAAGATTTATTACAAAAGTTTAATAAAAATGCGCTAAACGAAAGAAATAATTACTCTTCCGATAAGAATATAATACATACAGTGAAATATAAACTTACCGGGGGTATTGGTGATCATTTTCAAACCACATTCATGCCTTACAGGCTCGGTACACCAAATCACATTACAACGATAATTCAAAAATCACATTAAATATCCCCGATGTTTCGTGAGCTTATAAAAAGCTAGTGACTTTATTGTTATACTCATTTAATAAAGTTTTTTAATTGTAATGCGAATTTAGTGCTCCGACACTGCGACAATTATTAATGCAGTTTAAAATGTATTATTTTACGAACAGTTTTTATAATTGGCATTATTTTTATTATTGTGTACAATTTATTAAACGTATCTAAAATATTATTTCATTATAAATCAAAATGCCCGAATAAAATTTTAACTTATGTTTACTTTTAAATGTAAATATATCACGGCGGATGTGATAATTAATATGTTCTTGCAAACCTTTTCAATTTATATCGGTAGCAAATTTTTGAGCATTAATGTGATATTAAATTATTTCAGTCGTAAATCTCGTGGAAGGACGGGACTCGATTCGCCGATATCGTCCGTAATTGCTACAGCGCCAGCCAGTTTGTCTCAGGCGAGCACTCCGAACAGTTCAATCAGCGATATCAGCGATTCTGCCCATCACGACCTCAGCAACCGATCTTTGCCTATTATAACCGGAACAGATCGTGCTGCACGCACTCTGAAATCATCAGCCGCTTTGGTCACAGGTATGTGTGTCTTTACTTTCTTTTACATTGCGTAATTTTTTTTTCACACTACCCACTCTATCATTTCATAATCGTGTTACATAAATGTACGTTAGCAAGCTCGTGTGAGATTTGTTAGACACTTGAAACTGTTAACAATCCATTAAAACTATGTATGTCTTTGATATTTTCGCTATCCCGCTATGTGCGAGCTGTTTTAAATTCGGAAATCGTAGATGTACATGTTTTATTTGTTTTTTTTTTTTTTATTATGTATTTTATTCGATCGAACTTTAGAATCCAGTTTAGTGCGCTTTGTCAGAAGACCAGTAAAGCAGTAATGAGTTTAGTGTAACGGTTTTAATGAAATGAGAGTCAAGGAAGGATCCAGCAGGGTATGAAAACTAAATATGTTGTTAGAAATGTTGCAGAGCATGATAACAGTACTTCGAAAAAAAAAAAAATCGTCATGTCTATTTTTAACATCATTTACTCGAATCGCTGGTGTACAGATCAAAAAAAAAAAACAATACTTCCTGCTATGTAATTTGTACTCGTAGTAATTGTTTTTTAAGTTTTCATTTGAGTAATGCAATCTCAAATTCCGACAGAAAGTAATTGGCCTCTCTACTCTCGTTAGTGCTGTTGGGTTGAACCTTAACTTCACAATATCAAGGGTATGCGACTTACTTTTAATCTTAAATTAAGCTACATAAATACTTTTAATAGTTGCAAGCTACTATTTGAATTACGTATACAACTGAACAGCTATAACTATATTATCTTTAATAAGAAATCACATGGTATAAAGGATTTTGCTTTCTCTTTTTTCTTTCAAATCTTTAGACAACACTGAATCGAGTAAATGCAATCTATGAAAACAGTTCAAAAGCAATATTATTAGGCGCTAGTTAACTAGAGAGATGGCTTGTCGACAACAAGGTTAAAGTTACTTATTAAAATTCATTTAAGCTTATTCTATTTCTTCTACACTATTCTACCGTCTTTGTTCGCCTACTCACATTGTTAAAATCTCGCTGAAAAACGTTCCTTTTGACAAATTTCGAATGTACGCAATTCGAAGCTAAAAAAGAAAGTTGTCAAAAGACCCCACCCCCCCACCATACTCGGAAATAATAAAAGAGGAAAATGGAAAACATAAGTGATATAAACTGTTACGAATCAAACTTCAGAAACCGATATTTAATTAATCTCGATATAGTTAATCCGCCTAAATATTAGGATCCTATAATTTCTCATTTTTGGAGGATCCGTTTCGTAATTAAAATTGGAATTGAAATTAAAATTAGAGCGAACTAAAAGACGAGGGAACAAATAGTCGTGATCTCCTCGTATAATCAGAAGTATCTTATTACGAGTGCTGCTGGCGGCACAGTTACTTTCCTGGAGTTTGGCAATTTATTCCCTATACCTAATGTGTAAGACAACGGTCTAATTTCATTGCAGCTCTGCTGCTACTACCTATACTTTGAAGTGAACAAGAAAACCTTTTCTGTACATTTTAATCCACATTGAGCGCCGTCAGTTCAAATATAGGGCATCGGCAGGGATCTTTTTCGACTTTGGTCCCTTTTACATTCACCGCGATTTTTTTCTTAATGGAGATGGGGAAGCGATTACAATCGAAACGTTATTCTCTCAAACGAAACTGGAAACTTTTTAATATGACTTTTCACCGCTTTTACATAACTTCCTCCAAAATTAAGAAATTATGTTTACCCGTATCAATTGTTAGTGAATTAATCGCAACAAGAACCTCGCTACTTGTTATAGTTTGCGCCTTTCAGGTAGGCAGTTTTTTGAGGTCTATATGTTTTTAAACTTTGAACGTGTTTCATCAACTGAGTTTTAATCTCCAGCCTCATTTCTGCAAACTGTTTTCGGAAATGCTGGTCAATTTCAATATACGGAAAAAAATTTACTTACTAAATTTAGCAGCAATCGTAGTAAATCATGAAACACTAACTGATGGCGGTGGGAAAACCACCAACGCCCCTCCTAGAAAAGTGGGAAGTTGGAAACATCCTTCAAAATAAACTAGCCTCTGTCTCTCTTAATATTAGATCAGTGGACCGTTAAGGTGGATTAGTTGGATTGTCTAAGAAAATATGGTAGCAATATGATATACATATATGTATCGACATAATGATAATAATTATCCTTGCTTTTAAGGTTTATTTCAATACATCCGTGTAAATTGATAAAAGTTGATGTAAGTTGATTAAAATTTCGCTTATTAGATTCGGAATAGGTTTCACATTGATTAAAAGCGAATCTTAGATTGTTTTGACAGACAGACAGACACGCATGAAAAAAAGGAAATTCGGAACATTAATTCATTTTCGAACACTTTACAGCGTTCGAAAAGAGTATTACCGTTTAATATTTGGAAACTGATTTTAACTAACACGTGTTATTTGCGAGATTTAATGATCATTAATATAATTCTAAATGGTCGTAGCGCAGCTCCGGTATACTACTGTATTCGTGGTAGAATAAGCCTTACTCGTAGGTAGATTCGGAGCGACACTTATTATTTCGGACAACGCAGAATAACTAGGATCACGGTATTGCGAGAAAATATTGCTGAGACGAGATCAGTCAACTAGAATCATAGACCCGATACTAGGAAAAATAATGTAAATCATAGTGTGATTGGAAACCAAAAACACAGTGAAGCATAAGAAAAGAGAAAATGGCGGGGGACACATACTGCTTCATAATTAATCTCATAGACGGCGAGAACATTCAGATTTAATCGAATTTACTCCTGCAATAAACTACTCAGGCTATCTGTTGATGAACGTTATTGAAAGATAGCGTTCTTATATTTTGCAGGTAAAAGTGAATGATAACAATATTTAACATTTAATTTACATTAGCCGTTGGCGAATTGATCCCGGGTGAAAAATATATCGGAAATGAAGAATGGAGGACATCGAAATAAATTTTTTTTTTCGATATTATTTCGATAAATTAGTTTTAAAAAAAGTTTTCCATTTAAATGAAGTAACATGAAACTCTGCTTTGTCACGTACATAAAATAAGTAAAAATGGATTATTTTATATTTAAGCGACTAATATTTTATACTTTTTAACTACTATGCTCACAAATTTATAAAATATATGTATATAAAAAAAAAAAAAATTAAACAGCTATTGTTTTACTTTTCTTTTCTTTTTAAATTTATAATCGAATTTGTAAAATAAGAGGAATGTATACTTATTAGCAAAGATATGGGAATACATATCAACGGAAAAGAAAATCGAATTGGAGGAAAAAAATATAAGAATACGAGTTGAGGAAAAAACTTACTTACCAACTGTCGTTAGCAAGAAGATAGATTAGCAAACGGACAAATATATGCTATAACTCAGATGTTGAATAAAATACCCAAAAGGAAATAATAGAGAAGGAAAAAAATAGGGGAAAGGAAAATAAAGGAATGGCTTCAGAAAGAAGGAAATATGAAAAAAGTAATAAGAGTAAAATAAATAACAAGGCGCAACAAAAAAAGTAAAGAAATAGTACATCGATTATAAAAGAACGGGATATACATATGCAGTTTATTAGTTATCCCGATGAGTAAAAATATCGATTAAGATGTAGTTTAGTAAATATAACACGAAGTTATGCATAAGTTAAGTTAAGATGGTCAAGTGTTTAAGTGTAGGAATTCGCCGACAAGCGTTTTAGGTTGACGAAAGAAATTTATGTAATAAAAAACAAATACATATTTTTCAAAAAAAAAGTTCAAGGATTAAAAATAATAAAGAGATGATAAATCTTTTTAATGTCAAATAATTATTCATCAAAGTAAACATTATTTTTGCATAAAAAGGCACACTTTAAGTTTACAATTGTTATATCGTATTTTCAACGCTGTTGTATTTTATTCTATGACCCTTCTTGTTTGATAAACATCACACTCCTGTACTGATTTATGCTATTTGAAATAAATTTTTCATAAAAATTTATTCCAAAATAATCTCGAAAAATACACGTAAACTGCGTTAATAGCGTCTTGGTTTCATGCATCTCAGAAAAATGTATCGGTACCGCGCATTTGTCCTACTTTTTCTTTCATTATAAGATGGGATACTACACTTATTTTTCATTGTGCGGTGTTAATGAGATGTGATGCAAACAATGGTATTTTTTTTTTTCCAACATTTAAGAAATATAACGAAATCCTTTTAGAAACCAATCAGCGATAACTGTTTCTAGCATATTGTTATGAAATGTGTTCAGATGTACGTTTTGTTTACAATATGTCGACTGAGAATAAATATTGAGCAAATTCTGAACTAGCTATGAACTAGTGAAGAAGTTACCTCCATTAGAATGCATCTTAGTTCTAGAAATTTAGTTTACCAATTTTGCGCAACCTTGTATAACTTTTACTAACTGTAAAGAGAACACAGATTTTCTATAGAGTAGATTTTGAAATTTTACTAGAACGGTTTAGGCGGAATTTACTGGTTAAGACAACGCCTTCTTTCCAAAAAATCAGTTTTCATCTAATCTCACGTATTTAAAAGATGTACGTGTTTAAACGATTTTTTCGAAAGGCCAGCCTTTGTAGTATATAGTCTTCATTTACAAAACCGGAAATCATACAAAAACAGCTTAACATTACGAAAGCAGACATAACCGTCCATGTTTCAAAAAACCGATGGATGAATTGAGTGGAAACTAGTGGAAATGGATTAAATACTTTATATTTAAAATACAACAACGATTAATAAACTTAAATGTGTAATTTTTAAAGAGACCCAAAAGTAATCCGATTATCTTGGCCAGATGGTTTCGCGTCAGGTCAAAAAAAAAATCCGATTATCTTTCCAACTATGTGACGAATTAGGCGCAATGTTATATATATATATATATATATATATATATATATATATATATATATATGCATGCACTTTATCCGTTTGTAATCGCTTGCCGTATAATTTCCTCGTTCATTTATTACCCCGTTATGTAATTTATCAGCGTCTTAATTCCAGCTGCCAAAGTTTCAATATCCGAAATATACTTTTTTTTAAAATTATCAAAATTGAAATTCTCTCTAATCTAGTAGTTCAAGTAGGGTTAGGGTTAATGCAACATCCCCACCCCCCCCAAAAAAAACAACAACAACAACAACAAAACAAAACAAAACAAATCAAAATACATATGTTTGTTTATCGATTCGATTTGCTTAAAACGTATTTTGCCATAAACATCGTCATGTTGTTGACGTTAAATCACAATGTTTATAATTGAGCTATTACGGCTCTGCTACTTTTGTATCGGTAAGAAAAATGATAAAATTTCGTTCACATACTACCGATTATCATCACTGTATATTATAGGGTTTTTTTTTCAAATTTCGGTACATAGTTACATAACATCAGTTAAATATCAACAAAGTTACATTAATTTTATATTTGATTTACATTAACTATGACATATCAATTACAGCATTCACACTTATAGTTATTATCTTGATTATTGTATGTCAGATTTATCCATTTTTATCTGAACACTCTGAAATTTTAAAATATAACTTTTATTTTCATTTTTTCCCAACTACGGCTGTTACAGTGTATTTTGTAGAAGAGTTGAGCTACCAACTCCGCCGCATATTGAACCCAACCCACGCACAGCCCACGCCTGTACTTGGTTCGTCTGTGCGAAGAACACAGTTTTCGTATCTACGTGAGTTGCGTAGATTGGTTTAAATTTTTTATCTGTTAAAAATTTTGGTTTATTCGTTATGTTTCACATGCTGCATACACAAAAACGTGGGCGTGGTGGGCCCTGCGTGTACTGTGAGTCGCTATGCGTGGGTTGGGCTCAGTATGCGGGGCGGGCTTTAACATAGCCTTTTTATTACTTTTTAAAACATTATAAATTCCGCAGCGCCTTGTCGTAGTTTTTACAAAAATAAATAAATAAACAAAAAAAAAAAAAAACAATACCGATAATAAGAACAAAATGATGGTTGTTATTCATCAATGTAACATGAAGATTTTTTTTTTTTTTTTTTGAGTTTTGCATTCTGGAACAGAGGTTGAATTATTTTATAAAATAGAGCTTCTGATTGTCTAGCTATGTAAAAATGTAAAAAAAAAAAATAAAATTTAAAAAAGAAATTTGAACTTTATTATGAATTTTATGCGAAAAACATTGTACTAAACCAGACAAGGTGAAAAACTTCATGTTATATTCTGTTATATAAACACGTCTTATGTAAAGCTAATATAATTTTATCTTAATACGCGATGAAATCTTTTACTGATTATTACGCTTAGTATTAATAATTTACAAAAAAGCGAATTTCTCTGATGTGTAATAATGAGATGGGTCGATCGTGCAACTTTCCAGAATCACGAAATTTGTTATAAAAGTTCTTTTCGTATTGAAAATTTGTAATACGAAAAATCATCGTTTCCAAAATTCAGTTCAATTATATCTTAAAATGTTACATTTCCGAAATTTCATTTTGTTTACACTACCGGACTAACTTGAAGATCGAATAAATAATGCAACAAAAAACAACCATCATTTTTATGATTCCTGCATTTTTTAACATTTTTAAATTTAGCGATTAAGTCTTTAATTAATTATAATATTTTCTATGAGAAAACAAAGTGTCATTTGACAATAGTGTACATTCATCGATCGATAACAACTGTGTTTATAACAAAATAAAATAGTAGGATTTAGTGTTTTGAGAGGTAAGTTGTAAATTGTATTTTCTTCTTATCACAGCAGTACGATTTTAAAACATTAATTTTATACCTACAGCACCGTTAATAAGTTTATTTTGTTTTGTTTAAATTTTAATGTTGATTTATCGAACAATTTACGTTTAAATTTGATGTAAAAATTCGTTTACTAACGGTGAAAAATTAAACATACCAAAGGACATAAACAGTGCATTTAACATTATACTGTTACAGTATGTTTCCACCAAAATAAAATTTAATTTCTACATAATTGTTTTTTTTTTTTTTTTTTTAAACATATTTAATATTGCTTTGCGTTAAAAAAATCATGAAATTACATATATTTTATATAAAATAAATTCATACGAAAAACAATATTATTATTTTTTGGTCAAACACGGTAAAAGTTCATTTTTTTTAAAAATAACGTTCATCCAATTATTTTTAGTGAAAAATGAAAATTTATTCTTCGTTTTTCCTTATTTTTTTTCAAAAAAATATTTACTAGTGGATGTTTTTATTTTATTATAAGTGATTTTATAAATCGTTACTATTTATTCATTTTATTATGTATCGAAGGGGGGGGGGGGAAACGAATTTTAATCACAACTAAGTGCACGACTATATTTCTCGTTTTTATAGTTTGTTATCAAAGAATATGTGCTTTAGGCAATTCGCAACCCCTATGTTTTTTAATAGTTTTATTTATGAACAGTTTGAATTGTAGTCTGGAATAAATAAGTGCATGGTAATAAATGATCCGCTGGACCGTTCAATTATCGGAGATTTTTTCAGCAACTTGTTCGCAGTTTAGTATTAAAACATGTATTCCCGTCTGCTTTTTTGGTAACCTTTATGAAATTGTAACAAACTAAAAAGATAGCGAGCACACCGTTAAATGAGGAATGAAAATAATCCTGTTCCGCATTTTTAAAGTCGACTAGACATCAATCGGCCGTCGTTTCTAAACATAGATAAAGTGTGAAGGATCATTCCGAGTTAAATAAAACTCTTTAGTTTTTAATTATAGCTATAATATTATTGCCGAACTGAAAAATGCATAACAACGCATATTGCGAGTTCAGCTAGTAAAATTTAATTGAATATTTTTGTTATGATAAAATGTATTTTAACGTACATTGATGATCGGATGTATCATACATGAAATTGGCCGACTGAGATCGTAATTTCTATATCTTTTTATCGAGTTTTTATCTTTTTTTTATTACATAGTTTAGTTCGAAAAAAGGTTGTCTTATTCTAACTTTTATTCAAATTTCCCTCTTCCGATAGAAAATCTGAATATAGAGAAATTTGTAAGTCCTCCTACAGAAATCTAATCTCGATCGATTGTTCCTGATCAAGCTACAGTTTGCGCCTGTTGTATGCTTTATACTCTCCTTAAAAGTTTTCTTGTGTTTTGATATATTTGGTTGTAATTTTACTTTCGGGAGATAGTGCTTACATACGACGGCTAATTTATTCATTTCTTCCCGGAAATATTTGTACTGCGTGAAATTTAGTAATTAAATTTAAATAAAAAGTATTTTACAAATTAAATGTAGTTACAGTACCGTAAATTTCGTTTGGTTTAACAAAAAAAAAAAAAAAAAAAAAAAAGGAAGTGGATATTACATTCAAATTTTTTTTTTCTTTCAATTATTCCATGTTTTCTTTAATTTCCGAAAAGAATGAAATCACAATATTTGTAGCAAGTGTAAGATATTTTGTGACGTATAAATCATCTTACTAAGTTTCAAGTTAATTTATGTTATTCTTAATTAATATTTCCGTAAAATACTATGTATTAACGATACAAATCGCAGAGGGTGTGAAATGAATTTTGTTTAATTTGGACTTTTAAACGAATCTAAATTAGGTAATTTTGGAATCGTTCAAATTTAATACAAACATATATAGTCAGCAAACTGTCCGATAGCAGTCGAAAACTGCAAATTTGATATCTCTGTTGTTTAAGATTTTTTTTTTATGCGAATATATTTTTAAATTACGCATTCCTACCAAATATGAAAATTATTTTTCAAAGTACGGTAGTAGTTTCTTGTTTACATTCTGTAGATTTTTAGGGGAAATTTAAATAAATTATAGCAAATTTTAATGTCCGTATTCAGATGTTATTGACGGTATATATTAATGTCCCATCTGGTACGAAATGACATTGAAAAAATTTTATTCTTTTTAATCGATCGTGTACTGTAATAATAATTTCACATCATAAATCTGGAAAATCGGGAATGTTTTTTTTTTTATGAATATCTATTAGTAACCGGATATGTATGGGGTTAGTTTATTGAGCGCGAAATGTTCTTCTGTGTAGCTTCGATCGCTTACTTGTTAAATTGATCGATCAAACTGAGAATATTAATGATAAGTAAAATAACGTAATTTTCTATTTTGTAATTCATAGTTTTCACTTGGAAAAATATTTAAGTATTTTTCGACAAATTTCGAATTTCTACAACGTACCTAGATGTGTCGAAATTATTATCGTTGCTACTGTTTAAACAAATAAATTGGCTTAAACGTTTTGAACAATTTTGTATTAATGGAATAAATTTAACTTTCATTAAAAATACTTCTGTTCGTTTATAATATAATTCAGAGAACACTTTCGGGATATTTACTTTATTGTAAACTTTCAGGTAGATACGCAAAACATAAATTTCATTTTTCGGCGTTTTTTGAAAAACAATCTAAGGCGATGCCCTTTTGTTACGGTCACTGTTCTATCAGTAGTTGCCTTTTCTCTGATCTATTCGTATGTTTGTCGATTCATTTTTTCTTTAATATCCGTTATTATTAATATTCTTTGCCTTGTGTAATGCTTTTAAAAAAATTATTATCTTACTTCTTTTTAAATATAAATTAATCTCTTTCTTCGTTAGTTTCATTTTTTAGCGCTTTTTCATTTAATTTCTTTTTCTCCCTGTTCATCGTCGATATTTCTCTGTACTTCGAATTTCAGAAATTTTTCGGTTAGTTAGTATCCAGGGATATCTTCCAGAATACATAGGTGTTTACGAATTTTCTCCTAATATGTGAAATATTAATTAGTGCTTATTTATCAAGATTGTTTTAGGCGATGTTTAAAAGGTACACTTTTAGCTGCCCGTTTGTCGTTTAGCATCTGTTAAATTTTCCTATACCACAATTACAGCTAAATAACAAAATTCTTTAACGCGTCTTAGTCCGGTATTATTCACTTTTATAAAATGAATCGTTGTGGTCAGCAGAAATTTCAAATTGGCCGATTTTATAACAGAATTAGAATTTTTTATAAATCATTTTTGGTTACAACTTTCGGTTGATTAGGGAAAATTGGCTTACACGAAGTGTATTATAAAAAAACTCGGGAATACAAAATTAATTCCCCGAAACAAGTTCGTGTATAATTCATTGTTTGTTTTTTTTTTTTACATTTTACATTTTCAATTTACAACTGTAAAATTTTATTTCATTTGATGTAAATTTAAAATCATTAATTTTACATTTTAAACGATCTCATTTTAACCGTTATGATTTTCAAAGTATTTGTTTGATTTCCGTTGTTTCTTGTGGAATTGATGAATTGTGTAATTGCCGCTGTTAATTCATTAAAATCAGTTTATGTTCACTTGGAAAGAATTGAAAATTAAATTAAACCTATAGTTAATCTGCAAATAATTTCAGTGCAGAATTTCGTTGCACACACAAATTGTTGTTTTTAATGATATCGATATGAACGAAATAGTAGTGCTGTTTCGACGCAACGCTATCTGTTGTTTGTAATTCGTTGAATGTAAAAATTCAATCAACAGAGCACGCCCTCGTGATTAATGTACAAGATGATCCTCCGCTCGCTCTACATCACTCTTACACTGCAAATTAATATCGGTGAGCTTCTATTCAGTAGGTAAATTTCCAAGCGCATTGTAATGTACATTTATTATATTACAATCATTGATAAATAGATTTTAATTTTTTCCTTCTTTCTTGCTAATTCGTTATAAATTAACCTGGTGGATATGATCAGTCTTTTAAACGGAATTGTATGATCTTGTTTTTTAGGACACTTATAATGATATTAAATATTTTAAAACATGAAACGGTTGATTAGATCACTTGTCAAACTAAAATTTCAGAAAAGAAATTTTCAATTCATGATGTTGTAAATTCTGCAAATTTTTTTCCCCATCGCCTAATGTTGCACTTTATATAAAATTTTGTATCGGCATTTACAGATTACACAGGGCAACGATATCTTTTTTTTCTTTTTTTTTGTGCCGGAAAACTTGGAACTGATTTTGGATATATTCGATGAGCTGAATTTAAAAATATTTAGCTTTTTTTTTTTTTGTAACAGCTCTAGCAGATTAATTGATTTTCATTTTTATAAAAGGCACAAATAATGAAATACTGATGGTATCTTTATAGACCTCTAAACGGAAACGTGATACCTTAAATTAGATTACATTAAGCAATAAAAATTGCCGATAACCGTGTACAACTTAAGACCTTTTATTATACCTCTTTTACATCCGCCGATATTATAATACCCGGAATCTGCCCACTGCTGTATCCGGTTCAGTTTGTAATTAGGTTTGCGTAATTGCAGTTGTGTTTCCACCTTTTTATGTTATGTGTGTGATTTCCACCTCTGCATATCGAGTTAGGATTTTTGAAGCAATTTGTGAAGGCGTTAAACCGAGATGGACTTTGCTTCGGGTACTTAATACGAAAATTTCCTGGGATTAGCTTGGAAAAATTGAAAACAGGCATATTTGATGGCCCTTAAGTAAGACAGCTTATAAAAGATCCACAATTTACCGCATCAATGAGCGAGATTGAATGCTCGATGCTCATTTGTTGAAGTTGTACAAAATTTTCTTGGCAATCATAAAGCAGAAAATTATACAAAATTAATAGAAACTATGTTTTCTAGCTTTAATGTTCTCGACTGTAATATGAGCAATAAAACTACTAATATTTATAACCTGAAATATATATGATTTAACCAAAAAAAGGATTTTGTTCTAAAAGAGGTCAATATAGCGTATCTCAAAAACTAGATCTGGTAGACTAAATCTAACAGTTGTTTTCGATTCTACACCCAAAAATTACTTAGAAACAGTTCAAAAACAGCAAGCACAAAAATGTATGTTGCGCTGTATTATTTAATTATAATGATTCTTAAAACCTTTTATATTTATCCGTTAATTTAAAAACGAATAGACCGAAATACAAACAGGCGAAAAAATTAATAGTGAGAAACATTGTGAAATCAAGCATTCTTCTCAAGCCGTATCGATTGAATATAAGTTCCGAGAATTTCAGAACAGCTAGTAGAGAGGTACGAGTAGCGTGAAATGAAATTAAACAATTTTGAATTCGAAATTAACAAAGCCGGTATCAAAATTTTCTATGAAATGTAATTTCGACAACGTCTAATGATGAAAATAACAGTATTTTGAACGTAAACAAGTGTGTTGTTAACAGCTGCAACAAAATTAGGTGAACTTATAGAATTTAAATTCGGGCTTTAAGCTAGAGCATTACTTTTCGTTATTCAAGCGGCCGATAAAAGAAATGGGTGCCGTAATTTATGAGATTGTTAGATATAAAAAATCGTGAATTTTTAAAAATTGAAATTTGATTTCAAACAATCTCGAATGTATACACACCACACCTTAATGTTAAATATAAATCCGAAACATTTATTGTTTTTTTTTCATTTCTATTGATAAAAAATAATTTATGTAATTATTATATTACGATGTGAATAATTTTTTAGGAAATAAAATATTTCGTTTTCCAATTTTTCGTAAATAATTTGAAAATATCCTTCTTTTAGATGGAAATATATAATACAGCAACAACAGACAAATGTGGAAATTACGTTTTTGTTTATTTCGGGTTTATTCATAAAAAAAAAAAATCAGTCTTCAACACCTTTAATCCGAAATTTCTTTGGCAAATAACTGCAACAAAAATACAGATAGATTTTTAAACTTTTTCAACCTATTGTTGTTGGTATGTTTTTTTTTTCTTCATATTTTGGGATTGAGACTTCGACGAGTGCAGTGTACAGTTGTTAGATTTTGATAAATTGCGATTAAATTTTTGAAATTAAAAATTTATGTATCTTAACAGTGCTGTTTTCGAAACTATCTAATCGGGGTTGATATCGTAATTTCTTTATATATGTATATATATACATGCATATGTATGTGTTTTTGTGTGTGTGTACGAAAATAACATCACTCACCCATGTTCATGTCCACCTCTAGTGGATGTAACGAGATTTTAAATATCTAGGGAATATACATCGATAAATAATTGAACTACTTAAATTCGAAAATAAGACGTCAATTCCAGCGTTATATAAATTGAAACCGGTTCTTTCATATGGAACATTACGGATATAATGCAATAATAATGTCTAGAATTTCATATGGGATCCAAATATATTATGTGGGGCTAAAAAAAAAAAAAAAAAAAACGGAAATCAAAGAAATAGGTAAAATTCAGAAAAGGTGTGTGAAACTTATACTGCTACATCAACCTGGTAGAAGGAAAATAATGAAATGTCTCCCAAGATGCACTATTATTAATTATTACGGATTACTTGAATCTAAACGCAATAACGTAAAGATTACCTTTCGGACCAAAAACTCGACTAACAAGGAATCAAAGTAATATACCTGTTACATTCATCCTAGACGGGTAAATCTACGAATAGACAATACAGATGATTACCGAGTTTTAATTAAATTAATGAGTACTATATATAATAACCAAAAAAAAAAAAAAAGAAAAAAAAAAAGCGGTGTATGGAAGAGGGAAGTGGTTGAAAGATTAAAGAATTCTGCTGCTCTCCTTTTCCCCTTTATTGTCGGATTCCTTTTTAAGGCTCTTTTAGATATTTCCCCGTTTCCTTTCCTTTTTCTTTCCTGCACGTTAATGTATGCGACAGGTCCAATATGTAAGCGGACCTTGTGTTATTGCGCTTTTTATATTTATACTTACTTTGATTGATATTTTTTTAGTTTAATATGTTCGATTTATGTAGTACGAATAGTTTTAATTGTGATTTTGTTTACTTAGAATAAACGATAATAAGAGTGTCGGGCACTCATGCAACGAACATACTTGCCCAGCGAGACCCACAAGTTAATTTTAATAAAAAAACAAAAAAAAAATCCTCATCTATACAATATCGAACGTAAGTTTTATTTTACACCAGAAAAACTATTTTAGGATGTAATCTTTTACGAATTGTTATCCTACGATTTTTTCTATTGTACTTATGGAAGTTTGTTTTTTTTTTTTATCAAGCGTTCTTTCAATATCAATCGATATCGTGCTTACATGGTTATATATCACTGTTTCCATGCGCAGAAATTTGTTCTCAATACGAGTTGTTATTTTATCTAGAAATTCCAGATCGATTTCAATAAGCTGTTTTATGTATTTCGCAGCCATTATTTGAGATGATTATCCGATTTGCTGATTGTTTCCGTATCTGACCACTTCCTAGTAATCGGGAAATCGCATTGTTGGATGTAATTAAGCCGTCGCATTTCGGAAATAAAGTGTTTATATTCTGTCGGTGTCGAATTGCCCTGTACATTGTTCTCTCTTGATTATCACATTTAGTCATCGAAAAGAAGTGTCCATTCCCTATTTATATGTGCTCGCATTCTAAAAACCTCTTATCTTACAATTTACAAATGTGTAACGGCAAAATGCATTTCATCGATACGTGTATGTGTAATTGTTTAGCCTACGACGACCATCGAGAATGTGAACGTAGATAATTCCTCGTTGAAATCTGTTTTGACTGTCGGTTAACTTTTGTCGAAATCGTAGCTGTATAATATAACGTTAAAATGTTAATTTTCACACAATAGCCGATCGTTTAGTGGACGTAGAAAAATGATCGTACGATAATTCTTTGGCCACTCTGAAGAAACGCGGACTATATTTCATACTTGACACTGGCATCGTTATTTATTATTAAACTTAAGCCATGGCAGATAGGAGAAGGCAAACATTAAAGGCGAACTGAAGGTAAATTAGCGCCCTGAAACTAGCGGCTTCTGTACTAGCTGGTAATGTCACTACCTGTGTGAGCCGTCGACGTTTGACATATAGTCGGCACGGTGCTCATTCGTCTCTAGATAATAGTATAACAGTCTAACATATCCCTAGATAGGTAAACTATAATAAATCAACCGGTTCATCAGAATATTGTTCGAGTGCGGCAGTTAAAAGAGAAAAAGTTTTTTGATAAAGTGAAAAATTTTGCATATCTGTTCGCTGCCACCTGTGGAATGCGCTGTTCGACTATAAAACTCGTAAATCGAATGTAACGGAATGAAATAACGAACGCGGCTTTCTTAGTGTTGACTTTTCAAGAGAAAGGACTCTCTTTCTTTTCTGCATGCTTACTGAAGAAAAATGTGTTTCACCTGTTCGTGACAAAAGGCCGTTTCGGAATCATTAATATATTACCTTTAATCTACAATTCGGTAATTGACCCGACTAGAAATATTCGAGTTTACCGAACAAGGAAGGAAGCGAATAACAGATCGTTTATTACCTTTTATGTAAATACTCTTCATCGATATTATTGCCTTTGTGCAACGTTCTCATGCAATTCTAAATGGAATTCGTTTATTGTTTGTTGCGTAACTTCCGCTTCGTCTGTGTGTAACACATCCTGGTAGTGATGTTACACATTTACATACGCGCCCACCGTTATTCGTCGGCCATATTCACTTGTATCGGCTATCATTTTTATCGTCAACTGCTTACCTGTAAACTATGAAATTCGGGTTTTTCGAAACCGATAATACGTGTTATCATTATTGGTAAATTTGTATTTCAATAGTAGACCTTGAGCTAGTTATAATTCTCCTATATTGAAATAGTCCCTTTATCTGTACGTGAATTACACAAATGAGTATAAAAAAACACAAGAAATTACACCATCAAATTAATAGATTTAAAAAAAAAAATTAACACGTTTCGAAGTAAGTCGCTACTCCGTAATAATAGTGGTTATGGTCACGACGATTTTGGAGCAGTAACTTGCAAACGAATAATCGTTTTTTTTTTCTTTTTTTTTTTTTTTAAATTTATTAATCTGATGACTTACTTTTATAACTAGGGGGACTCTGCCAATTCGCGGATTCGAATAAGAAATTGAAATAAAAAAATATTTATTGTAAAAAAAGAAAAAGACTAATTAAATCATTAAAATGAAAACGTAACCGTTATTTTCTTTCTTTTAATTTTATAAATTTCTAGGATAAAATTTTAATCCACGTTTCCTTTAAAGTGTTGGTACCGCAATACGGATTTATGTCCATTAAGTTTTTTCGTTTACTTTGAAAAATATAATAATTACTAACTCGTTTTAATACAGTCTCGGCTTACATACAATTTCAGTTATATGTACATATATGTAGAATAAGTTAATTACCGATGAAAATAACGAACACATCATGTTAAGGTTTATTGTTTTTGTCTTTTTGTTTTGTTTTTTTTGTTGTTTTTTTTCGTACGTACATATTATTTGTTATACAGCATAAATCGCGTTCATTGTACAGATGTTTGAGGGTGTGTGCGCTGTTGTGTCTTTAGAGTATAATGATGTAAGTGATAGTTTTAGGCTGGACTATCTATGGAAGTGTATATTTTAAGTATAATAGTATTGGTGGTATTTTAAACCGCGTACAACGGTCTGTTAGAGGCCGCTCTATTCATTGGTGATTTCAATGCATACCTTACATCAGATTTCCCGACTAATTCACGTACTATTCTTCGGACAACAATAAATACGAGTAAGTTACATAACTGAGTTGCAAAAAATAGTTCTAAATTTTCTTAAAACTAATTTAATCGACACTTTCATCGGATACGTATTATCAGTTTCAGATCCAATTTTATACGTCCGTATATAAATAATTATTCTACCGCTCCAGTCTACGGATCTAATAATTTTATTTATAATATTATTTTCTGTATAATAAGCGATTATGGTACATTATCCTGCATTTTTATCTGTTCTGACTGATATATTCTGTTTCTTTTACATTATATACATACATACATACATACATATATATATATATATATATATATATATATATATATATATATATATATATATAATGCATAATACGTATACAATATACGAAATTAACCTAATATTAAAGCGTTTCTAACAAAAAGTATTTTCTTGTACTCTATGAAAGTTGAAATAACACACCAACTTCATAAGATTATTACTACCGATTAAGTTTCTATTTTTTTGTAAATCTGTATACTTGGAAAATAGTATGTCTGCAATATTATATCTGTTTAATTTCACGATTGTATTAATCTATAAAAATAAAATATTCTGCAATTTCGTTAGCTACATTTTACCAACACCAATCACGTGAATCATGTAACTTCTGCATACAACTCTCCTATTCTAGAACTATATGAACTTTTTTTCAAAGTTTCGATAAACCATCTTTTTTATTTTGTATAATAATTGTATATTTTCAAAATGGTTTTAAATAGTTTTGCACTGCACGTACATTTTTAAATTTCAAAAGTTTTTCTTTATTTTTTACGTATTATTGAATTATATCGTTTATTTACGACATAAATGTATCAGATATTTGCGAGAACTCGAAGGTATATGAAATTAAACCATAAAAATAACTGAAATAAATATTCGTAAAATTAACAATAAAAACGAAACACTCGGTGCGTATTTTTTGACTGCCTGCAATCATAGAACGATACTGTCACACGCACAAACTAGACTAAGTAAGGATAATTTTTTTTTCTCTTTTTGTGTCCCGACTGCATTATTCTCACTACCGACTGAACGTTACAATTTGTAAAACTTACTTATGTAGGTAATTTTATTCTTAAAAATAAACAGAAATACTTCCTTTATAGTGTAAGTTGTTCACTACATAATAAAAAATTTTAATTGTACAGCGGAATAACTTTTCCTAAATCAAAAACCCTTCGAAAAATTTTGCTCAGTTTGCATTATAGTGAAAACAACAGACGGTTAATATCCTCCACATATCCCGATGAGACGATACATATTGATTACAAGATGAGCTCTTGTCCAAAAAATTCATCTTTACCCGAACATGTCTTATGCTCGCAGTCTACATGTTATTCATTTCGGGATGTTCTTGGGAGTTTCGTGGTACCATTATGGTTGAATTGGGTTAGAAAATTTCCTTATTTCTGAGTGATTTTAAAGTCTAACCAATCTTTCTGATTATTTATTTTAATTCTGGATCGTAAATATCTCACAGAGATAAGAAACTTGATGCTATTTAATGCCGCGTCAGTGTCATCATTCACAGTAATTCCACAGTGACCGGGCACGACAAGAATTATTTATCTAGTCATATAATGCGATGAATTTATGAAAATTATGAGTGACTTAATATCTTCGCTTCCGTAATGAAAGAAGTAAAAGCTGTGTAGATTATTATAGTATTATTTTAAATTCAACAGCCGCTATTTTATGTGCTCTTCAGCTAGTATTTTTATTGTGCTTCTTCTCATTTACGTGCCATGAACTGCAACAAAGGCCAGAGGCACGGATAATTAGGAGATTTTATAGTTGTGATAGAAGGTTAGTAGAGTTGACATAAGCGAATAATTTCTTTCTATTTATTTCATTGTTACCCTTCGGGAGTTCTTTCAAGGCAGACGGAAGGAAAAACGTGGCGCGAGTGTGATTATATTTGCTGCAGTCTAATAGAATGTGTTGGACGGAGAGAATTGAGGAACAGGTTTCACACAGAGGTGGTAAGGATTTGTTCAGGAGGAATTGGCGAGTAATCCGTGTGTGGCCAATGCGCAGTCGACACAGTGCTACTTCCTCCTTTCTGCTTGGGGCCGGAACGACGATTGTCACAAGTTAGTGTCCCCGTTTGATGGAACGAAGTTTATTCGATACTGCGATATGTCGAGCTACGAGTCGAACCATTCCTTTGATAGGCTACTGGTTATTTCCTGAACAGCGTCGTTGGCAGGTATTCGGTTGTTTGCTACAGGAAAGCATGACGCTGCTTTCTGTGGAATACCTTTGTGTCCTGGTATCTAAGCAAATATGATCTTGAAGTCCACAGTAGCTATCGTAGATAATATTTCTTTAGCTATCGGGTGTTGCGACTCTTATCGTGGGACTTTAGCAGACATCTTAAAGAATTTAAAGAGTCAGTGTAGATCAGGTAATTTCGTTTGGACTGTACGCAGATTTCAACTGCCAGTTTAATTGCAAATAATTCGGCAGAGAGCACGGAGTAAAGATGTGGAAGAACGTAACGGATAGTACCTATCTGTTCAGAGATTACGGCACCATCTTACGAGAGAGCTTGATTTGGCACCGTCGGTAAACGCGATATCTTCTTCCGAGGGAAAATTCAAATAGGTACTTTAGAGGTACTTTAGACATTGAAAAGCGTGGCGCCATCTAATTAGAAGAACAATTACAAAATTAAAATTTCTGAAAATTAATAAATTCTGTCGAGTCACGATAACGAGTCAAGAAAATGTATTAGACTGCGTAGTTTTATTAAATAACACAGTTCTGTTACCGTTTTTATTCATGAAACCCTAGTAGTAACTTCGTAGCAGAAAGTTCTATATGATTACCGGTTAATATGCTATTGTCAAGATTATTTGTAGTACTTCACGTGAGATGATCAATCAGCGCCACTTTGAGAACTAAGGTACGCGACTTAATTCGTCGTCGTGCTGAATGGAATTTCTTAACAGCTTGCAATGTAGACAGGTCGTTTTCTATGTGGAAAGCTAATTCAACAACCACGACAGATTCCCGTTGAAACTTTCGAAGAGTTCGAACAGCTTTTTAAACTCAGATTTACATATACGAGCTGGTAATTTAGATTTATTTAATTGCGCAAAATGCATAACGGAACTTTATGACGTCGAGCGCAAAATTGTAATTTTATTTTTTAATATCGCTGTCTATTATTAAAATTTTCAGCGCGTATTTTGAAAGTTTTTACTGCCTATAAATCAGAACTCTCTGGTCCTTTCATTGATAGTAGAACTGTTGTAAGAGAACTGATACGGATACATTTAGTAAATACGACGAGCGTTTTTAATTTTACTGCCCCCCCCCCCCCCCCCGGGGGGGGCACAAACGCCAAAATTCGTTACCAGTTTTGAGGATGTACATAAATGTTTAATAAGTCGCGAGAACTTACGTTTTCCGATAGCACGTCTGCTCACGCTCATTACGATGGTAGATCCGATTTGTAAATAAATTTTACCATTCAACAACAGCGATACTTCAGTGTAGTACACGTGTTCCTGCGGCGTGTGAATACGCCCACGCCGGATTGGTTGCGCTAGCTAGGAAGCGGAGGCCATCGGTGGCGCTGGGAACCGGGATGTTCTTAAAAAGTCATAAATAGACGGAGTGAAGAGTACTGAAAGACAGCACCGTCGCACTATTATGAAAAAAGTCAACTCTCGGAACTACGTTCGTTTGCTTTAGAACGGCCGCCGACATGTGAACATGGGGCACACTCTTTTATCACTTTTCCTTTTCATTGTTACCACATCATCCTATGTTATTTCGCTTAATTAATTCCGTTCGTTTTTTGTTCTCTTTTGTTTTGTTCTTTATTTTCTCCCTTTCCTGTGTAACCTGCTTCATTATATTTTTTCTTTTGTTTATTTAAAAAAGTAGAAAACAAAAAAGGGAAAAAAATTCCATTCGAATAATATGCTGTGCCGCCTGCGCGCGCCCTAAACCTATCGTTAACGCGACACTATTTAATGATTTCGATGGTATTCTAAACAGGGTCATCATAATTTGTTGCAGAAAATGAAGAAACACTAATTGTCAACTGTGTAGGGTGATATTTAGGAGAGTGAGGGAGAAAAAGGCAGTGGTAACTGCGCGGTTTGTAATATAGCGTAACGCGTTACCAATTACTGGCAAATTAAAATCTGTAGAAGGTCGTAAGATGCGCGGTGAAGGAGAACCCAGAATTTGCAATCGGTTCCAGTGCGTATAAAATTTATGCTCGACGCAGGAAATCGCCGTATTTGCAAATAAAGGGAAAGTCCGTGTACGGCGAATACCGAGGTCTGGATTAAATTAGTTTTAGTTGTGGATTTTCACTGATGAAAACCAGACTTCTTTAAAGATTCATCGGAATATCGGTAATGTAAAAAGTAGAAAGAGAAAAAACGAAGCGGCCACATAAGAAATGAAAAACGATCGGATACGGCATTAGGCAAACGTAAAAAACTTTTTCATAGCTGGAAGAAATTGTACTGGAAGCGCTACAAAAAAACTTTGAGTCAAAAAAACAGTCTTTAAATGAGCATTATCGTGGATAGGTAACAAAAGTTTTCATTTTTCTCTTGCTCATACCTATGTACATAACATATTATATTTTTATATATATATATATACTAATGGCTATGCCGTTTTTATGCCAGGGGTCATCAGGAAAAACTTGTTACGAAATTTGTTCCATATGTAAGACTTTAATGCGATATTAGCGCTTCTACTTCCACTGGTGTGGTGAAAATTGGAGCTGAAAGATTTTTTTTTGTCGAACGGCGTAGCAAATGAAATACTCGTGCACGGTAAAGCCTGTGGAGACATCTTATCTACGGCGGATGGAAGGAAGAAATCAGTGACGGTGATCTCTGCTGTGCGGCGTTAGATCGTCGCTCCGACTATCGCTTTACCACCATTCTAAAAGAAGAACAAAGTCTTCACAATTAATTGAGAAATAGCGCCGTGACATCGACAAGGTGTGTTCAAAAAATAAGGAGAATTTTTCAATTCTGCATGTATTTTTCCGGTTCGCGCCATTTTCTTTTCTTTTTTTCTTTGTTTTTTCATTTTCTGTTGCGTTGCTAAATGTATCCAACAAGCCTATGTGTACAATGATAGCCGATCAGATGTTTAGTCTGTTGGCAGTTGTCGAAAAGGTTTCACGCGATCCGCGATTTTTATTTGTCGAAAAAATGAATATTCAAATTTGCTATAAATATGAAATAATGTGTAGCACTGTTCTGGGATTATATCAAATAGTGCTTTCTGGTAAGTGTGCCACGAGTAAAACAGGGTTTTACAAGAATGGTCTCAAAGAAATTGAAAATGACAAGCGCTCTGAACGATGCAGCACGTTAACAGCCGATAAAAACGCGGAAAGAGCGAAAAAAACAGCTATAAAGATCGACGGAATCGCCAACGACAAGTCGGTGATAATGTTGGCATATGACACGCGCCGTGGTATTCTTTTAGATGTTTTGTCTATGAGTCGTGTTGTAGCAAAATTTGTTCCAAAATTGTTGACTTTCAACGAATGAAAACAGTGTTACTGCTCAAATTAAATCAATACAGAACTACCGGAACATATTAAAAACGGGTGGTTAAACATGGGTTTTAAAGCTGTCGAAACGAAAGCTAGTTCCAGTGAAGGCATTCTGGATTGCCAAGAAAAAAATCTGGACAAGTCCGGTGGAATGTTTAAGAGCTCTTACTGTGTTCTTCGATTTTAATTGCGTAATAGTGCATCACTGCCACAAGGGAAAGCAGTTAATTATGAACTACCTATAATCTTAACGTCGTTTTGCATGGAGCAATCCAAAAAAAAAAATAAATAATAACTCATCCGGATTTGTGGTGAAACAATTCGTGGCTTTTAAACATATATGAAATAAATACCTCATTAACGAACAAAAATAAGTATAAAATAATTTACGATAAATTAAAATAAATACCTCTATATGAGGAAATAGCCCCCTCCCCCATCATCAGCTGACAATGAAACTAAAAATACGCACTCAAAAAACATACTGCGGAGAAATATTACACCGCGCGATGTTGTGTCTGCTTATATTGTTTGTGAATTTTTAGGCAAAGTCAACACTGGCAATGATGAATCATCATATATTGACGACCCGTGTGTGACTTTTTTGATTTCCAAAAATCGGGAAAAACGTAGACGAGGTAAATAAAAGAGCTACTAAAGTTGTTACCCGGAGAACACTGAGGAGGATTGAGTCTGAGGTTTCGAGACTTGGAAGAACGGTATAAGCGTGTAACATCTGACGAGATAATTAACATATTTCGATAACATTGATGTAGACGAACAAATAAATTTTCTTCTGAAAAATTCCCAGCAAGTAAACTAAATTTTTACCGCTTTAAATATGCAAATTCTTTCGCATAATTATGAAAACAGCAGCAAAAGGTCGCTTTTCACAGTTAGCTCTCTATCTCGGAACGACAGTAGCTCCTCTCTTCTGTGTTTACATTGTGTGCACCGATATATCTCTTCTGAAACGAGTTTAGAATTGAATCGGACCGGCATTAAACGTGACGTATGCGGCTATCTGAACTGTGCTAGCCTTTGTAAAATACCAGCCGCAGGAAATCGATTGCGCAAAAGGAACCGAAGCCGCGTTCACGTAAATGTATGCACAGGGTGACACGAGTCCCGAATACGGTAGCTTAAATGCCCGATGTGCAGTGGCGGCTCGTGACAAGTAAATCTGGGGGGCTCTAATGTAAAATTACAATAATTTAAAAAGTGTAATGACATAAACTTATCTTGCTTTTTTGTCTACATTTTAAACTAAATAAAACTGGTTTAATGCATTCAAGTTCTGATTTAATTAAAAAAAAGATGTGAATGCATTTTGTATTTAGATTGAAATTTATTAAATAATATTTTCTAATCTTTTCCTTATATAATGTACAATCCTTTGCGTTAAGTAAGTTTCACTGTTGACGTGTCCACAAAAAAAAAAAAAAAAAAAAAAAAAATTACATGTGGCATAATTTTGTGAAATAAGGTAAGCCAAAATATAAAATCCTGGTCTTCTAAGGTTCTTCGTAAACTATATATGTTCCTTGCATGTAATATTTTTATTACATTTTTCTTTTAGTTCTTCGAAATATTCTATTAATTTTTCTCGATTTTCGAAAACAATATTCACTGTACGCATATTATAGTTCCAACGTGTATTCTAGGTAATTTCCGATTTACAATTTCTTGCAGTAGATCACATCTACGAGCAGAATTTGAAAAAAAGCTTGCTACAGCGGACAAATTTGAAAAAAAGATTTTAATTTTAGAATCCTGGCTCGTTGCTTTTTGCATAATTAAATTCAACTGGTGCGCATAACAATGAATAAAATGGCAGTCAGTATTTATATTTTTGTTTTATCTTCGCCTATACGCCATTTGTAGAATCGCTCATTATGCTCCATCGTAAGTTTAAGTAATTAGCTTAAAAAGTTAGTCTCTCCGATATAAATTATATCTAATTCAGTTTCTAAAATGTTGAACGTTTGAAAAATCACCGTGTAAAGCAAGTGTCGACAAAAAGCAGTGCTTCTTGCATTCAAAAGTAACAAAATCCAGATCGCAAAATGTATTATTTAAAGAAGAAAAGCAAGGATAGAAATAGAACAAAAAAAGCAGCAAATTAAAACAGTGTGCTTCACCGGATAAACGGACGACGTAGCGCGCGACGCGGATGTATTGTTAAAACCGGCTACAATCACGTGTAAAATTGACGAGGGCTCACTTTTCGAGAGCCCTCAGACGCCTTTAAGTTACGCTCGGGAAACTTCGGCTTTATTCGTTTTTCGTGTGTATTTTATATGCGGCTTGGAGGCTCAAATATTCTGAGCCCACGTACTATATTATTGGTTGTTAATATCATGTGATCAAAAAATCAGCTGTTAACGACCTTGACAGTATACTACACTACGAGTGGATCGTACAGTTCCAGCGCAGTAAGCATGAACCCGACAACTGTTATCGGATGCTTCAGCTGTTCGTTTAACAAATCGTGCAAAATGCTTATTTTGCAATTATTTTTAAAATGCACTCTTGCAAAAAAAATTATTTTGAAATAAAAAATTCGTGATACTGATTTTTTTTCTTGAAGTAATTAAATATTATGTATTTTTTGAAAACACACAGGGAGGCTCGCGCCCTTGAGCCCCCTAGGACGAGCCGCCCCTGCCGATATGTAACATTCAATCCAACGTAAAGCCTTCGCAGCATTGTTAGCCGACAATGTTGCCTTTTTTTTTTTCATTCGCGATTAATCCCTAATAAAATCACATTATTACATACAGTCCAAGTCGGCAATTAATAGTTGCGCTTAATATTTAAATTGTCGGTTTATTAATCCGAATTAATGAGGCGATTAAAGTGAGCACGGTGACTAAGTTCGATATTCAGAGAATGAAATCACGGATAATTTTTTTATCAATTATCAGCACACAGTTTCCGGAAAAAATCGTCACCGCGATCTGTTACCTGCTATCCGATTGCGAGCAAAGCGCTTTTCCACATTTGCCCAATTAGAATGAGGCGGCGTTGTAAATCTCATTTCTTTTTGGTCGGTGTCACGTATTTCCGCTCTACACGATCAACCTAGACGGCATTTTCTCACTGCGATAGAGGCCGCCGTTCGTGCCGAGACGAATATTTTCCGCGACAAAACTGCCGCCGCAGATGCCAGTCAACCAGTTGTTCCAGACACTTTCTCCGCCATGCCTGGTTACGCCGTTCTTACCGGTAACTTTGTTTCTCTGAAAATGGCCTCATTAATATTTTACCGTTCGTTTTTCTTCTCTATCATCATTCGTCGCTTCAAAACAATATCTTTCCCCCTTCGAATTTGAAGGCCCCTCCATTGTTGTTATTTCCCCTTCTTTTTTTTAGTCGCTCGTTCGTTATTTACTTTCTTGCCTTGCCTGAGCAACTTCATTCGAGCATCGGCTTACAACTGTTGCATCTAAGGAGTTATCTCTCAGGTCTCAGATGATTTCTTCGTCCTTAACCTGTATAAATGCTATATTTGTATCCTCGCTAGATCTGACAGTGCATCAGCGTGCGTATTTAGTCGTGCGTTTCTCCGAGGTTCGAGGAAGACAAATTTCAGAATTACCGTTTGATTGAAATTTCGTCAATTTCATCGTGATAATTTTTGTGACAGCGACGTTTTAACAGAATTGCGGCGATACAACTTTTCAGTTGTGCCAGTGCTGCATTATAGACGTTGAAAAATATGTTAGGTTGTTGTTTTGTTGTTTTTTTTTGGCTCGTTGACAAAGAGCATATGTTCGACAAGAGAAAGAAAAGTAACGCTAAATTAATTATTTCGATTCGAATGCGGTCAGCTATAGCATCAATAAAGGAAACATGGGGAGCGACAACAGATAGCGAAGGAAAGGTGAGAACAGATGCAGCACACTATAGAGAGCAGGAATATTAAGTCTCAGAAGTTGAGAGTAGAGAAGGATTCAGACGACAGAGTGGAACATTCATTCGTGGATATCATTGAAAGGATGTAGCGGACAATAAGGAGAGTCTGAAAATCGATAGCGAGATGAAGAAAGCTATGATCGAAGCGGAGCCGACATAAAGAGAAAATAAAATAGCGCTGCAAAAACGGAAATTTACGAAACCACTGAAAGATATGGCTGAATAGAAAAATTTAGAGGAAAATTGGTTCGAAAAGAAGGAAGGCTATGAGTCTGACCAAAACCTGTAATGGAATTTCTTAGACAATGGAAGTAAATTATTATTAATGAGGAGTCCATTAACAGCTGCACCTCGAGAAACAACTGATTAAACTCTTTCATTTCCTTCTATACCAACATCGCCTGAAATTCAAAAAGAAACTCAGTCGGAATATGGTAAGTTTGGAAAAGGTTATGGATAATCGAACGAATACGAAGAATGATAGGATCACAAGAAGAATTGGGAAGAACAGATGAGATGATTTAATTTTCTTCTCGGGTACAGCTGATAACGGAGATAGCGGTTCTGAAGTTTTACGTTTGTTGTTGTTGTCGTTAACAACAACGAACGGTAAATTATTCTCTCACCATCCAGGAGGCTTTAGTTTATTTATTAACAGTGGCGGGGGCCCCTAGGGACTCCCCCCTTTGTAGCATTCATTAACGTAGTAGCTGCTTCGGTGAGCTAGAATTGTAAATAAAAAGGTGGAAAAATAAAAAAAGAAATAAATAATAGAAAGAATTACGTCGTATGAAAAGAAAGATAAGACCGCTGAAAACAGAAAGGTTAACAAGAGATAATAAATATAAACATACTAGTTATCGGAATTATTGTAAATGGAAAGATCTTACCCGATTCAAATGAATACAGGAATACATACTATCTACATACACGACGAATGCAACTGAATGTTAGGTTGTTGCGCTCTGATATCATATAAAAACACAAACAAGAAAGAAAAAAAAGAAAAAAACCTACTGCGTACACATGAATTAGCAATAAAATTAAAATTATGTTATCTTTACAAAATCAACTTTCTTACCCTAACAAACTGAATACTACATAAATTGAATGTCAAATAAGGAATTACATATATATATATATATATATATATATATACATATTTAAATATTTATAATTTTTTATTAATAACATTTTCTTTTTCTACAAAAAAATATTTATTCGTGTCCTTTTCTTTATGTAAATTAAACATACGTGTTTAATATTCCATAACTGTTTATGTGATCAGAACAAAAGTGAATGAAACACAGTGTGATTTATTAAATTTTTCGAAATATAAATCTTAATATATATATTTCTTCTGTGCGTGTGTATATGACTGAACTCCTCCTAAACGGCTGGACAGATTTTAATGAAATTTTTTGTGTGTGTTCAAGTAGATTCGAGAATGGTTTAGATTCACAATTCGGTCCATTACAAAATGTTTTTACGAATTTATGAAGAAAATTCATTTTTTTTTGCCGTTTTTGGTCCAAAAGGGGGGTTTAAATAATTTTTCAACCGTAATTTTTGAATTTCCATAAAGGGCTCCTGTGTTTTGTTTTATATTTGAAATTTCGCTTTTAAAGAGTTATCTGGTGACGAATTACGAATTTTTTAAGGGTATTCGTTCTGAATTCCATATTATGTATTCTAGAGGTTTTTTTACGCCCAGGGTAATCGCTCAGTTTAAAGTTGTAAATTGTCACAGATAGAAGTTTAATTGCAATTTATGATCCAATTGCGATAAGTCGAACCGTTTCTGAACTATAACAGAAATAAATATTTTTTGTCGTTCCTGAACTATCTTATTGGGATTCCGTCGTTTATAGTGTGTACGGAATCTTAAAAATCGGTATAAATTTACTTTAAGAACTTAGAGATCATTAGAAACACGTTTTTTCGTGTATAGCCCATCTCATCAGCTAACTGCATAGAGTACACACTTTATTAAAAAGTATATAAATTGAGTGTGTGTTCTGTGTTGTTAGCTGATGATATAGCCCGAAAAAACATGTTTCCAAAGTACATTAAATTTTTAATATAAATTTATACTGATTATTGTTATTAGAGTTAATAATGCCTTGCTGCCGCGTAAATTACATTCATTTCAAAATATTTGTCTTTTTGGTTTTTGCACATTTATTGAACTTAATTCATTTTCAGTATTAATTTTTTCTTAATAAAAAACTGAATTTAATTCAGCTAATAAGTTAACACAAAATTTACTTTCTAAGGCGGTACGAAGTTCGCCGGGTCAGCTAGTATATTTATAAAATCAGCAATCGATTAAAACTCGCTTTTATTTTAAATAATTTTTAAACAGATCTAAATAAAACGTATTTACAGTAAAAATCAAAAAATCAAATTTTCTTAAAATTAAAAATATTTCAGATCGTAAAACGTGTTTTTACATTAAAAAAAATTCAACGATTGTATGGGTATCAATATGCAATAGAAAATTGTTATTAATCGATTTGTCGGATGTTTATTTATTATTCAATACGTACGTTAAAGAACCCATTTATTTTTTTAACACAATAAATTAGATTTATCGAAGAAAATTTCCGTAAATATTCATTTTATGTGTAGCATTTATTTTATTGGGGAAAACGAGAAAATTTTATAGAGAAAAAGTATAGAATTTTATTAATGAACTCATATATATATATATATATATATATATATATATATATATATAAAATATTTAAATATATATAAAAATTGGCTGAATTCTTTTTAGGACCAAAAAAATTCAAATTTAAAATCGTTCATTTTTACAATATTAAGAGAAAAGAAACTTAAATTTTGCAAAATGGAAAATAAATTTTTTTTTATTTTTCAAGAGCGTGGAACCCCCTGAAGCTCCCTCCCACTACTAGATCCGGTCCTGAAAGGGCATAATATCTTTGTTTCACGATGGAATATATTTATGTTTTACATAACGGATTTTTAAATATCATGTCAATTACAACATACAGGACATCGTAATGGTGATACGGGGATGATAATTTGTAATAGTATTTATGACTGATGAATTCTTATTGTTTTTAAGTTGAGAATACTTACGAAGACCAAAAAATTGGAATATATGTATTATATTGGAACCAGAGCGCAAATATAAAGTTAGGTAATAGGTACTCCATAAGCAAGTGGTAACATAATGAAAGGCGTAAGACAAGGATGCCCTTTATCGCCAAGACTCTTCAATGCTTATGCAGAAGAAATCATAAATGAAGCGAAAATCGAGAAAATGGGAATAAAAATAAATGGTCAAAGATTCAATGAAATAAGTTACGCTGATGATAAAGTGATCATCGCTGAATCAGAGCCCCAAATGCAGAAAATGATAGACAAGATAAATGAAACAGGACGTAAGTACGGAATGAAAATTAACACTGAAAAAACAAAGATTATTAAATTTACAAGAAACGATCATAAGGAAGCTCACATAAAAATTGATGGGGGAAAAATAGAGAATGTGAAAGAATTTAGATATCTAGGAGCGCTGATCACTAACGATGGAAGGGACACTAAAGAAATAAAAACCAGAATCGGCATGGCAAAAACAGCTTTCAACAATTTACGTAAGGTGCTTGATAATAGAAATATGAATATAAAGACGCGGATCAGAATTATGAAATGCTATGTATGGACTATCCTGAACTATTGCTCCGAAACGTGGACAATAAGCGCAGAATGCAAGAAAAGAATACAAAGTTTTGAGATGTGGGGCTATCGTAGACTTTTGAACATATCATGGAGAGATCACATTAGTAACGCGGAAGTACTAAAAAGGCTGAATACATCAAAAGCACAACTACTAGAAGACATCGATAACCAAAAGCATAAATATTTAGCGCATAAAATCCGCGAAAATAGATTGCTGATGGTGGGTATCCAAGGAAAAATCAACAAAAAGCCGTTAAGAGGTCGCAGGAAACTGGAATGGATGACAACAGGCACACAGAAAAATCTGAAGCTGCAACAAATGATTGATCTAGCAAGAAGCCGTTTAGTATAGACCAGTAGTTATTGCACGCAATCTTCTACAACAGAAGAAGCAACATGATGATGATGATGATGATGATGATGATGATGTAAAACTGCAGTTTTTCTGTGCGCTTGCGAAACGTATTAATTCACCGATTGATTCGAAAGTTCAGAATAAATACGAGAAAAGCTCGGTTAATATGTATATTATTAAATGAGCAGTTCTTCTATTATACGCATATGTAACTGAGTTCTCGGAAATGGCTTTAACGATTTTTTAATAAAATCTGCGATTTAATCCCAGTTTTAAGGACTGGAAATCGATTGACCTAGGAAACGGTATAATATTTTAGGCTCGATAGGAAAGTAAATGAAGAATTTATTTGTCATGTTAAATGAAAAATTGAAATTTCATAAGGTAATAAATTTGTTCGCGGTATTTATACAACGCGATTTTATATGTTACGCAAATTAAAATACGCCTTCAAAATTGAAACATAGGCTAATGTACATAATTGTAACTTCCGTCGTAGTATGCGTATACGTATTATTGTTGGATTGTTAAGTGTTGGCGGAACTCGTGAACACTGTAATCGGCAATTTCAGAATAAATTCAAGCAAAGCTCTGCAACCAGGTACTAAAAATAAAATAAAAAAAAAAATGATAATCTGTGTATTTGCGATAAATGGAAATACATTTCAAATGTAGCCGGAAACCAATTAAAATTAAAAACTACAGAAATATTCGTTTATAAATAATAAAAATAAAAATCTGTCCGATTATTTTTGACTATATGATTTTAAAATTTAAATCTTTCTACGTAAAATAACGAAAATTTTTTATACAACATTGAGAGATTTTAATAGATTCTATCGGGGTATTCTTAAGTAGGCACTTTTCCATTTTCAGTGATGATTTAGATTTCCCCATGTTCTTTTCCGGAACGCGTACAATTGAATAATACTGCTTGGTCGCTAGGTAAAAAACGATATTGTACTTTATTCAGAATTTTGTAAAAAGATCGTGTTCACATTTATTCGCCGTTTTATTGGTTTTAGTTGTTAGAATTTTTTTTAATCGATCACATGATTGGTAAAGAAAAAAATCTACGCGCGTAAATTATCCAGAATTTATCGAAAATATCTCTTCTTAATCATCAGTCATTTTTAAAATCTTTATTCGCCTGTTCAACAGTTGATAGCTCCCGCTATTAATAAAGTTAATTTTCACTCATTACTTTTTGAACGGATTACTAGGGAAAATAGCCTACTTAGAATCACGTTTTAAATGCTATTAAGCACGCATACGTTCCGAATATGTTCGAATGGAGAGCGATAATTTTTAGTATAGAACGCGGCGTAAAACATTTTTCATTCAAATATTTCTCTTTAACATACGTAATAAAATTGGAAAAGCAAAGTCATTCGAAATAATTCTTCCGCGAACCTTAAAGGATAAATAACACCGACGCGGGCCGTGCCTGGACTTGAAATCCCTCCGAAAGTTAATAAAATATCTCGAAGGCGAATAAGTTTCTGCTTCAACTCCAATTTTTTTTTCTTCCGGTCAATTGCTATTTAATCACTATATTCACACCAACACTTAATAAGCGAAGGAATGAAACAAATAATCGTGCATAATCACAACTGTTGTAGGAGCAGTTTTAATTTAGAAAACGTTAACTTTGATTTACAATTTTTCAAAAACAATTCGACATAGTAGTCTCCTTATTCGGAATTACTCGTGTAGCGTAAAAAATCAGTTGTACTAATTATGATTTGGATAACTGGAAAATTTATTGAAATATATTTATATAAAAATGAAAAAAGGAAATAAAACAATGGCCCAACCTGTGTAGTTAAAATAACATGAGTGAGAACCTGTTTGTATCGGGAGTAAAAAATTAAAAACAGGTAAAATGTAAAATCGCACCTTTTTAAAAATCGTTTAAGTTTTCTCAAATAAATTAGATTTTATTTAGATTCTAATCCTTCTTTTTTTTTTTTTTTTTTTTTTAATAAACTGTAGCCAGCATGATTAGCTGAGAAGGTGTAAAGTTTATTTCGAAAATAATACTGATAAAGATTATTGAAATTGGTGCAACATAACTCGAGAAGAGTTGCGTTCTAACAGTTATAATCAAAAGCCTGAATTTAAAGTTGTTCGGTACCAAGTTACTCTCGGGTTGATCGCGGTGAAATAATAGGAGAATCTGTGCAAGAATTGACATCCGAAAAGAGGAAGAATTTGCTTTTTCTATTCCCATCGATGTCCTTATTGCGTTTAGCATATAGAAGCGGGGACGATCCCTAGCAATGCCTCAGCGATTTCGGAATAACTTTATATTTTCTAGAACATCACGTGATACTTCATTAATCTGTATCGGATTTATTCGAGACCGTATTACGACTTAATTCCTCCATTGGTCATCGAATAGTTTTTCGCCGTATTCACACCCATAAAACCGTGTAGCATCGCCTCGCTTCAAGCAATTTTGGTCTCCGATATAGAGTTTATATATGCAACGATATGACCACTTAGCAGTACTCTTGTGTCGTTCATCGGCCCTTGTGATATTCGGTCCTCGCCTACTAATCTCATTATCGAAAAGATTGAATTGAGACGGTACTGAGCTAGGATCAAATGATTGAACGGCGATTTGGCCTTTACTTTAGAAAGCTGAGGCGAGCCCATTGCAACGAATAGTTCGAAATAGAAAATGCTCTTTTTTTGACCGCCTATTGTGACGAGTTCGCTGAGCGAGAAAATTCCAATCGGCGATTAAATCGTGAATTATTGTTTATTTCTACGACCGTCGTTTACTCTTTGTAGTTAATTTGCATTTATTTGGCGCAAATTTTTACATCTCGTTCAAAAATATTTAAAATTTCTTTTCGGGACATAGCTATTAATCTTACTTTAAAAAAAAAAAAATTAAATTCCTATTTTTTAACTAGTTTTGTGTTTTTTCTTTTTTTGTTTTGAAATATTTCAACTCCTAGGATTTTGAAAAAGACATTTCGCTTACAAAATATTTCACTACTACTTTAAAACTGGAAAATCAATTTTCTTTTTTAGCAAATTCCTATTTTTAATTTTTAAAGAATTTTCAACGCTAAAAAATTTATAATGAAATATTAAAAATTACAGTTAACGCGAAATTAGCTACGAATAATTTTATTTTCATTTGCGCGTTGTGTGCAAATTTTTTTACTACTAAATGTAGAGAACATCGATCTTCTTATTTTTCGCGAATTTTTTCTGCTTTGACTTTGACTCTTTTTCAAATTCTCCGGAAGTCAACATTGTCCCCCCGGGTCCCCGGATGTAGAGTATAATCTTTTTGTCATCTTCGTCAGCGTACATCTTATTTGTTTGTGGTCGATATATGAATATTTCGCATTTAAGTACGCACGAATTAAACGCGAAGAAAGGTGCAAAATAAATTTCTCGGCCTATTGGACAAGTCACACCGACCAAGCGTTTGCTGTTTCTTAGGACTTTGAAAGCAGCGTCTACCGCATTTCCTGGTACAGTGAGAGCCCGGTATTGTAAAAGTACCCGCTTCGTATTTTGTTTTAGGCTTCTGATGATGGCCAGTGCAAGCTGGTCGAAACATTAAGCAAATAAATATCTTTTAAAACATAGTTGTTTCCGAAAATTATTTATTATGAGTAATCGCTGTGAAAGCTTTAAATATTTAATTACGTGAGTTGTTTTTCTTTTAATTTTGACCCACCCCTCCCCTCACCGCGAGATTTGGTGGGCCGCTCACGTGGGATGTACGTTATCGTTGTTAAAGGACTAAAGTTATTTTCATAAAAGAGAAAATAATACAACGTTAAGGTGTGCTATAACGAATTTATTTAAAATGTAGTAAAATTAAAAGTAAAAATACAGACAGCATCGCCAATTTTTCACTCACTCCATGGGCATTCATGTAAGCAGTTTTGTTTTCTTTTAAAAACTCTAATACTTTATTATTATTATTATTATTATTATTATTATTATTATTATTATTATTATTATTATTATTATTATTAGTTCTTAATAATTACGTGAGATTTTTCCGACGCGCAAAATGGGACACTCCAAAAAAAGTAAAAGAAAAATTTAATAATTTTTTAATAATGTATATTCTTTAAAAAGTTGACGTGAGTTTTATCCCCCCCGCAGTTTAAATGAGAGTTGATAAGATTTTGCTCGACCCCCAATTTTGAGCTCACGTAATTAATCGATGTTCCCTTATATATGTATTTTTTACGAAATTATCGATTTTGACGGTGAAATTTTTCCACCGATACGGACTGTCGATGTTCAGTTCTTTTATTAGACAGTGGAGATACTCGGTCGACGCCCGTCCAACCAGGTCGTAACAAGCGAAAAATTGCAATCTGAATTTTTCTCTGAGCTACACACATCGAGTGGAGCCAACGTTAATTGCGTTCCGTGCTCCGGTAACTGTTCTTTGTACTCCATTTTCTTCAGTCGGTGCCGTCATACGCGTTATTTTTCCATTTTCTATTTTCGTTTTTGCTGTTACGTCGTTCATCGTCGTTTTTCCATTAGACAATAAAATATGGAATGACTGCAGTTTCCTCCGCCCCGCGGTGGAGGTCGTCGCTCGGGCCGGCTGATTCACCGGAACGCTCTGTCCAACGAGCCATGTTGCAGCAGACACGGCGGGCGGATTGTTAAACGTTCTTCTAACGCAACGCGGACTACTTTCGACGTCTCACTGCCGTTAGCATAGCTATGCTCTAGACTTTTTATCGTGATCGTTTTTCTGTTTCCAAACCCGCGACTCGGTTCTGTGTCTTCCGAACCCAAGTACCGTTCTCGACACGCGTGCGTATGTGCGTCGGTGACACTAATTATTACGTAGACATTTCGTCTGTGCTATGTTCTAGTTATATTCGCGCGTTCGCTGTGCCATTTTCTTCGAAAATCTTTCGTAAATTTAGAAAAGAAAATGATCCGATGATAAAAATTGCAAATTTTGTTTACGATAATCGGGTTTTTTTTTGTTTTCTTTTCTTAATTTTTTGAGTTTCTTTCCCGAATAAATGTAATAAATTATTATGGTTCGCTTTCGTTCGTGATTTATTCTGAAATTAATACTAGGACATTCAAAGTTATCATAAAGTAAGAATAGATTTATGTTTTTTTTTTTTTTTTTTAGTAGGTGTAATTATTGAAGAGACCGGCATGTTTCGCATTTTTTTTTTTTTCCGTTACTATAAGTAGTATTTTTCATTGTACGCATGATTTCCGATATTCTGACTTCAATTTCTACAATATGTTTTATTTATAATGCTTTAGAATAGCATTATACGGAAGGGTACACATTTTTTTTTTTTTTTTTTTGCTGATAAAATGTGTACTGCATACAGTAATGTTTTGTTTTTTTTTGTATTTTAATTTGATTATTGAAATTTTAATTTGATTATTGAAATTTTAATTCGATTATTGAAATTTTAATTCGATTATTGAAATTTTAATTCGATTATTGAAATTTTAATTCGATTATTGAAATTTTATAATTGCGTTATAACTATATAAAATTTCACTGCGAACGAATTAAAGAATTCTCCCTCAGAGCATAATTATTTAATTTACCTTCTATTACAATTATGAAATATTAATATAATATACGGAATAGGTGTTTGCATATAATTTTCAGTTATCCGTTATACGTACGGTTTTATTAATACACATTTCTATATAAATAAATATTTTAACTAGCGTTCGGACAAATATCTTGCGAGTTTTAGGCAAATAGTTAAATCGATTTTTTTTTAAATTATTTTGCGGCGGTAATGTACTAAATACATTTTGTATTATAACTGAAATATTTTTTCTTCATTTTTTTAAATTTTTCTGGACGACTTTAATATGCTTTTATTATCTTTTAAAAATACGGCCGAATTACTGGAAAATGGCGCTTTAAATGAAACAATAAGAATGATCCATTGCATAAAAAAATGGTACATATTTGTTCAGTAGAAGTCAGTTATGTTGAATATACGATATCAAGAGTTAATATTACTCTGATTTTATAATGTCCAAGATTTTTACTATTTTACAGAAGAGTTATTACCCCGTTATAAAATTTTCGAACATACTTTTTTAATGAATTCTTAAGGGTAAACATTTTTTCTTTATACGTGAAAGTGTACACACAATCAATCATGAATGTAACATAAATCAATGTAAAACAAGTATGAAAGAGAAAAAAAAAAGAATTGCTATACACCAGCAGTTAAATTTTTCGCATACAATGATTTTCGAAAATATTTTTTTTAATCACCTGTATCTAGAGGTTTTTATCCAACGATATAAGCATTTAATAATTTCCAACGTCAGCAGATATGCATACATGTGTTTTATTCTTCCCAAATTTTAATTACATGTTTTCGTTTCTTTTTGGGTTAAATTTATTTGCAAACACCTTTAGACGTTTTACATTAATCAAAATTTTGCTGGTAATAACCGATTTTTCATGTAAATATAAAAAAAATCAGGTTATGAGTGCCCTAATTTTTTTCTTTTTCTTTTTTTTCTTCCAATTTGTAATTGTTCTGTATTCTCATTATTACGTGTTTATTAAATTTTTAAAAAAATATTTTCATTTTTAAAATTATACTGATATTATAAAAAATATTATAATTTGTTAAAATTCGAAGAATTTAACTTTTTGCGAATACGATGAAAATTTGTTTTATTTGTTATCTTTACAGGTCATTAAAAATTTAAATATTGCTAAACATTGTTACAACATCGGTTAAAAATTAATATAATAAAAGGAAAAATATTTCGTATTTTTGAACCGTAGGGAAGAAGAACTTCATTCGGTACCATGCGCAATGTATAACTGTGTATTAATTGAACGATGATGCGATCAATGAGAAATTCTTATCAGTTTCGCAAATAAAAAAAAAAAAAACTAATTTAAATTACCCAAACATATGTTTAGTTGAAGCATTTATTTTTTAAATTACGTTTAATTTTATACACGCAGATTTATAACGTAGAGAATTCACGCATTTTACTGTATTCAGTTTTCAACATTAACAAGCTCTTATAAAAGAAATCAACATATCTTACAGAGTGGCGGTACACATTATATTAATATACTTACATATATGCATACGTGAAGAGTTAATATTAATATGTATAAGTGCGAGCGCGCGTAGTTCACATTTAGTAAATGATTTACTACATTAAAAATAACGTGTTCAGGATAAAAAATATTAAATCATTAACGCACGTGGAATGTTTTAATTAATTATTTTTTTGAATAATAGAAAAAATTGTAATTATTTATCTGGAGTTCTAAAAAACGAACAAAACTATAATAAAAAAATACTAAATCCGAAATTCGAGCATCTACTTGCAAAACAAATTTGATGAAAAAACAATATTAACGAACCATACTTCTCGCTGTCCTACACGTTTGTTATGCTGTTTGATTAATTTCTAATTCGGAACCATCAGCAAAATTATCTAATTCAGTCGTATGAACGATTCGCTCTGTTTGAACAATTGCTTGTTAGCAGTGTTAAAAGTATAAAACTAACACAACTGGCATATAAATGAATTTAAAGTAAGTTAGGACATTCTCCTGTTGCAGTTTCGAACAACGATATTTGAAAAACTTTCAATTTTAGCATCATTCAACATGTTCATCATTTCAATTTTTCGCTAATTCTGTTTTCTCGTCTAATTTAAGAATTTTTCCGTCTGCATTTATTTGAATATCATAATTTTGTAAAGTAGTTTTTCTAAGAATGAATTTAATATGTGTGTACGGGCAGCGAGCGTGTAGCGTAAATAAATTATAAGCGCTATTTTACCTAATTATATTCTGTACTAATACGGGCGTTTTCTCTTTTTTTCATCACATTGCTAGAGTTAAGTTGTAATGTTACATTTATGTCTCTAATATTTGTAATGTTCTTTTTTACTCATTCACGTACAATGTGATAGATGTTACACATAACGTAATAATGCGGATTTCTTATTTATCTCGGATAATTTACAGATCTGTTTAATATTTTAGTTAAACATAATTTATGTTTATTAAACGCGGGCGCCTTTGAATACATACGACTTGATTTTTGTCTTACAATGATTTGTGTTAATTTTATTTATACTGCGTATAAAATGCGTGTTTTGGTATCTTTTTACCGTCATTTGTTTTATAGTATGGTTTTCAGTTTTCTTAATCCGCTTAATAGTTTTTGTCGGAAAATTTGATAACGCATTTGAGAGGTAATTTACTTTTTTCTAAGTACGTTTACTCATTATTTCATATGACATGCATCATCCCCGCACCTTCGTTAGATTACTTTGGAGGCGCTAGGTCAATACGACAGATTCATTGATGTAACTTATAATACACGCTACTACTGAAATCGAGTGCTTCTAAAAGTCTGAACCATTTTTTGCCAAACTCGTTATCTCGGGAAAGTTCAATCTACTAAAGTCGTTTGTTGTATGAATTGGCGTACGCAGTGATGACGTAATCGATCATTTCGATCTTAAATTCCTCGCGAATGTCCGCGGTTGCGATGATATCACCGACAAAAAACTCTAGTCAGTATATTCGAATTTCTATTTTTTTTTCGCGGTGTGTGGTTCCAAGTTCACAAATAATATAAAAAACCAAAGACAAAAGAAAAAAAATTAAAACTAACTTTTACTGTATATTGTGAAATACTTCCCCTTATTACGTTATTGTTTCATGGTCTTCAATAAAATACCTTTGTTCGCTCAGTTTTTCATGCAATCGGTCTTTTGTTTTTATTATTTCATATTACTTCATATTATTTCATATTCACATTATTTCATATTCATATTATTTCACAATATTTCACATAATTTCATATTATTCCAAACTGTTGGGTAGCCATTTTGTGCTTGTACCGAGTAAAATTATTCATAGAATTTTGGTACAGTGCTCGCCGCATCAGATTTTCAATTAACGTGAATGAAATGGCAATTTACTTCTTATAAAAAATTTTCAAGCAGTTAAAACAGAATTATTAAATTACCCTTTTTCGTAAGCGTCTTTATCGTTTAACAACACCGCTGTTTAAATACTGAATGTAGCTGAGAATTACGTTATTTGTAAAACTGTTGCAACGGCATAATGAATTGAAAATAAATATTTTAAACGTTAGATAAATTTTATTAAACCTCCTTCTCATTTTTTATTAATATTAAAATCACAGGAACAGCGTATTAAAAAAGGTATTTATGGAAATAAATGCTCGCATTAATATCAGAAGAAAATTAATTTGATGCTGGAACAGATATTGTTTACATAATTTAATGTAAATATCAGTGCTCCAATGCGGTAATTTTAATAACATATATTTTTGTCGTAATAATAAAAAAAAAAAAAAGCAAAAATCGTTCAATTCTGCCCCGCAAGTTCACCAAAACCGACAGTTGCATAAGATTCGCACCCTAAAAAAATTAATAAATAAATTAATAAATAAATAAAAACAATATACGTAAATGAATAAAAATTACTTATTGACGGAAGAATCACAAATGAATTATTTCGCTCTAAGCCGCTTTGGTCTTTATGAACGCAACGATGAAATGCTTCGGATTTATTCCCCTTTAAGTTTTTCATTTTGAATGGAGATCGTTGATATACTATCTTCTCAGTTGGTTGAACAATTGTTTGTTGATCTTTAATTTTTTCATTGCAATCATTTTTAGCGTTTTTATCCGTTTTTTCGGTTTCTCGGGGTTTTTTTTTCTTCTTTTTTGAGTAACTTATTAAACAAAAAAATCTCTTTTCCTCGGCTCTAATATTTTATTTATTTATTTATCTTTCTCTTCGTGAAAATTAGTTTGGTAATACGGCAAGATACTGTAGTTTTCTTTTTTTGTCTTTTTCTGCTCTCCTCATTCATTGCGTAGAGGTGCCATCAAAAGGTAATTTCAATGTTCAACGGAATTCGTGATCCGCAGGGATATAAATTATACACCTTTCGAACAACACAGCTAATATTTTCTGTTGCGAGTTTTTCATTTCGAGGTTTTTTCTAGGCAGTGCGAATATATATATATATATATAGTCTGGAACAGTATCTTCGCGGAATGAAGATACTTCTTTGTTTAAATCAATTCACGGCAGTTTGTGTAATGATTGCTTTAAAGAAAACAACATCAAAAATCTTCACGGTTTAAATTAATTACCACGACCTTTTCTATGTCAATTGCAAATTAATTTAGAATTTTAGTGCTTAACGGAGACGAGAAATTAACTCAACGGAAAGTTGCATCTGGAAAAACACCGGAATACATAATAAAATATTGTTAAGTTCCCTCGTACTGATAGCGTATGATCGTCAACAATTGAGAGCATAGGTTTTCCTTAATTAAAATTTGAAAATTTCATTAACTTTTAAAGCGAAGACCTGTAGAAGTATTAGTTTAAATCTGATTAATTATATAAAACTATGCAAAAGATCCTGCAAGTGCACCGTGTGATAATGAAAGATTGTTTAAGAATAACCGGACACATAGTGTGCGTGTTTTCCGATTTCTGCTGTTTGTTTACGAATAATATTAAATAAATAAGTAAACATTTTGAACGAAAATTTTTTATAATACAAATAATATTGTCCCCCATAGTACGGTTATAGAACGAGTCGTGGAGAAACACATTTTCGCGTTTATTATCTGTTCGTATTATAAAAAGATTTCTGATTTAAATTTTCAATTAATTTATTCAATATGTGACAGAAAGTAAACATTTATTATGTAAAAGATGGTACAAAAAAGGGATTATGACTTTTCATCTGAATTTGTGAAGTATTATCCGGCGAAGAATATCGCTGTTATAATTATTTCACAAATAATTTACGAGTTTTTAATATTAAACTATAACATTATTGTTCGGCCGATGTTCACGCGTCTGATTAATTAAATTAAAGGTAATTTGTTTCACTCGTTTCTTTCGAATATACTGATAAAAATTGATCTTTAGTTTAGATGAGCACGTCTATAGTTCTTCTAGAGTCACCTTTTGCAATTATAGCAGACAGATGGTTAAACTTCAAAGGAACGGTAGGTTAATCGTTGAAAAGAACAGGTTTTTCGCGCACGGTAGCTGTATGTTGTAGTTCGAGTTTAATTCAGAGGTCTATTTTATATACAATTAAAGAGTTTCGTAGTATTTTTCAAAGTTCATGAACTGTTCTCTGTTTTGCTTCAAAAAGGAACCAATGCTGTCGCATAGATTAGTAATTTAAATGGTATCATCGATTCTATACAAACACGGTGATCCATTGCGTAATTCATTATTTTACAGATTAGGCTTGCATTAGATTTCAGGTGGGAGTAGAAAGAAATGTTCACGTTTCACTAGCGCTTTTATTAGACACGTAAATAACTTTTAAACCTCGCTTAGTATTTTCTCTGAACTCTCATCCTCACTTGCAATAATGATAAATAACTGTTTCCTCGTGTTCCGCAGTGAACGATTTAATTATATTTCCCGTTGCATTTCGTTCGCTATTTCTTCGTTTCATAGCATATCTTCTGGTTCTCTGTATATCCCGCATTATCTAGCATCTGCTAATCTACATTTTCATCGATCTCTGATGTACAATTTCTTTTCCAACAGTGATTACAGAATACACTGGTCTGTTTCATAAGCTACATTCTAGACTAATATTTTTCCTAAATGCTTTTTGATTGTCTTTTTAATTTCGATTCATCAATTTTACACGCACCACTTTTGCTAATTTATTTTTTATATTTTTTATATATTCCTTTTATATTTACATATATTGCAGGCTTTGTAATGACAGTCTATGGTACTTTCCTTTTTATCATTATTTATTTATTTGTTTAAATTTACGTGCCGTGCACAGCAACTATCGGCTAGAGAGGCATGGATAAATATAGATTAGTATATGTTAAATAAATGAATTATGGAATTTATATATTGCGTAGTATAACTTTGCAAGTCACAGGAAACTGATTAGGTTCAAAAAGATAGTAGGGTCATCAGAGAGGATATTAGACACAAGGAGGAAGGGAAGGTTATGTGTTAATCTAAGGGAATTGAACTGAGGACATTGTGTGAGGATATGGAGAACAGAAAGATCGGAATTACATATACTCCAGATTGGAGCCGGCTTTTTTTTTTTTCTTTCGTTTTCAGGGTTGTTAATCGATAATTGCTTATGATAAATATTTTTTGGTCTGCTAATTGTTTCGAGATTTTTTTTTTGGACTTCTATAACACAACTCACCGACTTGGTATTTAAATTAATTATATTGAAATATCTGCTTCAAAAGGCAATTTGTAAATTATTAGATTATGACCAGCGAGAAGGCGCTTGATATTGGTTGGTCCTTAGAGCTGAATATAATTTATGACGATGCAGAGTGTGTAAAAGAAATCTTTAAATAATATATGATCTGCGTGAGAAACTTTATTTAGATCAGAGATGTACTGACAGAATGAAAACACCTCAGGTTTTGTTGATAGAGAATAATGACGGAAGTTTATTAACTCGGAGCCGAAGTCTGCAAATGAAACTAGAATGAGAGATGGGGTATCATTAAGACTTACGATTTGGAATACCGGATGAATTTATAGTAAGATGCCGAAAACGGATTTGAACCCAGGTGGATTTTTAATATTCCTTGCGAGGAAACTTGAGAACGAAAAGTTCTCCATGATTTGCCGCCTTGGTAGCCGCATCATGTCATATTACCGACTATTCCAACGTGTGAAGGAATTTATACGAATTCGACCGTAAAATCAGTAAGCGACGTTAATATATACATATATGTATGTTTTAACTTAAAAATCAGTGTATGTGTCCGAAAGCTGAATGCGGCCAAAGCGGGGTGAGGCTGCTTTATCTGTCAATAAAAGTATTTTAAGAAAATTGATTGGATAGTATACAGGGCCGACTGACTTCGGCATTACATGTAAAATAGAAGCACGACAGTGAATGACTTATACTGCGTTACGGGATAACATAAAGAAAGCAGCTCTTACAGCGCATCGTTGTGATTTGACCCGTCCGCTTGAAAACTAAATGAAAGTCCGACCAACACTCGGATATTATATTATTAATGACACGACCCAACCACCCCTGATGATATGAAGTTATTCTAGCGATGAAATATGTTTAAGTTGATAGAAATATTTTAACAGTTGAGGAAATTCGGGTATTGAAAATGAGAGATCAGAGGATAACGCGGATTTACATTATGCAAGTTGGATTTTCCAACAGCTTAATCTCCGTCGATTTTTGATGCTACGGAATATGGAAATTAAATTGTTACGTTAAGAGGGGGTAGTATTTTAACAGAAATTTATCAGACGAAAAGGAAAATTTTTGATGGAAAGCCGTTTTTTGAATATTTATTTAGGAAGATTTTCAGAAACTCTGTGGTTTGTTTAATGGGTTCGAGTTCTGAGGTAGTATATAGTTAGCACCGCATGATCCGATTATTCATCCGTGGTTTTCGTATTTCAGTGGTTGCTAATTTGTTTGGTTGGAAATCATTATCGGGTTACTTTTTATTTTGCGTGTTTTTTTTTCTTTTGAACTATTTTAATTAAAACAACTTCTGGTATTTCTTATAAAATTATTATGGTAAAATTGGTAGTGCCGTCTTTATTCCCCCTACAGGAAGTGGAAAAAAATTGTTTTTATTTTGCGGTAATTGAAAAATATTTTTCCCTCCGATCAAAAACTAAAATCGTATGAGAACCACTTCAGGACGATGTTATAAACTTATTTTTACGATTAGCGCGGTGTTATCTAAGTGAGCGCGGGCTTTGTGTTTAGTTTTCAGGACTGTCTCTGCAGATTTATTAATCACGCAAAATGCTCCTCTGGTAAAAGTAGATGAGAACCGAAACGTACTACTACTACTAGTAGTAGTGATGCAGTTTGGCGTCGTTGACGAGAACGTGTTCAATTTTATCGGCGCATCGTGTCGCGGTTTCTTTCTCGTATGATTTCGGAAGAAGAGATTTGAAGGGAAAATAACCTCGAGGAACAGGTTAACACGCGTTGTGATGGATTAAAAAAAGTAGGGAGCATGACAGGAGGATGCGGCTGATTAAAAATAAACGGATTCAAAGCAGATTCAAGCGGCATTAGCTGGTAATTTAGCAGGGCTGGTCGCGCGCGCTCTATTGTGGTGTTTCAATCGAATAATAAATCAATGAGAGAGCCGCTGCTGGCAGAACGACTGAAATAAAATATGCGAGGTACGACCTCTGCGCAATTGACACATCCTCCTCTAGCGATGGAGCAACTGAAATTGAAATAAATAAGAGATGGGCGATAAAGAGGAAGTTTGCAGTTGTCACCGTTCTAACGGTACAATCCTCGAGAGCCGGCATTTCAGACGTCTCCACCGTCAGGCGTGTGCGCGTGAGCGACAGCAGCGCCTTAAATATAGACCTCACATCGGTGTACGGAAATTCGTGAAAGAAAGCAAACAAAAAAAGTGTAATAACGAAATAAGAAGAAGAAGAAGAATAAGAGGAAGAGGAGGTAGAAGAAAAAACAAACAGATAAATAAGAGCGAACATTGTCGGTGTTTATTTATCATAAACGACTTGTTGTTAGACAGTATGGCAACGGAACCGGGATGACACACTGAGACGAAGCCAGCGCTAAAAAACGGCTCCGTTCCATTTCGGCCTGCTCGATTTTTCGTCCGGATTTATTCGGTTTTTTATTTATTTATCTGCGGCCATTTTTTATCTCCGGCTGATGAGCGGCAGATAGTGCTCACGCTGCCGCTTTCTGTGTCATGAGGAAGTCCTAAAGCCTGAGGAGGTGCCCGCGAGTGTTGACAAGACGGCAGTCATCCAAATCGAGAAAGCTTCGACGTAGTTCATCAAAGTTTAGTCACACTACATTACTTCCTCTTTGGCAATTGTCGGAGGTCAGCGGAAAACATTTCTTCGGTTTCTTTAGCGTTTTTCTCTTTTCTTTATTATTATCATCATCATCATCATCATTAAAACATCGTCATCATCGTCTTCTCGTTCGGGTTATTAATTTCGTTCTAAAATTAAACTATTAAAACTTTCTGTTTAATTGCCTCGGTTCTGCCGCGCACTCGTTCTTACGTGGACCCATTTCGAAGGTAGCTCTATTAGCGAATACCGCGAAATATTGCTTATTGACGGTTTTTTAGGATCAACGACCTTTAGTGTTGGTGTTGGCGATTCTCGTCTTTTTTCTCTCCGTTCTAGCAGTGCTCCACGATAATACCCAAAGTTGTTTCTTGTTATCTAGCAAAATAGTTTGATGAATGCGTTCTTCTTAGTTCTCCTGCTAGTGTAGCAGTGACAGAAATTGTAGCGCTGTTAATAGATACTACCCCTACGGTGGTTGCTCTTCTCGCTCGCCGCCTTGTTCTACGCAATGAATTCCTGCGACGATAAGTATTATCGCTGTATTGAAAAAAAATTTAAAAAACATTTGAAATCGAGAGTGTTTATACTACGATTGAAATTTTACAATGTGTGCTATTCCTTATTTCTGTAGAAACTTTTCCTTGTTTGGCCTTAAAGTAAAGATATTCTTCGTTTTTCTGTTCTCTCCTGTCTCTGAAGTAATTATTTTGCCGGTTCTAATTTGCCAAAATGTAAATTTTTTTAGAATTGAAACGGATTTGTAAACTCCTTTCTCTTTAACCAACTACCTAATTTTTTTCTTTTCGTTCAATTTCCGTTTGATTTCTTATGGATTCTCAGTCCTTCTGATACTGCAGTGGTGCGACAGACTCTTGCTTGTTCGGCCCCGTTTCGGTAGTCAGTTTCTGGATAAGTTCCCTGTTCAGAGGTCCTCAGTTTTTATCTGCAGTCTGACATTCCAGATACATACTCTTCCGATTTTTCCTCTCATTACTTCCTAGTCAAACTACTTCCTAGTTCTTTATTCGTCTCTTTACGACACTTTCTGTTACTATTCCGTAGTGTGACTTAAAATCAGTTTTTTCACTTTTTTCTATCCTCATCTCCCGCTGTCCTTTGCATGACGCTGATTATTGTTAATTAATAATCTTCTTTTTGATGGCGTTTAGCTGAATGTTCTGTTCGTTATAATTAATTTCTAGCTCCGTATTTTTCTATTCATAATGATTCGCATAATATCTTTATTGGTAATTTCCTTTGATTCTTTTTCTCTCACCATTCGCATACTTTTCACCTTCTCACCTCTGTCGATAATTCTCTTTGATTTTTTAATTTCCGATCGAGTGTATGATATAGCTTCCTTCGTTTCTACATATATAGACGAAAATGCCTTTGGTTGATGAACCGAAAAAAAAAAAAGAAACCAACTAAGATTAAGATTAAGATTAATTAGTTAATCGAGGCAACGAAGTAACAATTAGAAAATTTACCTGTTCTTAACTTTGTTCGCTATAAACAGAGGTTCAAAGGATATTAGTTACGAAAAAGGCTCGATTGAAAATTCAATTATTAAATGTAGCAACTCATGTTGAAAAATACTTCGATAAAATAAATATTTAGAAATAAACGTATTAAAGAAGAAAAATTAAACGAGTTTCTTATCAAACTTTAATTAATTCATTAACGTATCAAAGTCTGACATCGAAATTCATTCAATAAATTAGAATTTATAACGTTAACATAAATATATAGTCTCGTGTTGGTTTTGAATTTTAATTTTAATATGAGAAAACTTATTTATATTTTAAGTACAAAGTAAATGTTTTTCTGTATTATTATTATTATTATATTTTTTTTTGGAGATCTCCAGCTGGAGACTTTTTACCCAGCATTAGATTGTACTATTGGGAGAAATAGAGAGAAGCGAATTAAAACTGAATACTACTAGAGATAAAAAAAAACGAAACATGCTATAATACTAGCAATGATCATCGGAGACGAAAATGAAAAAATAAACAGAACATTTAATACACGGAGCAGGCAAACCAAGATTCAAGAGTTTACTATTTTTTCCATTTGAAGAAGAATTTCAAAAATAAATCTATTCTCAGAAATCCAGTTAATAACAGTTTCATAATTAAAACAAATTTCTCGAAATATCTTATTCAGATAATTCCATCGCAGAAAAAAGATGTTCACAAAATTTTGAGCATTTATGTATATCGTGTTTAATCTGACGTTCAGTATTTGTTCGATGGAAAAATTTTTGAAGTAAAAAAAAAACGACACTTCTTCAACTATAGATTCTGTTGAAGGTTATTCACGCCCTTCACACATACGTATACACGTGCGCGTGTGCATGCACATACATATATAAATGATTTTTCGTGAGAACGCATGAATCGAAAAAAATGTATTTGTTCACTTATTGGAGTTAATCGATAAAATAGCTAAAAATCTCTTTTTTTTAAAATAACTTTTACATATAGATTTACTTCTTATTTCGTTTTCAAATTCTGTATTAATGGGGTATGTGTATTTTTTGGTTGAGAGAAATATTACGTAACGGATTTGTTTTTATATTTTTTATACTTTTTGTTAATACCGCGGTGTCAATGCTAGTCGCGGCGATGAAATAGGAAAAAAGAAATCTAGTACTAATTAATAATCTGCGTTTTAGAAAGCTTTTAAGATTATTCAGTTAATCTTTTATTTTAAAATTCTTTTTACAGTTCATTACGTCATCAATATTTGTGCCCTACATTTATAAACTAAATTTCAGTTTTCCATACACGAGAAGTTTTAAAAACAGCGCGCAAAACACGAATTTATATATATATATATATATATATATATATATATATATATATATATGTATATGTATATGTACATATAATGTGTACTTTTAACGTAACAGTAAATTTTATTCGGAAATGAAAATGTTGATTTCTGATAATTGCCTTGTACGTTATTAAATCTGTGGCCTATGTATAATTTGTTATGGTTATTCTATGTGGAAATTTATTATTCACCTAATTGTATGTGTACATGTGTGTGTGTGATCGATCACATACATATACATATATATATATATATATGGGTGTGTTTGTGTGTTTGATAGTTGTATATGAAAATATATTCATTAAAATTACAATAATTATAATAATAATAACATGATATTTTATACAACGTAACAAACTTTTTTACAGCTTATAAGAGAGTTCATTTTAACGTATAATAACGCAAACAAATCATGCAATTGTAAGGGAAATGTGTATTTATTTACAATCGGTTTCTCATCGGATTTTATAATGTATACCTATGGCTGCGGATAGTTTATTGCGATTCTACCGAACTCGAGAAAGATTTTCGACCGATTTAATCGACTTTAAAATGTACACTTTCGATCTGTGCATAACTTGTTACGGTTCGTACGAAAAGCGCACCCGAGCGATTGTTTTGCTTACATGTAATACGGATCTGATACCATTTGGAATCTACGCGTAGGTATGGGTGCTCAAAATTCTAAGAAAGATAAGCAACAGTTTCAGAGCGGAATAGTGAACGTAGCGTTGGAAAAAACCGCTAATAATAAACCGTCTTCAGGCTCGGCTGCGGGCGCTAAAATTTATACTTCGTTCAAAGCTAAAGGTAAGCTACTCCGTTATTTTACCAGCGTGGCACTGATCACCGTTGGGAATTATAATATCGCTAAATATTATGTGTTTTACGGTTATAAGTAGTAGGTTACGACGCAGTTGATAACACGTAGTTTGACGCCCGAGTGCTAAAACCCGACCGGACACGTTGGACGAAAGTTTTATATTTTAGGTTGTTGCTGAAATTTTAAAGTGCTCTGGGAAAGTAAATGCGGCCAAGAGAAAGGAGCTGGCTCCCCTACTCTCATTAGTGCCGGTGGGCTTAGAACATTATGAACCTTAACTTCACAATCTCAATGCCCTATCAAGAGTATGGGACTTACTTTACTTTATGTTCGTCATTAAATATAACGAAAAATTTATTTTCTTCCATTTGGAAAAACAAAAACAGTTTTATGAATTATCTTGGAAAGAGGAATCGTGGAAAAAAATCCTTACCAAAAAAGGAATATAAAATGATTGGATTTTAAGAAATACCGAATATAATGGTGGCGTGCGACGTAAAATCAGCAATTTGAAATGTAAGTATAGAAAGGGGGAGGAGCTTAAAATGTGAGCAGTGTAAATTTGAATAGAATTATTGACGAGTTGGACAAAAAATAATTTTTATTTACATTCACCTTTTGCGGATATATCTTTTTGCATAAAGAAGACGTTTTTGTAAAATGAGTCGTGAAACTGATTTCTTTTTCTATAATTTGCGGACACACGTTTATTTGGTGTGAAAACTGAAGGAATACGCATATCAATGGCGCGAATTTGATTCATTAATAATAAATCAGACTGAGCAAATTAAGATCGCATTATTCGTTTTTTTGTAAAATTTAAAAATTTCCCAAAAAGCTCTGCATTTTATAACCATAGTGCAGTATAATTCTTAGCGAAGCGATAATGACTTGGAGCTTTTGCTTCATCCGTATATCGGCCTAGGATAATTTATTATTAATCTATCCTTCCGGCGCATCAGAGCAGGGAAAAGATTTTATAAATGATAGAATTATCGTCGACGCAAAATACAGAAAAAACTTGGGGGAGTTTTGATTAAAATATAAATAATTTTACGTTGATGAAGATAAGAAAAAGTCACTACCTCAGTTTTATTTATTTATTTTGTTCCGGGAGAGGTTATATAAGCTTTAAATTCATGTAACAGGAGTTGGAGGGTCACCAAACGGCCATTTACAAAAAGTGCAAAAGAAAAAATATCGAATCTTACAGCTTAGAACTTTTAATCACCCTCAATGATTTTCTCATTTATCTTAGTATTATGTCACGAATATATTCGCATTAGTAATAAATCAGACGGAGTAAATTAAGAATGTATACATATATATATATATATATATTAATGACTAATAACAAAATATTCGAATGAAAAAATCAAAACGGAATGAATTGAATACATACGATTATTGCACAATAATTTGTCCTTCTAGTCACGAGTTTGACCGGTTCATTGTATTGTTCGTTACATGGCGGGCATTTATTATATGTGTAACGTCAGTTTTTATTGTCCCCTCTACTTTTTTTTTTTTTAAATAGTCAGTAGTTAATGACGAGGTCGAGAACACAAAAGTATGACATTATTATTATCATTATTATTATTATTATTATGTCTGAAGTTGAGATTTGGATTAATTCTGTCTGTTATTATTAGTAATATTGGATTTCTCGTGATAAACTTTTTGCCGACTTAATTACTATCAAATTAACTTTTTTAACTTTTAATTACAATGAACTTTTTAAGCACTAAATATTATACCGAGAACAGCACAATTTTGTACTTTAAAGAATATTGTGCGAAAACACCGCACTTATAATCGAGCGACGGAACGATTTATGATTTGTTTATTTCCAATGATTATTTTTTAACCGTGACAGCTGTACGCCGATAAAGATTTTATACCTATTCTCAACTTATTCGGTTAATTTGCACCTTTAAAAGTTGTTTTCGTTTTAATTACGTAAAAGAGTCTTGTTAAAAGTAATTCAAAATCGATCGGGAAAAACTTATTCTGTACGTTTTTAAGACAGTGTGTGTTGTAGCTTATTAGGTATACCGAATTGCGGCTGAAGTAAGTTTACTTTTTGAAAATAGACCGATTTCCCGCTGTTTAAATGATTTTCTAAACATACATAAGTGTACGCAGAAATCAAAAATGTGCATTAGTTCACTAATAAATAGTTAAAAATCAGCCGACACGTTTCGGCTACTTACGATCATAGCCGGAAATAATTTTAATTTTTTAATTTCGAAACTGAAATATTCAAAGACGAGAGAATGTGTTAGATTGGCGAAACGGATTTCTTGTTGCATAATAATTCATCTCGTGCGAAATTATTTTGAATCGGTTAAGAAATTGAGAATCGAAAACGGGTAATTTAATATGTATTATTGAGTGTTGGTTTAGTGAATGGCCGACATTTGTTTTTTTAAAAAGGTCTGTAAGTTGTTTGCGGATTTGTTAACCTTTCAGTACCAAATTCTTCCGAAAACTGTTTTGCAATTTATTAATTGCGACAACTCTCCAGCGGTTTTCTACTTTTCCGATATGTAACATGTACATTATAATTCCTCTTTTGTTTTCCCCTTCATTTTTGAGAAGATCTAACATATACCAGAAACTCCGATCTTACGATTGACGCCAGTATTTTCATTTGCTATCTTACAGTACCATAATAAAAGACAAAGCTGATAAAACACGCGTGTGTTGTCAGTAAAAACTTGATAGTTATCCCGACCTAAGGTTGTAATTTATTTTGAAACAATCGAGCTATAACTTTCCGCTGTATTTTAGGCTGTTGGGAAGCACAAAAATGACACCCAGACTGGATTTCGCTTTTAAAATAAAGCAAGGAATTTTTTCGCTTGCTCGCAAAAAGAGAATTAGGTTAGTTTGTGTTAATAATTTATGAACGGCAAACGCTCTCAGCAGTTTTTTATTCATAACATCAAACTGAAATTCTCGTTATTAGAAATTTTAAAATCCCCCCTTTGTGACGAGTGGCAAATGCTGTTCATCGGCGGGTTTCTTTTACATTGAGATATCCCGTTTTGTATGAGTGAAATTTAGTTTATTTCAAATAATGATGGTGTATTTTAGGCTAAAAAATATAATCCGTTGAGGGCATACTCATTTTTTTCACAACTGTTGGTATTCAAGATCGGCAAAAAAACATTTAAATAGTCTGTTTTTGTGAAGTTAAAAATGAAAAGTTTCGATATTATTTAAAACTAACTGACCCTGGCGAACTTCGTACCGCCATAGAAAATAAATGTTGTAATAACTTATTAGACGAATTAAATTCAGCTTTTTTATTAAGATAAAATTAATACTCAAAATTAATTAAATTCAATAAATGTACAAAAATCAAAATGAAAATAGTATAATAATGACATTGAAGAGTATTTTAATTACTCGTGGCAGCAAGGCATTATTCCCCTTAATAACAAAAATCAGTATAAATTAAACAATTAAACTGATTACACTCTGGAAAGATGTTTTTTTCCGTGCTATATCGTCAGCTAACAACATAGAGTACACACTCAATTTATATACTTTATTAAATAGAGTGTGTACTCTGTGCAGTTAGCTGATGATGGGCTATACACGAAAAAACAACGTGTTTCTTAAAGTAAATTTGTACCGTTTTTTAGCATTTCGTACACATATGTAATGTACGGAATAATCCGAATAAGATGGTTCAGAAACGAAAAAAATATTCAATTATACAATAGAGCTCGGAAACGGTTTGACTGATCAGAATTCGATTAAACTTTTATCTATGACAATTTACAACTTTGAGCGATTACCCTGGGCGGCAAAAAACCGTCTAGAATATATAATATGAAATTTAGAACAACCTCAAAAATCGCGTTTAAAAAATTCATAACTCATCACGAGGTAACCCTTTAAAAGAGAAATTGAAAATGTAAAACAAAACACAGAAGCCCTTTCATAAAATTCAAAAATTACGGTTAAAAATTGATTTACCCCCCCAAAAATAGCAAAAAAAAAGTTAATTAATTTTCTTTTTAAATTTTCTATTCTGTTATTCAGGGCGGAGACAAATCCAACAAACCAAAGATCATAAAAATCGGTCCAGCCGTTCTTGAGTTATAATAACTAACCCGACTTTGTTTTATATATATATATATATATATATATATATATATATATATATATATATGTAGATTTCAGATTTGTTTTTAATAAATTCCTTTTTATCAGAGTTGAATTGTCGTTCTTACTAGCCAGTTATAATTTAATGCCACTTCAAACTAGCGTGATGCCGAATTCCCCTGAAATCACGTAATCATAATGAGGTGTAATCTTTATGAATTAGCGAAATTAACGAACAACGTGAAATACACGTTTTTATGGTGTGCCGGTAAAGTATTTAATGTGTGCGATACGCGCTACACGACACCGCCGATTTATTACGTTTTGCGTGGAAATCTGTAATTGTCATTTATATCCTGAAAATGTGTTTCACGGTTCCACGCTTTCACGATCAAAGCGACCCGTTTTTTTCCCCCTCAAAGCAAGACAAAAATTTATTGGAAATTTTTTAAAATTAATTACGCCTTAATTAGAAATTTTACAATTAATATGTGATAATCTGTAATTTCTTTTCAGAAAGGAAATTCTGAAATGGTTACTATGCGCAGCAAAATAGTTTATAGTTTCTTTCGATGTTTCTCACCCGACGAGCTTAATTTTTTTTTTTTATTTTTTTAATTATTCTGACGATAACTGTTCAGTTCCGAAACGATTAGTTTTTTTTACGTACTGAAGTTGTATTAGATTATTAATTTATATAAAGATGACGTTCTTTATCTTTCAAATAGTAAAAAAAATTGGATATACATATCAATAAATAAATATATAAAAAATATTATATCGATTTAGTAATGTGTTTTCAGACAATTATTCAACCAAAAACAAAAATAAGAATCCAGCTATGTGACAGGATCGAAACCTGATATCGCACCGAAAATAAAAGGGGCTATAACGTATTTATGTAGGAAGTCATAAAATAAGCGGCGAAAGTTCGTATTTATAGAAAGAAAAAATACGGCTAAAAATTGCTATATGAAAACTAATATGAAAAAAGATGGCAAAGTAATTATTCGAGGCCGCATTTATAATCGACTTTTTTATTTGCTGTGATAAATCGATTTTTTTAATGATTTTTTTAGATTTTGGAACATTAACAGTTGAAAAGTTCGTTGCCTGAATACGTTTTGCATATTTCCCTGCATACACATTATACCTATTTCGTAATTTATTAATTTCTTTCTTTACAACCGATCCTTTCTAAAACAGCGATTCTTTATTAGTTGTTATTCTCGGAGTAATCACTTAAAAGAAAAACAAGTTTTTTAATCTATCTTCGGACATATTATCATTTCGTAATGCGATAATGTAGTATTAAATAAGTTCAGTCCAGCATGATAATTCATACGCTGAGGATTCCATATGTTAACTTAAAGATAACTATAATTTACATTTATGTGTAATACTAAATTTAAAACAAAAAGAGTCTGTTTTTTCGCGTCTTAATTGGGGGGATACGTCGCTTTTTGCGGTTTTTGAACTTTTCGCCAACTTTGAATGTTTCGCTAAGGAAATGAAATACGGTTTCGTTCAGTAGAAATCTTTCCATCGATATATCAGATGACCAGGAAAAAAATATCTTTTTCAAAAATTCGAGCTTTAAGGGAGAATGAATTGAAAAGGGCGGCCGTGGAGTCAGATATAATCAAGAATTTAGAGGAAAGGTGATTGAAGGAAATGAAAATAATGGTAATTCTACCCCTTCTATACAATCGTTGTCAGCGCCCTTGTTAATCTAGTTTAGTGTCTCGACAGTTGTGTAGACTAAAATTTTTTTTTATAGGAAAGTTGTAAAAAATAAAATTATAAAGTTTTCGAATATTATTGTGTAACTTTCGAATAAGTACAAATATTTTCTCGATGACCAGCTTATCGAACAGATTAACAAGTAGTTCGACGCTTATTTTCAACGTTGACGAGAACAATTTAAGCTCATCCATCTATACTTGCACTAATAACAGGCTGGTCACCCAACCGGAAATAAGCCGGGAATTTTGCAAATCAGAAAAAAAAAACGAGAATTTTGCAGACCGAAAGAAAACCGGGAAAAAAAGTAAAAATAGCCAAAAACGATATTTCTAATAAGTAAAAATCATTATAATAATTTTACTTACTCTAAACTGCTAAATAATAACTAAGTAAATAAATTAATTAATGAATGTCTAATTTTTTTTCATTTTTTAAAATTTAAATAACATATGGAGAACCCACGTCTGTAGGTTCTCAACACAGCTATAACGTTTATTTGTAATAAATCTACAATCGATCATATACAATTAACTGGTATAAATAACAAATGTATCCCAATTCTTAACACAAAAAAAAAAAAAAAAAACAAAAAAAAACGTAATATAACTTATACTAAATAATCAAAAAATAATCAAAAACAAAGCAAAAATAAAACAAAAATATCAATTCATATAAAAACCACAAGGAAGAAAAAAATGCGAAAAAAACACACAATCCTTCCACTTCTCTTTTCAATTGCAGTCATTGTAGTTGCTCAGCAGCCAATTTTTAATTTCTGGCAAGCAATTTTTTTTATTTTTAATGTTCGTGATATCTATCGAAATTTTCCCTAACAAGTCAATCAGAACGGAGTCCTTTGTTTTATTAATAAAATTATTTATACCCTTAGGCTTAATATATGCAACTTTGGACACGAAGCTTTAGTTGTCTTTACTATATTCCTGGTCTTAAGGTCGGGAGGATGCAGCTTATAATCATATAAAATAAATAGATAATACCTCAGTTTAACCGGTAATTCTTCCATTTCCTTCCAACGAATTTTTATTCTCAATTTGCACATATGTATAACATTAATTATTTGTAAAGAAACATAAATTAAATTCACTGGCAACTTTTAAAAAATTTTATGGTATTTTAATCTTCTTGTCCGACCGGTTTCGTCTATCTTATCAGACAATGTGTTACACATATGTATGCGCAAATCGTGAATAAAAATTCGTTTTTAACTTAATTATAACAGTTAGTAACTGCAACATTTGGACATTCATTTATTTATTTAGTTATTTAGTTAATAAAGAATCATTTGAAACATTAAAAAATGAGAATGCATTTTTTAATGTACCTCATACTCAAGAATAAACTACGAAGCTCTGTTTTATTCGTGTAAAATATGGTGCTGTGGCGGTCAAATATTATCAGTAGTAACGGAAAAAAAATCCATTTTTCTTTCTATACAATTCTAGTAATCGGGAAATCGGGAGGATTTGGACCAGGAAAACTGGGAATTTAAAAATTTTATTTAAGTAGCCACCGTATAATACAAATAAAGAAAGAGATATCTGTACTGAAAATACATTTTTCCCTGATGTTTCTCAATTTTTAATTTGATTAACAATTATAATTGTTAATATTTAAATCAGTCGCAGCGCGCATTAATTCATTTGAAAACCACCTATTTTATAAATAGCTGTATATATGTAGCATGTATGTGTATGCGCGCTCATATATAATTGAATGAATTTTTTGATGTTCATATGATCCTGGTGTTCTTAAAATAATTTTTGCGTATATTTTGCGTATTTTCGAATCTTAAGAGCATACTTTAAGTCTTATATAAATCCGGACTCTAGCGATTAGAATATAGATATATATATATATCAGTGGCAAATTTTAACGTGGAAGAAGTTATTACTATTGGGCACTTTGCCATTTAAAAGAAATAGTATAATACAAAGGCGTATAAGAATAATGAATTTCTTTATTATGATGTTAAATTTTAATGTTAAAAAGATGCTTATTGCTACGTTGGGTGAATTATTATTTATGCGATGATTTATTTTCGAGGCAGTATTTATAGAACTTCTTTTTAAAATAAGAAGATAATAGTGTCACGATTTTTTTTCGAGTGCGTGTTAAGTGTCCAATATTTTAACAAACGCTTCCTTTTCTATCTGCTTTTTTAAAACTTAGGTTGTTTTCCTGTAAAAGCGTCGTTAATTTTACGAAATGTCTTATATCCCGTTTTAGTTGTAAAAGAGAAACAAACGCCAACAGTCAGGCCGGTGCCCAGAATTTTGGAAGGGGAGGGGGATTTTCTTCGCATATTTATTTTATAAATAAAAATACATTTTTCACTAATATTCATGCTATTAATAATTTCCATCATTTTGATTTATATATTAATAATTAAAATAAACGAATTACTGTATAAACAATAAAAATTACATATGTTATTGATTATACTCGTAACAAAAAATTTTGCATAAAATATTAATGAAGTACCTAAGCTATTTCAATTCTCATGGGGGGGGGGGGTTAACCCCCAAAACCCACCCCGTGGACACGGCCTTGCCAACTGTCATTTTATTTATTTCAATCATTATTTAAAGAGAAGGATATTATAATCTATACTTGTTTTCAAATATAATTTTCTAGATCTTTTGCAGCCCGAATGTATACTTTTTTGGTACATTCAACAAGCCGATTATCAGTATTCAGAAATATACTTATTAAGAAATATCGACAAATGGGGGGGGGGGCGTGTTCTGAAAATTATTTCGATTGCGTATTAAAAGAATTTTTAATTAATTAATTTACAGAACAAGAAATGTAATAATACACATAAAAAAAAAAAAGGTGCGAGTAAACTATAGGAAGTTCTCTTCTAAATTCGGATACATTAGGATGAATTAAAATTTTAATTAATTACACTCGGAACATTATAAGCCTCGCCTTCGTCTTTGAAAAAATTAACAACTTCTTTGTATTAATGCATTTTTTCCTGCCTAATGTATGTTATTATTTAAAAATAGACAAATTAAATGTTGGAATTATCGAATAAAATTACTGCTGGGAAAAAAAAAGAACAACAAATTGAACGTCTATTTTTGATTTTTGAACGATCCTTAAATGAAGGAACTAACGGCTAAATTGGATTTTGCAAGGTGCGTGCAATCGTTTGAACGGAACCTTGATTTAGGAAAAAATGATTAATTAACCGACGGCCGTATTAACAAATACCTATCGCGTTGACGTAGTAATCACTGTGATAAAAAGACGAACTTTGATAGGCAATTAAATGCATAGTCGACTAGTAGTATAGTTAACTGGTGCTAATTTAAGCGTAAAATTCAGTAGCGAATCTAGATAACCAACTCTTCCCAATTTCAGCATTGCGATAGTGTGCGTTAAATAGATTTAAATTAGTTCGTTAACTGCGTGCTAATTTACGATTTATAGGTCAATTGCAGCCAGCTGATTCTGAATGGTGGTACTGAATGCTCTCTATGGTTTAGCCTCTTATTTTTATTGATTTCACAACATTCATATTTGAAAAATTGCACTGACTTGTTGCCGGTTGCTTAATGCTTTATTGAGCAACTCTCCTCGTAAACATTATTGTGTTTTCTAATTGGCTTGCTTCGAATGGAAATTCAATCTATTAAATGGTAGATGATTTGGTATTGCGTAAATACGTGTGAAGAATATGGGAATGCAGTTATTCTGTTGTAAAATGCGCGGATGTATTACTAATTGTAGTTGTGTGTGTGTGGGATTTGCATAATCATATTTTTTTCCTTTTTTTTTTTTAGATTATTTCTATTTAAGTATGATTAGTGTTATAAATCAAGCGCAGAATGAGAATTAAGCAAATGAACCCATTTATTAACAGCTTAAAACTGTTGATTTTTATATTATTTCTTTAATAATATTTATCTATTCGCCCTGCTCGGTTTACTTATTTTTTTGCAACGAGGGACTAGTTCAGTCTCTTTTGGCTATCGGCTAATTTCGTTAATTTTATAATAAGCCCTATGGTATCAATGTGTTGTTAAACTTTCTTACTTGGTAATTTACACACAAAATTTCTCGGATTATGCAGCACTTTTTTTTATTAAATATTAGTTGTTTTTTACTTTTATTTTTCTCATACAAGCTGTTAGAATTTTTAATTGTTCTATTCTATTTCGGTTAATTTTCTGCCAGTCAGATTAATGCAACTTGATTTTATAAGCTGTTAATATTATGGTTTTCTCGGACCTCCCCGGTCCAAAGTTTGAAGAACCTTTTCCATGAGATGATTTTTTTCTGGAAATATAGGCGCATATAGAAGATCTATAAAATTTTAGTCCAGCTCGGAAGCCGATAGTCAAATCGATTTTTGTTTTCTCTTAGAATATTTTAGCTTAAAAATGGAAAAGAGGAGAAAAAACAATTCTAGAAACGCTTAAAATTAGTGAGTAAAAATAATTCAAAGACGGAAACGACAGAAGCAAAAAGGAAATGAAATTATGTGGAAAAGCCCCATAAAGAGGTTAAAAGACCAAACTTCAATAGAATGGAACCACCATTGTTCATAAACATTTAAATGAAACATGATCGGCCTCTCAAGGAAAGCGAGCGGAAGAGCACAATGAAGAAGTCAGAATAAATTAACGAAAGAATGATGCGGCAAAATTCTATGATTGAGTCAAAGACAATAAATAGCAGAGATTGTGGAGTATCTTAAAGAGCAAAAATTTAAACACATGGACACAGTGGAAAAAGATAAAAGGAGCTAGAATTGGAAAATAAAGAATAGGGGTTGATCCATATTCTGAAATAGGCAATTGAAGAAACGTAGGCTGGTTAATTAGCTCAATCCCCCCAATATCAGATATTGGCCAGGAATCCGCAGGAGATCAATTTTCATCGAGTAGTGACAGAGGCCATGGATGTGAGAACGTATGAAATGACATTAAAGCAGCCTTGAAAGACTGACGCGGTATTGTAAATTACAAGAAAAAGAATTTCAACAGTTATTTTTTAATACAACATTAAGGAGAAGGTTTATGACTCATTTTTAATTGTCCGCATTCGTTTGTTGTCCAAAACTCTTAAGAAATTCTTTTTGCTATTTACAAACTTGAACACAAAATATATTTCGGAACAATTCCAGTGCTCGTCACTTATAAACAGAGTAAAGAGAGTAATTTTGACTTTTACCATGTTCAGTTGAATGATTTTCTGCTTGCAGTATAATCTGTCGAAAACTCTTATTAAGTTAACATATTACGTTTTATTATAAGCTGCCTAAATGCTTAAAATTATACTCGGATTTTTGGTAGCTTTAGAAGAAAATCGCTTTAAGTTAAGGATTTTATTGAGATAGCAAAATAACAGCATCGTCGTTTGCAGCATCTAAAATGTTTCCAATGAGAAGCCGTTTCGTTTCGAAATATTCCCGAAATTTTTATGATATAACGATCAGGCAACAACACATTTTCGTTCGTTTTTACCCGGCTTTTTAATTTAAATTCACCTAAAAGCAATCGTGCTAAAAGCTAAAATTAGTTCTATTCATAACTATTTATTAAAATATCGTTTGAAAAAAAAAAAAAATAATAATTTTCTTAAAATATTTCTCTTTAATTATAGTCGTCATATATAATTACTAGGAAAAAAATAGAACCATAGTGTACTTTTTATTAGACTCTTTTTTATTTTTATTAGTAATCCGATCCGAATTGTTTGTCCTGGAGCAAGTAAAACAGATATGTGTATATTTCTCATTGAACTACTTTTAATCAAAATTGCAAAATAAAAATTAAAAATAAATAAAAAAGACAAAAGATCGAATACAGCTGCATTTAAAACGGAATAAAAACGTAACATTAATAGTTTTACTAGAAAACAGTATTCGATATTATTTATAATTAAATCTGTAGGTATAACATTTATACAGATTTTTTATATTGTGTAAATTAAGTTTTTCTGTTGGTAAAAAAATTTTTCGTCGAGTATTTAATTCTTTTGGAGGGGAATGCCCCCTATCACCCCCCGTGGATCCGCCACTGTAAAAAATAATGAGTAGTAATTATTCAAAAAGAGGGAAGGAAAAATTACGCTTCCGCTGATAAATACGGAAAATTGAAAAGAAGAAATAATAGAAAAAAACCCTCAGATATATGTAAATAGGGAACAACTAGAGTAACGGAACACTTGCTACACCGGCACTGGCCAAAGCCTAACCTGTCGAAGAGAACGGAAGCATTGAAGACAAACACGTAGCATAATTAAATGCGTAGACAGAATTTCTAAAATTTCAATCGTTGCCATATTCTGATTATATTACAGTTTCTAGTGCGCCTGATGGAATGTTAAAATCAAATTGTGAATTCTTAATCGGGCAAATATAAAAACTCATTCTTTTTCTCTTTTTTTTTTTTTTTTTTTTTTTTTTATTCATTTATTTTTTTTTTTTCGTAGCCAGTGTAACCGATAAATGTATGATTCTTTAAAATCTTTTCAAAAAGTTTTCATTTCGATTAAAACTCTGTTTACGTTTATTTTATCGGTGGAAATGTTGATCGATTGCACCATTCGCACGATTTGTGAAACTATACTGGTCTGTTTAATATTAGCTCTGATGATAAAATTTTTATCTGATTATTCTCTGTCTAGTTTTTACATTGACAATAAAATATTAAACATTTTTATCTCGTTGAAACTGCTATCGTGAATCCGGGTGGACCGATGGGAGGGGGGGGGACTCTAGGGAGTTCATTTTAAATCACGCCAAAGTATTTGTTAGTGAAATGATGAAAACAATTTTTACTTCATAAAGAAAGGATAATCATCCTCCCGGTGGTATAATTCTTTTTTTTTCCTTCCCCATATTATATAGTCTGCATACCAAGTTTTCCTGTCATTTTTAGAAGCTTTTCATATGATTTTTTGATCTGATTTATGTTATTTTGCGAAACGGAAGGCACTTTTTAAAGATGATTCGAGTTTTAAAAACGACGAAATGTGTAAAATGATTTTGGTACTCCAGAGTAAGGCAGTATTTTAATAATGTAGAGCTAGATTTATCGTTGGATATCCCCGCCTTTTTTATGATAATTGCACAACGATAGAATAATAAAATTTGTCTGCGGTCGTAATGAGATTTCGGTAAAAATATTTAAGTTTAAATAGTACTTCTTTTTTTCCCCATATTTCGGGTTTCCATAAAGTTGTAAAAGCCAAATTTACGTGTTCGAATAACGCAATCGTGCTTTCTGTTTATAACTAAAGTACGTAATTGTTGCTTTTTTTTATTTTATTTTTTTTTATTCCTATTAAGCTGCATTAAAAATAAAACATTTTGAATTCCGCTTTATTAGATTGTTGCTGAAATAAACTTCCTTAGTAAACAGAATCTTTTAGCCATTTATTTACAGAAAAAAAAAAAAAAAAAAAACGGTCCCGCGTGATCAACCTATGTATAATTTTTCCTGGTAAAGTTTTTTCTGGAATATTTTTGTTTTATTTGGGAATGGTTATCGGTTTTTATCCCCTTTTTTTAAAAAATCAAGTACCTCAGTTAAAAATGTTACATGGGCGTTACCAGGACAAAAAAAAAAAAAAGATTATCACTTAAACTCATTTTATCGATGCACTTAGGGATTTGATTTCACCAATACAGTTCAGTTATCACTAGTTCTATTCGATTTTTAGGAAGAATTTATCAACTTTTATGGTTTCTTTTTTTTTTTTTTATCGAACTAGTGTGAACATGCGTAACAGTACTCTATTAGAAAACGAATTGTAAGGGATGAAATAGTTTAAAGTGGGACCTCCGACGTCACGCTATAGACGGAAACGAGCTTGTGGACAGGTTCATTTGATTGCACAATTTTAAAATAGCAAATATAAGGCAAAATCGGCAGGAACCGATTTCTCAGGTAGAAAGTAGTATAAATGGCGAGCGGAATAATCAGTAGAGTGAGCAATGGTTAAGGGGAAACAATATTTTATGTTCCAGACCAAGCTAGGAAGGAAAGAACAACCTCGGTTTTACAGAAATCCAGAATGTAGTGAGATTTCATAGTAAAAAATTTCACAATGAAATAAAGACAGTTTGCAGTTCCGATTTCGTTTAAACACGTTAAAATATTTCTTATAAATACTTACATGTTCTCGAATTTCTTTCGTTTTATAATAGCACTATGTATATCATATTTGACTCGAAGTATAAAAGAACACAACATTATATTCCTTCATATATATTTCCTTGAAATCGTTACAGATGTGAACATAGCAGTGTATTAGCAAAGTATTGCAATATAGTTTGATAAATAGGAAGTAATTATTATTTTCTACTACTATTTTTTGACTAATCACCGCGTACGGGGGGGGGGGGGGATATTGCAAAAATAATAGCCTGCTTTTCTCATTATTATAATCACATCTGGAATGCAGTTACCGCTGAGACGGTTGTATCGCTGTTGTGCGTGGGTACAAGTGAAAATAGGCCAAACATGTGAGCTTTCACCGGACGAACGAATGCGTTTTTTCGATAAAAGCGTCGTCGCTGAGATTTTCCTTAAAACGTTTTGCTGGTTAGTTGCTTGTTGGAAAACTTGTTTGTGCGAAAATAAGATTCTTTCGAACTGATATCAGTGCAATTGTAATCAGTTTTTTTTTTTACTGTAAACGGTTGAGTTTAAAAAAAGAGGAAAGTTGTGTTGAGCACCCGCATTCCGGCAGTATGACTTACAGGACCCACAACTTATTTTTAATAATAATAATAATAAAAAAAAAAACAAGAAGTATCAACAAAAATAAAATCCATCATAGACCGATCTTTCATTATAATCAACGTTTTAGCCCCGATAAATAATAGAAAATAATAGAAAATACAGCGTGATACAAAAAAAGAAAAAATATATAAGAAGATGCCGATCTGGTAGTAGAGTTTTTCATTTCACCAGAGTGGAATTATCATAGTTTAGAGTAATCAATGCAAAGGTTTTCGTAGTAGTTTCATGGATCGTGCTGTTTTAAAATTACAATAAAGCGGAATTTTATATGTAGTTGCTAATAGTATCGTTGAATTGTAGAAATAAAGTTCGTACGGTAACATTCACACGTGGCAAACTTTAACTTCGCTGTCTCCTCGGCGTTTAAATGAGCGTGGTCGTTATTGTAACACTAGGAAACACGATTTTATAAAAATTTGTAACCTGGTTAAAATTATAAAATTGAACTTCTCGATCCAGCGCTTACACATATCACAGGTAGTAGTAATAACCCGGAATACACTAAATCTATAACCCTACTAGGGACACTACATTTTTTTATACGCATGTTTACAATTACCAAAAAAAAAAAAAAAAAAAAAGAAAACAAAGAATGATGCGATCGTTGTATTCTATCTCACATTTTCGCAAATTATTGCGAACACGCAAAGTCTGAAAAAGAGGTCAAAGCCAGATATGTGTGAAAAATAAAATTTGATTTTTTTTTGGTAATAAAATCTAGATAAAATCTGCAGTACATTTATTTTTCGGCATTTATATTATTTCCCCGGATGCGAAACAGATATATAATTTTGACTCGGGCGGTTTGAATTTGAGAGACGAAGCTAATTTTTGACAGCTGAAAAAATGACACCTTTGACAAACAACTAAAATAAAATATTAGCATCGGCAACGCACAAGATGCCTTTTATCACGATTCGCTTCAACATGATTTTCGCATTTTCATAATTCGGTCTTACTTATAAAGAATATGAAGAATATGTGCACATAAGCTTTTTGTTCCGGCTTGTTTCGGCCGATGGAAGGACATGTCAAATACATCCAGTCATCATTTGCGTACTATTGTTTGTTCCCGCCTTATTATTAACGATTTGCAAGCGTTTCTGCTGCAAAATTTTAAATACTCACTGCGTATCCTATTTTTACCGACTTCAAAAAAAACAAAACAAAAGAGAGATTATATGTTCGTCACGTGTGTTTTTTTTATGCTTGTTGCGTGTTACATGTACCCGTGTGGATCGATTTTAATGGGTTTTTGTTCATTTGAAAGTGTAGTACCGGTCGCGATGCTAGTATACCGTGTGAGAGTATCGATGAAAATTAGCGAACACAGATACTCAATAGTCATTAGATTTAGAGAAGTTTTTTTTGTAACGAACGCAACTTACTTATGAAGTTACCGATGGAAACGTAATTTTAAAAAAAGATAATTTTTGGTAAAATAAAAAAATTAAAATATCATCAATGTTAATAATTTCCGCGGATAAATGTAGATCGAAAAAAAAAAGAAACAAAACAAAAAAAAAAAACGAATTCATAACTGACAGAAATATTATTACGCGCCTTTACATTACTGCGTCTAATTTTTAATCGTATAGAATGATATTTGATAGCCTTTGTTTATTAGAAACAATATCGGCCAGCAGTTCCTGTATAAGTATATCGGTAAGTATCAGTGAATGCTGATAGTGGTCATTAAATAAATGTTGAAAAACGGATTCTTCTTTTAGAGAGATATACTTTCTTCGTTTAATATACAACCAGACAAAAATTAGCCAAAAAAATGTTCATTATGAACATCTAAAATTTTAAAATTAGCATCGACACTTAATGTTACCTACCATATGGAAATGTGTGTAGTTGTGTAACGATCATGAATTCGAAAATTCCAAAGCGCGTTTTGCAAACTCATCACTGACGGAATTCGAACTCAATACCTAGCTTTATGCAATACTGGAAATAGCAACATCCCACGTTGGTCTATCATTTAAAGAACGCATTTTGGCGGTATTCCTGTTTGTTGCGGTTGAGTTCTAAGAAGCTTGACATATAATGAATGTTGCATTGCACTCCGTAACTCTGGCTTGAAAAATTCAAACTTACTCGAGAAATAATAACTGCATATTTACGGATCAGTCTCGGCTATAGGTTCCGGAGTAGAATATCAAGCGGCAAAGGGGGAAACTCCGACTGCGTCATACGGTAGTAGTTGTGCCTTGGTTCCGATTGATTCACTCAATAAGGCTCTTAACGTTAGACTTCTGACGAAGGTAGAATAAACGATGACGATTCCCCATCTAAAACAGCAAGAGCTTAAAAAGTAATTCCGGAACAAGCGTTTCCCCTTGATTATATTGATTTAAATGGGCATCGAGTGTTTTTAATATTTCAGTTTGCAGCTGCTGTATACGTTCTGAACAATAGAGTCTTAGTAAAGTCCGAAGTATTTAACGTACTACTACTTTAGAGCCAGTCGGTTTGTTCTCTTCCTGAATACATAAAACCTGGAAGTTGATGGGTCTGTTAGTAAAGATGAAAAATGTTGATTTAGTCACCTCGACGTCTAGTGTCCAACATTGGAAACGGTTTTAGTGACAGATAGTAACAACATTTTCTTATGAAAATAATTCGTTTTGTTTTTACGACAAATTACCGGATTCCGCGTATGAGAAAGTACCACGAATTAACATTAAATAAAGGAATAATAATAATAATAATATACACGTGGAAAAGGAACGGAACCTTAAGTTATTATTAAGCCTTTAAATAAAATTCTTGTAAATGAATTAGAAATCGGATTTAAAAAGTATAAAAATTTTTTCCGTAAATAAATTACAGATAAGTTACAAGTTCTGGATAAACTATCTTAATTAACTGATCGAAACGAAAATCAAACGCTCCCCTGACAACCAAAAAAATACCCGATAAATATTCTTAATCAATAAAAGAGACATCCTATGTTTACCCAAATCAGTTCTGAAACGATAGTAGTCGGAAAAATATTCCGATTCGTAAGAGCCTATTTTTAAATGCAGTTTCTGATACCTTGCTGTCGTCGCGATAGTCTAGCTGCTAGGGCACTCAACTTCCGCTACAGCTGTCTCGAGTTTCCAGGCGACGACAGAAATTATTACAAAGATAATTAAATTAATCGCTAATAGAATATCATATGGAAAGCAATGGTAAACGTGCATGCCCCTCACCATATGCGCGTTAGTTGCTGTATAGTAAGTAGGACACACGGAAGGATCGAATTTGTGATGCGATAAATGAAACATTTACAATCATTTCCGAATGTAGTCTTGCGTCGACACTAGCGTTGCATATTAACTGTTACCGTGAAAACCTGGCGGTGCAGGTGTAAAATTCATCTTCCAATTAGCCTGGCCAGCATGGGAGAGATTAGGCCAACTTATTATTCATACGGAAATGGATCAAAATGGGCATATCGTGATCGAATACCTTGCGAAGGGACAATGCCAATGAAATAGGTGTGTCTATAAGGAGAGTCGCTTGCCGTTAAGACTTACCCCAGCCTTTCGTATTGGGAACACTGTAATGTATATTCCATGTACGGGGAGGATAATTCGATCGCGATTAACTCATTTAAAATAGACACAAACGCAGAGCTACCTCGTAAATTAGATAAAATCGATAATAAAAAATGCCGTTCAGGGCAATTTCTCCGAGTACATGACAGTGCGTAATTGTTGCATTCTCCACTATGGTGACTATTGCAACTATATACAATGCGATTAAAATAACGTTGAAATCGATTTAATTTAATTTAGTGTAATGTGTAATATTTTTTGTGGAACCGAATGGAATGAACCGTTCTTTTTAAGTCAATACCGCACGATTTTGAGCTGTGAATTCTAGAAAATCCACGCATTTGCGCTGAATCAGTACGAGAAAAAATTTATAGGTTTATATGCGGTGTGCTACAGAAACAGCAGAACTGCTTTCGGTTTTCTAATATGCTAAATAGTCATTTCCTAACAATGCGATATAATAGCAGTAAGATGTGTCGAAGTTTACTTAGTATTCGTAACATCAGATTTTCTCTTTTTCGTTTTTTGAAACTCATCAAGAATTTGGCTTAAAAGCGGTGCGCCTAATAATTGCGCTGGATTATGAAATTATATTAAACAGTTGAGAAAGCAAAAAAAAAAAAAAAAAAACCTTGTCGATAAATTTTTTTTTTTCAATATCTGCAATTATACTACCGGCTGTTTTATTCGACTAGTGATTGCCAGACGCTAAATCAGCATAACTCCCCGTTCTAGTGAAGAGTGTTAAATGTAGCATTCGGCTATATTCAATTACCAGTAGCTTATAAATGCGCATGTTACTGAAATAGCTTTGAAACTTGATCTTCAAAAACTGAAGTGCGCCAATAACCTTGAAAGGACATATTTTAGTCGATAGTTTTCACTAAAAATGCGCCTATATTTGGTAGATTTTTCAAAATTTAATACGAAAAGGCAACTTTTCGTGTTAATGATTACTACTAAACAAAGCCCGAATTTGATTCCCCATCATTATCTCTTAAAATTTGTAATTGGAGTTTTAGTATTACCTGAAAAATATCCCAATTTGCTACCACAAACAGTGAAAAGTCGCTAAGGAAATATGTATAACGTGAAGTGTCTCACACGGGAAGAATTTCGCCGATTCACCAAATTATTATATTTTAAATTATCTTAATTTAATCGAATATCTTTAAACGAGCAATTCTTGTGTATAAATGTATTTCGTGTATCTCGGAAACGGCTCTAACGATTTGGATGATGATAGAAAAAACTGTAAAAGAGTACCTTTAATATATCAAATTGTTTTTCTGTTAAAATGTTTAATTGCACTCGTGATTTTTTAATTTAAATAACCACTTCTCATATGCAGATTACATCGAAAAATGTACATATTTAATCAGTGTGTAATTCATTAAAAAAAAAAACGAGCGAAGCTCGGTCGCCCAGGTATTTGTTTATTAATGTACGCTACTGACTTTTTAAAAATTTTACGAATTTATATACATACATATATTAGTTCTCTATGCGAAAAATAAAAAGTTTTAGCACACGCAATATTAATTTTAAACATATCAGAAAGTGTTGTGCATTTTTTGAGCATTGTATGTTTCTCTTAAAAACTGCTCTTAATGGTTATAAGAGAAATTTAAAAAACAGTTTTATTCCTATATAAATAATTCAAAGGCCTTATTTAATTTAAAAAAAAAAAAAGAAAAAAAATGACAACCATTTACTCGCTCTTCATCCTTCGTGTAGTCTATGTATGGCCTTTGCAGATGATTGCGTCTCTTTTTCCATTGAATTATGCTACTTTTTTTTTTTTAGATTTATATATGTTCGTGTTTGTACTAGTAATATTTTGAATTATTCTGTCCGTAAATAATAATTTTCGGATGTCTGTAACATTGTTAGAATCCTGGGCGCTGCCGATAACGCGGCCAATACGAATTCGTAAAATATCTTTTTCAGATGTACAAGCAGTATGACCATTTTTTCCATTAAAAAACCAGCTGAGGTGCATTATTTGAGTGCATTTCATTTTCTTTACTACGGTCGTGTTTTATCGTTAAAAATTTACGAATCCGAATCAATCGAAACATTCATTAACGGCGCATTCGTCGACGCTAGCTAACCATATTTTAAAATTCTATTGTCTTCTCGTTTCACTTTCATAAACTTCAACACTGACCCGTGATGGCTGTCACTATCAATCTCATGCAGAAAATTCTCAACTTAATCAAGGTTGCGATTGGGGCACACAGCACGACTACAGCTTTAGAGGGGAGGATACCCTTTTCTTTCATCTTCCAGTTCACATTGGGAACTCATTAAATGTAGAGCATCTGCTAAAGCGGTGCCGGCATTTGGGGCCGGCTCTGCAAATCGTACCCTATGCGCCAACTGTTGTCAGATCATCCGAACAAAGTCTGGCTGGCTTTAAACTTTCATTGATTTTTAGACGTCGAAATAGTAGCCCCCAGGTATATAGTTGCACACAAAATAATCTTTAAGAAAAAGTAAAAATTCGAATATGTACAAAACCAAAACTGCGTGCCTCCCGCTCAGAAGTGGTTGGAAGGAGAAAGGTCAGTTAATTACGGATCCGGTCAGACAAAATGGGGGAACTAATAACTGAAATAATAGGCAGGCGGGGAATGAATAAGATGTAAGATGCGTAATAGGAATTAGGAAGTCCAAAGAACAACAAATCAGAATACAGGATAGCGCGTTTTTGTTTTTCGTTTGTTTTTTTTTGTTTTTTTTTTTTGGGATTTTTTAAAATCCGGCAATGAAAAAAATGTTATTCTTAAAATAAAAACTTAAAATTATTTATATAGAATTATGTCATTAGCGTGATATTTAATCTACCTGCCCGGTACGTCAGATCCTTCGTAATATTTTAATCACCGCGTAATTTAATTTTTAAAAATATATAAATATATTCAGATATTTTTTTAGTCTTTAACAGGAAAAAACCCCACAACTTTGTTTTTTGTTGTTTCTTTTCATTTTGTTACTACCGTATATTGTAATTATATGTGTGTATTTGCGTTTATAAACATTCTAATCTTTACCCCCTCAACTCTAAAGTGCAATAATCTGCGATGTAATTGGAGCAATTTATCGTCTCGAGCATTTACGAGAAAATTTTGTTTATATTTACTAATAAGTCCTTATTTAAACTGATTGACTTATTTACTAATTTTATTTTAGATTTTTATTTATTTCGCGGCAAAGAAGCATAAACCTACTTTAAAGCCCTACGTTTCTTCAGAAAAATATTTTGACTCGCTATTTATCCACATCCTTTTCTCCTTCACGCATCAGAGAAGGTGCATAAATCAACGTTAACCCAACACGAATAGTCGCAATTAATTATAATAATTTTGGTTGTTCGTATAACAAAACTGAAACGATTTGCTGCCTCTACGTGAGAGACGTTTGATGTAAAAAATTGTAAAAAAAGAAAACCTTAAAAATTAAAAAAATCATTACTAAACATTCGTACAGGCTGGGTCAGATTAATTGAATTTGGTGTGCCGAGAATAGAATGCGAATAACGAGAAATGGAAGATGCGTAAAGTTTTGGAGTTAACTAATTAACAATGATATAATAGAATTTATGTGTTTTTGTTTTGAGGTTCGTTCGTCCTTGACTTACCTTTCAAGTTTATTATTTCGTATTTTTTACGGTTCGTTCGTTTTCTCTCTTTGATCTTGTCATTCAAGTTGGAGAATAAAAATCTCACGCTTAATAGTAGAAGCATTGATAATAAACATATTTTTATAACGTTTCTCCGTCATTCATAGAGGTTTGTTGTTGCTGCGAGGTAAAGTCGGAATTTAATTAATTTTTCAATGTAGAAATCGAAAGTATCACGTAATTCCGAATTAAATAAGCGGCGGTCGGCAGTTTAATCGAAATAATGCCGTATAAAAAAAAAAAAAAAAGTCAAACCGAATTATCCGTTTTTCTCACAATTAGCTAATTAAAATATCTACCGCTGCATATAGAACGCCGGGAATTGGTAGTAGATAAAAATAACGAAATGAATAAATGTAAGCGGACATTTATTATTTTTTTTTTTTACGAAGATGAGCGATTTCAGAGTCTACATTTTTCGTTCCGTTTAATTAAGTTTTAGAAAATTAGAGTTTTTTCTTTTTTCACGTAACAATTATTTCTTTTGCGGCTATAATTTTAATTAAATTTCCAGGTGCTGGCAGTAAAAAATTGAAGAACGACATTTGTACGCCGGCGATAGTTAGTCAGAATGCCAACAATAATAATAATAATAATAACAACAACAACAACAACAACAACAACGCAACTGTAATTTCTTCCATACGTTCTGCTGCCGTACGCCCTATAAATCATAATGCAAGCATTGGCTCCATCACCTCCGCAACCACCACCGTATCGTCCGCGTCTACTTTACCAAAAAATAAAACGTTTAATAGTAAGTTTAAATCATTTTTTCGTATTTAGATTTTTTACTTTACTGTCTATGAATTTTTGTTTTAGGCACTTTTTAATTATTCATTTATTTACTTTTTTTAAATTGTGTTTACATTTCAGATCCCCTGTTTATTTATTACCAATTACGATAATTTCCCTGAACCGGATCGCGGTTCTCCAAAGACTGTTCGAATATTATTATAATTTTTTCTTTAGACAAAAAAGAAAATTAGACAAACATGTAACTTACAAAAGTACACACATACTATACCGACGCGCACACATGTTCACTAGTCATTTACCGGCATATGTTCGCTTTTCTATTTACCTAACCTACGCTCGTTAATTTATTCGGTCCGCGTTCCTTATGTTTGAACATGTGTCTCTAAGAGGTGGTTCTCTTTATAGTTTTAATCCTCGGGTTATTTTGTAAAATATAAAGAATTAAATCATATACGACTTTATAGATATATCGATTATTTCTTGAAATGTTCTCATTATTGTTTTATATTTTACTTCGAGTCGTATAATTTTTTAAGAGCCTTTTATGTAGCATTTTACCTTTTCCGGGCAATTACGAAATGTAGACTTTTATATTCAAATAGAAAATTTTGAATCTATAATAATTTTTCGGTCGTTCAAGAAGGAACGTAACTGTTTTTTTTTTTAAAAAATGTGTATTTGTTATTTTTTACATAACATCTTTCGTCAAGCTATAACAACGAATTATCCTTAAACACTTAAAACATTTTAACTAAACTTACACATATTATAAATATATATAACTTTGTATAATATTTACTAACTACTACATCTTAATCTATCTTTTTACTTATCGATAACTAATAATTTATATCCTATTCTTTTATAATCGATGTTTTTTTTTCTTCAGCTTTTCTTGTTTGCGCCTTGTCATTTTATTTTATGTTTATTATCTTTTTTTTACCTTCCTTCTGAAGCCATTTCTTTATTTTCCGTTTTCCCTATTTTTTCCTTCTCTATTATTTCCTCCTGGGTATTTTATTCAACATCTGAGCTATAATATACATTTGTCCGTTTGCTCCCCCATCTTTGTGTCTTGCTAACGGCAGTTGTTACGAAAGTTTCTTTGCGCAGACTACAATTTTGGCGGCAATAAAGCTGAAAATGAACTGGTTCACGAGTGAAGTAACATTTTGCAGACCGAACGACAATCATTATCTATTTACGCCATATTGAGGTATATTGTGGACGACTTTTCAAGAAAACTACCGGGAAAAAAGCTTAACGATACTGAAAAATTCACTTAAAAGGTTTTTTTTTTTTGTATTTGGCCTACCAAGAATTAACCGAATGTACGATTTAATTTACAGTAAAACGCATCAGCTTAGTAATTTATCAATGATAAATCGTGAATGCAATTCTTTTCAGACGTACAGAGATGTATAGAAAAATCACTTCGTTCCTTTGCAGTTTTTTTTTTTAAATTATAAAAAATCTCGATGGAAAAAAATAAAAAAAAACGTTTGCAATTTTACAGATTTTTCATCAGTTGTTACAGATCACTGATTTATTGAAAAACTAATCTAAAAAATCTTTCCGTTCTTCACCACCACACGATATTCACAAATTCCTGTGCATCTTCAAACCACAGGTTAATTCGGAAGATGCGTTTATCGGCACTCGCAGTTTATTATATTTCTGCAAGATCAACTCTAATAGATTGACGAAAAAGTGATTAATTAACAAACCAAACTTGTCCATGCGTCATCACCTCTATTTTGATTGTTCGCTATACTAAATGTCAATATCAAGCTATTGAAATTGTTTTGTTTTTTTTTTCAATTTTTCCATTACGATAACGGCGAAGGACAAGTATCATCGGTAGATGGCTGATTAACTTCTTTGCGGATTATTAACGTTATATTCATTGGCAGAAGTTGTTCGTGGCCAGTGGGCTCTTTTAATCTTCACCTTTTGTTATTGTCTCGGTTGCTACATTTATGCGCAGTCTCCTCCGCCACTGCCTTGTTATAGATTAAGAGCCGAAAGGTAAATTTCACTTGTATTAACCCTATATCATATATGCTGCAGGTTTATTCGGTTAAGAAAAAATCCGTCTCACTGCCCACTGAAGAATAGCAAAAAAAAAAAAAAACAAAAATCAAAATAAACGAACGGTTGAAAGAGAATCAAATCTCTTTATAAAATTAAACCTCTCCGGGCCAAATAATGTATGTTTGCTGTTTATCGATTGCTACGTTGATGCGTGTACGTTATTATGTACGTGTCTGCATGATTAAATCGCATTGATTCGGTTAAAATCAACGTCTGATCCGATTGAAAAGAGACGCGCGTTTCCATTATTCCTCCTGTTGTTTAATAGATCGGCAATCATTGCCGATGGTCAGATATGATAACTTTCTGTTTGTTATTATTGAAGAGAGTTAAAAAAAAAAAAGAAAAACAACATAAAATTAGTAAATTATAAAAGACCGATCCGAATATAGAGTCACAATCGATGAATATACTTTTCGCCGGATACTTATAGTTACTTTGAAAATCTGAAGCTATAGCGTTATTTTTGAATACATTCTTCTAAATGATTTTAAGGATTTTGATATTTTATAACACTCTCAATAATAGCCGAATAATTTTTATACGAGGAAGCATTCGGGATATCCAATTTTCGGAAGATCTCTCGAAATTGTTTAAATAACGTCGTTGTACGTAGTGGCGACATCTAGTGATCATTTTCTTCATTAATAGTTATGCGGTTAGTAACTGGTGGTGCGTTGTTATTTTCGAGTAAGTAATAGGATTTAAATACATCTAGCGAGAGAATCAGTCGAGATTAATTTTTAAGCGAATTTATATTTTTTGTCACCTTCGTCTTTTTTTTTAAAATTTAGGTAACCTCGTATTTGATATTTGATTTGAATTAATTTAACACGTTGGTCATTTACTGTTTATTAATAAACACCGGCTAAAATCGCTATAACAAAAACGGTATATCACCCACCCTTATTATTTTACCGAATACAGTATAAAATAAAAAATAGACCATAAACCATAGTAGTTTATGCGTGGTTGTGCTACGGGTAGCAGTCATTAGTTCGATATAATTTCGATACGATATAAACTAGGTTATTACATGAGTAGTCAGTCAGGGCTTACCGACACGATGCATTGCGCTACCGTTATAGGCAATAATTGAATCTCTATCGCAGGAATCGTGCGTGTTCCATTTTCGTTGCTCCATCTAGCGATTTTATTAGTTTACACGTTGTATTTTTATTGAAACAAACGAAGGAGAACTTAAAATAAGATCTGAACACTTTTTTATTCTTTACATAAAAGTTCTAGACTTTTTTATAATGTGATTCATTTAGTTCTTTATAACGAAGTGTGAATAAAACATTTTAGGAAAATTGACAGAGTTGCCTGCCGTTTTCCTTTTTCTTTATAAAACGAATTTAGTAGCCTGCTATTGAACAATAATTTGTCGGAAATGTTGCCAAGTTTATATTCCAGTTTTATGAGTACGATTGCACGTTTAATACGAAATGCATCATTTTCATTCCTCTTTTATTTTTTTCTTATCGGTGTATCCGATTCACTTTTACTAGTAATTACAGTTATATTTATTATAATTATAAATATTTCCTCACTAAAAGAGAATGATAAAATCAGATTGAATAATTTAAATCGTCTCATATTCGGGATAGGAGTGTCTTGGAGAAATGGAAAAACATTCTATCGAAGTGTATAGCTAGCGTACTGCTTACGGTATTATTGAGATGTATATACATATATGCATGTATGAATGCTGAAATTAGTGATGTGCAATTTTAATGTCTAACGTTTGATTTTTACGGGTTGTAATAAAACATTTTAACAATGTTTTGACATGGTGTATTACTTTATACTTGAGTTATAAATATTTAAGTCCATTTTCTAATTTAACATTTTATTAAAAATTTATAAAAACATCTATTACACAGAAAATTGAATTTTAAAAATATTAAAAAGAGTCGACATGTTTCGGAGTTACGTACTCCATAATCATAGCATTTCATGAAGTACGTAACTCTGAAACATGTCGGCTCTTTTTAATATTTTTAAAATTTAATTTTCTGTAACACATGTTTTTATAAATTTTTAATAAAGTGATGACACAGAAAGTGGACTTAAATATTTATAACTCAAGTATAAAGTAATACACCATGTCAAAACACTATTAAAATGTTTTATTACAATCTGTAAAAATCAAACGTTAGAAATTAAAATTGCACATTACTAATTTTAATTTTTTTTTGGTACTCATTTTTTAAATCTTTAAACTTGCAATTGTATAATTTTGTGAAGAACAATATATGTTCATGAAACATTAAAAGAATGCTGAAAATATTGCGAGGAAAATCTTATGAAAAATACGTACCTGCAAGACTGGTTAATGATTCATCTTGATGTATTTCAAAAATTTTACCCACCAACACCCTTTAACTGTACTGCTGCATACAGACATAATATACGCTTTGACAATTTCACTGATCGTAAAATGCCTTTAATACGAACGATGCATTTTGTTGTTCTCTCAGATGTCATATTTTCTACTCAATGGATTACTTAATTAGCAATTATATGACATTTCACGATATCTCATATTTACAGATATTACAAATGTATCGTTGTATTTGAAATAAACTTTTAAAATTAATGAAAGATCGATTTCGTAAACGACTCATTTTTATTTTATGATTGTTATTATTATCTTTGAATAATACATCACGAGTCCTCTCTCATATATTGCCTAAAAACTGCGTCTATCCGCAAGTACGGAGCGAATTTAATTTACGACTTTTATAGAAAATGGCCATCTTATTTTTTATGTTTTATTTTTCTCTTCTACGGTTCCAGTTTCGCCGCTATTTTAACCAATTTTTTAGTAATTCCCGTTCAAATTAAACCAATGAAACATGTACAATGCAACATTTAACGAAACGTTTTCGACGATTATCAATTTTTAATGTTGCCGAATATTCCTTTAGTTTCAATTTATGATAATTAGGCCTGGATTTATCTGGGGGCACGGTAGCCCCGGGCCACGCCTTATAAAGGGGCCCCCAAGAGACACCCACTACTTCCGACGTGTAATAAAAAATGAATCTATCGTTTGTCAAATACATCAACTTTTTTTTTTACATAAATAGAATTAACTTTACAAGAGCAAGTGCATTTTTTAATACATTTATTTGTTAATAATTGTGTATCCATTTTTATTTCCTCCTAGAAAAGGAAACTTCATAGTAGTAAAATTTTAAGTTTCATAAAACGTACCAGAAATTTGTTTTAAGGTATAACGAGTCGGAATCTATGTTTTTAAGAAATGTCTGTATGAATGTGTGTGCGTGCGTATGCAACACACGCACACACATTATCCTTTTATGCAAATCTTTGGTTAAAATTTGCTGAATAATACATTGTTAAAAATATATATATATATATATATATTGGCATCGAAAAGTCTACTCATTGTCTATAAGATATTAAGTTTTGTTTACATTAATAATTATATGTTAATTCGTGAATTCAAAATAATATAATTAAATTGAAGAAAAGAAAATGTAGTTATTCTATAAAACTGATAGTTTTGTCACTTTCAAAAAGGGCCCTTAATATTTCCGTAGCCCCGGGAGCCTATCATACACTTAATCCGGGCCTGATGATAATCACCTTATAGACGCGTGTAATGTGTACTGAAAGTATATATATATATATATATATATATATATATTTTGTTTCATGGTTCTTAAAAATCTTTGCATTCAGTCCTATGATATTTATACTAGTCGAAAATTGTAAATCACAGACACCAGTGATTATCGAGATGAACGAATGGTGCAGTGCGGATGAGATCTAAAATCACCGCGACTGATCTGAGTGGGATTCACACTTAGGGGACCTTGTAATATACCCTACCGCGTTAATATAACCGAGCGCCGAAGGCTTTCCATTGTTTTTCTTCGAACCGTGTATCGTATAATTTTGCATTTTATTGATACCTACATATAATAATTATTAGCTGCGCTCTCTATACTAATTAGTTTATATTGTTGGTTGTTAGTTTTTTTCAGTAGTTTGGTTGTGTAAAAGTTTTTTATAAGTCGAAAGGAGGATCTATCATAGTTTGTAGGCGATATGCTTAATTTCTGGAATGTTAAATACGTACATATACACACAAAGATTCAACGAAATTGATAATCGGTTTTCTAATGTGATTTAAAATTTTCTCAGAAAGTTATATTGCATCTTACATTATTATACCTGCTACTACGGGGCTTGTAACTGGCAAAAAATGTCAAATTTTATTCGCCTCTAAGGTAATTTCTCGACATATGATTATTTTAAATATTGGCGTTTTTCAATTTTCCATCGCGTCCGGGGAAATCACGCTTCTTGTGCAGGATTTTGTCATTTTAATTTCTTTTTTTAAAGTGTACGTGCGTTACATTACAAAAAAATTTAATGAAAGAGTGAATTACAAAATTTTAAATGTGAAAAGAGAACAACAGTGTGTCCGATATTTTGTCACCGACGAGGTGAACAAATAAGGATAGAGAAACCGGTTTTTAGAGGGCACTTGCTGTTGAATCTGAGTTATCTTAATATCTGTAAGGACGTGTGCAGATGAATACGATTAAAACTGAAATCTCTGACGGAGAAAACTTAGTTGTCTGGGACACATTAGAATGTTCTGATGTGTTTTACTTTGCCTTATTGAAATAATGTACCGAGATAAACGGTTGTGTAACGATCAGAACTTTAACGAAAAATAAGGAAAAGAATCAAGCGTGAAATGCCAAAAAATCAAATTCTAAACGCTTCCCCGATTGAATTACGGAAAGTAATTTTAGTTGAAAATTACGATTTTACATATTGCACTAAAAATGAACATGAAAAAATTAAAGAAAGCGGAAAAAAGCACACGTAGAGCTACTAGTTGGACTTTTATTATAACGAGAAATAATGGATTTGAATAAATAACGGAAATCTGAAAATGACAAGTTCGAAATTACTTATGACGATATATTATCGCTGCGACAAACCGAAATTAATATCTCGTGACTTAAGTGAAACAATTAAAAAACGAAATGAGATCGTGAAGTCTTAACTCACTGTTGCTGGAAACAACTACAGTAGTGCCTCCTTCAGTTAGTGTGCCCCCGTTAAAATTAAACGTAAACAAAAATACAGAAGGCAAAAAAAAACCTCTATCTGCGCAAAAGGAATTTACGAATTTTTATTTAGAATTGTAAATGCGGTAGGAGACGATTAAATCCTCAGATGATTTGGAAGGTTTTGATAATCAGCAGATTATTTAACGATCGAGTTTTGGCCAGATTCGAAAGTCATCGAGGACAATGTTAGTCTCTTTTTTTCTCTGAAGATTTCGCCGGAAAACATAAAACTCTGCACCACCACCGGTAGAAGAAAAATTAATTAAGCCCCCGGTGAAATTTATTATCGGTTCTAATTGTCGTATTACTGTTAACATATGGGACGACGCGATAATATAACACCGCCGGCGGACACTTCAAAGTATTATTTCCTTCCTAATTGGACATTTCTCACATATCATCATCGGGCGTCCTTGCTTGCGGGTGTTGGAAATTTCACTCGAGAGAGAGATATCTCTATTTACCCTGGCTGTTACGCGAACAATAGGTGCATTGTGTATTTGGTACATCATGCACTGTTTAGAGATGAGGTCGGTCAGGTGTGAGAAAGAATTAATTAGAAGAAATTATAGGAAGACGTCGTAGCCTGTACAGCTGTAGTTTTCTGCGCAATTCGTTTTGTCGACGGCAAATGTTTTCTTTCTGTAAGTCCCGAGTTACGTAATTTCGTAAAAGAAAACAAACGGTATCCTACAAGAAAAGGTGTGCGTTAAGTGAAGACGAGTTTCTTCACGTAAATCCCATTATTATCATTGTTCATTCGATATCGTCTTAATAATTAACTGTAATTCCAGGCTGTAATTTTGTTTTTGTTTATTTATTTACGTTTCATTATTTTACTTTTTCCGTTCTTCGGGCTTAACGCGCGTCTCTCTTTCTACCTGTTCCTTCCTGACATTTCCGTATGTGGGGATTTAATTATACGCGGTTCGGGCAGAGTGCAGGCAGACCCAACGCACTTGTACCGAATCGGTGTTACCGAAGCGCGATTTTCCGCCGCTTGTGTCTGTTTCCATTTGCTCTACAGTGCGCGATATTTTCTCCTCTCTACCGTATAGGACGCAGCTTCTTCTTCTTCTTCTTCTTCTTCTGCAGAACCATCCATCATTTGCGAACCGGCAGCTTCGGCGATGGAAGTGGATTATCTGTGACCATCATCGGTGGTAGCGCGTCGCAGACGTTGATGGAAATGCAGAGGTTCGCGATGTAGCCCGGTATCGTCTACCTTTCGGAGTGATGTACGACAACGCTCACCGTAGGCGTTGTATCGTTACCGTTGTCGCTTTGCGACGTTATCTTTTCGACGCCGTGCTCGCCTGCTTCCTCTATGCGCTCATTTACGTTGTTACGCTTCGATTGCGTTACTTTCATCTTCCAATTCATTCATTATTCGAATTCTTCATAGCGTTAATTGTGTTGCCTCTTGTTGCTCTACTCTTGCTGCTAGTGATAGCCTTCGTGCTTCGTCCGTTGGTCCTACCGTACACCTTTTGGACAGCAGCGCTTTGTCGATTTCTAGCAGGTGAACGTTCGCTTTGAACCGGCCTCTAGACTAGTGCCCGTTCTACCAAAACTGATTTTAATACTTAGACGCCTACGTTTTGTTGTTACAGAATCGAAAGCGACCGAGAATAACCTACCGTTGACCGACAGTGCTGCGGCCAACGCTATGAAAGTGCCGATTAGCAAGAAACCGTCTACCAGAAGATGCGCGACCAAAGTCATTCCTTTGAAGGGTAAGTATTTCTGCTTAGTTCAGTGTTTTTCCTTTAAACAATAAGAAATCTGTTTCGGTTCTTAGATGTTCGTCGTTTATATTTTCATTCGTGTATAATAATCGAATTGAATTGAATTGAATACGGTCGTGTAGGATATACTGTGTTTTTTTTTTATCGATAATTACTGAGCCCGATTTACTTACATTTCCCCTAAACATTACACCGAAATTCTGCGCGCCATTATGCGAATTTGATGAAATTTGAAAAATTGGGCTGTGCAATTTATTGCAGTAAAGAGGTTTTGCACATATACATATATATATTTTATTTTTTTTTAAATTTATGCGCTCTTCAATTACGGACATAATATAATCCAATATGTAATAAGTGAAATTTTTGAAAGTGTCAATAGCGGGATATCCTACCCGAATGGAACACAATTAACTAAGACCGGTAGATGGCTTTAGAGTTTTACCTAGCAGCGTAGTGCGTTTTCCCATGTGCTATAATGTGTTATGTGGATGACCGCTGAACACGAGCATAATTTTTAAAGTATTTTCGTTTATTGAGACTTGTGTTGTTTTTTTGTTTTTTTTTTTGTAATATTTATCACGAATTATTATAGAGCTGCCTGAGGTTTATTACTACTAATATCTCTATAAAACTTACTTTACGAAATATTCTATAAAATGTTACATTTCTTCGTCTGATTAAATATTTCAAGCACACGTTTAAAATCTGTTTCACCTTCGTATAGTGCTACGAATATTTTTAAAAACTTCCCCACTTTGAAGAGACACTTTTTGAACTTTGTTAACATTCGATATGTATCAGCTGTGAAATCACAGCAGATACCGCTACGAGAAAGCGTATTAATTTCAGGAGAAAAATTTAGCATCGTTGTCGTCCAATAGTGTGCTCGTGAAAAATCGATTTCAACTATCGTTGTGTCGCGTAATTTAGGGACGCTTCTCGGTGACTTTGTTATGGATTATTCGATTAATTACGGAGGAATAATTACACTACATCAATTTACTTCTATTGAAAAGAAAAGAGACAAAAAAAAAAAAATGCTACTGACCGAAACATTTTTCTTTTTTTATATATATATATATATATATATATATATATATACATATATCATTATATTTACGTTGATAAATGTGATTAATACACATACCATTTACACGATTATTTATAAATAATTGTATATTCAAATAAGAGACGGATGACTCTGTAAAAGTGTACTATAAACAGGCTCATGCTACGAAATTATTTTTATCTATGATTGCATTTTCAAAATGAAAACAAAAATATTTAGCAAATTTCGAATTGATCCATTGAATAGAGATTATGCTACATCCTATTATTCATCTTTGAACGTGTTTTGTAGGCCCACGTCATAGGAAGTGGTATTAAGCAGATTATAGAAATTAACATAATTTAAAATCCTTGTACCGTTACATATTTATGTTTTCTCTCAGGGGACAATGAAATATGCGGCTGTTCATTCGTAATTATTTTTATTATAAGGTTTTTCCGCGAGGTTATAGGAAAAATCTCTTGGTATAAAGAATTGAATAAGCATAAGCGCGTTTCATTTCCAAAAAATAAAAAAGAAAAAAAAACTATAATAAAAATTGATCAGTTTAAAAAGAAAAGTGATTAAAGAGCACACTCTCTTTTGTCGATTAATTTCGCTTTACACACACAGAAAAAAAAAAAAAAAAAAAAAAATAGATTTAAATAATCCTAGAAATTAAAAAAATGAAAATTTAACACGTCTCGGATATGCGCTAACGTTGTATTATAAATAAATGACGAAGATGTGAAAGTTTCAGGGTAAATGGGCGGGAAAAAAAAATATGAGAAAAGTGACACTGAATATACGGAAGACGAATATTACAGTAAATAAACTGTATATTTGGAGTTATTGAACTAAGCGGGGAAATAATGGAACGAATAGGATATATGGAAAGAGAGTATCTGAAAGATATGGAATGACGTAACTAAAACGAATAATACTTAATAAATAAGTTCAAAAAGAATGCCATCTGATCTCGGAAAATATGACTTGCAACCAAAAAGCAATATCGCGATAGAAATTATCGGTCGCCCAAATAGCATTTGTAACGAGCATCATTTTAACTTTTTTTTGTTTTGTTCTTTCTTTTCGTCGTTATCATACGCGATATCTGTAGCTTCGGTTGCTACGTTTCTTGTTCGACTTATGATTGGTTGCATGCGTGTATTTTACTAGCTTTTAAAATGAAAATTAGGTACTATCATCCGGTGTAATTACGTCAGAATCATAAGGACCGATGGAAAGGAGATATTTTTCCACGTACATTGTAGGTAAAAATTATTGCATGGGACATTTCGCGGAGATTTCTCCAAATAACGCATTCAGTTGAAATGGAGTGAAACTAAAAATTTCCCACCTGATGAAATTCGAATACATTTATTTACTTACACGTCCGGTAATAACAAAACGTATCATATCATACTGTTTGCTAATACTTAACCTATATGCGCGTGTTTATAGAATTTTTCAAAAAAAAAAAAAACCCACTAAGAAGACCGTGTAGTCAACGAATTTAGACGGCTGTCAACTTTTAGACAAAGCAGATCCTGAAGGAATAAAAAAAAAAATAATCAAGAAACCGCTAATAATGTCGAAGGGAAAAATTAGGGAAGCGATGAAGTTTCGAAATTGAACTGAATTGGGTGAGGTAGATGCCAAAATGCAGTACTAATCGGCGGACTAGTGGAGCATCTGAGAATGGAAAAAGGATAAAGTGTGATCAGTGTTAAAAAATAAAAGGAAAACTGGTAAAAACAAGCGCAGATACACTTGTAAAGTGAACAGGGAGAAGGAAAAAAAAAAGCGAAAAACAATGATTATTTTGATTAATTCTAAAGCTGACGCGTTTACAACTTCTTGAGCAGTTTTGCTGAACAAGGTTGAGACGAATAAAAAATTAAGAAGGAATAATATTCCATTTTGTTTCGAAATAAAGATAATACGTAATAATAATAAAATAGCATCGAATCAAACTAAATTTGTTTTATTACGTTAATCGCTAAAACAGCGTAGATTAGAAAGTTTGGATTTTGCAATGCCACCACCAAAACCTGCTCACGGCAACCAGAGCTCACAGGGCTCCTATTGCTTCTAAGCGCAGAAATGCAATATACCAGCCAGGGACCATCGTGGTACGCAGAAGAGAGCTCTGCGCATCCCATCAACCGTGGGAACATCGCGGCATTTCTAAGAAAAGCAATAATTGTCAACGCAGTAGCCATGACCTGCCAAAAGCTGCGACCCCACCGGCAGCAGTTACAAAAAGTGCCTAGCTTAACTGTCGCCTCCGCAATCATTTTTTCGCCCCCCGAGTACCCATGAAACAGGCGACTGCTACCCGGGGTAGAAGTTTCCAGCTGAGATTGTTGCAGTGGCCATCGGCTTTGGTTGCCGGTTGCCAATTGCCGGCGACACAACCGGCGTCCGCCCCAGACGACGTGAACGCACCTGAGACATGACCTGACAGGTCAACTGGACGTTGCGGTCATCCAGACGACCGCGTATAGCACTCTGAACACATCAAGACTACTAGCAGAGCTCCAGGGCGGCGCGCTGTCTGTAAGCACCACCCATAGCCCCTCTGGTTCTGCGGCAAGAACGCAGCATCGACCGACCGATAGAACATGCATCTGTCCGTAATTCCCGTACTTCGTACATTAGCGTAATAATCACAATTTTGTAGGTATCGTATTTTTTATGCCAACAATCTTACTATAGTGTAAATTACAAATTTAAAAAAAAACAACATAATAATAATTAATAATCTCTGTAAGAAATACAGTTATAATCATTGCATACGAAACAATGCTATGCGATAATAAACAATTATAACGAACAATATAAGAACAAAATAAATTTCTTACTTAGTAACGTTTTCGGGCATTATCAGCTAAAACACAATATATGTGATTAGAGACAAGTTCTAAATCACACTCTTTGTCTGTGATCATATATATTGTGTTTTAGCTGATAATGTCCAAAAACGTTACCAAGTAAGAAATTTATTTTATTCTTATATTGTTTGTTATAATTGTTTATTATATCAGTTATTTATATAACTTATCATATTTCTATATTTAACAAACAGAATGGAAAACAACCAGTCTGCAGAATTATGCACTGTTAAAAGGTGTTCATTCTGTTCCGTTTGCAGATCTTTTTCAGGGTTATTATTTCGATCCACGTTGATTTATTATGTGTCATCAGTGCAACTCAATTTTGATCTCCCACTGGCTTTTCTATACCATTATTAACTCAAACGCTCTCTGAAAAGTTAACAACGACCTTTCTATCATCTCGAATATATTTTAATTACGGGCTAATTTTCGATGTTTTATATTTATACGTATAAACATTTACAATAAAATATCGGTAGCATATATATATATATATATATATATATATATATATATATATATATATATATATTAAAATTAAAATTAACAGGTCTGAGAAAATTAAGGAAGCAATTTTACATGCGCACTGATAACTACTAAATCCTTTTTAATTATGTTTTTTTTTTAAAAGGTGGTTTGCAAATAAGATCATTTTATTTATTTTTCATCCATATTATTAGTTTAAATTTTATAACCGGAGTTACTAAAATCTTAGTTATGCGCCCTGACCACGCTTCGCAAGCCGGACTGAATTATAAGCATCCAGTTGCAGTACACTACACAGGTAAAATCAAGTGTACAGGAATGACGAACCAAGTCGACCTTTTAGTTATCGTGCACGGTCCTCAACATTAGAATACATCTTTTTAGTGAAACAAATATTATTTTGCGTGTTTTTACAACCCGCGTCAATAAAAAAATTTCGAATATTCAAGTGCAACGGGTAAATTTGAAATAACCTGAAAAACCGAATAGACTACGACGATTTTTTATTTATAGCTGACGAAGAAAATGTTGAAATTTTCTAGAAATTTTCATATTTTGTCTGATAAAGGTTTTCAAATTTGTTGACGTTCTCTGTTGTTGTTTTTATTTTTAAACAGTACAGCGATAAGGTCGTGGTGTTCGAAGACGAGAAAGTCGGACAAGATCACTCGATCGAGTTTGTTTTACCATTCTATTTCCTTCTTATTAAGTGTCATTTTAGTTGTCGTTCCTTATTCTCTCTAGTTCATTTCATTAACCTTCGATTCGAAAAACGGGTCGCCCTACGACACGCTTGTTATTCATCTTGCACGAGCGCTTACAAAATATCTGCGTTCGTTTCGTTACGGACGTCGAGAACGATACGCTTACCGCGGCTTCGCATTCTGGGGACTTTATTTTAATTGGAAACGAATTCGTCAGTTCCCTATTTATCAAGGATATTTCTGGTTCGTTCGCAGTTGCCTTCGTTACGGACAAATTTCATTTCCCAAAAATGATAATTAAGCGAATCGGTCGTAAATGCGATCTGAAAATGTTGACATATTCGTGTCTCCCTTTTCTCCTTCCGAATAAAATTTCCGAATTCTATCTTAGTTTAAAAAGCTGATTAATTTTGGGTAAATATATAAAAATTTAAATATATACATATGCATTAAATTTTAATTGGTGATCGATATTAATTATCGTCAGAAGACATTATCATCATCCGATTTTCTGTTTTTGGATAAGTAGAAAATAATATGTTTTAAGAAAAAGTGTAGATTTGGCTGGGCAAATTTTTTTTCTTTCTTTTTTTGTTTTTACGAATAAAAATTAGAAAATTGAAATATTTCGTGATGAAAATATAAAGTATAAAAAAACGGAAAGACAAACTTTTTTTTATGGTAAGTTTATCTCGTTAGCACCTGATCAGATTGAGATTCGATGTCACAGTAGCCTAACTTATTAAAGTCGGCCACTTAGGACACAAACACGCTATGTATCTATCCTTGTTGAGGTACTTTCAAATCCCGGATGATGTGGGTTTTCTAAAATCTTTCTATTTTTCGATTACCAAGGATAATTGCGGTCGATAAAACAGCCTTTTTATACAAAGAATCTCCTCTGTACTTAATTGTAGTCTCGGAATTTGTCGAAATTTCTAGCAACAAGCGTTATCATCAACATTGAGAACATGTGTATCAAGCAGCCTTAAAGCAACGATGTGTGTCGTACCTGACAGATATGTTATTTGTTGTTCAATTTATTCGCACTTCCACACTTGTTTCATTTCATCGTGGCGACAGATAAATAGATACAGATCGGTAAACAAGCAAAGAAGTAATTTTTTTTTTTTTTTTTTTTTTTTTTTTTTGTAGCATAAATTACTAAGTGCTGACCACCTCTTTTTAAGCGTATAAAATTGCATTTTGCACTCAAACGCTTTAAGAACCACACCGTATTCGTTGTATTTTACCAGAGAATGCTGAATCTGAATCCGGTTTAAGCGCGAAAACTGACCGAAAGCCGATTCTCCAATTAAAACTTTATTCGAAAAGATTTAAAATTCGTAAATTCGATGGCGGATTTGGGGGAAGTTGACGAAACAGAAGAAAGATAGCAACATAAAAATATTTTAGACAATTCACACCATCATGCGGGATTTCAAAGTACTCCGATAAAAGGATGTTGGTTGGAACCCTTTAATAAGTCAAAGTGATGACGACATCAAATTTTAATCTTACGAGATGAAAGAAGAGTGTGTTTGTCTTTCTTTTTGTACTTTGTATTTTCATCGTGGAATATTTGAATTTCCTAATTACTATTGGTATTTTAATTTTTTAAAAGAATTGAATTTTGTTAGGAGAACTGAGTTTTTTAGGAAGAATTGAAGTAAAGAAAGTAAAAAACAAGGTACAAAAAGTACTCGGATAATTATTGATCGAGGCTACGTCTAACTTGTTTTTCTTTTAATCCGTATTGTTTTCTATTTATCCGAACAAAAAATCAGATGATGATGGGGCGATGCTTTTGACGATAATGGGGCGAAAATTAACGAATTCCATCGTATTCAGATGTCGAACTCGTTTTAGCAGTGTGTACGGTTTATTTAGCGAACAAAACAAAACATATTTGTCTATTTATTTTATTCTTACTAATATACTCCGGTTCGGTTCGGTTGTTTAAAAAAACTATATAAAACTAATAATAATTTTAATAAGTGAATATTTTTCGGAATACTTTGATATTATTACTTTTAATAAAATAAAAACAAAAACAGCTATTGTACAATTAATAACTGAAAATGTTATAATGTTCTGCTCTAATAAGGAAATTCCGTCTTTGTTTAAGAGAATAAGGGAGCTCGAAATAAAACGAAACTTTTTGCTGACCGTACTTTTGCTAAAGTCTAGGAACATTTTTAAAGAATGTCAAGCACCCACCCGCTCGCTGCTGGAGGCAAATTAGAATTTTTTTTTTTTTTTTTAATTTTAAGCAACCACTCACTATTGAAAAAAACATGAAACAAAAAAAGCGCAGCCAGCTCTTAGCAACCGAGCAATTTTTTATTCTACGTAAAGTAAAAATGGACATTTTTTGATTTCCGATTTTTTCAAAATATTTTTATTCGACGGTTTTTTGCATTTAAAGAAGTTGTTTTTTTTTTTTTATACCTTGAAAATATATCTAAAAGCCGTGATAACGCTATAGTTTTATTATGCCGCAATATCCTCGCAACACGAAGTGCATTCAGGCAGTGGTGCCTAATTGGTTAACATTTCCGCGAATAGAATTACTCGTATTTTATTTATCTATTATTGTTATTATTACGGACTGGTCGAACATGGGCATTAACTCGGCGCCATGATAATTTTTTGAACTTTAAATACACGACAGAATTTTCAACTTGCGCATCGAAACCGATCTCTGATAAATAATTCCAACAATCGCCGGGCGGGGGAAACACGAGTACGATTTTTGTTTGGCGGTCTTAACGTATAAAATATCATCCCCTCTCTCTCTCTATCTGTCTATCTCTCTCTCGCTCGCTCTCTCTCTCTTCAAAATATGGGAGAGGAGATGTTCTCTAGTCGGTACGTGTTTTCATTACGTAGAGCTTTCGGAGAGAATAAATACAATTATCGAATGAGCTATTCGTTTATTTGCTTAATGTGATCTTTAAACGCGCACGGAACTTTCGAAACGGACTCCATACGCTCGCCCCGTTCTTTTCGGTTTTCGGTTTTAAAATAATCACCGCGGCTACTTTTACTCGCGAATTTCTGAGGGGAGATGTCTATTCTCCTAGGCACTTTTGCTGTAACCAGTGGACAGGAAAGAAGAACCAGTTGTCGCGCACACAATTACACGCACACACACAGGCGTCTCGTGTAACTAATTGGTAAAGATAAAGGAAATGATAATTGTGAACGTGTCGAACACGTATGCAAAAAAGCGTGTGCGTGAGCGGAGGTGCATGTGTGTATGTATGAAAAAAAACTGTAATTGCATTATTGTATGCACGCTGTCGCTGTGCAGCAGTGGTCGATCGAGCAACACTTGTTCTGTTATATTCAAAGTTGCAATTATTGTTATTAGCGGCTGAGGAGAGAAATTCCGAATATGCTCGACTGCTGACAGCATTAGACTCCGGAGATTATGCTCTTCAAATGCTACTTTACAACTTCCGTGTGCAGAAGAAACAACGTGATCGACCGAGTAACAACCTATTTATCTCTTCCTATCCGTCCCAGTGTTGCTACTTATCGCTGTTGTTTCCTCTTTCATGAATTTCGTTTCTCCGATTTCTGCTGGTGGTAAAGGCGCGTGTGTGTCTGCGCTTTACCCGATATTGTAATATTCATTCGTTACGCTGCATGTCTTTTTGTAATCACCATCTCTGCCTAAAACAGACGCACGTTTATTAGTGCTATATTAGAATGTGAAAGTTACTCACTTTACGCTACATTAGTTGATGCGCGCAGACATAACCTATGCAGTTTAATGCCATTTTAGGAAATGGCCGATTGACCCGGCCACCGGACTGCTGGCGCGGTCATGTCTGCTTGCAGTCTTATAGCCTTAAAATTAATTAGTCGCGGTACTTAATACCTCCTCTCGTAGCCAGGTCGCATCGAGGTTCGCAACGGCCCTTCTTCAGCTTTTAGACTTTTCACTTCTGCGAGTTAGCGGTCGATTAGCGATCGCCGAATTCGGAGCGCGATTTTCACTTTAAAATTGAACTCAATTGCCAATAAATAAAAATACCGTCGCTACCGTTAAATAGATGTTCCGACAATTTTGAAAAGTTGCGCCATTAAACGTTCGCTCGGATTAGCGCTGTAAGCGGGGTCAAACACACTGATCCGCTACAGAGGGGGTAATTGTTTATGTCCGGTCACGACTTGCCCTGTTGTTGTATCTCTTACATTAGTTGATTTTCAAGTTTATCGGTCAAGCTTGATTTGATTTTTTTTTTTTTTTTTCCATTTGTATGTTGTGATTACGAATATCTCACCCGGGGATAGTGGTCATAATTATTATATAAAATTAAACCTAGAGTTACTTGTCACGAAATGCTGTTAAACGCTTAAAACTCAAGTGGATATGTGTACTTGACGCATTGCCTCCGATAATATTCAAACTTTGTGCAAATAATTTAGAAAGACCACTAATGTATCGAGGTTCAATTTAATCGTTACCTCCAGAATTTGGCCAGAGTCATTTAAAATAGGTAAAGTCGTTCCAATTTTTAAAAGCGATGATAGAGAACATTGATTACCAATTATCAACCTATTACGCTATTATCGACCCCGGCTAAGATATTAGAGTCTATAATATATTCAAGAATTTATTTCTTTATGATTAGTAGAATTATTCCTGAACAACATCATGGTTTCGTGAGGTATAAATCTACTATAATCGATTTATCGACATATATCAGCCAAATTATTGAATGGATAGCGGATATGAGGTTGATTGCGTTTACACGGATTTCTCCAAAGCGTTTGATAAACTAAGCTATTCCTTGTTATTGAGCAAGTTAAAAACCGTATGGTTTATCCGAACATTTTGTAATAATACCTCTCTACTCGCGTAAATATTACGTCTAGCAGACAATGGTTACAATTCTTTTAATTATATGCCCACTTCCGCAAGGTTCGAATTGAGGTCCGCTACTATTTTTAATTTTTATTAATGATGTCGGTGATTCGTTTAAATCAAGATTTCTACTATTCGCGGACGTCAATTTAAAGATATATTTACCAATTACATTTGAATCTGTCTGCATTACATTACAAAGTGATTTAGATAAACTAGTAGAGCGGAGTCAGCGGAATAATTTGCCTTTCAATTATTCGGTAAATGTGTACATGTAAAATTTTCCCGTAAGAGAAACATATGCATGCACAATTATATTATGAATGGATCTAGCACTAAAAAAATGTTAACCGTGTAGTACGGGATCTTGGGGTATACATTGACAGTAAAGTAAATTACTCACGAGCACATTAAACACATCACTAATCTCGCATATATAATTACTGGGTTCATTATTAGAAATTCAACAATGTTCATTAATACAAAAACACTATTTTCGTATATTCTTTATATGGCACACTTGTACGTCCTCAGAATATTGTTCGGTAATATGGGATGATCCCTTTTATGATCAGTATAATAAAATTATTGGAAAATGTTCAGTCGAAATTCTTAAAATATCTTTATTTCCCCGCATGGTTAAAATTTACTCACAGTATACGAACCATCTGGACGTTAATTATTACGTTTTAAAACCTTACACATGCGAGACGGAAATATGCCTGAATTAAAATTTACACACGATATATACGAATATGAGTATCTATTTGACGATAGATACTTTTCTCAGAGTACCAAGGTTGATTAGTACAGGAAAAATCGCTTATTTGTCGAAACTCGGGTGCATTGAGTTCTCCGATTCGGTCTGCAGTCCATCCGTTACATTACTTACTGAATATCCAGAAATTGATATACACTTCCATAACAAAATTAAGTATTTGCAATTAGTTTAAATCTGATTTTCAATATCAAACATAATGGAAGTATACTTATTCATATTTCCACCTAGACGACTTGTAATTGGTGGTCACGGAGGATGAATATATTCTTTAATGCATGCGAGAATATTTTCGTTAATATTAAGAACCATTATCGTTATAGATATTTCATTAATAATGTGATATGTCACTTCTGGGTAATATGCTCCATGTAATTGGGCTAACGCGCCTGTATGGAGCATACCGATATTTAAATAAATAAATAAAAAAATAAATAAACATAAGTAGAGATGACCGCTAAAGTTTTTATAAGCAATGTTGAATTTGACGTGTATTGTTTTTACAGCTATTGCGGTATAATATGTATGTAGGGATGTTGTTATCTCTATTAAGTAACATTTATCGGTATCAGTAATTTAGTATAGTATTTTATCTCTTTAGGTGCGATTATTCTAAAATATGATAATCTGTTCTTCGTAGCCTTCGTGTTTTGGATGCAAATAAGCAAATTATAAATTTTTAAAATAGTAGTAGGCCTTCTCATTCCTGAATTAAACCTGGAAACGGGAGTTTTCCTCTTCCCTATTTTCAAAGAGTAAAATGTATTATTATTTTTGCTTTAGTTTCGGATTAAAATTTGTCGGGTGTTTGAAATTTTTTTAAACAAATCCCGATTAGACCACGATTATTAAGAAGTAATAAAAGTCCTGGAATGCTCGCTGGTTGTTCCATATTACTAATGTGTCAGGCATAAAAGTGACCAGCAGACACACTAGTGTTGAATACATATGTGTGTATCTTAATAAAGTTATTAAGCGTCGTGCATTATTATTAGTCGTCCGCAAGAAACCGGTTAATCTTCTATTCGACATTTATGTACTGAATTTTTGTCTGTGTCATTTGTTCATAACTTATCAAATAACAAGTAGCGCGAAATTTAACGAGCAACTCGGATGCATAATAAAAACGCTTCTAGCTCAGGAATGTACGCATAAATGAAGTCTGAAACAAACTACCATTCTCTTTTACACCTCCATTACACACGACTTCAAACGTTCGTGAATATTTTATTATTATATATCTTAGCGTTTGTTATACACACGGTTTATTAATTGCTTCTCGTGTCTAGCTTAACAGTTTAATTTTTTGGTTAGTACTATTTCTTTTTATTTCAAATTTCTCTTAATTTTTTCGTCATTTTATTATGTAATTTGCAATTTCATGCGGATGTACATTTTTCTTCTTTTTTTTTTTTTAAATAAAAAGTTTTTTATATTTTTTAATGGGAATTTCGAAAAATAGTAGATTTTTTCCGTTTTAACCACAAAAAATTCCGGGTACTTTGCAAAAAATTAAATCTTTTCACACACTTAGAAGCAACGTGTCATTATACGAAAAATAGAAGCGAATAAGATGAGAAAGTAAAAATAAAAAGGCCGAAACGGAAATAGTAAATGATCGTTCACTATGAAACGGAGCCACAAAAATACTGTGAATAATCCATCTTGGAGTAGACCATTACTGAACAAAGATAAAGAAGTTCACTTTGCCGACTGATCATATCCGGCGAAATATAAATGGATCTGTATACACACATACATATATATATATATATATATATATATATAGATATAGATATCGCGTATAGGTATGTATAAAAGAATAGCTATTTTGTAGTGATGATGTACGTTTACGTATCTCGCACGCTGATCTACTCATTTCGTCGTTATATATCTCTTTACTTAATGATGGTGGGCCTCTTCTGCTTTACCCAGTTTCCTGTTTTTTTCCCATCTTTTGTCCTTTATCCATTTATGTCGGACGCTGATTCGTTTTTCGGCAATTCTGTCCGCGTCTTTCATCCGAGTCATTTTTTTTTTTTTTTCTATGATAAATGATGATGAATGACACTTGTAATCAAACCAATAATAAAATTATTTACCTGTTTTCTGCGAGAAAGGTCAAAAAAATTCAACTAGAGCATAACAAGAATTTGCCGCCCCTGAAGTTGACTTAGTCGATCGGATGATTAATGTTAAGATTTAGAGGCGGAAACGGCTCAAATGTGTTTTCTCTTGCGAACTTAGGTATGTGCGATTTTTCAATAATCGAATTTAACGATGGAATTCAATATAAAAGCACCGTTTTAACAGTAATGCGAGCGCATTTATCTCCTACGGACTGGAAATTTTCAGCGTTATAAACGGATTTTTCTATTTGCAAAAGGTAAAGAGCCAGTGATTATTATTATTACTTTTTTTTTTCTTTCGTAATTCCACCTGTAAAGATGGTACGGGCTTTTAGTCAGGTCGTGTCGATTCCTTTACAATATGGTGTATATTGAATTTAAAAATGCCAATTTAACGCCCACTCGTTTGTGTAATTTTAATGCGAAGTTAGAGGAAGTTGGCTCTGCTTTTTCGAAGTCCCATTGGTTTTTCGTTGCCCGAAGTTTTCTTTTCTTACAAACTACCGGAATTGGTTATATGTGACGGGAAAAAGTGTTTTGATAGAAGAAGGATTCTTTCTTTTATCCTCCGGAAAAAGGTAACTTTTAGGTAAGAAAGACAAAAAAAAAAAAAAAAATAAGTAGAGTTAGCACGGAAGAGAAAATAGCTTGATTGTCGCGGGAAAAAACGGAACAAATAAAGAAATTAGATTTAACTAAATTATCTCCGTCAGTAATAATAATAAATAATACTTCCGTAAACTATAAATCTTCCTGTTATCATCGCGTTTTTGTTTATCATATCCGGTTTCCGAGCATGATCGATTGGAAGATTTTGTGTATTTAAAGTACAGCAAACTTTGCCCTATCTGATAATGTGTACATTTCAGCTTGTACTCGACGAACAGCAGAACCATGTTTTAGCGTAATCTTCGTTAATTACAGTGTGTTTTCCGCGGTTCCATCTTTTACATTGAAAGAATAAAAAATAAATAAAAGGTAAAATAGTGGTATTTAGTTGAAAAGTTTTATTTCCAAATTAGACGACATCCAGTTTCTTAATGAAATTAAAGTAAATAAAATACGCGTGTTTTATTTATTGTAAAACACTTGATTTAGAAATATTTTAAAATAAAAATTTATTATAAATCTCCGTATATTCTAGTTAATCCGGTTTGCCAATTTTAGCTAAACCGAATTTGTCTACTTTCATCGAAATGTAAACGGAAAAACAATTTGAAATATTCTCTTCGCTCCGTTACGCTAATGCTCTGGTTAATCCGGTTTTGCTAATTTCAGTTGAAGTTTGCTGAATTTATCTATTTTAGTTGAAATATGCAATAATCAAAAATATTCTCTTCGTTCGTACAGCGGGGAAAGTAGTTCTTTAAAAAGGATTGCGATAAATAATAATATGTATTATTTTAAAAATTAAAAATTGTAATTTCGGTTGTACTCGATTCAAGCTTTGGTCACAGTGAAACAGTATTTTAAAATACATATGGATTGTGTGATCACCATACGGTCAGTGACTGATTTTAGTAGATGTATAAAATTTAAATCAGTTTGTTTTTACTATAGAATCATTTAACGTGCTGTTTGTTAAAATATAAGAATATATTAAATTTTAACAAATCCACAAGTATAACAAACAAATTTAAATGTATAAATGATTATACTAACTTAGGAAATTTTTCGGGCATAGCCCATCAACAGCTAAAATTTATGAAACAACACAAACTATGTTGTTTTTTTTTACTTATCAGACGATACATCATCTGCTTTTATGTAAATATTCGAGTACCTTGTGACGCTATTAATAATTTATTTTCGTTAATTCGTTATATTTTTATTTCGTAATAACGATTTATACAGAACTAATTGTGTACAAAAAAAAAAAAAAAAAAAGAAGCGGAATGTTACTTTTAAAATGTATCTTGATTAAGAATAAGTTTGTCCGCCATCGGAAAGAGAAATCACTTTTTTTCCCCTCCTGGATCCGCTATATCTGATGCTGTGAAGGACTTTTGTAGAAATTATGTCTGTAAAGAGTGAGTGAGTGAAGTGATGATGTTAGTATAATAGAGGAAAACTATTTAAAATAATAATAAATCGGTAACAATGATTAAAAATATATTATTGTACACTCTCACAGTCTAATATTTGCACGTGTTATATATAGAAAAAAAAATAATACAAATGTGCTAAGTGATTATTTCTGTTGATTAAGTCGATAGAATATCTGGTAAGAGTGATAAATTGAGTGAGGTGTATGTTATAGATTTGAATCCTTGTGTGAATACTGAATAAGTCAAATAATAAAAAAATAAATAAAAATAAACGTTTAAACTACCAAATGAAAAAGATTCTAACCTGTGTATTTTGAAGTTTGACAAAATAAAAAATCTCTCGGTTGGGTTGGGGAGGTAACAAAAAGAAAAAAACTGGGAAATATGATGTTTCTACGTCTAAAATTCTGCAAATGTATACATCAATGTTTAAATCGAGAGGTGTTGACAATATTCTTTGTCAGTTCCCTTTATCATTCACACCAATCATAATAAAATACTTATTTTTATCTCACTCTCGTTCTATAACTGTGCCCGTGTTCGCAATTAAACAGATGTTTCTTACTACCGCATTTGTACATTTCAATTGCACGGATACTCACGCATATTCACACACCACCCTGTATATGTAATCTTAATATGATTCCCGCGTTCCTATCTCTATAATCACGAAAACTAATAGCAGACATCGTCATTTATTTTGAAAATATTTCTATAAGGGAAATTAAAAAACATTGAAAGTGAAAAAAAGGAAGATTGAAGCCCTATACAAAAATTTCCACCAAAATTTCTATTATAAGTGATAAGAGTCTAATGTTCTAATCATTTTTAGGATATTTCATGTGCAAATTTAATCCATCATTACCTCACCATGTCTGTTCACACATTAAAATTAAAAAACTTCAAAAATAAAAAATATAAGAACAGAACATACTACGAGTATGAGAAAAATTACCGTCAAAATCAAATATATAGTTCCAATCATATTCGGTAAACACAAGTATGACTTTCAAACTTTTATAAATGATTTAATTTTAATTGGAATATCCTGGAATATAAATCCGGGGACAATCGATATTGTTTTTCATTTAAATTTAATTTGATTTCTATCCAATTAGGATTACACATCATCGTAATAAAAAACATTGGTTTACCTAATCTGGCAACAACTGCCACACCATCCTGATATTTTAATTGCATGTAACGCGGACCATGTGTACATGGGCTCGGAAGGTAAATTTTTCCTGGTTTTGCACCTCCTTCAGTTGCGATACATTCGTCTATTTCACTTCGAGTAGCCATTCTTAGGATTTTTATTTGATTAAATCGAATAAACCGTAATTGTTCTTCTTCCACCTTACACCACACATATCAACAAAATAATATTCTTGCCCTAATCTAAGTGCATAAATCGTGATTCTGATAATAACAAATATCTGTAATATTTTGTCTGAGATACTTTTTTATTCTTATCATCTACCATATCTATCTAGTGACCAACCAACTGAACCGTGTATTAAATAATAATGGGTATTGTAAATTTTCGTAAGCAGAATTTAATTCATTTTCTTTCCATGTGAATAACTTTTCTCGGATCGGCTTTTGGAGAAGTATAGAGCACTCGCGAAATTACGGCACAAGGTGGTCAATCACCGGTGTACATGTCGATAAGATTTTTCGAATAGTTTCTTCAAATGCCAAATGCGATCGATTTCCCTTTCCTTCTCATTACGTTTATTCTCTTCGTCAAACTTTCCCTCTAAATTTACAATTTTTTTCTCTGCTAGTCCCTTCATCATCCTCTCTTCCAAGTCGGCTACCTAATTTTGGTCCATTTTGTGGAGCGTGGTTTTAAAATTATCGATGTTCAGATTTGTATTATTATTTACTTTTTTCTTCCTTTGGTTCTACGAATTCCTTATTTAGAAATTCCATCAAACTGTTCATGTGTCCATTTAACTTTTAAATTTTGGGGGTCCCCGTATTTTCCATATATTCTAGCGATTCTATTACATTATTTAAAAAAGCGAATGACCCTTCAGCTATCATGGAAAGGGCTGTGGATTTTTTGTTAGATTCCAGTCTTACCGCTTTCAAAGTGTATCATCCCAAAATTTTGGTCCTTAAATATCAAAATATTTCGAATTTTTTATTTTTCCTGTATTTTAGAGACCTTAGTGTGCAGGTTAAGAAGAAAATCAATACCGTAACTCATGTAGATCCGGCTGAGGAATTTTTTCAAAAAAAAATTTCTTGAAACTTAATTTTCAAATTTTTCAAAATTTGGGCACTTTAATTTTGAAATTTTGGGGGTCTCGTATTTTTCCTATATTTTAGCGATTGAAATACATTATTTAAAACGAAAAGTGAGACTTCCCGGCTATCATGGAAAGGGCTGTAGACTTTTTTTTTTTCGTTTCTGGAGTTACCGCTTTAAGAGTGTGTATTTTCCGAAATTATGGTTCCTTAATATCAAAATTTTTCGAATTTTATATTTTCCGTCTATTCTGGAGACCTCCTTAGTATGCAGCTTAAAGAGAAAATCAATACCGTAACTAACACAGAATCGGCTGTAGAATTTTTTTTTAAAACTAGATTTTTGTCATTTTTCAACATTTGAGCCCTTTAATTTTAAAATTTTTGAGGTTTCGTATTTTTCCTGTATTCCAGCGATTGAAATATATCATTTAAAAAAAAGATGGACTCTCCAGCTACCACGGAAATGGCTGTGGACTTTTTTTTTTAGTTTCCAGTCTTACCACTTTAAGCGTGTATTTTCACAAATTTTGGTCCCTAAATATCAAAATTTTTTGAATTTTTTATTTTTCCTGTATTCTTGAGACCTCAGTGTGCAGATTAAAAAGGGAATTAATACCATAACTCATACAGAACCGGCTGCGGAATTTTTTGAAATTTTTTTTTTTTAATCTTGATTTTTGCATTTTTCAAAATTTGGGCCCTTTAATTTTAAAATTTTGAGGTTTTTATAATTCTCTGATGATCTGACGAATAAAATATGTCGATTGAAAAAATATTAACTCTAGTTACTATAGAACGGGCTGTACGATTTTTTTTCTTGTTTACATAATAGATATATATCTGTGTGTGTATATATATATATATATATGTGTGTGTGTGTGTGTGTGTGTGTGTGTGTGTGTGTGTGTGTGTGTGTGTATGTATGTATGTATGTATGTATGTATGTATGTATGTATGTATGTAGATATATATGGAGCTATGTTTATATATATATATATATGTGACAAGAATTGGGGTTACCCTTTCCCCCTGAATAAAGTGCTTGGGTGAATTTTCGATCTGCGAACACAGTTTTAAGGTTCGAAATTTTTGAACAAGTCTGATTAATTTGCAATATAACGATAAAACAATTATTCAACAGCCGTGAACACAAAACAGTTTTGTGTTGAGTTCTCAGTTAATCTCGATAAATTTATAAAAATTAAAATAGGTACGCCCAAAAAGAACTACAAAGACAAGAAACATAGACGTCTAAAAATTATTGCGGACGCGTCGCCGTACATGCGTTCACACACATACAGACATCGACCGCAGTATGTGAGGCGATGGATGGGGAGGTTTTTTTACAGCGCGGAATCGGGTTTAGTGGTAGCTTTGTTTTGATTAAAGCGTGTCGTTGGAGAATAATGTGTGCCGAGCGAAAAATACCGTGCTAACGCTGAACGGGGGGCCGTTAATCACATTTTCACAGGTGACAGCTAGGACGTAAATAAAAGCACATTTGTGGGATCCGCGTCAGGCTCATTCGTACTGCAGAATCCGAGAGTGCCTTCGTCGGATGCAGCAGGTGACCGCCATTAAGGAAATGCCGTGCTTTCCTGCTTGTTTTGTTTTACTCCCCCCCATCCATCATCCACCGCCGGCAATTCTCCCGTTTCTCTTTTTGAATCTCCTTGTCGTACTTTAATGGTATAGCCTGTAGATAAACCGGTCGCGGTGGTTCCTCATTGTTAGTACAGCTGTGCTAAAGTTGAGAAGTTGTTTCGTCGGTTGTTTAGCCGGATTTAAAAATGAAACAGGTCTCCGCTGTTCAATAATCATTTACCGCTCTGCTTATGTACGCTCTTGAATCTCGCCTGCTACTTGTTCGCTGATCACTTATTGCGCCCCGGTTGTACCAATGCGTTGCGCTGAATTAAAGTACGCGTACCTATGCATCGGCTCGCTGGAAAAACTGCGCTATTGCGCGAATTGTTAACGTTTAAAATGTTCCCTCTCGGTCGACCTCGGTAACGAAGCTTCCAGTCGGATCGAGCCGCGACTAGCGTTAAATTCGGAATGTTTCCCGTACGAATCGCGGTATTTTCGTCGTTTGAATATGAGCACACCGGATAAAATATGGTCGGCGTTTTGAACAAAATGATCGTATTTTTCCGGTGCGAATCGTCATCGCCGCGGAAGTCGCTCACGAACGAGAAGAGCCGCAGGTACTATTCGGAAAGCGAAATTTGCCCGGGCTGCGATGAAGCTGGCGACGATAAGCCGATGCTGAGGTCGCCGAAGATCCGTCGCCGAAAGTGGGATTCCAATCATCATCGGCTGAAAAAGGTTAATAGAAGTAAGTCGATCGTTGCTATGATAAAAGTTATACTCATCTATATATAATATTGCAATGGCCGAGTGACGCCACTTTTTCCCCCGGTCCTTGGAGACTCCAAAAAGGTTTCGAATCGAAGAATGATTAATTTTTACCAGAACCCCGTAGACAAGTGTATTCGCTTAAAATCCTGAAACAGGTTTATTGAATTATCGTGTAAAGACTGGTAAAACGTGTTTATCATATGCCCTTTGTAATATTGTTACACGAACGCTTAGAATGTGGATTGTTATTGCCTTTTCTTTTTCTTTCTACCATCGAAGTTTTGTTTTCATCACCGCAAAATTGCCTTTTCCAGCAGCTTATACGGAAAAAGGTTAAAAAACGATTTTTCCAATCCTCTTTGTTGGTAGTTGACATTCCGGTTTTCGTTCGATTATCCACGTATCTCGTAATTCTCCGCTTATAATTTTCGTTCTAGAACACTACGTAAATTTTAATAATTTCAATTTTATATTTGCCATTCTTTGCTGAATATGGTCGATTTATAATTGTGTAGAACGCAGTCGCGATGCATTCTCATCTCTGAAAAATCTCGACCGAACTATAGGGGTCTGAAGCGACAATAGCGATTAACTTCTTCGCATTATGTATGATGATTTTTAGAAAACCTTCGCAGCATCATTTAGAAAGGCCAACGAGGTTAATATGTATTTTAATTAATATTCTTCGGCCTGGAAAATATAATTTACATATAATTAAACACGCGTCAATTTTCTATACGGATGTGTTTAACTCTCTCTCTCACTCTCTCTCTCTCTCTCTCTCTCTCTCTCTCTATATATATATATATATACATGTTCTATAAATATGACGAAAGAGGCATCTTCGTATTTTATAGTTATGACGCTGGCTGGGTATGCTATTGGAAATAGCAGTTTTCAGCTGAATAGATCGCCACTGACGTAGATTATCCATCGCTAAATATCTCTTAATATATGTAGGACTCTATAATATAGGCTATAAAATTTACCGAAAGGCACGGTTAACGTTTCTCGGTGGAATCGGTTTAATAATTACCGCTCGATTGTCGAAGAGGCAACAACTTGGCCATTCTGCTTCGTCAACTGTTAGTCTAGTATGTTGGCTCTGGCAACATTCGATGTGGTACATGATACCGACTTTAACCAAAAAGAGAAAATAGTTGCATCCAGAATGCAGCTTACTCGTGAAATAATTACTATTTCTCGCGGTTCAAATTACGACAAAACCCGGCTGAAATTTTGCACTGCTGGGAGGAAAGAGCGGCCCCTGTACTTTAAACTGTGAACTGTAAGCAGCGCTAAAACTGAACGGCAAGTAGCAATGATTTGTGACCCGTTCACGTAGAACTAATAGATCATATATACGAAAAAAGTTGAATTCGATTCGCTTTTTTATAACTGTACAAGAAAAAGTATTTGCGCAAAGTCTGTCTGGCTGGGCCCGCCTGTGAAATTACCTTCCGAAACATTTCGAGCAGTCTTAGCGTTGTTGCTAGGCTCGTTGTTTGTCCTCTATTTATATAAACCATATAACGCGTCGTCATTATGCTTGATTACCGCGATTCTTTCTTGGTCATAAAAGACAATTCGAACATGTTTCTTACGCACACCGACACACACGCGCGCATACTAAAAGTAAAACGCAATAATTACTATTGGTCGACGCACCAAAAATAATCAAGAGAATAAAGCCCCGCCGATATTTTAATTTTACGGTTCGCCAAACTCCGAATCGGTTCAACAAGCATTCATTCAATGACCGGTTAAATATTAGTACCGCAGTTTTTGGCCATATTTAAATTTAAAAGCTTAATTATGGGTGATCATTATGTTTTTTTTTTTTTTTTTTTTTTTTTAACGCTACAGCAATAAGAAAGATAAAATGTGATTTTCTAAAGGTTAACTCTAACTTATTTTTATTTTCGTCTACGTCTGTACAAAGTTTGGTTGTTTCGATTAAGAAATTTTTACGTTACTTCTTTTTCTTAAATTTATAAGCTCCACTAAGCGTTCCAGTTATTATGGTGATATCTGAAAACCAGCGACGAATCCTGATTCATTCCCTGGTGGTTTTCCAAGATAAAAAACATACTGAAATAGAATTAACTCGACATACAATAATAGCGCGCGTACCATACAAACAAAAATTAAGAAGCCATTTTTATGTTTTAAATTCCAAAAAATAGTTAAATTTATTTTTAAAAAAAAATTGGAATTTCGATAAAGGAAATAGTTTATGTAAACAATGAAAAGAAATAACTCGAAATTAATTCGAAAGGTAAATAAAATAAATAAAAATGACTTGGGTAACTTCAATTTAAAAGCTGTAGAGTAAAATATATCCAGCGCTTTCATCATGTAATAACAAGAAAAAAAAGAAAAATATACTATTTAAGGGAAAATTACAAACACATCGAGAAATCGATTTAAAAGTGCGATTACGTCCGATTAATAAACTTCTTTAAATTGCCAATCCAATAATCGCTGGTTCGCTTCACTACCCCTTTGGCGCCGCTTTTCATTTGTCACAGTCGACAGATTTTCGCCAGATTTCCCAGAGTGTAATTAGACGCGTGAATTTCGCTGTGATAAAATAGAGGTAGTGTAGTTATAGTTGCGTAGACCCCAGCTAGTTCGGATAAAAAAGTACCTGGTTAAACGCTCGATTTGATTGGCTGTTGAAGCTATTGTAAATATATCTATATGCTTTTCGATACGTTCTCAGTGGCTCGGTAATGTCGGGGAGGTACTCGTAGCGTCTGACGAACACTGCGCGAATTTGAGCACATCATCGAATTGGAGTTCACAACAGACCTATATTGTCGTTTTACACCTTCAGTGTTTTTCTCTACATTCGCAAGTAGGACTTCTCGGATTTCTCTGGCAAACTGTCTCTGTTAATTTCTGCTGCTGGAGAAGTATTGGCAGATATTTTTTTTGTTTTTCAATTTTTGCTTTGATACTTGGCTGCGCGACAAGAAATACCAGAGGATTCACCGTTGCTAATAACACATTACCTTTGGACGCTTTTGCAAGTATATTGCGTTGCATAATTATTTATCGAGTCTAGTTTACCAGCAATATAATTAATTTTATTTATTTATTAACCGCCCGAAGATGATAATCGCATGAAAGAAAATTTTATAATATATTATTCATATATATATATGTGTGTGTGTGACGGGGAACCAAAATTGTTCTTTGGTGCATTGCGGCGAGGAATTTTTCAGCTTCGAAGAAAAAAAGAGGATGTTAAATATTTAAGGCATTATACACCAAGCGAGTAATGTTTATCACGGTTTAAAAGCGACCGAGATGTATAACCTAGAGAGAGAGAGAGAGAGAAGATGAGTATTTCACCATTTCTCGTCGATTGTACGAGGGTAATTGTCCAGGAGGTATCGTCGGCGGTGTTACACTTCGAATGAATTTCAATTTTGTCCGAATGAAATTTTGACATTTTCCGCATGAAACTGCGGGGACAGGTGATTTGTAAGGTAGAAGGCTCTGCACACAGATTGAGTGCGCGGAAGAAAAACTGGCCAACGAAACCACGTGGGCGATTTTATGGATGGGAAATGTAAATTTAACTCGGCTAAATCGGCACGCGCGAAATATACGGGAAAAAACGGCACTTGTGGACCACCGAGTTTATTTTAGTAGCATGGCCGAACAAAACGTCGAGCCGGTGTCTGTGTTGGCTTTCGCTCGATAATTATAGACGGTTAAAAGTCAGTTCGGCCACTATCCGGTCGACCAAAAAAAACTGCACGATCTGATGTCCTTCTCTGTTTCTGTTGCCAAATTTTCTTTTTTTATTTTCCATTTTCAGTTTATTTATTGTTTTTACTCTTTTCCCGGAGTATTTTGGTTTCTTACCTCTGCGCGCCCGCGCTTGTTCCAATGACACGGCACACGCCATTTCAAAACGTAATTGAGTCGTACCGCGAACCTAGCAGTAAAATCAGCGAAGAAAATTGCTGGAAACCGAGCAGCAGAATATTGAAATTGCAATTTTTTCTGCGTTAAAAACGAACGGTCAAGATTCAGAACACGAGAAAGAACTTGTTCAGTTAGTGGAAAATGCTTAAAAAAGACCAGCGGAGAAAATGCACTCCAATAATAATGAAAGTTTTGCGATAAATACCACGATGCCTACTGGGCGGTGTTTAATCATTGACAAATGATCCGCGTCACCATTTTTGTCGGAAATAAAGTTATTTCTACGGGGGGGGGGGGGAAGTTTAATGGATAATAACTTTCTCTTAAGGGCGGCGGAGAGATATTTAACAAAAACTGAAAAAAAAACAACAAAAGGTTTCTTATAAAAATTGTGTCGTAATCGAAATATTCCCGTAAAGGAAATAATAGTGATTATTATCGTTTAAACGTGTATGTCTCTTATCGGGAGGAGATCTATTATATTTCTTTATCCCTCGATTACGTCAGCCGATCGATGAGATCTGATTTTATACGTTCGATTTAATTTTATTTACATTTCGATTTCGTTCCTCTATTTTTATTTATTCCATTTTCTTTCTGTTATTTACTTTTTCTTACGGCAAGCGCGTTAAAGGGGAACTCCTCTGCGGCGGAGCCCCTAGCTTTCCTAAGGACTATCCTGTAAATGTGAACTTTAACTGCGTATAAAATTGCCGATTCCTTCCATTCATCCAGACTGAACTTGATAATTTCGTTTCTTCGAAGCAGTATAAATATTAGCCATAATGCTATTACCAATGTGGTTTTTTCTATGAAACTTACGATAAATAATTAATTAATTAATTATCAGCAGTAACGATAATAATGATAATTTTTTATTATTTAAGTGCGCCTGCAAAAGAGCCTTGGCCTAGGCGTTAAATGTTGATTCGGTGTCAGGAACTAGCAGACTACTGGGAACCGCAAGAAGTCAAGGACTAACAATAATAATAAGAATAATGAGTAATAATAATAGTAACAATAGGCCGATTAGTAATCGTAACGACAATAATTAGTACTATTTCGGGTGATGCGAAAATGTAGTAACTGTTTGGGGCTCTTCATTAAAGCTGTTCCGGGTGGGGGGATATATCGGCAATTTTCATTCTGTAGTAGTCTTTTCTAGGTCATTGAAAACTCCGTGTTTCATAGTATCTTTTCCTAACATGGCAGGGCACGGCTCGGTCAAATTTCTTTTGCCACTAATTTCTATCGAACCAGTTTGTTTTTTTTTTTTTGCTCGGCGAATAAAGAACTTCATCCCCGTTTCACTCCGATAGAGGTCATCGGCGTTCATCTGTCATTTTTGGAAGGGATAGGAATTCCTATCGCTCCGTCTAGCTTATCATCCTTAATGGGAAATGAAAATTCATTAATACACTATTAATTTGTCTCAATAATTAAGCTTCGTTTCCGATTTTCCTGTAGCCGTTCGTCTTATACAGTGTTCAAAATGTTTCCCGTCACATCGCGATGTCGTAGTCCCTCTATTTGCTCTTATTCCGCCTTCGTTCACCTCCGAATCCCGTAAGAAACCGGACCCCGTGTGCTTATCTGAGAGTTGGTAAGGTAAAAAGAAATTAGAACGACTTAGAAAAATGATGTATTATATAGAGTAATGGAATTTTTCAAAAACTGGTCTTCTTTTAATTTTTCACGCATTTCCATGTGTGGCCAGATAGATAACTGTCGAATTCTTTCTAACAGCGTTACCGCGCTAAGTATTCGTCGCCTGCTTTCGTATCTCTAATTCTTCCGCAATCCTCTCAATCCGAAAATATTTCAGAAACCATTAATTTCCTTTTCTCTAACTCTGTTTCATCATCTGCGCCTTAATGAATAGAAGCTTCAGCAGCCGTTTTACTAAGAAATGTTGTCATCCCCTTAATGTTAATTCGCCACTTTGGTGTTATTCTTCACATTTTCGGTCTTCAAAAATGTCTCCACTTCTATTAGGCCGTTTTTTTGTTTCTCGAAAAGTACTGCTTTCTTTTCCATTTATATAGACTTCCGGTCTCTCTCACTTTCTTTCCGTTAAAATATCCATTTCACTAAGGTTATCTCCTAACATTCGTAGGAGGGACGGAAATGAGTTTCGGAGCTGAAATGTTTATTTTCTTGTCTTCTCGTGTGTAACCCCCGCCATCAAAATTTAATCTTTCCCTGCTCCCCCATTATTGTAAAGCATATCTTAGTTAATCGACTGCCGGTTAGTTAACCGCAACGATTTTCAATTTCTCATAGCTTTTTCCGAGCATGAGTGATTTCTCGCTTTCTTTTCGTTCCCGAATGTACTAGTCGGAATATTTAAAAATATAGTCACGGAAATAGCAGTTGCACTACTACGCTCATGGATCGATGTAGACGTTTGTTGAAATTAAAATGTCGCACGTTAATTACATTAGCTGCTGGTGCGAATTGCGCCTATCACACGTATATCTATGTTTAATAGTTTTTGTCTATTAAACGGACCCGTTCAAATTTCCACTCATATACAATCCGAAATGGTTCATATAATAATAGTAAATTGTCTTTCAAGATGAGTCTTTTTTCTCCTCCGGTTTTTAAACGAGTCTAGAGGCGTAGTAAACAGACTAGATTTTATAAGAGCTAGTTTGCAAAAGGTTGCATTTCCGACATTTTATGAAGAACTCTTTCCGTTCCGAATTATACATTTTTGCCAGAACTTATTAAATACAGAGACTCCTGTTATTTTCGCATTTTACTGCGTACACGGAGAGATTTAGCTGCTTTTTTTCTTTCTCTTAAATGGGTTTAATTGACCACCGCTGGAAATAACTGTTTCTACGGAAATACAAGGTTCCGCGAGGTTTAGTCGATAAACGAGCTTAATATTTATTCTAGTTTCATCATGTCAACGCCGTTAGAGAGATTTTGTAACAATTTGAAGTCAGGTGCTAAAAAAGCGGCCGCCGCTAATAAAGCGGATAGTAGAAAGGAGTTTAAAACGTCGGGAATCTTAGAAGAAGAAAGTGTAACCGTACCGGTAGAAGAAGGACTACAGCCCGATGAAGAAGCATCGGAGAAATCGAAGTTGGACGAAGCGGAGGCAGACGAAGAAGCATCGAACGAGACGGAGCAGTCGAAGCTTACGGACGATGTAACGTTAGATATTCAACCAGACGAAGAAACCGCGGAACCAGATGCTCCGTGGAGCGTCGTAACGGCTTGGGAGGCGTTAGACCAGAAAGCGGCGTTGGATTACGGCGATCACAAAGTGGCTCGGAAGATGTGGATTGACCAGAGAACGGACTTGATGAAAAAGTGGAAAGTCGGTCTTCGATTCGACTTGAGCGAACCGATCATACCGTACCGGATGACGAAAACTTCGTTCTTCCGGGAACGGAACGTGGAACTGATGAAGGTGAAAAAGCAGAACGTCATCGCCGAACTGGATCGTATGGGTCAGTTGGGTCGCGAGTTGCCCAAGTACAAAGCGAACCAGGTTAAAGACAATCTGTGCAGTCAGTTCCGATACAAATTCAGCCGAAACAATCCGGTAGTCGGTAGCTATTACATCGAGCACTACGAGAAGCACAAACGCCCGCCCTTTGTCCACACTGCGAGGGAGCCGAGACTCGTTTGCCCGCCGTCCAGGTAACAGGTGGCCATCGGGAGGCAGATTGTTTTTTTTCGGAATTCAATTCCGCCCTAAACGCGTCTTTCCGATGAAATTAATCGTCCGTTTTCTGTTCGTACCGCGGAATTATTTTCGCTCATCTAAAAAAACAATAAATAATTATCCCCGACGAGCAACTCGTTTAATTCATTCTTGCGCGCTTCTCTTCTTTTCCGACATAATATAAGTTGCTCCGGTTCTTGATAAAACGATTTTTGTTCGCGCCTCTTGCAATTTTATGTATTTTCAAACCCCCCGCTCGGTTCAAGCCTCTTCCGTGAAATAGGTACAATTTACTCGTATTTGCTTTCTACTTTTGGTCAAGGATAGACACAAGGTTTTTTTCAATTTAGTTTTTATCCCGATACGAAAGGTTACGTGAAATTTCAAGTTTTATGCAAAGTTTTGTACTATTTTCATGTGAGGATGCATACCGATGATAGGCATATCAGCGTGACTTTGACTTTTCTTCAACGCTATTATTCCTTCCGTGTAAAAAGATTCGTTTTTGTTTTGTTTTTTTTTAATTTTTTAGGCACGTCAACAGTGAAACTTACCCAACGCAGAGAATTGTCCATTATATAAGGGGAAAAGATTAGAAACTGAGGAGATGAAGAAGGCTAGCAAAGGAACTATATTGAGCGAGGGGAATGCAAGAATGGCATGGGCACTGTAAGGAGTGGGGAGGCCCCAAGGCGCAGAAGTTCGAATACAGGGTAGCACGTTCGGAGAAAATAAAGGGGCATTCGAAACAAGACGTGATTCGCATCGCAGTTATAATGGAACTCCGGAGGGTACACAAAGGTGATTGAACAAGAGAAAAATGGAAAAGATAAACCGGAAGCAGACTATGATTGAACCGCAGGCGAACTATAAAGGAAATAATCGAACGGTTTCTTCGAACAAGCAGTGTCTAATGTAGCTAATTAGAAGTTTTCCCAGAGTAAAAAACTTCCTAAGACTAGCGATCTTTCCCGAGGGGGTTTTACACGTTAGGAAAAGCGAGCCGTACTTTTTAGGAAAAAGGGAAGAAGAATTTTTTTTCAGGGAAAGTTGTTGAGTAATATTTTTTCCGACGATTGAGAGTAGAGCGGAAAAAATGGAAAGATGAGACGCGCGAAAAATAGATACTTATTTAGACCATTTAACGCCGCGAGTAAGGATTTAGGCTGAAGAAGAAAAATAATGAAGATTTTCGAGGGCGGCGAGTGTCATCAAAAACGAAACGTTTATCATAAATATATATATATATTTATTTTTATTATAAAATAATAATAATATTATTTTATATTTCTTTGACGCGCCAAAGGCTGTGTGATCCAACAAATACAAAAGTTTAAGTAGTTAAATCAAGAGACGATTAGACACAGAGTTTAGGAAAGACTACGGGTATTATAGTTGGAGATGGGAAGGAAAGGATAAAGCAAGAATTATAAGAGTAACTTTTGAAGATCTTTTTTAGGTCTATTCTTTCATCCGTTTACTTTTACTATTTTCATTAATTGTTTTATGTGCACACATCGCACGATGGCTGTTGAAATTTGTGGCAAGATTACCGCGGGTATATCTTACCTAAATGTTCATCTAGGGTGTCTCTGAGTCTGGGGGATAATTAGTTATTGATAAACCGGCGATTTTCACTTCGATTACAAGTACGTTTCCATCGTTCTTTGTTGCATCTTTCAATTTCCAGTTCAAATTCCGTTCGGGTTTGTTAGTAATTGCTGCCAGCTTGAAACTACTCTTCCTCTCTTGGCTAGAGCTTTGCCTTCCGTCAGCCACTTTCATGTGCTAGGATTATTACATCAGCGCTTTTCTCTTCTTTTAGCACGGCTTATTTCTTCCACATCTGAAGTATTCGATTATTATTATTATTATTCGACTGGGAGCTCTCACAAAAGGGCTATTTCACTTTTTTATTTCCCCGCGATAAAAATATTCGCTAGCCGATTCTCGTATTCTTGGTCGCTATTACCAGGCGCGCACGACATAAACGCAATACCGACAGAGCCCAAAAATTTTAGTGACGCGAAATCAGACGCGCAAAATTCAGAACGATCCCCGCCAGTCTAAACGTGTATCTACGTTAAAAATAAACATTTCGTCGGAAACAGTTTTTGAAAATTATCACCGGCGCTGTTGAAATGATTCGGGAAAGTTTTGCGTATTTTACCTATATTTAACGTAATTAAAGGCGAAAAATGTCCGAATTTCAACAAGTGCGAAGAATAATTTTCAAATTTGTAAACTGACCGTTGCAAAATATTCTGTAAAACGTAGCGCGATCGTGTTCGCGCAATTTTTTTCATCCTAAACGGGAGAGGGGCGGTACGTCCCAGTAATAAAAAATGCTTTCTATTAATTGTCGTCAAAGCGTCTAACCGAGAAAATTCCACGCGAGGCACCTGCAAGAAAATTCTAAAATCGCCGTTCACGACATCATAGTCGAGCAGCAGGATTCCGTTCGCAACTGGAAACATCGTAGATCACAGAGCAAGGCTTGCTTACATCGTCTCAATTTCCGGCGTGTGCGAGAGGGATTTCAGGAACTCTAGAGATCGGGACGCCGCGAGCCGGCCGAAACGTTAATGCCTGTCCGGACGCGATTTACCGGTCGCTAATTATTTTAATAAAGTTCGCTTTTTCTTGTGAATTTCGGCATAGGCGTTTTATCAAGCTATTTGTCGCGAGCTCTGTGCTCGTCATTAGCGATTGTTGTCACGGCTATTGTGAAGGTCCGCCGGTCGATGCGTGTGTCTACGGGTGTGCGACACGCGGTACTCGGCGCGTCAGCTAGCAACCTGTGATACATACGGAGAGCAGCGATTATTACGCTTCGCGGTCACGCAGCCGTTAAAGTCCATCGTCGCTGCGGGACGGGGAAAAAAAGGTATCATCGTTTCATCGTGTTTCGTCGTGTTTCGTTCATTTTATGAAACTGACGCGGTTTTTTATTGTTATTTTTTCCATTATATCGCGGACGTTTCGGGTTGCGTTCCATCATCGAGCGATCTGCTCATCATCCGTTGCCCCATCATCATTCTCGTCTGCGAACCTGGAGCATTAGTCGCGACTCATCGCGTCCGTCGCCTGTTGCCAACGCGCTTTATTCCGGTATGCGCTCGCCGATATCGCATTAGAGATATGCGTGCCCGTTGTCCGATTTTAACGAATTCGTACGTTTTTCGCCGAGCCTATCATCGACTTGCTTACGTTTCGCCGACTTGTGCTTCGCGAGTGCGTAATTTTTTTTCCCGTTTACTCAGATAGGTGCGCGAAATTTCGGTGTAATTTTCCAATTTTGTTCTTGTTTTTTTTTTGTTTTTTGTTGTTTTTTGTTGTTTTTTTTTGTCGAAAATGAAATTCAGTAAATTCCGATGATCGCACGTTTCACTAATGGCCACCAGAACAGTCTACATATATATTGAAGATATCGGTACATACCGTTTATTTGCTTAATAAAGGGGGAGTGATGTGAAAATTAGAATATTTTTTCGCCGTTGAACTAATTAAAATGTCGCAATAAATCCGGTTGTCGTAGCTATGTTTCATTTATGTTTTCGGCTCTCTCTCTCCGGAATGTGATTAAAATTGCCGACGATCGTTCGTCCCGTTAAAATACTCGTATTGTGTACGTATTTATTAGTGGCGAATTCTTCCATGCTGTAGCGAAGTACCAAAGAAAATTGAAAAAATCTGTTAGTACTTCTCTCTAGCAACAGAGATTATAACTCGGGAGATTTAGCTTGCTGGCATGAAGGGAAATGCGCAATGTGTGTAAGACGCTAATCAGTCTGCGCATATGTCAAGTAATAGTTGAATTCTGATTTGATGATCTATCGCTTTCGTAATCGCCAGTCGTTAATTTTTCCTTTGCCGAAATTTAAATATCCATCGTCTTCTTTTACATAGATTTTATTTATTTATTTTCGTAATGATTAAAAAAAAAAATGGCTCCTTACTTTGTTTTGGTGTAGCAGTGCGTGTGTTGATTGCACGTCGAATTAATTTTTCATTTTAGTATTGTTCTTTTTAAAGCAATACCGGAGAAAAAATCATGATTCGTCGCTGATTTTATAATATGAAAAAAATCGCATATACATACACACACACACATATATATATATATATATATATATATATATATATAAACGTATGTAATATACATGTACATGTCTGATGTGTATGTGCTTATGCCAGTTAGTTACATTGATATTCGAATACTGCGTAGAGTAAAAGTTTTATTTATATATATTTATATATATATATATATATATATATTTTTAATGAACATAAAAAATGATGACTACCTAAACATGTATGTAAAAAGTGCCAAATTAAATAATAACTCGGCCACGTTTAAAAATAAACAATCAATATTCGGACAAATTCAGTGAAACTTAAAAATTCTCCTCGTAGGTATAGGCGCCAAAATTATTACTTGGTGTGACCGTCCTTCGCCGAAATGACAGATTTCAATGTGGCTAATCGATCAGATTTTCCCATTCTTCTTTTAATCTCTCAACTCAGTCTGGCCCTCCCGGTTTTTTTTTTTTTGTTTTGTCTTCTTTGTCTAAACAGTCGTAATGGTTCTCCCTGGAGGGTTACAGTCAGGAGACGTCGAGAATAGTTTTAAGAGGAATTCTCGAGTTTTTTAAGCTTTGTTCTCGATATCTTGTTAAGAAATATCAAACGTTCCTTTGTTATTCATAATTTCTCCGCACTCTGACGCAGATTGTTCCCTGCAAATTTGGCGGTCATATTTTACCTTCGGTGAAAAACCAACGTGTTCTTCCGTCACTTGCCGCAAAACGCCACCCTGTAAAATTACCAGCAACACATTTTACAGATTGCGTTAAATTTTTAACCCGCATCTCTGAATTATTTTGGTTCACGTCGCCGGTTCTACTGAAATTCAATTCCGATCGGTGCCGACGTTTGTGCGGAATTTTTCATCGTTTGACGCTTTTTTGCAATTTCGAGACGTTTTTAACTGAATTGATAATAAGTTCGTGTCTTGAAATTCGCGAAAAGCGCCAGAGTTGTTAATTTTGGTGTAGCTATTTTTGAATTTTCCTCAACAATCTGCCTTCGGACAAGACATTTGGCTCTTCCTGTGGAATAGATTTTGCGCGCGATTTTCCTTTTTTAAATACCGTATCATATACGAGATACTCGTTGAAATATTCAGCAATTTTCAAGTCTGATCGAGCCTTTTTTTATTATTCAATATTACTACTTGGCACACAGAGTTCGTAAGTATTTTGACACTCACTGTCGCACTTATTTTCAATTATTCAATATAAAATGAATACTTCGCAGTGACAATTCCGAAACATTTTGACTGATACGGCGCAAGCGTGTCCAGAGTTCGGTGCGTTGATTGATTCGAGTTGTCTGGGAAGACCCAGCCGCTATTTATAACACACGGAATTTTAACCCGAGCGCATCCAGTTTGACTATTCCATTATATTATAATTTGATTACTATATATACTTTATTGCGCAACTGCCGTCTGACGAGTAAATATTTAAATAAAGATGGAACGTCAGCGTTTAGAATTAGCTAACGAATAACGTTTAGGCTGACGTCGTGTCAGGGATGTCATAAATATTGAGATGTTAAGGAACCCCGCAGTACAACAGAGGAGAAAATTTGAAAATGTATCGGAAGAAACGCACGCTAGAAAAAAAAAAACCAAAAAAAAAATTCAATTATAGTGATTTGAGGAGGGGTTTCGACATTTTTCTAATTTATCCTTACGATTATTGCCGTATGTGTCGGGAATCGACCAATTTGGCCGCTTCGAACAGAACTGTAGTATCCACATAATGTTCATTTACAAAAAGAAAAGAAAAAGAATATACGTCAATTAAAAGAGTGAAATTTAAAATACCTCAAAAACTAAAACCGTTATCAGAGTGATATATGTGAGAGCGATATATGTCGCATTTAATTCTTTTAAAAAGGAGATATTGACAAAATACATCTTTAAATTTACGTTGCAGCGATCAAATTCGTTTTCTTTTTTAAAATGTTGCAACAATACATATTTTTGAGTCACTAGTGGTGACTATCGCTTCAACCATTTTAAAACTTGTATGCTTCAATTTTACAGTTCATGCGTATGTTTTTTCCTACATTCGAATGGCGAAAGATCAGAATTGAAAAAAAAAAATTAACCGTCTGGTTGCTATGGCTCCGAATTTTTTTTTTTTTTTTTCAATAATGTAAAAAGTAATGATTTTTTTTTTATCATTATAACGTATTTTTATTTTATTTTATTTTATTTTATATATCAGGTATTTGTAGCTTATGCAAAACAGCTGAGGATCGTACAAAACAATGTTTGAAAGCGATTTTATTAATTATAAAGGGGTTTATAATTTTGTGTTGAATAAGATTTTGGTGAAGAGTTACGGTTTAAAAGTGGAGACAATCTAATAGTGTGCAAAAGGATTTTTTTAAAGATGGAATCACTGTTGGTACCGTAGAGAATAGTGGTCTGTCCTCGCTGCAAAGTGACGACGGACCATCATTATTCAGCACACTATATTTCTGTTAAAAGAATAGAAAGAAAGTCCATCCAGCACTGTTTGGCTACCTATGGGGGAATACTTTTTTAAATAAATTTTTCCTTAATTCGCATTCTATAAATAATTTAATAATACTACTTGTTATGTGATCGGAAGATTTTATAATCTTAAGAACGTCGCTCTTTCCTGTTTACGCATTAGCAATCTCTCTATATAATGTGTCTGATGATGTCTCTACAGCCAGCGCTTGTTTTTATTCAAATTTCTCCGTTACCATCGTGTTTTCGTTGAAATATAAAACGATAAGATGAATATTCGCGAAATTTCGGGAATTAATTCAGAGTAAAACTTCAAATGGAAGTGTTTATTTTTAAACTCTTTAACGGACTCAAGAGACGCTTCGGCGTAACAGCAGATAAACCTTTTATATTATGTATTAATTTTCGAATTTTTATATTTAAATTTCTTAAAAAGCTGATTTAATCGAAGTAATAGACGAAAAAACAAAAACGCCCAGCTGAACGCCGGAATCAATGATAATTTTTTCTTTTTTAGTTTTTAATTGCATTAAATTCTCCTTACGCGTGCTAAACGGAAGTTGTTTTTTTTTTTTTTTTTTTCATCATTCGAACAGCTGATGAATTGCTGAAATTCTTTCGTTATTAGAACGAATTTCGAAAATTATTAAGCCGCGGTTAGATTAATCAATGATATAATAACAATACGGTCGGTTTATTATCAATCACGAACGGCGTTACTATTACACGGTTCGTTGACGTTATCAGTGAGAATATTTTTAGATTATCGCTCGGAGTTTATCATTTCGAACTCTAGCGTTACCCTTGATGACGTACCTTTGATAATTTAAATCTATTATCGGTCGTGTACCGTATGTGTCTATTTACGTTGCAATTATTAACGGTAGTTTTGCTGGCGAAACAAAACTCCGAGAAGTGCGTTTCTTCTTTTTAATTTTTGCCGTTCCACGACACGCCGCAGTCTGCTCCATCGGAAACATTAAAACGGCTTTCTGGAAACTCGATCGGCCCACTTTGATAAGCGAATTACATATCTCGCGACGGCTTGTATTTAGCGCCAGAAGTGGCGACACCGAATTCATTGACACAAACGGTACGTGCGAAATGAACATTAGGACATAATTGTCGACATTTCGTCGATGCGTAATGTCGCCTCGGTACACTAGCTATTATCTACACTTTCGCTGTCAAGCTGCTGCCAGAATCACGCAAAAGGCTTCACAGTTCTAATCGAACTGGGCTGCGTCCGTTTTAGCAGTGATGGAAGTCGTAAAATGAGCCGTGATTTTAAAAAAAATTCTACTCGATAATGAATAAATTGAAAACGGGAAATTAAGAGATACGGGGGGAGGCTTTATTAAAATAGAAAAGGAAACGCAACATTCCGGGCACGAATTTGTTGAAGTCGAAAATTAAGCAGATTAAGCTGAATTGCCGGAAAAACTTTGAGCTTTAAACAGTTTTGGCGTTTAATAATGAAACTAGTGGAAACGATTTTCTCTTTACATTGGCTTGCCGTAAACTGCTTGATTTATACTAAATATTATACAATAATCCGTGTAATGCCGTTACTTAATACGAAATGAAATTCACGATTCCCACACTACGTTAAATTTTTATTAAGTAACTGCATTACACAGATTATTGTATTATATTTAGTGTCTTTACTGTCTAACACGACTTCTGCGAAAGAAACAAAGCGAAAGTTACACTAGCTATTCTAGCCCTTTTAATACCTGATATTTCCTGGTTTTATTAGTGAATTATCTTTTCACTACGGCAGAAGAAACGCAAATAGAATAAGTTTAAAATCTGTCAGATGTTTGGACACAGAAATCAGAATGAACATAACAACCGAAAAATATAGTTAGAAGAGCGATAAGAAAAGTAAAATCTCACACCGTTTAGCACGTCCGGGAAAGGTAAGAGAGAAGGAAAGTGTATTTCGCCTACAACATAGATTACACTGTGCCTGTTTAGACATTTCTATGCGAATCGATATACAGTGCTGCTGCTCTGGTAGGTTAACATTTGTCAATAATGTCTTCAGACCGAAAGTGGTATCTTCTCAAAATAGTGTCCGAACAACATTCCGGAAAGACTTTGCGCTTGCCAGCAACGAGCAGATGCGTTTTAACGCGATGCACATTCACAAATATGTGTAAGGGGAAGAAGCTGTGTACAATTGTTAGAAAGGAAGATGATTTGTCTTGCGCACATTTATGAATGTGGTTTTTAATAAAATGTGTCCAACTTTTATACTTCACAACAAGAACCGGTGTTTACAAATTTTGCAGTAGGAGGGGGGGGGGATCTCTTTCCTTTGTCGTTTGTACGCAAGAAAAACACTTTTGTCTTGTCCCGTTCCGACACTGACGGAAAACAACTATATATTATAATATTATATTGTTTGCTGATTGCTGTGGTGAATTTTGGCGCGAGGAAATAACGAGTTCATTGTCACTGTGACGATTATCAGAACTTCAAATTATAGACAATAGAGGAACGGCGGCTATCTGTGCTATCTGCTATATAGTATTTTTAAGTGGAATCGTTATTCTAAATGTTCCGTCTTCCATCCTAGGCGTTGTTGTTGTTGTTCTTATTTTATGACCGGCAATGCTATTATTACGAATTATTACCTCAAAGTAGATTTATCGTGCCGGAACAAATCGTTCTGGCAAAAAGTGTGCAGTCCTTAAAGTGGCAAAGGAATTATTAGATTTGACCTTGAACGGTGCGTTTACCCGGCGACGTTTCTGTCGGTGTTTTTTTTAATAAGTTTTCTTTTTCATCGTGTTTATTATTTCTTAGCCGATGATACCGTAAAAATGTAGCGGAGTTTTTATTTTTTTTTATTGTTTTTTTTTTTGGAAATTGAAATTGGTCTCTTTCTTCAACTGTCCCGATGATAATTTTATTGTTTTTTAGAAAGCGACTTTTTTTAAAAAAGTTCTTAAAAATGTCGCGTAATTAATTTCGTCTTTTCGGCCCGCAGGGGATTTAGAGCATTTTTAATGGAAACTTTAGATCAAGCGATGTGTGAACTTTTCGTGTCTTAAACTGTAAGTAATGTTTTGCTGTATTATCTGTAAAAGCTGGTCGACCCTCGGGATATATGAATCCATTATATTACAAAAACAATTAGGCCGATTAAATGTTTTCAATCGATTTTTAACACGCTAAATTTGCAGAAATTTTATAAGAGTTGCACGAAAGTTCAGAATCCGATTGTGTAAACTGTTTATCCGTCTTCAACTTTTCTCGCGATAAAATATAAAGTTGGCGATAAAGTTTTATTTATTATTTTTCGTGAAAAAGAAGTATAATTATTTTCGAATTGAGAACAGCAGAAATGTTCAAGCAGTCGTTTAAAACGTACACATCGACAAGTGTGTGTGTGTGTGTCATTCTTACGCTGAGAGCTCGAACGACGATTCGCACACATCATCATTCGTAAAAGCTTGGAAATTACGCGGGAGATGCAAATTTAACGATAGTTAACATTAATTAGAAAAATTATCGTAAACGGCTAAATGATTTTAATACTCTAAATTAACACTGCGCGCATGCGTGTTTTTCTGTGTGTACACATAGAGTTATTCCACTTTCAGACGTGCTAACATCTCTTTCGCCGGCATCACTGGTGTAATTTCGTCTTATTAAGTGTTCTTTAACTTTGTTTTTTTTTATCCCCATACACACACACACACACACACAGAGTTTTCAGATAGTCACGTTTATTTTCCCGCTCCGGTTTGTTATTTTCTTTCCAAAATAACAAATCTAGCCTTATTTGGAAACGAAAGAACACGTAAGTTAGCCCGGCAACTGTGTTTTAAATTTCTCCAATAGTTACAAATCTCCACTTTTATGCGTAGGAAAAAGAAGCTGTAAACATAATGCGCATACAACAACAAAGCAACAATTAACCGAAATTTACATAATAATGCTACTGAACTGTTCAAGTTTTTTTTTTCTTCAAATAATCTTGTGTCACCCGTATTTCTGTGCCAACGAACTTTATGCTTCAACTGTTTCCGACTATTCCGATGTCTTAATCAGTTTACGCGCTAATTCGCTGCGGTATAAGCTGTGTAGTGTTAGGTAAAGCATAAATATCTTTTCAGTTTTTTTAAAGATTTATTTACTTTTTTTTTTTTTTCTATTAAATAACATTGGCTCCACATATTACGACACAATTAGCAAAAGGAAAAGAACACTCGGATAAAATAGTGGAAATTAACGAAGAGAGAGAGTAAGAAGGCAGATAAAGTGACATCTCCGATCGCCTCAGAATTTTAGTAGGTGATCTAAGCTCATGTAGTTGGATCAGTGCTGGCGCCGAACCCATTTTTAAAAAAAAAGTGACAAAAATATAAGAAGCATTGTTAAGGGAGGAAGGTTTAAGATCTAAAAGGTTGAAGGTAAAAAGATGGATATTCGGAGGAGATGTGGCACGTCAACCAAGAATTTTACCCAGAAACAAAGAGAAAAGGAAAAGAACCGTCAGTTGTATTAACAAATAGGTTTAATTTGCAGCGTTTGTTCGCTGTTTTTTTTTTTTTTTAATTTCAATTTCACTTAACTAGTGTTCATTTATTGCCTACTTTAAAAAATAGAAAAAAAGGGGGGGAGTTTATAAGTTCTTTAAATATATGTATATATATGTCTGTTCGTATATGTATCCTTGTGGGCCGATTTTAATGATTCTTTATTCGTTCAAATACCATGTGAAGACCGATGAAAATCGGTCACATACAATCTGAATAGTCATTAAAAAACGTAAAAAATGTGGTTCCTTTAAATCATTTTTTCATTTATTAATATAACAGATACGTTTGATTTAATTAAAATATTATTAAGTTACCATAGTCAAGTATTATCAGTGTTAATTACGATGAAAATGTAACTTTAAATAAAGAAAGAAGCGAATTTTAAAACTACTGTAACGTCATTTGTAAGTTTGTCGTCACATTTAAAGCAGTTGATTTTTAACAAGACAAAACAATTAAGGAATAAAACTTTAAAAAAAAAAAAACCGACTTCAAGATTTAGTGTAAACGTTTAATAAAATTACACTAAAAAGTAAAAAATAATTATTTCATAAAAAATAATATATACATATATTTCAGAATGAGATAAATCTTAAGGTGATATTATAATTCTTATACAACAACTTTTTGGAGTCGGCACCAAATTCGAGTTACAATAGTAATTAAAAACTGCATTAAATATTTATTAAATTGTTTTTAGGTATTATAATTTTCATTTGGTGCCTATTCTAAAAAATTTATGTAAAAGAATTTTCACAACGTCAAAATCACACCCTGAAGTACATTATTTTTTATCGAATAATTGATTTTTCATTTATTAAACGTTTATAGACAAATCTTGAAGATTTTACTATTGTATTTGTTTTGTTTTTTTTTGTCAAAAAATATATAATATACTTAGTTACCGATGGTAAAAAATAAAAATAATAAAAAAAACCCTTTTTTTATATCAACGAAATTAGCAGAACAATTAAAAGTAAAATTAAAAATTAAAAAATTGTATAGATTTTATGCTCAAATAAACGCCAAATTAAAATCTAACGTTTCGTTCATTCCTTCGAAAGGCTGCTTTTTGCTCAGATATGTACTATTAAAATTTACACAAATAAAAATATAACCACACTAACGTCTCTACATACAATAATCCACATTTATTATCTTAGTTAATTGTTTCGATTTCTGTTTTATATTACGCAAAACTTAACTCAGCGACGAAAAATGAAGTTCAAAAAACGAAAAAAACAAAAAAAGGTCAATATTCTCCTCTGTGTCTTCCGGTTAAAAAGCGCGCATTTCGCGGATTTCAATGCGCATGCGCGAACGACGTTCGCCCAGGCCTAGTTGTTTGTAAACATCCCATTTTCCATACGCACTTTCAACGGCGCGTATATGACTCACTCGCCGAACTATTTGGAGCTGGAGCGAATCAAAGTGAACATGTTTAGTAACGCTACGTAACAAATGTAATTTTTTTAACTATCATTCTCTTATAGTATTTGATAGTGAAAATTTAAAAAAAAAACTTTCGTTTTCAAAATTTAAAAAAAATATAAAGTTATCAAATTTTTTTATTTTTATTTTTCATTTCTTTTTAGATCAAAATAGAGTTATCGGTAACGGATCCGCCGTTCGGGATCATCATTCCGTTGCAACTGCCAATAAACCGACCAACGGCGGTAAAATACAGAATCAAAATTTTTCAAATTTGGACGAAAATTCCGCCTGTTGCAATACGAAAAGCAACAAAGCAAAGGCTCAACAGCAGTTGGAAAGGTCGACGGATGATAAAAATGCTTTCCTACTCCGACAACTGAAACAGAGCAATCAAGCGATGGAAGCGTTCGCGATTCTGTTGCAGTATCTCACAACCGATGTAAGTATTCAGTTTATTCGTGTTCTGTGTTATAGTTCTTCGAGAATATCGGTTAAAAATTATTATATTTCTTTCATAATTTACCGAGTTTTTTGAACAGATAAAATTAACCTGTTGCAAAAAATTAAGCTATTTTGGTTTCTCAGCTGATAATATGTCACCTGTTTTTATTGCAATTATTCACCGTTTTGGTACTTTCTTAACAATTTTGAGAAACCGGGATATTTTAAAAAATTAATTAAAATTCGGTCAGTATTTCGGTTTTCTTCGGAGGACTCACATGATAATCACAAATTAATCCGGTAAATAAGTGAATTTAATAATTTTACAAAAATAAATCAACGAAACCAAACCTAAGTGTACCTCTAGTTTTAAGTACAGTTGATATTTTGACCTTTAACCGAAATGGTGTAAAATTTTTTATTTGGTCGAATTGTCTAAATCTGTATAATGTTCTGTTTTATGATTCGATATGCGGTTCTAGTTTTATAGGATACAGTTTTCGCTTAATTTTCGCCTGCGTTATCAGTAAAATTTATCTTTGAAGTATTTTGTGATCTGCACGGTTTTGAATATGTACACCTAAACAATCTTTGAAATTGGCGAAAAATTTTCCTCGACATTTTCCGACTGGACGATTTATGGAGACTGCTCACCTTTGTTCGACTATAAATTAAAAGATTTCTTTTCGTGAAATTATTTACACTTTTGATGTTAGATAAGATGAACAATAATAATATACACATACATATATTCGACAAAACAATTTTAAATGCGGCGTAGCTCCATCAATGTTATGAATAATATGTTTTTTTATTCATTGGCGTGTGTTTATTCGGCATTTAAAGTGTTTCGCCCTCGTATAAAATCTATTTCAATTTAAATTTTATCGGATGATTCTGGCCGCTTATAACGCAGTCCGAGAAATTCGATACACAGCGCGAAATTTTAAGCGTCGGTAATATTACGTATAACTAAAATTGTTAAAAATCTCGAACACCAATTAATAATTGCCACCAGATAGAATTTCTAGATAAGATAAACTGCAGAAATTTTAACATAACGCCTCATTAGTGAATTCGATTTTTAGGACGCACAGTGTCATCCGATAATAAAATTCGTCAAGTCTTTTATCAACCTAGTTTTCAGTTCTTTTTATTTTTTAGTTTTTTTTTTCAGGAACTTTTAAAAATCAAGAATTCCCCTAAACATGTAATTTAATAACTAGTGCGCGCGACATTGGCAGCAATTTTAGCGTGAGGAATCGCCGAGGTCATCATTTTCCTCCTCGCCGGAATATAGCGTCTTTACGGTGGAGAGAGATGAATAATGAAGCGGTAGTTGTAAAAATATATTTTTTTGAAATGATATTGCGATTCGAACGAGCGATTCTAAAATTTTCATCCTTTTCGAAGAAAAAAAGTACGACCGGCTTGTTTACTATTGTTACAAATCTCTTAGCGTAGGCCATTTCTAATAGAACTGACGCAAAACTCAATCGCATACAAGGCCGTGTCCCCCCCCCCCCCCGGGGGGGATACCCCCCATTAGAACTGAAATAGTTATTATAAATACACCAAAATGTGAAAAAAATCAAAAATTTAAAATAAATATTGATCATTTTTTATTCAAAAAAAACAGAAAAAAAATGTCCCATATTTTTAAGTACTTCATTAATATTTTATGCAAAATTTTCTATTACGAGTATAATCAATAACATATATGTAATTTTTATTAATATGTTCATATACGAGGTAATTCATTTATTTAAATTATTAATACATAAATCAAAATTATGGAAATTATTAATAGTATGCGGATATTAGTTAAAAATGTATTGTTATTTATAAAATAAATATGCCAGGAAAATGTTCACTCCCCTCCCATCAAAATTCTGGACACGGCCCTGATCGAAGAGTTTCATTTTTTATGACGTAAAGTAATTTCTGTTTCATGTATGATATTAGTAAACTCGTAGCCTAGTGTGGAATAATGATATAAAAATGTCTCGCGATCGTGCTAAAAATTGATTTGCCGCGGATTTATGAAATTGCGTAAATACCCCGTATTGTACGAATATGTTTTTTCTTTTTATTCTCCTTATGGAAGGCCTGGCTTGTAATATTTAAGTTCGGCTTTTACTAAAAGTGAAACTGTTTTTCGCTTTTTTTTTTCTTTTTTATCGTTACATTTTTCATTTTAATCACGTGTCGTTACAAAGTAGAACACTACCATTTTTTGAAAGTGTAATATTAAATAAAACATATTGTCCAAATTTAAAGGATTTCTAAATAAAACATAGATATTAACCAAAATTAAAGGATTTCTAAATAAAACATAGATATTAGCGATATTTTTATTTTGGCTATCTTTAATCAAAATGTTCGTGCCATTCCAATGCTATGAAAATAGTTCATGCAAAAAAAAAAATGGATTATTAAACTTAAACCTTTTATCAAGTAATTATATTATTTTCAAAAAGATTACTGTTATTGTAGTTACTTATTATTAACGTGAAAAAAATAATATAAAATGGGGAGAACTAACGGAACTTCACGATGGAAGCGAATGGAATTAAAAAGAAAAAAGTATACAATGAAACTGAAAGGGCAACAAGAACCAAACAAGACTAGAAAAGTTTTCTTAAGCAATGATGAACAATAATTACTCTTTGTATGTATATACACGTGTATATATATATATATATATATATATATATATATACTGGCGAATCTACGAGGAAGACAGGACCCCCCCATTCAAGAACCAAAGCCTCTATGAAAAAATTTGTTATAACAGAGAAATTTAACTTATACTATAAAAGATTTGTATAAATGTTACCTATGGATTTTAATAATTAATATTTAATACTGTTTTCTAGTAAAACTATTAATGGTTACATTTTTATTTTATTTCAAACACAACTGTCATCGATCTTTTGTATTTCTTATTTATTTTGTAATGTAAATGGAAATGGTTCAATGAGAAATATATACGGGTATATTTTTTTTTTACTTGCTCACGAAGAAAGAATTCAAATCGGATTACTAACGAAAATAAAAAAGAAGTAAAGTCTAATAAAAATACTATCTTTCTTACTATTCGAATTCTAAACTACCATTTTAGCTAGAATTTTATTACTTTTTTATTTTTCACCCCTAAGTATAAGACAAAATTTTAATTAAAAATTTGTTATAATTATGTATTTTTATAATATTTTTAAATTTCTAAATCATTTTCTTTATGAAACAAGGTATTTCTCAATCCTACTGCCTACCGTAGAAGATATTACGTAATTATATAATCCCCCCCTCTCTATATGTATAATATATATGTATATATATGTTTACTTAATTAAATCAGAATTATACGGGAAGAAGCGATTAGTATAGAATTAAAGTATCGACAAGGAAGGATTTCTCCGACCACGATTTGTCATCTATTCTCTTTATCATAAACGATTAATTTTTCAGTTTTTTCTGTGGACGAGTCATGTAGAAAAATTTTTAAATGCTTCACAAAGATACGAGGCAAAAGCGATTTCCTGTTAACAAATTCATTAACTAATGAAAGGAGGTGACAAAATAGTTTCACTGAAAGCTTCCACGTCGGAGCAACTACACCTCTGAATTGTATGGGGGTAAATAATATATGTATATTTTAAAATTATATTCTGTATTATTACTTTTATCGCAGTGCAAGTCTTTTAGATTAATATTTTAAAGGAATTCGGGATTACTAATAAATTATAAACAATGATTTTAAATTTGAACCTTCTAGATTTATAAAATTTATCGCAGCAGTCCTATTTCGGCTTTTCTTTGTGACAACCCTTGACTGGTGTTTACTCCTGTTCATTTTAATCCCTTAGATCATAAAAATAATTAAAGCAAAAAAAAAAAAATCAAAAATGATTTGTCAATGATCTAATTATGTTTAAAAAAATTGATTTTTTTTTTATGCTAATAAAGCCGCGATGAATTTCAATAATGAAAATTTTCAAAATAATTTTTTTGTATTCATATTAATATTGATCAAAGTCCGATGCGCACTATAATATATATTTGTTTTATACAGCTGCAAAAGCGGGTTTCATTAGATATTTGATTATTCATGTCTTTCTCTGATGATTGTTGTTCACAGTTGAAAAAAATTTTAATTAAACTTCATCATCGGGAAATATATTAAAAATATTTATGCAAAACATCGACATGTTTCGGGAACACAGTCCGTAATCAATTTATGCACCTCTGAAGAACAGCTAAATTTGATAAAACTTTTTACCGCAGTTACTTTTACCGTCTTATGAAATTTCAAAATTAAAATATATGTTGTCATAATTCGGAAAATGAAAATGGCGGTTGTAAGTGTAACTGAATTACGAATGCCTGATGTATGCGTAATATTTAACCTGAATAGTTTAAATTTTATTTACGTTTAATATGTGAAAAAAAGAAATTCATTCGGACATAGTCATTTATGAAATTATGACAAGAATTATTTAAGAAAAGACAATAAAATCAGTCAGGATAGAAACATATAATATATATATATATATATATACCGCAATCGTTGACGATAGTAATACGTATGGATAGGCGAGCTGTAAAAAGCGCGCCAAGGGTTAATGACATCATCAGGCACATATTCATTGGTTTGTTGTTTGTTTACAGCCGGATGTGTACTCTTTGACAGCGATTAAAAATCAGCTAAGTCATTATAAAATGCTGTGGAGGAAGAGTAAACAAGAACTCGGTAAGTAATAACCGCACATATTTCCGTCGTCGAAGCTTCTCTCCTCATTTGTCCCGTTTATTCGCATTCGTGCACAAATACAAAAATAATTAGGCTATTATTGAAATTTGAATAAAGAAAATAGAAAACAGGTCGTGTACATACGTTTAAAACAAAATATTAATCAGATGGGTCGGAAACGGTAAAAATATCAAAAATAAATTCAGTTACTTAGGAGTGACTTATGAACAATTGTGTGATAAATATCGTAATTAAAATATTATTTAGGAAAATGTCTAGAACTTGGAACTATAAATTACTTCAGACCCGAAAAGTCGTAAAAATCGTTAAGAATATGTGCAATACGGAACTTAATCCTAAAGAGGTGTCGCCATTAAAAATTTACAATTTGGCACTCATTAGTAGTAAACTTTAAAATATACAACGAAACTCGAAACTGCTAATTATAAAATATAAAACATTTTCGGTGGCCAATTAATTTTCCAGTATACAAAATTTAAGGAAAGGTCGAATTTTCTAATATGAATTATTCTCCGTGGAGTTACAAATTAAGAATTTTATGGAATATTTTATCGAAGAAAGAAAAAATGATTTATTAATGTAAGATTTTTACAATTCTATGAATTCATATAATGTAGTTCGTTAACTCTTTCTATGAACAAAAATAAAATTAAGACGTTAAAATTAATATTATACAGGAAAAATACTGCAGAATCAAGCAAAGAAAGGTTGAAAAACAAAGTAGAAACACGATATTTATAATGTACGCATATATTTCTGTGATCATTTTTTATCAAAAGTATTTCTTGCCGTTGGATTTGTATTTTTAATCAAAATCATAAGTAGAATGGTACCCAGAATCTAGTTGGATTTTTATTTTTATTACTTACAAAGCGCGATTTCCATTGCATAATAGTCAGTTGACATCGTTATTGCATGACGCAAATGAAGTGAGCAAGGGACAAAGCCCCCTAGTATAGAATATATAAATAATACGGATATTAAATCAAAATCATGGCGGCTGATCGAATATAATTTTTAAATTCCCGTGTTTTCTGGTGCAAATCTTCCCAGTTTTCTCGGTACAAATTTTCCCGATTTCCTGATCATTATAATTGTATAAAAAAAGGAGTGAAATTTTTTTGTTACTATTGATAATATTTGACTGTCGGGGCATATTTTATATGAATAAAATAGAACTGCGTAATGTTCTTTGAGTAACGTACATTAAAAAATGCATTAATTTTTCGTTTCAAATGATTTTTTCTTATTAAAAATATCGCCGTTTTTTACGATAAAATTCCCAGTTCCCACTTGGGTGGCCACTCTGAAAATTAAACTGTTCATCAGTGTGATATTTGTAATTTTCGCTTGAAGTTTTAAAACATGCGCTTCATTCTCCGTTTATTTATATTCACCGCAAAAACGTTTTAATCGTTTGAAATTATAAAATCTCGACTGTCCATAAGTTATTGCAGCGAATTATAAAAGCGTAATAACTTTTTTTAACATATCGAGAAAATTTCAAGTAACATTAGTCTTCGATATATTTCGACAATCTTGTTTATATTAAACTACAGTTTCTCCATATATACATACATACATATATACATATATACATATATACATATATACATGCATACATACATACATAGATATATACATACATACATACACACATATATATATATATATATATATAAAAGTATGTATGAATAATTAGAATTAGAAATTGAGCTCGGAATTAAATACTTCTTTCCTTCATTTAGTTGCAATTGATTGTTCGAAAACTTATTCCATTGGTCTACACTATATAATAATAGATGGTGGCTTCTGCATTTTTCTACCTTCGGTGTTCGTATCATCTACACTAGAAAAGAATTCTGTCCTTTCCCGTTCTACTCTATTTTTTACTCTCTTAGTAGACTCACGTTTCCCCAGAACAGCTTGGTTTTTTTATTTTTCCATCTGGAATTTGCTCCATGCGGAAGACCCCGATTGTACCTTTCATTTACAATTCGCGATCTCATCCTGCGCCATATAGTAATACACATGACGCACTTGCTTTAAAGGAAATGTTTTTAGCTAAAGTTGGTATGGTACGAATTAACATTTTCTTCCATACTACTATGGTCATAAATACGAGTATTATTCATTGTTTCACTTTCGTGCTCAGTAAATATTAAATAAAATCATTCTAACAATTATAATTATATAAAATTAAACCGCCACGTTTCAAAGTCAGTACTCTCACGGGTGATCGTGTGAAGCATTAACTTCGAAGATTGGTGATCAGTAAGCCCATCTTCACTTTATCAATGGCAGCATTATTTAAATTCTTTTGCGAACACCATCGTTGTAGGTCTGCTCCCCACTGTAGCTTTTTTGTATCTTGTACCGACAATTTCAATTTTTTTGTATAACACCAATTACAGTGAATGGTACTTTTCATTACGATAAATGTAACCGCTTATATAATTATAATTTTCTTCTGTAATAAAAGTTTATTCGAACTTATAATTTACAGATTTGTATAGTTTTCAAGTTTGTTTGCTTTGATGACGTTAGTACAAGTTTTTAAGCGCGTTCAAGAATCAGATCCGAAGAAAGCATTTTTTTTAGTAGTTTCTGAGTTATATAATTTTTCTCGAAGATATTTTATAACCATATTTCCAAATGGCTTCTATCGATCAATTCTGATCGTGACATTTAATACGATTGAAGAGAGTATTAATTAATATGATCGATAGAGACACTATATTTTCTCTATATAGCGACGACGATATTGCGTACCGTCGCAATACAGTCAGAAATCGATTTACACAGAAAAAAAATTAATTAAGCGGCAATGATCGATGAAATTAAATATCTCGAAAGTCTTCTTGTTCTCGTAGCCTTTATACCGGGCGAGTAATTCAGTACTCCCAAGTTTCTTCGATGTCATTAATCTAGAAAATCCTGCTTCTTTCTATCATTCTGATTTCCCGTTCTCATTAGAAATCCAAAACGCAAGAATGATAGCATTCCCCCTTCAACTGGTCAAGAAATGTTCTACTCTGCTATAGTACGTTAAAATAATAGTGGCGGAGAATAAAAATGTAAATTCGATTATTCCAAGTCTGATTTAAATCGGTGCGACTAAAACGAAAGCGGAGAAAAGCGATTAGAGTTGTATAATTACGATTTACACGTATTTACCATTAACCGATCAAATGTGTCACTCTTCCCTCCGGCGACGTTAGTATTCAGCAACTGACGAGTAAATAACAAAAAGAAAACAAAACAGAGATTAATGTAGTCCATTTTTTAAACTCTGTAGGAAATTCCCTGCATTAAAATTAATCGCCTCCTTTCCTTCTGTGAATTCTGCTGATTAATTAACAGTGTTATATATATATATATATATATATATATATATATTCATTAGTATACCAGTCAATACTATCTCCCCATCAACTCTGTCGCGTTTTCTTTTAAACAAATATGCGACGCGTAATTGGATTTACCGTGCGTTTCTAAACAAACTGCGGAATTCTCTCTTGTCACCTACCTACTCCATCATTATTCTGAAGGAATAATTAATCGTGTATATCGAGAGCAAAGTGTTCAGACAAACTGCAAAATTCTCCCTAATGTGTCTGTCCACTTAACATCAAACATATGCGACAGGATGAAGCAGAGAAAAGAGAAAGAAAGAATATACGTTTCTAAATAATGAACATTATTACAGACTTATACTAAACACGAAATTGCTCTGTCGCATTACGGATACGCGTAGCTAATATAACATATTCAATTCAGTAAGAAAAGGAAACAAAAGCCTATACTGAGGATTAGTGAATTGTGGAGAAACTGTAAAGTGGTAAATAAAGGGAACATAATATTAATATGCAATTATGCTTTTGTACAGTTTATTATTGTCCTGCAATCATAATGTAACGGGTTCGTATTGTGCATTAGAAAACTAAGGTGCAGAGTTTCTAATACGTAGTCTCTAATTTGAGATGAGTTTAATATTTCACGCATTTATTAACTTTTAAAAATACACACATCTGAGAGGCGCATCTATTTCGGCTGAGTTTTAATTTATAATAACTCGCATCGCCTTCAGAAGAAGGCCAGACGAAGTAAAACTATGTAATGACCGTATGAGTATAATTTCTGACTAGTTTGCTATTTACAGTTGAGTAAAATTTACGAGAATAATAGCAAAAAAATTCTCTATTTACTTATTACTAAAAGTAACTTTATTATCTCCTAACATTAGATGTTTAATATGATCAGACTAGGTCTGAACCAAGAATTTCCAAAGTTCTTCTGTGCTGAGGGCATCTGCGTGTAAAAAATACTGCTTGCGCAGAATTCATATTGATTTATTATCTACTAAAGCAATTAAGTAAGAACACCTGTTAAAATAGTGTACAAATAATTGTTATAAACATCGTCAATGTACAGGACAAAACCTCCCTTAGTGTTTTTGGTATATTTCGAAAATCCCTAAGTAACAGTGTCTCAAAACAATTACTCTGCTACATACTAGCAAGGATCTTTAACGTCACACATTTGCAAGTGTCCATAGCATTAGATGAAATTATTAGTTTACTATATCCGAGCGTCCATCATGCTAAGTGGTATCGGAATGATACGCCACGTCAAAAAGTACTGAACCAGTTTGTTTATTGCGATTAAAACTATCAGTTACAAAATATTTCGGTTCGCCGGGTAACGGAATGACGAGGCTGAAATGCAAATTGCGTATCTCAGACAGTATTATGATCAATTTTTTATTTCCGAATCAGTATAACTTTTATTCCGGTCGTTAGATTGAAATAAAAATACAGTGAGCTTAGCTCTATTCTAAACTAAATCACTTGACAGCATGGGTGTCGGCAGCGGTGGCAGCTGCTCCCCTCCCCCTGAAGTCTTGAAACTTTTTAATCAACTGGCCGTGATGAGCATTCATAACGAAAATTATGTTTTAATTAAGATTTTATTCCTGTTTAATAAAATATTAAGACTTTACAACTTATAAATTTTAGTTTTCCTATAACTCATATCCTCTTTCTATTACCCCTCCCCCCATGGTGGCTGGCAACTCATCAGTAGTATTCTAAATAAGAACTGTCTTTCATTTATATAATTTATGTAGGAAAATCGCAAAATATTCCATCGCGACGCTATATGCGGTTGCTCTAAATCACGATATTATTGATTTTTTAGCTTGAAATAAATTACGTTATTCATTTTTAATGTTATCCGATAAACAATTATCTACCTCTTCAATTTTACGGTTTTTAATCTGTACCGCGATAGTTCCTTATATTCCTAGTGGTGCTGTCCAAGATATTCTACCGAAAGTTCTATTTACTCTTCGATAAAACATTTCACGATTATCAATGCGTAATTAAATATTTGTTTTATATCGTGTTAAACGCGGTAAAAATAAATAAAGTACTATTTTTCAATACGTATTAAAGTACAAAAAAAATTACACCAACATTTAATACATTTTTTTCTTCAACTAGTTATTTGATTTGCTTTAAAATATGTTTTTTGTTTTTATTTTTACATACATACATACATATATATATATATATATGTATTTATTTATTTATTTATTTATTTATTGTTTTTAACAAATTTGGTATACCATTCGTCGCTATATTTTGTAATTAATGAACAAAATAGGGAAACATCAGTTTAGAATGTTATTGAACATTTATTAATGTATACGTGAATATATTCAATCACTTTGATATCGTTAACATTATTTTCCTTTGTTCAGAATAGTTAGAGTTGTTTTCAAATTATAAAAAAACAAAAAAATTTTAATGAACTTTTCTTTTTATTTTTTTCAGAAGATAAAATAATAAGTTATAGAAAACTAGAAGAAGAGTTTCTAATTCATAAATGCGGACATGAAAGGAAACTCGAACGTATGCGTAATGTTCATTCTGAAGAGTTGGCAGTTTTAAATGAAAAACATAAGGAAGATTTAGATGAGTGTAAGTATTTTTATATTTCGTTTCGTTTTGTTTTCTTTTCTTTTTTGTCAACAAAAGCATTCCTTTTCCCCTCTATTTTTGCCGTTTTACTGGACACTACATTTTGAATTATCGAGTTCGAATTCGCCTTGAATATTCCGTAGTAACTCTGTAAATTATACAAAATCACGTCTCGCTTCATTTCGCGGAGTTTTTCAAATTTACGAAATAGCTTTTCAAGCGATTCAAAAATAAATCTGAATTTTCTAAAAGCTAATTTCTATATAACTTTTTTCTTTAATTAAATAAAAACAGTAAACGGCGCAGGACCAGCCCCTTTTTTACAAATCAAAAAACAAAAAAACGGTTAAACCATTCTCAACCGCCTTGATAAGATTTCATTAACTGCGAAGTTAAAGTTCACAATGGGCTAAGCCTACAGTCGACTTTACTTTCTCAGATATTTTCGGTTTCTAGTGTTTAAAGTCAGACTATTTATATTATTTATATTTTCACAATTCCAGAGTGAAATATCGGTTTATTTTTTTTTTTTTTTTTTTGTCGCGCATATTATACTAGATAATATTTTGCGAAAATTACCGATTAAGTTTAGAAATTCATAATAGTCGCCCAACTGATATTAACTTTTTAAAAAAAAAAAAGTATTAATTTGATTTAAAAATGAGTTAAGTTAATGAAAATGAATGCGAAAAGCCTATTTGTAATATCTGAAACTAGTGAATAGCTTATCCTAAGATTTATGTAATACTCTAAATGGTACTGATACTTCGAATATGCTTTCTCTTTGGGGTACCTCAAGCGCCAAACTTGAATAAAAAAAAAAACGCCTTAAAGATAAACTTGGAAACTGTGACGTGAACGCCACAGACACGCACACACATATATATATATATATATATATATATATATATATATATATATATATATCCCACTAATCAGGGGAGAAGGTAAATATAGTAAGAAACTTTTTTATTCCAATAAAAATCTATCTAGAGCATATCGTTACTTTGATTTTTCGTATATGATAGTTGAAGAAATTTTATGCAATTTTAAAAAACATTAAATTCAGTCCGATTCTCAGACTATTCCTCGAGGAATATCGAAGAAGAGAAGGAGTCTCAGTTATTTTTATATTGGCTTAACTCCTTTATATAATCTTAAGACTGCGATGTCTGTTTCATCGCGAAATTCTCTTCTGCAGTACGGTACGCATAACTTTTTTTTTTTATATGACCTGTGAAATAGCTATAAGAAAAAGAAAAGGAAACTCAATGGCAGTGACGTGCTTTTGGCGTTATTATGTATTTTATAACGTGATCGTTTCCGTCATATACTATATTCGAAAGAATTTATGTAACAGTGAATATTTTTTTTTTTTTGATATATACATCGTTCAGTATTAGGTATTTTATGATTATTATTACAAATTCGCGGTTTTTAATAACTCCCCCGTTATTTTATTTATTTTTGTTTCTAAATATAATATCGCATCTCGGAATTTATATATTTGAAAAAAATGTACTAATTTCTTAATTTGTAGATTAACATAAAATGTGTTTTAATATATACCGGCTTGTTGCGAAGCCGTAAGAATTAACTTTAATTAAGCGTACGGACCATTCTCATTTTTCAAAACATTCTCTACCTTACATATAAAGAATTCTCTTATAACAAACAAAAGAAAAACTGCTGTTTTCGATTTCATTATAAACGAAATTTAGAAAAGTCGCACGATCGTCTCACGTATGATTACGAACGAAACAAAATACGACAGACCTACCTTTAAAATTACCACCATACATTTTATATTCACATTTTTACTACTACAAAATAGGATGCCCTTCGGGAAAAAAAACCTGACCACGGCTCTAGTGTAAACCTGTAAATTTGAAAAAATTTACAACTCTCGAGGTAAAGATTAGAAAATTAATCAGTAAACAAAACAGACAAAATACACGGGTAGTTTTTCAATAGATCTGCGCACATTTAGGTGCTGCGATTAATGAGCTTACTAATATCTAACTCGAGTAAGTCATTACAGAGAAGTGAACTTAAACTGAGATCCGGCTGAGAACAGCTTGCTTTATGGAGAAGGGTGACCACGTATTAACCCATGATGCGCTGATGATACTGCATTTATTAGTGCGTGTCGGAGGAACAAATGATTGACGTATATCAAACCGAGTGAAAAAAGAAAGCTGAAAACTAGGGGTTTGCTAAATTAATAAAAGAAACTCAAACCTCATAATAATAAGTCTCGGATCATTAATGATTTTATTAACGATGGAAGCAGAGGAGAAATTAGATGAAGAATCGCGCGTTGGCGAAGACAGAAATGGCATGACTTCATGAAATTTAGAAAGTCCAGTCTGTTAACGTAAATATTTGTGAACGTTCTGGTATTTTCAACTATCCTAGACCTGTTGAAAGCTTACGTGTAAAAGATAAGCGAAAAATGGCCATGTTCGATACGCGGACATGACGTAGAATGCAAGAAATCCTGTGGACAGCAAAGAGGAGAAATGCATCAATTCAAAAACAATTAACCATTAAAACTGTCTTTGTCAATACGAAAAAATTCTAAAATATTAATATATATCGTATGAAAGGAGGAAAACAGCTTCGGAAAAAAGTATACTTTATAAAGTGTTTCTCTTATAAAGATATATTTTTAAAATTAATATAATTATATAAGTAAAAAATGGACTAGAAAACAATTAATGTATTAGAACTTTTGTTTCGGAGACACTGTTCCATATTCGTGGTAAATATTCATCATGATTACATGTCGATGTTAACAGTTTTAATGTATTAATTGCTAGTGAATTTATTATTTATGTATAAATATATTTTAATTGGGCAGACAGAAGGAAAAATTGTACGGGATGCATTACAGTAATGGTCACGATGTTGCATTAGTCGCGTTCGACTATGAAATAAAATACAAATTTATAAACGTAAACAACCGAAAAGTAACATCCGAAGAAAATCAGTTGATCTATTTTTATTTCGATTTATTTAATATCGTGTAACCACAGACGATAATCTTAAAACTTTAATATTATTTATGAAAACTATAATGAAAATAATTATTATAATTCTATTATTGCTATGATCAGGTGCAATGGAATACAAAATGAAACTAGCTGAATTGGAAAATCATTTTAAGAATCAGGTAAGATATTTTTTCTAATACTTATGTGAAATTCGAATAAACTTTTATTTTGGTTTTTTTGTACGCCCGTCATTGTATTAATGTATCAAAAACTGCGCAATGTGTGCTGTCCAAAAAGAAAAATAAATTATTACTACGAACACGTTTATATTTCGCAACCTTCAATGCCTATTCGTGGAAATACCTCCGGAGTTTTTCGACTAATTAATAAACCATCATTCGTATTTGTGACGTTAAAATATGTAATTATTCATACGTGCGTGTGTGCACGCACACATAAATTATTCGCGAAAAACGTGTCAAAAAAAAAAGAAGATAATAATGCGGCGTACAGAAGGAATCTGCATTTTTTGAGATGTTTACGTTCAAATATCATTTGGCAATTTGACGAAATATCGTGTGAATAGGTGAATTTATCGGAATATAATTAGAAAGAAAAAAAAAATATACATATATATATATATATATATGAAATTGATAAAAGCAGCTAAAAGTCACCACAAATGCTCTAATTACTTCAGATAATTGAACAAATATAGAAAATTTCATTAAGAATAAGATAACAAAAAAAAAACTGAATACCTTTTTTTGTAAAAAATTGTGTACCTCTAATATATTTTAATCTGGTTTCAGATAAATAAATATTTCCATGTTTAAGTAAAATAGATAACATTTGCAAATTAATTTCACCGGCCAAAACGTATTAAATATTTCTCACATTTTCGTACGGAAATAGCATTTCCAGAAGTATAGTAATTTTTTTTTTTTTGAAAGCAACTAATAGCGATGATTCTATGTTATCGTGCGAATACCACCAAGTGCAAATGACAAACGGTATGTGATTCAAAGTAATTCATTGTGTGTGTTACGCGTATAATTTTAAATTATGTTAAATATTTTAACGACCGCGACAAACTGGAATTTGCAGGAATGTAACTTGCGCGCCGAATTCCAGCAGGAATTGAAAGCGATCGAACTGAAAGCGGAATGTAAATTGAAAAAAATTGCTGACGAAGCGATGCGACAAGTGGAATTGTTGAAGAACGAAAATTTAACGTACCGAGAGAAGATTGAAGAAGAATCGAAACGGAAGGTGAATCAATTAGAAAAGCAATTTGTGGAAAAAGAAAGAACCTTAATATCGCAGCTGGAAGATTTGCGAAAAGAATACCAGATGCAGTTAAAAGAAGTGAATGCCGAATTACAAAAAAAGACCAATCGCCCGTCGAAACGCGAAAAACTATTAACCTCGGATAGAAAACCGCATGCGATAACAACGGAAAAGGTTAAACCGTTTACAACTGTTTTTACAAGTTCTACCGATGATACAGACGGCGGACACCACCGTCAGTCGCAGGTACGTAAGCGATATAATTTATTAACTTTTTTTTTTTCATTTACGAAACCGACTAAGCGGCGGAGAAGGAGGGATATTTCGAAATATACTCCTCGAAATGGCGCCATCGCATCACCAACATTATCACTACATTATGATGATATCATTGCTTATTGCAGTAAATTCAATTGATAAAATCATGTCTTCGTATCATCCCTATTGGCACGTCCTAGAAGTGCTTAAATGGAAAAGCGAACCAAGAATAGTTTTTCGTTTTAATTGTAACGTACACAATAATGACTTACTTATGATATACAATATACTAATTAATATGTAAACGTGTAAAATATCTAAATGCAAAATTATACATCCCGTTTGTTTGCAATAACGAAGACTACAACAAATGAATTAATATACTAGAAGCGGTTTCCCCGAATGTTCCAGCTCTAGCATTAGAAAGGAAAAAAAAAACACACACATTAAGACAGTATTAAATGTTTGCAATCTGTATGAAACCTAAATAACACCTATTTTCCCTTAGAAAAGAAAATCGAAAAATGTTATAAAAATCAAATCTAAATGTTCGATATTTAATTTAAAAAATTACATGTAACACAAAAATGATTAATACTAACGAAGTAGTATGATTGAATTATCTGATTAGCGATGAACGGTGTGTTATTGGATTTTCTCTCGGGAAAAACTAGTATTCACCTATTCTCGACTAAAAAGAAGAAAATCAAAGAAATATTAGTAAAGGTACTAATTGCAACTATTGGCAACAATAAAAGACAAAAACGTAGTATTTTCCTTTTCCTTTTTTTTTTAGTAAATACCAAATAAATTTTATGTGAAAATATACTTAGAGACACTTGTATATATTAATACGCATTCTAATTTTTTTTATTGAATCGACTAGTTCTCGTGTCCCTGATTTCGGGAAGCCAATAATACGAATTCTATTTTTTTAGTCCCTCTTACGGACGCTATTAATACGAATTACTGATCGTCCTTATTAATTACGGGCGCTATTAATACGAATTACGATCTTTGATACGAATTCAATGATTTCGTGTCCCTGTTTAGGGAGTCACTTGATACGAATTAAACTATTTGAATTTGATTATTGTTCCTGTTAATTTCGGACTTCCTTCTGGTCCTTCTTTCAGAGCGCCATTTGATACGAATTCAGTTATCGAGTTAATTAACATTAGGCTTTTGTTTTGTTTTTTTTTTTTTATTTTATTGTTATTACCTATTCGAAAGTTTAAAAAAAAAAAAAAGGAAACAACAAAACACAAGAAAAAAAATAACCGAAATAGCGGTAGTTTCTCCACGCAGGAGTTTTCACGAGGCCCTCTCTTTCACCACATGTCCAACGGAAAATACTTTGAAGCACAAGGAAATGCGTATATTAAAACAAAATAACATATAAATCCGGATTTGGTGTTTGACTAGTTCGTACGTACGTCAAAAAAGGAAACAATGACAATATTACACGGTAAATTTTACAAAAAAAATTAATTTCGCTGCATCTGGAGCGACTAATTAAAAACGTTGCACGACTAGAGCGAAGCAACGCGACAACGGCGACCGGAAGATCAGCGAGCGAGAACAAAGTTGTGCTACTGTAACAAAGGCTACACAGAAGTTTTTTAGAAGAATACTTGTGCATAGATCACCGCACTAACGACCCTGCCTGACTTTTGGCGGGATACATCCAAAATCTCCGCTTGGCTCAAGGTCATTTGACACACAGTATTCCGCGCTTTCGCCGCAACTCCATGTCACTGCCTAAGTCCTCGACTACTACCACTACACAGACACTAGTGTAGTATCGTCCCGGTGCAACTGATCGAACGAACAGGCACGTGATTTTCCGTTTTGGCCGAGTAAGCATACTTGACAAGGCAAAGCGACGGCTAAAAAGAACGATGTCCGAGAGATCGTGAATTAACGATGTTTCGGGGAGTATTTTTATAACTCGGACATCGTCAAAAGATAGCGCCGCAAATACCGAATCCGTATCAATATTAATATCGTGATCTAAATTATAACATGAAAATTCCAATCAGGATTGACAACTCTATTCGTTAGGTTTTTTTGATAATTTGTCAAGTTCAGTTTCACTTTTGCTGTCTTTAGATTTTTTTTTTTTTTTTTTGGGGCGCGGCAGCGGCATTGACCCAACAACAAGAAAACTAAGCTAATAAATTAAATAACTAAGCGGTCCGAAATGGACGCAACAAAAAAATTGTCATAAAGCAGGAAAGTGTAATATTTGTATTGTTTTTGTTTTTTTTTTAATTAGAAGAAGTTTAAAGAGTGGCGAAATCCAAAGTATGATCATTCCAAATCACAGAACGGATTACGTTTTGCACGATTCTTTACAAGAATTAAAAAAATAGTATGACTCAGCTATTCGCCAACTTCTAGTTTTGACAAAATTTATCATTAACCAAATTAATACAGCACCGTTTTTTTGTTCTTTTTTTTTTTTTTTTTTTGTAATGGCTTCAAAAAAATTTTCTCTATTTCTATGAAATTTCGTTTTTTTTTTTTTTCTAATGTTTATATTATCGAATCATAGCTGATCTTCGAATTGGATTCAGCCGTAGCCGCGTCATTTCTTTTAAAATTACAATTTAGTTTGATTTGTATGGTCTGTCTTTTGGTGTTTTTTTTTGCCATTAAATCTTGAGGTGTAACTAGAAATCGCCGAATGAAAAAATAAATATCCTCACCGTTCAGGTTGATAAGTAAGCTTTTCTCTTCCTATTCTTGAGACGTTTCGGTTTCCTTTACATGTTAACAATTTCGTCGAAATTAAAACGAATATTTAATAGCGATATTAAACAAAATTAAGAGGATTTTAAGAAATTGCGCTTTTTTTTTTCTAATATAGGAATGGACCAAACTTAACGATTTTGTATCATTATTTCTTTTTTCTTCCATACATTATATGTATTATTTATTATTTTTTGTCGTATTAAACGGGTTTTTTTAAAAAAATTAAAATTATTTTCAATATTTTAAATTACGGTACATAAATTACGAAGATTTTTTTTTTTTTTTTTTTAGAATGTAAAAAAAGCAATATATGATAGTAGGCGTGTTGTTGTTTATTGGCGTGAATTTCATAGAGAAATTATGGTAATTTTTTAATAGATGATAACCATTATTCCACCGCGGCATCACTTTAAAAACCTCGAAGACGAAGTGTGTTCATTAAGGGACGTTTTGGATTTGAAATGCAGCGAAATTCAAGATTTACGAAAACAGAACGAAAAGCTGAAACAAGAAGTTGGAGATTTGCCGTATATTACGCAAAAATTAGATTCTTCTCTAGCCAGAATTGAAGATTTGAATGCTCAGCTTCAAACGAAAACGAACTCTGAACAGTAATGTTTTATAATAATTTACATAATTGTATTTTTATTTTACGCTGCTAAGTGTTGTTTTTTTTTTTGTTTTTTTTTTTGTATACTGTGAGCACTAAAACACAGAAAGCTGACCACGTAAAAATTAAGCCTGAAGAAACAACGCCATTTGAAATTGAACAATAATTGTCGTTAAAGTTTACTGGATATTTTTCAATAAAAGTTTTAAAGCTAATCTTTACACACGTCTGATGCATACGACTTTTTTAATTGCGCTTTTGCAGTACTATCCGTAATGCCGTGGGTGGTATTTCATATCCCATATGCCCACGCTCTCTGTGGCCATAGTATTGGCGGGCGTTTATGTCTTTTCATTAAGTTTGAAAATCTGATCCGCAGTAATTATCACATTGCTCGGAAATATCGAACTAATTTGATTGACTTTTTTCGAAGCTCATTAAAGAGCTACACCATACAATTCGGTCCTCTTTTTCTTCCTCCTCTCATTTTCTCACTCTATTTTGTACGTTCTTTCCTCCCACTCTCCTTGTAAACAGTATTAAACCCTACCATAGTGTATGTATCCTTTCTTGATACTTTTCTGTTAAATTTCACTCCTTCTCCCCTTTTTTTTGTCCAGTTGTAGGCTTATTTTGAAAGATACTTTCCCCGTGGTAATGGATAAATATCCGACGCCGATCAGCCTAAAATAAAGAAAAAAGAAAAATCTCTATAGATTAATTCGAAATAGTACACTGCCATTGAGATTTCTACCGACTTTTTAACATGCGTCCGCAATGTGTAATCTGTTCCTTATTAAGTAGTACGCGGTATTATTTTCATACTGCTGAAACGCACTTCTTCAATTAGCTCGTCATTAATTCAATAAATAAATAGTACAATTCGTTAACGTATTGACTTTTTTTTTTTTTCTTTTTTGTTTTTTCTACGAATTAAAATTTGTTATCCGGAGAAAAGTAATTTTTAGCGACATATTACGAAATCAGAAATTAAAGAATTAAAAAAAAAAAAGTAATACCCTATAAATTGATATAAACCTAAATATCGGAAAGAAGGAAGAAAGTTGTAAAAACGAAATTTCTTTCATTTAGCGAGTGATACATAAATTAAAAAGTATAATAGAGCAGAAGCTGAAGATTCGATCGCCTGCGAAGCAAGAAAGAAAGCATTAAACTTCTAAGTAACGTAGAAATACTCGGTATTTCAGTCGACAGTAGAAGACAAGGAAATTCGAGAAGTAATTCGAACAAAGGACAGCTTATTGATAATTTCTAAGCTTTTTACTTTTATAATTTAGTTATTCAGAAATTCAGAGTTCTAAAATAGTCTGTTCGCGCGTAATTTGCGATTTTAAGTATTTATTATTAGCAGAGGACAGAGTTCTTCGCATTGATAACATTCATCAACTGTAAAGTATGTTTCGCAAATTTTTTATGACTGATGGGTAAAAGGACCGTGTGTAATAAATAATTTTATTTATTTGTAATTTTTGTTTTGTTACTTACTCGTCAGGGGGTTACTGCAAGAAAATCGTAAACTAACGGAACAATTACAGCAAGAAACTGATAAGAAAAAACGGCTATTATTTCAAAACGAAGAATTGCTGTGGAAATTGAAAAGAAGCGCTCAAGTCGCAAAATCGTTAGCTGCCGTCAGCATAAAGAAGTCACATTACTGTAAGAACACACTGTACTACTACTATTACTGTAACTGCATGTATTTGATAAATAATTTTAACACCTTAATTACGATCGAGGCAACAATTGTTAGCGGCATCAGTCTAAACATAGTTAATGTAAAGAGTATTTGCTAGCGAAAATTTCACCTTCATGCAAGGTCGTGTCCACGAGGGGGATTTAACCCTTCATTAGAACTGAAATAATTATAAATACACAAAAATTTGAAAGAAAAAATCAAAAATTTAAATGAACATTGATAATTTTTTAGGGCGTTTTTACATTCAAAAAAAAAAAAACAAAAAAAAAACATATTTTTAGTTTCTTCATTAATATTTTATGCGAAATTTTTTATTACCGGTATAATCAATAACATATGTAATTTTTATTAATGTTCATATACGGGGTAATTCATTTATGTAAATTATTAAAACATAACTCGAAATGATGGATATTATTAATAGAATACGGATATTAGTGAAAAAAATGTATTGTTATTTATAAAATAAATATGCCAAGAAAATTCCCCCTCCCTATTTCAAATTTTGGGCACGGCTCCGCCTTCGTGTATTCAGAAATGTAATTTTAAAAGGAAAAAAAAAAGTTCTCTTAAAATTGCTTTACACTTACTGCAAGAACAAAAAAAATCGTATAATAAAATGATTAGACCAGCAGAACAATCGTACGAATACACATCCTATTACGTAATATCGTGATATAATAAAATGTTTTATCGCCAGCAGCCAGCCACGTTTTAAAAATTAAAAAAATCGCTTCGAGAATTATACCGTTCCGGTATTAATTAAATAGCCGGATTATCCCCACGCACAAACTTGCGAATATAAGCAAACATTTAAAATACAAGAGGACTATCTCAACAGTATAAGTTTCTTTCTGATATTTTTATTCTGAAACCAGGCGACAACACTGAGTAGTGTTGTCGTCAAAGTTTACAAGCAATGTAAAGAAGCATTTTTTCGAATCTTTTCTGTGACGTTACACGCAGTAGAGTTCTGTAGTATTACGGTTTTTAAAAAGTCACCTCTGCGAAGTGCGTCCTTTTATGGATTTTTCGTATGCCCGAAAAGTGGAAATAAGCGATATCTATCGGTAGATACGTAAAATGTTTGTCGCCAATTATGAACTGTCGCGGTTCTAAACAGTTTGAAGAGGGCAGCATTCATGGAAGCCAGATGGATGAGACTCGCTAAACGATTGTACTCGATTGTACACGTGTTGACACGAAAACCGAAAACAAAATGGACTTGGAAATGAAAAATCCCGCTTTTTCATATCGCATTTCGTTAAAATTGCAAATGCGGAAGGAAAGTGCGCTCGCTCGAGTTTCACGTCAATGAACCAATCGTCACAAAAAAACTCATATTTTTTATGATTCGCGGTATAAAAAAGAAGATGCATATATATTTGCTGCGTTGTGTAAATGAAAGATGGGTGCACTACATTTCTACGATGAAGAAGGTCCGCCTAAAAAATTCAATCCTTTTAGTTATATTATTTTAAAAAATTATACAGGTGTAATTTTAAAAGAAAGTACACTTTATTAGTGCAAAAAAGGATTTTGCGCTAGATATTACGTCGTCTCCATGCACAGTGATTAAATGACCAGCGGGACTGCTTTCACGTTATACGACGATATCACTCAAGAGCTCCTTAAAAAAACGAAATAATGCCGCATTATTTCAGGCCGTGCCTAAATAATAAACTTTGCAAGAAAAATATGGACTGGGCGCTAAACAATTCCATTCCAACGAAGAAGTTGTTCGCACTTCACTCGAGCCGTTCTTCGAAAATTGGCTGCATTACAGCACACTACGAGAGTTCACGAAAATCGATGCTTCCGTGTAATTAGCGTCTTTAGCGCTTACAATGTGGAGGATAACTTTCACGAAATATAAATATATACGTACGAGTAGTATGAATTATTTTTGAATTTTTAAACGGTCCAGAGAAACTTATTTTGCGATAGCCTTCGTGCATTTTAATCGTTCCGCTTAAGTCTTCATTTATTTACCTTTAATAAAATTTATTATTAAATATCCATTTTGTTCTTACTGCAGTAGTGGCAATTTTTTAAGATGGACTGGAACCCGAATTCTACTTAACATGAAAATAAGCGAATAAGTAACTCTAACGGAATGCCTTACCTAATCGGCGGAACTTGAAAAGGCCGTTACGTTGATTTAAATAATGAAACTTCCTAATTAACAAATACTTGTATATCACGAACAGGGTTGGTCAACTATTATGTGTTTCATCATACTGTCGGGGAATTGCCGCGGTCAACAATTTCCATAATTTACATTTATATTATACGATAGTAAATTCAAAACAAATATTATATTTTCTAATTTGAAGTTGTAAAATTGTGTCGATATTTGTGAACTCTATTTCCGTAAATGTTCACATTTATAGATTGTTGGTTAAAACATTTTTTTGGAGTATAATACTCGCGCGCCGTTAAGGGGTAAACAACCTTTCTTTAAACTGCTTTGAAATTTTCGCAACTTCCGAAGATTTTTTCAGAAATAATCGGAATACGTTTCGCTGAATTTTTTATTAATGTATGTATAAAACGCTCGAGGAAAATCCCCCTTCCTAAAAGACCTCTGGAGTAGTTCCGTGTTAGCTTTAGTGTAGGCTATTATATTTGACCTCCTCTTTATGTACACGTTTAAGATGTATTCTAAAGAAGCACTTGTTTTCTATTTTCTTTTCTTTTTTTTTTCTTCTTTTTTTGTTCTATTTTATTAATAATATTAATATTTTATGATGTGTTTGTTTTTCGTTATATATTTAAAAATTTTCACATATAATTTTAATAAATTTTTTAATTGATTTTTTCGGCCATTTTAAATTCTACATTATATTTCCTCAACACCGCTCCCACCATTTTTGTTGTACAGGGAGAATCGGTTGCCCCACAATTATGCACATTTTCAATTTATGATATTTATGCGTACAATTTTTTCAGTTTATATGTGTTAAATCAATTCGGAGTTGCAAAATTTTATTTTATTTTTATTTTTTTAATTTATTATTTCTATACAGTTTTATCTAGATTCCGATCTTTTCTTCTGTTTTCTCATATTTATTACTGTAGCCGAATAATAAAATTAGGAACATCATATAACAACATCTTAATATTCAGATGAGCAGTTCGGTGATTAGATCTGAACAACTAAACACATTTTTCGCATATATTAATGAACGCCGCTTGAATGCAATTAATTTCGTAAATTCAGTTGTTTTTTTTTTTTCATCGAAAGTATCTAAAATAGCTTTAATGTAACGAAAAATTATTTTTAGGCTAGTGCTTGGTGACCGATAAATTGGTATATAAAATACATTAAAGTTTATTGTTCAATAAAAACATTTACAATGTAAAAAAAAAAAAAAAGGAGTTATTAAATGCAAATGTTAATTATAGGTAATTGCGGGAAAGAAAATCAAAATTCTAATTCAACGTCTCCCGGATTGAATAACAGCGAGTAAGTAAATGCTATAATCAACTATGATATATGTCCTATTGATTTAATGTTATATTACATATAAGTCATCCTAATTCTTCCCAATTGCAACCTTGTTTGACTGACTAATTCACATTTAGGCTGCGAGACATACATAGAAGTAGTGACAAATTAAACATGTTGATTAATTGTGAATAGACTAACAAGAAATATAAACTGTAAACCAAGAACGGCGAAACGTCTAAAAGCATTTGTTCACCGATAATAACTGGTATTCATCTCGCCAAAACGAACAGAGAATAATTACTATTTATATATATATTTTTTATGATAATAAATACAAAAAAAAAAACAAAAAAACAGACAAACAACGCGATATTTATAAAAAGCGCATTAAAAAAATAAAAATAAAAGCCAAGCCCAATAAAAAAGTAAAAAAAAAAAAATGCCATTCGTAACAATATAGTAATGACACTCCTAAACACCTAGTAGTTTTACAAATGTTAGTAATAATGTAGAAGAGAAAACCGAATGTAATGAAGTACAGGATTATTCGGTAAGGGAAAAGCGTATTAATAATAATTGGAAATTAGAATGCAAAGATTTGGGAGCGCAATGTAAAAAAAAGTAGGGGATGGTTTCGAATATGCGAGAAAACAGTCGAGTGCAGAGTTGAAAACTTTTGCAAGAAAAAATTTGCGATAAAAAGTATATAGTTAAAAATTTTTATTCGTCTTAAACTATTTATGAAATCTCAGTCATTAATAATGGGCCATCTCATTTTTTCTGTCATTGTTTAAGTATATGAGATCGCAGCATGCAGTTATGAAATCTAATCCATATTAGCAAAAAATAGCAATTTGAAGAGTATATTATCTATAAATTTACTTCCGTGTTATTAATTGATGAGATTAATACGCTAGGTGATCGAGAAACTGAACTTATTGGGTTTCATTTATCAGTAATTTTGTTTAGCACAGCTTCTGTAATAATATGTATAAGTGTAAAAATGTATTTAATGTATAATACCAATTTTAGTAAAAAATGTACCGTAATAATAATGTTTTTTTTTCTTTTTTTTTTTTTTTTTTTTGGCATATCAACAAATGACCTCCGCTCGGCATCGACAAAAAAAGAACAAGGTCAGTTAATTACTGATTCGGTCATAAATTGTCAGAATGAAAAAACCAAAACATTGGAATAATAGACTGGAAGGGAAGTGACATATGAGGCACAATAAGGACTAGGAAACCCAAGCGACAATAAATTAGAATAAAGAATGGCACGTTTAAACGAGATGGAAGCACGTGATTAGGATGAAGATGACACAGTTAGGAAAGCGTGTTAAATGAAAACACGAAGAGAGTAACCGAGTTTTATTTAAAATGCAAACGAATAATAGCGTAGAATAAGATGGCCACAAGACCAAAAGTAGGTAGGAAGATTCGGCTGGATAGACAGATAGAAGGAAAGATTGTTCGAGAAGAAAGAAGCATAAATATCTGACGACAGTCTAATACGAAATTTTGACCATAGAGGTAGCAAGTTGGAAGCAGAAATTTTATTAGAAGAAAGATGAACCAAAACTCTATCCAAGGAATCTGCCATATCTCATTACCCTCAATGCCCACACAAGGCTAGGAACCCAGAAGAAATCAACGTGAATAGAATGGAGCGCAAGAAGATTGAAGGATCGAATGCGAAGAGCGACAAAATCGCGTAAATATAATTGTTAAATTCCAATTCAGTCGTTGAAAGAAGTTTTTCTCAAAGACTCTATTACCACCGGGTCCCACTTATTCTATTACTGAAGAACTTCATGAGCTGAAATTTTTAAAAATATATTAAAAAACGGGGCAAACTTCTAAAAACAAAAAACAAAAAAAAAATTAGAGACACAGATGATAAACCAAAAAAAAGAACAAGACAATAAACTGTAGTTATTATCAACATTCCTAATGGTACAAAAGAACCAGTGATACTAAAATGTTAATTAATAGCTACAACATATCTAAAAATAAATAAAAACTACCGGTAATATAGGCAACGATCAAATCCGTTTATTTATTATCTGCTTTTCTATACGAAATTGCAGAGTGTGGCCAAAAGAACGACGTAGACCTGTATATTATCACGTTACCGGTCACCAGAGGTAACCAGTTCTGTGATAAAATATATATATATTTTTTTTTATGCAGTTAATTTATACTTTTTATTACTTTTATCTCTGTCTTTAATATTTTACTCGGTCTGCCGGAAATTACTTTGCACACTCACACAAGCAATAATCCAACACTTCGTACACAAAATTTTTCTATATTTTACAACACCGAGACACTAAACGATTGGGAGATGCAGCTGCATATATAAAAATTAACACAAATCAATCCAACTCATTAAAATACATATACCATACACATATACTTAATCAATCGCAGAACTCACAAATTTTTAAACAACAACAATAAAATAATATAAAATATGAATATATAAATCTGGCCTGTATTTTCCTTGACTGTGATCTATCCGTCTGGTTGACTATGACTGCGAAGGCTGGGCTTCTTAGCTCCTCCAGTAGCTACCGTATAGGCACTGATGACTTTCGAGCGCTTTCGTCCACCCTCGGTCTTCGAAGTTTTTGATCTCCGGCTACACAATTTCGAAGCTGTTCCTTATTCTTTTTTTTTTTTTTTTATTTTCTTCGATTATTGCGCCTCCTTCTTAAAGCAATATGCTTTTGTAGTGACTAGAATGATGTCTTTCGATATAACGCGATTATAACTATATAAAATAACTAAAACAACTGACTAGAAAATGCAGGTACGTACGAGGACACGTTTGCGCGTAAAGCGGATTCACACAGCCGCTAGCATAATTAAAGTAATTTCCGTGCGCCGAGATCGAACAGATTCCGCTCTATTCATCCGTCTCTTATCATCTTACACAGTCATTTTTGCGAAATTCCCTTTTCATTTTAGATACGCCGTCAGATGATCAGCTGTATGCTTATGAATAACCTATATTGATGGAATTTCTATTTTATATATATATATATTTCAGAAATATTCTCTCTTGCGTATTTTAAATTATTCCATCATATTTGTATTTAAATAATTCCAATTTTCTCGCCTACCCCATCTATATCGTATCACGATATATCACTGCGTTCTAAAAAAAAATTTTTTTTTTTTTTTTCAAAAAAAAAAATTTTTCCTTTGAATTTTAATGATAATTTTATGCTTACATCGTAACATTTAAAAGAAAATCATCTTAATACAGCAAGAATCCTTTTTGGTAAAGTTTGAACAAAATGATAAATTGTTTATATTCTTTTTCAAATCATAAGGCGGAGATAACACATTATATTGTAGAGACGCTGTGAATAATCGCGTTCCGATTCGACGCGAGATTTAGCTGATAAGCGACAATTGATCTGACGAATTCTAATCGCCACTAATTTTCGGAGACACTGATGTCACACGCACACGAAGAGTTACGCACCGGCATCAATGTTGTTAATGAACACTCCTCCACCAGATCTAATGATCTGATTAGCTTACCACACTCAGTACCACTGCAAATTACATACTACCCTTTTTAACCGATACGCCCCATCTGATATTCTTCTTACACTCTCATTTACTCATCCAATAGACTGCGAATCACACATTGCTACTCAAATTATTTCCTACCAATCATATTACATAATTTTTATTAATTTTACGCACATTTTGTTGCCGTAACAACTTATTTAAAATAATCTATAAACATCTTTTTTTTTTTTTTTTTTTTTTTTTTTTTTTTTATATATATAAAAACCGATACGCGCACGTTTTATTACCACAACTTATTTACATGCCATATATACATTTTAACCGAATATTTTAGGTACAACAGCAGGTAACTAAATATCATTCGCATAAATAGGTAATATTAACTGTTTTCATAATCCTAAAGATTTATTTATTATTCTCTTACTTTAAATCTTCCGTTCTTCAAGTCAACTAATTCGACTCTCATTAACTTTCAACATTACCATTTTTTCAAATTCTTTACATTTTGTATTCCGAGACTTTGATTATTCTGATCTACTATCTCATATGTGTTAGTTCCTATTTTCTTACCGATCTTAAATGGCCCTTTATAAACATCACTTAACTTTTTTGATTTGTTCTTGGCTTTATCAGATAGTGTATGATTCCGGATATATACTGGATCACCAACACTTAATTCTAGCATTCTATTATTTATTTTTTTCATGTTTCTCTTTCCGACGTATTCTATTCTTTCCCGGACTGTTTCAATTAACCTCCTATGATTTATTATCGATTTCTCCGGATACTCTACTCGTTCACGTAGTAACCCTGGATTCTCTTTTCCTGTCAGCACCGTTATTGGAGGCTCTCCAGTTACGCTGTGCGGTATGCTATTTATAATTCTCTCTACTTTATCTACATGATAACACCAATCCTTGTGTTTATACCTGTTGAACACTTTTAAGTACTTCGCTATCTCGAGATTACATCTTTCAACTGGATTCCCTTGAGGAAAATACGGGGGTATGCGTCTCAATTCTATATTTCCATTTTTAAAATGCTCAGTCCACAACCCACTCCTGAATATTGTGGCGTTATCTGATATTATAACTTTCATTTTCCCATATGTACTAATAAAACTTTTCATCTTTGTAATTACAATTCTACTTGACAATTTCTTTACTGGGTACAACTTAACAAATTTTGAGAAAATATCGTATACGACCAACAGCTTATCCTTCCCCTTCGACACGGGAAGCGGTCCCAGTATATCTATCGAGACTACATCCAATGGACTTTGCACCTTATGAGCTTTATATATAGGTTTATGTCCACTGTAATTATACTTCACTCTCTTACACAACTCACACTTATTCAACTCTTTTCTAACTAACACACTCATTTTATTAAAATAGCATTCTTTGCGTAAAATATGAATAGTTTTGTTAATGCCAACATGGGCATACTGTTTATGGTATAACCAGATAACCTCCGTAATCATGTTCTCCGGGATGCAGATTTTCCAATGCAATTTACTCCCACTGTTATCTAAAAACAAAATATTTTGTTGATATGTATAAAATAATCGTAACTTCCTATCCTGTTTTAATCGAGCTATCACGATGGCCCATGATTTATCCTTCTGCTGCTCTATTTTAGTCCGATCGATAATCTCTGAAACAGTATCTAAATTCCTTTTCAAAACCCCTACTAATATTTTCTGTGTCCTTTCCTCTTCTTCACACGTCAAGAATCTAGACAAGCTATCTGCCACCACATTATCTCTTCCTTTTATATAGTCAAACTGTAACTCAAATCCCTGTAAATACAACATCCAACGAATAAGTCTTTGTGATTTCCATCTACTTTCCCTTAAAAACCTCAAACTCTGATGATCTGTTCTCAAAACTGTTTTATGACCTTCAATGAAAATTCTAAATTTTTGACAGGCATACACAATCGCTAGAAGTTCTTTTTCGGTGCAACAATAGTTTTTTTCGTACTTCGTCAATAAACGACTAACAAACATGATCGGACGGGGAAATTCTCCTTCTAACTGATATAATTCACCCCCTATTCCCATATCCGATGCATCGGTTCTTACGTAAAATGTTCTTTCATAATTAGGAGTTTGCAGGTACAATTCTTCCGAAAATCTTAATTTAAATGCCTCGAACGCCTCTTGTTGTTCTGTTCCCCACTGAAATGCTACTTCATTTCTTTGTAACCTCGAAATCGGTTCCGTTAAGTGTGCGAATTTTTGAATAAACCGCCTATAAAAATTGCATAACCCTAAGAAGCTCTGCACTTCTTTTTTATTTTTCGGTGCCTTAAATGACCTGATTGTTTCCACTTTTTCTTTTTGCATTGAGATCCCTTTTTCACTTAACGTATAACCCAAGAAACTAACTTGACTTACCCCAAACTCTGACTTTCTTATATTTATCGTCATATTAGCTTGCTCTAATCTTCTTAATACAATGTCTATGTGCCTCAAATGTTCTTCTTCTGTTTTTGATATTATACAAACATCATCCACATAATTAATAATAAACTCTTCACATTCGTTTCCTAGCACCACCGACAGGGCTTTTATAAAAGAGGCTGTACTAACAGATAATCCAAACGGTACCACCGCAAATTCATAATTTTTTCCTTCAAATGTGAATGCGGTATATTTCCTAGAACTTTTCTCCAGCGGAACTTGTAGAAAACTAGCGACTAAATCTACTGAGCTGATGTATTTAAACTGATCGTATCTATATAATAACTCTTCAATGGGTAAGGGCTTCTCATTATCTATTTGAATAACTTTGTTTATCTCCCGAGAATCTAAACACAATCTTACCTCCCCACTTTTCTTTATAACGGCTACTAAAGGACTACTATATGGAGATGTAGAACTAGTTATTATCCCTTCATCTAACATTTTCTTAATTTCCTCTCGGACCATTGCTCTCTTGCTTACCGGTATAGGATACATTCTATTACATTGAAACACCTCATGCGGGATTGTATTAATTTTATACTCATATTGATTGCATCTTCCAGGTCTATCACTAAAAACTTTATTATGTTTCAATAGTACACCTCTTATCCTAGTTTTCATGTCATCCGACAATATACAATTTTTTAACGATAACTCAATCTCTTTATGTTTCTTCGGATCTTCCACCTCTATGTTTGTTAACTCACTCAGCTCTACCAAATGTGTGTTATTTTCTTTTATTTGCTGGACAACATTCAGGCCCAAACTGCCTATTTTCTCAGTAAATTTAATCACCGTCTCTCTTCTTACTTCTCCATTATGACCATCTCCGTGTCCCAATTTTATCGTCTTACTTATAAAATTTATTTCGGCTAGAGAATTATTGAAAAAATCACATCCCAGGATCATGTCTAAATTTAGTCCCGGAATTACTAAAAATGCCGTTGGTATTATGATATTATTTATCCTAATAGGTAATCGCACTTGTAATTTAATTTGTTTCGGTGATTTCTTGTACGCTCCAATAACCGTTACATTTGTCACCGGCAACCGGGGAATTGCATTTGCTTCTTTATTTTTTTTTATATTTTCCCATATTTTCTGCGAGATCGCTGTGACCTGTGATCCTGTATCCAATAACGCAATATATAATTTCTCTTGTATTAATACCTCAATCATTGGCAATTTTATATTTAATGAATCCCCTGTTTCCCCATTCTCTTCTTTTAACAAATCTTCTTCCACAGAGCAAATTATTCTACAACCATTTCTCGCCTCCCGCGACCCTTCGCGTCGGCCTATTGAAAATTTTCTTTTATCTGGTCTTTCAATAATTCTAGACCATCCACATTTAGATGGATACCATCAAAATTACCCCTAAAGAACTGCTGTTCAAACAACTCTGCTTTGCAACCATACCTGTTCATTGTCATCCGATATAAATCGATAACCGATACATTTTCTTCTGCGAGCGAGCGTATATACTCATTCAGATCTTCGCATCGCTCCTTTCCTTCTCGGGTCTTATACCGCATTCTCGCCGGAACTGTGACTAAAACTACTTTTTTCGCCCCTTTTGACTTTACAATTTCTACCAATTCTTTATAATTCTGTTTCACCTCATTAATGTTATAAAATTTATCAATGTCATTACACCCGACTAATATCACCACTCTATCACTGATCTTTCTATTCACCCCTCTAATCATATTACCTAAAGCTCTCGTAGTAATCCCCGAAATACATAACCCTATCCTGTTACTTCCTTGACTTGTCTTCGTCGGTCGCAGCCCACAATACTTATTGCTAAATCTGACCATCTGGCTATCCCCTATCATCTCTATGCCCTCCAATTTTGGAATAAACTCCTGTTCTTTATCTGCGTAATTTATCTCACACCGTTCAATAACATTTATTCTCCTCTTACCATTTTCCATCTTTGTTACACTACGTATTTTTTCATCCTCAAACCTACCCCACTCATGCACACATTCAATCAATTTCTCTTTCGTATCAATTTTGTCACATTTAATCACTAATCTTATTTCTTTCGGTAGTTTATATTTAATTGTATTCACGAACTCTTTTTCAGGTATAGGCTTATCCAAATATTCTAATTCATTTATCCATTTAATAATGTAATTTTCATAATTCCAACCCTCCTTGCAAACGTTTTCATCTGAGTAGAACCTTGCGATCAGCTTTTGTTGCGTTTCCTGATCCCAATATCGATTAATTAATTTTTCTTTAGCTTTTTCCCATTCAACGTTACTCCCTAGAATACTCTTCGCCCACGGCTGTTCGGACGTGTCTAACTTTTTTATGGCCATATCTACTTTTTCTTTATCACTAAAACTATGCCTATTGAATAGTCCTTCCAAATCGGCTATAAACTCCTTTATGTGTGTTGTAGAATTCTTTCCCCTAAACACCCGTATGTTTTCTTCTACATTAAATGCATACCTCGCTGGCAAAACACTAATCACCTGTTGCTCGAGATTTCTCCTTAAATTTACAATTTCGGAATCCTTCCTATATAACTCTTCTCTTATAGATTCTACTTCTGTTCGAACTTTTCTTTCTACTTCTTGTGTTAATTCATCTCTTACCGTCGTTACCTTGTTCTTTATTTGATCTTCCACACTTCGATCTACCTCATTAACCTGACAATTAAATTTCGTTTCAAGTGTAACTAAAGTTTTATTTTGCTGTACTAAATTATTATTTATCTTCGAAATATTTTCTTTTTGCTCATTTAAATCTGTATTTAATGTTGCTACTTGACTATGTACTTTATTAATATCATTTTCCAGATTTCGTGCTTTATTTTTAAGTTGTTCTTCCATGTTTTTTGTGATTTTACTTAGACTATTTTCCAATTTCTTTTCTACATCTGCACTTTGTACTTTAAACTTTTCATTTAAATCTTTATGTAAGTTTTTAAATTCATTTTTCAATTCATTAATATCATCTCTAAAGGCCTTATGCTGCAATTCTATATTTTTTACTTGTTTACTAAATGTTTCTTTTTGTTCATCAAATTTGTGGCTAATTTCTTTATTTTGTTCATCAAATTTACTATTCATATCATTACTAAATTTTTTATTTTGTTCATCAAATTTACTATTCATATCATTACTAAATTTTTTATTTTGTTCATCAAATTTACTATTCATATCATTACTAAATTTTTTATTTTGTTCATCAAATTTACTATTCATATCCTTACTTAATTGTTGTATTAATTGAACTAACATAACATTACTAACATTTTCCTCTTTACCTTTTTGTGATTCTTCTTTTTCTTCCCTCATTGTCGAATTCATTAATTCTACACCTGAATCTTCTATCACATTTTCCGCCTCTACGTTCACTCCTCGTGTCGTGACACCTTCTCCTCTGTTAGGAATACTTCCCAAGGAAGTTCTCCTGAACTCACTTCTCAAAACCCGTCTCTCTGCCATTATTGTCCGCTCCACTAATTGTAATAAAACTAAAATTTATTACAATTAGTGAATCCCGCGTCGTGGTCGCCAATTTATCACGTTACCGGTCACCAGAGGTAACCAGTTCTGTGATAAAATATATATATATTTTTTTTTATGCAGTTAATTTATACTTTTTATTACTTTTATCTCTGTCTTTAATATTTTACTCGGTCTGCCGGAAATTACTTTGCACACTCACACAAGCAATAATCCAACACTTCGTACACAAAATTTTTCTATATTTTACAACACCGAGACACTAAACGATTGGGAGATGCAGCTGCATATATAAAAATTAACACAAATCAATCCAACTCATTAAAATACATATACCATACACATATACTTAATCAATCGCAGAACTCACAAATTTTTAAACAACAACAATAAAATAATATAAAATATGAATATATAAATCTGGCCTGTATTTTCCTTGACTGTGATCTATCCGTCTGGTTGACTATGACTGCGAAGGCTGGGCTTCTTAGCTCCTCCAGTAGCTACCGTATAGGCACTGATGACTTTCGAGCGCTTTCGTCCACCCTCGGTCTTCGAAGTTTTTGATCTCCGGCTACACAATTTCGAAGCTGTTCCTTATTCTTTTTTTTTTTTTTTTATTTTCTTCGATTATTGCGCCTCCTTCTTAAAGCAATATGCTTTTGTAGTGACTAGAATGATGTCTTTCGATATAACGCGATTATAACTATATAAAATAACTAAAACAACTGACTAGAAAATGCAGGTACGTACGAGGACACGTTTGCGCGTAAAGCGGATTCACACAGCCGCTAGCATAATTAAAGTAATTTCCGTGCGCCGAGATCGAACAGATTCCGCTCTATTCATCCGTCTCTTATCATCTTACACAGTCATTTTTGCGAAATTCCCTTTTCATTTTAGATACGCCGTCAGATGATCAGCTGTATGCTTATGAATAACCTATATTGATGGAATTTCTATTTTATATATATATATATTTCAGAAATATTCTCTCTTGCGTATTTTAAATTATTCCATCATATTTGTATTTAAATAATTCCAATTTTCTCGCCTACCCCATCTATATCGTATCACGATAATATATAGCGCTTTTTAAAACGCGAAAACAATAGGGCTACCTCACTCTTGCCACATGCAAGTAAGATAATACTCCACAAATGCTTAGAAGGATTAATAAAAATACAGATTTCTGCGGAACAAATAGGATTTATTGAAAGCCGCGGTACACGTTAAGGAGGAAAATAATTAGTAAAGAATTCTGTTTTGTCCGACGAGCTCCCTGCAACATATTGCCTTACTAATTAAAGACTTATATAACAATAAAAGTAATATCATTCGAATACAACGAGGAATACGATCTGTCAAATTCTATAAAAAAAAAAGTAAAGCAAAAATCTGCCGTCAGCTCTAATTAATTTTTACGGAGAAAATATCCTGAGAACCATGTTTAAAGGATGAAATAGAAAAGTAACCTTGGGTGGAAGAAAAACCACAAATTTACGATATGCTGACGATACACCGCTGATTGCGATCAGTTTGAAAGAATTGAACCCCTACTCTTAGAAAATATTCAAAACATCGGCCAAAAATATAGAGTCTTGAAATTAATAAAGAAAAAACCTAAAATAACAGTCATGGATAGAGGAAATCTCTACTGGAATTCGATGATAATATTTCGCTGGATGAGAAGTGGTAGAAATATAATTTTAAATATATAATTTACGATCGTTGACTGAAGATAGAGAAAGCCCAGTAATGTAAGTAAAACATTGTAACGGGGGCCAATGTACTACGACCAAATTTAGAGAAAAAGGATGAATCCGCATTAACAAATATGTAAAATTAAAATTACTCTATAAACGCTCGTATTCCCGATAGTATTATATGTAGCAGAAATCCTAAGAAAAACTAATAGCAGTTGACTGAATAGATTCAAAATGTGGTGTTAAAGAAGACTTTAAACGAAGAAATGCATATGGCCACTGCTGACCATCCTATGTGAAATATAAATTATAAATTATAATAGTTGTTCAAATGTGGGAAAAGGCTAAAATAAAAAACACGTTTTGAGTTATATTAGAAAATGACGTGTTAATAATTAATATGTTTACATTGCAACACTTACCTTAACCTCTAGTGTGAAACGGTAAACTGATCAGGCCTAGCATTTGGAAAATCTAGGCAAAGAAAATTTTTCGGAAGATCTTTTTTCTTAAAACTTCTTGCAGTAGTCTGCAAAATATTACCATACTGTGTGAAAATCAGGAGATTGGCGATGCTGCAACATTTAAAAATAAACATACAAAGTAAATAAAAAGCTCTACAGAGTTAAAACTAATAAAACGTAAAACATTATTGTTGATAGAGATAAATTTTAATTTCTTAGTGCATAATTTTAAAAATAATTGCAGATCGTGTTATTTATATTTTTTAATATTAAAAAATGTTCATTTTTATTTTTTTCTCTAATGGTTTTACACCTCTCCATTTAATATGTATGATTGTAATGAAGTATAAACTTTCCTATGTCATTAAATTATGCACCGATGGTTATTGTTTGAGGGCAATATTTTGGGCAATGTCATTTGCACTTTCACATATACTGTTATTAGTTTTGTTAGCTGTTCTGCCACCTTTTTTATATGTAAAATTTAAACAAGTCTAGTGAAAAATCTGATACATGTTTTATATTTCTTAAATATTCGATAGAAGACGTTTACACTTATTTAGTGTGTGCTGATTTTATGTACGTGTAGGAGACAGGAGACGTCTTTTAGATGATGTTAAATGAAATATACAATTAATAATTTCAGATTGTGTGATTTTATTTGAATGATTATTAATGATTTTTTGACGCAGATGTAACGATAAAAAAATTCGGCGATCGAAAACGGACAATAATTTAAAATTTGTCGACTCATCACCGGTGGAATCTACTCCGAAAGTATTGAGCGTGGTTGAAAAAAGTGACTCGGTTTCGTGGGTTTTAGAAATCGATGAATCGCCGGCTGAAGTTGCCTCAAGAATGCTACGTCGAGCGAACAGTTTACGTAGCACGCCTTGTCGGAAAAACTCTTACCGACACGATAGCGCTGTCAATTCGCATCTGTACACATTGCCAACCAGGGGCAAAAGTCGTCACCGATCTAGTATCGCTTCGAAGGAAGTGGTCACGTCCGCGGACGATGACAGTTCTACTACTAGCGGTATCGCCACGTCTAGCAGTGGCAAACTGAATAGTTTACTCGGCGAGAATAGTGCCGCCTGCGCCATTGGCGGCAACATGAAATTCCGTAGCTTTTCGCAGTCGGACGTAGAACTCTCCTACGGTAAACGATCATTCGACGAAACACTCGGCGACGGTTTCGAAGACGACAATTTGCCCGATATTTCGGCCATGTTCGATTTCCTTCCGGATTCCGACGACATGGATGACAACAACAGTATTGCGACCGATCAAAGCGATCATCATCAGCAGCAGCAGCAGTTGCTGTTAACTCGAGTGGCGGCTAATTATCAGTTAAGTTTTTCATCGGTCGATTCTACTTCAAATTCCGATAGTAGTTTAGAAATGGACCATTACACGAAAACTATCCGACCGCTGTCTGCCACATCGTCGGAGGACGATCACAATCGTCACCACGAACCGTCGTTGACTGATGCGTGCGCCGGAGGTACGATATCCCCGGTTGTAATACCAAAAGAGTCTGCTGGCGAAGGATTAATTTCTAACGTACCGTCGGAAAATGAAATGGCCATTATTGTAGATAGCAGCGAAGATACAGATGGAGAAATTTCTTCAACCCCCCGGTGTGTAATTCAAGATACCAGCTCCTCCACTACTACTACTGGTATAACTAGTAGAAGTACGTTAGTTTAAAATAATAACCATCGGCCGCTTCGTGCCATGCAAACATTTTGAATGTTTTTTTTTTTGTTTTTTTTTATATATATATATATATATTATTATTATTATTATAGATGTTTTTTTTTTTTTTTTTTTTTTTATTCTATCTAATTTAATTGTATTATACAAGTTGCAATATAATAAGGAATTTCTCCTTATAAAATTATAGATTGTTTAAGAATTTCATAATCTAGTCCTTGCGGGAAAAAATATAATCGTATAAAATCGAAAACACAAAAATCGAATAAAATCAAAATAATATGTAAACTTTTTTCAAAGTCTACATATATACATAATTATGAATTTAATTAATTTACTTTTTTCTCGCATATTAATTTAAAAATTTGTCTGTTACTTTTTAAATGTACCGCGCGTGTTTGTGCATGAGTGCATGCGTAAACGTTTGTGTTTATTTCGAATAGAGAAGAAAAAAAAGAAAAAAAAAAGTGCGAATGACTAATTATATACGAATATAAGTGTAATTTATACTTTTATACTTTATTGTATTTTTTCTGGTGGAAGAAAATTGCCACTTTAAACATTATTTTTTATTCTTTACTCTCAATATTGCTAAGTTTTAATTTTCATTGACACAATAATAATGTAACATTTATAGTATTTTTCATAGTTGGTTGTGAATTTTACTACGTTATGTAATCGCGTGAATATTGTTATGATAAGTAGTCATCTGTTGTCTTTTTTGTCCCCCCCCATTAATGTGTGTATATACGTATATAAAAAAGGAAGAACCATTTTGCGTATTATGTGGACTCGTATTCTCTTTCTTTGTCATTTACAGTAGTAGTGTCTGATTAAAGCTTGTTTTTACTTTATGTTGTTCTTCATTTACACTGTCATCTGAAATGTTTATTTAGGAATTGCATTTTTGCTTCGCTATTTCGGATGTAAAAAATATTTTAACAAGTATTATGCGAAACAGAAGTTTCGATTAAAAAGGTATTTTTAACCAGAAATTTGAAACAGTTGTACAAGTTCTAACGCAACAGGTAAATAAAATGATTCTTCTCTATTCGGTCTGTAATAGTTTTATTTCGTTTTCAAGTCTCTCTAAATGAGAAACAGTATTGTACCGTTGTTGTCCCAATTCACTGATAAGCTGAGACCTGGATTTATGGGGGGTCTTGGGAGGGCTGCAGCCCCGGGCCTCGCCTTATAAAGAGGCGGCCTCCAAGAGACACCCACTTCCGACATGTAATAAAAAATGAATCTATCATTCGTCATATACATCAACTTTTTTTTAAATAAATAAAATTAACTTTACAGGAGCAAGTGCATTTTTTAATACATTTATTTGATAATAATTGTATATCCATTTTTATTTCCTCCTAGAGAGGGAAACTTCGGAACAGTAAAATTTCAACTTTCATAAAACGTACCAGAAATTTGTTTTAAAGTATAACGAGTCGGAATATGAATGTGTGTGCGTGTGTACACGCCCAACACACGCACACACACTATCCTTTTATGCAAATCTTTTTGGTTAAAATTTGCTGAAAAATTCATTGTTTAAAATTATACATATATATATATGTATATTTTTGGGCATCGAAAATTCTACCCATTGCCCAAATGATATTTAGTTTTGTTATAATTATATGTTAATTCGTAAATTCAAAATAATATAGTTAAATTGAATTAAAGAAAATTTAGTTATTCTATAAAACTGATAATTTTATCGCTTTCGAAAAGGGCCCTTGATATTTCCGTAGTCCCGGGCCTGGATAAGCCTCTTTTACACATTCACCGTTATGTAATGAATGAAAGTACAACCATTCGTGATTACTTCTTTAATTATATATTAAAACAAAACTCTGAAAATAAATGATTTCATCAAAATTTATTCGGGAAATATTTTATTACAGAGCTGCGACAAATTTTTATCGGGTTTGTTCGTTCTCAACTTACAACAGGTGTAATCAAAGAATAAATTACGAACAGACGTACAAAAATGTGTTTTGTGCCAATGTGCGTGTGTGTGTATAATGCGTGCGCGAATATATATGTGATGTGTCCATATGTAAGAATAAGGGCTTATAGCTGCGGAAACAATAAATTACGGTAATAATAACAAACACTGTGTATCATTCTCTGGAAATCGAAAATATGAAATAGCGTCCGCACACACGAGCAAAACTTTGCAGATCGAACGGATTTGCTCTATTTACTTCTTGCACCAAAATCTTTCTCCCTTCTTATTTCATTAATTTACATAGAAAACAGATTGTTTATATAAAGAAAATTCAAATAAAGTGTGAAACAAACAAAGACACGTGTTTTATAAATAAATTAAAAAACGTCCTTTGATGAAACTTGCGACTAAATAGACGACGATCTGATAATCAAAATGGAGAAAATTCTAGAAAAAAGGAATAAAACCAAGTGAAATTGTATCGGAAATTAATGAAATTATCGAAAAACACATAGAACTTTTAGCAATGAAAACTACTTGAAAAAAACGAACGGAAATTGAAAAGTTGCAAAATTCAAAGAAATTATTTTATCCAATATTACGAGAAAATTAACAAAAAATCCGAAGAACTATGCAAATATAATAGAATTTACCCTTCATCATCCATTGTGAAAATTAAAAAAAAATATATATATATATATATGTATATATATATATATATATATATATATATATATATATATATATATATATATAAGTAAAAAATAAACAGCGGATGGAGAAAAGATTTAGGTAGACGGAATAAAAAATGATGCAGTTAGCGCCGTGAAACTGTATGAAAAATTTTACAAACGGGATAAAATAGCTAACCTGATACGGCAAAACTATCAAAGTTTTTTAGATTTAAAATAGTGCAATGATAATATAAAAAAAAATCAGAGGAGAAAGGTCAATTTTATTCTAAACCACCCGTGAAAATAGCAAATGTGTTTTATTGAAATTCGTGAAAAATGAATTTTACACTACATGTCAACATCGAATCTGCAGTAGCGAGTATGGTTTCGCTGTTCAAAAAGGTTCCTTCAGTTAAACTATTCCTGTAAAAATTACTCGAAAAAGTTTAAATTCTGGACAGCTAACTAAAAAGTCTGAGGTGGTTGAATTTAAAACCGACCATAATGACCACAGATTATCGAAAAACAGTTGGGACTGTGCATTATCGTTTAGATTTCGGAAACTAATTAAGCCGTAGAATAAAAACTATATAAACGGGATAAAAAAAAATTAAAAATGATAAAATCCTTTTTAACGCTGTAGTGGTGATATTCTTTTTTTTTTAAAAAAAAAAAAACGTTAAAATTACGCCTTACTTCTAAAGTTTGTAAAATCACTTGCAAAAACCCAGCGCCTTCCTAATAATAATACAACAAAGCGAAGAAAATAATTTTTTTTCTGTAGTTCCGGGAAATCTACGTTCGATATATAGTCCATAATGATAATAATGAAATTAAAAAAAAAAAAAATAAGATTAAAAAAGGACAAAACACATTTATAGTATGTAGTTGTTAAAACGAATGAAGAAACAACAGAAAAGTCTAATCCGATGATATTACACATTTGACAAATTGTATAATGAAGAAGAAAATAAGCGCAACCTACAAAACAGACTGTTAGCCGGCTGGATTTAGTTGTAAATGTGCGTGAAGTATATACACGCTCATTTTTAGCATTAAAGATCTTAATAAAAAATCACGACGCTGGATATGAAATAAATTCTATTCTGTCTTGTAATATTATATATTGAGTACAATTAGGGGAAATTGATGGCCAAATTTCAACGACATGATTACTTATTGTAAGGAAATATTTTTTTATAAATCAAGATATTTTAAATAATTTATGTACTACATATTTAAATAATAAAGTCGTAACATCACGTTAACAGATAAAGCATTATAAACTTATCAGATTTCTTGAAAGAAGATACTTTTAACGTCAAATATATATATATATATATATATAGGTGTATATATATATATATATACTAGCTGTGTCCCACGGCTTTGCCCGTGTATTAATGTCCGTTTAAATCTGTACTTGGAAATTCATAAAAAAAATTTTGCTTTATCTGGAATTGTATTTATGTTAAGATTTTTTCTTTCTTTGGGAAACATATTTATTACCGTCCAACAGAAAATAGTCTTCACGTTCCACGTTTAGCTGAAGATTATCGATCTTTCTTTAACCTGTCGGTCTTGATCTAACAAAAAGTTTTGCTCAACTAAACAGCACACACAGCCATCGGTTTGGAGTTACTCACACGGTGATCTCCCATAATTACACATTTAAGAGAACATCTTCACTCATATCTTTCAACCACTTTGTCTCAAGCTTTTTATTAAAATTAATTTATTACCGCAACAACAAACTGCAGTAGTTGAGTAAGAATTTTAATACTCCTGGTAGCAAATTATTAAAAAGAAAGTTAAACAGTTAATTTAAAAAATTTATACAGCGATTTTGGCCCAAAAGTTCGAATATTTGACATATCAGTTAAATACTCTATTTATTTTTATATGTTATCCATTAAGTCCAATAGTGTATATACTCGTAGCTTAAACCTCTTCCAGTTTTTATAAACATATTGTACAATACATTTTCATATTTCGACTCCTAATCATTCATTATTATACAATAAATAAGATAGAGATAAAAACAAACATGTACCATCGCTATCTATGTATTTAACATAATGGGCAACTATTGTATCCTTAACACATATTAATTCTACATTCGTAATTACAGTGAGTATTTATATATTAAAATACTCACTTCAATACCGCACAGAATTTGCACAAACTAAAAGTAAAATGAAACATTTTTGAATATTAGACACCGCGATCGCACCGCTCTCTGCCATTCCAACATCAACAGCAACTTTTCTTCCGACCTCCCTGTCTTCAGCATTTTATTAAAATTAATTGATTACCACAACAGCAAACTATACGTAGTTGAGTAAAGATTTCAAATTTGAATATCAATAACGTTCCCAGTAGTAAATTCCGTTGCAGGATATTTTAGAAAACACCACTTTTTTTTTAACTCTCCGTAATGAGTACAGCAGCTAGTTAAGAGCGCACGACTTGGAAGTTTAATGATTTCAATAACGCAAAAAGTGAAGTAACAGAAGCGGCGTATTTACTTACACCAGACACTAATAAAATAACCGTAGTAATCATTTTATTTAAATTTTTAGGTTTAGTTTATTTTTACCGTGGTAATCATTTTATTTAAAAATTAATTTTTTGTTAATTTCTTTTTGTTCGTCCCATATACATTTCTGTGACCCTGGTCTCATCTCAACTATTTAAAACCCTCATATTTCGTGTAGTGGACCAAATTGTGAATCTAAACCATTCTTGAATACACTTGAACACACACAAAAAATTTCATCAAAATCGGCCCAGCCATTTAGGAAGAGTTCAGTCACAAACCCACGCACAGAAGAATTATATATATAAGATATATATATATATGTATATATATATATATATCATAGGCATGCCCAGGCCAGTTTTTCGGGAGGGGTCGATCCATTTAAAAAAAAAACTTAACAGACAAACGGATTTTACTACGTAATTATATTTTATTAATAATCTCTTGTACAATAGTTCTAAATGCGTAAGGATTAGGATTACTTCTGTTCGTTTTTATTTTGAGAATAATTTACACTAACCCATAGTTAGTTGTACTGTCAGATGACAATGCAGCAACGTAAAAATCCATTTCGGGAGGGGTTTGAACCCCCAAATCACCCCCGGTACGCCTATGATATATATATATACGTCAGCGGATATTTCAAAATATATATAGCACAGAACAGTATATCCATTATCGAAATGTTACTTTCTTGATAATAATTCATCGTATCGGATGATCTACATGCAAACTGAATTCTTTTTAAGACCAATATATTAGGATAAAACGGTGGGACAAGATTGTACAACATACTCGTATGTATGCAGCAAAATATTAATTTCGCTTATTTGAATGAATCTTTTTTTTAAAACCCTTTCTCCGTTATTTAAACATGGCGTCACAGTTTAATTGTGAATAAAAGCGAAATTAATCACGAGCTAATGGAAATTAACACTAAATTAATAACATCGCAGACGTATCGTATTGATATTGAGTTTTCAAAAGAGAAATTTCATTTCAATATTTTCTCCCCTCGTCTAGTAATAAAAATCTGTAAGGGAGAAGAGAAACCATAAAATTAGAATAGCTGATGAAAATATTAATTTAATACGATTGTAAAATGGAAGAACAGGAAACCAAAAACTTAATTGGGCGGTGCCTGTAATGAACATAGAAAAGCTAGAAGGTTCTTCGAAGAAAGTAAGTTTTAAAATAAAAGTATAAAGATGCATAGTGCAAGATAGATTTCGATGGAGTAGATTAAGGGAGGCCTACATCAAATCAGTGATTTAACGCAGGCAAAAATAAGAAAGAAGAAGAAGAACACATATATATGTATATATATATATACATGGGCGTCGCCAGTGGGAGACAGAGGGCAGCTGCCCCCCCCTGGAGCCTTGAAACTTTTTAATCAACTGCCCATGATGAGAATTCATAGGCGCGTAATCATGGACAATTTGAAAGACTTTTATGATAAAGTAGTAAAACAATTTGCCAGAAACCCACGAAAATTATGATTTAATTAAGATTTTATTTTTGTTTAATAAAATATTAAGCCTCTTTACAACTTATAAATTTTATTTTTCCTATAAATTCATATCCTCTTTCTATCATGCCCCCCTCCGGTCCATCGGCTAGCGACGCCCTTGTATATATATATATATATATATATATATATATATATATATATATATATATATACATATATATTATTTATGTATGTATGCGTGTATGTGTGTGTACAATTAAAAATTGGTAAATTTCACAATTTTGTTTCGAGTGACATTTGGTAAAAACTGAATAATTTCAGCTCATTTCAATAATCTGCCAAGGCGGCTAGAATATAAAAATTTATCGGGATATTTGTTCTATGTAGTGTATACCAACTGGTACGCTTTATCTGTTCGACGATTTATGCCTAGTAGTAATATGCACACGATCGACTGTAGGTTTTAGTTTTGTATCTTTATGTTTTTTTTTGTATGCGACGAACCGTTGACTTTGTTTGCCACTCATGGAGTTGTGTTGCGAGTGTCGATGGACCCAAGCTGATGGATCGTTGATGTGTGCATAGAGGAACAGCGCATTGCTGACATTTTTTTCTGGTATTAGATGCGTAGTGTCTCGGAACGCGGTGGAGGCTTTACAGGCACTACCGACAACTTTCCGAAGAGGCAACACTACTCTCTATTGCTGACATGATATTCTTTTGTAATAAGCAATTATAATTGTACTTTTTCGTTGTTCGCGGTATTTCCGAAGCTCTTGAGAGGAGATCTACGTTAACCATTCGTTTATAAAATGCGCCAAACCGTGTTTTTTTTCTTTTTTTTTTTTTTTTTTGGTTAATAAATTTAGCTAATCGCCAATGTACATGTTGTTTTCTATATTTTTTTATTATTATTCATGACTACAGTTTTATCTTAGAAAGCTGTATATTTTACATTTCTTGTCTATAAATTCTAATCGCAATATAAGATGATGCGACAAGTTTCATTTTGTCTCAAGCACATGTACAACTATCAGGGCCGTATCTGAAGGGGGTTTTTCGGGTCCACCTCCCGAAATGTTTGCGAAATCATAACTGCTTAAATTAAATGGACCGAAATTCAGAATAAATTTATTTCTTTTCAATTTTTGACAAAAGAAAAGAAAATTGAAATTTTTATGAATTTTATGGAAACAACTATTTTTTATTTGTTTTTATTGTGGTGTTCAAATATTGTATATGTATATATATATATATATAAAAAAAAAATATAAAAATATTTTCGTAACCCCCCCTCGAAATTTTGGTCTAGATACGGCCCTGCACCTACATATGGTAATTTATCTTACATGAACTATGTGTCGTTGTTTAGCGTATCATTGCGCATTATATAAATGAAAGAATATACGAGTGAAATTTTTTACCCACCGTATTTTTAACAATCGACTCGGCAACGAACAACAATTAAAAAAGCGGAACAAAGAGGCTTTTTCAAAATTGGAGTAAACAATCAGGGATGCGGGAATAGGGGGAAAAAAATAATGATAGGAAGACAAGTAGAAATTATAGCAACAGAATGCAACAATTTATAAAAATGATGCGTGAAGAATTAACCGTAAAATTCAGAAATAAATAACACACAAAAAAAAAAGAAGAAAGAATTAAAAACGAATAGTAAAGAAAATTTTAATATCCTAACTATTTTTAATAATTATAAAATGTAAAAAGTGTTAAAAAAATACACCGACTTTAAAATTTACTATAAACATCTAATAGAAGCGCGCTAAAAAGTAAAAAATAATTATTCGATAAAAATATATTTCCGAGTAATATACATAACATTAACTTTTTGAGGTTGCCGTGAAAATCAAACATTGGAATAATATACTAATTAAAAGCTGCATTAAATTTTCTTCTAGCTATTGTAATTTTAATTCGGCGCCTACTCTAATAAGTATCAATGTTATGTAAGAATTATCACAAAACCTTCTTTAAAGAAGGGGAAAATATATGATTTTTTATCGAATAATTATTCTTAGTGTATTTTTATTGGTAAATCTTATTTTTCTTGCTAAAAATCAACCTCTTTAAAAGTAACAAACTTGGTTAATGCCGTTATGGGGCGAATTAAAATTCATCTACTTTATTCGAAGTTACATTTCCGCTATTAATTTCTTAAAATTACGTTTTCTGACGTATTAATAAATAAAAAAAAATCATCTAAAAAAGGACCACATTTTTTTTAACATTTATTTGAATGACTACAGAATATCTGTGTTTGCCGATACTCAACGATGTACCCATCACATGGTACCATCGCTAATTGGTACACTCTGGAACGAACAAAGAATCATTGAATTAATAAAAAAGAAGAAAAAAAACGCGACGAACCGTAATCTTCTTTTTGGAAGTCGGTGCATTTTAAGCCTAAAAAATGAATTAATTAAATGGCGATATACGCGAGCGAAATAATGGTAGCGACTACAGCGGCGAGAATACATCGGCGGTTAGCTACAACTGGAAATAATCAGAAATAATTATGCCCAAAAGAATGCATTTATATTGCACGATAATGTGTCCATTTAACGCGTATTTTTCGATATAGACCGTTATTTAAGTTACCTGTGTTTGCACGCCTCAGGGTCGGCTAATTCACACAAACTTCTTCTCCCCTTACTTCCCACACCGTTCCAATTATTCAAACAACGCCATCACACCGTAAATAAATCTCAACCATCCCCTTTCGCTCGATATCTTTCTCTCTCTGAACTCTGCCCCCTCCTTTTCTCTCTTTCATATTGCTCCCGAAGCTCCGTTCCCATTTTTCACCGTGCTACACTACGTTTCGAAAATACTCTTTTAGCAGCAGACTACTTACTCAATACGTGTGTCCTATCTAGGTTTTTCTTGTTTATTTATAATAGTTTCTTTCCACACTTGCTCAATTTAAACCTTCCCTCGACATTTTAAATGCCCAATCCCCATCACCTTTTGTTGCCGTAATATCCATCGCGTTAACAAAAACCTTTCAGATTTCTTATACATATATTTCAAACGGCTATACCATACGGTGGCTACAGTCAGAGATGATCAGATAACTTATCCCTCTCTATATACACTTCGTACTATGTCATTCGTAAAAACACACTTTCCGTGGCTGTAGTTAGGCTTCCTTCAAAGTTCAAACTTCCATTGCACTAGTGTATTTTTATCAGAACCACCGCAATTCGAAATTTCATATTCAGAGCTCGACATTTAAAACATTCACACTATCAAGAAGTCTAAAAAAGAAGAAAATCATCAATTCCGTCCGTACGTATCTTCTCAGTATTATTACGTACTATATATGCAGCATAAATATGTGTTTAATAGCGAAATTCTATGTAAACAATGCGGAAAAACTGCCTTTATACCGAACGAATAAACCAGCCAGCAGCGAATCATGTTACACGCGGAGGAGGCACTTTCGTAAATTACCGAAATAAAAGAGGACGTGATTCGATGAAATTCGACTCTCACGACACAGACTTAATTATCGACGAACATTAGCGAATATTATTCATCGGGCGCAATAAATTAAATACCTTCTCGCCGGAAAAATATCATTTTTCTTTCACCTATCAATTACTTAAGTAGTATGCTCCGCTGAAAGATAATAAATATCGAAGAAAAAATTTATATTTTATTAAGCTTTCTTCTTTTTTTCTCTAGCCTCAGCGCCTTGCTTTTTCCTTTTTGACAAAATTTATTTCTTTTCCGCTTTATTCTTTTCTCTCTCTCTCTCTCTCTCTTTTCCGTGAATTTAGCTGCCACACATTTGGCTAATCTATATAATAATCGCATAGCGTGCGCAAGTTTACCGAATTAGATAAGGGGTGAACGGTAACGACTTATGCCGACGACTAGGAGGAGGTGGATATCGCTGATCAAGAATGGCAGCAGGGAGGCCGGCTTCATCCACGTCGCTGCCTATCAGCGGGGTAGTAACAAAATGAGGCTAAAGGAACAGAATGTTTATATAGTTCGGAGGTAAGGAGTGCTGCTCGCCAACCCCGGTCTTTGCTTCGCGTCAGCTTTGTCTTATTTCATCTGGAGTAATATATCTTGGAAAACATGCAAACTTTCTTACCGCTACTATAATCAACGTACTAACCCGCGCCCGTCTGTCCACTTCCTATGCACCGCCACCTCCGCCGCCACCTTCTTCTATATATATTTTTATAACATGCAATCTTTCCCCATCGCCGAAACTCTAAATTCAACAAAAAACGACGACAATAATAATACCAGTACTACTAGTAGTATTAGTAATAGTATTAGTAATAGTGTTAGTAGTAGTGGTGGTAGTAATAATAATAATAATAATAGTAGCGATAAAAAAAGAATAAAATTCATCATTATCGAAGAAAAATGTACACACGCGGTACGCTACAATTTGGTCGATGAATTTCAACGAAATCGTTACTAAATGTAATGCGCATTGGGCTCTCCGTTTATCCAGTGTTTAAGTTTTGTCCGTGTTTCGATTAATTCGAGAGCGTTCGATTCCGATTAATTCGAGAGCGTTAAAACACCTTCTTCGACGAGCACTAGCCGTTCAGCGATGATGCACGTTATCGTTCGCAATTCGCTGAAACAAACGTGCGTCTCGATAAAATTTCGATTTGTTTCACGCTAATTAATTCGAAAGTTGACGCGAGAACATGTCATCTTCGGTAGGCGGTAAAAAATCTTCATCGTCGACAACAGCAGCAGCGAGCAGCAAGCAAACTGCCGACGATAAATCTTCAGCTGGCAGCAGTACCCCGAAAGAAGACACGCTTATAACGACCGAGAAAAGAGACTCGATCAAGGGTTTGTAACTTTTATTACTATCATTTCAGCAAAATAAGATAAACTCCCGCATTTGCAATCACACAGATAGTATTTGTTACCTTCAGTGTTAACACGTGGAGCTCGTGAATTTTTTTCTTTGACTTCTTTGAATACTTTGACTACTTGGTTGAATTCTTTGACTTTGTTCGAATTATTTAAGACAAAACCGGTTTTGAAGTAAGTTATAGTCGAAGCATAAAAGTACAATGCGATTATATGCTATTTTTTTTTTTTTTTTTTTTTTTGATATAAATAGTGTATTTAGAAAAGAAAAAAGCAAAAAAAAAAAAAATGTGTATAAAGGTGCAACTAGTGTGCTTAGATCAGAAGTGATGTGCGTGTTTAGCTAAAATAACGTATTAATAAATATACATAGAATCGTGTGTGTGTATTGTAGTTTCCTGCAAAATGTACTTAAAATAAGGTGGTAAAAGGATGAAAACCATAGTCTACTCATGTTGATAGATGAGTTTTTCAAAGTATAACTTAAAAACATTATCGCAATGATGATTTAATTCTTTTTGACTATTTACCGGAAGTGCATAAGATAGAAAAACACGCCATGCTCCATTTGCGGTTTCACGATCGAATTTGAGTTTACGGAGTTAATAGTGTGTATTAGTTTCCGTTTATGAACTTCCTGCGAATCGCATACTTCGTATAAAATAGGAGATTTGTAGAATTTTCTCAAGTGATGATTAGAGATTGGGAGCTGTTAATGTTATATTTCGATCTAAGATCAGTAAGAAACCTGCGGTATAATCTAATATAAAATTCTGTACGGACGGAAATTTGCGTTGTAAAATCGGGTGCTTTTCAGAAACTTAAATACATCTTTTCGGTATTTTTTATTAATATCATCTCGGAGCAAATATTTAAGTCCATTTAACTAACACCCGACTTTAGACAATTTTATAGGTGTTTGCTTTAATCAAGTTGCGAATTGCGGACGTTAAATTTGTTTGCTTTTTTTTTCATATTCCAGTTTGGTTACGCTACTGCCTTGTATACTGCGAACTGAAATGTGGATCTTTTAGCAATCATCATTAAGCTAGACTATCTTTTTTTTTTTCGTTCTATAATTCTTTCGCATCGACTGATTGCTTTAAAAATGTAAGTTAGCCGATTTAGATTCGTTAATTTGGTATTAATTAGCTCGCAGATTATTTTAATAACGATATTCAGATGACAGTTGCAGTTTCTTTGTTATTTACGAGTAAATTAAAAACAATTCGTAATTGGACCCGATTTTTAAAATTTACAATTTCACTTTCGGTGTCGGTATTTGGAAAATGTTACACACATTGAGATTTAATGGAAAAAAGCGGGAATAGATAGATAATAAATTCCTTTCGACTTTGAAATAATGTTAACGACAATAAATATTGAAACTCAATCCTCCGGTGGTTTATTTCATCGCTGTAAATTTAGATTTTAACGAGAAATATTATTTATACTTAGTGTAAACGATTTTAGGAAGATAAAATAATGTAAAAGTTCTTCTCCAGAAAGAACGTTACAAATTTATTATTATTAAAATAAACTAACAACACTCGAATTCGTATTTTAAAATCATTCGTCATTTTTACGAGTTCCGTGGTTTTCCAACTCCATTCGCGAATATTTCTCGTTCGAGATCGATCTGCTACATTTCTTTCGTTCTCCATCTTTTTAATAATAAATCGTTCTTAGCGGTTTATATTTTATCCTTCTAAATATAAACATGTCTCGAATATCTTAATACACGTGTTCACTTTTGGATTTTGCTAATCAGTTCTTTCCTTGTATACCTACACCAGTTGTAATATTATTTGATATTTTTTTTGCATACCTGATATACAGAATATTTTCTTCTTGCTCAACTTGACAACTGTTTGTCAAAAATGTAACAACTTCAAAGCGTTCTTTTATAAAATATATTATCTTTTCGTCTGAACGAATGTGGTATTTAGCATAGCCGATTATTTTAAGTATTATTTCGGCTGTCATGATTCACGCGAGATATTATAAACTTTTTAAATTTTTTTTTTATACTTACTAATTACTATTTCCTTACTATTGCGAATTATCGTAAATTTCGTCATAGCTTAAAGAAAAAAGAAAGTTATTAAATGGATATCGCGGTACACCACAGTAGAAATATCAAAATAAGGTACCTAAAAAATAAAATCTAAATGTTGTTTTATAAAGTTTACAAAAATTTACAAAAAATACAGTGTACCAATTGTTTTTTTTTTTTTTGGTAAATTATTGACATATTACTTGAACTCTTTATTAATTACATATAAGCAGGTGAGCAGCCGTCCGGAATTACCTCCAAACCAGGTAGTGCAGGATCGAGTCGAGATCTATCATTCAGAATATTACAATTATGTCAAAGAAGCGAATGGCCTCCGGTGGAACAAGCTTTAAAAACGTTAGAAAAACAAATTGCAGCTGGCGGAGATGATATTAATTCCACACCGTTGGCAGGTGTGGCTGATACGGTATTGTTTTTTTATATATAAAATCTCTAAACTCTGCTATAAAAATTCCTTCATTAAGTCCCGTGTATTCAGAACTTTCTGAACTGGCGAATTAAATTTAATTTTTTTGACCCGAAACCATTAAAAAAAGAGAGAAAAAATCGAATTTTGTACAACTTTGTACTTGAATAAATTTTTTCCCATATATTATCCAAAATATAAATAAATAAATAAACTCAGCCTATAAAGAAATTCAAAAATATCGCAGCTGATGATTTTGTAGCCGGGAACATTTGAAAATCGTCGATAATACGTCTGTTTTACAACATACTCTTTATAATTTCTTTTTCCCCATCTGGTCCGTCGTCTTCATTTGTTTTTTTTTTTTTTTTTTAGCGATATCAACTCTTTTGAGAATGTCTGAAGCGTATTATATATTTTCATGTTTTTTATCAACATTTTTCTATTTTCTACTACCTCATGCAACACCCTTGAGCTTCACACTTTCTTTGTCACTTGATTCCCTTCGTTCGTCACCGTTTATCTTCATTTCCGCATTCTAATTTATACCCTTTTCGCTTTTCTTTCCAAGGCCGTGTCTACAGGGGGGGGGGGGTCTGCCCTCCCCACGCGCATTAGAACTGAAATAGTTATTAAAAATGCACAAAAATCGGAAAAAAATCAAAAATTTAAAATAAATATTGATGAATTTTTGGAGTGTTCTTACCTTTAAAAGAAAATAGAAAAAATATGCTTCATATTTTTAGCAGTACTTCATTAATATCTTAAGGAAAAACTTTTTATTACGAGTATAATCAATAACATATGTAATTTTTATTAATATGTTCATATACGAGGTAATTCATTTATTTAAATTATTAATATATAAATCAAAATGATGGAAATTATTAATAGTATGCGGATATTAGTGAAAAATGTATTGTTACTTATAAAATAAATATGCGAAGAAAATTTTCTGGGCACAGGTCTGAGTCATCCAAATCATATTCTGAGCGCGCAACACTTTAACTCCTTTCTTACGGTAGTAATCCAATATCGTTCTCCTAAAGATGGTGTTAATTTTTATGTGCTTTATCAAATATTTTGCCCTCACTTTTTCCTATTTTTTTTTTTTTTTTTTTAGACGGTGTAAAAAGAAGTTTCCAAGTATTCCGCGCAACAAGAATTAAAGACCGAACAATAACCCTTAATAGAAATATCGCATTATTATTATCTCTCGCCGACCACTTCACTTGCAGTAACAGTTGTAGCAGCAATTTAGTTTCCCGTTCCCTTTTAAGATAACTTCATTCGCAGCTTTGCATGGAATGTTAAAGATCTAGTTCTCTATGAGGGGGGATTCTTTATTATCCAAAATAATACAAAAATGTATTAATTCACCACAGTGCAACTGAGTATTCAAAAAATCGAATAAACTTTTAACTTAATGACCTGAACGACATATTTCATAATTTACTCGATCGATGTGTTTTCTCACACAGTGCATTGTATAAAGTTTTTTTGTAACATTTCATTGGTATCTATTTAATCTTTAAACGATAACGTTCCGACCATATGGCGTTAAAGCAAAATATCGATACAGCTTACGACGTTTTGGACTAGTAACGTTTCGGTCTCCAGATTAATTCAATTCGATGCTGACGATATTCCACAATTAGTTAATCAAGCTCAATTTTCAAATTGAGGATAAAATAAAATGTTTAGAAACTTAAATATAATTCATTCTTCAAATCGGGAAATTCTGAATACTTTTTTTTTTTATTTCATCTTGAAACAATTAGCGATAAAAATTTACCTCTTATTAATAATAAAATTCTAATTATTTCGCAGTGTTTAGGCTATTCAAAAAACAATTTCCGAGAATATTCGCTTGCAGTTTATTAAAAAAGATTTCGCACGATTTACATATTTCTAATTAAAATTACGAAAAAAGATGTTGCACACTTTAAAAAAATAATAATTGACTAAAGTTTTCACAAATGGAGTAAAACAGAAATTAAATTTAAATTGCTCAAAATAGTTATTTGAAATTATTATATCGAATCAGAAAAAAGAGATTTGATCCCCATTCGTTAAAACCTGCTTAGATGAAAAATTATTCTCGACTTTTACATAGATGCGTTGAAAATAAATACGAGAAGATGCGAGACGTCCCAGCATATTCAAACTTGCGAACTAAATCAACAATCTAGATCTATTTTGATTAATTCCAATGCGTCTGCTGAATTCTAACTGCAGTAAAAATTCCAATCATTACGATTATGTTTAGTATCTTTAGGGATGTGTAAAAAGTTCTTCTTTTAAGCAAATATACTTGCGTTATTTTCTGATTTTTTAAATCCGCTTATCACGGCGGAAAATAATTATTAGATCAAGATCAATTAATTTTTCAAAAAAAGAAAAAAATTTATCGAAATAACGTGCTAAGCGAATGCATAATAATATCCCGATTTCGAATGAAACGAAATTGCTTTTTTTAAGCAACGTACGAGTAATGAATTTTTAAAAACTTTCGATTTAAAAAAAAATAAATTCATTATTTTGTAAGGAAATTAATTGTTAATTCTTGAAATATTTTTATGATGCAGTAATTATTATACTTGAAATAAATGTTAACAAAGGGGGAAAAAAAGCAACAGTGAAAGCACGTCAGTACTGAACAAAATTCGCTTATGCCGAATCAAAATAGTTATGTCGAAATTTGACAGTTCTACCTGAATATTGCCATTGCAAGAGCATTACATACAATTATTCGCGGGGCAATACTTCATTGCACAAATTTTTACCGGCATTATCAAAAATATTCCTGTACATAATGAATAATGATCATAGCAAAAACCGTTTAACTGGAGAATAGTATCCAGACACACACCATTCCAATCATTTAAGAGGAATTAAAAGTTGAGAAATTTCGTACATCAAACCTGCAGAAGAGAAAAAAATGCCGCATTTAGCTGAATGCAAAGAGCGTTTTTAATTTTCAGATATTTATTTTTAAGAAGCCATCGGTCTCCGTTTACGTGTTAAATGATCGTTTAAATTCGTTTTGTGCATATTTTACAACGATAAAACACTTACCTATTTACCATAGCGATCATTTTATTTCGATTTTTTACATATAATCCACGTTTACAGTGGTAATCATTTTATTTTAAATCAGTTAATAACCCCCCCCCCCCCCATTCGGATGTGCACAAGTACATCATGGATATATATGTCTTCTGGCTGCTACGAAATCATAAAATTTCGTAACAATTTTTCGTGACAGACAACATTTCAGATTGAACCTAACCGTAAAACATATCCATGTTAAAAACCCATTAAAAACAGTGATATAAAATAAACTACAAAAATTACAATAAATATCATTATAATGGCCAAAGTAGCAGAAAATGTTTTAACTATACTAACGTTAAATAGCTAAAACTGAAAAAAGCAATTAATAAAGAGAAAGAGTTTAAAATATAAACCCAAAACTAAAACCACTTCATTGATATATACTGATGACAACGTCATTCTTGCGACAGGGGCAATATGAAAAAAAAATGTTAAAAATTCGTTATATGTAATTGAAATCGTAATAAAAATTGCTACGCAAACCGCAGAATAATTTAAAAGGAATCACGTCACCTATTGATTTTACTTTTCTATAAGTATTATGCAGAACAATTATCATCTGGGGGTACAAAGGGTGTCCCCATGAGGAGAACTGATGAATCAAACATGTATACATATATAAGTAAAAGTATAAGTCCTACACCATTGATAAGGTATCATGGATTGTGTAATTAAGCTTTTCATAATGTACAAAGCCTAATGGATCTAAGGAGAATACTGGGGGGCCAGTTCCTTTCTACATTTGGATTATACGCCTTTACCTTCCTCCAGATAATTCTCTGGTGTAACCAATATTAAATTTCAGATTTATAGACCTGGGAGTGACTTCGATCCGGAACGAGACAAGTCTCGATAACCTATGACACCTCTGGTTTGGTATATATGTATATATAATAATTGGCTTGAGATTCAAAAAATTCGATACGAAAAACTTTTCAGATTGAATTTTAAAAACGAACTAAGAATATGTAAGAAATGTTGAAAAATTAAACTTCACACAATAAGGACAGGATTATTAATAATGGAACAACCAATAGCAAACACAGATTAAAAATAAACATTAACGATATTATTAGTTAAACAAAGAATTTATTTCATGTGATGAGAAATCAGAATATCTAGAATAAAAATACAGTAATAACAGAGTAATTTAAATATAAAAATACGTTACTGACTTTACTTTTATTATAAATAGTAACTTTTTCCATCTCCGATCACTTCATACTTTCTTGTCAACTTCAACTCAGTGAAATGGAAGATAGGTTTGTGTAACTTCTAAAATTATAAGCGATTTCGGGTTTTTAAAATCAATTTAGGTTTTTCAAGTATCGCGAAAACTTACACTTTTATATAAAACATTTTCTCTTTATATATATTAACACAGATGTGTAAATAGACGAGTGTTTTACGGGGGGGGGGAGTTAAATTTTAATCTCATCATAAATTATGTGTACAAAAGGCAGAGGAAGAACAAGACAAAGCTAGTGATGACACTAAATAAACCGAGCAGAGGAAACCACTGAATTGGAAATGGAGCAAATTGGAAAAAGCTTGCAAACGTTATAAAGATATATTTGAAGAGTTAGAAAATCAATTAATAAACTAGGTAAGAGATAAGATGTCGCAATAAGAGCTGGAAGTGGGCAGGTAGATTGGATAAAAATGAAAAGAAGGACGAAAAGATGAAACTATATATTTTGCTATACAAATGTCCCCAGATCCTCTCTTTTATGTAATAATGAGCACGAGCATAGAATCTTCATACAACTGGAAGTCGACACTTGTGCTAACTCGAGAAATGAAAAAGAATCGACGAGGTCTCAATAAGAATCACTTTCCAGTCTCCTGGACACCGCCGGCGTAACTGAGTAAACGGAAGTAGCGCATAGCAGCAACCCACCCCAGTCAGAGAGTACCATCAACACGGACGAAATAAACCCAAATAATCCAAATGAAGACTTGGAAATGGAGGTGAGACCACAGATACAGACCCTCTAAAACGGCCCCAAGTCCCCCCAGAAGCGCTTACCGACCCGACACCTTTATCATTTCCTGCCCAGCCGCCGGCCGACTCCCTACGACAAGCGACCGGCTGAAGAAGAAAAATCTCCATCAACAGAGACACGCACAGAATAGCCAACTGCAGAGCCAATTGACGGGCCGAACGCCCCTTTAACTCAGAGCAACCACCGTTCATAATGGGGCTTGAAGAATTTAAGACGTTTATCAAAACAGTAGCTACTCACCCGAAGTACATTACATATGCAGCCAATTACACAAAGAGTTACGATGAACTAATACACACGCTCGCAAACAGTCAAACCCTTATCACCGCTATAGACATCAAAAGTCGTTGCTCCCGAATCATCAGAAAGTTATCGGAACGGTATACAACAACGTCCGAAGACGGGCAGCGTCCTCATGAAAACAGCAGCGCCAATGAATAGTAACCCCGTTTTCATAAATACGAACAAGATGACTGTAAATTCGTGTATAATTCAATGGAACTGTCGTGGTTTTACCAACAACCCGACTGAACTGATTCAGCTGATCTCTTGGCACTGCCCGTATGCGATATGCTTACAAGAAACGCATCTGAAAGCAAGTGATCAACCAAAGGTGTAAAAAATTATCGTCTGTTTAGGTGTGATAATACCCAAAGGGGGAGAGCAAACGGGGGCGTACTATCTTTTATTCACAACTCCATCCCTGTGTACCCTGTCAGCCCCAATTCGTCCCTTCAGGTTGTTGCAGTCTCTATCCGTGCCTCCCTGCTATCCAATACACTAGTAACACTATGTAACTGCTATATTCCCCCTAACAGTATGAGCAGCCACCAGGAACTTGAGTCCATCATTTCATAACTACCTAAACCGATGATAATATTAGGCGATTTTAATGCCCACTCGCCAATCTGCGGATCATCACACTCAAACAAACATGGAGCATCTATTTCCAAACTACTGCTAGATAAGAATTTTTGCTTGATCCCACAACCGTATCCCACACATTTCAATTTCTCATTTCCCCTACACAGCGCTCCATCCCAACCTAGAGGCTCTTGTTCTACCTGATCTCTGTTCTAGCGATCATTTTCTGATCTAAATAAGTATCACGAATCTGAATCTCATGTCCTATCTTCTCCTTTCCGCTATGAGGGACTCTTGTCCGTCCTTACCACATCATCTCCTTCTGCTCCTGGCTTGGACGGCCTTTCTTTCCTTATTCTTAAAAAATTCTCTCCCTCCTTGCTGCTCTCCCTTCTGAATATTTTCAATTCCTTCCTACTCTCTGGTTTTACTCCTCAGTCTTCTTGGAACGACTTCTTAGTCATTCCAATTCCTAAAAAAAATCATTTTCGTTTCGTCGTATCTTCCTAGTATCATATCTGCGCAAACTCTTTGAAGGCTTAATAAACAACCGTCTTGTTTGGTGGCTTGAACATAATAATCTAGTTCCTTCAAATATGTTCGGTTTTCTCCCTGGGCTTGGCCCAGTAGATTGTATCAGTTACTTCCTTGCAGATATCTATAAATCCTTCCTATCAAAGAAATTTACTGTCGCTTCTTTTGTCAATGCCTGTCTGCATTTGGTAATGTGTATCTTCCCTTTGTGGGCTCCAAATTCCTCTATCTTAATTTCCCTCTGGTTTTTATCACTCTTATACTCAACCTCTTTCAACATAGAACTCTTTATCTATCTTCTCCTTCTCTTTAAACCTTCAGATGCGTCTATCTTGGGCTTCCCCAGGGTTCCTGCCTAAGCCCCACTCTTTTTAATATTAACTTCTTCGATATTGTTTCTCTTCCTATTCCCTCTTTCTTTTCCCTTTTTGCTGATGACATTTTAGTTTACTTCACCTCTGATGATCTGTCATCATTCACTGTCCCTTCTTAGCAATGCTCTCTCTACTCTCCATCTCTTTCTCCGTCCAAGTCTTCCTGCATAATTTTTTCTCTCCGCCCCTTTAATCGTGCTTTCATAAACATCAGTGTATCTAGTATTCCTATTCCGACTGCTATTATTTAGGTCTTTTCTAAAATAGTCGCCTTACATTTCATGAACATATTAATTATATCTATAATTCCTCGATTAAAAGACTCAATCTCCTCAAATCTTTATCTGCGCTCAGAAGGAGTGGCGCCCCGAGAATTCTTTTAATTCTATACAAATCAATTATTCGGTCCAAACTCGACTATTGTTCCTTCCATTTATGGCAATGCCTCCAAATCTCTCTTTCGAAACTTGACGCAATTCAAAATTCCTGCCTTGGTCTATGCATTAGCGCTTTAAAATCTTCTCCTATTCCTGCGATTCTATCCGAATCTTCCACTCAACCTCTTTCCGTTCGCTGTTCACTCCTCAGTTATAGATTTTTAATAAAACGCCTCCTCATTTTGTCATCCAATATTATTCCTTCCCATCTTCATATCAAAAATCACTGGCGCTCGGCGCCTCATAGAATTCCGATTTTATCGCATATAGCTGCTCCAATTTTTTTCCCTAAGTTTCTTCTTATATCAATTTTTCCTTCCTCCCAATCCGAGCTGATTCTTCCTCTCACAATTTAGCAAAATTTCGAATTCCTTCAGCTGTTGGACTCTTCTTTTCCTTCACATGTCTTAATCTTCTCAGATGGCTCCAAGAGTATAGAGGGCGTGGGTGGTGCGTATACGTCTCGTACGTTCCTGCACTCTGAGTCTTTCAGACTTCCTTCTTTCTACTCTATCTTCTCGGCCGAATCGATTTCATATCCCCTACAAGTGGGGTTCACAAATTCCTGATCGTTTCCGATTCCAAAGGCGTTCTTCAAGCCATCTCCTCTCCTCCTTCACATTCTTCTGACGGTATCGTCCTCTCTATTCGATCTCTTGTCTCCTTTTTGTTCTCGTCCCATTCCATTCTCCTGAACTTTCTGTGGGTTCCTAGTCATTCCAATATTGCGAGCAATGACTCAGCTGACTCTTCAGCTCGCTCAGCCGCCCGCATTTGTCCTTTCCGCGACTCTTTCCCTGCTTCAAACATTCTTTCTCTATCACGCTCTAATCATTCCAGACTTTGGCTAGACGTGTATCCATCTTTATGCTCTAATCATTATTCATACTACCGTCTTATTCAACCGGTTCCTCGTTTCCTGCCTTGGTTTCATTCTATTCCTGTCTGTCGTCGTTCCACGGTTGTTTCCTTAATTAGACTCAGAATCAATCATTCTCTCCTCCCTTCTTCTCGCTTTCGTTTTTCTATAGCTCTTTCTCCTTTCTGATCTCTTCATGTTTCTGAGCCTCCTTGTATTTGTGATTTAAATCATATCCTTTTCGAATGTTCTGCACTTCTTTCTTTACGCTCAACTTTTAGCTTTGGGTCTTCCTACTCTGTTTAACGCTTCCTATATCCCTTCCTTCCCATTGCCTTTTGTTATTCCGTTGCTGCTGTCCTTTGACTTTTCTATTTCCGACCGCCTGGTTATTTAGCTCTATCTTTTAATTTTTCATGTTGTGTTGGGTTAAGGCCGTTGGGGCGCCAAGGGTAGGAAAAAGCAAAAAGCAAAAAAAAAGGATTATGGCCTTCGTTAGAACGAGTGGTTTGAACGAACATATATAAGTTACCTCCATATATGCGCTGTAATGACCTTAGTAGTTACGAACGGCAATTATAAAAAAGGCGAGAAGGATAATTTAAAAAAAATTGCCGAACTAATTTTGTTTAATCCATGTAAAGTAGAATAGACAAACGAGTTAAAGGGAAATGATACGATTAATAAATATCCGTTCACGAGATCTATATATGTTTTTAACGTTATCTATTATCTGTATTTGCCGGGAAGTTACAATGTACCAATTAGATTTTAAAGAAGTTATCATGTATTTTCAGTTTGAAATAAAAAAGAAATATAGTTTAATCGCGAGATTATGTACACGAAGAATGCATAGATTTGAAATATATCGATGAAGAGAAACCAAGGAGGTGTAAACCTAGAAGAAAAGACAGAAATGAGCTATCAACATACAAATATAAAAGCGATGCTGCGAACCGAATGGGAAGATAATACTGGAAATTTAAGAGACTGTTTGTTATAAGTACAGTCCGTTGATCACTGGTATTGTTCATTAGTTTTGCGTTGATATTCCTTTCGAACTGGACCGTTCCGAGGCTTTGTTCAAGTACTAAAAATTATAATTCGTAATTCTGTCTGCTTTTAAAGCGATAATTTAACGGCGTTTCTTCCGCGTCATTAATAAAGAACAAACATTAATCAAGAATAAACAAAGATTTATTATAAAGAAGGCTTCTATCAGTTTGATATTATTAAACGAAGATTCCGAACAGTGTAATTATAATAAATTTGTCTATACAATTTAAATTTGTTGTATTACGGAAAATAAATTATGCAATACGATCGATTTTTCAACTTACAAATGGTAGAATTTTTTTTCCGTTAGTATTTAATGCGAAATAATTTCCAAAAGGTATACACCGTAGCGGAAGAATACGTTTTCGATGTAAATATTAATCTAATTTAAACAACAGCATAATTTTAATTCAATGTAAATACGATAAAACTACGGACGATTCGCATCCGCCTTCTATTACCCTAGTGGGGGTGGGGCAAAAGTATATCGAATTATGTCGAGTCTTCTTACATGGTAGAATTATGCGTCATAAATATGGCAATAGGATACATAAAAAAAAAAAAAGACTGTATCCAGAAAATATTGATACTAACGGATTCCGCGGCAGTATTAAAAAATTAAAACGGATATTCCCCGAAAAAATTACTAATTTAGAAATAAAAGTCAGGAAAATAGTAAATAGATTAAAGGAACAATGAACCTTTGTTGCATTTTAAGTGGATCCGGGCACGCGTTGGAATCCACGAAAACGAAATAGCTGATTGTTTGAAAGGTCTGAGAATTATACAATAAAACAAAGTTGGTTATAAAAGAATATTTATTAAAACAGCGGAAGGTATATCATACAGAGAATCCATTCAGTACAAAAGTCATATGCTAATCTGAATAAATCGATTGTTAGGCATCCGTGGTTGGGATACACCATAGATAGAGACTGTATATAACAACAATATTACGCTGAATTCGGACATCATCGTGCTTTGTCTGATCTTGCACGTTTGGGAATAACAGATAGCACAGTGCGTGTGATTATTGTGGTTTTGCGCGGATCGTTAGAGCATATAGTTTAGGGCAATGCATCAAATTTGAACAAAGAAGGAAAACTTTATTGCTACCAGACCAAGAAACATTACCTTTAACAACACAACAAACAGTAGTAGCTCAACCAAATACAGCCTCTAGTGTAGACAATTTTATCAATTTTTAGAAGATAATTAAATAGTCATATAAAATGGAAAACAAGAATAAGAGCAAGAGTAGGCTTGCCCGGTGGGGAGGGGGGCAAACAAAACGAAATATTTTACAAAATCTACATTCTTTTTTCCAATTTTATCACTTGTGGCAGAGTAAATTTACAATACATTAGTGTCAATCTAAAAATGTATAGATCGACAACAACCAGTTTATGCGTGCTTCATTGATTTCGAAAAGGCTTTCGATAATGTTAAATATAAAAAACTATTAGACTTACTTACAAAAACAGATTTAGATAGTAACGATATAAGAATAATTATGAATTTATATTGGAACTAGTCGGCTCAAGTGAAAGTTAATCAACAGCTCACAGAAGAACTAGAAATTAGGAAAGGAGTCCGACAGGGATGTATACTTTCACCGCTACTGTTTAATTTTTATTCGGAGCAGATATTCAAAGAAGCATTAGATCAGGTTAAAAAAGAAATAAAAATAAATGGGGTAATAATAAATAACATAAGATATGCAGATGATGCGGTGTTATTAGCAACAAGTATGGAAGACTTGCAACACTTAGTGGATAAACTATAGTTGCCAAGAATATGGTATCAAAATAAACACCTCTAAAACCAAAATAGATTATAAATAATAAGGAAATAACAACTTCAAAAGAAATAATAGTAAATGCACGGCCAATACTACAACGGGTAAATAGAATAAAATACTTAGGATATTGGAGTAATGATAAATGGGACCATCTGACTACACCATTAAAACTCGAATTGAAGTAGCAAGAAGCGCATTCCAGAAAGTACGAAATTTGGTGTATAATAGGGAACTGCCGCTAACAACCAGATGGAGAATAACTAAATGTTATGTGCTTCCGGTGCTAATGTACGGGATGGAAACTTGGACACTAAAAGCGGCATCCATAAACAGATTACAAGCATTTGAAATGTGGCTGTACAGAAGGATATTAAAAATATCATGGGTCGTTAAAGTTTCCAATAAGGAAGTGTTGCACAGAATGAAAAAGGATAGAGAATTGATATAAAAGGAAGAAAGTTGCAATACCCCTAGGACATATAATTAGAAGTAATAAATATGAGCTATTACAAACTATCCTACAAGGGGAAATATTGAAGGGAAACGGGGCCGAGGAGGAAGAAGAAGAACGGGCTGGATTAAAAATATATAGTGGAATGGTTGAATATCAGGAAAGTTTCAGAAGCCTTAAGGATAGCCGACAATAGAGAACAGTTTCGTCATATGATAGTCAACCTCCTTCGAGGAGAAGGCACCTGAAGAGAGAGAGAATGTCTAGCTGCTCTATGCATCTTTGCTGGCGAAGTAATTGTTTAAGATTATTACTCTTAAAAAGTAGTGAAACAAAAACGTGTTTTTTGAAAAAAGAACACCGACTTCAAGATTTATCATGGAAATGTAATAAACCCGCTGCAAGCAGTCAGAAATAATTGCATTTCATAAGAAAACAATAATACGATTTTATTTTTTCGTAAAATATATCTTAAGGGGATATTATGATTATTTTTAAACCACGTCAGGGTAGTCATTAAAGTCAGAGTATCAAATTCGTAGTGCAAGAATTAAAAAATCGCATTAAATATTCCTGATGTTTTCAATACTGATTGGTAGATGATGTGTCGTTATGCTATTTGCGTATGGTTTTTTAATTGTTGTAATTTTATTTGGCGCTGAATGCAAAAATTACTCAAAAATAATCATAATATATACTTTAAAGTGTATTTTACTTTAAATTATACGATTTTCTTATCGAGCGATGATTTTTTAGTTTTTAGTGTGCTTTCATTAAACTTTTAGAGTAAAGGACCGTTTATATCTACAGACATCGAGCGTGCCAGGCAAAATAATTTATTTCTATACAGTGTGTATTAATGTATTTATATGTATCGTGACACGGTCGCGCAGACGCCGACAGACACGGGTCGTGCCCGACCAATAATTTCGAAAAGAGTATTTTGTCTGCGCGGTTCATGTCTGTACGCGTCTGTGGCTACCTGCCGGGCAGTGTGAATAGAGTATCGGGACCGTGCAGACTTCTTTTGTTTTCTTTTTGCCATGGATAATGAAAAGCTCAAAGAAATTAATGGTAAGAAAATATAAATAGCTTTGGTGTCTGTCGATGTCTGACACGGCACACTTCTGTCACGTTAGATGTAAATAAATTATGTCTGTCGGTGCCTGCCACGCTACTTGTCTTAAACGCACCTTGTCTATAGATATAAACGGTTTTTAAATCTTCAAGTATCGGTATTTTTTCTCTCAAAAAACTATTTTATTTCGCAATTTTTAGCGTAAATATTTTTGAGTATGGCGCTACTTTCTGCATTTATAAAGCTGCGTATCGGTTAAAGAGTATAACATTCAAATTCTGCCAGTGACGACTTTGTAAACGGCGCTTTACGGATTTCAAATTTATTGACTTTATTTTCCTATATATATTTCCATATGGTAAATAATATTAATAATACTTTAAATCACTTTAAACAGGGTTCATATTTTCTCTATATTCTAATGAAAACTTTCTAGCTATATTGAGCAGAGAAGATACATCTTTAAGGAGACTCCTTTTGTTTTAAAGCTTATTTGAATAATTACGAAGTAAATAATCACCGATACTCATTGCTTATACGAGAGGCTATACACCGGTACAATCACTAATAAACAAAGCGGAAATATCATTCCGCATGGTCAAATAGCGTGGTTGATTAGGCAGTCCTGCTATTTCATTCGGGTAAGATCTGATATCCCGCTGTCATACATTGAAAATATGGAAAAGGTACTCGTGCGAGTTCGTTAAAACTGCAGAATGAACTTCAAACAGAAAGCCGGAATAATATTTCGTATGGTGAACAAAAATATACCGATTTAAACGATGACTACGTTAAAAAATAACGGCGGCAATTATTTTCCTCTTTTTAGCATAAATTTTCATACTTATTTACTTATTAAAACTGATTTAAAAAAAAAAAAAAAAAAAATATATATATATATATAGGTAAATCATTAATTTTCTAAAAACTTCGATCAACTTTATTCCATCAAAACGTTTTAAATGCGCATTATATTATACTTATATTCATCCTCTATTTTACAACAATCGTTAATACATTTTTAATTAAAGGTTACTGGCATGACACCTTTAATGTATGCAGTGAAAGAAAACAGAACATCACTGATTGACAGAATGATCGAATTCGGATGTGATATTACCAGCAGAAGTAATGTAAGTACCACGATTACAAACATCACCCCGTATTTGTTCAAAACGAAACGCTTTTCATCGTCGAATTGATTAATTACCTACAAAAAAAAAAAAAAAAAAAAAAAAAAAATCTCTTTCCTTTTTTTCGTAGAAATTTGATTACGCATCATCATCATCGCAACGTGAATAGATTAAAAAGGCGAGATAGAAGGAGAAAGTAAACAAAACTTGTCACGAACAGAAATATCTCGCGATTTTGTCTATTTCTTCGATATTAGCTTTTAAAGAAAAATTTAATTTTTGACGCTAGAATTTAAAATGAACCAATTATTATAAATACCAATCAAAAATTTAAATCCTAACAGTAGTAACATGGAATAAACTCATTTCCATTTTTCAATTTTAAATAATATCAAATATACCTTTTTAAAATCAGTTAATTTTATTGTAGGAGAATTATAACGCTTTACACATAGCGGCAATGTATTCGAGAGAAGATGTCGTCAAAATGGTTATGAGCAAAAAAGGAGTTGACATTTATGCACCCGGAGGTGTAAGTATATCAGATAATAGTTTTACGCATAAATTTAATACGAGATTTCTTTTTAACCTTTTTATGATATTTTTGCAACCTCTATATAGGTCATATTTTAACAGAAATTACAAAATTATTGAGATGTACAAAAATGTTACGTAATAATAATGCAAATATTATTTGAAATAATTAATTTACAGTCCCGTCAACAGTCAGCGGTACATTTGGTAGCTTGCAGACAAACTGGCACTGCTACGAGTATTATGCGCGTTCTTTTAAACGCAGCTGGTAAGGAAATAAGATTAAAACCAGACGGTGTAAGTAAAAGCATTTTAACAGTTAAATATACTAATAAAATTCTGTTTGTTAATTAGTTAATAAAAATAAGGTTAAAAGTGTAAATATAAATAAGACAATTGAATATAAATAGATATGCTAGAAACGATTTTCCAGTAATATTTCACAAAAATATTGTTGGATATGTTCTGAATCTAGAACTCCCAAAAAGGCCTAAATTGCTATGTTTTCAAAATTAGAAATACATTAGTAAGTAATAATGACTATGTCATTCTTAGCCTGTGGTTATATATATATATATATATATATATATATATATATATATATATATATATATACATATATACATATGTATATATAAAAACATATACAAATATATAAAAAAAAAATTATTATAGATAACTAATAGAAATAAATTATAAAAACGAGCAAAATAAATAAAATTAAAGGAAGGAAAAATATGGAAAAAATAGAAAATTGACAGTGTGTATTAATTTTTTTTATCAGTAATAAACGGGGAAAACCGATGATGGCAAAACAGTGAAATAGATTAGGATGACAGTGTTGTGCTAAACAGAATAATTTATTTAAATAATAATTGCGAATAGGGTGCTTAAAATAAAGTTTACGTCAAAAATATGATCGGATTTGATTTTAGTTCAGATCATATCAACATAATATCCCAAAACCTATATGGTGAAGCTTCTAAATCAGACTTTATTGAATGGAGACCATTGGAGCTTTTAACGAAGACTCTGTGCCCGGGCATAAGGTAAAAACTACGTAAGACTAGCTTGAAGCCAATGTTTCGGGTTTTACCCCAGGGAGCCCCAACCTCAGACCACTCGACCATGAACTTTAGAAAGTTTTAAAATGAAAGGTTTGCAACAAGCGTCATGCAAATTTAGAGTCACCGAAGCGAACTATAGCAGCAGAAGCAGCGTGTATTCCATTACACCATGCGTATAAGCATTACCAAATAGCCCGAGCGCTTGGATAACTGTTTCACGGCAGGAGGTAGTACACCTTGAATAAATTAAATATCATTAGAATTGCAAAGCTTCACATTTTAACATATAAAATTTCGACCTTGTTACAATTATTTTTTCGGAGTATTGAAAATACTACCAGTATTTATAGCACAATTAAGTATATAATGGTTTCCGGCCAAATTTAAACGTCTCTACAATATTAACACTTGTGGGAGATCTGCTTCTTCGTTTTTCCCCTTTTCAAATATTTCTCAATTATATAAATATAAATAAATACAAATATCAGAATTATTAGAACTGTCAAATACAAAATAACAGCAGTCCTACTTTTGACATCAAATTTTAAAAACTATTCACCGCAGTTTATTAATTAAGCAAATGTCTTCAGTTGCCACCACCGGGTCCTAATCAGTATCCATTAATCATTACATTGTTATTGTTTTTCTCTGATTAATTATTGCCAAAACGAATAATTATTTAAGAGTGGCTTCCTTCCTACTTCTTCTACATTTTTTTTTTCTTTTAACCTTTTCATTAGTTTATTATTACACTTTATTCCTATCAGCCATTCAACATTAATAATTTTTTTTTTTGGGTTTGTCTACAAGGACATCGGCCCAAGAACAAAGGAAAAAAGACTCAAGAAACTCAGATCTTTACACGATCAGAGATAGCCGACAAAAAGGAATCAAGAGCCTAAACAACAGGATAAGGAAGGGAGAGAATTAACGAAGCACTGTATGGAGTGGGAATACCAATTTGTAAAAGGGAAGAGTAGAAAGCAGCTTGATCGGTTGCAAGAGATGAACACTCGAACATTATGTGATCGGAATCACACACAAATTGAATATTGGAGAGGTGCAATGGACAAAAAAAAGGAGGCGGCACAAGAGAGTAACGGAAAAGCGAGGAAGGAAACAAACTGCGCCCAAAACGCAGGCGGAAAATCGCAGAGATGTTGGAGCGACGCATGAAAGGAAAGTCAAGAAACCAGGGGAAATGAGGAAGGGAAGGCTGAATAGACAAGAAAAAGGAATACGGATTGGAGAAAGAGGAAACGTAAGAGTCGAACCATAGATTGGAATGAGCAGCTGCAGACAGAAGGTAATATTGGAAGAAGTGAAAACAGGAAGAAACCTACCGGGAAGAGGAAGATAACCGAGCGAATAAGTCAACTAACTCATTACCCTCAATTCCGGCACGACCCGGTATCCAATAGAAGTCCGTTTGGATTAAGTGTGAAAGGAAAAGATCATGAATCAAGGAGCTAATAAGAAGAATAACGTAATCGGCTGAGTGAGAAGGGAGAAGAGATGCGATAGTCTCCAGCACACTATGAGCATCCGACAGGATAAGGATATCGCGAGAGACAGGAGAGACCTGATAAACAGATGAGCACGCAGAATAGCAGAGGACTTCTCATAGAAGATTGAGCAAAAGGAGGGAAGTTTAAAGGACTCGACATAATTTAGGGAAGGACAGAAAAAAGCTGCACCAACACCATTGAGTCCCTTGAAGCCATCGGTGGAAATCAAAAAATGGTTAGGGAAAGAAGAGCTTCGATTCAGTAAAAATTCTGATCTAACAACATTATGAATGACAGGTTTAGGAGGAATCGGGGAATAAGAGCAATTAATAGGATGAAGAAAAGAGGACAAATTAAAGGAGAAATATAGGGACTTTATATCATGAATGTAGATATACGGAGAAAACTGAACAAGACGGGCAGCGATAAGAGATAGAATGGGAGTTTTGTTGACAGAATATTTTCATACTATCGCATTTCTGTTAAGACATTACGATTTAAATCCATGTTTTTTTCCCTAGATGAAGATGGGTGAATTAATTCTTCTTTAGGATCAGACGATGTATGTTATACATTAATCTTTATGTACCTATTATCTAGCGCTGAAGATGCGATACTACTTTCGACAAAACGTTTCATACTCTCATTTATATTCAATTTAAATGTTTATTTGTATTTATGATTTTAATTATTTTTATTTTTAATTCACTTCCATCAAAATCGTAACTATTATGTAAAAATTGTTATTTTATTCATTTGCAATGAGAAAGCTATTTTATAGCATAGAACATGCTTTAGCCGGGACCTAACCGCCTGAAAACGTTACGCGAAAAGGGAGACGAAATAGCGCACTGAAAACGAGACGAAAGTAGCGCGCCTTTAATAATAAGAATAACACTGTAATAGGATAAACGGGTTTATAGTGAGTCAGCACATTATCATTTTCATAGACGAGGTTAGCATGATTGGGGGCGAGCTGTTGGAAATTCTCGGTTCGCAGTTTCAGCAAATTACCTCATGGAATTCGATAAACCGTTCGGCGAACTACTGTAATAGGCTAGACGGGTTTATAGAGTGAGTCGGTGCATTTGAGTGCACGTATTACGTTTGATTTAGTCGTATGAAGTTTCGCTGAGGGATTACCGATGCGTCACTCAGTTCGAACGCGAAAAAGTACGAGCTGGGGGGGTGTCGCCATGTACGAAAAAGGAAACTGCGTGCTATTTTTGACTCCCGGCAACCTGATGAAATTTTACAAAAATTCATTAGAACTCAATAGAAGCGTGGCAGTAAGCGAAGAGTGCGGTGATATATGCGCTATCGAAAGCAATATCAATGGTCGCCAGCGGGCATTGATTGTGACCGTTTACATTTCACCTGGCACTAGCATTGACGATATTCACTATCAATGGTCGTCAGCGGGCATTGATTGTAACGGTTTACATTTCACCTGGCACACTAGCATTGACGATATTGAAGATTTCTTTGAATTGTATTTGATGGCTTACACACCTAAGGGAGCAGAGATTTTACAAAACAATTGAAAAAAAAGACAGTACCATACTATATCCATCATTTTGTCTGGCGATATAAACCTAGATCTGACTGAAAATCGCCGATTGGTTCAGTTTATGGAAGAAACGTTCGGATTACAGCTCAAAACAAATCTCGCTCTGTCGACTACTCGTGGCGGATCGCGCATTGATACAGTCTTCGCTCGCCACATTGAAAGGATCGATTCTTCGAAAAATTATATCAGTTATTTTCGTTATCATAAACCGGTGACAGTACCGGTACTTCTAACGACCATGTAGAACATACAGAAAAATAAAACGATTATTATCCGTACTTTTTGTATTTCTTCATTTATTTTTTCATAATTTCCCAACAGAATAACAACAGTTACAAATTCGGCATTCAGCAAATCAGGCTAAAGAATGTTCCATGTTTTATAATTTTAGCTGCAGGCGGCTCAAAATAAAGGCCTCAAAGCGACGAGTTTTTATTTTTTTTTATTTTAGGATTTAAGTTATACGAACGGAATAAGAAAAATAACACTTAAACACATTCAACAAAATACATATACAGCTAGGAAGGATAATAACAAAAACGGAACACAAGTTTTTATATTTGAGAATAAAACGAACGCCCAAAACAACGACTTTGCTATCATCCATAATTTATTCATCATTGTAATGAGGATATTTTTTGTCAGTCATCGAGCGGAGTTTCTGTTAGAGTTGCCTACGAAAAAAGTCTAAGCCAAGGTTCGAACTTGAGTCCAGTATTTACTGTCAGCCCAACAAGAAGGATGGTTATATTATTCTCTGTTAACAACATAGTTGTGCGCATAACTTGTCGTCATAAGAGCGTAATTATTGCTAAGAGCTCGTTTGTGCATAGCGCTTGTGCTGTGCTTATCGCGAAGCGACCCCAAATACCGTGTTCTTTAAATATACCAAAAGGACATGCTTCTATGTAAACACTAACGGCAACCTCCGGGCAACATTGAACTACATTCGGCAGAACCATCAAGTTATGCGGATAATTGTGGCCAAAATGGACAGTAAGTCTGAACCAAAAAAAAAAAAAAAAAAGTCATATGGGAAACGTACATATCCTTTTAAGCAATCGCGATATTAGTACTATTTGAAATCAGTACATAAAAAATTTTTTACTATTTTCTTTTAATTCGATTATTTTTTAACACAATTATAATAGAAGAAATGATGCAGTAAAGTTCGTAGGTAAAATATTAAACTGACTGTATAGAATTACTTTTATCATTTATGAACTTTTTAATATTGTGGTATATTTTTACATTTATTCTTTTAATTTTTACTATTTTTTTTTCTATTTCCAAATAATTAGTAAATAAAGGTTTAATATTTCATTATTTGAGACATTTCATCGAACGTAATTTGTAAATAACTACACTCTGAGACGTTTACACTTTTACTAGTCTTTCCATTTAACCTAGCATTCTATGCTTTATATACCTCGGGCTAAAGCGACAGCAGTAGATCGCAGGTAAAGGAAATGAAAAACAGATTTTATATTAGTCGATTTTTTAAATATACATACGTATATGTATATGTATGTATATATATATATATATATATATATATATATATATATATATATACATATATATATAAATAAAATCATTTAGAACGGCAGAATACCTTTACTGTTAGCGGTGGAAACTGGTAATCAATCAATGTGCCGAGAATTACTTTCAGTGCAACCTTCTGAGCAGCTAAAACAGACGACAGAAACAGGCGATACGGCCTTGCACTTGGCAGCCAGAAGGCGCGATTTAGATATGGTTAAAATCTTAGTGGACTACGGAGCTCACGTCGATTATCAAAATGCAAGTATACTCGCTTAAATTGGCCAGTTGTGTAGTTTTAACATGTTAGAAGTAAGTAGCTTTTAATCTGAAATACTGTAACTGATAAATATCACATTAACCTGAAGTTTTATTATTAGGGTGAAGGACAGACTGCACTTCATATAGCATCGGCTGAAGGAGATGATTTACTAGTAAAGTACTTTTACAGTGTCCGAGCAAATGCTTCCATCGCAGACAACCAGGGTAATATAATATTAAAACTATATTTACGAATTACGCAATTAAAATTTTATCAAATCATGGAACATTATCTAAATTTTTTGCAATATATCCGCAAATATTGCAAAAAGAACAAAAATACTTCATACATAAACGCAACTGACGCCCAGACAACCGTAGCTAGTGCGCGCTAGACTAAACCTCTCAACGAACTACTCGAACATTAGAACAAAAAGTATGTTTGTTAAAAATGAAATAAGTAGCCAAATTATTACCGACAGAATAATTTTTAATAATCGGCATAAGGAAATTACTGAAAAAAAAAAAAAATTAGAAATATAATAAACGTTGGTAAAATTTACAAAACTAGAAACAATAAAGAAAACGCTAAGAATAATATACATAAAATATTATAAATAAAAAGAACCATCACAAAAAAGTATATCATGAATAGGATATCTAAACATTAAATCTGTAAAAATTAATTTGATGAAATTAAAAAAATCTTTTGGAAATGGGAATACAGAAATTCTGGTGTTGTCAAAAATAAAGCCGGAAAATATGTAATTGTAACAAAAACCGCTATCCCCTAGATTAATCAGAAAATGATATAAAACTCAGAAAGATAAAAATGAATAGAATTCAGAGATTTTCCGGACAGAATAGTTTACAGGAAAATTCGAGTTAAATTGAACGACTATCAGAATGTGACGCTGAAAAAACCGAATAGAAAATTTCTACAGGTAAATCTCCAACACAACAAACATGCAATAATATCGAGTATTAAAAACTAAATGATAATAATGAGAAACATTTAAAACTTACATGATGGATATAATTAGAAAAATAATTTACGTATAAAAAAAATTCATCTTAAAACTTAAAAATCAATCTTAAAAACTTTACGTTTCGGAAAACTTACACTTACAATCATTAAAAACAAACTTAGTTTCTGATGACGATACGTGTAAGCTTTCTGAAACGTTGAGATTTTAAGATTAATTTTTTAAACATGGTGTCTACCGTAAATTGTTTTCCTAATAATGGGAAATTTCAGTAGTTAAATTAGTCCTAGAAAGACGAAAGAAAGAATCATAGCGGTCCCAAAAAAACCAGAGGTTAATTAGATTCTGTGAAGTTTACAAATAATAAATACAATTTTTAAAATGAGAGAACAATGAACCTGGATATCACTGAATTTTGAGTATCAAAATTAAATAGGTCGTTTTTTTTTGCTTTTTTTTTTAAGAAAAAAGAAGAATAAAATTGGGCTCGTTAACCAAGGACCTTCACCCGGAGACAATTAGAGGAAAAGGAAAGTTATATAATAAGAATGATCAGATATCGTTAATAGGAAGGTAACAGTAGGAGGGATAATACGTGTAGAAGGAATAAACAGGATATAACAGGCACAAAGAGGAGCAGGACGCCGAAGCCTAAGCAAGCGGGAGTACAGAGCCGAGCACTCTACCGAAAGAAGTGGCACTCTAAAAACACATGATCGGCGTCACAAATAACCGCATCATTTGAATGGAGAGGACAGCACATGGGGAAGAGGCTAATGAGAAGCGAAAGCGGGAAGAAGGCAACAAGGAATGATTAAAACGAAAACGCATAATGCTGATAAGAACAAAGCGAGGAAGTGAAGGAAACAGAAGAAACCATGAATTGGAAAGAGAACTAGGCTGAAGAGACAAATAAAAGGAGTGATTACTAGAAAAGGAGAAAGTGTATACATCCTACCAAAATCTAAGATGGAAATTTTTACACAAAGGCAAAAGATCAGAAGATGGGATATTTACGAAGAAGAAGGAAGAAGAAGTATTAGCCGTCTCATTACCAGAGATACCAGGATGGCCAGGAACCCACAGAAAGTCAATATGGATCCCGTGGAGAGAAGAAAGAGTCCGAATGGGAGAACGTATACGGAGAATAATAAAGTCACAGGAATGCTCAAGAAGAGGAGAGGAGATGGCGTGAAGAGCATTTATGGAGTCGGAAATGATCAGAAATTGGGAAGAAAAACGATTAGAGGAGATAAAAATAATGCAACGTAAAATAGCTATCAGCTTTGAAATGGATGATGGATTTATACAGGAGAATAAGAATGTAAAAGTCACCACCCCATTTAGTAGGAGACAGGGCCTTCAGCAATTTTAACCTTTTAATAAAGGTGGAGAAAAGATATTTGATATGTTCAAAGAAGGTCAGACGACTATCGAGGAGCATACAAAGATAACGGAAGCAATTAACAAGAGCAAGAGATGTACTATTTAAGGATAAATGAACAGATGCAGGATTATAAGGTCGAAGGATAAATACAACGTAGGAAGACTTAGAAGGTGAAATCGAAAGGTTAATTGAAGCAAGAGCACTTTCAAGCAAATTGAGGGGCGAATTAAGAGCTCCATTGGCTGCAATAATATCGTGCGAAGAGGAAAAAATCAGAATATCATTAGCAAAGGATAAACAGCGGGAATTTAAAGGAAGGCAAGCGATACTGATAGTATAAATGTTAAAAAGAGTAGGACTGAGGGAGGAACCTTGAGGAATAACGCAGAAAAAGCTCTTCTTGTACTGTCAAGTAATGGAGGAGAGAGGTGGATAGAACGATTGGACATGAGCTTAATAACAAAGGAAGTGAAATTGTCTGGAATGTTAATTGCCGTCATTTTATCTCTTGAAGTTGAGAGATGGACATTATCAAAAGCACAGGAGACATCAATGAAGGAAGCCAGAGTGTAATGTTTTCGGATAAAAGACTTACGTAGATGAGAAACAAAAAGACTAGTACAGTCAGGAGGGCCAATACCAGGCCGAAAGCCGAACATATTGTTAAGAAACGCATTGTATACATACTGTTCCAGCCACCAGACAAGATGCTTGTTCAACATAGCTTCAAACAATTTTCTGAAGCAGGATGCTAAGGAAATGGGGCGTAAGGAAGGACTTTTCTTAGGAATATGGATAATGATGAAAGAATTTAAAGAGGGGGGAATTATACCCCTGGAAAGGAAAGAATTGAAAAAATAAGGAAGTTAAGGGATAGTTCAGATAGATTTTTAATAACAAGATAAGGAATTCCGTCAAGGCCCGGAGTAGGGCTGAAAGATTTGGATAGAATAGGTTTTAATTCATTAAAATTGAAAGCCAAAGCGAGAACGTGGGAAGGAGAGGAAGAGTTTTGCGGAAATGTATCGGAGTACAGTTCATTGAAGGAAGGAACGTAAGCAGGAGCGACAGAATCAATGAAGGATATTAGGCTATCCTCAGATACATTAGAAGAAAAAGAGCGTTCAAAGGATGGGAATTTAAAAGCTCTAGCCATCCTCCAAATCTGTGAGGGAGGAGTGGTTCTAGAAAAGGAAGAGCAGAACTTCTTCCAAGAGGCCTTCTTCGTAGCTTTAAGTATAAATCTAGCCCCGGCGTTGGCTTGTTTATGAGCCAGAAAATTTTGAGCGGTAGGTTCTGAAGGTAGAACGATAATGGTCAAATGGGGCGTTACACTCCTCATTCCACCAAAGAGATGAGGTCGCACTACGATAAATCGATGCCGGAGGACGGCGATGGAGGAGAAAATAGAGAAAAAGCAGATTTGATAAAATGGGAAAAGAAATTATAGAAAGATATGGGATCACAATTAAGCTGAGGATCAGGGAGTGACGAATCAACAGAGAAACGGAATACTGTCAGGAATTATTATTACGAGAACATGGTCACTACTGAAAGAACCCGAAAGAGTTCTTCAAGTAAAGGTAAGACCAATGAAAGGAGAAGAAAGAGTTAAATCAAGAGAGTTGGAGATAGAAGCATTCCTAAAATCGGTTGTAGGTCGTTGTCGTTTCGTTTCTATTTAATTATCTCCGACTCATGAGCGCGCTTTAAGTTATTTTCTCCCATGTCCCCAACCATTTCTTTTTGATTTTATCATTCTTTGCGTACACTTTCTTATTTACTATCTTTTCACACTCCATTCTATCTACGTCAATTGTCTTTGGCTCCCTAACTGTGTGGATATAATGAAAGGTGGATTTTAACTCGGATTGCTGCATTATCTCTATTTCTCCAAACTTCCTGTTTGCAACTTGCTTCCACTATGCAAAAAGATCCATATTAGACTAATCAGATATGTACATTCCTTCCTTTCCCAACAAATTTTCTTTTTACCTATCTATCTAACCTAGTCTACCTCCCCACATCTAGTTTAATGATTTTCTCTCATTACACCATTCCCTATTCCGTTTACGTCTTAATTACACTTTACTACCTTCTCCATGTTCTTGTTTTCAGTTTTTCTTTTAACAACCTGCCAAAATTTCCATCTTCATCTCTATTATGAAGCTGCCTGTGGTCATAATTTTTGTTGATCCTTATTGCGCCTCCTACATCTTATCTCTTCCTTCGCTGTTTATTATCCCAGTTCTTAGTTCTATCATTCTTTTAGTTTCTGACGGAATTAGCATCTAACTCCTTCTCCTTTTAATTGCTTCTTAAATCCCGTGCCGATAAGCCGAAAAAAAAAACAAACATTTACGCTTAATTTTAAAAAATGCGCGGTAACTTAAAAGCTAGAAATATATTGGACATCGAGGAAAATATTTCGCAATGGAAAAAGAAGTAAAGAGTAGGGAAAAATCCTCATTTAAAGCAACCGGGGGAGAGGATTTAAAGAATTACTCCGAAAATGTAGAAGACTAAATCGACTGTTTAGAAGTATAAACTCACCAAACGACGTTTTATTTAATATCGCTCAGTGAGTTTTACCTGTAAATCGACGAAATATTATGAGGAGTTTTTACATGATTTGAAATTTGTCGATTGTCGCAGGTGGTTGCAGTGATCTGGATTACGTGTATAAGAGAAACGAGTGGAATTAAGGAAATAACACAGAGGAAACATTCATTACAAAATATTGGAGTTTAATAGCTCCTTTAGAGGCTTTTTTAAAAATCGCCTGAAAGGTAAGATTCTAAGTTAAAACAATTAACATGATTATATCCATCTCTGTTCCCGCATTAGTTTCGATTAATAAATAACAATCCATACAAACAAAAAATATGCTATATATTTATTTAAATAATAAATTTTTTATTTGTAGTGGTTTGCTATTTAGTAAAGATTTTAAATTCAGGTTTTAATAAAAACGGAGTGCAATAAACGTCAATAGGAAAACGAAATAACGAGCTCTTCGCTAAACGTTAAAAGGAAAGATAGAATTCGTAAAGAATAACTTTTAAAAGGTAACGTTAATTTTCAGGAACATATAAAAAGGTTAAAACAGAACTGAGACATTCCTAGCAGAAAGATAACAGCAGAACTAAGAAATTGGTTTTGATTTCTGATGAAAGATACCGAAGTAAATAAAAATCAGCGGTAGGAGGAGAGGTTTTAATGTTAAAATGTTTCTGAGTAATCAATTTTATTTTTTCAAAACCGGTTCGATCAGCGGTGACCGAGAGAGGCCTATGCTTAAATATAAATGAGTTTAAATTCCTTTTTTTTTCCTACCCTGGGTGCGCCAGCGGCCTTGACCCAAGAACATGAAAGATTAAGAGATATAACTAAATAGCCAGACGGTCGGAAATGGAAAAGTCAAAGGACAGCAGCAACGGAATAACTGAAGGCAATGGGAAGAAAAAGATCTAAGAAACGTTAAAGGGAGTAGAAAGTCCCAAAGCTAAAAGTTGGGCGTAAAGAAAGAAGTGCAGAACATTCGAAAAGGATATGATTTGAATCACAAATACAAGGAGGCTCAGAAACATGAAGAGAGCAGAAAGGAGAAAGAGCTAAAGAAAACCGAAAGCGAGAAGAAGGGAAGAGAAAATGATTGATTCTGAGTCTAATTAAGGAAACAACCGTGGAACGACGACAAACAGGAATAGAATGAAACTAAGGCCGGAAACGAGGAACTGGCTGAATAAGACGGTAGCATGAATAATGATTAGAGCATAAGGATGAATACACATCTAACCAAAGTCTGGAAAGATTAGAGCGTGATAGAGAAAGAATGTCTGAGGAAGGGAAAGAGTCGAGGAAAGGACCATTGCGGGCGGCTGAGCGAGCTAAAGAGTCAGCTGAGTCATTGCCCTCAATATTGGAATGAGTAGGAACCCACAAAAAGTCCATGAGAATGGAATGGGACGAGAACAAAAAGGAGACACGAGATCGAATAGAGAGGATGATAACATCAGAAGAATGAGAAGGAGGAGAGGAGATGGCTTGAAAAACGCCTTTGGAATCGGAAACGATCAGTAATTTGTGAACCTCATTTGTAGAGGATATAAAATGAATGGCACAAAGAATTGAAATCGATTCGGCCGAGAAGATAGAGCAGAAAGAAGGAAGTCTGAAAGATTCAGAGTGCAGGAACGTACGAGACGTATACGCACCACCCACGCTCTCTACACTCTTGGTGCCACCCGAGAAGATTAAAACATGAGAAGGAAAAGAAAAGTCCAGCAGCTGAAGGAATTCGAAGTTGATTACATTGTGAGCGGAATAATTAGCTCGGACTGGGAGGGAGGAAAAATTGATGGGGTGCCATATGCTATTAAAATCTAAAGAAAATTAATGGAGACTGTTATAAGAGAAAACGTAGGGAGAAAAATTGGAAACACGAGCAGCAATCGGAATTCTATGAGGCGCCGAGAGCCAGTGATTCTTGATATGAAGATGGGAAGGAATAAAATTGGATGACGAAATGGGGAGGCGTTTTATTAAAAAACGATAACCGAAGAGTGAACGACGAATGGATATAGGTTGAGTGGCAGATTCAGATAGAATCGCAGGAATAGGAGAAGATTTTAAAGCGCTAATGCATAGACCAAGGCAGGAATTTTGAATTGTGTCAAATTTCGAAAGGAGAGATTTGGAGGCATTGCCATAAATAGAAGGAACAATAGTCGAGTTTGGACCGAATAATTGATTTGTATAGAATTAAACCACCCCATCTGAGCGGAGATAAAGATTTGAGGAGATTTAATCGAGTCGGAACAGATAATGTACTTGCTATTATAGAAGAAAAGTGCAATGAATAGAACTGCACGGTGTATTGCATACGATTCTGCCGTAAAAATAGAACAGAAGGAAAGAAGTTTATAAAACACTAAAATTCATAATTTAAAACACTTTTTCAACTATCTTAGGAATTAGGGCACAAACCAGACTAGGAAAGGAAATACACTTCTGAGGTTGATATATTATGGGGAAAAAAATTGATTTTTTTCAGTGCACTTTTCAAAAACTTCAAAGCTTTTACGGAGTAATCTCATTTGTTTCCTCGCAAATGGGAGTTTTCAGGGCCCTGAACAAATGTAAAATAATTGTTCAAGAGATTACAATATATGCTATTGACTGGAATTTGCTTCTTGGGAAAATGTTCAAGAGGCGAACATTAAAATAGGTCACGTTGTTTTTTATTTACCAACATTCCATTTCACTGAAATAAGAATATTAAGTTTCTAATGGTATTTTGATTAGTGCTTAAATTATATTGAAAAGTTGCGTCACTTTTCAAAAACTCGTTTTTTTATAATTTCACCGAAGGTAACATTTTTACTTATATTCGTATGGTTGAAAAAAAAAATTAACTCTATATCACTATTGTATAAACGCAGATGCATCCAAAAACGTGTTCTATTAATCTATTTTTATACTAATAATGAAAGAATTTCAATTTTACTTCGCAATTGTGTAAAGTTAAAATTATCCGCTATAATAAGGATAGCTGTTTTTATTATTATTTGTAAAGTTTACACTTACTTTTTACAACTCAATAATATTCTCACCCGGAAGAAGAAGAAAGCTTCTTAATAAAGCACAGATGACTGCCATTCACATTTTCGAATTATTATTAAAGTATAGAAAAAATCCGGATATAAACGATAGTTGTCCACTGAAATAATTAACGAAATAACACTTTCAGATCGTACCCCAATGCATTTAGCGGCTGAAAACGGGCATGCGTCCGTCATAGAATTGTTGGCCGACAAATTTCGCGCATCAATATTTGAACGAACAAAAGACGGTAGCACGCTGATGCATATCGCATCTCTGAACGGACATGCTGACTGTGCCATGATGCTATTCAAGAAAGGAGTCTACCTACATATGCCGAATAAAGTAATTATTGTCTCATATTTATTCGCAAATTTTTTGTTTTTTATTTAAAAAAAGAAACTATACAAAAAATGTAACAGCGATTTAAATCACATACAAATGTTTTACAATTAATTTAATCGGACGGCAGTTCGAAAGAAATTTTATCATCTTTCGAAAAATTTATTACTCATAACTTAAACGGCAGACATAAGGTAATCCTTTAAATGCCACCGCTAAATTCATTGACTCCTCATCGCAGGAAACATTAACTGGCGAAACTGTATTCTTTTGGCTACATGAAAAATATTCTGTCACGGTAAAATTATGTAGAAATCTTCCCATAAAATCATTATAATACAGACTGCAGTATCCGTCAAAAGGTTGATTTTTCTGATGTAAAAAAATAACCATTCGGCATTTGATTTATTTTTCTCGAAGTAAACCAACAATTAAAATATATAAAATCATAATATTTAAATGTGTTTTCTCGAAGAACAAAAATATTAACAAAGGTTTGGCAGTAATATGCAATAAACTATAACGGTTCTTTATTTTGTTTTTTCATAAATTTACAAATATAAATCTAGGCGCCATGTGTAACTCCTGGACTATTACAGCACCTAGACTCACTGGATATTACAGTCTGTTGGATGCTGCAAAATTCAACACTGCACGAACACAATCCGGGTGGTTCGACAACAGATGGTGGGGTGAGGTATAACTAGAAGTACGGGAAGTATGCCGGCACCAGCAGATGCTCTACGGTTGGCGAGGCTACGAACCCGAAAAGTAGACAGGTAGTCGGAGGGGGAGCTCCTTCAAAGATGCAGTTGTGTGACAGTGCAGTGTGCCCCAGGCACAGTATCGACAGGATCAAGAAAACCCTATGTGTGATGGGGAACGGCTGCTACCATGGGTCGGTGTTCGACTTTGGACCTGAGCCAGATCGTTTGTTCTGACCGTAGTTTGCTACTTCTTTACTTTTTAAATTTAAAAATGTTGATATGTCCTGTATGTTATGTTTTTTCTGTTTATTTTAATTTTTTATTTCTTATCACATCACAGATGGACGGGTGGTTAAATGTTTGTTTGTAGAGGTTATACTTATTAGGAATAGGAATGTCTTAATATTTGTTCATTGTCCTGAAGTAGATAAGAAAGCGTGATGAGAAGACATAATTAAAACCGGATATAAAAAAAACTAGGAGCACCCTAGATAAAGGTATTGAGTGGAAATTGGAATGGAGCACGTATCACAAGTAGGACGAGAGTTTTTTCTAAGAATATAGACGTGGGATGATATTATAGGGCGGCCACTACACAATCGGAACAGTGCTACTTTTGATCTTCCGTAGTCATCGAACAAAGTTTATTTGATGCGGGAAGTTTTCGTGTCAAGATGTAAACCATTTATTATTCAACAAAACCTAAAAAAGGAATCGCACGATCTGGAGTGCGAAAACAGACAACAGGTTCTTTTTCGGCGAGATCGACTAATTCATTTCGCACAACGTTTTTTGGCCCCCGGTATACGCGCGAAAGTAATACAGCTCGAATCATGAAACAATGATGAGATAGTGCCTTTCTTGATGGGATATTGAAATTTTAAATGGAATTTGAGTGCCATTGATATAAATTTTAAGATCATGATCGCAGTTATCGGATAGAAATATACGGCTACGGTTTTGATATATAAAAATTAAATTTTTGGTTATCCAGTAATGCAGATGATTTACTGATTGTTCACTGACTTAACGTGGTACATGACACAAATATAACAAAATCGTCCGCAAATATGGAAAATTTCAGGGGAAGAAGGAAACCGTCCGTGATTTTATTTAAGGTTAAAGAGAACTGACTGAGTACCGAACCTTAAGGAACCGCGGTTCTTAACTGAAAAAAGATCTGTATAAAACTGGCCTAAACGCACTTTGGATTAGCGATTGGCTAAAAAATTTCAAACAAAAAGATATAGTCGTCCAGGGAACTAGAACCTGCGCAATGTTTTCAGCATCCTGTATTGCCATACCGTGTCAAATGCTCTGTAGCAGTTAAAGAAGACTGTCAGAAGGTGTCGCTTTGTTGGAAAGCAGTCGTTGATAATATTTCGTAGAAGTTGATCTCGTGTAGATTTTCCAATGACAAAAGCCACTTTGTTGTTCACATATTAAGTTTCGGCTCTTCAGCTCCCTGATGAATCTAGGATCAATAATTTTTTACAAAATGTCGCCTAACTAACGTTGGAGCAATAACTGCCCGGGCAGTAAAGGATTGTTGTTAGTCTCAGGAAGAGCTATAACCGTAGATAACTTCTATTCATTATAAATCTCTTCTGGTGCTCATATCATGTTAAATATAACTGAAAGTTTGTCCGGAGCGGGGCCTAGAAGGTCGATCTGTTACTCGTAATGGATAGTTTCAGTTAGTGATACGTTATCGCTACTACATTATATAAAGTTGTCGATTTGTCAATAAAAATTTTAGATTTAGGGCTAATATAGAATTTTTGATTAGCTGAAAAGTTGGATTATGATCGTTATCTGTCTCGAAACCAGCAAAATGTTGAGCAAAAACATTTGGTATAAGTGAGTTGTCGCTGACAATATAGTTACTGATTTTTCAATGCTGAATGATACATGAAGAGTGGAACATTTATCTTCAAAGAATGTGCGAATTACAATCACCACATAGGATAAGGGGACGAAAACTGTTTTTATGATGTACGATCGAATTTCTCCATTGCTGTTTTTTCTTAGTGGGAAGTATGCTATGCAGATTGTGATTAGATGTTTCATGTATATTGCAGCAACCAGCATTTACAAGTTGATCTGGAGTGATAATGAACCTTGGACCGAAGAGCCATGACGATACCTCTAAAAGCTAAGTGGTTTAAACTACCAGTTTTAATAATGTTGTACGATGGTAAGGAGCAACGTTGGTTATGCTTGAGATATGTTTCTTGTAAGCACATAATTGATCGGTTGTATAAAGATATTAATATTTTAAGAACTTCTGAGTAAAGCAAAAAGTCTGTTACAGTTCCACAACATTGTTCCATGAATCTTTCAGAGGTACAGTTATGTAAAAGGGCTGAGTAGGCAAATTTCATTATCGGTAGAAATTATTGAACGATGATCAATTGTAGTCATATTAAATTCAGTAATTTGATGAATAGTATGCGATTCAATATTTCTTTGCAAACTGATATCTGCAATTTTTTTTTGTAAGTTATTTAAGTTAGTTAAATTTTACCAACACAACGACAATAATCAAAACTCCGTTGGGTCGACACAAAACAATCAGTAATTACTCACCTTTTAGATAATTTTACTGTTATTTGATACAATCGTATCTGGACACTGCACTAGATCTTTGGTATCCAAAAGGTAATCTCTTAGTTTAAATATCAAACCCAGCTCATCTTTAAGATTATTAAAAAAATAAAGTAAAAGGATTTGTCAGTTTTTTGAAAAATAGTAGTTAGATGTTAATTGGCAATGCCACTTCAACAGCAAGCATCGGCTCCTAATAAATCAGAGTTAGATGTAATAACGAAAACAAAGACTTACCCCATGTCCAAGAAAAATAGGTATGTAATCCATAGTGCAATAAGAATGTCCAATATGGAGTTGATAAGCAATGTACGAAACGGTAGAGAACAATAACGGCCAAACCGATCGCAAACATAGAAACAAACATTTACGTAATACACACATATCATTAACATAGTCCTAAACCACAGTCTTTAAAAGATATGTAAGTTTTTCTCATAATTTTTAAATTTAATTTAATGTACCTTTGCAGTACAATCTAGTACCTTTGATTTGTTTTCTTTTACCAATATTCTCTTAGAGTGCGACTAAGTTGAATTTCCCGTCCTATGCAAATATATATATATATATACATATGTGTGTATGTGTGTGGCCAATTCTGATGTTCTTATATTAGAATCCAGTGTGAATATTTCATATATTAAAGTGAAATATGGATACAAAATCGTAGATACTGAATTGTTAAAACAGATGCAACTTAATCGGTATAATAATTACAGATTGTTTTTCCCCCATAAAATAAGTATCACTCCCTCTCCGGTGACGCTCATACACCATTTTAACTGCAATGGTCATTACAGCACATGAACCAGGGTAAGGAGGCTGCTCCATATCTTACCTAGTAGATTGTTAACTCCAAGAAACCCAAGTAGAATTCGTATGCGTTTTGGTGTCATTTGAGAGGATAGCTGAACCCATCTAATTCCCAGCCTATCCTCCAGTCGACAATAGATAAGGTACATACCTGGGCTGTACGCAATGGGCTAAATTTCTCCACTTCCAAAACTTCTTGTGTTATTCGCTTTCATTTCAATAGTTCTCCTTTTCCTCTTTCCAGCTCCGTTAGATTTCTAAGTTTAGTGTTTGATTCTTCCCTGCCCTGGTCTCCTCATATTTCCAAACTTAAAAATAAATTCATAAAGAACCTCTGAATTATAAAATACTTATCCAGCCCTAAATTCAATATTGACCTCAAGCTGCTGGTTGCCATTTATAAAGCCCTAATCCTTTCCAGATTATCTTACGAGTGTCATGTATACTCCTCAGCTAATCAATCGTCTTAGTACACTTAATTCTATTCATCACGCTTCCATCCGTTCAATTCTTGGTCTTCATCGAACTTCGCCTTCAGCGAGTGTTTGTTTCCTTATTAGCATTTTAATACGTTTTTACCCTCTGGTACCTTCACCTATTACGAAATTATTTCTCCTAACACTGCAGATATTCCATCTCAGTCTTCCCAGCCCTTAACTTAGTAAAACAAATTATAGTGGTGTGGAAGTGTCAAATTTCGGCTCTCCTCATTACAAACTTTCTCATTAGGAATATATCCCTGCAAGGATAGACTTATCCCTCTTAGGCGCAATAACTCACAGATCGGCGGCGAATATAAATGTTTTTTTTGGGATAGTCAACGCATTAGATTATATTAGTGAGAGAAAGTAAAAAACGAATCAGAATTTAATACTATTAGAGATAGAATAAATTAAAGACGCTATAATAGGAATAATCGCTGGGGATGGAAGTGAAAGAATAAACGAAGCATTATATAGAGTAGGCAAACCAAGATTCTAGAGTTGTCTATAAAAGTGTGAGAACGTTCTATGGATATAGACGCGCATTCGAAGAAAATGTGATTTGTATCGCAGAGTAAATCAGAATCATCAGAATGGAAAGAACAAAAAGGGGAAGAGGACATAAAAAAACGAAAAGAGGATGCAGGAAGCCGACTGTGCTTAAGCTTTGCAATGAATTTAAAATATCTGCACAATTTTTCACTTTTTTAACTAGAAAGTATGACTCGACTGAAAAAAAAATAAACACAATTTGGAAATGTTTTTATTGCTCTACGCTTGTTGCGTCATAAGTTTGCGTAAATCCTCAAACTGTTTTACAGTAAGCTACCGCAATTTATAGCGTTCACATTTCGATGCTCTCTTAAGAAGCACAATAATAGATGCATATATTGATAAATAGTAAGTGTGTATTCTTAATTTTGTCGTAATAGAGCTGATACATTTAAAAACTTATCGTCATTTTATCATGGAATTTCGGGAACGTTTCTTCGCTATTCTTATTCTCGATGATATTGTTTTTTGGGCCTTTTGATTTCCATAGTAAACAAAGTTCGATCGCAAATCAAAGAAAACAAAGAAATAATAATAATGGTAATAGAATTGAACACCAATTATTTCTCACAATCATAATCATTTCCATTGTTTGTTGATGTGTAAACTGATGTCTTTAAATTTTGAAGATTTATTTTTCAAAAAATTTATTCTATAAAAAATTTAATATATACTGTTCTTCTTATTTTTGTGGAAACTAGAGTGGTGCTCGAAGTATTCATACAGCAGCTCGTTATGGACATGTTGGTATCATCAATACGTTATTACAAAAAGGAGAAAAAGTGGATGTAACGACAAACGTAAGACAATTTTATAAAACTGAAAATAATTAACTAATTCACAACTTAATCATTATTAGGACCAATTTTTACATACCAATGATGCGCGATACTTGACAAAATAAATTCGAGTTTGTCTCTTCATATTTACTTTAAAGCCTGAAAGCAAAAAGTTTCATGTAGTTTAAAAATCAACATTATCCATAGACCGAATGTAGTAGCCGTCTACTGAAGTGTCTCGAAATAACTTTTAACTTTTTTGACTTGTCTCTAAAATTATTGCATAAAAATAGCGGATTCGATTTAAAAGAGCAAAAAATTGATTTTTCTTCTTTTTCATAATCTGGTGCGAAAAATGTTGAGAATTGAAAAAAATTAATTCCAAGTTTCTAAAATCATTTTTGAGGAAAATAGAGCCACAAGGGGGGGGGGGAATACGACAAAATTTAAAATTTTTCATTTCACTGATTAAGCGTTTATTTAATGCACTACAAAACTTACAATTACTTACAATAATAAGGAAAAAAGAAATATTCTCATCATAGTTATCGCAGCTGGACAATGAAGAAATAGAGCAATTATCATCATTATCATCGGTGAATTGATATTGCTTATCCACCTCTTCGAACTCGTCTACCATGATAATTTTCTAATACAGTTATAATTATCAGCAATATTTCGATTTCTCATAGTCTACGACACACACTAAAATAATTATTATAAAGTATTTTACCGAATGATTTCAGAATAAATAAAAACAGAAAACAAGCGAAAAGTTCCACAACGGAAATAATATTCGATGTAATTGTTCTAAAAAAACGTGTGAACGACTGAAAATTAAATAATAACGTTATTAAAATTATGAAACGAGTGTACTCGATTTGAAAGTGTAACATGCACACTAAATCGTTACGGCGACTTATAGCCCTCGTGTTCCCAAGGTCATGTAGCGCCACCTAACGTGAGAAATACGCGGGAAGTATGAATATCGAATAACTAATTTTAAACTTTAAACAGTCCTCCTGAAAAATTTCATTTTCTACGTTTAGGTCCCTTTCTCCATGCGCGATCACATATATGAAAACCGTTATTTTTTAACGGTATGACTGATATTATACCCGCGGTTATTTTAACAGGTTCGAAATAAGTTCTAATAATAAAAGTCTTCTTATAGTGTCTAATAATTTTAATATTTCAATGACTTTTTGTGGCTAACATTTTTGCCTATTTTGTTAGACATATAATTTTAATTTTAATATTTAAATATAGCATTCGTATTCTCATCTCTATTACCTAAAATCGTATTGTTCATTTCTATCGTAATTGCTGTATTTAACTAATTCTATCAAAAAATATACTTTTCAGAATTATAGACCGTTTATCTGCCTGTTTATATTCTAAACCGATAAGTGGTAGATTAATAATTATGAAACTTGTTAAAGTTTGTATTATAATGATATAAGCTTTGGTTCACTTTAATAACCAAATAGCTAGGGCATCAAAATTATTCCTATACAAAATGATCGCAATTCTTTCTAAACAAGTATATCGGTAAACTGTTTTTATGGGGGGAAAAAACAACTAACATCGGTGGTGACTTGGTAACGAAAAAAAAAAAATAGAATAAATAGACCTCGAAAAGGGTACGTATAATATTAATAGTCAACCTGCAAAATTACATAAACACTACTTTCACTACTTGAACATTCACTGGTATTATGTATCCGTTCAATGTTAATAAAATTATAGTTTAAAAAACTATAAACAGATGTTTTACATGTAAAATGCGCTAAAAAGTGTAAAATAATTAAAATTTTTTTACAATACTAAACTAAAAGTAAAGAGGTGGACATTAGTAATTAATTTTTATTCAAAATAAAAAATTGAATTCTTTTATAATATTTTTTAACTTACTGTTCGTAATTCATAAAGAAAATATTGTTTACGCCATCATGATATATATATATGTATATATGACTTTTAGAGTGGATGTAGGTATGTGTATGGTTTTTCTTTTTTCTATACATCTATATATATATATAAGTTATATATATTTACTAAGACATATATTAATTAAGGTTTATATCATTTCGATGTGTATAATAAGTATGTATAAATTTGTAAGATAATAAGAGTGTCGGGCACTCACACAACGGGCATACTTGCCCAGTGAGACCCACAAACTTATTTAAAAATTTAAAAAAAATAAAAAAAAAACCTAAGAGTGCAGCGGTAGACATTAATAATTAATTTCAATTCAAAATAAAGCATGAGGTGATTTTATCAGTAATCATACAGTCCCTCAACAAACGTAAATGATATGAAACCACCCCATGCTTTATTTTGAATTGAAATTAATTATTAATGTCTACTTCTTCACTCTTAGGTTAGTATTGTAAAATAATTTAAATTTAGCGCATCTTACATATAAAGCATCTGTTTTTAATTTTTTTAGATTATAATTTTATTTTTCATTTTTTAATCTTAAAGGAAATGTAACAGAAGGACCGTATTTGATTGTAATAATTGTTTGCGTTTAACTAAAGCTATACTTAATTCCGTTACATGTTCACCCTTTCTGTGTAAATTCAACAATACAATACCAGCAATCTATCTACAAAGTTCAGTTGCTTTTTTAGTTTGTACTACAGTAAAAACATGCGATTTTAGTTTTTTAGCTTTGATCGAACAATTTAGAATAATATTGTGGCGTCTCGACAAAAGCAACGGGTCTGTAGCCGGTCTTGTTATGCGTCCGCCATGGAAAGGTAACGAGACCGGCACGGATTTTTTCTCCAACCCGCCGCATCGTGACGGGGAACATAATGAGACCGGCTGAGAATCCGTTGGTCAAGCCGCCGTATTTTCTTGGGAAATAAAAAGCTATTTCATTTTCCGGATCCAAGTCGCTCCCCCAGGTATATATCCAATCTGAAATTGAATTGGGTACCAGAGAAATCTGGGGAAAGTAAAGGCGGATCCAAGTAGAAAAGAACTGACCCTAATATTCCCATTAGTGCCGTTGAGCTTAATACCATTATGAAAAGCTTACTTTCACAATCCATGATACCTTATCAAGAATATGTGGGATTTACTTTACTTTACTTTCAAAATAGGTAGTTTGAAAGTTTCTTGTCGCGCTGCACTAAAACCGTTAATGGGCTGCTACTTTGTGTCACTAAAAGTCGAATTAATTAAAACTACCATTTAAAATCAAATATTTATCATTATCAATTATTGTATACGGTCTTCTGCCAACTATTAGATTTCGTTCACTACGGAGAAAGTTGTATCTCTATCAAAGTGTTTTTCCCTCAAATTCATCGGTTATTTTAAATGTACCAAAATTTTATATTTTACCATTGTTTTTATTCGTGTCGCAGAATAATTATACGCCTTTACACATTGCTGTGGAATCTGGGAAGCCGGCTGTGGTTGAAACGTTACTTGGATTTGGAGCAGATGTACACGTAAGAGGTGATTATTTTGTTTTCAATGTAAAAAATCACAGGTTATTTACTCACAGACCATTCACTTGGATGAATTCAAGGCACAGAACGTGTCTCGTTTTAAATTATTTACGCTACATTTGTAGATTTTCTTTTTTTTTTAAAACGAATAAAAAGAAAATAAATACACCGTCTTACTATTTATCAGCGCTAATTACAAAAAACCGTAAAAATTAAAATTAACAACGCTCCTCCTGTATGGCAAGCCACATATGTACAAATATTGGATATTGCGTGATAACCATTTTCCAATGAATCGAAACGTTCCACGATACTGCATAAATATTACGTTTATCTTGGAATTAATATATAGTGTTAAAACTGTATGCGGAATAGTTTTAACTCGTGAATTCAACTAAATACCTGTGTATTCTAACACGTTTCTTACTAATTAACCCGAATTAAAAAACAACACGGTTTTTCATTTTCGTATTAGATGTAGAATTGCTTACATCAGTGATTTTCGGCAAAGCCTGATGCAAATTTTTTTGGCTTTCACTAATCCCTAAATTTTATGCTTTCTTCTGCCTAGACTGAATATTATAATCACGTGTATTAAATCTGGGGATAGAAACACGATTATTTATTTCCGTAAAGGTGAAATTGATATTTTGAGCTTCCGTGCGCTTTGCTCGGACACTTAACGTGAACTTTAGATGCCGAATCACCGCGAAATATTTTTTAATGTAAACGGAGTGCTTTAAAAATCCCAATCCCGATCAAAACCGAATAAAAATACTTTCTTATTTCGTTGCTTAGATGTAAACCGACGATACAAGTTAGCCTTGCGTGATTTTCAAATCTGGTTTAAAAATTTAATTTTGAAATTTTTCACGTAGCTCCCCTATGATATTTCTACGGAATTTTGCGGTTTTGTGGAATTTGAAAAACGTCGGTTCATACTTAATTCAAATAAATGATAAATAACTTTTATTTTTAATTTCTTTTTCGGTAAAAAAAACAAAATATTAAAAAACAAGCTTCGTATTTTTTTTTCTTTTATAATTCCACTATCCAAATCTGAAATTAAACATAACCGCGATAATGAATGTCGTACGAAATTGAACTTACCAGCGCGCAAATTTCCGTACCTTCCAAAAAGAAATACCCATTATTTAACCGTACATATAGTTGACTATTATGAAATTGTGGATAGCTTTTACTTGCTACGAGTGTTCTAAACTCGTAAAGTAATTTGTATACATAGCTGCTACTTGCAAAAAAACCTCCTGCGGGGTACGGACTTTATGAAAAATTCATCTACTTCTTCTCCATGCGGCTGCCGCAATACCGGGGCTTTATTACAACAATATTAACTAATATTTTCCCCGTAGTTTTACATTTCCCGTGATTTATAGAGATGATTTTTATTGAATACGCGTATCTTCTCAATAGTGCAGTACGGTTTTTTGCGGTCATTTTTCCGAAACAGCTCGAAGTAACAACACCGATTGTAGAAATTTACCTTAAATTCCAGTTCGTTAAATGGAAACATTTTAACCCATATCGTAGTGAACATTTTTCGTAATATTTCTCAACTTCTTAACTCTCTTATAATCTTTGTAACAACATTGATTTAATCGGCCGTATTAAATTTGGACACGGTTAGAAGAAAACACAGCACGTGACACAACGATCACGGTGGTTTTAAAATTTGTGTTCTTAAAAGTAAATTACCCTTTTTCTGAAAAATTTTTTGCGCGCCTAGGGATTCCATATCCTAGACATTTACGCTGTGTAAATAACGACAATATTTAATAATTCAATTTAAGGAAATTAATACTTTTTGAACAATAAACAAATCATGTATTCGTTGTGAAGGAGGTAAAATGCGGGAGACGCCATTGCACATAGGATCAAGAGTGAAAGATGGTGACAGATGCGCACTGATGCTGCTCAAGTCGGGAGCTGCTCCGAATTTAGCTACAGACGATGGAGAGACTCCGGTTCATGTCGCTGCTAAACATGGAAATTTATCCACTCTTCTACTATTATTAGAAGACGGTGGCGATCCTTTGTTTACAAATAAGGTAATATATGTATATATTGATATGGATTCGGGGTATTTTTGTTGCGATCTTCCGGCAATGCTCGAATTAGAAATTATTTTTTCGGTTGAGTGTCATTTTATATTCTCGGTTTTTCGAGTATCGTCGAATTACCGCTGTCATCGGCATTAAAGATGATTGCGCGGCTAACTGCATCATCCGCTGATTGATTTTCGACGCGTGATGGGGTAGTGGTTGTGTGAGTGCCTTTGTGGTTGCGGCTAGTGGCAGCGGTACAGCGTGCGTCCGAGGCGGGTGCGTAATGCCTAGTGGTGGTCAGCAGAGCTGAGCTGAGGGGGAAGTTATCATTTATATGAGTAGCTGTTATCTGATAAGAACCATTCTAGTCTTTTAGCTGTTATCTGATAAGAACCATTCTAGTCTTTTAGCTGTTATCTGATAAGAACCATTCTAGTCTTTTAGCTGTTATCTGATAAGAACCATTCTAGTCTTTTAGCTGTTATCTGATAAGAACCATTCTAGTCTTTTAGCTGTTATCTGATAAGAACCATTCTAGTCTTTTAGCTTTTATCTTCCCATTCAGATACAGATTAATTGTGTGAATAGTCGATGTTTTGAATTCGTTGTCGTTGGTACTTTGTTGCGATTACGTCCTCTAGAGCGATGTACATATATGTTTTTTATGGTCAGTCAGTCAATATAAGTGTTATAACGGGCGTTTGTTTTTCTCGAAGAAAAGAAAAATAAATAAAGTTAAAACAATAAATCACAGTGAAAGGTGTGAGGCCTCAACTATTTCCCTTCTTCAGACATCCTTTCCTTATCCACCACCAATCACGCCAGACTTTTTGACGGAACATTTATCCCTCCCTATTTTCTAATCGTTATTCGCATTACCGCCTTATTCAGCTGACGATTCCTTTCTCCCTGTCTTGGTTCCATTCTATTCCTTTCGGTAGTCGCTCCTCTATTGTCTCTCCTAATTCGTCTTCGGATCAATCATTCTCTTCTCCCCTCCACTCGCTTTCGATTTTCTCTGTCGCCATCTCCTTATTGTTCTCTTCACGATTGTGATCCTCCTCGTATATGTGATGCTGATCATATTTTCTTCGAGTGTCCTGCTCTTCTTAATGAACGCTCCCTTTTATACGGCCAGCTCTTGACGTTAGGTATCTCTACTCCCTATAACGCTTCTTTTATCCTCTCCTTTCCTTCATCTTCTGTGGTGCCTGCACTGCTGTTCTTTGTTGCGTCTATTTTGGACCGCTCAGCTATTTAATTCCTTAGCTTAGCTTTTCCTGTTGTGTTGGGTCAATGCCGCTGGCGCGCCCACACAATAAACAAAAAAACAAAAAAAAAAGGTGTGAAGCCTATTCTCACTGGGGTGCCTGGAACGGAAAAAATAAATAATACAGATTCGTTTTAGTAGCCCCGAAAGATATAGTGACCGGTGTAAGTAACAAGTAGTTTTAGCGGCTTCCTGGAATGGGGGTCCGATAAGTAGGAAATTTGTAACATTGGCCTTCCGGAACAGGAACCCGGAAAGAGACGATTTGTAACAATAGATATACATATACATACGGTAAAAATAAATTTTTTCCTTTTTTAAAATTTAACCAATTACCAAGGTAGCGTAAAGGAAAAAGAAGAAAAGTATTGGGCTGCATTTTAATTAAAACAGAACGCCGAAATTAGCGAAGAATTAAATTTGTCGTATTATTTGTTTTTAATCGTTCAAAGAACACATTAATTAAGGTAATATTCGTATAACGGGGACCGCACCGAAGTAATTTGTTCGTTTTCTCTTAAAGAAAGATGAGACGCCGTTACACTTGGCTTGTCAGAGCTGTAAAGCTGATGTAGTCAAACACTTAATCGACTTTGTAAAAACAAAAGAAGGAGTGGACGTTGCAACGAGTTACGTCAACAGTGTCAACGAAGACGGAGCTACAGCGTTACATTACGCGGCTCTAGTAGTCAAAGCGCAAGGGAAAAATCCGAAGGCGAATCAAGAAATCGTTCGACTGTTGTTGGAAAATGGAGCGGATGTAACGAAAGCAACTAAATTGGTAAGTTTTTTTTGCAAACATCAATCTCCAAATCCAATATATTATATTGAATAATTCTACCGGGGGGGGGGGGGGGGGGGGAGAGACGTTTCAGTGTGTCTACCTGATCAGGATCTCGAAAGTTATTATGTATGAATTTTGACGGTTTTCCGGCGAAAGACTTACCGCGTAATTTACTGCTTTGACAAACAGTGAAGTTTCAGTGATAATTCCGTGTCAGGTTAAAGATTAAGCAATTTGTACGTAGTACTAGTAAAAATATTAATTTTTTCAATGATGGTCTACAATTATTATTTCGCTGAAGATAGCATGTTGCCCCACCTCTTTCAGAATTTGTAAAAGAAAAATAATTATAATGAAAATTAGGGAAAAATAAAATCGGTTTTAAAATTAAGTAATAAAATCGGTTCGATGCAGAAATTTGAATAAAATAAATTAAAAATTACGTTTTTTATTTTTTTAAATTTCTTTATATAAAAAAACCGTAAGTGTTGGTTAATTATTCTCAATTAATTTCGCGTAAATTATAACACTATAAATGTAATTTTTAATGTTTCTTTATGCTAAAAAATTCTTTAAAAATTGAAATAGCAAATTAATTAAGAAAATAATTTGTCAGTTTTACTGAAGTATATTCTATAACCAGAATGAATATCTCTTTCAACCTTACCCCCCTCTAAGGGAAAACCTCCACTGATGGCAGTAACAACACTATAGAGTGCAGCTTGTAAGTTTCTATTAATGAATTCGAATTTTCACAATACACTTTGAAGTCTAGAACGTTTATCATGTCTGACAGAGAACACTTGAAATGTCCTTGAAGACCGTAAACTCGTAGAATTTATCGACGGATATGCTTTTAGACTTTGAAAAAGCGTTAAAATATCCTAGGAGGGTCGCGTTACAATAAGTGGCTTAGAACGCCCCGCAAACAACTGAATCCACTTCGCAATTTAAAACTTCGGCAATTATTTCGGTTCATGGAAAAAACCTTTGAACTACAACTCAAAAAGAATCCAGCTCTACCAGCTAGTCGTGAGTGATCGTCGTGCGTCGATTTGATCTTCGCTCGTTACATCGACAAAATTGATTCTAAAAATTACATAAGTTACTTCAGCTATCATAGACCCATATTGTCGTTTGTCTTTTAAAGATCACGTGACACAAGAATAGAAAAAAATTCTTAAATAAAATAACACTATTATTTTCTTTGGAATTCAAGACGTTCATTATCACATCTTCAATTTTAACATATGGTACAGAAACAGTTGAAAGTATCATCAGAGGTGATATTAACAGACAGCAAACGTCTAAAGCATGTTCCACGGTGTAGATAACTATTTTTTGTAATGCGATTCTTCTAAAATAGAGTCTGTTTGTGCGTATGCGTAAATAAAATAAATTTTTCAAAATTAAAGGTCGTGCAAGATGTGTTTCTAAGAATTTAAAATGAAACGTAATTTTCGGGAGAAAATTGTTGACGGATGTTGAACTATTTTTAATCTATGTATAAAAAAAATGACTTCGCTTTGATAACGAGCAATAGAGATGAACGTTCACGGCACGTGATATAATAATATTGTGATGTATGTATGCAAGCAAATATGTGAGTCATAGAAATAACATGAAAACAAGAGGCCTGAACGTTAAATGGAGAATTTGTTATCTGGAGAATTTGTTTTTATACGGATACAAATGTAGCAGGAAAATTTCTCATAGCTTCTCTAGCCAATAAAAAAACACTATTTCAGGAGACGTTATGGTTTTTCAACAAACCGAACTTTTTTCGAAATTAAAAATTCCGAAGTTTACAATACATATCTTCCGATTGGCTAGTTCAAATATTTCAAAAAAGGTATATCGAACGTGAAGCATAATTTATAGAAATCGAAATTTATTACACTTTTTTACCGTACAGAGACTGTTAATTACCTTTAGTATTTGTTTTTGAACCGTTCTTATAAATTGAATGTCTTCCAGACTCACGAAACCCCATTTCATTACTGCGCAGACATTGGAAATAACGATGTCCTGAAGGAAATACTGATCTATATGAGTCCAGCCGACATACAGAAGGCGATGAACAATCAAACCAACATCGGTTGGACACCTTTGCTGATAGCTTGCCATAGAGGACATACCGACCTGGTCAACACGATGTTGGACAATCACGCGCGAGTAGACGTCTTCGATATGGAGGGTAGATCGGCTTTACATTTGGCAGCTGATCGCGGATACCTAAAGGTTTAACAATATAAAACCGTTTTTGTATTATTTATGATATTAGTCTATATGCAAACATTTAAAATATGGGGGGGGGGAAGTCCTCGAAAAAACAAATGTTTCACTGGGCGTCAGTTTGATTTTAAAAAATCTAAGCACTTTCCATCCTTAAAAGGAAACATTATTTTATTAGGGTACTATAATCGCTATAGCATTATTTAAAATTCCATTATAGTCGAAAAAGTTTTATAACAGTGTCCAACTTTAGGAAAATGGCAAATAGCAACATTACGAACAAAAACTATTTTTACACGGGACGATGAAATAATTTAAATGCTGATGAAATACTTTTCGAAATAATAAATGTACCAACTGAACGTAATTTCGGTTGATCCAATAACTAGATTACGTGTATTCTCTTGTATAGTAACGCGTATTTTTATTTTAATAGGTTTGCGATGCATTACTGACTCATAAAGCGTTTATAAACAGTAAAACTCGAATAGGGCAGACAGCTTTGCATCTGGCTGCGATGAATGGCTTTGTAGACGTTTGCAGGTAACAATTCCTTTGTTATCTATATTATAAAGCTTTATTTGAATTTCACAATTATTTTAAACGCATTATACCTTGTCTTTATGTCGTTAGTGTTCCGTCTAATTTAACCCGTAGATTTGTAACGGCTGTGTGCACGTGCGCTGGGCATCTCGGGATGGTTTTTAACTTTTCTAGTACAGGGTCATGTCTAGGTTGCAACACTTATTTTCAAGGACCTTGAGTCCTACAGTGAGTATTCTCCTTACCGTATTTCATACTGTAACGTTATTATCTGTTTTTCCCCATCAGCGATGCCAAATGAAACGTTAATGCTGTTTTATCAAACCTTCAGGGATGTCATCAATGCCTCCTAATTACCGTGGCCGAAAAATGTACTTTATTCTTATTATAAAAAAATATATTATTTGAATTTTTAGACGGTATATTAATGAAAGTTATCTACACCAATCTATATCGGTCGACCGCTGAAAAACACAATATTGAATATGATCAAAATAAATCGATAAAAATTTGATAATATAAATAAATAACTGTGGTCGGCGTCGATTCGTAGCCCGGTGGCTTTCCGATGATTAAGACTGCGATGATCGAACAGCGGAATCATCCTGCAATCTGGAGTCGAGATCGTTACAGGGAGAAATGTCTAGAAATCGAACTTTCGTATTTACGTTTTACGGGGTTTTTTTCGATTGAATCGATTGGCCGACTTTACCAGCCGAAAATACTTTATGAATGCAATTTCTGCCACGACCAGAGAGAAATCAAAACAATAATACTGCAGAAAGGTAAACAGCGACCCCCTGTGACTTTCGGATCTTTTTCCATTTCTTCCCTCTTTTCCACCCCGTGACTGCAGAATTGAGCGCATATGGTGCGCCCTCCTCCTTGCGATAGTCGTTGATTGGTTATTTAACCCCGACCGACAACAGAATCTCACACACACCTACATTTTCTCTAAATACGATTATCACAGCCAGTTTTAGGAGTTTTATAAAATATTCAAAAGCGATTGCCAAATGTTTTATAAAAAGATAGAAAAACGAATAAACTATCGAAAAATCACTTATTATTCCGATTATTTCTCTTCTCTAATTTTAGTTCTGTTATTACTTAATGAATTCGAATTCGAATCATTATTTAATAACTTAAATCAACTAAATTAGGGAGTGACTACCCAAATATAATTTTTAAATTCTCAGTTTATTTCTAGTTTTGCTGGTCCAAAACTTTTTTCTAATTTCGCGTTCAATAGAACTGCACAAGAGCTTACACCAGCCTTGTTTCACGCATGCAACAAACCTAACAAACTAAAGTGAGGGAAAATAAAATACTAAAAGGAAAAAAAAGATTACAAGTTTTATTTGTTTGGAGTTGTTTTTTTTCACAGTTGAAATATTTTTATACTGTTATAATTGCCGCTAATTCAAGCAATATATGCTTACTTTAATATCACAAAATTTAATAACGAATCTTACTAAACGTTGATCACAGAGCTTTCCCATTAAAATAATTCCGAATTATAAAACTTATTGGAAATCTAACATTTACATTTATAATCATAAGCATCGACTACGTATAAAACTTCAGGATTTCGCTGTACTTTGCACTTGCACGCCACTAGTAAAACGAAATTCCAAATTATCGTTTAATGAACCATTTTATACTACAAAAGAAAAACTTGGAACACGCGATTTATATTCCTAGTCTCTATTTAATTTTTAATTTTTATTTATTTTAATAGATTTTTGATACAAGACCACAATGCAGTAATTGACATTTTAACTTTGCGAAAGCAAACTCCACTACACTTAGCGGCAGCTGCCGGTCAACTAGAAGTATGCAAATTATTACTGGAATTAGGAGCAAATATTGACGCTACCGATGACGAAGGACAGAAACCAATCCACGTAGCCGCTCAAAACAATTATCCGGAAGTGGTGAAAATTTTTCTACAACAACATCCGTCACTTGTAACAGCCTGCACTAAGGTCAGTACATAAACTATTCCATTCCTTAACATAAATTTTCTATTTTATCTTTATGCACCATAATAAATAAAATTGTAGAGGAATATTAGGTAACGTGTAAGGATGAGTATTCCCTGTGTTCAGATTAGCAGTCTCGGGCAAGATCTTTTCGTATTTTATAATTCTTCTGGACTGCTTTGTAATCGTAAAATCGTACTATCGCTTTATTTATTGGCGCGTGCAAATATTTATTACGGCCTCTGTTGCCGCGATTCTTTCACGCTGTGTCGTGTAGCCCGTACTGTACACTATTCGAGCTATTCGAACTCATTCATATGCCCATTAACTGCTCCGGTTCAGCGTCAGGCCGTTATTAAGCAATATGTAATTATCAGTATTTTTTTTTTTTTTTAAACACAAAATAATAATATTATTTTATATATTATATTTTGGGCACGTCAGCGGCTTTGCTCCAACAACTACAGAAATTAAGGAAAGGGTGAAATAGAGAGACGATTAGAAATAGAGCTTAGGAAAGATTGAAGTACAGGGATTATATCTGGAGATGGAAAGGAAAGGGCAAAGGAAGAGAATTATAAGGAGCAGGAAAACCCAGTGCTAAGATTTTAGAGTAGAAAACAGAGCGCTCAGAATCAAGGGCAAGGCATTCAAAGAAGATGTGGTTTGCTATATATAGTGGAGTATAGATAGAACTGTGAAGGGGACAATCGGGTGAGGAGGACAGGGAAAAGCGAAAATGTGAAGAGGGTAGTAGGGGGTGATTAAAACGCAGTCTGATTAAGGAAACGATCGCGGAATGTTGATAAAAAGAGGAATGAAACCACGGCTGAGAACAGGGAACCGGCTGAATTTGAAGATAATGAGAGGCAGGATTTGAAAATAAAGAAGGATAGATGTCCGATCATAGCCGGGAATGATTAGCTGAGGAAAGAAGGAGGATGTCCGAGGTAGGAAAATTACAGACTAACACTAATACTGGCATCACCGGAAAAACCTAGTCCGTCAGATAGCGTTGATTGAGGTTGCGACAACAGCCCGGAACAAAGAAGTCCGCTTAATGAAAATAAAATAAACCTAATCCGTTTGGAATTGTCTGACATAAATAAATGGAGCGTGATAAAAGGCAAAAGGAGAAGAAAATATTACATTTCTAACTCTTCTGATTCATCCCGAATAATCGCTAAACGTAACATTTTCGAACTTTTTATCGGTGGAGGATGAAAATAGAGAAAGAATAAAGAAATGCGGGCAGATAATAGCATTAAATTAAGTGATGAGAATAAATACCCCGCGAGAAATATCGGTAACAACAGCAACCAGTAATGTCAGCAGAAAACCATGTGCTACGAACGGTTGTTTATCGAAAACCCAAAAGGTTGAAAACATTGCGAGCAAACTTAAAATGATTCCTCTCATTTTAGTTCGAAATATTAAAGATATTAAAATCTTGCGAAGTGACTTGGCAACCAATGCTGATATTAAATTTACGTTGAAATCAACTATAACAGGAGTAACTATTCCAGATAGTGCGGAGAGTTATCGTAAAATTGTTCGTCTGCTACAAGGTAAGAACTGCTTCTTCTGTACATATAAATTAGCAGAAGAAAAGCCATTTAGAGTGCTAATGAGAAACTTGCATCCATCTACCGACAGAAATTGAAAATAAAGGGTTCAGTGTTCGGAATATCGTTAACGTGATACATCCTAAAACCAAACAGCAGCTACCGATGCATTATGTTGAATTAAATGCTTCTCCGAAAAATTATAAAATATTTCTGTTTACCGGCTTATTGCATGCAAAAGGTGAAGTCCAAGAAATTCGAAACATTACAATTAATACAACGTAAAAGATGTCAGCTGTACGGACATTCGCAAAATTACTGCAACCTACCGTTCCGCTGCGTTAAATGCGGTAATAAGCATAACTCTAGAGACTGTGACAAGGGGGATAGAAACTAATATGTACACTTTGTCGGGGAGACCATCCTGCTAACTATACAGGGGTTGCCCGGAATATAAGCCTTTAAACAAAGAAAAGGCTGAGCGTCTAAATAAGCGACCGAGCGGTTATTTTTACTGAAGTCAACAACATTTTCCAGCACTAGAAAAAACTGGAGGAAGAGTAAACCCACGGTTAAATGAGCAAAGAAATAATGGCATTAGTGCTAATTGCAACCCAAAAATTATGAAGATAACTAAAAAACAGTAGCGATAAGCTAACAGAACTTTCAACGCGCATGGTTACTGCGTTGAACAAACTAATAAATAATTTCAAATTACTAATAAATCCGATTTTCAGAATTTTAAACAAACTATTATAATATTAGATAAGTTAAATGAACGGATCGTATAAATGTAATGAATAATTCTTTAGCAGTTGTGGAACGTTAATGGAATCAAATCCGAAATTAACGAGTTCGAATTTTTTTTACATCGGTATAGGATAGATATTGCGTTAATAAGCGAAACGCATTTGGTCTATAAGGATAATTTGAATATTAAAGGATACACTTGTTCTGGAGTGTTACATCCGGACGGTACAGCTCACGGAGGAGTAGCGTTACCAATACGATCGAATGTTAAACATTTTTCAATTCATACCGAAAGCGCATTTGCATATCAATTGGTAGCTGTTAATTTAAAAACCGTAGACACTTTAACTGCTCAGTCGCGGTGATATATTGTCATTTTACCAAAAGAAAGAATCAAGTTTATATTACTTGGTCTAAATACTAAGTCATTATAGGGGGCGACCTGAACGCTAAAAGCGCAAGCTGGAATTGCAATAAAAAAGATCGTAGAGGAACTATGTTAGAAAAAATAATTAAGGATAATAACTTACGTATAGTCGCCCCTTCTGAACGACATACTGGCCAGCGCATGAAAATAGGTCACCGAGTGTTTTTGATTTTTTTATAACAAAAAAGCTTAGATCATATGCATGTTGACTGAAAAATGGTTCCGCGCCTAAATTCAGATCAGGCACCAGTTATTGCTTGTTTGAATGCTAAACCAATATTCGCACACCGTGGTGACAAACTAAGAAATACAAAAACCAACTAGGAAATATTCTCTAAGGAAGTAAATAAATCCGTAAATTTAAATATACGCTTATAAAGCCCCGATGACATCGATACAAGTAGAAAGCAGAGCACTCAGCAGAAAGAGATGAACACTTAATAAACACATGGTCCGCATCGCAAACATGCTCTTCGTTTGAGTGAACAATATGGAGAGGCAACCAACGAAAAACGAAAACAGGAGGAAGATCATAAAGTAAGAGTTCTTTTACCCATTATTTTTGCAACACCGCTATTTTCTGTACAATACACTCTTCCTGTATTTTTCATTCCTCGCAATGAAAATTCGCTTTTACACCTTTTTGGCGGGTATAAGTTATTTTTACTCTTTTTCACCAATATTCAATCATAACCGTAACATAATGTATCAAATTTGAAATGAACTATACCGCATGTTCAAGAAATATAACGGTAAAATTAAAGTGTAGAAATAAATATCCGGCATCAGCAACGCAATAATTAGCTTTATGTTTAAGATCGATGTGACGCAATCAAAGATTAAAAAATAAATAAACATATAATTTTAAATAAAAAAACATCCGATACAATAGTTTATATTTTTTTTTTTTATTTTTTTTTTTTTATGTTTGCCTACGGGGAAAAAATACAGGCTGGTAACACATGTGCGCACATCGCAGCGATGCAAGGATCAGTTCGCGTAATTGAAGAATTAATGAAATTTGATAGATCGGGAGTGATCTCCACTCGTAACCGAATTACCGATGCAACTTCTCTTCAATTAGCAGCCGAAGGCGGTCATGCACAAGTTGTAAAAGTTTTGGTAAAGGCAGGAGCTTCCTGTACCGATGAAAATAAGGTAAAAACTGTTAGAAAATTCATCTAACATTATCCTTTAAGCAACCGGTTTAAAATGGTTGCCAATTCATTAAACATCTTTCCATTTTGTTTTAAATTAAACAGACTGGACTAACAACAATCCATTTGGCAGCCAAAAATGGCCATTTACCGGTTTTAGAAGTACTACGATCGTCTCAGTCGCTGCGAATATCTAGTAAAAAATTAGGGTTAACGGCGTTACACATCGCTGCTTATTACGGACAAACCGGTACGTAAAAGTCATTTAAATTTTAATTAAAATAATCGATGAAACGCGACATCCACTTCAAGAAAGTCAGATACATTCGAAATAGACGTTATCTTTCGTTCCTACATCTCTGCAAATTCGTTGCATACACAGCAACTTCGGCCCCGTGAAATGTATCTGAAAATGGCACGTAACAGAGTGCTGCTCGGGTAATAAATATTGCTACGAATGAACTCGTAGTAAAAAAAGTCAACCAACTCACCATGCACACTTGTCACATTGATACGTGGAAATCGAAGTACAGACATTCACTCTTGAAAAGATTTACAATTAATTTCAAGTGTATTTCTGCCTATACTCGTGTTGCGAATTGCCTTGAACTCTACCTCTATCTGCACAGCAAGCATGTACAAATAGTAAATCACGTCAAGAGAAAAATAGTAGTAAATAAGTCAAAGCAACAGGTAATCCAAAAGCACCTGCTTTCCTTCACACCAGAAACATCTTCTTTGTGCCCAGCGATTCAACACAGTAAAAATCACTAGAAATCACCGCTGCATATTTTCGATAACAGTAATGATTATATCCAAAATTTCTGTTAGAACGGTTTTCCTTGATGCCGGGATAACCACTTTATTTACAAACTTCTCGTTTTCGGAATAGATCATCTTGATGTTATTCGGACGACTGACTTCCTTCTGTCGGACTTTATCCCAGCTTACGCGCATCAAATTGCCTACGTTTCGTATTTAACTTTCCGGCACACCGCTGCCTGACTGTTCTGTTTTTGTTTCTTAATATTCGTTCTAGTTGTAGAGACAAAACTTGTAAAACCTAGTGGGACTAAGGTACGGTAGTAATACCGTTTCTTGCATATTAATTATTAAAGGCTACTTAAAGATATTTTTCCATGATTCATCTTTTTAATTAAAAGGTTTGCATTTTAAGATGCCAAAATTTTAAAGCAAAGAAATATCCATCCTGAGCAATTTATCACGGATCAATTATTAATTGAAATAAAAAGTTTAAGAATATTTTTTAAAATAACACTTTCGATAAATGCCATTTCACTGTTTCTGGATCAATTGCAATTTTACTGTAGCTAAAAATTAACACTGTACACAACACGGACACGTAAGAGTCTTCGGTCATTATTGCGTTGTTTTATCACAATAAATGACACCCGTGTAACAACTTATTTTCGAACGATGACTTCAGTTGCCCAATAATTGAGGTCCTTTAAGGCAAACAAAAATATTATTAACAAACGGTTAAATAACCCTCCCGTTAAACTGAATAAGTGTTTTGCGTAACGAATCATGTGCCGCTATGCTTGGCTGCCTTCCAGCAGAATTTTTACCTTTTTCACAGACCAGTATGACTACATTTATTCTTCTTTTTTTTTTTTTATATGTATTCGAAAACTTTCTTAAATCAATTTTGTTACGTTATATAATCACTTTTATTTTCCTTAATTTATAAAAAACAAACATTTACAACAAACACTAAAAAAAAAAAAAAAAAACTAAAGTGAGAGCCAAATATGACATTTTATGAGCTAAGGATTCTCCCGATGTTCGGTTAAGGGTCATCAGAACTTACATTTACATAATAGTAAATTCGAAATACGAACTTTCTATTGTAAAGCTGAAATTTTCGTTTTTTGAAGATTGAAAATCAACATGTCATTTTTTCCTTTTCCCGAAATAATAGTGAGCTTTCCATCAATAAAAACGTGTCCACAAAATACATTTTTTTTCTAAACCCTAAAGTTTAGTATCAGTCATTTGGAAGTAGAAATTAGGCTTAATCAGAGAAATTTCTTTGAATGTGCACGTTTATAAGTTGATTTAAAATTTTAAACTAATACACTATTTTTCGTACTTTTCGAAATTTTTGCAAAATTTGAAAGTTCCATTAAAGAAACGAAATACATTGGCTTTTACCTCTTAAATAGAGAACTCTCTATCGATTATACTTTCTGAATTCAGAAGTTCCGCCCAAAATCCTGAGGGTCCAAATTCGAAGTTGTAATATCGGCTACGTATTTCATACAAGGTTTCTAAGAACATGTTTAAGATATATTTTGATCTTTTCGTCTCTTTTATAGCCGAGATGTTATTTACGAAGATATACTTTTTTCAGAAGGGTAATTTTTTAGTTATCGAAAATATTTATTTTTGAGTTGTTTTTGCTTTTCATTATTATACATTTTGTATTTTCTTATTTAACGAGCTTTCGGCTTAAGAGTTATGAATTTTCAAGTAACTATTTTAAATTCCGCATTATATATTTTGAAATTTTTGCGATTTTTGACATCTAGAACCGGTAGAGTCTCTCAAAATTATACACTTCCTTAATAAACGATGGACGTATAATTTATAAGTTAAACCGTTCCAGAATTGTTGAATTTTCTTCGATTTTTTTGGGTTTCCGAGCTGTGTAATGTGTGTGCGAAATCTCCTTCCAATAAATAAAAAAAAAGGCAAAATCAAATTGGTCATTTACGAAAGAGCTCTATCCGGTGAAATATGAACGCGATGTAATTCCAAAATGGGAGAGAATAAACAAAAATTATCATTTTATAAAACTAAAAAATTATGTGAAGTCTAAATTTAAAAAAATAGAAAAGTTTAGAAAGATTGTACAATACAACTAGAATGCTCATTAAAACACGGTAACTTTTTAAATGTATTTTTAAAAAGCTTTGCAATATAATTAATGTAAATTTGAAAACATTTTTGGATTATTCGAATGATGCATTGAATGCTGAATATATCAAAACGGTAGCATTTGAAAAAGGCTCTTTATGTAATCTGTTATTACACGTTTATTACTTATTCCGTACAGGCATCTGTATCATTTTAGATTTTAATATTACATCAAATTACTTATAATCGTTTAGAAACTGTCAGAGAACTTCTAACGCATATACCGGCAACAGTCAAATCAGAGGCACCAACTGGGGTCAGCATTCTTGGTGAACTGGGAACCGAATCGGGAATGACCCCTTTGCATTTGGCGGCATATAGCGGAAACGAAAATGTAGTACGTCTGCTATTAAATTCCGTTGGAGTCCAAGTTGACGCGATCACAAATGAAAACGTAAGTTTTCTTAAAGAAATTTCATTTTTATTTTACTAAAAAAAGTGAAAATTAATTATTACTAACGGAGTGTGGAAAGCGTACGTCTAGACTTATTCCTCTTCAAGAGTCTAACCAGCGATGACATTGTTTTTCCTATTTGAATTTTAGTGCAATTTACTTTGTAATCAATCGATCAGTCTAAGCGCTCATCTGTCCGCTATAATGTACTCGTATTTATGTAAATATCTCTCGACGAAAAAGAAAGCAGTCATACTATAGGGAAGAAGTACATTTAAGAATATTTAGTCTTTAAACAAGACCGATTGCAGAGATAATTCAACACGCGTAAATAGGAGGACAGTGGTAGTAAAATTAAGTGAGAGGTAGACTTTAAATTTCAATTACGCGTCTTAAATTTAATCTCTTTAAATTCATTTGTTTATTTTTTTTTTGCTGTGTATTTTTCAAACCAGGTATGACCAAAAAAAGAAAAAAGTTTTAAATGTAGCACACTTCTTTTTTTTTTTACAAAAATGCTTTTTTACAAAAAATAAATACCGACTTCAAGGTTTACTATACAAATTTAAAAATGCACTAAAAAGTAAAAAATAATTACTCCAGCTAAAAAATATATATCAGAATGATATAACTTAAGGTGATATCGTAATTCTTATACAACATTAACTTTTTGGAGTTGGAATTTAATTCATGTTACTATATCTAGGAACAATTTAATGAACATTTAATGCAGTTTTTAATTATTCTTTTAATATGAATTTGACGCTAACTCCAAAAAGTTAATGCTGTATAAGAATTACGATATCACCTTAAGTTATATCACTCTGATATATATATTTTATCGGGAGTAATTATTTTTTACTTTTTAGTGCATTTTTAAATTTGTATAATAAACCTTGAAGTCGGTATTTATTTTTTGTAAAAAAGCATTTTATTTTTTACTTTTTAGTGCATTTTTATTCAATTAAATTAAAACATTTCAATAAGAACAGATATTTCCACGGTAAAAACACCAAAACTACATTTCCATGGTAATTTGGCAAATTTATAGTATTTTAAGTCAATAAATCTAATCCGACGGTAAAAACAATCATGAATGAAAAGCATCCAAAAAGCTTCAATCTCCCGCATTATTAAGGATAACTTAAAAACTATCGGTCAGATCTTGATCAAATTTAAATGAGACCACATGACAAACACCACCTTTCAAATAAAAGAAGAATCATCAAAATCGGTTCACCTAGAAGAAAGTTCTGTGGTAACACACATAAAAAAAAAAATAAAAAAAAAAAAAAATACAGTCGAATTGAATACCTGCTTCTTTTTTTAAGTCGGTTATAAACGTAGATAGACCGTGTATGCATATTTTTAAACTAAAAAACAAATTAAGTCTTTAATCTTCATATATAGAGATTAGCATTCGTTTATTATGTTTTTAGATTTATATTATAAGAAAATTTTAAAAAGCGTATTCATTTTTTGTATCAATTTTTTTTAAATAAGCTAGTACCTTATTTGCCTAAAAAAATGTTTTCACATGCATTCAGTTTTGAAAGATTATTCAACGGCAGGTGTGAAACATCATAATAGATGGTTTATCAGAGAATCTATAATTAATAAATATGTGTAATAATAAAATTTAAGATAAAAGTATCAATACCTCGATATGTCTCAAATTAGATGTATTTTGGTCATTGTGCGTTTGAATTATAATATTACCTATCGCTTGTATCAGAGCCTTATCTGATTGATTGGGTTGGTCTACACCCTCAAAATGTCTGCGAAATAATAACTGCTTGAATTAAATGGACCGAAATTCAGAATAAATTTATTTATTATTAATTTCTGACAAAAGAAAAGAAAATTGAAATTTTTATGAATTCTATGGAAACGACTATTTTTTATTTCCTTTTATTGTAGTGTTCAAATATTGCATATACAATAGTTGACTACAAGGCTTTAGTGTACTATTTATAAATAAATATATTTCATGATAATACACACACACACACACACACACACACACACACACACACACACACACACACACACACACACACACACACACACACACACACACACACACATATATATATATATATATATATATATATATATATATATATATATATATATATAATATACATATATATGTATATGTATATATATATTTATAAAAATATTTTCGTAACCCCACCCGAAATTTTGGTCTAGATACCGACCCTGACTTGTGTTGTTTGTATACTGCGAAAATATGAAATTGAATGGTAATATATTAATATTAATAAATAGTATATTAATAGATAATTTACTAACCTTTGATTTGAATCGGTAGATTGTGTTTTGTCTATCGGTAGATTGCATGTGCGCGAATTCGACATTTTACTGCAGTCTGCACTTACACCGTATACAAGCGGCGACGCGCCAATATACTGTATCAAGTATATTGTAGACGAATAGAGATTCCCGCGTAAAAGCAACGAAGAGTATAGTATACACGCCACGCACACACAAGCGAATAAGTAGTGGCTGCGGAGAGGGGGCATGACGGTATGAAAGCGTCATGGCATACGAACTGGTTTTAACCCCCCGGCACGCCAATAGATGATTCACATCAATCATTTTTAACCACTCTGTCGTAGTTATTTTTAACTCACGATCTAAAAATTCTATACATTACGAGAATTTTTTGTAGTAAAAATATCAAGAAAAATCAGGAAAAACGCTTTCAACAAGGTTACTCTATATATTTTTGCAATCAATAAAAATATAAAATATCCACGCCTGTAATAATATCGTTTAAATTATGAAAAAAATCTCGGTAAATTACCTTATTCATTAAAATTGCTGTACTAATAGCTATTTTTTTTTTTTTTTTGCCCGTCAGCAAAGGACCATCAGAAGCATTATGGAAAGGAAAAAGTCAGTTAGATGGAAATTTTGTCAAAGATTGGTAGTATATGTAAATACATTGAGAGCTGGAATGATACAGGGTGCAGACAAAGATAAGATGTATGAAGCACAACATGGAACGGAAAGCCCGAGCGATAGTATGTAGAAATTTCAGTATATAACGATGGACACTCAGGAAATACATGGTTGGAATTACAGAAGACCTTATCATTTGGATAAAGAGAACAGTTTGGAGAAGGTGTTAAGCCAGAATGAAAACGAGAGGAAGGTAATAAAACACAGTTCAAAGGCAAGCGAATAATGAAGGTGACTGCAAAACGTTAGAGCAACGGAAAATTATGGAACCAGGGATAAGATGGAAAACAGTAAGTTGAACGAACAAATAGAAGGAGCGAGGGCTGGAAAATGATGGAGCGTAGATACTCGACCAAAGTCTGGCGTGGAATTTTTTACACGAGGATAACGGATTAAAAGCAGGAATTTTAGGAAAAATGCAGTAGAGCAAGCTCAAGAATTTGTGATTTCGTTACCTTCTATGCCCAAACAGCTAGATATCCAAAGCAAATAAATATATATAGAATGAAGCGAAGGAAGATTATGGATAAGAAAACATGTACGAAGGAGATGAAAAAGTCGCAGGAGTGAGTAGGAAAGGAAGAACAGATAGTCTGGAGGGCGCTCATAGAATCAGAAACAATCAAATTATTGGAAGAGGAACGATGGGAGGAAATATAGTATAAATAATAGAACGTAGAATAGCCACAACTTCGACAGTAAAAATAGTACAACAGAAAGGAAGACTAAAAGATTCAGACAAATTGAAAGAGGCTCCGACTCCATTAAGGGAACCATCGCCAAAAATAGGCTTATGAGTGGGAAATCGGGAAATAATTATATTCAGGAATTTCTGCATAGCTGCTGATTGGGGAAAGGAATTGGAGGGTATAGACAGAATAAATTAGAGGAGTGACAAAAAATCGGAAAAGTTACAGAAGAAATAAGGGAGGTTGCTAGTACACACTTTTTTATATTGCTAATTTCATATCTCCATTATTGCTTTAACGAAAGAAAAAATTAAATCTTAATCTAAACTAATATATACAACTGTAATGTCTGTCAATGATTTGCAATATTTACAATGTTATTATTGCGTTAGGCTACTTTAATCTATTTAAATAGAAAATCCGATTTTTTAGAAATACAACCTGTTAATCCGATCCTATTTGATTAAAAAACTATTAGAACAATAATAATGAAATGACGGAGTCGTTCTAAGCTTAATTTCGTATAACAAATTTTAAATGGCCACTTCCTAGCGAAAGAAAAGGAAACAATAATAGCTCTCGTTTATTCCATCGTAGATTTCGGTTAGATATACGTATTTATACTTCTTCTTTCCTGTAACGATCCTTCCTTCTATCTGTCTGTACAATCTAAATCTTCCTTCTGTTTTAACGTTCCTCAAATTTCCTTCACTCCCCCGTTCTGTTGTTTTTTCTACTATTCGCCTACGTTGTAATCATTCTCTTCTACCATCCTCCCGTTATCTTCTCTCCTTGGTTTCTTCTTCATATTGCCTTCTTCATCAAACGAATCAGTGGTTTGCAACGCTGATCACGTTCTCTTTGAATGCCTATCGCTTTTTTCTGAAATATTTTCATTTACTAAAGTTCGGGCTTCCTACTCCTTATAGTGCATTTTACATTCTGTCCTTTCCTTCTCCTCCCATTATGCCAGCTATTAATTCCTTTTTATTGTCTGTATCTGATTGAATAAAAATTTAATTGACGACTTTTTTCCTTCTCCTTGTTTCTATGTAAAGGTCCTCTTGGTTTACGCGCCCAAAAAAAAAAAGAGAAAAAAAAAAGATGTCCCTTCAAAATGTCTCGGTTAGATGTTACACCAACAGGGTTCCTCCAATGCCGAAATACTACTGGAATTCGATCTCTTCGGGATAGCTTTTGGTTCTTTCAGCAATGCGCTTTTAATCTCATTTATGCTCCAGAAGTTCCCTTAATTTTTAGAAACAAAAAGAAGTCACTCGGGGTAACGTCTGGCTGGAGTATCATTTTAGAATTGGTTTTGGCTAAAAATTCACAAAGAAGCAATGAGGTGCAGGCAGGTGTGTCATCGCGCAAAAACCAAGAATTTTTTCGTCAAAATCCCGAGATTTTTTTCATATTATTTCACGCGAACAGCGTTAAACTTGTAGATACTATTCATTATTGACTAATTGACTTTGCAACAAGAACTCATTTTGCGCTATACAGTTGAAATCGAAGAACACAACGAGCATAATCTTCTCATTCGACCAAACTTTTTTGGTCTTGATGACCTAGAATGCCTCCACTGGACAAGTGAACCTTTGTTTCGACGTTATATCCGTAAATCCAAATTTTATCACATTGTAGTTCTGCATAATTGTTGACTTCACTTGGTGACTTTTGAACAACTTCTGTTGCTCGTTGTTTTTGTCCGAAATTCAGAAATTTTGGAACAAATTTTACTGCTACGTATTTCATACCAATAACGTCAGAAAAAACTCGATAGTACGAACCAACTGCATGCCAACATCATCATCAGCGACTTCCCTAATAGTAATTCGGTGATCGTCCATAATAATCACTTCTTTCTTTTTTTTCACGTTTTTATCCGTTGTTCATGTGCTGGAGTGTCCAAAGCATACCATCTTCAACATATTCACGTCGTTTTGAAAATGCTTTTATGTAAAGCTTTGTTTTTTTCATGGTATACTCATGAAAATCAATATGTGTAACAGTAGCGGCTCGTGACAAGTAAATCTGGGGGGCTCTAATGTAAAATTACAATAATTTAAAAAGTGTAATGACATAAACTTATCTTGCTTTTTTGTCCACATTTTAAACTAAATAAAACTGGTTTAATGCATTCAAGTTCTGATTTAATTAAAAAAAAGATGTGAATGCATTTTGTATTTAGATTGAAATTTATTAAATAATATTTTCTAATCTTTTCCTTATATAATGTACAATCTTTTGCGTTGAGTAAGTTTCACTGTTGACGTGTCCACAAAAAAAAAAAAAAAAATTACATGTGGCATAATTTTATGAAATAAGGTAAACCAAAATATAAAATTCGGGTCTTCTAAGGTTCTTCGTAAACTATATATGCTTCCTTGCATGTAATATTTTTATTACATTTTTCTTCTAGTTCTTCGAAATATTCTATTAGTTTTTCTCAATTTTCGAAAACAATATTCATTGTACGCCTATTATAGTTCCAACGTGTATTCTAGGTAATTTCCGATTTACAATTTCTTACGGTAGATCACATCTATGAGCTGAATTTGAAAAAAAGCTTGCTACAGCGGACAAATTTGAAAAAAAGATTTTAATTTTAGAATCCTGGCTTGTTGCTTTTTGCATAATTAAATTCAACTGGTGCGCATAACAGTGAATAAAATGACAGTATTTATATTTTTGTTTTATCTTCGCCTATACGCCATTTGTAGAATCGCTCATTATGCTCCATCGTAAGTTTAAGTAATTAGCTTAAAAAGTTAGTCTCTCCGATATAAATTATATCTAATTCAGTTTCTAAAATGTTGAACGTTTGAAAAATCACCGTGTAAAGCAAGTGTCGACAAAAAGCAGTGCTTCTTGCATTCAAAAGTAACAAAATCCAGATCACAAAATGTATTATTTAAAGAAGAAAAGCAAGGATAGAAATAGAACAAAAAAAGCAGCAAATTAAAACAGTGCGCTTCACCGGATAAACGGACGACGCGACGCGCGACGCGGATGTAATGTTAAAACCGGCTATAATCACGTGTAAAATTGACGAGGGCTCACTTTTCGAGAGCCCTCAGACGCCTTTAAGTTACGCTCGGGAAACTTCGGCTTTATTCGTTTTTCGCGTGTATTTTATATGCAGTTTGGAGGCTCAAATATTCTGAGCCCACGTACTATATTATTGGTTGCTAATATCATGTGATCAAAAAATCAGCTGTTAACGACCTTGACGGTGTACTACACTACAAGTAGATCGTACAGTTCCAGCGCAGTAAGCATGAACCCGGTAACTGTTAGCAGATGTTTCCGCTGTTCGTTTAACAAATCGCGCAAAATGATGCAGATTTTGCAATTATTTTTAAAATACACTCTTGCAAAAAAAAATATTTTAAAATTAAAAATTATACTCTATAACACTGATTTTTTTTCTTGAAGTAATTAAATAATATGTATTTTTTGAAAACTCAAACAGGGAGGCTCGCGCCCTTGAGCCCCCTAGGACGAGCCGCCCCTGATGTGTAATATTTTAAAAACATTACTTTACTTTATACCGCTCTTATAGCAAAACTTAATGCAAATTTTCCGATCGATTTTCTAAGCGAGTAAAAATCGGGGATCGTCTAAGAAACAAGGCAACCAATGTACAGGCATTTTTAAGATATGTTTAGCGTCACAACAAAAAATAAAAATTAACAACCTGTGAAATTAAAAAATCACCGTTATTTTTTGAACATACCTCGTATGGTATATCTATCAGTCACTGTCTCATACTAAACTAACAGAACTGTTTATTACAAGAATTTTTCTTTTCTTGAAATTTTTTTAAAAAATTTCATTCTTTTTCTGTATTCGTTGCTTTCATATTCAAAATTGGGCTGATTTACATATTCGTTTCATTTCGGTTCAATGTGAAGCTGTTCTCGATCAGTTCTGCTTATTATTTCGTCGCGGTTTTTGAAAGTTAAAAAACTCGTACTTTCCCCGTGTCTACAGATTTTCTGTATTAACTTTGTATTTTTTTTTAAATTTTTTCGTTTATTATATTCTGACAGCGTTTATTTGCTTATCCGTATAAGTAACGTTTTCGCATATTACCCATTATTCGTATAAATCCGAGTGTATATGCATGACCGTGTAAAACGATTTGGCTTTAATTATTAATCAGTTTAACTTAAGTATGATAAGAACGGTTTATAACAAAACCAATTTAATCTCCTTCGAAAAGAGGTCTAAATTCGCAGATCGCGAGTAAACAGCTATTTGATTATATAAAATAATAGTAAATTACCTCATTTAATCAGCGATGTTTTTTACTAATTCTTTAACTTTTCAGGGTTATAATCCGCTTCACTTGGCATGTTTCGGTGGTCATGTTGCTTCTGTTGGCCTACTGTTATCACGAGCGGCTGATTTGCTGCACAGTGCCGATCGCTCAGGAAGAACATGTCTTCACATAGCATCAACGCATGGTCACTATCAAATGGTTGAAGTCCTGCTGGGTCAAGGAGCGGAAATTAATGGAACAGACAAGGTACAATAATGAGTGATTTTACTGAGAAGTTTTAGAAAAACTACACGTATTTAATGAAAAAGTTATCATAATAATTTATGAATTTTGTATCATTATCAGAATGGCTGGACAGCTTTACACTGTGCAGCAAGAGCTGGTTGCTTCGATGTGGTAAAACTGTTAGTGGATTCCGGAGCATCCCCTAAGTCGGAAACGAATTACGGCGCATCGCCAATATGGTTTGCAGCTCAAGAGGGTCACAACGATGTGCTCGAATATTTACTGACAAAAGAACATGACACATACAGCTTAATGGAAGACAGACGAGTAAACTACATGGATTTTTATATCAAAAACGAATTATTATAATAACCAAAATAATACACTATTAGGATAAAATATTAATTAAAAATTAACACTAATTTTTTAAATTACTAAACCGTTTGATTTTTATTTCAGTTTGTTTATAACCTGATGGTGTGCAGCAAAAACCACAATAACAGGCCTATCGGCGAGTTTATTCTGGTTTCTCCAGCGCCAGTTGATACAGCTGCTAAGTTGTCAAACATTTACATTGTTATGTCAAATAAAGTAAGTTAAACGCTTTATTAAACTGTAAAAATTTTAATTTCTTTTAAATACAATTCGATAATTTTTCACTTTCCGCATTATCATAAATCAAGGTACAAAACATATTACCACAGAAAAAATTTTAAATCGCATTTTTACTTTTTCCAGTATTAACATCGCAAATCAGATAATTTCATTAATTAATCTATACAAATTTATCCAGGAAAAGGAAAGAGCGAAAGATTTGATAGCTGCCGGAAAACAATGTGAAAGTATGGGAACTGAATTGTTAGCTTTGGCAGCCGGTTCCGATTCAGCTGGAAAAATACTGACCGCAACTGATCGCAGAAACGTTGAATTCTTAGACGTATTAATTGAAAATGAACAGAAAGAAGTCATAGCGCATACAGTAGTGCAACGATATCTGCAGGTTTAAGGATTTAAATTAAATTTTCATGATTTTTCTTTGACGAAAAAAGCTACAAAAAAACATTAATAACTATAACAATTACACATCCCAAAAAATTAAATAAAAAATAAAAAACAAAAACAATATATACTGCGGATTATTTGGTGGATTGGAAATCAAATTCGTTTTCGCTTACTTAAAATAGTAATTAATCCCTGAATTCAAGAATAAACAGATTTTTATTTCATTACAAGATTATATAAATCGAGTTGAGAACATTTTCCTAGGCTAACTGAAGCATACAGTTACAATTGAGTGTAAAAAATCATTTTTAATTTTTTCCATTTTCGTTAATGCGATAATAAAGTGAAATTAAATATGCTAACATCCAAAGGCGCACTCAGGATTTTTTTTTGTTCGGGGCTAGAATTTGGAAGATGAGTTAGGGGGTGGTAACTCGGTACCTCGACTAAGTACTTATCTATTTCCATGGTCTGTAAATAAAAATAAAAAAAAATAAAAAAACACAAAATTAACGAATATTATTTTTAAAAAAATTACAAAACTGATGAATTTTATTTAAAAAATAATAATAGTAATAATAATAATAATAATAATAGAAACGTAACATTACGTTTGTAATAAGCACAAATTAGGTAAGCATACGAATTTTATTTAAAAAAAATTAGATAAAAGTATATAACATTTGTTATTTTTAAAAAAATTAAGTGAAACAAAACATTAAAATACGAAATTAAGATTCGAAGATTTTTTGGGGGGAGCAGTAGCCCCGTGGCACCCTCCTTGGGTGCGCCAATGCTAATATCAGCTCTTTATAAAAATGAAAACTACACAATCGACGAGCGTGTTCAATTTTTGTTTCGCTATTATTACAGTAAATTTTTTTTTTGCTATATTTTAAGTTTAAAATTATATTTTTCGATGTTCGTAGGAATTATGGCAAGGAAGTCTAAATTGGGCGCCTTGGAAAACGATACTGATGTTCCTTGCGTTTATTTTCTGTCCGCCAGTGTGGGTATGGTTTACATTATCTTTAGGCCATAAATATCATCAAATCCCGATAATAAAATACATGTCGTACCTCACGTCGCATATATATCTCATGATACTGTTGCTGATCGTTGGTATAACGCCGATATACGCCTCAACTAGACCTCAACTTACGCCATACTGGTACGAGTGGCTACTACTGGTTTGGCTGTCCGGCCTGCTTTTGTTAGAATTGACGAACCCTAGCGATAAAAGCGGATTAGGTTGGGTAAAGGTTTCCGTTTTACTCTTTGGCATATTTGGAGTAGCCTTTCACTTGATGGGATTAGTGTACATACCGAAGAACAGTTGGGCTACGTTAATCTATCTGCGTAATCAGTTATTCGCTATCGCGTTTTTGTTAGCTTGCGTGCAAATTTTAGATTTCCTGTCGTTTCATCATCTGTTTGGACCGTGGGCAATCATAATCGGCGATTTGATGAAAGATTTAGCAAGATTTCTTGCGGTACTGGGCATATTCGTTTTTGGATTTTCCATGCACGTTGTAGCATTGAATCAGTCGAATAAAAATGTAAATGTCGATAGGCCGTCACCTAAGCCGTTTAATGATGGTAAGCTATTTACCTATCTTCGCTTCTTTTACCATTAACAAACAATAAGAAAAAAAACAAAAACAGACGTTAATCTAACCGAAAAAAATAAATAAATAAATAAAAATTTATGAGCCGAAATGAAAATCGATTTACATTTCTTACTTAATTTTCACTTTTGAAAAACTACCACTTGACTCTAAACTATTAGCATTCACTTTGACATAAATTAGCCCCAAAACAGTAAGCATAGAAACACCGCATTCCACGATAAAAACAGAAAATCTCCAGACCGAATCGTAACGAGGTCATAAATAGAAGGTGGTAATAGAGACTGCCGTTAGGATTACTATCGATATGTGTATGACGGCAGATCTCAATTTAATCAGAAACAGAAAAAAAGATCTATCTACCAAATCATAATCAAGCTTATTTAAACGCCCGTAAAGGAATGGTAAAAGAAATAAACAGTTTCGCTACATTACCAACCCTTCAAAAGTTTAGTACCCTTGGGCCTTCTGTATATTGAATGTTATGGATATGGAAAACTTATAAAACAGAACAACTGAGAGAACAGGTAAAAAAAGAATAGTGAAATTATACGGGTAGGAACGCTGAAATTTAAAAGCTGAGAATAAAATAAATTACGCTCGAGACAAGAATCCTCAAAAAATATGTTGCAATCTGAGTCACAGACATACTAGGAATTATCAGGATACACTAGAGACAGATGGATGATGTCATGGAAAAATGATTCAGATCAAAAGGGAAAAGACTGTAAGAAAAACGGAGCCGAGATAATTAGGTAATTATGGATCAATGCAGGAGAGAGAAATTACAGAACCAAGATCGAGGAGTAGAGAAATGGTTAAAAAATAGGCAAAATAAATTAGGATTAGAAAAATGTGAAACCTAAACGAAGTGCCATACTTGAAGGTGACAGGATGTAATCGGGAAAAGATTGTTGTCCGATAGAGACTTCCTGTTTAATATTATCGTTAATATCTTCCGATCGTTTCGGAAAAAGTTAAGTAAGCTAGCGACTTTGTTAATAGAATAAAATATCGTAGAGAAAATCGATGTCGACAAAATAAAATAAAACGGACGGTACAAAATCCCAAGAAGTATAATTATAAAATAAAAATTCCAATTACTAGTGGCAATATTTTAATTTCATACTTTTTTTGGTTATTATATAATAAAATCTTATAAACATTTTTAAATAAACATAAAGTATAAAGATACAAAAGTCTTATCCTGAGTACCAAAGACCTGTGCTACGATTCTACTATATGATATCAACAAAGTCAAAGAACAATAAGTATTGGCCAGCCGCGTAATCAGTTGCAAACAATAGTTGGCCTTAAGAAACATATATTTGGCATCAGAGTCTAGCTTTTTTTAAATAAATCTAGAATCAATTAATCCACGTAGGAAAAAAAAAATTAAATGAAAACGCCATAAGAATCCATAAATGTGTACCTATAAAAGCAGCGTATTTAGTAGGTAAAAATGTAATATTTAAACTACAAGAGTTGTCTGTTATATTTTCCAATGTCACGATTTTTCAAATGTATTGTATATGAAAATTCCACTCTTAAGTTACCGATATGTATAAAAATTTTAACGATTTTAATTACTGAAAACTTTTAAACGAAGTATTCAATTCAAACTTAAAGACCAGTTTAAATAATTATATTACACAGAATAATACATATATAATAATATAACGAAGAATAAAGATTTAAAATTTTCGCAGCGTTTACTGTTAACCAGTTGTCGATTTTTTTCGATAACAACCACGTCCATATTTTTTTCTTCGGTTGACGTTTCGAATAGTAGTGCTCTATTCATCATCAGAACCATAAAACTATTCGAAACGTCAACCGAAGAAAAAAATATGGACGTGGTTGTTACCGAAAAAAATCGACAACTGGTTATATAACGAAGAAAGTTTGGAAAGCAAAATAAACGCCTAATTTCATTTTTTGTGTAACTATCATACCACCAAGCAACGTAACAAAAGTTAATTTTACTCAATTAATAATATTTACTATTTTGTTTAATATACAAATCTGAAATTAAAGTAAGTCGACAACACTTTGTAACATTTATTAACAAAGCTGCAACAGGGACGTCTTCAATATATTTAATTTTAAAATTTAATTGTATCTTTAAAGAACATTTATTATCATATTTTATTGATATTAAAATAAATTATATATATATAACTTATCTACAAATGATTAATAAAAATCAAATCGCAAATAAAAATGAAAATACTGTTTTATAATATGATTTTATGTGAAAAAAAAAATTGAAACAGAAAAATATGATAACTTTAATATTAAAAATCTATGTAGTGGCTGAAATAACGAAGATTTCGAAATGAATTAATGCTCACTAATTAATTCGAATTGTAAAAAACTATTTACTTTACAAAAAATAAATACGGTAATCCTTTAGGGCAATTAGGGCAAAAGTTATCTCTATAGAATCGTCGCTGAACAATAGAATTTATTTATTTTTTTAATAATCTAGCAGCACAATTTTGAGCTGCTGCTCTTGCTAAATGTGAGGTTTCGTTATTATTGTTATAATATTTTTTTTCAAACTTTATTTGTGCACCAACAAATTTTACACTTAATTTTACTTTTACACTTTGCAAAAAACCTAATTCAATCATAGTACAAAGTTAATTTATTAGCACGTTTTTACAGATTTTTTTAAATAATCTTCCAAAAAAAAATTTTATAGAACAATACTTTTTTTTTTTCTTTTAGTATCGTACACAGATATTATGTGCGCGTAGGCGATCACTTGTTCATTGTCTAAATTTCATGATTGACCATTGCTTCAACTAAGTCTCTTATTGTTGTTTTTCCGACCTATTGCCATGATGCATTTTTAATTTCACGTTCTCTTTACCCATTGATTTTTCCTTGTTTAATTATATACGTAATAATTCATATTTCTTGGATAACATGGCCAAAATAACTTGATTCCCTTTATAGTTTCCTCTTCTTAGCATTTGCTCTGTATAATACTTCGTTGTTCCTTTTTCTTCTGCGTCCATGATATTCTCATGATCCTCCTGTGCAGCCAAATATAATTTTTCTAGGTATCTGAGTGGGTTTTCTCGTATATGTTGCTGTCTGTGCACCATGGAATACAAAAAATCTTATCTTCTGCGCAAACTTTAGTCCCCGTGAGTAATTTTCGAATTTTTTCAAAAACTGCTCCTTTGATATCAACGGATGGATCGAGCGTGTTCGTGATATAACTACCGAAGTATTTGAATTCCGCAATTTCTAAATTTTTTCCATTAATTGTGACAGTTGCATTGCCGGTGTGTTTTATCATAAATTTCGTTCTTCTTTTATTAATTTGCAAGTTCGTACTGTTTACTTACCGAATCAGTTCTATTAATCAACTGCTGTAATTCTTTGCAAGAGTTTACTAATAAAACAGTATCACTCGCATATCAAATATTGTTAATATATTTTCGATTTATTTTACTCATCTACCCCTTTTTGCTTTATTATCAATACTAATTTGTCATGTTTAACACGATCAAAAGCTTTTTCGTAATCCAAAAAGTAGATAAAAAATCGCTCCCTGATCCTAGCATTTCTGCAATAGTATATATTAACTGCAACTATGCTTTCCCAAAATTTTGACGGAAGCCAAACTGACACTTATCTAAGTCTTGTTCATATTTATTACCTGTAAATTATGCGCAGAAAAATTTTTAATAGATGATTTATCAGGCTAATCATTCTATGGTCATTACATATATTAGCCTGCGCCGTAAGGTTATAAATACAGACTCTAACCATTCATCGAGTATTTCGCCATTGGTATAAGTATTATTAAAAATCTTTGATAATTTTAAAATGTTTTCGTTATCTAATAATTCAATAACATCAGCCATTATACTGTCCGGGCTTACCGCTTTCCTAGATTTTATTGCTTTTATAGCGTTTTTCACTTCTGATTGTAAAATTTCTAATTTTACATTTTTTGATATTATGTCTCTTATAAAAACACTGTAAAGTTTACTCGTATTTCAGTAAGTAGTTGTACAGTCATTCAGTAACATAACTACACTTAAAAAGAAACATTTAAAAGAAAAAGAACGCTAGAACTAATTGGTAGATTGCTTTAATGGAAACAAGTTTTTTCCAAATTTTTTTATATTCTACTGCATGTAAACTGCAACCGGATGTCTAAAACGTTTGTTCAAGAAATCTAATGTTAAAAATAATACGGTTCTATCAAATTACTTTGATCCGTAATTTGTTATTTTGGGAAACGTATAACACACAGGGGTGCGTCAACATTTCACAAACCAGGGAACAAAAGACTAGCACTGGTACCACATAGATTTTTATTAAATCATTGTTATATATATTGGCATAATATATGTTTTTTGCCCGGGAGCCTCCTCCCCTGCTTGGCATGCCACTGATATAACATTAAAAACAATTTAAAAAACAAAAAGAATAAAAAGAATTGTTTACGCGGATTAAAAGTAAAGTCTATGAAAAAATCGATGAATTAAAACAAAGACAGATTAATCTAAATTATTTTTATACAATAAGATAATGCAGAACACGGAAAGCCAGCAGCAAAAAATAATATTTGACTAGATAACAACGCAACAACACTTCGTAAATTATATTTAAAAAACATTTTTTCACTATTTTCTTCTTGATTACAGAAGTTATTTCCAATATTTCAATTTTATTTTAATTTTACTCATGAATAACAATATTTTAATGGAAAACGCAGCTAAATTTTATAATCTTATCGATCATCATCACCGCGGTGTCATGTCCGTTACCAAACATTGACTAACATCTAAGCAATCTTTCGTCTATCCTGTATATTTCGGAACAGTTCAGTGGTGGACATCTAATACCATTGTGCCAAGTTTTGTACCACGTTATTCTTATTTTTGCCGGCGGTCTTTTTCCAGCGATCTTTCCTTGCATCTGAAGTATACTGTATTGTCTCGGATGGTGCATTATGTGTCAAAGTATTTTAATTTTTTATGTTTAATTTCTGTTATTATTTTTTTAGACTTATTTAATCGATTTAATACCTCAGAGTTTCGTATTTTGTCCGTCCATTTTATTTTAAGCATCATTCGATATGTCCACATCTCGAAGGCATCCTGTTGCCTTTGTTAATGTCTAGCTTTCAGTCCCATACAGTAACAACGGAAATATATAACATTTTACCAGCCTACTCTTTAATTCTGCACTTATGTTCCTCCTACTGCACAGTATTGTTTTTAATTTCAAAAATGCATTTCTAGCTTATCGGTACACGGAAATGATAAAAATGTCTGTACATCAGATAATGATTTAAACAAATTCCGCTGAGTCAGGTACCATATTAAGCAAGTTCTCCGAAAAAAATAAAAAAGATATATATATATATATATATATATATATATATATATATATATATTAAAGAAAATAACGTAAACATGTCCAGAGCAGTTTGCAGATTATCTATTTTTTATTAGACAATATCGCAATATTACAATAAAGAGCTCTAAATTGAATATATGCATTTATAAATAACACAACTAAGGCTAAAGGATTAATGTTCAAAAACTAAATAACAGAAATTAAAATGAACCGATCGAAATATTTTTTATACAGAGTCATTATCGACAATTAATTGCAATGTACATTTACCAACACGGATATTACTCAATATAGATATCTGTCCGCGATGATCATTGACTGTACTCGAAAATAACGAAAAGTAAACTAAGAACTAATAAATAAGTTGGATCCTTGCGTATGAATAATTAAACATTAAAAACGTACTAATAAAAAAAAAGTGCATTTAATTCAATTTAATTAATATTATATATTTAAACTTTGAAAAAACAAGTCTATAATGTGAATAGTTCATTCCACCTGACCCTACCGTAACTTTTTACGCATCCAATTGCTAAGAGCGCTGACATAATAAAATATGAAACGTTAAATTTCTTTTATTTTTTTTTGAAAGTGAAATTAAATTTATTATTTTTACCGTTAATAAATATCCTTGTTGAAATCTTTGTAAGACTTCCATTAAAACCGGAATCTGATCTGAAAATTTCTTAATATTACTCTCTTTGTAAGTAAAAATAAAGATTTTCTTTACAAGATATTAAAACTAACGGAAATTTTACTTTGCACACGTTAACGTAGATTGTAAAAAAAAGAATAAATTTTTGTTGATAATATACATAATTTAAATTTTAACTGTCCCCGCCAGGGGGGGGGGGGGCTTTGTACCTTTCGGACCGGAGCTGCAACCCGAATGGGACGCGTCCACTGGGTGGCGGATGGTGGAGTGGCCTACAGATATGTAGGTTAACTGCGAATAAGACATTGTCGAATAAGCAGTGGCGGACCAAGGAGCGGCTACTGATGGAAAGCCTCAGGCAGGCGATTCCAGTAGTGGCAGGGCAATGAGGAATGAAGATGCAGATGGGCAGCTTGAGGAACTGTTACGACTTTCTCACCCTCGGGGAGTTTTGGCCGCTGTAACAGCCGTACAATGTTATTTCCTCAATAACAACCAGCTGCCTTCCGGCTAGGGTTTTTACGCAAATGGCTAAGGGAACGAACCCTGACAGAAAATGGTGGAACAGGACCTTACAGATTTACCACCCTATTCTTACAATAAAAATTAGAAACTAAACAATTTAAAAGAAATATCAACTGGAGATAACAATATGATGATAATAATATAGCACAAATATCCCACAAAATAATAATAATAATAATAATAATAATAAAGGTGATAATCTGGAATCAACCACGTTACCAGCCTGACAGAAGGGATAAAACGCATATTCCAATTTGCTTGGCCAGCACGGGAGATTAGGCCAATTTACTCCCTGTTATGACAAGAGGGAATAAGAATGGCCGCAAACGCCAAGGCCATAATGGGCAACCGACTGCGACTTTGGCTTTCCACCCGCCTAATGAAAATATAAATATGGAAAGCATAATTGGACTCGGCAAAAAAAACACTGGATATAACAAACATACTACCGAATGTAACAGACATAAACATGTTTTTAAAATGAAGGAAAAGAAAAAGCTAAAGCTACATATGGCTACGTATAATGTAAGGACACTCTCTACAGAGGACAAGATAGAAGAACTGGAAATTGAATTTAAGAAAATTAAGTGGGATAAATTAGATAAGGAGGAAAGGCAATGGTGCCCTTAATTTAAAGTCTGGTATTACTCTAAAACAGGTTGGATAATGCATATCAAAATGGAGTTGGCTTTCTTTTTAATTAAGCGACAAATCAGTAGGTGCAGTTTCGGATCGAATATCGTATATTATTCTACAAATATCAGATAAAACCAGCGTAAAAGTAATTCAAATATATGCTCCAACGGCGAAAGCGATGAAGACAAACTAAACGAGTTCTACGATAGCCTAACAGAAACTATGCAACAACACCCAACAAAATACCTTATGGTTATTGAAGATTTTAATGTGAAAATATGTGTTAGAGAAAATGATTATGAAACGGCGGTTGGTAATTACGGTTTGGGTAAACAAAACAAAAGCGGAGAAACACTACTCAATTTCATGGAAATCAATGGACTTTTTATAATGAACACTTTCTTTAAAAAAAAAGTTTACAGAGTAGATGAACTTGGAGAAGTCTAGATTTTGAATACAAAAATGAAATAGATTTCATTGTTGCCGATGACCGCAAGATAGTGCAAGATGTATCAGTGCTAAAGGGAGTTAACACTGGAAGTGACTACAAATTAGTAAGGAGCACATCCTGGGAGATGACAATAAGAACAGAGCCTACGAGAAAGGAAATATATCAAAATTAGTCGACTCCGATACATTAATAAAAAACAGAAGCAAATATCAAAAAGAGCTAAAATTACAAATACAGAAAGCTGAAGAAATTAAAATACTGGGCATAAATGAACAATCGGAACTAATTACTAAAACCATAAAAGAAGCTGCAGTCAAATGTGCACCACGAACAAAAAGTGTGAATCATAAAATAAGCGCTGCGACAAAAGATTTAATGTCACGAAGGAGGAAACTAAAAGTGGATAAATATAAAAATCAAACTGAGTAGGCAGAATTGAATAAGTTAATTAGAAAACAAATAAGAAGTGATATGCGGCAATACAATACAAAGGTAATTAAGGAAATAATTGAGCACAAACAGAAGGCCTAAAGTATTCAAAAAATTGTTGTCAGTGGGAAGTAAGCTGCTGACGAATATGAAAAATCGCAACGGGAATATTCTTACAGATAAAACTGAACTGTCTGAAGAAGTAGGAAGATTCTATACAGATCTATGATACAAAAGTTAGACCTACGGCAAAACATCAGTTAACAATAATCGAAGTTAAGGGGAACCTACCGGATATATTAACAACAGAAATCTCTTACGCTTTGAAGAAAATGAAAAACAACAAAGCTAGCGGGCCGGACGGTGTAGCTTTAAAAATGATTAAAGAAGGAAACAAGGAACTACTGGACTTTGCTGAAAGACCTGTTTAATAAATGCTTAAAGGAGAACTCTATACCACAGTTACAGAATGAAGCAGATGTAATCCTAATACACAAAAAGGGTGACACGACTAAGCCGGAAAATTACAGGCCAATTAGCTTACTATCGCATATTTACAAGATCTATATAAGACTATTGCAAATCGACTGACGAAACAAATTGCGAGCAGGCGGATTTTAGATCCGGTTTCAGCACGCATGATCACATCCGTACAATAAGAATCTTGATCCCTAAGTGCAGGGAATACAATATGGAACTGCATATGACGTTCATCGATTAACAAAAAGCGTTTGATACTGTAGAAATATGGACAGTGCTAAAAACACTTAAAGAAAATGGTATAGATGATAAATACATCAACATAATAAAAAACATTTACAATTCGCCAACGATGCAAGTGCAACTGGTAGAGAAAACGAGCAAAATACCATTAAAGAGGGGCATCAGACAAGAGGATACAATATCTCCCAAGTTATTTATAGTATCCTTGGAACGTATGTTCAAAAACTTACTTTGGAAGTCTAAAGGTATTAATATTGATGGAAAGAAAATCAATCACTCGCGTTTGCCGACGACATTGTATTAATTAGCAACAACGTTGAGACCTTGCAGGACATGATAACGGACCTTCATAACTGCTCCAAAAAAGCAGAATTAACAATAAATATTAACAAGACAAAGGCCACCACAAATACAACTCTGAAATTACAAATAAAAATAGATGGGCAAATACTGGAACAGGTCAGCGAATATACATATTTAGGTCAAGTAATTACCACAGAGAAGGAAGCCATGCACAAGGAAGTAAAAAGACGAACACATCCCTCGTGGATAGCTTTTGGAAAGTTGAGGAATGTGCTCAAAAATAAAGATATACCCAACGGGCTAAAAAAGAAAGTATATGAACAGTACGTCCTTCTGGTGCTTACATGTGGAACGGAAACATGAAGTCTGATGAAATTGTAATGTTGGGCATTAAGATGTCAGACAGGAAAACCAATGCATGAATAAGACAACAGACTAAACTGTCGGATACAGTAGAACGTGTAGCGCAGCTAAAATGGAACTGGACAGGCCATGTGGCAAAAAGAAATGATGGCAGGTGAACGAAACGAATAACAGAATGGCTGCAAAGGGAAGGACACAGAAGTCGCGACCGGCCGAGCACAAGATGGCAGGATGATATAAAGAAGTCAGCCAGTGTGAAGTGGTTGAACGAGACTGGAGATGGAAAAAAAGGGGGAACGCTTGCAATCCAGCAGTGGATTGACATAAGCGTATCGTGTGAAATTTTAACTGTATAGCTACAATATAAAACACAATATTTTAGTTTTCAAAAACTGATTATTTTTTTGCGTTTCAACGGTTTTTACAATAAAAATAACTTTTACATAAATTTATATGTGTAGTAGTACGCAGATTTAAAATTAATTTTATCTTTATTCGATTTAAATATAAGTGTTCATTTTAAATTTCCTCGCTGAAACTCAAATTAAAATACTTCACCTCTCCGTACACAAATAAATACATTCACGTCTTTTAACATATAATTTATTACACGTACGTAACTTGCAATATAAAATCAAATTACGTATTACATTTTATGATTGCATTACTGTTAACTTAAGATCAAAAAACGTTATATAAAGTATTTATTTTATCTATGCGCTATTTTTAAAATAGAAAACTTTAAAATTACAAAAAATGTTATGTGTGAAATGTTATTCAGTAAAAATGAATCCAATTGTGGCGTTCGAACTTTTATTCTTCGCCGTATTTGGTCAGACTACACAAGATAATTTACTGGAGAATAAAGCAGGAGTACAAGATTGGGCGATGATATTATGTAAAATAGTTTACGGAATATACATGTTGGTATCCGTTGTAGTCCTGATTAATTTACTAATTGCAATGATGAGTGACACTTATCAGCGCATACAGGTAAATAAAAATAATGTTGCTAAACTGTTTAAATATTACTTGCACCGTGTATAATCCACATTTATTAACATAAATTAAAAATATAAAATTACTTACCAAAATCAACCTGCACGAATAAAATCATGAAATGATATAATAGTAAAACTAACAGCAAAATTACAGAACATATTTCGAATTTCGTTTATTTCACTGTGGGAGACCGTACGGCGTGCATTTGATACATGATATATTCATAAACGGCCGACGAAAAGTGATATCAGAATTTATTTAATATTTATAAAAATAGTTAATGAGAAACAAATTATGAATTAAATTGATGAATATTTAAAATATTTCTTTATTAATTATTTATACAAAAACAGTTCGGGCATCAATTAATATTTAATTTAAAATTTTTGCTTACTGTAAAATTAAGTCAGCTAAATATTATATAAAAGACAGTTAAAATTTTTATATTTCATTTTTATTTTCAATTTAAACATTAATTTAAAAAATTATATTAATTTTATTGCATATTTATGCTATCAAGATTTTTGTTAATAAGGCATTAGAAAAGAGAATAATAATTTAAATCGTCCCCTAAATAATCAAATTTATAACTTAAACTATAAAAAATTAACGGCGTATTTTTTAACATTTTTTTTTGTTTATAATTTAAAAACAAAAATTAATTAAATAACAACCTGAACGATATAATAAATAAGTGTACTGTGCCCTTATTACTATACTCTGCAATTTATTTAAACGGGAATGTAAACGAACCGAAAGATAAAAACTAATTGAAATGCTGTTTTTACAGTGTTAACATTTTGAACAGATAATTACAAAGTCATTATCGTGCTAATTACCGAAGGGAAGGTAGTATTCATAATGATTAAATGCAAAGATACCTGTGTGGTATATATTGATTAATGAAATGGATAATAGAGAAATTTCAATGGTGCTCACTGAACGTATATCTGTAAAAATGAGGCGACTATGATCCGATTGCAGCGCTACACTTCTCATCCCATTAAAAGAATAAGTTTTTCTACAACGATAGGACAACGGTAGTTGACGGGGAACATATGAAAGCGAGAGAGCATTCGTAACTAAATTTAAAAATAGGGTTGTAATGTGGCATAGGAACAGAAGGCAGCATAGAATCAGACGAACAGAAAAAAGCAAGCCCGTTTTTGATAAATTCCATTGAGGATAGTGAAAAGGTTTGAAATAAGAAAGGGCAGGAATATTCGGAGGTATTATTAGAATAGGAATGTAGCCATTCCTGTAGAAGCCTATAGGGGTCGTTAAAAACAATAACAGGAGATAAAAAAAAAATTAAATTGAAAAAACTACAGCCAGAGATGAGCTTTTGTAACAAGCAGGAGAGAGATCGTCGAGAAAAACTATATTTTCAGAAAAAATGATATTCCCAAGAACAGTATCGTTGATGTTATGATTTCAGCAATCTCATAAAGAGAATATAGCATTCCAGTCACTGTCAGTTATAGAAAGTTAAGGAAATTAAGGAATATAGTGAAAGGAAAGTGACAAAGATTTCAACTAAGAGGAACATTACGTTAAGCGCATTTACATAATTGCAAGAGATAGAAATGTGTACAATGCTAAGTTGGAAAGGAATGAGAGGAGAATTAAAAGAAACATCGTGTGATTGAACGAAAATGCTGTTTTAATGAGAATTGCGGATCCACCATAACCATCGTTACGATCACACCTGCTCAACTTAAATTCTTTAAAATTGCTAGTCACATGCGGTCGTAACTACGTCCGCAAAATAAAAGCAACACTAATGTTCTGGAAATCTAATAAACGCTCTAATGAATTTTTGTTGGTTTTAAAGCTATGACAATTCTATTGTAAGGTATTCAAAGTAGAAGGCATGATGAACCTGAAAAGAAAAGGAAAGAGACGATGGAAAATTTGTAAAGAGAGAAGGATAAGAGAGGAAAAGAAGGCAAGTGATTACAGGAATACTTTTAGATATAGAGACGAATAACTAAAATATGAAATAAGTATACGAGAGAAGGAATAAAAAACAAACAGATAAATGAACAAAAAAATAAAAGATAAAAATGTAAAAGAAAAGAAGTATAGTAAGAGAAAAGGGAAGAGGTCAAGGCAAGCGGCTAAGAGGAAAAACAATGAGCAGAGGAAGAAAAACGATGACTATTTGTAAAATGAAGCCTGGTGATAAAGAAGTGCCAACAGGTTACCTAAAAAGGCATTAATTTAAGAAAAACAAAAGTCAATAGTAAGAAAAAAGGTCTTTATAAACATCGAGGAAAGCAATATGGTGTCCGCGCAATTTAATTATAAATGAAAAAAAAAAAATACAAAAAAAACGAGCGAGTTAACATCACAATTCGCGACAGCAATCTCGCCACTGCGAGAGTAATACATATGTTATAGTACCATAGAATAGTGTAGCAGAGTATCTCAGCCTCATAAATATTACGTCACGAATACATTAGTGAAAGGCACAATTAAAATAAATGTATCTAAATTCGACAACTGCAGCATCAGCGCATTCGATAATTGGAATAGAATTTGGTGCGATTATGCCTTTAGGAAAATCGTCCGAATGTCTAAAAATTCACTACAAAGTAGAGATTCAACTAAAAACAGGAGGAAAAGAATGAAATAATAATAAAGGAGAAGAGAAATAAAATAAATCAATGAGTAAAAAAGTAAAATAGAGGCGGGAAAGAAGGAAAGAAACAGAATGGGGTGAAGGAAGGAAATACTTCTAATTTCCTTCCTCTTACTATTTAACGTAAGTAACAAGGGTATACTACCCTTTAAAATGAATAAAATCAGATAGGATATGAGATAAGGAGTCAGCAAAGGGAAAAGAAGATGCAATGTTGTTAGCTGCAAAAAGTTCCATGATGGCCTCGGTTAAAAAATTGACTGATGGAATAGTAGGCAATGGAGCAGAGTTGAAATTGGCCAAGGTAGTAGGTTAGAGGTATTCAGTACTGAGGAAAACTATTGTTATGGGAAATGAAATTATCGAAGAAGAAACAAGACTTATTAAGAACTTATTCATTAGGGTGAAGTGGCAAACGATTGGATGGGGCAACCGGAAATTGTGAAAAAGGATTGAAATGAGTTTTACGGTTAGATTGTAGAAAGTGGGTGATTTAGGGCAAGGAGCAGATTTAAGTTGCGGTAGAGCAGAAGACGGAAAGTATTTGGCGAGTAGGTTAGAGGAACAGATGCCGAATCGCGACATATAAAAGCGTCTGAAAGACTATTTGTTTATTTTTATTTTTTTTTTTGAATTTACATGCCCCGTGAAATGAAATATTTTCAAACGCCATTATACGCTGAATATCTTTTTGCCTAACCTATTCGAGATAAAAACAATCATAGAAGCAGTGGGGGTCTTTATAGTTATGGCAGTGGTGTGGGGGGCTCTTGAACAGAAATAAACAAAAAGAAAAGAATCACAAAGTAAGTACTTAGACAAGGAATTTGAATTATTTGAAATAATGTATTTACCTAATAGCAAACAAACCGATAAATAAAAATATATTCATCTTCAGAAACCTTTTCAAGCAAAGCCCATCCTCAGCTGGAAAAATAGAAGTTACAACACGAACATAAAGCGAATAAAAGTTGCGAAACAAATTAAAAATTTAAACGCGAACGTAGAATCGAAGTGTGCCGCGAACGAATAAAATCATACTGAGACGGTTACACATCATATTTATTGTTAAAAACTCGATTTTCCCGACAAAATAACCAAAAAAAAAAAAAAAAGCGAAACCGGACGCCAGCAACTCCCGCCGTGTTACGATCGGATAAGCCTCTCTCGGAGCATTAGGCTTTTCTCTTTGTTTTATGGAGAAAATTAAGAAACTCGTGCGATGAGATAACAACAAAAGGAGATAAAAATTAGAAATTGGAGAAACCAAAGTAGCCTTTGATTCCGTCCCGAAACGGCAGTGGTCTCCCCGCACCGGAGCTCTCACAGAGCCTAAAAGAACGTACATATATTTTCGGAAAACTACATAGAAACAAAAATAAAAATCACCGAATTCGATCGCTGTAACGGCCGTATAAAATTTAGCGGTGACTAGAAAAACACGTAAACGGTGAATTTGATGAAAAAATTTAAAAACTCGCCACACGTGCGGCCTGGCGCGTTAAATTTTGTACAACGGCAACACGGAGACTAGTCAAAATCTTTAACGTTAACGACGACTAGAATGGAAAAGAACAACTCCGATCGAGCTCATCGAGCAATGTTTTCAGTGCGACGATAACAAAGGCTACGCAGAAGTTTCTAGAAGAACACTTGTGCGTAGATCACCGCGCATATTACCCTGCCTGATTTTTAGCGGGATTTTTCAGCCTGTCTGCTGCTCAACGTTACTCGACACACACAGTATCCCGCGCTTTCACCGCAAGCACAAGTAACTGTCTCAGCCCCCGACCGCTCCTACTCAGACACCAACGCGTCTCTACCCCGATGCGATCGTATATCCGACCGGACTTACAACAGAACACGGGGATTTTTGGTTTTGGCCGAGTAAGCATCCTTGACAAGACAAAGCGGCGATGCAACCTAGAATGACGTTTGAGAGATCGTGAATTAATGAAACGGTCAGGGATGTATTTATAACTCAAACGTCGTCAAGAGATAGCGCTACGCGTACCGAATCCGTATCATTATATTATTATTATTATTATTATTGAATCGTTCCACCCCATGTAGGGGTATCGTGACCATGATGTTGATCAGACTGCCCCAACAATTCCGATCCCTTGCGATGTGTACACAATCCTGAAAGGTACAACCAGCAGCTTTGCATATACATATGTAGCATCTTTTATGTATTTCTCCAGGTTCACTGGCATTCTTTGGTTTTTCCTTATTATTTTATAAACATAATACGTAACCCCCTCTTTTCCAGATTTTTTCAAAAATTTTCTTTTACAAATAACCTATGGTCTGTTGAATAATTTTCAGCGTGATTTTGCATTCTTTCGCGGTACACATCGATTTTATGTTCATGTTAAATTTCTATAATTTGTTCGCAACATTTATTCGCTTCGTATTTTTCTGTGTTGTAACTTCTATTTTTCCAATTAAAGAAGTTTGCCCGAAAAAGGTTTTTTCGGAAGATAAATATACACCCTGTCAAGAAAGTATCGGGAATTGTCAATTTAAATCTCCCGGGTAATAGCTAGGCGGATAATTTTTTTTTTCCAGGTTGGTACAACTGTTTTGTATTATGATGCCTATTTTTAGCGCGATCTGTCAACCAGTGTGTTTACAGCAGCTGTTAAAATCAGTCGACCTTGAAGTGTTTTGTCGAAGTTTTACAATGAGTGAAAATATTGAACAACGTACTTGTGTTAAATTCTGTGTTTCGAACGAAATTTCTTGTGCCGATACACTGAAAATGTTACAGAAGGCTTTTGGTGAATCTGCTTTATCAAAAACGCGGGTTTACGAGTGGTACAGAGCGTTCAAGGATGGTCGGGAGACGGTCGAAGACATGCCTCGCTCTGGACGGCCTTCAACGAGTGTGACCGATGATAACGTCGATAAAATCAAGGAAATCGTTGCTGAAAATTGTCATGTGAGCTTGAGAGAGATGGCTCATGGATTGGGCATGTCACACGAGAGCGTACGTACGATTGTGCACGAAAAATTGGGTATGCAACGCGTTGCGGCTCGGCTTGTTCCGAAAGACCTGAATTTCTTTCAAAAAAAGTACCGAGAACAGGTAGCTGCAGACACGCTGGATCGAGCCAATTTGGATCCTACCTTCTTGGAAAAGATAATTACTGGTGACGAGACATGGGTGTACGAGTACGACACGCTTACGAACCAGCAATCGTCCGAATGGCGGCCAATTGGCGCGCCAAAGCCGAAAAAACCTCGCCAAAGCCGATCGAAAGTGAAGATCATGTTGATTGTTTTCTTCGATATTCGAGGCGTGGTACACTATGAATATGTGCCAGCCGGACAGACAGTCACCAAAGAGTTTTACTTAAGTGTTTTGAGACGTTTGAGAGAGGCTATCCGTCGTAAACGTAACGATTTGTGGGTCGACAATTCTTGGATTCTCCATCACGATAATGTGCCGTCTCACAAAGCCATAATTGTGAATGAGTTTTTGGCCAAACACTCGGTAAATATCATCGAACAACCGCCGTATTCACCAGATTTAGCACCCTGCGACTTCTTCCTATTCTCAAAACTCAAATTTCCGCTACGGGGAATGCGCTTCGAATCGATTGATGACATCAAGACGAATGCGACGCGAGAGCTAAAGGCCATCCCGGAAACCGCCTATCAGAAGTGCTTTGCCGAGTGGAAAAAGCGTTGGCATATGTGCATCGCTTCGAATGGATGTTATTTTGAAGGTAACAAAATAAATTTGGATGAAAATTAAAAATTGTTCGTTTTATTTAACAATTCCCGATACTTTCTTGACAGGGTGTATATGTATATTTCTATTTATCGGTTTGTTTGCTACACATTATTATTATTATTATTCCAGTAAACAGGTATGAATCGCATTACTACTTTCAGAAATTTTAATGTTTCATTCTTGAATTTATAGCTTACAGTAATCTCTTCCTTTACTATATTAATTATAATATAAAATATCAAAAACCGCTTAGACGTTACATTCCCATTGTCAACAACCATTTCGAATTTTCACGTTTTTTAATTGAAGTGTTCGTTTTCAAGATTATTCGATGATCCTCCCCATTAATGGCTGTTGATCAACAAAGTGATTTTTGCTAAACAATTGCGAGTCAGATTTATACCGTCGATTCGACTTAAAATCGTTGTTTTTATTTTTTTTTTCACGTTCGAGGATTTAACAACACGTTGTTCAAACTAATGAAATAATAAAACAGCTATCAGAGAATACTAATTAATTGGAACGAATTGGATTTTAAAATATAGTCCCCTACATTAAACTATATCACAAAGGATCGATTGATCATTAAAATAACTGATGAGAAAACTGCACACTCACTTAACAATGTAAAGCATTTGTTACTCGCCAATTGCTAAAATAGTCCTTACATCAAGATGGACTGAAGCTGGGTTGGTGGCATTATAATTCGATATATTTAACATTATTTCGTCTATTTTATAGCAATCAATATTTTTCTATCGTTCGTCTAAACGACATTAAGAGTTATAAGATCTTTGTGAAGACTACAACTTCCAGTTCAGCTTCGAGCTGGGGAATTTTGTTGTTTCGGAAATGGTCACTGCGTTGCGTTCTCTAAGTGGCTTTATGTCAGTGTGTAACATAGCTTCATTACACTAATATTTTTTGGCAAGCTTGTATCAGCGAGTGCGAACACACATGTGAACTAATAGTGGCGCCTGCTTGCCCGTGCGTGTGTATAAGCAGACGAGCTGCGCATCTCCGACACAACCTTTTATTAAAATTCGATGTTTTGTACTTCTCCTTTGTTCATTTATTAATCGTCACAATCACCGATCTATTACAATTATTAATTTTTCTGGTCGCAGTATACTCGTAATATTCTTGTAAATTGTTTTAGTCTTGAAGAAAGATTTATCCGTTTTCATGATTTCAGAAATAAATATTAGCAATGTAACAAATTATTAAAATTTTCGTTTAAAATTCGTTACACTTTATATTCGTTAGTATTTCGGATGGCATTGCCCCATCGATTTTGACTTGTCAAATCGTTTCTTTTTTATCGTTTATAATTAGTTGTTCTAAATGTTACGTCTTGTGTAGATTACTATTTATTGCATATTTCTCTATTTCGAATAATTTCAAAGTTAAAATTTAGATTTCCGGTAACAGAATTAAAATTATAAAGATCGATAAAAAAAAAAAACAAAAATCCTTCCGTATACCGGTATAAAAAATATTTCACTCAATGTAGGGCAAGGTCAAAATGTAAGTATATTCAATAAAAATAGTAAAATTAAAAATTACATTTATGAAAGAAATATGAACCAGCACACTAGTATTCATATCAGGTACAACACCAACAACAAACATATATTAGCTAAAATTTGTTTAACACAAGTGTTTACATGTGCAATAGTTTACAAAAGAAGAAAAACAGCAACGCAATCGTATCCAGTCACAAATCTAACAAAATTGTATGCTAGATTCAGTCTAGCATCAGCGATGATCATGCCCCTTAATTTACCGAGACCCCGCAATCAGTCACATGCTTTACATTCACAGTCGGTGCCAATAGTGAGCTCACTTAAGTGTCAGATTAAATTTCTAAGAGGTTATAGCAAGTTAATTGATACGTTTACCTGTAGCAGTATATCTCATGAAATATTAATATATTTTGATCGGTCTTTATACATTATAATTTCAATGTGGCAAATAATAAAATGATACAGAAAGACCCCATTCTCATATTTGTATTCGAGCATGATATTTATTGAAATGAAGAATATTAGCTCGCCCTTTACCGAAAAGTCAAGCTTCATCGTCATCATATCATCATCATAATGCCATACTTTTAATTACTGAGCGTCGGCGACTATCTATTCGTACATTCTAGCTGTACAGAAATAGGCATAGTGTATTAGGCAATTGTTATATGCAATGTGAGTATACACGCAAAAGACTAAACCTGGAACTGATTGTAATCGCTTGTTATCGCGATCCAAATGAAGTCCCGTGTATGTCTGCCTACTACGTATCAATTAGCGCGCATATGGCGGTATGTATGTCTGCCATTGCCTTCCATATGATTCTATTAGCAGTTAATTGACGTATTTATTTTGTAATATTTGTCGTCGCCCCTAGTATTGAACTCAAGACTTCTGTAACGCAAGTCAACTGTTCTAGCTATTAGGCTATCGCGACGACCAACTTTATCGTAAGCAACCGAAATAGTGAATTGTTACTTCTTCTTCAGTACATAAAAAAATGGTTCCATTGCATTTAATTTGACCAATTTTAATAAGCTGATTCAGTTTAGTAGTGAAAAATGTCTATTAAATAATGATTCATGTATTTTTTTGTAACTAAATTGTCATGATAGCCAAGTAGTTAGAATGATTGAACTACCACGTTGAAGTCATAGCGGGGACGAGTAAAACTTATTAAAATAATAAACAATCGCTATGGAAAGCAAAGACAAACCGTTACATGTGAAAGATTTGCTGTATGGCCAAACACACTTGAGACTGCATTTACATCGCGATTAGAAGCGATTACAATGAGTTCCAAGTGTAGTCTTGTGGTCTTCTTGTGTACACTGCCGTTGCATATAAAATTGTCATGAACCTGCATCGGTGCAACTAGAATATACAAATAGGTATAGTCACGATGTGTTCGGAGCTGAATGGTACGATTTAGGAAAAAAGTTGTAATTAAATAAGCTTTGTTAAATGATATTTTGCGACATTTTTCCGGTGCATTTATCTAAAAGTTGGTTCTGATTAATATAATGCTAAATGAAGACGATAAAGTAACGAACTGTTACAGAACTGGCTTAAATAATAAAATATGTAATTTAATCGGTGTAATCCAGTAGCTATATAGAGAAGATGTTAATTACAAACTAATTTAAAATTCCGATATATTTAACGCCGCAAGTCTTTTGAAAGAGTATATTTTTACGAGAGGAAACTTTTAGATCGCATCAATAATATTTTTGGATAAATTATATATATTAAAAATTTAGAATAATTTTGGATAGATATGTAAAATTCAATATTAAAGAATTAGAGATTTATCTTAATTTATGACGACCGTTTGTAAGATTTATTTATACGTTCTATACGGGGTTATTCTTTGTTAAACAGTTATGCGTTCTAGTCATTATTTATAAATTAATAAAACGTTCATTATCAGTAAAATAATCTGGCAAATTAATTAAGTATTCGAAATGTTCCCTTATGATTTTACAGGCTCAATCAGATATAGAATGGAAGTACGGATTGGCGAAATTAATTAGAAATATGCATCGCACAACAACCACGCCTTCTCCTTTGAACCTTGTCACAACGTGGTTACTTTATTTTATTAATATCTGCAAGTATAGATGTGAGTGCTATGTGTTTACGTTTAAATTTGCCCAAAAATTTGGAAGCGTTTTCTACAAAAATTAAATCTATTTTAATTTTAAAAATCTCAAAAAAACGTTTAATTACCGAAATAATGTTTATTAAATATAAGGGGAACATATCAAAAACATAATTGCGTTTAAATTATTTGAACGCTTTTTATTAACGAGCCTTACACAATTAATCATTCGTGCACGATTATCTAAGATGCTTCCTGATCAGCGTCGTGCTCGGAATTATGAGGAGAGGAAGGCTAAAAAATTTTCTTCACTTTTCTCTTTTGATAAACAATACAATATATTTTTTATTTATCTTTATGTTGTTTTAAATTTTCTCCGTTTTTATTTACGTGTTAATAATTTATATAAATAAACATTAATAAAAAATGTAAATGCTATTAATAATAGTAAAAATAAATTACACGTGAAATATTTATGAACTGCTTGAAAATACGAAGCAAATTTTAAAATAATAAAAACTAAACATTTATAATATAAAATATTAGAATTAAAAAAATGAAAAATATGTACATTTAAAAAAAATAAAAATGTTTTTACAAAAACTTATGCAAAAAATATAAATACTTTTATAATAAAGTAAACTTTAATAACAAACAATATAGATCAATAAATTAGATAAATACCTATTTAGAAACGTTTTCGGGCATAACCCATCATCAGCTAACACTAACTTAAAGGAAACTTAAAACATACTGAAGTGAATATAGGGAATACATGTGTATATATAGTAGATGTAAAGAGGAATAAACATGGCAGGTATAAAAATCTATAGGTTGAAAATGCTAATAATTAATATAAAATATAAAATAAAACAAGAAGACAAAAAGTTAAATTTTTATATTAAACAGTGGATTATTATTATTAGGTGTTTGGTCATTTAAAATATTATTTTTATATTTATTTATATAATAATTTTCTGCAATGTTCATATTATTACCTTTGTGATAAGTGGCCATCCTGGTTACAGTATTTTCTATTGAATTAGGTTTATGTTTATTTTTAATTAGATGTTCTGCATAGGTTGATTTTTCTATTTCATTATTATTAAATGCTTTTATATGTTCTTTATATCTGCAATTGATTTTTCGCCCTGTTTGACCAATGTATGATTTCTCACAATCAGTACAATTTATTTTATATATACCACTATTTTCGTAAATATTATTATTTTTTAAATTTAAGGTGTTTATTTTATATTTTAAATTATTTTTAGTTTTGAATGCTACATTTAAACCTTGTTTTTTGAATAAATTGGTTAATTTGTATATGTTATTGTTTATAAATGTGAATGTTATCCATCCTTTATTGTTAGTAGCATTATTGACTCTTAATTTTTGTATATATTTTGATTTTGATTTTATTTTGTGAATTAGTTTATCTATTATTTGTTCGTCATAACCATTATTTCTTGCCAAAGTCTTTAATATATTAATTTCTATTTGTTTTTTATTTATATTCATGGGTGTAGTTAATAATCTATTTATTGCAGTCATGAAGTAAGCATATTTATGTTGGTTTGGGTGATTTGATGTTTTATGAATTATATTATCAGTGGTGGTTTGTTTTCTATAAATATTATATGTTAACTTATCATTTGATTTTATTATTGTTATATCTAAGAAATTTATTTTGTTATTTTCTTCTTTTTCCATAGTATAATGAATATTTTTGTGAATTTTATTTAAATCATTTAGAATGTCATTTTCAGTATTACTACTATTTTCATCAAAAATTAGTAGTGTATCATCTACATATCTAATATAAGATTTAATATTGTATTTTTGTATTATATTTTCCATGTATATTTCTTCTAAATTTTGTAGAAAGATTTCACTTAAAATACCTGACAAAGGTGAGCCCATAGCTAATCCATTATTTTGTATATACATGGAGTTATTAAAATTAAAGTAATTCATAAAAATACATAAAAATAATGCTCCTATAAGACCACTAATAAATTATACTAGTGCACCTTCTTATAAAATCTCAAAATTAATAACTAAAATATTAAAAACTAATATATCAATTAATAATAAATATACTATTAGAAACAGATTGGATGTTTTTGATAAATTAAAAAATATAAAAATTAATAACAAAACTAAATTAATTTCTTATGATATAACAAACCTTTATACAAATATACCTATAAATGAAACCATAGATATAATTAAAAAATCTGTAAATAAGTTAAAGAATAATATTTTTTGTAATCAATTAATCCAAATAATTAAAACTGTTACAGAGCAAAATTACTTTAATTTTAATAACTCCATGTATATACAAAATAATGGATTAGCTATGGGCTCACCTTTGTCAGGTATTTTAAGTGAAATCTTTCTACAAAATTTAGAAGAAATATACATGGAAAATATAATACAAAAATACAATATTAAATCTTATATTAGATATGTAGATGATACACTACTAATTTTTGATGAAAATAGTAGTAATACTGAAAATGACATTCTAAATGATTTAAATAAAATTCACAAAAATATTCATTATACTATGGAAAAAGAAGAAAATAACAAAATAAATTTCTTAGATATAACAATAATAAAATCAAATGATAAGTTAACATATAATATTTATAGAAAACAAACCACCACTGATAATATAATTCATAAAACATCAAATCACCCAAACCAACATAAATATGCTTACTTCATGACTGCAATAAATAGATTATTAACTACACCCATGAATATAAATAAAAAACAAATAGAAATTAATATATTAAAGACTTTGGCAAGAAATAATGGTTATGACGAACAAATAATAGATAAACTAATTCACAAAATAAAATCAAAATCAAAATATATACAAAAATTAAGAGTCAATAATGCTACTAACAATAAAGGATGGATAACATTCACATTTATAAACAATAACATATACAAATTAACCAATTTATTCAAAAAACAAGGTTTAAATGTAGCATTCAAAACTAAAAATAATTTAAAATATAAAATAAACACCTTAAATTTAAAAAATAATAATATTTACGAAAATAGTGGTATATATAAAATAAATTGTACTGATTGTGAGAAATCATACATTGGTCAAACAGGGCGAAAAATCAATTGCAGATATAAAGAACATATAAAAGCATTTAATAATAATGAAATAGAAAAATCAACCTATGCAGAACATCTAATTAAAAATAAACATAAACCTAATTCAATAGAAAATACTGTAACCAGGATGGCCACTTATCACAAAGGTAATAATATGAACATTGCAGAAAATTATTATATAAATAAATATAAAAATAATATTTTAAATGACCAAACACCTAATAATAATAATCCACTGTTTAATATAAAAATTTAACTTTTTGTCTTCTTGTTTTATTTTATATTTTATATTAATTATTAGCATTTTCAACCTATAGATTTTTATACCTGCCATGTTTATTCCTCTTTACATCTACTATATATACACATGTATTCCCTATATTCACTTCAGTATGTTTTAAGTTTCCTTTAAGTTAGTGTTAGCTGATGATGGGTTATGCCCGAAAACGTTTCTAAATAGGTATTTATCTAATTTATTGATCTATATTGTTTGTTATTAAAGTTTACTTTATTATACCATTTTAACAAACAGGATGTATTCACCTACATATAAATACTTTTGCATAAATAAGATAGACTTCGGAAAAGTAAACTTATCATCTAGTGAAATAACAAAATAAAACAATATACAAGTTGGATTTAAGTATGATTAGAACTTTAATTATTCTTACGTCTGTAACAGGTTTATAAAACAAAAATTGCAAAACCGACGATATTATGAAAAATTAACCTGGCAGTATTTTCCACTTTGAATTTGCGAATTCATTTACTACATTTTCAGTAGAAGTATCAATCAGTATTTAGTAAGGTTATTTAATGGTTCGTTAGACTTTGAATTTTACAGATAGCGTTGAGAAAAACTTCTTGATTGTAGGCTGAAGTAACAAGCAATACAATCGCAAATTTTTAGTAGTGTATCACTAAGCATTTAGTGCATGAAAAATACCCCATGTACCTTCAAAAACTTTTTCAAATTTTTTTCGCTACATTTTTATTTCCGCAAGGAAGCTGTCTTCATTGATTTCTTAATCTCTAATTATAAGTTCAGAAAAAAATCATAGCAGCTTGCTTAATTAAAATTAGATTGGCTTTGGGTTAATTAACAATCAAATATGTTTTTCGAATACTACAGTGTATAAACAATTAAAATTAAAACAAAAATAATAAATCCGTCATCAATGAAAATATGTAGTCACCATTAACTAACGAAATTTGAAATGTAAAAATAAATCACAGTACAACAATGAATGACTAATCATTAATCAATTTAAAATATAAAAATACATTCATAAGTGCAAGGATAACATTATTAATAATAACTTGCCGTATAATAATCCATTATTTAATATTTAAAATTACATCGTGCAATCTTAATTTTAATATAATTTTCATTTATTGGCTGTTCTTATTTTAAATTTTTTATATTTTAAATTGATTAATAATTAGTCGTTTATTGATATACTGTGATTTATTTTAACATTTCAAATTTCGCTAGTTAATGGTGACTACATATTTTCATTGTTGACGGATTTATTATTGTTGTTTTAATTTTAATTGTTTATACACACCATGAAGATGGATTATAGTACCCGAAACTAGTCGGTGTTTTTATATTTTTTATATTTTTTAAATTATATCATTGTGTTGTTAGTGTTTGTTCTACTTTATTTACTTCAATCAGTAAACTATTAATCTTAGATAACGTCCCACTTACCTAATACCGAATAACATATTTTGAATTTCGAGTGTTTTGCTTTAGGTGAAATTTTAGTTAAAATTTTTTATAATATAGCCACTCATCTGGGACTATTAAAAAAATTATAAGTTGCCTCAAATGTTTCTCAATAATTTGTAAAAGCCGGATTAGAATTAGAACACTGATAGATAATTGTTAGTGTTACGATAAAGCGATATATTAAGTATATGCAAGAAAGAAAAATATGTTTTGGCATTATCGTTAAAAAAATATATATAAAAAAACAAAATTTTGTATATTTATTAAATTCCTAATGTTACGCTAAATCGCAACTTCATAAATTAGTTCTCACAATATGAAGTAGTTTTTGTCAAAAACAGAGCGCAGTTCTTCTCTATGCGTAAAATCTAGAAGGTTGAAAAAAAAATGCGTACATTTAGTACGTAACATAAACAATCTTCACGCAAAATTATAATAAATCTATTTTTTACGAAGATATTGCACATTAAGTATTTTTTTTGGAAAATAGCTTATACTTCTTAAAATTCGAATTTCCAAAAAAAAAACTTTATTTGACATTTTTGGAATATGGGTAACATTCGTGTGAAATTTCAGTTATCTGGTGTAGTTTGGACTGTAGCGTGATTATTGGTTTTTTAAAAACAATTTTTTGACTTTACCTACTTTTTTACTTTTTGAAAATTTGAACTTTTTTCTGTATTCTTGCAAGATGGTAAGTACATCATGTCGTTAAGGAATTTTTAGTTTCACAGAACTAGCAATTTCAGCGATATGTTAGTAATTATTAGGTTACTCAAATATTTCCAGATTTTCCCTTTATGATATATATTATATATTTAACATAAAATATAATTAGTTGTACAAAAAATGTTATAATAATCGAAACAAGAAAATTAAAAAAACGAAGTGGTATAATATTTCAACTTTTAATTAGTGTTATAAAATTTTCACTGTTTTCTATTGTTCTGTTGTTTAGTAAAACAAAGAAAAAAACCAAGTTTATTGCACCTAATGGGATTTAACTCACGTAGTCGAGTCAGTGCAAGAACAAAGATGGGAACTAAATGGTTAGCAAAAGTTAAAAAAAGCCAGATTGCTCCTAGAGGTAAATTTTAATGAACTGATCACACGTATTATAGTAAATCGCGACTCAATAAAAATTCGCGTAAATTTGATCTAGCAATAATGGTATTATATTTTACAACCTAATAAAACTTTCGATAATTTTTGCAAATATTGCATATAACCTTCAGTTTACTGAAATCAATACCACAAAATAATAAGTAAAAGTAATTTAAAAAAATTAAAATATTAATTATTTAATATTACTTTAATTTTGTGTATTGTACACGGTTTACGACATATTTTTTGTTATTTCGTATTAATAAACATTTAAAAAGAATGCTGAAATGATGTCCATATATCAAGCTGCAGTGACATGATTATAAATATGTACCATTTATCTAAATAAAGAATAAAAATTCTTGGTTTTTTTGCATTTTTTTTTTTTTTTTTTTTTGCTTATTGAACATTATATTGGACCTAACTGGAAGTTAATTCCAACATACGCATGCTTGTACAGGCCATTAAAACAATCTGTCCGCATATTTGACATTTTCGGTAAAGCTCACAGTGAATTCTCCATTTACACGATTTTACGATTAGTCAAAATTATTTCTACTTTAACGCTAAGCTATTTTAAAAAAATACTGTAACTTTCGTATTATGGTCGTAAGATGACTCATGAAAAACCTTCATAAATAAAAAATACTACCATGAAAATGTCTTAACGGATATATTTTAATGTTTATATTCGCATAAAATTATTCAAAGAATTTCAGTTTCAATAAAATAATTTTCTTAAAATTATAACTCAATTCATTAAATACGTAAAATTAATGATGTCGTACCATTTTTATGTGCGATTGAATAAAGTTAAATTACTCGTGCACTACAGAATCGGTTACACTAGGAGTGGTTCACATAAGCCCGATAGGTTCACAAATGGGTTTTGGCGGCGAGCACAATACGCGCATAGAAAATGTAACAGACTGGGATGCAATAGCAAAGAAATATCGAGCATTAATGGGAGATACCGAAGAAAGCAAAGGAAGAGAAAACTCCCCACTTAGAACGGATTCGGTTATTTTATCAACCGATAACGAAACGAATGTACCGAATAGTGTAAATATAGCGAATTCCACTAAAATATTGTAATCGGTCGATAAATGTTTATATTTTCTTCAAATGTATCGAAAACGCGCGTGTGAAGTGTTTATTTATAATTTCTTTTTAATTTTGTAAAACTGGTTAAATATATAATTTATTATTACGAAATCTATATATTTTATGTATCGAATAATAGATATAATTTAAAAAATTTACCTACAATACTGTTAATAACAATAAGGAAAACTGGGCACTATAATTATTATTTTTATCGTGACTTATAAAACCATAAATGTTATCGAAAAATCCTTAAGCCGCAGTAAAAAAATAATTGCAGTACCCAATTAATACAAACAATAAGTTAAATATACCGCAACCGATGAAGTTCGCATCAATAACTATCCGGTTAATATGTATTATATCATAAAATACACACCCACACAAACGCCCATAACCCATAAACAATTATTTAAAATGATCAATAATTACCATAAAAACTTTAAATATTTAACCTTAAATAATTTTTTTCTCTTTTATTTTTTTTAAAGTTTTTTCATCAGTGAATTAGTTAAACATTATGTCAAAGCGCATTAATCGGTTTAACTCTATTTCATTATTAACTTTTATGAAATAATTAAATTATTTTTTTTCACATTTTCTCAAATTACGGAAAAACCCCTAGACAAAATTTTCTCAAAATTCAAATAACGAATCCATATTAATATACATCTAATGATAATAATTTTTTCAAGTTCCACATCCCAGGAGATTTCAGGCAATTATCATTTCGATAATACGTCTTTATTTTTCTCCATTTTTTTGCTATGTAAAAAAGTTCCTTAAATTTCATATTGGTTCATTTTCTAATATTGCAAAATCACGATAAGGTTTTTTTCCAATCCATCTTTTCTTCCCTCCATTCGACCATAGGTAATTGTTTTTTCAAAAGGTCATATCTAGGTTTCCGTAATATATGACCTATATATTTGTATTTTCAATTTTTGATTGCGTTCAGTAGTTCACATTCCTTCCCATTCGTTCCTGAACTTCCGTGTTTTTTGTGCTTCTTCCGTACATGAGACTTTTAACATACATATGTCGGTAACAACGCCAATGTTTCGATTTTATTCATCGTCACTGTTTTCAAGGTTCAGGTTCCACAGCCATAAAACAGTCTTGACTAAATGTAGCATCCTGAATTTTCGATCTTAAAAGGATACTGAAATCTGGAGTGTACGAGATGAGCTTTCGCGCAAGCTGTAATTTGTTAATATTAGATAAGCGAATTTAGCAAAAATTAAAAACATAACATAAAAATTTCAATACAGCTAACACCTTCTGAAACCTACGCGTAGATTTCTGACTAATTAGCTCTATATGACGGGTTAAAACTGCTCTTTCCAGGGTCATTAAGGATGACGATGATAACTACGTTTCGAATAATGCCAATAAACATAGAAGGTCTAACATCATCGAAAGAATTAATTTTATCCAATGTAGTTATTCGCTATTCAAGAATCACACGGGAATAATGGAAAGTGAAAACCAAAAATTGAAAGAATGGAATTAGAGATTGATAGACGACACAAGGAATATGACAGTGCCGTGCTAGCTAAGCAGAATATAAATATTGTGAATGTTCTGAAATCAGTAGAAAATTACATCGATACTTTGAGATAATACTAGATGTACGATATTGTTAATTTATAAACCGCCGAATGTAAACTGCGCTCTATCACCAACGCACCATAATGTGTAAGAAATGATATCGTACACCATGATTTTCAGATTGAAGCAATCACCGAAGTTATTGCTCAGTTGGCCTCAAAACACCAGCATCGGCTGCATTAGCAAGTAAATCTAGAGATAGTGAATTTGGCCAATGCAGTATCTAACAGTAGACGCATTACTGTCACAAACCACACGATTTAATTACATAATTTTAACTATATATTTAATATCGCGTAAATTAGAATAAGTTCTGGAATATCGGTGGTGGTCAATATTTCACATATATTGCGTGCAATGCATGCACCACTACGTATCCTAATGTTGAAAATAATGGTAAGTAGCCTAATAAGGCTAGTCGTCATATACATAATAATTCGAAAAAATAAAAATAAATTCAATTCAATTTTTAATTTATTTGAGAAAACATTTACAATTAACATAAGATTAGAATTATAAATATAATAACACCACATATGCGCACAGTTACGCGAGCTGTGGAGATTATTATTATTCAATGCCATCTTTAAAACAAATAAACATGTAAAAAAAACAACAAAATACATAAACTGTACTGTTCTTTGAATTATACGTAGTAATATTTTCAGCAGGTGCGACATTATACTAATTAGTCGGAAATAACTGTTCGTTTTTTTCTTCTTAAGGATTGCCATAGATTTTGATTCAAGCCACTCGTCTGGTGCTATTCTACTAGTGTACATTTTATTACAAAATCTCATCAATTCTTTTATGCTGCGGCGATCAATCACTTTTAATAGTTCTGCTATCATTCTATCCAGTCCTGTGGCTTTCCTTACTGCAACTTCTACTTCACACTGAAGAATTTCAAAACCCTCTTTTTCGCTAGTGATTGCTGTAGCTCTTTTTCATCTTTAACAATTATTCAATGTATTTACTCCATTCCCTGATCAAACTATTTTCACCTATGATTATGATTCCATCCCTACTTTTCATGACATACTATACATGGTTATTTTGTTTTGTAAATTTCATGATGTTTTCATTTTTTTTTCTTTTTTTTTTTTTTGATAGAACTTATTATGCTTTTCAATCAATTGTTTCATTTCTTCGAAGATTTTTTACAACATTTTCTTTGGATTTCTTTACAACCCATTTTTTTTTCTGGACCATTATATATTTTTGTTTACTACTGTTCTTAAACTATTTTCTTTCTTTATTAGTTTTATAACTTTTAAAGTTATTCATGTATTCTTCATTTTTTGCTCTCTTTTGCCCAGTCCTTTTCCTGCTACCTGCAGAACTACATTTTTAAAAGTTGTACAGCTTTCTTCAACGTTGTTATTTTTTTTATGCTCGAAGAGTTTCTTTGAACTTTCGGCTTATGTTTTCTCTTAATTTTAGGCTGTTGTACTTTTAACGTGATTATGAATTATTTTTTAGTTTTTTTATTTTCTTCAGTTGAATTTTGATCTTTGCAGCAAGAAACGCATGACAGAATATAAGTCTACACTAAGATATGTTTTCACAGCTTTTATAGAATTTTTGACCCGTTCTTTGGTCATTTATAGTCTATTTGGTTTTTGACGACTGAATCTATCCTTCCATTAGGAGCTTTACACGTTTATAATCTTTTTGAAAGCTGAAACCATGTGAAAATAAGTTGTTTGTTTTTGACAAAACTAGATAAGACGTTTCCTTCTGTTATTTTGTTCTCCTAAGTCATAAGGTATAGTGATTGTTCCTGTTGCCATTTTTCAACTTTGACGTTCACATCACATAAATGTAAAATTAAATAAAAGGAATGAAAAATTAAAATTTAAATAACCGTAATAAAATATTTATTTTTTTATAAAAACTTTAAATAGTAAATTAAATTTCAATTTAAAAACGAATAGGTTACATTTAACACCACTAGTGAAAACAGATTTTAGTGAAGTTATTTAAAGTTACATTTCGACACTCCTGATGAATATAAATTTATAATAAAAATGAAAAAAAAACGTAATGATTAAAACTGTCCGACTATTTACATTAGATAATAAAAAACAAAAAAACATTCATAATACAGAGGAGCATTTATTTTTTCCCTTTAAATCTGAATTTAAGTATCAAGAGAAAACAATTTTTCTACACTTTGTCAAAACAGGTGTACATATTTTAAACTTACGTTTTAATTAATTTATGCGATACTATCCAAAAATTCATCAAACCGCATCTTCCTTCTGAAAATTTACTTAGCTGGTAATATAGGCAATATAAACGTTGAAATCTAAAAAAAAAAAAATTATTTTTTTAGGATTACCTTTAAAGCATTTATCAAATTAAAACTACATTACAATCTTCAATATTTAACTTAAAAAAAGAAAAAACAGACCCTTTTAGACTCAGACTTTATTATAAGCTTACTTTTAACATTCCTTTTTTTAGTCTTTTAAATTTTTGCTCACAACATTTCTCTACATCATAGTTAACATTCAAAATTAGTATGCAATTATAATTCTTACTTGAAAATGTGTTTCGAATACAGCATGATATTTATCCTCTATAATGTCCTCTGGAAAGTTAATTTCAAGATGATATTTTATTTTGCCATTGGTAGATAACCGTAAAGTTGAAGAATTCAATCGACACAATATTTGATTGACAGAAGTAATCTAAGTTTAAAACAAATACACTAAATAAAAATTTATCAAAACACAGTGCAACTTACATAAACGAGAAATGATAAAAAGAATATTTATATTTGACTATTAATTCCAAGCAATGTTTCTTTTCATTGGGGTAAAAAAAAAAAAGTGATTAAAAAATTAAAATAAATCAACTACCGTCATTAATTTCAAGATTTGTATTGTACTTCTTTCTATCTTTTGGAAGACCAGCTTACCAGTAAAATTAAATGATAAGAAACAAAGACGCTGGAATGTTTGTAAAATGAAGTGGCAGAAAAAGATCACAAAAAAAATGACTAATACGACGAATTGACATCTTTCAGAAACCAATTACAAAATTTTTTGAAAAATATGTCTAGTAAATGAAAGGCTGAAAAAAATGATAATAAATGTAAGCTGCCAATGATATTACACGCATAATCATAATATTCTGTTACGGTAAATGACAACTGTCCAACACATGAACGAAATACCATTGCTTAATTTGTATTTCCTTGTAGTCCACTACAGCGGTTCCCAAACTTTTATGATAGCGGAACCCTTATAAAATCAATTTTATTTTTGGAACCCTCAGTGCCAAATGAAAACTTAACAAGTAATTGTAGCTATGTAAACAAAATTTGATTGTTTTCTCTTTAATTACAACTTTCACTACGATTCCACATTCTATTAACTTACAAAAAAGGTATCGCAATTTTAAATATGTAAATAAAAGTTGTTTAAAAATTTTTGTTAAAAAACTTTTATTTACATATTTAAAATTGCGATACCTTTTTTGTAAGTTAATAGAATGTGGAATCGTAGTGAACGTTGTAATTAAAGAGAAAACAATCAAATTTTGTGTACATAGCTACAATTACTTGTTAAGTTTTCATTTGGCACTGAGGGTTCCAAAAATAAAATTGATTTTATAAGGGTTCCGCTATCATAAAAAATGTCCAACAGTGTATGCTTACATCCGGAATAGCATGCAATTTGCTCCTGAATTTATTTTTCGGCATAACCTAAAAATGCTGTTTCGCATCCATATGTAGCTACTATAAAAAGAAGCAGAGTTATAATAGCCTTTTTGACTACTTAAAAGTATTCATTTTTAAACTCGTTGAGTGGCCCTGATTTAAAAGCGGTTGAGCTCTGAATATCAATGAGTGATTCATATTCTAGCATTGATTAAGTTTCAGATTTATCTCTATTGATATATATGAATTTTGAACTCAGTCGATGTCATTATCGTTAATCGGGAAGTATTCTGATAAAAATTTTAACGGGTTCGCCAAATGTTCACTAATGATGTTTTGAATTTCAGTTGGTAATTCTATCATGTTTTCTTGCAGAATTTCATTTAAAAGTGGAAAACATTTAAAATTGTTTTTTTCCATGCAAGAAATCCAGAAATTTAGTTTCCTTTTTAGAGTTCGCAGTAAATGTGGTTGTTGCTTTTCCACGTAAAGATGCAGTGACCTCGTTAAGTTTCCAAAGACTTCAGCAAGATAAGCTAATTTCATAAGCCATTGTTCATCACGCAAAACATCAAACATTTTCACAGATTCTGATACATTTTGCCTCATTTGAAAAACTTTCAGCTGTCTTAAAGTTCACATAACCTAACTAAAACTTTGCCTCTGGAAAGCCATCGGACTTATGTATGAAGGATGATCGATTCAGGTCCGACTACCCATTTCTTCACACACTGTTTTGAACAATCTTGTCTGAAGAAGAGGATGGGATTTAATGTAATTTACGATCTTCACAGTTTCATTCAAACTTTCTTTAATGATGATGGCGTTTTCTTCATTACAAGAGCATGTCGATGCAAAATACCGCTGCTACATTTTGGCGCAAACATTTTTAATTCTTGATACAGTGCCTTTTACTTTTCCTACCATTGCAGCAGCCCTATCACTGCATACATCAATATATTTATTCCAGTCTGTGTTGTGTTTCCTCATATAACAATCTATTACCACTGAACATTTCGTCTCCGATTGTGTTGGTTTCCAAAGGAATGCAGAGAAGCATATTTTTTTCAATAGATGGGCCAAAAATATACCTCACATATTGGCAGTCCAGCAACATCTGCACTTTCATCAAGGTTCGATTGCAACCATATCAGAATGATTCAATCTGTTCATCAATTCTCACCTTTGATGTGATCAAATATTTTATGAATCTGGTCAGAGATAGTGTTTTAGGAACACTGCACTGTTACAACTTTCTTTACGGCTTCTTTCCCAAGTATGCAGCCAACTATGTCTAACATACATATGGTTTAATTAAATTCTCGGCTATCGCGTATGGTTTTCCAGATCGAGCAATCTTATAGCGTAAGAGGAATGATGCTTCTGTGAATTGTTCGTTATCGGTTTTTATAAATTTATTGAAGTTGGATACTACGGCTCGAAGCGATTCTTTTTGTTTTCGAAAAAATCTGATGTCTTTTCCATTTCGATTTGCATGGTTTGTGTCAAAATATCGTTTTAACTTCACTGGCACCAGTGAACTCTTTAGTAAAATTTTTTTTTGCAAATAAAGCATTGCCCTCATCCAGTTCCTCTACGTTTCCTACGGGTATAAATCCGAAAGATAAATAAGATTCATTGTATTTTCTTTTTTTCAAAAGTTGTTGATGTTCATTTACGTTTCTTATTTTCTCAACAATTGCAGTACAACATACCGTGCTTTCCAAATTTACATTCTATATAAATAATTAAACCATGTTCAAAATAGAATTAAAATAAAAACCTATCTACGAAATAACTAAAAATCTACCTCTTTGTAATTAATTTATAAATCATGTAAATCATACCAAACAATCAACAACTACGCTTTCGGAAATATTTTATTATGCCTTTTAAATGAACCGTTTTCGGAAACTGCTTTAGAGTTTGAATTTTTGTTCCGAAACAGTCTGCCAGTCCTAAGATCCGTGATAAACAAAAGAATCAATCTGTAACTACATATAATCGAAACTTACGTACGAAAAACCTCCCATAGATGAATGAACATATACACAGTGCCTTGGTTTAATATTCAAACACTATTATAAAATCACATCCCCCTTCTCATAAATTTAACCGAGTTAGACAAAAATCAACCTATCATGTTACAAATCCGCTGTTTAATTTTTTTATAATTACATAACTGAATTATTAATTAATTTAAAAGTCGGATCAGTATCAATTTTATTTGAAATAAACAAGTAATAGTTATTGGAAACGAACAACCACATTTTTTATAGAAAATGATGTGATTATTTTCAAATTTTAATTTTAATAAAAATAATACGAATTCGATTTAAAATTTATCGTATAAATTACAACGTAAAATGTAATTTCAAGTTTAAAAAAAAAACATTTCTTTTCCGTTTTACGAAAAATTTCCGACTTATTCTTGGTTTTCCGGTTTTTCCAGTTGGAAGGCAACCCGGATGACTTTCTCGCGGAACTCACTTTGGGAACCGCTGGTCTACTAAAGAAATCAAACTCTGCGGACTAAATTAAAAATAGTTTTTTTTTTCATTGGATACGTTGTATTACAATTTTAGATTTTCGAAATGATTTTAATTTTCTTAACCAGATCATTAAAATCTTGGTTGAACAGTGTAAAAGCTTAACATAAACCAGTTTACTCAGCAACGAGACTTTTCTCGTTATCAAAAATTTTGTATATCTAAAACCAGTTTTTTAATCCGTTTATAGTGATATATTTCACTTCTATATTGTATAAACGCATGGAAATTTTCTCCGTTAAAATATTTTTAATTTTTCAAAAACATATGTTTTATCATTTAAATAGAAAATCCTAACATAATAATACATTTAACCGGCGAAATAAAGCAAAGTTAAAAACTTTTATTACTTACCTCGGGTAACATTATCTTTAATAAGTAATATTTTTCTTCGGGAGATTTAAATAACACATATTTCGGAGTTTCAAATACTTCAGATGTAACTTCCCTTACAGGAGGTTTTATTTGATGCCACAACTTTTCTTGATTACGCGGAATATAGTGAGTGGCTAATGAACCAATCATTGTTCTGTTCTTTAATATCCTAAAATTGTCGCCTTGAGAACAATATTTTTTTAAAAATTTTACATACTCGTCGCAATTATCCTAGTAGTTGAAAATTATACTAAAACAAACGACGACGACAATTTAAATCACACAATTATCCCTTACTTATTCATCCTCTTTGAAATTCCATCTTTCCAATTTTTCCGCTAGGAAATAAAAATAAAATTTTTTCGCTTTATATGTAATTATCTGCAAAAATCAAACTTCTAAACTTATAACAAAAATAAATTACCAAATAAATCGCCAATATTTTTATTTAATTTAAATGATGTTTGAAAAAAAAATTAAAAACGCAATTTTTTTACGAATTTTGAGATATTATAAGAAAGGCTTACACAAAAAGGCTATCGTGTTCAGCTTCTTTTTTTCCAAAATTAAGAAGATAGTGTCCATTTAATTACGATTTTCTTACAACAAAGAAATTATGCAAATCCCTAAAATACACGCAGTAAATGAATTTCTCTTCGGTGTTTTCTCCGTTACGATAGCAGGATTAAAAGAGCACTTTTCCAAATAGTAATTTGTATTTTTAATCCTCGATGACATTGTGGGGGTGACATCGGGGCACATTTCTGGAGGAATTTCGAAAATATTTTATTATTAAAACTTGTCACGGATTTTATTTTGCTTTAATGACTATCAGATTATACGATTTTATTATTTTTACTTTAAACCCTCCGAGTTATGCGATTACTGTGACGTACTTTTAACAACTGATCAAATAGCTGAACGCTCTATATCAAACACATTGTTTAAGTTTGCTGACTTGTGAACATCTTAGGTCGACAGTATTACCGCGTTAAAACGGATTCAGATTTTTCTTCAGTTTAAAATTAAATACCAAAGTGAGAAGTGTGAACTCAGAGTATTTCTTACGGAAGCGCGTTGAATTACAAGAAAAGCAACACACTATTTTTATTGGACTTCGAAAAAGATGATTTCCAGAATGTCCGTGAATAAAAATAAAAAATAAAAACGAACACGCTCTTCCCAACAGAGGAGATTATCATACATGAAAAAACCGTTTGAAAAATTACTGTGTCGGCTATTTACAAATCAAAAATGAATGCGGAAAACATTATCCAGTTGCAAAGATTTCGTATGAAACATAAAATGGGACGGTACTTCTTATATGTAAAGTGAAAGAAATGATTAGAAATATCATTACTTTGACGAATTATGCAAATAAAAAAGCGAACATTTTTGCTTATCAGAGAGGTTTAGATGGGAAATTAAAATTTCGTACTGAAATTCAAGCTTTATTAGAAACGGATTTTCTGACACTACGAGTAATTTGACATTTCGTAACTATAATATTTTCATTGCTTGCCGTAAAAAGCGAAAAATTAAAAGCCGATAAAAGTACATGCTAAGAAGGGTAATGTGCACTGAAGATTTTAACATAAAGTCCTAATAGCAGAGTAATGCTGATCAATGTATACGGAGGACGGACTGTGCTAATTAAGCGAAAGAAAATGGATATATAAATGGGATGTAATGCCAAGAATTCAACGTAGTGTCAGAGAACAACCGGTAATAATGTTCACATCAGATTTAAAAGTAATAATAATAATAATAATAATAATAATAATAATAATAATAATAATAATAATAATAATAACAATAACAATAATAATAATGGGCTAGTCCCTGAAGAATATATTTAGAGAAAGACTACTAACCCGAATTTTCGATTATTACGTCGTGTTTCTCTTCTATGGCTGTTATTATCACCGGATAAATAAGCGGTATTAACGGTTCGGTTTCAATCAATGTAGCGTACAAATTCGTATGAAATGCGACATCTATCACTTTTTTCTTTTTTTCATCTAAACAAATACAACCAAACGTATTTCATCGATAATATTACTGGCAACAATTATAAATAAACAAAAAGTATTTCGAATCAAATGCGACTACATCTAAATTATCATATTGATCCCTTGAAGTTTTTTATTTGATTCATTTGCCTTTTTGAATACAGAACACCAACGAATACGATAAAAATGATAAATCCCCGGCTCAGTTGGAAGTATTTCATTTATGAAAAATTTTAATACCAGGATTTGTTTCTATCGGAGAGCGACAAAATTTTATGTCTTCTTCCAACGGCTACCATTACAGAAAGTGTTATGATGATTGCGTTTCAACTGCTAACTTTTCACAATGTTCCACTAATTTCCACTAAATGAGAACGTTTTTTCCCACTTTCTTTTCTTACTTAATTTTCCTTTGTTGTTTTTACAGTGTACTTTTAAAGTACTCAAATGTTTGCGCAATAATTGTAATGGATAATCATTCTTTTCGCAACGCAGTCGTTTTTATACGTGTTGTTGTTCACAGTGCTCTAGGAGCTCCTCTTCAGAATTTCGAAACCATAGATTCGTTTCTTACTGGGATTTTTAAGCGAACACATTTCAACTGCATCCAACATGAACCGGAAAGACTAGTTAAACTAATTTTTGCTTTAACATGTCGGTTAATATTATCGTATTTCCACATCTTATTTAGTTTTGCCACAGCACTGCTGAATTCGTCTCCCTATTTTTCTCTTAGACCCGGTTTTCAATTTAAACTATTAAGAGGTGCATAGTACTGTTTCCTATCCAATTATAATTCATTTACTGGCAGGTATGAACATTTTATCTATGACCATCATTTTTATTTACTTTCATCTTTTTTACTGACCGTGAGAATGTTATTTAATTAATACTTTTATTTCATATTTTTCTACAGTTGTACTTGTTCACTTACGAATGTCGAAATCAATTACTATACATCAGTGCTTCACTAGACGGCCAATATGTAAAGCAATGTTATATATACATTAATACGAATACACACACACGTACACAGATTAACATTTTATATATTACGAAGTGTGTTTCCTATCATATTAACTGCGATATTCATTAGTGTGTATCTGTTCCACCATTATACGCGCATAAGATTATCGGCCTTCCATGGGATTTTAAAGATTACTTCTATTTAATTAATTTTCCTTTACCCATATTGGAAATCAAAAAATTTAAGACTACTACCGAGTTAATAGTTCAATGTTGCTCTTCTATTTTAACAATAATACTTTTAATGTTCTAATTTCGTGGTATATAAAAGAAGTACACTAGTTGCTGAACCTTGCTAATTTGACATTACTATACACAATTGGTTCTTATTCAAAAAAACATAGAATATCAAATGAAATATAATTGACTTGTTGATTAAAGGAATCATTGATGTATCTTGATCGACTGAATTCGTGAACGATAACAAAACCCGAGACAATCAAATTCAGCCACTGCAACAATAATATTTTCCCTATCTTTCCTAATTTCATAGTGAAATTAAATATTTATACACAAGCACTAACAAACTGGACAAAAACTACTAACAGAATATAATTCGAACATATCTGCACTCATATGATTTTTCTTTTATTTCTTTTTTTTTTTTTTTTAAATCAACGATCGCAAATATTATTTCCGTTTAATATGTATACCTATCGTTATTACATAACAAAATTTGTAAGTTATCAACAGTGTGACAGATAAATAATTTAGAGGTATCATAATTATTAAGAGCGATCGGGGGGCAGAAAATCCAAAAAAGTGACCTACATCACAACAGCCAACATGGCGTAATAATATTCATGAGAATAACCGGTTTATATATCATAGGTAGATGGAAGAAATCGGTTCATTTTAAAAAGTTTTTTTTTTATTATTTATAGGAATATTAGGAAGTTCATTCATTTCCAGATTTTTCATTTTTTTTTTAAACTTAATATAAGAAAAATAACATTGTTCACAACTAATTTTAAAATTATTGGAGCCTTTACCAGAAAGTAAATATCATCACCCTCGAAATATTTAAATTAAAAAAAATACGGTTTGCCTTACTATTAAATACCTTGATTAATATTAGAATTGCTTGTCTGAGTAATATTTAAAATTGTGAACATTTAGTAATAGGAAAAAGGTATAATTATTTTTTCAAGAATTCACGGTGCACATTGAAATATCCGATAACAGAACATTTAAATCGGCCCGCGATATAAATCGTTTTTATAATTTTCCACCCTAATAAAGTTCTCTGTGCAACAACTATGCTTATTAAAAACAAAATTACTATACAATATCATTAAAATCAACTGCGTGCTACACGCGCATGAATTTAAAAATATTGTAAATGAACCTGTGTACTCATTGAACAAAAATAGGCTTTATGAATGTGTAAGTATTAATCTTAAAGCACAAGTTTTTTAGTTGGCTATTGATCTTTTTACGATTAACCAAGAAATAAATACAAATTTGAATCATTGTGTAATTATTTACATTCGCAATTTCAGTTTAAAATAGAAATAAAAAAAAAAAAAAAATCGTTTTAAAATTTGAATACAGTGTTTAAAAATTAAAGTCCAACTGACGGTAATTGGTCTTATCGGTCTAATGTAATTCCCCCTTAAATGAGGCTAACAAAAATTAAACAAAAAAAATAAATTAAATAGAAGATATTTAATTATTTATGTTAACAATCTTTAAATGTGAAAATATAAAAACACACGGAAGAAAGCCCTAATGACTCGTAACAGAAATAATTTAACACAATTTCAAGAAATTTTTGAACGAAAGCAAAACTTACTAGAGTCATATTTCTCAATTAGACAAAAACCATTGAGTAAATTGTGTACATTGTAATGGGAAGCATGCGCTGTGTTACTGATGCACTTTTTCATAAGTAATTATACTTGTAAGCAGCAGCATGATGACATTTTAAATAACTTTAAAACAGTTCTAACAAATAGAGAAGTTAGTAGGGAGGAGATGCGACATCTGAGACAGTGGCTATAGTTTCCCCCCGCATGGGAAGGGGGTGAATTATAAGCGGAGCAACTATAAGAGGAACAAATGTGCTCCTTAAAGAATATCGATCTCTTTGAACTATAAGCACATAAATAATTAAGTTATCCAAAATTTTATCGATATTTTTAAAATGAATTAATTATATTAAAAATTAAATTTTCAATACTTTTTTGGTGTACATATTACATAATCATTAATAACAGTATCATTACGGAATAGTCATAGCAAGTATAAGTATTCAACGACATGAGTATTCCTGTTAATCCAATCACTCGCCGACCATGGCCCCCTCACCTACCCTAAGCCATGTTGACTCTGCAGTCCGAGCGTCAGTCGTTCAAATATAAATGCGGCGTCTTCGATTTCGAACGTACACAAATCACGCAACAATGGACGTGGTAAATAGCACAGTTTTAATAGTAATAGCGCAAGACATTTATATTTGTTTAATTATTTATCGGTGTCGTCGCTATTTTTAATAAATATAACAATTTGTAAAATTTTTAACGTACCGCCTCATAGCCTAGCGGCTAGTTACGCTGGGATCGATACGGATGTTATATCAAACGCCGGAATAATAACACCGTTGTTTCAGAACCAATAATACCTATGATGCGAGCGCTATATTCCCTGCAGCACCAAGGTAGGTTACGTAATAATTTTATTCGATTCGCTATTTAAATTCTTTAAAAAAGTTTTTCATAATATTGTGCAAAATAAGAGGGTAGGCGACAGAGTATTTTACCAAAGTACTGCATAGAATAACCATAAAAAGCCCTGCAGTACCTACCAAAACTTCAGTATCATTGACACATCTAAAAAGTTACACGATTTGCTAGTGTTCACGGTTAAAAAATCTATCGCTTCTACTTTCCATTTTAGTGTTTTCTCATTATCAAAATGGAACCGAGTGAATCTTCCCCAATATTAAACGTTGACGACACTAACAGTAGCGGTAGTATTAAATTAAATTTTTACTGCGAACCAATCGACAAAAAGAAGAAAATACGAATTTGGGTATCAAAAACGAAGGAAAAGATGTTAAAGGGAGCAGAACAAGGAAGAAGAAATTTAAATAGTCTCTTTTATAAAGGGAATTACCGAACGCGATAAAACAGCGCAATGCCGTTGTGCACACATACAGTCCGCTACATCTAACAGATGTAAAAAGTTTCGCGTTTGCTGTATTGGAAAAATTCGCTTATCCTCGTCACTTGATGACAAAGTTTTGCTTATCAGAAAAAATTTACAATTTACAATTTTCAATGGATCCTCGTGTCTGAAATTAGATCCATTCGCGATATAGCTGAGTTCGAAAACCAAAACGAAGTTAACATTAATTTGTACAAGCTAACAATTCCCGATTATGTAACGCAGTTTAAATATAATATAAAGGCGGCGAAAGCTGACGTAAACCATGTAAACAACTGTAACTAGAGCAGGCACTCGAATATTCGGTACAGCGCACATAATATGAATTGCGGACATTTTAATTATAGATAGATAACACTCTTATAAATGTTACATTAAACATCTTAGACTTTCACGCTGGATTTACGGTAGACACCCCATGTTTTACGAAAATTCGTTTATTTATAACGCTTAACGTTTCGGCCAGCTTACACGGACCATCATCAGAAGCGAGAAGCGAGCTATCAATCAAACGATAAACTTTACGTAATAATTAATAAGTAAACACACGAACGTAACTGGATAGGTTATCCGTTTTTATTGGCAAACTACGTTTATACTTAAAAGAAAACAGTCAACAACGACTCCATTCCTAATCGCGCTTATAATTAAATCATAGAGATAGAAGATATTTATTTCGTAAAGAGAAATGGGTAAATAACAAAATTCAAAACGATGCTGTACAGCGGAAGGATATGTGAAGGATTTTGTTACGTTAACTGTAAAATACACAAAAAAAAATTATTTAATTTTTATTATTTTATCTTTTTCTTTCCGTACATCAGAACGGGGCGTAAGGTATTTATATATATTCGTTTGTAGTTGTTTCGAATGGGTGATCGGAAATCGCACCCAAATATTTCTCGATTTAATAGTAAATGCGGAACATTAGTAGTTGTATTTTTAACCTTATTAAATATGATTTAAAATTTTTTACCGCGTTACCCACCCAGCTGTCTAGTTAGAGCTTGGACGGCAATTTTTTTTTGTTAATGTAGGGAACGTATACATCTCTCCAACTGCATCTCTAATATACGAAAAAAAAAAAATTTGCTCCATTTCATTTATAGTATGAAACGGTTTACAAAAGTCAAACTCGTGCTTTACAAATAAATTTTGATACAAATCGTAACATTTTAGTAAATCGGCAATGTTTTCGCGAGTAAAATTATTGATGACTGAATATCTAATACTACGTTTCCACGCACAACTAACCCACTCCTCTTTATATAAAGGGTAATAACCCCTTTAACGTTCTTAAATTTCTTAGAATGAGTATCGTATACATAGTAATAATTGTAATTAAAAAAAAAAAAAAAAAAAAAACCGTTCTAATAACCGCTCTTCCTATTTGGGATTGACGCTGCAACAGACAAGATTATATTTGTGTAATCATTATCTGAACCAGGTGATGTTGCGTATTGAAAATGATCCGTAAAAGCTTGAACGGTGGGGTTATCGCCAAAATTCGCTCTACAAAAAACGTTAATTTTCAATAAAAAAAATCGTAAGCGTAACTGGTTCTTTCGCTTCCGTGTATCCAGTATATATATATATATATATATATATATATATATATATATATATATATATACGGGGTAAGAAGATAACGTCATAATACACTGATACATAACCAGAATAGCAAATATCGATGAAACACTAAATAGCGCCTATCAAAAATATAAACCGATAACTATCCAAAAAAAAGGAGATATCGAGCAACTATTGAATTGTACGTACCGAGCAAAAAAAATGTGTTCGCTTTCGAAAATATATAGTTTATTAAACAGCTCCGTAGAGTACATATTAATAAAATGTCACGTGAGATTTACTTTCCATCCGTATTAAATAACGTGGCGATAATAATCCTCCTAAGTACAAGTTTTTACCAGATTGAAAACAAAATGTATATATATATACCCCAGCGCGAGGAGTTGATTTCGCAATTGTAGATTTGTTTCGTTCTTGCTCGGTCTAGTTATTTTACTCGCATATTCGTCACGGCAGCGCAACGCGATCAGTATTCATCATTTTTTGCACCACGATTCCACCTTAAAACGGTAAATCGGCGATACAGAAACAGATTAGGTACTTAAAACACGATGTCGATATCGCACACGGCATCACGGAATTCTTGTCGCGCATAAAATTGGAAGTTCTTTCTCGTTTAGCGGATCACGTTCAATCTGGAGTAAAATTTAACTTAATGCTACATTGTTATTTCAAGCGTGTTACACAGTTGGAGGAGAAGGAACAAATTATTCCGACCTACTTTTCGTCAGAGGTGCAGTTTTTGATTGGCGGAGATGATGTGCAATCTGTAAACAAAATGAAGGAATTGGTGGACTGTTTGAAAATGTACAGCAGTCCGGACGGTCGATAAGCAGAATTAATTATCTGCAGGTTAAAATTAATCGATGTAACGCTTTTTGGGCTGGATTTCTGCGCACACATGGTTATGGAAGAAAGTTGCTGCCCGGAAAACGGTACAAGCATTGGAATTAAATGACCTTTGGTAAACCGATTTGGTCGGTGTTCGTCAGTACGCGCGTTTTAATCACGGCTATAAATTCGTGTAATAAACGCGTTTTCGAAATTCTACTTCTTCTTTCGGTGCCATGACCGTTCTCGATCATAGGCTCATCTGATGGCAAGCTTGATTAATTCTTTGTAGTCACGTGTAGACAATTCCGTTCAAAACAAAAACCGGTAGTACTGAGGTGACTAAAACTTTTGAACAAATACTCGCTAAAAAGAATGTAGTTCTGCTGAGAAAATTTCAAACCCATCGAGGTACCGAATTTTACAATCCGCGTGCGGGCGCAATCTTAGATACAATATTAATCTCTACGGTACTTACTCGCCGCTTAAAGAGAGCATTAATGAACGGTTTAATTGAATTTTAAAGGGCGCTACTATTTGGAAAAAGTTTACCGTTGATCACAATAAGCGTTAAATAAAAATATCTTGCTGGATTTGACTAGCGCATAAAATGTGAGATGACATCGAGCAACTCAATTTGCTTCAATAAATGTTACGAAAAACGACTAGAAAACTATCGTGAACAATACTGTGTAAGTTTGCCCTAAATCCAGTAAACGCTTCCTCCCTTTGTATACTAAAACGAAATTTCAAGTTGGTGATGTGGTACGAATCAGTAAGGCTAAAACACCTAACCGGACTGAGGAACTATTTACTATAAATAACGTGCGGCCTGCTTTCCCTACGACGTACACGCTAATGGATAAAAGTGGTAATTCTATAGCTGGTACTTTTTAAGCGGAAAAATTACGAAAAACAGCTTACCCCGACGTATACCACATCGAATAATGCGATATTCGGCGAAAAGGATCGTGATCGTAGGTCAAGTGGCTCGAATTTTCTAGTTCAGAGAATTCGTGGGTGGATAACGCAAATTTGGCAAATATTTAATAAATAGACGAAGAGAAAAAGAAAAAGTGCCCCTTCATAAGAATGGAAAATATATGCCCGAAGGAAGCTCGGCGGTACCGGCGCTACTGTCGCATTAGATTCTAGCGGAAATTATAATTTAAAAAGAAAACGATTATTAAATATTAATAACGTTCTAAATCAAGATCAACTGCACAGTAACAAGGTTATACCTAGAAAAAAATTAACAGGAATCGCTATCAATCGCTAATTTAAAAGATCGCGTTAAAGATGTTCTTTTTTGGGATAATATATACATGCAATCGAATTACGTAAGCTTTTTAGATAAAAGAGTGGTTAAGATTAGCGACGCGAAAGATTCGAAATACGCTGTTACGAAACGTCAAGTTAACAATTTAGTGTATGACGCGAAAAAAGAGTTGGAAAATCGTGTAAACGCGGTAAAAATAGAGGATGTCGATAGGCGCATTAATGCGGAAGAAAACGAATCAAGACGCGCATCTTAAAGCGATAGATAAAAATCTGCAGAAAGTTGTCAACGCTGACAGTGCTTAACCATAATGAACACGATGTTTTGATTCGAACCATTCTACAACAGAGTCTACCCACATCAGAGCAAGGAATCAGTAGTAAACTCGAATCGACCAATACAAAGTTGACTAGTTTGTTGGGACAAATTAACAGTGTACTGTGCGCGATTCGGTAAACTCGAAGACGTCCGACATCAAAGAACGTTGGAAAATACAAATTACATTTGGAGTAGCGCCGCTTTCAAAGAAATTAATGATAAAATATTACCTTTTGACGTTATGAGCACGCTCATTAATAAGTATAGCGGATTAATCGATAATTTGGACAAGAAAAAATAGCCGGAGAGTGTAAAAATGAATGGTCATTAACGAAGAATTTGAACTCGTTATACCAAAATTCGGCGAGAAATAAAAATATGGCCAATGAAATGCAAGATAATATTTCAAAAATGTGGCGTTAACTAGAACATTCGATTAACTAAATAAAAATTGAAATTGTTATAAGTTCCGGTCAGGTGGATTTCTGTTTATCGCAGATAGAAAAGCAAATTACATCGTTCAATGCAAAAAGTATAGCATATTGGATATTAACCAATAAGGAAAAGAGACGTCAAAAATGTTAGAAATTGTTATATTTATTAAAATAACGACAACACCAATAATTAATCAAATATAAATCGCTCGTGCTATTATTATTAAAACCCCGCTATTCTTCGCATCCAATGTCAGGTGGTTTGTATACGCTTGAAATCGAAGGTACCACGTTTATTTTCGAACGACTGGTGCTCGGACCGTGGAATGTGACTTAAGGGGGTGACTTCGGACGAATGTTTGGATTAACGGGGGTGTGCATGCCATTGAATACTTGTACTTGCTATTATACTATTCAATAATGATACTGTTTTTAATAATGATGTAATATGCATATATCGAAAAAATATCAAAAACATAATTTTTAAAATAATTATTTAATTTCAAAAATATCAATAAAATTTTGGATAATTTAATTATTTACGCCCTTATAGTTGAAAAAGATTGATATTCGTCGTCTAAAAAGTAGATTTGCTCCTCTTATAGTTCATTTTGAATCGCTTATAGTTCAAAACTGTGTACTTAACGGTAATTTGTAATATCCGTAAAAATTTATTTATTTTCGCCAAGTAAAAGAATCATCACATCAATGAATGTTAATCGAAAACATTAATAACTAATGTTTCTGTTTCTGATATTTTTCCAACACCATGTTGAAAACATCAACATCGGAATTGGTACTTTCGATTTTATGATTCAATTCTAAAGATACAAATATACACCTTTTACTGATAAAACTATTATTACTTTAATTATTTAATCATAAATGGTTACCATCGACGTCGCGCAAATCCGTTATACTCATAGGTAATTTAAAGTTGGGATCTTTAATAATAGTTTCCAGAACGTCATGTTCTAAATCAATGCACGGAATTTTGTCTGAATGACAAACATTTATGTAAATAGCTGTGCCTTCTGTTGTCGCGGTTTTTACGCAAAATCCTAATACATGATAATTATAATAAAATAAAATTATTACAACTTAAAATTTCAATACAAATTCATATATAATCATTACTTTTTAAATCGTCTGTATTTTTAAAGTAAACAAATTCGAACTATCTTACACAATTGATTTGTAACAAAAGTGGATTGTTTTAAAACTGCTAAACTTCATTAAAAAAATTAATAAACACAAATAACACATTTAAAAATTCTATTAACAAGGAAAATTAAATGAAATATTTTTAAAAAACTAAGATATCTGTGAAATACGCTATATTTATTTTATTTGAATCTACTAAACTATAACAACCAATATGTAGAAAAAGGTGCCAAAAACGCATTTCACAAAAATTACAAAATATAACAATGATGACATCGATAGATGAATAACATTATTAGTTATACAACTTAAAAGTTAAAAGTAACCTGGTTCTGGATGAACCGTGGTATATAACTGTTCAATTCTTGATTTCTCTGCAGCTTTCTCTACTAAAGCTGATAATTGTTCATTTATTTCTGAATTCTCATCTTTGATCTGAAAATAAACATTTATGTTTTCATGCGGCAATAAAACTAATATTTATATAAAAATATACATTATAAAATTGAAAACGTGTAACATACGCCAAAATTTAATTTCTTTTCCAAATTATTTATTTCATTTCCTTCGATCCTATTCATTTTATAAATATTACAAACTTAAAAACATAACCAAATAAAACCTATTCACCAAACACAAAAACATAAACATTTGCTAATCCAAAAAGCCGCTTATCAGTGCTTCAAGAAGGAATAAAATTAACGAATTCATTCTAACATCTGCGTTGCAATTTGAATGAAGATTTCACAACAGTTGTGATAACAGCGCTGGATTAATTTAAAATTTTAAGTCATTTGTATAATTTACCGAAAACTTAATGTTTTGTTTTGGTAAAATTTATTTTCAATTTAATTTTTTAACATGTTTTTCCTATACCTATTTTCTAAATAAATTTTACACGAATTTTGATACGTTGCCAATTTGAAAATAATAAACTGGTTCTTCTTACAAGTAGTCTTGGAAGCCAGCCGAAAGCTAACTGTTAAAAGCTAAAACCCAATCATTGTTTAGGTGGCATAAGCTTAATCCAAAAGCTGTATTAAAGTTTTCAATTCCCATAAATTAAAAGCCTAAAGTTTAAGCTACATTCAAAATTCAAATAGCCAGAAGGCAAAAGCCTAGGTTGTATTTTTCGAAAAGCCTAATTGAAATGTATATTCAGGTTAATCATTTTTATAAAAACTGGATAATTAGATCGCTAAAAAATTAGAATGTATTTATTATCTAAATAAAGAACTTTTTTTCCTATTGATCATAAATTAATCTTTATGTTGAAGTAAATATGCAATTAACAGAAAATTTTAAGCTCAAGCTTGTCTTGAAAGTTTTATATAAAATTAACAATTATTGATAACTTTTGTTGCATCAGATGTGTGTTACTTTTGAATTTTTCTAAAGTTATAGTGATTGAAAATTAATATCGCTCATTTCTGCGTAGAGTATTTGCTTCTATCTCCATCACAAATTATTTTTAAATTATTGGTTTAATTTTATTGTAAAATTTCCTAAAATTACGAACAATTTAATATTGAATAATAAAAAGTATACAACATTTTAAGTTAATAAAATAAAAAAGAAATGAATAAAATAAAAGTAAAAAGTATTATTATTGTTATTAGTTGTTACTAAAAAGGGAGTCCATTAATCTTCTACAGTTTTCCTATTCATTTTTGGCACCATAAACCAGCAAGCAAACTTCACTCAACATCAAACTTTTATTATTGCTTTTTTTTTCTTATGCATATGTATATATGGGTGCGGGTGAAGAGTAAGTATATACATACATTCATATTTAAGTTTTGACATAAATTATATTAATTTGTAACATTAAATTTAAATTTCTGCAGTATATCTCCTTACCAGGAATGTTATTATTAAAAATGACACGTTTTAACTTTTAAAAAATATCTTGGTAATATGATTCTCATACCTATTATAATTATATTACACTTTTTTTTACTTATATTTTTTATTTCCATACCCCCTACATTATCTTCACTGGTACATACTTGAAAGAAAATTATAAATATATATGTGATAGGATATATATGGTGGGTTTGATTTGATGTTCTATATATTTCATTTGGGAGTGTATGTATTTGAATGTGGGAGTGTACGAATTTGTACATGGTTGCATGTATGTATGAATATATGCAAGTGTAAGACTTGAGCATTAGTGATGGAGCAGATGAGAAAGAGGATATGAGTTATAAAAAAAATAAAATTTACAAGTTTTAAAGGCTTAATATTTTATTAAACAAGAATAAAATCTTAATTAAAACATAGTTTTCGTGGGTTTCTAGCAAATTGTTCCAGTACTTTATTATAAAAGTATTCCAAATTGTCTGTGATTACGCGCCTATGAATACTCATTATGGCCAGTTGATTAAAAAGTTTCAAGTCTCCAGAGGAAAGAGGTGCCTTCCTGCTCCTTGCTGACGACGCCCATGCATACGACTGTATGTTAGTCATATGTATGGTTACACTGGTTTGCATTGACTAACCATAAAAAGAAAAAAAAAACTATTCAGTTGCATATTACTTTTTTATTCTTTCGGCTTGTTTCTGATTGCGTATCAGAGTTCGACGTTTTTCGTTAATGATGGTTATGTGGAAAGAACACATATTCCTAACACCAAGCAGAGGTAAATACTTTTATTAACATCTGTTATTCTGCCGTAATATGTAGACGATAACCGCTATCATCTAAAAAGTGGTGACCCTAACGTGATTTGCTAAGATTTTATTTTTTTTCTTCCTTTTCAGAATTTCTATGCACCCACAACACATGTTACAGCGCTGGGAAATCCCTAAAACTACAGGGTTTCTCGTTTTAAAATAACTCACACAATTTTCTACAACTGGTAGAAAAGACGATATCTTTCGTTACAATTCAACCGCCTGATCGTATTACCACAGAAAAGGAAAACAAAAAATTTTATGACCCTAAATTACCGATCTGGTTCTGTGTTTGTTTTTTTTTTTTTTTCTATCGTATTCCCAACAAATCACATTTTGGAAATGTTGAGCCGCAAAGAAAACCTACAGAGTGACACTAGCAGCTCGACCGATAGCATAGCAGACACACAACCAATAACAAGTCCAGCTAATGCTACACAAGAATTTCACAGGAAAGCCAAATTACCGAAAATTCATTGTCCAAGACCTCGAACTATGGTTTGCGTTGATCGAAAATCATCTCACAACACGTAAAGTTAACGATTTCAGACAGTGATTATGTCCGATAACGGCCGAACTAGACCTGAGCACCTTAATGTATGTGCCCGATATTCTTACCAACGCTGACATCATAACCAAACAGCAATATGAAAAATTAAGGGATTGTGTGTTTTTGATCTTTGCTGAATTCAAGGACAAAAAGTTAGATGGCGCTCTAGATGGTTTGACGCTTGGAGAACGAAAACCATCATGATTGTTGCGAGAAATTAGCCGATTAGCGGGAAATAAAAGCACCGAAAACATGTTGTGAAGGCTGTGGAGCAAACGACTACAAATTCACATACAAACGTTAATAATCACTATGTATGCTGGAAATTCAACGAATTTTCAAATTCAGCGGAAATTCTCACATATCTGAGTTGGCTAACAGAGTCGATTTTTCAGGCCGCAGAAATGCGAATTTGAGAAACTGTACGTTTAAGGCGAACAATCGAAAAAAACGTACACATTCGGTAACACACCCACATTATATTTCACTTATCCGTCCTAGTTTGAATCCCGAAAATGGACTGTGTTGATATCACAATTGTTTTAGACCCAAAGACCGGAACTGTCGTCCTGGTTGTACATTATTGAGACAACCGGTTCACACGAGAGTAAGACGACTCCCGCCTGACAAATACCGCACCGTAAAAGCCGAATTTGAAGAACTGATGTGCCTCAGAATTTGTCGGCAGTCAAGTTCAACATGGGTCAGCCCACTACTGATTTGATCGAAAACGGACGGTGACAGTATTCAACCGTGCGCTGACTACTGAAACTTGAACATACAGATCATCCCTGACTGTTATCCAGTCCTATATATTCGGGACGCGATCGCGCAATTTGAGGGCTGCTCTGTTTACAGCACTATAGACCTAGTGAAAGTCTATCATAACAACCCCATCTGTGTCAAGGATGTTCCGAAAACAGCAATTATCACCTCGTTCGGGCTGTTTGAATTTACTCACATGAGTTTCGGGCTGCAAAACGTTTCCTTTTTAGGATGTATAATCGATGAAAACGGGCACCGACTGGATTTCACATGCCCCAAACATTTACCCGAATCTACCATCCCACGAACAATTCAACAGATGCTTCAAGCAATTGAGGCATTCAACTTTTATCGCAAACATATCCCAGGAGCCACATGCAAGTTCGTCCATTGCATAAACATGCTCTGCGGACACATCAAGAAGAACAATCAAAGTGGGAAACTTTAAAGAGTTACAACGCCTGTAAAGAAGCCTTGGCGGCAGCCATCTTCCTCGCATACCCCAAACACGACAGTAAACTGGAACTAGTTACAGATGGGTCAGATGTCGCCGTAAAACAGAACCACTCGGATTTTTCTTTAAAAAAACTTAACGAGACTGAGAAATTATGGTCAACATACGACTGTGAATTGTATGTGATTTACTCTGGAAGTTTCCCGTTTTCAACATCTACTTGAAGGACGGAACTTCGATATCGTCAGCGATCATAAGCTGCTTGTATAAGCTTTTGCACTCGCACACAAAAATTAATCGCCACAACGAATACGGAAGTTGGAGTACATATCACAATATTCCACCGTCATCCGGCACATTGCCGCTTTCACGAACATGGCAACTGATTTTCACAGCCAAATCGAGGACATCAACAACACGGGTTTTGCATGTATACTCGCCGAAGAACAAGCAAAGGACAAAAAATTCCAAACCGTATTAACAGATCCGAAAGTACCCTTTCAGGTGCAATTTTCTCATATCACTGAAACCAATCTCGGAGTAGCATGTGTCTCACACATGGCCGGTTACATCCGATTGTGCCTACCTCATTGCATCACATCCACATCACAGTATATCATCCTTCAGCGAACGGGATGATAGAATGCCAACATCGACGACTTAAGGAGGCATTAAAATGCTATAAAAAATCATGGACAGATGCCCTTCCACTAGTCCTATTAATGCTGCGCGCCGCACTTAGGAGTGATTATCTGTACTCTCTAGCCGAGGCCATGTTTGGCACACCATTACGCTTCCGTGGAGAACTATTCGCTCTCAATCAGAACCTGCTACAGATTAATGGTTATTGCACCAAGTTACACGACCTGTTCATACATTTTCACCTGGGACCTGTACATCACAAAACAAAGTAATCCCCTTTTGTGCATTGTGATCTTTTCACTACACCCATGGTTTTCCTATGTGTAGACCGTGCACTGTTCTAAAGCGCGAAAAGAAACATTTCTGCATCGATCAGAATGGCCGCCATGTTACAATTTCGATTAGTTGACTGAAACTTGCTTTCGAACTCGTCGATGAGTGGCCAGAACATAGCGACCCAAGCACTACAAAGCCAAGATTGTTCCCACAAAACTTAGACGACGCACGCAGTGTTCCAGAAGATTTTCGCAACTGGGAAGCGTTACCAACACAAAAAATTTTACAAAACGAACCTTCCGCCATAGGTGCTGAGGAACCTCTATCCAGTAAGAACAACCGTGCAGGGCAAGTGAAAATATCTACTGCGGCCCCCTGGGAAAAGCTACACACTCAGAGCGAGCAATTAACAAACTCACGCGTTTTGTCATTGCACTTGTCAAGTTTGACCTCTAACCCAAGTAAATGAGTTTTAAAAAAAAAAATTGTTTATTTTTTTGAATTTTCTTTTTCTCTTTTTAGTTATGTACGCGTTTTTAAACTATTGTTAGGTGCTCCGCCTCACTGAGGGGAGTCTTGTGGCTATACTAGTTCATGTTGACTAATCACTTTTGCTTTTTTCATACCATGCAAAAAACTATGCAACTGCATATCGCTTTTTCATTCTCTCAACCTATTCCTGGTTGCGCATCAGAGTTCAACGTTTTTGTTTAATAATGTTTATGCAGAAAGAACACGAGTTACTGATACCAAGCACAGGTGTAGACTGTTATTAACACCTGTTATTCCGCTGTAATATATAAACGATAACTGTTATCATCTAAATATGTTTTATATTATGGTTATGATAAAATTTATTTGATTTGATTTGATTATTATTGTTATTATTATTATTACTGTTGCAGAAGTGTACCTAAATTTTAAAAAAGCTTTTGATGTTGTTCATTATAATAATTTATTAGAGAAATTATATTACTATAGGTTTTAATGTAGTATACTTTAACTGACATGTTATACTCGTATGTTATACAAATTAATAGTATTATAGTGACCAAATAATTGAGCATTGTGGAGTATCTCAAGGAAGCATTCTAGGGTGTCTTTTATTTCTTATTTATACTAATGATTTGTGCAATTTGGAAATAACTGGAAATATTTCATGCTATGCGGATGGCACTGCTCTTCTAGTAAGTGCAGAGGAACACAATATTTTACATTGCTTAATACAAACTGACTTACTAAAAATTAGTAATTTAATATATAATGATCTCCTTAAAATTAATTTAAATAAAACCAAATTCATGATTTTCAATTATCTGCCTCAATCCCACTGGTATAACCTAACAATTGCCTGAGATAATAATAGTTTATTAGGAAGAGTGTAGTTCATTAAATGCCTTGTTATGTTCTTCAATTGCAAATTATTCTGAAATAAACATATACGATACCTTGGATCTAAATGGTGAAGATTAAATTTTGTATTCTACCATCTCAGTCAACACTTTAACACCAACCACCTACGTCAAATAAATCCAGTACTATATCAACCAATTTTATCCTATTGCCACCCCCTCTTGTCATTTCTCTCCTTCTTGGGAGCAATAACCTCATTTCTGTTTCATCTCTGTATGTTCATCCATTCTTGTTTTCTAACCTGTTCTGATTCAAATGGACCACGTGGTATTAACACAGCAAGTGTTATATGGGCAGAGGGTTAATCTGAGGTCCCCTGATTTCATGACGTCAGCACGTTTCGGTTGTTTTACAAACTGACTTCTTTTACTTGACAGACTATACATGTTCTCCTATTCAATTTCAAAAATAAACTAAAATTTAATATCACCTGGGAACAAGGTATAATGGGACATTCAAATCAAGTAATAGCTGAGATACGCCATGTAAACAAACATGCAGACCCTAAATTATTAATTTTCTATCTAAAATACAAAAATTACAATCGAGAAACTATAAGTATAGCTAGAATAACTTCACTGATTATATCGTGAATAAGGTATTGTATTGCCCTGTATTTCTAATCTCTTACAAATATTCTTTTCTACTTCATTTAACCTAATGACAATTGTCATTTATATATGCGTATATATATATATATATGTGTGTATATATATCAGGGGCGTATGATCACCGCAGTTCTTTAAAACAGAGAGGGTCTCCCTCGACAAAACCTTTTTTACACCTTCACATTTATTTGAAAATTTAATAAAGTAAGAACTTTATAAAAAATAAATAAATTTAATGAAAATGCGAAAGAAATTGTTTACTTTTTTATTACTTATGTAGGATTTTAAAAACAGTTCATTTAAGAGTTGCAGATTGTATTTTATATCGACGATGTAGTTGACTAAAACACATCTGTACTTGGCTATTCAAAGGCGACTTAAATTCTACTTCAAGTGGTCAGACAATGTTTTAAAAATCAATTTTGGAAATAACAGTTTACCATTCTTCATAGTTTTTGTCGATTTTTCCAACTGCTGTCGCATTATATTCAACTTTTTTTTACCCCTATATTTTTTTTCGGAGAAGTTTAAAAGGTTAAAAAGATGATTATTTGATGCTAAACTTTTTTTGAAACATCATTATTTGGCTAATCTTAAAATTAAACGTCTCAAGCCCATTTCGGTCTTAATATTTTTCCAATTATTTAACCTCACTTCAATGGAATCGATAGAAGCGCCGTTTCCTCTAACAAATTAGTACGCAATTGTTTTTTATTGTGTATATACCTCTGTCGAAAAAGTGAAGGTTAATGTGGGCTCTAAACTGTTCTCTGGAGCGGTGAAGAGTGATTTTAATCTGAATGTGTTTGTTCAAAAGTAATCTTAAGCTTATCCTAATTCATTTTTGGAAACGTTAAGATATTTATAAATACTTATGAGGAATTTAGTGAGGTTAAATATCACCCATGATTGGAAAAATATTAAGACCGAAATGGGCTTGAGACGTTTAATTTTAAGATTAGCCAAATAATGATGCTTCAAAAAAAGTTTAGCATCAAATAATCATCTTTTTAACCTTTTAAACTTCTCCGAAAAAAAATATAGGGGTAAAAAAAAGTTGAATATAATGCGACAGCAGTTGGAAAAATCGACAAAAACTATGAAGAATGGTAAACTGTTATTTCCAAAATTGATTTTTAAAACATTGTCTGACCACTTGAAGTAGAATTTAAGTCGCCTTTGAATAGCCAAGTACAGATGTGTTTTAGTCAACTACATCGTCGATATAAAATACAATCTGCAACTCTTAAATGAACTGTTTTTAAAATCCTACATAAGTAATAAAAAAGTAAACAATTTCTTTCGCATTTTCATTAAATTTATTTATTTTTTATAAAGTTCTTACTTTATTAAATTTTCAAATAAATGTGAAGGTGTAAAAAAGGTTTTGTCGAGGGAGACCCTCTCTGTTTTAAAGAACTGCGGTGATCATGCCAGTTTATCAGGGTAACATTAAATACTTGTTGCTTAGTTGTAAACAAAATATTCTTCTTTGAAGAATTGAAGTGTTTTGTGTTTTTTTTACTCTGTACTGTAGATTACTTATTTTTCCGAAATAATTTCACGCTAGTTATTCCATATTTCTTAGAAGAAATGGAAATATTACTTAAAATTTAATTAATTAATGGCCACGTAGGTCTTATCTGTCCAGATTTTTAAAAAAAACTTCAAAAGAACATTAAAACTAGGTTAGGTTGTTATAAAAAAATGAAAGAAATGTCAAGATTTTGTTCTAACGAATATGGTCCAGTTAAAATACATCATTTTCTTCTCTTACTTACTCTTTGCACCAGCTTCTTTTAAAATGCTAAAGTTTATGAAAAAGACAAAAAATACAAGTTTTGACTTTCTTTTTTGGAATGAAGTTCTTTTACGTGGCTTTTCGGTAGGAGTAAACTGGCAGAAATCGTCACGACACGAAAAAGCGCGTTATACGTAGTCCAAGCGACCTTCACTCTCCTTCTCTTTCACTCTGTCCCTTTCTATTATACACGCGTGTGTGTGTGTGTGTGCGGGCGCGTTCAGGTGAGTATCGAGATTCGAGCAGCAAGCATCGTATGTGATCAGCTGTATAAGCTCAATTCTAAACACGTTTAAATTTTATTGAATGTGGAAATTGGCGTGGTTGTTATGTGCGACGACGTTACAACACTTCAACGAGTCTGATGATTTATTTATTGTTTTTGTTTTAATTAATTCAGACGGGGGATTCGTATTTTTGGTCTTTGTTGTTTTTGTTTTAATTCATGCGGGACTTATATATTGTGCCGTATACTTTATGAATGACTTTATATTTGTATATCTACCAAAAAGTGAAAGAAACTTCGTTCCTACGGGGTGTTCCCCTTCTAGACACCGCTTCTCGTTTTTTTTTTTTTTTTGTATTCAATATAATTTCAATAAACAAACCTATTCCTAATTATCACTAAATCAATGCTACACAAGTAAACATCTGTTGATTTTTGTTACTTGTGCTATATTGGTAGTAGTGAAATTTATATAACCGAAGTGAACGCAATATTTTTTAATAAAATTTTTGAACAACTTATAATCCGTGATAAATAAGGATTGTTTTTCAAAAATGAAAGATTCCGTCCGCTCTAAAATAACGTTCAGCTTTAAAGTTGTTTTTTTGTTGCCGATTTCGAGTTTATGGTATGAAATTAAGTTTGTCACTGTAAATTGAGTTCTGATTTATTGTTCGATCGGTATCTAGTTTGAAATTTTTACTATTTTGTAGTTGACTGTTTTATTTTTTACATTCACGAGATATTTAAGTAAACTAAATTTTTTTTCCTTCGTCTGTGAAATAAGAGAGCGTTTAGAGTTAAATTATCTAGGGCATTATAGAAAAAGATGCTCCAGATAATGAGTGCTGAGTCGCATGCCCGTTTCAGAAACAAGGTCCAGCGGTAACTGAAATTGGAGCTTATTATGCTCGCAGTTTGTTTTAGAATTTGCGTTAGTTGCGAAGTTCCCTAATGGTAGGCGTTACCGGAGTTGTTTAGTTTTATTCACTATGTTGCTGCAAGTTTACAAATCCGAGATTGTTGTGTTTTATATGAAAATACACTGTTAGGGAGTTATCACACGCGGTCGACTTAATTTGTCAGAGAGATTTCTGCGAAACTCTGCTTTATCCTTCGTTAGCTAAGAGAAGAAGAAAAACAAGGCAACGTGTTTTGCGAGAAGTACGATTAATCTATTCTGCAAAACGTGAATATTGTTGCACTGATAACTTATTTTAATATCTATTCTTTACTATCCACGGTGTGCCTTTAGTTTACTTAGTCGGTAACATAAAGTACTCTTAATTTAAAAATGGGTTGCTGTTCTGGGGATCGCAGGTGACCCGGCATCGATAATTCAAAATTAACTTCTAATAAAAGAACAATCCTACTGAACACTTCAAATGTAAGAGCAACGATATTATTTCGAACAATAAAAGAACTGTTATCAGCCGCCTTAAATCATTGCTATTCGATATTTTCATAAGATAAGAATTCAAGAAAATGGAACGTTAAAAAACTATCAAATATCAAAGTATAAGCAAAATTAACCATCGTTTAATTTCATTCGTGCAGTCTGCAATATTACGTATGGCTTAAGTCCTCGCCGGGTTGATGACAAATGTAATGTTACTATCCCTTTTACCGCAGTCACATTAGTACCGCGGACGCAATATGGAGTTACCATTTTAATATCATTATTAAACTGATGAAATAGGAAATTTTTATTGACTTTTAAAATTTATGTTACCTCAATTCATACATTATTTATTTTTTTTATCAACCGGCCGCTGAAAAGACACAAATAATAAATTTACAAAATTAACGCGGAAAAAAACAATTAAATATATAATATAAATTATACGTAACACTGTTTGCCGATGGTGGAACAGGAACGCGATGTTAACAATTTCCACATCTGCGTCCGGACACGGTAATTCTGTTGATGTAAGTACGGAAAAGAATTTTGATACGTCTTGACTACGAATTTATTTTAAATTTTTCGCACTATACGCGTACAGCGTTAACAATTTCTCGAATCTGCTCAGGATTTTACTACTTCGCTTCGCAAAAGGTTTTTTTTTTTTTTTTTTTTTTATAGCTGTTTGCTTACAAAGACAGTTATCAAACCCTATTCCTGAAAAAAACTCTTCCCTACGTCCTATCTCTCCAGCATTGTGCCTCAGAAAATTATTTTAGGCTATGCTCAATAAGCGCCTTGTTTAGTGGCTTGAGTACAATAACGTATTTCCTTCTAATATGTTCGACTTTCGTCCTGGTATAGAACCTACTGATTGTATCAGTCTTTTGTTTCCCAAACGCTCCTATCGGTCAAAAAAGTATGCTATGCAAACGAATCGCCCGGCTATGGAATCACAGTTTCCTAGTAATTTATTTAGTGCAAAAACGAAGTCGCTACGTTGATTTGATCAGTTTTTATGTTCAATTGAGTGGGGATGGTAGTTCGATTTCGCCTCTAAAGTAAGCATGACTGATTATCGTGAGCAGCGTTATGCCATAAAATTTTATGTTCGCTTAAAGAAAACGCCTGTTGAAACCTACGAAATGCTGAACAAGGCATTCAGTGATGAAACTATGGCCCGAAGAACGTGTTTTTGCGATAGCATCGCTCGTATCGAAAAGGCCGAACTGCAAGGCGGAGATGGCACTCCTGTCACCTCGCTCACCGAAGAAAGCATTAACACTGGAGTAGTAATGATCCGCACTGACCCTCGCCTGACTATCAGGGAACTCTCTCCATTCCTCCATATATCAACTGGAAACACACACACACACACACAATTAAAGCAACACCTGCACATGTCTCATGTCTGTGCACAATGGATTCCCTGTTTATTAACGCAAGATCAAAACCACAACCGTGTCACCGTATGCGAATATTGGCTCAATTGCATAGCAAAACAACGTGTCCTGGTGTAAAAACATAATTACGACCGACGAAAGCTGGATATATTGCTACGATCCCGAAATTAAGCAAAAAAGTTTAGAATGGGTGGAAGAAGTTAGTCCTCCACTGAAAAAACGCGAGCACAAAAATTTGCAACTAAAGCGTTGATGATCACTTTCTTCGATTATCGAGGTATGGTGTACATTCCCACGGTCCCTTAAGATCAGATGGTTACTGCAGTCTATTACTTTTCAGTTTTACAGAACAACTGATGAAAGTCACATCTCTAATAAGGCTGAAAACATAGTGGCGCGTCAAAGATGATCGCGACAGATCTATCACCAACGAGCAAAGCGAATTTCGCCGCTATTTTCATTCCCTTCTGCTATCGCGTTCGCTGACTGGACAAAATACTCACACATCCGGTAAATAACTGGGCACATATTCTTGGAAGAAAAAGAGTGTGTATGGAATTATTTTCATTTAATCTTTGCTTATTCATCTTCTAGGAAACTATGAAACGTATTATCTATACCATTCGCGTCAGATCAGCTTTTTTTTTTACTATCAATAACTCTCCTAAAAATTCTGCGTAATTCATTATTTAGTTTTAAAGATATAGCCACGATCTTAAATGATTTTCAAATCTTGTAATTATGAATAAAGAGAATTGCTTATCAGTAGTGTATTCATTCGAAAACCGCTTTGGGATCAACAAAACGATGATCACCATAACCGATTTATTTTGGATAAACTTTGGGATGAAGTAGCTGATGAAATGAAATCTACAAGTAAGTGTATGCATTAACATTTGATCTGAATGTTTGTGTAAACATTTTCTAATTATAAATTATAAATGGACGATTTAACACAATTTCCATATGGGAAAATTTATGCCCGGGATATTAAAAACCTTTTATTTTGTTAAATATGTATTTTAAAAACAAAAACGACTATTTTAAAAATTAAATTTTTATTGTCATAGTTACTATAAGATTTATTTTTTGGAAGCAATATGTTTATTTTATCACGGGGTTTTATATATTTTACGTAATAAATATTTTATATAAACTTTAAATTTGATTACGAAAAAATGATGTATATTACAACTGAATATAATTTAATTATTTACAAAAACAGAATCTATCAACAATAATATGAGTAAAAAATAAGTCTTGAAAGAAATTTTAACATCTACAAAGAATACATATAAATATAAATTTATTAATAAAATTACCTATCGGATTAAAGCGAGTTAAAGACGAAAAATATCAATTTATTTAATTCTATCCTGTATAACTTTTACCAACAAACTATTAAATTTTAAAAGAATTGTAATAATTTATTTCAGAAATGTTTTATTTGTTAAATATTTTCAAGCTGGTGATGAAAAATTCCTTTTTTTGCTTTAAATTTTTTTGATAATCAATCTCGCCTTTCCTTTTTTTATTTAACCAATTTAAATTCTTTTCTGACACAAAAATATCTTATACGTTTCCCTAACCGAATTTGCAGTATCAGTTGATTTGTTATTTTCTCGACAAACATTAACACTTCTGATATGAGAAATTAATTCTTCATTTTCTGGATTAATTCCCTCTTTATCAATTATTATATTATGTAAAAGGCATATGCATTTAATTATTTTACCGATTACGTTTGGTGATATTTCAATAGGTTTCCAAAGAATACGAAATTTAGCATTTATTATACCAAATGCGCATTAAATGACTCGACGGGCCCTTGAAAATCTCATATTAAAATATTCTTTATCTCCATCCAAATGTTGTCGATTATAAGGTTTAAGTAAATTACACATTAACGGGTAGGCTTCATCGCCGATAAAAACATAAGGTACAGCGGTTGAAGTAGACGGCAATACATTGTCTTGAGGAACATTTAAACGATTTAATTCCATTAATCGAAACAGTGACGAGGAACGGAAAGTGCCTCCATCACTCTATTTCCCATATCCACCAATATCGATGGAAATAAATTTATAATTCGCATCTGCAACAGCTTGCAGAACAATAGAAAAACAATTCTTATAGTTATAATACATAGTTCCTGAATGAGCAGGGCATTTCACTTTAATATGCTTCCCATCAATTGCTCCGATACAGTTAGGGAAATTCCATTTTTTATAAAATTCTTTTGCCACTTCTTTTAACATCTTTTCTGTTGGAACTTTCATGTGAATTGGCTGTAAAACTTTCCAAATAACTTCTACTGTTTCCCGTACAATCGATGATACAGTTGTAGCACCCATTCTGAATGTAAAGCCGAGACTTTTAAAGGACAATCCTGTAGCCAAATATCTAAAAAAGAAATATTTATTAAGTAAATACAATAAAAATTTTAATTTGTTGTTTTTCTTTAGGAAATATCGTACGAGCGAAATGGAAAAGTTTACGTGATTCATTCCGCAAAGAACTAAAAAAACGTCCTATGAAACGATCCGGCGATAAAGCATTTCAGTGGAAATCATCGTGGGAATATTTTGATAGTCTTTGCTTTTTAAAAGATCAGTTTACTTCCAGGGCAATGGCTGGAAATTTAACCGAAGTTATTAATGAAGTCATAAATGAAGATACTTGCTTCGAATACTCTCAATTAAATAACGCAGGATATTAACCGCTCGCAATGTGATCATGATGCATTACAAACAGAAGAAACGCTATTAAATGATAGCCTTTCTGTTAGCAGAGGAAAAAAACGAAAGCAGCAAACCGATTTCGATATTGGCACTGCCCTTCTAAATATGGAACAGAATAAGTTGAAAATTTTAGAAAAACAATTTGAAAAATCTTGAGATGAAGATGAATGTTTTTTTGCTGAGCCTTTTACCGCATTTCAGTAAACTTACACCGTGTAAAAAAATGTTACTGAGAATTCAAGTACAAGAGCTTGTTTATAAATTTGTATATAGAGATCAAGTGGCTGTTGACGTGCATCGGAATGAAAATCTTTAATTAAAAGAGTGCATTATTTTTATTTTAACCCTATTTTTGTTTTAAATTTCTCATAACTTTTCCTTTCATTTCATACTTCTTAAAACTTATTACATGTTGTTAATAGGTAAGTGAATTTTATTATTTCTTTGTAGAATTTTTTTTGTTTTTTTCATAATTCCAAACTTGGAATAATAAAAATATTTTTCTACATTTTTCATACTTTCTTCTTTAACAGTTAAAATACATATGATGCTTTACAATAATCTGTACTTTAAAATAAGTACATAACTACTAAAAAAAAAAAATATTTCTTTCAAAAGTATGAATTAAGGTATAAACTAAAAATAATATTTTAAATTATTAATGATAAAATAATATAATTTGCTTACCTTAAGGTTACTAGAAGACGCTCTGTAGCACTGATAGGGTTGCGGTTAAAATTTGTCCACCTGGGTGTTAACTTTGATTGAATATTTTGTAAAATATAATCAAAAGTTGAAATATTCATGCATAAATATGAATAAAATTTGTCCGGGTGTCTTCTTAATTCTTCATCTACATACATACACACATAGATGATGAAATTCGCCGTGTATATTTCTACTTCTATTTATTTTCCGTGCACATTACATTATCTGGGTACTTTTTCTATTTCTTATTAAATGGAATCATTTTTAGCGCAGAATTTTCGGTCAACATAACATCCATCTTTAATTGATATCAACTGGCCGAATATACTAGTGCGTTGTCTGAAACGCTTTATCGTTCTTCGCTAATTGAGACGTCCCTATTATGTCTTGATACTGTCTCATCGACGCTATACTCCTTGTCCCTTTGCTTGTTCGCTAGCATCGCAGCTCTCATCGGCGCGCCACTATGTTTTTAGCCTTATAAGAAGTGCGTTGGACATTGGAAGCTGTATCAAGATAACGCAGGATTGCATATCACGAATACAGCGCTCGAATTCTTGGCTCAAAAAAAGGTCGAAACAGTGCCGCACCTCCCTTACAGCCCGAATTTGGTTTCGAACGATTTTTATCTTTATCCCACGGCAAAAGAAAGTTTAAAAGACACCGACCTTTCCCAACTAATTTTTCTACCGTAAAGGCTTTAGAGGCGATTTTGAAAAGACTTGCTGCGAAAGGCTTTGAGGACGTTTTCATCGAATGGCAGCGGCGAATGGAAAAGTGCATCGCGTTAGGGGGTGAGTATATTGAATGTAATCGGTCTGAAGATCAATAATTTTTGTATAATTAATAATTTACAGCTTAATTGTCAGTCTTTATTGAACAGCCCTTGTACATATATACATATATAACAAAAAATACACGCTAGCTACCTTTGTCGATGTTACTGCCGTTTTTGATGATGTTCACCTGCCCGATCTCTTCGAGATAATATGATAGCAGTCAACATTCTATTACGATTCACTTCTCTCACCTGTAATTTTATATCGATTCGTTCTATTCAATTCTCCTCTTCTCTTTTCCAGATTGCGAGAACTGTCTTTCGTGATCTCCCTCAAGGTGCTCGTCTAAAGCTTATGCTCTGTTCAATATTTACACTGCCTCTCCTGCTTCCTGCTCCGTGGACTCCCATTCTTTGCTCTTCGTTGATGATGTACTGCTCTTCTCCACAGTCGATGATATTGCAGATGCGAATGAGAAGGTCAATTTGTCTTTGTTTACCTTAGAACAATCTCCTTTTTTCATTACACTTATCTATTTCGCCTACAACAACTTCTTGTATTGCTTTTTTCTTTCGATCCTATAATCCCGCATTAGTCTACGTGTCTTTAAACTCCATACCTATCCCTCGCAAAGACTGCTTCTGCTATCTCGAAGTTTTCCTTAATTGTCGTTTGTCCTTCTACGAACATATTAATTCTTTCTCCACTTTTGCTCTTAAAAGACTGAATCTGCTGAAAGTACTTTCTCCCATAAAATGCAGAGGCGATCCTCTCCTCCCTATTTCCCTTTGCAAATCCATTATCCGTTCCAAATCTTATTACTACTCCTTTGTCTTCTGACTCGAAATCTCTTCTTAATAGATTGGATATAATTCAGAATTCTTGTTTTCGTTTCTGCCTCGTTTGCTCTAAAGTCTTCTTCGATACCAGCAATTCTTGTTAAATCGAATACGCCTCCCCTTTTCATACGCAGGTCCTATTTGGGCTATTCGTTTTCTTTCCAACCGTGTGCAGTTGACTTCTTCTAATCTTATCCTTTTTCTTACCTCACAATTTTGAGGAATTGGCGTTTTACTCCTAAGAAAATCCTTATCTTGGCTCATGTCTCGTCACGTCTATGCTCTTTCACACCTTATATAACTTCGTCTGACAACCTTCCTTATTTCTCTTTCAGTTTTGCTGAACTTTCTCATCCACCAACAAATATCCTATCTCTCTGTTACCTCAAAGTCTCTTCCCGATTCACTAGTTTTTTACAAGAATTTCTTAGTACCATTAATTTTCCCTTTTTCCCGCTCATAGGACCATCTTTATGGATGGTTCAAAGAGGTCAAGTGGAGTTAGAGCCTTCTTTATTCTACTGTACACTACTGTCTTTGAATGCTTTTATCTTATTTCCTGCTGTACCATCATCCGTTCGCGCTGAAATAATGGCCATCCTACGTTCCATTATTTCTATTTCCTCACAATGCTCTGTTCCAATTACTTGATTATCTCCGAGTCCATGCGTATGTGCTTTTCAAGCCATTTCTTTACATATTCCTGTTGACTCTTGCGACTTTGTTCGCATACATCCATTCATAATCTTCTTGCAAATCATTCCATTCGTATCGATCTGCTCTGGGTCCCTAGTACAAGGGAATAAAAAAGGCAATGCAATTTATTAGACTCCTTGGCTCGGGTTGCTGCATCCTCCCGCCTCTATTTTACTAAAAATCCTGCTTCTAACCTGCTTCTAACCTGCTTCCTCTATATAAAATTTTCCATTTATGTTTCCTCTTTCTCCAACAAACGTTCCCATTGCCTGTTCATCCGGCGGCCGAATCTTCCTGCTTACCCTTAATTTCACAATTTCCCTTCACTTCGACGTTGTGCTTTTGTGTCTAGTGTTCGTTTGCACTTTAACTACAGTCTTTTACTTTGCTCACGCTTTCCTTTTGACTCCCTTCTTAAACTGATCTCTTCATTCTACTTGTGAAGCTATTTGTGATCCTAATCATATATTTTTTGAATATTCGCCGCTTTCGACGGAACGCACTTTACTTCTAATTTACTGTCTCTCGGGCTTCTTACTCCTTATTGCGCCTCTTATATATACCGTAATTTCCTTCGCTTGTCATTGTTTCAGTTCTTTCTACATTCATTCTGTCAATTTCTAATCATATCCGCGTGTCTAGCTAACCATTTCTCCTTCTTATTGTTTCTAAACGGAGGCCCTTTGTCGACGTGCTCAAAAAAAAAAAAAAAAGTACGGTAAAAGAGCGACTTCTTTACTCGAACCTTTTTTTAAAAAGCACCCGCTTATAAAAACGACCAACTAAAAAAAACGTACATTTACTCCGACCAAAGGTAAACTACCACTGACTTTGATTTTCACAATCCTTTTTGGCCGTGTCTCTTCGAGTTTTTCTTCCGCGACCAATCACCATAATTTCTTTAACTAATAGGCTGGGCATTACTCCAATGACCGGGTGACATTCACCCCCCCGCCCGACAAACGACAAACAGGATTGCACGCACATTTTCTCTCTCAACGCGTTTTCTTTTTTGGACTTTATAATTTTAATTATTTTCCTCCCTTAAATTTATGTTCATATTGCTACTGTAATTTACACATTACAAGTGGGAAGAAATTGTCCGTTTCTTATGGTACCAGTGTTGAGGTAAATATTTCCCCCCTCTGGTCAAGTAGATGTCACGAGGAGGTTCGTGAAATAATAAGTGTTTCGCGTAACTGTGCACAGTATAAAACTGTTGAGGAGCAAACGGGGCAATAAAATACTCGCTGGTCTAAACTATAAGAAAATCAGCAGCACGTTATGCTTCCCTAATTTATTGCAGTTGGCGTGTTCGACTGGCCTCTACCCGCTTTCTTAGAGACGAGAAGATAACGCGGAAACGCGATAATAAAATATTGAAGAAGGAGAGCTTGAAGCAGAAGAAGGAAAGATGATGATTACCGAGAACTGCGTTTCTTCTACTACATTGAACTCTTGGCCTGCAGACTCGATTCATCTTTTTAAAGACGTCATTTGTAGAAAATGTCTAGACTGAAATGTCGTTATGGCGTCAAAACGGGTGTTGTTATTCATACAAAATCTTTCGCCTTATTTGAAGTATATCGAAAAGGAGACAAACAGTAGCAACAAAAAAACACGACTATTCGAAGCGCATATTATCACGTTACTCATATAGGAATTATGCAGCAACTAGCGCCCAACATTGTCGGCTATTAATAATTATTTTTTTTTTTTATTGAAACAACCGATCAATAATTAAATAAAACTGATACGGAGTTATTATGCTCGACTTTGCCAGTAACCACGTCTTAAAATATTTGAATTGTTATTTGTGTCAGTTAAATTTCAGCGATGTTCTCTTCAAGCATATATGTTTATCGGTTATTTGTGCACTTGTTTACACAAATTCGCATCAATTTATCTATTGATTAACCTAATTTTCAATTAAACCGATTTTTATATGTTCGCATTCCAAAATTTACCCAATTTTTTATCCGATCCAAATTAATCCTCCCTTTGTTCTTCATGAAGCGGGACGGCGCGTCTAAAACTCTAGTCTATAAATACTATTTATTTCGAATCGGAAACGCTATTTTGTCGAAACATTCATTCCTGTAAGAACCATAGAGAACAAATTGCAAAATTGACCAGATGTGTACATCTGCATTAGCATTTTAAGGATGCGTAGTTCTTTGTGTTTTTGCTTTTAAACCTACTTAATTTAGAGCATTTTGGTACTCTGCCGTATTTGTGAGTAATATTAATTCCTTTAATTTGAAGGTCGTTGACCATTTATGGTTCTAACCGCCTCTGTTAATAATACAGTTGTCGACCAGTTTTGAAAATAACTAAAATTCATTCAGTAAGTTCAGCACCCCATCTCTGCGATCTAAAACAACTCTCTAGAATCCGTTTAACTAATTAACGCTTGACCCCCTTTTGCCGTCAGAGAAAAAAAAAGAAGCAATTAAAAACAAAAAGAAAAGAAAACGTTCTAAATTTATTTCCGAGTTTCGGCGTCTGTTTTAATTAATTTACATAATAAAACGTAATCTTCTTATTTATACAATTAAGTGTGTAATATTAAATATTATAATCTGTGTAAAACTTCACATTAGTACTACCGTGAAATCTAAATTCAGTAAAAATCATTTCCAAATTTCCCTGAAAAATGTTTTTAACTGTGCAATATTTTTACGATTTGCGGAAGAATTTTTTTACTATCTAAAAAAGTCATAACAATAGCTCCATCGATATATTGACGTTTTCTCACATATACACACAGCGTGATCAGAAAGTGCTTCGATATACGGAGGCTGTGTGACATGTAAGGGTGTAAAACAACTTTCTGATCGATATATAAAAATTAGTGATGATTGCCTAGCATTAACGGTAAAGATACAGACCAGCGAAAATATTTCAACAGAATTTCAGCGAAACATTAAATTGCTAACTTCAAAAACCTCGTGCTAAATTAATTTTTATTCACTTCCGATCTACAATAATTTTATCAAAAACGAAACTGCTGACTGGGAAACCAACTATTGGCCAAAAAGACAGGACGAAACAGTTATTTCGAGACTAAGAATAGGGCACTGCTCATTTAGCCGCAAGTACATCCTCGACAAGGAGCCGGCGCCCATTTGTGAAATCTGCGCAGAGACTTTCTCGATAGACCACCTCTTCACATGCAAACAGTGGGAAACACAGCGAGCAGCCTGCGACATGGTAGGAATCATTTACAACAACAGATCAAATTGTGAAAATGTACTAACATACCTAAAAAATGTAAATATGTATAATAGTATCTAAATAAGTTAACTGTTAAGATGTAATATATTCATCGCAAATGGCTCCATTGTCGAGCGACAATAAATAAATATATTTAAAAAAAAAAAAAAAAATTTTTCTTTAATACGTTGCAATTTAACGTCTCCATGATATAAAAGGCATCACTCTGCTTGTATATCATTTAAAAAATCAAGCTATTTTTAATGTTCCAAAAAACTCGATTTTGTTTTGTAAAATAATTAACTAATAGAATATGTTCTCTGCTTTTTAGTGAAAATATCAATAGATGAACTTTATAAAAATCAATTTGCCTCTAAATATCGTTTGGGTTTTAATTAATCAAAATTTCTTCAGTAAAACCTACATACGAGTATATACACACATATATATATATATATATATATATATATATACACATGTAGGTGTACATACATAATATTATTACATATATATTTATTTAATGACGCTCGACTACTGTGGTCATTTGCGTCCTCAATACAGAATGGAAATTATAATAACAATGCAAAAATAACTATTATTACATATTAATGTGTCTTAATTATATTAAATTGAGTACATTTGCAATCTTTAAAAAATGTATTAATTTCTGGATTATATCCTCTTTGTCCTGTAATACTTCTTCTATGCTTAAACCGGCTATTGACGCATCGTTCCTTTGTCGATCGAATTGTTGACACTCTGTGATTATATGTCCTATCGTTGTAACAAAAAGCTGGCAGAAAGGACACAACGCTTGCGTTTCTCCATTGATCAGTGGGCCGTGCGTTAACCTAGTGTGGCTGATTCGTATCCTCGCTAGAGCAACTTCCTCTCGTCTATTTGTACGGTACGATGTTGTCCAGGTTCCGATTTGAGGCTTGATCTGTCGTAGCTTATTGCCGCTTAGCCTCGCCCAGTGCTCTTGGTTAGCTAGTTCTAACGAATCTCTTATGTGATCTGTAATTGCTATTAGATATTTATCTCTGCCAGTTTTGACTTTTTGCCATGGCGGACTCGGTAGATTAGGCAAGTTCAGTGTTATGGGAGCTAGATTGAGCTGGCGAATAAGATTCTTGCACCGTAGACCAAATGCTTCGTTGTTTTTGGAGTACAGCTTTTCCAGATTTGAGTGAAAAGTTTTGTAGTAATTAGGATGCGTCTTATTCATGCTGAGTTCAAAATAATACTTGAGTGTTAGCATAGTATGAAGGTATTTTAAACTTTGCTATGTCGCTTTCGATGTGTATAACCGGGCTTGTGCAGAAGGCTCCGAGATGAATAGTGCTTGGTTTTGTATAATGTCCAATTTTCTGATGACTTTACGCGTTGCCGCACCGTATATTATAGCGCCGTATTCTATTATTGATCGCACGTGCGTGCCATACAACCGCAGTAGTGTTCGCCTGTCTGAGTTCCAGGATTTGTGGTGCAGTGTCTTTAGTAGTTTGAGTGCGTTCATACATCTTGTTTTTATATACTCTACGTGGGGCTTCCAGCTGAGCTTTTTGTTGAATATTAGGCCAAGAAATTTTGTTTGCTCTTTATTCTGTATATATTCTCGATTCAATTTTAGTAGGATAGGCCGAGAATTTGAATTGTTTCTAGAGAAACATACTGCAAACGTAGTTTGTGAAGAAAAGCGAATGTTTTTTGTAACTGCCCACTTCTCGATTCGGGCGAATGAACTATTTTGCCATTACATATTGGTGTGCAAAAAGAAAAAAAGGAAACAAAAACCTTCACCCCACAAGTTGATGTTTTCACCTTCTCTTATTTAAAGGACTTAAGTCCCAACTATAATTTAAATAATCTATTTCATAGTATAGCGACTTATAATTGGCCAGGATATATGTAGATACATATTTACGGACGGGTCAAAAAATTCACATCAAGCTGGTTCTGCTTTTTATATTTCCTTTACTTAAAAATAATAATAAAAAAATTTACGCTGCCTCGTTTCTCCACAGTTTTCACTGCGAAGTGCATGGAAATTATTACATTTTTATTATTCGTCATTAGGCATAATTTTCCAGGGAATTTACTTATTCTAAGTGACTCCAAAAGCTGCGTAATGTCTCTTCAAGGTCTATCCTTTAACTTTAAGGCAACCCTACTTATTTAATTTTAAAATTAGATTATACCTGATTGAATTGGCGGAAAAGGTGGTTAGTATAAAACTGGTGCGGATTCCGGCTCATGTGGGTATAGATAGTAATGAAATAGTGGATAAAGCACCAAAATCAGCGGCTGATAAAATTCCCCAGCAAAGATCTTTTATATTTCATTAAGTTTGCTCACGAAAAATATTAGAATTCCATTTGGTACAATCCATATAAATCAAAATTATATAAATTTATTCAATCGTATATCTCTAGATCACCGTGGTATGTTCCGATTTCGGATAGAAGGATTAACAATACTCGGAAATTTATAGTGACGATATATCGGTTACGATTTGGAGTTAACAGATCACCATATTCTGTGTATAAGCAGGGACTCAGTCAGTCCCATTTTTGTCCACATCCGAATGATAGAGATAAGTTGGCAGACGCGGATCATTTATTTTTCGAATGCAGCCGAAACAAAAACACTCAAACAGTATCATATAATTCATTGGTTAATCTTTTTTTTTTTTTTTTTTTTTTTTTGGGCATGTCAACAGTGGAACTTACCCAACGCAAAGAATTGTACATTATATAAGGGGAAAAGATCAGAAATTGAGGAGATAAACAACAAAGGAAATATATTGAGAGAGGGGAATGCAAGAATGAAGTGGACACTATAAGGAGTAGGAAAAGGTGCAGAAGACTAGAATACAGAGTAGAACGTTCGGAGGAAATAAAGAGGCATTCGAACAAAATGTGATTCGCATTACAGGTATAATTGAGCTCTGGAGGGTCATAAGAACACAAAGGAGATTGTACAATAGAAAAACGGAAAAGAGAAGCCGGAAGCAAACTATGACTGATCCGCAGGCGAACTATAGAGGAAATAATCGAACGGCTAAGGTAGGGGAAAAGATTAAATCAAGGAAGAGAGGAAGGGAAGGGTTGAACAGAAAGGTAAAAAGATCGAGGATTGGTAAAGAATGAAGGATAGAATCCGGTCCAGAAATCGTGGTGGGAACGATAAGAAAGACAATATAGAGAGTTTGAGCAGGAAATCTACTAAGGTTAATCTTAGAGTAGACCTTCCATGTAAAACAAGTTCATTCTTGGCTACAGATAATATCGCTTTATATTGGATATTATATTTATTTATAATTCCATCAAAAATTTGTAATTCAAACTTACTCTAATATAACGGCTGATGGGTTGTCCCCTTGCATATAAGCCTAAAAAAAAAAACAAAAAAAAAAACGGTCCCACACGTAAACATATTTTGAGTAAGGTATTGATAAAAAATACATAAGATAAAACTGAGTAATATAAGAAGTAGGTCCCCAGACTTCGCAATCGTTTATCATTAAAAAATATTTCAAATAATAGAAAATATAATTTAATTTTCCTATTTTTTCCCCAAATAAAATGTTTAAACTTTTTCATAATAATTTATGGTCCAAATTCAGTATTAAATATTTAAGCCAATTCGACTCTTTCCAAGTAAATATTATTACATCGTTTAATCAACAAAGTGAATATATATGTAGGGGATGGGGGGGGGGCATAGCGGGGTAGCGGGGCATAACGGGGTAGTAACAAAACTCTGTAAGGGAGAGCGCCCACCGAAGCGATACGATTCCGATACGATAGCAACAAAATGTAGTTCAGAATATAACCCACGTTATTATATGAGTTAGCGCCCACTAACGCGGTGCGACAAGCAACCGATAAGCAACTATCGTATCGCCGTCGCTCGAGTGCTACATGTTTTATATTTAGTTGCTTGAGCAAGCGATTGTTTGTTTACATTCTGAATTTTTATGCGTAATATGAATAATCGGCAAAAATAACAATTTAAAATCGGTGTTTTAAATTTATTTCAGAATATTTTTAAAAACAATTCATAGTTATGAAATAAATATTAATATTTACATTTTCTTATTTTGTTATGTAATATAAATTAACAGCAATATATATGTATATGGTATAGAAAATGTTTCTAAACATTTAGATATACATAATTAACAAATGAATTTCCTGTAATGTGATTAAAATACGTTTCTGCGGTGTATAAATGTTCTAAAATTGGTGTTCTTTTTTACAATTTTTGGTCAATTTTCTCTACTAACCAATTAAACGTTTCCTTATTTATTCCATAAAAACTTTAGAACTTTTCCGAGTATATATTCAGTTTTTTATAAACATTAAAGCGTTTATTTTGTTACTCTTTTGAAAAAATGGATGTACTCAATAACGTTGTTTTCTTTTTTGATTTAAATTGTTAAGATTTACTAACGATACATTGCTTCTTCACTAAAAAAAGAACAGGAAAACGAAGAAAAACATGACATTTTGTGCATTATCACACCACATCACAAATTAAGTTGCTTCTCCAGCGGATAAATCGCGTTGCTTCAGTGGGCGTTACGTCGTATCGGAATCGTGTTGCTATCGCTTACGATTTAAAATCGCTGTCGCATCGGAATCGTATCGCTTAGATGGGCGCTCTCCCTAAAGAAACAGCCAAACGACAATTCAAATGACGCTCTATGATTGGTGTTTAGTCTTCGTATAACCTTCCACCACCAAAACTGTCGATTTAAGCGCTAATCAACCAAATAACAAGAGGAGCAAAATAGTAAAAAAACAAAAAAATATATAGGAAACTGTAGATGATGAAGATGCTTAATGCATCTACTGCGGTTATTTATGGTCGCAGTCTACGGAGGGTTGGATGCGATGTATAAAGTGAGCAAAAATGGTTAATTTTGTTTTAGGAAACTTATAACGATTATAAGTTTATATTTTGATTACAGGAAACTGTTAACATAATTTCTAAAAAAAATGGCTCGCAATGTTACATCTGGTACCCCACTTTGCCCCGCTGTACGGGGAAAAGTGGGGTAAACCTCACTCAGAATGTATTTCGTTCCGTTAGCTAAATTTTTACTAATAAAATAGAAAATGACATGCTAAATAATGATAGACATACTGTAAAACCAAAAGAGAGCTTTGATAGTCAACCTAATGTCGTTGTTAGCTAAAAAAATATCCGTAACATTTTAAATATCCCACTAAGCCCCACTCTCCGCTACATTTGTCTTTATTAATTGATAGTCCCTGTAACAGGTGCCACTGGTTATGAATCGAAACGTATCCCAGTCACGGATGCCATTTGTTCTGATTACGAACTGACGGTCCATGGACCTACGCGATCTCCCCAATGTCTCTGTTGAGGAACTTTTTGTTACAGTCTCTGTATTTTGGACTCCGCTTCTTTAGAACGGAAATTATTTACCTCTTCTGCGAGTTTTTTTTTTTAAATAAATTTTTTCTGATGAAGGAGAATATATTAAAGAAAATAAAAATGCATCGTTCGTGATGAACCGTGAAAACAATCGACAGGTATAAAATCAACGTAATTTATCACAAATTTAACACTTCTTTACGCGGACATGATCGATATTTTCTCAGCGATGCAAAACGGCAAGTATGTTGCTAAATCAAACAATCACAATATCAATTGCAAGTGTAGACTTTCGTGTACACTAGCGTTGCATAAAGCAATTGCCAAGAATGTTACCTATTCCGTACAACTAGACCTGGTGCTTCTCAATTGCGCTGCTCTCTATCTTCATATATGTATATATCGAATAACTTTAAACGAGCAATTCTTGTATATACATTTCGCGTATCTCGGAAACGGCTCTAACGATTTGAATGAAATTTGCACACCAGGGGGTATTTTGGACCAAAAAATCGATCGGTCAAGGTCTAATCCATGGCACAATTCGGTTTCGCGAGTTTTAAATGGGTTTTAATGTTTTCAGTAGTAAATCGCAAAAACAATCGTTTATTGAGATTTACCGGCTATGGTGATTTCATTTTTCATTTTTAAAAACAACCATTTATTGATAAGAACAGTTCATTTTTTACCTTTTTTTGTATTAATTTTATATTTAAATAAGAAAAAAAAACAAAAAAAGAAAAAGAAAATCGGCTAATAAACAAAGGAGAAACTGTTTTGTCTTTGCCTACTTATATACAGATATTAAATGTTTTGCGTATTTATATATTTGTTTGTGACAGTGAATTATTAAGAATATGTTGTGCACATTTTAGAAAACCCCACCCTTATTATATTTTGCTGTGATTTAGTCGGAAATTTTTTCGAATTGTTTGGAAAACAGCTGATCATCATAGCTAAAATTACAAGACGATTTTTATTTGTTTTTATAACGAATAAACCGGTATAGATGAAACTGACGACCCTATATATCTAAAATTTAATCTTTCTAATAAAAAATGCATAGAAATATACTAATAAAAATCAACATGTGCAGTCATTGAAAACATTTTCCAACCATCCGGGTTAAGCGAATTCGAAGGACCTCTACATTTTTGTTGCGTTTAGTATCGAAAAGCAAAGTTATATGGTACGAGGCTTTAAATTCATAAATCTGTTCATAAATTAGTTTTAAAATATTTTATGTTTTGTGAACATGTATATAAGATTAAAATAAAGTTAAGATTTTTGCATATAAATAGTTTATTTACCAACATAAAATATATAAGCGTTGATAAGGGAACAACGGGAATTTGCTGATTATTTACTAAAGTTGGGCAGCGGTGAACTGTCAATAAATACGATGGAAGAAATTGATTTGCCACAAAATATCATTTCAAACAACAAACTAACTGATTCGGGGGTTTGGTAACTGCTTTGCCGGTGAAAATTATGAGGGAATGAAAGACAGTGACTCGCACCATTCAATAAAGATGTTGACAAAATTAACGAAGATACAGTTGCCAAGCTTCCCCCCGGAGAGTACAGAATCGATCACAGTCATGATACGGTGAAAGACCAACCTAAAGGAGCACTTGAATATTTATTATACAACAGAATTTCTTAACACTGTCAACATTTCAGACTTACAGCGCCGGAATTGAAATTTAAAAAAATTTGTTAATAAATGCCGTTACGTAATTTGGATGTATCAGAAGGCCTATGTAAGGGTGTAAGACTCGATGTGACAGATCTGTGTAGTAACATAATAAAAGCAAAAATCGTGACTAGTGAATAATCTGGCAAAGAGCTACATATACCAAGAATAACTCTTGACTCATCAAAAAGTCAACTGTGATGTACCATGCGGCAACACCAATTTCCAGTATAAGATTTGCATTTGTCATGACAGTGTACAAATCTCAAGGCCAAATATTCGAATTTGTCGGCGTGGACTTAAGATCGTCAGTTTTCATGCACGGCATGTTATATGTAGCATTTTCCGGAGTTAGGCGACCAACTACGTTAAAAGTACTCCTTCCAAATGAAAATCCTCGACATACCCGCAACATAGTATGGAAGGAAGTATTCGATTAAGACCCGATTTCGTCATGGTAAAACTGAGTGTGTTCTCATATATATATATATATATACGTAATGATAGATAAACTGTAAAAAAGTACTGTTTCTATTAAAATGTTAAACTAATTGCACTCGTGATTTTTTTATTTAAATAACCGGTTCATATGTAGGTAAGATCGAAAAATATTCATATTTAATCAGTTTATGATTCGTATCTAAGTATATTTTCCGAAAAAACATGGTCGCTCAGGTACTATGTATATATATATATATATACATATATATACAAATATATAAACTCGGCCATTTTGGCCTCGCAAGAGGCTGTGCCCCTTAACCCCTCTTACTTACATTTCTGTCTCTTTCTCTTCTATTCTTTGTATAAAATGATCAAAATTTACAACGTAATTCTACATCGATCCATATGAATAAAATAACAAAATCACAAAAATCCTATAAAATATAACAAACGTTACATAAAATTGGGACATTTTTTCTAATGGGGGTAGCCTAAGAATTAAGTTGTAATTAATATATATATATATATAAATATATATATTTTACTCAAGGGCATCGCCAGCCGATGAGCCAGGGACGGACAAGATAAGTTGCCAGTCGCCATGGAGGGGGCAAGAAGATAGAAAGAGGATATGAGTTATAGGAAAAATAAAATTTACAAGTTGTAAAGGCTTAATATTTTATTAAACTAGAATGAAATCTTAATTAATACATAAGTTTTCCAAATTGTCCATGATTACACGCCTATGAATACTCATCAATGCCAGTTGATTAAAAAGTTTCAAAGCTCCAGAGGGGGGGGGGAGCTCCCCCCTGGCGACGCCCATGATTATACTGTATGTATCTTTGGTGCCTCATAAAGAAAGTTAGCGAGTAATATTAATTGACCGAATTCATATGAAGAGATGTTCCGAACGATAGGACTTTTAACAAATAATCGAATTCGTTTCAATAGTCAATTAAATAAAATAAAATATGAAAACTTAATCAGTATATTATAAAAAGGAATGTAAAAAACATAAAATTCATTAACTAGTTTCAGAGATGTTGTGTTTAGCTTGCTGTTATTATATTATTGATGTTATGCATATTCTGCGAAAAAGGAAACTGTCATTGACCTTCTTTCTCCTTGTTTAGTCGAAGGGTACTATTTATTTTCTAAACTTTTCTTAAACTAGTTAATTTTGCAACTGTCGTGATGATAAATCAGTGATTTAAATAGGGACTTAATGCTTTGCTTAACGCTGCGTATAATTTGAATTTTTTATTAAGCGAGCAAATAGAATAGTTCGTTCATGTGAAATACTTCGACGGATATCGTAGTATATAAATAGTGATCGGAAAACTTTCGAATTTGAAATATAGCAACTGGAAACTGTTAATATTTAAATGCGATAGCGTCCGTCGAAATTAGATTTATTACATACGGCGAAGACTTTTACTTAAGGGGAAAAAAACGTTTACAAGTCAGCCAAATATGGAAATATTTAGAAATCCTCTGTAATTTAAAGAGTATGTGTTGAGTTAAAGTTTTCGGAATATGTATAATAAAAATTGGAATATCTGTATGTTTTTTGCTGGTTTATTTTTTTCTGCACTTTTTGTTGTTTACTTTTGGCATTTTTATGTATATCTAAGTCGAAGAGTAAGTAAATCTGAACTCTTACAGGAAATAAAATAAAATGATTTATTAAATTAGAAATACTGTTAAAAATACAACGAATACTTTTATATCTGTAGCTTTTCTTGTAAGAACAAATAACCGAAATCACTGAGTGACTAAGAAATGTAAAATAATAAAGCCTAGAACGGTTGCGGAGTGAAGGCTGAATAGATAAGTACAATGAAGCGGGATTAGAGAAAGTTGAATGATAGGTATCAGAAAGAGCTCTAAACTTTTCGATGAAAAGACTGCGTTATGACTGCGATTTGAGCTAAAGAATCGACTAATTCGTTTCCAGCAATATCGACATGACCAAGCAGCCACATAAAATCGATTTAGATAGAATATTTCGAAAGGAGATCATAAATAATAGATCGAGTTCGGATAATAAAGGAACAACATCACATAAGTAGAAACAAGAAGGGAGCAAATAACTAAGAGGAAACTTTTTAGAGTCAGATATGAATTATTTACGAGAATTGCGAGAAGACGAAATGAATAAAATTGAATTGAAGATTGTAGTATGTTTGTTTGAAAAAATTATCGTGAGCATTTTAATTGACCTTTTCTTGGCTAAAATGTAACTGAAACTAAACAAAAGTAAAGCAAAAACAAATATGAAACCTTTCAGGCTGAGCTTTTTTACATGTTTCTTAATTTTCTACAACTAAAAATCTATTGCTAAAGATTATCATATATAATATACATATATATATACGACTTGAGACATCGATATGATAATATTTAAAATATAAATATATTTTTATATAGTGCTTTTATCTATCTTCATTTTTATTCATTTCATATTTTTTGCTATAAACGTGATCACTTTTTTTATATCTTCCAGATTTATTTTTAATTTTATTCACTACCTTTAATACTATGCTAGTTTTACTTAGTTCCTTTTAAATGTTACTCAAATCGCATTATTTCCTTCCGATGTTATCAACCTTAATTTACGTTCACATTGTCATAAGTTCCTCTTTTGTATCAATGAACACCGTAATAAACAATTTAATCTTTAGTTTTTTTATAAAAATTGTTATAAGTGAACTTAAAGCAACAGTTTTTCTAGTTTTAATAAAAACAAAATAAAAAAACAATAAAAATGAAGCTCAAGTTTATTACTTATAAAAAATTTAAAGTATATTATTAGATTAATAAGTTATTTATGTTTAATAAATCTATATTAACTTTACTTTTCGGTTATTAACTTTTTAAATACACTTTCTGCTTCTTTTCCTAGGCCCAAAAAAATTAAGAAAAAGTAAAAAAAAATTACCGTGGAACCTGATTCAGAACGAAGGGGCTTCAGTTTAAATTTCGACAATGATAACGCGTTGTTGCCAACACGAAATCATTTGTACGTTTGTCTGATTTTTTTTTTATTCGCTGAGTAAGCGAAATCATAAATTTAGGCGAAATGGAAAGTTACCTTGTTGTTAACTACTAATCATTCGGTGTTTACATATGAGAAAATATTAAATATGATAATCATCTTTTATTACGTTTTTTGATTTTTTTAAAATTTCATTAAAGGTTAAATTTATTTCAAATTGTTATTTATTTTAATTTTAACGGTCGTTTTTGACAAATATTGATATCATTATGGGCGAAATTAATAGTAACTACAGATACAAAAATAACAAAATTTTGGCGACAGTCATTTAATTTCTCGGGTGGTCTCGGCAACGGCCAAACGCGGCATTGTTTGTCAAAGACGCTTTTTCGGCTAAAAATCGAGGGATACTGGCACAGCTGTTTTGACCGCTACGCCGGGGTAGCGAACTGGTTTCGATGGGTGTGGTCGAGATGGAGCAAGGAGGTTTTTTGATAAAAAACCCGAAAAGGCATACCGGCAGGCTAATCGTCGCTAAATAATATTAACAACGTTCTAAAAAGATCTATTCGGCGGTGTTTTTGATATATATATTTTTTTTTGTAAGATATATTCCTTAACGAAAGGCGAGAAGATATCGTGCGATTTTCGTCACTTTACTCTAAGGCAGCGGTTACGCTGGATCAGAATTCGTACAAAAAACTGGTCGTACGAAATCATGCGAATTCCTACGAATAAGATGATTATAATACTTGCGGGGTTGCTTGTACGATTAGTGAATTTACAGAGAGCAGTTTTTTTTTATTCTTGGGATCGTCAATCAAGAAGTTACATTGCCCGTTCTTTTTTTATGATTTGTTCAACAATTTAGTAAAATGGAACCAATTAATAAGTGTGTAAAATCTGATATTCTTTCTTCAATTCGACTGATTATTTTTTCAGAATTCATATTTCAGAATAAACAAACGCTCAAAACGAACACTGTGACATAAACTTCGAACGAATTCTGATGAAAAAACATATATTAATCGCATGAAGCTGGTCGTACGAACTCGTACGATTTCGTAAGAGTTCATACAAAAAAAATGCAAGCAATGTAACCACGCGCGTAACTTTGTACACGTTTGTTCATTCCAGAAATCAAGAATCCTAATGTTCTGCTAGGCAGAGCTTACCGGTAGCGACACACCGCAGAGCAGTGTCTTTCAAAGTGTGGGTCGCGACCCCCCGGGGGAGTCGCAAACGAAGCGTAAGGGGGTCGCCGATTACAAATAAATTGAAAAAAAAAACACGAATAAAATTGAATGATTTATTAAAAATTAAAAACAACACAAAATTAAGTATGAAATGTTTTTAGTTACTTATCATTAATTAATTATTCGTGAGATGGGTGTGCCTGTTTTTCTTTTACTAATTTGTTAAAACGTGGTTGTATTTTTGATATGCAAACGACTGAGTCCTTTTCTAATTCCATTCTGTTTCTATATTTATTTTTTAAATGTACCATTGATGAGAACGCTAATTGGTACACATGTAGGATGTCACAAATGGTAGTACTATTAACCTCAGAGGTTCCCTAGCAAGTTCTGGGTATTTTTCTTTTCGTCTCATACGGAATTCGTCAATCTTCTGCGAATTAAATTCCATTTTAAGCACCCGTCAGACGCAAGGTCTATGTGTTTTTTTTTCATCGTTGTAGTAAGTTTAGCTAGTTCTAACGGCTTTTCCATAAAAGGATCAAGGAACCATCTTTGTCTATCATCATCTTCAGATTTGGTTTTTGGAAAGTAATTTAATAGTTGGTCTTTCAAATTTTGCAATCCTACAATCATATTAAAAATTTCAACGTCAATTTTCACTGATCAATCACTTGAGATCTCTTCAATAATTTGCTCAACACAAGTAAATGACTCAAACCGTTTTTCTTCATGCAAGTTATCCATAAACGAATTTTTTAAACGAACACACTGATTTTATCCTTTGCTGTTAGAATTATGTATGCTATAATCGTGTTTATGAACTCACTAAACACACAGAGACACAAGGGCGGGTGTGGCGCGATGTTTTTCTCCCTTGTTGTGATGTTATTGACTTTATTGTTATTGTAAACAACATTTCTGATAATTTCTGAATCTATTTTTAGACTTTTTATTAATACTGTTCTGTTTTTGAAACTGAAAACTAACTTCTCTGATTCAATTATTTTTGTTTGTAAATCTCCGTTGGTCCTCTGATAAGTCGTTTGGAGGTCTTACTTTCTGCACTTAGAATATTTGCATTTTCCTAATCGATTAATTTCTTGCAATTTTCTACATTTAAGATCCATTTTGTTGTGGGTATGCTGGTGAAAAGTGATATCACATGAAAACTCACCCATTGTCAGTTGTTCAATTGCAGTGATATGAATTCTTGACGAAAGATGCAGTACCACCTACAAATGGCGCGAGTTTTTTGGCTAACCATTTGGACGGTTCGTAAATATTCGAGTCAGTACTGGCAAGCGAGAGAATACCTCCTGTATTTGTTGACATGCCATAAAAATTCCGTATTTTTGGATCACTTTGTAGCAATGATTTCTTTGTTAAATCCGTTTTGGTTCATAATAACAAAAACAATAACCGGGTAACCGAAAGACAAAATATAATGATTAATAATACAAGGTTCAAAATGAAAAATTAACAACGTTAAATACATAACATTAATTATTATATTTTTCTTTCGGTTATCCGGTTATTATTATTAACGATTTATTTGTTTGAACATCCGAATCTGTTTTATTTAATAATTCTTTGACTTTCTTGTACTTTAAAGTTGGCTCAGTTTTTTGTGTTATCGAAAAGACATATAACGGTCATCTATTGGTGACCAATAAGACACTTGACAAAGGTAAAATATATATACCTCTTACATAAAATAATTGTTGTTAAATGTTTGTGATATGGGGGTCGCAAGATTTATTCTGAACATAGGGGTGTCGAGGCATGAAAAAGTTTGAACAACACTGCGTAGAGTGACTCTGGCGCACGAAATTTTCCAAAATTTTTTGATTTCTTTTTACTTTTTTTTATCTTCATCCGAATCCCTTTTATCATCGAAAACGAAAAGGGAAGAAAATGAGTTCTTGTCAACTGGCTCCCCGAACAGGGATATAGAAAAAAATGAGTCTATATCAACATATATATAAATTGTTTACACGGCAGCTGCAAATAAAACAAATTGTAATCATACACCAGTCAAAAAGATGAAACGTTCCAAACCCATATACACCTTACTAAAAGACGAACGAATGTGTGAGTTTGATAACACTGCAAAAACTTATCTGAACACATGAACTATTAATTAGGCAAATCAACCTACAGAGATGGTGTTTAACATTCTAACTAAACACAATTTCTTATTAGAAGGTCATTTAACTGAAAAGAGATTGATAACTGAATGTTTCTAAAAAAATCGTATGCACTTACGTATTAAATGACAAATAACAATAATTAACTAATTGGTTTTATTATAGGCAAAATTCCGTACAAAATGACCGCTATCTATGGACATGTTCATTTTTTAAAAATTACCATATTTCAGGGAGAATATCGTCAATTTAGCCTCCCAGATCAATTATTTACTATTACTGCGTGTTAGAGTGCGGCACAAAATTTTTTATTAGCGGCACAAATCGGCACAAAACTATTACTATCCAGTGGCATAATTACTTTTTTAATTTCTCAAATTTTGGGGGGGCTATCGTCAAGTTAGTCTCCTAGATCAATTATTTACATTTACTGCATGTTAGAGTGGAGCACAACATTTTTTATTAGCGGCACAATTCGGCACAAAATGAGCACAATTCGTTTAGTTGAATTTGATTTTAAAATTCCGTCATGGGGGGGCTAACTTGACGCCGCTAAATCTGAGATGATATGAGCGGACTACGCGATTTAAAGTATTTACATATTTAACGTTTTTAGATGTAACTAGTAAGAAGAGTAATAGCATTTTAACAATAAAAATGGAAACAAAAGTTACTGCTAAGTGATCAACTTAATCTCTATAACTTCTTAATAGTACGTATGTTGGACTTAAATGTCGATTATACAACTCTGAATACTAATTATTATTGTGTTTACCTGTTTAATTATGGCTTGGAGAGGTTTTTAGAAAATGAGGGAAGAATAAATAATCTAGGAGGATGACAGAGATCAGTGAAGTTAAAGGAAAAAATTACGAGTTTCTACGCTTCACGCAGATACATACATGAATATATCTTACAGGCAGGTCCACCGTTCCTTTATTCTTTAATTATGATAAAAATAAACTTTAACACTTTTGTAACAATTGTATAATTTTTAAAACCCCGACGCGTTTCGAAGCAAACACTTCATGTTCACGGGAGTAATTATAATATAAAAAAATTTTTTTTTTTTTTTTTTTTTTTTTTTTTTTTTATATTATAATTACTCCCGTGAACATGAAGGGTTTGCTTCGAAACGCGTCGGGGTTTTAAAAATTATACAATTGTTACAAAAGTGTTAAAGTTTATTTTTATCATAATTAAAAATGTTAACAATGAGTAAGAACAACAAATACAGCCTTTATTCTTTCACACGACAAACGAATTATCTAGGTTATTTTTTTGAACCGTTATTAGGCTAGCTTTATATCTTATGGGCAGCAACGAGTGTGAAAGCCGATGTGTTCATGATTTTCACTATATGTACAGCAAGTAATTCTTTAGAAACGGATACGGTATTTACATTTACATTGTTGACAGTATTTACAACATTATTACCAACGTTTACATATTACTTGTATCATTCATTTACGCTATTTGCACCATTTACAACATTGACATCGGAGGTATGTTATCGAAAGAAGAGAACGATCCGTCCTAAAGTAGGAGATGTAGTGGCGCGTTTCAGATGCGTCGACGCGTCGTGAAGAGGCGGTGTCAATGCACGTGGAATTGCGTATTGTGGAAATGGTTAGTTCATTATTCAGTTCGAGTCTGAATTTTGCGCGCATAAATTCCACGAATGCGGACCGTGTGACCCTCGTAAATCCGAGTTAAGATCACTACCGAGAACTTCGACCATTTTAGCGCCTTGTACAGAATAATCTAGGTTAAACTGATCGACCTCTACGATGCGGAAGAAGAGACGTATAGCCTGAGGAATCACGCGATCGATGAATTCACCATCCAAGAAGCGGGGGACTCAATCATTGCTTTCTCCTCTGGAAGTAAGGGCTAACCATCACCAATCTTGGTTAGCGCAAATGAGAAAGCGACATCAGTTTCTCGCATCATTTGCACGAGCTGGTAGTAATGTAGCAGCTGCTAGAAAATTTCGCAGCAGAACTTTTTGCTTGATCGCTTGTAAATCAATGTCTGGCAAACGGGCGGTAGATGACGGAGGTCACCGGTAAACACTATGCCTATACCCCCGAAGAGGCGCCCATGATCATGCATAATGTTGTAATGTTTTAGTTTCGTTTGTTCTAAATTTCAGCCCTCAGCGATAACAACCACAAGGAGGTCCTAATGAACTTGTGGATTTAAATACAAATTTATTATTTATGATTGTTGTTATTATTATTATTATTAATTTGCACGTAATTAGTTTTCTAGAATATATTGCTTAAACCTGCATCGATCTTTCCGGAACGGTCGACCGCTGTAAATAAAATAATTAACAAATACACAATTCAAGTAATTTAAAATAATATAATTTCTACGTACCACTGCGACGACTGCGGGTTGTTGTGATAGTCCTTGATGATAGGCAGGCGTGTGTAGGAAATTCCGTCCTGGATTGGCGTCGAGCGCGGAGAGAAGACGCGATATTCCAAATTATTATACGAATTTTAAATTTAAACTATTGCGTTCCGAGAACAACAAAATGAAACGTTGGACGACTGCTATGAGTATAACGAATGCGATCTTGACCTGAGGCCCTCTACCGGAGATCTATTGTTGACCAACTCAAAACTCTAACTGATTCTACCTGATTTTAGGATCGCATCCTTCTTTACGAAATTTCTAATTCTAATTTCTTCTGCTAAGTCTTCTCCACCGCGTTCGATGTACCAATCAGTGTCGTTTGATGAGCAATCATAGCGCGTATCCCTTAAAGGCGACATCGATCTCGGTATACACCCGCAACCGGCAACTGGTTCCCATTCACACACACAAGAACTCGCACACTCCGCTCGACCTGTATTATTTTCCGATACTATTTAATTTATTTATTTTTTCTTGGCTCATGTAATGGTCACATTACAATGTGTTGAAGTCAAAAATTACTGTCCGAGAAGAGAGGATCCGATCATACTGCACTCGTCGACGAAAACGATGTGAACGTTCAATGCTTCCACTGGAAGGCCCGTCATTTTTTGCGAGTTTCTGATACGAAAGACAGCGTGTAAAGTGGATGATCCGGTATATGTATAAATAATACTTTTTTTGCGTTTCCATCGAATCGTTTTATGGTAAAATTTCATGAGACATTTCGTGTGACATTGCATGGGACGGATAAATTTTTAGAATGACCCCCAGCCATAAGACATATTCATGTCAAAATAGGGGAGATTATTAAAGGAGATTGTGTAAGAGCCCAAAATGAACTAAGACAATGTGAAATAAAAGCTAGAATAGGGGGTTCGCTAGGAGTAAAGTACCTCTTATTATAAATCGAAAGGAAGGTCTGAACAAGAGTAAAGATGTTTAACGAGGAAACGATAGCCTAAATAGGATCTACGAATGAACAGCGGTGACGAATTAGATTCAGCAAGAATATCAGGAATTGGAGAGGATTTAAGCGCGCCAAGCCAAAGACGAAAGAAAGAGTTTTAAATTACACCTAGTTTAGAGAGACGCGACTTGGACACACAACCGTAAATATAAAAGAGCAATAATTAAATTTGGAACGGATAATAGAATTGTAAAGAGAAATAAGAATATAGGGATCTAAGTTTAGTCTTTTGATAGTAAAAGCAGAAAGATTTCAGAGAAGGACAATTGGACTATCAAGAAAGATACCAAGATAATAGAAGCAATTAACACGAGAAAGAGATAATATATTGTTTAAGGATGTTCAGAGATAACCGAATGCAACATATTTACAAATACCGAAACAATACAGACTGCACTAAAATCGTGCAGACTGCCAATAGCTCACACAAAATTTTCCCCGGGCAGGGCAAAACGTTGAACCTGTGTTTCGAAGAATCATCTTGGAGTGAGTAAGCAAGTCTTTAGCGCTTAAAAACTGCGAATTTCATCTAGGGGAGTAAATCTCGACAGAAAATCATGGCAGAAGACAACGGAAAACTGCCGTCATTAACTTGATCCCTTGTAGCAAAAATGAGCCCAAAATTTACGGCCGCAGCCCCGATTTTTGGGAGCTCCTTTAATGGGTCAGGGGAGCGCGTACAGTCTCTCGGTGCACTTCCTTTATTACGAGAATATGCAAAAAAAAAAACGATTCGAATTGAATATCGGATGCTCCACAACGTTGTTGGAATAGTGTCAGCTTCAAAAATGCAGATGATAAACAGAAAAATATTCACTGAATAACTTAATGCGATCTTTTAGAGTCAGCCGAGAATAAAATAGAAATAATAAAATCGAAATATGAAACAGATGAAATTAAGAGATAAATAGGAACGATCTAACCGGTGGTGTTATCGGCAGCGATGAAGTTGATTAAATCGAAGACGCCACAGTCGGAACAAAATTGTTAACTGATAAGAAAATAACGCGAACGAATAACCCGCAAACACCATTATCAAACTCTAAGAACAAGTGAAATGTTCCAAATTGCTTACAAGTTTTCTTTTTCTATCTATTCTACCAGCTGAACATGGTAGCTATTTAAGTTCCCGGTAATTGATAGTCAAATTCGTTGTGATTTATATGTCTTAATTACACACATTGTTTACGTTTATTATATATTAAGTAAATTTAAACGCATCATTATAAACAATTATTTAATTTTCTAAATACCCGACGCGCTTTGAAGACTCATCTTCAAAACGCGTCGGGTATTTATATAATTAAATAATAGTTTTAAATTTACTTACTATTTTTTGTGATTTATTAGTTTTATCCAGTCTGTACTAGGAAGACTTGTAGACGTTTACTATTGATATATCTGCGATTTTTATTTCTATCATGCTGATACTTTGCGCCGATGAATTTCCATTGAAGACCATTTTTCACGTATGTAGCTATTCCATATTGTGTATTTTAGACTATCATCGCTGCCATGTCGGGGATATTGAAAAAAAAAAAAAATAAAAATAAATAAAAGTAAATCGGGAACAAAAATACCCGATTCTATAAAATCTTGCAGTTCCGGAATTCTTGTACGAATATTCTCGGCAGCAGTTTTTGGAAGTACCATTTTAATCGCGGTGGTTATAGATTGAATGCGGGAAAACTTCAAACATGCGCGCGTTAAGAATCGTGAACAATGAAAAAAAGGTAAAATAACAAACCGGATTTAAAATGGATACGGTTGGTGGAAATGAATATTGAAATCGGCTATCGATCAAAAATATTAAATAACGATTATCCGAATAAATATAATCGCGGGTGCAATTTCTAAAAATAAACCAATCTTTTAAAGATTTTTACCGAGCAGTAAAAATATTATTATTAAAGTTGGAGCAATAAATTATTTCTCTCAATTGAAAAAGAAGTTAAGAATAAAAACTTGAAGAATGGCTCTTGCAACTTCCATAAATTTCAACCTAATAATAATAATAATAATAATAATAAGAGTAATAAACGGGGAAAAAAATGATTAGCAAAGAATGCTCATCTATAAAGCGGAAAAAGACAAAGTTTTTTCCGAGTTAATGTGGAAAGAGACGGAGAACGAAGAGAAAGTTTTTCAGCTGTGTGAGTATTAGAAAAACTAATGAAAAACGAAACAAGTGGACCAATGGAAATTTTATTTCCTGCAAAAATGTAAACTGAGACGAAATAAAGAAAGAACAGGAAGCAGTTCCGATGTTGTTTGTTGTTACATATCCTCGCGTGAAAAGCTCCGGCGATTCTCATTTTCAGCGTTTTCCTATACGCTCCAGCATCCACACCGAATATCTCCTCGGAAAATTCTCCTTTTCTGATTATTTCGTTTTATTATTTTTTAAGATTTTCCTCGAAGAATATCGAGTTTATCGCTGCACCCATGCCCCCCCCCCCACCGCACGTGCCTCCTCAGCTCCGGCGACCGGTTATTTACTTTGAATTGTGTTTTTATTTTCCCTTTAAGTACACTTTCAAGGAACAATTTTTTTAATTGATCTAGCATTATTAGATTTTTTTAGCTGACTTTCTGTTATTAGAATAGAACGAAAGTTATCGAAGTGATTGCGAAAATAGCGTCACGCTCGCTACCGTTGAAGTTGTAAAATACTGCACTAGTTCCACCGTGTAATTTGATATGTTATTAAACGCCTATGTTCTAAATTGACAAAAGAAGTGGCGCCTTCTTAGCTAGACTCGATTTGCAATGCTAAAAGGGACCATTTGCAATTTTTATATACAATACTATATTATAATATTTTAGACTTAATCGCAAAAGTGAAGGTGGTCTAGAGGTAATGCGTATGAGTTTAATGGCTTAAGGAATTTATCAACGTATGCGAAATGTGAACTAAAGGTCAAAACCAGCAGTGAGGCGAACTTTTTACTTTAAAAGATTTAAACAAATGTTACATATTTTATATTAGAAAAGTTTTCTTAATTTTATAATTAGACAATATTCGTAGTTGTTTTATTTTTAAACGAGGTGAAATATTTTGTATACATTTACTAACTTTAACTCGAAATCATTTAAAATAAATACGTGCAGAATAAATAAAAATAAAACTAGTTTATTATATAATTATGTGAAAATAGCGAAGGTTACAAAAACGATGTGAAGTGGAGGGAAAAGCAAAGCTTATAAAATTTCAACTAAAGTGGACATAAATTCAATCAATATTTCCCCGGAAGAAAATGATTTGAAAAAATTTATTCACGTGAACAATTCCCGCAGAGATTAGCCGTCGGAACTCACATAACATTTTACGAAAATCGTCAATACTTTACGAGTTTTTATTTATACTTCTTTATTCCTTTTATAAAAACACAAGTCTTCCTTTTATCATAATTGTACATTTAATTAAAATTTGCATAATTCTGTTCTTATATTTCCATATCTGAATATGTATTTAAAATGGTTAAATAGACAACTTTTAACTGAATATAATTGTAAACATTATGTAAAGATCATTTACTGTAAATTTTTTTTTAAAGCGCCCTTAATTACTTCAAAATTCCTGTATGTCTCAGTTCATATTGCATTTTTTGATGTACTATACAAAATAAGTTCACAAATAATAGACAACATTTTTTCTATGTTCGGAAGTATAATTATGGTTTCTGAGATTGTTGTTAGTTGAATAATTTGTTGTATTGCCGTAAGATTTCTTCTAAAATTTATTTCCCTTTAATTCTTTATTTCATTTAGTACCATTATTTTCATTCATCATTATTATTACAAAAGGCCTCTTAAAAAATTTCCTAACCATACGGATATATTTAAATAACTGTAATGTTTTAACTAGGCACTTATACATATATCGACAACTTCTTTTGTAATATTCAAACCGCTATGATGTTGGAACCATGATTTGAAAACCATTACGTACTGCATATAGAAGATAATTTCTGAAATTTTCATTGTTAATCTCACGTTTATAACTATTTTGTAAATATAATCTTTCGCTCGATGGATTAATATCGTGTAATATCCGAGCTTCTTCAAATTAAAGTTGAACTATAAAACTATATTTTTATATTGATTACAATACAAAGGGAGTAATGTAATAGAATATAATATGGTACAATATTCATAGTTATGCTTTCGGATGCAATTAATATAATTATGTAATACAAATATGGGGTACATCATACACTTTATAATGTATTAGAACACTGAAATTCAAACTTCCACAGTTACAGCAAAACCGGCTAAATGTTTTTTTGTTTTTTTTTAATTAACAGTTAACATCTGCTGGCGCGGATACGGAAAAAAGCAAAAAAAGTAGTATGATCGTGTCGTGTTGCAAATGGTCCCTTTTAGCATTGCGAATCGAGTCTAGCGCCTTCTTAGCCGTATTGTGATTTTTATTATTTACATTATATGTGTAAATTAGTAGTTTATTTTAGAGCCGCGCCGGCTTTGACAACCTAAAAATTGAATATACGAAGGCTAAAAAATAATCTTATTTTCTGACTTCTGTTTTTAAAATTTAACCCAAGTACATTACGCCACCCTTAAAAACTAACTTCGCTTCGACTTCTTCCTTCTACTAGGCGGTTCTATTAATTTGATGTTCGATTTTCAAAAAAGGTACCCCAAGTATAATATTCCAGTCCTAAAAATCATTCAATCCTCTTGTTCTCCGGCAAAACAAATAACACAATATCATAAGATTTAGCCATTACAATAAGTTAATTTCTCACGCATTTCTTTTCCGATGTACTACGTCTTCTGTAATCCGCCTGTGTAATTAAGGTTTTATAATTATTTACCCCTTCCCTATTTCTAGTTTTAATCTAACCCCTCTCGTCATTTTCGTTTTTATTTTTTAATAGGGTAAATAACTATAGAAACTTAACTATACGCGGACAAAAGTAGGCGAAAGGTTTCAATATTTTAATGCGTCGTAGTATACTTAGGTTAAATTTTGAAAAATAGGTATCGGGGGTTAAGGGAAGAGGTTATTAGTTTCTGCGGATGTTTCTTTGATTTTTAATTCATACAGCAGTGGAGGAAGGTTAATTTTTGATACTGAAAAAGTATACACTTAAGCTAGATTTTTGAAAACGGAGATGTTAGATTATCCAAGTCGTGTAGTGTTTTCTTTCTTTTTTTTTTTTAACCCGGTAGTACACCATTGGGTCACCACTGTTAATCAATATGACGAAAAATGGTGGTGCCGTAAGATTTTCGCAGCTACTCGATTTACATAAATAGTTCAAATTTATCAAATGAACTAGAGATAATACACCAAAGAAGCGAGAGAAAAACAAAAGTAAGAACATAGAAAAAAGGAGAAAAGAACGGAAACAGAAAGGAAATTGAAAAGAAAACAAACTCGTCAGTTCAACTGTTTCAACCCACTCGAAAGATCAAAACTATCCTCGGGAACCACAACTCGTATGTATTACTACCTCCATATTAAATCTGTATGTGGTTTATGCCTATGCACTTCAACAAAATAACTAACGTAGGATGCTGCGATGACTAAGCCCAGCTGGCTAAAACTAAATTCATAGTATATAGTAATTCACCATACAATATAAGTAGGGGATGAAATAAAGATTACGATAAATAATAAAATGTATAACGTAGGAATTTGGGTAACATAAATTTTGGAAAGCCAATATAAATTTTCTATTTCATCGTTTTAATAATAATACTAAAATAAAAACTATTTTTTTTCTTCACTTGTTTTTTTCTTGGGCTTGCTAATAATAGACGATTAGCCATAGTGTAGCACTTAAGAGTCACAAGGAATGGAATCTGACTAAGAATCCTATACCAAGGATGGAGAGACAATGACAATCAACGCCGATAAATGCAAAAAATAAAAACTAAATTTATCATTTTTAAATCCGCGAGTTCGGTAGGCATCCCCCTGAGGGCATAATCAAAATAACATTTCATACTACAGGGCTAAAAAACTTGCAGTTACCTAGATGAAAATTCGAACTGCATAATTTTCTATTACCATACATCGAAATTGGTTTGTACACAATTTAATTTAAAAAACAAAAAAAAAAAAAAGTATTTATAATAGATTTTCCGATTCTCTACGATGCTGTCTTTCTGTAAAAAAAAAAATTTCCAGTAATCTTTGTGAAATTTTTCTTCCTCAGCTTAGAACAGTTCTTCCTATTTTACCTCATACGGGATCGTCTAGAATCCGTTGTAATAACGAAGACCTATACTTTTTTGTATATCTTTCTGATCTTTTTCAAATCTTTTCCAAACAACATTCTCTTGTCTTACTCTCTTCTAAGCCGGCCCGTTCTGAATGCTGACATTTATCCCCACGTCCCCTTTTGTGGATTCAAATTCTTTAAAAACTTCTTTTACTACTGAAATTCCCATCTACATAATAATATACTAATCTTTAACTGACAAAACGCTATGTGCTTTTTGAATTGTATTTATTTAATAAAATACAAAAAAAAAAAAAAAAAATCGTATAAACGCAATTGAAAAATTATAATATTCCGGGTAATTTCGGTTGCGCAGAATCATAATCACGACTTCTATTATCGATGCGACTGGGGGGGGGGGGGATGTCGAATGTTCTAGTCACGGTTAAAAAAGTATTTAAATTAAAAATGTAGCAAATTCACAAAAACCACATTAGCGAAATCCGTAACAAGATAAATAAATTTCCAGAAGTATGGTTGTACACTTTTTTAAAAGATAGGGAAGTAGAATATTTCGGTGGCATCGTGAACGATTCTCGAGTTTTCCATGGAGCTAAATCGTTTCGAACCTGGCAGACGAAATATTTGCACCGCCGGTTCCTATGTAACAGCATCGATATGTTGAATTAGAAAAGGAATTTCCCGCATAATTTAATGTAAACTTACACTATTCTACGATATATACGAGTAAATTTATAACACATTTTTTCACTTGCGCCAGTATGAAATGTTGCAAAGTTAAAAAAGAAGGTGACCTAGTTGTTTTCTGATGTACCGATAATTCTTCCGACGATTACATTACACTCTAGTAAAATTTAGTTGCGAACGTTTTTTATTTCATTTTACTAGAAAAATAACGACAAATAGCCAAGCAGTAAAGCTGTCGTTATATATATGTATATATGCATATGTATATTGTAATAGTTATCGAGTTTTACGGACAAATGAGCACTGAACCCACTTCAGTTATAAAACAAGTATCCTACATTTCGCTTAACGTTAATAATTCGTCACTGCTCGGAAGAACACGCCTACGTGAGTGTGCATATGTGCACAGATATTGCTTTTCTGAGAATATCGGAGAGTTATCGCACCTAAGTAATATCGAACGTATTCTTAATTTTAAAAATACTGCACATATATTTTTACTCGTATATTTTTTTTGCAAAAATTTAACTAAAACGAAGTTAACCAAATAACGGAATAAAATCGGAAACTTTTGATTTCGAGGAGGCCATTGAACAAAAGGAGTAAATTAAACTGTTGAAATGTTCAGTGAATTATGGAAGAAAATATTACAATCAACTATCCGAATACGAGCGAATAAAACAACTGAAATAAAAAGAAAGGCTAGCAAGTTGGAAATGTTGTATCAGCGCGTAAAATTACAGCATCTCAGAAAAATTGCATGAAATACCCTCAAAAAAAAAACAGAAAAAATTTTCAAATTTATTTAAAACGTTCGGTTCGTCAATAATTAAAATACTCGTACTATCGCCATATGTGTTATTATTGTATTTTTCGGTTTTATTATTAATCGAGTATGTAAAGTAATAAAAATGTAAAATGCTTTTTGAATAATAAAGGAAATTGAAAATTAGTATAAACGTGTATTAAAGCAACTTGACCTCCAATTTTAACCTATATCGGATGTTTGTTCTTCTACAAGTTCACAGATTTCTATAATTTTTTTACAGTCCGCAGAATTCATGCATATATACCTTTTTTTTTTTTACTTATTCGGAAATAAATATTATCGTACAAATTTTTCATTTATTTTACAACGGGAGGTAGGGAATGAAGGTAAACGTGATATCGCGTTATTTTATTTTCCAGATGATTATATAATCTCATATAAGAAACCTCCGATTATAACTGCTCTACCGTTGTTTCTTTTCGCATAAAGTTACTTTTAGAGCTTTTATAAGTCTTGTGTCCAGTGTTTGTTCTTGCGAAAACCTGTTTTTGCTGCTCTGGTAAATATTTATTGACTATAATAATACGCTGCGACGTTTTAAAAACGGTTAACAGTGATTTACGGGCTCATCACGGACGGAATTTGAACATTAAATTTTTAAACCAATACACGCAGCCTTCTATAGGACAGAAAGTAGCGTAATTTAGTCGTGTTTTCATTCAAACATATTTACATTAAAAATAGGTGAAATGAAACAGTTTCCTTAAAAAAGGAATACCGCGCAAGATATGCTTTACAAATTGAATAAAAATGCACTAAAAAGTAAAAAATTACTGGATAAATAATATAGTTTGCAGTGTAAGTTGTACATAAGGATATTATGATATAATTCTTAAACAACTTCAATACTTATTCGAGTCAGCATTCAATTCAAATTGCAATAGTAATTAAAAATCGCATTAAATATACCTCTTCTTTAACGGTTTTTTTTTTTTTTTCTAAAGAGATTCATCAACAAGGACATTCGCTCGAGAAATGAGAAGAAAGAGAAAATAAAATCATATTCTCAAACGTTGAAAGAAGATAAAAATAATTATTCGAGGGAAGGAATAACAAAAGCAGAAGGAAATAAAAGAATGTAAGCAGTATTATAAAGAGAGCGGAGATACAAAGTTTTAATAGAAGAAGTGTAGAAGGACGTCGTATGATCCGCGTGGAAGGACGATGAAAATGCAGATGAAAACCAAGAAAATTATGTAGAAATATGATTAAAACGATGGTGACAAATATATTGTGGAGCGTTTAAGAGAGGGTGAGTATTTAGAAAATCATGGATGAACTGAAAGAGATGGCTGAATAGAGAGATAAAGGGAGTCAGAATTATGAAGAAGAGTAGGAATTGAGCCATAGTCTGGAGTAAGTCATTTAAGGAAGTGAAGAAAAGTAGGTCCCTTATCATTGGCAGGGAGCCCCCCCCCCGGGGGGGGATTCTGAAATTAAGCTTTTCACAATGTACTTAAGTTTCTAATGGATCTGAAGAGAATATATTGGGGCCAGTTCCTTTTCTTGGCCGCCTTTACGTTTTCAAATTTCTCTGGTGGTACCCAATTCATTATTTCAGGCTGAGTAAACCTGAGAGCGACTTGAATCTGGAACGAGAGAAGTCTCGATGATGACACCTTTGGTTTGGTAGTCAAGCGCCTTAACCACTAGGCTACCGCGATCTACAGAAGAGCAATATTATAAGTTGAAAATGTGGCCAAAAATCTGCGACTGACAATTATAATTTCTGATTTTCAAAAAGCCTACCAGTATGAAAATAATAATATTCATTATGTTTCAATTAGAATAATTCCATCGAAGGAACGTTTCCACATTTCATCCGTGAAACCACTTCTTTAAATTCTTCGAATAGTTCTTGTTTCGTTTTACCTCATTTACTTTTTTTTTTTTCCATTATTATACCCCTCCCTTTCAAAAACTTAATCGTACTAAAAAATTGTAAGGCAATCTTGTCCAGACTTATTTTCTTTTGCAAGGAGAATGTAGTTTTATTTTGGATTAATTCTTAATTTCCTAAAAAGTTTAAATTATTATTATTTTTTTTAATACTTTTCGGGTCTCACAAGGCAATGTCTGTGGGTTCCCAACATAATTATATCGTTTATTCATAAATATAGATCTTAAAGCTAATACACCATATTCATCTTATATATATTTATTACTTACTTACACTTGACTTCTGAATTTTCACTAAACTACGTCTAATTTCTTAAACAAGTGCATTCATACCCACCACACACATCTTAAAACAACATTTACACGTAAGCCAAAAAGTATGCAACTAAAAGAAGAAGCCACCATGCATTAAAAAGCCCCCCCCCCACTTTTTTTTTCTCCTTTTATTACATTATTTATAATTATTCCCTTTGTTTCTTTCCTTCGTCTACTCTTTTCTCATTCGTTGCACCAAGCTATCAACCAAATTTTTATTTTGTCCCTCCATATTTCCAGATTGCATTCGTCTCTAATTTCTTATTGTCATATGTAAAATTAATATTTTCAACTGCATCAATCCAACTATCCTAAAAAAAACTATCTTTTTCACCTTATCAAGTTCAGCTAACAGTTCTTGAGCTGATCATCAGTATTTCTGAAGGAATCGTATTAAAACATTCCACTATCAAACCGTAGTTACATTTTTTTTCTCTTTTGTCTTATGCAAAATATTCGTAAACAGCTTCTACAACTGCGTTTTAGATATACTTCTAAATAATTGCATACATCTTTTTCATTTTCGATGTCCCATCAGCTTTTTTAAAATTACATCTTTTCTACTTCGTGAGAATATTTAAAAAGCTGTAAAATAGTGTTATGCGATTAATTCCCGCGGAAATTATAATAAAGCGGACTATTGATAATCTCGCATTTAAAAAAATAAAAATGACCAACAGTGAAATTCGGAAGAAACTGACTAAAAGACTGGCGTGTATGTACGTGAAATTTAACTTTTTCGATTACTAAGGGTGCATAAACTAATTTCGCACAATCCTTCCGTAAACAATTCATGCTTAGAATTTTGATTAATCGTCTATTAATATTATATATACGGACTACCTATCGGAAGAACAGACGAGATTTATTAATAGTAAAAGCACGCGAATACATTTACATGTTTCGCTCTGAAGTAATTAACATTTAAATTCCTTTTCTTTTTCTTTTTTTTTTCTTTTTTTTTAACACTGATTGTAAACTATTTCCTCAGGATATTAAGTCAGTCTAGATAATACAAAAATCAGGACCAACTACCCTAAAGTTCTATATTTTTATTAAGTACCTTGTGTACGACTGTCCAACTTTCAGCACTTTACGTAGCTTGTATCGCATTTCCTCTTCTTCCGAACTTACACTAACACCTGATGACAATATTGAGAGCTTTCGTTTATTTTCTGAAGCAGCAATGAAGTTGAAATTTTCGATTAGCCGATAATTAATTATTTATTCCACATATTATCAAAGCCAACCGTGAATCCAAATTATCGAAAACTTAAACTTAAAACTTAAACTTAATCAATTCTGTGCTGCCGGAGAGCTTCGCCCACAACTCTTTATCATTAAACTATAAGGATCCACATATCACTGACTAACACAGTACACAGACAATTTATTTCGTAATCTGCGACATTAATACTTTCCTATTTTTATTTTATTTATTCATTTTTTTTTCACATCTTTTTATAAAGTAATAATTTTCCTTTTTTCCCCTAAGCTATAGCCCTATTATTATTTCAACTTATTATACGTATACAATCTTACCTACTTACAGTATCAGGGACTACGTTTTTCATCCCTGTTATTGTTTATACTCTTAGTACACTTTGCAGGGAGTTTTCACATACATTATTTATTTTAAGCTTCTTCTTCTTATTTATTTTTTTATTCCACACTGTGAGTTAAATTTGTACTTACACAATACTTACTCCCTGCTCCTTTGTACACAACTGAAAAACAATATGTTTGTCCTTCCAGAGGGGTTATCTGGTGGGGCCAAAAAAAAAAAAAAGTTCTATATTTTATTCACTTTTATGAATCTTTGTAAAGCACGACCTTCACCGCCTAAGACTACGTATGCAACCGCAATTTCTTATATAACCCCCCTTATTATAGTTATATAACCTGCAACTTCAGATTATAATATGCTCTATAGAAAACCCAGCTCTGCACATAAATCCGACTATAACCTATATATATCTTTTCAGTATTTCTGCTGTTAATGCTCCGTCCACAACTTAAAACCGAATACGACTTAAGTACTGTAAACCAAGCGTATTTGTGACAACATGTTATTCTGAAGATTACAAAAAAAATTTATTACTACTGCTTTTCTTCAATTTATTCCCTTCTACTTTGTTTGACAATTAATACCTGCAAATGACTTAAATTCCATCCAAGAATAAATCTAACATCGACCGCAAAGCTGGAATTGCTTTCGAAGTAGTATTAATCCTTTAATTTTACATAAATATTTGCTAACTATTCTAAAGAATGTTGCTCCATTTATTCATTTCATTATGGATTTTCTTTAATCTGAAAAGGAGTCTGACAAAATAAGAATTCTTTAATTTTTTGATTCTATTTTTACCTAGTAGAGCTTTATGTGTATCATCATGGGGACCGGTATTTTAAATTCTCTCTTGATATGAAGGTCTCCCCAATATAAAAAGCTCCTGTATAATTTTTTTTAGCTGAATTAATCGATACTCACCTGTAAAGACACATTCGTAATTATTCAATTTTTTGAGTATAATTTCTTCAAAAATGTCGGGGTTGCTCAAGCGATGATGTCGAGCTAGAAATTATTCTCCGGATTAATATCATTTAATTTTCGATCTCTCGGCGTCATCACATTAGAATACAGCCGGTACGTTTACAACTTTGTAATTTTCGATTTTGTCGAATTTTTTTGCACGGCTAGTATTAGGGGTTGTGTAAGTCACGTTATCGATTAAAAATATTAAGCCATCTGCATTTCCGGTGTACAAATATATATATATATATATATATATATTACGTGGCGTCTTATGTATTAATATGCGTATGTATACTATTAACTAATGTTTTAAATAATTCTTGTGATTTATAGAAAAGTTCAGTTTTAATTTTTGTATTCTGTTCCTATCTTAAATAAACGCTAATAAGAGTGTTGGGCACTCACACAACGGGGGCATATTTGCCCAGTGAGACCCACAACTTATTTAAAAAAAAAAAAAAAAGTTCCCTGGTGTGTGTGGTCTGCGACAGCGGGATAGCGCTACTGCCTGTGGCGTGAGCCGTGAGAATGAAGGAATAGCGTTTATATGTGTATGCGTGTATGTAATCTGGCCGGTTCCGCTAACTGATAAGGATTTCGGTAATTTACTGTTGGTTTGTTAAGTTTGATATCGTGCCGATCTGGCTAGATAAAATCGCCGTTTAGTTACTCAACACTGTATCTCGTTGCTTTCCGTACATTTAGTCGCTGTCCGCAGCAGCAATATCGGTCGTCGATTCTCGCAACCGTTTACAGAAGTTGTGGCGGCTTTTTAAGCACAATTTTATTTTCTTAGTCGTCATACCGTCGTTAACGACGAAGATTTTACCTTTTGTGATTTTCCCTGAATTTTGGTTGTTTTTATTGTCCGATTGAATAATATGAATTTGGTACCATAATTTTCGTATAGTACGTTGAGTTATCATCTGCGATCGTTAATAACGCTTGGCCCGTGTGACACGTCTCCGGGAAGTTTTCCTTTTTATATTCGATTTATTTTTTTAATCCGACTTAATAGTCATCTTTTACCTATTTGTGTGACGGGTCAGCCGATAAGTTCGGTATTGCGTATTATTTTCAAAGTCTCGGATTAGGGACTTAAAGAAAACATCGCGGGAAAAAATTCCCATTAACCCCAATTGAAAAGCGAGTAAAAAGATAGAGAAGTATTATTTTAATATATATATATATATATATATATATTCGAAAAGAAGAACCTAAAGAGAAATTCGTATGTTTTTCATTAACAATATATATCATGGAGTTCTATAATATGAAATGTTATAAATTCGACCGATTTCGATATTTTCAAGAGTCGGATAATTTATTACTATGGCGAACGCCATTTGTTTATCCGGTATCCGCCATTAGTAGCATGTTAATATGATGTAGGCAGCAACGAGTTGGATGGAACTTATTTTCTTTTACCTTCAAAAAAGCTTTTATCGCTTATGAATTGTATACACATCCACACACCGAAGGTTCTGTAGCCTCGACCGGGGAATGTTTAGAGCATATTTGCATAGCAGCTACGGTAAATTTTTAATGACATCTCTGCAATGATTCAACCTGTTTAAATGTCTTTTAACAAAAACTACTTCACGATAATCGAATGAAAATACTGTTCTTCCACCATTTATCTATTTTCGGCAAAAGCCGCGCCACAACTAGCTATCGCCTTTCGAATATTCCTTTACCCTATTCGATCATCGAGAACAAAAAACACACTTAAAAAGGCCAGACAATACATGTGCCCAAACACTGAATAGACCATTACAAATTTATGACTAAATGATCTTTCATTTTTACACGGGCCATTACGAGCCACTAATCCGATTAGATTTTAAATTTTTTTTCTCTGTTAAAATTTTTAAGTTTTTCAATTTCGGTCGCTTTTCTTATTCTTCGCGATTTTAATTCCGACTAAAATTTTTTAGTGTCTCGTTCAATTTCATTTCGTGTTTACTTTTCTCTTTACGTTCGCAAACCGCAGATTCCACTTTGCCTATATTGTTTACAGTCTACTTCGTTTAATCCGCGCATGTCATCATTTTGTTGACTCCAAGAGCACCGAATTTTTTATATTGATTTGGGGACTTTATTTTTTCTTTTTCGTTTGTTCCAAATACCGGCCTCCTGATTTTATTTATTCTTAAAACTTTTCTAATTTTATTAGTTATGTTTTTGTATACTGCAAAATCACGTTCGTGCTAAATTCGTTTCCATTTTTCTTTTTTTTCAATTTCATCGCTGTTTCTTTACCACATTCATTTTTTGTAATAACGTTTTTTATATACTTTCGTTTTTTCCCTGTCGCATATTTTTTCTGTTATTCTAACCAATGTGCTAAATATCCCGTATTTCTGGCTCAAGCAATGATACGAATCTTTGTTTAAATATTTGTTTCTGCCAGTTAGTTTAACATAGAAGTGCTTATATAACTACAGTCTCGTTCCTGTGCACTAGAACATTTAAAAACACCAAGAGGTACCATTCGGTTTTTCTGTCATGGTGAATTTGATATTTTCGGAAAAAAAGTTATTCACATCGGGACAGAAATTGGGCGGAAATTTATTTTTCCGTATTACCAGATAAAAAAAATGTATAATCTGCACACATTTCGACATCCACTTATTCGAATGTCTTTCTCATAAAGACATAAGAATCGGTGCCAAACATGGCCCCTTTGCCAAGGTCTCTTTCTGTTTATAAATTTTACTATCAAAAACGCATTAGTACGAACTGCTGCCTTTGTATCAAATTTATAGGAAACTTATCTAGACCCATATTTCCAGTTAGGCCTACTATCTCTGCTCCCGCAATATATACGCGAATAAAAATTTTCAGCTTTTTTTCGTAAAATGCAGACCAATATTATAATACATGGATTAAATGTTTCGGTATATTTATTCTGTCCGTCCTTCTTTCCATCTTCGTGCGTTTTTTGCTCTGATGATAGTTTAAGGAATACTATTCGAAACGTTAACAATTTCAGGAGAAGAACTTATTTATTTATTCATTTTTTATTATTTATAAATAACTCTGTAAGGGGTCTTACAAGGCCAAAGCTTATCGCGTAGGTGCCTAGATACTTATTATCGATTTATTTAATCGATATAACACAATAATTTTCTTCTTTTATTCACCTGTTCCTCCCAAACCTCTTCTCTTCATCACGTTGTTAGATCAGAATTCCAACAGAAATTTTTTAATATTTGAAATTAACCGTAAACACCACCCTCACACAATGTCATATGGCGTTATAACACAATATGTCCACAATTCAAACATGAAACGTGTCTTGAAGGGATACAAATCCAAAAAGTCTTTCTATTTTTTTTTTAATAACCCCCCTTTGGGCATGTCAACAAAGGATCTTCGCCCAGAAACGAAACGAGGGACTAGCATCAGTTTAGATGTAGAGTCGGTATCAAATATTGATAAGATAAAAGAACTGAGGATAGGAACAACGGAGATCGACGGAAACGATAAGATATACGAGGCACAATATCGCAAGATGTTTTTCGCAAAAGTTCGATAAAAAGTCCCATAAAAAATTCGTAAAAATTCTGTAAAATGTCGATATAAAAGTTGATGTAAAAGTCGACAACTGTTGGAAAAATATGTACACGATCCGAATACTTTCGCTTGTAGGCCGGAAAACTTCAGAATTCTTATAAAGTGTCTTTCTGGTCTTTGGTACTTAATAAAAATTCGAAATTACCGACCGATATCTTTAAATTCTTAATTTTAAATATAATCGAATAAAATGTATTTTATTGTATTCTTGTACATCTTCGAAAAATTAGACATACTTATTCCAAAGAATCTCTTTTTCTTTTTGTCTTACTGCTGGAGGCCAGTTAAAAAAATTTACGCGATGCTTTTTTTTTTTTTTTCACACCAATAAATGCTTAGGATGAAGCAATACCTAACGTAAGTAAGACGATGCAATCGGGTTATAATTTACAACATACGGAAAATTACTCGCATAATCGGCATAGATCAATGTCGGTCAACCACTGAACGTGTGAGACATTTATATCAGTGTCAATACGAAAAAAAAGACCGTAAAAAATTGAATGACGTCCCCTGATTAATGTTCCAACTCGGCGAATTTCTGCGGCGAGATCGTATTAACTGTCCGTTCAAGTTCTACGACAAGCTGACGTCGGCTTCTCGGGAATTCCCACTGAGATTGGTAACGAAGAAACTTTGTTATCCTAGGAGACGACTGTAGTAGAGCCTAGATTTGTACGGCAAGAATATGTCAATGAACATTTTTCCAAATCAATCCGGCTTTTCTTCAGCATAGTGCATGTGAACAAGTATAATAGCGAGTGGCGAATAAGTAATGGAGTGCGTGATTACACTCGCTCTGAACATCGTGATGCTGAGCATTGTCCATTGTATGAACTAAAAGTGGTTTACCATAATATATGCTTCAGCTTGTTCTTTTTGGGAAGCTATATATGATTCGGACAAATACTGACGCACCCGATGGGCCTGTCAATAGTGCGATTAATGCACTTTGCTAAGTCGAGAAAGATACCGATGGAAGAGCAAATCGCGTTCGACGATATAAAAATCGTTAAAACAATTTGAAGCAAAGCAGCGCTCACCTTCGTTCGAAATTCAAGTTTTTAGCTGCGACACCCTAGATCCCAATAAGCTCGCGCACCGACTCCATTCAATTGAGCAGTTAGTATTGTCAGTTGAATCGAAGCCGGCGAGATCATAAATCGCAGTGATGGTATAAGTTGCACTGAGCCGAGCGACTTCACTTTATTTGCTGTTTTTCTCGTGAACGTCAGGCGTACTTACGGCCAGAAATTAAAAAATAAGGAAAAGAGCCGTCATTCTGAACTTTCAATTAACTTTTAAAATAGCAAAGTCTAAATGTAGGCGTATTATCAGAGATGCCAAGAAAAACTTATGGTTTAAATTCGTATCGGAAATAAATACGTTCACTCCAATTAATATGGCGCGGAACCAAGTTAAACGTATCAATTGCAACGATATTAGAAAAGTACGTAGCAAATAATTTAGCAAAGTACTTACGAGAAAATAGGCAAAACACAATACGGATTTTAAAAAGGAAAATCCACATCGAAAGCAATCGGTGAGCTTACCGAAAAAATAAGAGATAGCTTTGAAGAAGGAAAGAGAAGGTGTTGATAACGTGTTTATAGACCTTACTAGAGCTTTTGAAACGGTTGATCATAAAATAATCTCATAAACGCATTAGAGGAAATAGAAATAACGAATAGTTTGAAAAGATGGTTTCAAAGTTGTTTAACACAGAGGAAAACATGCGTAAATATCTTAAATGTGCAAAGTAAAAAAGAGGAGATGAATGTAGGAATACCGCAGGGTAACAACTTAGCGCCAATACTGTTTATTGTATATACAAATGGTCTATTATATAGGGAATTAAGTTACAGTGAGGTAGTCTCGTACGCGGATGATACAGCAATAGTTACGTAGAGGCAGAAATAAGGATGCAAAAATATCTAATAACAATAAGTAAATGGGCACACGATAAAAGTCTAAGAATAAATGTAAAAAAGACTAAAAAGGTACTGCGGAAAAAAAGAGACAGCTCCGATTTGTATTGTCCAAATATAATAATGCACTTAAATGAATTTGCATACTCGATTAAGAAAGAAGAAATGAATGTGAAACGAAAAACTGTCGGAAGTTAGACATAGTAACGCAGTATAAACATTTTTGGGGAGTAATGATTGACCGACACTTAAGATGGGGCGTACATATGGAATACATTGCAAAGAAAATAAGAGCAATTTTACTAGCTTTATATGCATTAAAGAAATATGCAACAAATGAAACATTAAAAGTAGTTTATTATGCGCTAATAGATTCGAGGATTAGATATGGAATTCAGGCATAATGATGAGAAAAGTATACTTGGGGAAAATAAATAAACTGCAAAATTTAATGCCTGAAATTAATAGGAAATCCTTAAAGGGAGAAACTGAAATTGAAATAATTAAAAAAGAAGACGTGATGAGCATAAAAGGAATGTACTTATTATTGAAGATTTTTTTTTTTAAATGGGTACGTCAACATGGACATTGGCTCAAGAACAGCGGAACAGAGAGAAAAGAGAGACTCAGATCCTTACACGATCAGTGATAGCCGACAGAAAGGAATAAAGAGCTAGAATAACCGAAGGAGAAGGAAGGGAGAGAATGAATGAAGCACAGTATGGAGCAGAAATACCGGTTTGTAAGAGGAAGGAATAAAGAGAAGATTATTGAAGATGTGGGAGTACATATTAGCAGAAAATAAAATTGAATCGGAGGAAAGAATGAAAATAGAATACGAGTTGAGGGGAAAACTTTCGTACCAACTGCCGTTAGCAAGAACATAGATTAGCAAACGGATAAATATATTATAACTCAGATGTTGAATAAAATACCCAAAGAAATAATAGAGAAGGAAAAAATAGAGGAAAGAAAAAGGAAAATAAAGGAATGGCTTCAGGAAGAAGAAAATATAAAAAAAAAAAGTATAATAAACATAAAATAAAATGACAAGGCGTAACAAAAAAACTATAAAAAAAAAACATCGAATATAAAAGATAGAAGTAGATCATTAAGTATTGATAAGTAAAAAGATAGATTAAGATTAGTAAATATTACACGATTATGTATATGTATAAGTTAATTTGAGATGGTAAAGTGTTCAATAGGATAATTCGTCGACAAGCGTTTTAGCTTGACGAAAATTTTACATGCAAAAAATAATAAATACATATTTTTCAGAAAAAAAATCACAGGTAAACCAATTTTAAGTATTCAACTATTAAAATTTCAGGTGTTGTCACAAACAGATCAGTGTATAATAGCCAACGCGTTTTCCTACTATTTCTACGCTGCCCCATCAACCAAATGTTACTCAGACAAATTTCAACAAACCAAATTAAAAAGAGAGAAAAATCCCATTGAATTATCTACTAATATAGACGTATAACCTTTCTTTCACCTTTAAGGAATTCGAATCGACATTGAAATCTATGAAATGCACAACAGCTGGACCACCCGATAATATCCACATACTTATGATTAAACAAGTGAATTCGTCTTCTCAACAAACGTTGTTGCAATACTACAATCTAATTTGGAATACCAATGACAATTGGAAAACCGCTTACATAATCCGGCTACTTAACCCGGTAAAGATCCCTTTGAAATCAGTAATCATAGACACATTTCACTGACCAGTTCGATGAGTAAACTAACGGAGAAAATGGTCAACAGTCGGCTAAAACAACAACTCGAAGAACGCGGATTACTAGATCCGATGCAGTTTGGATTAATGATTAAAAAAATTTCCCTAAAAGCTACAGTAGTGTCAATTTTTGTTTACAACGCGATATTACCGCGAATTATAAGAGGCTAGTAAAATATTTAGCTATTATTGACAGAGCAAGGAGATAGAGCGGTCAGAATGCTTACTGACAGAAAACCAGTTCGGGTTTAGACCAAAGTTCCACCAGCCAGTTAGTATCGGTGTGCGATAAAAGATTACAAATAAGTTTAATATCTTAATAAACGAATTGGATGCATTCTTTTCGATATAGTAAGAATACAACATCGGTCGAAGGTTCCTCATGTAAACTAATAAAATAAAAATTTCCGTCAGATGCCTGAAACATACTTGTACTTGTACAGCAGGAAATGCTACGTATAATTAAAAAATCATAAACCGCTGCACTGAATGCGTAACAATCGGAATGCCATCGGATAGTAACATATTTTTGTACTGTATTTATTTATAATACATGCAAATGATGTATCCAAAACCGAATACTAAATTATACACTGATGATGCTGCTTTTCCTATTTCATCGTATAGAATAAGCGCAATCATTAATAGATTTAATAAAGCAGTTACCAAAACTGTACACATTTTAATAAGTAGAAAATTCAAATAAATTTAAACAAAACAGAACCAATAACATTCACAAGACGCAGCCTAAATATAGATAAATAAATCGATATTTCAAAGTTAGTAATCGAGCGGGGAAATATTTGGTTCAGTATTTGGGTCCCTCATCGGATAAGAGACTGATGTTTACTGAATATATTAAAATACCATTAACAAAACTCAGCAAAAAAATTGTCGTTTATTTCCCATATTTAATTAGAAATCACAGTTATCGGTGAAAAATAAATTAGCCATTTACAAACAGGTAGCGTGGTAGTCTGGTGGTTAAGGCGCTTCGCTACCAAAACAGAGGTCCCGAGTTCGAGACTTGTCCTTGTCTCGTTCCGAATTGAAGTCGCTCCCGGGTTTACCCACCCTGAAATAATTGGCTACCAGAGAAATCTGGGCGAGTAAGGGAGGCTGAACTGGCCCTAGTATTCTCATCAGATCCATTAGGCTTAGTACACTGAAAACGTTAACTTCACAATCCATGATACCTTATCAATGGTATGGGATTTACTTTACGCTTTATTTACAAACAAATATTATTATCTAAACTCCTGTATGTAATGTCTGTGTAGTAATATATTCCTGAAAGTTACATCTTAAATATGCAAAAAATTAAAAGTCACTGCCTTTGAATAATACTTAACAAAAAATGCATAAGAAGGTAAACTTCTGTTCATTCAAGAAGCAATTGCGAAACAATTTGAAGTTCTTTCAATTAATTGTAACTTAAGTTAAATTAAATTAAACTGACCAATACTCTGCCAGCTTTAATGCGTCTTCGTCCGCGTCTATAACATTCTTTATTATGCATCTAATGTCAACCAATCTACATTCGAGTAGGAGGTGCCCTGCGGTCTGTATTTCGCCGCACTCGCTTTGTTCGTCCTCGGCCAGGGACCATTTTATTGCATCGTCCGGGCACATCCTGATCGAATTCGGTTCACGATTCTCCGTGTCCGCCAGTTCTCAATGAATCCTTTGCCGCTAAATCCGAATGCACCGTATTTTGACATCCTTCTAACTCCCGCTGTTGCCTGCCGTAATATTTAATGGCTTGTCGAAGTAAGAAAGCTTTTCCTAGACTTTAGCCGTGGAGTTGCCGCACCTTGTCCATACATAGGATGTCGACGGTCCTGAATTTGCTTCGTCTTCTCTACATCTGCAGCAACCTTCCTTCTTATATCTGGAGGCGCAATACTACTTAGTCAATATAAGTTGCCTACTTTTGTTGACCCGAGCCTGTCCTGTTGCAATACGTACTGATTCATTTAAGGCTATATCATCAACCTTCTTAGCATGGGTCGAGTTCTTTCAATTTATGTAATATATATCTAACCAATGATTAATAGCATTGGTGATTAAGTAAACTTCAAGACGCATGTGCAATAAACGAAGGCGTATTAAACATCGTTTATTGAACTAATTCAAAGTCAACATTCAGTTCTGTAGTAGTCTATATTTCTGCGAGGTTGCATGTGTATATTGTGATAATACTATTTATATGTATTACTATATAGTTCTCAATGCGCGTTTTTGTTTCTGTCTGTTTCTTTTTTCGTCAGATTAACCAGTTGTGTAATTTAATAGCTCTAAAATATAGAATAACATAGATATGTCCATACCCAGCAAAGAAGCAAATGAAATAATTAAAAAAGAAGACGTACTGAGCATAAGAGGAATGTATACTTATTAGCAAAGATATGGGAATACATATCAACGGAAAAGAAAATCGAATTGGAGGAAAAAATAACAATACGAGTTAAGGAAAAAAACTTACTTACCAACTGCCGTTAGCAAGAAGATAGATTAGCAAACGAACAAATATATACTATAACTCGGATGTTGAATAAAATACCCAAGGAAATAATAGAGAAGGAAAAAATAGGGGAAAGGAAAATAAAGGAATGGCTTCAGAAAGAAAAAAATGTAAAATAAACATAGAATAAATAATAAGGCGCAACAAAAAAATTAAAGAAATAATATAAAAGAACAGGATATATGCAGTTTATTAGTTATCCTGATAAGTAAAAAGATCGATTAAGATGTAGTTAGTAAATATAACACGAAGTTATGCATAAGTTAAGTTACGATGGTAAAGTGTTTAAGTGTTCATGGGATAATTCGTCGACAAGCGTTTTAGCATGACGAAAGAAATTTATATAAAAAATAACAAACACATATTTTTCAAAAAAAAAAAAAGTAAAAAAGAAGCAAAACTATTCGTTTTTATTTATAGAAAAAAATCTAAGGGTTTTCTCTTTTAGCTAACGATGAGCTAAACCCGAAAAAAAAAAAAAAACGTTACTGATGATGCAAAAATATTATTATATACAATTTCTAGTTATTTATAGTTTTGTAATTATATTTTAATAGTTTATTCGTTTTTAATTGCGGTTCGAGTAAATTACAATGTATAAATATTTTTGTAGTTATTATTGTTAAATTTAATTTACCGAAAATAAATTATTTCTTCCTTCCATCTATAACGTCAACCGCTTTTGTCGAGGCGCCGTTCGTTAACTGTGTGCTTATCGTACGGTGCGTGGGCAAACTTTCTTCCGCGCACTGCTGTCCTCGACATCTGACACTAATCAATGTTCGACCGATGCCGTTCATTAAACGAAACAAGCGAATGCTAGTTGCAACCACCTACCTCTCTTTATTCCAGTGAAGATGAGAGAACCAATCCTGAAACGATTGAACCTGCTATAACGTGTATTTTCTTCCCTCCCACAAAAAAGCTTATTAATCTTCTTTAGCTCTAGGTTAAACGTTGTTGTTAAAGTATATTTCGAAATTCCGCGGCTTTAGAAATAACATTTTAATTTCCATAAAAACATCGAGAAGCTTCGATGGTATTGTTAATTGATTAAAAAATAACAAGGTTTCATTTTGTACGCAGTTGTCGCGTGAACGAAAACAATTAAAAATGCTTTTTTCGGTTAAAAACTCGCTCCTTCATTTTCGCTAACCAGCTTGTAATGCGCAACCTGTAATACCTGTTAAAGAATTTTTCAAAAAATAAAGCTCTTCAATTAGACCTTTTTCATGTCGCTAAAAATCCGATACCCTTAATTTCACGATTTATTACTGTTATCTTAAATTTCTTAAAGAACACTAGCAATAATTTAACATAAACGTGAAATTGTCCGCGCCTAAAAACATCTAGAATTACATTAAATAATTTAACGATAGCAGACTAAGTGACCGATAATATGTTATCCTCAACAAATATCCCGCGAAAAGGTATTGGTAAAATTAATGATGCCGTTTAAAACTTCGGTACATTCCTCACGCGTGGAAACTAATTAAAATAATTAAAACAGTTCCAACAAACAACTTAAAAGGTACTTGGACAATTAGCACTAGAATTAGATCTATCAGTTTTCAAAACGATCTGAGCAAAATAGCAGGAAGAAACATCCTTAGGAGACCAAAAGATCATTGGGACATAAATAATGTTATTCCATCAGTCTATTCCACTACTCAGAAATAACTGAATCCATACCCGATAGTTTCCGCTGTAATAAACATAACAGTTCAATGCCTTTTAATGCGACTCTAAGGCTTTTATTTCTAAAATCAGCCTTGGCGAAATCTAAACGAATCGTAAAATACTCATCTACTACTTTTTAACTGATAATAAGCTAAAGTTATAGATAGCACGTAAATCTCGCTCCACTGTAAACTATATCTAAAATTTCGCTATAATTCACGGTTAACTGTCTAACAAAATACACAAACTTTTTTCTGTAAAATTATTTCGCCACGTTAATTAAAAGAAAAGTATGACATCACTTAATTAATAACACTTCTCAAATTTATCTGGCAGTTATAAGCAGAACAAAGAAACGCTAAATCAATTGATAAATAGTTAGTAGTTAGTTGCGTTACAAAGAATTGTTTACTTTGTTCACATTGAAATAAATATGGATTATAAATTATCTTAATGTTAGAGATAATATCATAATTGATCAAAATCCGATTTAAATGTTCATCGTTATTAAAAAACAATACTACAGCATAATTTACCGATGTTGTCAGTTAGTATATTAACAGTTGCAATATTGTTCATTCGACAAATTAAAACTTAACTATTCATTAAATTCTCATAATTTGAAATTATTAAAATAAAACATAAAACGTATTGAAAAATATTAAAGAAAAAAAAAATAAAAAAGAGAAATCCCTGTAAGATTTTATTCTTGTAACAGTTTGAATTGTTGACAACTTTAGTTATTTAGTTTTATATGCTCGAATCTAATATTGCTATACTTAATATAAAACCTTTATAACAAGTACCTAATGATATTTACTTATTCCGTACGTTTATTTTTAACCTTCGTCGAGTTGTTATTATTTTAAGTATTTCTTTTTTATTACATTTACATAATTTTCTAATTCTGAATTTTACTTTGTAATATTGGCTAGGTTCACACTTCAACCTTATTGCTTCTATAATGTTCCATTACTTTTTAATACCTTTCCACTAAAAGCTGTGTATTGTTTTATGGTTTCGTTTCAGAATGCTTTGTTTGTGATAACGCTAATTTTTCGTAAATTGTATTATCTTCAATCATTTTCTAAAATTTAATTTAATTTAATAATATTTCGGCCATAATTCGTATTGTTATCCTTAATTGTATCACAATGTAATGTTGCTGAAGTCCAGACAACATTTTAGGTTGTGTACATGACTAATGTTAGTTTATTTTACATAGTCTTGATATGATGTAAACTGTTAGCTTCAAAACTTAAAAACTTGCGACTTTTTTACTCTTTTATTTTACATTTTGGTATGACAGTACATCGGCTCAGGTGTACAAGGATAGTGTTATGATTATATGTATTGCACTCAATTGTGTAGATTTATTCTTTTGTTCCACGCAGAAGCATATAAATTTCAGTCTACAATTGTAATGGTTACTTATTGTTATTAGTTTAGCATTAATCATAGTTGTTTACATTACTTATATCATTACTATTACTACACCCATATTCCTATTTCAATATTTTTTTATTCCAGTATTGTTATCTTTTTATTATTAGTATTAATTTATTTTTTTTGGGGGGGGGTTAAACCAAATGTAACAGCTTCAGGTTAAAGTTTAAGTTAGTGTGGTTGAATGGAGATGTTTGTACATCTACTTGTAATACTGGATAAATTTTTTGATTGTACATGTGTAGTAGAGGTTAGTCACGTTTATATATACATTCTTACACTTTTCATGAGTTTTACAGTGTACTTATAATTAAATAAGCTTCAACTAAAGAATGAAATTGGTTTCGGATGTAAACACATGGAGAAGTTATGTAAACATCGGTCGAGGAAAATGGTACTGTAAATTGAATTTAATAACACATTTTTCGGTTAAAACCTACAAGTTTGACCAGTGTGATTTTTGATATATATTCCGCAGTTCGCGCAACCTTTGCGTATTCGCAGTTATATTAATTTGATTACAAATTTTATATTTTAATTTATATGTAAATAAAATTGAATTGAATTAAATTTGTTTCTTTTTTTTTTTACTTTTTAGCACCGGATCAAACCATTTAGCTAGTGTCGCACAAGCATACTTAACTGTTTTATTAAATTTGTGTTTTTATATAAGAACGAAATGACTGGTTTAGGCTATTATTTTTGTTTTTTTTTTTAGCCAAAATGAATGTTAACATTATAAACTTCTTTCGTTATTTTTTAAAAATCTGCTCAACAGTGATTAGGATCCGAAAGAATTTGTAGAATACTTACCGGAAAAGTATTGTATATTTTAATTAACTCGTGATACAGTTTCGACAGGCGTACATTTTGTATCCAAATGAAATACTCCACACTGAGTGTTCCTATGGATTTATTGTTCTGGTTTTTTTCAATTTTTGCGGTTTATGGTCTTAATCTTATCAAATAGCGATTGTAATTCTACATCATTTTGAAAATTGACAAGTAGTGCTGTTTTGTATATTATAATATTTATCATCAAGTAAATATATTATTTTAAACCGAAGTTCAACTTCGTGATGTATAATTTTAGTTGGTAACTGGTAGGCTGGGGCCGCCGATCTTGCCCGCTTATTCGCTATAACATTCCCTTCAATTGCTCTGTGTTCAGGAATCTTCAATTTAAACTATACGAATATAAACCTTTTTCGTTTAATTTACCAAATATCTCATTATGTTTCGTAGAATATTATTGCGCTTATCCACTTTATTATTAATTTTCACTAAACTCGAGAGTAGGGGCTAAAGCACTTGGCTTCCGTTTTGAGTTTGATCCTAGGCGACGACAGAAATTATTATAAAAATTAATTAAATAATCGCTAACAGAATCATATGGAAAGCAATGGCAAACATGCATACCATCATATACGCACTAGTGCTAGTGTATAGTAGCAGATACACACGCTACTGCATTTGTACATCGATAAAAATCAAATGATCACAATATCAGTTGCAAGCGCTAGTCTTACTTCTCCACTAGTGTTGCATATTACAATTTCCATAAAAAATTAAAAGATATCTCCCAATTTTCTCGACCAGTGCAGAAGATTAGGCCAACTTATCCCGAATGCCTACACATGCGGCAGTAAGTGGAAATAGGCATAAATAATGTGTAACGTGAAGGCCGACAGTGAATCAGTCATTTTTTTATTTTTAGAGTCGCTTTCATCTAACAATGCTCTTTATAAATTGTTTATCATCTGCGCAGTACGCGATTAATGTAATATAGGTATATTAAATTTTCTTTTGATAAAATGTCGCAGCATAATTTTCTTTTGATTGTAAGGCAGCGGTAAATATGCACTCACAATTGCAAAATTTTTAAGAAATAATTTTCTCTAAGACAGTGTTAATAGTTTTATTTTTGTTGAAGTTAAAAAAGGATATCCATAGAAAAACCCACGTGTAATTCGTTAAATTTATATAGAATATCGGAAGAAAAAAGTGCTTTTGATAACTTACAACTAGGCATGGACAATTTTTACTTAACCGGTACTTTCGAAATTTCACCTGTTATTTCAATGTCACTTTTAATTCGTTACGAAATTATTCACCTTTGTAGCGACCTGTATTTCATATTGTAAAAATATATATTTTGGTAAAAATGTAAACGGCCGATTTAGAGTTACTGGACCGTCTCGAACAAATGATAAGCCAACCTAGCGAAGTAAATAAAAATGGAGATAATAATCTTACATATACCGTGCGACTGTAATTCGAAATATCATGCGCATCTTTTTAAAAACGATTTAGTACGTTAAATATTGAACTCACCTCAGATTTGTTTTTCTAAAAACTACGCTTAAATGTTTACGCATTCGGGAACGTATTGATTTCCTATCAGCAAACTACAATTCCGGGGTCAAATAATAAATTACGTTTAGACTAAATATAAAAATCGTAGACCTATCCATAACACCTTAAAACATTGTAAAACCTCATCTTATTCCTCATTTTTTTAATCCATTATTTTCCTTTGCTTACTACTTTACAGTTCGTAGAATTCACTATCTTTTTTTCTCACTTAGTATAAGATTTTTTGGTACTTTTTTTTTTACTGATCCAAATGTATATTATTACATAAATTTGTGGCGTCTATCATCAGAGTGGTGTCGCAATTAGTCTGATAATACAAAAAAAAAAAAAATCGGAATTAAATACTACATTGTCTTTCGATAGTATTACTTTTTTTTTTATTTAACATAACACTCCGATACTGCGTTTAACTACAACGGCTATTACACGGATGTACGTATTTGTTCATATAGAATAGTTGACTATTCTGTTATACTTAATGAAATGTCGCAGTGAGCAAATTCTCAAAAGAATGCTAACAACTGTTTTATCATTTATAAAAGGGAGCCAACGGAATGTGTGAGAATGTGAGAAGTAGAAGAGACTACACTTTGGAAACAGAAAGGGCAATTCGTAGGGCTAGAGAACTCTTTGAAAGATAAAATTATGCAATAAGCTGTGCGGCCTGTTTTGGATCGTGAAATAAATACTTTTGTGAAAATGTTAAAAATAACATTATGAATGCGAAAAAAATATTTTTAGAAATATATGGTTATGTACGATAACAATAATAGTATGTGTTTAGCAACTATAATTAAAGAGAAATATTTTAGGGAAAATTATTTTTTTTTTTTGCAAATGATATTTTAATAAGTACGAACGGAACTAATTTTATCTTTTGGCGCAATTTCTTTCGAGTGAATTTAAATTAAAAAGCCGCGTAAAAACGAAGAAAATATGATGTTGCCTGATCGTATTATCACAAATCCCCGAAATAAATTTCGGTAATATTTCAAAACGAAGCGGTTCCTCATTGGAAACATCTTAAATGCTTCTCTACGGACGTAAAAATCTCTGCTGAATTACATTTTTCCAGCCAACACGGCCCAATTAAGGGTTTAATTATCCCCTTAAGAAGGTCCGACGGGAGAACTAATGCGCTTTCCACGAGGACGTGAGATTAATCAAAATTACATCTGATGGATATGGTGAAGGAGAGGGTCTGCTGATCGGATAGAGGCATCGACCATTTCTGAGAATCCTGGGAGATGACTGGGCAGACCCATAAAAGTTCAATGGGGCATTAATAAGTTTATCCAATATCTGCTTGGTTTGGATCGCTATAAAAGACCGTATACGAATCAGATACCACCAGAGGTTTCTAAGACAGAGGCTCTAGTGAAAGCGAATATTATAGAAAGAAGAGTACACCATAGATTTCAGCATTTAATGTCGAACTTACATTACCAGTTTCAAAGGAACAGGCCGCCGTTGGGGATAAGGCTTCTGAGATGGCTTTGGCGGCATCTGTGGAGAAAACTAAATAATCCGGGTGTTTTTGAGTCATCGACGGTTTTAACTGAACAATATTCGGATGCAAAGGTTTATTGTATTTCATTAAAGGGAAAACGCGACGTTAATTGGCAAGGTCCCCATGGCGCTACTACGGTGTTAAGAGCCAGATCGGAGAAACAAATTACGCTTACATTATGATACGATAAGAGAGCTGGAATTTCTAGAAATGAATCGTTGAGGAACTCTGGAGTATTGGAAAAAAGTGTTATTTGTAAGGAAAAGAACAATTACAAGAAAAAAGGGCGAACGTCTCGCGCCGACTGTAAAAGTCTAAAATATTTTAACCCATATGTTCCCAAGCAAGCTTACACACCACCGCAGATTTGAATAAAAATTATAGCAGTTAATAGTCACCTGAATAATAGAATATATATACATATATAAGAAAAAGGTTTCAGTTTATAATATTTCCGTTTTAGTACCGTTCCAAAGTGTGAAAAGCTGGAGAACATTTCTGGTATAAAACAACATTGCACTTTTTACATTTTACGGTAGTAATATTCTTACGGCACCGTACCACAACGGCTTTATTTATTAATTTTTACTGTATGTCTTACCATCTAATCTTATACTAGAAGGAACTCGTTTTATAACAGCTAGAGAAGATCTCGGGAGAGATTATTAGCAGTCGAGGCAGAGCTTACAGGTAAAATTTTTGTCAAAAGATATGTTGTTACGGTGTATCTTGTGAAAGTTAAAAAATTAATGGACGTCATTCTGTGCGACTGGAGATAATTTATATAATTGGAGAGCGTTGTTCACACGAAAACATTGATTGAGAACATAAGTAGCAGCTGCCAGTACCATCTTTTCAGACGAATGGAAATCCGGTAACACCCCACGTTTTCATCTAATCGATCTACTCCACGCAAGCATCTGTCGTAATTTACGATACATCGAGGTTGATCAACATCCTCCTTTTTTTTTTTTTGCCTATCACAGTAACGTTTGACCCTTCCGATAGGCTCCACACTAACAATATTGTTATCGTTGTATCGAACGAGGGTAATATCGGACAAACTATCTGTGATCTGATTGTAGGATCCTCTTGTTGTCTTCTTCATATTTCAAAAAGGCTTTTTCTACTCAATTTGCCCTGATTGTTCGCGTTGTATCGGGGCCTAATTTCTTTATTTCATCCAACAAAGGTAAAGAGGTGAAATGCAATTATCCATGTAAAAGCTGTACGTTCCCCTGCGGGAGTTTTGATATAAGATCTAAAACCACAGAAGCGCCGACACCAAGTTGTGGGTATTTCTTGTGCTCTCTCTTCTTGACAAAGCATTCTGCAGATCGAGTAACCGAGATCGGTACAAAGAGACCAATTTTTAAAATCGAATCTAATAGGCTTTCCGTGAATGTGTTGTTTAGCTCTAGTTCAAGTTTCGACCACCTGGGTAATATTTTAACCACCTGTTGTTGCATAGATCCCACAAAGGACGAACTTTGGAAAACGTATCCTCCGCAGTCAGATATTGTCAGCAAGGTGAAAATATCGCAACAGCTCTTCAAATATATTTCGAGGCATAGCGAAGCTAGGTCTTGAAAATTGCAATAGACACTTTGCTCCCAATAGATTCGGTCTCTTGCAACACTATCAAAACCTGACAACAATAGAATGCCAATAAAACGCTTTATTTCTTCACTGGTAACTCTACGATTTCCTTTCTGAACGGTGTTTTTTTCTGTTTCAAAGCGAACTAGTTCAAAAACTTCGGCATCAAAGGAAAGTTCGAAAAACTGTTTAGAATTTTTGAGATTTTCTAGAAAATTAGGTGGCTCTGAAACTTTTTCTGATTTTTCAGAAATATCTGTTCGTCCCCGTTTTCTTGTTACTAGGAGCCTTATTTGGGGAGGGGGGGGGGGATAGTGGATCTAAATTAGGTGATGTGCTAATTGGTTCAATATATATTCATTTACGAGTTAGCCATGCGAGATATCTTCAATTAAATCTAATCCTATTTGGGATGATACTGTGGCCCGAAATTCGGACTTCGCTAATAACCGGTGTCTTGATAAATTGTTTATATTAGCAGACTCCTCATCACTAGTCATCTTCATCACTTTTATCATAGTTTTCCCCGATGGTGTTATGTATATTTCCGCAGGCAAAACGTTATCCTAGATGCGAAATAATATCATTTACCGACAACCTGAAAGAAAATAAATGAAATAATTTAATAAAACTAGTCCCACTTCTACTTACATTTTACACTGGTATATTGTCACCCACTGTTCCAATAACGGAACGGTATAATTAAATCAACTCAAAATACACGAATACCGACAACTTTTATTTTATTATATAAAAATCTTATAAATGAACCCTATGATGATAAAATTTAAGAATTATTATTATTATCTCATAGCATTACGATAAATAAAAATTATTTACACTCTGCGACGAGGCATATCTTTAATAAATTCTTCAGTAAACAATACGAAACCAAAACACAATAAAACTTCCACTTCAAAGCTGAAAAAAAATTGATTTGATAGTTGATTACTTTAACGTTGTCACAACTTAAAACTAATTAAAGCTGCGTTCACATACAAAAAAATAAAAATTAAAAAAGTAACCGATCGAAAAATGGAACACTAATATGAGTGGAAGGATAACTAACAAGGTACACATACTAACTGGCCGGAGAGTTTATAGTACGAAGAGCCGTATAGTGTATTGAGTTAAGGGATTTAAGAAAGGAAGAGCTAAATGATGAGAACGCTTTTAGAAAGGATTAATTTGTATACATATATACGGAAAGAAGAGTTTTCAGTAGAAATTTGTGACATTTTAAGATTAGCTATATGGGACGCCAAGATAATTTGTGATCAAACAGTAGTTCAAGAAACTTAGAGGTGGGGTGGAAATAGTTTTTAAGATTTAAGGAGATGCTAGGAGCGGTCTGACGACCGATATAGAAATAAACACAGATTTGATGGAGAAAAGAAGACAAGTGCGCTATTACACCAGGATTGAATTTCTGTAGAATTTTTTCAGTATCCGTTGAAAAATAGGGAGATAGGGGAATATTTAACTTTGTCAAAATAATGCCGGGAAATAACAGGCGGAATGATACATTTATATCACTGATACAGAAAATAAACAAGGTTGCATTAAACGGGCAAAGTCTTGTGGTAAGCCATTTTCAGTTCGAACAGTTATCGATGTATGTTGACACGAAACGTTCTATTTGTTTAAAAATTATTCAAATAACTGACGATATTCTCAATTGTGCCAGCTATCAGTTTAAATAATATACCGCACCGCCGTATTCTATAAAATGCCTTTTCTTTCATCGAAAAAGACGGACTATACACATGTTGGCGTCGGTGATGTGCTATTAATATTTAGCTCCGTAGGCTCAACAAGTGAAACTAACTGTGGGCATAGGCGTACCGAGCGGGGGGATTCGGGGGGTTACCCCCCACCCCCACCCCGAAATGGATTTTGACGTTGCTGTATTGTCGCTTTACGGTCGTAAAATGTCTTGGTACCAGGCATTCTGACAGTACAACTAACTATGTATTACTGTAAATTATTCTCAAAATGAAAACGAACAGAAATAATTCTAATCCTTACGCATTTAAAGAGATTATAAATAAAATATAATTACTAAGTAAAATCCTTTTTTCTGTCAAGTGTTTTTTTTTTAACGGATCGACCCCTCCCCCCCCAACACTGGCTTGGGTACGCATATGACTCTGTGGGATATATTTTCAGCCTGTGACGAGGATAAAAGATTGTTTCGCTCAAGAAAGAAAAGGAAGCGTCGATTAACTATTTTCATCAGAGTTTTTGCAATGACATGTAGCAGGAACATGGGCTAATCAGTTTTGTAGGAAAAGAAGATCTTTATTTTATTTCAGGATAGGAATCAAGGCCGTGTCCACGGGGTGGGTTTTAGGGGTTAACCCCCCCCATGAGAACTGAAGTAGCTTAGGTACTTCATTAATATTTTATGCAAAATATTTTGTTATGAGTATAATCAATAATATATGTAATTTTTATTAATGTTTATACAGTAATTCGTTTATTTAAATTATTAATATATAAATCAAAATTATGGAAATTATTAATATCATGAATATTAGTGAAAAATGTATTTTTATTTATAAAATAAATATGCGAAGAAAATTTTCACCCCCCCCCCCCTTCCAAAATTCTGGACACGAGCCTGATAGGAATAACCGCTGCTAATTTCCGCGGTTCTACGATGGAACCGGAAGATCAGACTTGATTGTAAATACGTAAAAGGAAGATTTTATCGGAGGAACGGAAATATTTTAACATAAACGGATGAATAGCATAGCGTTTGGATACTCTGTTTACCGTATGATATTTAGTTCGAACATGGTGAATTGACAATTTTAGGGAAGTGAAGAGCATCAGAGATCATAGTTATTGGTTTTTGTTGCATGAAATACTTTTTTTGGAATAAGACATCGGGGAAACGACGGCTTCATAGAAAAATAATTTGTATAAAATGTATTTTTACAAAAAATAAATACTGACTTCAACAAGGTTTATTATAAAAATGCACTAGAAAGTAAAGAGTAATTGAATAAGAATGCACTAAAAAGTAAAAAATAATTACTCCGGATAAAAAATATATATCAGAGTGATAAACCCTTAAAGGTGATATCGTAATTTTTATATAATATTAATAGCTTAATTAGAGTTGGCATCAAATTCTTATTACAATATCTAGGAACAATTTAATACAGTTTTTTTAAATTATTATTTTAATATGAATTTGATGCCGACTCTAATTAAGCTATTAATATTATATAAAAATTATCAGTGTTGTATAAGAAAAACGATATCACCACTTAAGTGTTATATCACTCTGATATATATTTTTCATCGGGAGTAATTATTTTTTACTTTTTAGCGCATTCTTATTCAATTACTCTTTACTTTCTGCTGCATTTTTATAATAAACCTTGTTGAAGTCAGTATTTATTTTTTGTAAAAATACATTTTATACAAATTATTTTTCTATGAAGTCGTCGTTTCCCCGGTGTCTTATTCCAAAAAAAAGTATTCCATGCAACAACAACCAATAACTATGATCTCTGACGCTCTTCACTTCCCTAAAATTGTCAACTCACCATGATATACACATATTTTTTATCGAATAATTAATTTTTATAACAAACCTTGAAATCGGTATTTTTTTTTTTGTAAAAAAAAACATTTTATTATAATTCAGCAGAACGGTAATGGAATATTTTTCAATTATTATTATCACCTATTGTATTTCTTATCATTCGTTTATCTATAACGCTTTGTTGTTTCGTTAATTCGACTAAGTGCGTCGCTTATTGCGACTCGATCTTATCTAGATCGATGCGCACCGTGTAATGTCTTCAAAAAAAATAAATATTAAAAAAAAACAAAAAACGAAACTAAATCTAACCCGACGGTGAAACCAATCATGAAACGCGTCCAAAAAGACTTCAACTTTCCAAAGCTTCAATTTCCCGCATTATTAAGAATAACTCAAAAATTACTGGTCAGATCTTGATCAAATTTAAATGGGACCACATGAGAAGCACCGGCTTTCAAATAGAAGAAAAATGATCAAAATCAGTTCACCTAGAAAAAAGTTCTGAGGTAACACACATAAAAAAAAAAAAGTAAATAAAAAAAAAAATACAATCGGATTGAGAACCTCCTCCTTTTTTTGAAGTCGGTTAAAAAACAAACGTAACCTCTGAAAAGTCAGATATTATGGTACAATTTTTATTTAAAAGAAGGACGTTTTAATGACTTAACTTTGGAGATGTTCAAATTTCAGAGATAGAAAAGCTATATTAAAATTACGCAAAAACTAAATAATAGTGATATAGAACAGAAGCAGTGATAAAAACGGGGGAGTACGGTAGGTATGCTGCTTATCACCGCCATTACTTAATATATGCACAAGAGTAAAACGGAACGAAATTATAACGATCCATCAATAACTTAAACAGACCGTTCCACACAGACGGTAAAATGAAAATCAACGAAGAGAAGTTCGGCTTTCTTCGTGTCCATGGACTTTTTCGCTTGACTCCAAAAACTGTTTTCGGACGGAGTCGAATTCCTAGTTTCGGCAGGATAAGTAGGCGCTAGCTTGAATTTGTGGTGAAAGTTCTTCAATTTTTGGAAAAAGCGATTAGTCGCCTTCGCTTTAATCATAGTCTCCTTTCTGCATCATTTTCTCCGGTTTCGTCTGCTTTTACTCAGTTTTATCCTCTTTTCAATCCCTTTCTAATTACTTTCTTTATAACCACGATATCATATACTATTTGAATGTCCGGCCTTTCCTAATGGACCATCGTCCTTCTACTCTCTTCTCTATTAAAACTCGGCATCCCTACTCCCCTTATCGACGCTTCTTACATTCTCGCGTTTTATTTTCCGTTATTCCTGCCTGTTTGAATTATTTTTGTCCTCTATCCTTAAACGCTTAAGAATGTAACTTTATTTTCTCTTTCTACCACTTTTTCTTGGGCTAATATCCTCGTTGACAAACCTACAATAAAAATACGAAAAAAAAATAAAGAAAATAAAGAAAAAAAAGTAAGTCTGAAATTATTTGGTTTTGTCGCTTAACAAAAAACGAGCGATACACTCATTTCAGAAAAGACCTCATCCAAATAAACACTAGAAAACAATTTATTAAACGTTTCATCCGCTGCACTTGCGAAAGATGGGCTGTTTTGGAAAAGGGAAACGAGTTTTGGGACGTGAGGCTAACGTAGAGAACGCTACCAATTAAATGGACCGATAAAATTACGAACAACCAGGTACTAAATGTGATAAATCGAAAACGGCAAAAGACACACTAACATCGAACATATTACAGCATTCCACATGGATTACCAGTTTAATAGAAGGAAAAATGCTGAAAAAGTTACCAAATGGAAAATTTCGTACCAGATTTATGGATGCCAGAAGGGGAAAAAAATTGCTGGCGGAAATCAAGGCTAAGCCACACCGTGCGAACTCTTAACATTACCACGCTACCTACCAACCTACGCGGTGAGACAAAAAAACAAAAATCCATTGTATAGTAGTGTGTTGCAGTGTTAAAATTAGGACGCGCAGTGATTCTTTTTTCATTCTTTCAACTAACTGCTGCGATTTAAACGGATTTACAGTATTAATAACAATAAAACTAATCTTCATTCTTCATCCGGTTCCTTTCTCTCGCTCTACATTATTCTATTACGCCTTTATTTGATTAAAGTTCATATTTGATACGAATTCTCTGAACGACCGCTAACCGGATCGCTTTCTGTTTCATTGCGGGCATTATTAAGATTTCTTTTAAATTATTTCTTTTTTATTACGAATAATGACAATACAATAAATGCAAAAAAGTATTTCCTCTCGCTAAGGACGAACGAGACGATTTCTTTGACAAACGACCGGATCAGAAAAGAAACACGAAAAAATCAAAAAAAATAACATATATTATCAATTTTGTTTCACTAACTAGTTAACGACGATATATATAAAAAAAAAAACAAAAAAAAACGATGACATTATATCAACAAACACGGACTAAATAAATCAAAAAAATTTTTAATAATTTTTAATTTTTTAAGTAGCGATTATGGAAACTTCTAATGTGCACCGAGCAAAACAAAAATGCATTAAATTACAATTAACTATTTCGGCAAACCACCTCGACAACACGGGATTTTTACAACAGTTTCTCGCTGCTGAACACCGCTCGATCTGATCATCGGCGTATCGCTGCGGATAAACTAAAGTCGATGTCCAGGATAAACGAAATAAACAAAAAGCCATGCGAATTAATTCATAACTCGGACATCGTCATAAGATCGCGGTAGACATAGGGAATCCGTATCAATAATTAAGTGTTCATCTCTTTTAACTGGACGTTCTGCTTTCTATTCCAATTTGCCGCGAATTGGTATTCCTACTCCGTATTGTGCCTCCTATATCCTGTCTTTTCCTTCTGCACATATCGTTCCCATTGTTTTTTCCTTCCTACTACTAGAAATGTCTGACCTCATCAAAATATAACTGATTCACTTCCCTTTCTAATTGTTTCCGAGTGAAGGCCCCTGGATGATGATCCTAATAAAAAAAAAAAAAAAAAAAAAAAAACTTTGAATTTGGACACTTGGCACGCCAAAAGCTTGAAATTTATGAAAAATTTTTTTTTGTTCTCGGGCATGTGTTATGTTGGTGAACAAATCAGTTTTTGTCGGGAACAAAATTGTATCTCATCTCCTTAACGGGTATATATCATTTTGAAATAAATTTCTTATCGCATAATTAGTTTTTTCCTTTTTAATGCATTTTTATTAAATTATTATTTATCGCTTTTTAGTGCGTTTTTATTAAGGTTTTATAACAAAACCTTGAAGTCGGTATTTTTTTTTTTAAAAAAAAAAACATTTTATTTTAAAAAATTTTTAGCATTATACTTGAATTTTTTTCTTGGTAAAAATCAAATTTTTTGTCACGTTACTCTCTCCATATTTAAGCTTAAAAAAAAAAAAAAAAATCGATTTCTCTAGTTTAAACTGCTTTTGTACGGAAAAACGCCAAAGTTGTATTCCCATGGTAATTTGGCAAATTTATAGTATTTTAAATCAATCGCCTCTGTTATACTAATAAAAAATATGAAGAAAAAAAAAATTATCTAAAGCGGTCACATTTTTTCACCTTTTTTGACAAATACTCATTTTATATTCGTCGATTTTCACTAGTACTCACATGGTCTGAATGGTACGCTATCTAATAGACAAAGAATCAGTAAAATCGGTCCATATGGATATAAGTTATGCACGAACAATTATTATAACAAAAAATAAAAAAAAAAAACAAAAAACGAGACGAACGTGTAACATCGTTCTTTTTGTAAGTCGGTAACGAAGATACGTTACTTATGTAATTTTGCAAATTGACAGCATTTTAAGCCAGTCGCATTTGTCATACTAATAAAAAATAATAACGAAAAAAAAAAAAATCTAAACAGGCCACGTTTTTTTACGTTTTTTTACGTTTTTTAACGAATACTCAGTTTATGTTTACCGATTTTCATCTCTTTCGAATGGAAAAAGGATCAGTAAAATGGGACCATATGAATAATATGAGTTATGCGCGAATAAACATCCAAAAAAAAAAAAAAAAAAAACGTATAACCTCCTTCTTTAATGGAAGCCGGTAAACATAAGAATTCAATTCATAAAAACTGATGTAAGAAAGTTTATAGAAATCATATTGAAATGATTTTTTTTCAGGTAATTAAATTCTCTATTCGTACGTCGTATACGGACATGGAAAATTATTGAAAAAAGTATATTTTTCGATTATTTTTACAACGATCTGAAAATCATTTTTTTTTCTTCTTAAAATTAATTTGTGATCTTAAAAATTATTTTTAGAAAATTCTTTGCAAGTTTAATACACTTTTTCCAATGGTTAGCAATACCATTTATCGTTTAAAGCCCTTATTTTTACAAATTTCACTTTAATCCGAAAGTGGGCGGACATTTTTGCGGTGATTTTTCTTAAAAATTGAAATATATTCTCCATTTTTCCCGTGGTTCCGAACGAGCCACTCTATTATATGTATGTGCGGGTATGTATGGTTTTTATATACATATATACATTTACCTATATATGGTATATTTACTTCGTACGAAACAATTTTAGTGATTTATTTATACTGTTATACGCTGTAGTTTATTGAAAACATCCGATCATTAAGTTAAACCATAAAGTTAAAAACAGAATCGTGTTACGTCCTCGATAAACTGCAGCTAGTGGCAATAAATAAATTTAATCAAATTTTTCATGCCACGTAACTTGTTGAAGAAAAGCCTCCTTGAATTGCATTTCAATTATTTCACTCGAGCTGAAAATTAAATTTTTGGATTATCATCGTGAAAGTTATTATTTGTTTTTTCGGATAAATTTATAGGTTTTATTTTTTCATGATTGTGTACACTTTCATGTAGAAAGAAAATTTTTTAATTTGTGCTTTAGAATTGATTAATAAAAGTTAAATAAAAAAAAAAATTATAATCGATAATGAAATAATATATTTTACGGTGAAATATACCACCTTAAGGTGATATTACGACAATTCTTATACAGCGTTGATACTTATTAGAGTAGGCACAGAAATCACAAATGACAATATCTAGTAATTGGTATTGCAATTTATGATTTCATTCGACTCTAATCAATATTAACAGGACTAGATTACAGCCAACTGCCGCTGTGGGCTCAGTAATTTCTGCCGCCCTTGGAATAATTTATAAATTAAGTAATAGAAATTATAATCGAGTAACTGAAGTAAGAAAGGACATAAAAGTTAAAAATTAATTTTCAATTGAAAGTTAAAAAAGTTTTCAATTAAAAAATTTCACACATTTTTAAAACATGCCTAAACTTTATTATAATTCTATACATACATTATTCTTTCATGCGTCAATTAAAGTTTACATGTTTTACGACACAATTTTAAAGATGCAAAAATTCATTTATTATATCATCAAAGTTTAAATTCTTTACTAACTGTTGTTCAATAAATAAAACAGATAAATCATTTAACTCTTTTGGTAAGGCATTGTTAATCTGAAAAAATTTTTAGTTCTTTTCATTGTAAGAAAGGAGCGTCCTGCTGAGAAAATTTTATTCAGCGCTAATCTTTCTTTGTTTTTTCCCATCATGTTATCACGTTATTGTAATTGTGTTTTTTGTAGTGTTGTTAGAGTGGGTTTTTCCAGTTATATTTTGACTTTTTACGTATCATTTGTCTATAATCATTTGGAAATTTTACCTAAATCAATGTATTCCCATTTTAACTTTTCTGTACATTAATGCAAGTTAAAAAATGATTTTATCACATTCCTCTGCTACCCTGCTGCGATTAAAACGCCATAATATGTAACGATATTTCGTAAATTTTAAGTATTTTTCAAAAGAAAAAACTTTTCAATCTCATGCAAAGCCGCCTTTCGAATTTTGCCGCTGTAGGCTGTAGCCTATTTAAGTCCGTGGTGTAAATCCATGACTGAGTATTAATATTGTATAAGAATCACATCATCTTAAGGGTACATTTCATCGTAAAATATATTATTTCATTATCGAATAATTAGTTTTTACTTTTCAGCGCATTTTTATTACATTTTTATAGTAAATCTTGAAGTCAGTACTTTTTTTTTTTAACATTTCACAATTTTTAGCGTAATATTTAGATTCTTTAATTATTGTTATTATGGGAGCGGGGGGCAAAAACGAAACAAAAAACGGCACTTTCGGCTGCTCATCGCGGGCGCTTAACAGAATGTAACCCGAGATTTTGAATATAAGTTTGCAGCGTTGGTAATCGGACGGAAAAATTTCGACTGTGCGATTAGAGTACAATCAGTCGGTCGTGATGAAAATTATTTATGTTTACATTACACTCAACCGAATCGTAACAGAATTTTTAATATATGTAGAAGTTAGTAATAATAATATATTCTAATTATCGAAGTTTCTAAAACAAAACATATTTCGAATTTTACATTAAGAAGCGCGTACATCAGTTTTTTCAGAAGTCTCAAAACTTACAGAGGTTTTTTTTTTTTTTTTTTTTTTTAATTAAATAACATATGGAGAACCCACAAGGCAACCGCCCGTCTGTAGGTTCTCATCACAGTTACAACGTTTATTTCTAATAAAGTTACAATCGATCATATACAATTAACCGCTTAACTAACAAATGTGTCACAAAACAAACGTAAAAATAAACGTAATATAAATTTCCACTAAAAATAACAGCATAACGCATAATTCAAAATCTAAACAAAACAAGGCAAAACATAATAGCAATTCGTATAGAAACTCAATGCAAGAAATATGTAAAATAAAAAATATATATATATATATATATATATATATATATATATATATATATAAATAACTGGGAAAAGATAAAAACAAAAAAAAAACAAAAAATCACTTATCACATACTCCTTCCACCTCTTTTAGTTGCAATCATTGTAGTTGCTCAACAGCCAATTTTTAATTTCTAAGAAGCAATTTTTTTTATTCTTTATTTTTATAATATCCGTCGGAATTTTCCCTAACAAGTCAATCAGTACAGCATCCTTTGTTTTATCAATATAATTATTTATACTTTTAGGCTTAATATATGTAATTTTTGACGAAGCTCTAGTTATCTTCACTATATTCCTAGTCTTAAGGTCGGGAGGGTTCAGCTTATAATCATATAAAATAAATAAATAATACCTTAGTTTAGCCGGTAATTCTTCCATTTCCTTCCACCAATTAAGATTACTACCCCTTCTTTGACATAAATCCTTTCTTACTATGAGTTTTAAGCTTTTTTTATGAATAGCATTTATTTTTTTATGTTCAGATTTCTTTGCTCCTCCCCATGCTTGTATAGCGTAAGAGATATCCTTGATGTTATCAGAGCATTATAATATGGTTTTAGAATTTTTGGCGGTAACAATGGCCTAAGTCTATAAATCGCTGGTAAGGATTGCCTGATCTTTTTAATTAGTTCCAATATATGCTGTTTCCAACTTACCGTATTATCAATCGTTACCCCTAAGTATTTGATTTTTTGCACATTTTGTAACATCATACAATCATCACTACAATAATTAGAGTTATTCGCATGACTACAATTGTGACATTTGATTAGAACTTTTGGAATGAAAGTCCTGTAACGGCTCGGTGTTTTTTTTTTTTTTTTTTGCATACCGACTCATAGGTCATCAACGCAAGTGATCATTAGTTATTTTAAGTGTCCTAGATAACGGCGCATCCCAACAGATGAAGCCGCTAGTCATAGATTAGTTTTCCATTTTTTTTTTTTTTTTTTTTGAGCGTTTTGGTATTATCTTTAATATTAATAATGAGCGGTAAGCGCATCTCTGCATTGTTTTTTCTTTAGTCGTCTGACGGGATTGTCAGGAAGACCGGTAGTTTTCATACGCGATATTAATGGGTTTAAATTATAGCTGAATGCCGCATGCATTTTGGTATATTGCTGCTTGTATATCGCCAACACTGAAGGAACGTTGAGATCATTCTCGATTATAGTATTACGAACATAATAAGCAGTATCTTCGACTGGAACGACTGTATTTTTTTGAGATGCGTTTTTGCGGCTGATCCATATATTTCTAAACCGTATTTCCAGACAGGAGCTATGATGGTGTTATACAATAACATTTTATTGTTCAGACTGAGTTTGGATTTTCTTCCTATTAGTGGATATAATTGTCTCAGTAGCGACTTCAATTTTTTCTTTGTATTAATTACATGCAGATTCCATACTAAGCGTTTGTCAAAGGTTAATCCCAAATATTTAACTGATTGTATCTGCGGTATTTTACAGCTGTTATAAGTAACTGGAGGACATGTTTCTTGGTTATTTGTGAACGTGATATGTGAAGATTTTTGTTCATTAATTTCGATCCTCCAGTTGAGAGCCCAATTTTGTAGTAATGATAAATGATGTTGAATGTACCTTGAAGCTTCATGACGATCTTCGTGCGCAGCTAGTATAGCAATGTCATCCGCAAATGAAGCTTGTAATGTAAACATTGTAGTCGGTAGGTCAGCTGTATAGATGTTATAAAGAAGCGGGCCAAGAACGCTCCCTTGAGGTACCGATGCTAATATCTGACGCTCGCTGGACAAGACGCCATTTATTTTTATTTGAAATGATCTACCGCTTAAATAAGACCTCAGCAGATGATATATTTCAATCGGGAAAATCTTCTGGGCTTTGTATAGCAAACCGTCGTGCCAAACACGATCAAAAGCTTTGGCTACATCAAGGAACACTGCCGAGCAATACATTCCACGCTGTAAGACTGACTCAATTGCATCAACGAGCCTGTGACATTGATGAATAGCTGAATGCTTTGGTCTGAACCCGAACTGATGATTTGGAAGATAGGCATTCGCCATATTAAAAAGAAGTGGTTGAATTAATTTTTCGAACACTTTTCCAAATGTATCCAGTAAACTTATCGGTCTATAGGATGAGACATCTGTAACTGGCTTCCCAGGTTTATGGATAAGTATAGTTACCGATTTTTTCCATCTAGTCGGAAAGTACGATAGCCGGAGCATAGAATTGTATATATATAAAAGTAGTAAAGATCCTCTTTTTGGTAGATGCTTCAAGATATCATTTGTTATTCCATCTTCTCCCGGAGCTTTATTATTTCGCAAACTTTTGATGCACGTACGAAGCTGATTTGGTGTAATATATGTGTAATTTTGACAATACTGCATGACGTTATTGTTACACTGTATAACTTCCTGCGTGTGCTGTGGATTTTCCATAGGAGGAGGTTGAAATATATTTTCGAGATAGTCGGCAAAAGTATTAACCTTTTCGTCATCTGTTCTGGCCCACATTGTATTTGTTTTTTTAATATGATAAGATGGAACACATTTCTTTGTTAGTACTTTCGCTGCTTTCCAGATTGAGCCATCGGCATTAGTTAGGGTGGAAAGGTAATGAGTATAACGCTCATTTTTGTAGTGTGCTATGGTTTTCGTTAGTTGGCTGCAAAATTCCCGGTATGTTTGGTAATTTGATGGGTATCTATTATGTTGCCATTTTTTGCGCGCTTTTCTTCTTTTGGCAATTAGCTCACGTATTTCAATGGGCAATATACTGCTAGTGTTAGCACTGGACTTTGCAGGTCGTGTTGATTGCCTAGCGCAATCCTGTATTATATCGGTTAGATAATTAACGGCAGTATCAATATCGTGCTGTGATTTTAGTTTTACATTTAAGTTCACTTGGTTATCTATTATATTCTCAAATTTGTTCCAATCAGTAGATTTATTTGTTAATCGACTTTCTAGTTTTGTATGTAGCGGAATTGTGTCTAGGACTTGTAAGACTGGTACGTGATCAGATGACAAGTCTGCGATTGTACAGCAGTTGTTGTGTAGATTATTTAATCCTTTATTGAAATAAAAGTCTAGCACATCTGGCAGTCGGTTGGTATGCTTTGGCCAGTAGGTAGGTGTAAATGGTGAAACAACATCGAGGCGTAGCCCTCTATTCAGCTGGAAGAGTTGCGCTCCACGTTTATTTGGAACTCTTGATCCCCAGTGAGGGTGTTTTGCGTTGTAGTCACCTCCACAAATGAATTTGCTGCCTTGGCGATGAAATAGTTCCGTGAGTTCCTGATTGGGTATGTAATACCTTGGGTGGCAATAAACCGATGTGACAGTTACTGTTTCATTAAAAGTCGTTTTTATTTTAATTGCAACAGCTTGGTAGGCCTCTGTTCGGCGAACGAAGTGTAGATGATGGTCAATGCTCTTTTTGACGAGTACAGCAACACCTCCCATTGCTGTACCAGAAGGGTGTGTTCCCTGATAGCATCTGTAATTTAGTAACTCAAGGCTCGCTGGATGAACGACATGAGTTTCCGTTAGTAGGGCAATATCGATTCTTTTGGTCTGTAAGAAGTACTGTAGTTCATGTTTCTTCTGTTGAATCCCATTAGCATTCCATAATACTACTGTTAATGAATTTGTACTTGTAGGGCTCAAATTCATAATAATTTGTCCATAAGTTTGGTTAACATGGATATTAATGGTGATAGTAAATTTCGAAATTCATTAAGAAAGGAAGTTAATGTTTCGTTAATTCCTTTTTGTTCGGTTGTATGTTGTGGAGCATTGTTATTGTATACTACTGATGATGCAGACGGAGGAAAAGACGAGGTATATTTTTTAGCAGCATTGGAGTACGAAGTTGATGGTAATTGCTTATGGATGGGTGGAAACGTGCTGGTGTCCGCCAAATTAAATGATGAAGCTTCGAGAGTTCTACTTATTGCACTCTGTTTAAATTTTTTACTATATTCTTGTTGGTAATATTCACATCCTTTATAGTTGGCAGGGTGTTCGCCACGACAGAAAAGACATATCGGTTTTTCTTCGGATGTTTTAGGACAGTCAGCGGTTATGTGTTTACCGCTACATTTCACACATCGAGGTGGAAGATTACAATAAGTTTTCGTGTGTCCAAAATTTTGACAACGCATGCACTGGAGTAATTGCCTAATTACTCGCGGTTCTTCAATTATTACGACTGTATGTAATAAATGTTTTAATTTAAAAATTTCTGAATTTTTTGAAGATTTGTTGAGATCTACAAAGAACATCGGTAGCGGAGATTTTGTTCTTCTGCTTATTATGTTGGATACAGAACGAACAGAGAAACCTAGATTTTGTAATGCTTGCGTGATTTCTTCGCAACTAGTTGTATGATGAAGATTTTTTAAAATGACACGAAAAGCTCTATCTTCTGATAGTTGAAAAGTATAAAATTTGTATTGATTTTGTTGGAGGGCTTTTGTCAGTGCGCGATAACAAGCTGGCGAGCTTGGTTTTATAGTAATACCGGTGTTTGTTGATTTCAATGTAAATTTGACATTTGTCAAACTTATTAAAGACTTGGTGAATGCTGTATAATTTTTAACGTCTTTTACTAAAATCGGCGGAGGCGTCGTAAATTTGTTAGTCGGTGGCGATGAGTTTCGTTTCTGTTTATCGTTACCATCAGCGTTGTTCGATGTCTGGTTATCGAGTGGCATCGCGTTTGCATCTGCTGTTTCATTATCTCCGTCTGTGTTTTCGTGGTTGTCGTCATCGTTTAAGTACATAAACGGTTGATACCGATTTCTGGTTTTTAGCTTCGGAGCCGTTGAGCGTTTAAATTCACTCGATGTATGCGGCGGCGAGGAAGGAGAAGGACGTTTTCGTCTAACTAACTGCCAGGTATTGTTGGCCTTGTCTACATTGCGTAGAGTTATAACGTTGTCATTGTTAGTATCATTTTTGTTAAATGACGGAACAAGCATGTTAGTAGTAATAATTGAATCGATCTTACCGGCATTTAGCGATGAGAGTTGGTTACTGGTGTTAGTGGTACTGGTCGAAAGATCTGAGCGTTCGTTATTTATCGCTTGGGCGGGTAAACCCGGACCATTCGAACTTAACATTACCCGGCGAGATCCCGGCGCCGAACGAGAAAACGACGATAAACAATCGAACTAATAATTATTATACGATAGGAATAATAAAAGAACGCAGTGTAACACGTCTAAATCTCTCGGTTATATCACATCCAATCCTCGGTGTTCTTACTAGGGTGGTTCAAATATAAACCGGAATTTTTAAATAAACGCGCGAAAAATTTATTGTGGAAAAAGCAATTGCACTGGCAGTTAGACCGGTTTGTTACGAAGCGTGTAGAGCAATTAGAACCGCGTAAGCTCACTTTTTAGTGTAGTTAGAGCCATGAGTGAAAAAGAAGTACCAGTGTCTGTTGCGCAACGCATCATTATTCGTTTTTTAGTCAAAGACGACGTAAAATCCGTGGAAATTTACCGAAAATTACGCGAACAGTTCGGGGATGAGTGTCTCTCCAAAACTCAAGTGTACGAGTGGTGTTCCGCGTTTCGAAAAGGACGTGAAGTGGTGTCAAACATAGCACATGCGCGGCGCCAAAAAAACAGCATTACAGATGAACACGTCAAAGCCATCGAACAACTCATTTTGGCTGACCGACGCGTCCGTGTACGCGATATGACCGACGAATTGGGCATCAGCATAGGTAGTATTGAGACAATAATTCATGATCGGCTAGGTTATCGCAAAATTGCAGCCAGATGGGTGCCAAGACTTCTGAATTTTGAACAGAAATTCACTCGTTGGGAAGTTTGTACGCGTCTCCTGCAGCGGTATGAAGAGGAATGAAAGAATTTATTGCGGCGAATATTCACCACGGACGAAACTTGGGTACACTACTCTATACGCCGGAGAGTAAACGCTCGTCTATGGAGTGGCGGAAGAAAAAAGAGGGAGCGCCAGTCAAAGCGAAGGTTACACAGTCAGCTGGGAAGGTGTTGTGTACCGTGTTTTGGGACATGAAGGGAGTGATCGCAGTCGATTTCCTAACTGAACAACGTACTGTGACGGCGCAGTATTACAGTAACCTCCTAAAAAACACAGTCAAACCGGCCTATCGAACAAAAAGGCGCGAAATTCCGATCCGTAGTGCGATACTGCTTCAAGACAACGCCAGGCCACATACCATTCGGCTCATGATGGAGACATTGGCCGAATTGGGCTAGGAAACACTTGAACATCCTCCTTACAGTCCAGATTTGTCGCCTTGTGATTATTATTTGTTTGGCCCGTTGAAAGAAGCACTTGGTGGACAACGTTTCGACAGCAACGATGAGGTGGAATCGTTCGTGTGCAAATGGCTATGTGACAAGCCGCGAGATTTTTACGAAAAAGGAATAAAAAAATTGCCGGAGAGGTGGAAAAAGTGTGTAGCGTGCGAGGGGGGTTATCTCGAAAAATTGTAAAAAATATGAACACTGTAAGTATAAAATAAAAATTTTTATGACGAAATTCCGGTTTATATTTGAACCACCCTCGTATATACATCATTTTGGATTTATCCGTATTAATCGAAAAGCCTCGACTATGCGCCCAAATTACAAAAGAGTTTAAATCTTTTTGCAGTAAGTTTTCCGCTTTTTGTATATCAGAATTTTCCATCACCAACGCAATATCATCAGCGAAAGCAAATATTTTCGCGTATTTTATATATCTATAGAGTGAATTTGTATATATCAGAAATAATAAAGGTGCCAGTATTGTTCCTTGTCCTACGCCCGCGGTTAAATCCCCCTCGGTACTGAAACTATCATTTATTTTTACCCTTAACTTCCGATTTTTTAAATAGTCCGCAAACCACTTGTTTTGATTGTTAGCAATGCCGATGTTCCGCAGTTCACTTATTAATTTATCATGGCTGACAGTATCAAAAGCTTTATAAAGATCGATGAAAATCACTAGAAATTGATTACCTTTGGCTAGACCTTCGTATATATTGTTAACGAAAATTTTTAGCAACTCTGCTGTCGATTTCTTTTTCCTGAAGCCAAATTGCAGTGGGTATAGAATTTCATTTCTCTCTAGGTAATCTCTTAAATGGTTGGCAATATAGTGTTCCACTATTTTAGCAATTACCGAGATGATAGTAATTGGCCTATATAGTTAGAGCAATCAATACAGTTCCCTTTTTTGTATATTGGCCGCACTATGCCTACTTTAAGCAAGTCTGGCACTTTCCCTCTTTTAACTGATTGATTTATTAAATTAACTAATAAAGGTCCTATCGATCCAATATGCCTTTTAATATCTACAATCCTAATCCCATCGTATCCCGGTGCTTTATTGTCTTTTATTTTATTTACTACTTCTCTAATCTCGTTTTCACTAATTTTCGGAATAAAAAAGGTCACCTTGTTTAAATAGTTAGCTTGTATCTCATTTGTTATTAAATTACATTTATGACAGCATGTAACAGGATTCGATATATATTGGATTAAGAATTTATCTGGAATGTCTTTCGACTTACCAAAATGTTTATTAATGATGTCATCTATTGTACTACTATTACAACCTTTAATAATAGCATTTATTACTCTCCATGTTTTCTTAGTGTTTGTAGCGTCATGTAGAATAAGTGACTTGTAATACTTCCCTTTCGCCTCTCTAATTTCTTTTTTAACATAATTCCTGTATTTAACATATCTAGTTCCATATTTATTATTAGATCTTTGATTCTTCCACTTTTTATAATACCTATCTCTCTCCTTAATTCTTTTTAATATCTCCATATTCATCCATTTTTTTATTGGCAACTCCCGTGTTTTATTTCTCTCAATAAATATAGACAACGAATCCCTATAAAATTCCGTCAGTTTTTTATATATTAAGTCGTATATCTCGTCAGGATCATCTAGAATTGCGTAATCTTTCCATCTAAAATTGCTTATTTTATTGTATAAAAGTTTCTCGTTAATTTTCATGTTAGTATTCCTGTTACCAGAATCCCAAGAGCTATACTGAGTTTCAAAAGCACAGCATATAATATAATGGTCAGATAATGCTGAATTAACCACACTTGACCCCCAAGTATATAATTGCATTTTAATCTAACGAAGTAGTTGTCGATACATGTACTTACTAATTTACTTTTCCTAATCTGCTCTCTGGTTGGTAGGTTAATTAATCCGAAGCCTCCATAACTCGCAACAGTGTTTAAAAATTTCGCAGTCGTTCCAGCGGGACGTAACGTATCAAAATTGAAGTCCCCCACGACTATTAGATCAGTATCTACATCAATGGATTTTAATAGCTTGTCAAATTCTCTAATGAAATCCTTGCTTTGTTTACTTGGCGATCGATACACTGCAATGAGGTGCATTATTTTCCCATCATTAAAGTGAATCGATCCAGATATATAGTCAAAACATTCATTGTCAGATTTACCTAATGTATACTTAAATTTTTGATTCACAAATAAGAGTATTCCTCCATTATATTTCCTCGGTTTACCTAATGCGAATTTCTCAAAACCTTGTATGTTATATAAGTGCAGTTCATAATCCGATATATTTATTTCTGTTAGGACTATCACATCAAACTTACAATTACCTAGTATAGCCTCAAATGCATCCCAATTTTTACGAACACTTCTAATATTTGAGTGCAAAAATTTCATCGGTTGACTATTGTAATTACTGTTTGTTATTGCCTGTCTACAATTTGAAAGATTATTTTTACAGTTCAAGTCCCATTCATCCAAATCTTTATATTTTTTGCATTCAACAAAATCAAATTTATGACCCGCCATCATAAGGTTTTAGAATACAAATTGCTTTACAGTAATTATAAATGACTAAAATTAAATATATACGTATATAAGCGCACTTAAATCTCATATTAACATAAATGCTGCAAATTCTCATTGCTTCTTACGTTTATAGCACGCTCCTTTTCTTCTTTCCTGATGAAGATTTTACCTCTGTTGACCCAAACAAATTTATAATTGAATATTTTTGCTTTTTGTTTTGCTTCATATAGAAGATTTCTGTAAAATCTCGATAAATTTTCATTCACGTAAATTTTTAGAGCACTATTTTCGTTTTTGGTTATGTCTTTATCGTACACTACCGTTTTTTTCCTCATTTCTAAAAATCGATCTGCTAAAGTACGTCCAACTTTAACAATAATCGGTTTCGGTAACTGGGTATTACGCGTCGGTAAACGGTGCGCTGCCACTATGTTATCACGTGTAATATTTACATTCAACTTCTCGCCAATCGCTATAATAATATCGGGTAGCTGTTCATCGGGGTATTCCGAAACACCGTGCAATTCGATGTTATCTCGGCGACCGTATTGTTCAAGTTTATGTACGATACTATACAACTCAGTGATCTGCCCATTCTTCTTAACCAGCTCACCTTTTAAGCTTCTTATTTCGTCTCGCAATGACTTATTAATGTTTACAGTTTCTTCATACTGATTTCCAATGAAATTCATCGAAACTTTCAAGTCCTGTATGTCCTTAGGCAACACATCTATGCCCTGAGCAAAGGACATAGAGGACGATTCTCCATCTGAATCTGTTTGCAGGAGATCCTCTTTTGATGCAGTAATATTGACATTCGGTTTTTTATTTTTATTTTTAGTAGGTGGCTGGTCACTTCCATCACTTGACTCATGCCAACTCTTTCCTTTTAGATTTAATATGAGCGGAGGAACTGATTTTTTGTTGCTTGGCATATTACCGTTTACGCGTTGTCGCTAGAATAGTAAATAATGCTATTAACGGTAACAATATTATCAGAACTGATAAATTCACTCTTACCTTATCATATACTGGTAAACTCTATTACAAACGAACGCAACACTACACAACTTCACTTTGAACAATTAAAATACTAGGTACTGTTTACACAAATCAAATAACAATATAGGTGTTATAATTTCATTGATGTAATTGTATTTATGTGTGAATTTTTTTCATCGTAACACTCCGTCAACCGATGGTTTTAACAACAAATTTTCCGTTGGAAATTACTCTGTATTTTAATGCGTAGGCATTTTTATTTTAAGCTGTATTACAAATATTCGTGTGTAACATTTTCAGAATATTTCTCTTTTCATAATAAAATTAATTTTATCTTCATAATAAAGAAATACATTAATTGCCGACTGATTGTAATCGATCAGTGAAAAATTTTCCGTTCGATTACCAACGCTGCCAAAGTAATACTCAAAATCGGGATACATTCTGTTAAGCATCGCGGGCCATATGAAAATTAAAATTTTTTGTCTTGCTAAAAATCGACAGTTTTAAAAGTGACGACGAGCTTCGTGGAGGTCTTAAACATTCATTATCTTTATTCGAATCTGTATTTATCCCCGTGGTAATTAACGCTGTTAATAGCCTAATTTTTTCAAATTACCTTTCTACGGTAAATTAATTGTATTTCAGTCAATCGCGTCTGTTATATTGATAAAATGCTTTTTTACAAAAAATAAATACCGACACTTCAAGGTTTATTATAAAAATTTAAAAATGCACTAAAAAGTAAAAAATAATTACTCCCGATAAAATATATATATCAGAGTGATATAACACCTTAAGGGTGATATCGTAATTCTTATAGAGTTGGAATTAAATTCATGTTAGGAACAATTTAATCAACATTTAATGCAGTTTTTAATTATTCTTTTAATATGAATTTAATTACAACTCTAATAAGTATTAATGTTGTATAAGAATTACGATATCACCTTAAGTTATATCACTCTGATATATATATTTTATCGGGAGTAATTATTTTTGACTTTTTAGTGCATTTTTAAATTTTTATAATAAACCTCGAAGTGTCGGTATTTATTTTTTGTAAAAAAGCATTTTATTTCGTTACTTTTTAGTGCATTTTTATTCAATTAAATTAAAACATTTATTTCCACGGTAAAAACACCAAAAGCTACATTTCCATGGTAATTTGGCAAATTTATAGTATTTTAAGTCAAAAATCTAATCCGACGGTGAAAACAATCATGAATGAAAAGCATCCAAAAAGCTTCAATCACCCGCATTATAAAGGATAACTCAAAAACTACCGGTCGGACCTTGATCAAATTTAAATGGGACCACATGACAAACACCACCTTTCAAATAAAAGAAGAATCATCAAAATCGGTTCACCTAGAAGAAAGTTCTGTGGTAACACACATAAAAAAAAATAAATAAATAAATAAAAAAAAAAAAAAAAAAAATACAGTCGAATTGAATACCTCCTCCTTTTTTGAAGTCGGTTAATAAAAAATGATCTAAAGAGACCAAACTTTTTTCATGTTTTATGATGACTATTGGTGTTCGGTGATTTTCATGATACTCACACGGTACCACCGCTGCTGAATAGTACACGCTTTCGAATGAAGAAATAAACCTTTAAAATCGGTCCACACGGGTACCATGAGTGAACTTTAATTCGGTAAATAATTATTACCTATCGTTAAGATTATACATAAAGGATTATTTGTTTAAGCAGGGAAAAACGTTGTTTTCTGTAAAATATTTGACTACACTTCCATAACGGTAAATCTTTTTGGCATTAAAAAATCATAGTACTTTACTTAATATCGGATATAACAATTCGCATTTCTTTCAAAGTCATTATAACCGACATTCTCTTACATTTATACGCACGGATGAATCCAGTGGGGTTTTTTTTTTTTGGGAGGGCAATGACGCACCCCGGAACTTAATATAAACTGTTTAAGAATGCGGCAATTTCATAGGAAATAAAATTCTTTTTATTCGCTTTGTGTTTACAGTTATGTCAAAAGTTGCTGCCGAAACATGTTGAAACGGTTCAATTAGTGTCGTATATTTTTAAATTTCAAAATTACGAGATCTATTCTGAACGGGAAACTTCATAAAATAACAATAAGAAAAAAAGTGATCTTATAAAATTTGACTTCGACGTTTGCTTGTTATTCTATGAAAAAAGCTGAGATATGCTTTTATTACAAATGTGCGACACGATGTAAAATACTGACGAGCTGAAAAAAATTATTCTATGCAGTTGGTATTTTTTGTCAGCCTTAAAAGGGGAACTATCACGGTTCACGTCGACGATCCGTTTATCGTTAATATCAATATGTAAATTGTTTTTTCGTTTTTCATTTATTCTTTTCCTTTTAAAAAGCGACATGATCTATAAACAACTTCATTTCGGTGTCTCTGTTGTTTTTTTCTCGTTTTTTATTTCCAAGAAAAGTCCCCATTTAAAATAATAGCTGAAACACCACCGCGTATTCGTTTATTATAAAAAGATTTTAAAATTTTTTTTACAATGTGATGTTCTTTAATGCTGCAATTAGCATTAATCTCATTTTAAAAACAATTAAGAAAACACTGTTGTTTATAATCGGTTATTTTACTTCAGAATTTATCCTTCACGCTTACTTCTGTTTCATTATTTTAAATTACATAAATCATTTTTTGACATATTTGGTTTTATTCCTGAAATATCCCAAAAAAATGTTCTCAGTAAAAATATTAAAAAAAAAAAAAAAATCTCTGCCCCCCCCAAGAATATAAATTGCCACCCCCCGGGAACAGATTCCTGAATTCATCCCTGTTTATACACGTATGCACATACATGTCGGTAGTGACATACGCAGGAGAAAATGTGACGTGTGAATAGGGATTCTCGATGGAGAAACAAGTGAAAGAAGCATGGAGAGGGGATAAAGTTGCCTGTACACTAAAAAAGCCGGTTCTAGCTGAAAATCTTGCAAGCGATGAAAATTCAATGCTTTTACAGAACGTAGAATGATGGTAGTACTGGTAGCAACAACGCGTAAAATATGACGTCAAGTAGAAAATGAAGCACCGTTCGCGCAACTGACGAAACAACATACGAAAACAATAACGTTGAATTCGTCGGCATACGGAGATACAAGTGGAGGAATTTAAAATGCAAGGGATAAATAAACCGCCGGAGGAAGCTGGGGGAGGGAGGGGAGGATAATGAAACCGGAAAAACAAATGGAATGCGTGAATTCGGATCGGAATTAAATTATTCGGCGAGTTCAGAGTTTTTCCGGAATTACGTTTGCGTTAGATTTCTCGTTGGAAAATAAACAAAAACGTTAATTTCGGCCGGTAGCAGCGCGGAGAGGAAAATGACGGGGAACCGAAACTCACAATTCACGCGCGCGACGTCGCTACGTTTGCATGAGCGCAGGTGTGGCGGCGCCCAACGCAGAATATTCGGGCGCAGAAGTTTTGCGAGTTTTTTTCCTTTCGTCTTTGTTTTTCTTGGAGCAAAATTAAAATTGACGGGAAAACGTGTAAAGAGTAGATATGAAAATATTCTCTGTTGCGTTCGTACGAGTGGGTGGCTGAGAAAATAGAAATAAAGCCCTCCCGGTCGTTCAAGAACGCAACACAGATCGAAACAACTCCCACGCCAAATGGAAACTTACCTCGTTCCGCTAGCTTCAACCGTTCCACTAGACGACGGCAAAAAACTATCCTCACCGAATCGGGCCACCGCGTGGGAGGATGAGAAACTGCGCACCACGTTGTTCCGAGTGTGTGCTTATTCAGCGCTAGAAAATTGTCAAAAAGTTGTTCTTCATCTGTTGCTGGAGTGGCTTTTGACTAATATGGCAAAAGATTTTCTCCCGTTGCATGTCTAAACTGGAAAAGGCCGCGCGGGCTACCGAATTCAGTTAGCCGAACCAAGGAAAATTCTACACACTCAGACGCAACATGGAAATTCCGTGTTTTCCGGTGACCGCTTGTTCTGCTGCGGCCGCGGAAAAGTCGAACGACGAGCGACGCGCATCGTGAGGCATAATCCGGGACAACCGCACTGTTTCCATTGATAATTATTATTTCGTTTCGTTTATGTCGGTTCGTCATTGCGAGCGGCAATGCGGACCGACCTAATTTTCGCAACACTTGATTGATTATCGAGAAAAGCCATTTATTCGCCGTTGACCTATTTTTTGTATATCGGGAATTTTGGAGCGGGTCGTCGTTTTTTTTTTTTGTCAAAATTGAAAAAAACTCCTTTTAATACGTAATTATTACTACTAATGTGAACTTGGAAGCTTATACACGTTGATAACGACTTAATAAAATTTATAAAATATCGGATGAACTACGCTAGACACGCGAATAATAATAACTACTAATTGTAAGTAAAGTAAAATAAGTCATTCTTGATAGAGTATAACGGATATTGTGAAGTTAAGCTTTTCATAATGTACTTAAGGGTTGTTCCTAATGGGGATCTGATGAGAATATCGGGGGGCCAGTTCCTTTATACTTTTGGATTATACGCTTTTACTTTCCCCCAGATAATAATTCTCTGGTACCCGATTATTTCAGATTAGGTACAAACTTAGGAGCGATAATGTTCGTAATTTGTTAAATAGGCCATCATTTTAATAATAACACAGGGCAACAAATTTTTTTCTTTTCTTTTCTTTTTTTTTTTTTCTTTTTGGTGCCAGAAAACTTCTGATTCTGGATATATTTGATGAGCTGAATTTAAAAATATTTATCTTTTTTTTTGTAACAGCTCTAGCAGATTAATTGATTTTCATTTTTATAAAAGGCACAAATAATGAAATACTGATGGTATCTTTATAGACCTCTAAACGGAAACGTGATACCTTAAATTAGATTATATTAAGAAATAAAAATTGCCGATAACCGTGTAAAACTTAAGGCCTTTTATTATACCTCTTTTACATCCGCCGATATTATAATACCCGGAATCTGCCACTGCTGTATCCGGTTCAGTTTACAATTACTTACTTATAGTGCCATACTTAATTCCTGAGCGTAGGCGACTACCTATTTGTACATCTCAGCAGTACAGATATAGGTAGTGTACTAGGCAATTGTTTATATGCATTACGAATGTGTACACATGCAAGAGACTACATTCGGAACTGATAGTAGCCGCTTGTTATCGCGCTACCAGTGCAGTCCTGTGTGGGTCTGCTGTGTACTGACCTAACGCGCATATGATGTTGAACGTGGTGGTTTGAGTTACAATTAAGTTTGCGTAATTGTGCTTCCACGTTTTTTGTTATTTGTGTGTGGCGAATACACTTTAAAAGAAAGCAGAAAACCTATTTCTGCCTTTGTGAAACGGTGTTATCTTGCTTATTTCGGCGTTCACTAGGAAAACCAAAATAAAGCTAGGGCTCCATATTTAGTGTGTAAAACATGCGTTGAACATTTGCCACATTGGACAATTGGAAAGAAAAAATGCCTAAAGTTTGGAGCAACAATAGTTTGGAAAGAACCGAGGAACCATTATGATGATTGTTATTTTTGTATGGTAAATATCAACGTCATTAATCGCAACAATAGACACAAATGGAAATGATCTTAATTCAGCATTTGAAGCAGATGCGCAGACAAGCCTCAACGTTCCAATCAACAAGAACTAAACGATCTATTTAGAGACTTGAACCTCTCAAAGAATTCTTCAGAATTACTTGCTTCCAGATTAAAAGAAAATAATCTGATTAAACACACTGGCTACTAACATTACATTTTATCGTAAAAGAGAAACGGATCTGCTGCCATTTTTCTCTCAAGAAAATAACCTGGTATTCTGTAATGATATAAAAATACTCTTTTAGAAGCAACGGGTTTATATACACATCAGACAAATGACGTTTTTTTTTATTGATAGCTCAAAACGTAGTTTAAAATGTGTTCTTTTGAACGACCGTAAGCAATATCTATCGGTCATTCTACCATTTTGAAGGGGGAATACGAAACAATATCACTAGTCCTGAAAAAAATTAAATATGAAAAACATCAGTGGGTGATTTGTGTCGATTTAAAAATGGTAAAAACTTCCGCCTTGGACAGCAAAGTGGAAACACATAATATCCTTGTTTTTTATGTCGTTGGGATAGCAGAGCTGAGGATCAGCATTGGGTTAATCCGTAAAAAACGTCATGGTTCGAGGAAAACAAAACGTAATCAACGAACTCCCTTAGTTGCAAGAGAGAAAATCATATTTCCACCTCTGCATATCGAGTTAGGACTTTTGAAGCAATTTGTGAAGGCGTTAAACCGAGATGGACTTTGCTTTGGGTACTTAATACGTGAATTTCCCGGGATTAGCATGGAAAAACTGTAAACAGGCATATTTGTTGACCCTTAAGTCAGACAGCTTATAAAAGATCCGCAATTTATCGCATCAATGAGCGAGATTGAGTGCTTGGTGCTTATCATTTGTTGACAGTTGTACAAAATTTTTTTGGATGATTATAAAGCAGAAAATTATACAAAATTAGTAGAAACTATGTTTTCTAACTTTAATATTCTCGACTGTAATATGAGCGTAAAACTTCACCACCTCCACAACTACTTAGATCGATTCCGCACAAAACCTCGGTGATTATAGTGAAGAACAGGAGGAAGGATTTCATCAGGACATTAGAACAACGATGGAAGAACGATATCAAGGAAGATGGGATACCCATATGCTGGCTGACTATTGTTGGAGTCTGCAGCAAGAATGTTATACTAAACTTCATGCTAGAAAGTCGTCTTTAATTTTTAGGTGATAAGCCATGAATGTTATGTTTATCTACTTTGTGGAATAAATTCCTCACTTCGTATCCATTGTTTTTAATGAGGTCTTGTAGTAAATACTAATACTTATAACCTGAAATATATATGAGTTAATAAAAAAATCATTTTGTTCTAAAAGAGGTCAATATAGCGTACCTCAAAAACTAGATTTGATAGACTAAATCTAACGGTTGTTTTCGATTCTACAACCAAAAATTACTTAGAAATAGTTGAAAAACAGCAGGCACCAAAATGTGTTTTGAGATGATAATAATAAAAGTTCTGCCTAGTTAATGTTGTTTCAATTGTTTACGTAATGTAATGTATGTCAGGCAAAAGAAAACAGGCGTGTGGGTGGGGAGATGTTCTCTTAGTAATTACGAAGAAGGTTGTTCAACAACCGATTTATTGCAGAGTGCCATCTATGCGTGTAAGGTAAAGCAATTGTTTTAAGTGTATTTAAAACGGTGGCTGTATATGCCGTTTAGTCGAGCGAAACTTATTTCTGTTAAATCACTACAGACAGACCGGGAAACTCCTGTTCATCGTGAAGAACATTTTTTGTTGAAACATTTAGAAAACAGAAAGAATCTCTTTACATATAATTAAAATTGTAAATGAATAAATAAATAAACATTCCTTACATTCGAAGCTCGAGGAAGCATGCGGGTAAGTAGATAGTTTATAGAACAAGTGATATATCGAAAACGGAATGGTCAGGAAAAAGCGGATGACTGAAGTAATTAAAGGAGCGATGTGATTTTCAGAAATTAAGCTCAGTTAACTCCCCCGTAAGTGTTTCAGCAAAGAAGGAAAAGTCGCAGGAAGCAGCTTTATAGACACATAGTACACTGAATTACTGCACATTCGCAAGTATCAATTATATCAATTACGTAAAAAGCGTCGCAACACACCAGTTAAAAGCGACCGCCATTGGCATTGTTAACAAAAGCGAATGAAATTAATATTAAATACTGTCTCCGGAGATTAATAAAATTTAATAAGCAAATTTATGCAGTGTGCGTTGTAATATTCTATAAAAAAATATATATATTTTTTGTTGAAATATTTCGGAAATTAAAATTACAGGGAAATTAATAAAAATAGTTGCGCTAACCCGAATTATCACTCACATTCAACAAACTTCTTTGCCTAAATACTGTGTAGGGTTTACCGTTGCGTAATATTATTTAAAAATTTTATTTTAATTATTACATCGATAATATTCCCAAAAGAAAGGAACAATTGAACGGGGGAAACAAATCATTATTAGAAATTCATCATACAAAAAAGGGGGGAAAATTAAAGATTTAAACGGATATTAACACGCTGGCGATGCGACGAGAAACAGCTGGCGGGTAAGTAAATGGGTCGCTTATAGAATAAGTGTATGATACGATGAAAAGTGTGAATAAGGAATAAAAAGCGGATGGTTACAATGATGAAAGCTATAGAGAACCTGCGGCAATTCAGTTGTGACTGCAATGGATATTTTGGCGAAGGACGTACAAATTTAAAAAATTGTTAAAAAAAAAAATAATAATTTTAAAAAATGTTCACTATAATATATATACATATATAAATTTTAGATTTAAACGGTACTCGTATAACAATATTAGTTTATATGTATGTAAACAAATTAATGACCATGCCATTCTTACGCTGCAGGTAATGAGAAATTCTGTTTCGTTTTTCCGTTATGGAAAATGCAATAGGGAAATTACTACGTAACCGTAAATCAAATTTATCGGTTCTGAACATTTTTTTTAATACTGTTAAAAAAGCGCTACTATTTTACTGTCAATTAAAACCGACTTTTCTATTAGAATTAACCATCTGGGGGCGTCTACAAAATGCTCTATCGCGAGATTCAATGTCACCATGGTAATTTTATATATGTACAAAAAATTTCTTTTAATTTTAATTAATTCATATATAAAATCAGTTAAATGGTAAAAATAATTTAAATGTAACCGATTTTGCTCACTGAATAAACTATTTCTTCCGATTCTGGCAATTTGCCAAAGATGCGATCGCTGGAGGAGCGGCATACGTATTTTTTGCGAAAAACTTTGTGATCACTCAATAGGAGAGGGCCACTGCCTTTCCCCCTGGAGCTTTGAAACTTTTTAATCAACTGACCATGATGAGTATTCTCATAGGCGCGTAATCACGGACAATTTGGAAGACTTTTATAACAAAGTAGTAAAAAAATTTGCCAGAAACCCTCAAAAATTATGTTTTAATTAAAATTTCATTCTTGTTTAATAAAATATTAGGCTTTTTCAAATTATAAATTTTATTTTTCCTATAACTCATATCCTCTTTCTATCATCTTGCCCCTCGCCCTGGCGCATCGGCTGGTGACACCCTTGAATATATATATATATATACATATGCGTAAGTAATTGTCTTTTATACCATGCTAAAAGAAATCACAGCTACATTTCTGTAATGCTACGTAAACAAAAATAAATTAAGAAACCACTTTTGTTTTTAAATTTCAAAAATTAAAAAAAGTTTAATTTATTTAAGAAAAAATTGATATTTAAATTTAGATAAAAAATATCACCAAATCTATCATAAATAATAAATCATTTTAAACTGTTTTATGTACAATTCACCAAAAGAAAAACCCTAACTAGAAATCTAATGCTTCGAAATTTTAACTTGACCATACTCGCAAATAGTTTCGAATCGTTCGATTTAAAAATTACAATAAAATACAATCGGAAAAGGAATGGCAAAATACGACGTCGAAAATCGAGATAATTGTTTTCACATTGTTACGAATTCTAGACTCACGGGTCCCTGTTTCACAGTGTCAGTGTTACGAATTCTCGCCTTACGAGAAGATGGAATTCTCAACCGTGTAGCGAGCTGCAACTGTTTCTCCGGATGCCGGTGAGGGTAGTCCCTACACCTTTAGAAATACTTAGCCGAGCGACGAGAGGAAAAAAATAAAGTAAAACTATACATCTGCTGGAGCACAATGTTTACTTTACAACAGCTGATATAATTATATCGCGCACGACGTGCATTATTGCAAAATTAACGGAACATCAAACAACGGCAATCGCTAAACTGCATTCGAAGAACGTTATCACTTACAATCGAAGTTTCTCTCTATTATCATTCTTTCTTCTTATCGCCGATATCACTTATACCCGCCTCGCCAAAGCACTATATCTGACGAAAGCAGCGTATTCGTTTACGCAGCGCCATCATCCCGCAGTTAACACAGACACGCACACACTCAGGCTTCATACAACAATCAGACGACCGCTACAAGAAAAAGGTAAATTAATAATAAACATAGAACAAATTCGCATGTACGAGATGACGCTAGGTTGCCAATTCATCACGATATGTAGACAAATTAGAAACGGCTAAAGTTGTTGCAATATCATATACCTCTGTTTGCTAATATATTACATCGTTCGGTGTAACGGTTTTTCAAACTTATACTAGTGAGATATTGAGTACTCTTTATGATCAATTGGAAGTCGCTGCGATGGATCGTGCCGCAGCATAAGCACCGCCGCTGAGTATATCAGATCGAATCTAGCCGTATATAAATGCGTAGTGTACAACGTGCAATGTTTGTTCTTCCAACGTAGAGAAGTGCTTGTTCGTTCAATGCTCGATCTGATTGGCTGTTAAGACACTGTTGTCGTGCGTGTGTGTATGCTTCACAATGTACTTCTAGTGAATCGTTAACGTCGGAGAAGTACCCATAGCGCCTGGCGAACAAAACACGAAAGAAGAGCAGATCTCCGAATATCGGAATTCAACTATTAGTCGACACTGATGGAATAGTATTTTTCCTCGTATGCTCAAATAACGACTGCTCATGTTTCCATCCGGCAAACTAGAAACTAAAAATCTCTGCTGCTGGTGCTGGAGAAATGCTGGCAGACATTTTTTTCTTTTTCAATTTGCTGCATAGTGGCACGTATCTGTATAAACGTACGAGTGCATAACTTGCAAGACAGCGGTGATATAACGTCACGACCAAATTTTAAAGTAAGCAACAGAATCGAAAGATCAAAAGACTGTATCGTTCTAACCTTGTTCAAAACCGTGTGCCTAATCGCATAGCATTATGCGGCCAGCTCTGAGTTAATGGTATCTACTATTTGTCCGGAATAAATACCGCGAACTGGTCCATCTTCAAGCGTGCATAAAGACACGCTCACAGACACATATGCCTAACAACACCGGACAATTTCGTGGAACGACAACTTGTCCGAGCTGAAAATCTGACGAAGGCGAAAAGAAGTCATTCCAAAAAGTACCACTATGAATGCGTCGGAAAATGCGATCGATACCAGCTGGGAAATTTCAGACCCGACATCTTAACTGAAAGCTGACTGTGCAAGACCGAAGGATTTTGTTATAGTAAAAGTAAACGTTCAAACAGCGGCGGGGACGGAGATCAAATGAAAGTTTGCCGAGACAGTAATTAAAACTCGTTCGATCAATCTGTAAAAATTAGGAACACTACTATCCGAAAATTAGGGGACACTTTCGTAGCGCACCTAAAAAACGAGCGAGATGATGAATGGGCACAAATTAAAAAGGCACGCTTTTCCGATGTAAAGATCACAAGACACACTTAATAAGAGCGTACGTTTCTGAATTCACTTTTTTTGTTCTTAAGAACACGCAGAATCCTAATTTCGCAATTAGCAATAGTATAACTTTGTTAATTGCACAACCGAGTCTCGTTAATGCGTTGCCAAGCAACAGGACGCTGGCTAATTTTCCAGTCGACAGCAGCACCACACACGTTCATTAGAGTAAATTGTCAACTACGATGAAGAACACCGTCTTGCACTTACATCCAACTAGAGCAGTCAGCAAAGAGAGTTTAACTCGAAAAATAACAAGTAATTTTTTAAAGCAGATGTCGACGAGGCCAGCCTCTCTCGGCAGCGATGATGAATGTACTTGGGCAGCTGCGCGTGCAACGGTGTATGTAGATAGGTTCGAGTCGCCGGATTCCGTGCAGAAATTTATACAAATGAAAGTTCGCTTCCGCGCCACTCGATGGACTTTCATTAAGTTCGTTCGGTCGACAAATTGTCGAGCGACCGCACGCTCCATGCTGCGGAATGGACACGGATGCGGCCCGTGCCGTTATTTGTTAGAACGTGTAAAATTAGATTTAAAACGGCGACGACCGATGACGGTTCGCTGAAGGAAATTAGTCAGTTGGCGCGTCGCAACGAAGGCGCTATCGTTCAGCTAGGGCCGGTAGAATGCGAGACGAGCTCTATACACAACAAGTGACGAAAAATTCGTCCCGTTCGAATTAGCGTCGCGCAGCGACATGTATAACAGCGACCGAATCCTCTTCGACGTCCTGCGCTCCCCGTTCCTCCGAGTAATATCTACAATTTCATTTGACTAGGCTGGATCAGAAAAATTCCTACCGCAACGCTCATTTATCCTAAATCACCTAGCCGCGTCCGCCGCTATATTTTCATTCACTACTATTTTCCTTTGTTTTGCACCTCGACACCCCGCAGAAGACGCCGGCAAAAATACACACAGCAGTGTCGCCTGACGCAGGAACGGGAACGATAATAACCGTAATAATAATAATAATGATAACGGTAAAGATGAGGACCGGGCGAAAGGGTTGTTAATTCGGGGTTCCATTCAAGAAAATTTCGCGTGGGATGAGAACGACGATGACGCTAGAGAACAGAGCGCGCTGTTGGTTTGAGAACGGCGCTCACAGAGCGTTTGTCCGCCTACGAGCAGTTCAGTCAGCAACATTCCACTAAATTTTCCAGTCCTTTGTGCAGTGCCAAAGAACCTCGCACGTTTTCGCGCTACCGTTCAAAAATTTTCGTTAGCGATCAGACAAAATTTAATAATTCTCGCAGAACGCTCAGAAACGGAAACTGGTAAGTTTTTCAAAAGTTTTCCCTTAATTTTTCAGCGCTCCGTTTTTCGAACTACTCCCAATCTCAGCCGCGCCAGACTGAGAATTCTTTTGGAAAATTTTCAATTTGTTCATTTTACTATACGAATAGCTAAGTTTAAATGTAACGCGCTACAAGTACAGCAGCGTAAGCTCGCTGAAATAGTTATTGCGCACGCTTATCGAAGTTACCGAAAAAAAAGTATAACAAAAATTTTAGTTTAATTTTAAAATAATTTTTAACATGACCACCGCGCGTCTGCAAAAGTTTTTGAACAATCCTTATTCACGACCGGTGGTCGAAACTTCTCTAGGCTAAGGATGATCGTATTTTTGTCTAAGGGCAAAACGCAAAACTCTACATGCAACGGTTGAATAAGGTACTACGTATTAAAACTTAATCAACAATTTCCTGTGTTTTATTCATCCGTTCCTCCGTGTTATTGAAGCTCTGTTAGTAAGGTACTCCACATATTATTAGCATCGGTGATACGCTTAGCTCAGTAGCACCGTGCAAGCACCCTGACTATGCGTTTACACATTCTTCTTATAGCCAGTGTTGAATTCAGGAATCTGTTTCTGGAGAGGCAATTTAAGTTATTTGGGGGGGGGGGGGGGGGATTTTTTAATATTTTTACTGAGAAATTTTTTTTTGGATATTCCTGAATAAAACTATAATTTAAAATAATGAAAAAGCAAGAGTGAACGATAAATTCCGAAGTAAAATAACCGATTATAAACAGCAATGTTTTCTCAATTGGTTTTAAAATGAGATTAATTCTAATTGTAGCATTAAAGAACATCGTATTGTAAAAACATTCTGATGGGGGTTCATTATCTTTATATAATAAACGAATACGCGGTGGTGTTTCAACTATTATTTTAAATGGGGACTTTTCTTGGAAATAAAAAACGAGAAAAAAGCAACAGAGACACCGAAATGAAGTTGTTTATAGATCATGTCGCTTTTTAAAAGGAAAAGAATAAATGAAAAACGAAAAAACAATTTACATATTGATATTAATGATAAACGGATCGTCGACGTGAACCGTGATAGTTCCCCTTTTAAGGCTGACAAAAAATACCAACTGCCTAGAATAATTTTTTTCAGCTCGTCAGTATTTTACATCGTGTCGCACATTTGTAATAAAAGCATATCTCAGCTTTTTTCATAGAATAACAAGCAAACGTCAAAGTCAAATTTTATAAGATCACTTTTTTTCTTATTGTTATTTTATGAAGTTTCCCGTTCAGAATAGATCTCGTAATTTTGAAATTTAAAAATATACGACACTAATTGAACCGTTTCAACATGTTTCGGCAGCAACTTTTGACATAACTGTAAACACAAAGCGAATAAAAAGAATTTAATTTCTTATGAAATTGCCGCATTTTTAAACAGCTTGTATTAAGTTCTGGGGTAGGGGGCAATTTTAGTGTTCTGGGGTGGGGGGCATCCCCTCACTGGATTCATCCCTGCAGATAGCTCTTAGATTCATGGCAATTCTGTATGAAGATCGAATATGTATGAAAGGCTACAATTGAAACTGTAAATGTTTAATTTATCGGGATACAAATGCAAGCTGCTCAAGTATGTACGTATGCATAATCCCTAGTGGTTTGCTATTGCTCTGCACACATACTTACATACAAACATACATACATTATATATATACACACATATATATATATATATAACTCGGCCATTTTGGCTTCGAAAAGGGCTGTGCCCCTTAACCCCTCTTACTTTCATTTTTGTCTCTTTCTCCTCTATACTTTGTATGAAATGATCAAAATTTACAACGTAATTCTTACTGTGGCATCAATACAAAAAAAATAACATAATCACAAAAATCCTATCTTAGCATTTAACTTTCATTATATAAAATTAAAACATTTTTTCGTTACATAAAATTGTGACATTTTTTAAATAACAATAACAAAAATCCTATAAAATATAACAAACGTTATATAAAATTGGGGGTTTTTGTCTAAAGGAGGGGTAGCCTAAGAATTACGTTGTAATTAATATATATATATATATATATATACATATGTGTGTGTTTATTCTTCGGATGATAACCTCTTTTATAGTTCTTATGGAAAAATCCACTTCAGTTTATGCCATTCTGTGTAAAATAATATTTTTTCCGCGGTAATCAAAAATATTTTCAACAGCGCTTTAATTATTTTTTACGTAGCAGACATTGATACATATGTATATATATATATATTAATGATTATAGTTGTTCTTACGCTGGCGGTAATAAAAAAAATTATGACGTCTGTATGTTATTTAGAAGTCATGTAGCGTTTTTTCGGAGGTACCACCTTATACCGCTTGTAATAGAAATTCCTACGCAAACGTTAAATTTATTATTTCTGAAAATACCTTTAAACAGCGCTACAGAGATCGCATCATTCTGACGCCACCGTGGGTAATCAGAAAATTTTGTAAAGTTTTGCGTTCTATACAAGTCCGGTTATTTGAAATAAGAAATTACGAAAATTGGTAAAGCTCGTAAGTAAATTCGCGAGTTATGATGATGCAAACCGTATATCGTGCAGTTAGAATTTGTCGCGCAGATCGTTAAAAAATGACGCAATAAATTAAAACCGAATCCTCTATAAGAATTTTCAACATCTGGGGATCCAGAGGTTGTCTACGTGGCGAGGTCCGAAGGATCGATATAGTTCTTCTTACAACGCTTTTTTTAATTCATTTCATTACGATTTTGACTTAGCACCCATTAATTTCTGTTCTTCCTGAAGCTAAATTAGTCCCTTGTTTTTATTACCTTTAAGACCATCTGGGACAGACGTGTACGATTCAACGATACGCAAATATAAACATCATTAAAATAAATATACGAATAAATAAAAAAATAAATATTTCTTTCAAGTTCAGTTCGAGTAATCGTATTTTTATTTTTAGATTCTCTTTTTTTTCTCGTAGGCTTGGTGATTTATTTTTATTTCAACTATTTTCAGATTCGATCGTTTACGGGAGTTTTTCTTTTTTTTATTTATTAAACGTAAAAATACTTATTTAAATAAAATTTTATCCCCCCTTGCATTGCGTTCGAGTTATTATCGCCGCGGAAACCGTTTACGTGTAATTTTTCTTCCAGAGTCGTAAATATGACTTTTCACGATTAATACGTATTATAAGATATGCTTCTTTTAACGCGTATTTATTGTCATTATAATAACTTTTTTTTTTTTTAAATTACCATTAGTTTTTTAGGTTATTCTAAATCCATTTAATACTACTTAAAAAAATTGTCACATATATTTTAGTATAAATGTATATGCATAATTATTTACAAATGCAAAAGTGACTCATTTCACTTCCGGATTGGAAAAAAGACAGAAATAACGGAATTAATGTTATTTACGGTAAAAACAATTTAAATTAAAAATTAAAAAAAAAAAAAAAATCCAAATCACCGAAATGCATTTTAGTAGTAAAACCAAATTAAGCATCGGAATAGGTGTCTCGGACTAGCTTGTTACTCCGAAAAAACACGTTTGGGGTGTTTAATTTGCAATTTAAATATATAATTTCTAATAATTAGGAATTATCAATTTTATATACTATATGTGGATATAAACTAGTGAAAAAACAACGAATCGGAAAATTCCACAAACGTCAAATGTTTCATAAAAAAAAATAAACATAACCGATTTAAATGGATTATTCTATTAATAAATTTAGAAACGAGACGATTAAACGATTAAATACCGAATAATAATAACCAACCATCCGTTTATACGAGTATACTTCTAAAATTTGATTAACTTTTTGTACGAACTTCGCTGTTCACGTACGATAAGAAATATTCCTTTTTTTTTGGTTAATGTATTCGAAGGACTACTTGTTTTTATACTTTTAAAATTTCTTAAATCGACATTTTATTATTTATTATTATTTAACCGCACGCTCGGAAACTTGGACGTTTACGTCATCACTGTAAATTATGATATTTATTATAAACATGATTTCAGCGAGTTTAGTAACGTGTTAATATTATTCGCATTATCGGCTAATACTATATAATTAATTCAAGTTTTTTTTATTATTATTATTATTATTATATATAATCCATCTATGCGCAAGTTTGCGCGAGCGATGGCTATTGTAAACAACCAAAAAAATAAAAAATTTTGAAACAAAATAAAATAAAAGTTTTTTAAACAAAATATGTAAACAATAAAAAAATTTTTGAACCAAAATAAAAGTTTTTTAAACAAAATATGTAAACAATAAAAAATTTTGAACTAAAATAAAAGTTTCTTAAACAAAGTAATATTAAAAACTGCAATTATATGTAACATGCACACTCAAACATACAATCAGATGCATTTATACATTTAGACATTCTTATACATATGTGCACTCTAATTAAATACGTATATACAAAAACTGTACTTACTATTACAGAAGTAGTAAGTTGAAAATTAAATAAGTTAAAATTTAGTGAGCTTTTTTTTTTTTTTTTTTTTTTTTCCCTTTCCTTTTCCCTCTTCATGTCTTATCTGTTTCTTTCTTTCCTTAGCTCTACTCTCGTTTCTAATTTTATTTTTCCTTATCTGTGCTATTGTTAAGGTAGTAAGTATGATAAAAGAATTTTTCGACGCTTTTTGTAGTTTTTTAGTTGTATTTTTAAAGTGGAAGGTAAAGAATTAAAAAGTTTAGGACCCATGTATATAGATTGATTTCGGATGTGGTATTTGTTAATATTCGGTAATACTGCTAATTCTTCGCCCGCTGATCTAGTAATACTTTGCATAACCGAAATATTAAATTTTGTTTTATTTTTAAGAACGAACATAAGTAGTTGTAATTCATAGAGTTTTGAAAGATGTATAATATTATAATCTACAACTGTGTTCAGATCTCTGCCAAGTAGATTTACAACATTTTTTTGGAGTTGAATCAAATGTTTTAAATGGTGGTCAGCAGCTTTGCCCCAGTGCATGATTCCGTAGCTTAATAAGGGTTGGTATAAAGCAATATATAGTTTACGGAGATGTATAGTATTGAAAAATTTGCTTAGATAGTAAAATATATAATTTAATTTTCTAATTTTCGGTGCAAGATAAATTGCATGTTTATCCCAAAACAGTTTACAGTCTAGTTGAACACCTAAATATTTTATCTCATACACTCTATACAGGGGAGCATTATTTTCCCAAAAAAAATTTTGAAATCATTAAATTTAAATTGCGGTATGTGACTATAAATAATTAATTTAGTTTTATTTAGATTAATAAATAGTTGATTATGGTGCAACCAGTTTTTGATTTTATACAAGTCATCCTGTAAAAGACTCTGAAGAATATCTTGTTTGCGGGAGTTTACCATTAGCACGGTATCGTCTGCGTAACAAAATATTTTCCCATAAACGTCTAGATTACATAAATCATTAATATAAATTAAAAATAGGAGAGGCCCCAATATGCTTCCCTGAGGTACACCGTAAACTTGCTTTACTACATAGTCACTTTTTATATTATTATTATTATTAGTGCAATGCAGTCTGTTCGTTAAATAAGATTTAAGCCAATCATGCATAATTCCACGGAAGCCACAATTAAATAATTTTTCCTTAGCAAGATGTTATGATTAACCACGTCAAATGCTTTTTTTAAGTCTAAATAAACTGCTGCAACCGAACTGCCCATTTCCAATTTGGATGCAATGAAGGAAATATGATTAACAAGTGCGTCATCTGTGCAAAGTTCAGGCAGGAAACCATACTGATTTTTGCTAAAAAAGTTATTATTCAGTAAGTAATTTAACATTCTACGCTTAAGACATTTCTCAAATATTTTGGCTGTGGTGGACAGAATGCATATAGGTCGGTAATTGGAAATATTAGAACAATCACCATTTTTAAAAACAGGCGTAATTATACCAAATTTTAAGACTGATGGAAATCTTCCGACTTGAATGGATGTATTAAATAAATAGGTTAGATGTTTAACAAAAAAGTGTAAATTTTCTTTTATTAATGAGATCGAAATTCCATCAAACCCGAAAGAGGACTTGTTAGGCATTGACATTATTCCAAGCCTAACTTCATCGAAAGAAAAATCGATAAATCCAAAGGAGTTGAGGGTAGTGGGTTCTTTCGTTGGAATGTAGTTAAAAGTTTCTGTACTATCTATCATTTAAATTATTGCTAATAGGTCCCCGTCTTGTTTTCTGATATTTCCGGTAATATCTAATATGTAGTGTACCAACAGTTGACAATGATATTTTGAGCAGAGAGGCGGTCTGGTGTGTTGAAGATCAATTTGGTGTGTCTAATTCTTAAGCGAGCTATTACAACTTCCTTTGTACGATTTTGACGGAATTCGTCAGTTTGACGGCAGCTGTTTAACAGCATATATAGTTTGGTTCCATAAAAACACTGTTCCCCCATTCTACTTGCCAGCGATCCTTTACTTTTCTGTATAGGTTGGCACTGATTACAGTTAGTTGACGGAATATTTCCATGTGCGATGTCGGCTAGCATGATGTTTAATTCGGCGCATAGGATTTTGCTTCTTACGCCTACCGGTCGCGGTATCGCGGGTTTCGACTTATAGCTTGAAGAGAAGTCTTTTAACGCGAGCAAGCTAAGTATAGTACTGGATCTAAGGCTTCCTAAGATGAGCCGCATTGCTGTGACCTGGATTATATCCAGCTTTTTTAATTCTTTGTTCCTTCCAGTGTTTTAAAGAACAGATCCATAGTTTATTTTTGATACTATTAGACTTTTATATAACACTAACAGTGATTTTCTATCTCCGCCCCATCTTGTGTGGACCACTATTTTTAATAGAGCATTTAATATCTGTAGTAGCTGAATATCACTCGACCAATTTAATGTTCTATCAAAATTGTTTGAAGTTTTTATGGTTTTTCCAGACATTTGAATATTTTGCAAGGTGGTGGTAGTGAACGTTGTACTCCAAATGTAGGGTATTTTGTTTTTCGTATTCATTTTTAATTTAGCTTTCTTTCAGTCTTATTGACCCATCTTCGAGAATATGCTCATTGCCGGTTAATAATCAAAATTTCTTAATAGGGAAGAGATATACGATGTTTCGGTAAATGTAGAGACACATTTACCTAAACATCGTATATCTCTTCCCTATTAAGAAATTTTGATTATTAACCGGCAATGAGCATATTCTTGAAATCTTAGTTAAGCAGATGTTTGTTTTTACATACCAATGTGTCCGCAGATCAGTCTCTACAAACGTACACAGAGTTGAACTATTCTTAAACGAGATACCAAGAAAGCATTATAATTAATTCCAAACTTAGTCATGCATTATGTAATCTGTTGATTATAAATTATAGCAGTCACAAAGATTTACAAAGCCTTTCATTTCATTTTTCAGTCTCAAAATTAAAATATTTGGCAGGCTACGGACAAACTTTATTTTCCGGTAAAAGCGAACGATTTATGAGCACTGAAGGTAACGAAATGATTAATTCTTTGGCTCAGCTGGCCCTTTTCGCTTTTATTTTTTACGAATTCCACGATATTTTATCCGCAGGTAAAAAATTTCATTTCATATTTCAATCGGTGTTTCCGCATCTACTAATAATCGTTACTTCCGTCACCACTCTATTCAACCTAATCTAATTTAGAGTTTCCCTTTCGTTACCGTTCTCCTATTAATCGCCTACCCTTTAATGGAAATTTGTTGCCTGGCTTACTTTCCTCTATTGCTCTTTCTACACCACCAATCTTTAAATGTCTTTCTCTTTCTAGTGAACATTCTTGCAACCGTTAAAGTCTGAACTTTTTACTGTTTATCGTGTCTTCCGTACCTTACCCTTTTCTTCTCTGCCGTCATCAGTGTTCTTGTTAAAAAAAAAAAACAATATTTGACTTATTTAAAATTTCGATTACCTCTTATCGTTTGCCGACGCGCGAATGTCCTTAGTCCATGTGAGACCATTAAGAAAACAAAAAAGAAATACTTTCTTTTTTCTTCCATTCGTGTATTAATCAACGTCTAAATTTCATGTCATTTCCTTTTTTTTCTCCGAGGATTCGTGATTTTACTGTTCACAACCTTAAAACCGCACTCTTGTACATTACATGACCGCATCTGCTATGTCCTTATCCTGTTTAATATCGTTCCTTTTTCGGTAAGTCCATGCTCTTGGGAGCTCTTTCCGTCGTGGATCTCCTATTTACCAAGAATTTCTTATGTTATTCTTGTCCAGTTCCCATTCTATTTTCCATTTCTCTAGGCTTTCTTTTGGGATCTCCGTATTTTTTTGTTGCAAGTCCAAGGAGATTTTCTTCACTTTAAACGGTGAGGAGGAGCAGTATTTATTTTCCCTGAAATAATAAGATTTCGGTTCTGGTTAAATTTTTTCCGGTCCCTGGTTTGTGCGCCCCCCCCCCCGTACATTCGGAGGAGATGTATTGGCTAAAATCGGGAGCCACTGGGAACGCATTTAAGACTACATCAACTTATTTAGTATAAACGCTAAAACACACGACTCAGCAGCTGAGAACACCAATGCTAGAATGGAAGACCGCGGCATTCTCGCCCTTGCATTGAGCTGGTGGTCACCTTTTTTATTATAGGTTTACTCGAGTAGTTTTTAACTTCTTAGATCAATTCTTCATGTCTTCGTTGCGAGTAAGTGAACGACCCAGCGTATCATCGAAATATTTCGACAATTTATAGTTTTTAAGTCAAACTCCTCTGAATACACGACAAAAGCTTCGATATTAGCTGTAAGATGAAAAAGAGCCATTTCAGTTTTCATTGGGTAAGGTTGTAGGTTCGATTTATAAAAGTATTTTTCTAGCGCAACTTAAGATCATTTTCCATCGTGGCCTCACACATTTGTAAGTTCTTTTCTAGTATCGTAAATCATCTGCATATTGATACTTCTTACATCTATTTTTTTTGGGGATGTCACTAACATATATATATATATATATATATATATATATATATATATGTTAAACAGCAAAAATGCCAATATCGATTCTTCAGGAAGGTCATGCCTATCTGTTAATCTGCTACTTTTATTACCTACAAATACTCTAAAATTTCGCTCTATTTATCATACGGATAGTTTTCTGCAGAGAGGATAAAGTCAGCCAACCTTTGTATTACTCCTTGTCTCCAGACTGTGTCGTAGGCAGAAATAAGGAAACATCGCCGATGTTTTCCGGTTTCTTTCAAAGCCGTTTTCAATGCACTGCGTTAGCCTCGCAACTTGTTGTTCGGTGCATGATGCAAACTATTCTACTGACAACGTCATTGACGCGGTTAGAAATTATCCGTTCTACAATTTCGTAAGGAACAGATAATGAAGATACAGTTCTATTATAGGAAACATCGTTTCCCGCTTTACTTGGTTTATTGATATATCATTGGATTTTTTTTTTTGAATTCTTTCGGTAGGATGCCGAAATGTAAAATCTTATTGTACAAATTAAGTAGAAAGACCTTTGCTTTTGGTCCTAAGTTTTTCATGAATTCAGGGAAGATCTCATCAAACCCTGCTACTTTACCGCTTTTAATTTGTAATATAGCTCTGGTAAGCTCTGTCATCGTAATGGTTCCGGAGAATTTCTCTATTGGTTGTTGTAGGCTATTTGTAATGTTGCTTAAATCTCTCTTAATATTTCTAGTCATCTTCAACAATTTTTTTAATGACTGTACTAAAAAAACCGCTTTTTGTTGAATCATAGTGCCCAATTTTCTCGGAGGATTTCATGCTTTTTTGCTGTATGTAAAATCTCGGTTTTCAACGGTATTCATCCATCGTTCTTGCCGTTCCTCATTTAATTTCAGTTAAAAGTTCATCCGCAAGTTGCTGGTCTCCAATAATCGTGAAGCAGTTGTATAGTTTCGAACAACATTTTCTTGACCAGCGCGGTATGTATTCTTTCGTTCTACCTCCAAGAACACTTTTTACGGCCGCTTCAGCACCCGTACTTCCGGATATTCGAAAGTATGTCGCCGCATTTCTCGTCGAGCGTTTCTTTATACGTGTTCCAGTTTGCTTTCTTGAAGCGCCATCTGTTCTTTGGGAAGGAGTCTATAATGGGAATCTGCAAACCTGTGCCAATTACTATTAGGCAATGTTACGGATTAGGCAAAGTGTTTAGTATATTCCTAGTTGATTGTGAATTAAAGAACGTTACCATTCTTGCTGATGGTACGTAAATCTGGATTATAGCCTTTTTTCCATCTTGTCGAAAAGAAAGTTCCGTGATCTTTAGCACTGAAAATAATCTCGCAGTTAATACGTTCAGCCCATTCATTAGTAGCGATGTCATTTGCATCATCCTTCGAATATCGCCGGGCTGCACTGTGACTGTTAAAATCACTCACGTATATACAGATACTTTTAAAGCTACTGGAGAAGGCAATTGTATATTTGCAGGTTGATATGTATTGACAATTGTTAGGTCCTAGCGATTTCAAAAATATTATTTTTGTTGGATTTTTCGGTTGACAAGAGTAATTTTTATGTATATTTCGATATTTGTGATAATGAACAATGCAATCAATGATTCTATATGCACGAATCGGGCCGCGAGAGTTTCTCGTATAACCATTAAGTCGATGTTCTACTATGCGGCTAGCTTGGCCAGGCAGTATGCTTTACTTCTGGAAATTTGTTCAGTGTTCAGCTATAAAATTCGGAAATTCTGGAATATACTTCGTCGACCTCCGCGAAGCACGCAGATTGAATTTATGCCAATCTACGGCTAACTATAAATAACAAAATCGTCAAACCCAAAACCTATACTCCAAGTGCAAATTATGGCAGAATCTCCTCTAAACAAACCTTTTCAGGGCAACAAAACGAGAGGAATAAATAAAAGGCCGGTGTACAACATTTTTGCCTTCTTCGCAAGAAATATATCTTCAAGCTTTGCTCGAGTATTTTTTTTATCTAATGTAAATGCGGAACCGATTATTTTATGACAGTAGCCGCAAGCAAAAGTGTCAGTAAGACTGCTCTGGCATCGGGCGCGGTCGCAACGATCATTTAACATTAACCCGACAACAACGTTTCGCCCGTCTTTCTACCAAAAGCTGTGCTACCGGATAAAAGAAGATAATAAAATTTATCAGAATGTGGCATGTGAGGGTGGCCAAATTATATATTTATTGTGTGTGAGCAGTAGCGGCGAAATTAATCGCGAGAGAATCTGTTCAGAACAACAGTTGATGCCGCTTTAATATCTCACTAGTGGATGTTTACAGCTGAATAAACTTTTTATCTTATTACCGTTATTTGTATTTCAATTTACGATGATAATAAAATATATTTTTTCAGATTTACGCGAACGGCGTCTAAATAGTCTAAGTTTAAATCGATTTCGCGCTATTTATTCTTTTTACCATAACTTTTTTGGTATGAATTTACAAAATTGACAGTAATTTCTCTTCATTCACTGTTTGAAAGTAAAAATTTTCATGAAAACGTAACACTAAAAATACCTTGCAAATTATCACCGTGTGTTTCAATTGTTAATGTTCGTAATTTCTCCTTCTTTTTCATTGCCTTTATTTGTATTCGAAAATTGTGACATAATGCGACGTAAACTTTGAGCCAATGTCTTTTTTGACAACAAAATATAAAATAAATAAAAAAAATAAAAAAAAATATTGAACTCGAAATTTAACAACATTTTTTAAAATGCTAGCTAAAATTGAAAACGCGAACAAACATTTAATAAAAAAATGTTTTTTTATAAAAAATAAATACCGACTTCAAGGTTTATTATAAAAATTTAAAAATGCACTAAAAAGTAAAAAATAATTACTCCCGATGAGAAAATATATATATCAGAGTGATATAACACTTAAGTGGTGATATCGTAATTCTTATACAACAGTAATTTTTTGGAGTTGGAATTAAATTCATGTTAGGAACAATTTAATCAACATTTAATGCAGTTTTTAATTATTCTTTTAATATGAATTTAATTACAACTCTAATAAGTATTAATGTTGTATAAGAATTACGATATCACCCCCTTAAGGTGTTATATCACTCTGATATATATATTTTATCGGGAGTAATTATTTTTGACTTTTTAGTGCATTTTTAAATTTTTATAATAAACCTCGAAGTGTCGGTATTTATTTTTTGTAAAAAAGCATTTTATTTCGTTACTTTTTAGTGCATTTTTATTCAATTAAATTAAAACATTTATTTCCACGGTAAAAACACCAAAAGCTACATTTCCATGGTAATTTGGCAAATTTATAGTATTTTAAGTCAAAAATCTAATCCGACGGTGAAAACAATCATGAATGAAAAGCATCCAAAAAGCTTCAATCACCCGCATTATAAAGGATAACTCAAAAACTACCGGTCGGACCTTGATCAAATTTAAATGGGACCACATGACAAACACCACCTTTCAAATAAAAGAAGAATCATCAAAATCGGTTCATCTAGAAGAAAGTTCTGTGGTAACACACATAAAAAAAAAAAAATACAGTCGAATTGAATACCTCCTCTTTTTTTGAAGTCGGTTAAAAAAGGCAATCAGAATTGCAAAATATATAAATGTAACGGGAAAGGGACAGCCTAAAAATCGATTTGAAGCTGGAAGTCCGTAATTAGCTGCGTAAAAATAAAAGCTGTTTCTTTTTCTTTTTTCTCTTTTTTTTTTTTTTTTTTTTTTTGACCTTTCAACTATGGACGTTAACCCGCGCGAGCGGAATTTTCCCATAATTTACAGAATCGGAGTATCCTGCCCGAATGAAACACCACCGCCTAACCAATTACGTACGGCAGCTGGGAATAAAAAGTGGTTTAAACGAGCAATATCAGAAGCTAGCCAGCTACAGTGTGGTGTAGTTGGTTAGCCAGTGGGTTTCTTTCAGGCAGGACTTTTGGTTTGAATCCCGCTTTACATTCTAGTAGAAACTTTCAAAAATTTCACTCGCGCTGGGTTAATGTTCATAGTTTTTTGTTTTGCTTTTTTTTTAATTTTATTTTTGTCACGTAAACTATGGCCATTAAACCAGTGCAAGTAAAATTTTTGATTTGAAAGTTTCTAAAATGTAAAGCGGGATTCAAACCAGAAGTCCTACCTGAATAAAACCCACTGGCTAACCAACTACGCCACACTGTAGCTGGCTAATGTTCATAGTTGACGTCCAAAAAAAAAAAAAAAAAAAAAAAAAAAAATCAGAAACTCAGTTTTGTTTTATTTATAGTATGGGCCTTTCCCATTTAGCCTTAGTGTTTTTTGTTCTGATGATAAGTAAAGTAATGCTATTGGAAACGTTAACCGCGAATAAACAGCATACTCAATTCGTATGGTTTTCATGCAGCAGCCAAAGGCGTGCATCATTTTATCGACGCCATTTCCTTATTCGTCATTGCTTTTAGAATTTTTAGTATCGAATATGGAATTTTTTAAATGCGAAATTATTGCATTTAAATGTTGTTGCGAAAGTAAAGGATAATCCTGAAGAGTCTCAATGCAGCCAACAGATTTGCTAAATTAAACTGCCTCCAGTTCTTGACAAAAACGATTTTGATTCTTTTGATACGGAAAATTTTCCAAACATATCATCTAGAGCGCAAATATTTTTAACGCCGTTGTCGCTTCTTTTCAAGTCCGAATGAAATGTTTTATCATTCTGATTTATTTAATGGTAATAATTTATCCTATCTACAATTTCCTCGAAAAAATTTAATAATTCAATTATTGTCGCGGTATGCATACGAATGAATACGCCGCCACACAGTCACTGCATAAGAATCGCGCCTTATAATGATAATTTTTTTTGAAATTTTAATACGATAAACTAAAGTATAAAGGGAAAAAACTGAAAACCGAATTTATTTTACGTCGTCTAATTATTATTTTCAAATTTGAATGCGCGTAAATTTATTCAAAACAAAAAATTCTATAGGTGCATTTATGACTTAAATAAAAGTAAAATACGTGTGTGTAAAATGATGAAAAGAATTTTTTTTTCCTTTTTTTTCCTTTTTTTTTTTTTTTTTTTTTGTGCACGTCAACCGGTGATTTTTACCCAGAAACAATTAGAAAAGGAAGAAGTCAATTATATCTTTATACGATATCAATTGTTGTTAGGGGGAAGTAATTAATATAATGGGAATAATGAAAGATAGGATATAAGAGGCGCAATATGGAGTAGGAAGACCAAGTCGCAACAAACTAAAGTAGAAAGCAGAACGCTTAAAAAATAGAGATCAACCCTTAATAAACGCATGATCAGGGTCGCAAACATGCTCTTCGTTTGAGTGGACAATATGGAGAGGCAACCGATGGAAAAAAAAAAACGGGAAGAAGATAATAAAGTATGGCTTAAAAGCGCAGACGAATAGACAACAACAGACGTTTAGACTTTAGTTCTTGTAATCAGAAACTGCTTGCAATGGATTGTTTTTTTGTTGTTTGCTTTTTTTTTTAAATTTTTGTAACATGTCTGTACCGTAATAATTTACCACTAAATTATCTGACATAAACGGCGTATTAAAATTTTCTTTGTGAAACAAAATCGAACAAAAGCAATGTACGACATAAATAAATAAATGATAAACGGTTGATCCGAGTATTTCTGATGCTTGGTTATGAAACTAGAAGTGTCATAGGTTTTGGGAAGTTAACTTGCTTTGCTCCCTCAGGTATTTATATGAACTGAAATTAAATATCGGTTATATCAGAGAAATCGGGGAAAAAGAACTGGTCGACAATAATTTTCTTTAAATCCATTGGTCTTGGTATAAAAATTTCAAGGCATCCGTCGTATACATTAAGGACATACGCGTACTCTACATTAAGGACATATGAGACTCAGTTTACTTACCTACTTCTTAGCAATATTACCGGTAAAAACTGCAAAAATATAGCCTCAAACAATCTGTACATACAATTTAGTTTCGGAGCATATCTTTTTCGAATTATCTCTGTACCCCGAAAACGCAACGTTGCTTATTTTTTTCATTTATCCTAAAAAATATGGAAGATGTAAACACAAACGTTATCCGTTGCCTTTTACACTTAACGTAAAGCCGAATGATAGAGCTGTCTAGGATGCTAATTATGTGTGGAGCGTTGTTAATCACTTCTCGCGAAACTGCTCTGTATTTTCACTGCCAAGGCCTACGCTTCTTATTTCTTATTGTGCCACTCAGAGCACTTGAAATCCGTCACAGAAGTCTCGCGTTCGATCTCAGGCGTCGACAGATATTACAAAATAAATAATTAAATTAACCGCCAATAGAATATCATATGGAAGACAGTAGCAAACCATCACACATACTATACCATATGTGCGCTAATCGATGTGTTTAAATAGAACTGCATTTGTATATCGATAAATCAATCACAATATCGGTTGCGGTGTAGTCTTTTGCGTGTATACTCGCGTTGCATAATTGCTAAGAACACTATATGCCGACGTATTTACAGCTGAAATGTACGATAAGTATGGCACTATATGATGATGATATCGCATGCATTCCTGTTCTATTCATTATCTCTGCTATTTTGATCACTACTTCATATTAGCAGTACCCCGGATTGGATTAAACTTTAACCGATTTCACCTTTAATTGTTTCTGGGCAAAGGGGTCTGGTTGATGACCCCCTTCCTCCGACCAGGAAAAAAAAACATTACTTGATCTAATACTGAACAATCGTTTTTAGCCTGTAGGCTCTTCTGCTCGTTTAAAAAAAAAAAAAAAAAAAAACGAAAGGAAAAAATAAAACTTGCTCCACGAAAAGAATTGAATAGGTCACAAAAATAGTGAAGTAATTTTAGAATGGGCCATTTTCTTTCCGGTGGTACTAAAGCGGTAGACGCAGACTATGTATAGTAATAATAAAAAGAAAGAACGAGAACATATTTACCTCATCGGCACTGCTTCTCGTGACCTAAATTTCGTAACACCTTTCAAACTCGTTGACAGGTATTTTTTACCGCATTACATTGTTCACTATGACGTCATTTCAATCGGTCGATAGTAGTAGTGGCAGTGATGGGAAAAAAAAAGACAAATATCCGACAAAACAAAGGTAAGAAGAAAAAAGTTGGCTTACAGAAGACATTTTTAAATTATAAACACCTAAACCGTTTTCGACCAATAAACGTGAAAATCTGTAAAGCATGAATTTGAACGCGTTGCATTATCGAAATTAGAAAGAATAGCTTGTCAACTCACAAAGGTGGTACACCGGGTTACCGAGTGCACTTATTTTTCGAAAATACCAGAAATTCGAGAAGAACTCTTAATTTGTATCTTAAATCCGCGCGTTGCTTTACGCATATCTCCAAAAGTGCGAGTGTATTATCGTCGCTGAAAAATAAAAGTTTTGAGCGATTTCATTATGTACCATCTCTCCACAAATCGGAAAAAAGCTAGTCTAATTCTTAAAAAATGTTTATAACATTATTAAAAAAAAACAAAAAAAAACAATATTATATTTAATATAAAATGTTAAATATAAGTACAGACACGAATATCACTTAAACTTTCATATCACGTTGTATAAACAACTTCCAACCCTTCTCTCACATTCATTGATCCTGGGTAGTAGGTGGCTAAAAGAGGGTACGAAAAAAACTTTGAAAGCTTCCATCACGATTCGCTCGCCGATCTTATTTAAGTTTTCCACTCGCGTCTTCTTTCTTACCTTTCTATGTACTGACGTTTTTTCATAACTCCTCAATCTTAACTCTTATTTCTCTCTTCATTATAGTTCACTTTTACCCCCAGCCGCTATTTGTTCTTCAGTTTTTCCGTTTTCTACCATCTTTCTGAAGCGTTTTTTTTTTTTTTAACTTCATTTTCCAAATTTCTTCCCCAAACCCGTAGCTAAATAGGAATTCTAAAAAATTCCTTATTTCTTCCCCATCGTTCACCGATAAAAGGCCGGCTGGTGTTCGAACCTTCCGCGTATTAAATATTTTCGGAATCTTTTTGTCTTTCTTCTTTCTGTATTAATGACTGCTTCAATTTCCGCTATTATTCATTTTCTCTAATCACTCCTTTTTTGTATTTGATTATTGCACAAATTCTTTCAGATATTTTCCGCTACCTCGAATTACAACGACATTTGGCAGCCTGTAATTCATTACGCAATTATAATGCGCCATTTTAAATATAATCGTTTACGAAATTAGGCGATTTCTCCGAAATACTTACGAGACTAAATTTCCCCTCAGGAGTAAACAGAAGGTTTTTACGTGTGCTATTATGTTTGTTTTGGAATGTCGACAGAAAAAAACGGTTAAGTATAGCGGTTTTATAATAAACCGGGTCGTGTAATATTCACAGATGATCTTAATTTACTTTTCCAGGTACGAAAATAACTGGGAAAATAAAAAAATCTCAATTCCCGGTAAACTAGGTTAATTTTCGTGTGTTTACACTACGACGGCAATAACTCAGCAGACGTCTGAAACGGTTTCGCACGCGATTTATGACGTCGCTGCTAGGCGTGCCGAGTCTCGTTTTAAAGTATAATAATAATTTTATCCGTGCAACCCTCGTTAACAAAACATTCTACGTCCTAATGACTACCAACCCCTCTTGCCGACCCCGCATAAGATGATGGCTTTTCCTTTAACGGTTATTTTTAGAATACTATTTTAACTTTAAAATTGCCGATTCAAGGTAGTAGAAAATTCGCATTTACTACTTTATCATTCTAATAATAGCGCCACACCGTAATAAACACCTACACAACTATAACCCGATGCACGAACGCGGATATAATTGTATATTAAACATCGGTAATTGCGCTAAAACTGATTACGCAATCACGTACAAATTAACAAATGTCACTAAACTAATTTCATCGGCCGACTGACTAAAAATAGAAGGTCAAATTTTTAAAGTTGACAAAGTGGAATTTAAAATTTTTCAAAATTCGGAAAATAGAAACTGTTGTTATAATGTAACTCTTAAAATCAGCCTCGAACCCAATGAAAATTAATTACGGATAAAATACTATTATCGCGATTAGTTCGATAATCTATTTTAAAATATAGCCAAAAAACGGAAAAATGTACGTCTAAAAATATAAAACGCAATTTATTAAATATGTACATCTAAAAATATTTGTAATTAATTTTAGACTCATTCGCCTTCCGTTATTTATAACTTTAATTTGGATCGCCATCATCGCATTAAATAATCGGCCGGTATTTGCTTACTAACAGATCTATACGCCGAACTCTTGGTGTTGGATTTTCCTACCCCTTTCAATGCTTCCTTTATCCTTTCCTTCCCATCTCTAGCCGTTCTCCTTCTTTCCTTTATATTCTCTATCTCCGATCGCCTTAGAATCTGAGTAGGTGATCTAAGCTCATGTAGTTGGCTGACACCGAACCCATTTATTAAAAAAAAAAAAAAATTGATTACTAACAAATCGCGTTTCGTGTTTTTAGTAGTTTATTTCTAACGGTGAAATTCCGGCAAGTTTGTAAAAACGTTCAAAAGGCGCGGCACATTTCCAGTGTTCGATCAACAGATGCGTGTCGAGTGTTGTCGTTTGTCTGCACATCGAAAATGTCTACCCAAATGATGTTCTTTAGGAAGATTGATGGAGCGGCCCATTTTTTCGGAAACCGTCTCGACCGTATTCTATTGTTACGTTATTTTCGTTCGTGCGACTTGCTACAGATTCAGCGGAGAGTCGCTCTTCTTTCAAAGTTTCGGTTTTTAGGCATGAGAGAGCCTATACATAATTTTCCCAGTATAGCCTCATCTAGCACAGTAAGAAGTCTATATATTCTTTGAACGCTGTTTATTATGTCTTCCGGTTTACCTAAATTGTCGATTCCTTTCTCCCAATCGACAGCTTACGCCTACGTCAGAAAAATATATTTTTCAATAGCACGTTTCCTGCTTGTCAAAAAATTCGAAGTAGACCACTCGAGCGGAATAATTATCCCAATTTCAACTAAAATTGCCAAACTTTTCATTAAAAAAAAAAAAAAAACAACTAAACGAATCAAAAAAATAACAAAACACCCTGCCGTTTTGCCGTTCAAACTGCTTGATCGATGTATCTAACCCCCTTTTCTTCCTTTTCATTCTGTTTACATTTACGACGCTGAACGTAAGCTGGAATTTTTTAAATTATACGTATGATTCTCGAATATGAATCCGCAGCACTTCTTGCGTTCCAAAATCGAATTTTAAAGTCGCAACTTTTGCAGCGAAAAAAACGAGCCTCTATTATCATTTCGTACATATACATATACTTGCAAATTAAAACAAATAATAAAAAAAGTTGTACACATTCTCACGAGTGCGCGCAGAATTCAAAAATGTTCGGACAAAAGTCAGCCAGTTTTCCTTGATTAGCAAAAAAATTAAGCTCACAGTGAAAAAGTAAAGAAAACTAAAACGTATCTCGAATTAATGCACAAAAGACCGCTTTGTTGTAGGACAATTGTAGCCGAGCTTACAACTTTATATTTATACCCTCGGGGTATCGATAATTTTAAATTTTTTTTTTTTTTTTTTCCGGGCATATGATATTACATTGATGAAAAGATCGCTATTTGACAGAAACGGAACTGTATTTCATTTCCTTAACGAAACTCTCGAAGTTGGCTAAAAGTTCAAAAGAGCGCAAAAAATTATGTGTCCCACTTGTATTATAGTTAAAGATTTTGATCAAAGTTAAAATTATGCGCATCGCCGTACATTTCTCTAGTTTGGAACACATCCGGGTTTCCAACCCTTGGGGCATCGAAAACTTGAAATTTTGGAAAAAAATATTTTCTTTTCCCGGGCATGTGATAATATTGTTTGAAAGATCGCTTTTTTTTCCGAAACAAAATTGTATTTCATTTTCTTAACGAAACTTTTAAAGTTGGCGAAAAGTTCAAAAAAGCTTGAAAAATGACGTGTCTCTTCCTCTTCGCAGCGCGAAAGATCTGATTTCTTTGTTTTAACCTGTTAATATTATGTAAATGTAAATTACGGTTATGTTTAACTTAACACGCGGAAAGCTCAGCGCATGAAACATCATGCTTGACTGAACTTGTTATTTGTTTATCTTTACAGTAGCACTCTACTGAAAAGATAATCGTACTATCCGCAAAAACGTCAGATATGTTTTTCTATTATCATTCATTCGTCTTTCCAGCAATGTTTTTAGCGTGTATTACACCTTTCCAGAAACCAAATTAGTCCTTTTTTTCTAATTAATGATATATTATATGTGTGTCAATTGTATATTTCACGATTTGTTGCGGTACCTTCGATGTATTTCGAAGAGAAGACTGATTACACGCTAGTTGCTACATTTCCTTATACTGCTTTTCTTTTGTATTATAACTATTATATTTTACTTGAAATCACTTAGCAGATTACCTATCTCATAATATTTTTTTAATATACTGGTATACACTTTGCGTTTTATTAAATAAAAACGTACATTATTAACCTACAACAAACTAAAAAGTATACAGTATAAAACTGTTACGTATAACCCCATTTTTTTATACCGTATATTTTAATTTGCTGTAGGTTAATAATATACTCGTACGTTTTTATTTAATGATTTCTAGCCAGCAGGTATGAACTTCAATATTAATTTCATACTTTACGTCGTTTTGTTGTTAACGCTGTACATTGGATGTTGATTTCTTATAGTCTTCGTTTGCCTTGTTCATGATGATTATTTTTTTAGAGCGTATTCAAATTCGCTCCATTGTACCTACTTCCGATGTCCTACGCTTGTCTTTATTCTCCTTTAATTTGTCTTGTTCTAGTTTTATTCTTATTTCATATCCTCTCCTATCACCTTTACTATATTATAGTTCTTCATTATTCTTTCTAACGATCACATATCTCTTTCTGGTATATTAATAATTTGCCTTTTTTATCTTTTAGGATAATACTTTAACTTTTGCTTGACTAAGATTTATTTTTATAGTTGTATCTGTTTTTTTTTATTTTATTTTATCATCTCTGACATCTTTCTCCTATTTCTTAGCGATTCACCCATGATTTTTTCGTTATTTTGTAAATTTTTATTATTTAGTTAGTAAATTTTATTTCTGTCTCTGGTGTCTTTCTCTTAATTATATCTAGAGTTTCTTCCATTATTGCCTTTCTCTTTAAGTTCTTATTCTTTCCTATTTTATTTGCAGCACCTGTTTTTATATAATCTTACAGTTTTTGCCGTTCATTCTTGTATTTATTTCCCCGCATTATCTTATCTATTTTTTTTTTTTTGAGATATTTTTCTTTACTTCTTTCCGATTTTAATTTATTTAAGTTCCATTTTTACGTTTGTATTTTTGTCACCTTCTTTTGCCTAATTCGATCCGGTATTTGTTATTACTACATTCACTGCCTATTTATGCTCCCAGAGTAACTGGATTTTAGTTTTTGTTTAGAATTCTGCTTTATCAGCATTTAGTGTCTCTTTTGGCCTCCTGGCAACCTCTTAGTGTGTATTTTTTCCTTTTATGTGCTGTACACTGTTTGCGATACACGTATTTTATTGCCGGCAGAATTCTATTAAGCATTTCGCCTCCTTCATTCTAAATTTCGTACTTCGAATTTTCCTGTCATTCCTTGATTTTCTTTTTCTCCAACAGCGACATTAAAATCTCACATTATATTAATATTCCCTGTTACCTTCGGCTACATCTTCGATACTGCTGTATGCTTTTTCAACTTCTTCGTCTCTGTAATCCGTTGCGACAATCATTAAATTTTCGCGTGTATCATCAGTACTCTATCGTCTATGTGGTATGCATTCAGCACTTTTTCGCGCCTTACTGTTTATTCGTTATTACTACTACTCCGTTTCTTGTGTAATTTCCACATATATTTACCTAACCAAAAGTCTCCTTTTCCTTTGTATTCCGCTAGTAACTACATCTAATATTGTTTCGTTTACAAGTTCTTCTAGTTTTTAGCGGGTTTCTAACATTCCACGTTCTTAATTTTAATTCCGGTTTCCAGTGGCGCTGCTTTTCTGTTATATTTTTCAGTCTTTTATTTACTAATCATGCAATAGCTAGGATCTCTAACTACATGACCGATTTTCTCATTCCAATCCCGGTTAACGCCGGTTGTGCTAGCCAGTTCGCATCACATACAGACTACATTATTTATGGCCATCGTATTTAATGGTAGTTTCCCATTTGCCTGCTAATTGATTTTCTATTAGGGTTTACTTCCTTAGCCAAATCAAGCCAGTTTAAAGGCGCCGGATACTTACCTACTCGTTCTAGATTGATATGCATCAATCCGACTGGGACACAAATATTGTCACGAGCGAGAGACTGATGGTCCGCTATTATAAATGTGATAGAATGCTTAACGATATTTATTGGTAGGAACACTTCCGACGCGAGTAAACCTCCCCCCGTCTGTCTACCGGCGACCGTGAGTTCCGATATAGCTTTTCTGATTAGTGCTAAGCCAGTGAGCAAAAAATTTTCACCTTGCACGACATGGACGCACACAACTCGCATGGTTGCAGTGAGAAAGAGAATCGAAAACTTTGAGACCGAAAGATACGAAGCGTGACGAAACAAAATACTCTTAGGACGAAGAGTAGTTGAAGGAGCGGAAAAAAATACTCTATTCCTTTCTGTAAAGATCAAAAATTTGTTCATTTAATGGGCACAATATTCGCACGAGCTTCTCCTTTTTCACAACAAGAAACAGATTTTCCGGAATGTTTGTATGTTGTTGGTTCTCGTATTACACTATACCTATTACTAGCAGTCTACATGGGATGAGTTAAAGAAATTTTCTACGACATAATTTAGGTTTACCGATTATTTCTACGCAAGCGATATTTTTAATAACGATATTCACGCTGGAAACAAAATGGGCAATTAAAAAGGAAATTGACTAATATACAAATGTTTAAATTTTATTTTGGTTTTTTTTTTTTACTTCGAATTGTATTTTATAAACTAAAATACAATTTACTTTATACATTTTTTTCCTTTTTAAAGAAAAAATACTAAAACGTGAACGGAAACAACGCACGATATAAATGAATGTTAAGGTGTTCCTCCTGGCTGCCGAACCAAATGGGTCACACGGGTTTTCGCGAGTTACCTTCTTCCAGATAGTAACGGAAGTGATATTTGAGATACCGGCTATACCGGAAAAGTCATCCGTATGATGATCATAAGGGAAAGTCTCCCACAATATCTCTCCAGATATCCATTAGACACACACACAGAATATGAAAAGGTTAATTACACATCAAAACCATTATACACCTCCCATCAAGAAGGTTAATGATGTTTTATTTTTAAACTACTTTTCGATAACCGCCATAACTTATGAAGCACATAAACGTGCACTTTCATTTCGTATTCATTTTAATTTGATAGCTTTTCCAAAGTTCCCTTTCGTTTATTTCGCCATTTCTGCAATGCTCTTATGTCACTGCGTGTTAGCATTCTTTTACAAATATACTTTGCATATTTGAATTTCGGAAAGGTTATTTTCACAACAAAAACGGGGAATTATTATATTTTCTAAAATTCACTGATTAAATCCTTTCCCTTAACGTCCATGTTGTTCTTTTTCCCGCACAATTTGACCTTGAAATCTACACCATATTTTGTTCTTACTCTGAAACTATAATTTTAAGTTCTTTTTTACACTTACCGTAAAAAGATTTTCTATTTATTTCTTTCGACATACAGTGGTGATCTTGTACGGCAAAATATTCCGCACAAACCACGAGTCTGTATGTTTCAATTTTTTTGTCATATACGTGTGTGTTCGCGTTTTATTTATCGGAAAGCCACCCCTAGTCTAAACATTGCGGAGTTTCGTTTTTTCCTTATCTGCAATAAAGTTTAACACATCTTCGTCGCAACGTTTATGAAAATACAAAATAAAATCATCCGCGCTGTCTAATTTCTTATCTCCGTTACCGCATATTTTATTATATCTGCTGCCGGCTGAACTAGATCAGAGACGTTTAGACGGGACTGAAATCAAAATCCCCACGATTCCTTCAAGATTCGTCTTCGTGTGTGTTGCTGGCGATGCAATTGGCAAGCATTCATCTAGTATGGATTACTTATATCGATCGGGTGATGATGTACATCGGTAAACTGATCTCGCGATCTATCGGCCGTGAACACGTTATCATGCTGTTCGCCGGCACGTTATTACACGATAGATTCTCCCGATTAACCCCGAGAGTTGATTGAGGCGGAAGAAGCTCAAATAACGTAAAAAGTAAGTTTGTCCGAATTTGTATTTTTCTATAGAAAGGATACGATATGAATGTTGTACTTTCAACAGAGAATCTTATTGGAAGAAGAATAAGTTTACTTTTCATAAAATGAAAAATACGAAAAAAAATTTTTTAAATTATCAGCGGTATGCAAAGTATTAATTTTTCATAAGAACAAAACATTTTTTTTTTTAAATAATCGCTTACTAAACTTTGTTTTTTCTCCCCGTCATTTCGTCGATGAGCAGCCAAATCCATCCTTATTTGCGAAAGGTCACAATAACCTGAACTGTAAATGCTTGACTGCCTCTTGATAAAATCTAGCGAAGTTTGTAACGCTGAATAAGCTTCGTTCGGAGAAGTCTTTCTTTTGTATTCTCTCTCGATTATCTTGCAGTACATTCGACTTCCTAATTCTGTCTGAGAATTTTTTTTTTTTTTTTTTTTTTTTCCATAATTTCGATTTCGGCGTAATTTTTGCCACTCCGAAGAAAGTAATTTGATGTCATTATCGTTCCTCCGGTTTTACCGCACTTACAAATCATCGAGTTACCCCACATGACCGTCTGCGATGCAGGATAATCCGAGAAAAAACATCGGATAATCCAGATAAGGGTGTACACTTACTTTCTTTTTTTCTTAACCGTATCGGTTTTGGTTATGTGTCCGCCGTTTAAACGCGTAGTCGTCAGAATGTAGTCGTCAGATTGTAGTCAGTTTTTATTTTTATCGTTTCTCCGCAAACAGTTCCTGTTTCGTGCAGACATTTAATTTGGACCATCGGAAAAGTTATACACGCGTGCGAAATTTTGAAGTATTTTATTAAATCCGATTCGGGTTAGAAAAAGATTTAAATTTATTACGCGGTTGTAATTTTAACACCGATCCCGCTGTAAGTGTTAAGTGAATCATCCTAAATTCTTTCTTTTTTTTTTTTTTAATCGGACGAAACGCTGAAAAAAATTTCGTATAAAAGTCGCGTAGCTTCTGAAATAAAATTTGAAAAACGCGTCGAGTGGCTTCCGAAATACGGACAAAATAACCGGGAAGTATCAATACCTAATATTCAAATTATTCATTGCAGCTTGTCAACTACAGACGCTAGATAAAAGCGTAATGATAATAATAATTTTTTTTTTAATTTTTTTATTGTAACTATTCAAACTGAGTCTAATTCAAATACAAGGTACCGCTGCCTAAACCGATCCGGTTTAACGTAGCTCTCTTAATTAGGAATATAAAATGTGAAAATTTGATTCGGAAGACGGTGTTGCGAAGAATTAAATGTTAAAACGTAGGTAAATACAAAAAAATTTGAAAAGTCAAAAATTAAAGCGCTTCATACCATTTTTTTTTTCCAATTACTCGCCTCTGTACTAATTCGAATTAAATAATGTTACTCGACGTTTTGTACGGTACAATCTCAGCATACCGGCCCAACCGTTTATTAAGTCCACCTGAAGGAGCTGAATTTGCGAAATTTTATAAATTATCCGGAAAAAAATTATTAAATTCCTCCTTCGATAGGAAACAAATGGATTCGTGCGTGTCTTGTGGATTCTGCGAGACATTTTCTATCCTGAAGATCTCTTTATACTTGATGTAGTAGGTTTAATTACGGTTCATTTATTAATATACTTAATGCAACAAAGCGTGACTGAAAAGGGTAGAATTTCATTATTTATGATTATTAATAACCGATAAACTACTAATTGATATTTTTGAATCTGTAAAAAAAATTACATCGATAATTCATACATTCGGTTGTCAATATGTCATTGATGGTAGGGGAAAAGAAGGGGTTTACGGTACTAAAAGTATGAAGTATAATTTCTTATGTGTTGATTGAAAAGTCAACGTAGCAAGGAAATTTCTAATTGTTTACACAGCGGGAACGACACCGTTGTTGAATTCCACATTAAATGCACATCGCGCGTGAAAGTAAGAAATTTCTCATTTCCTCATGCTGAGATTGAAATTTAAATCTCCGACAAGAGTAATGGGCATTAAGTGCTAACATGTTTTGTCCGGCAGTTTTATAATTAAATAATGGATAAACTTTAAAAGGATTCAGCGCATCATTGTGTGTATAATATTTTTACTAGACAATTTACAATTTTACCGCATCATTTTATTTACTGCATCCATCTGTACCCATCTTATTTTCATTATTATTTACTAATTAACTTAATTATCCTTGATCTATATCGTTTCATATTTTTGAACAAAAAAAGTGTGACGCAAATTTTTGACCGATATAAGTCAAAAAAAAAAAAAAGTGTGCCGTACAGTGAAAACTTTCGACGATTTAATACATAAGAGCCTCCGAATCGAAAATCATGATGTCATCGAGCGTTGGAAAAAACTTCATTTTTAATAGGAATAAATACTTTTTCCGCGAGACGATTAGAAATTCATTGAAACAGCGATAAAAATTTATCTCAAAATTAAATAGACCCTAGTATAGTTCTAGGGTGCCAGGGCTAGATGAAGGTTGGAAAATGATTTTTTTTTTAAATCGCTCTCCGTAACGCTTTTTTTTTTTTTTTTAAATACTCTATCAACCCGTAACAATATTATGATCACACTTTGCAGTTCGTATTACTACACTGTAAAAAAAAAAAAAAAAAAGCCAAGAGTAAGAAGTTAACCAATTTATTTTTCTCTCTCTTACAGTCGCTGGCCTCTCGAGAAGGCGATATCCCTCTGAATGTTAATGCAGCCCAGCTTTATTTTGCGCATCACAATTGTGAAACCTTCCGTCCGATGAACACACGATATATAAAAGTTTCATCTTCTATTTACAGTTTAAACAAAATATTTCTAACCAAATTTAACGAATTTTTACTATGACTATTCTCATTCGATCAAATAAGCTTTTCGACACTTGAATAGAACATCGCTTGTAATTAATCGAGTTTCAGAGTGGTCTAAAGAGTACCGGATGATATAACCGTAACTTTTAAAAGGAAGGTGCGCATATTTATCACGAGACAGTATCTGGTGTTAGCGGATAATGAAAAGTACATTGAAACGTTATTAAAGAAGTAGGAATTTTCAGATCCGCTTACACACTACAGGCTTAGAGACTTGATTGATGATCAAATATTCAGTTCTGGGGAAGAAAATTGTAAGGGAACTTCGCTGGAAACAAAAGCTAAATTACGAATTTTTACTGTCAGTAAAAGTCAGTTCATATTAAATTTTTCGTAATGTGTTAAACCGAACACGGGGCGCACTGTGAGAGATCCTAGTTGCTCTGTGCTTTGCTTTTGTGCGTGGATAACTATAACCAATATTCGATTTCAGGTTAGACATGTAACCACTACGGCAGCGATTCTACAGAACGCGTTAATTGCCAAAATAATATCTTCGGTTTGTGCTGGTAACCGCTGGCCTACCATACTAGTTCTCAGTGCTTTCCAATAAATAAGCAAATCTGTCGGAGCAGGATCATTATTTACCTGCTTTCCAACGAGAGTCCGTTTTATTTTATTTTTATTTAAACAATTCGGTCGCCTAGTTTTTAAATATTTTTCGTCGCATTATTTTAGTCGACTTCGTAGGGAACAACAGCAGTTGTATCAGCCTAACAACTCGCTTCGTATGTTACGTTCCACTGCCGTAGAATATTTATTTTTCTATAAAACCATGCAGTACTTTTAAAAAATCTGCTTATCATTCTTGTTGTTTTATTACACTTAACAGGTAAAAAAATATGCCGTTAAACTGGTTAGTAATCGTAATATTAAGCTCGGTTGCGCTACCAGAAAAGTACCATTGTCAGTCTTCGAGCAGTCAAAAAAAGTACGGTTCCACGACCGTCGCTGCTGGTGGTTCTGCGGCCAATTACCGACCGTCCTGGTCGAATGGTGCCCCTCTAGCCGTACCATTAAGAAACTTCCAAGCACCTCCGCCGCTTCCATTCCACTACTACAGTCGATTACTGGCCGATCCTTACTACGGAACGGCGGCAGATTATTATTACGCGCCCGCCGACAGCTACTCGTATCCGTCATCTTACGATTCCGATTACTATCCTAACATACTGTACTATCTGCCGCCGAATCAAGGGTCCTACAATCAAGGGTCGTACAATCAACGTTTACCGCCAGCGATACCGTACGACTCGGACGAAGACGTGTACGTGGAGGACCGAGAAAACGGCCCAAAGAATTGGTGGCACGACGCGAGCGAATCCGACCTATCGGACGAAGATTACTATCAGATTAACAGCTACGACGACGAACCGATGACGGCGGACGGCTACGACGAGACTTCGAGAACGACAACAACAACGGTCAGACCGCGCGCCAGTAACAATCCGTACGATCATCGTAGATTCGAAGGAATTGACGGTTTCGGTCGTCCGCGAGAAAAGGAACGGGTTTTCGGCATGCGCCGAGCAAACGGAAACGACAGACGAAAACACGAACGCGCCAGAATTTACGGAGTTCCAGTTAGGACCAAGTACAACCAAGATGAAGATGTAAAAGAACTGGAGTCTTTACGCGATTCCGAACGACAGCAAACGCATCATTTTCTCCAGCAGCAGCAGCAGCAGCAACTTGCGCCGAAATCGGAACCGCTCAAATCGTCAATTCCGTCGTCCGCACGTAGCGCCGGTCAACAAGTAGCCGGACCATCGGTCAGCTATTTGGGTCCGGAACTGGCCGACTGGATTAACGGTAACATCAAGAAAAAGAAATCATCGGTCGATAGTTTAATTAGCAGTACCGAAAAATCGCCTTCCTCATTTAAAGCCGTTTTCGAAAATGCCGCAATAGAGCCCGAAGATAGTAATTATTTTCGGATGTTTCCGGACAGTGATGAACGGGACACTGGAAGCGATCTTCGATATTCCAGTGACAGATCTTCGTCCGTCTTCGACACAATTAAAAAGCTGCTAGCCATGGAGGACAAAGTAAATCAGGTAAATATAAATATTTTTAACGCTACAAACCCTGTAACATACCTATTTAGAACAGCGTAGACCCCCCCCCACACACACACACACACTCGGGATGGTTCTAAATAAATTGAACCGCTATAATGAAATCACCATTTTATGATCCGGCCGTTTTTTAGCCTATCACGACTTAAATCGCTTTCTTCTTTTTTGATTTTTTCAAACACATACGGTCGGTAATATTACGAATCGATTGAGTCAATTTACGCTGCAATGTATTCAAATGGGGGAAGAAAAAAAAAGAACTCATCAGATTTGAAATAATAAAAAAAACACGACATGTAAGAGGTATACTATTCAAATATTAAATAGCTTAATGAAATAACAATTATTAAGCGCATTTTTATGCATTAAATTTATCGGGCCTCTAAAAAAACGCTACACAGTTTTAAAATGACGACATTAGTAAATAATCGAAGATTATTATTATTAGAATCGTTATCTGTCATGAAAAAGTAAAGTGAGTATCCTGTTTGATACGAGGTGTACTTATATTAAAGTGTGTCTAGTAGAGATATCTGGGGAGAATATTGTAGATTAGTTCCTTTATCCCTTATGGTAGTCGATCTTTATTTTCGCCCAGGTAACACATTTCGCAATGTAGCCCCGATATCTCAAATATTAGTTGAATACGCCATTGAGACGGCGACATTTAAGTTCGAAACGCCGGCTGGAAAATTCAATGGAAGAAACTTCCCTGCCTGCTTTCGCGTTAAATACAGCATACAAAATTCTATTAAACGGGGAAAAAAAAGAAATCCTTACGTCAATTTATTCGATATTGGACCGATATGTCAATTTGAAAATCGAATTATCGATAATTGGCGCTGGCAGCGAATTATTGTAGATATTAAACTGATTTAACAAGTAAAAAAAAAAAAATGAAAGACGAAATTGTAAATAAATACAAAAAAAAAACAAAAAACAATCAACGGTTGCGCGCATATTTATTTATGCGTAATGTTGAAATACAATTAAACCGATTAAAAAGCTATTTGCCGAACTTAATTGTTTTTGTCACAGGTGTGTAGTACCTTCACATCGAGCATCTTTTTTTAACGTAACAAGAAAATTTTATACATGTATATGTGCAAATAAATGATATTATTTCCGATTAAATTCTTACGCCTTTCCCAGCGCAAGTTAAACCGTTAAAATTTAATTTTTGAACTGAAATATTTCCCGGTAAAGATAGAATATATCCGTCACGAACCCTCGCGTGACCTCATTAAATTTCGGACAAATTCTCCTCGACTTATTCATTTTATTCAAAGAAAAACGCGGAAAATCGAATTCTGAGAATGAATGTCGAAAGAATAGAGGTTTTCCCATTCCGTATTTCTCTGAAAAAATAATTCCTCATTAATTTCACCGAACAAAAAAAAATACAAAAATTAAATTAAAAAAACAAACGGTATACGGTAAAACTTTTAAACATATCATTCACATTTGTATTTGTTTTCTTTTTTTTTAAGTTTTGCTTATTAGCGGAGTTCACTACTTCAAATTGTTACTACATATGTCCATTCCGAACCGTTTCTCTTCTTCGAGTCAACTTTGTATTGTCGTTTACTTTTCGTAGAATTACTTTGCACGTTTTTCGCGCGCATTTTACCAACCACTTTTGAAAAAAAAATTTCTTCCAACTCGCATATTTCTCTTCATGGTATTATGAAAAAAATGAGCTTGCACAATTTTTTTCTTTTTAAACAGTTCGCGATTTTTCCAAATATCTCCTATAATTTGTTTGGTTTAATGACATCACTGATACGGTATCCAGAATTTATTAAATATCCGTAGAATAACACTTTTTTGCATCATTGTGCGCAAAATTTTAATACGGCTTTCAGTGTTTACTCAGTATTTTTTCGACCAATCATTAGTTATAAAACAAACCGCTCCAAATATAAACGTTTTATTTTATACAATTTTGAAGAAAAGGGCTTACGATTTTTTTCAAAAAAAGAACTTCGAAAATTATAAAATATTTTGAAAATTGCTGAATTAGCTATGTAATTCATTTCACTTTTCTTCGCAAATACGTACGATTGTTAAAAAGTAACCCGATCATCCGTATGGAAAATTTTATTTGTCGCGATCATTATTAATCACGTCACATTTTGCAGATGACGCATTTAGCGTACCTTAAATTTCGTAAGTTTCTGATCTTTCGTGCTGGGACAGGTTTACATTTTCCCCTCATTTATCTCATTTACTTTTATTCGATTATTTTGAAATAGCACTTATAGAAATTAACCGATTATTTTTTACTTCAAATTATGAATAAAAATGAAAAGTCTTTTTAGTCGCAGTATCGTTAACGTCAGAGATTGTTCCGTTTCCACAACTTGAGATACATACTACAAGTGTATTTATAACGGAATTTTTAATCATCTTCACTTTTCCGCGGCGGCCTTCTCGGGATTTACGGCAATTGTCAGTCGTGTGGTGAGAGTTTTCGCAAAATACATTATATTACTGAGAGCGGTTTAAATTATTTTTTTCCTTTCTTTAAAATTCTCACCGCATATAGTTGTAGTAATAGGATCAACTTCAATTGTATCATCTTCAGAACATCTTCATAAGCATATCTACATTCTTTTTCTTCGGATTCCGAACTGGAGGAGCCTTAGTATTTCGTTATTTTTTTACAACGTCGATAATTCCAGTCGTGCTCATATTTGTTTCACTGTAAGAGACAGTCACACACCGTTCGTTTTTGTTCTAAGAAGTTAACGTTACATATATAATATTTCACGAATGCAGTAGGCTAAGGAAATGTTACTTGCAAACGTGTCGTCTTAATCTTTCCTTCCGTTCCGTTACTCCTTATTTTATAACGCATCAAAATTCCGATCATGTGAGGATGCATTCTGAAATGTAAAACTTAAGCAGCGAAGAAATAATTTTGTAATAAACATTTTATGCAGTTTTCTCTTACTTGTTTAATTGATTCGTCGGTTGTCTTTTTCTAATGGGTTTTTTTTTTTTTTTTTTTTTTGAATTAAGCGAGATATTAAAAGAGGGAACGATAGTGGATAAAAGGAGAGGCTCCGGTTGCGGGCCTACTCTACGTGTATCCTGAGTCAATAAATTCACATTACATTTAAACATTTAACTTAATAATTAGCTAAAACATTTTTTAATGCTAATGTCTTACGGGAAAAATTTGCAAGGCGCTATTTTTCGCGGCATATCTGGCTTGCACAGTTTCCACGATATACTAATGTTGATACTTTCCTGCTAATTTTTGTCCAGCTGCATTAAATGAAAATATCTGTCTTGTACAAGCATGTGAAGGGGACGGGAGCTTTGCCCCCCAATCCCTGAAATCGCAAACATTAAAAATAAACAACGAGCATTTTAAAGGGTAAATCATAAAATATATAAAGTATATACGTGATAATGTAGGAAAAGTACCCCTTCAACTCAACCGATTCTAATCAAAAAGGGACGTGCACAACTAGATACCAAGATGAACCTACCTACAAAATTTCAACCTTCTACGACCAGCCGTTTTTGAGTTCCGCGTGATAAACACATACATACGTACAGACGCCACGAAAAAACGACTTAAACTGGATCCTAAAAATCTATATTTTTGCCCGCAAATACAGTACTTCCTTTTATATTTTCTATAAGAGGAAGTAATCAGGGGTGATCGAAATATCCGTTGAAATGTGGCATTAAACATCTTTCGCGATTACCATACTTCCTTTACTTCGTACAAGGAAGTAAAAAGTATTAAAGATTGATTTTTTTTTAACGATCGGCGAGCAAATGTCCTGAGAGGAATTTGTATTGAATATATATAAATTCGAAAAACATATATAATCCAATTTTTTCCCCTTGAAAGGAGAAATTTAACTACTTTTTTCTTGCATTATTAATAACCCTTGTCTAAATTTGCTCGGTTACGATTCCACATGAATACTCATTCGGGCGGCATAAACAGGAAGTAATAAGCAGCATTGTTTACTCAAGCGCAAAACATACCAGAAAATTGTATTCGCAGCTGCACACACATATACATACATGCGCGCGCACAAATACACGCACGCAATTATTCTTTTTTTTTGTAGGTAGCGGCTGTGCGTGTTTGAAAACATAAATTACTATAAAATTTTCAATTTTGATTTCTTACAATAACTGCAGCTTCGAAAAGTTAAAAAAAAAAACAGACAAATTGCAAAGATTGAAAATTTTATTTGTTAACTCACATTCAAACTAAAGACCATTGTGTACTAACATATATTTATGAGAAACGCGGACCGTTAACGAATTTATTTATCAGACACGTGTCAACAGAAATTTTGTAAGCTGCTTCTTTAATCTTTATTTATTTATTTAATTTTAACAAAATTTTAAATACCAAAAAACACGTCTTCCTGATTTTAACTTCTTACAATCTACTTTACAAAATTCTCAAAAAAACATGTTTTTCATTTAATTAAAGTACTCAGTTTAAAGTGCCCTGTGGTATTCTACTCGATGACATCTTTGGCGCAAGATTTTTAAAATAAAGCGTAACGTAATTTTAAAAATAAACATATATATATACATATATTTATTATACAGGGTGAGACATCATAACTTCCTTTTTTAAAATGCGCTACTTTTTTTTTACTAAAATTTTTTAAAGAAATAATAACAGAAAATCAAAATAAAACTGCAAGGGAAGAAGCATACATATTGCCAATGGGATCTAGAGTATGTATTTCGAATTTTTTGTTTTTCGTTTTTTCAAAGTATAGTTACATATTACACATACAAAAAAAAACACGCGAAAATAGTAGGAATATTTTTCTTTTTTGATCAAATATTTTTTTTTTATCCTAGAATATCTGGATTATAAATGGCACATTTTGAACATAGAGAAAGAAAGAGAGAGAAAGAAAAAAAATTAAAAATTTCAATGCAAAAAGAAAATTGAAGTTGCAAAATTTCGAAACACAAAAAAACTTTTAATACCGAAGATGAAATTAACAGATATGTAAATTTCGAAATGTGAATGTTCTGTTATAATAAAGTCTTGACAGAAAATTACCACTTTTCCGATGGCGGCTTAAAATGTAAAACACTTGTTTGCATATGAAAAAAATGCGTTTGTGAGGAGTTTATTGAGGAATTTAAATTCAAGACAGCAAAAGTTATATTTAATGCAAGCGAAATCGCACTGAAAAATAACGTATTCCAAGACATTCTGTGAGCAGAAGCACTCTAAAAAAAGTGGTTATCTTGCTTAGGAAGTTAAAAAAGTAATGCTACATTTTATTTATAATAACGAAACTTTAAATATTTGAGAATTATAAAAAAACATCAAATTATTAATATAGGTATATATTTTTACATATCACGTAAATCTATTTTTTTTTATTAATAATACAATAAATAAATAGTTTTAATGAATGCAAAAAAGGAAATGAAGCAAGAATAAGGAATCCTCGCAAGAATAAACGTGTTTACCTCATTTTAATATTATACAGGTGACATAGTAAAAATAAATTAACGCGAATTCAGGAAATTAAATCACCCTTAAAGCTTTTAGAAAACGCTTTACCGTTCTATCCACTGAATCCGAGCAAATATTTTTTTCATTTTATTTCCTTTGTTGGCTATATAAAATACATAATAAAGGAGTTATATTGCATGCTTTAAAACATTTTCAGTGTCTTCATCAATAACTAAACAATGCAATAACAAGAAATCAATATTCTTACAGAACATCATAGTTTTTTTTTAAGTTTTTTTTTCACCAACGGTTGTTACTGTATCTGTCGAAAGATCTTTTAACTAATTTAAATTAATACAAAATTACAAAATAAACTTAATCGTAGTTAGTTAAAGCTTTTAATTTAGCATTATAATACAGGGGCTAAAAACATAATTATACTGCCAAATTTACACAATAGCGTTAAGAGATAACTACGAGTACAATAACCAAAGACTACAAGTGAGATTTATAATTTATTCCATCCTCCGAATCCAATCCGAAGAAATATTTATCAAATTCAGCTAGATAACAACCATTGATTTTAGATTAAAATCGATAAAGAATTACAATAATATGTAACTTTTTTTAAAAGACTGTTGGTAAGCTTTAATTATACTTTAATAAATTGTAGTTGAAATTTCGAATAAAAATTATATCTGATAAATAATATTTATTTTATTTTTAAATATTCGCTAAATTCTTATTAACGCCAAATACGGATGTAATATTTAATTATTATTATTAAAATATTACTTAATTTTTAAAAAATCAGGCTTTCGTAGCAGGAACCGCAAAAACAAAGATTTATAGACAAATCTGAAAAATGTTTGCCTATAAATACTACGCATACCGTTACAAATGATTACGGCTAATTTAATATTTCACTCAACAACACTTTTCTGAAATTCTTAGATTAAACAGAAAACAAAGCAGTATTAAAACATAACATTTTTAAAATAAACAGTAAATAAGTTAATGATGAGTTCTATTTGTACCGTCAATCTTAGATGTCACAAAACCGCTGTCTATCATGCACAGGTCAGTGAAGGATTTTACTTTTGATAGATAATTTTTATAGTAGAAATTTAGACACACCAAAAGAGCCTAGCCGATCAAGTCAATTAGCTTTCTGATATTTTTAACTAGCAAATCTACCAGTATGCTTACAGCATAGAAAACATTGGAACATATTATTCTATTATTTTCATATTCTTTTTTTTATTTGTGGACCACACACATTTCGGTATACTAGCAAACTTTCTCTCGCTTTTACTAAACTTTGTTGAGCAATATGATAAGCGTACGCGACCTAAACATACAAATACAAATCATAAAAATCCAACAAATAATGTAACATGATCGTGATCTATTTAAATCCCTAACATAGTGGATGCAAACAATAGTCGTCTTTTACTCGTTATTTAAATTTTTATTGAATATGTTTAACCCTCGTTAAATTTTTAGCCGCAATAACGGCCAATTTTGACACCAAAAGAAAGAAATTAAACACTTCTCAGTAGTGGTAAGAAAATGTTCAAATAGAACTTTCTCGTGCAATTGGGAAACAAAATCAAACAAAACTTTTGTTTCAAACATTTTCTATTGCATAGCTTTTCACAGTGGCAACATTAATGTAAAATTTTTATGAACATTATAGGTTTATAGTTTGTACAGAACCACACAATTTGCCTTGCCAGAAATTTGTGAAATAAGTAAATTCGACATTAACGAATATCCTGAAAACAGAAACTTTCTTCACATCACTTCTGGATATTAAAATTTATAAAAACTAATGAGGCGCTTATTATTGTCGAATACAGTTTGTTTCATTTGAACCTAGTTATTCATGAACCATTAGTTTGAATTTTTACATCTAAGTTAGCTGCTACACCTGAAATTATTTTATTTGTGAAATAATGAAAAATGTTTTATATAATGGTAAATATTTAAACCAACTTTTTAATTGATGTTCACTAAAATTACTCCGGAAACTGATTTTAAAATTGATTTAATTTATTATAAGCATTGCACTTGAAGTATCTGAAAATTTTTGGTAAAACACAAGAAATATTGATTATATACAATATGAATAATATATCATATTCCTGCATTTTTGAATATTTGGTTTCTCATTAAAAAAGGCATTTAAAAAGAATTTTGTTTGAATCTGCTTAAAAATATATTAAGAACAAAAGTTATATCAGAAGTATTAAGATGATGTGTTAATTAAATTATAGTTATTGAAAATTAAATTCAAAACACTAATTGTTAATTTAAATATTACAATAATAATATAAGCAGCAACTCGGGACAACTAGTGGCTCTTTCATTACAGAAAGGACATCTAAAAATTATCAATTTGAAATTAAAACGTCACATCTACTGTACCATAAATGTGATGTCAGAAAGACATGTTCATAATATTTACATTCCCAATAAACAGTCTGAATAGAGTACTTTAAAATTTAAAAATGAGTAAATAAAAAGTAATATTTGAATCTTCATAGGTATAATGCCATTTAATGAATAATAAAAATAATCACTAAGTAGACAATGATAAACAATGCATGTTACACAGAATTTGTGGAATTGCTAATTTCTGAAAGAAAAAAAAAAATTACAATTTTGTAAAACAGGCAAAAGCTTTACCAAATTTACAAAATTAGTAAAACTTGCTTATTTTTTTAAATAGGCAAAAATAAGCAAGCAATATATAATTAAATCTTTGGTTTTTTATAGCATAAATCAGCTGCTCCAATATTGCTATACTAATATTAATCATGTTCTATATTCTCTAAATAGTATGTGCGTTACATGTATTATATATTCGTGTATTAAAATTATTTTGTAAATTTCATTATCGCTTAAATAATTATTGACATATTGAAGATTATGTGTCAGTAATACTATCAGATATAATATGATCCAAGTTTTTGGCTATTTCACAAATTTGATGTAATATATATATATATATATATATAAAATTATACAAAATATATACAATATTTTTGTTTATCTATTAATTTTAATGATTCTGAAATCTCACTTTTTTATAAATTTAAATATTAAGTTTGCCCAAATCCAACATTTATTATAGTAATATAAAATAGTAACTGTTTACAGCAAAAAAGTGCATGTAGATTAAATATGCAATGCACTTCCACTATTTAAAAAAAACAGAAAATTGAAATTCTTTGGCAATCAAAATCGTTTAATTCTTATTTAAAAAATTTAAAAATCACACTATCATCACAATTATTTATACCGAGTAATTACTCATACATAGCCATTGATGCTCAATCGAAACCTTTTCTAAAAATTCAAACTTTAAATTTTGCAAAGAAATTGAAAATTGTTTTCAAAGCTATGCCCCAAAATCAATAATACAATCTACTAAAAATATACTCTTTTTTAAATCACCTAACTTTTTTAGTCGAAAAAAATGTCCCCCTATTTTTGGCAAAGCTGAACATGTTTTAGTGAAAAGAAAGTGTGTAATTTAAACCATTACACAAACATAAAATGCCCTTTAAGGAATACAGATAGTAATAAACAAATATTGTTTAAAGCCTAATCGGATTTACAAGTTCAAGAAATATTTGGGAATACTCGGGCAGAACATGGTGTGTGATGTACATTCGTTTTAAATAAAAATTGTAACTCATAATATATGTTTTAAAAAATTTAAATAGGTTCAGTTTTTCTCCTTACAATCAGATGAATACATTAGATATTTGGTCTTCTTTTGTTTTTATATATTTTCATTAATGCCTGTTTAGTGTAATGCTATTCAATATTTCGTTTCTCAGTACATGGCTCATTACAAAAACTACAATTGTAACAACCCATTACAAAAAATAATATATTTCCACAATTTGAACAAGAAACAAGTTCAATAAATATTGAAATGAACTTATCTACTACACTACACATTAACAAATACTTATAATTAATGACTAATGTGATATGGAAGTTTCAAATGGTCATTTTCAGGCCCTAGACATTTGTGGTCCAGATTACTTCAAAAGGTGACAATTATCATTGTGCACACTATTACCTTAGTTTCAAACCTGCCGTGTAGTTTTTATATATTAATGTGCATAGTAATGCACTGATCTGTGGATACAGAATTCAGCCTGCAGTTTCCACTGACCTTTTATTTTTTTAAAATGAAGAATAATCTTCCTCCTTCAATTTTAACAAAATGGCAAAACATCAAAATATAATATAAAATGCACCAAGAACAAACAAATATTCCAAAAAGAAATTATTATTCATACTAAAAAAAAAACAAAAACAGAATGGATATATTAATAAATATAAATATTTCCTAAATAAACTTATATTTAACAGAGAATTTAGATCTCTTATTTATATATACATGTGAGATCCCCACTCAAAGTAAATTCGAACAATAGATCTGCAACGTTATAAATTTTATATATGAAAACATACCTAAATAATGAAATAGTACCAGTCGCATTAAAATCTATTCAGCAGCAAAAACTAAGTTATTAGCAAGCAGGCAGACCAGTAGATTTTTTATTGAATATGTTGTACACATTATAACCCACTCACATCCATGTATGCGTAAATTCACACACACACATATATTATATATAACATTATCCACTGTATGTAAGAAACGCAATTAAAATAGCAACATATATGTAACGTTTTATTGTACATATTTTTCGATAAACAAAATTTAAAATGTGTTAATACGTTATTTCAGCAACAGCTGGAAGAGCAAGCGCAAATAAAATTTGAAAATCAAAATGACATATCCACGAATGAAATCGCGGGCTCAACGAGGGGCGAAAATACGAAAAAAGCGGATAATCGCAAAAGATCTTTGCAGCTGACGGACGAACTGCAACAGACTGTTAACGAATATGATTCAAAAACGGATTCATCACTAAATAATGAATCATTACCGAAAGAACTAGAAAACCTAAGAACCAACAACAGCAGCGACAATCACTGAATGAAATAAAATAAATGGAGCAGAAAATTTACTTCAATTTTCGACTTAATTCAATTCTATATGTATTTTACGTACCGGCGTATATACGAATTAGAGTGAACAGTATTTTTTATATTTGTTGTAAGAACTGATTATTTCTTCCTTCTTCTTTTCTCTTATCTTTTATATGCATTAAGAACTTGTAAAAACTAAGTATAAAAAATAACTACGTTTTGAATATTTCATACACACATTCAGACAAACATGTACACCTGCGCGTGCGTACACTAGAATACTGTATTATAAAATAAAGTTTAAAAAGTGTTCCACTAAACGAAATACTAGTATTGAACGATTAATTAAATATCAACTTGATCGAGAGAAAAAACGAGCACTAATGATTAAACTTAAACCAAAAAATGTCATCACTCTTTGTTTAATCAGTGTGATCAATGTAGTTTTGTGTGCGGAACTGAAGTTAAATATTAATGTAATATTTATATTGCTGTAAAGAAACTAGTTATAAGTTACGAAGGAAGAAGATACAATTCCTGACAATATATAAAGTATATTATGTAATTTTAATTTCGGTCACTCAGGAAAAGCAGATTTTATCGACCCTTTAACTTAACAGAATAAACAAGAGTATTATTTCACTGTATAGTAAATTAATAAAAACGTAACTTCAATAGTTTTAACAACTAGGAAATATAATATAGCTCCAAATTTTTTATTTAAAAAACATTAACATTAATACAAAATTATTTTTTTAATTGAAGTCATTTATTTATTTTTTAATCATACAGAATATGACACATGAATCAAGACTTCTGTTAAGTCGTAAATATGAAAAACATATAAAGCAAACTTCTTAAGTAAATTATACGAAATAATTAATTTCATGTACATAACAGTTTTTAATTCAAGTCTCATTTTTATACATAAACGGGATTTAAAAACATACATATATATATATATTAGATTATTTCAAGTTTTTTTTTTTATTTTATTATTTTATATTTACTTACGCCATTTTCATCGATTAATTTTCACTATATATTTACTTTTCTCTCATTTTGATTTCCATGTATACCATTGTTACCGAGGTACGTTCGTGTTTCTCAGTCACCGACTAAATTGAAAATCTTACAATGACGAAAAACCGCAATAACAAACCCCCCACGTTCACTAATGACAAAGTTATATAACTGTTCCCACGGTGTGATAAACCCTGACACGAAAAGTGACCCTTAAACGGATAAAAGAAGGGCATAAAATAAATGAATGTTTTTATTAAAAACATTATGTTTCTTTTCAGGAAAATATACTTCGTAGTCTTTATATCTGATAAAGTGTTTTGTGAACTTACTATGTTTTAACATAAGGGTCCAAGTTAGCGAGGAAACAAGTCTCTCGATCTACCACTGATGTTTACGTATTTATACTGTTTACAAAATCAAATAATTTCTAATTTCCAAATATAAATTTCATCGCTAGCTGACTTTTATATATATTTCTGGATAATAAAAGATTGACTGATGGATTTAAATTCATATTGCTGTCCATATGGTTGCTTTTCGTCTGGCTCTCCCAAAAAATAATAAAAAGGCATTGTTATATAATTTATATTCTCCGCATTATAACACAAAACAAAAATGCAGAAAGAATAAAATTACATGACTAGATACCGACAAATTCTGGTACACTCAATTTCTTCTGCTTTATTCCTTTAATGATTGTCATCTAATGGCTTTTTTTTTTTTTTTTTTTTAATATTACTAATATTAACTTATATTTTAACAAAAAAAGTTCCCAACCAGTAAAAAAACATACCGTTTATTTTTAAATTAATTAAGACGATATGATAAAATTTTGAATGCTTTAAGCCTAATTAATCATGCAAAAAAGTACATAAAACTGTACTCTTCTTGTTAATAAGAATCATCTGCAAATAATTATTTTCTATTATTGTTGTAGTTACACGTCCAAATAATATATTTATTATAAAAGAAAATGTTAATAATTTTTCTCTGAATCACGAAATTTTAATATATAATTTTTATTTACGCCGATATTAACAAATATAAACTTTTGTTTTCCCACTTACCAGTGCTTTGTTTACATTGCAAAATTATAAAATCCAATATCAAAACACAATGACATATAAAAAATATCTTTAGTGTATAACAGTTATTAACATTTAATAATTTATTAACTTTAAAATAATCAATATTTTTTCTTTAGTACTACTTTTTTACATGTAAATGTCATATATTTCAGTCCTTCAATATCAAATATAATTAACTATTTAGTAATATGTAAACTATATAATTCAATTTTATAGTTAATATTTATTATTTTATTTTATTTTTTTTGACATTTTAAAACCAAATATAAATATAAGCGCTATTTTATTTTTCATTACGAAACTCTGTGATCAACGTATATGTTTTAACTAACACTAATATTAAAATAAAACAAATGAGGCAGCAATATTACATGTCTGCTCTTGAATGTTTTGCGAAAACCCCTATCTTAATTACTGGTATTTTAATATTTATGTTTACCTTAAGATTTAAGCCGAAGAATGAATGTATTATATAAAAAGCGTCTTCTTGCTGCTAATTTATTTTATTAAATTTTGTATTAACAAATCTACTTTTTTCGTTTTTTTTTCTTTTCTTTAATAACTTTTTATCTAGAAATAATCATACGTGTCATAAAAAACATGAATCTATCATTAATCTTTCATCAGTTATGTATTAGAATACATTAAATATAAATAATACATAGTCCCAGAAGGAAAAGGAAGGCACGAAGTGTAGCTGCCATTGTGCGTCTAATATTTCTATGATCTGCATTTCCCCAACTTCGATCTAAGGTTATATCTATAAAATTTCACTTAAAGAAAAACAAAAATGCCCAATGCCTTTCTTTTTCCGATTCTTTATATCCATTTTTTATGTTTGATTAATTTTTGATATTTTAAGTTTTAATAAATTTATTTTCTTTTTTTTTATATATATATACATATATATCTCAAAGTGGTAATAAAATGCAATAACATGCAACATAAATTTTAATTGAATATATTACTGGCTATGTGTCTATTACGGATTTTTAGATATATTAATACTTACTGTTCAGAAGAACTACTAGTTATTCATAACGTACTCTTGCTCGCTCGTTTTGCGTGTTAACTCCCCATACAAGGCGCGCCCAAAGAAGTTTCACTTCAAAAATACATTGAACGTGTTATACCATTTTCCTATTGTGGATGCTTTTGTTTCAGAACATCAAATACGGGGGGAGGAGGGTAATTGTATCAAAAATTAACATTTTAACGGTTATTCTTATTTTAACGAAATAATAAAATTATGAATCAAACAAGTTAATAACTAACACTATATAAAATTTAGTATAATAAATAACCAAGAAAATGAAAGAATTTGAACAATTAAATGACAAACAGAAATAAGAGAATAAAATAACAAATTCGAATTTCCGTAAAATTACAAAGCCAATAAATATCAAAACTAATGATATGATAGTAAATTTATATAAAATGATTATGTAAAGTTGAACAAAACCAGCAATTAATAGTTAAATTTAACATACACCTGAACTATTTCATATGAAATACAATTGAATTTTATTATTAAACATATATCCCTTTACTGTAAATTTGTTACCAATTTTAAACATTAACTATACTAAGTGTAATTTACGAAATCATGGATAAAGCTCTTTCGAATCTCAAAAAAATGTTTTATTAAGAATAATTCGAATTGGAAAATATATCAATTACCTCGATGATAACTTTTGTCACTGAAATGTGTTCCGAATAAAACTTGATATACGTATTTTCAATTTATACCGTGAAAAAAAAGCGGAATTTAGAAAATCTGAAAAAAAGTTAATTAAAAGACAAATTTGTTTACTTTCTTACATCAATAATGTTCTAATAATTTTAATGATATATCTATAAGTAATATGAAAGGTAATTTTACACTTTAGGAAGTTTCAAATTTTTAGATGATTTACAGTGATAAAGACTATTTAAATGGTCATCAAAATTTTTTTTTCGAGAAAAATAGTATATCTGCCAAAATATTTTCTTTATTTTGCACAATTTCTAAAATGATAATTCGGGTAATTATTTTTATTTTATTTTAATAAATTTGAAATTCAACTTTTTATTTATTTTTTTTAAATTTCACCCCCTCTTATTTTCTTTTTTTTTTAAATGGGTTTGTCAACATGGACATTGGCCCAAGAACAGCGTAACAGAGAGAAAAGAGAGACTCAGATTCTTACACGATCAGAGATAGCCGACAGAAAGGAATCAAGAGCTAGAATAACCGAAGGAGAAGGAAGGGAGAGAATGAATGAAGCACAGTATCCCAGCAGGACTCCTCTTCTTAAATGATCGTACGTAAATCGCTACAGGAGAAAAATGTAATTTAGCGCTTCTCTAAAATAAGATCCTAGATCAACATTTATATGCAAAATATATTTTACCTATCATCTACTGGAAAGAAAATAACTGTTTATTAAATGTAACTGCTCTGTAATTCCTACAAAGTCATATATCACCACTGAACTTCGGCAATATTATTAAATAAATTCTCTAAAATGAATCTGAATTTTTTAAATTATACTTAAATGTATCTACTAGTCTAGTTTACTATTTACTGTAATAAAAACAACGATGACGTAAAAACTAATTTACACCGCCATGTAATGTTTAAAGTTTATTTGAGCTATTTCGATTTCCACTAGGAAACTTTTCAAATTGTCCCGGCTCTAGTAGCACTTATATACCGAAAATAAACAGAATTTACATCCGGCTTATAATACTCATGGTCGTTCATTTATCTCCTTTAATTTTTTTAATAAGTTTCATAAAATTTTTTAATATTTGCTAGATAAGTTAACACTAATAAGTAATAATGATTACAGTCAGTTCGGTTGTCACAACGCAGCAGTGTATAAGTATTTGATATATTTCCTTAAAAACACATTTTAGCCTTCAATGTGATACTCGTATTGTGTCTTTATTTCAGGTATTTCGCCACTGCGATACAAAATTATGCACCATGCCACTAAGCCATTGTAACGACCTTTATGTACGAAATTAAAATCGCATATTTTTAAAAGTAGCCAGGTTTATTGAAAAATTTATCAATTTTGCTATTTTTTGTCCATTTGCAATACGTAATCACCACGACTACAATCAAAAGTCATTAAATACAATACTAAATTAATAATAAAATTAAATTTAAAAAAGAAAAATACCGACTTCAAATTTTTCTCAAAAAATTAAAAACAAAAAAAAAAAAAGGAGGAAAAGTGCATTTAAGAGTAATAAACTTAAGGATATTTACTATTATTCATAAACAACATTAATTTTTTAGAGTCGGAACCAATTTAAATCGCAACAATAACTAGAAACCATTTAATGAATACAACTGTATTACAATTAAATATTTCTGATCTTTTTAATACTTGGCTTGTAAAAAACGTATGATTTTTATACTCATTAAATGGCTTTTAATTATTATGCAAATTGAATTTGGTACCAATTCCAAAAAATTAATGTTATTTAGGAACAGTTATATTATTAAGCATATTGTTATCAAATACATTATCTTTTGTGAAATAATTTTTTTTTTTCTTTTTAGTGAATCGTTTTTTTAATTTCTAGAGAAAAGTTTAAAGTCGATATAACAATGTTTTCATACACATATTTTTGAATTATAATACGGATAGAAGAACCAAAAACACTTTCACTTCCAGTTGTCTATGTAGTTGTGATTCAACAGTATAATGTTTAAACGTAATATTCGTTAGCGGCAAGCTTGTAAATTTTACAATAGAAGTTTCAGATTCGTCATTTTTACCTTTATGTACATCTACTGTTAATAATTTTTTAAGTCAGCCGCGTTCACTTCTCCTTTAATTTTGAAATTATAGGGGTCTTTACTTCCCTATATTCTAATCAAATTTTTTTGGCTAATTTTTACCTGGTTACATTAATTAAAGAAAATAAAATAATCTCTAAGGAGTTCCTTTTTTTACATTACTTGATGGCTACTCAGTCAATACGATACTTACCGATATGCTCATATGAGACTATAATTGACCAGTACAATTTATAATGAACAAAGAATCATTCGAATTACTTTATATGGTCAAAAGTCATACGTAGCAATGTAAAAACGTAATATTTCCGTCACTGATGAGCTTGTAAACGACGCGAAGGCGGTTTCAATTTTCTTTATTCGAATCCATATTTATTCGTGGTACTTAACATTGATAATAATTTAATTTTTTTAAATTACTTTTCCATGGTAAACTAGTAATATTCTAAGTCAATCGCGTCTGTTATATTAATAAACAAAAACATGATCTAAAAAAGACTTTTCACGTTTTTTGACAACTACCCAGTTGTGTTCGCCGATTTTCATCGGTATTCACACGGTACCACCGCTAACTGGTACTCTTTCGAATGAATAAGGAATCGTTAAAATTGGTCCACAAAAGTATAAGTTATGCGCGAGCAAACATTAAAAAAAAAAAAACATTGGCGTAAAATGTATAACTCTTCTCTTTTGAAGTCAACAATAATAGCATATATACAACGAATCAATGAAAAAATGTATCTTTCTAAAATTAATGTAGAATAAATAAACAGTATTCAAAAATTTTCTGAACCCATTATACAAAACAGAAAAAATAGCAATTCACAGAAATCATGAAAGGTAAAGAACAATAAAATATTAACACCGATGACCTATCATCGATATTAATAAATAGATTTTACCAATAACATAATATACAATATTACAAATAGTGGCCGAAAATTCGATGAAGCGATAATACATTTAGCATGAATATTTAGGCACAGAAGTACTATAGTAGAAGGAATAATTAGAAATAGAATCAGGAATAATCCAATATGGAACATAAAATTATTCTGAACATGCCTGCCAAGACACAAAAAGTAAAATGACAACATGAATATTATAAAAATTGAATGTAAGAATATGCGACAAAAAACATTTGGATGTACAGAATAAACAACAAAAAAATAAAAACTGCATAAAAAAGAAATAAAAAAACACTGTATGCTTAAAATATATTTAAATACCACCAAAAAGAAACGGGATTTTGTAAAAAGGATGAACATGCCTCGTTCTGTTAAGTATTTGAACAAAAATGGAACATTTATCCAAGGGTTACATCGGTACTCAATTCGTATATACAATTACATTCCTTAAATACCACGAATAATAAGATAATTTTCAATTGTCATACAATTTACTGTAAATTACTTTGAAAAAGAATATTTTATTATTTTTTAAAAGGTCAATAATAATCTGAAAATCAGTACTTATTTTTATTTTGAAATATTTTAAACAAATCTTCTATTCTTCTTTCTTACCATTTACATTCAACATTTTTTCTGCGATAAAGGACATTGAATAGTAAAATCGTCATAAGAGATGAGTTAATAGGTTTCTCGTTACTCTTTCTATTTCTGAAATATAATTTTCAATATATACCTATGTTTTATTATATATATATATACCGTTTTGTTTTTTTTTGTTGTAGAGAGGGAAAAGGACTGAACTGAGTACGCAGTTATACTTTCCGTAGTAAAAGTATTTTACAGAATAAAAATAACAATGAATGTATTGTGTAAAACTGTGCGATTAAAACATAGGATAATTACAGTTTGGCAATATTAGGTATATTTACTTAAATTCTTTTTTATCTCACAAACCGATGTCAAATTTAGTTTATGAATTATTATACAATGTGAAAAAATAATTATTATTTTCCAATGCAGTTTTGTTTATTGCACCTTTTAATCAACTCTTTAAATCGACCCATAATCAAGATCTCAATAATTACCATGTATGGTATTACTCCACATATCACCATTAACCTGCATTTACGTGTTGCAAAACACTCCGGGAAGTTACATAGAAGTTAAGGTATGTTCTTGTTTAGACTAGCCAAGTAAATTTCCGTTTTGTATTTTTAAACCAATTCTTTTTATTTATTTTTTTTTATCTACACCAGTTAAATTAGGCATCAATACAGACAAAATTTAACAAGTATTATTAAAGCGATACACATGCAATGTTAAAAATAACAAATGTACTAATCACTAATAATTACGCTATTGAGCGTAAAAATACAAAACGGATTGTAATATCTAACAATATTCCCAGAATCGGAAAAATATAAAATAAACAGGTGAAAATTGCGTTGTGATTATCACGTAACCAGAACGCCTAATCATGAACACGGTAATTTAGATTTGATTCGTGATAATAATAAATGATACGCATCCCTTTTTTAATGATTTATACAGAATTACGTTTAATTATGCTTTATTTCTATATACAGTAAAAGTACTTTTTGCAACGCAAACTTCCAGTCTATAAATATATCTGTAAGAATTAAGTGTAAGTTCTCAACGGGTATAAGAAATCAAATCCTTTTATATTTATATGTACGTCATAAAAATTAAAGTGAATTCGATATTCTAGACAGTGCGTGAAGAATTATCCTATATATTTTATTCGTCTAAGTCAAAGTCTAATTTATTATCAACAAGTATATCTGAACTGAACATTACACGTAACGTTGAAATAATTAGTTAAGCAAATATAATTTAAATACATATTTAAATATATTTAAAATTATCATTGTAACTATTAGATATTTTTTCAAATTTATCAGATGGAGTTAAAGTAACTGATACTTTACACTTGCAATATTTAATTCGCAAAACTAAAACTATATTTAAACTAATAATGTAGCATTTCAATTTATTGTTTAAAATAATTATAATACCAAAAAAACAAATATTGTAACGTTGATTCTCAAATCCGTATTATTTCACATTGCTATATAATATGTTTTGGACCGAAAGGGGAAAATCAATTTCATATTCAATATCAAAAAGGAAAATCTATAGTTGTGCCGAATACAAATATGTATTCGGATTAAGCATCATTAAAGGTACTATTTAGTTAAAACTCCACTTGCATAGTTTACAGTTATTACTAATAATCCGCTGCTGCTAATTCTGAACAGGATCCATTGTACTACAAACGTTTTATCGTAACCGCTATGATCTCAAGCTAGTCCTACCCATGTACACATGTCAATTTTAGTTTCTCTAAGAACAAATGTCCACGCTAAACTTTTAAAACCAGTTTGATTATATTTTCATATAATTTTTAATTACTATCATAAGGTCACTCGGATAATTAAAAAAAAAAATTTATAAAGTTTTTTAGGGAGTGTAAATTCCATGAAATATAATTTTTCATTACATTCTGATTAAATTTCTTCAATATATTTTTAAAAACAATTTTTGTAATTCACTTTCTTGTCAAGCTCGAATTAAACAGCTAAAATTTACTAAAATAATTAATTGTGAAAAGTATAAGTTTTCGAATCTACCCGATTTCCGTATATAAATATAATCACAAAAAATTACATTAAAACGATAATTATATCCGTTGATGTTCACCAAATAAAAATAGTCAATTTCGGTGGCTAGTTTCAGAAATAAAAAAAAGTCAATAATAACGGCCAGTCATAATTAACAAAATCAACTATCGCGGGCAACAGTTTTAACGAACGCTAAAAACCTTTTTCTTCAACGAAAAAAAAAAAAAAAAGAAAAAAATACAAAAGTAATTGAAAATTTTATTAACGAGCGCGCACACTTTGAAAATTAAGTAATAATAATATGGCAATTGAAAAAAATAAATTACGAACAATTTCAGAATGTAATCTATTCTGTAACGTTGTTAAAGTATTTTTAAATCTGTTGTCCCGCATTAATCATTAACAGTTAAACGGAGTGATATACATTTACGAAAAAGATTGAATAAGAAATATATGAAGTGAAAAAATTTCGAAATATTTAATTTAAAAATCTGCAATAATCAGGGAAGAAAATAACTTTTAAACAGAAATTCATAAATCAAGAAATAAAAATTCCACATGTAACATTTATTTTAAATTTTATATATTTCTTATATGAAAAAAGTATGATTATTTGTGTAATATAGATAGGATTTTTCCCCCAATAAACAGCTGATAATAAATTTTTACAAGTACACTCATTTTCATTTGAAATAAGTAACTAAAGCCTAATATATCAATCGTACTACAATTGTCATACGTACGGGTTTTAAAATTATTAATAATTAGTCCACAATGGTAGCCTAAAGTATATATTATCCTCGAAAAATTTCCGAATTCTAACATTATTAAGATATGAGAAAATAAAAGAAAGTCGAGAAATCGTATTTGACTCAAAACTAGAAACAATATAAGCAGAATTTTCAAAAATTTATTTTGACATGTTAAAATTGTAATAAATAAATCGTTAACACTAAACTTATAATCTTACAGATTACCGCTGTAAAGGCAACTACTAAGGTCAACAGTTTGTTTAAAAATGTCTGAAAGCTCCTGTTGAAGTAAAAAATGCAAAGTTTGATTATCGTGCCGATAAATCCAACACTGTTTCTGTACAATAAAGTCATATCGTTTTGGACCGCTAGTTGGCGAACTTAACCACAACTGTTTATTTGGTGTTTGCTTATTTACTACATACGTACCTATCAAACTTCCAAAATTTAAAACTAATATACCATCGCTTAATGTAATGTCACAATTTTCAGCACTAGTATTAGTCTCGGCAATTTCTTCTATTTTGTCACACAATGATTCTAATGTATCATTCGCAATTACTTCGTATTTAGCAATGGTCAAATTGTTCGTATCATTATGACTAGATCTATGTCTGAACTGATCTAGAAATTTAACGTTAGGAACATGTTTACATTTAAATAAATAAGCTGTTAAATTATTTACCACATCTTTACATGGATGGAACAACTGCTCTTTAAGATAATACCTGAGCAACATAACTAAAACTCAGATCGTACCGTACCTATGAACGAAAAACATAATATAATATATATATATATATATGTATAAAAGAATATGAAGTATGAAAATACAGTCAGAAAAGACTTACCACTTGTTCAAAATAATTTTTACTCAATATTTTTATACTTTAAAAGTTCTACATTTATATACTATCTGTAAATTTTCTTTAAAAGTAACAAGATACAGAGCCAACGTTCAAAACAAATTATTTACTCGAAAAACAGTCTGCTCATAAATACATTTCAGAAATGAATCAATAAAATTTATCCAATAAAAAAAAAGAAAGAAAAAAAAAGCGCCTTGAGTATATCTATACACATGAATATGTTTTTTATATACGCATACATATATATATATATATATATATATATATATATATATATATATATATACACACACATATATATGTTTGTAAATAAAACGGTTGTATTGTATCATTAATACAAGGCACATTAGTACGTACTCATTTCGTTTGTTAAATTCTGAATAATTACCTGATCAACATTAAGTTTCTTTAAAATATTGGTAAATATTCAAAAACAGATTAATGTAAAGTAATAAATACTTTTTACGCAAAATAAACGCATTCTGCCGATGGTTTGCGCATTGATATAACATAATTTTGTTGGCTTTATATGCCCATCACAACAGCTACATATAATTTTCCTTGAGTCAATTAGAAAATGACATAATATAAACCCTTAAATTTGTATTAGCGTGTTTGGGCGTTGTGTTGAATTTTTTTCTTTAATTTATTTTTGTGAAATTACTAATTACAACGAGTCCGTGTGTGATAGTGAGTTCGTTCGGCTAAGATATTTCACACTTGATCGAGTTTTCATATTGTCTTTACCGTCCGCCTTGTTGGGCTGTTACACAGGAGCGTATACCCACATTTAAGAATAAGGTAAAAAGTTTTCTCATATAATAGATTTTATTTTATAATAGTTTATTTCTTACAACTCAATCGGGAGGTTTTAAATCATGTAAATAATATTAGCACGATCATTTATCAAACGTGTTCGGGAGACGGTCGCGTATGGTTTAAGCCTAATGGAACAGGCTAATCAATTTTTTTTGAAACTTGCCCGGATTTTCGATTAATGTTATAGTAGTTAGATTGTAGGTAAAATTTGCGCAGCAAAGGAGTTATATCGTAAGTATTTTATAATGTAACTGTTGCGGCATATAGGGAGCGTACTGACAAAGAGTAGCTATATAGTAAAGCGGGGTATTTCATGAACAGATAGTGAACTATAAATGCATGAAGTATTGCGTATTTTTTTAACGATTAAATTGTTTAAGTCAATTTTAACGTCCTATCAAGTATGTAGAGATTTCGGCGATTTTTAAAAATACATATATGTTTGCAGTTTCAACGAATAAACAGTTGAATACTTTCAATCGATAAGGCGGCTTCTCGTAGGTGTATGTAGTTAAATTTAATACTTTTGAAAAATAATGTTTATATTATTGTAAATGATTTTCGGTCTATAGTAAAAATAATTGCGTTAAAATAATATGTACTAATGCGTAACTACTAAGTACTAATGGGTAACTACTAAGAGCGAGACTTTCTTTCGTATAATGGAGTAGTGAGACTTATATTTATACATTTTAATATTCGATACGTGAATACGAATTATGTTTTTAGTTCGCTCTCTTTTTATTTTTGATAATTAAATTTTTATGATTAGTGTCTTTTCTTCGTCAATGTTTTTTTAAATATCGACTAATCGGCACATTTTTTATAACTTATTATCACGAAAAAATTTTGAAATGAGATGATGGTTTAGGTAAAATTTTAACTTCAATTTAACAGCATTATATTTCACGTACTTTGCTTGCATATTGTTTCGTATGATCGGAAGGTACAGAATTTGTGTTAACTTGCCCCTTATTGAAATAATTTTTTTCTTTTAGATGACACGAAAGTGCTGTATTGTCGGTTGCACTTCGAATATTCATAAAAAACAGCAGTACACAAATACTTTTGGATTCCCAAAAGATGCCGAGAAAAAAGAACTTTGGGTGAAAGCGATAAATCGAAAAGGCTTTGTCCCGGATGAACGTTCGTTTGTTTGCATTAAACATTTTGATGAAACCGATTTGATTCGTAAAACCGTTAAATTTAGATCTAGCGACGGCGGTTATGTTATGCATAAATCTAGATTTATTTTAATGAACGATGATGTTTGTCCGAAATATTTCCCCGATGTGCCGGAACATGTAGCTGCGCCGTCTGCATCAGCAAAACCGAAAAAAATAGGTATATCTATTATATACATATATGTATTAATTATTATGCGCGAAAATTAAGACTCTTAATAAATTTATAACGGAAAAAATAATTATATGTCAAGAAATAACGGGGTTCATCAAAATTATGTAAATTTTGTATTTCAATTATTTAATATTATTAACAGGTTTTTTTTTCTTTTTTTTTTTCAAGTTTATAATGATAAATAATAACTGATAAAGTACCAGCTAGATATTTGTAGCGTAATGAGTGAACATTTTTGTAGAAAATCGAATTTGAAATTATTATTAGTGCACAGTTATGCTTCGTACGATATAAAACATCAGATGAAAACGAATTTTTAAGCAAACCATTAGAACTACATGTATTTACCTGTACAGATAATAATGAAGTATTTAAAAATAATTGTTTATAAACTCGTACATATTTAATAAATCACCGTTAACAAGAAAAGTAAGTATTTATTTCTTATTTTCGCATAAAATGATTTTCTAATAATTTCACGCGAAGCATTAACTCGAAAAACAATTTATTTCGTGTTAATCGTTGAGAATATAACGATAAATTTGCGCCGACTTAAATTAACTAAAATTTTAATTACCGAAATATGAAATATGTAATTTGACGTAAATTATCTACTAGAACATAAGAAAAGTTATAAGCTATAGCGGTAAACAATAAAATTATTGTTATCCGCTATTATTAAAAGAATATTTAAGAAAGGAAAGAATGGTTTATACGAAAAAGAAAATGGTAAATGGGCAAGGGCATGTCCCGCGTAATAAGAAATGTTTATCGAGAACGATGATATAAATATTACTCAAGCAGGTGAGTATAATTTGTTATCAAAATTTGTCTCAAAATAAATCGAATTGTTAATAGTTTTTGAATAGATAATTTTTGTATTATGCAAATTCTAAGAACCTGTGTAGTATTTTATGTTATTTTCTATGTAAAGTTAGTTTTTATTTCTCTTGACACAATTGATTAGTCAGTACACAGTCGAACGGTTAATAAAATTCCGATATTTTATCGAAAGATTTTTTTTCCATTTTTTCTTGGACAGTACTCATTTATATTCTGGAAAACTAAAACATTCATTATTTCCGCTGTTGATTCCACCATATATACCAATGACGTTTTAAACTTCCACGGGTTTAGGGTGTTTAGCAACTAATCACTAAATCAGAGTTAATAATAAAGTGTACTTATGTTCGTTATTAATTGTAAAAATAAATTTATATCATAAAATTTAAAAAAATAAAAAAGCTAAGAATTGTTCTTTTTGCAAATTGAAAAAAGCGCAGTCAAAAGCCCTTCTACTGTGTTGACATCGCGCCGTGTTTTAGCCGGAAATCACGAGACAAGGTCAGGTAGCACATAAACGTATACAGAAAGATAGAAACGTTTCTGGTATAAGGGGCATTATTTTATGTATATTGCTACTTGTGAGCACAAAATATAATAGTTACTCGGAAGAGAAGAATTTCCCAATTTCAATTTATACGGTATAGTGATTTTATGACTAACTGTTTTTTTTTTTGTTTTTTTTTAAAATTTATCATCCGTTTTTGAAGCTTAATTGCAAATAATATTGCTCAACTGTATGAATGCGATGTAATTTTTAACAAGATTTTTCATTTTTCTAGATTACACAACGAGCGTTGCTCCACGAGAATGTCAAAAACGGAAAGCCGCTGTTAAATGTTCAGAAACATGGCGTAAATCGTATAATTTAAACTCTGGCTATGATTCAGGTATCATAGTAAAAATATTAATTTGTAGTTTGTTTTTTTTTTTTTAGTTTTCGCAAAAACCATTTCGATAAATGAAAAATTATGTCGGATTTTTAAATGATAATTCACGATTATTTTAGCAGATATGACCAACGTAAACGGCAATAGTGATGTTAACCATCCGAATAAGGAAGCGAAAAGAAAAAAGATTGAAGCTGTTACGAAAAGTATTAAAAACGAAAAACGCACAGACGGGGATGCGAATGAGATTAAATTTGTAAATAAACATTACCATAAAAAGTTTGGTACGTAATTACGATTTTCTAAAATGTAATATTGGTCGGCGATTTATAATTTAAAAAATCATTTTTATTAAAATCCATGTAAAGTTTTTTTCCTTATTTTTTTTTTTTTTTTTTGAAAAATATGTATTTATTATTTTTTACATACAAAACTTTCGTCGAGCTAAAACGCTTGTCGACGAATTATCCTATTGAACACTTTACCATCTTAAATTAACTTATACATATACATAATCGTGTAATATTTACTAGTCTTAATCTATCTATTTTACTTATCAATAATTAATAATCTATTTCTATCTTTTATATTTAAAGTTTTTTTTTTCTAGTTCTTTTGTTGCGCTTTGTCATTTTATTTTATGTTTATTATTTTTTTTATATTTTCTTCTTCCTGAAGCCATTCCTTTATTTTCCTTTTTCTTTCCCTTATTTTTTCCTTCTCTATTATTTCTTTGGGTATTTTATTCAAAATCTTTAAAAAAAATGAACGATTCTCTTATGAGAAAATGAAGTAATTAAAATGTATATTTGTAAACACCACGTATAAATTTAACGAGGAATACTTTTTTTTTTTTTATTATTATTATTAAAAAGAATGAAAAAAAAATTTTAATTGTTTTAAAATTTTCTTTTCTAATTTTTATTCAAACTCGGTTGTTTTTAATTACCTCGAGTTCGCATTATTTTGTTTTTGCATTCTTGCTTTATAAATTAATTTAAATTTTTTAAAAGTGAAATATTAACATTACGGAACAATTACAGCCTAACGCCTTAAAGTCTTACCTGAATACTAATCGTGTTATTTTTTTTTTTACCTTTTTGTTTATTTGAACGTATTACAGACATTAATAACCGCAATTAAAATAGTTTACAATGTTTACTGAATAAAAGAAATTTTAAAAATTTTCGATTTCTAAATTAATAAAGCACGCTTCAAAGTTTAACATACTATCGACTAAAATCAAATTAAAAAAAAAAAAAAAAAACACTCATACCCAGTACAGTAAATAATCAAAAAATCAGTTTTAAAACGAACCGGTTTAATATTTCCGATTTTAAAGATGTTTTTTACTTTTTACGGCAGGATTTATAAATTCCTTTTTCCGTTTAAATTTTTACGAATATTTTCAGATCTAAAGAAAGGTGAAAATTAATATACACTTTTAATTATAAATATTATATAGTACGTAATATAAACCTGCGCCTTTTATTAAATGGCTTGAAAAATGTAGGTCGTTAAGGTCGAGGTAGGAAAATTTTTTTCTAATCGCTAATAAAAAAATATGTAGTTTAAATAATGCTGTCTAAGTTATCAATATTAAACTATATAAAAAAATTACTGCTCAAGTAATAAACGTGACTAGGAGCGACAGAGTGGAACACAATATAATGTAAATAGCTCGGACGTAATTGTATTTAAACCTGGTACTATGCATGCCACTACGTCTTTTCCGGATGTTCAACGTAAAGCATGCGTTCGGTTGAACTGAAAATATAATTGCACACACTATATGTTGTATTTTATGTAAAATCGGTTTTTAAGCAAGTCATATGATTTTTCATTTTCAGGATTAATCACATACAGCGATATTGCTTCTGCGCCTACTTCGCAAACTATTATTAAAAATGATACTATTAATAAAAATAATAAGACACCTATAGATCGAGTGGGCAAAAATGAGCGTAAGTGATAACATCGGTTGTACCTATTTATATATTTTATACCTAATAAAGAAAAAAGAAAAAAAGAAAAAGAAAGAAATCGCCCGTTTCATAATATACGTGATAACGGATCGATGGATTTCTTGATTACTTCGCGCTATGAATAATTTCGGAAAGTTATTAACGTTGTTTCGTAATATAAATATGAAAAGTATACGACGCTGCATCTTTGATGGTCACTTTTATTTTTTCAATTTTATAACAGGTAAAGCAAAAGACGCAAAGTCAGAGACGTCGCTTATGTTAGAAATACGTTTACCGAAAGTACAAGAACCAGTCAAGAAAAAGAACGAGTCATCCGCATTGCCGAAGCAGGAGAGGAAATCTTCGTTTAGCGAAAATGATTTCGGTAACGGATTAGATGAAAAAGAACGATCTCCGAGTCCCATGTGTCCTAAGATGAAATTTATTCGTAATTTAAATTTAAGAAGACGTGAAGAAATCACCGACGAAAACAAACAAGCCGTCAACGAATCCGTCAGACCGTATCCGGTAAAAGAGACGAAGAAACGATTTTCAGCCATGCGAAGTATTAATGCTTGGCGACAAGTATTGAAGATTGAACCAAGTGTGCTCGGTAATCATCTTTGATTTTCTAAATTGATCGTATAAAAGTATACAATAACGTACATATGCAATGTTTACAGCTAAATACCGAACGGGTAAATTATCAAAAGAAATACTGCATTCCCTTATGTTGCTTGTAATGGGAATGTATCTGTTAATTGTAAATATTCATAAATGATCTGAATGATCTGTGGGTGCTTTTACGGGTGTTTAAAAAATACTACACAAATTCGTTTTAAGCTACGTTCGAATAATTTATATTTAAATGTGGTTTTAACTTGAAATAAGTTAGTTGGTAATCGCTCAAAGTAGTCAAAAAACACGCTTATAGAACACTACTCTGTAGTATGTATATATTCAATATTTTAATGCTTAATCAACATGACAAAACACAAACATTTTACTGAATCGTACGGAACATAATTTATTATCTATTGGTTTCCATTTTTAACCTTTCTACTACCTAATCTTTTCGATTTGATTTTTTTTTTCTTTTTTTTTTTTTTTATATTCTACTTTTTTAACATCGCTCTTCCACATATCTTTTGAAGAGATTATGAAAAAAGTGCTTTTTTTACTGTTTTTAAACATTTTTCTATATTTTTGATAGCCAGTTCACAACAGTTGATTCTTTTTCGTCGCTACTCATTCTCTCCATCCTAGCTCTAGATTACAGGGATTTAAAATATTGTTTATGAGCTTTACTGAAAACTTTGATCGTTCATAGTTTCGTCTGATATCGAGGCTACGGATGTATTGCAATTATTTTCTTTTTTTTTGAGAAAAAAGAATGAAAAAATATATGCCTTGTTGATATTCCCTAATCAAATAGTACATCTTTTTTCGTTAATACGGTAATTTTTATTTCGTTTTAGTAATAAAAGTTCCATCGTTGTTGACGGTTAACAAATTACACGTATTAGCAATAAATCTGTCAATTTTAGGGAGCTGTAGACTGTCGTAATATAATGCGTATATTTTTTTCAAACTTGATACTGACAATCTCAAAACCTCATCTTGTATTGTCTAAATGAGATACTTAAAAAAAAAAAAAACTGTCAAGAACTTCAAATACAGCGGCGCCTGTAAACATAAAACTAATACGTGAGCTCTTAAGCATTAGTTGAAAACGAGTTATAGATTTCCGAATGAAAATTTGAAAAAAGGAAGCAGTAAGTAAAGAATAGAAATAGCTACAGATAATCCGTTTGCTTCGTTTCATCTTAACTAAAAGTTTGAGAATTACTAAAAATTAATGCTATATGAAAGTGTTAAGCTATTTCGTTTACTTTAACTTTGCAGTTTAGAACTAAATTACGTAATAATTCTAATCACAGTTTAATAATCGTGTAAAGTTAAAATTAGTGAAGCTTAGAAAGCACAGTGACATTTAAAATAACTGTGGCGAAAACTATACTTGAGTGCTCAAACTATACTTGAGTGCTCAAACTATACTTGAGTGCTCAAACTTATTTACTTTTTTTTTCCTCTGTCAATGATTCATTTTTATTTTAATACGCGATATAACGAAAGTCTGCGGTTTGTCAAATGAAACTTTATATCATTCGAGAAATATAAATTGATAAAATTATTTAAATATAAATTAGTGAAAAATGAAAATACAACTAGTAAAAATTTAGCATGTACGTATATGTTAGAGATGTGCCCGGCAAAACTGATTTGTCAGGGTAGCTCCGCTCGGAGCTGTTTTTCGAAATGAGCAGTGATTTTTAGCTGCTCCGCCGGAGTAGTAGCTCCGAAACAAATTATTATTTTTACCCTCACAGCTGACGTGCAAAGCGTTTGATTAATAGACAATAAAGATTAATATTTTTTTTTTGTGTAATTAAAAATATTGTCATACTAAGGATTTATTATAAGCCTATATTCCGACTATGTAAAAATTAACGAAATTTAATCATTTTTATTAATTTTCCACCAGATTTTTTATTAGGAGAAACTCGTATGTTTTACAACGAAATTAAAAATATAAATATTTTTAAAACAATATTTATAAGATTTCAAGAAATAGAAATAAACGTAAACCATATAACGCATTTTAATGCAACAAAAAAAAAAAGTATCTTTAAGAATTTAAAATAAAGTTGAAGCAAAATCTTTTAAGATAAACAATTAATTATTTGATATTAGAAGTTTGATTTGTTTTTTAATCAAGGATCGTTCGTATTTATAATAGCAATGAAATAAAACAAAAAACAAATAAAAAACAATAGCACTTACACGTAAAAATAGTAGAAAAAAGTGTGGACACGTTAATGTTTGCGATAAATTCCAAACCGTCCATATATCATTCATTTTAATTCTTGGAGAAAAAAAAATGAAACATGATTATAAAGGAAATTATGTGGCAGAAAAAAACATGCAGCGTCAGGAGCGGCGAATATTTCGTTTGGTGATGTGTTTTGATGTGTGTATGCGTGAGTAAAGGCAGTGAAACATGCAACAGAAGAGACAACGCGGTTTTCCCATTCGCTGCTCTGGAAAAATAGTCGGAGCAATTGCCGGAGCACTGAACGGTGTTTTTCTGATCGCTGTTCTGAATCGCAATTCCTCATTTGTCGAAGCAGCGACAAAAAAGTAGTGTTGCGATTTTTGGGCCATCACTAATATATATGTATTAATTACAACGGAATTCTTAGGCTACCCTCCCATTAGAAAAAATGTCCCAATTTTATGTGACGTTTGTTATATTTTATGGGATTTTTGTGATTATGTTATTATATTCATATGGACCCCAATTTAGAATTACGTTGTAAATTTTGATAATTTTATAGAAGGTAAAGAAGAGAAAGAGACAGAAATTTAAGCAAGAGGGGTCAAGGGGCACATCCCCTTGCGAGGCTAAAATGACCGAGTTATATATATATATATATATATATATATATGTGTATATTTATATATGTATATATGCAAATTGATTCACAGTAATATATGATATTAATGAAGATATAATTTTCAATATTTAGAACTTACAATAATAAAAATATGTTTCTTTGCATAACTTTCGTGAAATAGTTCTTAATAATTAATTGAAAATAGTAGTAAATACCACATAAATTTAAAAGAAAGGAATATATATATATTTTTTTTTTTCTTTCTTTTCGTAAATGAAGATGATAAAGGGAGACAAAATTTGTTCAATTTAAAACAAAAATAATATTTCAAAAAAGGAAATTAAAAATATACCAAAGATTTAATTTTTACTTTACATTTTAATGAGTGATTTTTAATTATTTATTAAAACATGAAGCGTAGTGATCTGTTTTTTTTTTCACATTCCTTGTAATTTATCAATTTAGTTAAATTAATTACGAGACCGCATTAATTCTGTAAAAAGCGAAAAACAAAAGTCAAATAAGACATCGGGAACTAAAATAACCAAAAAAAATAAAACATTATTTGGCAATACTTTTCCGATAGTTTACAATTTTCCAGATCTTCATCTAATTTCAAAAGTGCAACGAAGAAAAATAAAAAATTATTTGGTTATATTTCTTTTCCTTTAAAATTTACAAGCATAAATTCAGTTTATCAATATCTCCAGACGCATGAAATGATACTTCGGCGAATTAAGTTAAAAGTTTAAAACAGATGAAATTTCTAAATTGCAAACATCGTGTAAAAATATATATTGAACTAATTCAGAAACAAATTATGATTAAATTTACAAATTTCAACTGCTAAATTGATACAATCGTGATGATTTATTTTATGACTTATTGAAGTATAAATAATTTTAAGACGTATAAAATCAGCTTTTCGAATATTTTTTAATCGTACATCAAATATAAAATGAATGATTATCGTTGTGAAATTTAATTGATTCAAGGATTTTTGCACGGTATTTAATTTTATTTATGGGTGTTTTTTTTTGTTGTTTTTTTTTATGGAAACGCCAACAAATGATTTCAGCTCATTATCCACTTTTTAGACAGAAATACAGTAGTAACAATGATCAATATTATGTAATATTGAAATCATCGGTCTTTGAAGCTTTAAAATGTTATTGAATTATAAAATTGAAAATTTTCTACTTCAGTATAACTTTAGTGAAAGATTACGCGATGTTAACATTTATAATTTAATATTTAAAATAATGTTTTAAAACCATTGCTGCCACAGAAAACGTTTTTTTTTCTTTTTTGTATTTGGACGCTGTATTTAAATACATCACAACATCGCATTTTAACGTCATTGTACATAAGAACTTATACTTTTCTTTTGCAAAGAAGAAAGCGTTAATGAGCGATTTTATTTAAAAATCCCTATTTTAAAGTAATGGTAATATTTTCATGTGCGTAACTAAAATTCCAGTCCCAATAACGGATAAAAATTGAAACTATATGCGAAATTCTTTCAGTTCTAAAAATATCCATCAGTGTTACGGGAACTAGAAAAGACGAGGTAGAGATCGTGAACAATGTACGCAGTAGCAAACCACAACTTTTCACGTAATCTGGAGATCAGCGTGATTTTATTAATAAGCATTTTCGTATTTGGACGTACATTGCTCTTTTGATTGTATTAAATTTTGAGTAAAAAATATTTTAAAAATATCACGTTTTTATTATGTTTAAAAAAAGAAAAAGAAAAACAATATTTTTTTCATATAAATAAGCAATTTCGCAGAACAGTTCTAAAATTAAGCTGTTTAGAACAGCAGATAAAACATATCTAACTTGTTAGTGAGAACAGTTAAATAATGCTTAAATAACAATAAGTATATTTCTCAGTAAAGAGTAATGTAGCCAGGCTAACATAGGAGTCATAGTGCTTTGTGGTCTCCCGTGGCGTCATAACGAAAAATCGCATGCGCATGATCCTTACCACTTTTTTCTAGTTATCGTGATATAAAGCTGGTGATCGGTATAACCCATCCTCACTGTATACGTCAGTTGTTAAAATGAAGCAAATAACGGATTTTATTTTATTTTTTGTAAAATAAAAAATTGTTTGTTTTTTTTACAGTGAATACGTCCAGGTCTCCGGTTAAGAAGAAACCAAAACAAGACGTCCCCAAAGCCAAGTCCACCATGATAACTGCTTAGTCTTCTAAGATGTTCTGTCTTTAGATTATATCTTTCTATGAATTTACAAAACATAAATTTGTGTATTCTAGAGGGGTATTATGTATTACTTATTTATATATATATATATATATATATTTTTTTTATACAATACCATTATTTTTATCGTATTTCTCAGTTTTATAGCTAATATTTTATTCCAAACACGTATGCACAGATAATAAAATTCATTCGTGAGTAATAGCGGGTTTTTTAACGCTATCTTGGTCTACAAGTTACATTTTTGTACTGAAAAATTATTAATAGTGTAAATGGAAGATTGTTATCTTCAAAATTCTTGTAGAGTAATTTTTTTTTGGTTTTTCTATTAATTTAACAAAAATACGTGCAGTTTTTATTCGTAGATTTCGGTAAAGGACCATTTGTGTACCTGACGTTTACCGTGTCCGCATAAAATGGACAAGCTAAAACACTCGTTAGTTTAATAGCGCATTTAAAATAAAGTGTTATTGACGACTATTAGTCGTCAATATCAATAATTTTAGAACATATTACCTGAAAAAGAAATGACCTCAGTTATAGGTTTCTTTATGTTTACGTTAATATATTTACAGACGTGTCGTAATTATAAATTTATTCGACTTCTATTGTTTAATTTTCTTCATAAGTGTCGATTATTTTGCTAAATTTATAATGTACAATTTTAAGAATTTTTATATAATTTTATTATATATAGAAAGAGAGAAATTAAAAAAAAAATAAAAACAAACATTTAATTCGAATTATTTTATTTAATTATTTTTACAGTGAATTCTAGTTTTCTGTTTTATTTAAATAATGGGTTTCACCTTTTCTTCTTTTTTTTTTTTTTTTTTTTACCGATTATTTTAAACCTGTGTACTACTATGAAATTATTACAGTACATATTATTTTAATATAAAAAATAACAAATTAACTGAGTCGTGTACACTATTGATAAGGCGGCATTGGACATCGTGAATATGAAAGTAACAATATTTTAAATCTGAGAAACTAAAGCCAACAAGAAGACTATTTTTTTTTTTTTTCTTCTAGAATCTGTCTTCACTTTTGTAGCATTCTTTTCTTGTACCCAATCTGACTTCAAATTAACTATATAGTTGGATATAAATCTAGAATGGCCATACTCTTAAACATAGAACACCTTAATAATATCGTTTTATTCGAGCATTTTTGTTAAAAAAAGGAAAAGGAAGTTCTTTTAAAAATCACTCATCCGCATTAAAATTCAATTTTAGCGCATACTGTAAATTAAATTATATTTGATTAGTTAAAAACAACATTTTCTTCATTGTTGCAATGAGTTATTTGTTTTATATTAAATGTTAAAAAAAATAATTTATGATATATTAAAGAAAGTAATTTAACACAAAAATTACAAATATTTTCTTCTAAAAACCGCTGATACCGAATTTAAGTGAACTGATAGAAATTTATTATAAAATGTAATTTTAAGTGGGGGGTAAAGTTAATTTCGGCGAAAAAAGACTCATTTTCAGTAATTAGTCTTTATGCTCCAGTGAATGCAAATATATTTTATTAAGTGTAATACAGTAAAGTAACATTTGAACAATATTTTCTGAAATTTAAAATAAGAAATATTAAAAAATAAGCTGTAAGCAGGAAATCTCCAAAGAAACCCCAAAAAAAAGCTGTTTTGCGGTGGACACTATATCTCACCACTAGTCATCTGAAATCAAAAAAATCAAAATGCTACTGCTAGTTAATAATTTTCTTGAGGTAAAGCTGGAAGGATTTTCTTTTTTTTTTGATTTTTTAATTTTTGTTAACACTTAGAAATCAAAAACGCGATTTTCGCTTGACAAAATCGGCAAATTTTTTATTGTAAAATAAATAATAATTTTAAAAAAAACCCTCCCAGCGTTACCTCGTAATTGATGTATAGAAACACTGTACAAAATTTCAAAAGAATCGGTGCACTAGTTTTCGAGTTACAGTGTCCATGGACTTTAAAAATGTCAAGTGCGAGAAAAAGGCTTTAAAGTTTTGTGTATAAAAAAATTAGACTTAAACATCAGTACGCGAGTGTTTCTTCTAATATACTTATACAGAGTTACCGATGCCAAGCCCATAAAGCTCACAGCTTTCAGCTGTAAACTCTAAGGCAGCTTTTTGCTCTTGTCGACGTAGAATTCTGCCTTCTTTACTTTTAAGTGTAGCTTGTTGCTCCACTCTGTTTATGGATGTTCAACCTACTGCGCGCGCCCATTCATGAGAACTTGACCCTATGCCGATGTTTATCTCTTGCATAAATGACAGCAAAGCAAAACAACCTTCATTGAATGTACATGAAGTTACGTGAGCTGCAATTTCAACAACAGTTGAAGTACCACTCGCTGATTTTGGGGTAATTTTCCAAATGGGTTGATTCAAACTCTCACTGTTGTTTTGAATGAATCCTCCAAGACATCGCTGCAGAAGTTCCGCCTTACTCAAGTCTTCATATATCGGTTTAATTGCTTCAGAAACGTTTCTTGGAAGTGCAGTGTAACTGTGTTTGAATGACTTCAGGAAATTTGTAGCTGCAACTTTCTGCCATTCACACCACTAGTCTTGGCTTCTCGGGCATTTGTCGTGCTACGGTTTCTCGTCCGTCAAGCAGTAATGGTAGTAAGTAGCCTGAATGGTATTCTTTATTTTCTCCACAGAATCATGATTGCGTCGAATTGCCAGACCATAATATACAGTTAGTTTATCTATCAAATTTGCGGTAAACTTACCTTTGCCACCGAGACTTTTTCTTATCATTTTTTTTCCAGTCTTAGTTTCTGCATCGACTACAGTTGATTTTACTAACTCACGCAAACGACTTCCCATGCACATTTTTTTTATATACGAATTATAGCTTGGTTTAGACAGATCAATTCAAGACCTTCCTTTTTTCCTGTTTGAAAAGCAACTTTTCCATCGTATTTGACACACTTTACTAATGTAGAAATGGTCGAAAATACGAGAACAAAAACTACGATTCTATAATGTTTTTGAAGATCCTCCTCTGCGTCTATAGAAGTATTTAGTTTTATTTTTTTGGACGATGTACTTTTTGCTTCGACATCGTCTGTCTTGCGTTTCTGCAAAGATATTGCTTTTTTTGATCGATCCAATCTGGAACGGTACTCTTGTGATCTTCTCTGCTAATTTTCTTCGGAATTTTACTAATAATAAAAACACAATTACAACGAAACCGGAACATACGAATTATAAAAGAGCACGAAACAGCTTCCAGGTAGCCGCGCTGCGTAGCTGCCCAGCAGGTGTTCAAAACCGGAGCGAATCATCGTTCACTCAAAACTCTATAGCTCTGTTGGTTTTGCTGCGATCGGCTTCAAATTTTGACCCAATAATCTTGAGATGTTATACAACGACATAAGCATAAAAAAAAAATGCAAAAAAAGTTTACCCCCCTCCCCCTTAATATGGGAGTGCAACTTTGGTAAGATCACTGTTAAAACAGATATAAAAAAAAGGTTTATTTAAAAAATCGAATACCTTTAAGCTATTTTAATACTATATATGATGAAAAAATTCCTTTGAGCCTAAAAATTTACACAGAGATAATAAAGTTCACCTAAAAAATCCGCATAATCATATAATAGACTTAAATAAGCTACACTGTTTTGAATGTCTCCTCCTTCGTGTATCATTTTATTCTACTATAACTAGGGAACACTGATTTTTGTAAAAAACACTTCTCATATGCAAATTTTAAAGCCATATGAAACATGAAATTGTGTGTTTCAAAACAACTAATTAAAATTTAAGCTATATTTGTATTAGTGTGGTAATAGGTGGTACTGCCATCCTAGTTAAATTATTCCGTCTTCTTCCCATAACATCAATTTCCCTAATGTTTGTAATTTTTCCTCTTCTCCTAATTTGGTATATGTTTCAATTACAGATACATTTCTCAATCTTTCCCGTCCTCTTAATTCTATATCTTTATACATTTTCCCGTAATGTAATCTAGAAGAAACATTCCTATCTTTAATTTTTTGATCTTTTTGCTCACCCATTCACAATCGTTGAAGATTGAAACATGCACTCTCTTACTGCCAGACTATAACCTCGTTATCCTTAATAATGGTCCATCTACTTATCTTAAAGATCCCACTGGCTCCAATGCTATTGATCCAATTTTTTCTTCTAACTTAAGCTTGAAGTGTTTTTTGGAGAATTCTTGATGATGCCTTCGGTAGTAACTACGTCTCTATTGTCATATCCATTTTCGGAATTCTATCACCATCAATAATACATTCTTCTCAGTGGAATCCCTTAAAGATTAATTGATTGAACTTCGCTCCTTCCTCGACTCAGTATCCTTTAATTTCAATACTTTTCTTGTTTTTAATTCCCAGTATGAAGGTTTTATCCAATTAATATACTTTGCATTATCTTCACGTCCTCCTCCTCAGACTCACTCAAATAGGGGTAACAGACACATTCGTGCTTCTCTCTTTTAGTGGAACGGCGACTATTCAATGGCGCACAAACCAGTCTATCAACCTTTAGGTCTTTCCATACTAATCCACCGTTATCAACTTTTTTAGTTCACAGACAGGATGATAATGCTTAACTTTATAGTGCCATACTCAGTTTCTGAGCGTCAGCGATTACTTATCCGTACATCTCAACTGTACGGATATAGGCATAGTGTGCTAGGCAACTGTTATATGCAATGCGAGTGTACACGCGCAAGACTTCATTCGGAACTAATACTAGCCGTTTGTTATCGCGGTACAAGTGCAGTCCCGTTTATGTCTGCTGTGTACTGACCTAGCGCGCATATGATGATATACGTGTTGGTTTGCCATTGCCTTCCACGTGATTATTAGCGAGTATTTAATTTAATTCTTGTCATAAGTTCTGTCGCCGCCCGGGATCGAGAACCCGTGACCTCCGTAACGGAATTCAAGCGCTCTAGCAACTAGGCTATCGCAGCATCCTGAATTACTTTCTGTTCTTCCTTTATTAGACCTACCTCTCTATTCCACATTTGGAAGTTTCTTAAAGCCTTCCAAAATTCTCTGTCCGAATGACCGTCCAGTGTTCATCTTTTAACAGATAATCCTCTTTTGTTATTGTATAGCTCCTTCCTATGTTTCTAACGATGATAAATTAGATCCCGCCTGTTGTATACCTATTCTTTCTAAGTATTTCCTTATTTCTCCCTTTTTTATCGGTGAACTCTCTGTTTCCCTCCCTCATCATAGTGCCATTAAAAATTGTAAAATAAAATGTTAAAAAAAAAATACCAATTTCAAGATTTATTATAAAAATTTAATAAAAATGCACTAAAAAGTAAAAAATAATTATTCCCGATAAGAAAATATATTTCAGAGTGACATACTTTATGTTGCTATATTGTAATTATTATACAACATTAACAAATTCATATTACAATATCTGGGAATAATTGAATGAATATTTAATGCAGTTTTTAATTATTATTATAATATGAATTTGATACCGATTCTAAAAAGTTAATGTTGTATAATAATGACGGTAATATCACCTCAAGATATATCTCTCTGAAATATATATTTCTTAACGAATAAAAAGTTATTGTTGTATAAGAATTACGATAATATCACTCTGAAATATATTTTTATCGAATTATTTTTTACTTTTTGGTGCATTTTTATAATAAATCTTGAAGTCGGGATTTTTTTTTTAACATTTTATTTTTACCAAGTTCTATGTACCTTCTTATAGCTAGTAGTTTCTTGGTATAATTATTGAGCATTTTTCAACTACATACAGTTTCTTCAACTCCTAACCTCCGTTCTTTTTTTTTCATATTTTCTGGCCTTTTTATGTCTGATGAAACAGGACTTATTAATATTGTTTCGACTTTATAACATTGTCTATTACACAGTTTTAATTTTTTGAATATTTAAAATAATTTATGGTTAATTCCACATTTTACGCACAATTAGCTATTCACTGATGTTTGCCAACATATTCAAATCAGGAAATCCATGTTGATAGCTGTCTGAATACTTGACATGGTGCTTACAACCGTGAAATTATTATCAACTGCGAACTACGGGATGCACTTTTTTCTCTTATTTATTTTTCCCAAGCTAAAGTTTCAAAAATAGCTTTTAATTTGGTAATCGTTTATAATAAAACCAATTTTTGCATAAACATATCGATAATGACTAGTGATTCATTCGGTGAGGTGCACAATTATTGCTGTCAGCTATTAATACATTTTTGGAACGAAGTTCCTTATCGCAAAAAAAATAAATAAACAGCGTTAAAAATCAGCGTTATGTCCGACAAATATATATGTAGGTATACGTCATACATATACACACGAGCGTCGCTAGCGGGGTGCAGGGGGGCAGAGTACAATTAGTGCAGTTTTTCTTTTAACCTGTTATTTATCGTATACTTTATGAGTGACTTTATAGTTAATATCTACTAAAAAACGAAAGGAAATTCGTTCCTCTACCGGGTGTCCCTAGACACCACCTCTCTTTTCTTTTTTTCCGTCTTATCGACTTTAACTTATCTTGTAGATATATAGATCCGTGTATTGATGGTTACTTTAATGATGCCATCATTAAGGCCCGTTGCTTATTGCAGCGAGGAATGTGAAATGTGTAATGTGTTTTCTAAAAATCGATTACTGTACATTTAAATGTAACACTGCCCATTGCAGCGAGAATCAGTATCGAAATGGTCGAAAGAGGCGAGCAAGGAAAAATAAATAATTCCTCGTTTGGAGTTTTTCAAAACATATTTCGCATATTGCAAATGGATACATATTTGATATAATAGTTTGTTTTTTACATAACATTTCTTTGCCATTTTTAATTTATAAATATATACATACATATATATATATTTGTATAAATATTTGTTTGCTATTTGTATAAATATTTGTTCATATTTTTATTTAATTTCGATATAATAGAAAAACTAATTGAAATGGTTAGGAAGTATGAATTTTTATACAATACAGAAAACAAAGATTTTAAAAATGTATAAATGAAAAATATTTGGGCTGTAATTACACAAAAACTTGAAATAAAAGATGGTAAATTATAAAATCTGTTGTTTTGAATTTTACTACTATATAGAGGAATTGAAATATCACTCAGAAAATTTGTATTAGTTTTATAAAGAAAATTTTGAACTTTAGAAAAATGTCCATAAAAAATTTAATAAGGTAAAATGATTAAATTAAAAACAATAATTATATTGTAGTGTTTTAATTAGGATATTATGCTAAAAACTAAAAATTATTATATTTTAGTAAAACATAAATTATTTAATTTTTTGTACAAGATATTTAATTTTGATCCTACATAAATACATAAATGTACTATTAGGTTTGGTATAAAGTGATACAAAAGTTTGGAACAAGTTCACCGTTATTTATACGCTTAATATGCATAAATTTTTGTTGTTTCAATATTTGTAACATTTATACAGAGTTTGATTTTTAGTCTGTATTAATAGCCCAAGTATTTAACTTGTTGCCGATTAAACGAGTATCACCTTATTACATAATTAACTTTGTTAACACAGAAATCTATATTAAAATGAAAACAAACGATTAAAGATAAAAGTAAAAGACCGAATAAAAATTCGATAATTTAATCACAAATTATTATTTCCTCGTTCAGCAAACTCGCAACAATAAGCAGTTGAAAAAAACCACATTTTACATTTCTCGCTGCAATGGGCAACGGACCTAATTGATTGATATTCTTCCAGTCAAGGATGTCGCCAGCCGATGAGCCAGGTAGGGGCAAGGTGAGTTGTCAGCCGCCGGGGGGTGGGTGGGGGGACAAGATGATAGAAAGAGGATATGAGTTATAGGAAAAATAAAATATATAAGTTGTAAAGGCTTAATATTTTATTAAATAAGAATAAAATCTTAATTAAAACATAAGTTTTCCAAATTGTCCACGATTACGCGCCTATGAATTTTCATCAATGCCAGTTGATTAAAAAGTTTCAAGGCTCCAGGAGGGGCAGCTGCCCCTCCCTGGCGACGCCCATGTATCTAGTCATATGTTTGCTTATTTAGATTGCAACGCTACGGTTTTGGGTACCATCCGATTCTACTCTACATATCGTGCTTAAATTAATATCGAAGTCCAGATTTGCGATTTTTTTTTATTGCGTTTTTAAAATTATTTTCCAAGCTGCAGAGTTGGAAATCAAAACATGACACAAATGAAAAATATTCAAAACAACATTAGAAGACGGAAATTTAGAATGTTACATAACTTCCGGGGAGTAATTACTTTATAACGTAAAATTAAGCGGTAAAAAGGTAAAATAAATCCTACATGTAATACAACCATCATTAAGATTCGATTACTGTACATCTGTTCGGTTATGGTGCAGCGTAACAGAACGAACTAACATAAATAATACAGAGTGACGATACTCGTTTCGTGGAATTAGGTTTCTACAGAACAGTAAACAAATGCAAACAGTATACACCAGATACGATTGAAGTTGAAGATATTACGTTACTGACGATTTACTTCAATCAGTTTATATGCTATGGCTACACTAGTGTGAACGAAACAAACGTTTATAACTTGTGGCTGTTCAATGTGTAGGTGACAATATCCGCTGATGTGCCTCGTCGTCTTTGGTGCCATTAAAAGGTTTGAAATGTGTGGTTGGATCTACAGTGAAGCTAATTTTTTTAAGCTCTGTTAAATTTTACAGGTACCAAAAAAAAAAGATTAATAAAACTGAATGAAACTGATGCATTAGCAAATAAAAATCTACATATGTTGAAATATCATTGTTTTATACGTCACAAACATTTTTGCGTTAAACCTTTGAAAACTTAACGCCTTATGCAGATGAACACCAAGACGGTAAATTTTATAAAATTGAACCGCTACCAATTTCAAGAGTTTTTGAAAGATATGAAAGCTAATTATGAAAATATATAACCTTCTTTTTAGAAATAATACAGTTGACAAAATAAAATTATCAAAATATTTTTTTTTCGTTTTTTTTTTTTTTTTTTTAAATAACTTGTGAATTCCATAAGATAAAAAAAAAACGTCTGTGGTTCCAACTTTCTTATTACCTTTATTTAAATAATAAAGTACAATATACCTTAAAAAATTATTTTAAAATAGGAATAAGAGAAAAATAATAAATAGAAATAAAAAAAAAAGTTTTAACTTTATTTAATATTTATTTTTTTATACATTACAATATCTTCAGGAATGTTTTCGAGTAACTTACTTACCAGCGACTCGTCGACATTATCTGTTTTACAATTAACTGTTCTTGGTCAAGTGCAGTAAAATTTACTTTTATTAGTTGTTCTACTTTTTGGCAGTAGCCTAGTGGTTAAAGTGCTTAGCTACCAAATCAAAAATGTCGTAGGTTTTCGACTTATCTCGTTTCGAATTCAAATTGCTCCCAGATATATTTCTAATCTGAAATTGAATTGGATACCAGCAAAAGCGGCCAAGAGAAACGAACTGATCCTCTTACTATCATTAGTACACCGCTGGACTTAGTATCATTATGCAAAGCTTAACTTCACAATCCATGATACTTTATCAAGGATATCCATAGGACTTACTTAATTTTACTTTTACTTTTTGGCATCGTAAAAAATTGGCAAGCTTGGTGCCTTGTATTTAGAAAGACGATAAAGTAGTAGAATATCTTTAAAGACACTTGATTACTTTATTTCTATCAGATTAGTACCTTATCTGATTTCGTTGATGGTATTATTAATTTTAAACGTAATTTTTGCTGATTGTAGACATAATTATCGCGTCGAAAAATATCCGTTAGGCATTTTTATATTGTATTATTGAAGCCGATCTGAACAATGCTGGTAAGCCTTAATTTTTTTAGATATGCTTATAATACGCTTATTCAGTTAAGTATTTTATCAGTAGCGGATACTTGAAGTACATTAACAGTTAGAAAAATAAGTCGTATCGATTATCAGCTATTATTATGAAGTACAACAGATGTTTCACACCTATTATATATTCCTAAACACCTTCGACATTTTTGTATTTATAATTGTTTTACATTTATCCACTTACGCATAATATTCACATTGCAAAAACTTTTTCTGCGATCTTCTTCTTCTGGTGCCATGTTCGTTGTCGAACTTAGGCGAACATCTGGATGACATTTCTATAGGCCTCCCTGTCGCCGGCGAGTCGGAAAAGTTCTTCAACGATCACTGCCGCATATTGCACAGCCATGACAATCTTTTACGGCCGATGCGGCGTTTTCCTTCAATTTTACCCTGTATGATCGTTTGCGCCGTTCTGTACTTTGGTCCTCTCAGTATATGTTCGAAATATTCTAATTTTCATTGCTTGATCGTTTTCAAGATTTCCCGTTTTTTTTTGGAACTTTTGTAGTATTGTTTCGTTGGTAATATGCGCAGTATATGGGATTTTTAACATTCTTCGTAAACACCACATCTCAAAGGCCTATACGGTTCATAGTTTTGACTTTAAGCGTCCAGGCTTCACAGCCATAGGTCAGTACAGACCAGACGTAACAACGAAGCATCCTTAACCTCAGTGTTTTGTTTAGGTGATAACTGCATAGCGTTTTTTGAATTTTGATGAACGCGCTTCGTGCTATTTTAATTCGGGTTTTAATTTCTTCGTCCGCATCTACTTCCTCGTTTAGCCAGGCTCCTAGGTACTTGAAGTGCGTTACTCTTTCTATTTCCTCACCTTGTATGTACAGTTTCGCTTGCTCGACATCCTCTCGGCTTACTACCATCAATTTGGTTTTCGATATGTTTATTCCGATTCCTTTCTGTATACAGGCAGCATTTATGGCGTCCACTAATTCTTGCAGATGTCCCATCTTCTCCGCTAACACTGCGGTGTTGTCTGCGTATCTGATATTGTTAATGATCTCACCGCCAATCCGGACTCCTTTTGCTTGTCCTTCCAAGGCTTCTGCGAAAATCACTTCCGCATATATATTGAATAGTGTTGGCGAAAGTACACAGCTCTGACGCACTCCCCGACGGACAGAGATGTCTCCTGTTTGCGAATTGTTCCCAACTTGTACTACAGCGGTTTGACACATATATAGGTTTCTCAAAAGGCGCATGTCTCAGTCGTCTAAATCTATCCGCTCTAATATTTTAAATAGTTCGTCATGACGCACTTTGTCAAACGCCTTTTCGAAATCGATAAAACAAACGAATACTGTTTTCTGCAATTCCCTACATCTCTGAAGTAATACATTCATACAGTATAAGGCGTCTCTGGTGCCGAATCCGTTGCGAAAATCGAATTTTTCGCTGCCCATCATAATTTCGCATTTATGTTGAATCCGATTTTGGACTATTCGTAAGAGTATCTTCAAAGTATGGCTCATCAGGCTAATAAGTCGGTAATCTCCACACGAGGCCGGTTTGTTCTTTTTTGGTATTGGAACGAAGGTGGACTGAAGCCAATCTCTCGGAAATCGTATATTCTGGTGTTCAACTGTAGCGTTTTATTCGCATATCGTTTTAATTTTTATGTGAACCGAAGATAACAAAAAAACTAAAATATGGTTCCGGAACCGACATTGTGCAACATAAATTTCTTTTCTGCCTACTTCTTTTATATTACAATCACTATTGATCAATTTCACGTATTTCTGAATGAGTTTTATATTTTAATAAGTCAATATTAAAATCCCCAAATATAATAGAAATCACGTTTATAAACTAATCCAAGTCGAAGCTCGGTGATCGATAAATAACAGTCATTCGTACTGTACGACTTCGATTGATTCCTGTAGTCAACATACGAACAATCGTATGCGCGACTGCGATAGTTAATATAAAGTTTAGATTTAAGTTTATTGTTTACAAAAATAAAAATTCCTACACTTTATGTTTATTCGGCCTTTTAACGGCATACTTAATATTACAAATACTTTTTTATTTTTTTCCTATACTTATTTTCGATAAAGCATTTACACACAAATGATGTTTTACAAACGCAGTGGTATCGTTAGACGTTAATGTTTAGAAAGGTTTTAATATAGTTAAACAAATTCTGAAATTCGGTTTCTTTTGTTTAATAAATTATTGTTATGTTACAGATGCATTAATTAAACAACGGTAATTGTAGTCAAATTAAAGGAAAAACGTTATTTGCATTTAGGATATTTTGAAATTTTGGGAAGTTCATCTCTCTCACATGCATAAACCCACGTTCACGATTACGCCCCAGTACAAATGTATGCTAAAAATTCGTCCAAATATCGACGTGAACTAACAATATTTATATTTAATAAATAAAAAATAGGTCATTGTTAATTCTTAGGCTAGCTTCTAATTCGTTGAATAAATTACAGAACTCATTTTCCGCGACACCGAATTCTAAGAAATTTAGACATTAATTTTTTTCTAAAACTGAATTAAGGACAACGTAATGGTAGAACACTATTCGGTACTAATTTAGATAATCGTTCACTTTACGGCAAAAATAAAAAAAAAACAACAAATAAATTGTAAGTACGTTCAAATTATTATTCAAATATAATATACAAAGTTAACGCCGATTCGCATTTGAACCACCACAATCATACGTAGTGATATTCGGTATTTGTAGCGCTATGTTTCGATAATGTTCGAACTAAAAATTATTCGGCTAAAATCAATTAATTTTCGGTCCTTTGTGAATTCTTATTGGTATTAAGAAAACAGACTCGACTGAAATAAAAAATCCTGTGCGTGGTTGGATATTCAATATGTGTTAAGAATGGGACTGTATAAGTTCTTTATGTTATTGGCTACTAGCGGTGAGTTGTGTATGTCCGCGGTGAGTGCACCTTATCTGTGAAGTATCTAAAGTGAAGGGTCAAGAAAAATTTTATTAATCTTCAGCAGGTAGAGCAACTGAGAAAACGAGTGTCGATGATATCACGAAATGAATAATGAAATGGGTGGTAGTGCATTGAATGCCAAAAGGACCGTGTTATCCGTAAATAGTGAATTGTAAATAACGTTAAAAGTTTATGTCAAAAAGTGGATTTACGTTATGCGGGCTATTTGGTTGTTCAACAGTTGTGATTTGTATGTATTTATATAGTAGTGGTTTTTACTAAAATTAACTTCTCTTCCTTTTCAGGTATTTTTGATACTGCTACAGATTTAACTATCGTGTCGATTTATGATTACGTTTCATTAAGTGTTCGGCGTAAGGGTTCAATATATGCCATTTCCTTTTCGTATATATAATATCTTTCGTTTTTAAGTGGTTTTTGTTTATGATTAAGGTAATTAATTTTTTAAATTCTTATTTGTTTTAAATGCTATTTTGCATGGTATTTTTTTGAATATGTTGCTTAATTTGTATATTTTGTTGTTCTTTACTTTACTTGGGAATAATAAACAAAAATTTTCATCATATTTTCAATCTAAATTCATTAACAGTTAACTTCCAAACAGAATGCATTAAATCGTAACTCGATTTCAGTTTATAGAACGTCTTTTGCTAAAAATTTTATAAAAATTATTTAACCAAAAAAAAATGGATCCATTTTTCACTAACATTCATTATCACGATAACATAGTTTGTGAGCGCTTTATGTACGAGATGTGTTATTTTTAAAAACAAAATAAGAAGGAACATTTTCGGTGACCATCCGAAAAATTTTCCTCAAAGAGTCACCGCCACGCCTTCAGTGAACCCTAAAATTGATAAATTAGTTTCAGAAATACGAAGTTAGATATCACATTTGTTGCTGTGTTTTTTTTATTTATTTTTGCAAATATGTAATTTTACGTGCTTGGGTATTATTAATAGAGTCAATGTTTTTAAAACGCTTTTTACAAAATATTGATATTCCAGTAATAATTATTAAATTGGAGAATGCCTTTTTTGATTGCTAAAAAAAATTATTTTATTATTGCACATAGAATCTGCATTGTTGTACACGTGCTGTACAATTTTAGTATGTATTAGGTTGAAAAAAGTTCAATTAAGACGAAATGCGCTGTGGTGTTTACATTTCATGTTCACACAACTTTTATCTAGTGCGTTAGTACTTTTGAAATATTTTGTAAAGTGTAAATTTTTCAGTAATTTTAATAAGCACTGAAATTATTATAATAACAAACACAACAAAATAATATTCCACAAAAGATAAGTAACCGGTAATTAGAATTTTCTCAAAATGTCTATCAATTTTGATTCAATTATCATTTTAATAGATATTCGACAGTGAAAGCTATTAAAGTAAGCAAAGTAAATCCTATGGATATCCTTGATAAGGTATCATGGATTGTGAAGTTAAGCTTTCCATAATTGTACTAAGCCTAATGGATCTGATGAGAATACCGGGGCCAGTTCCTTTCTACTTGGGATCCGCCTTTACTTTCCCAGATTTCTCTGGTACCCAATTATTTCAGGAAACCTAGGAGCGATACGGATCTGGAACGAGACAAGTTTCTATAACCTATGATTCCTCTGGTTTAGTAACGAAACACCTTAACCATTAGACTACCGCGCTACCTTTGAAACCTATTAGCTTAGTGAAAATGGTCGAAAACTGGGTGGTCACTATGTAAGAATTCGCATACATCAATTTTGAAAAAAGTATAGCCAGTATTATTATTATTTTTTTTTTTTTTGATTTGACCGCAGAAAATTAAGATTATCAATCATCTGTTCGGAATTTAAATAAAAATTGAGGAACGTTATCGGGCGTATTTCTCGTGTGCATACGTTATTATGGTGCCCGGTATTGTATTTAAATTCTAATTCATTGGATAATCCTTATATCGATAATGTATTAATATACTTCATCAACGGATAATGTAATTTTCAAACTGAATTTAATAAAAAAATCGTTTTTTTTTCTTTTTTTTTTTGTTTGTTAACGGTCAGAACATTATATGCCTCAATTATCAAAATAAAACTAATCAGATATTTTCATTTTCTTTATTATTTACGAGCTAACAAAAATAATCGATTAATTTAATAATAAAATAATTTTTATTTTCCTACGAAAAAATATTTACACATAAGTTTCCTAATAACAACTATGGTTAAGTATAGGAATTATTTATTTTATCGCTAAAACTTTTAAAATATACAACGAATTTAACGAAACGTTAACGTAACTATAAACAACTCGACGAAATTAACCTGAATAATACAGGTCCGATTAAAGTTAATAAGACGAGTAAAGGAACACAGTAAACTAACAACAAGAGGTATGTGAACTTGCTTTAAATACAACTTAAGTCATTCATTACTAAACGCAATAATTCATTGGTGTAGGAATCGCTATTCTCTGGACTATCGCTGTCGAATTCTTCCTTTGAACTTTCGCAACTGGTTGAATAGTCACAATCCATATCTATGATATACAAAATTAGACAGTTTAGTCACTTTTTGCGTTGTAATCAACGAGTAAAAGTAAACGGCTTAACACGTAAACATTTAAAATTATCTATAACAAACATCCGCAAAATAAACGAGAAATACGGAATTTTACAATAATTTCTTTATTTTACATTTCATACACAACGCAAAAATACGCGTCGCTCCGTTAATTCGCATGAGTAGGTATTAGTAAAAAATCTTATATTAAGTTTTCATTATGCGATGAAACTGAGAGTATAGGCAATGGTGTCCTTATATGTGGACTCGTAGGATCCGGCGCGAGACGACTGATAATACAAATTTTGTCGTTTCCACTTTTTTTTTTCATATAAATTTTTTTTCTTTTTTAACTTCTTCTAAGTGCCGGTTTTTCAGAAGAAGTGTTAATTTTCCACAGCATAATATAATTAATTTTCCGCGTTTTAAAAGAGAGTTTTGATGGAAATTCCGTTTCACACTAATTCAATAGCGTTAAAAGAAAAACGAATGAGACGGTAATAATGAATTATAATTTGATTATAATGTAGCATCCCTTTCCCGATGATTGACAGGTATCCGAATTGAAGAAAATATAAAAAAATCATTGGTTTCTTCCGCTTTAAAATATTACAGCTGGTTATGGCGAATTATCGGATTTTTTATAATGCTAATATTAAATGAAAAACTAGAATCAGCTTGAAAGTTAACGAATCGCGAATATTCAGCTTCAAAAAATAGAATACTAATGACGGAATAACAGGAGACAAATATTTTAATTAGATTTTTCAAATAATTTAAAGTATTATAAAGTATTCAAAAAGCATGAAAACGATTCGAGTGAAGTTTATTTATTTTTTTAACTACAGAAATTAAAACGGAAGAAAGGTTTCGTAATTTTAGATCATTAAACATTTTTAAACCAGCGTTATAAATAACAGCAAAAGAAACAATATCCGAAATGTTTAAAACTTAAAAATTACATTACCAGTATTCTTTTTTCTTTTATTAAACGTTCTCCTGTGTTGCGTACAGACAGTGCAGAGATGATTAAGAGCGCAGAGGAGAATTACGTTACAAAAAGCGTTCAAGTATAATTGATATTTTATTTTTACATTTTTTTTTTTGCTATATTTATATACCAGCATATACATATATATATATATATTATTTTTTTATGCGATATTTTAAATTCCCCGAATTCAATTTTATTATGCACGTCGGCACTTATGGGGGTTTGCAAAATTCAAAATGGCTACATTAACAACAGCAAAAAAATTGGTAAATAGGTTCATTTGGGATAAATCTTTTAAATAAACGAGTAAACGGTGGATTTTATAAATTATTCTAATATTATATTGAAACTATTAGGCTTGAGCCAATAAGTAAAGTAGTAAAATTAAGTTAATATACAATAATAACAGCTGTCAAATAGATTAAATGAAGATATAAGAGCAAAAAAAAAAAACAACAAAAAAACAAAGATGCAAAGAAAACAAACTGATCTATCAACATCTGTTAGACATGGGACTGAATTAGATGTTCGATTTTACAATCGAGATAGAAAACTAATTTTTATTAGCTCTTCTTCCTTCTCTTCAATTTAACACGATCCCACAGTCACAGTCACAATTTTTTATATTTTATTTCGCCTATAAAAACTTATACTTACATTTGTTTTTTACTTTAAAAATAATAATTTTTCAAAAAAAAAAAAGGAATGCTCTTTAATACATATATAGATATACCGTATTATTTACAACAGTTCAATTTTGTTTGTTTTTCCCCCTATAACAAATCAGAAAGTAAATAGTTTAGCATGTTGACCATAATTTTCAAAATTTTGTTTTAGTAGGAACAATGTATACACGTTTGTTTCCGCAGATGTTCTACTTTAATTGCTTCAGTTGAAAATTAATTATAATTTTTTTAATTAGCGAATTAATTAGACATAATTATAGAAATTAGTTAGAAAATAATAATTGCCATATTTACTTTCGTCGCATATTTATTTGTTAATTTAATAAAAGCTTAATTTCTTTTTTTACGTGTATTTTATAAAAAAAAATAGAAAAAAAGCAAATAATAAAAATAATAATAATCGTAATGAAAGCATTAAAAAATATAAATTAATTCGCTGCAATTTCAAGAAGTCCTGTTTAATAACTTGTCTTGGGATGCCAGCTACGTAAAAGATGGATCTACGACAGGTCGAGTTAAACACATTGCTTTTGATCAGACTTTTCTCATTGAAACAAAAAAATTAATCATAGAACGCGCGGAGTTCCGTCATTTTCCCAATTTTAAAATATTACAGAATGTGAATACAATATGAAAAACATTAATTTTAATAAATAAAAAATTATACAATGGTATATGACAATCATTGCATACAAACAGAGGAAGCTAAATTTCTGAGATAACTTTATCAAATAAATGAAAATAATTAATGCGTTTTACCTTATTTTTAATACGAAACAGATTTTTTTTCTTTTTTTTAATGTTAGGACATGCCATAAAATTCAAACGAAAACATAAAAATTGCTTATCCTTAGCACTTCCTAATAAAAATTAATTTATAACGCGAGAGATTATTTAAGACGCAACGTTTAAAATAAGAACAATTACTCATACAGCTGGGACAAAAAGTAAATATTGTTCTAAACAACTTTTTAACGACGTTCGCAAAAACTTAAAAAAGACGCTTGATTTGAAATTTTATATCCGGTTTTCGGTAATATAAAATTTTATTACAGAATAATAGCGAAATGTTAAAAAAATCCTAGTAGTTTTTTATGTAAAATTAACGTTTTTGGTAATGAAATATTTTGCCAAAGTGACTCATAAATAATAAATACTTAAACGACCGCTTTTTTATTTTACATATTATGTAGCACATACAAACTGATTTATCTAAGCCGCGATGTTTGAAATTCCCCCACTCCCAGAACACGTAGTGTGAAAAAAATGAATAAGAATACAGATAGTGTAAAAAAAATATGAAGCAAACATTTTTTTTTTTTTTTTAAAGTATCGATCTTTCCTTTTTTCTACATTTGCTCACACAGAGGATGATAGATCAACGAAACAGAATATTTCATTATACGGCTTATCACTGAATATTGATTAACTTATAGATATAAAATACATCGACATAAAATTATTCATATTGACCGAAAACAATCAAATGCGATTTAATTACCGCTATCCGTAACGTGCGTAATAATTTATCATCGTCAATCACGCAATGATAACATTTTTGCTGTTTAATTTAATATTTAGTACGTTGACAATCGAACGCTACAGACATTCAGCCATCATAACGGCACAAGTAAATCAGAAAATACAAAGTGAATGGCAAACGGATGAAACATTTAAAATCCTGAAATACACTTGCGAGCAACTGTCCATATTAACGTTTACACTTAGAAATTTTGTTTCACTTCAAAATTTCCGATATAGAATACTATAGCTTTATTGATTTCGAATAGTTACTTGAAGTATAAATATTCAATTACAGTAAAATGGCGCAACAGAAAGAATATTAAAAATAATAGCTAAGGGACTTTATACAATAAGAAAAAAACAACTAACAAGGAAAGCACTCGAACCCGAACTCACCGATTTTAATGAAATTGATATATGTTGTAGAACACAAAAAAATAAAAGACCTGTGTTTTTTTATATCTGCTAATAAACGTTTTAAGGGGGTGAAAACTAACCCTAAATTTGAACAAAAAAACAGTTTTTTCTAAATATCTCGACTAGCATTTAATATTTTTTGGTAAAACAAAATGGAGATTACTCCTTTTGGAAAAGCAAGTAATTCATGATGATTTGAACAATAAGGGATGCATCCCCTATTTTATAGGGGTTGAAAACCCATATTTAATTCATTATTTTGATGATAAAAAATCTAAAAATAATTTTTTAACTAATAAATTGAAAAACTGAAGTTGACCTGTTTCGGCATTTTCGTTAATTTTAACCCTAAAGGGGTAAACCACCCTTAACAGTACCCCAACCTAATCTCACCGATTTTAATGAAATTGATATATGTTATAGAATACAAAAAAATAAAAGACCCCTGTTTTTTTTATATTTGCTAATAAATATATTAAGGGGGTGAAAACTACCCCAAAAGTTTTCAAAAAAAAATCGTTTTTTCTAAATATCTCGACTAACACTTAACACTTTTTGTTAAAACAAAATGGAGATTACTCCTTTCGGAAAAGCAAGTAATTCATGATGATCTGAACAATAAGGGCCGCATTCCCTATTTTATAGGGGTTGAAAACTCATATTTAATTTATTATTTTGGTGATAAAAAATGGTAAAAAACCTAAAAAAAAATTTTTAACTAATAAAATGATAAAATGAAGTTGCCCTGTTTCGGTATTTTTGTTAATTTCACCCTTAAAAGGATAAGCCACCCCTAACACAGAAAAACTAAAAATAGGAATTTCAAGTGATCAGATTTTGAATTCAATTCGTATACAAGGGTTTTCGACGTCGCTGATTACGAATCTGATATTATTTTTTTTTTTTTTTTAGTATGTATATTTAATAAAGTTACAAAATAGAAATTGCACCAACCGCAACGTACAATAGCGACATTTGTGCATCCTTCTATTTCACAGTGCGTATTATAAGAATCTCCAAAACTAAAATCTACAGGATTTCAAATTTATCCGCTCTTTCATCTACATAACCATTTTTATACCAGAAATATTTAAAAAGATCCTCATATCTTGGTAAAGACAATTGGCTGTGAACCAGTGATTGAAGTTTTATAATATTATTTCTAATATGAAAATTTAAATCACAATCTATTAAAATTACGTCAGAGAATTACGAATAAAATTGTTAACCTGAAGAAAATTCCTACTGGAACGACGGGGAAAATTTAACCACTTGATGTTTTTGGATTCCGGATTTCGAGAAGTTATGTTTGAAAATTTTCTGATGTAATTTTAATGGATTGTGATTTAAATTTTCATATTAGAAATAATATTATAAAACTTCAACACAACCAATTGTCATTACCAAGATATGAATATCTTTTTAAATATTCCTGGTACAAAAGTGGTTATGTAGATGAAAGATCGGATAAATTTGAAAATCTTATAGATTTTAGTTTCAGAGATTCTTATGATACGCATTGTGAAGTAGAAGGATGCACAAATGTTGCTATTGTACGTTGTGGTTGGTGTAAAAAATCATTGTGTTTTGAACACTTCTATGAAGATTACCATTACTGTCGAAATTTCGTTGAATAATACGATGTATACTTACAATGAGATAAAATTCAAATAATTTTTATACTATTTTTAATTTGTATTATAAATGTTCGTATCCATTTTCTATTTTATAACTTTAATAAATGTACATACTAAAAAAAAAAATTAATATCAGATTCGTAGTCAGAACGTCCAAAACCCCTGTGTACGAATTCAATTCAAAATCTGATCACTTGAATATTTTTGGTTTTTCTGTGTTAGGGGTGGCTTATCCTTTTAGGGGTGAAATTAACAAAAATACCGAAACAGGGCAACTTCATTTTATCATTTTATTAGTTAAAAATTTTTTTTTAGGTTTTTTACCATTTTTTATCACCAAAATAATAAATTAAATATGAGTTTTCAACCCCTATAAAATAGGGAATGCGGCCCTTATTGTTCAGATCATCATGAATTACTTGCTTTTCCGAAAGGAGTAATCTCCATTTTGTTTTAACAAAAAGTGTTAAGTGTTAGTCGAGATATTTAGAAAAAACGATTTTTTTTTGAAAACTTTTGGGGTAGTTTTCACCCCCTTAATATATTTATTAGCAAATATAAAAAAAACAGGGGTCTTTTATTTTTTTGTATTCTATAACATATATCAATTTCATTAAAATCGGTGAGATTAGGTTGGGGTACTGTTAAGGGTGGTTTACCCCTTTAGGGTTAAAATTAACGAAAATGCCGAAACAGGTCAACTTCAGTTTTTCAATTTATTAGTTAAAAAATTATTTTTAGATTTTTTATCATCAAAATAATGAATTAAATATGGACTTTCAACCCCTATAAAATAGGGGATGCATCTCTTATTGTTCAAATCATCATGAATTACTTGCTTTTCCAAAAGGAGTAATCTCCATTTTGTTTTACCAAAAAATATTAAATGCTAGTCGAGATATTTAGAAAAAACTGTTTTTTTTGTTAAAATTTGGGGTTAGTTTTCACCCCCTTAAAACGTTTATTAGCAGATATAAAAAAACAAGGGTCTTTTATTTTTTTGTGTTCTACAACATATATCAATTTCATTAAAATCGGTGAGTTCGGGTTCGAGTGCTTTCCTTGTAAGTAATATCGTTGACAGAATAGAAACTGCATATAAAAATTAAAAAAACGGAAAAATCAAAAAAAATTTTTGATAAGAATTATCAACAAAACTAATTTCAGATGGCGGGAACTAGAAATTAAGAGCAAATATGGAACCCAAATATAGTTGCTTTCATTTAACAGTAAAAAATGAAATGAATAAGAATAAGAAAAATAGTGACATGGACGCATTAACATTATTTACATATTATGCATAACTAAACAACGACAGTATCTTTTCAACGAATTTTTGGAGTTAATTTGAAGAATTAAGCAAATATATTTTTTAAAATGTTCGTACATGACAAAGTCGGGTTTCTATTTAAGAAGTTTTTTCTAGCTTGGCCAATTAAAATAAGCCGGCTGAATCTATCGTTGCATTTATTTCTGTTTTATTATTATTCGTCAACGGCATTTTTCGATCTAAGCAACATATTAATTTTTATTTTCATTATCTTTTAAAATTGTTTTTTCATTATCCAACATTATTCTAGCTATTCGTAAAAATACTAAAATTTACACTTCCTAACAAAAATTTGTGGTTTCCAAAAAAAAAAAATCTTTCCTGAACGTAATTTCTTATTTTGCCATATTAGTTATTAATTACTTTAATTTTATTGATGATCGGCTGCGTGTCAGCGATTTAAAACTAGTTGACCGATTTTCTTTAACAATTCTTTTTTTTTTTTTTGCGATATCTTGTAATAGCCCGTCAGTATGTGTACGTATAATAAAAATTATTCCTCACAAGATAAATAAAAACAAATCATACCGTCAACTTCATATTCTAATTCAGAAATACAATTTTCGAAACGAGCAATTTCTTCATCAATATGGTCCATTAAATTTTTACGGCATACCGTCATATCTATAGCCGCTTCTGGTACCGGGCCATTAGAAATATCTGCATAAAAAATATTACATTAATTATAAACGTTTTTATCAGTTATTATCATAACATATTCTTGTTTGACTAATGTAGTTCTAATAAAAAATAAAAGGAAAAAAATAATTTACAGACCACACCGTACCAGCACTAAGCAAATTTACCAACCTTTTTTTGAATCCATATTTAATTTTTCTTCTTTTAGTTTTTCTTCATTCCATGATTTAGACCATAAATATAACTTAGGATGATCGGTAGTTTGTCTGGAAAAAAAATAAACCATCAATCAGGTTGTAATTATATAATCGAGTAATCTAAATTGAAATAAATGAATGAAAATGGCGATATTATTCATATAACAAAAAAAAATTAATATAAAGAACTTATGTATGTAGTTGTAATTTTTATATTTCCATTGCCACTTAATCAAAGTAAAACTGTATATATATATATAACAAAGTTCGTAATTCTGAAATTTTTCAACTTTTTAACGTTTCGAAATATTAATTATTTTTTAAAAATTATTAATTTGTAATCAAAAATCTGCACTGAAAATGAATTATTATTCGCGACAAGTAATTTACATCTTAAATAGTCGATTGTATTAACGGAGAGATGAAATATAAAAACGGAATAATCGACAATAACGTTGAAACATTTGATTTAATAACACAAATATTAAATTACTATCTCAAACTATCGTACAATATACATATTTAATTAAAATAATACATAATTTAAGCGTTAAATACTCCGATTTAAACATGTACAAGCAGATCATACACATACGATCCTAAAATCTGCGTCAAATGCGATTATTTTAATGATGAAATAAAAATAAAAATTAGCAGTTTGTCAATTGTATCGGCTGTTTGACAAAATATTATTATTAAATGTTTAAAGCTTTCACAGTGATTATTAATCATATCAAATAATTTTCAGAGACACATGTTAAAATAATACATTTATTTTCTGACAATGGTCAATCCGTCCGAAACGTCAAAAATAAATGTATCATTTTAACACAGTGTCTCTGAAGATTATTTAAGATGGCCAAATATTTAGATAAATATATGAAAATAAAGCGTACCCCAATATGTGGTTTTTAATTTTCAGCGAATGAAGAATATCCTTCATGGTTAACAATCGGTCTAACAAGTTATGTGTTCTTTTTAAGTAATCTTCTCGGTCAGACAATAATTTTATATCTGAATTACACTGCTTTAAACTAGAATAAAACAAATCGCATAAATTTGGCTATGTTAAAATAAACAAATGAAAACAAGATTATGAAACTTTAAAAAAGTATAAAAAACTGAGTTCGATCATTACGTAATATTAGTAACATGATGGATTCCTGCAACATGCATTATTACTTTAAAAGATTGAAAAATATTTATTCCAAATTCTTCGTGTACATAATCGGTAGTTTTAAAAGGTTTACGCCATCTCGAGATTTAAAATTTTTCCATATTAAATAATAGTTTAAAAGAAATTCAAAAATCAGAATATTACAACGAGTGATATACAATTTTCTCTATTTCTTTTTAAATATAAATTATCGAAGACATAATGAATGATATATAAATTACGTAAAATTTTACATCGCAAATCAACATTGATTATTGTGTTTTGCCAAACAAACAAACACGTGACTTTTTTACATATTTATACGTTGCAATATGTTTGGTCAATAGTTTTAAAATAAGTAGAAAAATACGATTTTTGAAAATTATAATTCATTGAAATATTCAGAACTACGACTAAACAATCAGAAAATTCAGTTCGTTAACATTTACAATATATATATATATATATATATATGAATAAATAAAATAATAATAATGATAAAATAAAACAGTTTATTTTTGCCATTCTTATATTGACCGCCATGACGTACACACACACGCACAACATCTCACCTAACACAAATATTTTTCTTTTATTATCTTAATACATGTAAAAAAAATATCATTACTCCATTCCGAGTTAAGAAGAAACTGGGTCCTTTAAAATTTCCGGAAAAAACTTAAGTTATTTCTGCTTTTTTTGCGCGATGTCAAAAAATTTTCCTATTTTGTATTTTGCGTTTTGTAGAGGTAATTTTTAAAATTTTTTGGCATGTGTCTTTTTATTTTATTTTTGTAAAAATTCGATACTTACAAATCTTCACTATTTCTTCAGAATTTAAATAAGCATAATTTTTACTGAAACAAGGAATTCAGATTTTTAGATTCTTTTTTTTTTTTTTTTTGAAGTCTTTAATTCGTTTCTTTTGAAATAATAATTTTATAGCTTTAACATAACTAGTTTTTCTCCTTAATGTATATTTATTCGTGTTTAAAGAAAATGCCAAGTTTACGGCATGAACAAATTTTTTTGAAAAGAACTCTACCTGTACAGAATTTCCTACAAATCCCATATAAGCACTGATACATATATTTTTGATTTATTTATTTTCATTATTACAAATATTTCTTAAATTGAAAACATTTTAGGTAATTTACGTTTAATTTTACTTTGATAGTTTAGAAAAAAAAAAAAAAAAAAAAAAAATATATATATATAACTTTAACTATACCACATTATGCATTTATTACGATACATAAACTAACGAACAATTAAGTTTTTTTAATTCAAGTGTATGTGATTTTATTCTAAATGCTGCAGACGGTAGAGGAAAATCGGTAGTATACTCAGACAATCTAAGCAGCCTTTTGGCTCTTGGGAACAGTCACTTTAAGCATCAGAGCCACCCACTAATATTTGAAATCAAATTAAAATTATTAAGAGTGAGTCTAGTGTAGGTAGGTCTTACGAATTAGTCTAATAGACTCTTCCAGTTAAACCCTGGTATTATAATATTTCTAACATTCTGGATAGTTTGATGCGAAGGTTTGTAACTACTATCTGTAGACTTCGTACAGGGAATAATAGGGTGCGACTAAATTTTGGGATTGAAGCCCCTCTACATTCCAACTGTAATGAACATTTTAGCACAGTTTATCGTGAGAATATTAATCACCTGTTGTTTCATTGTGAGGCGCTAACCGGAGACAGTCTTCTTTTTGGAGTATTTAAAGGCCTGCGGTTTGTTTCCCCCTTACTGTATTTTTACCTTACTCGCTTCAGGTAATCGTGCGTTGATAATAATATTTACGTTTATTAGAAGGAATGGGATCATTATTTAAAGTTCATGGATAGTACCGGTGCAGTTAGAGGTAACAGCGCAAACAAATTTCAGACTATAAGATGAATATAATTTTTAGTAGTGATAATAATAACATACATTTAAAGAAGAGGGAAAAATTGTGAAGAGAGAAAAGGAAATAAACAAATAAGGTAAATAAAATAAAGTATTATTAGATCCCAGTTACGAAATAACACTGTGCTGCTACACTTTTCCTTGCTTGTTTCCTAATTTTTTGCTGTTCAGTCGTGAACAAGTGCTCGTCGCACTTTGGTCACAATATGGCCAGCTTATAGTTCTATTTATCCTATTTCGACATTCGTAGGTCGTGTGATCCACGATGTCCATGGTTATTACAAAGGTCCGTTACAAAAAGCAAATTCCGCAATTTCGTTTTGTGTTTTCATAACGGCACCATGGATTCTTAAATATCAGTTCAATGATAATAATAATAACAATAATAATGGAAAAGTTGAAATTTAGTAAAAGGGTAGTTAATATAAACGAAAGGTTTGATTGATGGCCAAATGGTTTTGCGCTGGTCCAGGAAAAAAAAAATTCAAGTGTATATGAAAGACTACATTTCATGCTAATATTGTAAAATTTAATTTTTAATCTAGGTATAGGAAAAAAATTTTAATCGATATATAATTGTAGTGCGAGTGTGAATGTTTGTATATCGGCATATCAACGTGCACAGAACGGAATACGTAGTGATATGCTACTACCTTTAGTAACTATTAAGGATTATTTATTTTGAATAGTTTTTACAGTCACCGCCGGTTAATCAAAAAACATCCAATATTTAGTTGTCCGGTCATTCTTCGAGTTAAAATAAAAACAAATTAATAAAAAACAATACTTACCACGGTAAACGACCTTTTGAAAACCAATGTTGAGTATACAAATAACGCTGTGAAGAACGTTGTCTGCGAGGATTACGGCAAATCTGGCAAACATAATCAGACGGCACATCTTCTTCACCTTCTATATTACTGCAATTACCGTGTTGCCAACACTGGCAGATTTCACACTGTTTCGTACACGCATAAAAAAAAAAGAAGTAAAAAATATTCATTAAGCAGCTGCTAATCAGTTATTCAATATTTTACACCCAAAAATAAATATACAAACAAGTTAAAAAACAAATTCAGAAAATATAATCGAAAATGTCGCGTAAAAAAACGAAATATAAACTCTACTTTCTTTAATATGACAGGAAAACATACTTATTGTGTAATATTAAACAAACAACACAAACTTTAAAACACAATATAATTAAAATTTTACAAACCACCAACAAGTTTCGGAAATGTTTTCCATATTCATGCTGTTTTCATGTTTCTAATATTAATTATTTCAATGCTAATATTATGAATAATTTTAATTAATAATTATTAATGTCGTCAACCATACTTTTGCGTAGACTCAACTAATAAACGGTAAACGCAAATATGGAATTCGTTTGTATTTACTAAGTAGCTAATTGCTATTAGTAATTTTGCTTTACTTTGCGACACACCAGTTATCTTTGAATCGCAATGAAAATTATAATAACCTGAGTGCTACTACTATTAGCAGCAATAGTAATGAACAGCGTTAATTAGTATTAATATTTCCCTATTTTATTTATTTTAAATCTCGCAATAAAATCAGTTTAATTTATTTAAACGGTGGACGTTCGACCTGGGACTGCTATACCGAACCGTCATAGCTTACAGGAACATCGCGAAATAGCAATTTTATAATTTTCACTTAAAAGTTTCTTACACTCTACCGTTAAATTTTTACGAAGTGTATACAGTACACATCTTATTCAATGTCTTTTTTTCAGTAATGCAATTAGCATTTATTAAAAGCGTAAGTTTTTAGATTATAAAATACCATCTGAAAAAGTAAAATTCTACCTTAGTGGAAGACTGAATGAAAAGAAAAAAAAACAAAACATTAATAGAACAATAATATCATTGAAAACAGACAGTAAAATCAATAAATTAAGCTATTATTAATAAGGTGTAATATATGCATTAACTTGTTGATGTATTGACGCAGTTATCAAAACGATGAAAAAAATTAGGATAAATGAGATTATTTTAAGTACTGTTTGTTTTCAGATGATCTAATGATACAAATCATTGTATTGTTGAACAATGTAGAAATTAGGGGAATAATACAGATGAAATTAAATGCGTGATACGAACCATTGTGAAGTTAAAAAAAAAAAAAAAATAGTAATGGTGCAAACATAAAACGATATTTCGTTGTGGACTTATGTGCACAAATCGTTATTAAAATAGAAAAATGTAATACGTAAGAAACGCATTTTACAAGAATCACCGATTAGTTTAAAAAAATAAACATGTTGAATTATTTGTATAATTTCTGTCGTCGCCTGCGATTCACAATTTGTAGAGCTCCAAAAAGTACATTTTTACGATTAAATAATTTTTTGAATGTATGAATACATACGCACAAGAGCGTTTATAATAAATATTTTTTTATACGATAAAATTCTGATAAATCAAAAACCTTAAGAAATTAAGGAAATATGAGTTAATAATATCAAATCTATACATTTGATATTAAACAGGAACCTTTTCACTGATTGCATTTTCGACATAATAATATATAACGATAAAGAAATTTTGAACGAAAACGAATAGAAAAGCAATTTATACCTGCATCATCAAACCATCTTCATCTGCATAACCGCAAATACAGTTAATTGCATCGCGACAAGATTTTTTATTTTTATCTGCCGGCGTTTTATTGGTATTACTGTTGTTCACGGACGGCTTCTTGTCACTCATTTTGTCTAAAAGTAATAGGTAGAACAATTAAAAATTATTTTCATAAACGAAAACTGTATTAATTGCCGAATAATACAATGGCCACTAGCACTGAAATCATCAAAAAAAAAAAAAATGTTTTTTTCAGAGATGCTCACAACTAAGATTTGAAAATTGAATCGTATAAAAAGCATATTCAGAATTAATTAAGAATATAATTTTTCATAATTTAAACTTTACTCTATTGTAGTTTAATAATATTCGAAAAAATGTGTCAAGTGAAAGATGATATATTGTATAGTACTGAAGGTATACAAATTTTAAATCGTTTAGAAAGTAAGAACCAACTGATTCAAATATTTCGTTGGAGCGATATTATTTAATTTAAATGTAATAATCAAAACTAGGCATACATGTCTTTTTTACTCTCTTTGTATTTCGCTGATTATGGAGTTAGTGAAACGAATCTGTTCAATTCGAATCGCTAATCGGACTGCTTTTTATTTAATTTGAGCATTCGACTTTATTTTACTTTTTTAATTAATTGTTTTTCCTTATTCACGCAAATAATAATACACATTAAAAAAAATATATACATATATATTTTCACTCACTAAAGATACTGATCCCAGTGTCTTTCGCGAAACGAAACGATTACCCTTCGTATATGACTAAATCAGTAAAAAAAAAAATCACGAAAAACAGAAAAAAAATACCTTGATAAAAAACACTTTATTTCTCAAACCAGCTAGATTCATAAACGGTGATATACGAAAAAACAAGTAACAGTATGACGCGGTAAACCGGTAAACATTGACTAGATGGGCTAAATTTAATTCCGTACACAACGAGCGACTATCAAAATTTTTAGCATGAATCGACCGATAAAACATCATACTACCACCCCGACAACGCGGGATTTGTGTAATAGTCTTTAGCCGTTCAATACTATTCGTTATCGTTAGCGATTCTGCATGCATCCGCGGTGGATAAACCAAGCAAAATACGATGTCCGAAATCAACAAAATAAATTAATATCATCGAAATTAATTTCCAATTCAGACATCGTCGTAAGATAGCAATACGCATATCGGATCCGTATCAGTATATATATATATATATATATATTTATATTTATACATGCACACATATATGTTTTTGACGTGAAACGTCTTGGAAATCGCTCGTGAAAGGAAATTGTGAAACGAAATCGCGCAACGCGAAGACTATTATGTTTCACCGCATATATTTATATATATAAATATATATTTATATATGTATATATAAATACTTAAACCGAAATAGGCGTTTCACGTTAAATCAACGGCCCTGTGCCCCATCACAGCCGCACTCATTTTTTTTTTTTTTCGAAATCAGTAATTGTATTGCGAAACGAAGAATATGAAACCAAAAATAAAAAAAAAATAATTTCTTATACATATTTTGGTCATTTGAGATAATTTATAGTTTTAACATTTAAATATTTCTCCTTTCGAGTAATTTCATTCATAATATTTTAACTAATTTCATTACGTTGATTAACATTAAATCGAAACAAAAATTAATTTTATACACAAATTCATTACAATTCACAGCGATTTAGATGTTTTAATTTAATCGCTTATTAATTTTTATTCTATTATAAAATACCATGTAACATCTAACAGCGGAAAACATGCATGCAGTTCATCAAAACTGAAAACATACCATCACATTTTTTTTTTAAATTGCTGAAGTATATTTATATTTTACTTAGCATATTTCACGTAGCGTAAATCATATTTTCATTACTATTACACAAACTTTTTAATAATAAAAATTTAATTTTCCTAGATTATGTAAAACTATTAAGTTCGTAAAAATTAATCCAGTTTTTTTAATGCTTCAATTTCCAAACATTCCAATTTGATATATACAGATTTTTTAAGAAAATTTTAAACTCGACAGGAAAACTTTAATATATATGACATTAAATTAAAATTATACTAAAAAAAACAAAAAGAAATAATAATAAATATATATTTTGAAAACTTTAAAATGAAAAGAGATATGTTACGCGCAATAACAGATTTAAAGTTAAATTAAAAATTTATACAATTTATTTTATAGCTGCGATTATTTATTTTTATTGTTGGTATATATACACCTATTCACAATAAATCCTAAATTAGTTTTTAAAGAAGTAAAAATATATTAAATTACTAAGTTTCCTTATAATATGAATAGTGTATAAATAAACCGAATGTGTGCATAAATTAAATTTAAAATAATACATAGTCACTTTTTTATGCAGTTATTATCGTATTAATAGAACCTAAATTGAGAATTTTAATTATTTTTGTTTGCAATCTAAAAATAAAAAGCGCTTTTACGTATTGCGAATATAAAAAATTGGTCACTACTTTTTCAGTTACGAGTTAGAAATCGCGAATGTTAAGAGACCATCATATAGGGTCCGCCAAAGTAACCTGAAATTTTTCTTTTTATGTAAAACAGCGCAATCGACACATATTCATGGAGGCAAAAAAAAAACAGAAATAGTCCCAAATTTATTTATATACGCATAATATATTGGGAATACAAATTAGTTCGATCCGCTCTAAAAGATGGCGCTTGCTGTTATGGATGTTTTATAGTGACAGCAGATTTCGATAGTTTTAGAAAGGTTAGGCATCTGTTAATAATGTAGAGTTTAAATCGCGTTCAGTTTCGTACGGAAACTTGTGTGTTACTGTGTTGAATATGTCTAATTCTATGTTAACTAAGCAGCATTTGCGGGAGGTTTTAGTTTTCTTCTTTAATTGGAAGAAAAGTGCGGCTGAAGCGCATCGAATGCTTGTGGAAGTTTATGGTGACAATGTTTTAACTGATAAATCATGTAGGGAATGGTTTCGACGTTTTACGAATGGTGATTTCAGCGTTGAAGACAAGCCTCGCTCTGGACAGCCAAAAAAATTTGAAAACAAAGAATTGGAAGCATTACTCGATGAAGATCCGAGTCAAACGCAAGAGAAGCTTGCAGAATCATTGAGAGTTACCCAATAAGAAGTTTGGGTACGATTAAAATCCATGGGAATGATTCAAAAGCACAAGGCAATTGGATGCCTCATGAACTGAAACTGAGAGACGTTGAAAGGCGATTTTTCACGTGTGAATAGCTAATTCAAAGGCAACAAAGAAAGGGGTTTTTACATTGGATTGTGACTGGGAATGAGAAATAGATATTCTACGACAGCTTCAAGAAAAAAAAAATACTACGCTATGCTCGGTCAATCATTGCCATCGACCTCAACATCAACACCAAAGCCGAACATTTATGGTTCGAAGGTCATGTATCTGGTGGGATCAAAAGGGTGTGGTACACTACGAGCTGCTACAACCTGGTGATTCCATTACGGGCGATCGGTATAGGCTACAATTGATTCGTTTGAGCCGTGCATTACGATAAACTACGGCCGGAATACGAGCAAAGACATGACAAAGTTATTCTTTTGCATGACAACGCTCGGTCTCATGTTGTGAAAGTCGTAAAAAAATATGCGGAAACGTTCAAGTGGGATATTTTCCCGCACCCGTCGTATTCGCCGGACATTGTTCCTTCTAATTACCGGTTGTTCCGACAGATGCAGCACGACGATTTAGCGGGTTAAGCGGTACACTTCTTTCGCGGAAATCGAGAATTGTCTTTTAACTTGGATCGCCTCAAAAGGTGAGACATTTCTTCGAGATGGAATACGGAAATTACCTGAGAAGTGGGGAAAAGTAGTAGCCAGTGATGGGCAATACTTCGATTAATTTGTTCATTTCATTTTGTTCTAAAGTAAATTCATTTTTCACCAAAAAACGGACCGAACTAATTTGTACTCCCAATATTAAGCAGCAAAGATGATATTAGTTAAATGGCGATCCTTTTTTTCGTGCACATTATTGAATTATTTTTACAATGATCCATATCGTTCGTTCGCAGAAGGATTCATCTATATCTCAGAATTTATCTTTAATTTTACCACAGAAATTGCAAGTCGCAAAATTAGCCGATTATTCACCGAAAGCAGCTGTTACTTTTACTTTATCGGTTCTTTTCGGATAAAATCAGCTTGCACTAAGTTGCGATTTTTCTCTTAGCTCCGTTATCAAAAATATCTTCAACATGCAAATATAACGATTTTTATTTACAACTACCGACTTCCGCACGGTCCAAACGATGTTATAGTTTGCAACTGCACCCTAAGCTATGACTTTTGAACAGTGAACAGAATTTTTCTTATTTACTTGCAGATTTTTCGCTGTTCAATGTCCGATACTTTTGTTTATTTACCAATCCGATTAAGTATAAATGCACACTATCTGTCATCAGATTTTGTTTTTTTTTTTTTACTCGCCTTATGTTTAGCTAACAGGACTTGGCAAATCTGTTCATGTTTTCTTGTAATCAGTTTGCTACAGCTGCTGTATGAAAACGACTTCATAAGGATTTATATTTACATTTTCATGAAGAATTCGTTCTATACTTGCCTGCGATAATCTTTCAACGTTTTTTAAATTTAGTTACCACCGGGTTCTTCTTGAAAGCACTACCAATACACGGGAAGTTTTGCACCGAAATATTCATTGTTTTTTTTAGATGATAATTGTTTAATTTAAATTGTTTTTGAAATTCACGAATCGTTAAAGTACACGAATAATTATTATTTTTGAACAATTGTTCTAAAATAAACGTACGCTGTTCACCGTCGAACGATTCCACGATAATTGCTAACCAAATGTGTATTATAACTTCCGAATAGCGTACAATGTGCAATAACACACAGTGACTTCAGTATGAGCACTTTAAAGAGAGAAAAAACATCAAGATTTCTGAGCGGATCCTGTACACATACGTATAAACACAACTAAAGTGGACATCAATTACGGCGTACATCAATAAAATTGAAAAAAAAAAAAAAAAAATTTATCGAATTACCGAATTAATTATACCCACGCACAAATATGTATTCCACTGGCTACATAAAATATTATTCATAGATTGCACATCTTACGCACAAACGGCATATTCGGTAAAAGTGATTGCCTGTATATACGCACACATACTTTGAACGTGGCGATCAAAAAAAAAAACAAAACATTAAGTCAAGGTTCTCACTATTTAAGGTAGAAAAATAAATACTATAATTCCTTTTTAAACGCTGATTTCAGGGAACCATATCAAATATCGCTGAATGCACCTCCCCCCCATGACAAAATCTTATACTATTTTCATATCGTTTGTATGTGAATTTTTAAAGGGTTTCTCTAGCTTAAATCAAGTAAAAGAGAAAAATTCAACGGAATTTAACAATCAGATTACTTTTTTTTTTTAAAATAAACTATTTCAATGCAGAAATTAAATTTTAAATTTAGCGTTTAGAACGTTAATTAGTGCGCTACTATTTATAATTACGAGTTATTTATGAAATACGTGTTACCAAATCAAAACGAAATAAACTGAATTTGAAAAGTTTTACATAAACAATAGGAAGTTGTAAACATTTATCCGCTAAATTATTTTTAATTTACCCGAAAAGTCTCATTTATGAAATGTTGAAGTTCCTCCGTATTATCCCTTTTTAAAAAAGTAAAATCATTAAATTAATATTCCGATTTCAATAGGGACGACAATTTATAGTAATAGTAAAATTATATATGCAGTTACTAGTACCGAGCATGAAATAGCTGTTGTACTTGAATAAATTTATTCGATATCTGGTCTGCATACACCCACATTCACGTAAATTCATACAAATCAAATTACGTATAGAAAGTATTAGTAAAGCAAGAAATCGATATGTGCATTTTGACAGGAAGAAAGCGTAAATCAATCGACCAATCATAAGAAACGTACCGTAAGGCGGTTTTCTAATTATAGGGTCCATTTTCAGAAGTGAACACAGAATAGAATTGGACTGTGCTAAGGAAGATTCTTCTTTAGGAGTCTCTAAACAAAAAGTCATATCACATAAATAAATTTAAAAAATGCTCAGTAATTGCCAAAATCCGTGTTTCATAATTATCAAAGTATCCTCCAACCCTCATTATAAGAATTTAAATGGTAATTATTATATATATGTATATGTGTGTGTGTGTTTAACTCTGTTAATGCTACAGCAAGATGTAATGTTTTTACACTAACCTGAAGTTTTTTGCGGAGAAGGAACGTTGTTAACGGAGGAATTAGGCGAAAACGTAGAACACGGAGAAAGTGGCGATGGTGATGAAGATGGCGATGATGAGGATGATATCGATAACGATTTTGCGCGAACTGTCAGAGAGCTATTTTTAATATCGGAGATGACCTTCCCGCCAGATTTTTTCACTTTTCCAGCATTTTCGCTATCAAAAAAAAAAGTAAGCTAACGGTTAAAATATTATATAAAAAAAAAAAAATTAATAATAAAAAGCGAAAACGTTGAATTCTAGTTTTAACTAAACTAGTTAGCTTAAATAAAATTGTGTTTAACGTTGTACGGCTGATTCGCTACAAATACATAACACGTATTTTTTCTAATATTTAAAATTTTAAAACTTCGATGTTCACATTAATTCTAGCAAATGTTCTTTATTAAGATAGCGTAAATACTTGATGATAAAAAATTTAAAAATTTGATTTAAATTCACTTTATGAAAGCTTGAATTTCAGATAATCATATTTTTTTCTTACATACGCATTAAATGCGCTTATTTAAAATTCTTTAACTCTGCAATTAAATAAACAGAATATATAAATTTCTTCAGCGTCTAATCAACATGAACGTTGCGACCGTTAATGTGTACTATTTAAAATGTTTATAATTTTCGAAATATCCTTTAATACATTTGAGTTCAAATTTTATTTTTGTAGCAGAGTAAAAAATTACTCAGCAATACAAAAAAGTTTAAAGGAAAAAAAAAACAACAACAAAAACCGTTATGTTGATGTTACATACGTACGGTACAAAATATCAATAACTAATGAATTAAAATATTTGGTAAAACTATTTAATTAAGATCACGTATTGCATTACCGTGAAAGCAAGGAAAATTATTAAATTTTTTTTAACTCGCTCAGTTTTCTTAATCGATTTATGCTGCGAACCTAAACACTTCGTCATAAGTAAAGAAAAAATGAACAACATCAAGCAATAATAATAATAATCAGAAAAAAATATTAAACGTTTAAAAACTAAAAAATTGGAAAAACAAAACTTTTTACTTTGTTTGAAAACTAACAACGGTTCTTTGGTGTCGACAAAACAGAATAAATCCTAAAAAATATCAAAAGAAAAACGTAGAGGCGCTCCAAAACTCCCAATTTAAATATGCCACAAAACTAGAGCATAAATCGGAGAAAACTATTCTCGCGCTTAATACTTTGGTTTTACAACTTCAGATTTGCGAAAATGTGTACGTTTTGTCTATGTCATAAACAGGAAACTTGAAATAAAATTATACGGTTTTAAAAGATTTAAAATTTCAACTGTGGACGAACTTAAAACCTAAATTGGAAAATGCATTTTTTTTAAACCGATCATCAGTGTTGTGATGAAATTACAGGGAAAAATGTAACTACGAAGTAACTATGGCAAGTAAAGAATTTTTCTTCTGTACACAGCGACCGAATAATATTTTATTCAATTTTTTTAAAACAGACCGAACTTATAAATCCTTTCCATTTCATCGAGTCTTCAATATTTTCTTGTTCACATTTCCTTATCGTGTACCGTTTTCCTTTCACGGTAAATAGTTTCAATATAAGAAATACAAAGAACATAAACGAAAAAATTGATATACCTTGATGAAGTATCGTTTGGAATTTGTGAATTTTTGCTATCTAAATTGTCATCTTTTACATGCGATTTCGGATCTGTTATGCTTACGCTGTTAAACAAAAATATAAAAATTTAAATTTTATAATTATTGAATTTTTTCGGCGAACAACAATATATATATACATTATAATATCTTCGTCGCCGAATAATTAACGATTCGAAGAGAAGTTTATCGCATGTAAATTTGATGGTACAGCCATTGCACATTCGAAATCAAGAGATAAAAAAATGATGAAACATTGCTAAAAAATAAATTTAAGCAGCTCGAAATTTAATGAACTAAGGAAATCAATAGTAGAAGTAAAATTTAAAAATAAATTACATTTAAATTGGGCTTATTAAACGTCTCATAATGAGCAAGAAGGTACTACCCGCATGAAAATGAATAATTAAAAAGAAATAAATTAACTAATAGCCAACTAAAATAAGTACATTATACTTATTTTAGTTGGCTATTAGTTAATTTATTTCTTTTTAATTATAAATAATTTCTAGCCAAAACGGGTATGAACTTTAACACTATTTTTACTACATGAAAATGTTCGAATGGTCATCATCCGATATGAATAGAGTCGAATATAAATTAATCTTAAAAAGCGTGCTGCAGCAGTAAAATAGGCTAATATTTTCTCTACGATCTTCATTAGTAACGACCAAAAACATAATCACTGCTATGGGAGCATTTATACAAGGAATATCGTAAAATTCCGCAAACACGTCAACTTTTGATTTCAATTGTTTACTTTTCGTCAACTTTGAAAATATTTATTGGCTGATTTTTGAGCAGAGCCACAATAGATAAATATATTTGGCTTACAGTACGCTGTTTCACGCTGGTGCTGCGGTATCGCTACCAAATTGTGATTACGACACCACTATTTTATAGAAAAATGTAATATTAGCCGTAAGTAGATTTGCAAGCGTTGGGATGTTAAAAAATGTCTAGTTTTTCACGGCAACGCATATATAAGTCGATTTGGCCTAATCGATTTTAAAAAGATAATGAAAGATTAATTTTTTTGGTTTTATAATATACAAATTGTAGCTTGATTGGTCGTATTTTATTGTTTTTCTTGTTACATTTTTATTTAAGCTAATTTAAGTTCTTTCACTGATTAAAAAAAAAAAAACTCTCCTGAAGAAACAGCTATAAAAAAATATTTGATTAATCGATTTGGAACTTGGCATGATATTTTTAACAATCGCAAGCACCGATAAGTAATTTACTACTACATGAGCAATCTCCACAGCAAGTTTGGAACCAAACTTCTTTAAGCAATTGTGTGTTAGCATTTAAATTGCAACACTGCATTTTAGATTCGTTTATAGTATAAATTAATTTCAATGCAGCGTACAGCAGTAAGTGAACAATATCGCGCTGGCTATTCCTTATCATTGCTGTTATCTGTGTCTGCTTTTGTTTAATGTCGCATTCCAGTTGATTTTAATGTGTCCTGCTTCGGTTTTGTCGGTTTTTCGCTATATTTTTCGTTGTCAACAATTCGCTATCGTCTTATTTCGCACTGTTTTTCTTGACTTCTTTCATTTCCTTTATTCTTATTCCTCTATCCTCTACATTCCTTACAAATTTCGCAATCTATTCGCGTAAACTCTTGAAATAGCTCTATTCAGGGCTTTCGTTTTATTTGTACTTTTTCGATTATACCGTTTATTTTCGCTTATTTTTATTTACGTAACATATTTTTGGTCCTCCGGGCTGGCCAGCTAAATACATCCGGTGAGTTTGCGAATAATCATTTGGCAAGTTATTTGCATTACTGTGTTTATCAAACGGCGTATTTCTCGTTCCGTCGAAGGAACCGACCGAATTTGTTTAAGTGACTGTGATGATGAAGTTTACGAACGGCTGAAAATCGAATTAACAGCGCTAATCGAATTGAAAGGTAAATTCATTGATATCATCGAAAGACATTTATAAAAATTTAAATGCCAATGAATCCGGTGATTTGGATAAGGGGAAAGAAGGGGTGATAGATGAAGAGAGCGCAATCCAAGACATTATTAGAAGCACGGTAGTTAAAATTAATCGAGTTCGTGGTAAGTAAGAAAATGAAGGCAATCGTAATTCGTTAATTAAATCATCGCTTTCGAATAGTCTCGTCAAAAATTCGAATCCGTTCGCTAAATTTCCGAAGATCGCGATATGAAAATTCGACAGCGATATTACTAAATTCATGCACTTTAAAGGATTATTTGAAAATTTGGTCCATTTCGAGAGCTGCATACCTAACACGTGCAAAAACTGTATTACTTGAAACAGAGTCTGAACGCTGAAGTGTCCAATTTGATATGCGATATTCAGTTGTCGGGTAAGGATTATTCGGAAGCTTGGGACCGAGTTAAGTCGCGCTACGCGAACAATTGCCTAATTATACGCACGCATTTAGGCTAGTTATTTTCAATAAATAAAATTAATTCCGAACCCGGAAAAGGTTTCAAAGTCTGCGGCGGGGGATAAATGGGATACGATTATCTCATATTTCGTTTTAACCAAATCAGACAATAAATCTAAAATCGATTTCGAAAATTCCATAATGAGTAACGATAAATTTCCGTCGTTCGTGTTACTCTGAAAATTTTTTGAAATTCGCTCTGCCAATATCGAATCGCAAAACGTTTATAGGCTAATCGGTAAGCCCGTTCCAGTCAAAAAATCGTATTTTGTTGCAAAAAACCGGGTTGCTCGGTATGTGGCGATCGGCATAGGCTAGTCGATTGTGATAAATATAAAAAAGGTGAATCTAGCCCAGCGATACGAAATAATCAAAAATGAATAGCGCTGTTTGAAGTGTTTCGCTAAATCGCACGTAGCAGCCGATTGTACATCCTCCTCCTGTCGGGTCTGTAATAAGGCGCACCACTCTTTCTTACATTTTGATAAATCCCTGTGATCGCATCCGTCGAAATCGAGGATCAAAAAAATCAATTCCTCTGAACCTCAGATGGCTGCCGCGAGTTTATCTAATTTGCGCGCACTTCGGAGAGTTTTAAACAGATTGTGCTTCCTTCCGCCTCGGTAAGATCCGCGTGCGGTCGAATTCAAGGGTGTGTGAGAATTTTTTTTGACTCTTATTCGCAGTTTACATTGATCGCTGATTCGTTCGTTAATAGGTTCAAATTGTCGACCGAAAAATTAAGCGACAACCATTCCATAAAAGGAGTAAGTGACAATATACCCTGTCCCCCGCGTTCAGTTGTTCGGTAAAATTAGGATCGCGCTTCTTCTCCTTTTCGTTGACTATTACAACGTTCTTCCAGCTTCTGCAATAGATTATAAGCTCGATAGCTTGAGGGTTAAAAATGGATTCCGTCATTTGAAACATATTAAACTCGCAGATAGCGCGTTTCGGGAGGATTTGGTTAATATTCCGAAGATCGTTATTCTATTCGAAGCGAAATATTACGATTTCTGCGTCCTTAATCACACTCAACAAATAGATACTTTGACGTTACGCGACACTCGCTTCGAATGGACGGTGTCGTCGGGAAGATCTTCCGACATGGTAGGGGTCGATGGAGAGAGAGAGTAACTCGTCCAATTTGACGGAGAGCTATTCCAGTATATCAACATTTGTATCCAATCGTGTTCGAAAAATTCGTCAAAATATACCGAGCGAACGATGGAGTTATATCTGCACGAAGCAAAACCCTGCCGATTTCGGTAGATGCGGCTTACCGTTTAGTTCATTCCTGAATTCCGATGTATGGATGAATGATGGGCCTTCGTTGCCAGATTGAGATAGCTTCAAGTCAAGTAAGCAAATTATTAGCGACGCAGCGTATAATTCGAAATTCAAAAGGCCGCCGTTATTCAGCTATTTTCCAGATCCGGGTATCATCGAAAGGTTCGATAATTAGCTTCGTTCAGAAATGGAAAGGTCTCGCTACCCGGAGTTCGAGCAGTCAAAGGTTTTCACGATGACGTTGGTTCTAAAGATTATTTGGCTCAGCTAAATATTAGCATGAACTTATTGGGGGTAATGTTAGCATCTAAAATGCAACACTGCATTTTAGATTCATTTATTTATATAAATTAATTTCAATGCAGCGTAAAGTGGTAAGTGACCAATAGTGCGCTTGCTATTCTTTATCATCGCTGTTATCTGTGGCGGCTTTTATTTAATGTCGCATTCCGATTGATTTTAATGTGTCCTTTTTCGGTTTCGTCGATTTTTCGCTATATTTTTCGTTGTCGACAATTCGCTATCGTCTTATTTCGCACTGTATTCTCAACTTTTTTCATTTCCTTTATTCGCAATCTTTTCGCGTAAACTCATGAAATAATACTGTTTATTTTCGTTTATTTTGCTTCCGCTAACTTATTTACGTAACAAACTGACATGACGTAATTTATCCAAAGAGTATGCTACGTCACCAGTGTAAACGACTAGTGTGCTATGGACGTAAACATCGGAGCTATATTTTGTTCCCCGATGGATATTATGTATCCGGGATGAAGTTCCCGAACCTGCGATTTAGTTCCGGATCCGTATCCGAAAAAATAACGAACTTACCTATTGCTATTTGAAACAATCCAAACATTAAATATTCACAAATAAAAATAAAGATACAAACAAAATATTAATAAACGGCTGAACTGTCTGTATTAAAATTAATGAAGTAGTTCACCTGTTTCGAAACTCACGGCGCTGACAGTTTTTAAATGTGAAACAGGAATCAGTGGAAAAAAAAAATGCTACGAAGAATAAATAATATTTCACCTTACAATGACTAAATAAAGAGAACTGAATAGGCTTACTTTTCATCCTCCGATGTAAGTGTTGAACTCTGAACAGACAATCTCCGTTCTAATTCTTTTGAACGATCTTCTTCCATTCGAGATATCGTCTTTAAAAATTCTGATTGGGGTGTAGATATTGTTTTCCCAACAGTACGTGCGTACGCTAAATCGGCAACATTCGGTGTCCGTTTTAAGAGTGTCTGATATTCCGTGTGATAATGTTTTATATGCATCTTAAGTTACGCGTAACAGAAAAAAAAAAAAAATGAGTTACATTTTAGAAAAACCGTATTTACATTTATTGTTGTTTGTATTTATTTATTTTTTTAAATTACTACGGAGCAATGAAATTTGAGAAATGTACTTTCACTTTTAAGGAAAGAATTACCCAGTCTCTGAAACGTTATGAATAAATTTGGCACCACTGTACAGAGGAGTATGGACCGGTGATTAGATTGGCACTCAGTTTAACGCTATAAAACTGTTATTATTATTATCCTATAGGTTCCCATTTCTTGCATTATGAATACCGTTATATTCGTTGGATAAGTTATTTATCTCATTACTTTTCTTATTACATGAGCTGTTTTTAACACTAATATATTTTGCATTTTAGATATATCTTTAATCGTGTCTTATACTATTTCTGTCTGACTCTGCTTCCGTTTTAAAGCTTTCAGCTATTCCATTTTTTATTTTAACACAGACACGACATTATTTGCATATAAGTTTCTGATTAGTATGATTAAATGTTCCGGGACGCCCATTTTGTTAAGGACTACCCACAGCGTGTTAAAGTGCACTTTATGGAAAGCTTTGGTATAAATTCAAAAAACAGAATACTACCGGAGGAACGTTGTATTCAAAGACTTTTTCGATTATCTGTCTGATATTAAGGAGTTGCTCACGCGTTCCTTTCCCAGGCATAAAACTTATTTGTTCTTCTGGTATCTGTAGTAACAAATATGTCTTTAACCGTCTCATTATTACAAAAACAGTAAAATTTTACTCGCACGACTGATTAAAGCGATTAATCTATAATTGCTACAGTCTTGTTTGTTTCATTTTTTATTTATATATCGGGACATACACTGATTCTGTCCCGGTTTTTTGGCCATTCGTTATTCCCCGAAATTTTTTGCATATTTAGTATATCAATATGTTTTTCACCACTTGATTTGAACATTTCCGCTTCTATCATTTTAGCCAGAAAACTAATCTTACATTAAACCGATAAAAATGCACAATAATGATGGTTGACAGAGTGCACAAATTACCAGTCAAACTTACCACCTCAGTAACCGGCATTGATACGAAACACATATTTTGGCCCTCATATAACCAGTGATGGAAACAGTGAGACAGAAATAAAACGAAGAACAGGCATGACAAAAAACGCTTTAGGCAAACTTACAAAAATATAGAAGGACCATCAAATAACACGCCGAGCGAAGAAAAGATTGATGCGAACATTGGTACACTTAACATTTCGTTACGGTTCAGAGTTCGGAAGTATAACAGCGGCATTACACCGGAAAGATTTCTTGTTACAGGCGCATGCTTAGAATATCTTGAGCAAAGAATCAATCCATAAATTTTAAAATAGTTACGTATAGCAATGATGTGACGATTATTGCTCACGATAATAAGACAGAGCTTAAAGTGTTCTTTAGATATATAATGAGACGGAACAGATTAGAACGAATTCTCATACAAGGAAAAGTCAATGGAAAAAGGCGTCGAGGGATTCTTAGATCATATTAAATCTGTTACAAAATTGTCTCTATCAGAACTAATGCAAATAGAGAAAAAAATGGTGTCAGGTGGTTGCTCGATCGGCTGGTTCATGATGGTTGGTCACGACGTCCGCAAACGGAAACACGACTGAAGAAATACTATTTTTATACGCAAGACTTCGGAAATGTACAAAAACAAACATGCACGATTTGCGCAGTAAGCTAATAACTTGGTGAGTATAAGCTTCTGCAGCGATACTAAATATAGCTGTCGTTAAATTACACAAAAATCAGTTGAAGAATTAGTAATTATATAAAATAAACTGTCTCGTTCCGGAACTAAGCCATTCTCAGGTTTATACTTAATCTGAAATAGAACTGGGTATCAGAGAAATCTGGGTAAGTAAAGGCGGCCAAGAGGAAGGAACTGGCCCCAATATTCTTATAAGATCCCCATTAGGGATCCTTAAGTATATTAATGAAAAGCTTAACTTCACAATTCCCGACACCTTATCAAAGGTATTATTAAATAAACTGACTTTAGAATAATTAATATAGAGAAAACTCGAAATCTGGTACTTACTAGAAGACGCAATTCAAAATATTTCGGCGCATACAAATTAAAATTAAATTTATTTGGTTTCTTACATCACACAAATATTTAGATGCGATATTCGATACAAAAATGAGCCGGTGTTTTAGATTAAATAATATTTTGAGAAAATGTGAAAAGAGGTTTAATTTAATTCGTGAAATATTGGGAACTAGGTGGAGAACATACCCGGAATCTCCGGTCATTCTATATAAAGTATTAATAAGATCGCATACAGACTAAATCGGTCCATTTACAAACTTTAAAATCAAAGTAAAATTAAGAAAACCAAGTTCTAAGAACGTGTATAGGGTCTATGGCTTCTTTTTCTTACCATTGCATTTTGCCAGAAGTAGTTGAGACATCTTTGACCTTACTCACTCAATATATATCGGATAACTATCATATTAAGCTTAAGAAACGCAGACGTCAAGTAATTAATAAACAACTACTTTGTTTAAACAATATATACTTCATAATAACTATCGAAAAACTAAAATGGGTTTGTCCTTTAATTACCAGTTTCCAAAAACTATTTCAAATGTAAAATTCTCCATCGATTATATGAGTTGAGAAGCACTTTAGACCCCCCTCTTTTAATAAACACTGAAAATAACAATATTCATATAATTAAATAATCAAATTATTGGTAATGTACCCTGAAGAACTGCTGAGGAACCGTTATATAGATTATAAATGGATATACAGTGATGAATCGGTGAACAAAATGAGATATACATATTCTGCGGCTTTTTACTATAGCAATGTGGAGGTTTCTAGGATGTGTAGGATTACAAACGCAGACTCCGAGCTGTATGCGATTCTGTTGGCTTTAAAATACTTAAAAAGCATACAAAATAAAAATATTCAATTAAATTTGATTCGCAGGCCAGTCTGTTAAAACCGAAAAGTATAAATCCGAAAAAAGCCTATAATATTAAAAAATGAAAATTAGTGACCAGGCTACATAAACAGCATAATATTTAAGTGGGTTCCTGCACATGTAGGAATTCGGGGTAATGAGATAGAGACGAATATTAAATTAAACTGGGAGAAATTTAATTTTCATATAAAAGAAAAACGTGTTAGAAATCGAAATGCAGGGTACAAGAGCATTAGTGAACTTAAAGGGAAAAAATATTACTCTATCAAAAACAAAGTCGAAAGTTACTTGTGATTTAAAATAAAGGGTTCGCAACGAGACTAAATAACGACGATCTTTAAGTGAGGTAGAGATATCACCGGTGGCATTTTGTTTGGGCTAAAATAGGAATAATAGATATGTTCCGAATGTGAACTGGAGCGATCGACTGAGCATGTTATTTGGCAGTGTGAGAAACGTGATACGAAAGGGAAGTTAAATAAGTTTTTAATAAATATTATATATTACCGATATCCGCATATTAAATCATAAATGAGTCCTATAGTATGTGCGGCGATATATTTGTTTTTCAAATCCGATAATATTAAACTCTTATAAGTGAAAATTAATTCTCTAAAGCTGTGTAGACTGGTAAAAGGGCGAGAACCGGATTAAAAGGAATACCTGTCGCTTTTGCAATATTTTTAAAATCGTATTCTTTATTTTTTAAGTTTCAATTAGCAAATTCTTATACTTCATAACTTGATAGAATAGGCCACATTTGTTAAAAAATATTTTCTTTGTTCCTTTTCTTTTATGAAATTACTTCCGATTTATTCTTTATAATTCATACGTTCCACAAAACAGTAATATTTGAGCTCACTAATTGTTATATTGATGCCGTAATGTTTACAAATATTCAGATGTAAATAACTAGCTACCGTATTATACCGATCTAAATATTATTATCACGCTAGGATAGAATGGGATGTTACGAACAGTTTCTCCTTTCACTTATATCATCTAAAAATTAAATCTTTCTTTTTTTTTTTTTTTTTTTTTTTTTATTATTGTTATTCAAATTTTTTACTGCTTCACTGTAAACAAATAATAGGCACTTTTTATAAATTAAACAAGGAAATGGTTCTTATTCAAGTTCGTTCGAATAGTTCACAAATATGTATGTATAAAGCCGATGATAATAATTGGTTGAATGTTCAGTATTAATCTGTCACTGTCCGATGCAATTTTTTTACTCTCTCTTTGTTAGTGTAGTAGGTATTAGTTAATATTAAAATAGTATTATTCGTACTGGATTTTTCTATAACATTTAATTTTCATTATTATTATACTGTTGTTATTAACATTATCTCTTTAATTATCGTTATCAGCCGCATTTCCATTTCGACAAATGATCCAAAGCTACGTTTCAATTTCTAAAGTTGCTGTATTTAAAATTGCGATATTCTGTAACTGAATGTATATACCGAGTTTCAGATCTAATTTCCTTAAGTTCTTTACGAGTTTTTTTTTTGGTATTACTCCCGTTGAGGTGGATAGTATGACCGGAACAATCTAAACGCTAGCTTGTTTATAATTCTTCTTCATCTCTTAGGTGATTGGAATATATTTATTTATTTTTGTATGATACGTTTTCAATAAATTAAATTAAGTGCGCTCAGAACAACGACGTCAGCAATGTACGCTTGGTGCCCTTATTCATTATTATTATATCTGGTCTATTATGTATTTCTTGTATCTGTATTTTTCTATTTCGATATAACCTCACCGTGTAATTCTCTAGTGCGCGTCAGGTGTGTGCTTGTACTATTTTAATTTTTCGTAGCTTTGTGCCAAGTTATATTTTTTTAGCCAAATTTAGATGTAGTTCTTTACATATATTATCATGTTTAGTGATGTAATCAGTTAGCGCTAGAATTTTACATGCATCAGTGATATGTTCAAAAGTTTCTTTTTCTTAGTGACACTTACACCTGTCAACATTAACCTTTCCATCCTTCGGTATATTCTTTGTCGTCGTTGTTCGGTTCCGAGCGTCGAGATCTATCATCTAATACTATGTATGATCCGTCCCCAGGCTTCTCGATTTTCCGCCGCCCGCATCAAATCCTCGATTGATAAGCCCGTTCATTTCTTCATCTGATCCACATAACGGTTTGGAGCACGTCCTCTTCTCCTTTTCCCGTTCACTTTTCCTTGTATAACCAGTTTTTCTATAGACTCCTTTCTGATCGTCATGTCCGAAAAATCGCGTCACCTGTTTACGGATTGACGGGAATAAGCGTTCCCGTTCTCTAATATCAAATTTATTTTAATACAGATGCGTTGGTTTACTTCGCTGTCCATGGTATCCGTAGCGCACGTCGATAGCATGCCATTTCGAAACCTTCAATTCGTTTCTGGCAAGTGACGTTAATGGTATATACTTTTTGTACGATTCCTCGTTTTTATCACCTAATCCTGAACTGCACAAATGAGCCATTGCGTTTCGGCTTACAATTGACCGATTGGAATTCATTTATTCGATGTTCGCTTGCCTATATGTTCATTTTGTAGTTGTAATTTATGTTTACCATGCAGAATTCTACTTTTTCAGGTCTCTGGCTTTTCGGACTTTGTTACTCCCGTATGTTGCAGATTATATTATTGGTCATTTAATCTAGGCGGCGTGTTATTTTTATCGTTTGTATTAATTAATCTATGTAATGCGCTATCGTTCGCTTTGCTATACATATATTTTCGAAAGGTTTTTATTTGTTTTACATACAAGTTTTCGATGTTCGTGAAACCTGTTCTACGTATCTTTGCGCAATTTTTCTCGTTATTACGTTTAGGTTATTTAAATCCGTTTCGTTCCACTTTATTGGTCCAAAAGAATATGTTAATATTGGTAGAGTGAATGTATTTGCAGCTTTAACTTTATTTGAACTATTTAATTTTGCGCGGAACACTTTCTCCTAATATAATTATACATCTCTCTTTTTCTAAATCTGCTTTGATTTGTTTTTGATCTATGGACCGATATTTTGTAAAATTCCTAAATATTCATAATATTTGCTTTCTCAAATATATTAATTTTACCTTTTTCTATTTGGTTTATTTTACATTTATTTAAGACAAAGTTCATTTTCATATCTCTGCTGAATAAATCAGTAATATTTAATTGACGGAGTATAATTTGAGATCATCTGTATATAGAAGATGGTTTAATATACTGACGGTGAGTGTTGTTGCGCAAAAGTTTGTAACCAACATTAGTGTTCTTCAGCATGGCAGATAGAGGGTTTAATACAATGCAATCCCATAGTGGACTCAACGAGTCGCCTTGAAAAATCCCTTTGTTTATGTTTATTTCCAAAATTTACTGCGTGTTCGTCATTTAGTTTCACCCTTATCTTCCATCTGCCCATAAGGTGTTTTAGAAGAGCTATGACGTACCTATTTATTTGGTATATTTCTAGAACTTTTATTAGCCAAAGGTGTGGCACGTTGTAAGCGCTTTCTGATAATCAATATACGCTGAATACGGTTTTTTTTTTTTTTGCGTCTTTCCCGCTCCGTAATCACAGTGTCTATAATTAGTTATTCCTTGCAGCCTCGTGAATTTTTTCTACTGTATTTTTGCTCTTCGTGCATTATTAACTTCTTCTTATTATTATTAAATACTAATTTTGATTGGATAAGTTATGAGCTAAACGTAAGTCCATATAAGATTCGCTATATGATGATAAAAATTTACAAATCTATTATAGTATGTGTTTTAAAACATTAATCGGTTTTTTAAGATAGCTGATTACATATCTGCATTTACTTACCATTAACAGATTTTCACGTCGGAACTGTTTCTGACAATCCTTCACGGGACAAATTAAACTTGAGGTTGACGATGGAACTGCATTCGGCGTATCTGTTAATAAAAAAGAAATAAATACGTGTCTAACATAAAATGTAAAATCAGATTTCATTTAAGATTTCTTCGTTGATTCAATCATACATAAATAAATGCATATTATAATGGCATCATTTTAAACGGTAAACAAGTTCAGTCAAGCATGGTGTTTCATGCGCTGAGGATTTCGTATATTAAGTTAAAGGTAACTATAATTTACATCTACATAATACAAAACTCCAAATAAAAAAAAAAACAGATTTTTCGCGGCACAAGGGAGGAGGATGGAAAGACATGTCGTTTTTCGCGCTTTTTTGAATTTTCTGCCAACTCTGAAAGTATCGTTAAAGAAATGAAATACGTTTTCATTCCAGGCAAATAGCGATCATTTCAACGCTATATCACATACCCGGGGAAAAAAAAATTTTCATAATTTTCGACGCCCTGAAGGCCTACACATAAAGTTGTCAGCAGGGCCGCATAGGCTATATAGGCTGCAGCCTATGGACTCGCACCACGAAAAAAAAAATAATCAAATATTTTAATTTTGAATGGATTAAAATAAAAATGTCTTTCTTTTAATACTGTGGCGAGAGCCCTCTTGTAATCATAAAATACGTCGCCTCAATTATATTTTGTGTGGGCTATTTCGGCTGAACTCTTCAGTGGACAGCTGATATGAGTTGAGTCAGCATTCAGGAATCTCGATCGCCAGGGGCGTGGCGAATGGCGATGGTGTGCGAGGGCGGGAGGCTCTGATGAGTCGAATGCTATCTAAAAATGGGACGTTTATGGCTTTGTTTTTCACCTAGCAATGGACATGTCTATTGCTATGTATGCAAACTTTTCTCCCGAACATGCTCACAGTTTACACATGGTGGTTATTGTGATTGGAAAAATGCTGTTATACATCTGGTTGAACACGAAACATCTAAAAACCACCTGAATGCTGTCATTGATTTTTCAGGACACTCTAAAGAAGTGGGGCGTATTGATGAAGAACTGACACGGCAAGCAGAAGATGTGGCAAAATACTGGCGAGAAATTCTCAGGAGATTGATAAGTGTGATAGTTTTTATCAGCGAAAGAGGTATAGCATCCAGAGGGGAAAATCAGACATTTGGGTCACCAAGAAACGGTAACTACCTAGGATTACTGGAGCTTATAGCACAATATGACGACTTTTTAAGCAATCACATAAAGAACCACGGAAACCGTGGAAGTGGTCACATCAACTACCTATCATCGATAATTTGCGACGAAGTTGTGCAACTAATTGGTAAACGAGTTTTCAATGAAGTTATCCCTCGAATCAAGAAGTCAAAGTACTATTCAATATCAGTACACTCAACACCAGATGAAAGTCACGTTGATCAGCTTACTGTTATATTCAGATATTTAGAGGAACACATCCCTGTTGAAAGATTTGTAACATTTATGTCAAGCCAGGGGCACAAAGCTAAAGATATGTTTCAAAGTTTGAACAAGTTTTTGAAAGAGAATGACGTAGACATTAAGAACTGACGTGGTCAGTCTTATGATAACGCTTCTGCAATGAGCGGGAAGTACAATGACCTTCAAGCGCTGGTACTGGAAGAAAATAATTTAGCAGTATGGGTACCTTGCGCTGCGCACTCACTCAATCTTGTAGTGCAGGCTGCTGCCGAGCGCTGTCTCAGTGCTGTAAGATGACTTTTTGGAAGAACTTTTTGTATATATTTTACAGCCTCAACTAATAGATATAAAGTTCTAACCGATTGCTTGAAAAAAACAGAAACTGACAAACGCATTCTCGTACCAAAAAGGACAACAACAACATGTTGGTCATGCCGAGCAGATGCTACTAAAGCCCTCTTGCGAGGCTATAAGGAAATAAAAAATGCACTTTTTGAAATTTCAGAGGAGGAAAATTACGTGTTACTGCTCTAAGTTTGCATAACAAAATGTCAATGATGGAAACGAGGTTCTACACAGTATTTTGGGATGATATCTTGGGACAAGTAAACAAAACTAGTGAAACTCTGCAGAACCCTAGAATGGATGTGAACACAGCCGCCTTAGCACTGACATCGCTAACAATCTTCATAGGAACAAAACGGGATAGCTTTAAAGAATATGAGGTCAAAGCGTCTGAGTTAGGTGATTGCACTGCGTATGAGAGAAAAACATAGCCGCAAAAGAAACGTGCGTTTGGCACCTCTTGACTGTGTCCAAGCCCCAAAAGTTGAGCTTATCCCATCAGAAAAATTTCGAACCCACAATTTCCTTCCTATAATAGACCAATTTGAATCTTCATTGCGGCAGAGGTTTCAGGCATACAAACTAGTTGATACCCGTTTTGGGTTTCTCAACAAGTTGGATACGCTTATCAATGAAGAGGTATTGCAGTAGCTCAACTTAGTAGAAACATATAACAATGACTTAGACGATCGCTTGGGAAATAAACTTATTCAGTTCAAAGCTTTTTACCAGAAGTTTCAAGAAAACTATGAGAAAAATGAAAAAGAAATTAGTCAGGAGAGGTGGATGTATAAACTCCTTCTGGAAAATAACGTCAAAGATTGTTTTCCTAATATCGAGGTCGTTCTAAGAATATACTAGTCACTTATGGTCACAAACAGCAGTGGAGAAAAAACATTTTCAAAATTTAAGATGATCAAAAACAGGCTTCGAACCTCCATGTTAGAAGACAGGCTCAACGTTTTGACTTGGATCAGCATTGAAAGTGATATTTTAAGACAACTAAGTTATGAAGATCTTATAAGTAGCTTCGTTAGTTTGAAGTGTAGGCGCAAACCAATTAGTCACTGAGCCATTTCCAAGTTATATGTAGTATTTAGCAGTAAATGTACACACAGCTATTTTAAAAAATTTTTGGTAAATGAGGTTTGAAATAACATATAAGTCTACCGTACTAAATTTTTTATCAATGCATTTCTATACATTTTATTTCAAATAATTTAACATTTCCTTTTAAGTCTGATTGTTTAAGAAAATACTATATTTGAATTAAATATAAGTAAAATTTGCTATTTGCTATTTGCTGCATTCCATTTTTATATATTTTGTATTTGCCTAACATGTTTACTTCAAATTACAATATGTTATTTTTAAAATTGAAATACTTTTTTTGCATATTTGACAACATAGACAGAAAGACATCGATATTAATCTTAACTTTGTGTTCTTTTTGTAATATAATTGGCCATACCAATATTAATAAATCGTGTTGAATACCTTAATGATTTTCAATTCTTTTCATTTTTTTATCTCATCAATTCATTAAATTCTAAATACTGTGTAGTAAAATTTTCTACAATCAACTTTAAATGATTTTTTTTAGGTTTTTAGTTAGAAAATTGCTCTGAGATACGATTTTTGCAGGTAAATTTTCAAAATATTTCCGGAGGAGGACCCCCGGACCCCCCACTTTACTACGGAGTATTTCATACCCATCGATAGGGCCCGCACCGCAGGTTCAGCTTAGAAGCCTACAGATCCTAAATTCGGCCCTGGTTGTAAGCTCAGTTATATTTTTCCTATAAAATGGTTCTTTATGTGCATGTTTGAGATACATTTTGGTTTCCCAAAATTTTTTACTCTGGCTATTACTTAAGTAAACTTCCTTTTTTTTTTGCGGTTTTTGGCTCAGAAGTGGATGTTTATATAGTTTTTTAATCATCATTTTTTTATTATTTTTTGAAAAGGTTTCTGGGTTTTGTTTTTTATTTTGAATTTCACTTTTAAAGGGTTATCTGGTGATCAGTTATGAATTTTTAAGTGATTTTTGAGGTCGTTTTAAATTCTATAATACATATTCTTGACCGTTTTTTAACGCCTAGGGTAATCGGTTAGCTCGAAGTTATAGATTGTCTTAAAGAGAATTTTAATTATAATTTATGATCCAATTTTTATTTGACATTTTTGTCATTTCTGAACCATCTTATTAGGATTCCGCACATTATGTGTGTACGGAATCCCAAAAAATTTTACATTTTTTATAAATTTCTATATTTCAAAAGTTCTACAAGGAAGGCAAGTACTATATGTTAGATAGTAGGCAAAGATCAAATCGAATAGGATTTAGAACTGAATAAGTATAATGAAAATAAGTACTTATCGTGCACTTGCCCATATCGTACATATTGATCGCGGCTAAATATCATGAGATTAAGTAAAGGTACAAAAATCTAATTCATCTTATGCGACAGTATAAACGTCTTACCGAATACATCTAATAAATAGGTTAGGATGAAACAAAATGCATGAAATAACAAATACTTTCCTATTTATTTTGTTTTGCTAATTGCTTAATACTCGTACTAGTGGAGAGAACAATAAATCCGTTTTAACTCGTACAAAAGTATGATTTAACCGAAAAATCTTACACGATAAATTAAGTCTCTTGTATCTTTTTATCAAGATACAATTTGATATTAAACTGCTAACATCAAATATATTGCCTTCAATTATCTGTAGTAATTCTCCGCATGAAATAATGTATAAATAATGCATTTTTAATTTCTTAATTATAAAATAAGACATAACTAGAAGCGTTGGGCAATTACGCAAAGTAACCATTAAATATTCGAACTCATTTTATCTCGCACTTTATTTCGAGTTTTTAAATGTAAAAAGAAATTCGGTAAAGTACATAGCATGCATAAAAACACATTGTTTTATTTAGTAATTTCGTTATTATTCTTACCTGTTACAGGAGAAATGGAACTGTTATTAGGCGATGTTATCGAAAAATCTGGAGCTGCATCAGCAGAGGTAGTTGATTGTTCACTCGTTAAACGTACTCTTGGTAATAGCGTTTTAATACGTTTCTTCTCGGGTTGTGAAGTAACAGAAACAGCGGAAGTTAAAGATGGCTTATGCGCACTAAACAATTCATACGAATATATTTATTTTCTAAATAAATAATTAAATAAATTGAAGATAAAACATGATACGCGTATAAAATATACAAATGAAATAAAATGTAAGTTAACTAGCAACGAAAAAAAAGAAGCAAATAAAATTTCTTTCTCGGTGAAGGCAGACTAGTTCTAGGAGGCTTCCTGACAGGCACTACAACTTCCTCACGATAGTAGAGGGGAATCTATTTCAACGGGCTCAACAAATTAGGAGCAGTAAAAAACTGGATTGGGAAGGTTGCGCCTAAAAGGCATACCTCGTCTCGCGGAAATAATGATAAAATGAAGACGACACTTGCATTTCCTGTTTGTTGACTACTGAAAAGAAACAAAATCCTTAGAATGAACCATCATCCTGAAGCACATACACTTACAGCAATACATACAAAACACATAATGACATGCATAGCCTACAACAATCTTATACCGCATATATATAAAGATACATACATAAAATTATTTTTTCCTATTATTAATAGAAGAAAATAAAAAAAATAGCCTTCAAAACTTAGTAAAAAGATAACCAGGTAGCCGATCGATGTAAGAAGCATATCGAGTCTAGTCGATCGTCAGTATACAAATCCCGCGAAAAAGAGATTAGGAAACTTCAAAGCCGGCTAAAAAAGATCAATTAAGGTTGGACACGTGGAATGCGAGAACACTAGGACAGACAGAAAAATTGTAAAATCCGAAAAGGAAAAAGGGAAGAAACAAACTGGATGGAATTGGAGCATCAGAAGCTAAATGAGAGGGAATCATTACAATAAAAAGTGACGAAACAAAGTGGTTTCACGGTTATAAAGAAAGTAGCGTGAATGGTGTGAAGTTTTTATTCTACTCCCTTTAACGCTACCTATATTCTTTCCTTCCCATTGCCTTCAGTTATTCCATTGCTGCTGTCCTTTGTCTTTTCCATTTCTGACCGTTTGGCTATTTAGTTATAACTCATAATTTTTCATGTTGTTGGGTCAAGGCCGCTGGCGCGCCCAGGGTAGGGGAAAAAAAAAAGTTTTTATTAAATAGAAAAACGACAAAAAATGTTACGAAAGTACATACCAGCGGACCTCATTAATACAGAGATATATGTAAACGTTCGATTACGAACAAGAAGAGATAGAAAAGATATATTAAGGTATAGAGGAAGCAATGGAACAAGAAAGTAAGGGATGATGTGTGATAGATAGGTTGTAGGTACGGGCGGAATTTCAATAAAAACAATCAAAATTAAGAACCATAGAGTAGTAGGATTGGAAAGGTTGTATAGTGACATGTATGACATGGAGGATTGGCCGGAGAATTTTTTGACAGAAATTATATCAATAGAAAAAAAGCAAAGTGGATGATAAAGTGCAGTAATTACAGAACAGTTGGTTCCATATTATACGCTGCAAAAGTAATTTTAAGAATTACGAACAGAAGAATACTTGCGAAAATGAACGAAAATATCGGTAAGGAGTGATTTGGATTTAAGAAAGGGATGAATATAAAAGATGCTATACGAGTGGTGCGAACAATTGGAGAACGAATTTCATAGCAAAGAAGAGAATTGATTCTGTGTTTTGTAGATTTAGAGAAGGGATTTGACAGCATAAAGTGGAAAATGTTAACCGATATATTAAAAAAATACGACTGGATTGGAAAGACAGGAGGATGACTCAAAGTGTATATAAAAATTGAGAATACAACGTTGATGTTTTGTTTGGAGTACTCTATAGTATAATTTAAAGACATGGGCAACTGAGACTGAAATAAAGTAAAATGACGAAAAATGTTAAAAATAAAATAGACAGAGTTCAAAATAAAGAAGTGATGAAAAGAGTAAATGAAAAATGGGTTTTAATAGAGGAGATGGCAAAGATGAAAAGAAACTAGTTAGGTAATGTATAAAACAAGTTCAGTCAAGCATGATCTTTCATGCGCTCGGGGTTATTCCGCATGTTGAGTTAACGATAACCATAATATTTATATTTACATAGTACTAAATTCAACAAAAAGGAATTTGATTTTTCCCGCTGTAATGAGGAAGTGGAACGTAATTTTTTGCGATTTTTTGAAATTAACGCCGTCTCGAAAATTTCGTTAAGAAAATGAAATACGGTTCGTTCCCGACAAATAACGATCTCTCAATCAATATATCACATGCTTCAGCAAAAAAATTTTTTTTTCAAAAATTTCGAGTTAGCCGCGCTTCCAGAACTTAATTTTGACTTTGGAAACCAGGATGCTTCAAATTAGAAAAATATACAGGGATGCACATATTTTTAATCCTGTTCAAAATTTTTAACTATGATACTCGACGTTATCAAGGAAGGGACATACGTCATCTTTCGCGCTTCTTTGAACTTTCAGTAACCTTGACAGTTTCGTTAAGGAAATGATTTATTGGTCCGTTTCCGCCAAATAGCGATCTTTCCAACGATATATCACATGTCCAGGAAAAAAAAAGTTTTTTCTTTTTGGCACTCCGGGGGTCTAATTTTAAAGCTCGAAACCCACAGAAATATACGTGGATACTCATATTTTTAACCGTATTCAAAATTTTTAACTATAATACTCGCGGCGCTATGGGTGGAACGTCATTTTTCGAGCTTTTTTGAACTTTTCGTCAACTTTGAAAGTTTAATTAAGGAAATGACTTATGCTTTCGTTTCCGACAAATAACGAGTTTTCCAACGATATATCACATGCTCGGGGAAAAATATATTTTTTTCAAAATTTTTGAGCTTTCGACACTACAAGGGTGTAAATATAAATTTGTAGGCTTGGCTATATATTTCCTACGAAGTGGTCCTTTATATTTATTTTTAAAATACGAGTATATTCGTAACAGTTTTTTGGGGTTTTTTGCTGCCTAGGGTAATCGGTCAGCTTAAGGTTATAGATTGTGTTAGAGAGAATTTTAATTGTAATTTATGTTCCAAATTTTAAGTTTATAAGTCAAACCGTTCGTAATTTATTGATTTTTATTTGATATTATTGTCGTTTCTGAACCATCATATGTGCGGAATCCCCCAAAAAAATGGTATAGAAGGAGAGTTTAGAAGAGTTACCAGGGAGAGGAAAAAGAAGGTTAAAGATATTAAACCACTTTAAGGGAGGAAGATCGTATAAAAATATGGTGAGGGATTGCTTCCGTGAATTTTCCTTGGGGCAGAATACAAATGATGAAAGGACATCACCAAAACCTGAAATTAACAAAGTAACTATAGCGCATCTTTCAGAAAACGTGTCCGATAATTGAAATTTTCATTAAAAACAGCACTGAAATAACTCAATTAATCCTCCACTTTGGCCAGTTTTTACAAATCTGTTCAAACTGATACATCAGCTAACATACTCTAGATTGTATAATACAGAAGCGTCACACGGAGTTTATTGTAGCATCTGTACAGATTAAGTTTAGAATTCGCATACGCTCTCATTTATTTCTTACATCAAGCTTCATCCCCTTTTTGAGACCAAAGTTTAGACGTTGAAAAGATAGCCAATAATAACCATCTTCTTCCACTTTAATATACATTCAGTTCAACGAGACCCATTTTACCAATCACTAATACATGGCAATACTTATTGATGAAAATATTCCTTGTAATATCGTACAGAAATTCATTGTATGATTTATAATTTGATTACATACGATGGGATGTTGACCAACCGAACTCGCTTTACAAAAAATAAATTTAAATTAAATTATTCAAAATAGATAAATATTTTTCTAATATCTTAAAATGTACCTTCTAAATAAATTAATGAAAAAGGTTCTTTCTATTTTCATATTTGCCAGTAAGATTATTATTAAAGAAGCGTTAACATTTAAAAAATGAAAATGTCAATATCGGTTTGAACTGAAGTGAGTATGACGAATTTTTTCAAAAACTTTTTATTAAAACCGCAAGCATCATTACAGGTAAGGAAAAACATGTGACGTTTCTTTGTTAAGGGCACATTTGTATTATAATTAAATCTAGAAAATATTAACATAACTTGCATTTGTCGACACACGTTGTCGCATGAGTACATGACATTTATAATTTAACGATTGTTTATAAAGAAAAAAGTAAAATAAAATAAAAATAAGAAACAGAAAATTTGAAAAATACCTTTTAGTATTAGAAACACTCAGTTTACTCTCAATCTTTTTCCTAATATTTTGTCGTATTGCCAATTTCGTTAGATTCTCTCCTGCAAAATATAAAGTTTAACATGTTCTGTAGAAATGTTATCATAAATTAATTATTATTAATTCTGGTAATACATATTAATTTTGCAAATAAATTTACAAATTAAATATTCAAATTTATTAAAATATGAAATACATAATAGTTAATATTTGTAATTGTTGATGATAATTTTTTCTAATTACCACCAATTTAATTTCGATCACAAGGATTAATGTGATTTGCTACATTTCCTAGTTTTTTTCTTTTTCTTTTTTTTTTTATGATTCTTAGTTTTGGCGTATAACAAACACATGAATATTTTAAGTTTTTAGCTTTGTCCAAACTTTTTTAAATCTGTTAATATGAAAATGAAAAAAACATGCTTTTCACAAAAAAAAAAAACCTTTCTTGGAATGAACTTAATTAAAAAATAATTATATATAAAATAGCATAATTGCTCTCTTCATTTTATTTTCCTACATTTTTTTCCTATTTCTGTTTATTAGCACTATTGTCATTACTATTATTACAATTAAACGATTAATTTTAATTTTTAAATTTCTTTTATGCTTTACATTCGCATTAACATTTCGTATCAAGTCTAAAAGTAATTAATATTGACGGCTGTTGAGAAAGAAATTTATTTTTCGATGTTCTTGTAATTTAGATTCGAAAAAAATATGTTTTTAGCGTGAAAAAATTAAAAACAGGTTTATAATCTGCAATCTGTAGGGTAAAATAATATTTTAGTAATTTTTAATTTTTTAAAATGAAATCATAGACCAAGAAAAAAATAAAATAACGATTTATCATATTACAATAGATTATTTGCATGATGTTTTTAACAATCCGGTCATTATTCTTACGCTTAGTTATTCGCAATCCTTCCAACTTACCTCCTTCTCTTCCACATTTCGCGCCCAGTCCATGGCAATCCTACATGCAACCCTTTTTATATCTCGACAAATAGTATATTTAAGTTCCTTTTATCCTTTGACCCCAAAGTTTTATCGGTTATTTCTTCTCTCTTTCTTACATTTTCCACTGATCCAGTTATTTGCATCTTGTTTTATCTTAATTGACCTATTATGGATTCCCAGTCAACTGCAGAATTTCTAGCGATCAGTTTTATTGTTTTCATCATGATTTCTGGACTGATTTCTATCCTTCCTTCTTTTCTAATGTCCATTCTTTCTACCTTCCTATACAGCCTTCTTCACCTCCTTCCCTAGTTTAATCTCTACCTTGACGTTTGCCCTTCTATTGTTTCCTTCATTGTTTGGCTTTGGTTCAATCATAGTCTGCTTCAAGTTTCTCTTTTTCTTTCGTTCAGTTTTCTTTGTGTCTTTGTGATCCTTCAGAACTCAACTATACTTGTGATTCAAATCGCGTCTATTCGAGTGTCTCTTCTTTATTTCTTTAGAACGCGCAGCCCTTTATTACAATTTTCTGATCTTTGATCTCTATACTCATTATAGTGCCCACGCCATCTTTGCTCTTTCCTCTATCATTGTAGTTCCTTTGTTAGTCTCCTTTATTTCCTCAATTTCTAATCTTTTCTTAATGTAACGTACAACTCTTTGCGTTAGATAAGTTCTATTGTTAAAGTACCCTCCCCCCACACACAAACAAATAATAATAATCTGAGTTTATGTTGATTTCAGAAAAATAACAAATTAATTGTTTTTTTTTTAAATTTTTAAGTTTTTCACGCCGTTTGTAAAAACATAGCTATATATTCAATAATGGTCTAAAAATTATGCGCTCATTCCAATAATGCCACTTTAAAATAAGAAAAAAAGTAAAAATCTTCTAAAACATTTTTTATATTTCAGAGATTATAACAATATTTTTTCTTTTTTTAAAATTTAATTTATTTAAAGTCGCTCGGCAGTCGGGACCATTTGCAACGCCAAGAAGTTACATCTTATGAGTAATAGACCTATAAATGAAGAGTACAAAAAAGAAAATTAAAATAACAAAAGAAAGAGAGAAAAGGAAAGAAAGGAAACGAAAAGGAGACGAAACGCTGATATATATCAAAACCATATAAGAGGGAAAAGTCAATAATTTAAAAATGTTTCCACACACCGTTTCATTGTCCCCGTCAGAATTTCAGCCAAACCAGCATCCTCCTCGAAATACGCGGCTCTTTCTTGTCGAAATTTGCGGCACGAGGTGAAGAGATGCTCCGTTACCGGTACTCCATAAATTCCACATATAGGTTTAGGTTGTTTTTGAAACAGGTGGTTATGTGTGTAGAGGCAGTGGCCTACGCGCAGGCGAGCTGATATTGTTTCCTTATGACGGTCCTATTTGTGTGAAGTGCTCCATCGCCAAAAGTTTCCCTTGACTTTGCACAGCTTCTGCGACAGACAGTTTTGCTCCCATTCGTGTTGCCAGACAGAATATACATGTTTTTTTATTTCGGTCTTCAGATTTTGACTGTTTTTCCTAATCTGGACTTTAAATTTTGATAACTGCTGCATACTGGCGTTTCACGGAGGGACTTCAACCGTACGCAGATGAACCGTCGTCGTCCATTGAAGACTGCTAAGAGCATTCCGACACTCGATCCCCAGGGGTTTTGGATTTTTTGGATTTTTTTCGTATAGCTGTGTATAATTCGGGGCAAATGTCTTTTGACGCGAGGGGTTAGATGGATTCGAGGCCGGATTGAAGTAATATTTCAGAGACAGAAATAACCTTCTGTGTTTGAGTGGCAGAATATTAGTTTCTGCATGAAAGCTACCAATTAGACTGCAGCGTAATTCGCTTGAGATTAGTCTTAAGACGAAATTTTGAACAGTGTTTAACCTGTTTAGCAAAACTATACATGATTGAACCGTAATCCATTTTAGACAACTTAAGTGCGGAGTAGAGGTTCTGCAGGCATTTCCTATCTCCGTCCCATTTTGCATGAGCCATCATTTTGAGGACGTTAAGAGATTTTTGACATTTCGTTCAAGTTCATCGACGTGCCTGGATCAAGATAGTTTCCTATCGAATACCAATCCAAGGATTTTGACATTTTGGGCTGATCTAATTGCCCAGAGTTATTTTGTAGCCGGGAGGGGATTTCCGTTTATTGCTGAAAATAATGCTGTTTTTTCCGCTGAGAATGCTAAGCCTTGATTTGTAGACCACTGGTAATTTATCGGTCGTGTTTCGAAGACGAACTCTTAAACTTTCTACATTTGCAGATGTTATATATATTGTGAAATCGCCAGCGAAATGGTTATATTTTAAGGGCGGCTCAATGATTTTGCTAAGGTCGGAAATGCCTGCTATGAGTAAGGTGGGGCTAATTATCGAGCCTTGAGACATGCCGTTTTCTTGACTTCTAGGGGACGACAAGGTATCTTCTATCTAGACCTGAAACGTGCGGTCTGCCAAGAATGCCTTTACGAAATTAGCATGTTCCCTATGACGTCCCAATTTACCAGGGTTGGAATGATTTTCGATTAAAATCCTTCTCCAGGTCAAAGCTTATAAGTATTGTGAACTGATTCGAAACAAAGCCGTTAAAAATTTGATGGTAGAGTTTTACTTTTTGAATTTTTAATGCCGAAAGTTCTTTCTTTTTATTTATTCTACTATCATTAAATTTGAAATCCTTTATTTCCTCACTACCACACTTTCTTAAGTATTTATCATTCTTTAATTATCATATTCGTGTACAAAAACTAATTTCAAGTTACCCGATATCAAAAATTCATTGTCAGAAAAAAAAAAAAGCTCTTTTATGCACATTATCTATATTTTCAGACAAATCTCAACAAAAATTGATCTGTGATGAATGTTTTAATATTTTCAGTGAAAAAAAGCAAATAATTAACACTACTATAAGCAACATATTAAATGCTGTTTGTAGCAATTATTTGTATTAATTAATTTACAAAAACGATAAAATAAAAATTTTGATTTTTTATAAATTCAAATAGCAATTCGTAATGGAAGCAGTCGTGACAGTAATCAACGATGCATTAGTATGTCAAAAACATCAGATTCGGTACATTAATCTTAAAACTATATTATTACACCCCTAATAGGTGTAACTTGACTGAGCAAACTTTAATTATTCAATTCTCGTCAACACAGAAAGAGTGGAAAATTAAGAAGAAATATAAATAAGCGTTACCTTGATGAGATCGATGGATTAGCGGCCGTCTAATTGAAAAATTAAATCGAGACTGCTTGTTGAGATAATTTTTATTGGTAATTTTCGTATATTTCGGGCCAAAACACTTTCGTTTAATTCTAGGTTCGGATTTACTCGCGGTGGATGACGACACAGGTTCATATTCAGTATCATCGTTTTTTCTTTTTCTACTCGTGGAATTGGTAGCAGCAACTTCGGTATCTGAAATTACTTCATCATCGTCTTCGCTGCCATTGTCATTGTAATCGTCGTCGTCATCATTATCATTACCTTCATTGTCTTCTTCGTTCTTTTCTTCTTCATCATCATCATCATTATTTTCGACGGCGTAATTTTCGCTTGTAAAATCATTCGATGGATCTTCCACTGCAGTAGATGCTTTGGTTACGATAAAAGTATCACGCGAAGTTGCCGAACCATTTATACAAGAACTTCTAGTTAGTTTAATCTTTAAAGATGGCAATTTTTCCGGTTTTTCATTACTAGGCGACGAATAAATTTTAACCGGAGAAATAGATTTTTTCCGAATACCGGGATCTTTATCGGAAACGTGTTTCTTATTTTTCGTTTCATTCGATTTTGTCGGCAATTCAGCGTTGTAAATTTCCGTCGATGATGGTATCGGAGACGTTACATGCCACTTTACAGGGCTTTTCTCGGACAATGAATCCGGCGTTTCTGCAGCAAAGATGTTTGAAACACTTCTGTCAACGGTATCGTTATCAGTTTTATTTTCCTTGTGTAATGGTAACTTATGAACGGGTTTTGGTTTTTTCAATTTTAATATCTTCACTTTATTATCACATTTCGGGTGCAAATCTTTCTTTGATTTCCTACTTTTAACTACTTGTATTTTAATTTTTCCGATTTCAGACGAACTTTTATTATCACGTCGTGATGGTAATTGTTCCCCTTGCCGTTGAATATTTTTGGCACTTTTTAACCGCTGAAATAAAATACAAAGAGCTGATGACCAGTGTAAAGAAAATAATTAATTCACAATATATATAAATATATATATATATACATATATATTGTTTAGTTTATGTTTGAATATTTGAATATTTAATAAAAATTACGAACTCTCATATTTGATTTTTAAGATAACATAATAGATACCTTATTCGATGCATGATCATCACCATCAGTGGAACCTACATCCGTGATGTCTAAAGTTTTATTAAACTGTTTCAAATTTGCAATTTCTTGGATAGTTCTTTTCAGTTCGTTACTTTCTTCCTTAAGTTCATTTAATTCTGGATCATCTTGTTTAACGAAAGTATTTTCTTCTGTTGAATGCGCTAGAACAATTAGACGAATCTTGTAATTTTCAATGGAGAAAACTAAATCTGTATATATATATATATGTATATGTAAATAAAAATTAATGTTTGTATGTTTTTTTTTTGTCTTATATGCATTCCTGTACCGCTGGACAGATTGTGCTAAAATTTTCAGAGTGAATTCATAACGTCCAAACGAAGATTTTAAGGTGTGGCTGAGTTTTCTGGGGACCGCTCTATCGGGCGTGACTCTATCGGGCGCAGGCGAACTCAGACCTTTTAACAGACCACCTACGGTGATTTTCAGGTATCATCCGTTAAATGTTATCATCTGTGTTAGTGAGAAACACGAGTTACCAAATACTACTATCAGAAATTCCGTCCAAAAAATACCGTTCTTCGTTAACGATTTAGTTTTTCCGCGTGTACAGCATTTTATATATGCATATATAATCACAAAACACATATCTTACATGATTTTGTTTGGTTATTCGCTTTTTTAAAATATTTTCTATTTTTTTTTTTTGAAATAACGACTTCAGCGTGAAATACTGATAAACAGACTTTCGCGATGTAAATTTAAGGGTTCTGTTGGCAATAGTGATACGAAACGGACGAAAATTATTAATATTAATAATCGGTCAAATGAATTGTCGGTTTTCTTCATTTTTTTTTTTTGCTAACGTATAGTCAACCGTATTTAAAAAATTACAAACTATCAACTCTACCCCATTTAAAGTGTAACATAACTGGATTGAATTTTGCTTCTGATACATATTCCTTATATTATCCTTCTCTTTTATTCGTATCTAGCAAGTTTATTTGAGGATACGTTTATTAAAGTTTTTTCTGTTATCTACGATTTTAATTATATATTTAATTCATTGACGAATCAACCCTGGTTTCAGAAAAATATCGGAAAAGACAAACAAAGGCGCAAAAATTTTTAAACATAAACACATTTATGTTAATACTGGGCGAGAAATATATACGATATTTCAAATTAAAAATTAAATATCTTTGTTTTGAACTTAATATTATGTAAATGTAAATTATGGTAATCTTTAAATTAACTCACAGAATGTTCAGTACATAAAACATCCTGCCCGGCTAACTTCTTTTTTTTTTTTTAGTTCGTTTAGAAAAATTTTCAATCTTCAAAACACTGCACTAATATTATTTTCTTAAAAATTTTAATAAAGCCAATAAGGAAGAAGCTTTCAAACCTTGAATTTGTTTAAATAATCCCGATAAATGCACTGCGGGAAATTCTATTTTAAAAATAATGGATAATTTTCTTCTGTATATAAATAGGCAAAGACAAAACAGTTCAGTACCTTCTTCTCCACTTTCTATTAACCGATTTTCTTACTTTTTTTTCTGTTTAGTAACTATTGATGATCTTTAGAGCTATCAGTACACAAAATTTTGGAAACAGTTATCCTTTTTGTTTCGTATTTAAATAAAAAAGTAATACAAAAAGTGAAGAAGGAAATCGCTGCAACCAGTAAGTCTGGTCTTATTGAAATGTTTTAATTTTTCTTAATAATCATCATTATTGGCTTTTTTAAAGTGTACTAAATCTTAAGGTGTCATTTAATTTTTGTATTGAAAGTACATATAAAAGTATATGTTCTCAGATATATAATGAACTAATGTATAAGAGTGGGAAAAAATTTTGGAAATATACAAATTCATATACATTTTTCTAAAATTTTTAATGATAATTATGGTCGAATTTGAACCATTGGGGGAACGCTAGTATTTATAAACATGTGACTGAAGTGGCAAACTGTAAATATATGAGATACATCTACATTGCAAAACGATTTAATTAGCTCAGAATAACACTCCTACTGAATAGCATTGACTCATCAAATTAAATGACGAATTAAAATCACAGTTTTTATAATCTTTTCGTATTTACCTGAAATTGCGTACAAGCCAGAATATATAAATTGACATATTCCCCGTTTTTAGAATTAACTTAAAAATATTAATGTGGTGAACATTAACGTCCCAAGTCCAAGTAAAAGCAGTTAGTGAAAATTTTTATACATATAATAATTGAAAGTTTTTAGAATATTTATTAATTAATAAACTGGCGTACCTTGGCTTATAGTTTTCACAAAATTAAAAATGCAGTATCGTGATTTTATTTTTTATTTTCCAGCTACTACGTCTTAATTAGTAACCTACATGTTTATGCCAGGTGTAGGAGTAATCACATTTTTTTATAATCTTTTTATACCTACCTGGAGAGTCATTTCGTTTCGGCCGCAACACGATTCGCCTCGTTGCATTTCGACTTCATCTTTTTTCCAAGTAGACCTAGTTTAGCCTTAGTGAGTTTTTAATTTTTTTTTCTTCTATAATTATCATATTTAAGGCGTAATAAATCAAAAAAACACCCGTGAAATTAGTAATTAATTTGTTTAGAAAATAAACCAGCTGTTTTCAATGCTTCTTTTGGGTTCGTATATCGCAAAAAGAATTATTTTTGGTTATAAAAACTTAAAGTTCTGATTATGTATTCGTTTAGCGGGTTATTTCAATAAAAAATTTCAGAAAGAATTAGTAGATCATAGGAATAATTTCCCTCTGTGACAAATTTTCTGCTTTCAAAGGAAATCCATGTTCTTTATAATAAATTTTTACATTCGCAAAAAAATTAAATTAAATTAACTTTAATGATTATGAAAAACTACTAAAAAAAATCGTTTATTACTTTTAAGAAATTATTCTTCTATTTTTATGTTTATTTTTAACGGAATCCATTCGTTTGAGCCAAATCGACTGGCCCTGTTTTTAATTTAGTATTATGTAAATTGAAATTACGGTAATTCATACTTATTATATTAAATCCTTAGCGGTTGACACATTGTGCTCAACTGCTTTGCTGTATTTGCGATAAAATTATATATTTTTTTTTTTTTATTTATTTATTAATTGTTTCTAAAATATAGTTACCTGCAAAATAAATATTTTAGAGCTAGATATTAAATTCTGCACGTTATGTAACATGGATTAATTACTTGGAGGAATCATTTGTTGTTATCACTGTGAAATATGACCTACATAAACCAGAATTCACTTTTAAACCATGCAAAAACATCAATAAAGCAGCTCATTTAGTAATAAAATTAACATAATTAAGTAACAAAAATTTTCCGATTTTTAAACAACTATTTGGCATTCTTAAAAGTATATATTTGTTTTATAACCGTTATATGTAATTATTTTAGAAAACAAGTATATATTGATCGCCTGTGAGTATTCCAAAAAAATACAACAGCACTAATAACATATATGCGGAAAATAATTTTATGAATTATTGTAAACTGCTCATGTTTCTCAAACGGGCGTCGATTTTTTTTTGTCGGTTCGGTTCTCACCATGGGGGATTTCCTGCGAGTGACTGAAAAGAGGTAATGAATAGGACTCGAATATTTTACAATATGCGAATCTGTAGGACTAAAAGAAAAAGAAAAAGTGATAAAATCGTCATGGAAAAAATCGTATAATTTTCTTGGAATTGACCATAAGTTTATTGTAAAGCAGTTGTTATTATTTCGGCGGAAGAAGAATTACTAGAATATTTTTCGAATAGGCTATTCTTAATAATGACCGTAGTATGGAGAATTAACGAATGAAACTGTTTTCTGTAAATAAGTGTAGCGCTTTAGTTTGTTTATTTTACCAAATCCTGAATAGCTTCATAAGAGGTGAAATTTATTTACCTGCTTGTTCATAACTCGTCCGATTGGCTATTCAGTTTTTAATTTCTAAGAAAATGGTTAATTTTCCTAATAGAAGAATATAACAAAATGTACAATGAACGCGTGTAAAACTTGCCATTATTGTTACTTTTACTTTTCTGTTCCAAAAAAAAAAGAATGCCGCAAAGGATGTTGACACATAATGGTTTCTGTCTTCGTCTTTGAACGTGATATAATATCAACAAAATAAAGAAAACATAGTCTTATTGATAAAAGTAACCGAGTAAAAAAAAGAAATATGCCGATTGCGACAAACGTTTGTTGAAAGTCGCAACATATTATAATCAGCTTCAGTCTGAAGATTATCTTCGTGGAGTAGCACATAATGTAATTAGTTAACTTTAGTGTTTGCATGTATTATAGGTATTATTATTATTACTTATATGTAATATTTTGAAATTGTTTATTTCTAAATTTTTAATTAATGTTATTATTATTATATTATAATTGCAAACTCTTATTTTGTTGGGAAAACGTGAAAGAGGAAAAACATAATTTTTAATTCGACTAGCTGTATGAACACTGGTTGTACCTTGTATATATATATGGTTTGAGAAATTATCATTCCTGCGGAAAGGGGGGATAATTTTTTTGCGACAGTTTTATCGCAATACATACTATAGGTTTCAAATTGTTGGTAACTTAAATATTGTTTATGTGTGTTACAGAAAATACCTATTTATTAAATAAAACTGTATCCATTTCATATAAGAAAGACTGATTCCTTATCGAAGAATAATGAGGATATTGTTCCAATTTTTATGGTTTTTGAAAATTTCAGTTATTACTAAACGACCAAACATTGTAATTTGTGTAGTATGCTGTAAGCTAATTTAACAGGCTCAGCTTGATATCGGCACATTGTGTTTAAGCCGTATGTGAAAAAAAGAAACAAAAAAAAAACGACGGACTAGAATATTATTTTTCTTATAAATATGTTCAAAATTTATCCTCTTCTCTCTTCCATGCCTACTTCATGCGACATTTTATGTTTTCGTTTACTACAAAACATGCACGCAGGAGCAAGTTCATTTTTTCATAAATATTAAACATTTTTTTCTTTCTGTGCATTTTACTTTTAGGCCAAATGAGGTTAAATCTGAAAAAGCAAACCTAAAGGAATCGAACAAAAATAAAAACAAACATACTAAGGCTAACTGACAAATCGTTCTGAATAAATTAATGAAATAACTATATAAAAACAAATAGGCGATCGTGCTCATTTTAACAATTACTCATTTATTGTAACGGGACTTTTCTGTTCAGCAAATACCAAAAGAAAACAAGCAAGCGTTCGGATAATTTAGTATTTGCAACAACATATCATAAGTATCGAAATGTAAACCAAGTAAAGGATCTTGATTGACGTGCCCAAATAAATAAATAAGACTGAGGTCGAAAAAGGTAATTCTCATAGATTACTATGGTAAACAATAAACTCTAGATGATATTTTATTAACTTCTGGCGCAAGTAAATACACCGCGTTCTAGTGTTTCACTTTTTGCGTTACTGAAATCATCAAATCTCCATGACACATGATCTAAACATACAAGTTGTGCTCCTAGTGTAATTACTGTATTCATTGTGGAGTTTAAAAAAAAAAAAAATAGTATTTTCTATTATTTTTTACAGAGAAATAAAAAATGCTGCAACGGAATTTTTAATATTTGCTATCACCGGGTATGTTATTTTACTCAAATTTGATATCTTTACTCAACTAGTTCAGTTTGCTGTTGTGGTAATAAATTAATTTTAATAAAATGTTCGTGGCGAAGAGGTTGAAAGATATGAGTGAAGATGTTCTTTTAAATGTGTAATTATGGGAGATCACCGTGTGAATAACTGGGCCCCATCAAAATGATAGCTGTATGTGCTGTTTAGTTGAGCAAAACTTTTTGTTAGATCGCGACAGACAAGTTAGAAAAAGATCGATAATCTTTAATTAAACGTAAAATGTGAAAACCATTTTTTGTTGAACGGTGATAAATAGGTTTCCCAAAGAGAGAAAAAATCTTTACATAAATATAATTCCAAATAAAACAATTTTTTTTTTTTTATGAATGTCCAAGTACAGATTTAAATGAGTATTAATACACGGGCGAAGCCGTCAGTAACAGCTAGTAAATAAATAAAATAAAAAAATAAAGAAAGAAAACATTATTTTTGAAGTATTAAAATTAATCGAAATTACTTTTTAGGAATGTCAAATAAACGTAAAAACAAAACTTTCTTTTCAGTTTGTACTGTTTATATGTACAACATAAGTCATACCACTCCAAACATCGCGTGGCCAACATTTGTACATGTTTTAGTTGTACAGATCTAGTGTTTGCAGTAATTTTTTTATGCAACGGGAGTAAATACACGTAAGACTACCTATATACCAACCAACGCGCATATGATGATATACGTGGTGGTTTGTCGATACCTTTCACGGATTTATTGGGTAATTAATGATTAATTGTAATAATTCCTACCGTCGCTTGGGCAGCGGAAATCAAGTACTCTAGTAACCAGGCTACCGCGATAATTTGAATCAAAAACTAACATCATTAAATTATAATTTAAATGGAGCTCGAAAAAAAAAAAAAAAGGTTAAAATATTAATTTTTTGATATCAGAAGTCACACTTGACTATTACAAAATAATTATAGTTAAACTTTGAATATAAAGCAAAAAATCAATGGTCTATCCCCGAATTTTAATTTAGAAATTTGATTATATTCGAAACTCATTTTTTTCTTTCCTTTTTGTTTATTTGTGTGCTGGAGACAAGAGTATATATATATATATATTATGACCCGCTTTGTTCAGTTTATATTCTGAATACGTGTAATATTAAAATATTTGAAAGGTGGCCAGGCAAAAATGGATTAAGCTCGGGTTGTCGCAGTATTAGGTCGAGTACACACGGATAGTGATTTAACGCGGCATATATCATAAGTTAGATAGTCGACAACAAACGAATAAATGTAAATACGGTAACGACATAGCGACGTTGAATTTTTCACCGTTTGTCGGTACTACTGCAACGCCGTTTCACCTATGCGAAAGATAATTCTTTTTGCTATTTGTAATTGTAAGAAGAGAAGATGGCCAAATAGGGAAACGGATTCCCATCAAGAGGAGTTATTTCTCTATCGTCCTTATTATTATTGATCGACCCATTGGTACAAATACGAAATATATGCTATACAATAGTGAACTTGCAGTATTAGATTAGAGAACTCCAAAGATTGAAGTTCAGAAAAATTTGTACAGCTACGCTAGAGGAGTTGAATGTTGACTATAGGAAGATTCCCTTTGACTGAATCCGATTAAAACACAAATTTGCAGTTTTCCATTTATAAAAAGACAAAATGTAAAGTTCACATTGGAACTAATTTAACGATGTCAAAGATTAAGGCACGATATGAACTTAATCTTAGCATCATACACTGGATAAATTTTTTATATTTAACAAGCACTACGAAAATCTTACAATTAAACCAGAAACAGGGTTTTTCGGAAGCCTACATCAAATAAATGCAGAGTTGCAAATAACTGCTTTGCCCTTACCTTCTCTCACTGCGGAAGAAGATTGCTCAACTAGAGCAACGTCAACCCGTGTTATAAAAATATATATGTGGCCCCATTTTACAATATAACAAGACATTTACATTTGCCGAAGTAAAGTTACAATTTTGTTAGAATTAAAATAATAAGTATACATATTGCAACCTTCGTGTCAGTGAAATCTAAAAGTAACAATAAGTAAATATCACGCTCAATAATTTAAAAGTGGCTAAAATATTTTAATATTTACGCAAGTTATTGGTAAATTCAGAGGATTGTAGAACAAAGATGCAACCTACTAACGTGTAGCTAGATCACATACAAGAAAACTCAACTGTATAAATTCCGATATAGCAATGATTAGGTGCTTACGAAAATTATAAACGGTTTAATCTTTCCAATTTTTACAACTGCTTACAGAACTTTACAATCGTATTTCAATTAAAAATACGAGGATTATCCAAAAAGTAGTACCCGTTTGCGACGTGTGGAGCGCTGAAGTGTAGAGGAGCCTTCGGGCAAGTACTAACACGTTCTGTTGTATTTCAGCTGTCTGTGTGCAAAGTTACGTCTCGCCGGTATTATTTCTGTGAGTGTTTATAATGTTCAAGAAAATAGAGAACGCCGCCAGTTGTGAAGTTAGGGCTGTGATTAGATTCCTCAACTCAAGAAATGAGCGACCTTGCGGCATTCATCGTCAATTGAAGGAGGTGTATAGAAACAATGTTATGAAAGAGTCATCTGTTTGGCGCTGATGTCGTAATTTCAATTTGGGAAGAGAGAACAACCATGATGAGGAGCGTTCGGGACGGCCGTCAGTCATTACGGACGAACTGCTGAGTTCAATGAACGAATTCGTAAAGAACGATCGGCGCGTTAAAATTCATAAGATCTCTGTGAACATTTCCATAATGTTTCACGAATAGTTATTCATGAAATTGTTAAAGACTAGCTGTGTTATTCGAAAATTTGCGCAAGGTGGATCCCTCGCATGCTTACTGACGAACACAAAGACACGCGTATGGCTGCAGCACTGACGTCGTCGTCATGGTGTTCCCTCTTCCCTAGTTGAAATTACACCAGCGCTGAACAGGTGAGACTCAGCCATAATATTGTCTCCATATACCTCCTTCAATTGACGATGAATGTCGCAAGGTCGCACATTTTTTGAGTTGAGAAATCTAATCACAGCCCTAACTTCACAACTGGCGGCGTTCTCTATTTTCTTGACAGTAATAAACACTCACAGAAACAACACAGTTAATACCAGCGAGATGTAACTTTGCACACAGGCAGCTGAAATACAACTGAACGTGTTAATACTTGTCCGGCGGTTCCTCTACACGCTAGCACTCCGCATGGCGCAAACGGGTACTACTTTCCGGATGACCCTCGTATCTCGAAGTTACGCTTGACGTCAAACTAAATTGGACAACGAAACAAAATATTTGGACGAAAACTGTGGTAGCGGTTCACCCGGTTTCTAATTTAACAGTGTACGAAGCCTAATTTGTGTACACGTAGAATACGTTGAATCATTTATTACCTTTAATAAAAGAAACATTAAAGATTTTTTAAATAGTTCAGAATAAGATTGCGAAAATATATTTAGAGGCCAATGCTCATCTACACCTATGCATTATATTTAATAGAAGCTGAACAATCGATTAAGGTTCGAACAGAAAATATTGCAGATAAATTTTTTATACAAATCAAAGAGCGAAGGTATAATCTGATTATGAAACGTACAGAGTCTGTTAGTCTAAAAGATAATAAATATTAGTCTAATAGACGGTTATTCTAATAATATCGAGTTACCAGGAGTTCTCCCAACTAAATGTCGTATCGATTCAAAAGTTCCCATCATATGAGTTAAATTAAAAGTTGTTCTTCGATAAACATTGAATTCAAATCGGATGGTATACAAATTATAAACAGTTACGTAAATAGTATTCAGTTTGACGAGATGATTCATGTAGACCATAGCGATTATAAAATTATATATATATATATTATGGTGAACTCCGAATACCGAAATATAGTTAGTACGTGGACTGTACCAAATATATAAAAATATTTAGTATTCTGATATTTTAAAAGTATCGTAACTTAAATTAAAATTCATTTTCAGCTTGGAAAAATTATTCTTTGGTACGCATTTCGGAATTTTATTAACTTAACACAGCTTTATCAGGGAAGTTTCTTCTCAATTTAGGTCTTTGTTTGAAACATGTAACTTAAATTTAATCAGTTGTTCTTTGTATTTGTATGTGGCAACAACGATAGTATAGAGTGGTCGTAGGAGAAAAGATGGTGTGTAAGGCTTGATACATATTATTGTTGTGTTTAATTAACGTAATTTACTATTCCGTGACTCATAGCTACATTAAAGAATTAAGGTTCGCTGATAGCGCGGTATCTTTTTGTGTTTTGGGGAAACTTTTGTAAGTTGCGTTTCGGTTCGTTTTGCCGATCGTCGTCGTTGCACTTTTAGTTTTAGATTTATTTTTGAGTCTAGTCTGTTGCTCTTCTTCGTCAAGAAGTTTTGCTACAGCATCCCTAGCCTGCTCTCGATCCAAAGTGTGTTTTATTTTTTCGGTTATTTTTGATTAAGTATCGTAATTTCGCGATATATTGTAGTGAACCGCGACTATCGGAATGTAGTATTATCGTAAATTATATTAATTATTAAAGCATTTATTAGGTAACGTAAATTAAAAGGTGCTTATGATTTATTCTTTGGTTTGAGAATAATATTTTGTACGTATTTTAAAATCTTGAGTAACGTAAAGTAACTTTAGATATATTAGGAAATTCTCTGCTCGTTTATTGTGTTCGAAAATATTTAACGTAAATTTAATCTGCTTACGTTATTGTATTTGTATCAGCAAGCAATGATGAAGTTTAGTATAGTGGTCGCACGAGAACGAGAATGTGTTGGTGTGTTTCATACATCTCATTGTTGAGCATCGTTAACGTAATTTACTACTACGTAACACATAGCTTCAGTAAGGTATTCGGGTTCGCGGACAGCTCAATCCTAGTCGTTGTTTTGGAGAAATTTTGATAAATTCATTTGATTGGTATGCCGATCGTCCTCGCTTCGTTAGCAAGTTAGTGTTGTTGTTCGTTCTGAGTGATCGGCAACATTGTTTGCTTGCTCAGGTTTACGCGGTTATGTGCGTACGTAAAAGTTTCGTAAGTTCACGTAAGACCTCGATTCAACGAAGACAAGAACAACCTTTTTGTCTCGGATATAACGGAATGGCGCCCGAACTTTATAAAAAAACAGAGGAAATCTAAAAATATACAAGTATATGGCTATAGACAACAAGGGCGACTACTCAGACACAGAGTTGTAGATTAGTTGGAGGAATTAAAATTTAATTCGATGGATATTGATATAATAAAGGAAGAAAGGACTGAGATAAATTGTGCATAAGAAAAGGTCAACACATAGGATGCGCAAAAAGCAATAAGAAGCCCCAGTCCCGTCAGGTGTGCATTCAAAGTATTCCGTTCGGTAGATAGGGAAAAGCACTCAAACAAAATATAGTTGGGGCCACCTATAAAGGAAGAATCATAAGGATGCAGCGGACAGTGTGGACTTAAAGCAAAAGAAAAACGATTTCGGGAAAATGGAAGCAGACTGTGGCCGAAGCGCAGACGGCATATCGCCGAAATTAAGGAACGACGCTGAGAAGAAGGAAGTAATATAAACCATGGGAAAATTGGAAGATCAGGCTGAACTATCAGGTAATGAGAGTAAGGATTTGAAAAAAATGCTACATAGGTGTCCGAACGGAGCTTTAAATGTTGTTCATTAGATAGAGCTAGAATGTTACTTGCGGGTATCCTTCTAATGTAATGCGTTTTATGCATCGAAGAACGTGCTAATTAGTCAGCCACATTATTTCTCTCAATTCCTGTGTGACTGGGACTCACAAGAGCTAGACAGAGATGTGCATAGAAAAGAAATTGTAGATACGAGTGCGAATACGATGGGCCATGAAATCATGAGAGTATGAAAAGAAGGGCGAAGAGACAATCTGAAGTGTACTTATGGAGTCAGCAATAATTAGGTATTTATTAAAATGATGAGTGGAGGATATGTACTTAATAGCTCGGAGAATGGTAAATAATTCGGCAGTATATATTGAGCAGAAGTTGAGGAGTCTAAATGACGCTGAGTAGTTGGTTTTCCGCGAAGTAGATGTCCTACTTTTGGAACCATCAGTAAATATCAGTGAATGAGAAGGAAAGAAAGAATTGATGGTGTGACGGAATTCTTGTCTAATAATTACTGGACAACAGGTTTTGGATGACGAGAGAAGAATAAAAAATTTGGGAAGGTGAAAAATCCCACGGTAATCAAATAGGAAGTCAGAAAGTTTGTTGTGAAACACAATGAAAGGATCGAATTTGGCAAGACGATGTGAAATAAGAGAGAGAACAGGTCTCTTACTTGGAGATAACCACCAGTTTTGAAGGATATAGAGGTAGGAGAGATTTTGATGAAAAAGCGGTAACCCAAATAAAATCGACGGATAAACAGGGGAGAGATGTTAGTTTCTGGCGAGATAACTAGCGTAGAAGTGGATCTCTGCAAGACAAAGACGAAAACAAGAATTCTGAAGAAGGTCTAATTTGACGAGAAGCGACTTGGATGCACTACTATATAGAAAGGAGCAATAATTAAATTTGGAAAGGATAATAGATTTATACAGAATAATAAGGATATAGGGGTCACCTTCCCAGTTTCAGTGCGAAAGAGCTTTAAGGTTAATTCTTTTATGGGCTGAAATGCAAAGATAGTTAACGTGTTCAAAGAAGAATAGTCGACTGTTTAGAAATACTCCGAGATAACAAAAGTGGTTGACCAAAATCACCTCAAAGCCTTTATTACTCCAAGCATTATACTATTTTTCTTTGGTATAGTTTAAAATACGACATTCCCGAAAGTAACCTTCTTAACAATTGTGAAGAATTGGACTTTGCCAGTTGAGTCCTTGCTCCGGGAGCAGCTTGAAAAGAACCCAGATTTATGACAAAATGACCAAAACGGGCGCCAGTGACACACGTAGCGTCACAATCGGAAAAACTCTGCTCGGAGCATTAAGTTTTAAAAAAAATTATCACAAAAAAAAAATTCGGGATGAACAGAAAAACTATCTCGCTGGTATGCAGCAGTCAGGCTTCTCCCGCGCGGAGATATCACGGTGGCAAGAAACAGGACGAACAAAGAGTGTCACCAGTACATAACTGAAGAAATAGGAAGAATTGGACGCATACAAGAAACCTAAAAAGAATCTTGGTATGGAAGAACTGAAAATTTGAAAAGAGACTGATGTAAAAAAGGTTAAAGGAAAACTACAGTTTTGAAGAGTTGAATTTTTTACTTTGAAACGTGAAAAATGTTCGCACGAATAATTATTAAATTAATTGCGCTTACTGTCTTGGTTGTTACTATCGTCAATCACTAAACGGTCCGATAAATCATTTGGCGAATCAGCGGCCTCGTAGCTAAATTAACAAAATAAATTAAAAATAAATTAAAAATAAATTAAACAATCGACGCTTTAAATTTGTGTAAATTAACGGACTAAAAATTTTTAATGTAATTCCAAACTACCTTAATACATCTGAACAAGTTAGTCGCCGAATTTTATCTGCATCAATACTAATCCACTCCTGCGTTCCATCTTCAAAATTAACCAACATTTCATTTTCCCCATAATCTACTTCTTCAACATCTGCCTTTCTCCTAAATACAGAAATTATTCATTAAACTGTATAAAAACCGGCCTATTACACTTACTGACTAAATCGACTAAAATCATTTGTGCGTGTTTTACTAAAAAACATAAGATTAAAATAAAATTCTGTTTTCAACCACAAGTTCATGTTAATACGTCGAATTGTCTCATATTAAATAAATTTATATTATTAAAAATACATTAAATAATAAAATTTAAATTTAAAAACTGCTACACCTAAAAATAAACACTTTTTCAAAATTTTCAACATGAAAATTATATCTCGTGTCTATTACAGCAACTTTCAGTGTAGAAAACAACTCTCTACATTGTAAGATATAACCGGTAAATATTTAAATGTAATTACTTTAGATAAAGAATGAGAACCCCGCGGACACAGGTTCTTGTAACTAGATTCGTTTTCCTTAGTTACAAGTTACTCGACTGTTATGAGTGCTAGTCCCACCTACGGGGAAACAAAACGAAACAACAACCACACGAATTTTTTAATTTCCACGTCAAGCAGAGTTGTAATTTTCTGTTTCGGTGAGATTAGGCGTTGATTAAAAAAGCAAAATCAGAACTCATAACATACTACTGATAGGAAAACGGAAGAAGGTTCACTTGCCGAAAGTGTTCTCGCCTAGTAAGTACCGTTCAGATTTTACTGCGCTTACAACTGCAGGCTATCGGCAAATCGCTCATTACATATGTATTCCAATTGGATATGACCTTAGAATTCGAACTCTCGAGAGGCAATAGGTTCGTTCAATTCTGTATGGAACAAGAGATATGTGCTAACAATATCCTCGCCGGCTTTATACTTGGAAGTCGCCTGCAGACGCAAATGACGTCACGAGAAACCAGATTAATTATATTCTTTTGAACACAAGATAAAAAAGAATACTGAAATTGATGGACATGCCCTGGTGTGAATGTTGATTCAGACCATAATCCAATAGTAGTCAATATCAAAATGCTTTGACAATCAAATTGAAACCTGTCATAAAGTCAAAAAAAAAAAAAAAAAAAACGTCTTTCAAAAACTAAAAAACGATGTTTTTAAGGAACATATTAGCTCAGTTATGGAAGAGCAGCTCTTTCATATGTAAAAAAATTAAATAATCTAACTTTGAAAAAATTCAAGTTGACCATGGTAAAGTTACGAAAAACCCATATTAGGTAAACCCATGGATGACAGGAAATTTTGAATCTGATAGCAGCCAGATGATTATGCAAGGAGTCAGTTACATGCAGGTCCAGATGTAAAATAATAAATGCAGAAATTGAAAAAAGAATACGAGAGACCGAAGAAGAATGGCTATCGGAAAAATGTATTGAAATTGAAGCATTTCAAAAAAAAGATGATTCTGTTAATATCTACAAAAAAGTCAAAAAATTTACGGGTTAATTTAAAAGAATAACTGTTGCTGTTTTGCGAGATGAAAGAAACAATATTATCATCAACATAATGATCAAATTGGAATGTAATTATTATGTGGAGATTCTCTTCTATGATAAGAAGGCATCTCATATAGCCGTGTCTGGTGACTCTGGACCAAACATAATGAAGGAGGAAATGAAGCACGAAATTTGATATCTGAAAAATGTCAAAGAAACGGGACGCGTAGAAGTTCTCTTCTCGAACATTCCATGCTATAATTTTTATTAAATTGCGAAGATTGTATGAACCAATAACGTATTTTCCAAGCCAACTCCAACTTAATACTCCGTTCGGATAATCACGAATTTCACACTACTAAGAACACCAATAGCGCCTGCTGATTGGATCATATGTATTTTTTAAATCGTCTCTATCCTTACATTTATATAATCATTCTTCCTAAAAACAGAATAAAATGAGTTTTTGTTGTCCTCTTCAGAAAGCATTACGACTGATGAAATAAATAGTCAATAATCATAGATCAGTTTCTGATAGGTTACTTGATATAACTGTATTACGCTTGTGTAGTTAATAATAACACGACTCTTATCCGTCATATTATGATAATTTTGCCGCTCATAAATATCAGTCGTTTACCAATAAGTCGCTTTTATACTGATACGGATTCGGCTCTTCTGATGTCATATTTAGGCAGTATTCGATTTAAAATCAATTTCTGTCGGATTTCTATTTTATTTCGATCTCCTGAATACCGTATTTTGTTTTAACCTCTGATAAAAAATATCAAGGACACTTCTGTGGTCAAAACCTTACATTCCTGTGGACCGATTGTATGATTGGTCTGGTTGTGGGGCTATTTTGGTGTCTCTGTGCATGTGGCTCGTGATCGATATTAGCATGCATTTTTTCCATAGACTGAAGTGTTGGTTTACATCCATGCGCACTGACTACTATAAAAATCCCATGCTTACGGGTCAGAATCGGTAATAATTAATTATTTCCCTTCGTCCATGAAATATGTCTGTTCGAATCGAGTAGCACGCTGTGAATATAACTCTTATTTCTAATCGTTTTAATAATTTGTCTACTGTTTTAAAAGCTAGTTGTATTAAAATAGTTGATTTACTTTCGTTTTTCGTTGTACAACACATGGTCGATACTAATATTGTTTTTATTTGTCCACAGATTTCCGTATTTTGGCTAATAAACATATTTACAAGTAAATAACTGAGTTTGTTTTGCAATATTTTTTCCTCAGCAAAAGCTTCGAATTTGTATCATACAGGCCCGACTGACATTGCAGACTACAATTGTTTTATTTTTTCTGATTTGACGCTTCTGTATAGATATTTTTTTCTATTTTTTTTTTTTTCGTGTTTCATTGAACCAATAACAATAATAAAAGAAAATATCATAATGCACGCCAGTTGATTCGGTTGTGAATTTTTATTTTACAGTCATCGCAAGAGAAGAAAATATTGATTGATTTCACTAGCCACTCAGACCGACGGTATTTCCAAAAAGTAATCGTTTATTTTAATTTATTTCACTACTTTTCCGAAGCAAAGACCTCATCATTTATTACTGATTCATTTTAATACTAAAAGCCTGTCCGGCTTAGACAATCCTTTAGATTTTTTCGCATAGTTTTTAATTTTGTTAACGTACGCTGTTCTCCTTAATACGCCAACTGGACGTCATTTAGAAGGAAGACGCGATTGCGGTTGTTAAAAATGTATACGACCATTTGATATCAAGAAAACATAAATCTGACGAGAATGAAAAAGGAAACAGTGGTAAAAAAGTAAAACCAAAGTTACAATGCGCAAAATTAAGCTTCATAAAATTATTGATCTGCAAAGTACAAAATCAGTAATGCAGCAAATATTTATATAAATTAAAATGAATGCAATATATATATATATATATAATACAGATCAATGTATTGCTTACCATGTATTAGTGAGAAAATTTAGTACTTCAATATTTTCACCAACTGAGTATTCATCAAAGTTCATTTTCAGTTTTATAAATCACACATCAGTGGAGGAAATGATTAAACAAAGAGAACTGAAAACATTATTAACATAAAAAATCAAAATCCATAATTTACATTAGTGAAGTAATAAATATAAGTAAGTAAAAAAAAATGAAATTATGCAGAAGTTCATAAAATTTCTGTTTTACTATATTAAATGAACAAAATGTTATTTAAAAAACATGGCATATGTTTACAATTATTAAAATAAAACGCAATAAACTTATCTGTAGCAAACATAATAAAAGATTGAAATTTGAAAACACATTAAAATTAAAAATATTAATGTAAAACTATTTACATTAGCCATAAAAAAATAGGATAACTAAAAGGCTGAATTATAATTTAAACAAAAGCGGGAGTTCGTATCCGCACTGCTGTAAAATATGATAAAGAAATAATAGCTAAGATAATGAATAATTTAATGATCTGTCCTACTCAATACCGTTACAATTCATTCACAATTTATTTGTACTTTTCTTCTTTACTAAATCTTATTACTATTACATATCCTTTAACTTTTTACACTTTTAATAAATTAGAATATTCGTAACGTAATATTTTAACGATTAGATACATGAATATTTTCTAAAGTTCAGTTAGTATTAATGAAACTTAACATCAATATCCAAGATAGTTAAAATTTTATTTTGCTATATCAATGACGTTATTTTTACGATAGGAATAATATAAAAGAACTATTATGTTATATATGTTTTAATTTTACATTATCTAGAAATTAATAAAACGATAAAGTAATTCCTTGTAAAGTAAAAGCGATAATTATGCAAAAAATCGCACAATAACAGTTGAATGGATGAATCACTGGTGCTATATGTAATAATACAAATAATAAATAATTGTACATAACTATTGACAGCTTACATAATTACCAATTAGAAGGAAACTAAATAGGGGTAAATGCGACAAATTTAAACTTTAGAAATAACCGTATAATCTTTAGATATCATCAAATACTTTAGGTTTATAATATACATTACAAAGAATTAAAGAAAAGAAGCAGGATATCTAGTAAATAAATTAGATTAATATAAAAGTGAAGTAATAAAATCAACTGGCATTAAAAATAAATTACATTTGGAAATTTCTTAAACAATTTTCATGAAATGCGATATATTTATAATGAAAAATTATCTAAATATTAAATTAAAACTTACCACCGGAGTTTATTAAATAAACTACCGTGATATACTCCAATAAATATTAAATTTTAAATTTTATCAAAAAACATTTTTTTTGTGATTGCAATTGTGTCAGTATAATGACTTGGGCAGAATTCTTTTTAAAGCTATTTTTACATCAACAATGTTACTGAATTTTTTATCTCCTTTAAATTTAAAAATAATTATTCTTTAATTTAGAAAAAAGATAACTAATGAAGATGTTTAAAACTATAAATAATTTGCTTATTTTTTCGCTAATTATAAATGTTGATTTAAATAATAAAAGAATTAAATAAACGTAAATATCTGAAATTAAGCTTAAAAATACGGAATTTATTAAATATTTTAAAAATACGAAGTCTTTGAATTTAAAACAAATATAAATATATTTAAATAACGTAAGGCCTGGTATCAGTATAATCACATGTTATACACTTCGATTATATTTACCGTACATAATCAATGTTAGAAAATGAACTGTGCTATTGTTTTAATTTTGTAAACAATAGTATTGTTGGATGAATTGGGAATACCTGTGTAATATGAAGCGGCAGAGCAGAAGAAAAAATGAAATGAATTAAATGCTTTTGTGGTAGCATGATTGTATTCTATTTTGGCGTACAGAAGTAATTTAATCACGGAGACGAAGATTCAGAATGCAAATGAAACTATAGAAAGCCTTCTTTAACGTTGATAATAGGTTCCAGAAATGTTAACATATTTTCCTTACTGAATTTTCATAATTTCAAAAATTGTACCTATTGATTACAATTTTTGAAAAGAAACAAACCATTATGGAAAAAGAATTGTGATAAAAACCCTTTTCAAAACATTCTTAAATATAAATGGCAATTACAGTAGGAGATGCAGTACATACTAAATTTTTTACACCACCGGAATATCAGGTATTTTTTGTTTACTCAATAAGTTTTATGAATTTTTACTATTTTTTTTGCACATAACGTGAATTTGCTATATTACAATAAAATATTTCGTCTATTTCACTATCCAAATTACATGTATATTTTCATTATAATTTGTACATTATATGTTAATTCGTGTGCAGGTCAACACTATACCAGAATATTTACATGATGTGTGTGATCTAATATATAATCCATCTGGTTAATAGAAAGTGTAGTTTTAGGAATTCGTATTATTTCAAAAAGACTTGGATTTGTATACAAATTTAGTGTATTATAAAAGAATATGATTTATTTTTACTCTAAGTAGTGTTCAATCGGCGGAAGTGAGATGAAAAAGAAATAGTTATTAATTAAAATTTTTGATATTTCGGTGCTATAATTTATTCTACATCCTAAATTTAGGATAGATGCAATTTTATTATATCGGTGTTTATTAATAGTTATCTTAACTATATTAAGATTAATCCAAATACTGCGTTAGTTATTGACATTGCGATATTTTACATTTAAAACTTGGCTTGTCCGTAAGTGATGTTTACCATCTGGATTATACAGTGAAAAGATTAGATAAGTTTAAAAGGAGAAATGTACATTAGGACAAATTAATTTGATAAAAGGTCCAGAAAACTTATCAATGGAACATCAAACAGTTTCAAAAAGCAGAAGATATATATATATATATATATATATATATATATATATATATATGATATATACATGTATGTATACCTTCGAAATATTTAATTTTAATCGATAAAGTAAATATCTGTGTAAAATCATTTAAAAATAATGGGTACAGGTAAAATTATCTTCATGATAATTGATTTTATAATTTTAATGAATGCATACTTATTTAGTTAATATTATTAAATGATTTATTGGTGCGATTAAATATGTTCTTATCAGGTGGAACTTCTAAATGCAGCTATTGAAAGAAATATTATTGCTTGTATCAATAATGTCGCTACTAAATCCTTTATTGTACTGAAACTTATTCAAGAAACGTTCAGAATTTTAAGCAGGTAAACCCTATATTTGATATATATTATTAATAATTCCATTTGAACCAAAGATTGACAATCCTGTAAGTTGTTGATCGTACATTGTTCTTTGTAAATATGATTTCGATTGCCGTAAGGTAAGAAAGAACGTTTAGTTGTAGAGTTTTCTATTATCAACGATATTGTTAGCAATTTCTTATACACCGGGAGTATTAAAATAATCGAAGTAAGGCCATAACTGCATTTTAACTTTTGAAATGATAGTTTAATGCAGTGTAGTGTTTAAATATTTCTTTAGCTTTTATCCATTTGCGGAATCCTTTATTTACGAGAAATTTAAACTGTTGGTGAGAACTTTTCCTTCTTTTCCACGAGTAAATAAAACGCAAAATTTACGATGTGCACTATCTTCTTTTTCACGAACAAGTGTCATTTAAATAAGTTTAACAATGATTTTTTTGAAATAAGTCATCTTTCGGGAAATTTAAATTGCTTTGATGGAACCCACGAATGCCTCAAAAACGTTCTCATTCTAAATCAGAACTATTTATACGACCTCAGAAATTTCTGTATACCTTTTGCATAAATCATTTTAAAAAATGGTATTTTCTTCGAAAATTAATTAATTTAATAATTTTTACTTTATAAATTATTTGGATAACCAGTACCGTCACTGCTACTATGACTATATTATTTGTATCAACCACAGAGAAAAGATAATAATTATTGTTATCTCCAATGTTTGCATTAGTAGTTCCAGAATTTGAAAGCTTGTTGGGCAGTGGACTATCTGACTCTTATGTAAGGAAATTAAATAATAATGTTTTCCCCTTTCGTTTCATTTTAAATTGTAAAAAAGGCGTATTTAAATCGCAATTCATGAAATATACAAAAAATATATCTGTTGGATATTATATCGAGTCACAAACTTCAACTTACTTTAATATAACATCGTACTAATTGGGAAAAAAACTATACTACCTTAACTTCAAAAGTTTATTAAAAATCTTTCAATTAATGGGCGAAATAAATAAAAATTATCGTTAATACATCTACTCTTTTCGTTGTCCCACGTTTGTATTATTTAGTAATAAATATTAAATTTTATATAAAAAAATTTATTAACACAAGAAAATGAAAAGAAATATTTTCTTATAGTTCACAAATTTTTATAAGCTGAATCTATTTTAAAATCAACTCGTTTTCAGAATAATAATTTATGTAAAGAACGAAAAAATTTTCATTACATAATTTTTAAAAAAATAAATAATTATTAATAGATTACAGAGCAGAGCTGTATTAACTGCAACAGTTTGTGATTGTTGCTTTATTTTATATAAAAATCTTTGAATTGGTGCGGCAGCATAACTTCCTTTTTTAAAATGTGTCACTTTTTTTCTACTAAATTTTTAAAGAAATAATAACAGAAAATCGAAATTTCATACTCTAGATCCCCCATTGGGGCAATATGTATGCTTCTTCCCTTGCAGTTTTATTTCGATTTTCTGTTATTATTTCTTTAAAAAATTCAGTAGAAAAAAAGTAGCGCATTTTAAAAAAGGGAGTTATGCTGCTGCACCCTGTATATATGCGTATAAAATGAAAAGGAAAGCCAGCTACCGTGGCATAGTGGCATAGTTGGCGAGGCAGTAAAGTTCCGTTTGGGCAGGTCTGGTTTCAGTTCCGCTGCCGCACATTGACACTTCCAAAAATTCCACTTGCGCCGGATTTACGTCCATAGGTGAAGGCCCCTCTTCCAAAAAAAAAAAAAAAGTGGAAAGAACTGTATTATTTCCGCTAATGTGAAAATAGCCCATTTTGTGATATTCGCAGTTTGATGTATTAACGGCAACTATATGGACTAGATCAGTTTGTTTCTTCTTAGAAAAATACGTCTTACAGATATTCAGCTTTTTAGATATCGTTTTTTTTTCATTTTTCTTAAAAATAGTAAATAAAGTTTCCACTTATTACTTTGTTCATAAATAAATACATTGCTATTAGCAATAAACATTTATATCTATTCTTCATTATAATCAGATTATTTTTATGAAATAAAAAAGATTGTTTAGCGCAAAGGTCAAGGGCACATTGAAAAGAAAAGAGTTATTTTTCTTGCTAGTGCAAGATGTTCCATGGAATGTATGTTTCATCTTTAAGTCAAAAATAAATCTAGAAATGAGTTTATCACCGTGAATTAATTATTGTAATTTTCAGTCGTTGTCACGGATTAATGCTGGCGGTATACAGAGAAGTGTATTTGAGCTAATGCCCCGTGACTAACCAATTTAACAAAATAAAATTAAAAAGTAGAAATTTTGGACCTTAAATAAAAGGAGTTAGAAGGAAATATAAAAATCTAAATGAGACTCGCATATAGATTATATTAATTCTGTGTCTTATCCGGTATAAATATTTAATTTATAGTCTTTTAGTAAAGTATGTCTGAAGTTTTATGGGTTGACCCCCCTCTTTCCTCTATACCGTAACTACGAGAATAACTTAGAAGTGATGATAAAAATAAAGTAACGTAAGCAGCATATAATTTTAATTCCATTATTTTTTATGGTTTTTATTTTAAGTTCTTTAATTGAAATATGATTAGAACTAAAATTATTAATATTTTCATAATTCTAGGAAACATGCCTAATACATCATTTTTCTTTGTGTTGTAATAACACTGTATATATTTATTTTTCGGACATTTTGATAATACGTGTTTTATAATTTTATAAGTGTTCGCAATAAAGAATTTGAAAAATGCTTAACCATTTTAGTACATAAATATTTGGGAAATCTTTCCCTAAATGATTTTTTCCTTCCATTCGCATACTCAGCTAAATTTTTAGGCTTGAATTTTGAATCGAGTCCCATATGGACTCTTCACATTTCTGATTTCAAGCATAAATGCTACGAATCCCTTTCTATTTTGAAATATTTATCCAATTACAGATATAATATTAATCCTAAACTACTCGTATTTGTTCTAAGTGGATTAACTTCGGCTGCCAGGTGTATTTTTGGACTAATAAACATCTTATAAAATTCTTGGAACCGATTCATAACGCTTCTTTAAGAATTACTCTTGGTCGCATAGAACATTCTCCATGTCGGTGTACGTATTTTAACAAGCGTGTTTTCGTTATTCGATATTTTTGATTTCTACAACTTCCGTAACTATCTACACCAGCATCTATAATACCGCTTTTCCTCATTGAACTTTATCACTCCTTCTCCATTCTTCCTCAATGATCCATTACCCGATATCCTTTATTCCCTCGCTGGAAAGAATATTAAGTACAGCGTTGATTTATTAGTCCCCCCACCAAAAAAAAAAACAACAAAAAAACACGATGGGAACACTCCATTTCTGGTAGAATTATCATTATTGACTCACGCACAATTTAGAAAATACGAACGTACGCACTCCATAAACACGTGTATATAAATGGAGAGCCAAGGCGGATTTCATCGCCCACAGCATGCACCTATTTAATTTCAGGCTGTGCGGCTGCATGATTACTGCTCGGTGCTTGAACCTGAATTATGTGGAATTCTCCATGGCTTGGAAGTATACCCGTTGTGTGAATCTAATAATGAACAATACTTTATTATTACGGATTGTTTGGATTCACTCTATTTAGTCACCCACCGTAACATGTCCTTTAGTATGAGAAATAAGAACAGCAGTACACTACTATACCGAGGATACCCGGACGGCGAAGAGAGTATTATTTGTCCCTACGTCGCCTGATGCTCCGTTTCTATACATACTCTTCTTTCTGTACAAGAGCATGAAGGGAAGTTGGTTTTTTCGTGACGGCAACAAGAAACTTTTTAAGATTCATTAAGCCAGACTGAACTTTAGTGGCAACCATTCGACCCAGCGAGAAAAGAATTCTCTGTCCTCAATGGACTGCATTCAGGACATACGTCTATGCCGCATAATCATATCTTTGGATGGGGGGGGGCCTCCTCACTCCGTATACATATTTTGTAATGTAGTAGTTGCTCTAACTGTGGAGCACATTATTAAACACTGCACTCAATTGAAAAAAACAAAAAATCAATCCCTAGGTGTATTCCTATCTAGTCACCTAGACCAAGTTAGGTCGATCTTGAATTTGTTGAGTGTTAACCATGCAATAAACAGGTTTTAATAACATTTCATTTGCTCAGCGTTACGCAATGACCACTGCAGTAATAAACGATGCACGAGCATATAATTAAAAATAAATAAATAAATAAATATTAAGGAAATAACAAATTACAGCAAATCAATTTTTCAAACTTTCACAACTGGGATACTCTGCGTATGAGCCTTATCTTTGAAAAAAATTAATGGAAGTTAACGATTTTACCGTATAATTAAAAATTAAGTAATCCAAATTGATTGATACTGAATATTTTTTGCCATTGACTTTTTGTATTTTCATAATGTAGCACTTTATTGAATTTTTAAGAATATATTTCAATCCTGTGCATTGATTTTTGTAAAATTATATTCTCTACTTATTGCTGACACTTAATTAATATATTGCATATTTCTAAATAATTGTATAACCATGTAACTGTGCTTGTTGTATCTGCATTTATTATACAATGGAAAACGTTGAAAGGAAACAGGCATAATATCGTTTTTTACTTCATTGTAAATCAATCAGTACGTAATTATTTTTAGTTGATTACAAATCGGTCGTGATTTTCAAAGTGTACTTTTACAAATGCATTCCTAAACCTTTTCGATTTGATCAATCAATAAAGCAAAAAAACGTATCTTTGATCACGTCTGCTAGAGATGGAAGATGTTAAAAATATTATTGTCTTTTATGTTATATGATTATAAATAGTATTTGATAATGTCGATGGGTTAAATTTTCGACGCCCAAAAAAAAAAAAAAAAAAAAAAAAGTATTTGATAAATTAATAGCGATTTTTATTAGTTTGTTTTAATATTAAATGGTTAAGCATTTATCAGAACTAGAACGTAATATTTATTCATCACTTTTCTATATTAACTATGTTTGAAGGTAATTGGTTTCACTGTGTACTTATATCTTAAAATATACATTTACTTTTAGAGATATATTCAAATATATTTTATAAAAAATGTAATGTGTGTAACAAAAATTTTTAGGAAAGATGTTAAAAAGAAAATAACTTTGCTCATTGCAGAAACTGCGCAAAATGTTACCCACTATACTTCAACGTTAAAGCATTTAACTAATTATCATATAGATGATCTTTCTCAGTCTTCTACTCCTTTTAATAACGAAAACATAAATCGATCTCAGGTCAGTATAAAATAGTATAACATGTACATATAAGTAAGTAACAATATTCATTTGTTGTGAACATAAATTGTTGAAATCGTTGTGACAAATAACTTTTTGGTTTGGTTTATTCCTTTATTTTTTATTTTTTAAATTTTATTTTAAAACCGAGTTTCTCAGCGTATTTATTGTGAAAAATTTTGAACAATACTTATTTTATTAACTAAGTAAAAAAATAAACTGCTCATAAAATATGTTTTATTTTTTAATACTTTAAAATAGATAGTAAATCGCTTTTAAAATAGTAGACTATGTTTTACAAATAAATGGCAAAAAGCTAAATTCAAAATGTTTTTATGGTCGGGAAATTTTTTGTATCATAAAATCTTTTATAGTATTGTAGCAAAAAGCTTATTTAATATAAATATAATGATTATAGTTAAACATATTTGATTTGATTTTTTTTTACTGAAATCAAAAACAGTTTTAAAGGCTAATGTGTATTTTTTAAAGGATCCAGTGCATCCTAATTTTGACGCCCGCATTAAAAAAAATTTAACAACTGTATTGCTGGATTTCAAGCGTTATAACTATCTATTAGTATATTCTTATTATACAAATTTAATGTTCTGTACATTTCTGTTTGTAATGCGAATGTATGCACGAGTGCACTTGTGATGGTAAGTTTTTGATGCAATCCAAGTGCCTGGCAATCTGGAGAACCGATGAATGAACAAAACTTCCTCCCTTATCAAATAATGTTACTGAGCTTACTCTTCTTATTGTCAAAAACCGAGCAAAATGATATTTATTTTATTTGATTACAGTTTCTTCGTTTGCAGTTTTTTTTAGTCATTGTTTTTTATTGCAAACTTTTACTACGTTTTTGATTTGAACCGACATATTAATTAAAAATGTGATGTGTGTAAAATAAAGTGTAATAAGAAATTTAATTTAAAATGCTTTATCGAGAATAACTATGCAACTATTTCGTATAAAGGAGTCTCTTGGTTAATTTTAATGTGATGATCTGATAGGCTATAATGAAATTTTCACTTTTTTAAAAATATACATGACATTACAGATATTTTACTTTATACGATACAGTTGCATGGTTATTCTCAATATGACGCTCCGAGTGAAATTCTTTATATTTACGCATATTACATTCATTAATATCATTATTATTTTACTTTAAATGGATATAATTAATACGTCTTTCAAATTAAAGACTAATAGATGGCTGAAATGAAAAGCATCCTTTAATTAAAAATCAACAATACTAAAAGAACCACAAACAAAGTAATTGTAATCAAACAGAATGAATAACAAATTGCTCGTTCTTTGTTAAGAAGAGCGGGCTAAGGGATTTCATTTAATGAGGAAGGAATATTGAGTAAAAAACGTCACTGTTTTGTACGCTCATCGAATATCTGAACTACCTCGCGTCGAAGTTTACCAGGTGTACAAGTATGAAATGCGGATTTGAAAAATCAGATGTCCACCAATACAATGTGTATTATAAAAATTTGACGCATATGCAATTTTGTTGCGCCATCAACATGTGTCAAATGTATATCAGTGATAAATTGAAAAACTGTTTGCGTAGTATTGTTTTGCTATGTTCAATATGACGACATTTGTGCCAAATCAAGAGCATTCGCGGACAGCATTAATTTTTTGTTTTCATTTGAAGAAAACTGCTGCTGAATCATACCGATTGCTTCGAGAAGCTTATGGTGAACATGCTCCATCGTAAGATACGTGTGAACGATGGTTTCGGCGTTTCAAAAGTGGTGATTTCGATGTTGCAGACAAGGAACACGGAAAACCGCCAAAAAGATACAAAGATACAGAATTGCAAGCATTGCTAGATGAACACGATGCACAAACACAAAAACAACTCGCAGAGCAATTAAGCGTTAGTCGACAAGCTGTTTCCAATCGCCTACGAAAAATGGGAAAGATTCAGAAGGTCGGCAGATGAGTACCACATGAGTTGAACGAAAGGCAGATGGAGAGGCGCAAAAACACATGTGAAATTTTGCTCGAACGATACAAAAGAAAGTCGTTTTTGCCTCGTATCGTTATTGGGGATGAAAAGTGGGTGTATTTTGAGAATCCCGAGCGCAAAAGATCATGGGTAGATCCAGACGCACGATACACATTGACCGCAAGACCGAAGCGCTCTGGCAGGAAGACGATGCTCTGTGTTTGGTGGGATCAGAAGGATGTGGTCTATTAAGAGCTGTTAAAGCCTGGTGAAACGGTTAATATCAAACGCTACCAACAACAATTAATCGATTTTAACCGTTCGCTGCTCAAAAAACGACCAGAATATCAAAAAGGGCAACACAAGGTAATTTTTCTCCATGACAATGCTCCATCACATACGGTAAAACCGGTTCGCAACACATTGGAAGCACTCAGCTGGGAAGTGCTATCCCATGCGGCTTACTCACCAGACTTGGCTCCTTCCGATTACCACTTGTTTGCATGGATGGGTCACGCACTTGCTGAGCAGCGCTTTGGTTCGTACGAAAATGTGAAAAAATGGCTCGATGAATGGTTCGCGGCAAAAGGGGAAGATTTTTACTGGCGTGGTATCCACAAATTGCCCGAAAGACGAGAAAAATGTTTAACTAGCGATTGAGCATACTTTGAGTAAACCACTTTTTATCATTCTTCCAAATTTAATGTGTTTTTTTTTCGAAAAAAAATCCGCATTTCATACTTGTACACCTGATATGTCTGTATATTGACTGATGCTCATACGTTTGCGTGCTGTTTTGCAATTGAATTTTAATGATTATCGATTTTTAATAATTTTTACTAGTGACCACCGGATTTGAAAATTAGAACCCAGATTTGATAGTTCAGTCGTTTTAACAATTTATTCATTGTAACTGCTATATTTTTTTTATTTAGAAATTATCTTTACAATTTCCATTAATGCTACTAAAATTGATATTAACAGTTTTTCTGAAAATTTATTGCGTGAATTAAACCAGGCATTTTAAACAACTTCATTCTTATAAGTTTTATTTTTATTAAATTAATTAATCTTACGAAGTATAGTCACGTTTATCCGAAATTTGCCTTAAGTTTTTTTTTACTCCTTTAAAGTATTGTGAAGTATATTCGTGCATTATTCACCAGTAAAACTGTATAAGTGTAAACGTATGCGGGGAAAATCTTTAAATATTATCAATACGGTAACGTCGGTAATATAAATTGCATAAATGTAGCATAGTATGTGACAATTAACTTTGTTTTTTAAACAAAATTGCTATTGCTTATTTTTTAAATAATGTTAACACTTATTTACAGTTGTTTGGTTAACATATACTGTTTGTTTTATTTTAGGTAGTTATAGCAACTAGCTCACAATCGCTAGACATTATTTCTAATGGTTATTTATCTTTATCTGATATAAGTTTGCTAATCGTTGATGATTGCCATTTTTCAACATGCAGAACACATCCGTTAAGGAAGGTAGATTTTCCTATTATATTTGTCAACCACAAATACATAATGTGCTATATGTAAAATTTGACTATAATTTTAATGAGACATAATACACTATGGCAGAAGTATTAATTATGATATTTTTAAGGGGTTACATAGGTTTTGAAATTCAAAAAGTCCATTTTTTTAAAATTATTTAATCTAATAGTACAGCGTGTCAAGAATATTTTTCCAAAGTTTTAAGTCAACTGAAATGAAACTTTAGGGGATAGAGTCTTTGGAAATTCTTGTCATTAGGTTGCAAGGATTCTAACATTACAAATGAAAATGGAGAAGAAAAAATGTGTGATGGGAAAGTTAAATTTAAACAATATGTAAAATAAGGTCTTGATTTTAAAGTTTTGGTGAAGTGTGTGTCAATCACCGTAGTAGTATGGAAGTTTTCTCAATCGTAGCAATGTTTCAATGCGCATTTAAAAAATACTGTCTAAAGTATGTTAATTATATTAAGGACGGGGATTTCAAAACATATTCCGGGGTCGTTGGTTCCAAATTTTATAGTGAAAATTTTGAAAGAAATAAAAAAGAATGCGCAGGAACGTGTAAAAGAGAATGGGCACCCGTTTACTATTGAAGAAAAAAAAATTGTAAGGTAAAACGATTAGAAAAAAACTTCCGGGCAAATTTATCGATAAATTAATAGTTTATTGCAGACTGACTATAAGAAGAAATTATGATTCTGTAAAAAAAATGAAGTACGCTATATGGACAACTTACTTTCATCATAGCTCTACGGACCAAAATTCCCAGAACGAAAAGTGCCGAAGCAGCTCTGACGCATGGTACGATTCGTAGCATGTTTCAGCTTTGAATGTTGTATCATAATTGAAGCACGATTACGCTCCATTACTGAGTGATATCTCAACAGCCACCAGGCCTATTTGTGAAGAGCTTAGCAAGGATGTGCTTCTAGAGCGTTGTGTTGGTGGCTTTACGGAAAATAATAATAAGAGTTTGAACTATAATAATTAATTTGGAAAATCACTCTAAAAATACTTTTTGTTGGTTCCAAAATAGTTTAAATTGCTGCTTAAATCTCCGCGTATACTTCCAATGAAAAAGTCTTAGTCCTATTCATTTTTTTCACGGTATGGGCATAATACTTGGTCACTAGTATGCGCGCAAAGAAGATGAACATCGTATACTCACAGTCGAGAAAAGAGCTGAGGCTGGCATTTGAGAAGCAAGAATTCGTTTCAGGCAGAAGCAGAAAGATGCCGTGGACATTGCAACTGCAACAGGTTTGATGAGGCTGAAATCGGCGATTCTATGTAAGTTGGAAAAATAATTTTTTCGTTTTATTTCTACTAAAAACTTTAATCGCCTTTTTCTTAAAATTCTATTTTTCAAGACGGTAGACATGATTTCTCAAAAACTAATGCATCGATTTTTGCACACTTCTTCTAGATGTGATATTAGACGAAGGTTTTTTTTCTTTCATTACACCTTATTTTGCAATGCAATGCTAGTAGAAATTTTACCGAAAATAGTACCTTTTACTTGTAGTATACAATTCTGCCAAAAATTCAGATTTCAATTTTTTTTAAAATCTTTCGTTCAATCACAAGCTATACTCACCTGCTGACAGAAAATATTAGGTTTTTTGCTTTCAGGTAAACCTATTATCAGTTACCCTGACTACCGCCAGGATACTTTTTTCCAAGGGGTATTCGAAAATCGAAGGTTCCAACAGTTAAATTTTCAAAATTTTTAAATGAAAATTTCAGAAATATTGTTTAAATGTTTTTCTTTTATATTTTGAAAAGTTTGAATAACAGAAATCGTTTATTATATTTTAAAAAATTAGAGAAAATATACTTTTTTTATTTTTCGAAACCCACGTAACTCCTTAAAGGCATGTATCATATCAAATATCACATAATGATGATAACTGTAATGTGTTCTTAAAACTATAATCATGCATCATTTTAGACAACCTATGTGGTTCGCCACATTTATAGCAACAATGTTTATTGCGGCATATTTTTCCTATATGGCCTTAGCTAAAGTAAGCACGATATGAAGTAGAAGGTTTCACGTTAGGTTCGACAGTATAATGGTGATAAAGAAGCGGACGTAATCAGGAATTTTTGAAAAAGGATATTTAATTTCGATTAGAAGATCGATCAAATATTATCACCTTGTCTTTTTTTAAAACGTCATATGAATATCACAGTAATTTTGGGTGATTTGTTAACAAAGGAGGTCTTTTTCGGTGATGTTGATGGTTACATCACAAACTATACCAAAAGAAAATAGTAGTGTGCTTGAAATAACGATTTGGAACTGATTTTGCTGTAAAAAATTAGTGTCTGACAAAAATTTATAAGCAGAAGAAATATTCTGAAAAATTATTTTAAACACGATCAAGTTTGGATAGAATGGTTCTAAAAGAATTCGGTAAATAAAGCAGCAATTATTAAGAATAGAAAAGAAACAGGATTTGTAAAACATTACCAATATGCAAAGTTTGTCTCCCCAATTAATGTAGGAGAATAAGTTATTCAGGTTGAGCCTTTTAAAAAATGACAAGTATAAATGGCTAATTTGATTATTTATATTAACTTATTTCTAGCAAAAAAAAATGTGTAGATAAAAATTCGACGCTAAAAGTTTATCTGTGGGGTAATTGTAAAATGTTAACTCATTCATTGTTCCGCTGATGTTTTTTTTTTAGTTTTTGGCTTTCGGGGCCCCTAATGCCCCATTTTAAAATTTGAATGTTTCAAACTGAAACAATATCCATGAGTGAGTGTATTTGTAATCTAGTTCAAAATTCTCAACCGTAATAGTGAAACCGCAAAGGGGGAAGTCTAATTTTTCGCAGTTTTCTAAACATTTCGTGTTCCTGAGTTGTTAAATTTTATTTGATATTTTTGTCGCTTCTGAATCATCTTATCAAAATTCCGTACATCATGTGTGTTTGAAATCCTAAAAATTGACTTTGTTACAGAAAAAAATAATTATTATTTGGTTTAGGTATTGTTTTAAGGTATAAAATAATTTCATGTTCCGGTATTACACCTGCTGCATTACAATTGATACAGACTAATAATATTAAAAACATTAAGTATAGACAAAAGAGATAAAGGATAAAATACACAAGATTAAAAATAAACCTGTAACTGAATGGCAAAATCAATACATGACATAACAGTAAAGAGAATACGCTTCTTCATACCTTATGAAATTGAAAAATAAAAACCCGAGTATAAATTTTTTCTTCGTGTAATTTCTTTTAATCATGAAAACTTTGTCTAATACCTCAATAAGTACAAAATAGCTGAAGATATTTCTAGGGGATATAGTAAAGTAGTGGACATACCAGCATATAGTGTAATAAATTGAAATTCATTAAAAAAAAAATAAAAACCTTAATTTTATGAAATGCTATAATTATAAAACATAGGATGACGTAAGTAAAAAATATATATCGCAAAAATTATAAAAGTCAAAAACAAACATTAATATAGTTAACATAATATGTTTGTAAAGTAATTTAAAATGTCAAGTGAAAAATGTTAGTGTATAATGACTCGGGAAAAACTTATATAAGTAAAATTGGAAAATAAATTTTTGATAATAATAATTTAAAATTAAAAAAAAAAACACATTACTTTATGCTCGTTATTTTTTTTAATAAATCGTCCCTATCTTTTTATTTCTCGTTAAATGATAAATCCTTTTAAGTATAAATTAATATAAAACTATTTACAGTCGCATAACTTTCGTAAGAAGAAGTAGATCAAAAATTAATTTGCACTTGGGAACGAATACGGTATCTAATAAATGTTAAATATTTGAAAACCGGCCAACTAATTACAGCTAGCTGTAAAAGTAATTATAATTAACATAAATATTTGCGAATAAATATAAAATAAAATAAATTCATTATAGTTTTTACATTGTTGTTTGTGCGTATTGATATTGTCTTTAATATATTTTTTTAGATTATAATTAAGGTAGCGCAGTAGCTTGGTATTTAAGATGCTTGGCTACCAAATCAGAGGTGTCATAGGTTATCGAGACTTGTCTCGTTCCAGATTTAAGTTGCTCCCAAGCTTATCCAGCCTGAAATAATTAGATACCAAAAAAGTCTGGAAAAGTAAAGGCGGCCAAGAGAAAGGAACTAGCCTTCCTACTCTCATTAGTGCCGTGTTGGGCTTAGTACATTGTGAACTTTAACTCATAATCCCCGACGTCCTGTCAAGGATATGGAACTTACTTTACTTACTTAAATTATAAATATATTTAAGGAACTTTCAAATATGTAAATCCAAATATTCGAAAACTTAATACTTTTATATTATATTAAATTATATAACAACTTTTTTTAAATTGTAAATATAATTTTAATTATAAAGGAAACTGATTAATTTCTACGTTGTAATTAGTACGTATAGGAATGACGTATATTTTAAATATTAATACATATTTAAAGTATTCTAAACTTAATTATTGAAAAAATTAAAAGGCAAAATGAGTCTCATACCCTTAGCAGAGCATCAAGAATTGTGAAGCCATAGTTTACGTGTACTAAGCCTAATGAGTCTGAAGAGAATAGTAGAGCCAATTTTTTTTTCTTGGCTGTCTACTTTCCAAAAAAAATTTATTTTATAAATTATTTTAAGAATTTAAAAAAAAAAAACGAAAACATAATAATCCGGTCTTCGATGATTATTTTGAAATTTATTCTATATTTTATTATAAACAATTTCGATGCGTCAAACAATTTAATAGTTAAATTTCTTTACTTGCTGAACTGTACAAATATTTTAATTTTTCTGATAAATTTGTTTATTGCGTATACCGTAATTCTTGTTTGACGGTATTTTCTTTGAATATTTATTTTGTTTTTTAAATAAAAATTTATAAATACGAAAAAAATGAAATCAGTTTAGCGGTAAATGGGTATTTTACAATTTTTAATTTGATTTGATAGGTTATGGAGTACGCTCACGGCTATTTACATTTACGCATATTCGGAATGACCTGTCCGCTGTATATTAACTCGGATTTAAATCCTGGAAAAGTTGAAGCGGATTTAAATGAATTACAAAGAGTAATGTGTTGCACTGTTGAAACCGCTTCAGACATTGTATCCCTTTTAAGGTATTTTATTAATTTTATGAAAAATGTATCATAACGGAGGCATATTGTACGATTTAAATTAAATTTTACATCGGTAAACCTGTTTTTGTTTATGAACAGTACTCGGCTTTACAACATAAAAAAAAAACCCTTACTGGTTATTGCATATACTCGTAAATCTCTGCAATTAACGTTAATTTAATTTCATTGTAATCATTTTACAAGAATGAGTGGAGAAATTACCGGATTAATTGTAGTGTACTTATACATTTGGTTTGTTAACTAGCTAATAAAAATAATTAAAAATATAAACGTAGATAACAATAAATAAACAAAAATAAATATCTTAAAAACGTTTTTGGGAACATATTTCGTCTTCAGTTTAAAAAGAGAAAAAAAAAAACATGTTAGTAAAGATAAGTGTGTTTTTTTTTTTTTTTAGGGGAGAGTACACCAATGAGAGGCATTGGCCCAGCAACAAATAAAGCTATATCATACTCCTATCTGATTGGAAATTGAAAAGATAAAAAAATATAATAAGAGAATTACCGATAGAAATATGGAAAAAAGCTAATGAAACGTTATGAATAGTAATGACTGAAACAGCTCTTTTCATAGTTGTTCTTGTCGTTCCTGTTCATTTTAAAGAAGAACTGTTCTTATCAGTTCTCAGCTCTTTAGCTCCTGACACCCAATTCTGTAATAACTGTTTTTTAAACAGCTCTTTGAACAGATGGCACGACAGCGCTAGTGTAATAGTTCTCATTTCACTGTTTCAGCTCTCATTAATTAAAAATAGATTAGCAGTACTGCAATTTACAATAGCATACGATCGCACCACAATTTTTGTATATGCCTAATAGAAAAGAAGTTATAACAGATATCCGCTTAAAACAATTTGAACCAGTGTGTGATTTGCTAGTTATTGCTAATAATGTTGTGATTTCTGGTTAGGTCCTTCTTTTTTTTAGTAAATCAATTTTAAATTATTTAAAATTGAAATTTTTGCGTAACTATCGCAACGATCTTCTTAAATAGCAATGAATTGAATGAATGGTCAAAGCGAAATCTTGGCTCCAGACGGAGTTCTTACACGAAGAACATAGATCAGTGAGCGAATTTCATTCGCATTACCACAACCTTACTGGTGTAGTAGTGATACATCATTACTAGGAATATTTAACATTGAGATATGCGCGATTCAATGCAATACTCTTTGCTTGTTCTACTATAACGAAAATCGTTAACACTGAAACAGAAAGAACTATTCTATTTGTTCAACTTACTGCCATCGCTGCCTCTATGCTGCAGTTTTTTTGTTCCTGATTGAACAGTAAGTTAAAAGAGCTAGAAACTGAGAACTATTACAATTATTTGCGAACTATGTATTTACGAAACCAGCTCTTTTTTAAAACCTGTTCTTTAAGAACATTTAACTTCTGAACAGACCATCACTAGTTATAAGAAGTAAGAATATTCCGAGCTAAAAATTGACGATAAAGGAAAACACGTTCGGTTGAAAATGTCAAGCATTCAAAGAAAACCGATTAGGATTGTCAATAAAGGTATCAGAATTATATAAAAGCCAAAAAGAAGATGAGAGTAGAAAAAAAGTAAAAACGAGATAAGGAGAAGAAAGAGTGATCGATTAAGAATGGAACGTCACAGAGAAGGGAATACGTGAAACGAAGCATGTAGATCTACGTTGCCCAATTTAGATTTAAACGACATAAAATACATTTATTTTTACCAATATGGTTTTTCTTTCCTCTTTTTTAGTTGAAGACTGGATATTCCAGAAAAATTCACGGAGATTCCTTTGAATTCATTTTAAGTGTTTATTATTGTGTTTTTATTTTTAATTATTTTTATTAATTACTGCATTGTTACCGATTGTATTATCAAACAGTAAAAAGTAATACATCGTTTCTTTTTGCTGACTTTGAATTTTTCTGTAATAGATTCAATAATCAGCCTGCAGAACATCTGGTAGAATGTAACGTGTACGAAAAGATCAAATTAGATTATATTGTGTTGAAGGAAATTTCTTTTACGGTTGAATGGATTAAAGATCACCGGTACGATCCTTCGGAAATATATGACGAGGAATTTTTAGAAGATCTAAAAAATATACCGGATCCGAATATTGATCCTCTGGATATTATCGATAATTTTGTAAATGTTTTAGAAACTATGGGTAAAGCAAAGCAATTTTCCTAAAAATTCTTTTAAATGTAAATATACGTTTAATTAATAAGAAATAAATTTGAATATGCACGCTAAGAGTACACTTATATTTTGTAAATTTAATTAACTGCGATTTTTTTCTTTTTATTTTTCTGGATTCAATTTTAAATGCATGTTATTTTGTAATCCATAGGACCATGGTGTGCTAACAAAGCTGCCTTAGCTTCATTATTTAATATAGAAAGGTTAAAAGTGAAAACACCATACGAACGACATTTCCTAACTTTATGCATTGTTTCTACTCTCATGTTAAAAATAAGGTACGTTATAATAATTTTTTTTTAATACGTACATTTTAAAAAATAATAATAATTAATAATAACTATTGATTTAACGCTTTATATTCGTATAACAATAACAATGATTTTTTTTGGGTTCCATCCTGACTTCTCCGGTTTCTTTCTTTCTTTTTCTTTTTTTTTTTTTTTCGTTAGAAAATTTCCCGCTGTTATTACTAGTGCGCTGTCCTAATAGTTGTTTTTTATTGCTACATTATTTCCTTTTTAACAGTGTTAATTCCTATTATTAATGTTTGTAACGTTAATTTTTTTTCTAAACTTTTTTTTTTACACTTTCCTTTAATTCGATCTTTTTATACTTTTCTTGAACATCTTATTAAATTTCACATTAAGTTTCCTAGCGCTGTTGTTTTTCCGCAGTCATATTTGTCTTATGTTTCTTTGACGAGAAGCCATGATCATACGCGTGGCACACATATAATTTGTGAACTATGTTAGTGTTTATTGTAATGAAAAAAAACTAGTCATAATAATAAATAGGTTGTTGAGATTTATCGGTTAAATTCATACTTTAAATAATATAATTTATTTGGCACATTATATGGATTCCATTAAATAATTTCGAATTATCACTGTAAATAATATATGTACCTCCAAAATTTTTAAATTGTTTGTTATCGTTGCTGAAATATAAAAAAAATTACTTTTTTTCTGAATGGAAAATTATTTAAATAAATCATGAAATTTGTAAAAAGTATTCAGTTATTTGGATTATTCATTTGAAGTAGGAAAATTATAAAACAAAGAGATAATAGCAGATTGAGTCTCACTATCTATGTAGGACGACTTAATGAAAGCTGTTAATAAAAATGCACCAGTTCATTTCTATTTTTAATTATAGTGGATGTGACTGAGTCATGCAATTCCAAGTATTGTGCCAACCTATTTGTACATTCTTGTGTGGATGTATGTAGGTAGTGTCCATGGCAATTCTATATTCAACGTGAATTGAAACTGTTTGTAATCGTTTACTATCGCGATACAAATGCAATCCAAACAGTTTTTTCCTACACCTTGACTTGCGGGAATATAATAGTTTGCATGATAACTTGTCATTGCCTTCCAGAAACTGTTAGCGATTATTTATTTTAATAATTTTATTAATTTTATTAATGCCCGCTCGTTTTGGAACTCGACCTCGACTGGTAGTCCAATCGTTCTAGCCCTTGGGCATTGCGGCAATGGCTATAATATTACAGTGCAGCATGTTTTCATTTATTTCTATTGATAGAGATGATTTTTATCTGATATCAAAAATGATCAAATATTCAAAATATACTGCAAATTGTTAACTTTTGCAGCAAGTTGCATCAGTTTTATTAACTGTAATTTTATTGTCATCTAATCTACGTTGTTACAGTGTCACAATCACGACGGCTACAATATCTCTAAATGTAGATTCTCATCATTACGTGTTATTAATAAAACGATAACGGATTCATTTAATTACATTTTAGTTGATAGCATATTTATTATTATTATTATTTTTTAATACACTCATTTTTATAGCGAAGTATCATTAATACTGTATTCTGGAATAACAGCGTAATCTACCGTGTTGACCGCTTAAATTGGTAGATTTATTTTATCCCTACTGCTGGTTGTTAATGTTATTATTGCATTTCTAACAGATTTTTTCACTACTATTATTGTGATTAATTTTTTTTTTTCGATCCTATTATTCTTGGTTTCAATATTTCTTTTGTTGTTGTTATTGTTATTTATAATTTATTACAAAAACAAGAGCTGTCAATCTATTCAACCTTTTCCTCCTCCTTTGTTTGTCGTCTACCAGCTTATGCCAGTCAGCTTAACAGGAATCACTACGTGCAGATGAGGGCAAAAGTTGATGTTGCGGAGGCTAAAATTTGGTTTTTCCGCCAAAGTATATTACGCATATGACACTCATTTTGTCATGCTGTCATAAATGTATAAACTGAACAAGCCGAATAGTAACAAAAATACGGCTAGTTGATTTTAACCGACCATGAGAATAAACAGAATATGTGAACAGTAACAACATTTAATCCTATCCGGTGTTCGTAAACTACGACAAAACATTTTATTCGGCAATGCTAAATTCATTAAATAACTTTGGAACTAAGAAACAATATATCATTATCTGCCTCCATGAAGAGCAAACTGTGAAGAAGTGCAGGTGAAATACTATTGAAAAGGGGGTTACGGTAAAGAGATGCTATGTCGCCAAAACTATTTATAACAGCCCTGGAAGGCGTGTTCAGGAAGTCAAACCGGGACTCAAAAGGTATAATAATGAAATGGGGAAAAAATGAATTACATGAGATTGTCAGTAATAACGCTAAAGAGTACAAATAATGATGAACGGACTTCAAATATAAACTGAAAGGGTATCACTTAAAATAAACCTATAGAAAACAAAAGTAATGCTAAACAATACAGACAACGTATCAGTAACCGTAAATGGAGAAAACATTGAACAGGTAAGCAGGTATACATTTCTAAGAGAATATCCCTCGTGTGAATGACGTTTGGAAAATTATGAAATATATTCTGGAATAAAGATATGCCTAATAGTTTGAAGTGCAAACATATATAAATCGATGAGTTTTGTCAGTAGTAGCATGTGGAGTTGAAATGTGTGTTTTGGAAAGAATATAATAAAAAAGATTAAGAAAACACAAACAGCGCACAAAAGAATTATTCTTAATATTGACCTCAAAAATCAGAAAATTATTACTTATAAGGAGCGTATGAATAGTCAAGATTAAATGGATTTAGGCTGGGTATGTTGCATGTAGAAATGATAAATGAACCAAACTTTTATGACAATGATGGCCAATGAATTACAAAAGAAAAAGAGCAAAACCGATAACACAGTGGCGCAATAATATTGTGATATTGCAGGAATATGCAGGAATCGGCTGTATTCAAGTCGCACAAAACAGAAAATATTAGGAAAATTTGGAAAATGCCTCTATCCAGCAATAGATTGACATGGTCATATGTGATAACGTGATAATTATTACCATGACTATAAAATTTAAATGATGTACGAATGACAACATGCTATCATTATCGTGTAATTTATTAATTTTTTCTGGAATGTTGATTCATATCGGATTCAATCTTTTGTTTGGTAAATGTGTTATTTTGTTCTTTTTTGTATGCATGTATGTGGAGAGGGGGATATTTTATTGTAGTAAGTTGTAAAAGTACAAAATAATATGATTTATATAAACAATAAATAAATCAAAAAAATGTATAAATCAAGTATCAAGAAATTAAAAAAAAAAAACATCCGAATATATGTCATTTAACCGTAAAAGTTTCTCATTAATAAATAAATTCAGAAACAAAAACAAAAAAAGAAACACCTATTTTAATATCAAATAGTTTATAGAGTGACATTTGAATTATAATACACCTCTGTGCATAAGAGAAGTGAAAAAGATTTGTAACTGAACTGAATTAAAATAACTCGAAAAAATTTGGAACCGGATTGTAAAAATAACAAAAGAACTAGAACATAATGTAACTAGAATGAATTACTGTTGCTACTTTTTATTTAATTTTTTTACTTCCTATAATGTATTATTTTAATAAAATTAATTTAATTTACATTATAAAATAAAATAAAAAATTCTATTATAAAATGAACTTAATCACAGATTCATAGACCAAGTAAGTTGAAATGATATAAAAATATAATGCACCGCTAAAAAGAAGAAAAAGCGATATTATTTTGCAAATATAACTGGTCTTTTTATAATTACTTTATGCATTTATATACTTGATTCCGAGTGTTATAACTATCTATTTGTACATTTTAGTTATACATATGTGTGACCGTCTCGGAAGAAAGGGACCTTATGCCTAAAATCGAATTTTCGAGAAAAACGCGTTTACAGTTTGGGGACACTGTTTTACGCTTTAGGGAAGTTGGATAATGTTTTTTGCTTTTAAATGTTGTTGCATGCAGTGTTACCACGAAATACACGAGTCGACAGCGAACGCGGAGACGGTTTGTTGAGTCGTTGAGTGCGTATAGGATGTATAATGAGGGGAAGAAGAGGAGTTTTAGCATGACGCTATTGTGTCGAAGTACCTACGTCGCTTCGTCGCTTCAATTGTCGTCTAGACGGATCAAGGTATTTTTAAAGAAATGGCGAAAGCATTGCCCGTTTATTGATAGTATGAAACCTGCGAGTGACCTTTGCGACGTTTGTCAGGTAAACGTGAGTGCAATAAACAAGGCTCAAAATAAGAATGAAATGTTCAAATCTGAACAGCTTCATGCTGCTATGGAGCATTTAGAAAGAGCTCGCAAACAGCGGCATTTTTATCAGCAGCAATGCCAACGAGCCAAAGAAGATTCGTCAATAATGGTCTTGTCTTTCGACTACGCCCAAACAGTCAATTACCCATCTTCGGCCCAGGCTAGAATTTTGTAACCATCACAAACACTCGTAATTTCTGCAGTTTTCTTCATGATGTGGCCCAGTACGAAGGCCTGTAGAAATATTTAGAATCAATATTTTTGATCGCGGTCAACGGCATTAGAAAGAGGAAGGTTCAGGGATTCAAAAACCGTCAAAACCTGAAAATCGCTTTTTAAGGCATAAGGTCCCTTTCTTCCGAGCCGGTCACATATACACGTGGTGCTCGTAGCAATTTTTATATGCAACCCGAGTGTACGCAAGACTGCACTTAGAACTGGTTGTTATCGCGATACAAATACAACCCCAATAATGTTTTTAAAACAAATGTAATTTTTTATATAAAATACTGTAATAGAACTTTAAAAAGATAAATAAAGCGAACGTGAAATTAACGAAAGGTTAATTGTATTATAAATTTATCGGTTTTTAATATTTTCGATAAAGATGTTTAAACATAAATTATTATATTCATCAAACAAGTTTGATCCTATTTATTTCCTTTACATGAGCTGCTTATTAAAGACGTGATAAACATCTTTTTAAAAATGCTATGATTTCAAGCATTACCTTTTTCCTATGTTTTCGAAAACCAATCAGTAGTTACTATTACCAAAGATAGTTTTATTCGTCGATAAAAATAAACAGTTGATCTTTATTGCATCATCGACGGGATCATACTGTGAACGAATACAATCTTTAATTGACTTGAATTTACTTCAACATCTATTGTTCGTACTTCCATATATTACATTCAAGTTATAATTTTTGTTTTTTCATATCAACTTAATTTTGTAACAGAAACGCGAAATGAATCCATTACCAACATCCCGCTTCAATGACGAATTCAACCGCAAATCTGACACCTAATCAATTTGGCATTGACTCTGCTGATATCCATGTATTTTTTGAATTTGTAGTATTACATTTTCTTCTTCTTGTAGTGTCATCTCTGTTAACGAAGGTTGGCCGCAATTCGTGAAAGACTGATTTTGTCCCTAGCCGAATGGAGTAATCTTTTGGCTGACCAACCCATCTAATCTTTTAGGTTTTTCATCTATGACACTCTTCTCTATCCTATTCGTCTAGGGCCTTCTGTTTTGCCTTTTATAATTAGCTCCACCAGTTCATATAAAATGCAATACATTAATTTTCTTTTCTTGATAATGGTTAATAACTCTCTAGTATGCGCTATTCTTTCTAATTATTATGCGATGTGAAGTCAGTCCACGATATCATCAGAATTCTTCTGAAGAGCCACATGTGAACGCTTCTAGGTTTTTAATAATTGTACTTTTTAACGTCCACGCATCCACCTCGTATAGTAAAACCGAATACACGTAACATTTAACCATTCTATACCTTAATTTGCAACTAAGATTTTTATTACTGAACAGGGATCTCATTTTAACAAATGCTGATCTTGTTATATAGGTTAATGTCACATATTGTCTAAGTTTATCGTATAATAAGTAAAATTAAAACCACACTATTATAAACAATTATTTAATATTTAATTACCCGACGCGTTTCGAAGACAAACCTTCATGATCACGGGAGTTAACCTGTGATCACGAAGCTTTGTCTTCAAAACGAATCGGGTAGTTAAATATTAAATAATTGTTTATAATAGTGTGGTTTTAATTTTACTTATTATACGAAATACTGATGTTTGTTCGATTCTTATTACTTGATTTCTTTATCAGGATTCGTTTCATCACTAAGCAAACAGCCGAGATATTTAAATGATTTGACCACTTCTATGGCCTCTCCACCAATAGTTATTATTGGGCGTGCCGTTTTGTTATCACTGAATATCATCATTTTGATTTTCTATGTACTCGTATTTATGCGAAATCCTGAATTTTCCTTTGCGAACATAATTTTATTCAATAATACTCGTATTTGTATATCTCGCACTATGTTTGCTAATATCGCTACGTCGTCTGCGCATTTAATATTATTTATTATCAGTCCGTTTACTTTAATGCCCTCTTTAAATTCTTTTAGATTTTCCGCATACAAATTAAACGATACTGGCCACATACCGCAGCTTTATCGTACACTTTTATTAATTACAATGTATATATCTAAGACCGTAATTCGTTTTAAATGTCACCGCCCATTTCCGGTAGGTCTGTTTAATTATATTTATATCTCGTTAGTCTAGTCCAACTCTTTGCAGGCATTTTATTAATTAATCGTGTTTTACTGTGTCAAATGTCTTTTGTATGTTCAGGAATCACAATATTACGTCATTGTTTTGCTCTAAGTATCTTTGTATCAAAGTCATAATGCTCATTAATGCTCCCCTTGTCATCAGTAATTTCTGAAATCCAAACTGTGTATTTGATATTGATTCCTTGAATTTCTTGCTGATTCAACTGTGTTTTATCTTTCTGAATATCTTTAATATGTGGTTTATTAAGCTAATTTATAATTTTGCCATTTGGTGACGTTTCCCTTTTTTGGTATGGGAACAAAGGTAGATTGCAACCATTCCTGCGGCATTTCTCCTGTTTCATAAATGTTTTGAATAGCCTGGCTTCCATATCCAAATTCTCTTTCTTAATCATTTTTATACTGTCAGGATCTGACGCTTTCCTGTGATACACTGATTTTATTACTCGTACAATTTCTGATGCTAGTATGCCCCCTTTTGTCTTTGAAGAGTTCTTTTATGTATTCGGTCCGTTCTCTTTTTACATCTTCCTCTTCTATTATCATTTCACCATTTTCATTCCTCAATGCTAGTTTGTTAGTCGATTTATGTATCCCTCCTACTTCTTTAACTTTTTTGCGTATGTTAAAATTATTCAAATTTCTGCTGTAGCTCTTCAATTTCCTTAAAATTAATTTTTGAGCCATTGTTCTTTCGCTTCTCTGCATTTTTTCTCTATTAAAGTTTTTAGGCGAATATGTTTCTGTTGGTTTAATTTAATTTTTGCTTTTCTCCTTTCTTCCATTAAATCTAATATTTCGTTTTTCATCCATCCCTTTTTCTTCTCCCCGTTATCTAGTTTTAGATGTTTATTTGCTACCCCAGTAAATATTGGTTTTAGTTTTTCCCGCGTTTTATTTATTTTCTGACTGCTTGTTATATCTTACACATGTTTTACTTCTTTTTCTTTTTTCTTCTCTAACGCACCTAATATTTTTGTTGAGGTCTCTTGCAATCTCATATTTTATTTGCGGTTCATATAGTGACGTCGTGCTTAATCTTGTTGGTTTCTTAGTTTTTGCAGTTTTTAATTTGACTTGTATTTCTGTTGCCAGCAGGCATGATCGCTCTGCACATCCGCTCCTGGCAGTTTTTTCGTATAGATCCATCCATTCCTAAACCGTTTGTTTAATAGTATATAATTTATCTGGCCCCTATTCAGATTACCAGGTTCGTCCTGAGGTGATTTCTAAGTATACAGATGTCTGCAAGGGAGTCTGATCATCTATTTGTCACCATGAGATTGTGTTTTTGGCAGAACTGGACCAATCTGTCATCTTCCGTCAGCACTAAGCCTGTCGAATTCAAAATAACCACCTTGCACGATGTGGACGTACAGAACTCGCGTGATTATTGTTTTGTTTCTCATTCAGTGGGGCCAGCACCATATGACGGTCGAATGACTACTGACTAGAAAAGGGGTAACTCTGGTTACAACAACCTTTGCCTCGCAGGGCAGTATTACACGATCATAGAAATTTTTTTTGAGCACTGTCTTTTTACTTTATATTACGAAAAATGGTATAATCTGTTGCCGTCAATAATCACATACGATACTTGTAGCGTTTAATTTTTCATCATCATGAAACTCACCGATATACTTTTTAATACGAGCATTTTAAGGAGGCGATTCACGTAAAAACAGAAAAAATTGAAAGATAGTTAAACATATTTTTTTGAATTTCACAACAACCTATATATTTTAAAGGTTTTGAAAAAAAAAAAATCGAATTTAAAACAGAGCTTGCTTCTTTGATTAATTTTGCATGCATTTCAAAGAAAAGCATTGATAGAAATCAGTTGTTTTTTTTTTAACTTTCCCCCCTCCGCGAATTATAATTGGGTTTACTTTTGTACCGACTTCAAAAAGACGAAGTTATGTATTCGTTGATATGTTTATTTTTTGTTTATTCGTGGATAATTTTTGCCCATGTGGACCGATTAATGTTTCTTTTTCATTAGAAAGTGTACTGGTCATTGGTGGTATCATGTGGGCACCGATAAATATCGGTGAACCCAATCTGAATAGTCAACAAATAGTGTGAAAAAAAAGGGGGGATCTTTTGCAAGTAGTTCTTAGTAATATAATAAACATTGACTTAAAGATTATTTATCTGCCATCGAAGCGTAAGTTTGAAAAAAATTAGCTTTTAATATAACCAAGCTAAAATTTAAAATATTATTAATGTTAATTACCGTGGAAATGTAGATTCGAATGAAGAAAATGAATTTGAAGCCACCGCAGCACCATTTATAAGCTTATCACGGATTGAAATCATACGCCTTTACGTTGTGTTGTATAACTTTTAACCATTTGAAATGATTCGATAATTCTTTGCTAATTAGAAATTGTATCGGTGAGTGGTTCCCATATAAATACCGATGGGTATCGGTGAGTATTGACTGAGGAGTCATTAAATTAACCCATACAAAAATGGAGTCTTCTTAGTTTCTTTACTAAAACCAGACTAAGGCAGTCAAACGATTTTTATTAGAATTTAGGAAAAATATGAATACTCAAAATTTTAAAATTAAAGGGGCGGTAAACGCGAGTGACTTACAGTACTCCCAACGTTAGTCTTCCACGCAAATGTAAATTAGAATAAAGAAAAAAGCGCGATTTACAAGCTCATTACGGACAGATTTTATTTTACAGTACAAAAAGTAGCATCAATTTAGGTTGTTCTATCCATATTATCGCTTAAAAATATTTACACTAAAAATTGCAAATAAAATAGTTTGCAAAAAAAATACCGACTTCGACGTGTATTCCAAAAATTGAACAAAAACGCAAAAAAAAAAAACAAAAACTAATTATTTGATAAAAAATAATATATTTTAGAGTAATTCAGAATGATGTATATATATAAGGATGTTATAATTAACATCAATACTTATTAGATTAGCATCAAATTCAAATTGCAACAATAATCAAAAGTCTCATTAAATATTTCTGATACTTTCAGTACTTGACTTATAGAAAATGAGCATTTATGTCGCTATATTCATTAAATTTTTTTTAACTATTGTTCTAATGTTTTAGTGCCAATTCTAATAAGTGTTCATGTTATTTAAGAATAATCATAATATCGTTTTGTATGTTACTTTGAAATGTATTGTTTTTGATCAGTTATTTTTTACTTTTTGGTGAATTTTTATAAATTTTTAGAGTAAATCTTGAACTCGGTATTTTAAAAAAGAAAAACTATTTTTCTAGTGTTATATTTTTGCTTAAAAATTTTTATTTTTTAATTAATAAGAAAATATTCATTTGAAAATCAAAATTTACTTGTTGAAACAGTGAACGAGTTATTTATATTGTTGGTTTATGTATGTATTGTTCAACATTACTCGTTATACTATTTGTTATTGTATGTTTTTGGTTTTAAGGATTATTTTCGATAGTTTCTTCTCAAAATACGATGAAAAAGAGCTTGTATATAGCTTTATGTCTCCGAAGATAAAGCGGTTAGTCAATATACTGCATCGGTATAAACCATCTCAACGTATAATAGAACTTGGACCAAAGGATAGCAGTGAAACTACAATTAACAATGAAGCGAAAGACAAGTGCTCAGAGGGAGCCGATAATGCGATTAGTGGTTTGACTATGAATGATACTTATCTGCATTATAAAAACGAAAAATTAAATCGTTGGCGAAGCAGAAAAAAAGGATTTGCTAAACAGTTCTTTTCATTAAAACCGAAACCTATTGTTAACCAAAATGAATCATTATGTGCAATAATTTTTGTTAAAAATAAACTAATTGCAATGGTTATACATTATCTTTTAGCGGTAAGTACTGGTATTATACGAAATTAATTAATAATCGAAAAGGAATGATTGAGAATTAATCTAAACATAACCGCTAATGATATAGTTTTTAATTATAGAAAAGTGCTCGATGCTATAGTGCAATCAAAAGAATTTGTTAATACTGCCAATCGGTATTACAAATGTACTCGACTAATTTGAAAAACGTTCCTTCTATTTTTACTTTAATTTGGATAATTTTTAATCGTTCATTTATTACTATCATTTCAGTGGGATAATTGAATGAAGCATCTTTTACTGGTTAAGCGAATTTTCTTTTTTTTTCAGTTTTTAATGGAAATGTTTAATATATATATATTACAGGGTGACCTAACCGGGAAAACCGGGAATTTTATATAAAGGGAATAAGCGGCGAATATTGTTGTAAAACCGAGGAAAAAAGTAAAAATAGCCAAACGATAGTTTTGATAAAAAAATTCATTTGATACGAAAAGCGAATGCATTTTTTTTAATGTACTTTACTCAATAATAAATTACGAAGTTCTTTTTTATTTGTATGAAATATGCTGCGGCGGTCGAACATTATCAATAGTAACAGAAAAAGTAAATTCTTCTTTTACAATTTACATCTAAATTTTCAAGTAAAAGACTTTTTATAAGGGCAGGTCGATTTTCATAATGAGTAATATTTATATTTATTGCCAGTACATTTTAGTTAACATTTTAATGAAACGCATAAGAAATTTTCTTATTATGCATTTCAGTTTATTGGGAGGGTTGAACTCTCTCAGTAAAACTTTTGAAGGAGCTTGAGCTAAACCCCTTGAAATTAGCGTGAATGATTGCAAATGTAAATATTAAACGTCAAATAAATTTTATGAGTCAGAACAATTTAAATGGGGAGGGGATAATTTAGCATGTTATAAACCTCATTATTAACATTTGTAGTAATAAAGTAGTGATATATTGCTTCAATGAGTGAACGGTCACTGTAATGGTAAAATATTTAAAATGTGAATAAAACAATTTCAAAAAACTAAAAAATTTAATTTGCAATTTTTTTGTTTCCACTAATATTTTCTTTGTCTTCGCTTCAATTTTTTGAATTTATTATTATATATGTGAAAGAATGTTCGAGTTGTGCAATTCTTTCTCGAGCTACTTAGTTTTAAACAGTATAAGTAATCTGAGAAAAAAAAAAAAAATTAGAAATGTATGCAATTATTTTGTAATTCCTTTCCCCTCTGGTTTTTGTTTTAAAAGTGTAAATTAATGCGGTTTATGTACAAATAAAATACATTAATTTTGTAGAAATATCAGTGTGTGGACTTAAATACTCGTAGATAGAGTTGTGATTTTAGTTTTAATTACTGTATAGGATTTAAAGAAATACGATGACGAAAATTTTTGGTGGCTGTCTCCTCAATTTACTACTGAAAAAACAGCTGATCCAGATAAGGAACCTAAAGAGGCTGAAATGCAGCATCAAAAGTTAGAGGACGTATTAAGAAAGTAATTATAGAAATGTTTCACTTTCAGATGTACTTTAATTTATTGTAATATTAATCTATGATGAATAATTTACTTTAATTACTCTGTTAGCGGTTTCAACATTGAAATTATCGATCAAGAGATAGTACGGAAAGAAGCTGATGTTTGTAGAATATTGTATGATGTTTGTAGAATATTGTATGATGTTTGTCAGCACTAAATTATTTTTCTGCTTTTTTTTTTTTTAATTTCATTTATATTTTTTTTTTTATACATTTTGCAGCATGCTGAAAATATATTATTCATAGTACAGCCGTGAATTATATCAGTAAATTTCAAGAACCGCTGATTTCGGTGATTTTTTGAAGTAAAGTTTTAAACCTACTGACAGAACTTAATATACCATAATATATATTCTATTATTCGATTAAAAATATTATATTTATGAATTATAAAATAAATGAATAACTATAAATAAATGAAATAAATATTTAGTACATTTTTTATAATACAATTTTTTTTTCAAATAATGTGTATTCGTAAAAATTATAAAAAAAGTTTTATTAATTTTTTTTTTTTTTTTTTGGAATATAAAATCATGAAGGCTGCTAAAAAATTGCAAACAAGTTTTTATTAATAATTCCGTATTATTTATTAATTTATTAATTTCTAGTATTTCTGTACATACAATTTTTATTGGAAACAAAATCATAACAGTAAAGTGAAATATTAAAGATTCAATTAAATTAACATTTTATTTTTAAGCCAGAAAAAAGTTACTAAAATATTTGTTTCCATCGGTGTTTATTATAATCTTACGGAATTATCCAGTATTTAGCAAGCCATCTTTTTATGTACATTTTCATGAGGAGATTTTAATTATTAAAATCATTCTTCATTTTAGTTGTTTACACACGCTGAGACAAGCAATGCTTCAATACTAAAAGGAGATATAAATCGAGATACGTTTATAGTTATTATTTTCATATTGTATTGTTTTGTAAACATTTTAATTTGCGATTTTAGATTTCGTACACGAGAGTGCAATGTGCTAATTGGTACACCGATGTTAGAAGAAGGTATCGATTTACCGCGTTGTAACTTGTCAGTTTGCTTCAATGTTCCAAAAACATTTCGGTCATACGTTTACTGCAGGAGTAAAGCAAATCTTCCCAACGCTAATTTTTTTTTGCTTTTCGAATGTAATGAAAAAGAAAATTTCATCACCAGTTTGGCTGAGTATTATCAAATACGAGAGGTTTGTTTTAACTCTTCGCTATTAACCTGTATATAAAAACAAAGCATTTATGTATAAATTAATGGAATTTCGTTTTCTCGTATTATATTAATTGTGTGAAAAAATTGTTCTGACTATACGTGTTTATATTACAAAAACAACAAAATAAATAAATTTAACCTACTAGAATGCGCAGGCGAATGACGGAGACAAAAACAGAACGATGAAGTGAAGGAAACAAAGAGAACCACGGATTGGTAGGAAGACTAGGTTGAAAAGACAGATAAAAAGAATAATTATTAGAGAAAGAGGAAACGTAAATATTCGATACCATAATCTAAGATGGAAACTTTTACACAAAGAAAAGGGATTGGACGATGGGAATTTTTTAAAGAAAAAGTGAGAAGAGGTAGCAACCTGAGCCAAGGAGGCCGCTGCTTCATTACCGAAGATACCCGAATGACTAGGAACCTACAGCAAATCAAATTGAATGGAATGAAGGGAAGAAAGAACGTGGATAAGTGAGCGAATGCGCAGTATGATAAAATCACAGGAATGATCAGGTAGAGGAGACTTAACCATTCTCTTCTGCTTTCCACCCGTTTTCGTTTTTCGTTGGTTGCCTCTCTATATTGTCCTCTCCACTCAAACGAAGAACATGTTTGCGATCTTGATCATGTATTTATTAAGTGTTCATCTTTTTCTACTGAGTGTTGTGCTTTCTACTTCAGTTTGCAGCGACTTGGTCTTCCTACTCCATATTGCGCCTCTTATGTCCTATCTTTTCCCTCTACATAAATTGTTCCTATTATTTGTTCCTTTCTCCTAACAATATCTGACCGTATCAAAATATAATTGACTCCTTCTTTTTCTAATTGTTTCTAGGTAAAGGTCCCCGGTTGCTGAGCCCCTAAAAATTAAAAAAAAAAAAAAAAAAAAAAAAAAAAAAAAAACTAGAATGATATTTAAATGAAAAAAATCCAGAAATAAAATAATATAATCTTCTTTAACGAATTTTACAATAATGTACTAATGCAATGTTTAACTTGGCATTTTTAAAATACAAAATAAAAAATAATAACTTAACAGTTGGACAGTGACGTATTTGTATGTGTAAGTTCACTTCCTCAATTGTGAAACATATAGAAAAATGTATTCGAAATAAATATCGATAAGTATTTTTTTTAAGGATCATCGTAAAGCTATACGGACAGTTACCCGAAGAAAAAAAACATCTAAATCAATAAAATTATAGCGTAATATAATCTAAATTACTAGGTCACTTGGAATTTTCATCCGTATACAAAACAGGAATAACTCTGTATGTAAATACATAACTTAATGGTGACTTTTACTACTGGTTAAGGAAAAAACTTTCTCACTGTATTTATTATTTAGACTCGATGTTAAATTTATTTTTGCCGTGAAAAAACTTTCTATTCATCGGAAATTGCGAGAATGAAATTTAACAGATTATTATTTCAGCATATAAGTTAAACACAAAATCTAAGAAGAGAATGGGCTATCACTGTCTGAATCACTTAAAACCTCTAGCACGAGGTAGTATTAAACATGCAGTGTCGTGCATTGTCTCTGACAAGAAAAAAAGCAAATGGTTTATTATGAAAAAGTTAATAAATTGAACATGTAGCCCTGAACCGATAGTTAAAAATTTATAAGGATTAAAATCGTTTATTCTTAAAAATAGTGTAACGATATAAATAAAAAAAATAGCGACTAATAAACTAAAAACAGAAATGCGAAGAATAATTTATATAATACAAATATTCAAATTCTCAAGATTCGTGTTTATCGTATTAATTAAAATACGTTTTTTTTCCAGTTAATCTCTAATTTTAATTACTTATTATGTGTCAGAAATTAATAAATTAAATTTCCTATATACTCTCCATCTGCGCTGAGCTGAAAATGCTGTTTTTTTTTCTCAATATTAATGTAGGAGTTTTATGTGAAAAATTGCTAAAAGAAAATCATAACTTACTTAGATATAGCGTAGAGAGTATTGCGTTAACTATTCGCGTATCATTTTCATTCATTGTTAAAGCAATAGAGCTGTAATACGGAACAATAAAATACAATATATAATAATCGTTTTTATAGTTCACATATAAATTTATTGACATTCTGATAGTATATGACGAATCAAGACATAATCAGTAGAAATCTTTAATATACAATTTTAAAATACTGTTTATTATTATACGGGATCTACATAACTTGCACTTTGTATGGAGAGTTAATTATAAAATTAGGGAAGGAAAGAAGCTTACAGAAATAGATAGAATAAACTTATATATATATATATATATATATATGTATGTATAATTAGTTTTGAAGAATTTACTCATAGTGTATCTGATAGTGGGCAAAAAAATAATTAGATATGTTTTTATTGTTATTTTTTGAATTAGTACATATAGGGAAATACGCAATTTATGTACAGATTCCGTAAGTAATGATCAAATTCTTATGACAGCTCATTTGTGTATTACAACACGTAATTAATAGTTAAAGAACAGGAACAAAGTCCTTTCGAAACTATCGCATTTGAACAAGTCATTGAAAAACAATACAAAAAGATAAATTTTATGTAATCACTTGAACAGGGTGATAAAGAACGCTACACATGTATCTGCTCTACTTAAAACCATGAAAGTTGCTTCCCTGGAAAACCTTCATCCATAGTGTACATAGAGTGCAACAAATTGGTAGTTTTGCAAGGAGCGAGTTTAAGATTATTTAACAATATCTGCCGTGGAGGAGGGGAGGAATAATCTTAAGTCTAAACAGCATTAAAATAAAACAAAAAAGAACTTAATAAGGAGAATAAAGTACGATGAGAAATATTTTGTAACTTAGTAAGATCTCAAAAGAGTGATGCAGGAGTTCGTCACAATGTGAAATGGTCTAAACCTCTCAGCGGTTAGCGTTGTAATAAAATACGTAACAACTGAATTAGTAATTATTAAACGATTCTGATTTCGTAGAACATTGTTAACGATAGATGTGTCAACTTACGATAAAAGCAAAGTACATAAGATCAAATAATTCAAAAGTCCAGGAGCTGACAAGTTGTTTTATAAAGCGATCCAAAGCTTAACGCAAGAAAGGAAAAACATAGTAATTTTCTTTAATAGCTCATTGAATGCTGGACATATAATATTATCGTGTTTTAAAGATCAATAATGATCCTAAAGACTTTTATTTATATTGATCTATAATATCGTTGCTGTCGTGTATTGGTAAAACATTGAAAAAAAATATTTGAAAGTTTAGAATAAAGTGATGAGTGAATAAAATAGGACTATTATCTAAGTCGCAGTAAATTTTTATAGAAGATTTTACCTTTACTTTAGATTTACAGTTGTGCTTAAGAAACCTCTATGTCATTGCTCTATTATCGCCGATATAAAAGCGGCATAGGATAACGTTGACTATCGTATAAAATTATGCAATAAATATTTGATTATTACAATAATACAACATTAACAGTTTTTGATCAAAGGAAAAAGTATGATTCGAGAATATCGGATAAAGGCTTCCTCCAAGGATATTTTTCAAATCCATTGTTATTTTCTCCCTACATTCTAAAAAGATCTAAAAAAAAGTAAATGGTAAAAATATCACGGAGTTCCAATACGCAGTGAACGCATCCTGCTATAATTTCTTCCATTAACAATAAATTAAATTAATATATTAATATCTAGGATTACTGATTCTCTGATTAAATGAAAACGAAATAACAGTGTAAACTAAACGGGGAATAATTTTCTAATGAAAACGTATTCTGCGTAGAAGATGGAATTCGATAATGTAATTCTGACGGAGTAAAATGAAATGGCGTAAACGACTCTTCTTTATCATTTTTAGAAATCTCCAAAATTATTATTTAATCAGCAGATTATTCCAAAAAGGTGAAGTTACTTGATTTTTGATAAATATATTCGTTTTTTAAAAGAATACTATTTATTTGTTTTTTCATTAGCTGCTTTTAAAAAGATGCAAGAATCAGGTAGAAAGTGAAACAGATGAAAAAAAAGCTGATCAATACAACTACAGTGTGCAGCCATTCAGTATTCCAACTGATAATGATGAACTAACTACCATTAGGTTAAGCGATTCAGTTGGATGCATAAACAGGTATTAAATTAATTAACGGTCGCCGAATCAATGCGTATGTGCAGTTTATGCATGAAGATTTAACATATTGACTACTGATAATTCATGTAACAACGTTTCCTTACTTCAAGTTTCTTATAGAGAATGTTCAAGTAAAAATAAAAACTCACCGCCTCACAACATCAAATATTAAAAGGAAAAAAAGAGACTTAAAGTTTTTACCGATAGTTTATTTATTTAAAATACAGTTAAACAAAAAAGCAAGAGAGGAATTTAGTAAGTATTTATTCCGTTAGACAGTCACGTGTAGTTTTCACAAACGGTATTGTTTAGAAAGGTACCTGTTAATTGAAATTATTCTGATACAGTTTCGATCGCGTTATGCGGTACATTTAACTTATTTAAAATGATTAAGTTTAGTGGAACGCGATTTATGTGAAAACTTTCGGAAATAAAGTTCATTAGAATATTTTTGGTACAATATTACATATATATATATATATGGTAAACAGAATATCATCAGTCGGAAAATATGGAATCATTTTCTGTAAAAAAAGTCGTATATAATGTTTCGGTACGAATTAGCTTGTATTACGCTAATTCGTCAGAAATTGAGGAACGTAACGATAAATCGATATCGAATTAAGGTTAAACCCGTCAAATGGGTAAAACTAGATGAAAAAGAAATGAATAATAGAATTATAAATTCTTACGAAAACCAAACTGTTCTATTCAACCGTACGGTTCGTATATTGGATACAACGGCCATGTTTTATCGGGGAAAGTAATAGGATGTTAAACAACAATTCGTAATTTAAAAATAATTTGTATTTTTTTTGATAGATAATTTGTTCCGTATCTTATTGTCGCTTCCCTCTTATATTTAAAAATATATTTCACGTGATATAAAAATAGTTGCCAATTTTTTTACCTAAAAATTCAGATTATTACTGAAAGAAAAACATGAATTGTTCGCAAAACAAAATATTATTTACATGAAGTAAAAAATAATTCATATTCGTTGATGTGTTAATAATTTTAGATATTGCGCTAAATTACCAAGCGACACGTTTACTAGATTAACGCCACTCTGGAATACAATGACTACCACATTAGATAATGAGATAATGCATATAGCCACACTAAGACTTCCGATCAATTCGCCATTTAAGAAGGAAATCATGGTATATAATTTTAAATTAATTAATAACGGCGCGCTGTACAAGATAAGTTATAGTGTGTTAAAAGCAAGCGAACATTTTTGTATTACACTCTTTTTACTTTTCTGAAAATAAATTGTTCAAATGATGTTTAAAAGTGCACACGAGATTAAAATAATATAAATAAATATATAATTGACCCCAAAATATTCTAATTAATTGTAAATAATTATTCTAAACATTTTTAGATTTCTTTTCGCAATCATAACTTCAAAAATAAAATATAAGCTCTATTTTTTTTTTTACAATCTGATGCGCGTGACTCCGCTTACATAATAACGGTTATCAATGACTATGCCATTCTTAGCTCGAGGGACATTGCATTTTTTACCCGATGATTGTGTCCTGTTATTTTATATAAGATAACAAAGGCTGAATGCTGTGTTGTACCATTGCTAAGATTTTTTAAAATCAAAGACGGAAAGAATGACATGGTATATTGAAAACGATTTTTCTAAAAGAATTTTCGAAGAAAAGTGATTGCGAGTCAAGGAGGCTTGCCCCTTTCCAAGGTCCGAAGGGCTGAATTTTTTAATACACTTTATATTTGCTTTTAAATATCTATAAAAATAATAAAAAAAATGTTATCCGTCAGTAAATATTTAAATTAACGTTTTGCTTTTTAATAGATATAATATTTTTTGCAATGTTTCCTTACAGTTATAGTTGTCGAATCTTCCTTAACATTTCAGGAACGTATGTAGAAGGGTCGCCCTCTTTCGGGCGCAGGCAAGCTCAGACCTTTTTTACAGACTACCTACGGTGATTTTCAGATATCATCCGTTCAACGTTATCATCTGTGTTAGTGAGAAACACGAGTTACCAAATACTGCTATCAGAAATTCTACCCAAAAATATCGTTCTTCGTTAATGATTTAGTTTTTCCGCGTGTATAGCATATTACATATGCATGCATGTATATAATCACAAAGCACATATTTTACATAATTTTATTGGGTTATTCACTTTTTTAAAATATTTTCTATTTTTTTGAAGTAACGACTTCAGTATGAAATACAAATAAACAGACTTTTACAATGTAAATTTAAGAGTTCTGTTAGCTATAGTGATACAAAACGAACGAAGATGATTAATATTAATAATCGGTTCTTTTCATTTTTTTTTTTTTTTTTTGTTAATGTATAGTCAGCCGTATTTAAAAAATTACAAACTATGAAATCTACGTCATTTAAAGTGTAACATAACTGGATTGAATTTGCTCTAATACATATTCGTTATATTGTCTTTCTTTTTCATTCGTATCTAGCAATCATCTATGATTTTAATTGAATTCCTTGACGAATCTAACTGGGTTTCAAAAAATTTTGGGAAAAGACAAACAAAGGTGCAAAAATTTTTAACTACTTCATTTCCAATTCAAATAAACAAAATTTATGAATCCCGCCGGTATTTAATTTTTAAAAAACTTGATTTCTATAATTTTTTTATTATATTGTTACGGTTTATTAAAAAACAAAAGGCGATACAACCTGATATGATAGAAATGGTTTTACACTGAAAAATGATTTTTAATCACTTTATTTCCTTACCTGATTTACCAAATTAAATTAACTTCTTTAACAATGCAGGTGTAATTAGAGGTTGTAGTTAAAACGTCGGAACATATGAAATAAAAGACGTAATTAATCTCGACTACCGCTTGGTTTTTTAATCTTGAACCCTATTAATGATTTTTACATATTTCTTGTTTTATAAAAATGATTTACTTTTTTATTTCCTATTATAAGATGAACTGTTAAGATGAAATAATTTTATAAATAAAACTAATATTAATAATATCGCTTGTTTTCACGCATCTGGTTGTTATATTGTTTTTATGATTTTCTTAAAAAATTGAATTTAGAAATTTTTTTTTTTTTTAATAACTAGGTTTTTTTTCCGGTGACGAAGCCTGTCGGGTCTACAGATTTTTTATTTAAATAAGATAGAAAAAAAAAACTGTCTCCAAAATTTTTTTACTGATAACATTTAAGATCATCCAAAGCTGCCAAACAAAAAAAAAAAAAAAAAAAAAAAAAAAAAGAAAATCGATTAATAAACAAAGGAGAAAAAGGTACTGAACAGTTTTGTCCTTGGCGATTTATATACGCAAGAAGATTATCGATTTTTTTTTTTTTTTTAATAGAATTTTCCGCAGTGCATTTATCGGGAATATTGAAACAAATTCAAGGTTTGAAAGCTTCTTCTTTACTGTCTCTATTACAATTTATACGAAAATAAGATAATCAGTCTAGTGCTTTAAAAATCGATAATTTTCTTAAACAAATTTAAAAGAAAAAAAAAAAAGAGGTCAGCCAGACAGGATGTTTCATATACTGAACATTCCGTGTGATGATTTAAAGATTACTATAATTTACATTTACATGATACTAAATTCAAAACAAAGATATTTAATTTTTAATTTGCAACACCGTATATATTTCTCGCCCTGTATTAACATAAATGTATTTATTTATGCGTTTAAAAATTTTTTAGCCTTTGTTTGTCTTTTTCGATATCTTTTTGAAACCTACGTAGATTCGTCAAAGAATTAAGTATATAGAAACTTCAGTGAACGAATCCTCAAATAAACTTGCTAGATACCAAAGGAAAAAAAGGATAATATAACGAATATGTATTAGAAGCAAATCCAATCCAGTTTTAAATGACGTAGATTTCATAGTTTGTAATTTTTTAAGTACGGCTGAGACTATACATTAACAAAAAAAAAAAAAATGAAAAGAATCGATAATGCATTTGACCGATTATTAATATTAATCATCTTCGTCTCCGTTTTGTATCACTATAGCTAACAGAACTCTTAAATTTACATTGTAAAAGTCTGTTTATTTGTATTTCATACTGAAGTCGTTACTTCAAAAAAATAGAAAATATTTTAAAAAAGTGAATAACCCAATAAAATTATGTAAAATATGTGCTTTGTGATTATATACATGCATGCATATGTAATATGCTATACACGCGGAAAAACTAAATCATTAACGAAGAACGATATTTTTGGGTAGAATTTCTGATAGCAGTATTTGGTAACTCGTGTTTCTCACTAACACAGATGATAACGTTGAACGGATGATATCTGAAAATCACCGTAGGTAGTCTGTAAAAAAGGTCTGAGTTCGCCTGCGCCCGAAAGAGCGGTCCCCATATAGAACGTGCTTAATATTATTTGAAGAAAATTCTTAACACCACTTTTACAATATTCGTAACACTAACACATTTATTACTGCATAAGCATTTTTGGAACAAAAATTAAACTCTTTTTCCGTTCAGCCGTTCAAAAGAATGAAAAAATATTAAAAATATTTTAACTGAATTTTGTCTTTTTTTTTTTTTTAAATTTTAACGACTTTAAACGTATAAAATAACATTCCGCCGGTGTCGTGTAAAATAAATTTCAATTGTTAGTTCTTTTACTGTACATGATTAATTTTATTACAACTATGAAATTTTTAGAAGCAGGTGTTATGATTAGAAATATGAATTGGACATAAGTTTAGCTAAGAACATTACGCATTAGGTATCGTGGTCGCAAGTAAAAAAAAAAAAAAAAACTGCTGCAGCATCATTTTTAATTATCAAATTATTGAACAATTTTTTTATTTTAGAACATAAAAATTAAATAATTGATGTAGGCGCATTAATATATCGTTTTTTTTTTTTTTTATTATCTTCTACTATAAAGGGTCATCCGATGCCGACAAAGCTTTTATCAAAGAGAGTAGCTGCATTAGAAATGTGTCGACTTTTACACGAATTCGGTGAACTAGATAATAACATGCAACCAATTGGCAAGGAAAATTTCCATTTATTTTTTGCTCCGGATGAGATACCACCCGAAAACATCGATCAAATGAATCAGTTAGAACCGAATGAACCAAGACCTGGTACCAATAAGCGCAAACAGTATTACCAAAAACGAGTAATTATTGACCATTTTCTAATTTAAATATAATTGCCTAAATTATCACTTATGAGCAGACTAATTCGACACTTTTTTTTTTCATCTTGTTTTTTTTTTTTTTTTTTTGTTTTTTGGAGCAATTAACGTAGCCATGAATAACAGGAAAAGCGAAATGTGGTGGTTTACATTTTGAATATAAAAAATGTTTTTTCCTGCAAAAATTTTTACAGGTAGTGTGCCAAATGCTTTTAAAAATAAATTTAAACCATTATGTAATTCTATCTGATGGTATTTTATTTTCCGTATCAACTAATTCTGAAGTATTCCCGTCATAACAGGGATTATAAATTTGTAGAAAACAAGTATGAGAGTGAGGAAAAATGAATTAAAATTAACTAAAACAGCAGCGGGCATATCTTAGTAAAAATTGAAGTTTAGTGATTTATTTTAATTTATTTAAAATACAATTTTAATTTTTACTTTGATCATTTTACCAATTATTGCATTTCCGTGTGGTTTTGTAGGTAGCATCTTGCTTCACAAATTCTTGTCCTTTACCAAAAAGGAAACTTTACTTTTATAATATAGAAATGACGTTGTCGTGTCCAATTCCGGAAGAGCAAAATATTCGAGGAAGAAGGATATATCCTCCTGAGGAATCGCCCATGTCGTTTGGTATTTTATTAAGGAATCCGATACCAAAGGTTCGTATGTTTTTTTTGTTCCTATTTTCGTTTTCATAGACCGTTATTTACTACATTCTCAGAATTCTGTTTAATCCTTTGCGAAACAATAAAAATAATTATAATTTTCACTGTTATTTTTAGTATGTTTTTTCTGTTTCAGATATGCTCTTTTCCAATATTTACAAGATGCGGCGAAGTGATTGTGAGTTTAAAATTATCTAACGACAATTTAATGCTGTCTGAAGACGAATTGAAACTATTGGAAAATTTTCTGCTTTATACGTTCACAAAAGTATTACGTTTGCAAAAATATTACATGAAATTCGATACGGTTTTTGGAAAAGGACTGTACTTTGTTGTTCCTACTTTAAGGGGTAAATTTGAAATATTAAGATATTTACAAAAGAAACGCATTTTTTATTCAGTGTAAAATTTTTTATCAATTTAATAAAAATATCGTTTGCGAATAATTACCATTAATAATACCGTTCGGTTGTTTGCTTCAGTTTCAGATACAAAGGTTATCATTGACTGGGACTTTGTCAATGAAATAAATCGTAGAAAGGACGATAATTTAACTTTTATACCGGATGATGTTAGAGAACACTTTGTATTTAAACGAGAATTGTATTCGGATGCTGTTGTGATGCCGTGGTACCGAAATCAAAATTTGCCTCAGGTAACCCCGGTTACTTAGCTATGGAATATATTAAAAATTTGCGATGCATTTCTGACAGTTATTGTAGTAATAGAAAAAAATCAGAAATTTTTTCTTTTATAATTGTTTTGTTGATAAATCTTAAAAAACCTATATCCATGCTTTTTGTAGGCTTTTCGACGGTGACATTAAGCTGTCGTGTAAATTTTTTTTGATAGTTAATTCGCATGGAAGAACCAGTCTAGTGAACCGGATAATTTATGTTAATAAAAAATTCGAGAACAAAATCTGTTATCGCTAGCTTTTAAAATTAGCAAGTCGTCTAGATTATAATCGGAAGTGGTTGTACAGGTTTATTGATATTCATCGAACTTCGGGTTTGTTTGTTTTGCAGTTCTTTTATGTAGCCGAAATTTGTTCAAATTTAACGCCTAAATCGAAGTTTCCCGGTGAAGAATACAAATCCTTCGAGGAATATTATTATCGCAAGTATCAGCTGGAAATACATGACTTAAATCAACCACTGTTGGATGTTGATCACACGTCCGCTAGATTGAACTTTCTCACTCCAAGGTAAAATTAACTCTCGTAATTTACATAGTAATTCAGAATGCGGAGTAAATATTAAATGTACTTTATCACTTAGTCAAAAAACGCGCAGATCGCAATAAAAATATTTGTGGTTCACGAAGTTGTGAAAGTTATTATTAAGTTGCGTAAAAAAAAAAAAAACATCCGTTTCGAAAACGGTAAAATTTATTAAAATAATGTAAGAAAAACTATCAGAAGTATTTTTAACATTAAATTTTTAATTAGGACAATAAAAGAAATATAAAAAAAAAACAACTTTATAAATGACTTTAAAAGAAGAACAAGTATGCAGCAATAAAAAATTTGTTGCTTGGCTTGATTTTTTTTTATTCTGAATTAGAATAAAAGCTGTAGAAAAAAATAAAAACAAATTCGAGTTCTCATTTCTTGGAATAGGAAAAAATGACGAACTTGCTCGAAGACTAATAAAAATGCATCTTTAAGAAGTTACTAAACGAGTACTTTGTAAAGAGAGATTCAAATTGATTAAATTATTTTTTTCCAATTAAGTAAAAAAATAAATAAATAAAAATATAAAACAAATCTCTTTTCTATGTAAACCATGTAGTTGTTGCAATGACATTCGCAAAATGATTGTTGATTTAATTTTTACTTTAATTTTAGAATATTTTTTACTTAATAATCAACGGATAATCTATGTATTACCGCTGAGATTTTGTTTCTCAACAGTTTTACATTCTCTTTCATAAGAGCGTGTACGGCGAAACTTTGTCCTTGAAACCGTTAAAGGGGAAATTCAAGTCTGGGAGCAGGTACCAATACCCTTCCCCCTCAGATGCTTTATACGAAATGTCTCAGTTGTCGTTTGGTCATATAAAAACATATTTCACCATGTCTGCCGCGTACGCATCACGCTACGAAGCCGTGTTTCTGTGTTTACATCGAAAAGGACCGACATCGATGACCTACCACCGGATCGTGGCTCTGTACAAAAAATAATGGAAAAGGAGGACAAAATGATTTTACAGGTGTTTGAGAAAAATCCTTGTTTAAATTTCGGCGGGGGGTGGGTGGGGGGGGAAGACAAATTTTGCGTAAAAAGGTTCCGAATGTGTCATGTGCCACTATAAGAAGACGTAATAACCTGTTTCACGTTTATACGCTATAAAAAGAAAGGACATTACCCGTAATTATTATGTTTATTGCAGTGAAAAAAGCATAATAGTAGTTTTTTCCTTTTTTGCTTTCTATTGCGATGCAGTTTTAAAATTTGATCGGAAAGTCGTAATTTGTTTGCTGAAGCTCAGTTCAAAAAAAATTCATTACGTTAGATTTCCATGCCTAGTTTACACTGACTTTACTGTAAATACTATGTATAAATTGAAACCATTACTACAAAGTGCATCTTCATACTGCAATTTTTTTAATTTTTAAAATCGTTAATATGAAATAATGTTACAGTAATGTCAAGAGCGAATCCAGAGAGACATTTTGTGGAGAGAAATTACGTAATATCTTATACGGTAATCAGTAGATTTGAGGAATACCTTGTTTCATAAAGAAAATCAAATAGCGACTGCTCTTTAGAAATTTAAAAATGTTTTAAAAATACATAATCATTTTAATTTAATTAAAATTTTGTTTTATTTTCAGATGAAAAATAAAACGAAATTATAAAATCGTAGCTAAAATGGTAGTTTAGAATTTGAATAGTAAATTACTAGAAAGAATAGAATGATATAAGTATTTTGATTAGACTTTATTTCTTTTTTATTTTTGTTATTAATCCGATCCGAATTTTTTGTCCTTGAGCAAGGAAAAAAAATACATACATTTCGTATTGAACTATTTTCATTTACATTGCAAAATAAAAAAGACGCAAGATCGACGACAGTTGTATTTAAAACAGAATAAAAACGGAACATCAATAGTTTTACTAGGGAAAACGGTATTAAATATTAGTTATAATTAAATCCATAACTAGTAACATTTATACAAATCTTTTATAATATAAATTACACGTTTCTCTGTTGTAACAAATTTCTTCACGGAGATTTTGGTTCTTTGTGGCGGAAAATGTCGTCTCCTATTTCTCTCCCTGTGGATCCGCCACTGGTAATGTACATTCGTGTTTTTATGCTGATGTGTTTAAATTGATGGTTTACCTTTTACTCAGACTTTTTCATCCGGCTCAACACACAAGCAAGACATAAAAGTAAAAATATTTCTTACCTATTCTATACGTCTGTGGAAGCAACCCAATGTTGAAATGATATTAAATATCGTGTTTTCTTTTGTGGTTTATTCAAAAATACGCGTGAATAATTTATATCAGAAAAGGTTGAAGCTAAAGATAGTTTTTACTTTTTACATTTTATGCCCTTTTATGCTGTTTCTCCTTCTCCTTAAAACGTTGCTTCCAGCCAAAATTTTACAACCATTATCGTTTTTTGCATTTTAATATCTATAAAACGACGCGCTACCTGTGAAACAGAATATAAAAATTTTATGTTTATAACGTATTATTCGATTACAGTTGGTTATTCTCAAAACCGATAATTTATTATTTCAATTTAATTTTTTTCGTCTTTTCTTTACATGTTATACTTAAATGGTTTAAAAAAATTAAGTTTCCATTGCATTTAAGTTTCGTACAGAAGGAAAGGTAAAACCGGGGGTTTCTTTTTTACTGGTCGAAGTTGAAAATTAAATATACTTTTTCTTAGAGCGTGACTTAAAAATTATCCTGTTTTGATTTATTACCTAATAAAAAAATAAAAAACATTCTTCAACCTCGATTTTCAGATTTAAAACATAAACTCGTGTTTTTTTTTTTTCGTTTTCTTTTGCCTACCTATTAAAGATAATTTCTTGAATAGTTTTTAACAACAATATGTGCAGTGTATGAACAAAATCGTAATAGTTACAAACCTTCAAATGCTACGGATTTTCATTTATAAAAGTAGTCATAAAAATTTCAATAAAATGTACTAGTTGTAGAGTAGTTTAAACGTTTTACGTAATATAACACCGGTACTGCTTTTAAAGGTATGTGAATAGAAAAGGAGTAGCTTTGCCAACTTGTAGTGAAGCAACGAAAAAAGCGAGAAGGGAAAATCTGGAACAAAAACAAATATTGGTTCCGGAACTGTGTACAATACATCCATTTCCAGCTTCGTTATGGCGAAAAGCTGTATGCCTGCCTTGCATATTGTACAGAATTAATTCGTTACTCTTGGCTGAAGAAATCAGATATATGGTTTCGATAGAAATTGATCTCGGAATACGAATTATACCTGAAGGTAAAATAATTTTTTTTTTTTAAATACTATAATAATATAGTTCGCATTGAAACGTCGGTAGAATAAACCTTATTATTACGCTGGGAAATTGAGACGGTCGAAAAAGTTAGTTTTTGTTTATAATTATACATTAAAGTGTACGCACACACACACACACACACACATATATATATATATATAATATACACATATAAAAATAAATATATACACTTATATATATATATATATATATATATTGTATATATTTATATATTACTTTTATTTTTTATTGCTAATTCTCTTTTTTTATTTTTTTAGTATGTAAATTTTACGCGCCAATAGTAATTGAGCTAAAACACAATTTAGTCGTTTATCAAGATCTTGAATTACTATATAATTGTCTGCTACAATAACAAATCTTATTGTTTAATCTTCTTTAGTTCTGCCTTTAGTACGATATAACTAAATCCGGACTACCTAGATGTTTCTGGTTGTCTATAATTCCAAAAATTGTATCATTCCTTCATCAGTGAATTCATCCTGACTGCGTTAAATATACGAAAAGATCCATTCGCCTTTCTGGAGTTCACCACAGTCGAACTAATCATCTTCTGGAGTTTGAAATTTACCTAGTTTGCGCTTCGTTCTAGCTATGTACTTTGTTTTCCTATAAAATGTAATTTGGATAGCTGTTTTTTAAAAATGTAATGCAAATTTGAAACTTTGTAGTGTAATCCTCTCTTAAGCACATCCACTATTTCGAAAAAATTGCGGCAAGATTTTAGGTCGCTTTTTCTGACCCTTTATGTTTGTGCAGCAGGTGTAAGTTATCATCAGCAAACTTTAGTTTTCCTTTTTTTGCTGATTCTCTTCTTCTGATGTTATTGGCGTCGCTCGGCTGAAAAAATAAAATTTTCTTATCGGTGACTTTAAGCATTCAATGAGATTATAATTAGTTTTTTTTTTTAGCGTAAATAGAATAATTTTAAATCGAGCATTCATAAAAACAGGAATTAAGCGCTAAAAATTATGTTTTGAGCATATGTAATCCTTCTAGTTTGTTACGTTTTCGAACGATTATTATTTTTTCATTTTTACAATTTTGCAATAAATTTTGAATATGAGAGAACTGTCAAGTATGAACCAGATATTTAGGGTTGTCTGCGAGTTACTTTTTCTAGTCTAAATCTGACTTTAGCTGTTTGGCCTCTCGGTTGAATGAACGCATATTTTCCGTATTTTTTTATTTTATTCAGTCCGTTCTCAATTACTTCTAAGGTCTATGCTAGGCTGCCACTGCATGACGATCAATAAATATGTAGTGTCTGGTACGTATCTCAATTCACTTTGGCGTAAATGTTAAATAAAGTTGGAGCGAGAACACTTTCTGAGGTAGTAACGTAGAATTCATTTCCAAGGTGTTGCCGTTTTGTTGAGAAAGATTATTTGTAAAAGTGAAATATCATTTTTGCAATTACGCGTTAAGATTTATCTGGTGTTGTTTAGAAACTGTATACTTATTCATAAAGTGAAAAAATCTTTATATATGTCTACGTGTGCGCGTTTATTTGTAACATCTTAGGTTAGTTTATCGATCGATTACATGTTAATATCATTCATAAAAACAGTTGAATTCATGTAATGCAATATTTTATTTCGTTCGAATTTATTAAACTACTCCGCGTGCCGTTTTTTACAGTATGAACGTTGTCTATGAGAACCGATAATTATTTCACTTTTTTCTTTAATCAATACCTTTTAATGTTCCAAAGTACTTCATTTTTTCCAATTATTTTACTTTTTCGTATTATTGAAGATGAAATCGCTGTTTCTTTGTTGGTTTTGTGAAAATTAAAAAAAAAAGTTAAACTTCTGTTACATTCGTTTTTTATTATCATTAGCAAAAAGTACAATCTCACGAGAAAGAACATGATAATTTAATGTTATAATCCGATATCATCGCTTTCCATTCCATTCTATAGTCACGCAGCCTTTGAATGATTTGCCTATTCCGCTACCCAATAATGCGCAATCAATGTGGTGACGTCCAATCTCTTTAATTTTTTCCTCTAATTCGCACTACGTCAGAAGAATTTCTAATCTTCCTCGGTAAATCTTTTATTTCTGATAATATTTATTAATTAAATCCTACAGAGCATCACCGGAATAACTTCAGACATCTTCAACACCATATCTCCAACACTTTGTCTTTATTTATTGTTCTGCGCTTTTAGTATCATACAGGAATGTAGGAAAACGTAGGAATTGCTCTTTTAATTGTTTTACGTACTGCCAAATCGAATGGTACTTTAAATATCTTATTACTTGGATTTTTTGTCGAATCTAAATGAAGTAACCCTTTTTATTTGTCATAATTAAGCTCTACAAGATTAATTTATTTGTTACTTGTCGATTTCTGGTATGACGAAAAAATCACGCTATTTTCGTCAAAATTTAGTAGATGATTTTTTTATATGTTGTACTATTCGACTTCAAGTATCGTGATTGCCTGTTTGCACGTACTTGTTGTACATAAGACAGCATTCTGTGTGTAACGCAGATATACGTAAAACTACATTTGAAACTGACCGGAATTATTTGATTTATCGTTTTATAGTAATGCAGTCCCACGTATGAATGTCTATACATCCTTATCTACATGCATGTAATGGCACGCTGGTGGTATGACATTGCCCCTCGTGTGATTATTAGCTGATTATTTATTTTAATCATTTTTATTCGTCCCGCTACTTTTCGAACTCATGACCCGGATGTTGTGGTGCAACTATTTTAGGCGTTCGGCTATCGCGATGAATTATGATTAGAGACTATCAAATTGTGCCGAATATAATTGCATAATTACATAGGAAACAATTTAACTCTTCTGGTATTGCGCTTTGCTTTTATACGTGCTATGGCATTAGGCCGCGTAGCATGATTCTAAATTTTGATTTTGTTTATTATCTTTCGACTTATTTTCTTACAAGGAGACGTCACGACGTTGGGGTCACCAATTTTGATGAAATTTTGCAGATCGGTGGGATACTATAAGTATATGAATTGTGTAAAATATTGGAATCTACCTTTTTGATTTATGCGAGAAATTTAAATTTTTAAAAAATGATACATAACGGATGTTACGGATAGTTGTTTCGGTAGAAATATGCAATATATTCCAGATTATGTTTATTTGCCTCGTGTATTTCTTCCGATTATTATAAAATAAAGTATATTAAATATAAAAATTACCACAAAACAATAAAGCAATGAAAAAAAATATTTTAAATTTAATAAAATATAAATGTGTCATTTATTACATTTATATATTATAAAAACACAAAATTACCCTAGTTGTATTTTGTGTGGTATGGTGACGAAAGTAACGGTAATTACTGCACATGGATAACAAAATGCCCCTAGCGTCATTTATTTTTTTTCAATTTTACACTTTTATTGTTAAATCTTATCTAATTACTTTAATGGGTATATATATACATATATACATATTTTTTTATTTATTTTATTTATATATATTAATTACAACGTAATTCTTAGCCGGCACTCATTAGAAAAAATGTCCCAATTTTATGTAACGTTTGTTATATTTTAATTTTTACCGACTTCCAAAAAAAAGGAGGTGTTATACGTTCGTCGCGTATGTTTTTTTTTGTTTTTTTTTTTTTTTTTTAATGTTTGTTCGTGCACAACTCATATTTATATACACTGATTTTACCGATTCTCTTTGTCCATTAGAAAGAGAATTATTTAACTTCGGTACCATGTGAGTAATGATGAAAATCGGTGAACATAAATTGAGTAGCTTCAAACTTTTCTACACCTGTTGTCTTCGAACCAAAAGACGTATCAAGTATAAATTTGGCAAATTCTTCGCTATTCTACAGTTTGTCATTCCGTTTTCTTTTCCGCAATTCACGTTTGCGTTCGGTGGTGGTTTTAGTTTTTTTAAACATAATGAATACACGTCTTATTACTGTCTAGGTTGATGAATAAGAAGTTCCACCATAGGGAGAAGCATGTAAAGACTATAATGCTAATTTAATAATACCATGGAAACGAAAAAAAAGTATTATTTATATGTTTCGGTAATTTAATAAAATTTATGATATAAATTATTGGTTGTATTTTTTTTTTTTTTTTTTTTTTGTTATATAAAATTGGGACATTTTTTCGTTATAAAATCTAATGGGGGCCGACCTAAGAATTACGTTGTAAATTTTGATCATTTCATACAAATTATAGAAGAGAAAGAGACAGAAATCTAAGCAAGAGGGGCCAGGAGGCATAGCCCCTTGCGAGGCTAAAATAGACGAGTTTTTGTATATATGCGGAGAGACAAATGTAATATCTGTTTTAATAGTAATTATATTAATTTATAAGTAACATAAAATAGGAGTAAATACCTGTACTCTCATTTTATTATTAATAAATTCGTTGCGTATAAAATATGTTCATAGTTTATAGAAATGTAAGTAATTAATAAAGAATTAATTTTTATTATATTTACCTGGTTTTACGTATAAATAATTAAAATAATTACATAATAAGAATTAATAATAAAAAAATGTAAAATGAAGAAGAGTTTTAATGGCGCTGATGGAGAATTTGAATCCACTTAGGTCTGTTATCAATGTTACAGTAATTACCGTCATTTTCATCACTGCACCGCATGGAACAAACTATAGTAGTTGTGTTTTAGTTTTGTTTTTATAGTATATAGATATAATTAATTGCGCATTAAATTTTTAATAAATTTAAAATTATTTTTTTTTAGGTTACTTTATTATTTTTTAGTAATTTATTTATTTAATGAACTTCATTTCAGTATAATCGGTCTTCCGAATCATTTATACAAACTAAATGAACATAATCCTTCATTTATTTTCGTATTTTTGTATAACGGCTATCCATAACGGCCGTTATATTATAGAGCTTCTAAAAATTTAAATTTCTCGCGTAAATGTTTTACATGATCCGTATCCTTATTATCTCTTATCGATCTGCAAAATTTTATCAAACCGATGACTATAACATCGTGACATCTCCGTGTTAAGGATTCTTCTTCAAATTATTTTTAATTGTCTTCCCGGTTTCTTGTTGTTAGCCCTGGTGCATTCGAGTGACTGCGTGTAAATTTAAATTCTTTAGTTTTTTCCCTGCTTTTTTGAATTTTTGTTTACCATTCAAAAGTCGTTGTTAAGTCATTACAAGTGCTGCGTGTTTTAAATCTTTTTTTTTTTTCTAAAGTATTAATAGGTATCCTGTACGGGCTGTGTGTTTTAGCGGAAATCTTGTATCGTGGCCATTTTTTTATATATTCCTATTTCGATCGATACCGATTTATTTTAGAACTGATGAAGTATTATATGTATTGTCTCGATAATAAATCATTTAATTCAGTGTAGGCCTTATTTCCCACGTTTCAAATTATAAGTTCGAATGTTTCCTCGCTTGTTCCTTTTTCTTTTTTTTTTCTTATTAACTTTTTTTGCATTTTTCTGCTTGATCGTAGTTATCCTTTAGTACTGTCATTTTCTCTGTCTCTTAAAAATTCCTTAAGTTTATAAGTTTCCTCTGCATACGCTATTTATCCTTTTAGCTTTGAGATGATTCTTTCGCTTTTTTTCTCATTCGAATAGTTCCCTTTATGTTCTAACTTGCTGAACTCTGTTAATTAGTTTTTATCAAAATTACACCGCAAGAAATTTTATTTTCAAAAAAATATCATGATCCCGAAATCGTTTAATCGATTTTTTTTTTAAAAAATTAGCCAGTAAGAATAATGTTAGGATGATGACAACATGCATTTTCCTAAAGCGCTAATCAACTTAAATTTGTACACCGTTTGTAGCACTAACAACACGGTCGAGCGGATATCATTAATAAACACGACATTTTTCGACTTTATCTAATTAAGGGAAAGTACATATTTCTCGAAAATATTTAAAAAATTCTCCGGCATATCGATTTTTACCTTTTAGTATTAGTTCGTTATGTTCTTGTTTTTCTAAAAGTCGGTTAACTAGTATGACGATGATGTGTATTAAAAATGAAATAAAGCTCGAAATAAAACTGAACTGCGACCGCCGAATGATATTAAATCTAAGAGATATTTATATTCCGTTAAAAAGTCATTAGGCACGTGTATGCCATTTCAGATTTCTGTTGGGATACATTAAATTTCGGTTGGACATTAGCGGATGTGATTAAAAGAACTGCGGAATTAAGAGAAAGTAAAGCTTTAAAGGAGTCGGGGAAGCAGCCTTTAAAGATAATGGAGTTAAATAACGAAGAAGAAAAATTCGATGCTGCTACGGATGAGCCTACAGAAGAAAATAAAGTGGAAGACAAAAAATTATCCGAAGAAAAAAACAAAGAAACGAAGAATGGAAATGACGAATCGTCAGTGAATAATGAAAATGACGAACCTCTGTTAGAAATTGGTACTTGGTCAAATGACATGGCGTCCGATATTCACGATTACTCGCCAGAATTTGAAACTAATTTTGCACATACTTTTACGACGGTAACGTAACTCTACACTATTCTTTAAGTAAATTTTGATTGGTTTGAATTAAATTAACTCAGAGAAGCTGGAGAAAGTGTTTTAAGTTTCCAATCGTGAAAATAAATCATTCCACTACTAACTAAAGTCCTTAATTTATTACTTCCATTATTTTAGCTGTATTATTGTTATGATCATTTAAGTCGTTTGCGTGCGATTTATAATTTTAATTTAATTCTGCGTTCATTTTCAAATGCAGAGTATTTGTTATATGTGTCTTTTCCTTATATTTTTTAAACGTAGACATATTTTTTATGGTTTGCCAATGGATTAAGTAACCCCGATATAAGAAGTAATGTTGCCATTGAGGAAATGAAATAATGTTCAGTTGCAATTATTATGAAGGATATTAGAAACTTTTAAAATTTCTATAAAACTGTAAATAATTTTATAGAATTATGTTAACTCTACTCGTGAATGGTGATTATTGTGGTTTAAAAACTGAAAACCTCAGCCGAAAACTAGAAACGTAAAATGAACGATTTAATCTGTTTACTTTTAAGTTAATCACCTTCGCTTGCAACGTTTTCGGAAATATATTTTAAATTCAAAACACAAATCGATCATTTTAAAATGTCTTCAACGTGTTTTTACAGCTTTTCTAATAAACTATAACGCGTTAAATGTTTCATATAAATATCCAAATATCGGTAACGAAATTATTCAATTTTTTCTCTTAAAGCAACCGGCGGTCTACTGTAATTTGTTTGCGTGATAAAAACTGGTTTTCTATAGATGCTTTGAAATAGGCGTTTTGAAATTCCTTCCCCGAATGTTATAATTTATGAATAGCCTCATAGAGCCGTAAGATATAACAACCAATGATAAAATTATTTGCGTTAAAAGTAATGTTAGTGTATATTTAATTTAGTTCCGGAAATTCATAATATTCATAAAAATAATTAGATTTAAAGACTAAAAAAGTTGTATTGTTTAATAGCGGAATTACTTAATTTTTTGTCAATAAAAAATTATTTCTCTAAAACCGGAAGCTGTCAACTGTGCGATTATGGTACAAGTAGCTAAATTGAAATGGTACGAAGACGCTAAAATCTTAAGAAATAATTGTCGGCACTCAAGTATGCGAGTATTATAAAAAGTGTTTTTGAACTGCGATAACCTAAAAGTGAAAATACATGGTAGTGAAATGGTTTATATACAAGCACAAATTGATCAGTGATTAGTTTTTTGAATGATTCAAGATAAAAACGTATGCTAAAAAGCAACAAACCACTAGTTTCAACCGTATAATAGACTAATTTGGTTGAAAAATGCAAACACGTGTTGTAGGATTCAGCACGAGCTAAAAATAAATTAAAGATATACAATGGAAAAAAAAAAACAACAACAAAAAAAACAATTGCATTTTTTTTTTTTATATTAAATGAATACATTCTCTTTGAAATAATAAATGACTGTGCGAAAATACATTACTTAACTTATTTAGGAATGTTTATTATCCTTTTACTCTTTTCACAATGTATTATACATATATTAATAACATTAATTAAAACTGACCGTCGAAAGCGTTTTGTTTTTTGGATATTTATATAGAATATATGAATTGCAAGAGTACGTTTTGAAATTTTTTAGACGGTAAAGAAGTACATTTCATGTTCTAGTAATTTTTTTCTAACCGGATTTTGTTGTAGCCGGTTAATAATTCTCGGCGTGATGATTTTCTAAATGTACCGGAACATTCGGTGATGGAGTTTTCGGTTCCATAAAATACTATGAAAATCGATGGAATCGCGCATTCACTAATTTTCATTTAACTTTTTCAGATAAGATATGGTTCACCGACGCGGTGGATGGATCAAAATGATGAAGATGATGATTTGGATTCATTCGGCGATTGCAGCGAATACTCTAACGACAGTACTGAAAATCCTTCCGGAATTAGAATCGAATTTAAAAATGATTTTCTTGCCGAAGCTTTAGACGAAATAGAAGATTGTACGGAATTGGATAATTTAAATCAAATCCCAGCTATTACTTGGAATTGGGATAATAAGTCGGATATAGATGTTCGTAAATATGCATTTACCATTCGTTTACTATTTCATTACATGTGTTTTCATGTGCTTCGTCGATTTACTTTGTCCATTATCTTTAACTCCAAAAAACAAAAAGAGAAAAAAAAACCTACACTGAAGTATACTTTGAATAACCATTTACCTTACTTTTTTCGGTAATAACCACGTCACAATTTATTTTCGTTAACGTTTCAAATAGCAATGCTCTATTCATCATCAGAGCCAGACACACAATGAATCAAACACGGAAGGAAAACACAGCCCTTAAATAGATACGCCAACAATCACAGCTGACTAACTTCTGATTGGCTAATAGCACTTCCATTTTTTATTTGACCCCGATAACAGTCTTCCAATTTGAATTGATTTTTACACCGTCGTGTCTATTACAATTTTTATATTTTTCGATTTCAATAGTCTCTCTCTAATTAAACGGTTACATAACAATAGCCACGAAAGTTTAAAATCATTTTTATACTTTGAATACTTTCTTATTTTTGTAAGCGAAATTTTTTAGTTGCCACAGTTAGCGATTCGTCGATTCACTTCCATCGAAAAAATAATTTTTACTTACCTATAATCTCAGCTATAAAATTTTATAAATAAAACGTATACGAAATTTTTTTTTTTTTTTTTTTGAAACTGCTAAAAGCATCCTCGCAAATAAATCTTTTAAGAATAGCGTACTTTTTTACTCTTACTAGGTTAAATGTAGTTTTAAATGTGCTATACGATGTGATTTTTAAGCCAACAATAATGAAACTGTTTTTAACTTCTGTTGATCGAATGTATCAATTGTTTACGGAATTATCGTGTTTTGAGAATTACGTTTAGTTCATCATTTTATATTTATATCATCAATTTTTACGTTCTTCCAATAAATGGAGTTCTTATTTTTTTATTTTCTAAATAAATTTTTGATAATAAAAATTCTTAATTTAGGCGTAATCAATATGTACGAAAAGTTTAATATATCGGTAAAATTTATTTTGTCAGTAGAATAAAAAAAAAAAATGGAAATCTATTTTAAAACTTATGATACTTCACCGACAGGAGAATTAAAGAAGCATCTCTTTAATAAATGTCGATTACTGCCTACATATTAGCCAATAACATTCGAATTAAACAAAAAATTTGCCCCGCGTATCTCGAAGAAAGTATTTTATACTACTAACTCAACGAAAACCACTTACCAAGTCAAAAATCGAATATTTTCGAGAAAAAAAACTAATTAAGCGAAATACACGTACATGGAAATAATTTCGAAGAATAGATCACAAAAATTTAAAAATTTACTCGTATTAAAACATATTCGCCGTTACTTCTTTAAGTAGTACTCTAATGAAGTTCAAACACGCTTGTTGGTAATGAACTTTCAACGTTTTCGATCTACTTTTATGCAGCTAAATGGGTACCAAAGAAATCAGTCAAGTTAAATGTATAATTTTAATGAAAAATCGTATTCTCATAAATAAAGCCCATGACCGTAGCTTGTGCAAGATATTGAGAGTATCCATTTGAATAAACTGAAAATTTTTTATTTTAAACTTTAGCATCTAAGCTGTGAAAGAATTATGGGTCGTAAGATTTTCGAAGCCACTGAGTCAATATATTAGTAAATACTATATACCTGTGTCAGAAATGCACATGTTGAAAAAAATTATTATTCAGTCATTTCCAAATGTATACCTGGCTTGAAGTCGAATTGAGTAACAGAGAGATTTACGATAATACACTATAGAAGAAGTGGCCTGTCTATTATCTTCAATATTGTTAGTAGAAATTTTATCAACTGTAAAATATTCGATACTAGAAGCTCCTCCCCTAACATTTTATAATAAATAATAAATTGTACAAATTAAAACGGGCGAGAACAAACGAAAAATAAAATTGCAAAACGTCGAACAATAAAAAAATAATCAAATTTCACATTTAGTACAATTAAACAAATATGTAATAAGAGTTTCAAAATTGATCAATATTCTCGCTAAAATAATAAAAATTAAAAAAAATAAATAAAAATAAAAATTGGCGAACAGTTTTTTTGTTTTTTTTTTTTTTTTTTTGATTTCCAACGTTTTCAGCCGAATTAAAACTACATTTTAAATTTAAGCTGTCGACAGAAATTAACATCATCGGATATGAAACTTTTATTTCATTGATGACCATTATGAAGGCTAAACGTGCGGGAAATTGTTATCTTATCAAGAAACAGTACTCCTTTTAACCAGCCAGTAGTAATAAATTCCCGAAATAATATTATTACGGAACAGTTTGGTTGGTCCATGTTAACGCGTAATGATGACGATGATAATATAGTTCTGTCAGCAGCGTTTGTTGATCATTCGTGTAGCGTGATTGCTTAGCAACGAAAAAGTGATATTTCGAAAAACTAGTTTATTACATGGAGAGAGATATATAGTAAAATTCGGGGTAGTCCTTTTTCAAAATATTAATGGAAAAACCGGAAAATTATAAGACCGCGAAGGAAAACAAGAAACAATACAAATAAAAATATGTACAAAAATAATTGTCGGCGATCCTTAAGATTTAATTTTTTTTGAACATTAAATACAAGCAATATAGAACTCGCCGAAGTGACGAGATCTTAAGTCGAAATAATTATGATTCCTCCTATCGCCCCTACCCCCTTTTTTAAGATAAATTGGTGAGGAACACGGAAAAATTAAAAATAAATTTCTATTTATCGATGTACATTGTAACTGTATCACACTTTTTTTTTTTTTTTTTTTTAAACGAATTTACTAACACTATTTGTAAAAAAAAAATAAAGCCACAATCACGTGAAAACGGAATAATAAAATAAAACACGATTTCTTTTGTTAAATGTATAATTACATGTAAGCATGTGCGTGTGCCCCTGTGCACGTACAGGAGAAAAAAAAATATTTGATATAATTTTTGTATAGAAATTTATTTAATAATAAATTTAAAACAAGTGTTAATTGCGGCATTATTTTAATTGCGTTATACCCGACAATTATAGCTGATTGGTAGCGCGTTAACGTAGCACTCAAGGTACCCGGCTACCAAACTAGATGTTACAGATTTAAGACTCGTCTTGTGTTACATATGAATCATTTGCTCAGCCTAAAATAACCGAGTGCAGCTGATATCGATAAAGCAAAGATGACCGGAAGAAATTAACTAGCCTCTTTACTCTCGATAATGCGATTGGGCTTGGTACATTGTAAACGTGAACTTTATGATCTACGTTGATACCTTGTTAAGCTTTTTTTCAATAGTAAATTGTTTTAATATAAATTAAGTGCATTCAAGAAAGAAAAAAATAATTATTTTAGCCTGCTATTTTAATTGTTGTTTTCAAAAAAGAAACTTGTTTTTCAAATGCTACGATTAATAAAATGCATTTTTACCGCGGTAAATCATACTAGTTATTAAGCGTTTATATTAAAAAAAAAAAAAAAAAAAAAAAATCCTCATTACTTAAACACCACATTTATAAATATTATTCAACAGGATGATGTCGAATTTCAAATGAAATGTTTCGAGGAAGCCGTAAACAAACATTTGAATCATTTACTATCAGGAAATATAATCGTAACTGACGATAAAGAACTAAGATTAAGTCCGTTCGAAAAAGAACAGTTGAACATTGAATGCAGTAATAGTATGCTTCTACCGTGGAAATTATCTGCGAGTACCGGGTACGGAATTTCAGCTTTTGAAAATTTCAAAGTGGACTCTAGCGGTACTAACGAACAATCGATCAATGCAGAAAGCGACGTCCGTAACGATTCTATGTTTGCTGCGAATTTTACTGCCAGTTGCAGTATAGGCGATTTCAGTGCGGACCCGGACAGCAATAAATTGGATGAATTCAGTTTCGATTATCAACCGGAATTGATGGGTCATGTTGGTCCTAGCCCGAGTGTTCTACTGCAAGCGTTAACCATGTCGAATGCAAACGACGGTTTAAATCTGGAACGTCTGGAAACAATTGGCGATTCTTTCCTTAAATACGCCATCACCAGTTATCTTTATTGTACTTATGATAACGTGCATGAAGGGAAATTAAGTCATTTACGATCAAAGCAGGTAATATCGCGTTTGAATTTTATGTTACTAAATATTTCTGTACGATAGAATATAACGGAATGCGTGTTCTCTTCTTCTTCTTCTCGTTTCGACCAACTATGGACCACGTAATTTCAGCTGTCGTTCTTTCTTTTGGCCTTTATTTGCACCCAATATTCCTTCATTCATTCACTATGGTTTTTCTTTCTTTCCAGCGTCCATGATGTACCTTTCCGTATTTTCGGGTTTTCTTGAAATTGTTTTCCTCCTATTAAATCTCTCAAATTGACATGAATATCTTCAACTGTGACTTGCATGTCCCTCATATCCTGCTCTGTTTCTTTAAACCAATTTCATTTTGTTTTTTGGTTTTGTACGTAAAAAAATATTCTGTTACTTAGTCTTGTGTTATTCATTCTCATGGTATGTCCATAAAAACTAATATTCTCCTTTTTCTAATTTTTTTGTGTTATATTTTCATCATTATAGTTTCGGAATATAAAATTTGTAATACGCATATAGTTTTATTTTATGTATATGATTATGTGATTTACGTATTTATTCGATATATCGCTATTTTTATTATTAATTTTAGTGATCGATAAAATCGGATCCTAGTTTAAACCTTGAAAGCCTGGGCAAAACTTTATAAAACAACAATAATTACTAATGCGAATACAGAAAGAGAAAACTATTTTCAAGCGTTCAAAGTTTATAAAATGTGATAAGCGCTCTATTTTTAGTGGCCTACTATAGAACATTAAATTAAAGGATAACACGATAATGGAAAGAGCGTATTTTAAAAAAATTGTAACATACATCCTTCATCTAGATTCAAACCGGTAGTTTTGTATTGAAGAATGAATGTGTGCATCCCCATCGTCGCGAGATATTTTTATTCCACCAGTGTCGGTGAAAAATACCAATTAATAATGGGCATTTCTTTACAGAATTAATGTAACTTATAATTAGTTTTCTGATGCTTAGTAGAGAGGAGAAGTAGTTGATGATCTAATTCCGAATCTGGTAAACTTATCTAATCATTTTTCGACTTCTATTTCTTCCCCTCCTTATATGTTTTAATATGAATCTACTTTGAACAGAATGCTACCATACAAATGTTGTGTTATGTTCAAAACGAAAAAGTTATTGATTGTTGTGATGTTTTGTTTTTTGTTTTTTTTTTTTCATTTTTCTGATTAATACACTGTAGTTTTATTATTATTTCTTTTGTTTTGTCTGTATTATAATTTTTCTTTCAGAAATGGTTTTAAACGTTAAAACAGTTTATTTTTTTAAATAAAATTATTCTCTTTTAGTAGTTAATTATGATTGGACATATATTAAGTCAGACAGAAGAAAATTAATAATTTTGTTTATTTATTTTATAAATTAAATATATTTTAAATTAAAAACAATCGGGCCTTATTTCATCGTAAAAAATTAAAAAAACAGTATTTAGCACTTCTGAAGTCAAATTTTATTTATTTTATTCATTTTTTTTCTGTTTTTTTTTTCCAGGTCAGTAATTTAAATCTGTATCGATTAGGAAAATTAAAAATGTTGGGAGAGTATATGGTAGCTGGGAAATTTGAACCACATGACAATTGGTTACCGCCGTGTTTTGATGTACCGGAACAGTTAGAAAAATCATTAATCGAATCGAAAGTATTTTCCTGCTTTATAAATAAAGAAGACTTACCTTGGATATGGCATGTTAATTGTTCTGATATAACGTTAATCTTAAAAAGTAAACTAGTCGAATCACCGGAACCGGACAAACAAATCACCATTAAAGACATATCGAACTATCTTCCATTTCATCTGGTCACGCATCACGCAATTCCTGATAAAAGCGTTGCTGACTGTGTTGAATCTTTGATCGGTTTGTACATATTTTTATTTCACGTGAGTTCTATTTGCATTCATATCATAAATTTGTTTCTAATAAGAATTATAAAACAGTTGATTTTTATTAAGAATTTCCATAAGCATACTTATTTTTATCCCAAAAACAAGTAAAAAAAAAAGACAATGAACTTTATAACTTAAAGTAAAAAATTGCGTTAGCATTATTTACGTTAGATTTCTAAATATAATAAAAAATGTAATTGAAATTTACTTTAAAAATTAAATCGTATCTGAAAGCCTAGTTAACAGATAAATCAAATACAACCTAATAGTATGTATCTTTAAAATTATTTCCCTCCGCCAACGTTGAATAATGAGACGAATAAATATTTTATCTTCAATGTGGTAAATTAATTTACAGCAGGTAATTGCCGTGCAAATAAAACATCGCAAAGATAATTTTAGTTCACAGTTGATTTTTTCTTTTTTCAGAAATTTGATTAACATAAAACAAGGTATAAATATAAATAAATAAAGTTAAAAATTGAAATATATGTACGTATACATTCCAAAAATAATACATAAGTAAGAATTACACTTTCAATGTGTTGATATTGTTTTCTTTATGAAAAATTTCAGAAATATCTTTACATCTGACTGGTGGAAACAGTGTTATAGAACATCCAGGCTTTTTGGGAAAATATATATATTTTTCGATTTTTTATCTTTTAAACAAATTTTGAGAAACATTAAATAAACACTATAAACTGGAAAAAAGAAGTATTTTCATTACCGTATCAATTAAAATAAAATTTCCTATATGTTTTTTATGGTTACAATGGGAGATAACCGGATTTAATAATAAAAATAATTAAATGTTCTGTACATAAATCAAAATTTAAGTAGATAAAGGATATTTATATTGCCCTTCCTTTTTTTTTTTTATTCGATTAAAACGCACATTTTTATTTATACTGTGTAATTATTAATATAATTATTTACTGCGCTGTGTTTCCAACACATCAGATACATAATACAAAAAAAAAAAAAAATATAAATCATCTTTTTACTATATATAAGTAAAATTAAAATTGTATAAATAACAAATATAATGTATAAATCATTTCTTAATTTAGTAACGTTTTCGGATCATCATTAGGTAACTAAAAAATTTCATAAATTTTAATCGCACGTAAAGTTAATAAATGACAACGTAAGTTTATATATGCACGAAGTGAAATATCTAAGTTAACGGAAAATAACGAAATTGATATTATCCAAGATATAGTACAACCCTATTAAAATTATAGGCCGAAACAAAAAAATAAAACTGATGTGTGAAAATTTTTTTATATTATATAATTGTTTGTTGTTCGATCCTTTTGAAGTCCTCGGGTTTATATTTACCGATTTTAATAATTTTCGGAAATATTTAAACTTTTTCCTACAGTTGCTAAAATACTATGTTTTTTATTATATTCTGCTTGTGTTTATTTTTTATGAAATTTTCCGTATTTGTTGTTTTTTCGGATTTACTCTGATGTTTTTTATGTATTCATTATATTTCTTATTAACTGTTCTTATAATTTTTCGATACAGTTTATTTCTAATATGTTTTAATCGTATATGTTAGTTATAAGATTATTTTTTTTTTCTAATAAATTCTATTTAAATTGTTAATTTTAAAGGCTATCCTAAATTTTTATTTATATATGTTAATGCATTTATAAATTAAGCAATTTATTTAAAAATCAAAGATTTAGAATGTTACTTTAAGGAAACAATAATTGAAAACAGAAATTTCTTATTTTTTATAAGCAGAAACAATTCCATAAAGAAAAAACCCGGGAAGCACGTATCAGCTTGATTATTGCAATATATAATTTGAGCTTGAAATAGCAATTTTTATTTTTGTTATTTGGCAGTACTGATATTATTTTATTCTATGTTTTTACCTGTAGTCATTTAAAGTAACATGTGCTCGAGTACACCTAGATTACGTGTAATTTGAGTTTTCAAACGCAGCTAAACTTTAAAACAGACCCTTTGTTATGCATTACTGTAAATACTATTGGTACCATTAAAATAATTATGGCGGGGGGGGGGGGTGCAGTTTTGTCTGATGGTACAACAAAATTATTTATTTATTTTTTATTACATTAGATAAATTTTCGTGAAAATAATAATTATAAATTTATAATGCTCGAATTTTAACTAATTTGGTGACTTTTTTTGATAATTAAAACTCGATTTAATTTCCAATACGATCACTGTTACATTCAACAAGTAAATTAATAATTAAACTAAAGTTTGCTATTTAAAACTACAGGTGCATATCTGACGACTTGCGGTATTCGTGGAGCTTTGCTGTTTATATCGTGGTTGGGAATAAAAGTTTTGCCGGTGAAAAATAATGCGAATGAAATTTCATCACAAAAGGTAATGATATAAAATTTCCCGTATTTATAGTAGATCTATGTACGTGCTTGTATGATAGCGCGCTGTCCATCCTTAGCGGTTTACATAGTTATTTTGTTGCGGATTAAATACTTTTTCAATTTTTTCCGATTGTATATACAAACCGTACTTTGATTTACAATTTTCAATGGATTTGCTTTTACATTAAAATTCAAGTCTACGAAGATAAAACTGTTTCGTTTAGAAGAGCTTGCAATCAACGGATTATACGAAATTTGTGAAAAAATGAAGAATCACGTTTTAATATATTGTTTTTACAACTTTGATTAATCCAGTTAGCAAGACTGGGGTTCTCGGCTTCAAGTCACGAGCACTACTTACTTGACAATTCTCCGCGTACAATATTTTATCGAACCATGTGAATGATATATACACAGTAAAATTGCTTATGTTGAATTGAAAAATGAAATAAAACTATTAGCATCAACATGCACACTAACTGTAAATGTTCTAGGAATCAATATGGATCACTATGAAGTTAATTTTTATCAAATTATGCAGTGTTTATTACATGAAAGCGGAAAAAAAAATATATAAATTCTTGATAAAAATTGTTCAGTAGTATGAAAACAATAAATTGTGTATCATTCTGTATAAAATAAAAGCAAAAGGAAGTAGGATATGAATCTCTGTGATATATTTTTCGTATGTAATATTTTTCAATATAGATTGAATATGGATATTTGAATGGACCTGTGTCACCACTGATTAGAAATGTACCTGATGCAGAAAAAGAATTGGATTTGTTACTGACTGGTTATGACGAGTTTGAACGTACTATCGGATACCACTTTCGCGATCGCAGTTACCTATTGCAAGCAATGACGCACGCTTCTTATTTTCCCAACAAAATTACCGATTGTTATCAGCGATTAGAATTTCTCGGTGATGCTATTCTCGGTATGCCATATTAATTTAATTTATTTCTTATTCCATTGGTTAGATGCCACCCAGAGCCCTGATCGAATAATGAACTTGTGTAACTTAAATGATCGCTATAGATTCTAAATAAAATAAAATTAATTTGTAAGGTGTTTATTATAGTTTAATGCAAAATTAAATGTATATGTTAGGAAAGTACTTCACGCCATTTACTTTCTTCGTCTACGCTAAATAATCTCGTTAAAGGATCATCGTCAATTATTAACGTCTTCCGTAAAAGGTTTCGTAAAACGATATAAGCGGTAACAGAAATGTCTGTGCTCATTCGCGACTAATTTCAAATTTTCTACGGGTTTTTAGCTTATTTTCGAAAATTAAGGTAAAAATAGTAATGGTAGCGGCGAAAACATGGCGAGCGGAAAGAGTTAAATTAGAAATTTAAAAAAAAATTCCTCCTCTTCAAAGAGTAACATATAAATCATGAATTTGTTTTCTAGTTTTGCATTGTTAATGAGTAAGTATTGTTCAGATATAGATGGAAATCGGTAATGCTGTTGAAAAAAACAATTTTATTTATAAATTCAAAAAGTAAAACTTCAGTGATTAAGCGAACGCCGTCATTTTTTATTAAAAAATAATTTTTTTTTCAAGCTCATCGTTTGTTGCAGTCGAGTATATCTGCTTTCTCGTTTGTGAACGGCACATGCAGCAGACAGAATTATCATTACAGTAGTCAAAATTGCGTATGTTGTAACTCTAGTAACGAATTACTTCTCGTTGAGCTCTACGTTTCTATATGAACCATTGGCTCTGTAGTATCAAGCACAATGAACTCTACTAATGAGGCGACAGTCGCGAAAACACGGTTCTTATCGCTCAATCAAGTTGTGCTTCCAAATGTTGATGGGTTGATGGAAATACCTGCGAGCCGTAGTTTCCCCATTTAAGCAAACGTTTCATGTATGTTTTCGTGCGGTCACATGATCAGAATGTACTGGATATCGTATGACGACTTCGACATTTGTAATTGCAGTAAACACTATACTGCTTCTTGACTACAGATTTCTACAGAATTAAACATCTTCATCCCTACCTTCCGCATCAACTCTAGATACTTTTTTTTTGAATGTTCATCACGAAGCTTGATCGGAGAAAAATGTAAATTACTGATTTCTCGGATTATTTTATTCACGTACTCTACACCCCGTGCACGTCGCACATGAGTACGGCTCAAGTATAAACTGAATATCGATGTTGGATATCGTAATTTTTCGAAATTCATGGGAGTGAAATTGTTGTGAACGTCCGCCGTGGAAAAAGTCGAGAATTAAGAACTATTAATTCTCGCACGTACTTTCATTAAATTTTCACAAAAGCTAATTTTATGCTCAAGAGAAACTCGTTTAAATTTTCGAATTTGTTTCACTGTAATTATTATTCGTGAATTTCGACGGACTTGTTAGCCAAAGTCTTGCCGCGACCGTCTTTTTTTGTCCTTAGAATAAGAATGACGGTTCGGTTCATCGGCCAAATCGATACGTCACATTTGTTTAGTTACGCGTCTTAAGGGGGGGGGGGGGGGGGGTAACGTTTTTAAGCTTTTTTTTTTTGCATTTCTTTTTTTATTTGCTTATATGAATGTACAACATTTCAAGATTATTTTGTCAAAATTTGAAATCGATCGCAACAAAACTAACGGACCTATAGAGTTTTGAGTGAGCGGTACTCCGCTCCGGTTTCGAACACCTACTGGGCAGCTACGTAGCGCGGCTACCTGAAAGCTGTTTCATGCTCGTTTAAACTTCGTATTTTTTAGTTTTGCTGTGATTGTGTATTTATTATTAGTAAAATGCTGAAGAAAATTAGCAGAGAAGATCGCAAGAGAACCTGTTCCAGATTAAATCAATCAAAAAAAGTAATACCTCCACAGAAACGCAAGACAGACGATGTCGAAGCAAAAGGTACATCGTCCAAAAAAAAAAAAAAAACTGAATACTTTTGTGCCATTTGGGCTACTTACTACCATTACTGTTTGATGGACGAGAAACCGCAGCACGACAAATGCCCGAGCGGCCAAGACTCGTGGTGTGAATGGCAGAAAGCTGCAGCTGCAAATGCCCTGAAGTAATTCAAACACAGTTACACTGCACTTGCAAGTGACGTTTCTGAAGGAATTAAACCGATATATGAAGACTTGAGTAAGGGAGCACTTCTACAGCGATATCTTGGAGGATTCACTCAAAACAACAGTAAGAGTTTGAATCAACTCATTTGAAAAATTACCCCAAAATCACTGAGTGGTACCTCAACTGTGGTTGAAATCACAGCTCATGTGGCTTCATGTATGTTGAATGAGGGCTGTTTTGCTTTGCTCTCATTTATGCAAGAGATAGACATCAGTACAGGGTCAAGTTCTCATGAATGGACGCGCGCAGTAGATTAAACGAGCATAAACAGAGTGGAGCAACAAGCTGCGCTTGAAAGTAAAGAAGGCAGAATTCTACGTTGACAAGAGCAAAAAGCTGCCTTAGACTTTACAGCTGAAAGTTGTGAGCTTTATGGGCTTTATGGGTGACTCTGAATAAGTATATTAGAAGAAACACTCGCGTACTGATGTTTAAGTCAAATTTTTTTGTACACAAAACTTTAAAGCCTTTTTCTCGCACTTGACATTTTTAAAGTCCGTGGACACTGTAACTCGAAAACTAATGCACCGATTCTTTTGAAATTTTGTACAGTGTTTCTGCACATCAATTACGAGGTAACGCTGGGAGGGGTTTTTTTTTTTAATTATTACTTATTTTACAATAAAAAATTTGTCGATTTTGATGCCAAAAATCGCGTTTTTGACTTCCAAGTGTTAACAAAAATTAAAAAATCAAAAAAATAAAAAATCCTCCTAGCGTTACCTCAAGAAAATGATTAACTATCAGTAGCATTTTGATTTTTTTGATTTCAGATAACCAGTGGTGAGATGTAGTGTCCACCGCAAAACAACTTTTTTTTGAGGCTTCTTCGAAGATTTGCTGCTAACGGCTTATTTTTTAATATTTCTTATTTAAAATTTCAGAAAATATTGTTCAAATGTTACTTTATTGTATTACACTTAATAAAATATATTTGCATTCACTGGAGCATGAAGAAAAATTATTGAAAATGAGCCTTTTTTTACCGAAATTAACTTTACCCCCCCCCCCCCCCCCCTTAAGGGAATTGTATTTTAATTTGGTGGATCTGGAATTTTTTCTGGGACAACATTGCACGATTTATCAATCAAACGAATTATGCCGGGAATGTTGCTTCAAATTTAAACTGCATTAAATATTCATTAAATTGTTTTTAGGTATTGTAATATGAATTTGATGCCGACTCTAATTATCGTATAAGAATTACGATAATATTACCTTAAGGTATAATATATCACTTTGAAAGATATTTTCTCATCTGGAGTAATTATTTTTTATTTGTTTTTATTAAATTTTTATAATACATCTTGAAATTAGTATTTTTTTTTTTAAAAAAAAAAAAACATTTTATTTTACAATTTTCAGCATTATACTCTTGCTAAAAATTAACTTTTTCGTCACATTATTCTTCATATTTTATGGTTAAAAAAAAAAGAAGGAACGATTTCTTTATTTTAAGTTCTATTTCCATGATAAAACACCAAAATATATAATCACTTTCCTTATTCAAATCTACATTTCCATAGTAATTTAGAAAATTGATAGTATTTTAACTCAGTTGCCTCTGTTATGCTAATAAGAAATTATCTAAAGGCACCGTTTTTTTCACGTTTTTTGACGAATACACTCAGTCTATATTCACCGATTTTCATCAGTACTCACATGGGGTACCTAAGTTGGAATCAGTAAAATCGATCCACGTAAATATAAGTTATACGCAAACTCCCTCCTTTGAGGAAATATGCCCTCCGACATTTCCCCCTACATCCTCTACGCACATTCTGTCTTCCGATTTTAAAATCAATGAACTTCGTGCTTCCTTGAATAATTTCTCCTCCTCTAGTCCGGGAGAGTAGATGGCATTCCTTTTCTGGTGATTAAGAACTTATCAATCTCCGCACTGAATACCTTACTTTATATTTATAACTCCTTGCATACCTGTACCACGCCACCAATTTGGAACTCCTTTATCGTTATCATTACTCCGAAAAAGAATCCTAATTCCTTTCGTCCAGTTTCCTTAGCTTCGTGTTTTAGAAAATTATTTGAACAAATGATTAATAGGCACCTAGTCTGGTGGCCGGAATTCAACAATGTTCTTCCCAGCAATATGTTCGGTTTCTGTATGGGACTGGGAACGCCGGACTGTTTATCATTATTTCTATCTGACGTATACAGATCTTTTATTTGCAAAGAATATACTATTTCTGCTTTCATTGATGTTACCTCCGCTTTCGATAATGTTCACTTACCTTCTCTTCTACATAAAATGTGTTCCATTAATGTTTTCCTCTACAGTTTGCCTCCTTAATTTTTAGGCTTTTCTACGATAGATCAATTCAGCCCTCCACACCTTTCTTCTCGTCGTCTTTCGGGGCCTTCGCAAGTCTCAGGTCTTAGCCCTACTCTTTTTAACATCGATTTCCACAGCCTAGTTACTCTTCAGATATCGCCTACTTCATTATTATTTGCCGATCATCTACTCCTCCTCTGTTAATCTTTCTTCCGCCATCGAGGAGCTTAACAACCCTCTTTTTTCTCTTGATAATGCTTTATCTGATCTTCACTTTTCTATTTTTCCAAGGAGAAAATTTTCGATACCTGATTACTAGAAAATGATTGATTCTGTTGATACACTCATTTAATAAGGTTTCTAATGATTGTTGTATTATTTGATGCCGACTTTATTAAATAAAAATCATTAAACCCTTGTGTATGTTACTACAAAATGTATCGCTTTTTTTTCTCAGATAAAAATGTTCGACTTTTAATGCGTTTTTATTGAATTTTTAAAGTAAATCTTAAAATCATTTTTCTCCATTATTTTATTGTTTTTACAAATATTTACACATTTCTATATAAAAAAAATCCTACATGTTTTAATTGCGTCATAAATTAATTAATTAATAAACTTTTGCTCCCAATTTGGAACATTTTAAAAATGTTCGTTTAAAATTTATCATTTCCCGCAACTCAAATACAGTACAAACAGAAAAACATCAAATCATAACAACGTGACCTCCGTACTAATAACAAATTGCCCAATTCATCTAGAGGGATATCCGGAACATTACAAATGATTACATTAAATTTTCTTTATCAACAAACTGATACTTTTTACACTACAGCGTATGAAATTGTAGTAAGATACAACGTTACACCTATCGCTGAGCATTAACAAAGATACCCAAAAAGTTGTGTTGCATTATAAAAAAAAAAAAAAAAAAAAAAAAAAAAGGTTCATATTACAAAGGAAATCAGACAATTGGGTAATAGTTCCCTAAATGTGCTCCATGTACATATTTGTATATCAACTTTGATGTTACATTTTTGTACATCTGCGTTCAATTATTGCGGAAAAACTCACGGTTTATGATAACACTTTGTTTTTGTTGTACCTAATAATTTTGGATTTTCGGTACATAGTTGAAAGCTTTCCGTCCAATTATTAGTACAAAAAATTACATCAAAAAGTTGAAGTACACTACAATGCATACGAGACTTAAAAGGGTTATTGTGTGTTGTACTATGATTTATTTTATAAATTTAAAAATTAATTGATATTAATTAGCCAATTTTTTTTTTCAGACTATCTTATTACGCGGCATTTGTATGAAGATAAAAGACGTCATTCTCCTGGCGCGCTGACCGATTTACGATCCGCTTTGGTAAATAATACGATATTCGCTTCTTTAGCCATCCGATTTGGTTTCCACAAATTCTTTCTACACTTATCTCCCGGACTGGCTGATGTTATTCACCGATTCGTCAGAATACAAGAAGACAATGGGCATACGATATTCGAAGAAGTACGTATAGGTCTCGTTTTTGTTTAGCAGTTAATTTAAATTTGTAATTTAACTATATAGCGAGTAGTGAGTACGCGTTTTAATGCTTTTATTTTTGTGTTTCTATTTAAAGTATTACTTAATCGGCGAAGAGGAATGCGAGGAAGCCGAAGATGTCGAAGTTCCTAAAGCTTTAGGCGATATATTCGAATCAGTTGCCGGAGCTATTTATTTAGACAGTAACATGTCGCTAGACGAAGTTTGGAAAGTGTACTACAGAATTATGCGCAATGAAATAGGTATTACAATAATCATTTTAATATTTTTTTTATAAATTGTAATAAACTCTGTACACTAATTCAATTTTTCTTTTTACTCTTAAGAAGGATATATTTATGTTTCAGTTGCTTCTGAAACCACTTATCCCGTGTTATTATATTTCCATCTCCTGCTGTTCATTTCGTGGTAATTTTTACATTTTCGAGGTTTTTAGTTTAGTATTAAAACGCTCTTTTTTGTATTTAATTTAGTTTACTCTTCTTACCGGGGATGCCAAATGAAACGTTCGGCATTACTTTTTTGTGTTCAGAGATGTGCCAACACGGTCTCGATTTCTCCGTATATGATTAATTTTCAATTATTATTATTATTATTATTATTAGTTTTATTTGACCGATAGACAATCGGGTTTTAAGTTTTACGTTAAAGAAAATTCCCTGCACAAAGTTTTCGTCTTTTTTCTTCGATCATTTCTTCCTTTCATTTCCCGCCACCGATCTAAACCGTTTTCAAATGATAGGGTGCACTTTGCTCAACGCTGATACGTGATGGCTTGTTCAACTACAACGAGGGGAATCTTATTTACATGCACATTTTCTCTATAACGTGCGTAATTATTTTTTTTTTTTTTATTATTTTTAAATCTATCAATTATTATTTTGTTACTTTATTTTTTAAATGTACACATTACGATGTGCATGAAATAATAGTCTGATGAAAAGAATTACAACGTATGCGAATAAACAGTAAATCCGTGTTAAGCATTATTTAAGAGATTCTATGCTAATGGCAAAGTATGCGATTTTAATCCCATAAACACTCTCTAGCGACAACTGTATATTTAACGATGACGTGTTAAAAATTAACGAGCGTCAATGTAAGAAATCCACTGAAATCGCTTACTTTACGAAAAATTACGTGTCACATTATTGTACTTGGCTATATTTTTATAAGTTTATACGCTCGTGCATGTCATTAACTCGAGTAATCAAAATGTCCGAATAGTCAAAGAATACGTAAATCGTTGAGTTGTTAATAATGCTAATACAGAATATTTCATATTTTGTGATTTTTTGAACACTAGATAGCATATTTTCTTATTGTACCATTTTTCGTAAATTTTTTAAGCTTAGCCATTTTTTTTTATTGTTTTGATTAAGTTCGAATTTAGGCAAATTAGCCGAGAGAAACGATATTAATCTTTTGACGATTATACGGAATAATTCGCATCTTCTACCAATAAGAAAATCACTAAGACTTTCAGCATTTTAAATTATATTAAATTATTTTACGATTTTACTGCTTTTTCGAATCTTGAAATACCGTTTGACGCAAGAGCTATCGCACATCGAGTAATTTTTTAATTTCATTCGACTGATCTACTACTATGTAACAGGACAGATCGTACGACTTTTAATTCTGCATCTTTGTCCTGAATTATAATTCAAGTCTTTCATGTTTTACTCTTTTAGTTCTTGATTATTCTGTTTTTTCTTCATTGTGTAGTCGTATCTTTTTCTGCCGGTATGTCATCTCTGCCAAAAGGTGTACTATACAACTTTTCTTTAAATTTGTCATCATTGCGATATCGTTCGCTTGCTGGAGTTCCTTTTACGCGTCTCCCGTTTCATTTTAATTCCATCCTTTATAGAAAAAAAAAGAAAAAAAAATCAATAAAGCGAAAAGATATTTTTATACTGGTGCATTGCGGTGTATAGTTGTATAGCTTACATTTTACAAAATTTATTTTTTCAGAGCAATTCAGTACAAACGTTCCGAAATCTCCGATCCGAGAATTACTTGAACTGGAACCTGAAACAGTCAAATTTGGGTACGTTATTAAATTTAATAAATGTAAAGAAATTTTCAGTCCTACTAACTCTTAGAGTAGGCAGAAATTATTAAAGTCTTAATAAATTTCCTACTTCTGTGCAAAAAAAAAATTCTACCATAAGTTTTATAATTTTTTTTTTTTTTTTTTTTTTTTTCAGTTATTATTTTTATAATGTAAAAATGAATTGATAATACGTAAAAGTTTAGACTTTACTTTCATCAGCGGACGATGAATTTCGAATCAAATAGCGAAAATAATTTTACTTCATGTTTTTAAACGTCTGTTATCGCAACTTACAAAGCCTAAAAATCCCGTTTAAAATATTACGCACTAGGTAAATATCTTAATGCACATTTGTAATAGTACTTCTATAGATTTCGATCTTTTGCTTATATACAGTATAGAAATGATGAAAACCTGGTTTTTTCGTATGGTACCTAAATCATCGTTCACAGCTTTGTTAATGTAATTTACTTTGGATTTTATAAGAGCAGATTTTTTTTTCTTAATTTGCACATTTGCTTGTCAGTCTGTAATTTTTGACGTAACCGATGAGCCGTTAAACGCCGGCTATTGATATTGTTTTAATTGATACGCCTAGTTTTATATAAGGTGTACGCATTTAATAATTGATTTTTTATTTAGAGTAAAATATCGTTAACTTAAAAATCGACGTAAAAATGGTTATTAATATCTTTATAAAATAATAAATTAGTAATTTTCTTTCATTTTTGTTTTTCTTCCATCCATCGCTTAAAATATATTAACAGTTCCGAGTTCTCCTCTTACAAAAATATTAATTGCGTGTTAACAGTTCATTCAGTATGTTTATATTGGTCGATTTAGGTAATAGTTTAGATTCCGGCAAAAATACAAAAACAAAAAGTAATGAAAATTTCTATTCGCTGCTATATGCAAAAATTACAATTTCATCTGAACAGTGTAAAACATATATGTACAATAGAATATGCGCCATCAGTTTATAGATGAACTCTAATCCAACCAAATCAACTGAAAAGAATAATAACTCTTAAGTGTTTGAAATATTATATTAAGCAATTTTATTTTAATAATATACATGTATTATTTTTTTTTCTTTTTTTTTTTTTTTTGACTTCCGACTTTTAATAATTTTGTTTGTTCCGTAACTTTCTATGGGCTATCCATTCAGAAATTATTTCGTTGACGAAAATTGTATATTATGTACTGAAATGTTTTGTGCATTTCATTAACATTTTAACTATATACAGGATTGGCCATATTAGGTGGACCCATCTGGCAACACTATAACTTTGACAAGGTATGTGAAAATGACTAACGATAACACGTGTTTGAAACGTCAGTCTTAAGAGATTTTTGCTATGGAGCAGTACACACCAATCGAACGCGCTGAAATAGTTCAGCTGTACATTTCGAATAACTTTTCAATAGTGAAAACTCAACATGTACGGAGAAAAAAAAATAAAGTGAAAAGTGTGCCGTCAAAGAACTTAATAAAGCGTTTGCACGAAAGATTTTTGTCTTCTGGTACTGTCGCTAATCCCAGGCGTTGAAATAAAAAGCGACCGAGACGATCCGATGAAAATATCGCGGCCGTAGGAGCCACTGTTGAACGGTCACTGCAAGTATCAGGTTCAATGGTGGCAAAGCAACAACCGTCAATCAGGTGCGTTATCGGGCTACGATAACCGATTTTCTGATGCCAATTGTTTATGAAAATGCTATGTAGCATTTCTGGTTTCAACAAGATGGCGCACTACCTCATCCAGCTCGTGCCACAATCGATTTTTTGAAGCCATTGTTTCGCGGTTACTTGATATCCCGAAACATTGGCAAATACGATGGAAAATGCCGAAAAACGGGCACATTACGTCATTCGAGCTCGGAGTGACCACTCGCGCGATGTAATCTTCAAAAAGTGATGTAATTAAATCTCCTTAAACCAAATTAAATGATTTTTCACTTAAACAGCAAAAAACACGGTTTTTTTCATGCCTTTTTTTGTTAAATAAATGGGTCTACCTAATATGGCCAACCCTATATACACTTTGATTTCGGTACAAGAAATCATATTTCATTAATATTGGTAAAATTCGATAACAAATCATTCTGCTAAATTATGCTATTGAATAAAAGTTTAGAGAATTTTTAGTATAGTCTCACAAGGTAACCACTGTTGCATTTATTTTTACCAAACCTTTATTTTGCGTACACATTTGATTTCCCTTAATTATTGATGAATCAAAATTATGGAAAGAATTTATTTCTTTCCACCTGTGCAATTTTATGTTAAATTTAACCGCTATCTGCCTGCTTAAATAAATTCTGCTATGTGTCTAATAACAGGAGACCAGAAAAATTGGCTGATGGAAGAAGAGTTCGAGTTACGGTAGAAATCTTCGGAAAAGGCACGTTTAAAGGAATCGGTCGTAATTATCGTATAGCGAAATGTACAGCTGCAAAGTGCGCTTTGAAGCAGCTAAAGAAGAAAGGTCTTCTGCACAAAAAAACTATTTCGTCCAATACTCGTTGAGGAAAATCGTTAACCAATATTTCCCGCGTTTTTTTTCTTTTTGTAAATTCGTGATTGGTTATTTTTTTCAAGAATTAATTTTACAGACGGAGATAATATGGAAAATTACGGGAACACAAATAAATAAACCGTTTTAGAACTTTCATTATGGCTGTGTACCGAATTTTTATACCTTTTAATAGTTCGTTTTTAGCACAATTTAGCCATCGCAGTGTGCTGTTAAATTGTTATCGATACTTTTTTGATATACAAATGTTTAATAATAAGTTTTAAGTGATCGTACATGATGTACACTACCAAAATTTTTATCGTACATTTATTATTTTTATAATTTGTTTCTACTACATATAAACGTGACATTGCAATTGTTTTTTTACTATTGAATAAAAATTAATTGTTCGCGATTCTCGATTTTTTGTAATATATATATATATATATATATATATATAAATATTAATATATATATATAAACTCGGCTATTTTGGCCTCCTAAAGGGCTCTGTCCCTCGACCTCTCTTGCTTACATTTCTGTCTCTTTCTCCTTCTATACTTTGTATAAAATTATCAAAATTTACAATGTAATTCTAAATCGGTCTATATGAATATAAGTTATGCGCGAATAAACATGGTAGGAATGAAGTTCCTTTCATTTTTTGGTAGATATATAAGTATAAAGTCATTCATGAAGTATACGATAAAAAATGACACACAATATATAATTCCCGTATGAATTAATTAAAATAAAAATAATAAATAAATCATCAGACTCGTTGAAGTGTGTTAGCGTCGCACAAAAAACCGCTCCAATTTTCAAATTCAATAAAACGTACACCTGTTTAGAACTGAGCTTAAAGAACTTACCGCGCACAATGCTTGCTGCTCGAATCTCGATACTCGCTCGCACGCATACACACACACACACACACACACAATAGAAAGAGACAGACAGAAAAAGAAAGAGAGTGAAGGTCGCCTGGAGGACGACGTATAACGCGATTTTCGTGACCTCACCATTTCCGCTAGTTTACTCCTACCGATAAGCCGCGTAAAAGGACTTTGTTCCAAAAACAAAAAAAAAAAAAACGGAACGAACATGTAACCTCTTTCTTTTTGGAGGTCGGTAACAAAGCTACATTTCCATGGTAATTTTTTAAATTGATAGCATTTTAAGTCAACCGCATTTGTTATACTAATAAAAAAGTATAAGAAAAAAAATTATCCAAAGGAACCACATTTTTTCACGTTTTTTAACGAATACTCAATTTATGTTCACCGATTTTCATCATCACTCACATGGGGTGCCTAATTTGAATGGTATGCTTTTTCTAATGGACTAAGAATCAGTAAAATCGGCCTAGATAAATATGAGTTTTGCTCGAACAAACATTAAAAAAATAAACATACATGACGAACCTTCTTCTTTTTGAAAGTCAATAAAAATTAAAATATAACAAACGTTACATAAAGTTGGGACATTATTTGGAACATGTGTTTACTTTCAATGTCAGAGTCTTGATTAAAAAACAAAAAATAATAATAGATATCTTACTATTTCATTTAGATAAAGTATTATCTACAATTTACAGTATTTGTAGTCAAACAATTGTATGTTGATTACGAAAGTAAATTTTTAGTCGCTACCTTCATTCCACTGTGAACGTATAAGTGTTACTTGTGCATAGTTCAATAGAGATTAAATTTTGACATTTTGTGTATATTTTAATCAAAGCGGAAAATTGAAAAAAAGTAAATATATTGAAAATGATGCTGCTTAATTTAACGAGTTGAGCACGATTTTCGACATTAGAAGGTAACATTTACGAAATGTTATATTTTCGTAACCTGAATGGATAAAATTTTTTCAGGTTAATTGTATAAATAAATAATTAAAACTAACTGCAATAATCGTCCTTAAATTGAAACTTCATAACGGAAATGAAGTTTTATCATAAATTAATGTTTGCAAATTTTTAATAACACAATTTACCGATGAATCATAAACACGTCATATTTACATAATAGTTGAATATTTACTATATACGTATGGTATATTAAACATATAAAGAAAAATAGACGTTTCAAAATTATCAAGCCAGGAAATAAACTGCGTTGAATGCGATCTCTGCTGAGGAGTTTCTAGAAGAAATTCTGTAATTTTTAAATTGAAAATATCATCGTTTTTTTCTAGGGAGTTTTAAAAGGTATCGACATAAATTATAATTGGCGGGATGAACATTAGAATGATTATCAATCTCGGCGAATGATTCAAAAATAATGAAATTAATAAAAGATAAAAGAGAAACTGACGGACATAACAGAAATAGTCATCATATTGAAATAACACTGACCGAAAGTGGAATCAAGGCAGACAACAAAAATTATTTAACGGTACCTATGAAAAATAAAAATATCCTGAAAGTGACCAGCAAAAAAAAAAAAAAATTAAAGCTTCTATTATTGAAATCTCCCAAAATCAAAGAGTGCAGCAAAAAATTAGTGAGTGCACAAAAATTATTCTGAAAATTAAATCACGAGTTGACAACTCCAGAGATTCAGGATCGCAAGTACATATGTAAAAGAATGAAATATTAAAAATCTTAAATATCGGCTTTGTTTCAGAGGTCACATATGTTCCATTTTCTTTCTATACAAAACCGTCGTAACAATTAGAATTTTTTTCGTTTTCAGTATATTTGTTCTCCAGGAATCATTTAAACAACACGCTCCTGTAGATTTCAATAAGGAGTAGCCTTTGGGATCCTACGTATGATTACATAGTATAAAGCGTGAACGTAGGCGTCGACTTAAAAAAATCAAAACAATTTTTTGTGCAATTGTTATTTATGTGTATGTATAGAGTATTCTTTGGGATTAGAGAAAAATACAAGTATTTCAGACCTTCATATTCGTAAATTTAATATTCGCGAATGAAAGAATCGTGATCGGTTTTAATAATTCCGTAGCTTAAAATGCTGAATATCGATGTATAAATTTAGTCAAATTTTGTAGGGTGGATAAGTAAAAATATTTTCAGAATTTAAATACTTCGCATAGAACGTTGAAACATCGTGTGGGTGATGAGAGGGACAGTCGGAGGTTCGGACACACTCGGATCCGTGCAAAAGAAATCCGCTAAACCCAATAGGTTCGGCGAACTGGCATGATTCGGGGTAGGATGGTGCACGCGGCGTGAAAGATAATAAAATGTCAGACGAGGGCATGCTAAAGGGAGATGGATATGTGCTATAGACACACGATTGTAAATCAGATAGAGAAGGATGTAATGTTGTAAGCGACAAACTGATTCTCAGAATTATGGGATGGCTTCTGGTGTATGATAGCAATGTTGTTTAAGTAAAGGTGTGTGATGCACGGCGACAAGTTATGATCGAATATCGAAACGGATGGCTGCATTTCTTAGATTGCAAAGCAACGTTTGTATTTCTTGGAAATGCTGAAATTGGTGACTGCAACAATGCGGTGTATGCTCCTCGATGGTAGCTAAGTGATCACGAAAAATATTCTTACGTTAAATAATGGTAAATAACATGCAAACGCACGAATGGCCTTAAAGGTACATAGCCCATGCAGATAACGCCTGATACAACGACGTGATGTATATCTATGGGAGATCAGCGATTCCTTGAAAAGGAAGACTGACGTTTACAATGGCAGTACCGCGGTGCGGACCTGCAGAGCAATTTATTAATTAAAAAATTACATATGCGAAGGTGTGGATAATATTAAAAATGATTATGGTGATGATAAAAATGTTTAATTGACCGGAGATTTCGCTGTGCAAGGGGTTGAAATTATAATGAAATTTAGAAGGCGAAGCATTAATGCGATCGAAATAAAAATTATCACATGTAGGAAAAATATATTTGTATATAATTATATGTATATATTTGAATGCACCGTTATAATAAAATCATTTTGAAAATATGTGAACAAAATTATATCGATGTAGTAGTATACTCACAGAAAAAATATTTGTATCAGTAGTGAGAGAGATCGGAAATCTATACGCGTTCTTTTCTACTTTAATTAATTGATTTAGTTGTTAAAATGATGGCTAACGATACGATTAATATTACAAATAATTCATCTACGTAAACTCGTATTACTTTCTAAAAAATAGATCCGTCTGAGTAAGGGGTCTGGAGTTGAGTGAATGGGTGAAAAAGTAATACCGATAAAAATAATTAGAAGATCAAAAATTAAAAATTAAATATATAGGGCGACTTTGAGCGCTTGCGTGAGAATTTGGAAGGACGTTCAGCGACAGCGCTATTTCCAACACTTCGGGTGATTTCAATTTTCTTACCGTCATTGTGAAAATAATTTCGTTCCGCAGCTGCAGCATTATACGACTTGCATCTAACTGGTTGGCTATTCATAAATTTTTCGATATCCATTTCTGTGTGATTAGTCAATCTTAACTCCCACGCACTGGTCGCGAAGCCAATTCTAAATTCGTTGACGACGTCTAGAATTGCCAGACTAAGACCGAATCGAGAGATCGTCCAGTTGAACAATGATATGACTTTTGGCTTGTTCACTAATTGTAGCAAACAGTACAGATTGTTGTAGTACGCCGTGACCGGCAATCGTCCAACTGAGATACTTGGTTGGTCGTTCTGTACCCTTTGCGCCATTCTCATACAGCGGCGAAGCTTGGTCTTCGCCGACCGCTGTGCATAGATACTGGCACAGTACCCCGTTATGGCTTTCACTGTGCCCGTATACACCAGGCGAGCCGTACGAAAATGCAGGCCCCATTCCGCCCGCACCAACTTAGCAACGGCATGGAAACTGGTCCTACATTTCTGACTCGCCAGGTCTACGTGGCCATTCGTCTTGGCGCCAGACGAAATCGTAACGCCAAGTTATTTGACAGAGCTCCGGAGGATAAACCGACGGCCGCCGACCTTAAAGGCCGGTTGTCAGTCAAGTTTCCCTCGAAGTAAGACCGACAGACTTGTCAGCGCTGAAGGACAGTCCGTTCTTGGCCGCCCATCGATCGGATAATGCGCAACATTCGTCTGCGGTGGCCTGGAGGACCCTTCTAGAATCCGCCTTCACCAACACAGCCAAGTCGTCCGCATATGCCACGATTTGAACACCGTTCGGCCAGTATAGTTGGAGGAGACGGTTGAACAGAAGCAGCCACATCAGAGGTCCGATGCGTGATCCCTGCGGGCAGCCTCTGTCCAGCCACTTCTCAACAAACTGGCCGTCTCCGGAAGAAATGATTGCTCGACGGCGAGAAAAGTAACTTGCGAACAAGGCCAGCAAGTTACCTTTCATACCTGTCCTGCGGACCTCCTGAACCATCTGGCTCCAGTTGGCCATGTCAAACGCGCCCGTTATATCGAAAAACAGTCCGATAACATATTTTGCCGCCGCCCCATCGACATACTCCAGGAGAGAGTTCACAGCATCCTCTGTGCTCTTCTCGGGCCGATAACCAAACTGCCGGTCGTCCAACCAGGCCTTTCTATCCAAGACGGCCGTCAGACGTCCCAGCATTAAGCCCTCAAGCCATTTTCCCATTACCGGTAAAAGGATGATAGGACGAAACGACTTGGGGTTATTCGGGTCTTTGTCTGCCGCTTTTAGTATCGGACGCACATCGGCCACTTTCCAAATGGCGGGGAAGTTTCCTTGGCCAAGGCAGATACTGAAGAGACGGACGAAGCAGGCCGCATCAGCTTCCCAACACTTCTGGAGCAATTCTACCGAGATGTCATCGCATCCCGGGGCCTTGTCCTTCCGCATGGTCGCCAGCTGCCTATCTACTTCGTACTGGTCAAACGCATCTGCGCTTGCCGCACAGATAGCCACAACGTTAGTTTTGAACCGAAGGCCATGTCCCTCGCCGCGATGTGAAGACGGTACCAGCTCATCTAACAGTGCCCGCCTTTTGGCCTGTATGTCACCACCATCGACATCAGTGCCGTACGCTTGTCCGTGCGATATATGCGGAATTACAGTCATTTGACCGACCTTCTTCGAGACCGGCTTGTACCACAACCCCCACGGATGTTGGGCGCTGGTCTCCCGCACGAATTTTTGCCATGACTCCTTGCTAACTAACCGTGATTTTAATAGCCGATATTCACCGAGTCTATGTTCTTTTTACGGTGTCCGTGTACACCTTCGGTATTGCCTTCTGGCTCTGTTCACTTGTGTGCGCAAGTCCGCGATTTCGCTGCTCCACCAGTTGGCGTAACGGGGAGAAAATTTTCGACGACGGGGGATAGTCCCAACTGCCGAAGAGTGTATTACCTCCGTTATCCATTCCGCCTTATCGTCGGCGTCACCACCACCGCCGCTACCTGTGCGCATAGCCGTATGTTCCCTGAACTGTGCCTGGAAACGTCCCCAGTCCGCCTTCGCAGTTTGGTACCGGCCCCGGCGCCTCTCCGTGGAGTAACCGGAGGGAGCTCGCAGACCGTACGAATTCCTCAAGCTCAAGTCCTCTTTCGCAGGTTTCCAAATTTTGCCATATTGGCGAACGAGCATTGAAGTGGCCCACGATTAAAATTTTGCGGCCCGGCAGTTCCCGGAGGAGCTGTTCGAGACCGATCATGAACGGCTCAATCTCTTGACTATACTGGCAGTACACAAACACAGCGAAAAAGTCCATTGTCCAGTACCGCAGTCCCACACATACGATGTGAAACGTAAATGGTGCTCATCACATCGATGTCTGGGTTAGTAATGACCACCGCAGACCAGATGTCGCCTCTGTCTACGACCAGTATCTTCCCGCCACCAAGATATGGGAGACCACCGTTGAGGACGTACGGCTCCTGCAAGAGGAGCACGTCAATCCTCCGATCAACGATCACCGCTCGGAGTTCGTGGGAAACAGTTGAACTTCTCCCCGCATTAACTTGACCGAATTTTAACGGCCTAGGGAGCACTGGTTCCTGCGATGTACGCAGTCTTTCTAATTAAGGCCAGTTTGGCCCGGCGTAACGCTAAGCAACGGGGACCGTTGATTTTATGTGTGGAATCTCGTCCAGCTGCGTGACACAGCGCGCAAGAGGCTGCACCGGCCTTCTTTTTACAGCCGTTTTTGATGACGATGCTGCGGCAAAGTAGCTGACAAACGCTTTGGCGACGTCCGCTTCATCCGTTTCTAGCTGCCGTTAATGCTGGGAAGGACACGTTTTGGGTTACTGTTAATTCCGCTGGTAGATTTTATTTTATTCCACATGGTACGGAGATGGGTGAGATAAACTGTTCCCAGCATTCTTGTTTTTTGCCGCGAATAAGCACGGGACTTCTTGAAGACTATTAAGTCGGATAGCGACCGAGACGATTTATACTTTCTGAGTGCTCGTTTGCGCTGTTAGATTACAGTATGAATCTCTTTGCACCACCATGGTACTCTCTTAACTCGGGAATTGTGAGAAGTGGGTATCTATAAGCAGACGACGTGTAGTATGGCGTTAAGAAACGTACTTAAATGGTCTGGTAGAGACTCGCTAGGAGCTGAGATTTTGATTCCGGCCGTGTATGCCGCCCAGGGGTGTATAAATCGTACTCTAGTGATGATCGATCCGTGTCTGTTGGTTGACGCCACTTTCCATAGTGGGGAGTGAGCGTTGAAATCTCTAGGTATGACCATGGGGCTTACTATTTGAGATATGGCGTTTTGAAAGTCTACCGAGTGTACCATAGTGTTTGGGGGGGGGTAGCAGTTGCAGATCGTTAATGAAAGTCTCGATAGGCCGTGTAAGAAAACACTGAAGGGTGTACTTATTCTGACTGATACAGCTAACACCGACGTATGTACTAGGGTTGCTACACCTCCACTTGCTCGGTTGCCTCCAGTATTATCATATCGGAATAGGCTGTAGTATTTTATTCTTGGCTTGTCTCTATGCTGTAAGTGCGTCTCCTGCAAGCAGGCTACCGGCGGAGAATTTGTAGCTAATAGGTGTCCCAGTTCGGCTTGGTGGTTAATCAAACCTCTGCAGTTCCACTGCACAATTACGAGTATATTGTTGTTCGCCATGCTGGGTGTTTCTGTGTTATCTCGTGAAGCCAGTGGCTGTTATTAGTTGGTCTTTGATGTTGGGGTTGACGTAGTGTTCGTGTGTTAGTGAGTAGAGCTCCCTTCTGACGTATTGCCATCTGTGGATAGGCTGCTCAGGCTTTTTAGTATGCGGGTACATCTATTTTTTAAATTCGAGTTCTTCAGATATGGTTTGGTTGCTGCAGTTAGGTGAATCAGTCCATCTTTATCCTGTGTAAAGTTGTGCGCGTAGGTTATACAGTGAAGTGAATTCTCTTCTCTCTTCACAGAATGAATTTTTTCCTTTTTAAGAGAACTTACTTTAAAATAATAAAAATAGAAATCAGCTTGCGTACAAGTCCGCAAAACAGTAAGACATTTTCATGACTTTGACTGTCGGTGTTTCCTTTTTCTACTTTTTTTAGTCCATGTAACGACGACTTTAATATTCGAATGATCTTTTTCTTTGTTCGTTCAGCGTCCTATTATACTTTTCTAATTTGTATTAATTAGCAACTCTCCATCCTGTTTCTTCTATCTTGTGCTCTTTTCTCCGCTGTCTGTCATTCTTCTTATCTGTTCAAAGATTTAATTATGCGAACATTTCTAGATTTTTAGATGACCAGCTTAATAAAGATAAGAAAACAAAAAACACTTTTTACCATCTGTTTATATGAAAAATAAGCCTTATTAAAAGTTCATAATTTGTCGAATTTTCCGTCCAAAGTATTTCAAAATTGTCTTCTTTATACTATTTTTTTTTTTGCGCCGTTCTCTTCGCGAACTACTGTTGCCGAACACAATTTTCGCAATTTCTACAACCCGGAATGACGCTCCTCGTAAAGAAAAACCGCGAAATCGGACGCCGAACGAATGCGTGAATATCGCGCGCGAAATAAATCGACGGTGGATAATACCCGATACGAAATCGAACGCCGAACGAGAATGGAAACACTTTAATCTACGTCTGTTGAATGCATACTCGCGTATATGTGGAATCGGTCTCATTCAATGCTCTCTTATTAGTAATCAGTTGTATCCAATTAAAGACATTAAATTTTCGTAAAGCTTTTCTGTGACGCTCTATTTCGTGACGCTTTTCGAGTTTATGTGCCAAAGTGAAGACATGAAAATGTCAAAAACGATAATCTTCTGTATTTCTTATGGAAAGTGTTCGGGCCAGTGAAATAACTCCTAGGCATCGTGCTATCCAGACACGGGCCGAGTGTTATTAACGATCGCAGATGGCCAATCAACGTATACGAAAATTATAGTACTAAATGCGTATATTTCAATGCGACTGTAAACAACCAAAACACATAAACATTCAGGACAAATCACAAAAGGTAAAATCTTCGTCGTTAACGACAATACGGTAACTGGAAAAGAAAGAGAAAAGAAAATTGTGCGTAAAAAAACCGTTACAATTTCGATAAACGGTTGCGAGAATTGACGACCGATATTGCTCTTGCGGACAGCGACTAGATGTCCAGAAAACGACGAGATACAGTCTTGGTACGCGTTCAAACGGTAACTAATAACTGCCTTTATCTAACTAAAACGGCTCAATATTTTATTTAAAACTAACGATTAAAACAGTATCAATTATTGACACATAGTAGCTATCTGATCTTCTCACACGGCTCATGCGGCTGACAGACGCTATCCTATTGTCGCAGACCGCACATACCAGGACACTTACACAACCCCTTAACACTACCCGTGCCGAGAAATTCGACGAGAATCGGAAATTCCATATTAGGCCGTGTAAATATTCCGACCGTATTCCCTGACGACGATAAATAATAGAATTGATGTCGAGAGATCGAAAATTAATGATTTTAATCAGAGAATAATTTCTAGCTCGACATTATCGCTAGATAAATACCGAATCCATATCAATAGTCAGATTTGGAGGTTATGTTTCTCATGAAAGTTTTGAAACTGTCCAAGTTAATGATGAAGTTAGATTTATCATTATCACACATCGGCTTGACTTTCTCAATTGCTTCGTCGATGTTTGTGATTTTTTTCTGTTTTGGCTTCCGATTAGCTGACTCAGTGATGTGCTGCGCGTCTGGCGGTGTTTTTAAATCGATTTTCTGCTGTATCTGTTGTTATAAAGAGTCCTTCTTTTCTGGCTGTGGTTTCGAAGTATTTTTGAGCTCTGACTGAATTGGTGAGCTATCTGTTTGTTCCAGTAGTGCTCTGTTGTCGTTCTCTGGTAGCGGGATATTAATTTTCTTTGTTGCAGGCTGAGTTGTCGCTGATAGTGTGAGATCGTTGGGAAAAGAATCTGGTGTTGCTGGGTGGGGGCGTTTCACATTTGGAATTATTTGATCAACTTCCCTTGCTCTGCCAATGTCTAGATGTTGTGGGAGGGAGTAGGTAACATGGTTAGTTGACTAGTTTTTCCTTTTTTATTTGTACAGCTGTTGGTCATCTAAGTGGAAGAATATGCGATGTTCGTGTTCATTGTGGGTTAGTATAAAGGACTCAAGGATGTTAGAACAATTGGCCTGCTCGATGTAAACTTATCTACGTCAGCTAACAATATGTCCGAATTCAGCGTCGTTTGGGTTGACTCGAAGGGTGGATAAAGGGGTAATTAATTTCAGTGAAAACACTGAGGTAAGGTGCGAGAGTATGTGCTGGTTCAGGATAGTAGGAGAGACGTTTGACATGATTAGTTTATTGGATGGATTTTTTAAATGTCGGGCAGCGATCACTTGCGAGTCTCTTTTAATTCTGCCTCCATGCTCAAATAGCATTTCGACTTTAAAAATATTGCACAACTCGATCTCTGCCGATTTTCGAGATTACTATTATGTTATATGGCCCGTCAACTAGATCCTCTAATGTCCGGAAGTAAGCGCGATTGCTGCTGGTCGGAACGTATGGAAATATTACGCCCTGTTCCTCTGTTGGGTAATTGAAATCGGTTAGCGGGGCTATTTTCTTTATGGTTTTTAATTTTTCGGAGAAGGATAATACTCGGCGCGGTCGGGAGGGTTTCATCGGAGGGGCTGTTTTGGATTTTGTCATTTACCGCGGTCGCTGCGGAGCTATCAGCGTTAAAAGCGGCAGACGGCTGGTCGCGCGAGCTTATCGCGAGAGATAAATCGGCTGAACGTTGCGGGTCTGTTTGTGCGGTGAACTGGTTTTTGTCGGAGTTGCTGATAGAGCTTGTGTCGTGCGTTGATGTACTCGGTGTGTGTGTGTGTGTGTGTGTGTGGCTTACCTGTTATGTGCGGTGTGGACTTACTAGTGATTGCGCTGTTATTCCCGTCGGGTTTAGATGGCGCTTTCAGCTGACCAGCCGGCTTCCCAGCGACGAGCGGCGGACGGTTCATCGTACTGCAATGTTCTTATTACTAAATTAATATTACTTGTCTTGAAAAACGCGAACGCGACAAAACGATAACTCTTCCAAAACCCCAGATCATGTATTTTTACACTGCAATGCATTCAGCCATATCAGGGAGAAATACAATATAAGCAATGATTATAGAACCAGGTTCAGTGAAGTGAAAGGTGCAATGAATTCTAGGAAATATGTGGAGGCTATAATGGTCACCAAACGGAAACAAGAAAAAATATTGTAAACCCCAGTGGAGAAGAATGGAATTATTAATATTATTATTCAGAAATACTTTCAAATATAAAGACTGAAGAATATCGAGAAATTGATAATGGCACAATCCAGTCTAAATATGTATGTACAGTGAGCAAAATAAATATTCGGACTAGCAAAAACAAAAATAAAAACGCATCGTAAGAGAGGTTAAAAAAATTTTTTTTTTTCAATTTTTTTTATAGTAACATAAAACATACTGCAATGAACACATTGTGTGAAAAAAAAAAAAAAATTCATAAAAATGAGAAAAATAACGAAAAAATGCATCTGTCGAAGCAAAACATAATATTCGAACTCGCAAAATTAATATTCGGACTTGAAATAAATTTCGTATTTATAGCGCTGAAAACATGAAATTTTCGTGTTTAATATTTGGTGTGCATCCCTTTAGCTTTATAGACAGCATGCCATCTGCGTGGCACCGAAGAAACCAGTTTTTCAAGATAAGTTGCAGGGATCTTGTGCCACTCTTCTTGCAGTATTTCTTTAAGCTCTGCCTTGCTCGATATCGTGTGTTGACGGACTTTGGAGTCGAGGTATTCCCACAAATTTTCAATTGGGTTACAATCCGGAGATTGAGGGGGAGTATCCAAAACCTTTGGGCAATTATATAGCAACCAGACCTTCGTTTTGTATGCTTTATGTTTTGGATCATTATCCTGGTAAAAAACGAAGGTCTGACGAATGCCTAATTTTTCTGCACTGCTATGAAGGTGATCTCTCAAAATTTCAATATACGCATCGGCGTTCATGACCCCATCAATAAACACTAAACTGCCCACTCCGCTGGCCGAAAAACACCCCCAAACCATAACTGAACCGCCTCCATATTTTACCGTCGGTTTGATATTTTTTTGTTCAAGTGCAGTGTTAGGCTTTCTCCAAACCCAAACTTTCCCGTCGCTGCTGAACACATTAAATTTCGATTCATCGGTGAAAATTACATTTTTCCAAAACCCCTCATCTTTTATTCGGTATTCCCTTGCGAAATTGAACCGCTTTCGTTGGTTAACTGTACTAAGGAGCGGTTTCAGTCGCGCAGTGCGTGACTTATACCCCATACTTCTAAACGTATTACGTATCGTTTGAGATGTAACTTGCTTACCAGTTCTTTCCAACAATGCTGTCGCAAGTTTTGAGGCGCTTATTTTAGGATTTTTTTCAATCTCTCGTCGAATAAATCGTTTTTCTACGTCCGTAAGTTTCTCTGGTCGACCCTTTTGCTTATGCGATTCAATTCGATCCTCCCTCTGAAACCTGTTTACAATGTCATAAACGGTGCTTCGAGGTAAATTTAATAACCGCGATATCTCGTTACCCGATTTTCCTTTTACCCGATTAAAAATCACCATTTGACGCACTTCACAAGAAGTATTTTTACTTTTTCGCAACATCATTTTTTCACGTAACGCATTAAAACTTGATTTACGCATATGAGTCGATCAATAATGCTCAAAATGCTTCAAGTGATGATTAGTAGTGCTTACTGATGAGTAATACAACGTTCGCTTGCGTTGCATACGCTCGGGAAAAACCCCAAGGGCGTGTTGTCTACAGATTATTGAAAAGTCCGAATATTAATTTTGCGCATCCGAATATTATGTTTGCTTTGACAGATGCATTTTTTTGTTGTTTTTCTCGGTTTTTGAAGTTTTTTTTTTTTGTTTTCTCACACAATGTGTTCATTGCAGTATGTTTTATGTGACCATAAAAAAAAAACATTCAAAAAACCTTTTTTAACCTCTCTTGCGATGCGTTTTTGATTTCGTTTTTGCTAGTCCGAATATTTATTTTGCACACTGTATAAGTAAGAAGAAATACTTCAATTATCTTAAAGGAAATTATGAAATTTTAAAAACTTTTAAAAAACTGTTAAATTCAGTTACATACGTTATATTTTTTATTATTACACGAACATAAATACGTTCAATTCACACGAAATGTATAACGTCATTTATAAAACATATTACACGTAATAAAACATTTAAAAATTAAAATTTTAATGTTTTATTATGTGTTTTATATGTTTTATAAATGGCGTTATATAGTAATAATAAAAAATATAACGTATCTAATTGAATTTAACGGTTTTTTAAAATTTTTTAAAATTGCATAATTTCATTTAAAAGTGTGGCTACCGAAAGAAAAAGCAAATATAATCGATCATTTTATTTGAACTGGAGAACCTAAACAAAAAATAGTCCAAATTAGATTACATACTAAATTTTGATATCATTAATTATGCAAGATATTTATGTGATTTAAATAATGCGTCAATGTAAACCCAACTAAAATAACTATGATGGCAACATATGTGAGCGGGATATATTCTAACATGTAGATTTTGGAAGATGTTTAACACCCAGCTAACCAAAATAATCACATCATTAACACTTATTGGGGTTTTATTCTTGTTCTTGTCTGTATATTTATAGCGAGATTCTTTGAAAGTAAGTATCTAGAGTGAAACAGTTTTCTCTACTATGCTGTCTGTTCTAATACTGTGCTTCTTAGTTTACGTTTGATCTGTATCTAACTAAAACCGAGTAATGCTACTATTAAATTGACTCAATTGCTACTAAGGATGCGTTTGGTGTACATTTTACCAGAGCCGATTTTCTGACATGTGTTGAGACTGCTTATGTAAACATGTACATTTTTGAGAAATTTTTTGGAGTATAAAGAATCAAAACCTACAGTCACACTAACATATGTGAGGTTGATACACTTAATGTTGCTACTGCAAAGTAGTTGCCTACTAGTTCCTTATTAAGCATTTTCCTATCCTCTCAAATAATCTTGCCCATTTATACTTTTCTCTGTTACAAGATTGGTGTTTTGCCTCCAATTCTTTGCCAAGTTTTCGTTTGTCTAATTAAATTTGCTCCCTTTGTTATTTCTTTTGATAAACATACATACTCCCACTTTTATTTTTTTAACATTATTCATTCTCCGATTCTGTTCTTACATTCCGGTTTGAAGTTTCTTTCTCTCTCCGCAACAATTAATTAATGAACATAATCAATTAATAACATCTGCTTTCCCGACCACATACTTGTTTATACTGATGGGTCTAAAATGGCTCACGGGATGGGTACATCGGTCTTCATTTCGGCGCTCAACTACTCAAATTTATTTAAATTGTCACCATTCTGCACTATTCACTACGAAGAGTTGTTTGCAATTCTACATGCCATTGAACTCACTATTTCTGTGTTCCTGACCACAAACATTTTCTTCTTGTATCTAACTCTAGAAGTGTCCTCGATTATATTTCCTCTCCTTAAATTCATTCTTCTTCAGATCTAGTCATCCTACATATTCAATCCCTAACTTCTGTCCTCTCTCGCTTTCATTCATTGCAAATAAGCTTCCTGTGGGTCTCCAGTCATGCTGGGATTGAAGGTAATAAGCAGGTTGCTTACCTTGCTCATTCGGCTTTGGTTTCCAGAGGTCTTTTTTGCCAATTTCCTTCCTCCGAATTGCTAAGCGTAGCTAAAAAAATTCAATTTTAATATTGGAAATCTTTACGGTCCTTCCTTTACAAATCATCGGTCTTTATATTTGTCTGTTTAACCGTTTACACGTTTACGCCCTTAGATTTTCCACACCTTCGTCGCTTTACTATTTCCTCACTTTGTCGTCTTCGCTTTGGTCACAGTTGTCTTCCTGCTTTCCTTTATCTGTTTGCTGTTATTTCACATCCGTTTTCGTGAAGCTGATCACATTTTCTTCGAGTGTTCATCTTTGTCCTCTAAAGGATCAATTCTACACTCAGATCTACTGTCCCTTTATATTCCCACGCCGTACTGCGCATCCTGTATTTCTACCTTTCCCTCACTGTCAGTTATTTCTACTATTGCTAAATTTTTGTCTTTAATACACGACCGTATAAACATTTAAATAGGTCCTTCATCCTCTTCTTTTTCTGGTATTATTATTCTTTCACCGCCTTTACCTGGTGCATTGTGGGTCTCTTTGTTCGGATGGTGACCATAGTTAGACTAGGTCAAGGTGGTGTGTATCGCTCCGGGTACCAGTATGAATTCTATGCTATCTTTTAGCGATCATGCTGGTCCCCTCTGATTTAGAGTTGCTCTTCTTCTTATCCTTAATGTATTATAAACTTATCGTCTGCAGCAGTCGTTAGAATGCTAGATAATCATTCATTTTGCTTTTCTGGAAGGATATTGTAGGCATTGCTCTGCAGTCCCAGTCATATTGCCAGATGGGAATTTTTTATGAGCACTACTAAGCAGTCGTTAAAAATGGACGGAGACTTCTTTTCTTTTTATGCTGGCTACATCGCATACAGTTCTCTCTCTATATATATATGGTCTATTGTAAACAGGTAAAACGACTAATAGGATATGAGAGCTTTCTTTGAAGTTTCTCCTATTTCTCCCTTATGTTTATTTCGCTTCGGCTTGCTACTTGTACGAGTTCTAATATCGAACTCTTTAGACTCTTTTTCTATTTTATCTCAATAGCTCTGGTCATTTCCTTCTTCTTTGAATTACTTCCCTAGTAACTTTTCCTTTCGTTCTGCGTTTTTCCTTTTTGATGGGTAATCTTATCCGTTGCTGAATAAAGAAAAAAAAAAACTACTGTTTCCACGCATGTTATCATTATAGCCCCGATTGTGCGCCGCAGTTAATCTTTTATTTGCAACCAACAAAAGGGGTGAAATTTCCAGAGACGACGGAAAACGTTGTAGCTCAACACAAATTCCAAATCTTGAAAAAAGTTTCCGAAAATACCCCTTTCTCACATTTTTTAGGATTTTTTTAAAATTTTTTATTTATAACTCGCAATTATTACTGGCTGGCGTATGTGTTAGAACAAGGATGTGTTAAAAGAAAATTAAAGTGTGATACACACGTAATAACATAGGCGTATGTTTCAACCTTTATATGAAAAATTATTAACGCGTCTAAGGAATAATTATTTTTTAAACAAATTATGCACCAATGACTCGCAGCGTGATTCAAATGTTGAGACAGATACGAAATCAGTCAAGTGAAAACAGGCCTCATAGTTACGTACGATAAATTAGTTCGTTTATCTCGTATATTGTGCGCTCGTTTCGATCTTATTAATTAAAGTCGGTAGTTTTATCGTCATACTAACACTGTACATTTTCTTATGATTGAAGAAGAGACGGTTTAACTGTTTAGTTTAGTATCACCTACACATTTTCATAGTACACACTTAATTCTCGGCGCGTGGTATAACGCCGCTTATTATTTGTTTGGCTAACAATTATGTTTAACTCCGATACGGGGGTTCGATCCCCGCATGTAAATAATACAGCTTCGTTCAATAAGGAGTTGACTGTATAAAAGGGAGCGTTCGTTACGAAGAGCAGGACACTCAAAGAAAATGTGATCAGCGTCACATGTACCAGGAGGATCACAATCGTGAAGAGAACAATCAGGAGAAAGCGATAGAGCAAATCGAAAGCGAGAGGAGGGGAGGAGAGAATTATTGATCCGGAGACGAATTAGGGAGACAATAGAAGAGCGACGAACGAAAGGAATAGAATGGAATCAAGCCAGTGAACGAGGAATCGGCTGAATAAAATGGTAATGCGAATGACGATTAGAAAATAGTGAGGGATAAATATCCCGCCAAAATCTGGCGTGATTGTAGGTGGATAAGGAAAGGATATCTGAAGAATTGAAATGTTTGAGGAATGAATCAAGGCGACCAACAGAACGAGCCAAAGAATCGGCTGCGTCATTGCCATCAATTCCGGAATGACTGGGGACCCATAAAAAATCAATAAGATACGGTTAAAATTTAATGAAGTTGTGCTGTACTTGGCGAAATAGCTGTATGAATGCAACATAATAATAAAAAGACCTGCCCGGTAGGAGCCAGAGAAAAACTGATGAAAACAATAATAATGATAATAATAACCCCTCAGGGGCTCGCAAATTGTGAGTATGGGTATGGCGCACCCAAGGTACTCTAGCTGTCCCTCACCTTGTTTTGCTAGTCTATAATTGGTCTTTGGGTAAAGCACCTTTCTCTTAAATTTTTTTTGCTTTCCCTTGACCAACTTTTGTATTTTTCTGACCCTGATGCTATTAGTATAAGCGAGGGCTAAGGGTTTTCCTTTCCTTCTGTCTACATTTTTCTTCTCTAAAAATCCTTAAGCCAAGTTATAACGCGACTCGTGACGATGGCTGCATGGCACCTAAGGAATCAGAGTTGTTGCTAACGGAGCCTCCGGGGTACCTCCTTCCCCCCTGAGTATAAAGGATTACCATGGCATGGAGCTCTACCATGCCGCACATACTTTCTTCCAATCCTCGTGGGAATTATGATGAACATCGATTATAATAATAACTTTATAAGAAATACCAGAAGTCGCCTTAATCAAGCTCGACCTCAAAATATTCAAGATAATCCAAATACATAAAATATAAATCAACCAGTTGAGGATGTTTTGCTCACAAGTCGGTCAGCAACCACTAAAACAGGAAAACCACGGCAACGAATGGCCTGGATGAAAGAGAAGAATAATCACGTGATACGGTGCTACTACACCATCACCAAATCTGAATCAATACCATCAGATAGATCACCGTTTCTAAAGATATTCTTGGAAAAATACCCAGCATATAAAAATGTATCGGAAGAACGATTAGCAGACAAGAAAAGATCTATAATAAATATTAACCGATTAACAACCCTCGAAAGAGAAGAAATAAAACAAAGTATAGTACAGTCGTTATATGGAAACAAAAGAAGGTCACAGTAATAACACTTATACTGTCATTAACCGGAATTACACCAAACACATTAATGGAAGGTTTTAAAACATTACAGATTCCAGGATATATACATAGTAAAACACAAAAAGCAGTCATATTAAATATCTGTAACATAGTGAGGAAGTTTTTAACCATACAATATAATGAAATAATTGTGACTTGATGTAATCCGTCACCGGGATATAATAAACCCGAGAAAATAATGAATAATGAATAATAATGAATAATCAACAACAATAATAATAATAATAATAATAATAATAATAATAATATAGCTAAGGATAGAAAATGAGAGGATATTTTACTTATAGATGTGCGCAATCAGATTTACATGCAGCAATAAAACAGTCAGATAAGAACTATACCCCGTCTAATTTAAATAGTGTTACTTTCATTAACAATCGGATAGACTTAAAAGAAATATAGAGTAGAATTAAAATATAAAATGCAGATGAATATTGTTGTGAAGCTGCCTTTTAGTTTGTGGTCACCAGTGGAGTTCGGCTCGACAGCTTTTTCTATTTTATTAGCATGCAAGTAAGGTCGTCTTCTTTTTACGTATATATTTGAAAAAAGGCAATCAAGAATCAAAACCGCCTATTTTATTATATCAACAACAACGTTATTAAAACTTTACCTGCAAATCGTAGCACGATATTAAGGGATCGACAAAACTCTCGATGATGATCGTCGTACTTGATAACGTCTTATCTCTGTTGTGCGTGTTCGTGGTTTGCGGTCCTATCTTATCGCACACACACACACCCGTACAACAAATAATGAACGGTTTTCGGCCGGTTAACCGAATCAGCTGATCTGCTGCTTTTATATCGGCGCTTGTTTTAAGCAGCGATTATCATTTCAACTAAAAGAAGCACACCCATTCATTTCCCCGATTAGTGACAATATTTATCAGACAAGTGGCTGGTACGTGGCGAATTATTTCCGGAAACAGAAGGCTAGACCAAGTAATAGCAACAAGAAATTACAAAAAAAAAAAATATGTTATTAAAGACTCAAATATCTCAGATAAATGTAGAGGATGTGGGAAAGGGAGTGAAACAATTAGGCACATTTTAGGCGGATATGAACAGTTAGCAGCACGATTTTAGGTGAAAAGGCATAATAATATAGCTGCTATAGTTCACCAAGAAATTGGAATTAAATATGGCTTAATTAAATCTAAGCAACCATATTACAAATATGTACCTGAAAAAATTTCGGAAAATGAGCAGTATAAATTAAACTGGGGCATAACTGTGCTGACTCACAAAACAGTAGAATGTAATAGACCGGATATGATATTAATAGATAAGAAGAAGAAATTAAGTATTTTAATAGATCTTTCCCAGAAATGCCGATAAAGTATTCGCGGATAAAGTAAATAAATATGACAAAAACTTGGAGAACAGATGAAGCATATATTGAAACACCGCTAATTGTTGGAAATAATGGTATAATACCGAATAGAGCTTGGTTGAAAATAAAAGTAACCTAGGATTGGCGCCATATATCTATTGGATCTTATACAAAAATCAGTTTTATTAAACACCGTCACGAATATGCGGACTTCCCTTAATCATCAAGATGGAGAAAATTTGTAGTGCTTGCTAAATACATTAGCCGTATTACACATCTAACCGACACAGCTGTAATTCTTTGGAATATAACAATAATAATTAATAATAATTACGGTGGAAGGAGAATGTATAAAAGCAATGGAAATAGAGGAATTATATAAATATTTAGGAATTCAGTAAAATAGGCGCATTGAGCATTCAAAGATCAAAGAACATATCCTTAAATGTTATATAGGCCGATTAAAGAGTAACTTCGAGACACAGCTAATTACGGCAATGTGAGGTCTTCTTCGATTGCGTGCCCCCGGATCGAGAATAAAACACCTGCCTTATATTTTATAAGAAGGAATGTTCTTGCTGACCGATTTGTGCTCAAATACTGTAATTACCAATTATTCCCCTCTCTAGTACAATAGCTCAAAGATATTAGCGCACCTATTGTAGATTTATTTCTTCTTAATTACCGTTATTATTAACAAAAATAATCTCGATCTATCATAAATACAGCCCCGCTCTTATTCATTAAGGTGTTCCATTTTTCTACTTCTATACGTTTTTTTTTTTTTAAATATTGACACTACGTTAATCCAGGAAATTTAAGATGCAAATCTATTATCGATAATGCTCTTGATTTCATTTTAAATGTTTTTAACCCGGATAATAAATTCACAGTTTTCTCTGATAGTCTAGGTACCTTGATTGTACTAGACCCCATAGCTCTTTTAATTATAAATGTCACCTGGTTGTTTACGACATCAAGACTAAACTTTTTTTTTTCTTTCTTTTACGTAATATAAAGTAATAACAAAACTGACCAGAAACAAAATTTATTATTAAAAATTAATACACCGACATGTTTAAAATGCTCTATAATCATGGTGAAAATATATACTTTTGTCTCTGAAACGTGTCGGTGTATTAATTTTTAATAATAACTTTTGTTTGTAGTCAATTTTGTTATTATTTTATATTCTTCTTGTTGGTACTGTATCACCTGCATGAGATGTTAGTGACAACGTTTTTATGGCGATTTTTCTGTCGGCCATGCAAGTTAATTCCCGTCCATTCTCTCGCATCCTCCATCCAGGTTCTTCTTCTTCTTCCTCGAGCTTTTTTTCCTTTTATTTATCCTTCAATGGCCAATTTTAAAATTTCATATTTTTGGTTTCTCATAATATGTCCTAAATATGAAATCTTTTGTCTTTTTACTAGTCTTAACTAATACCATCTCTTTATTCAACCTGTTTAGTATTTCTTGATTTCTGATTTTATCTATCCATGATATTTTCAGCATTCTCCGATACAAACCACATTTCAAACGCTGCAAGTTTTTACGTAAAAAAAAAAAGCAATGTGAAACATGAATTTTAAAAATTGTTTTATCAGACTAAATATCATCAAATTCTTAATAACAATGGTTGTTTAAACTTTTGTTGAATTCCTAGTCATCTCGGGGGGTGGGTTAAATGATGATATTGGCGCCACGGCCAAATACGCTGCTTCAAATGGAATTGTATTCCCATATTAATCCCTTTTCCAGACTTACATCACAGGGGTCATGCCATTGCCTCCAGATTGGAGAGCTTATAGAAATAGACAGGATACTGGTAGACATTATGATATAGTTCAATCCTATATCTCTCCGTTTCCTTGGTACTTTGATGTTACACAGTCTAATCTCAGTCGTCTCATTCGTAAGTATACGATGGTTTATAGATTTCGCATGGGACACTACTTCCATGTGGCATTAAATTTCGCAGACTCCTCTCGGTGCAACAGTAACCACATTAGGTCTACCCCTTATTTAATGGCATTAATCACTTGTTGTTCAGCTGGTTGTTGAAGTCAGTGAAGTGCTCTCTCACGTATTTCTCAAAAAATTTTTAACTTTGCTTCGGCTTGTTTTGCGAAAATAAAACTAGTGATATAATACTACCGTTTATTACATTCCGTTTAGACGTTTTTCAGCGAATTCAGTAAAAATACTCGTGTTAATAACGGCTTCTTGTTATCGTCGCACACACGAAATTCTAGCCGGTCGAAAAATTTTTAAATATTTCAACTGTATTACATTTTTATTGCGTTCAAGTTTGGAATTGTGTTGATAAGAAGTCATTATCGCATGCGAAAAATGAAGTAAACGTATTTAATATTCTTTCCTTGTTTTGTTTTTCTTGAATCGTCATTGACATTAAGTTGATAGCGATAAACCATATTGTTTCAGTGCAGCAATGCAGCCATTTAATAAACAAAAATATATCGTAAATTCGGCATTCAGTTGTTTCTGATGGCTTTGAAGAATCAGAAAAAGAATTTAGTCCCGAACTGAGTAAATTACAAGGAAACGTTAACCGAAGATGACTTCAACATGGGTGGAGCCGCTTTCGCCGTTTCAAAGTAAATTATATGTAAATTTAATAAACCAAGTTGAAGGAATAAAACGTTTTTGGTAAATGACTTTTTTAACGAGGCCAAAGCCATTCTGAAATGGAATAGGATTGCAGACACTTCGGCAGAATCATGGAAAGCAAAAAATCAAAATATATCTGGTGTCGATAACCAGAAATTGGTGCGACTTGGCCTACAAGTTTACTTTAAATATTATTCGTAATTGCTCTAAGACCGTGCACAAGATTAAATCATTAATAGAAGTTCAAGAAACCGCGGTAAATTATGTAGTTAAGGAAATTATACACATCCTAAAGTCGGATACTACAAAGCCTTCTTATTCGCAAATTATAAGACAAAAATTCCAGCCAAGAAATGGAATGACAACAGAGGAAACTTTCAAAACCATCAAAAACAATATCAATAACAAACAGGTATAACGCAGGCCCTTCCCCCGATGAAGTCGGGCAGGAATAAAAATATTTTTCATCCTCGTGACGAAAAAGACGTTCATAAAACAATTTACGAAATGAATTCATTAAGTTTGGCGAGTGATCAAAAAATCGTCTAAATTAATACAAACGATATGAAAAAAGAAAAATTATCTTCTACTATCACAACCATCACGGGAAATTAACCTTGGCATATATCGATCAACGTCAAAATTCCTATAAATAGAAGATACACTTATTTCAGACTGGAAAAACAAAATTACTATACATTAATTAACGACTTTCCTAATAGAATACTGTGTACAACTATGTCTCACATAAATATATATATATATATATATATATATATATACGATAAATTTATTTCTGTTAGAATACGGAAATTATGTAATTGTTTAGCTTATACAAAACACTTCTGCAAACAAAATGATAACATGAAGAAGTATGGAAAGAAATGCCAGGATAAAAAAGTATGCTCTACCTGTGCATGTGAACTTTTTTCAAAACTAATCAGCGAAGGGAAAAATGTGGAACAAGCGGAAACTAAATCATGGAGGACACAAAACTTTTAGTGAAAAATGCCCAGCTTATAAAAAAATTAAAGAGTTACCAGAAAGAAGATACGACTTCTAGATAGAAATATGGCAAATTACGTGTTATTAACTCGTGTAATACTTAATGTGGGCCCTATCAAATACCAGCAAGCTGAAATTTTACAACAAAGCAAATACGACATCGTTATAAAAGCCAAACTTTCACGAAAACATAATTTCAAAAATAAACAATAGCAGATATTATTCATTTTTTTTTTTTTTAAATAAATAAGTTGTGGGTCTCACTGGGCAAGTATGCCCGTTGCGTAAGTGCCCAACACTCTTATTATCGTTTATTCTAGTAAACAAAATTACAATTAATCATTCTTACTACCTAGATCGAACATATTAAACCAAAAAAATAAAAATAAAATATATCAATCGACGCAAATATATATATATGAATTACACAATAATAAACCCATACACAAGAGCCGCTTATACATTGGACATTGCATACATTAATGTATAGGAAAGAAAAAAGAAAAGGAAACTGGTAAACAGATGGTCTAAAAGAGTCCTAAAAAATGCAGCAATAAAAATAAAAGGGAAAGAGGATGCAGCAAAATTCCTTAATCTTTGTCTAGATGTATCGATAATAATTAAAAAAATATACAATATTTCAGTCAAAGAAACGACTGATCATATGATAATAATTAAAAGAAATAAGATTAATTTGATCGCTATCTACTTCTCTCCTAACGAAAATTTACCCGATAAATTAGCAATAATTCAACAATATTTAATCAAAAATTACAAAGCGGAGGAAATTGTATTAGCCGGAGACTTCAATACACACTTTATGAAAACTAACCTTCAGTGTTATGTTTTCAGCGTCTTGCGAATCTTGGACAGTTAAGCGTGGCCGACCAAGAATAATACGGATGGAAAACCTAAGAGGAAGTGGTTCAAATTAGATACGGTGAAAATATTCAGGAGAGTCATGGATAAAGATCAAGTCAAACAGATGATCGTCAACATCCTTCGAGGACAGGGTACATAGAAGAAGAAGAACTCGAAGGAATTACAAAAAAGCAAACATCTTTGAGGAATATTTAATGAGTCAATCTTCTTATTGTTAAGAACACGATTATAATGGTAAAACTTTTAGTAATGAAAATGAAAGCGGTGTAATAGATTTAATAATAGCCGACCACAAGGCAAATAAACTGATACAAGTCCCGGCTCATTTTGACAAAACAACTCCCTTCCGACAACTTACTATTTGTAATATATATCTGCCCCCGGACGCGGAACCGCCATACCAAGAAGTAAACATGCTAGTACTCAGCTCCCGGAACCATTTATCCTTGTCGGTGATATGAATGCGCACAGCCCGCGCTGGGGATCTGGTAAAACGAATAGGAAAGGAAAAATATTCGAAAAGTTGCTAAATGAAAATATACAGGTATTAGCGCTAAACAATAACCAGCCAACTAGATTTAACTCTTTCAAAGGAACACTATCAGCCATAGATTTAACACTATCGTCAAAAGAGATCTTTCTGAAATTTAGATGGTCAACCCACTCGGACTTATACCACAGCGACCATTTTCCAATTTTCCTTCAAATACATAGGGGAAATATGGAAGTCATGGCCAACAAACCACAGCGTTGGATAACGGAAAAAGCAGATTGTAGTAAATACCAAGACCTGTGTAGATTACCCTTCAGTACCAATCTGGACGACATAGACAGAGCACTAGATATTTTCAATAACCACATCATCGGAGCGGCAGAGAAATCTATCCCAAAATCATCCCCGGTAGTAAAAATCCGCAATGTTCCCTGGTGGAATCACAACATAAAAATAGCTATTAAAAACCGCAATAGAGCGCTGAAGATATTTCGTGACACCAGGCAAATTTCGGACTTAATCAACTTTCGCCAGTGCCGCGCACAAGCTCGTCTAATCGTTAAACAAAGTAAAAAGAAAAGCTGGGAGGAATTTATCTCCGAAACTAATGAGAACTCCAGTATTCCTCAGATCTGGCGGAAAATTAACATCCTAAACAGAGCTAAAAGAACTCCGCCTACTATATCATTGAAAGAGTCATCAGGGCTCACTCAAGACCCGGAAGAGATAGCCAATATCTTTAGGAAATTTTTTGCTGAAATGTCGTCAAACGGAAGTTATGACAAGCGATTCTTGACTTATAAAATAAAAAAAGAGCGGAACTCATTGCTTTTTGAGTCGGATAACCTCGAGGATTACAATACGCCATTCACAGAAAAGGAACTGAATGAGGCGATCAGCAAACTGGTTAGAAACTCTGCGCCGGGTCCGGACGGAATTTCGCCCCTATTCCTCAAAAATCTACCCACAAAAATGTTAAATCACCTACTAAATATTTTTAATAAAATCTGGATGGATAACTGTTACCCCCGGCTGTGGAGCAAGGCTGTAATCATTCCCGTTTTGAAACCGAACAAAGATCGTACTGAACCATCGGCTTATAGGCCAATCTCACTTACCTGCGCTACAGGCAAACTAATGGAAAAACTGGTGGCGCGTCGATTATTATGGCACTTAGAACAAAAGGAACTCATCCCTGAAAATCAGACAGGTTTCCGGAAGTATAGAAGTACCCTCACTCAACTGTACAATCTGAATCAGGAAATACTAAGCGCTTTCGAAGATAACCAATACCTTTTATCAATATTTTTTGATATTCAAAAAGCGTATGATACAGCGTGGAGATACAAAATTATTCAACTATTCATAAAGGTGGGATTGAAGGGCCGAATAGTCCAATTTACAAACAACTTTCTCTCAAACCGTACGATCAAAGTCCGAATAGGAAGTAAACTTTCACGAGACTTTACCATGGAAAATTGAGTGCCTCAAGGCAGCGTACTAAGCGTGTACTGTTTTTTGATCCTAACAAATACGATTATTGAACATATTCCATCTCCCATCTCAACCAGATTGTTTGCGGATGATGTAAACATTACTCTTCGGACGACAGACCTTCTGTACGCTCAAAACCTGTTGCAGAAATGCCTGGATAACCTTCAGGAGTGGAGCATGACAACGGGGTTACAGTTTTCTCCGCAGAAAACCAAGTACATGGTGTTTACAAAAAAACGTAACCAAAACATGCTAAACCTGACAATTAATAATTCAGTTTTACAACAGACAACTGAATATAAATTTTTGGGATTGGTTTTCGACACAAAATTGACTTGGCGTAACCATATTTTTGCACTTAAACAAGTATGCCAACCAATACTCAACATCATGAAAATGATGAGTAACAGGACCTTTGGAGCAAGAAGTTCAAGCCTACTTCGCATATATAAGGCCCTCATTCGTTCGAGACTCGATTACGGTTCAATTATTTACTCGTCCGCCAGTAATCGATTACTGGATATATTGGGTATGATACAGAGCGCTGGACTGAGGATTGCATTAAAGGCTTTCCCAACCTCACCGACCGCTAGCCTTCAGTATCTTAGTGGCACCCCACCGCTCTGCTACCGACGGAAGATGCTCGCTATTAAGTATTCAATGAAGGTCGCTGTTCATCAGCGTCATCCAAATCGCATTCATATGCAAAAACAGCTACAACAAATTGGACTACAAAGGCCATTGAGGCTGCTACGTGGTATCATGAGCAGAATCCTAACAGTGTCACCGCCATGGAGTCAATTTACCCCAAATATCTGCTAGGATCTACTTACAGCCGACGTTAAAACGCAACCGAATACGGACATCCGTAAAATGCTTCAGAACGTTTTGAGCCAGCAGCCTAATTCAATTCTATGCTTCACCGATGCGTCCAAAACATCATCACATGTCGGAGGTGCCTTTTCCATCGGGAAAAGGATATATTCCTTCAGCTTGCCGAATATGACATCAGTCCTTGCGGCCGAGATGTTAGCCTTACTTCAATGTTTGCTGCAGATATCGGAATTGCCATCTGACCAGTATACGATCCTGACCGATTCAGTCTTAGCATTGCAGTATATTGAAACGATGAATTCGACTGTGGCAACGGCGGACCAAATACTGCTTATCATCACTGAATTAAATAAACGAAACACCAGTATCTCTTTCGTTTGGATCCCGAGCCATCGAGGAATAGATGGCCATGAAATCGTGAATCATGCAGCAAGAGGGCCAACTCAAACATATCTTCCGATAATGCTGGGGGAAGACCTTACACAGTGGTATAGTCAGGAAATCTTACACTCGTGGAATCAGCGGTTCCAGGCCCGGCCAAGTATACTTGGATATTCAAAGAAAAGCGTGGACGCTTGGCCGCTAATCATTGGTAATGTCTGCTCACCGAAGCTGGAAACAGTGGTTAACAGAATATACCTTGGGCATTCAAAAATTACTCATTCATATCTACTGAGTAATCAACCACCGCCCCTATGCGACATTTGCAACGTATCGCTGACAGTTCATCACATTATTCTAACCTGCCAGAAGTACAACCATCATCGCGATAATCAACTGAGAAAAAATATCCTCGACATAAACAACCTCCAAATGCTTACTGATTTTATTATTAAAACAAAAATAATTAATGATATATAAATGACCTTTAATCGAGTAATAGCCATATAGGCACTAACTACTAGTAAAAAAAAAAAAAAAAAAAACTGATACAAAAGGTCATAGTCAAAACAGCTAATCTCACTTGCCACCGAAAAATAATATTTAAATCGAATAAAAGGAATAAAATAAATAATCAACAAATAAAAATTAAAAATGTTAAGTACCGTAAATTTGAAGAGTTAATTAAGAACGAAAACTTTGAAATTAAATCAGAAACGCCAACAACAAAACTTGCAAAACTTGTATGGATAATAATTTGTGTCGAACTATAAATAAAATTAGATCTGCAATAAACGGATTTGAAGAAATTAAGGACATTAAAACTCAATTTTGATGGAATGAAAAGCTAAATAGAATAAAAAAAATACGAAACATTAACTAAAATAAACTATATTTATAAAAATGACAATGAAACGAACAAACCTATAGTAGCTTGTGAAATAGTTAAAAGAATTATCAAGCAACATAGAAATGAAAGAGACAGGAGCAAAATAGAAATGAAAGAGGCAGGAGTAAAATAGAAATGAAAGAGACAGGAGTAAAATAGAAATGAAAGAGACAGGAGCAAAATAGAATCGTGGAAAAAATCAATACAAGAGTCAACAGTTTAGGGCAAACCTTATAAGATCAGAACGGATAAATGTAAAAAATTGAATTTAACTGCACTAAAAATGAAAATCTTGAAATTATTACATAAGAGCACTCAAAATATGAATTAATTGGTATAGTACTTCTCCCTTAAATGGTTGATGACGATTTCAATAATTTAGTAGTCCCTATCGCAGAAAGGCTATATATGGACGCGAATTTCCAATAGTCCAAATGATTAAAAAATTAAGTAATAGAAAAGGGTAGTGACCAAATCTCAAATAAAATGATTAAAATCATAAGTAAATATTATAACGTTTAAAAATCTCAGCTTTTCCTGATATCTGGAAAGTAGACAAAATCATTCTAATCAATAAACCCAACAAAGACCCAACCTCTCTAATGGCTTGTAGACGAATATCATTACTTTTTCAAATATCGGCAAAATATATGAAAGAATAATTAAACTCAGAATAAGGACAGAAACATATGACATGAAAATCAGTATGGCTCTATAAAAAATAAATCGACAGAACAAGCAACAGTCAAATGTATGAAAATAATAGCTACAGAATTAACTGCAAACAAGTATTACTCATCAGTTCTGCCGTAACTAGAGCTTTCTCGTCAATAGTTAAAAGTTTAAAAATTAAAAAATGTTTTTTAATATGAATAAAATCGTTAACTCAAATACAACTACCGCAGCTGAATTTATCTGGAATTTTTACTTCAATGATAGTAATGATGTGAGATATTGCAACGATTAGTCATCCGAATATACATAACCTAGTACAGCCGACAGCATCACAATTTTCGCTACCAACAACACCGCCAAAAACGCTAATAATTCTGTTGGCTACACTACATCTCGATAATTTTACAAGATTTGTAAGTGCTACTAACAAATGTGGCAGCCATAAATGCCAGATCAAACACAATATACACAATAAGAGCCACTACTTTGTCGCCTTTTCCAGTTATAAACAATGATTGTGTTACCCAAAGAGATAATTAATCGTTCTGCAAGCATATATCATCCCTGTATGTCAAAGCGATCGATTTTGAAAATAAAAATAACTTCTTACACGCTGTTTTAATGAAATTCATAAAAAACAACTTCAACATGTAGTAGTACAAAATTTTGCAAAACATATACGATTTTAGCAGTGGCGGATCCACGTGCGGGAGGGAAATTTATGCTATAAAATATTTGTATGAATTTTACCTACGGATTTAATTATAACTAATATTTAATACTATTTTCTAGTAAAACTCTATTTTAAACACAACTGTCGTCGATCTTTTGCCCTTTTTATTTATTTTTAATTTTTATTTTGTAATTTTAATTAAAAATAGTAGTTCAACGAGAAATATATATGTATTTAAACTTGCTCACAAACAAAGAGAATTCGGATCGGATTACTAACAGAAATAAAGAAGAAGTAAAGTGTCTAATAAAAATACCATCTTTCTTACTATTTCTGAACTAACATATTTAAGGTATAATTTTATAATTTCTCGTTTTATTTTTCACCCCTAAATATAAGACAAAAGTTAAATTAAAAATTATAATAATTATGATATTTTTAAAACATTTTTAAATTTCTATAAAGGTCGCTATTTGATTTCCTTATTTTTCAAATCTACTAGAGGATTTTACGTAATTATATAACCCCTCCCCAAATGTCCTTCTGGATACGCCACTGATTTTAGTCATATTCAGTTGCCGATCGGACTTTTGACCGATATCGAAACATTTTTGAAAATATCAACGGAGTATCGATTAATCTGTATAAACTGATAGAATCCGACGTTTCCGATGGAATTGCATCAGAGCAGTGGCAGCGCCAGAGGGTCCATGGGGTCTGAATCCCCCTATTGGTCAGAAAATATATTTTTAATGTAGCAACAGTACTCTTTAATTTACTCACGTACATCTTAAAAAAAAAAATATATATCTATATATACAAAAATCCCGTGTCTTTATGTTTGTGCAGGATAAACTCGGAATTTACTTAACCGATTTTTATAAAATTTTGAAAGTACATGCAATTTAATCCAACTCTTAACAGATAGGATACTTTTTGCTTTAATTATTTACATAAATATTTGTTATATTAAATCATTTAATCAATCAATTAAAAAAAACAAATTTAATTGTTGGCTATTACTTTTTGCTTTAATTATTTATACATATAAATATTTGTTATATTAAATAATTTAATCAATCAATTAAAAAAAACAAATTTGACAATTTCATTATTTTTTGAGCACCAACTACTTTTCGTGGCGACTTTTGTGTATCGTGCGATGTTAATCGAAATGCAACCATGTTTATCGCTGGCGCATGGCGTTTTTATCGATGAATGATCAAATAAATTCTTTCGCTGTTGTTTACAAAAAAGTTCGTGTTATTACGGAGTTGTTGCTTATGAAAAAAAATAAATATTGTGCGATATTGTGCGGCATTTAATTTATTTATATTTCAGTGTATTTAATAAACGTCCTGCCTTGATAAAAAAAAAAAAAAAAAAAAAATTATTTTAATATTCCCACAACAATAGTGTGGCAGTGATACAACTCTCTGACATTGTTGGGCATCTAAGTTGCTTTATATTTCAGTATAAGATAATGGCCGCGGAGACAATCGGACTTCAACAATGCGAGTGGCAGAAATGCGTGGCGTATGCGTGTTATGAGAGCTACTGAATCGGAAGAAGAAGAAATTGCAAGAATAAACGCATGTTGCCTGCTCACGTGTGGGAACACCATCAAGTCTATTCGTGTTAGCAAAAGACAGGTTGACCAAGAACATTGTGCACAAATTAGTGCTTAGATAATTTTCAATTTTATAAACTAATATAACTAATAGTTCGAAACCAATGTTATCTGCCTCATTTATAACATTCAATTTTTATGTAACTAATTTATTTATTATATTGTGTAAATAAGTCATTGATTACAGATTAAAGTTAAAGATTAGATAAATAAAATGTAAATTCAATAAGTGTATATTAGTTGGATAATTTCATTCTTTACATATGATTCAAAATCGGCTAAATAATTTCAGGTTTATTAGTTTTTTTTTTTTTTTTTTTTTTTTTTTATGCATGCAATCTGTAATTAAACAATAAGCAGCAGTGAGGAAATGTTATTATCAGAAATAAAAAACTAGAAAGGAGGATAGCCTCCCAATGGAAGCTGATCCTATTTTTTGATGATTACTCGTTAAATTATATGATTAAAGACTCAGGATCGATGTTGAAGCTGCAACGGATGGAATCTGTGAATACGATTGAATTTTGTGCAGTTAGACAGCAGATTCTTTGCTAATATGTTTAAATGTTGGTTAAGCCTTTCCTTGTATCTTGCACTTGAGCTGCGAATCTCTTCTTTAACCGAAATGACCTTCAAATCCCTAGAGATGTCGTCGTTTCGTACAAACCAAGGAGCGTTTACAATCCTACGCAGGATTTTTGCTTGCGTCCTTTCTAGAAGGGCTATATTGGAGTTCGATGCAGTGCCCCATAGCTCAATGCCATATGCCCAAATTGGCTTTATTATTGATTTATAGACTAGCACTTTGTTTTCCAGTGAAAGGACCGAATTTTTTCCAATCATCCAGCCCATATTTCTCAGTTTCAGTCTGATTTGTGTACGTTTGGTGGAGGTTTATTAGTAAAAATTAATTCGGTTGCATCAAAATAATAAGTAAAAAATTAATTTAATCTATTATAACTACTAAGCAACAGCAACGCGTGGCTGGGTCAGCTAGTATATATATATATTTTTTTAATGGAAACGTTAACCAAAGGCAATGATTCAGAGAGACTAAGGATGTTAAAATTGAAAAAAAAGATTAGATTTTAATATGAATAAAAATAAAAGAAAGAAAGACGGCTAACACAAAATCAAATATTATGTTTTATTACTTTTTCGCCTTTATGTTTTATATTAATAATTTTAAATTTATATTATTTGATAATAAATTATTTTTAATATAAATTAGGGGGAAATGTGTATATTATATGTTAGAGTTTTTGTAAAATAATAATATTCATAATATAAATTACTTCGATTAAACTTAATTTCTTCATTAAAAAAATTGATTAAATTTGTGCTAAATTGTTTCCTGTAGCATTTCTAGAATAAAATTATAGCTTTAAAATGAAAATATTTATTTGTTGACGGACATACACATTAAAAAATTAAATGCAATTATGTGTGTTTTGTTTTTATATGTAAAAATATAACATACATGAAAAAATTCGGCATAAATTTTGTGGACTAACCCCCCCCCCTTGCCTGATACATTTTTGACTCCGCCACTGCACCAGAATATAAAATTAAAGCCATTTACACATTCTGAAAGAATTATAGTATACTAGCTTTTAACCCGTGACGTTGTCCGCGGAGAATTATTATTTCAAGTAAGCTGTTTCGACGTGAAAATAAATATAAATGAAAGAGATTTTATTATTAAATTATAACTATAGGGTTTTTTTTTTTTATTATTATTGGGTTTTTTTATTAGGTATTTACTTCTATATATTTTTTTATTATTTACTTTTATGTAATTATTTTTGTTTATTTACAATTACAGTAGTAAAATTTTAATTCAACTGTTGTGTTCCTCCACTCCCGGTCGAACGTAAACGAATAATAAAAAAAAACAAAAAGATCGACTTTCTGAATAAACTCTTTTTATTTCGCTATCGACCCGAAAGTGGTCCGTAGTTCTTTATTTATTATTAAATAAAGTAATTACAACTACGTGTAATGAGACCGAGTTTAGCCAGCCAATGGCTCGATTGACGGAAACGACTTCGAACTGCCGAACGTAGCAGAAAAACTCCGAAGATCGAAGAAAACCGAGAGGACTGGAACCGAATAGAACGGATATATAGACTCGACTGATTTTGGGGAGAAAACACGGATTCGACTTTGCCGTTCCAGAGAAGTTATCCGGAGCAAGCCGCTTAAGATGGCTGTATGAGGAGGGTGATCGACGAAAGAAATTAAACAGAACAGAAATATGAAAAACAGAAGATAATCATGTTGCAGAAATAAGGACTACACTAATTGGTTCGCTTATCGACGAACAGAAAAAGGATCTTAGATAACAACACGGCTGTTCGCGAGAAACATCGTTGGACACACGGATCGAGCAAATAGGGGACGGAAATGCAATAGGCAGAGGTTAAGGGATGACAGATGTAAAACAGCGACAGGAAAATGCACTTCGGTTCGGAGTAAAATATCTAATCAGTAGACAACGTTAAGTAAAAGAACACGAATAAGAAATATAAAGATTATCGGAATTGGTGATGGAAATAAGGCAGCGATAGCGAAACGAAAATGGTACAGATAATATTAATACTCATAATAGTTATAATAATAATAATAATAATAATAATAATAATAACTAATAACATAGAATAAAAATGGAAAAATAGGTAGGAGTACAACACAACACATTTTTGTAAACAACGTTTTTCAGACGTTGTCCTGCCAGTGTATATTCATTTACTATTAAATATATATATATATATCTCAAATGGATGGCCTTTATATTACAATGAAAAGCTTTGTCGTAAAAAAATCAGTTAAGCGGTTTAAGCGTGAAAAGGTAACAGATAGACAAACAGACAGACACACAGAGTTACTTTCGCATTTATAATCTCGACAGCCCTTTGAGAGGCGTGACACTCAGCGTCTAAAGCTTGCCGTGCCTGAGTCTATTCTAAGGTCTCTGAAACCTTTTGAGAGGAGTGACGCTCGGCATCTAAAATCTATCGGGCCTGTGTCTGCTCTTGAGATTCCTCAGTTCTAGCTACTTTCGCAGCTCGAGCTCTGTTAGAGTTACGCGCTAGATCAGATTTACGCCTGCGAGGCATATTGACAGTAAAAATAATAAGAATTTTTTTTTTTTTAATCAAAATATAATACGTTTATGTAAATGTTTTAAGGAAATCTCCGGCCTACTGACTAAGTACCTATATAACTATTTATGATTTAATAATAAAACCTCTTTCATTTATATTTATATTGACGTCGAAACAGCTTACTTGAAATAATAATTTTCTGCTGACAATGTCGCGGGTAAAAGCTAGGAGCGGACGAACGAATGGCGACTATCGAAGATGAACAACACGTTTTAAGCTAGGAACGGATGAACGAATGGAGACTATCGAAGATGAACAACACGTTAATAAAAGCTAGCTAGTAATTTTGTTTACATAACGAAACCGATTTCTGGCGTTCTGATGTTTCTTAGAATTTCCGAACAAAAACATCTGGCTGAATAAAATAACATACACTAACGAACGAATACGTAAGAAATAATAAAATTAATATAATATTTCCAGAATAAAAACTATCCTATGTTCTTTCCTTGACCTCAAACTATCTCCATACAAAATTTCATCTAAATCGGTTCAGCGGTTTAAGCGTGAAAAGGTAAGAGACAGACAGACAGACAGACAGAGTTACTTTCGCATTTATAATATTAGTAAGGATTAAATCGCAGAAATCATATCGGCATATTGTATCGGGGCATGAGCGAAAAATATTAGTTCGCACGTATCCAGAAATTTAGTCAGCTTTTGAAAATTCCATCATCTAACGCTAAATTTATGTTCTTCTAGTGTCTAGATCTCACGAAGGACGAATATGAGCCTAACAACAGTTTCAGATGTAATACTGACAGTCAGCGAAATATGTGCCGCATGTAAATAAATTTCAATACATAAAAATTAATTTTTATTGTATTTCGCATGAATAAAGAGTATTGTCTAGTTCATGGTTACATCGCACGAATGTAATAATAAACGGAACCTTATATAAATTACTCCCTTTATTACTATATGCATAAAATTAATTTTATTTTCTCAAAAGTACGAATGCCTTGACAACAGCTAACGAAAGAGTACCTTCGGGGGATATTATTTTAATTCGTTTCATTCGTTTTTCTAAATCAGTGCACATGCCATGTAACAGCTCTAGTTGTTGCTGAACATAAACGTTTATACTATGTTTTGATAAATATCTCTTACGATTATCAACGTTGTTTATGCGTATATATGTTTTTCATTTTTCCTTTCAAGTTCATTTGTTCAATTTTGCTAATGTTAAAAGTTTTTCCTCCTTATCCTTTATCATAGTTCCAAGGATAACCTCTTGTTTACTAACCCTATCTAAAATTTTTTCGAAAAAGTGTTTTTCTACATAACTAATTTCATCGTCTAAACCAGGGTTTCCCAACCTTTTTTTCGTCGAGCCTCCCCGGATTATAAATAACATTTCACTTCTTCATTTGGACAGGCGACTAACCTGGAGGCAACATATTGATAAGAAGAAAAAGGAAATTAACATTCGAGTTAGGACAATGAACTGGCTTATAGGTAGAAATAGCGTGTTGTCAATGGAAAATAAGCGCTTGCTGTACACCACTGTCATCAGACCAATATGGACGTACGGGCTGCAGCTTTGGGGCTGTGCTAAGCCAACAAATATAAAAATAATTCAAACAGTACAGAATAAACTCTTAAGGACCCTAACAAATGCACCATGGTATGTAACCAATGATGCTCTGCACAAAGACTTGTGCATTCCGTACGTAAATGACGTTATTAAACATTGTGCTCAGAGACACGCATCCAGACTGGAAGGTCACCCAAATAACCTGGCTGTACAATTGCTGAATACCACCGGTAATATACGTAGATTAAGGCGTCATAAACCCCTAGACCTTTTGTAGGATTACAGATTGTGGGTGAGTGCCGGTGGGTGCTTTTCCCTTCACGTCAGTTCAGGGTCAAAAAATTCGCTAAATGGCCACTTTGGCCAGATCGTGATAGAAAAAAAAAAAAAAAAAAAAAAAAAACTTTTTCGTAAACCAATCGTTATCTTGTGTGCGTTCGCGTTCCCGTTATCAGCTCGGTAATCAGTTGTTTCGGCAGACCGGTGAGATCGCTTCATTGTTATCTATTTAGACAAATAATTTCGGTTTCTTCGCTGCCGCATTTAACTTTTACTTAGTAACCAATATCGTTTTATGTTACGTTTCTTTTTTGCTTCTACATTTTAATAATTCAGTTCGTTTAAATTCACTTCGTTTTTATTATTTTTTTTATTTATTTTTTTTATTATTATTATTTATTTTCCTCTCTCTTTTTAAGCCAGTTGATCGATGAGCTCGTCTAGTGGGGGCCGCCCAGCGGCCTCCTCCAAAGATTTAAAAGCGAAACCGAATGTTTCGCTAAATTTGATGGAGGTTGGCGCTGTCGGCAAGCGCAAACCGTCCGGCCCTCTCTCGCCGTCCGCGGTTTTGCCAAGCAAGGATCTGCGGCTATCCCGACCCGATTCACCTAATCTTGCCACTTTAAATAATCCTAACAACAGTCCTAATACAGCTGTCGAGAATTATATTATCGATAATAATAGTAAAAATAATAATAATAATAATAATAATATTAATAATAACAATAATAATAATATTAATATTAATAATAATAATAGTAATGACAATAACAATAACAATAATGATAATAATAATAATATTAATAATAACAGCAGTTATAATAGTAGTAACAAAAACGATAATAACAGTAACACTAATAATAACAGCAACACTATTAGCTCCGATCATATTCACGATACTTTTGAAAACACTTTTCCGTCCAAATACCCAGGACCATTCAAAGTTTTCGTTGAGAACACCTCTGACAATAAAAACATTGGAAATTTCCACCCGCTTGCGCTGGCCAGGCTCATCAGCAAAATTTCCACCTCCTTCTTCGACATTACCCCTCAGGGTAGAGGGCGTATCTCTGTTATCTTCCCCTCCATTTCCACCGCCAACGACTTTCTAAACAATCGCTCCTTCTTCAATTCTAACGACCTGAAAGCTTTCATTCCCCACAATACTCTATACAGAATTGGTGTTATTTCTGGAGTTCATCCTTCTTTCTCTGTTGAGGAAATTAAAGAAGGGCTTGTTACGTCTATCCCTGTAGTATCTATTCGTCGCATCCTTCGCTCTTCCGATGGAACCAAAGTTCCCACCAGAAGTGTCGAATTAAAATTTGCCAAATCCTCTCTCCTTGAGTTTGTATCCATTTACAAACTTCGTTTTACAGTGTCCCCAAGTATCCGTTCTCCCACTCAGTGCTCTAATTGTTTCCTTTTCGGGCATATTGCACGCCATTGCCGCAGCTCTCTTCCCTCATGTTCCCATTGTTCCTCTAAACATTCTTTCTCTGATTGTACAAATCTCCAGGAGCCTCCTTTTTGTCGCAACTGCAAAGGTAGTCACAGCGCTTCCGATCGAGCCTGTCCCGAATGGCAGCGGCAGAAGGACATAAAAAGAATCATGGCTTTCGAGAACATCTCCTTTCACGAAGCCGTTAAAATTAAATCCTCCAGTTCCGCCTCTCCAGCCTTCTCCTATGCTAATCGCGCCGCAGCCCCTATTTCCTCTCTAAACGTCTCCCCCAAAACTTCTAAATTCCCCTCTCTTCCACGTCCCAAATCCCCCACTTTCCACAAAACTTCCAAACCCAAATCCTACTCAAAGCTTTCTCCTCAATTTCCTTTCGTTCCATCCCTTTACTCTCATTTACCACTAAATGGTTGTGCACTGAATCACAACGACTCCCCCCAATCCAGCCCCCCCATATCTTCCAGTCCCTTACCAGTTCCTCCTATTCTTTCTCCTAATTCCTCTCTAAACGATTCTTCCTTTGTTGTCTCCCATATTTCCGCAGCTATCATGGAACTCCTTGCCTCCTTTAACATATCCTCCTCCTCCTCTTTCCTTGATAATCTTTCAGCCTTCCTATCCAATCACGTTCATTTCAACTAGACCACCTCTTTCATCCTTTGTTCTTTATTTCTCCTTTTTGACCATTTTCCAGCATCCCATTCTATACTTGTTACTCTTATTTCTCCTTTTTTCTTTTGCGTCCGTTTCGCCAAGGGTAACTGTTCGCTCAGGAATCATCAACTCAAAACTTTCCTCAGTTCGAATTTTATTCCATTTTTCCTTCATGCTACATAGCTATATCATTATGGAAGGAAGCCTACAAACTGGTCGTCAACCCAGTTCGTGCAGGTATTTCTCCTGTCTCTGGTTTAACAATATGTCGGAAGGAAGCCTACAAACTGGTCATCAACCCAGTTCGTGCAGGTATTTCTCTCGTCTCTTTTTCAACACTATGTCGGAAGGAAGCCTACAAACTGGGCATCAACCCAGTTCGTGCAGGTACTTCTCCGGTTTATTTTTAATTACTGACGGTACCGCTAATGGTGAAATATCTTCAATTTTGCCTGTATCCAATTTCGGACACGTCTTCTCTCTTCTACTCTTTTTTCCATTGTCAACTTCTCCTTTAAGTTGGAAGGTCGTCTACAAGCGATCTCCTCTCATTTATTACACCCTTCCTATTACCCTTGCCCTCCTTTCTTTTACTTCAATTTCAGCTCTATCTTCTCCCGCTACTTTTTCTCATTCTTTTAATTCCTCTTCTCCTTTTAACTAGAATGTCGCGGTCTTGCGCCTTAAACATCCTTCAATGGAATTGCCGCAGCTTACGAGCTAATAAACTAAGTGTAGAATGTCTATTAGACTTCTACAATATCCATGTAGCGCTGTTATCTGAAACTTGGCTTAAATCCTCCGCATCTCTTGATTTCAAAGGTTATTCTCTAGTTCGATCTGACCGTATGGATGGGTATGGTGGCGTTGCGATTTTAATTAGACACGATCTATCCTATCACACCCGCAATATCCCATTTCTTCCTCCGCCCCTTCCCAACCACCCTAACATGATTCACATTTCACTTGAAAATCTTCTCCCGAATCCTTTACATATTGCTTGCATGTACATCCCTCCCAACTCCAGCGTCTCTAGTCTTCCTTTGTCTTCATTCCTTTCATCCCTATCTGATCCATTTATTATTGGTGGAGACTGGAATGCGCACTCTCCTATGTGGGGCTGCACAGGGCGCAATCCTAACGGTGTGACTCTGGAAAATCTCATCCTAAACCATAATCTTTTTCTCCACAACGATCGTTCTCCTACTTTCTTCAAACATCCATCTTCTTCTAGTGCAATCGACCTCTCGTTTTCATCTCCGAATCTTGGTCTTGTAAGCTCCTGGAGAACTCTCGACGGCACTTTTGGTAGTGATCATCTCCCCATTCTCCTAACTCTCAACAACGCTCTTCCTTCTAAACCTTTCAGGCCCTTGCACGCTCCTCACTGGCTTCTCTCCAAAACAGATTGGACTAAATTCCGATCTTTGGTGGATTCCTCACTCCCCCTTATTTTGGATTTTCTCGACCCGTCATCCCAGTACAACTTCTTCATTCAATCTCTATATTCTGCTCTTTCCGCTTCCTCCCCTCCTTCTTCCTTTTCGCGCGGTCGTTCTTCCTCTTGTGCCTCCTTTCTTTGGTGGAATGAAGAGTGTAAAGTTGCCTTCCAAAGAAGCACCGCTACCTTCAAAGCCTTTCGTTCTTGTTCCTCAATATCCAACTTTTTAGCTCACAAAGAAGCCAACGCAAAAGCTCGGTACATTTAAAAATCTGCCAAGAGGAACTCTTGGAAATCATTTTGTTCATCTTTCTCTAGAGATACGCCTCTCTCTAAGATAGGGAAATTGGCAAAAGCGTTCAGATCTCCTCTTTCTGAGCGTCCCCACTTCTCCCATCCTTCTTTGCCTGAACTTCACTCTTTCTTGGACTCTATTGCTCCTTCGTATGTCCCCACTTTCGAGGAATCGATCATTCCTTCGCTCCCAAATTCCTCAGAACCTCATTTCCTATTGTCCGTTCTTAACAAAACCTCTCCTTCTGCTCCTGGCTTGGACGGTCTTTCTTTCCCTATTCTTAAAAAACTCTCTCCTTCCTCGCTGCTCTCCCTTCTGAATATCTTCAACTCTTTCCTACTCTCTGGATTTACTCCTGAGTCTTGGAATGACTTCATCGTCATTCCAATTCCGAAAAAAAGTCAGTGTTCCTTCCGTCCTATCTCCCTAGCCTCATGTCTGCGCAAACTCTTTGAAGGTTTAATAAACAACCGTCTTGTTTGGTGGCTTAAGCATAATAATCTAGTTCCTTCTAATATGTTCGGTTTTCGCCCCGGGCTTGGCCCGGTAGATTGCATCAGTACCTTCCTTGCAGATATCTATAAATCATTCCTTTCTAAGAAATTTACTGTCGCTTCTTTTGTCGATGTCTGCCCTGCATTCGACAATGTGCATCTTCCTTCTCTGGGCTCCAAACTTCTCTCTCTTAATCTCCCACCGGTTTTTATCTCTCTTATACTCAACCTCTTTCAACATAGAACTCTTTATCTATCTTCTCCTTCTCTTTCCACCTCTAGATGCGTCTATCGTGGGCTTCTCCAGGGATCCTGCCTTAGCCCCACTCTTTTTAATATTTACTCTTTCGATATTGCTTCGCTTCCTATTCCCTCTTTCTCTCTCCTTTTTGCTGATGACATTTTAGTTTATTCCACCTCAGATGATCTGTCCTCTGCCACCAACGAGTTAAACCATTCATTGTCCCATCTTAGCAATGCTCTATCTACACTCCACCTCTCTCTTTCCCCTTCCAAGTCTTCCTGTATAATTTTTGCTCTCCGCCCCTTTAATCGTGCTTTTATAAACATCAGTGTATCTGGTACACCTATTCCCACTGTTAATTCCATATGTTATCTAGGTATTTTCTTAAATAGTCGCCTTACATTTCATGAACATATTAATTATATCTATAATTCCTCGATCAAAAGACTTAATCTCCTCAAATCTTTATCACCGCTCAGATGGGGTGGAGACCCGTGCATTCTATTAATTCTATATAAATCGATTATTCGGTCCAAACTCGACTATTGTTCCTTCATTTATGGCAGTGCCTCCAAGTCTCTCCTTTCGAAACTTGACGCAATTCAGAATTCCTGCCTTCGCCTATGCATTGGCGCTTTAAGATCTTCTCCTATTCCTGCGATTCTATCCGAGTCTTCCACTCAACCTCTTTCCATTCGTCGTTCACTCCTCGGTTATCGATTTTTAATAAAACGCCTCCCCATTTTGTCATCCAATATTATTCCTTCCTATCTTTATATCAAAAATCACTGGCGCTTGGCGCCTCATAGAATTCCGATTTTATCGCATATAGCTGCTCGTGTTTCCAATTTTTCTCCCTACGTTTCCTCTTATAATAGTCTTCCTTACTTTTCTTTCGACTTTAATAGCATATGGCACCCCATCAATTTCTCCTCTCTTCCAGTCCGAGCTAATTGTTCCTCTCACAATGTAGTCAACTTCGAATTCTTTCAGCTGCTGAACTCTTCTTTTCCTTCCCATGCCTTAATCTTCTCGGATGGCTCCAAGAGTGATGGGGGCGTGGGTGGTGCGTATACGTCTCCTACGTTCCTACACTCTGAGTCCTTCAGACTTCCTTCCTTCTGCTCTATCTTCTCGGCCGAGTCGATCTCAATTCTTCGTGCAATTCATTTCATATCCTCTACGAGTGGAGTTCACAAATTCCTGATTGTCTCTGATTCCAAAGGCGTTCTTCAAGCCATCTCTTCTCCTCCTTCTTATACTTCTGACGGTATCATCCTCTCTATCCGATCTCTTGTCTCCTCTTTGTTCTCGTTCCGCTCCATTTCCATAGACTTTCTATGGGTCCCTAGTCATTCCAATATCGTGGGAAATGACTCAGCTGACTCTTTAGCTCGCTCAGCCGCCCGCACTGGTCCTTTCCTCGACTCTTTCCCTTCCTCAGACATTCTTTCTCTATCACGCTCTAATCATTCCAGACTTTGGTCTGACATGTATCCATCTATATTCTCAAATCGCTTTTCTCAGTACCGTCTTATTCAACCGGTTCCTAGTTTCCTGCCTTGGTTTCAATCTATTCCTATCTGTCGTCGTTCCACTGTTGTTTCCTTAATTAGGCTTAGAATCAATCATTCTCTTCTCCCCTCTTCTCGCTTTCGATTCGCTTTGTCCCCTTCTCCTTTCTGCTCTCTTCACGCTTCTGAGCCTTCTTGTATTTGTGACACGCAAATCACATCCTATTCGATTGTTCAGCACTCTCTAACGAACGCTCTATTCTTTACACCCAACTTTTAGTTTTGGGTCTTCCTACTCCCTTTAACGCTACCTATATTCTTTCCTTCCCATTGCCTTCAGTTATCCCATTGCTACTGTCCTTTGTCCTCTCCATTTCTGACCGCCTGGTTATTTAGTTGTAACTGTTAATTTTTCATGTTGTTGGGTCAAGGCCGCTGGCGCGCCCAGGGTAGGAAAAAAAAAATATAAATAACATTTTCATGTAATTTTTTCATTTAAAAAAAAATCGCACATTATTTTAACATTTATTTATTTTAATTCTAAGTTATAGAAAATAAACTTCAATCAAATTTAAAACGTTTTTTATCGAAATAATTTATTATAATTAGAGTACTAACGAGATACTTGAGCTTGTGCATGCTCTGCACCAACTGGTTGATTCTAGGTTCAGTTTTTTCCAGAGCTATCGTCAGGTCGCTGTCAATGGCAAGACGATTTCGCTGTTTAGTTTTAATTAAAACCAGAGCTGAAAACCTTGTCTCGCATAAATAAGTCGAAGAAAAAGGAATAAGTGTTCCCAAAGCAAGAGAGGCGACTTTCGAATTAACAAGGAATCGTTTGATCCAAAATTTGCTCCAATGTCAAGAGATGGAAGTCATCTTTCGTGGTCGAATCGGCCTTCATTTCTAGAAATTCTTCCTGAACTTCTTGTGGTAATCATAAGACATCGACAACAAATTGATTTCTGGCCATATGCCATATTGATGATTCTGAACTAATGTCTCGATAGTATCGATGAAATTCGTCTTTTAGCGCTTGCAAATGAGTTTGTATTTCAGCTTTCAAATATTCGTCCAGTTTTTTATTTTTAATTGCTACGGGAATAGCCGAGAAATAAATATTATTACATTTTCAGCAGACACCTTTGATTCTAATGTTGAAGCTTTGATATGAACCCCTTAATATGATCATAGTTACTTATTACAATGCCGTTTCTGCCCTGAAGCTTCAAGTTTAGCTGATTCAAGGCATCAAACATACATCAGTCAAACAGGCCAACCTCTATTGAATTTCGTTCATTGTTGAACATTTGCAAAAAATCTTTTTTTTCTTTGAACTCAAGAAAGGGAGTGGCCTCTTTTTTCAATTCACAAAGGCAAGCCAACATGTTGCCCTTAGACAACCAGCGTACTTCTGTGTGGAACGTAAGGACTCTGTGATCAGAATCAAGATCTTCGCAAAGTAAACTAAATAATCGACTATTCAAAGTGCTGCTCTTGATGTAGTTTACGATCTTTGTAGCTGAGTCCAAAGTCTAGCGTAATTTCTGTGGCAATATTTTGGAAGCCAAAGTTTGTCGATGAATAACACAATTAATACACACTATCGCGGGATTCTTTTCCTTGAGTTTTTAAACTAAGCTCGATCGTACACCTATCATTGCAGGGGCGTCATCCGTGCAAGTTTATTCGAAACCAAATCATTTTTTTCGATGAAATCAGATATTGAATCAAATATATCTTCACATTTAGAGCCTGCTGTCAAAAGTTAGGAGTACAAAATTCCTTCTTCAATGTGATCTCCACTAACGTAACGAACATAAACTGTTATCTGTGCGTAATTAACGATGTCGGTGAATTTATCACAACTAATGGCAAAAAATGGCGATAATTTTACTTTGTTAATTACTTGTGACTTTATGTATACAGCAATATCATCGATTCTACGCCTGATTCCGTTATTCGAAAAAGAAAACGACTTAATTTTTTGCTCGGATTCTTTTTCTAAAAATATCTGCGTGGCTTTTAGAGCACATGGTTTGATTAATTTCTCGCCGATAGTGTGAGGTTTATTTTTGCTTCGCTGTCAAATAAGCTATTCTAAATGAAGCTTTAGGATGCTGCGATACACCTGTGTGATAACTTCCCGATTTATCCAATTTCATGCGCTTGAGGGATTTTGCTTTAGAAGAAAAAAACTCTTTCAACTTCAAAATCAGAATAGGATGATGCTGGCTCAAATGCCTTTCAAGTCGATTGAGCCTCATACTATCGTTACTTAAAACTTTCATACATATCACACACTGAGCCAATTGTAGCTCGTCTTTTTCTATGAAGATAAATCCAAATTTAATATAGTCTTCTGAAAACGTTCTCTTTTTCGCTACCATTTTGCGTCTATAACAGTAAAATACCTACAGGTAAAATTACATGTAACTATAGATCGGCCGCTGGAAGTTTGCGTTCCTGATTTAGATATGATTGGTGACGAAAGTTGGCTACATTACCGAATCGCAGAGTCGAAGGAAGCGAATAAAGTGTACATAATGAAAGATCAACCAGGTCCGTCAAAAGCCAAAACTGAACGCTGTGCCGGAAAGGTTTACGCAATCGTCTTCAGGGATCGTACGGTCTGCTACTGTTGCAATTTCGTAAGCAGAAAAATGTAACGCAATACACTTACCGTGACAATCTGGTGGCATTTCATCGAGCGATTAATCGAAAGAGACATGACCTGTAGTCTGGAGAGCAGTTCTGCTTTTACATGATAATGCGCGACCGCACACGTCTGTTCTCGTCCGCACGTTAATTAAGAACCCGAATTTAGACGAATTTCCACATTCACTGTACTCGCTTGATTGTTTTTTTTCATAAATGCGTAATAAATATCATTTAATAGGTAAACTATACAGTCCATAATGCTCAAGTCTGTATTCAACTGTCGCAGCCTTAGAGCCAACAAAAATGCATTAGAGGGTCTGTTAGACATTCATAGTATTAACGTTGCTCTCATTTCGGAAACGTGGCTACGGTCGGATATGAATATTAATTTTCGTGGGTATAAGATAATCAGATGCGATCGTGACGTGTCTCAGAAAACTGTTTGAAGGCATGCTTAACAAGCGCCTGGTCTGGTGGCTCGAACACAATAATGTTTTTCCTTCTAATATGTTTGGTTTCCGTCCAGGCTTAGGTCCTGCTGACTGCGTCAGTCTGTTTGTTTCCTATATCTATAAATCTTTCATCGATAAACAGTACACTCTAGCTACTTTTATCGATGTTTCCGGTGCTTTTGATAATGTCCATCTCCCTACTCTTCGAGATAGAATGATAGCAATTAACATCCCGACGCATTTTTGTTCCCTCATTGTTAACTTGATGTTAAATCGTACTATTCTCCTGTCTTCTTCTTCGTTCGAGGTTACAAGAGTTGTTTCACGTGGTCTTCCACAAGGATCCTGCCTTAGTCCTACTCTTTTTAATATTTATACTATTTCTGTTGCTTCTCTTTCTATGAACTCCTCTTCCTTATTTTTTGCCGATGACATTCTTCTCTTTTCCTCATCCCGTGATATCGTAGATGTTAACGAAAGTGTTAATTCGTCTCTAGCTACTTTGGAACAATCTCTTTCCTCTTTGAACCTTTCTATTTCCCCTTTAAAATCCTCTTGTATTGTCTTTTCTCTTCGTCCTTTTAATCCCGCTTTAGTCTCTGTATCCTTAAACTTCAATCTTATCCCTCGTAGGGAATGCTTCTGCTATCTCGGTGTATTTCTCAATAGTCGTCTCTCCTTTTATGAACATATTAATTTCCTTTCCTCTTCTGCCCTTAAAAGACTAAACTTACTGAAAGCTCTTTCTCCAACCAAATGGGGAGGCGATCCCTTTCTCCTTATTTCCTTGTACAATTCGATTATCCGTTCCAAATTCGACTACTGTTCCTTTATCTATGGCTCTGCTTCAAAATCACTTCTTTCCAAGCTGGATATAATTCAAAATTCTTGTATTCGTCTTTGCCTTGGTGTTCTTAGATCTTCTCGAGTACCAGCAGTTCTTGCTGAGTCTAACTCGCCTCCCCTTTTCATTCGCAGATCCTGTTTAGGTTATCGTTTCTTGTGTAAACGCCTACCGTTATCATCCTCCAAACTTATTCCTTCATATCTTTCTATTCTGCAAAACTGGCGTTTTACTCCCAAGAAAATTCCTATTCTAGCCCACATTGCTTTGCGGCTAAATTCCTTTTTATCCTGCACAATTTCTTATAACAATCTCCCTTACTTTTCTTTCAATTTTGCAGATCTCTCCAATCCTCCCAATGTATTCTACTTTCCTTTTTCCTCCAAATCCCTTTCCTATCCAACAGTTATACAGGAATTCCATAATTATATCGAATCCCGTTTTCCTTCCCATATTGCTATTTTTACGGATGGTTCGAAGGGGCCTAATGGAGTTGGAGCTTCTTTCATCATTCCGAGCATTAATTTCTCTGAATCTTTTCGTCTCCCTTCTTTTTGTACTATCTTTACGGCCGAGTTAACGGCCATTTTACGTGCCATAATCCATATTTCCTCACATCGTTCTTCTTCTAAATTTTTAATTATCTCCGACTCCATGTGTGCTCTTAAAGCTATTTCCTCTCATTTCCCCTCTCACTCCTCTGACCTTTTCATCCTCCGTATTCGCTCTCTCATTCACACTCTCTTCTCACTTCACGCTATCCGCATTGAAATGCTCTGGGTCCCCAGTCATATGGGGATAGAGGGTAACGAAATGGCTGATTCTTTGGCTCAGATTGCTGTATCCTCCCGCTTTTTTTTCTCTAAAATTCCCGTTTCGAATTTACTCCCATTGTGCAAAAAGTTTCATGTTAAATTTTGGTCAGATTTTTACGTTTCCTCCTTTTCTAATCATTCTTCCTTTTATTTTTCCATCCAACCTAATCTTCCCACGCGGCCTTGGTTTTACGATTTTCCTTCGCTTCACCGCTCCGTTATTGTTCCTATTATCCGTTTACGTCTGAATCATACTCTTCTTCCTTCCTCACGCTTTCGTTTTCATCTCGCTCTTTCCCCTTATTGCCCTCTTCATCCTGACGACGTAGCCGTCTGTGATCCTAACCATATCCTCTTTGAATGTCCATCCCTCGTGAACGAACGTACCTCTTTGTATTTCAATCTGCTGTCACTCAAACTCCCTACTCCTTATTGTGCCTCGTATATCTTATCGTTTCCGTCGATCTCAGTTGTTCCTATCCTCAGTTCCTTTATCTTATCAATAGCTGACCGAATCTACATTTAACTGATCCTTCTCCTTCCTTTCGTTTCTGGGCGAAGATCCTTTGTTGATATGCCCAAAGGGGGGTTAAAAAAAAAAAAAAAAAAGTCTGTATTCCGAAACCAAAGATCTCCTGTGGAAAAATGTTGTTACATTCGCCCCACCACGTCAGCCTATTCTTTAATTTCAAATGTCTTCCTAATGCTAGACATTAGACATGTAGATCTCTATGACGTCGGAACAAAAGGTGGTTTCCGTGCTTCAGCACTAGGACCGCCAATACTTGAAGCCGGTCAGGCGGTATTCAAGAAAAATAGTCCGTTAAAAATATTGGTTAATTCGATTTTAGATTTATAGGTGTAATATTAGTACCAAGAAAGTGACACCATCAAATCCTAGAGGCGTATCCCCTTTCTTCAGTAATAGAGTAAAAAGTTGTAAAAAGTTATTTTACTGTAATAGAACTGTTTAAAAAGTACATTTCATTATTATCAATTACGTTGTCTATTCCACCTATTTTTTCCACTGAGGGAGTATAAAGCGGTGCAATCGATGTATTAAATCCTTGAACCAGTCGCCATCTCTTGATAATTAAATTGATGGCACTTGTTTTTAAATCGCTTAACTAATAATCAGATTTCACTGATGGATGTGTGTCTGTTAAATTTCTCGCAGTATCTCTTCCAGTCTAATCTTCTTGTTCCTTTAAAAAATTTCCAGGTAACAGTGACCACTCTCCCCTATACTGAAGATATGACCCTATTATCCTATTTGTACAGAATTTCTTTAATGCCACAGATTCCTTTGGTTAATTTCAAAACTGCACTCCTTATTTCACCAAGGCGCGAGTGTTTTTCTACCAAAATATTGTAACTTCATAGGCATGGTGGAGTGATCTAATGCCGAGATCAACATACTGTGGAAGGTTTAAACATTTGTGGGTACAATGATCCAACCCGACCGCATCTTTTATAACATAATCTGCTCTCTGAAATATTTATTTTTGTTTTTATTATTGTTCTGAATACGCGTATTAATCTTTTATTCTTCTCATTATTGTTATTTAGTATTCCTCTTATTATTCTTTATACTATTACTATTATTTCCATTATTTTTCTTATTCTTGTTTTTTTTCTTTTTCTTTTTATTCTTAATGTCCATATAGTTATTATTTTTCTTCTCATTATTATTAGTTATAGTATTTTTCTTATTATTCTTATTATTATCCTTTATATTCTCCTTAAATTCACTTTTAAATCGCGTATCGATCTTTCCGAATGGGTGTAAAATTTCCTTATCCGCTATAAGCTGCAGGCACTAACTGAAGAAATCGATAGGACGAAGATAAAAGTGGATTTTTTCCTGGTTTAGGTACCGAACAGATGAAGTGTTTTGAACCCATCTACGAACGAATTATATATCATTAATGAATATACAATTTTTATTTGTTGCACATTTCCCAGATTCGGCTCCTTCAATTACCATCTCTCTCTTTAATCATGTTGTCCGTTTGCGGACGTCGTGACCAATCATCAGTATGATCTAAGAGTTTTATCAGAAGTCAGTCTTGACTCCTCTTTCCGTTAATTTTTCCTCGTACGAGAATTCGTTCTAATCCATTCCGTCTGACTACCATGTCCAAAGAACTTGAAGCTCTGTCTAATTATCGTAGGCAATAATCGTTGCATCGGCTCTATACGTAGTTGTTTTAAGATTGAAAGATTGGTCCTCTGTCCGTGATATTCTTAGAATGAAGGAAAACTCATTTTAAATGCTTCGATTTTCCGGCGTGACACCACTGTTATTTTCCAAGACTCTGAACCGTAACGAAATATTGAGTGTACCAGCGTTTTCATCAACCTTTTTTTCACCTGGCATGTTACTTGATGGTCTTTCCATATTTTTGTAAGTTTTCCTAAAGCGCTTTTGCCATGTCTATTCTTCATTTTATTCCTGTCTCACAGTTTCCATCATTGGTTTTAATATAAGCAGTGACGTATGTGGTTCCAGATTTCTTATCAATATCGCTTATTAAGGTAAATTTTTCCTTGGTAATTTGTGCGCTCTATTAACCGCCATTATTGTGATCGGTTTAATTTGAGATTAACTTTCCGGCTGAGATGTTCAATTCGGTCTAATAAAGTTGCCAGTTCTTTTTCGACGGGAGAGATTATGTCATCGACTTAGCGTAAGTTATTTATTTTTCTACCGCCGATGTTAGCTCCTCTTTCTTAGTTTTTAATTACCTGGCGCATGATCCATTTGCTGTGTATATTGAATAATATGGGGAATAGAATGCATCCTTCTCTGACACCTGCTTCGAAACTCTCAGATATTTCATTTTCTATTTTAACACACCCGGCATTATTTGCATATAAGTTTTTTCGTTTAGGACTACCCACAGCGTGTTTCAATACACCTTGTCAAAAGCTTTGGCATAATCCGAAAATCAGAATATTGTCGGAACATTGAATTCATAGGTTTTTTAAGTTATCTGTCTGATACTGAGAAGTTGCTATCGCGTTCCTTTCCCAGGCATAAAGCCTGTTTGTTCTTCTGGTATTTGTAGTAAATGTCTTTCAGCGTCCCATTGTTATATATACAGTAAGACCTTACTCGCATGACTGATTAGAGCGATCAATCTATAATTGCTGTAATTTTGTTTGTTTCCTTTTTTTATTTATCTATTGGGATGTACACTGATTCTGACTAGTCTCTTGGCCGTTCGTTGTTTCTCCAAATTTTATTGCATATTCGATGTAGTATATCAAGATGTTTTTCTTCACTTGATTTAAAAATTTTTGCAATTATCGCATCACATCCTGCCGACTTATTGTTCATTAGTTTGTTTATTGCACTTTCAATTGCTGCGCAGAGAAAAGGCGGTTCTTGAGTGATACTTGGGAGTAGTGGTTGCCCTTAGGCATGCGTCGGATCAACACTAATTTTTGACAGTATTCGTGCCATCTTTTAGCAATTAAGCGTTTATCTGTAATGGACTTTCTAGTTTTCTCACTTGAGATCCCTCGTTTCATTGTTTTGAGCATGACTTCCTATTTCAGTGCATATATTCGCTATAAATTCACTTTTATCCCTTCTCATCAAACGATTAATTTCTCGCGTCAGGTCAAAGCATGCGTTTATTTTCATTATTGATTCCCCGTGTCTTTATTTTTCTTCTCTCTTTAATTTTGTTTCAGTTATCTTAGATTATCCATGGTTTCCTTTGCTTTTTGGGTGTTTTGTATTTTTCAGCGTTAATTATTAATATTATTTTATACTGTTCCACAATTCGTTTGCGGTTAGCTCCTCCATTTCGTTTTCTGTTATACTATGTAATACATTTATCATTATTTTTTTAGATGCCATCTATTAGAACTCACAGTGCGCTTAGATACATTTCGCATCTTTAGTCGTACTTCCGCAACTAGTGCATTGTGATTTGTACCACAATCTAGACCTGGGTAGGTTTTAACGTCTTCAACAGACGATTTCCATCTATTTTGTATTAGGACGTAGTTGATCTGATTTCTTCTTATGCCGTCAGATAATTTCCATATTTGGAGTCTGCGAGGATGATGTTGAAAGTTGGTGTTAGCTATAAGTAGCTTATTTTCGGTGCAAAGAAACCATATTTTCCAACCATTTGTCGTAGCTGACTATTTTCAGTAGCCTCCCCTACAATTGTGCTAAAGTTCCCAAATACAAGGGACGATTAATAAGGAAGTTACACTTCGCGATAAAAAAAAAACAAATACAAAAGATCGTAAAAAATAGGTAAATATATTTTTGATATCTACGATCCTTTCTCTGTTTTTCGACGTATTCACCTAAAATATGGTACCAATTTTTCAATGCTTTGTTCGGAAAACGTCTGTCCAACTTCGACTAACCAATTCATGACGAAATTCTTCACTTCTTCGTCGTTCGCGAAACGCTCTCCTCCCCTCAGGGCTGCTTTTAAATGATCAAACACACGGGCCATCGTCCGAAAGAATAAGAGTTTCAACGCGCTTAACGTTTGCAACTGTGTGAGAAATTGATGGTCCTCGAACATACGGCACCATTTGAAGGTCTCGACATTGCTTTATCATCATGCACTTCACATATTTGTCGATGAATTTCAGTGGGATTATGATTTTTATCCACAAAAACCGTACTGCACTTCGCTTCTCAATGTTGGACGACCGATTCACGTTCCATTTCAAACAGAAACTGTAAAGGAACCAAACAAGGTGATACCGGTTTCATTCTTTCACGAGGGAATAGAGAATGAAAACCGGTTTTGTTTAAGCCGTAGAGGGGGGTTGTAGATTAATTTAGGTAGAAACTAAGAGCGAGTGTAACTTACTTATTGGTCCTCGCTCGTATCATCGGTATTTCCTTTTTTGGCATTCCATTGATTGCATCTTATACTTCGTAAAAGTTGATTATCTCTTCCTCGGTTGAAACCGATGTTGGAGCATAAACTTGTATCGGGTTTACCAGAATGGGGGAGGTTCAAAGTTTTATTGTCATAATTCTGTCGCTTACAGAGTAGTATCTAATTAATGCTTTTGGTAATGCTTTGATAACTATAACCCCCACACCGTTCTGTGATATTTTTCTCGTTACTAGGGCATATCATAGGGTTTCCGTTCCCTGTTATAAAATGTCTACTTGTTCTATAGCGGGTCTCAGTGAGTCCTAAGCTGTCAATTTTGTTCATTTACGCCTAGCGTGTTCCAGATAACTATTATCACTAAAGATGTCTTAATCTTTATCACATTTGTGCCAGGCGCATAGTTTCCAAGGAAAGCCTGGTCACCCACTCTTCCATAGCCGGTCGCCAATTTAACACTTACGACTCTGGAGTCGCAGCGCCGATTCCTAGTCGGGTCACATGAAGTAACAACATTGATTTTTGCCTTTTTCATAGTTAGTTGATTGGTTGATTTTCTTGAGCTAGTACCATGGGGTAGGTTCTCACTTCTTTTTATGGCATAGTTCAACAACTGATTGGGCCACTGTAGTACGACACACGTCGCTAATTGAACATCATGTTCATCGTCTTTGTAGTCTACTGGTGTACCCGCTGCCATACATCAGCGTCTTTGGATAATATTCCTAACCACAAGACAAGCAGGGTGCTAATGAGAGGGTAGCGGTGTAAAGTTTTGACAGCGACCAAACCTCGCTGAGGGTGAGATAGTCGTAAGATATATGCGGACTTTTAATAGTCAGTTCTATTACCCTGCCACTATTGAAATCGTCCACTAGAGACTTTCTTCCAGTAGCCGCTTTTGGTTCACGACTGCTTATTGGTTATTCGCAACTAACCAGTATATCTACTGGGCATTCCATTGTTCACCGCCCCTGGACGCGCCCGCCTCCTCTTAGATCTTCAGATCCTAGACAGGTATAAAGTAACCTCCTGAGGGGTCAATATAGCTGCCTGAAAATAGTCTCCAATTTTTTCGGTGTTGAAAACAGAATTTTAACCTTGGTGTCTGATGTCGAAGTTGTTTTAAACAATTTTTTGCTTTAGTGAATAAACGCTTATGCTTTTCTGTCCGCGATTGTTAGCTCCAATTGCATTTATAGGTGCGAATAAAATTATCACGAGCAGGAAACAAATAATTAACTTTTAATTTAATATGAAACATATTATTTAATACGCTGCAACAGTATCGACTTATGTAATGTTGAAGTGACGAGAATCACACTATATTCTGATAAAAACCAGAAAACTGATTTCCTATCACCGGAATAGATAACTTCCCTCATCCTGTGCATCGCTGTTGTACATCATCTCGCTAGTAGCGGTACAGTTACTTGATAAGCTCGATCTTATTATTACTATTATTATTATTGCTGTTACTACCGTCACTATCACTATAAGTGATTCACGGCGATCTCTCTGAAGATTTAAAAAAAAAAAGATATACATTTTCCTTTTTTTCACGAAATCCCCGAGATTCAAATACATATTTATTTATTTATTTACATTTTTTTTGTTATTATTATTATTCTTTATTTAAATAATTAATTTTCTTTCATATTATTTTCAATAACTATCTAGCTATTTTGTTTAAGTATACTATATCAGCTATCACAAAACTACAAAATTTTTCACGGTAATGACAGTTTTGACTAATGCCTGGAAATCAAAACAATAAATAATTATCCTAATTGGGCACCTCATCTGCTACCTTTTCCATTAACAATACGAAATAATAGAAGTTTATTGCAGTATATGATTACTTCTTTCCTCTTTATAACTTATTCGGTAATTATTTAACTTTGCCTATTATTGCCATCATAGTATCGCTTTTTTAATTATACTCTTTTTTAACTATTATACATATATCTATTTTTTTTTTTTTTTTTAGTTTTTTTGTGGGCGCGCCAGCGGCATTGACCCAACAACAAGAAAACTAAGCTAAGAAATTAAATAACTAGGCGGTCCGAAATGGACGCAACAAAGGACAGCAGTGCGGACACCACAGAAGATGAAGGAAAGGAGAGGATAAAGGAAGAGTTATAGGGAGTAGGGAGACCTAATGACAGGAGCTGACTGTATAAAAGGGAGCGTTCGTTACGAAGAGCAGGACACTCAAAGAAAATATGATCAGCATCACATGTACGAGGAGGATCACAATCGTGAAGAGAACAATCAGGAGAAAGCGATAGAGCAATTCGAAAGCGAGAGGAGGATTGATCCGGAAACGAATTAGGGAGACAATAGAAGAGCGACGAGCGAAAGGAATAGAATGGAATCAAGCCAGTGAACGAGGAATCGGCTGAATAAAACAGTAATGCGAATGACGATTAGAAAATAGTGAGGGATAAATATCCCGCCAAAGTCTGGCGTGATTGAAGGTGGATAAAGAAAGGATATCTGAAGAAGGAAAATGGTTGAGGAATGAATCAGGGCGACTAGCAGAACGAGCCAAAGAATCGGCTGCGTTATTGCCATGAATTCCGGAATGACTGGGGACCCATAAAAAATCAATAAGAATAGAACGGGATGACTGCAGAGTGGAGGTAAGAGAACGAATTGAGAGAACAATATTATCAGAGGAATGTGAAGGAGGAGAGGATAGGTCTTGAAGGACGCCCTTAGAGTCCGAAATAATGAGGAATTGGGAAAGATCGTTTAAAGAGGAAATGTACTCGTAAGAGATAGCCTGAAGGATGGCGATCGACTCGGCAGAAAAAATAGAGCAGAAGGAAGGAAGCCGTAAGGACTCAGAATGTCGAAGCGACGGAGCAGTAAACGCACCACCCACGCCGTCCTCGCTCTTGGAACCATCAGTAAAGATCAATACATGAGCAGGAAAAGAGGAATTCAACAAATGAAGAAATTCATTGTTGACTGCACCGTAAGAGGAGGAATTGGCTCGAAGTGGGGGAGAGGAAAATTTGATAGGCTGCCATAGGCTATTGAAGTCATGAAAAAAGTATGGGAGAGTGTTGTAGGAAAGGACAACAGGAGAAAAATTAGAAAGACGGGTAGCAATGAGCGACAGGATTGGGATTTTATGAGGAGAAAAACGCCAGCGGTTTTTGATATATAGGTAGGAGGAAATAAGTTTGGACGAGCAGATGGGAAGCCGTTTAGTTAAGAAGCGATACCCAAGCTGAGAACGGCGAATAAACAGTGGTTGGGTGACCGACTCTGATAGAACTGCGGGAATGGGGGAGGATTTCAGGGCTCCAATGCATAAACGGAGGCAAGAGTTCTGGATCGCGTCAAGTTTAGAGAGGAGAGACTTGGAGGAATTACCGTAGATAAAGGAACAATAGTCGAGCTTGGACCGGATGATGGCTTTGAAAAGAATTAGAAGAATAAACGGATCGCCTCCCCATCTGTGGGGAGAGAGAGATTTATGGAGATTAAGTCTTTTAAGATAGGATTTATAGAGAAAATTAATGTGCTCATGGAATGTGAGGCGGCTATTTAAAAAAAGGCCAAGATAGCATATGGAATTGATAACGGGAATAGAATACCAGATACAATGATGCGAGTTAGAGCGCGGTTAAAGTGGCGGAGAGAAAAAATGATACAAGACAACTTGGTAGGAGAAAGGGAGAGGTGAAGACGAGAAAGGGAATTACTAAGAATAGACAGGGAATTATTCAACTCATCAATAGCGGCGGACAGATTGCCACAGGTGGAATAGACCAAAATGTCGTCAGCGAAGAGGAGGGAGGATGAAGAAATAGGAAGAGAAGCGATATCAAAAGAGTAGATATTAAAAAGTGTAGGACTCAGACAGGAACCTTGTGGGAGCCCACGATAAACGCATCTAGAGGAGGAAAGGGAGGGAGAAGAAATAAAGAGAGTTCTGTTCTGGAAGAGGTTGAGTATGAGAATAACGATGACGGGAGGGAGGTTAAGAGAAAATAGTTTGGAATCCATAGAGGGAAGATGCACATTATCAATGACAGAAGAGATGTCCACAAAGGAGACAATGGTGAATTTTTTAGTTAGAAAAAACTTATAGACATCTGAGAGGAAATAACTAATGCAGTCAACCGGCCCAAGCCCAGGGCGAAAACCAAACATATTAGGAGGGACTAGATTATTGTGCTCCAGCCACCACACGAGACGATTGTTAATCAAACCTTCAAAGAGTTTACGCAGACAGGAAGCCAGGGAAATGAGACGGAAAGAACACACTGATTTCTTTTAGGAATAGGAACGACAATAAAGTCGTTCCAGGATTTTGGAGTAGAATCAGAAAGGAGAAAAGAATTAAATATATGGAGAAGGAAAAGCAGCGCAGCAGGAGAGAGATTTTTAAGAATAAGGAACGAGAAACCGTCCCGGCCAGGAGCAGACAAGGTGGATTTATTATGAATTGATGCAAGCTCGTCGTAACAGAAAGGAGAAGACAGGAAATGAGGCTCAGAGTCAACAGGGAAAGAAGGAAGAACAGTTTCTTCAAAGGAGGGGACATAGGCGGGAGCAATAGAATCCAAGAAGAACTCCAGCTGGGGTTTGGAAGGGAAGGAGTGGCGAGGGCGCTCAGAAAAGGGTGATCTAAATGCCTTAGCCATTTTCCAGATCTGGGAGAAGGGCGTATCTCTGGAGAAGGAGGAACAGAAAGACTTCCAAGAATTCTTTTTGGCGGACTTGAGGATAAAACAAGCTTTTGCGCTGGCTTTTTTGTGGGCTAGGAAGTTGGACATAGAGGAATGAGAGCGGAAGGCTTTAAAGGTAGCAGAACTTTTTTGGAACGCTGTTTTACACTCTTCGTTCCACCAGAGTGAGGAGAAATACGAAGAAGGACGACTGCGCGAGCTGGTAATAGGAGGAGAAGAAGCGGAGAGAGCAGAATTTAGCGTTCGAGTGAAAAAATCGTAACGGAAGAATGGATTAGGAACATCAGAAAAAGAAGGGAGAGAGGAATCCACCAAGGAACGAAATTTAGCCCAATCAGTTTTAGAAAGGAGCCAACGGAGAGATTGAAAGGGCTTGGAAGACTTGGGAGGGAGCACGTCATTAAGAGTGAGCAGAATGGGGACATGATCGCTGCCAAAAGTGCCGTCGAGAGTCCTCCAGGAGCATAAGAGACCAAGATTGGGAGAAGAAAAGGAGAGATCAACTGAACTAGAGGAAGAAGGTTACTTGAAGAGGGTAGGGGACCGATCATTAAGCAGAAGAAGATCATAATCCAAGATGAGATTTTCAAGAATCGAACCATTAGGATTATTCCCAGCGCAGCCCCAAAGAGGAGAGTGAGCATTCCAGTCGCCTCCAATGATGAAGGGACCAGATAAAGATGAAAGAAATGAGATGAGAGGAAGATTAGAGAGGCTGGATTTAGGAGGGTTATAAACGCCAGCAATATGTAAAGGATTCGGAAGAAGATTCAATAGAGAAATGTGAACCATGTTAGGAAGATTAGGATAGGGAGGAGGAAGACAAGGGATATCGTGCGATAGGTAGGATAGATCGTATCTAATAAGAATGGCGACGCCATCGTAACCATCCACACGATCTGACCGAACTAAAGAGTAGCCTTTGAAATGTAGAGACGAGGAGGATTTGAGCCAAGTTTCGGATAACGCCACATGGATATTATAGAGGTCTAATAAACCCTCTACACTTAATTTGTTAGCTTGTAATCTACGACAGTTCCACTGCAGGATGTTCAAAGCATGAGCACGCGACATGCTATCTAGGATACAAGAAAATTAGAATAGGATAGAAAATGAGGGAAGAGACGAGGATGAAATAACAGAAGTAGCTATAAAGGAAGAAAGAACGGTTAGTAAATAAGAAGCGAGCACATAGGTGCACTTCCAACTTGAGGAGGAGAAAGGAAGAACAAGGAAGCTGAAAACGAAAGAAGTCCTGCCCGCCACAATATGCGGCCAATTTTCCGGACCTTTTCTATTCGTATCAATTTGGTATAATCCAAAGCGCAAGGAGGAGTACCTGCACGAACATGGTTGACGACCAGTTTGCAGGTATCCTCCCCTGAAGGGACAATTACACATCCATGTAAACAAATTAAACGACGTGTGCACAGAGGCGTGTCTAGTGTTCCTGAAGCGTAAGTAAGGCGTTATCCTTGGCTAACAGGGGAAAAGGGGGGAGGGAGATAAAGACAAGGAGAAGGCAAAAATATGCCTTACGAGGAATGGACGTAATTGGATAAGAAAGAAGAAAGATTGTCAAGGAAAGAAGAAGAGGCGGCTATGTTATGAGAAGCGAGTAGTTCCATGATTACGGCGGAAAGATTAGTGATAATAAGAGAGAAGTAATTAGGGGAGGAATTAGGAAGCAGGCTGCGAGGAGCTAGAAAGTTGCTGGAAGGCAGCGAAGAATTCAGCTGAGGGGAATCTTCACGATTCAAGGCCCAACCAACAGATGGAGAACAGGAGTAGAAGGAGGGGGCGGCGGGAAAGTGAGGGAGAGGCTTGGGATGCGATTTCGGTTTAGGAGATTTATGAAAAGTGGGAGATTTAGGACGAGGAGGAGAAAACAATTTATTAGTTTTAGAAGAAGAGGCTTGAGAGGAAGAAGGGGCTGCGGCTCGATTAGCATAGGAAAAGGCTTGGGAGACGACACTAGAGGATTTATATTTGGCAGCTTCTTGGAACGATATGTTTTCGAACGCCATGATTCTTTTAATATCTTTCTGTCTAAGCCATTCCGGGCAGGCACGATCGGACGAGCTATGGCAACCTTCGCAGTTGCGACAAATAGGAGGGGCTCTTGGAGGTTGGGACATTCTGAAGAGGGATGTCTGGAAGCACAGTGTGAACAAACGGGATGAGAGCTACGACAATGGCGCGCAATATGACCAAAAAGGAAGCATTTAGAGCACTGAGTGGGAGAACGGACACTAGGGGAAACAGGAAAACGGAGTTTGTAAATCGATACAAACTCCGGAAGGAACGACTTAGCGAATTTAAGTTCGACACTCCTGGTGCGAATTTTTTTCCATCAGAAGAGCGAAAGATACGACGAACAGCAACTATTGGGACAGAGGATTCAAGCCCCTCTTGTATTATTTCGTCTTCAGAAAAGGAAGGAAAAACTCCAGAGATAACGCCCATACTAAACAGAGCATTGGTGAGGATATACGCGGTAAGATTGTTGGTCTGAAAAAAGGAGGAATTGTTCAGAAAGTCATTCGCTGTAGAAGCAGAGGGAAACATAACCGAGATACACCCCCTGCCCTGGGGAATGATGTTCGAAAAGGAAGTTGAGATTTTGCAGATGAGCCTAGCCAGAGCCAACGGGTGTAAATTCTCGATGTTCTCGTCTAGGGTGGAATTTTCGACAAAAACTTTAAAGGGACCAGGATGATCGGAAGGAAAAACATTAACAAGATCTTTACTATTATTATTGTTATTATTGGTGGATAAATTATTATTGTTGTTGTTGTTATTGATGTTGGTATTACTATTATAATTATTATTATTATTGTTATTGTTGTTAATATTATAATTATTATTATTATTATTATTGTTGTTATTATTACTACTACTAGTGATATTATTAGTGTTGTTCCTATTGTTATTCTCGGCATTATTAGTGTCGTAACTGTGACGATCAGTGCTTGAGGAAGCAGGAGATGCCATAGGATCAGCCTGGGAGAGTCTAATTTCTTTCGGCTGAATAGAAGAAATGGGCGAAAGGGGGTCTGCTGATTTTCGCTTCGAAACGCTATCAGCGTCCATGCCCCCTTTAGATGCACTCATCTAGCGCAGGAAAAGGTGGATAAAAAATAAAAACGTAGAATCGAAAAAAATGAAGAAAGAAAAAGAAAAAAAAAAAACTAAAAGTAGAATAAAATAACGTAAAGTAAACTAAAGACGAAATTAGTAGAATAGAAATAAAACTGCTCACTAATGTTTGAATTAGCAGAGAGGAAACATAAATCCGCAAGAACAGGTAACAGAAATAAATAACTTCATTGTCTTCGTTATCTGTATTATAATGCCGTTGATAACGATTAACTACAATATTTACCGCGACATTACCGCTATCGCTAAACAATCAAGAACGCAAACACAATCAACTGATAACGAAGTTTTATTCCACGTTAATATTTAATTTATTTCATGATGTAATAATGACTTTATTTTATTTGACTAGTGTGATTTTTTCTAGATTGAGACTTCGAGTCACACTAAAATATACGTACCCAAAAAAACAAACCAATATTAAAACGATTGACTTCTCACGGGCATAGTTCATTCTAAAAATTATCTGTGTGATATAATTCATTATAGATCATACTAAATATAAATTTAATTTTAATAGTGAGGATTTCCATGCGCTGTGTTTAACTACTGAGGCTATTACAGCACATGGAGCCTACTTAGGAAGGTTAAACTCTATGGTATAGGCCGCTGCTACGCACGAAAGCCAACATAGCTGCGACCGCAGACGGAACGTTCGATAAGATCTTAGAGATAGAGGTGGTAGTGAAATAGGTGGATCTTGGTGCCGCAAAAGAGAAACATTCGAGAAGGAGGTGAGATGTAGACGGGGCGCTTGGTTGACCACAGAAGAAGCAGACATTTGGGGGTGCTTGTCCCGTGAAGATATACCCGTGCGAAAGGGTTGTGTGACCTGTTCGGAGGCGATTCAAGACAGAAAAATCTCTGCGAGAAATTTCGTCTATGGGCCACCAGGGTTCTGTGGTTGATTTTATGCTTCGGAGGAATGTACTTGCGGATTTCCATTCCCGCTGCCATTCTTCTCCAGTTTGGTGCATAAATAAATGGGCCATTGTGGGGGGAAGAGGGGGATTACATGGCATTGGAGAGAATAGTGTCGCCTGAGCTGCTCGATTGACGCGCTCATTACCTGGGACTCCTACATGGGCCGGCACCCATAGGAAGGATATTTCAGAGTTTAGGTGGGATAGTCTGTATAGTAGGTAGTGGACTTTTCTTATCAGGGGATTTTTGGGTTTTATTTCTGAAATAAGTTGAAGGGAATTTAAGGAGTCAGTTATAAGTAGGGCCTTTTGGGACTGGGGGTTAGTATCAGTATAGTGTTGAATGCAGAAAACAATCGCATATATTTCAGCGTCCAGTGCTGTGCAGCAATCATGCAGTCTGACTGACTCTGCTGTTTTTGATACTTCGAAGGAGCATGCCGCCGGTGACTGATAACCTTTTGCCTTCGCTCCATCTGTGTAGAGGCATACATGATCGGTGTAGCTCGCTATGGTGTTTTTTACTATTTGTACTACGTTTGGGGGATATTGTGCTTTATTGAATTTTGTGAGAGATATGTTTATATTTGTGATCGGCTGACTCCAGGGAGGTACAGTTATTGCGAAATCTGGTAAAGCTCTTGGGATTGAGGGGATTTGGAAATGATCCATAACTGAAAAAAGTTCAGGCGCTGGATCGTTCCCAAAACTCCCATTAGGGGATATGGTGACCGGCTCGAGTGACGGGGTCTTAGTATTACTAAGGAGGGAGCTCAGTTCTATAAAGTTGTAATATTTCCTATAATAGGATAGTGGGGGACAACCTGCCAGTGCACACAAACTTACAACAGGAGTAGAGGGATGAGTGGAAAGAATAGACCGGAGGGCCGCAAAATGTACAGGATCTAAGGATCTTAGCACACTATTGGCGGCTGAGGAGTATACCTGGCACCCGTAATTGATTCGCGAAAGGATGATTGATCTATATATTGTAAGGAGTAGTTTTGGATTTATGTTGTATTTGTAATTCGACAGATATTTTAGGGATGGACAAGGATTTTAGACATTTAGCTTTGAGCTCGCGTATGTGATCGCGCCAGGAGAGTTTTTTTATCAAATATTAAGCCTAGAAACTTAACTGATGGACGGTTTGGGATAGGAACACCATTTAGACTCAGGAATATGCTGGAAAGTGCGTTTTGGCGTCCCCTGTGGAAATCAACACATATTGTTTTTGTTGAGGAGAAGGTCAAACCGTTGTCATTGGACCGCTTTTGGAGCTTTTTTATGGATTTTTGTAGGATATTTTGAGCGTTTATGGCGCAGACAAGTCTACATCGAGCAGGTTAATTGTTCCAACATCCCTGACTCCTTTATACTAACCCACAATGAACATGAACACCGAATATTCCTCCACTTAGACGACCACTCATGCCGCAGCTGCATAAATAAAAAAGGGGAAAACTAATCAACCAATTACATCGCCTACCCCCCTCCCCCCACAACATCTAGACATTGACAGAGCAATGGAAGCCGACCAAGTAATTCCAAATGCGAAACGCCCCCATCCAACAACACCAGATTCTCTGCCCGGCGACCCTATATTATCTGCAACATCACAACCTGCAATAAAGAAAATTAATATCCCGTTACCGGAAGATGACAACAACCAAACAGTACAACTAGAACAATTAAATAGCCCACCAATCCAATCAGAGTTCAAAAATATTTTGAAACCACAGCCAGAAGGGAAGAACGTTTTACAGCAACAGGCCCAACAGAAAACCGAATTCAAAATACCGCCAGACATGCAGCACATCACTGAGCCGGTTAAGCAGAAGTCAAAACAGAAAAAAGTCACTAACATCGACGAAGCAGTTGAGAAAATCAAACCGATGTTTGACAATGACCAATCTAACTTCATCATCAACCTTGACGATTTCAAAATATTCTTGAGTAACATTGCTTCCAAACCTGACTACATAACCTATGCACACAATTTCACACAGGATAAAGATGGACTGTTTCACCTCATTGCAGCCGCCAAACCATCTCTGAAGAGCACAAGTTTAAAAAATAGATGTACTCGCATACTGAAAAGTCTGAGCAGCCTATCCACAGATGGTAATACGTCAGAGGAAAGCTCTACCCACTAACACACGAACACTATGACAAACTTGACATCAAACATCGACTAGCAACACTCACAGACTTCACAAGACAACACAGAAACACCCAACATGGCGAGTAATAATATAATTATGCAGTGGAACTGCAGAGGTTTTATTAATCATCAAGCCGAACTAGAACACCTATTAGCTACATATTCTCCATTAGTAGTCTGCTTGGAGGAGACGCATTTACAGCCTAGAGACAAGCCAAGAATAAAACACTATAGTCTATTCCGATGCGATAATATCGGAGGCAACCGAGTAAACGGAGGAGTAGCAACTCTAATGCACACGTCGATCACGGCTGTATCGGTCAGAATGAATACACCCCTTCAGATGGTAGCGATATCTGTTCTCTTACACAATCTATCGAGGTCCACACTAACGATCTGCAACTGCTACTTTCCCCCCAACCATATGGTACACTCGGCAGACCTTCAAAATGCCATATCTCAACTAGTAAGCCCAATGGTCATACTTGGCGACTTTAACGCTCACTCCCCACTATGGGGAGCGACGTTCACCAACAGACATGGATCAATTATTACAAACATACTAACGGAGCACGATTTGTGCATTCTCCCCCCACCTAACCATACACATTTTAACCTCTCCCATAACACTTTCTCAACAATAGACTTGGCATTAGTATCCCCATTACTGCTCCCGAAACTTAAATCATCTGTCCATGACGACCTTTGCTCCAGCGATCATTTCCCTGTATTTCTGCATTTCACAGGATATCATCCATCACCACCAATCCCAAGACCCCCAAGATTCTCATTTCACAAGGCAGACTGGACGGCATACACAGCCGGAATAAAAATCCCAGCTCCTAGTGAGTCCCTATCAGACAATTTAAAGATATTTCTTAATACTATACTAGATGCTGCCTACTTATCGATACCCACCTCCCACAATTTTCGAGCTAAGAAAGTACCATGGTGGAGCAAAGAGATCCACATTGCAATCCAACAGCGTAAACGAGCACTCAAAAAGTATAAATCGGCTCGGTCGCTATCTGACTTAGTAGCCTTCAAGAAGTGCCGAGCCCTTGCCAGAGCTCTCATTCGCGACAAAAAGCAAGAGTGCTGGTCACAGTTTATTTCATCCATCTCCTCATCAACGTCAAACAGGACCATATGGAATAAAATAAAATCCATCAATGGAATTAGCACTGTTCCAAAACGCGTCCTTCTCAACATCAATGGCAGTCTAATAACGGATGAAGCTAACGTTGTCAAAGCGTTTGCCAATCACTTCACCGCAGCATCGTCATCAGAAAAGTATCACCCCGCTTTCCGTAGCATGAAATACCATGCAGAGCAACAGCCAGTGCACTTTCCACCCGAATCCAATGAATCATACAATGGTAATTTTACCATCTCAGAACTAAATTTCCAACTCAACCACCATACATCCAACACTGCTCCTGGCCCCGACGGCATCCACCCATACATGCTTAAGTACCTCCCAATTTCCGGAAAACATTTTCTCCTACACATATACAATCAAATCTGGAATTCTGGAAACATCCCCGCGCAATGGAAGTCGGCAAATATAATCCCAATACTGAAGGAAAACAAAGACCCTTCCCTTCCCGAAAGTTACCGTCCTATCTCGTTATTGAGTGTCATTTCCAAAACGCTGGAGAAGATGGTTAATAGGCGTCTCCTGTTTTTTCTCGAACAGAAAAGTCTTCTTTCTCCTAACGAAGCCGGCGGGCGAGAGGCAAGATCAACAGTCAGCCAACTACTTAGCCTGCAAAGGCAGATACTCTCGGCGTTTCAGCGTCAACAGCACCTCTATGCAGTATTTTTCGATTTAGAGAAAGCTTTTGATCGCCTGTGGCGTCATGGCCTACTACTAAAACTGCGAACGGCGGGAATCGCCGGAAAAATGGGTCAATACCTACACAGCTTCTTAGACAATAGAACGATCCAAGTTACGACTGGTTCGTCAACGTCTGAACTGATGCTGTTGGAAAATGGTGTACCACAAGGCTCTGCTTTAAGTGCAACCTTGTTCATATACTACATTAACGACTTAACTGACTGTCTTGCCGCCCCTGTAACGTCCCGGCTCTATGTGGACGACCTAAACATCTCCCTATCATCCAACCATCCCATAAATTAAATGAATACAACATTTACCCGAATTTATCCACTACATAAATTATTTACATTATGTATCTCAATGCATTTTTGATTGTCCCAATCATATACCTGATAACCATTGTGGCCCAGAGCTTTACTGATTTCATAGAGTCCTTTATAAAACAGTTCGGGTTTTTTCATCCTTTTTATACTTATATCGGAGAGACAGTGGCAGCTCCGTGGTTAAACGAACACTGACCGCGTGCTATTTGAATTAGGATCTTGAAATTTTTACCAGTTACTCGCACAACCGTCTTGAATTCAATGCTGTATTGTTTATCTCGCCAGTGTTTCCACAAGCTGAGGTCTGAAGGATCAATCACTTCTGCCATATTTAGTAGACGTTTGCCTAGCAAGCTTACATAATCCGTCTACTGATTGATTTGATCTTTTAGCACCTCCCTAACACGACCTTCCAAGATCGCAGTAGAACCTCATACAAACGTTTCCCGGTCACCACCTCATCTTCCATCGCCTCAACTTCAGTCGTCGCAGTACTGATATATAATAAATGTTTTCCGCAGAAATTTTAATTACCATCAGAATTAAATTCGAACAATGCGAGACCAGTCGGTTTCATTAGACGGGTTAAACCACCCTTAGGCAAATATGTACTTTCCGACATTTCTTTTATCCGTTATTCTGTTGCGCATTTCGACATTTTATGGTCACGCTACAGAAGGCAACACTGGCTCACTGAAAACACTGTTTTAATAAATCCTCCGATGTATTAAAATTCACGTTTGTTCAGTTTCCCGTATATTTTTTTTCTCCTTATGGTAGGATTTTGTTCATTTGCCGATAGCCTTATATATTCCTCCGATCTCTACTGTTCCGATATTTCGTTATGTTTCCCCGAATGCCTTAAATCTCAGAACTAGCTCATCCTTAGCTCTTATCTCACACCACAGTAACATCAGTTTGCATATTGTTAAGGGTTTTTTTTTTTTCATTGCTCCGAACTCCTACTCCGTAATCAGCATCTCTGGATGCACTGCAGTATCGGGTCAAAAGAGATTTCTTAGCATTTTCCTAAATATCACTATTCTCTACGAAGGCGTTTAGCCACAAATACTCATTTACATTCGCATTTTGTGTAATGTGTATATGATTTTCTCTTCCTCGTCTAACTCAGTACTTCTATAGAATATATTAAATTTTTGATGAATTCTTTTATGTGTACATCTTTATTTCCCCCCCGAAGCTCTGTATAACATTGTCCAACGATTTCCCGCAAATGTGACACTACTCCTATTTCATTTTCTCCAGCACCACTCGGTCTCTTTCTATTATTCTTATTTCGAGTTCGTTGTCTAATTTAAATTAATATTGTACCGGCTGTTCTATTTTTTTATGGAATTCTACTGCTAACTTAGCTATATCCTAACTCCAGTGATTTAATTATGGCTTCTCACTTGTTTACTATACTCTTTTTTTAGAAGCAATTGTCTATTCCCTATCTCATCGTTAATTTTACCAACTTTATTGTCCATATAATTAATATTTGCATGTATTTCTTCGAATTTTTTTAGCAAAGTAATTTTTCCGGTCTTCAAGTGCGCTTCAGTCCAAGTGGTACACACGGGGAACTTTTGGTTCGGTTGAAAGAACTTTTCGCAACTAGATATTATATAAACCTTGTTTGTGTTTTCCATAATAGGGGATTACACCCGTGCCCCTTGATTTTTATGATTAATTTGTCTGCCATATGCATATATATTGCACTCGTATTTTAACAGGCATCACGCCACGAATTGTGTAGAATGAAATCAAAAATTTCAAGCAAATAAATATTTTACAAATTGCTTGATTTTATTCAATTTAAAATAAAATAAGAATGATACTCTACGCACATATAAACTCGATCTTTCGAATCTCGCCATGGAAGCATCACTTGATCCATAGATAATATTTTTTGCTATAATAATTATAAAAGAATAAACTTCAATTTCCTAAATCATCCTTTAAAATAATAATTTACTGTTTACGTATTCAGTCTAAAACGTTACATATAAAACGTTACATACTTCGTAACGGTTTTTTATAAAGTTTTTTTTTCTCATATGAGCCAAAGCACAAGAATGACATTGTTATACATATACATACATAACTTCGTCCTCCGAACTTTATAATAAGGACACCAACTGAACCCCCAAATTATAATCCTCAATAATTCCCAGTTTTTTTTTGTTTTTTTTATGGTTTGTACGGCAATTTTTAATTGTATGATAACACCAAAAAACCGAACATTACATTATTCGTTTTTACCAATTTGCGTGACCGAAAAACGTTAAAAAATTTTCCTTTTACCCGCAGCGTAAGAATTACGTAATAATTAATTCATCATCTAGGAAATGTGTTCTCCATATGCTAATAATTCCGATGAAACTACAGCGTCCGGTTACATTAGATTTGGACAAGGTTGCGGACGATTTTGAGAGAAAAAAAGGAAACAGATTTTCAAATGCAATATTTAAATCGTTTATTCTTCATTTTTGCGTTGCGAATAAAAAAATCCGTATTTCCATTTACCAATCCACAATCAGAAGAAAACGAAAAAATAGTTCACAAAATACCACCGGCTTCAAGATTTGCTCTTCTAAAAGCTCAATAGAATGCACCGTAAAAGGTAAAAAATAATTATATGATAAAAAAAATATTTTTACAGTAGAATATTAAGGCGATATTACGATAATTTTTATGCAACATTAATTTCTCGCGGTCGACACGGAAATCACATGTTTCGAAGCAATTTAACGAACGTAACAAAAAAATCACCAGTTCCCAGAAATATTTAATGCGGGTTTTAATTATTGCTACAATATTTGCTGCCAACTCTAATGAGTACTTAAGCAGTAAATCATAATATCCTTATGTATATTTCACTGTAAAATATATTACTACACTTTTTATCGAGCAATTATTTTTTACATTTCAGTGAATTTTTATCAGTATTTTTTTTAACTATTCTATTTCACAACAATGTTTAACGTAAATATTTTTCAGTGATTCAACCTAAAGCGATGCTACACTTCCGTTATAGTTATATTGGTTAAAGAGTATTCAAATTCTGCCAGTGATAACTTTGTAAATCGCGCTTTGATGGTTTCAAATTCATTATGTTTTTTTGAATAGAAAATTAACTTTGGTAATTGAGCCGTTTCCGGTTAATTCTGAAATCTCAGGAGTTCATATTTTCGCTGTATTTTAATGGAAATTTTTGTAGCTAATTTTTATCTAGTTACGTTAAACAAAAATAAATTAGACCTCTAAAAAGACTCCTTTTTTTAACGCGTGTTTTAATGACTACTTAATAAATCAATAATCATCCCAACACTTACTGGTACAGTTTCTAATAAACATAGGTATATATGTATCATTTGGGTCAGTCTAGATGGTTAAAAGTTATAGGTAGTAACGTTAAGAGACGTAATATTTCCATCAGTTACGAGCTTGTAAATGGCGCCGTGTGGTCGAATTCGTTTTCTTGTTTCGAATCTATAGAATTGTCCGTGATCAAAATTAATTATATAGCACGTCATAAAAAATTACTTTTTTTTTAAAACTTACATTTCCGTCGTAAATTGTCGTAATATTTTAAGTATCATTGTGGTTTGTTATATTCCTAAAAACTTCATATTCTTTCATATTATTTTATGAGACTATTCAGTATCTCCGTTTCACTCCGACCGGTACACTTCCAGATCAACAAAAACTCATTAAAACCGGTCTGTATAATAAAAAATTTTGTGCAAACTCTTCTTTTTGAAGTCAGTAATAAATTTCCATGACGCCGGTAAATTGATCTACGATGAGAACTAAACAATGCGCTATAATATATTTAACAAACAGAACAGAGGAAAAATGCTTTTTTACAAAAAATAAATACCGACACTTCGAGGTTTATTATAAAAATTTAAAAATGCACTAAAAAGTAAAAAATAATTACTCCCGATAAAAAATATATACCTATCAGAGTGATATAACACCTTAAGGGTGATATCGTAATTCCTATACAACATTAAAACCTTAATTAGAGTTGGCATCAAATTCATATTAAAATAATAATTAAAAACTGCATTAAATGTTCATTAAATTGTTCCTAGATATTGTAACATGAATTTGATGCCAACTCTAATTAAGGTTTTAATCTTGTATAGGAATTACGATATCACCCTTAAGGTGTCATATCACTCTGATATATATTTTTTATTGGGAGTAATCATTTTTTACTTTTTAGTGCATTTTTAAATTTTTATAATAAACCTCGAAGTGTCGGTATTTATTTTTTGTAAAAAAGCATTTTATTTCGTTACTTTTTAGTGCATTTTTATTCAATTAAATTAAAACATTTTAATAAGAACAGATATTTCCACGGTGTGAAAACATCAAAAGCTACATTTCCATGGTAATTTGGCAAATTTATAGTATTTTAAGTCAATAAATCTAACCGGACGGTGAAAACAATCGTGAATGAAAAGCATCCAAAAAGCTTCAATCTCCCGCATTATAAAGGATAACTCAAAAACTACCGGTCAGACCTTGATCAAATTTAAATCGGACCGCATGAGAAACACCACTATTTAAATAAAAGAAGAACCATCGAAATCGGTTCACCTAGAAGAAAGTTCTGTGGTAACACACATAAAAAAATAAAAAATAAAAAATACAGTCGAATTGAATACCTCTTCCTTTTTTGAAGTCGGTTAAAAAACTAATTAGAACGAGATTGTAAAAGATAACTAAGTTATTTTCATTTTTTAGAAAATATCATTGAAATACGACCGTTTTCTTAAAAATCAAAAAATGAACTGCAATAGTTTAGGAATGTTAAACCATTGATGTTAGAAGTTGGAATTTTTTTTTTTTTCTTTTAAATAAGATTTACCTCACATAGTGTTAGATATGAAAACAACAAAGGGTTTTTCCCAGTTCAGTTGACGAAATTATGTAATATTTTCAAAATGCCCCTAATGTTGTTCTGTGTTAAAAAAAAAAAAAGAACCGTCAAAGTCACTGAACCAGTCGACAACGCGATTCAGCTCTGCTTTGAACGAACTAGTAATGCACGGTCGAACGTATCCGTGCCGTGCGCTAATTCGGTTCTAGTTGCACACTTTGTTGCGATTAAACTGATCTTTGCCGTTCTACTAATTTTACGGCTGAAGGTGTAATTTCATGCAGCTAGAAGAAACAATTTGGGAAAAAACTGCTCGGCAATATGCACCGTTTTAGATTGCATAACGCAGCTGTTAGTAGTAGTGACGTCGCAACACGATCAGAGAGAACGCAAAAAGTGAAAGGAATTCTCGGCTCACTATCAATTATATTCGCCCGGTACGCGCCATCTGGAATTTACATATTAGCCCTAAGCTCGAACCGTATAATATGATATTCGTCCGCTGAGATTTAAGAACCGTTCTTACTTACATAATGATATCGCAGAACTAGTATTTCCACCGATCGTCTCAGGCACGCACCTATTATCAAGTCGCCGGTGTAAAGAGATGTAGCTTGTTCTTTTTTTTTTGTTCTTCCTATTTTCCATCGCTGCAATATTCGGAACGGCTATCCCGTGTGCGAATTTAGTAGACAAATGGAAGCAAACATCGCGATCAAATGTGAACATTATGGTCAAATTTTTAGTTTCCTCTGTAGCCCCGACGAAGTACAGCGTCCGTTGAAAAATACCTTTCGTAGGAATGTGACGGGTGCATTCCTGGTCGTCTGGAAACATAATGCATTGTAATGCAAATATAGCGCTTCTCTTCGCTGTTAATGACCTTCTGAAACGGTATGCAGAATATTCAGAGTACCAGTCTCGCTCAAGGTTATTCGCATTTGTACTGAAAATAAAATTACACGTCAGCAGGCCCCATTAACGATTGCGCATCGTTAAGCTAAGAAAGAAAAGAATAATACTGTTCCTCCGATGAATATGGAGCGAACGGTTCTCCGAAACATGTCGGGGATATGATATTTTTTGAATTTTTTAAACTTTCAATAAAGATTTCTGCAATTAGTTAATTAAGTAATTTTTAAAATATTATTTAAAGAAAATAAGTCTATAAAAAATGTAACTGCAATTAATAATATTATTAGACCGTTTATTTATATTACTATTTGTTATCAATTATAATAATAATAAAAACAATTTAACATTCTAGCGCTCCATTAGGAAATTATAACGGCAATTAATATGTAAAATGTACGTATTATTTTTTTTTTTCTTTCCAACCTGGATACGACGTGACTAGTCTGCCTATTTTGCTTTTCCTATACTGATATTTAATGATTTCTTCGCTACTAATCTGTCCATTTAGTACGCGCTCTCTTTCTCTTCTTATTTCATCTTCAGTTTCTCCTTCTAGGACATCATTTTTTCAATATTATTTTTAGAAAAATATTAATACGCTCTCACGTATAATTTTCCGTAGTCTCTGATTTTCTCCGATTTTTTTTTTTTTTTTTCTATTCGTTGATCTTACGACAAAAGCCTAACAATAGTTGGCGCCAACGTTCTATAATTTAAAATTATGTCTTACTTTAGGGGACAAAAACTTCTGTGGCATCTATTTACGAATTAGGTTCGAGTGTAGACAACCCCTATGAAAAAGATATAATTAAACAATGTTGTTTGTGCCGTAAGATTTTGTCATGTAGTAAACTCGTCTAAATAAGGAACACCACGTGTTTAAATAGTCATAGGATAAAAAGAAACGTACCGAAAAAAAGTATATCGCCTAAATTACTATGGAATGCACTCCCCCCTCAAGACTGTGTCCAGAAAACGAAATTAAATATATTCAAAAATTAATGATGCATTGAAGTAGTCTAAATTATAAATATGTAGAAGCGCTGAAGGTAATTTCACGTTCGCGCAAAGAAACCTCTATACTCTACTATAGAATAACAATTACAACTTGTATTGCACAATAAACAAAATGCTGCTAATATAAAAAATTCTCCCTCTCTTAATAATAAGGCCGTATCTGTACATATATAATCAGCATTTGAGAATTCACTAGTCTGAACTCAAGGATACCCCGAATGAACGCCAGTATTAGAGAAAAACGTACACCCTTAATCAGCTTACTTCAACTCTAATCGTAAAAAAAGAACAAGATTTCAAATTATTAATGGAGTTTTAGTAGTCCACAAAAATAAAAATGTTGCGAAAATGATAAATCAACTGTCATATTCCGTGGCGATATAATACACAAGCCGATGAGTTATGTTGTCGGAGCTTGAAAAAAGATAAAAAAAAATACACATGTTTAGCAAATAATATGTTTCTTTTATTTTAAAAAAAAAAAAAAAAACTGGAAAAAAACAAAATCTAGTTTTTTTCATTTCCTGACGTCGATTTCTTTTTTTTTTTCCTTTGGGCATGTCAACAAAGGATCTTCGCCCAGAAACGAAAGGAAGGAGAAGGATCAGTTTAGATGTAGAGTCGATATCAAATATTGATAAGATAAAAGAATTGAGGATAGGAACAACTGAGATCGACGGAAACGATAAGATATACAAGGCACAATAAGGAGTAGGGAGTTTGAGTGACAGCAGATTGGAATACAAAGAAGTGCGTTCGTTCACGAGGGATGGACATTCAAAGAGGATAGGGTCAGGATCACAGACGGCTTCGTCGTTAGGATGGAGAGGATAATTAAGGGGATAAAGCGAGATGAAAACGATAACGTGAGGAAGGAAGAAGAGTATTATTCAGACGTAAACGGATAATAGGGACAATAACGGAGCGGTGAAGCGAAGGAAAATCGTAAAACCAAGGCCGCGTGGGAAGATTAGGTTGCATTGGAAAAATGTAAGAGGAAGGTTGATTAGAAAAGGGAAAAAACGTAAAAATCTGACCAAAATCTAACATGAAACTTTTTACACAATGGGAGTAAATTAGAAACGGGAATTTTAGAGAGAAAAAAACGGGAGGATGCAACAATCTGAGCCAAGGAATCTGCCATTTCGTTACCCTCCATCGCCATACGACTGGGGACCCAGAGCATTTCAATGCGGATAGCGTGAAGTGAGAAGAGAGTGTAAATGAGGGAGCGAATACGGAGGATGAAAAGGTCAGAGGAGTGAGAGGGGAAATGAGAGGAAATAGCTCTAAGAGTACTCATGGAGTCGGAGATAATTAAATATTTAGAAGAAGACCGATGGGAGGAAATATAAATTATGGAACGTAGAATGGCCATTAATTCGGCCGTAAAGATAGGACAAAAAGAAGAGAGACGAAAAGAATCAGAGAAATTTATGCTCGGAAGGATGAAAGAAGCTCCAACTTCATTAGGCTCCTTCGAACCATCTGTAAAAATGGTCATGTGAGGAAAACGGGATTCGATATAACTATGGAATTCCTGTATAACTGTTGGATAGGAAAGGGATTTGGAGGAAAAAGGAAAGTAGAATACATTGGGAGGATTGGAGAGATCTGCAAAATTGAAAGAAAAGTAAGGGAGATTGTTATAAGATTTCAAAGCCAAAAATAAGTTGCCCGTTCAATTTTGAAAAATCGGCATAATCTGTATTCAAAGTACCTCTATTATTCCTACTCAATACTCATTCTCTCCCTTCCTTCTCCTTCTATTGTCTAAACTCTTGATTTTTTTTTGTCGGCTATGTCTGATTGTATAAAGATCTGAGTCTCCTGCGTTCTTTTTCCTTTGTTCTTGGGCCAATGTCCTTATAGACGAATCCAAAAAAAAAAAAAAAAAAAAAGTACATACATTTATATGAGTAAAAACGTGACTGTGTCTGTGTAGCACAATGCCTGCACCGGATTCAATATTTAACGATCTTTAATTATAATTATAAATCGAGGAGATCTTTCTATTTATTTATTTATTTATTTACGTGTCATATACAGCAACACGGCAAGAAATTATAAAATTACGGAAATTGAAAACAAAAAAGAAAGAAAAAAAATAGAAATTAACAAAATTAAAACAGCTCTTTAGTCAATTAGAACATTTTAGAAAATCCACGGTTTCTTCATCGCACAATAAATCCTTTAAATTGAATGGTATTCTGCATTATTTCCGATAATAAACTTCAATTAGGCATTTAATCAGTAGCTGTTCGATGATTCATTGACAATCACACGTCGGGCACTGAGGCGCAGGATATCTATAATATGTGAGTGTAAGGCGAATGTGCCCAAGTCACAGTCGGCATTACCTCCTTTTTCTGCTTTCTCGGCTTGAGGAAAGCCATGGTTTCGAGGACGATTTTATGGAGCGTAATTTATTTTCTGTAGGTAAATTTTGCCAATCGTTATTTCGGATGGTATTAAAATGGCGTTTAAGCTGATGTTTAAAGTCGGTAAACGGTACCATTACGTTTGAAGTTGACGCACGTTTGTTAATCGTTTTAACGGAGTTATTTTTAAAGCTCTGTATGCTGCACTGGGCTCGGTCGTACCATGGTGGCATAGCAGATATCGGGTCCCGGTCCAGGACTATAATTTGGATGTTTAATTGTTGTAGAATGTACATATGGTGATCGATTGTTGTTCCGTCCTGGTTCTCAGTGGTACCATCCGAAGAGTTGGGCTTTATGCTCCTTATGATGCTGAAAGCCATCTTTGAAAATGACCTTCTTTATCATTTTCCGGTTGGGGGAAGAATTTTCGAGAATAAAACATAGTTAAAGTGTGTAATGGTGCCGCCGTCTGACAAGTATTTATACAATTCTTGATTAAGTATACCTTAATCGAACTCACTATCATCAGATATTGGCACGCTATTGTACCTTTGAATTTGAACAATGATTTTTCCTCGTGAAACCGTAGCTTTTTTAATGATGAACCATTCTCGTGAATAATTTCAACTATATTCAACACGACTATCAACCTATTTGCATCAACAAATTATTTAACATTATTCATAAGTGATTGCTTCGATACACACCGAATTCTCACCCTTTCACATTTAATAGGCACTGCGTGTACACACATATGTCTATGTCATTGTTAACATGATAAGAAGGTAATCGAAGCTATAATAATTTAGCCTAGAATAGTTGCAAGGCCAAACTGAATATTATATGAGCGTGATTTATTTATGACGCGCATAAGTAGCGTCGGAGATGAAAAATAAAACGTCGAAATTTGCTCCAATGTTTGGAACAGTTCATAGACAAAATTTTGGAATTTTGAAGAGTATTTTTTGCCTACTAGAGGTAAAACCAATCGATTTGTGACGAAATGGAAAAATTAATATCACCTATAAGTTAATAGCGCAATCTGGAATATATCTGTGTAAACTTAAAATTTCGACGCACTAATAAACATTCACCGTCACATTTCGAAAATAGATTGCAGAGAACAGAAGTGTAGTCAGCAAGAGGAGTCTAAAGAGTTTGGACGGAATATTTTTAATGTAGCAATGTGACTGGACTAAAATTAACAGTGAAAAAATATTAATTTATGATATGTACGTATTAAAAAAATTAAATTAAATTAAATTTGTTACTTTTATATGTAAAAACATAACGCGCAATAAGTTTGACATATGCTTTTTTTGTTAAATATCATCTTGCAAATTTCTGGCTACACTAATGACAAAGGAGTCCGTACAGAGAAATTCAAATAGTATTCAATATCGTAACTATAACCGTAATTATTTTCCGTTTCAAAAATCGTTCGTGCGATATGCTCTTAACATTAGGCTTAAGGAACCTATATATAGCCTATATGTAGTTGCAGTAAATGTCTCACGGACGCAATAATTTAAGATGTACAAATTGCGATAAAAATAATTGGTGACAACATGGTTGCGAGGTACTTTTGAAGATATAATTTATTGGTCTGGGTGACAGAATAATAATTTGTCATAAAAGAATTATAACAAATTGAAGGTCACATAGCACAAAGCTTTCCCGGTTTAATGTACTAAACAAGTTTATTTTGAGAAATAAAATAATTATATATTAGTATTATCGAAATTTAGAAATCGCTATAATTCTATAACTACCCTTGATGATCGTTTGCTAATCACTTGACACTAATATGAATATGTCGGTAGCTTATCGTGATATGTTCAACCCGTGATGTAATTCTTCCCTTTCATATCCCTTAATCTTAAGCACCACAAATAGTTCGCGCCTGTTTTTCGCATTCATATAAATCTAAAAGCTAAGTGTATTAAGTTCTTTTCATTTTTTTGTTTTTTTCGGGGTGATAAGCTTCGACGTCTATCTTATCTTTAATAAATCTGTAAGTTTTTTGAAAACATGCCAACTGTGTAACTCACTATATCTCTTCGATCGGTGTAATAATCTTTTCAACAATTTATATTATGATCTTTACATCTGTCTATTTTTCTAATCTATCACAAAACTTTTCCATTGTAGTCTACTTCTAAACTCCTTTCCGTGAGTGTATCTTACATTATTGTTGCTTAACTAGTATCTGAACATTGTAATTATGTTACACTATTCATTATACAACTACATAGGCATTTATGCAACTTATATAACACTTTATTTATTTTTTTTAAGAAACTTATTGCTTCACTTTTCTTTCGATAATTCAACCGTGTCCATATGTCAAAAAGTATCGAAGGACACACTTCATAATATCATGATTAGTTTCTATATAGGAAATGATTAAATTACTTTTCTTTTTTGCATTCTTTACATTATCAAAATTTGATTAAAATCTAATGACCACGATTCTACATAAATTTATATCAGACAAACCGGAATAGTAAGCTGTTGATTCGTCCTATCATAAAATTCGGTCTACAGTATCACGCAAAAACAGAAATATATCACTGTCGACTATTATCTAGTACTATTCAGATGTGAATATCATTTTCGGCTCATCTCCACGTATGTAAATTTTCTCCAGCCGTAACACATTAATAGTTCATTGTAGGCGTCGCTTTCAATTCCTCATTTTTCATATCATCGCACAATTAATTCTCTTCATCTTTGCATCCGGACGCTCCTATATTCTTGGGTCAATGGAAAAAGTCATATTAGACCAGTTTTTCGTTCGAACACAAAATATCTGTCGTCTACTTTAACGCCAGTTCTGTCTATGTTCGTCGCGATAAGTTTTTTGTCTTTGTGACCATGCCCTTCAGAAAAAAAAAATTGTCGGACACAGAAATATTTTTTCAATAAGCTTCCGCAGGGCCAGTGCTTCTAGATTTAACTTCATTTCGACATTTCGCAGTGTCTCCGTTAAGTCAATGATCTAGTGATTCCGAAGTGTCCCGGTTGTGTTCGCACGTTATTTAGATTTCAACTTTATTTCGCATTTTCCACATATACTTTTTCGGATGAAAGACACGAGAGTTCCCAATAAGCTTGATGAGGGCGCATTTTTTATGTAGTAATCATTCAATTAGTCCAGTTTCTGTAATTTCTCTTAGACTTCTTGATGCATCTGTCCTTGCGTAGTCACGTCAAAATCGATGCGGAAAATACCGGCTGGTAATTTTAACGAATTTTAACACTTAAACTCATGAATGACCTCAATTGTTTTTTTCCCGCTTATAATAAATAACTGATCTATTGTAGAAAATTTTTCGTTTATCTCCGTTCGAATTTAGATTCGAAAGCGATCACCGATTTACTAGAGCCGGTGACTTCATGCGAAGTCTTACGTACTAATGTAACGTTGGAGTTGCGCAGCAAACATTTTCCAACAGGTAAAATTCCCTTAAACAATTGAAACCGGATCTACCACCTGCATACTGCCTTCCATGACTTTCTTCACTCCTGGCTTTGGACTTGATGCCAAAACAGAATTGAAGGCTTTCCTTTCGTTATCCTGTTTTTAAGTTATATAGTTGTACGATTAATGGTAAAAAATATCTGACTTCGAGCCAGAAACAAGAGTAAAATAATCACCTATTTCCCCCGCCTTACTGAAAAACATTGAATTATTGAATGTGATTGATAATCAAGTAATTAAGATTCCTGGGTATAAAAATAAATCGTGTTTCGTGTAAGGTCGTAATTTTTGTTTTAACAAAGTGATGATCGTGTTGTATTGTATTCAGACGATATATAACTCGATTATTCCCAAGCGGAGATAAGCCGCTTGCACAATGGCAAACCGAATGATAACGGTAGGCCCGATCCTTTTACTTCTACTAACATCACAAACATAAAACGCTATGATAACCATCTAAACTCAGCTAACTCTGAAAACCGCGATCTAACGCCGTGCGCTTCCTCAACAACTAACATCGCAATTGCAGATTGCAATACGATTAGCCACAGCGTAACTTCCGCCGTTGCGTCTTACTCGGATAAAACAAAAAAGAAAATAATACCTATTCTAGACTTTTTTTTTTTTTTTTTTTTTTTTATTGGCCTGAACAAATACAGTTCATTTGGCCAGCAAGCTACACTATGAATAGATATGGAAAATTAATATTAACAGAAAAAGGAATAAAAAGCAGAGAAGGAAATTTCATTCTATTCTACATTATGGCCGCAACTACAGAGTAGTGCCCACAATGATCAATGAAATTAGCCAAAAAGAAAAAATAAATAAAATAAGAAATCAAAATAGGTTATCATTCTACAGTATGGCCGCAACTGCAGAGCAGTGCCCACAATGCGCAATGAAATTAACCAAGGAAAAACAAAGAAGAAATTAAAATAGGTTACCCTTCTACATTATGGCCGCAGAAGGGTAACCTATTTTAATTTCTTCTTTGTTTTTCCTTGGTTAATTTCATTGCGCATTGTGGGCACTGCTCTGCAGTTGCGGCCATAATGTAGAATGATAACCCAATTTAATTTCTTCTTTGTTTTTCCTTGGCTAGACTTTAAACATGTGTCCTTTATTCTCTCTCTATAGTCAATGTTGATCATCCCAATTGTTGCAAAATTCCTATCGTCTATACTTCATCATATTAAGATCTAATCCCCTCGGTAGTTCTCTTTCATTTTGGCATTCCTAACTTATCGTGTCCAGTTACTTCCAATGAACTCCTTCTAAACAATAAGCACCCACTGATGTTGCAGTTACAGTAACAAATATGCACGGCTCGCATGCTGTCGCATTTGCGGCCCTAACGATAGATAGTGAACTCCTTGCCAGCCGCCACTGCGGGCGCTGCTGTTGCAATGTGGCCATAGTGTGTTGGGTGTAAATTCTACTCATTTCTTTTCGACAGGATGATAGGCGCTGCTTTCGCAGTAGCCGCCATAATTATTATTAATTTTTCATAGTTAAGAACTATAAACTTTGCTTTATAGTGGTGGAGAAAGTCATTGAACCTTCGGATAACTATTTACGGCACGCTAAGCGCTGTGTTTTATATAGCTGTGGTACTTGATGGCTCTAACTATCCCGTTTTCTTCTTTGTTAATTATTTGTAGGCTGATTCCTTTGTCTGTTTGTACTGTGGGGTAATTGCAGATGTGGCCATGGTATAGGACAGCTAACTCTTTTTGCACTTACCTTCGGCAATGTCATTCCTTTTCTTTTCAGGATGCATATCATTTTTCGACGTTGATTGTCATTGTTTCTCCATCCTTGGTATAGCGTTCTTTGTCAGATTCCATTCCTTGTTACTCCTAATTGCTGCCATATACACGTGTTGATGGGTAATGGCATTGACACGCCCAGGGAAAAACCCAAACAAGAAAAAGAAAAAAGACTTTAAACATCCAACCGAAGAACAGGAGGCACAGTACTAAACTATCTATCGGAATTAAAAATAATAGATTTCCTGCAAGCAATCAAACTGATCATCAAAGATGCAAAAAAACATTATTGCTAGCGTCACGCGTCAGTAATAATAAAATTATAATTTTTCTGGCAAAACAAAGACATCGTTAACGATACAGTCCACAGCCACGAGAGAATCAGAATTGGACAACAGTTCATTTAAAGAAAATAATTCTCTCGAATGTAAATCCAATCATCCCGAGTACAGTCATAAAACAATGCCTAAAAAACAACTTCCAACTTCAGTTGGCTTCCATTATTTCCTTGTTACGTGTCCAACCACATGATGACGAATTCGGTCATATTATAAGCTGGCGGTGGTAAGTTTACATTAACACCCCGGATAAAGTTAAACTTGCAAACTCTTTCATACTAAACTATAATGAAAGAAGCTACAGAATATCCATAACACTGGAGGAGCTTATATACTTCAGGTGCCATGGAATTGGGTGCAAAGGCAATGACTGTTTTTTATACACTGAAACAGAACAAGATAAATTACCACGAAAATAACGCTTATCAAGTAGATCAATCCATTCTTTTTACAGCCGACAGTAACATATCGCAATCTGCGGGGAAACTGCTACTAAAGACAAGACTAAACATTTAAATACAATAACCGATCAAAGTTTTTCAGCACTTCTAATCATCTACATCCTAACCAAATAATCAAAAGCGTCCAACTTTTTCCATGAGTACTGTCTCCTCAGTTAATTCGAACTCAAACACTGCACTTATAACCCCGAAAACTAAAAAACTCAGGAACAAAACAAAAAACATAAAAAAAAAAAAAACAAAAAAAATACAAATGATTCGGAGGACAGCGTAAAAGAAACAACAACAGAAGAGACAACCGAAATATCACTAAATAACATTTTCAAGGGCTAAGTCGAAAAAGTAGCAAAGAGTAACTTGCAACATATACTGACGGCAACAAACTTATTCTGCTCTGCGGGTATGTGCAAAAAGTCACAAAACGCATACCTCATAGCGACCGAATTTGCTAATGATATTCCCGGCCTAATACGGCAACTACAATTCTGTCATGCCCGTATTACCTACCGACAAGCAAAAATCAGAATAACGAAAATTATAAAAAAAATCAAAACTAATAATTTCAACCCCAGCAGATAACCATAAAAGCCTAATCTGTTACTAATGGAGTACATTATAATTTCACGGAACGCTAACGATGCTCACTATGAGAATTTATAGACACTAATCAACAGTTAGAAAATCCTCTCATTTTATGCATTCAAAAGACACATCTAAAACCGAACAAACTTTTGATATTAAAAAATTTCGACGTATTAACTAGTTCCAGGAGGATAAGCTCACGGGGGCGCCCAGCTGGTTGTTTTTCATCAGATATACAGGCCATTGTTGTCATGTTGTCAACATCTTCGCTCCGAGTCCTCTCTCGATCTGCACTGTATACATTCCCACCGATGGAAAAAAATATAAACTGACGACATGATTAACATTCTTCAACGCATTCCCCCACCGTTAATGCTTACAAACGATTTCAATGCACATTCACCAAGCTGGGGCGGAGAAAAATACAACGCAAAAGGCCGGATTGTACAGTAATCGAGAACGCTAACTTGACACAACTGCTCACCGGAGAACCTACACATTTTAATTTTTCGCGTCGCAAATGGTCGAAAATAGATTTAACGTTCGTCTCACCGCAACTATCCAGTCGCTTGCATATCTTTCACCACCCTGACTTAGCGGGAAGTGAGCATGTTCCAGCCATAATATACAGACAAACTCCAGGTCCAACTTACGCTAAAAATATAACTCCCCTCACATGGAACCTGTCGTAAACAAACTGGTCAAAATTCAGAGAAAAACTAGACAAAACTAATAGGAAAGGAATTCGTGTCTATAAATAATACCTTTCTTGATATACAAATTGTAACCCAGACAATAGAGTCAAAACAGCTCACTCTTGCTCGCCATCGCGTGTTCCAACTGTTGGAAACAAACTGGTTCCACGGTGGTCCACAGAATGTATAAAAGCTGTTAGAAATAGAAAAGGAACACTACGTATCACCAAAAGAACTCACTCATAAGAGGACCTACTTAATTATAGACGATTACGAGCTAAAGCGAGATGGGAATTAAAACAAGCAAAAAAAAATTCCCTGGTCTACTTACATCTCTACAATATCGCCCCTTCTACACCATCAAGACAAATCTGGAAAAAAGTAAAAGCAATAGAGGCATCGTCAACCTTCTCAACACCGTGTCGACACTCATAATAAACAATTCCATAATGACCAACCCGATCACTATTCTGGCAGAATTCGCCAATTACTTCGCATTCGCCTCTAGCGACGAAAATCTATATTCTCAGTTCACAAAATATAACCAAGTAGACCTAATTCGGCTGAAGGACTTTTCATCAAACAATCGAAAACCATCCCTATGGCAAAACTAAAAAGAGCTATAAAACAGACAAAACCGTCAGCAGCTGAACATGATAGTATTCATATTTCCATACTGCAGAATCTGCCGGAACGAATTCAGCACTTAATACTCGAAATGCTAAACAAACTGTGGACATCGCCGCAACTTCCGCCAAACTGGAAGAAAGCAGAAATTATTCCAATCAGAAAATCAAACAAAAATCCACATTAAGTAGAGAGCTACAGACTGATCTCACTACAATTAGTGCTCGGAAAAGTATTATTGGGAATAGCGAATAACTAACTAACGTGGGAACTAAAATCACAAAACCGGCTCTCTAAATACCAATGTGGCTTCCGCAAAAGCCGAGCAACAATAGACCACGCTCCCTATCTACAAGAATCAAAATACTACAAGCGTTTACCAAGAAACATCATTTATTGACTGTCTTTTTTTATCTAAATCGTTTGACACTACATCAAAATAAAAAATACTGACCACCATCTACGGTGAGGCTTTCGAGATCGACTACCTCGTTTCGTGGCAAACTTTTTGTCAGATCGATTTTTTAAGGTCAAAGTGCAAGACAGATTATCAGAAGCAAAACACTTACAAAATGGAGTCTCGCAAGGCTTAGTCCTCAGCCCGACCCTATTATAAATGATCTTATCGAAGACGTTCAATCTCCAATAAAAGCTGATCTTTTCACAGATGACTTAATAGTGTTTCCTGCATGTTCAAACATAGAACATGGTGAATACATCATGCAAGGGACTATCGACAAAATCCTAATGAGAGCTCAAAACCGCGGTTAAAAGTTTTCTCCGGAGAAAACAAAAACAGTCCACTTCTGCCGAACAAGATTCTGTAAAAATAATATACGTATCTTACTAAACACCTCACACATCCAATCCTCATCTCGTGTTCGTTATTTAGGATTTCATTTTGACAATAAATTAACTTGGAGAGAGTATACGATTCAACTAACCAAGTTGTGTACAGCAAAACTAAATCTGTTAAAAAAACTATCGCACATATCCATACAGAGCCCACCGTTCTTCATTAATAACGATATACCATTCGCAGATCCGCTCGAAATGCGACTACGAAGTTCCCCTGTTTTTCATATCATCCAAGACAGACCTCTCTCAAATCTAAAATACTACCCATAACGCTTCTTTTCGCTTAATTACGGGCGCGTTCAGAACATCCCCAATGCCGAGCCTCTATTATGAAGCCTCAGAGTGGCCCCCACCGTTTTGACGTGATTACCTTACAGTAAACCTATTACTACGCACAGTTGCAAATTCGAGCCTTCCAGCAGCAAACAACGTTATACGATCAGTCTAAAGCCCATCAGAAACCAAACTCTTAAGATCTCGAGTAAAAAGAATCTTATCGTGCGCATCAGAATCTCTTCACACCGATTTACCAATGTGATTCAAGATTTCCTCAACGTAGATAATAAACCTGCAAAAATCTTTCTCCCACGAACAGCAAAGCTAGTCCCATTTGACGACTATTCGCTGCAAAGAAATAGATTATATGACCCGGTTAGCACAAGGACAGCAGAATTTTCTGGTTGAGGCATTCGAAATGCTTCCAGTTCCACGTGTTCAGACTCCACTCAGTGATTTCAAAGAAGCTAGTAAATTTTTCAGAAATTATGGCAGAAAAAATGGGCGGAGCAACAAAATCCATCACACCTGCATGCAGTCAAACCATCAGTTCGCGATTGGAAATTTCAGCCAGAAGGTCGAAAGGATCAGGTGGTGCTATGCTGCCTACGTATTTGCCATCCCATCCTCCCACATGCATATATATTAATCTTGCTCCACCAACCTGCGATAGATATGAAGTTCCTATCACCGTTCCCCACCTTCTAACAGAACGTCCTAAGAAGATTTTAAACCTAAGCTCTAGCTTCACTCCGTTTTGTCACTCCCGTCCCATCTATTACATCCCTTTTTAATCTGCTCAAATCAATAAACTTATTTAATAAAATATAATAAACTCGCTGGCCACGCTCCTTGCCTAGCTGCAAAAAAAAAAAAAAAAGTTAGTTAAAAATTCCTTTAATTCAATAGTTTCCCGTAAATCTAATAAAATAGTTAAATATATCATCATCATCATCTCACGTTGCGTCTTTGTTTCCAAAGATTGCATACAGCAACATTTGTTCGAATAAATATTTGCCTCTATATTCTCCTATTACTTGCCGCATTAATTATGTCATTGAGCGTTTTTTTGCTTCAGCCCTGTTGACATCATTTCTAATCTCCTTCTTCCTCGCGGCGATTTTCCTTTCATCTTGCCTTCTATCGCGAATAGTCCTTCTTCTCTAATTTTCTATGCCAGCTATTTCCTTTTCCTGTTCTGGATGTCATCGACTAAGGCCGTCCTTTCCATTCCGCTTCTCTGCAGCATTTTATTTGTTTTTTTTTCTTTCCATGATGTACGTCCGCCTGAGCGTCCACATCTCAAATGCGTTTATCTGATGCTTTCCGCGTTTAACGTCCAAGTCTCTGAGGAGGCGTATTTTGCTATCGACATTACATAGCACTGATCGATTCTCATTTTCGTTTCCATCTTTATTTTCCGATCTTTCAATATCGCCTGCAGATTAGTAAATGCCTGTTTAGCCATTGCAATTCGCGATCGAATTTCTTTAGTATCTCTTCCGTCATTAGTGAACAGGGCTCCCAAGTATCTGAATTCTTCAACTGTCTCCGCTGATTTACCTTCTATTTTTATCTCAAGTTGTGAATCGCTGTTCAGGGTTCGCGTGAACTTCATTACTTTAGTTTTCCCCACGTTGATACTCATAATTTTTTTCCTTCTCGATTTAATTTCTTCAGCATGCTTTGTATCTCTCTGGTTGTATGTGCGAGTGGGACCTTATCGTCTGCATAATTTATGCACCCTATCGGGTATCTGTTAATCTTGACACCGACGTTCCCTATCCCCGCTTTTTTCATAATTTCCTCCACGAATATATTGAATAGTCTCGGTGAGAGCGAGCATCCCTGCCTTACCTCTCTTGTTATCGGGCATCTTTTGACCGAGGATTCGTTTTTCACTCTTATGCTCGCAGTCTGCTCCCAATATATATTTTCGATTATCTGTAGGTCTTTATTATCAGCTCTCGATGCTTCACTCTATCGAACGCTTTTTCGTAGTCGACGAAACAAGCAATTACTTCTCGGCCCATGTTAAGCGATCGTTGTATTATTATTTTAAGCAGTGCTATCGCGTCTCGGGTGCCTTTTTTGACACAAATCCATATTGCGTTGCACTAAGCTGCAAGTCCAACTTACGTTCGATTCTCGTGTTAATTATTGAGAGAAGTATCTTAAGAGTATGACTCATTAATGCGATTATTCGGTAATCGCTGCATGTTTGTGACGATACCTTCTTGGGGATCGGTATAAATGTCAAGGTCTTGAAGTCATCAGGTATCTTCCCTTCATCGTATATTTTATTTAGCAGTATTAGCAATTCTTGTTTGTATCCTGGTGTTATAATCTTAAGGACATCTGCTGGTATTTGGTCCTCTCCTGTGGCTTTATTATTTCTTTCAGTTCCTACATTTCTATTTTCGGCGCCTCTTCTTTTGTCCTGTTTTCAGTTTACTGTGATCGCCTTTCGTCCCCGTAAAGCTCCGTTATATATTCCAGCCATGCTTCTTCTAGTTTCTCTTTATTTCCGCAATAATTCCCTTTTTTGTTTCTGGTTATTCGCGTTCCTTTTTTCTTCTTCTGTTGTTTCATCATATTCTTTATTTGGACGTGCATTTCTCTTATATTGTTCCTTTTCTGCATTTTCTCAATTTCCTCGCGCTTCTCTTCTAGTCATTTTGTTTTGACTTCCGTGCATTTCTTAATTATTTGTTTATTTAATCTTTTATACTCTTCTTCATTTCAGTTCCTAATGCTTCTTCTTTCACTATTATATCTATTATTTCCTCAGATATTCATGGATTGTTATTTCTTTTCTCTCCTCTTTTTGGTATTGTTTTCTTCATAGCATTTATTACTACGCCTTTCCATCTTTTCCAGTCTTCCTCAATAGTCCGTACCTGCTTATCATCTCTGTTTTGTGCTATAGTTTCGGTTCTTTCCGAAATAACATTTTTCCCTGTTTCCTGTTCGAGCTCTGCCTGCAAGTTTGCTATCACTTTTTGGTCTTTTAAACTTTGAAAGTTCCACATTTTGTTTTTCTTCTCTTTTTGACATTTCTTCGGCATTAATCGGCATTTTGCTACCAGTAGCACATGGTCTGAATTACAATCGGCTCCCGGGTAGGTATGACAATTCTTCACCATATTTTTATATTTTCCATTGATCATGATGAAATCTATTTGGTTTCTACTTCTATCTGCAGGACTTATCCAAGTGAATAGCCTTCTTGGATGCTGTTTAAACGATGTGTTGCACAATTTAAGATTATGTGCTTCTGCGAATTCTAACAGGCGTTCCCCGCGTTCATTTCCATTGCCTAGACAGTGTCTTCCGGCTGCTGCGCTTCCGTGATTCGCGTCGACTTTGACGTTAAAATCTCATTTATATGAAAACGATATCGCCATATTTTGCTCGTTTTAACGTGTTCCCTAGCTCCTCATAGAACTCTTCGATTTCTTCTATGCTACTATCAGCCGTTGGCGCGTATGTCTGAATCACTATTACCGGTCTTGGTTTCGCCTTGATTTTCACCATTATTATCCTCTCTGAGACCGGAATTATCTCAGTTATTGCGGACGCAATTTGTTTTTTCATCAGTATCCCGACTCCACCTGCGTGTGTGTCTTTCCGGCTGTACATGAACTCATATTCGTCGTCAGCGCTTATCCTTCCGCTTTCTGGCCACCTGGTTTCGCTTATTTCTAAAATGTCCAAGTCCAAGCGCTTCGCCTCAATGCAAACGTTCTTTATTTTCCCTATCTGATATAGCGTTCTCACATGCCATATGGCTATCCTCATATATTTTTGTTGTTTTCTTCTTTTCTTTTTCTCTTCATTTGTTTTCGCCCCTCTTATGTTAATATGATTATTCGTGTTCTTCATATTTTTCCGCCTTATTTTGAATCCGCAAATTCTTCGCATCCTACCCGACTGCTTTGGCGAATAAGAAGCAGTCTAACGGAGACTTAAGGCCATTGTATTCTCGATAATCATAGGTGTAATCCAGGGAAGATAATGACGGTGGTATCCCGTTGCCTTCCGCCATGATTTTCTGTTAGGGTTTACTCCCTTAGCCGGAAGGACTCGGTTTTAAGGCGCCGGATACTCGCCTACTCGCTGTAGATTGATATGCGCCAATCCAACTGGGGCACAATGTCACGAGCGAGTTGCTGATAGTCTGCTGTTATTAATGCAGTAAAAAGCTTAACGATATTTAGTGAAAGGAATACCTTCGGCAAGTGAACCCTTCTTCGTTTTCCTATCAGTGATATATTGTGAGTTCCGATTTAGCTTTTCTGATTGACGCTAAGCGCACCGAACAGAAAATTACCACCCTGCAAGACGTAGACGTACGGAACTCACTTGGCTATTGTTTCGTTTCTACTGTCGGTGGGACTAGCACCATATGACGGTCGAGTGACTACTTACTAGAGAAGGTAGCTCTAGTTACAACAACCTGTGTCCCGCAGGGCTGTTAAATATATAATAGAGATTTATGCGAAAATGATGCACGATTTTTTTCATTTTCTTTTCTGTTTACAAAAAATTTAATAAAACCTTGGAATATTTAATTATTTTCAAACCATGTATATTAATTAAAACTCGGACGATAGGTTTTTCCGTTTACCGTAATTTTCTAACGTTAATAAAAAAAATTAATACATTTTTTAACATCAGTTTAACAAATTCATGCAATACAAAGTAAAAGTCGATAGTGAGAAAAATACGACACATTCTTATTAAATTATAGACGTAATTTCCTCATATTATAATAAATTTGACACCGATTTATAGAATAATTTTTCATCTTTTTTTTAAATTCCAATGTAATTAACAGTATTTCTTAAAATTTTTAACTTGACCGTATTTTAAAAATAATTTTAAATTGCTTTATATAAAACTAATTTAAAAAAAGGCACGATAAAAAATACTATTGATTAGAAATTTTAACTTATACATCACTTACATATCAGTATAATTGCTTCGTTTTTCACATCAATTTTTTATAGTGAAAAAACACGTAGCGCAAAAATATTATTATTATTATTATTTGTGAGCATAACTGAAGGTCGCTACATCAAGTATACATTAAATTATCTATAACAGCTGTTATGTACATCTAAACATTACATATTAAAAAGGTTACTAGGAAAAAGATCAACATTCGAAATAATAAATTATGTGTATTCGCATCCACCAACAACTGATAAAAATTATAAATGCGTTTTGAGTTAAATGATGAAATACAAATTATTACCTATTTGTTTATATTACATCTTACTCAGCAACTAATATAAATGTTAAAGGTGATCCGATAACATATTAGTACAGAATAGCCAATCAAAGAGTAAACCACCGCTCTATCAAAAGATTATCGATATATCACTTAATTTAGTTCTTTATAAATTACTCGCCACTGCTGGTTTCAAAGTTCTTCAAGCTCCCATGACCGAATTATATTTCCAACTGTGTAGTCGCTCTTAAATCTACTCGCACTGAAATAATTGGGTATCAGAGAAATCTAGGAAAGTTAAGGCGACCTGGAAAAAAGAGCTGGCCCCACCTTCAAATCCGTTAGATTTAATCATTGTAAACCTTTAACTTTACAACCCCCGTTGACCTGTCAAGGGTATGGGATTCACGGAACTCACTTCACTTTTTAATTTAATCCTCGCTCACACGATATAAATAAATGTACCGATCATGAAAGTTATTCCTCCAAACCATTTTTTTCCAAGAGCATAACATTCCAACGTAACTATAAATCCTTAGTCATTCGCATATATACGTTAAACTGCGGGTCTGTGCGTTGTGGAATTTTAAAGCTGTATTATTTAGAACCTGTCCCGTCTAATGAACCTTGTAAAATTTGTCCTAGTAAACGAACTGAATTGATGAAATTGCGGGGAAATATTTAAATCAATCAGATCAAGACGTACATTATGCAATAACGTGTAGATAAAGCCATAACATCAATAAATGCAAATGTAGAGCAAAATTTTCAACAGAAAGTGAAGAGCAGTATCACCGGGTCGCAGAGGATAACAGGAAGAAGAAACTACGGGAAGAAGATATCAAAAAGGGGAAGGGGAAATAAGCGAATAATACGTAAAAAAGAACGACAGAAAGGCAAAGTGAAAGAAACTGTAAAATCTTTCAGGATCAAAAGGAGAATTAGGCCAGATAGAAAAATAATAGAAACGGCTATTAGTAAAATAAAAAGAGTAAATATCCGACTAAAATTTAGAAACCATTTTTTTTACAGGAATAGAGAGGCGTGGTATTTCTTAAAATAGAAAGCGAAAGAAACAACAAACTAAGGCAAAGAATCACCTACTTTGTTATCAATTCTAGGGATAAAAACTCAACAAATTCACATAAATAGAGCAAAAGAAAGAAGAATTATGAAAGAAGAATAGAATGATAAAATACTAAAACAAAGAGGAGTAGGTGAACAGATTCAAGGCAACTCGCGGAGTCGAAAACAAACTATTGAAATTAAGATATGATTAGAAGAATTGTAAATAATGGAATGTAGAATAATGAGCGGTTCGACTACGAAAAGACTCGAGAAAATTTAGATCCTTCAAAATAAAGAAAGCTTCAATAATATCAAACACCCGAGGACCACGACTAAAAACGAGCATGTGTGAAGGGAAGACAAACAGTTGGCGATACCGTCACATTCCTTTTTAACTGCGACTTAGAAAAGGAATTTAAAAAATCGAGACAGAAAATAGAGAGGTTGAAGGAAATCAATGCAGCTGATGTAAAATTAATGGAAATTACTGAAGAAAATTAGATGAAACAAAAATCGACTAAGGCAAGAGGGCTAAAGAAAAAGAAATAGAAAGGTAAATAGCGGTGAAAAAATGTTCCAAAACAAATTTAGAGAAAAATTAAACGTTTTACTGCCTGCTAGAATGTTGGGAAAGAAGAGAAAAAAAAAAACAAAACTTCATCGACAAATAATAAGGAAAGTGGGTTAATAAAAAGAAATTTTACAGAAGCATTAAAACGAATAGTAAAGAAACCGCGAAAGGCACCGATTGCAACTTAAATCAAATTAATAATTAGTAAAATATGTGTTTTTTAATGATTTACAGATATATGTGAAAAAGGCAGAAAACGACAAAAATTCTCCTCAAAAGACTTTTTGAAGGCTTTAAAAACCTATCATATATATATACGTATAGCAGGGGTGGATTCAGAGAGATATTTTGGAGAGAGAAATTATATAATTTCGTAATATCTTATATGGCAGACAGTGGATTTGAAAATACGTTGTTTCATAAAGAAAATCAAATAGCGACCTCTTTAGAAATTTAAAAATGTTCTAAAAATACATAATTATTACAATTTTTAATTTAACTTTTGTTTTATTTTTAGTTGTGAAAAATAAAAAAAATATAAAATTATACCTAAAAAATGGCAGTTTAGAATTTGAATAGTAAATTGCTAGAAAGAATAGAATGATAGTATTTTTATTAGACTTTACTTCTTTTTTACATATTTTTGTTAGTAATCCGATTCGAATTCTTTTTGTCCGTGAGTAAGTATAAAATATACATATATATTTCTCATTGAACTATTTTAAATTAAAATTGCAAAATAAAAATTAAAAATGAATAAAAAAGGCAAAAGATCAATGACAGTTGCGTTTAAAATAGAATAAAAACGCAACATTAATAGTTTTACTAGAAAACAGTATTAAATATTAGTTATAATTAAATCCATTAGTAGTAACATTTATACAAATCTTTTTATAGTATAAATTAAGTTTCTCTGTTGTAACATATTTTTTCATCGAGGTTTTGGTTCTTGGGGGGTGTTCTCTATTGCCTCTCGAGGATTCGCCACTGCGTATATATATAATTCGAGACCGGCGAAAATCGTAGAGCTCGTGTGCCTAAGCACCACATGGGAAATTCCATATGGTGCTACAGTTGGGTGATTTTTTGTGTGATACTAGTGTGAGATTAACGCTTCGACATAATTTAGTCCTCTAGAAATTTTAATATAAGGGTAAGACAGTTGAGAAGCTAGTGTGAGACTGAAATTTTTGCATAAATTAGAACTCCAAACGAAAGAATGTAAGTAAGGGCAGTTCTTTATGCTGATATGAAACCAGTGGACACTACTATTCCTACATAGGACGGTAAAGTTGGGTCTTTAATATACAGTAAAACTTCTACTAACGGACACTTCTAAATAGCAGACATTTTCTAATAGTGGACAATTTCAAAATCCACAGCATTTTCCCATAAGACACAATATAAAAATATTTCCCAATAGCGGACCTTCCCAATTACGGACGCAGGCACTTTAATAAGTATGATTTTGGAAATTCGATTTCCGTTAAACGAACAAAGTTTGTCAAAAAAAGTTCGATTAGTGCCCCAGATTATTGTTTAATAGACGAGGGATTGAATGTGGAAGATCCATGTACCGACATAAATGAATTAGCATCTGAATTCACGCAACAACAAAATCCATCCGATGATGCAGTAGACTGTAATGACTATAATGTTTATGACGATGAAGAAGACACAACTACTGAAGTTAACGGTGAGACTTTAAATAAGTTGTTATTGGAAAACTAAAAAAATTGTATTTCATTCATAAAGCTGATGCTGAAGGTTTAAAAATGATATCCGAACTGCAAGTGCATGTCGAATCGCGGATTTTAAATGAAAGAAACAAAGTATAATTACCGATTTTTTCATAGTAGGAAAATCAGCAAACCAAAACCATGATAAGGGGAGAGAATGTATTAGTTTGTAAAAAGAATGAGGATTAGAAAAGGGGGTAATGTAAGTATCCGGGCATGATTTGAAGTGTGCTTGCTTAAATAAAAAAATGATATTGTTAACAGGAAATTTATTGATAAATTTGCCGCTAGAGGAGCAAAGCGAGCAAACGAGTCAACTAGATTGTTGCTAACGATGTCGCTATAACTGGGAATCTAAAGAAGATCGATTTGAATGGAACGAACTATGAAAAGATTGGCAATTATGAAACGAATAGAAAGGATAATATAGTCTTATGAAGGAGATGGAGAAGGAGAGGACATGGCCTGCAAGACATTCATAGAGTCGGGGCAGATAAGATACCTATTATTGTAGGAGGAAATATACAAAGTGTAGAGGTTTAGATGGGCAAGGAAGCTAATTCAAACAAGTAGATATTAAAAAGAATAGAACTTAAACATGACCCTTAAGGAAGATCGCGGATCACACATCTAGAGACAAAAAGGGAAAGAGTAGAAAGATGGATAGTTCTGTTTTGAAAGAGTCTAATTATTAAAAAGGAATGTTGAACAGGAATGCCGGTTGAGCTTATCCTATCTTTAAGAGACGGAAGATGAACATAATCGAAAGCAGAGACTACATCGACAAAGGCAGCGACACCGTGTATTTTCTTTTGAGAAGAGTTTTGTATATATAAGTTAAAAAATTTCGTACATAAGTTTATTTATTTAGTTTCATAATGGAATGTCAGATTAATTAATTATTCCCTAAATACAATTTCACTCTATTTAGATTACAGTTTAAATCATTGAAATAAACATATATACGATGAGGTGGGGCAGGTGCTACTAAAAAATTTAAAAATTAAAGTTTAGCAGTTTACATTATGTACTAATGATATTTTTAGGATTTTTTTAAATTACATTTTAAAGTTTATTTTATTCTTATTTGGTCGCACCAATCCGTGTTTTTATTGAAATTAATGTATTTTTTATAAAAAGGATTTGCTCATGTATCTTTGGTGTGCTCTTGCTTCTTATATGCGGGGTAAGAGCAAACCTAGTGTTTATTTCTCGAATATTACTGTATTTTACTTATCGGATTAGTGCAATATAATCTCATTTATTTTTTTTTACAATAAGTACTAATGAAATACAATAAAGTACAAGCATTTAACTTATCAGCAACTTTTTAATTTAAGATAATTCAGACCAGATGCATTTTAAAATTCTTTTTTCAAAATAATTTTCGAATACTGTACTGTCCATCCAACGGTTTATTGTAGCTGTATATGTAGTGTTTAGATATTCAGTGCCTATTGGTGCAAGCCATTGATACCATAAATTGTTACCCTTAAAAATAATTAACGGCGGTGCTTTACAACCACTTCCGCTGTAGTATTTTCTTTGCCGGCACCACTTGTTGTCCGATTTGCAGGAAGTCCTCGTTGTCCTACAATTCATGTTTTCGAAGGATTGGAACAAAAACTACTTTCGTCCAAATTCCGTTTCTGATGCGGCTTATTTTCTAAATTTAGTTCTTTAATTGTCTTCTCCAGTAAGTCGAAATATTCATTTATAATAAATGGATTTAAACTTTTTTCCCTGCAAATTCTATACTTTGTGGTACTTTAATAGACAAATTGTGTCTCCGTTTAAAATTTAAAAACTAGTTCTCTCCAGGGATTCCATTTTTAAATTGTGTTTTGATCTTATTATGGCTAACATATTTGGCAACTTAATTTCCATTCTAGTCAAACCAAATCCCCATTTTTCCATGGTATAGAGTCCGGCAGCTAAGACTTTTTCCTCTTCTAAAGGAATATCTGGCGCTCCACCAAATGAATACTTTTTTGACCTCTTCGATCTTTAACGTGATCAGCCAGTGTATTTTTAGGTGCATTGTAAATTTTACTAGCTTTTTATAGATTATTAACTGTCCTAATTTCACACTTTCAACGGCTATCTGCAGTCTATTGGCTCTATTTATTTTACGAATATATGTTCGCACCATGGTTATGCCCTTGAAAAATGAAGTAATACGCTATTTATTAGTTCACTTCGTCTAACTTCATCATATGGGACAAATACATTTCAAAAACTTAACATCGGAGTAGGTGCGTTCTACAGGCCGCACTTTCTCCTTACGACAGGTATGCACTAGCTCCGTACAATATATTTTCAAGGGCTAGTGCAGCCCATCAAAAAACAAACAAATAAAATGAATTACAACTAAATTAAAAGCTAATATGTTTTAACCCGTTTAAAATGTACACTATTTGTCTGATTATGCAGCTGTTACTTCAAACAATAATCACGTTTTTATAATTCTATTACTCACTGTAAATTGAAAATTATAAATTAAATATTACTTTTTTCGCGTCAAACGATCACGCGATTAACTGTAGCTTAACCATGTACATGGTTCATTAGCATCCATAATAATAGTAGTTACTCTTACAACATGCACCACACAGCAACACCATACCAACTGACATTACGACGTTATGTACAAAAAACGTAATTGCCCCACAGTGGCGTAGTGTGGGTTTCCGCCGCCCGGGAAATTTCGCCGCCCCCTTATTTAGCTATTTAAATTCAAACGACTAACTTTTCGGCAAGAAAAATCATCATTACTGGGTGTTATACAGGATACAAATAAAAAAGTCATATATATATATATGTTTTACAATATAATAATCACATTTATTACAAAAATTCTTACACGTATGCCACTTACATTGATATAACAGGTACAGAACACTTATGATTATGTGTTAACGGTTGACAAGATTAAATTATTAGCGAATTGAATATAAAACACAAATGAACTTACAATTAGAACTAGAACGATACTGCTAGTATTTGTATTTCTATTAAAAAATAATATAATTGATAGAATTAAAAATAAAACTTCTGTCTTTAACTAAAACTCTATTCGTCTACTTTTTTAAAGAGAAAAGTCTTTTATTGTACTATCAATGTCCATATGACATAGCTCTTGCTTAATAGACAAAATAACCGGTTTGGTTAGCCTTGTACTCATTGTTGATCTTAAATAATTTTTGAACAATTCCAATTTTGAAAAACTTCTCTCACAACTGATATTGCTTATGGCAATTATGAGGAATATTCGGAACATTATTGTAATATTGGGCAGCGTATCTTCCAGCTTGGATTTCACAATAAATTTTAATAATTCAAGCGATCCGCATTAATTATTTTATTTTCATTGCCTGTGGCAGCAATGAAAGTCCGCTTTCTAAGCCGTTCGAGCTTGAAGACCTGCTCCTAAATTTCGGCAGATGCATAGTCTAGATTACATTTAATGTCGCCCGAATCTAATAATATAGCCGGCGTTAAATACGCAAATTTATCCGCCAAATTCTGTAATTGCTTAAAACACTCACGAATTTCTACAATTATTTTAACTAACAAAGAAATAAGCTTCCGTCTCAACTTATTTTCATAAGACAAGCTGGCATCTATGATTCCGTCATCAAAAATGTGCCTTCTTGTTATGCGCCTCTGAGGTTCCATGGAAATGCCAAGTTCTTCACACGTATTTTTTGCCTAACTTACAGCGTCGTCTGCCCATTCCTCTCGTTTCTCTATCAGTACCATCTGCAAAACATTTACTTTCTGAGCGCATAGGCTTACATCAAGTCCCTTTGTTTGTAAATATTTTTGTGCATCATTCACTTCATGTAGCACTGGTTACCAGAGGCCCAAGAAACAAAGAATGGAAAATTACTGCATCGCAATTAGCAAAGTTTCTGCATCTGTTCTTGTGATTAAGCTTTGAATCGTTTTTGACAGTTTTTCCAAAGTAACAACAATGTCTTTGTAATGATGTCATGTCATATTTACGGCATCCCCTCTTGCACTCCATCGCGTATCTTGAACGCGTATTAAACTTTTACTTGTAGTTGCTATCAGAACTTCTCAACGATGCGTGGACGTGGAAAAAAATGAATAGCAACGTTCTAATGTGTCGAAAAAAGTTACTGAACTCGCCTCAACTGAGGCAGCGTGTAAACAAACCGGGTTTAATGAATGATTTGAGCAAGGTACGAATTCAACTTTAGGATTTATTTCTTTAATTCTTTGCTGAACTCCTGAATGTTTTCCAGCCATAACAGCAGCATCGTCATATGCTTGCTTGTCCTCAACAGCTGTTTATATCAAGACCATCAGCTTCAAGCTTGCTTAAAATCATCTTTGAAATTCCTTCAGCAGATTTATCTTTTGTTTCAATGAAATCTATAAAAAATTCCACTACTTGTACTTCCTGATTTTCAATCACTACGTACCTTAATACCTGGCTTGTTTGATCTCTATGAGAAACATCTGAAGTACTGTCGACTATAATCGAATAATACTCGGCCTTTTTTACTTGTCTGATGATATGCTGGGGAACATTATTTCCCAAAATTGCAATAAGTTTGTTTTGAATTTCTGAAGACATACACGTGATTGAAATTTTAGAGCTGCCAAGCATCACCTTTCTGTTGACTATTCTATACTGTTGTTTGTAGCGGATGCAGGTAAATTAATTGTTTTTTTTTTTTTTTCATATCGGTGCATATGAATTCTATATTTCTCTAATTATTGGTTTTACAAAACAAATTTTTATTCGCCGATATTGCAGCTTGCCCTCGATCTGAATCAACTTGAATTTCTCAAAGTTTTCAGCTTAAATAAAGCAAAATTCATTTCTATTTCAAATTACTAATTCATAATTTTATTTTTATTATGCACCAAATTATGAAAAACATTTTCACGCTTGTTATCATATATGACCAGCAAATTTGTTTTGCTGACTTCGAATTAGAATTTTCCGAAAATGCCGACAGATTATTATTTATTTATTTTTTTTTTTAGAGGGGGAAATACTCCACTCATTCCCTGTTTGATACGCTTCCACTTATGAACACCGAAATCACAGGTTGGAAGGCGTATACATACATACGATTAAGTCAATGTAAATTGGATAACCGATGATCGAGCAATAAATAAAACTTTCTTTGATTTGTTAAAGCATCACTCATGGACTTCCTTGAAGGGACTTACCCGTACTGTAACCTAATTTTCAGGTGTTATTAGGCAATATTGAACACTATTCTTTGTATGTATGAAAGAAGTCATTCTCGCTGAATATTAGTCGTAAACAATCCGAACACAATATAAAACAGGGGGATCACTGCAAGTCAGTACAGACGGTGTTGCCAGTCACTACAACGAACAAGATGGTTACATTCATTTAAATTTTAAAAAAAGAGGATTCCCCGGTTTCGTCACAGAATAAATAAAAAGTTGTTCCCTATGCTCATTTTAATCGGTCCGAATTGTGTAGGTGCGACAAAAATATGAAATGAAATGGTTCAAATTTTTACAAGATATTATTATTATGTATTGCGAAATTTTGCCGCCCCCTAGAACTGCCGTCCCTCCCGCCACCACTACGCTACGCCACTGTTACCCCATCTTACATTATACAAATATAAAATAAAATTCACGCGGGAAATAGAATACTGATAATAAACACACGTTTAACTCGTAATGCATTGTATAACCGGATTGATCTGCTTATTTACATAAATTACTTACAATTAGCCAATAACGTATTTCGGAGAAAGTGTCTGAACAGAGCCGTATCTAGACCAAAATTTCGGGGGGGGGGGGTATGAAAACATTTTTATAATTATACATGTGTGTGAATTATTATAAAATATATTTATTTATAAATGGTACACTAAAGCCTTGTAGTTAATTATTGTATAGGCAATATTTAAACACTACAATAAAAACAAATAAAAAATAGTCGTTTCCATAGAATTCATAAAAATTTTCTTTTCTTTTGTCAAAAATTGAACAAATAAATTTATTCTGAATTTTGGTCCCTTTAATTCAAGCAGTTATGATTTCGCAGACATTTCGGGGGGGGGGGGGTTAAACCCGGAAAACCCTCCCTCAGATACGGCCCTGAGTCTGAATATCCTTCGAGCTAGTAAAAATCTTCAACAAATATGAATACAAACGATTGAGTTCAATAAAATTCTCCCCGAAAAATTATTTTCTTCAAACATTTTATCGAATAAATTAATTAAAAAGAGGATCATTTTAAATTATTTCATTTCAGATTGTCTAATGAGTTAAAACAAATTCTTGAAAGTACCAAAAATATTAAGTCCGTTATGAATGCAATTAGCTTACGTAATACATCAGAAATTTTATTACGATAGCATAAAGAAGAGCAAGACATTTCAAATAATGAAGGTAATTTTAGAACCATTTTAAGGTATGGGAATAGAGGTAACTAATTTTCACATACGGTTTAAGGTCCAATTTATTTTGAAATTTCTCAAATTACCATTTAATGCGAAATATATTGCACATTCAGATATCAAGTAAATGTGGGAAAGAGGGCGACCAACGTAATTGAATTATTATGATTATATAGTAAACAAAGCAAACGTTGTTTGAAAAGAATAAAAAAAAAACCAGTAATTCGCAAACTGGGGAAACAATTTTAACAAAGATTTATGTCGGCCCTTGCAGCTCATTACTGCTGATAACACATTTTCCGATTTATTCTTTTCGAAAAATATTTGTTTATTGTTAGGTTTATGTCACTTCAATTTATAACTCTTTCTTTTTCTTCTTTTTATTAATAGATGTTAATGTATTAATCATTAAAACAGTTAGAATAACATCTTTAGTAACTTTTTCAAGATTAATTTTATTATATTAACCTTCAATGATAAAGGATTATTATATGTACAAAATATTGTACACCCCTGAGACAAAATTAGGCCACTGCAATTAATGTAATTATATTAAATTCAAATCTAATCTTAGCTCTTTTATTAGTTCATTTAATATACTCGTACATTGAATAGATTGAAAAAAATGATTAATTTAAAACGGTTCAATTATTTTTCCCTCCATCAGGTGTGCCATTGGGAAAACAGCGATATGTCTTAATTGGTATTATTCTAATGTTAAAAACGTTGAAAGTTAAAATAATATTAACACCAGGAAATCTTTCAATAATATTGCTGCTTTATCAGCGTTCTAAAGGAGATGGAGTTAAATACGTTTTTTATTCAACTTTAACGTTAAATACTGAAAAATTCATTCCGGTTAAAAATGAGTAAACAGTCAACTAAAGCAATGTCCACTTCTTGTTACTACCACGTTTCTTGTTCGTTGCTCTTGCGGAAGATGCAAATACATGCGTTATGTACATTACGTCAGTGCATTCTTTAAAAGCCACCATAACCTTCAATATATTCAACTGGTTTTATTTATATCGAATTACTGAATCAGTCCAATGACTGATAATCATTACGTAGGCCATGCATTAGTATTACATTTAGTTTTGTCATAGTTTATCTGGTTTTTTATGTTTTATTCGTGATCTTGACCTGTTCTGAGTATGAAAAAAAAAAAAAAAGTCAAACCCAAATGGAAAATACATGTAACAACTTCCGGTTTCATACATCGGTATTTTTTTTCCTTATGCATTCGAAGCCAAAATTTCTAAGTAACAAAGAATTAGGAGTAAAACATCGCATGATTCTCGAAATGTTTATTATAACGTCGTTTAAAAAGGCTATAAATTATTTTTTATATTTTTCCAGTAATATTTCAATCAAGGGCGTCGCCAGCCGATGGGGGGGGGGCAAGATGATAGAAAAAGGATATGAGTTATAGAAAAAATAAAATTTATAAGTTGTAAAGGCTTAATATTTTATTAAACAAGAATAAAATCTTAATTAAAACAGAAGTTTTCGCGGGTTTCTGGCAAATTATTCATGATTACGCGCCTATGAATACTCATTATGGCCAGTTGATTAAAAAGTTTCAAGGCTTCAGGGGGGGGCAGCTGCCCCCCCCCTGCCCCCCGCTGGCGACGCCCATGATTTCAATATAGAATGTAATTTATATAACTATAGGCAGGACCGTATCTAAACTAAAATTCCTGGAGGGATTACGAAAATATTTTTATAAATATATATATATATGTATATGTGTGTGTGTATTATTATGAAATATATTTGTTTATAAATAGTACACTAAAGCCTTGTAGTCAATTGTTGTATGTGTAATGTTTGAATAATACAATAAAAATAAATAAAAAATAGTCGTTTTCATAGAATTCATAAAAATTTCAATTTTTTTTTCTTTTGTTAAAAATTGAAAAGAAATAAATTTATTCTGAGATTCGATCCATTTAATTCAAACAGTTATTATTTCGAAGACATTTCGCGGGAGGGGGGGGGTGAACCCTGAAAACCCCCCTTAGATACGGCCCTGACTATAGGCATAAATATCACTTTTTTTTAGTGCGTACTTGTAATTCCGTAAACAAATATAAATACCACGTGAGCATTTTTATGTTTCATCATTATATAAACCCCCTATCGAGTTTTGTATACTATTGCTGTATCCCGCAATAAAATTTTATTTCTACCGAAAATCAGTAATGTTTTTTTTTATTTCACAAAATTTATAAAAAAACGTATTTTTTTTAATTTTTGCATTGTACAAAGTTTACTATTAAATGCATCTAATCTAATTTTTCACCAGTTCTCCTCCACTATGAGATTATTTTTCTTTTTAATATTCTCCGAGGGATGGCGACCCCCACACTAACACGCAGCTGCAGGCGCCCACGGGAAGTTCCTACAATTCAGAATCAGTTGCTTTCCTAAAATTTTTTCGAAGAATTCTAACAGCAACAAACTTAAGATTTTGAGTAAAATGCAAATGTATTTTTATATATTCTCTACTCCTTATAATTCAGTTTTTGTAAATCAGGCAAAAATAAACGAAATTAATAAATATTCACTGTCTAAGTTACTATTTGAAAAAAATGTACCAAAATGATCTTAATTAACATAGATTAATTATTTTTCTTCCGTAAGCTATAAGCTTATAAATATAATTTTAGAATATAAAAATTTCATTTTACGTATCATTGAATTTTTTTTTTTATGTAACGTAAAAATAATTCCCCCTTCCCATATATACTCATATATGGATGTATGAGCGCACGCGTAATATATATATATATATACTAGGGGACTAGTCTCGCATTCCTTCAGACTTCAAATTGTATTACTTTGTAAATTTTCATAAAGACCGCAGCATGCACATCATTGACGCACTCAAGGGGGGTGCCACGGGGCCATTGCTCCCCCCAAAAAATCTTCGAAATCTTAATTTCGTTTTATAATGATTTGTTTTACTTAATTTTTTTTTTAAAACATACATATTTACTTTTTACTTATATTACAAGTATAATGTTATATACTTTTAGGTAATTTTTTAAAAATAAAATTCGTATACTTACCTAATTTATGCTTATTACAAACATAATGTTACGTTTCTATTATTATTTTTTTTAAAATAAAATTCGTTAATTTTGTATTTTTTTTGTATTTTTTTTATTTTAATTTACAAACCACGGAAATAGATAGGTACTTAGTCGAGGTACCGAGTTACCACTGCCTAACTCATCTTCTAAATTTTAGCCCCGACCAAAAAGAAATCCTGAGCGCGCCTTTGATGCACATATACTCATTAAAAAAAAAGAAGTACACCAATACGTCAATTAAAAAAGTGAAATTTAGATTAAAATATCAGAAAAAACTGAAACCGCTAGCATGGTAATATATGTCAGAGCAATATATTACGTTTAATTCTTTTTGGAGACTTCAGTATGCAGGTTAAAAAGACAATCAATACGATAACTCATATAGAACCGGCTATAGAATTTTTTTTAATTTTTTTGCTTAAAAGTTGATTTTCACATTTTTCAAAATGTGGGCTTTTTGGTTGAAAAATTTTTATGGTCTCGTATTTTTCCATTTATTCTAACGATTGAAATACATCATTTAAAAAAAAGGGTGATCCTCCAGCTACCACGGAAAGGCTGTAAACTCTTTTTTTAGTTGCCAGTATTACCGCTTTAAGAGTGTATTTTCCAAAATATTGGTCCTTAAATATCAACATTTTTAAAGTTTATATTTTTCCTGTATTCTGAAGACCTTAGTATGTAGGTAAAAAGAAAATCAATACCGTAACTCATATGGAACTGGAGAACTTGATTTTCACATTTTTCAAAATTTGGACCCTTTAACTTTAAAATGTTGAGGTTTTATAATTTTTTTATGGTCTCGCGAAGAAAATACGTCGACGGAAAAAAAATGAACTCTCTAGGTACTATTGAACGAGCTGTATGATTTTTTTTCTTGCAGCTTTATAAGATATACTATATACTATATATATATATATGTGTGTGTATGTATGTACACATAAGTAATGCAACTTTTCAATAAAATTTACCGATTGCCGCTTATGCAGTTTACTTTTGGAAAATCACCTGGCTGCACTGTGGACATATGTGTAACACTATCAAAAATGTATTTCTTGGCCAATCACTTTTATTTTTGTGATTCTCAGAAAACGTGCGCTCATCAATTAACCTTCATCGGGCGGCACAAGTACAATTGTAACTTTTGAATTTTTAAATTGCCATAACTTTTTTTTTTATAAGACTTAGAAACCTGAACTTTTGTGACATCTCTACATTTATCCATTAGATTATGTGCGCCAAATCTAAAAAAAAAAAGTCTCAAGCCTTTTCTAAAATATAGACTTAAATTGTTTTGATCTCCGTAAACGTCGGCATAGGCACACAATTGTACACCTTGTATATTTTTTATATGTAAATGATGTAAAAAACATTTTTTTTTTTCAAATGGTATTTTATTTTATGTATATTACATACAATCAATCATAACATAAAAAAATAGTTATCAATAAAAAAATGAATTTTATTGTTCATTTTCAAGAAATACATGTTATTTTAGATACAGAATGTTCGCCACACACAGGATTGATACATATTATACACCCTTGTCTTGTCTTACGCTGTTTTTTCTTTTGATTATGGCAAACATAGCAACTTTCGACTACCGCAGTTGATCCACGACAGCCTTGAGGCACTTGAGGAGAATCAACTGCTGTTATACCTATGGTTCGCCCAAGCACCATTTTTCCACAGCACTCCGAAGAAATTGACATCTCATCAGCATACGGCTTGTACTGTGAACTTAAATTGAAGGTATGCATAGGTCTTTAGCAAGATCCTACTAAAATTTCCTACGTTGATCCTTTGACTTCAGCAATGGGCTGAGTTCGCGGTACATAATATAGGATGCTAAGCCAGTGACATCAATTATGTTATAAATAAAATGGTCCCTTACCTGTTTATTAGCCCTGTAATTACCCGAGGGTACCCAATATTATCACTTTCGTTATTATTATATTCAAGGAATTTTATCCCTAATCATTCAATTAAACTACAACCGACAAATAATACCTCTATACTGAGAAGTTTTAAAGAAAACCTAGAAAGGTACAATTGTACCTACGCCGCCTGTTAGTTTTACAAAATTATGCGGTCCAACAAAGGTTTGAGTAAAAGAGCATTGCGCATAAAATATTGGTACAATTCACGAAAATGGTTCATTTCTTGCAAAAACAAAACAGTATTTAAGCCAAGAAATGTTGCAGTTTTATATTTAATTTATATATTTTACAAGGAAAAATAAATAGAAAAAGATCAGCTTCAAAGAAAAGTAAATCGTGGATGCCTAACAGAATGGCTTAATTCGAATTTTTTTATACGAAAAACCATCAACAGGCATAATATTACTAATACGTTAGCTAGCGTTTGATAATGAGCAAGACTCAATGGTAATGATGATGGGGATTTACTAGAAAAATAACCACTTCTATGTTGACTGAAATATGGTGATCCATTTTTAATAATTTTGACGTAATAAGTTAATAAATATTTACAAAATTTAGTGTTTTCTTTTTTTATAAATAGCCACAGATAGAATAGTGAAAAAAAAAATGTCGTTTAGGACACCAACCTTTTAAATGTCAGTATCGTCAATATACTGCAATTTTTATTTATTTTTTCTGACGTAATTCACGTTTCCACAACTATACTCGAATCAATGTAAATGATATATTTCATCGTGATGTCGGGTTATTATTTACTTCCATAAAGCAGTAAAATTTCTTTTTAATAAATAAAGAAAATAAAATTATTTGACTGTTAAAAAATCGAAAATTTCTTCTTTTTTCGAAAAAAAGTTAGATAACCAGTTATTAAAGAACTCGTGAAACGCCTTTTTTACAGTACTTAAAGTTTCAATACCTACCCACTAGAGTCACTGCCGTGCCTGAATTGCAACATCCAGTATTGTTAATAATTGGAGCAATATTAATTACAAATAGGAAAGAAATATTATTAAGCTTTGAATAGGGTATACGATGGCGTCTCTGTGTTCACATCAAAGCCCGATTTCATTCGATCCCGTTCTAGTTGGATTGTAAACAAGAATGTAAGTATTTTATTGCTGGTAATACAGTTTTCGATGAACCGAACAATTTAAAAAACAATGTAACGAGAATTTACTAAATACCCATTAAAGACAAACAATAGAGATATATTAAATTGTTATCAGAATTCACAATTAGTAACAATTTACAATGAGTTCTATATTATTCACACAAAAGCTGAATGCTCGAATACCAGTCGGTTATTAATTTCTTCTCCGATTCTACTTCAATTATTTCAAAATACAATTTTAATTAAAAATTGTGGCAGAGCTAAAAAAAACATGTTTTTTTTTTTAAATTATTTACAGAAGTATGAATTTTAAAATATGTAAGAAAACCATAGGCAATTACATGAGATTCATTGCAGTTTCTTATCTATATAAAAGTTACATTTTCTCCATTTTAAAATGTACACAAACCTTTTAATTGGACAGAAAATTTTTCATAAATTGTCACCAGTATACAAATTTAAATTATTTACAAGTCTGAATCTAACGAATTATACAAAGTGTGACAATTAAATAATGAGACTAATCGCAAAAAACTCGCATATTTAAAAATCAAGGTACGTATATCAATATAATCCCCTTTAAAATACTCACCTTTTGTAGGTACTGATTCCAGCGCTTTTTCCAGTTTTCATAACACTTCTGGGGAAAGTTTCGACTGACACTTTTTTCTGAGTATCCTTGTCACTGACTGTTAGATATCAGCTACCAGCACTCAAATGCGTTCCTTTCATAACTTGTTAGCTTTGAGAGAACAAGAAAAAGTCGCACGGTTATATATCCGAGGAATACAGAGGTTGGGGCAACACTAGTATGTCCTTCGAGGTCCAAAACTGCGTCATACCGAAGACACACGATGGCATGACGCATCCATGACTTCGAAATCTTTGGATAAACTCTGACGATCCTTTCTTGCAACCGTTCAAGTACTTTGAGGTGGAAATCTTGATTCATAGTCAGCTCAGGTAACACAAATTCCACGTGTACCACCCCTTTGCTATCAAAGAAACAAATCATCACTGTTTAGACTTTTGACTTGTTAATTTTTTTGCTTTTTTCGGTCTTGCTGAGCCAAGAGACAACTGCTGGTGGCTTTGTTTTCGGATTTGAAAAAAAAAACAAAAAAAAAAAACAATTTCCGTCGTCAGTAATTACACGAGCAAATGTTTTTATTGCTCTAAAAAAAAATTTGGCCTCATCTTTGCACAAAGCTTTTTCATTGATATTAGATATAGCGAGACAGTCAAGAAAGAAAGATGGAAAACAGCTAATGACGATCGTCATCCACTTCACAACTATGAAGGACTGAGAGGAGACTAAAATCCAGACATAGCTCACTCCGAACAGTTGAAGAACTGAAAGACTCTGCCGAATCTGCAAGAAGACTGAAAGTCTGGAGAACTAGAACTAAAAATGGTACAAATGTAAATGAATCTTTTCCAAGCGACTACCATTTAGACTACGAATTCTGTGGCGAACCTTAAATAGAATGAGAAGCGGTACGACACGAACCAAACATAACCTGAAGAAATGGGAAACAGCGGATGATGATAAGCGTGAATGTGGACTAATACAAGATGACGAACACATATTCAGGTTTAATTTATTCCGCACATTTGACGCAGATAGACTATTTCATGACACTGACAAAGAAACACTAAGGTTTCTGATTTATTGGTCAAAGAAAGGTATATAATTTAAAACGTTCGACCGGATACGATGAAATAACAGTTATTTGAAATTACTTTATTCGCATTTTAAATATTTCACTATTTTAATGACATTTCATTATCACAAAAATTATTAATAAAGTTTATTACAAACTGATGAGCACTTTCGTACTAAAACAGTTCTGAATTATATTATTTGAAATTTAACATTTATATTTGTAATCATAAGCACAGACTAAATAGGGCTTCCATATCTTTCCCTAAAAATTTTTACTAAGAGGGTTCAGCGCTCTCCTAATAAACTGAAAAATCGAACACAAAAATTATTTACGTATTACGCTAAAATTATTAGATCTTATTACTTAAAATATCCGAATTAAGAAACTTCATTCAATCAAGGATGTTGTATTGTCTATATTTTTAAGGAACAAATAACAATTGCTGAAAACTAACAGCCGCTTACTTTCTGTAAAAATAATCGATTATTCTAAAATTTTAATTTTAATAAAAATAATACAAATTCGATTTAAAAATATTTTATTGAAAATACAACGTGAAGTCAAAGTCGAAGGAACTTCAGGTCCTTCCACAATATTTTAACGCTTGTACAGCGGTAATTAAAATTCGTGTATTTTTCTTTTATACGCTACAAATGAAATAAATTATAAAATTTAGTTATTTCCACAAATACTATTCATGTATATCAAATTAAATAACTTCTTTCAGATGTAAATATTTTCAAAAAGAATAAACAATGCATAGTACTAAAAAAAAAAAATTCCCTTTTTTTTGCTTAAAATTATTTCTCCTTTCGAAAATATTTTTCGGACTATTTCTACTTTTTTACTCGATTTTAACACAAAATTCTCGGCTTATTTCTGGTCGGATAGTTTCCCTAATATACGTATTCTTATGTACACCATGAACAACTTCACTGCAAAAAAAATATCTAAATACGCGTAAAGTAAATAATAACCTTGTCCCGTGATTTATTTATTTGCGAGACGATGAAAAAATGTTGAGCTTTTTACCGTATTTATAGCCAATGTGCCAACCAGTGAGGACGGCAGGTAATTTCTTAGGACATTAAACGAAACGCATCTTTTTCTCAGAAATTGTAACAAACGAACTGACTGTCGCTAATGGTTTTTCGAGTGTTGTGCGTTATTTTTATTACGATGCAAAAGTAGGTCAGTCGGGAATTTTGTCAAACGACCACAACATAAACCACATCATTACATATAAAAAAAATTACCGGAACCGATGATTCCACTATTCTTTAGAATTCTTATATTCGATAGCCGAGTCATTATAGCAGTAGCTGTACGTTCACACAAAGAGAAATAAAAAGATTATCTTTAAAATACAATTTTGTAACTATATATCTGTAGAACTATCGCTGAGAATAATAAACCTTCCCTCGGAACCGACATTGTGTACTACGATTATTAGAAACGATTTTTTAAAAGATCTTTAGAAATCATGTAAACCCGCGTAATTACTTCCGTAGTGCATTAATTGCTAAAAAATGACAAAATTCAGTGAGAAAACGAAAATAAACTACATCAAATACTGTATTTCATAATTTTGTTCATTTACAACAAACATTAAAATTTCGGGTAAAAAATTGACGATGAAAGGAACTAAAAACATAAAAACAGATTATTATAAATATATAAGAATGAAACGGAATACAAAAAAAAAAAAAAAAAATGACGTCTTAAACATAAAAACAGACCTAAAATAAAATAAATACTAAGTACAACAAATTATCTATTGGTCAATCTTTGAGTAATTTTGCTTAGGAACATAACAAATTTCTTACAATTAAAAATGTACAATTTCATAGAGAGGCTGAAAAACGATCAATTCTTAAATGGTAGTTTTTTTTTTTAATAAAGAGCGTTTCGCATTAAAACTACATAATTAGAAATTTATAAGTTCATTTAAGTGAATGCATCTATATACATAAACATACACATTTCCATACGCACACATACGCACATGCATATATGTATATTATATATATATACACCCACACACATTTTTGCACACTTCCGTACGTTAAAATAAATTTTGTTAGTTCATGATATTTTATAAAAACTTCATTTCAGAAATTATTAATTTCACCATAAATAAAATTTTAATTACAAAAATTATAAATAACATTTCAAAAAACATTAATAAACAAAATTCCTATTGTAAAAAAACGATTTTTAATGTTCCCCGTTGCCAAAATAGAGAGATACTAAGATAATTCAAGTGTTATATAAGAGGAATGTAGAAAATTATATAATTATTTTCATTTTTACACACTAATAATAATTGGTATAAAAAATATAATGAATTTTAAACTGAAAATTGTATTAGCTAAATTTTTTTTTTTTTATCGTTTACTAGAAAAGTCAAAAAAAGGTTTTATACTTATTAAATTATGATTTAACCGTACTTTTTGATCATGTCGCAAAATCATAGCAAGGTATCAGATTTAAGAAGTATTCATTTTAACGGAGCATTGTATTTTTTTTTTTTATACAATTAAAACAACGCGAAATTATAAAATCAAAGAAAAAAAGGAAAAAGCATTAATGGAGCCGAAATATTTCTCAAAAAAACACCGATGTACTTCAGTGACAAATGAAAAATAACAAAAACGTCGGAAATCATTGTCACAAAAATATAAAATTTTGCGTATAGAACAGGCAGTAGGCGAATGTTTGTGAAAAGAATGTATATGGAATCACGTACACTTCACATAAGTAGCGGAAAATAGAACGATTAATATTATTAAAGTTAAATGTTTCTTTGGACGGTTTTTTTTTTAAAATGGTGTAAATATATCAGTGTGGCTGAAGTTAAACTTATTTCGTAGAAGAAATAATCAATATTACGGAAAAAATAACTTTATTCGAGTGTTGTAATTAAAAATCATAAAAATAAGCACGAAACAACTCTGTGCGATAAAATATCGGAAAAATCTTGCATTTAACTTTGCCGTACATCGAAAAATTATTAACTTTTAAGAAATAATATCTCGCACAAATCGAAATATATTCAACGGTATTCCGAAACGTCAGATGTTATGAACTTGGTCAAAAATATTTCATAAGATCATCACAGCAAACAATACTGTCATTTTAAAATTCTTAATTACGCGATTGTTTTTTCTAGCGATTTTCATCACTTTTTCGATAATTCAAAATTTACAAACGATCAAACATATGACAACTATGATCTAAAACAATACAATGCAACATCCTTTTTTCATTTTAAATGATACGAAATTTGAACGAAAAATTCTCCTTCGCCCATTTACTTTAATATACGCCAAAAACTTTTTCATAAACGACTGAATAATTTAGAGACCGCCTTTAAAAGACTGAGGTCGGATAAATTCGCATAGGTATATATTACGAGAAAATTTTTTTATATACCATTTGTATGTGATGTTTCACAAGGAGCCTTCAGCAAAACCGGCGATGTAAACTTCTTATTGTTGACGTAGTCGGATATTCCTTCGCCAGCGTACGACAATAAAGGAGATATCTCGCAAACAACGTTACCATTTGATTCTAAAAATTTTCCACCAGCATTTTCAACATATCGCCGATGTAACGCGAACAGACTATTCCTCGAAGTAGTCGGATTATCTTTGTCCAATTCGTCGGAATTTTTTAAGGCGCTAAATTCATCCTCTCGATTAACCTCCCACACGGCGAGTTTATTACTATACGGAAATACGTCGAAAACGAATTTTTCGATTTTAATCCCGTTCGGCTTTTGAGGAATTATTAAATTACCGTCCGAGTTTAAGTAGGGTATTTTCTTTTTTGCAACGTGTAATTTTAACTTTTTCTCATATTTTTCGGTAACTTTACGTAAAAACTTCGTCGTGAAAAAATGATTGCATATATTACCAGCGCTAAATAGTAATTTTCCATCGCTATCTCGTTTCTCGGCCGTTTTTGTCGTTATCTCGCTGTACTCCACTACCTGAAATTTTCCATCGACCGTACAAACAACACCGACTGACTCAGTTGGAAACGATTTTTCGACGACCTTAGCTCCACATTCGGCTTCCTTCTTTATACAGTATCCCATAAAGACCGGATCGGCGACCTTAACCAAAATATTATCTACACCGTGCACATGTAAATATTTTATTCCGCGTTCCTCTATTTGATCGAGAATTTTCCGATCTCTCAGAGTTCGATAAAGACCACCGTTACCGTCAGGTGATTTGGAAATTTTATACCTGTCTTCCATTATTATTTTACCATCGAATGTAAACGTCGGCAACTGGAACTGTTCAAAAATGACAACATTTTTCTTATCTAATCCGAAGTAGTTGTTTTTCCGAAAAAAGTCCAACGTAGGCTCTATAGTGTGTTCGCTGGTCATAATAAACCAGCTAATCGTTCCCAACTTTCCGGTATATTCGTAGGCCAATTCGGCTAATTTTCGTATTCTTTCCGCTTGTATCTGATAGAGGGATTTATGCGAAGGTAAACCGACATCGTACATACCTTTAGGATAGTTCACTCCTAGCCTGGTACCTAGACCTCCGGCCATTAGTAGAACACCAATCGCATTCTCAGATATACGCTTGTATCCTTCCATTTCATAGGATTTCAGCAGGTCTTCGTTCGTGCGATTTACACTGCCAAAAACATTTTGCGGAATCGGTTTCATGTGATCATCCAATTTTTCATTATTTTCTTCAAGTTTATTTACTGCATTACTAAAACACGAAACTGCTTCCGATATATTAATTTCTTTAATTTCGTAGTACAATTCCTCCCTTTCGATATCCGTCAACGAATTCCAGAATCGCAACAAGTGTTCTTGACCACATTTCGATAAATACAATTCCAAATCTGTTAAATTAACCATTATACTCGAAGTTCGTTAGACGCATACGATCGAGACGAAGAAATTTAAAAGAATAAACGTAAAGTTCACTCAGATTGAAAACGACAAATGAAAAGTGAAAGTAAACCATTATTCACTTTTATATATACACTTTAGTCAAAGCAACTCCCCCCAGTCATTTCAATTAAATAATCAAGCCATCAATATACGTAAACATAGTTTACGTTACCGCGTTCTATTCGCGACGTTTCGAAATACTATTTCCTCCTTTTCAACTAAGCAACTTCAGGATAGCGCTTAAATGATATCGTATCGATGAAGCGATTTAGAAAAATTAATTTAACAAAAATATCATAAAAATCGTGCTTCTATTTAATTTTTGTAATAAGAAAGAATTCTAAAAACACGAATAAATAATTAAAAATTCACAAATAGTTCTTCCTTTTTTACTTTTTTTTCAAATGTCTTTTATCAGCCCAGATTTAGCTGGAAATGGTTTCTAATCAGCGTTTACTAAGTGCGCAAAAGCTTACAAAAATGTTCAAAATAGTTTTCTTATTATTTTTTATTATATTTTATTAATTAAATTTGTTAATAAGTTGTTTCTTTTGAAAAAAATTACGCACAAAGTGCAGGAATTTTACCGAACGATCGAAAAGAAATGAAAAGCTAAAAGCATTATTCAAAAAGTAAAAGTTTTATTATTTCGCTGTTGAATTAATTATTTTTTAAATTAATAACTTTTTACCGCATTGAAAAGATAAATCACCGTACAGTGCTACAATCGAATATCTAACATAAAAATTGATTAATTAATAGATACAATTCATTCGGAATTTAAATAGATTTTGATTTATTACACAGTTACATGCAGTAAAACTTGTCGAATTTATAATTACTAACTACATTGTTAATTATTTTATGCAATATTTTTGATAAAAAAAAAATATATAAAAATAGTAATCATTAATTTTTTGCTAAATTTTTCGCTACATCAACGTTACATATAAAGTCCAAAAGTTTCCGTGATGTATTCCCTCCAATTTGTAATCAGATTCATTTAACGGTTTGCCGTATGTTCGAAATAGGAATATTGTTTTTCGTTGTTTTACGTGTTTGAATATTTTTTTAAAATAAATTTTTTACTTCTTTTTTTTCGAATTTTTAAAGTATACTTAATATGAATAGTCCTATTTCTACTGATGTCAATAACAGTGAACATAGCAAGTTTTGTTTTCCATCTACACCAAACCTTAAAAGATTAGGTTATGGAACGGGTTAGTTAATTTTATTAATTTAAGGTATATTGTAAATGTTAATTTATATTGTGGAATTTAAAAGCATAGTAAATTTACAAACTGCGCACATTTTAAAATGTTAATACAGCAATTAGTAAAAAGAAAGGGGCTTTTTTTGTACAAATTCTACTGTTTCGTAATTTAATTTTCCAAATAAAATGTTACCTGTAAGATATTACGATACAAGTTGTAACAACGAATGTAACCAATTTGTCATTTGCTGTATTTCGAACGTGTTCATTTATGTTTTTTTTTCTTTTTCCTTAAATAAAATATCAAATATCTCAGTTATGAAAAGCACTAATTTTTCTGCGTATATTTCCGTTGGGATAAAACTATGAATAAACGCTACCAGTTCCTTTGTTCATTTCTAGTTCAATCGATAAAACAATTATTTTAATTAATATATTGAATAAACTAAAAACCGGTGAATCAATTGAATTATGCAACGAACAAACTTATAAATTGGCGGCGCTTTATCATAATTTTTTCAATGCGAGATTCCATATTAACTTTTCTAATGTTTCCGTTGTAAAACGGATAGTTATTTCGTAAAGAATTAATAAATGAGATAAAAAATTTATAAATTGCTCTTATTCCGCGATATGTTTAAATGTACTCGGTAAAATTTAATATTTCATTAGATTAGGCGATTTAGTTCTATTATTTTTGCTGTAAAAATGTGGTCTTCGCATTGATCTTCATTTTGCCATAAAAGTTTTTTCTGTGTACTGTAATCCAAACGGGTGTTTAATTAATAGTAGCATTAGGTCTAAATAAACGATTATACTGTATTGGTTTATGGGCTAATCTAATTTTTAGTAAAGTCGTGCTTTTATAGAAAAAGTTAATGTTAAATGTATTCACTCCGAGCAATAGTGGTATATTGTGTGCAGTCTTATAGTTCCTATCAAAAAAAGAATGCATAAGAAGTAAGTTGTGTAAACTTCGAACATCTTCATCCCCTTGTTTATTTCATTTATAATTTGAATGAAGTACTTACGATGTTTAATGAGATTATTTTAAATACAATATTCCCGCACCAAATAATTTAGAAAAATCGTAACATTAAATATTACAGATAAAGTTTTAAGCTGTTGCGGTTTTTATTACGATTGAGTATAAATTTAGACTTGGTAACTAAAATTGTGAAAAGAAATATAACATTTTGTCATGATTTTTCTTACGTTGTATAAAATCCAGCCGTGTTCTGTTAGATGCTCGCAGTTCTTATGAAACTATTTTTGTAACTCAAATAAACTTGAAGCAATGAATGAGAAAAAGGCTAAGGAAAAGATTCATAGAAATATTCATAAAAACAAATTTTAAATGCGGAATCATTTTGATGTTAATAGAATAGCGGTTAAAAAAAATAATACAGTGAAAAGAACAAGAAAAACTGTTACATTAATTATCTGTCAAGCTCACTTGATCCCATTGGATTCATCAAGTAAAATTACGTTTAAATGCATATATTTACGTAAATTTCTTTTCATCTTGAAGTGGTCAAACAGTACTAATAGAATTAGACAATCTAATAGTCAATATGTCAACGTTTTTATTAATCAAAACCAATTCAGTGTTGATATTTATGTGAAATTGAACAAATTAAAGAGTGGTTTTATTTATTTTTTAAATAAAAACTAATTGTTGCGCTTATTTATAACTAATGTGTTACGATCATTGTGTGTTATTTATAAAATGGACCTTGAAAAACTGATTGTTTTAGTTGAAAACTATACAGGATTATTAGGCGATTTCCATGGATAATGATTTTTTAAAATTCGCGTTCATTTTCGTTAAATCGTCTTTTAATGCTACTAACATAATCATAAATTGTACGAGGTTAGTTTGGAAGGTTCCGGGCCTCGCCAAGAAATAGCGCTGCTAGGGTTAATTCATCGAGCGCGTTGCGCAGTTCCATCCTTCACAGCGTCACTGAACAAGTTTCAGATTGTTTGGAAACGTATTACCAGTTTTATGGCAGTTTCAAGTAGAGAAGTCGTGTGTTATGTAAAAAATGGAAAAAAAACCAATACGAGCTGTGATTAAATATATATTTTTAAAAGGTTTAAGTGCAACACAAATATAATCTGAGCTCGATTTTAAAGGAGTCTTCTCCTTCAAAAAGCACCGTTAAACGCTGGGTTTGCAGAATTTATGATGGGTCGTACGAGCACAGAAGATGAACAACGCAATGGACTCCCGATAGAAGCAACTGCGTCAGAAATCGTCGAAAAAAACCCAGAATGGTGCTGGAGGATTGGCGTATCGATATTAATTAGTTGAAGGTGTAGGCATATCGTTTAAACGAGCGTACTATATTTTACACGTAGTTTTGGGCATGAACAAGCTCTGCGCATGATCGGTGTCGCGTTGCTCACACCTGAGCAAAAACAGCATCGAAAAGACATCTCAGCTCAAAACCTTCAATACTTTAATCGCAATACAGCCGAATTTTCGCGTCGATTCATCATTATTGATAGAACTTGGGCTCACCACTATACTCTAAAGTCCGAAGAACAGTCTAGGCAATGGATTGAAAAGGTCAAGCAGCTCAGAAGAATGCAAAGATGATTCTATCCTTTAACAAAGTCATGGCGGCGGTTTTCTGGGATGCACGCGGAATAATCTTCATTGACTGTCTTGGAAAAGGTAAAACAATAAACGGAGCATATTACGTGGCTCTGCTTCAACGTTTAAGCGAAGAAATAAAAAATAAAACGTCCACATTTGGCGAAGAAGAAAGTCCTTTTCCATCAAGACAATGCGCCTGCTCACACCTCTGTGGTCGCGATGGCACAAATCAACGAATTAAGGTTCCAATTCCTTCCGCTTCCGCCCTATTCGCCAGATTTGGCACTGTGCGATTATCATCTATTCCTCAATTTGAAGAAATTGCTCGGAGGAATAAGATTTACAAATGATAGTGAGGTGATCGTTCGGTGTTGAATACTTTCGAGACCTTCCTGAACAAACCTACAAGGTCGGTATTAATAAGCTTTTTGAGCGATGGAGCAAATGTGTGAGCCCAAATGGATACTATGTTGAGAAATAAAGCGTTGTTTTCATTGAGAGGCCCGGAATTTTTTAAACCACCCTCGTATTCTATTCATTCTGTAAAAATTGTAAAACTTTTTTATCACTTGACAAATCCGGAAACAAATATGATGATGTAATTAAAATGTTATTTCTTCCCATTAATAGGATGTACCATAATTTCCTTCTTTTTTACAAACATTAAGTAATATAAAATTTGATTAAACCAAAAAATTATAACTACATATTAACAAAACAATAATAATAATACGGTAAACGCAACAAAATACTTGACTAATTCGGTATAAAAGTAATTTTATCTGATAATCTTGACTTGATTTGATTAATTCATTGTGAAGTGTACCTCAGGTATCAAATATAAAAATCTGAATTCGATTACGGTCAAGACTACCGGTATTTGACCTTTGTAGCTGTGCAGATAATTAATTTAAAAATTAAAAAATAGAGCTCATCATTTTCTATTGTTATAGTAAAGTATAATACCTGTTTTCTAGCAGTTTGTTAAATCAGCCTTTACACAAATTTTGCTTGTTATCGGTGCAATTGGCATTCGAAAAGTGTAACTAAAGTAAATTTGGTGTCGACAATAAGAGCGAATACATTATAGGATAATAAAAAGCTAAATGTTGTCTACAAAAATTTTCATTCATTGTAAATACTTCTCATATGTTAGGCTAGAACTAATCAGGAAGTTACACGAATGCAATACATAAAGTATTTTAAAGCTGTTATTGACTAAAGTTTCTAATTAGTATCAATATCTCATGAATGTCTCCTACCGTTAACGAAATAGAGATGGCGATTGATAATATATTCTATGACAGAGTTATAGTTGAGATGGATCAGTAAAATACATCTTGTTTGGTCTCTCTCCAGTATACTCTATCCTAGAGTGGATGAGAAATCTTTCAACTTTCTAATAAGCTGGTTATTTATATGCAGATGACACTTATCCTTATTTATAAAATATCTGTTTTAAAAAAGGAACAACACTAGGAAACGGACAGTCAGTTGTCTGAACTAATAAAAATGTCGGTTTCGCCTATTCTATTAAAATATTTCCTGCTTGTATGAAATAACTCTACAAATTATTGACCAAGCGACTTGTGATAAAATTTCCAATTTGTACCTTATACAGGTAATCAAATTCAGGGTCTATATAAAGATTTCAGTAAGAAATCACCCTGTACAGTGATTGGATTGCAACAAGAGTTATCTTGGGCCTTTCATCAATAACACGCAGAACGAGAAAGGTGAATACCCGAAGTACTGTAAACCGTCCTTTGTTGTTGACGGGTTCATCATCAACAGGGTCTAAATTGGTGATCTCTGAATAGTATCTTATTATCCGCTTCTAATTTTCCAGTTTGTGTTAATTTTAAATTTTATAAATCTGCTTCAAATATATAAGCAAATATGTAAATAAAAGGTCGGACCGGGCAATATTTACGGTTGAAAAGGAACCAGATAAAGTAATAAAGTTCCATATAAACCAGTACGTCAACAGCTTTGAAGCAATCTAGTGAATTCTACATTTTTTCATATATGAATTTTTGTCTGTTTGTAGAGTAGTCGAAAAGTGTATTTTGTCGAAAAAAATGCCATTGAGTTTATTAAGAATATTTCCAAAATTTTTCTTTTGGTTTTCTTTGGTAAATCACACACATTCACATAAATTCTTCTTTAATGTGAAGTTTAGTCGTATTTTTGGTGAAAGAATAAATTATATAAAAGAGAGCAGGAGAATCTATGTAAAGTCATCCAGATGTGAAGAAAAATCAAATTTTCGATAAAATGTACACTGTCTATCCCAGCAGCAATATTATCTGTCGTATGAACTTTACGGTCTAGTAGCAGTCGCTAGTCTTAACAATTCTCGCTTCAATAGTCCTCTCTACATTCCAGTCAGCAAGTAGAATTTTAAATTGCTTCTTCTTTTTCTTATCGTATCGGTCAGAGTTATAGTTCCTTCTTCGCCCAGTAGGCAGCATTCTGGATCGCATTGTCGGGTATAGTTTTAGACATCATATCCTCAAATTTGCACTGGATTGGCAGTAAGGGGATAGATGATCCGAGTTTTGTTCGATTCCGCGGTCACATTTATTACTCTCTAACATACCCCAATTTTCCAAGTTGTTTTCTGTCCTTCCTGTTCTTGGTCCACATTCTATCTAAGGTTTTCCATATTTCCCAGTGTAATTCACTTCCCGCAGACAGATTTTCGGCCGGTTCTTTCCATATTTCGAAATGCTCTTTTTCTGTTTCTCTTTTCCACATCTTTATCCTTGCTGACGCAGGTGTTTCTGAGAGCGAGCTTGTTGTCTTTAAGTAGCTTTTTCTTGACTTTAGTCGGTATATCGGCGTCCCGCGTTCATATAAAGAGTGTCTATAATCTGTTTCTTGTTTAGATTTTTCTGTCGTTGCTGCCACCTCTCGTCTTATATTAGGAGGTGCAATTCCGTATAACACTTGCAGTTTTGGTATTGGTGTTGATCTTAAACATCCTGTAATTATCCTGTTAGTCTCATTGAGCATCACGTCAACCTGCTTAGCGTGTGTTGAATTACGCCACACTGAACAAGCATACTCCCCGGCTGAGTAGCAAAGTGCTAGCGCTGATGTTCTCAGTACACGGGGATCTGCACCCCAAGTAGATCCAATCAGTTTTCGTAAGAGCCCGCTTCTTGAGTTTATCTTATTTTTCTCACAGTGTCTTTTATATGTCAGTGACCGGTTCAGCGTTACTCCGAGGTACTTAGGGTGTTCACAGTGTTTCAAATATATACCATTCCATTTTATTTTTAGTTTCCGCTCGGCATTCTGATTTCGCAAATGAAACGCTGTAACTTGAGTTTTCTGTGGTTTTGGTTTGAGGTAGTTTTGATTGTAGCAATCTTTCAAAATGTCCAGCATTTCTGTTAAATCGTTTTCTACCTCTTCAAAAGATGCTCTTTGAGCTGTCATAGCCAGATCATCAGCATATATAAAGTGTTTTGCCTCCGATAGGTTGGTTGTTGGTATACATATTAAATAGTACTGGTGATAGCACACTTCCCTGAAGTAATCCATTATCTTGTCTTCTTCATCTGCTTTTTTGATTTTGTAGTGTTACATAAAATCTACGATCTCTCAGTATCGTTACTACAATTTTTTTAAGTTTAGTATCTAGTAGTCTATGATTAACTGTATCGTATGCTACACTTAAATCTGTGCAGACAGCACCGGTAATCATTTTATTTTCGTAACCATCTATTTCTCGTACTAAATTCAACACTTGCGCTGTGCATGATTTACCACTTCGAAACCCCACTTGTGGTTTTATGAGTTTATCATCAATTTTTGTCGTTATTCTATTTAATATCATTCTCTCGAAAGCTTTATAAGTGTGACATAGTAGTGATACCGCTCTAAAATGTCTAGTATCTATGGATGGTTTTCCTGGTTTAAGCAGCGCTACAGCATGTGATTTCCGCCATTCCTTTGGTATTTGATTGGTAGTTACGCACTTATTTATCATTGTAAGTAGTCATTGTTTTGCTTTTGGTCCTAAATGTTTAATCTGTTCGGTCATTGTTCCATCTATTCCGGCTGTTTTCTTGCATTTCATTCTATGTATCACGTTATCCAGCTCTTCTAACCCAAAAAAGTTCGTCAAGGACATTCTGGGTATTATTAATTTCCATTTGCATTTTCAGTTTTGTTTTAATTTTATTTCCTTTGATTTTCCCATTCATCAGGAGTGTATGAGCTATTTGATCAGATGCCACATTTATATGCTCTTTTGGTTGTTGTTTTTCGTTATTCATATTTTTAACTAGTTTTCAAGCCTTGTTACTATTTTTAGCCATATCTAACTCTTCGATTGTCGATATCCATTATCTTTTCCGTTCCTCGGCGATCTTTCCCAGTACACATTCTCCGGCTACGATTGTTGATGTCGCAAAAAGATCGTTCTCTTATTTCTTATAATACTCTTCCAAATCTTTAAGGGTATCTTGACATAGTCCTTTTATATACTCTATGCGACAGCCTCTAGGAATATGGTTTCTTTATACTCTCTTTAATATTTCAACAAATTCACTGTAGTTATTAGGGCTAGGTTGTATTTGTTCGATTTCTATGTCCATATACTTTGAGAAATCTGCCCAGTTGGCTTTTTTGAAATTAAATCTTCGTTTAAAGAGCACGCGGATCGTGGTTTTATCATTGCATATATCTGGCACATTATTGGCCTATGTTAAGATCTCGGAATGTGTTTTAATACTTCTTTAGTGCTCGTACTACTTACTTTTTCACTTACGAAGATATTATCAGGGTTATACCCTCTACGCCATCTTCCGCTGTCAAATGAGGGCGGTAATTTTGGATCGTGTATCAAGCTCATGCAGTTTATTTCTGCCCAATCTTCTATTTCCCATTTTCATCACCCTCTGCATATCCCCAGCTGACGCTATGAATATTAAAGTCTCCAATTACAATCTTTGTATCCCTATTTTTATAATTCTTGGGCTCTTCAAATACAAAGGGTGCACTGAGTGGTTTATATACCGAAGTTACTATGCATTTTCTTACATCAATTGTCAGAACTTCTATGTTCCGATTTTCTGTAAATTCTGTCGAAACTATTTCCATGTTTGGCTCCACAAATATTGCACTTCTATATTTACTATGTGGTCTATCAATTGCTAATCTCATTCCTTTAATTATGTATCTCTTGGGTGTAGGGTACATCATATTTTGTCTGTTTTGCAGATATTTGCCAAAATTGTTTCTTTCCCTGATATTAACATTCTATATTTATCGATATCGCTGTTAAGGTTGGTCCTGAAAAGGACCTTTTCTGATGCTGACCGTGGTCGATAGGATTGAGAACGACTCTTATTAGGACCATGCACTGCCCCTCAAATTTTTCTCATAAATGCGCTCTGTTTGCATTTCCCTGTAGTGTTTAAGATGGGGGAGCAAACGGATAAATATATTATAACTCAGATGTTGAATAAAATATCCAAAGAAATAATAGAGAAGAAAAAAATAGGGGAAAGAAAAAGGAAAATAAAGGAATGGCTTCAGGAAGATGAAAATATAAAAAAAATAATAAATATAAAATAAAATGACAAGGCGCAACAAAAAAACTGAAAATAAAACCATTGAATGTAAAAGATGAAATAGATTATTAAGTATTGATAAGTAAAAAGATAGATTAAGATTAGTAAATATTACACAATTATGTATGTGTATAAGTTAATTTAAGGTGGTAAAGTTTACATCAAATTGGTTATTTAAATTTAAAAATTTATAATTTTTTAATTAATTTCGGGAATTCATAATCGTGGGTAGTCTGTGGTTGTGGGCAATGTTTCCGAAATTAGCAAAGCAATTATGAATTTTTTGACTTAAATAAATGTTTCTGCTTAATGTTTTTTTTAATAATCATTATTCTTTTGTTTAAAATCGAGAGCGGTTAAGATATAGCTACTGTCGTTGTTTCCTTGAGTATTGTTGCAACTTTGATGATGGTAAACCTTCCGTACTCTTGCATCAAATTTACAAAGGTATTATTTGATATTTAAGTCATTAAGTGAATGTTCCCGGTATCAGAAGCTGCAACTGTCTGATAGTTAGAATGATGATGCTACTCTGAAGATTTTAAACAGATCTTGAATCGCGCAGAGCAAAGTGGTTAAAAATCTTTTTCAAATAATTAAAAAATAAAAGTATTGGTATAAAAAGAAATCAATCAAAATACTCGTATAAACTTATATCTAATCTGTTTCATATTTATAACCAAAAGTCGTAGGTACAATATTAGATATTGTGACATTGCATTTAAAAATATAAAACAGATTTTACAAATTATAAAGCGATGTTTTCCTTAAAAATAAATAGAAATATTAGTGTAATTCGAATGAAAATAGCAATTTTCTTCGTAATATTTTCCTGAATAAAGGTTTTAAAATAATCATTTTTTATATTTGTTTGTTAATTGTTTTATTTGTGATTTTTTCTCGAGTAATCAGCGTTTATTAATGCAAGCTGTATTCATTATTATTGAAATTAGCCTTTGCTTTTTTTTTTTTTTTCATTTATGTTAATTAAACTTTTTAAAAAACTGTACGGGGTTACATTTACTAGTTTTATCAACTTCTCAACACTTTTTCCCCTGAAATTAGAGGAATGCCTTAATTTCGATAATTTTAGTAATTTAACTGGAAAACGCTGGAACAGTTGGATGAGAACAGTATCAAACACGAATCAGTAAGAATTAAACTATTTGAATTTCCGGATGAAATTGATAAAATTGAAAATTTCATAAAAGCGCTCATGGAAATATATTAACTTTTGAGCAGTATGCAGTTTTATTTGCGTAAAGCGAAATAATACTTAACTTGTGATTTTAACGTACAAATAATTGTATTGTATCGCTACAAATGTAGCATTACGTTATTTCTGTTTTATGAATTAACGTATATTACTCCTTAGACCGTGCCTAAATTGGGCGTGCGACTAAAACGCACGCACGGATTGGTTTGATTTTTTTCAACCGCACGCAGATTTTAAATACTGTTTAAAATATCGATATTGTGGTTAGTTATGTTCTTATATATTCTAATAATGGAAAAATTATAAAAATGTAAAAATAGCCGATTTACTAGTATTATAAAAAAAGGAATATGGTGGAAAAAAATTATTGTGATTAAAGCTTTATTTATTTTAAAATAATTGTAATTATGCAAGAAAAGTATACAAAGTTTTTTGCAAATTGCAGCATAAAATTAAGCACATTTGCTAAGTATTATTGATAAAATTTTGTTTTATACTTTGAAATTTAGTGAAATTAAAAAAAAAAAAACTTTAGTATTTTTAACTTGAGAAAATAAATAGTGAAATTCACCAAATATTTATCTCATTCTATAAATTTCATTTACTTTTTTTTTGTTAACATATGTTAATAATAAATAACACATAGAAATAAAACCAAACTTTTTTTTTGGCACATGTAACAAAAGATGTGATCCTAAAAGAACTTTTTACGCTAAATTCAAATGAGTAATTAGTTGTTTTTTTTATCACTCGCCGTTTTTTTGTGGCATGCAGGTAAAATTTGAAAGAAAAACTATAAATTTAAATGAATTATTGGCATTTCAGGTTACTTAAAAATTGGATGTTAATGATTTTCTTCTGTATTTAGTAAATATTTCTCTTTAGCGTCCAACAGTAATCTGCAAGCATACTTGCACTCCACTGTCGCTGGTACCTATTTTCAATTACTGCTATTTGCTGATGGAAGCGATCCCCATGCTCATCACTGACGGCGCCGAGATTTTCTGGAAAGAAATCCAAATGTGAATCCAACAAATGAATTTTCAAGGACATATTACATCCCATTCGTTTGTACGATTGCAGTAATTCACTTACAATGTGGGGGTAATTCGGGGATTTATTATCTCTTAAAAAGTTTTCTACAACTTTTGTAAATGTATCCCACGCTGACTTGTCCACTTGGATCAATACTTTACGAAACGGTCCATCTTTAATCAAAGTTCTTATTTGAGGCCCCACAAAAATGGCTTCCTTGATTTTAGCGTCGCCAATACGAGGTAATTTGTATTTCAAATAACCGAAGCCAGCACCATCCTTATCCATCGCCTTAACAAAGTTTTTAATTAGCCCTAATTTGGTATGAATGTCCAGGAAAAAATGATTCACGCCTAGACCATTCCTTCTTTAAATAATTATTTTCCTTGTCTCTACTGTCTCATTCGCATAAGAAACAACAAAATTTGTGTAGCCTAGTTGCAAACCCGTTAATAACACAACAATATTTTTCAACAGTACCAGTTATACTTTTCTAACAATATTTTCATATTGTCATATGTTTCTTTCATATCTATTGCATGCGGTAATGACGCAAAGAAAAAAATTTGTTACCATTATGCAACAGAACAGCCTTTAAGCTAGTTTTTGACAAATAAATGAACAGTCTCCACTCAGTAGGGTTATGTTCATGATTAAGTGCATCTTTGACAGCACAAATATTGTTATAGTACACTAAACTATTTCTATCGGAATAAAAATCTTGAAACTCTTTCTGATGATTGCGAAAGAAACATATTTTAGTGTTAGCATGGAGTAGATTCCAGCCTTTCATCCTAGAACCCAAGAGCTCAGCTTGTTTCTTTGAAAGGTTTAAATCTCGCACAAGGTCGTTCAGTTCACCTTGAGTTACCAGGTGAAGCTCATGAGAAGTAAAATCAGTACTATAAGTTGGATCATGTTGTTCATGTTGTGCATCAGTAATTATACTATATTCCGATCCATCTTCTATCGTTACATGTGTTGGCGGTTGCGGTACAGGTACGTCATCACAATGAGGCACTAGCCTTATAGCAAACAGTAAATTCGGGTAATGCATTGTGTGTTTAGATTTAGTATTATTTTATCTTAGTTAAACATAAATGACAGTCTGGTAAATAGTTTTGAGATTCACGCCAGGCCATAAGTACAGCAAAACTCATGTGACGCTTAAAATCATTCCACTCATAACAGAAGTTATTCGGATCATTTACGCACTTCCTAGGCATAATTGTAAATTAATACGGCCCACTTGACAACAAAAATCACAAAACAATCAAGTTACCGAACGTAAAAACGATTAAGCAATACTGACGTGTGACTAAATTGTCACAATTGCTCTGCGCAATTACTCGTGCAGTAAATGAATCATCAGGTGTGATGAATTATGTAACAGCTATTTACTTCACATTGCGATATGATTATACGTCTAATTAAGATAAATATTTCTCCTGGTCAGTTATCTAATATAAAAATAATTAACAGTTCTATATGTAGTATATATGTAGAGTGCTACGTTAGCAGTACATTAAAAATGCCATCATATAAAAACTTTGGGTGATGGGAAAATTCTGAATGAATATTTGAATTCAGCGTAATGAGTTCAAGCAGGAACACAGTAAAACATCCTTGTGCCAAAATGTTGTTTCTATGTGTATTTATCACAAATAAGTGAGATCTTTTAATACTTTTGATATACATTAAAATATAGAAATTATGCAGTTGCAAAATAAAAATGCAATATAAACCAAACGGCTACTGATAAACAAACGCACGCAGAAACACATCATTCATATTGGACACTTCCGCATTTGTCGTGCTGCGGTGAGGTGATCTTCAAATCGCACGCCCAATTTGGACACGGCCTTAGTTTATTATTTTATTACATTTAATTTTATAAGTTCGTCTTAATTTTTCTATGCGTTTATAAGAGAGCAGCTCAATGTATACTACTCTTAACGTTTTATGCGCTTAACCATGTGTCCGTTCCTTAATAAATTGTTCCATCGTTTTTGTTTTTTTGTTTTTTTTTTGTTCATTTTTTGTTCATTTTTGATAATAATTTCAGCAAACAAATTGAATCCAAAATAAAAATATTAAAGTTCAGTTTGCGCTTAACGTCAATACTGATACGTGAATGAATGAATTCTGAACTTGTTAGATTTGAAAATTTCCAAGGACTTATTGGAGGACTGAAGTTGCTGCTTCTGATTGTCCGATCAATTAGTGTATCTGATTTTCTTTTATTACCTGATATGAGATCGTGTGGATAACATTTTTCATTTGTTTCATTAAATAAAATTCAAATATATTGCCGTTTGTTCTATTTCATTAAGTCAACTTAGTACGTGTTTTTTTCCATTTTAGAAATATGTGAACATAAATGTTAATTAGATAGCGCGGTAGCTTAGTAGTTAAGGCGCTTGGCTACCAAACCAGAGGTTACGGGTTCGAGACTTGTCTCGTTCTGGATTAAAGTTGCTCCCAGGTTTACCCAGCTTGAAATAATTGAGTACCAGAGAACTCCGGGAAAGAAAAGGCGGATCCCATGAGAGAGGAACTGGTCCCAGTATTCTCCTTAGATCCATTAGGCTTAGTACATTGTGAACCTTAACTTCACAATCCATGATACCTTATCAAGGTTACTTAAATGTTAATTTCATAGTTCCGGCAGTATACCTGCTATTAATTTTTTTAGAACATCGAACTATAAATATTACTAATTCTGTACCACCTGTACGGAGTAATTCATTTTTCTTCTTTTACGCCACTCAAATAATTCATGATTCAATACTGTATTGACACGCACAATGTTTAATCATAAGGTACACGGGTTAACTAGTTGGAACTGAGTTAATAAACAGCTAACTGAAAGAATATTTACATCTGCACAACGTATGTGTATGTTTTCAGTAGTTTGTTTAAAAGAAAAGTAATTTTAAGTAGAACGGATACCGAAAATTATAAGAATTATTTTCGGTTATAATTTATGGTTAATATTAAAATTTTTTTCATATAATTTGTATATCGGTTGTTAATGGCAGGCGTTGGAGTTTTTCAAGTTGATCGCTCTCCGAGAAATGGACTATTAAGTTCTCCATGGGCGTTGAAGAAATTAATTCGTTCTCAGTGTAGCGATGTCGCCGGGAAACGACTTCACGCTGAAGCGAATTTATTAAAAAAACTAAATCATCCAAATATTGTCGGATTTCGCGCCTTTTCTATGACTAATGACGGTAGAGGGTGTTTAGCCCTCGAGAAATGCACTACGTCATTAACTGATTTAATAGAAAATCGGGAACACATGGGACCATTTCCGGTTGAACAAATAGTAAAAGTGGCTTTTGAAGTAGCTAAAGCTTTAGATTATTTACATAATACAGTATACATATTACACGGTGATATTAAATCGCAGAATGTGCTCATTAAAGGTAAATTTTTAAAATATACATTAAAAAAAAAAATGTTCATTCAATGTTTATTAATTTTTATAAAAACTACATTTAATAGTTATTTCATTATAAATTTTTAGAAATTAGACACACAGAATTCCAAATTTATGTATGTTCATTTCAAATCTGAGAATGTTTTTTTTTTATTATTATTAAAAACATGGCTGTGTTATTGATTCTATAATATGCATAGTTTTAGTATATATACTGCGCAAATAAAATCGATTTTAATGTGTTTAGCATTAGATGAATAAAATAATCAATAACAAATTGCATGCATGTGACAAGTTACATTTATTACTATTTCATGATGTTCATGAGAATATAAACTGACTTTTTATCGTTACCATAATTTTTTAGCTGCAAATATACTTATATATTGATGACAATGTCATTCTTAGCCCGACCTCCGCTACTTTTCCGGTCCCAAAATGTGACATTAAATAAAAATTCTTTTTTTTTTTTTTTTTTTTTTTGTCGCGCAGTCGGAAACAATGACGTTGCCAATTTTCTTCGTTTTATACGAGTTATAGAAGTGATAGTGCTGGGGGTCCGGGAGTGTCCCTAATATGTATGGATTGCTATTAATTTGTTTTGTCAATTAATTACTTCACTGTTGTGTATAATTATACTATTTCTATATATCAGGGTGCTACTCGTATTTTTATTCAAAGCTGTTAAATTCATTGCATCGATGTAATTCTTCGTGGTTTTCTTTAGGTTTTTGTCAATGATTTTTCCTTTAATTATTGTCCAGAATAGAGTTATTCAGCAGTATTTAATTCCATTGAAACTTTTTTATACCTTTTTAAATATTTCGTATTTAATACAGTACGTAAAGTATATTTGAATTTACTATCGCTATTATTTTCGCAGCAGGTAAAGACTAAATTATAGGCGAACATTTTTAAGATAGCAATATCGATTTTGTTGATACGATCTGAAAAGAATGTTATAATGTAACGTAAAACTTGTTTTTATTTGTTTTCAATTTTTGTAAACAGGAGAATTTTCTGAAATTAAATTATGCGACTTCGGTGTGTCGCTTCCGCTTAAACCGGACGGCACTTTTAACCGGGGATATGCAGAGGAAGCTACGTATGTCGGTACGGATTTATGGGCAGCTCCGGAAGTGTATAAAAAAACAAACGGAATAATTATAACGGATAAAGCTGATATTTTTTCATATGGTTTAACTTTGTGGGAAATGTTAACCTTAGCAACGCCGCATCTAAATACATTAGAAGACAACAGTCAACTGTCATTTTCTGACGAAACCGATACATCAATAATTGAACAAGAATTAGAGAAAAAATTAACCGATATCATAGGTAATTATTAGAACATTATTTTGACAGTTACCTCAATGTCATTAATTCGTATCATCGAGTTAATTAAGTAAGTGCATTCTAAATTGCATTAAATTCGTTTGCTTTAATTAGGTCTGTTAGATTAAGATTTTTAAGAAATTAAAATTCATATACGCTACAAAATATTCAACACATATTTGACTGATATCAAAGAATGAATACATGCCATTCTTAGTAATAAGAAAAAAAAAAATATATATATATATATACATACATATTTAGGTATATGTATAAGGTTTGAATCTTTTTATTTTGTGAGTATTTTTACAATAAAATATGCGCAGAAAATAACATGCGGGAATAAATTTCTTTTCAACTAAAAGAACATGACATTTATATTTTTTTGAATATTTAGGATGTACTTTGACACCAAAGATATATTCATTATTAAGTATTAGTAGCGCTAAATTAGAAAACTAATTTAGTTTCAGATCGTAATAATCAGTATTAATCTTTATAATAAATGTACGAAAGTCACTAAAATGGTATAGAAATAACCAGATCTACTATTATGATGATAATATTACGAATCGTTGAAATAAAATTGGCCAAATGACAGAAGCTAGGCCAAAAAAATGAACATTTTATAGAGGCCGCTTTATTCATTGAGCAACAAAACCTAGGAATCAAAATAATAAGGCTATAATAGAAATATTTGATACGCGTTTGATTCAAATGTTAAATGCTTCATATTAAAAGTTTTTAATTCCGCTATAATTTCTAGAGACCTGATTTTTTTTATTTATTTTTTATATAAAAAAGCTTTTTGAAATCTAAAAGTGTATTTAATACGTTTATTCCAATATTTGTTAACATGCATAGCAGTGTATGCAATTAAGTTAGAAAAATTGACTGGAACTGCCATGTATACATATATAAGTATTTAGAGAGAAAAAGAGATAGTTTATTTTTCTCGTTCCAAGAAATTAGTTTGATCTAAACAGAACAATTTCTCGCGGTGAAAAAAATAAATTCCCTTTAAATTTCAGTAAACGTCTGAAAATAACATTAGGTCACAATAGAAAGAAATTGGTGTTAACTGTAAGCTTCGTAATAATCAAGTATAATATATGAGTTCCGCGCGTGATCTTGGCATGTACATAAGTGATAATTTCATTTTCCCTACCACACAAATCACATTATTAGACAATCAATGGAAATCTAAATATTATTATAAGAAATTCCAAAACTTTCCGAAACTCAACAACAGTTATAACTCTTTACAATCGTCTTATTTAACCTAATTTGAAATACTCTTCCATCATTTGACATCTGTGTACTACAAATTAATAACATTGGGAGGTTCAGTTTAACTTCTTAACGTATTTATATTATGTTCTTATAACTGTATATTCCAAAACAATGAATTACATCACTTTGTGTGACTTAATGAGTTTTAAAACATTAAAAACTAGAAGAAAAGTTGCCAAAATAAAATTTCTGTATGGTCTTTGTAACGCAAAAATGATCGATTAAAGTTTACTCTCACCCTATTAAAGTAGATCACGGACTAACATACGCCTTAACATTCCTTTGACTCCTTTGATGTCCATTTTCCATCTATATAATTCGATCTTAAACGTTTTCTCTCACTGGATATGTACTCTGCTCCAGAAATGTACATAACAACCCATTCCAGGGTTGAATTATACAGAATCTATTAATTTGATTAACAAATTGTACAAAATTTATGTAGCAATACGTAATTTTTGTATGATGGAATCAATATGCAGATATGAGTAGAAATGTGGGAATGCGTTTGCAGCATGCATGAATGTAATTTTTTTATGAGGAAGATGTATATATCTGTTTATGTACATTATAAATGATGTAAATAAAGATGTTTTTTTTATATATATTCAATACTTTTGCACCTTCTATGGATATCTAATTTAAATTAATTTTTAGTTACATTTTTGTTTTATTTTGAGATCTCAGAGAATCATCTCTTCGTTTTTACTACTGTCAGTGGAAACGTATCAAAAACGCTTTTTTGGTTGAACCCTACCTGTGGCTTGCTGTCATCGCTACAGTCATTAATTTTGCTCGCAGTACAGTACCGTTTTTTTTTTGTTTTTTTTTTTTTTTAATGTACTAATCACATTAACTAAATCGTTATTTTGCATTTTCTTTACGAACTAGTCTACTTGTTTAAAATTACAATAAAATTTTTATAGGTAGATGGTCTATTTTTTTCATTTTCTTGCATATTCGATGGATGTTTATTTACATCTTTTTTTATTATTGAACATCGTACGTTTACTGATAAAATTGCAACGTTGGTGTAGTTTTTTTTCTTCGTGCCGCGAAAGACACTATAGACCATCCCCGCGGTCATGGAAATACATTTTAATTTTCATTTACAACGTACAAAAAGTTCTAAGCTCACCGGTTTTTATTATTTTGTTTATAATTATTTTCCTTTTTCATTGATCTATTTCAACAACGAAGGTTTTGGTTCGATATCTCATTCCCCAAAATTTATTTCGTTGGCTATTCGGAGCAGGGACAGAAAATATCGCATCATAAAATTCGAGCGGAATAAACATTCATTTCTTAAAATTTGTTTTATTGGCACAGCTATAAACGGGAAGAAATTTCTTTAGATTTACTTTAATATATACAGGGTCCGGTAGAAATACCAGCCTTTCTTGAAATTCTAATAAAACGATTTTTTTTTTTTTTTTTGATTTTTTTTGAGAGAAAAGTTTACGATTTTCTTTACATATCTCTTAATTTGTTTTAAAAATTATACCCCCTAGTGCCGGTTTTCATTTTTCATACTGCAGCGCTCACATTGTCGTTTAAGAGGTTGTATTGTGATTTTTCGGGAATAGCAATTTTTAATTCATCTATTATCTTTGGCTTATGTTTATAAACTTTAACTTTTATATTACCACAGAGAAAAAAATCGTACGTTGTAGGTCAAGAGCTCCATTGTGAAATTAAACGTTCTAGAAACATTTTTCTTAAAAGGTTCATGGTTTGTTTTGCTGCATGGATGGTGGCACCGTCTCGTTAAAGCTTTAATGCCTTATTTATGTTTTTCAAGTTTGTTTGTAAAAAAAATCCGTATCATATGGATATAATGATCGGAAAATTATTGTGACGGATTCATTTTTTTCCCCTCAAATTACTCTAAAAATCCACCACAGCGCACTACACAGTGACTCGTTTATAGTGTAAAAGACGCTCATGAAGCTGTCGTGGATTATTCTTTGTGTTGCGATTGTAGAATCGTCATTTTCGAAGTACCTTTAAACAATGAATGGATGATTTTGATCAGTCTGCGCCATGAAATTATTTGAAATGACATTATATTTGTTACAATGGACCTAAGTAATACACGTGTCACTCCATAGTATTTTTTCGAGAATTCGAAGAGTTATTTTTGTCGAATTCTGCGTATGTAGATTAATTTAAGGCGATCAAGATATACAGAAACATCTATCAGACTAAAAAATTAGGTGTAGGCCACTATCCATATGTAATGAACAGAAATATAAAATTGAAAAACTTTAATTGCAAACTCCCAAATAAGCTCAAGATTGTAAAATTTTCAATTGTATTATTTAATAAAAATACGCAATGTAGTAACGTCTATTCGAAATAGAAAGCTGAAATTTTAATGAGATTCGTAACTTGTAAATTACACTAAAATTATGTAACCTAAAAAATGTTTACAACCAATTCCTGAATGGGATTAATAAACTTTCAAGTTTTTAAGATGTTCTTTTAAAAATAAAATACACGGTAATTTAAAGACAAAAATTGGTACTTACAATCCAAATGACCTCTGTAAATAACGGAAAAATTTATGAAACCTAGAAAATTTTAAATGCAAAATCTTAAATGAATATGAATGTCTAAACTTTTACTTATTTCTATGAAAATTAAAATACACAGCAGTAAATAAAAGAAGCAGGGAACTAAAATTCGGTAAAACATACTTACTAACCCTTATATTTTTAAATGTAACACTCCAAATGTTACATTTTTAAATGTTAAATATTTTTAAAAAAATTAAAATATTACGCAGACATTCGAATTTTAGTATATGATGCAGCATTCCTGACTATTAAGTAACAGCAAATGATATAACATTAAAAGATTTAAAACACCGTGTTCCTAGTTTTTAATCTCGAAGTATTATTGTAAAGATTAAAATGCGTAGGAGGGCCTTAATTTCCATTTGAAGTATCATAAAAAATATGTGTATAGCGGTGTTACAGAAGAATTAAGTTTTTCTTAAAATCAAAATAAGCTCCCGATAAATTAAAATAATTTTTTACCATTTGTAAGGTTTTTGACGAGTGGGTGCTTGTAAAGATGGCTTAAAGTGATTTTATTAATTTTACAGTGATATGAAAGTTGATACTGAACAAATAGCGGTAATAAAATGACCACGCATAAACCTCAAAAATTTAGATTTATCAAAAGATAATTTTATTAATTTAAAAGAGCCAAAGTATAAAAGTAAAATTTCATAACATAATAGTCCTAATTAGTAAATAAGTAAGTAAAGTAAATCCCATATATCCTTGATAAGCTATCATGGATTGTGAAGTTAAGCTTTCCATAATGGTACTAAGCCCAACGGCACTAATGACAGTAGGGGGGCCAGTTCCTTTCTACTTGGGATCCGCCTTTACTTTCCCAGATTTCTCTGTTACCTAATTATTTCGGGCTGAGTAAACTTGGGAGCAATTTCTATCCGCAAAACGAGGATTTGGAACCTGTGACCTCTGATTTTAGCCAAGCACCTTAACTACTAGGCTACCGTGCTACGTCCTAATTGGTAACGAACGGGAAAATGATTGAATCGTCGCATTTTTAAATAGAAAACCCGCAATATTCAATGAAGTTGCAACATTTTTAATCAGTTTTGAAAAACGATGATTACCGTATGTACTCATGTAATTTACGCACTTTTTTGCCGTTTTTAACCTGTCAAAAAAGGGGGTGCGTAAATTACGCGGGAATTAGATCAACGGTTATACGTAATAGATGTGTATTTCAAAATTACCTCTTACCTAAACAAAACACTCATTAAGTGAAATCAGTTACCTTTATTTCGAAAAATATATTTATACAATAATAGGTAACTCTATATTAAGGGTAATTTATGAATTCGAGTACCGGTAATTTACTTCTAAGAAATTAGACATTGTCTAGTAACGTTAGTAGCTATTAATGTTTTTTAATAACAAAAATATGGCTTTTATTATTTCTTCAAAAAAATGTGAGCAAAAATTAGGGTGCGTAAATTACGCGAGTAAATACAGTAATAATTTCATACTATTTTCATAGGTTCTCACATTATCGAGGAATAATAATTCGTTATATAATATGTTGCCACCGAATTATACGTAAAATAAAAAAAATTATTGTAACGTTTAAAACGCGTGTAACACTGAAAATTATTTTTAGGAAATTAAATATAGAGGTTAATGATGAAAATTATTCTACCGTGAACATTTTAGAAATCTAATTAATAGAACTCTGATTTATTTTATTTTCATTTATCGTGAATTGTTTTCATTCTTTTTAATTTTAAATTTATCGAAGTTGAAAATAAGTTTTATTTAATTCGTTTCTTAATTTTATTTGTTAATGAAGGAACTAGACCTCCTCTACCGGATTATATAAGTGAAGACGAAATATACGGAAACGTAATTCAACTATTTATGAAGTGCACGGAATGTGACTTCAAGATCAGATATTCTGTTAAAGAAGTACTGAATTTTTTAAATAAAACATTCAATATTTCTAACACTAAAGAAAATTGATACTTTAATCATTTTATAGGTTGTATTTATTATTTGTAATTACGTATGTTATGTTATTAAATTTTTTAAGCAAAATAATTCTAAATAAACGATATTTATATGTATTTTATCTTTTTATACATTTTTTATTCGGAAAATGACTACATGGTCGTATCTGCCCATTATATTTACATGCGAGGAAATTCAGAACACAACAGATCTTTGGACATATATTTTGACGTATGATATGCCTCTTAATTATTATTTTTTCTCTCTTTCCTTCACATCTAGAACTGACTATATGCGTTAATAAAAGTGTACCTTTCAAGATCTGTCCATTAGCCGGTCTTAAATTTATTTATTGAACGGTCACGCTAGTAGGTCAATAACATTCTTTATTTTCAACCTGTTGCAACTTGCTGGTTGTAGTAAATTCGTTGCAAGAACGTTTTCATGTCAACCTCCGTCGACAAGTGATTTTTAATTGTCAGTTTTATTTCTTCTATAACATATTTCACTTGTAAATTTTGATGTAGTTAGTACCTTATTTTGATAGTGTTGTATTCTATTCACATTACTTTTGGATGCGCATCCTCAAAATTCAGCTGCGTACAACCGTATTGGTTTTAGTACCATGTGTAACAGTCGTATTGCTCGAATTCGAGCGTCGTGACTACCTATTCGTACATTCTAGTTGTACAGAATAGGCAGCGCTCATAGCAATTGTTATATGCAACGCAGGTGTACACATGCAAGAAGACTACATTCGGAACTGATGGTAGCCGCTTGTTATCGCGCCACTAGTGCAGTCCCGTGTGTGTCTGCTGTGTACTGACCTAGTGCGCATATGATGTTGAACGTGGTGGTTTGCCATTGCCTGCCACGTAGTACCATGTGATATAGTAATATTTTATTTGCAAGATATAATTGAGAACGCGGTCCAAGCAACCAATGAAGTTGTCTTGTTTGATTAAGTTCCGTTATTTTTGTCTATGATGAAGCCACGTAAGTGTTTCATCTAGGTTTACTCCAAGATATTTTACGGATGAATATGTATTTGCTTGTTGTTTACAGATATATGATATTTGTTACGTGCGATTTTTCTCTTTGTAAAAATAATTTATTTTCATTTATTACTATTTTCCATTTATTCAGCCAATCGGTGATTTTATTTAGCACACCTTGTAAATTTTCTATGGACTTTACTGGATTTTCATGCGCTGCCATGATTGCCATGTTAGCAAAAGTTGCTATTAGTGCATCATCTGTTTCTGGCATACCATAAGTAAACAATAAATACAAGAGAGGACCAAGTGCACTTTCCTGAGGTACACCTGTCTCAATTTTATATATGGATGATTCTGTTCCATTTACTATAATTCGGAAATATCTGTCTTAAGTAAGATTTCAAAATATTGTAATACTGAATTGTAGTATTTTTTTGCACTTGTAAAGTTTCCCGGATGTCATACTTTATCAAATGCTTGTTGTACACGAAGGAGGACAGACGAAATAATTTTTTTTTTCAAACATTTGTTCAATTTTGTTAATTAGTCGGTGCATTTGTTGTACTGTTGAGTGCCTAGTTCGGAAGTCAAAGTGGCGGTTTGGTATTATTTCTTATCTATAAACTTTTGTATTCTCTTTATCAGAAATTGTTCAAAAATTTTGGCCACAATTGATAGGAGTGAAATTGGCCAATAAGAGGAGGCACTTTGAGGAGGTTTACCTCTCTATTTATGCCTCTTAATTATCGGTAAATTTGTAAGTGTTGAATGTTTCGAATGCAAGCGTGCTAAAAAGAATGATAAACTTGAATGTTTAGATATTAAGTATTTTGCTAAAGAAAAATAAATGAAAAAATAAAATTTAACCTTGCCGCAACTAAATGGATTCTAATAATGTTTTAATGATTAATTTTCCTTTATAAAATAAATTATAACAACGCTGTTTCATTTTCGGAAGATATTAGAAAACGAAATAGAAACCAAAATTATTAATGATAGAACGTATACAGAAATGGGAAGAAAAATACATTGGAAATATTTTAAATTAGTAATAGTTTTTTGAAAAAAGCAGTAGATACAAACTTAGCTATAAGAAATGTTATTCATTTACAGAAAAACAGAATAAAAAAAAGAGGACGAAGTTATTTTTCCATTTTTGGTACCGTAGAATTTTGTAGAAAGCTCTTAGAACAATTGATGTAGAATTCTAGCGTCAGTTGCACCATGAAGAACTAGTAGTAACGGAGAAAATCGCAAATTGCTGCGGTGATTACAATTAAATATTATAAAAATATTCTTTTATAAAAAACTCAGAAATTTAAAATGATCCGTTACCAATATGAAATAATAAAAAATTATAAATCGTTGGTGTTCGACGTTAACATTTACTTCTTTGAATATGTTTATTTTGTAATTAAAATGATTTTTTATATTTTAATGAAATAGAAAATTTTGACGCAATACCAGCGTCCTTTCAACTTTAGTATTAAATGTGATAATAAAATTAGACAAGGTTACATAATAACATTTGTAAAAGTAACGCAAACATAAATGAGGAAAATCCGCTTAGAAACCTTTTACATATGCTGTTATTTTCATCTTTCAGTTTAGTTTCATGTATCATATAATCGCAGTATAATATCAGAAGAGCTTCGGTCAAGTTTATTGGAACTTTATATTAAAATTATCTTCAAAAAAGGTGATCAGCTACATTAGAAGTGTAAGATATCAGATTTCTTGATTTAACTGGAAGGCTGTAAAGACGATGTATGACACAGGATAGTTAGAATTTTTTAATGACCTTTTAAAGTTCAAGGGAATTTTATAATTTATCGCAAAAATGTAAGAACATAATTGAGCAACCTCTAGATCGTCTTCAATTTTGACGAGGAAAAATCTTTTTGTCTATCACAAGAGTTTTACATGTTCAGCATTCTGAAAATATTGAAAAAGTGTTACACATGAATTTGAAATACTTTTAAAAACCCAAAAATTTTATTGGTTGAAATTTACGAAAATAATATGTTCTCAGCGACCGATTTCTATTCAATAGTATCGTAACAACGTATAGACAAAAAGTTGGAGACAATGTTTTTGTAGTACTGTGTAGAGTATATTATATATATATATATATATATATATATATATGTACGTGTATACGTGGGGCGTTTAATAAATAACGTGACGTGTCTTCGAAAATAACCTTCCCGGCATCCAAAAATTATGAAAAAAATACCAAAGAAACTAGAAGAAATACTTCATATTTTTTGACATACTTTCCGAAAACAATAAGACATTTGTAGTACCGGGTTACGAGTTTATCGACACTGTAATGGTAAAACTGGGTAGTACATTTAGCGAAAAATTTCGTTACTGTCCCCCGTGACTTCGTCGTCTGTTACGAAATATTTCCCACGCACTTCAAATAGGGAAAACGTGAAAATCCAAAGGTGCCACATCAGGCGAATAGGGTGGATGTGAAAATTCGTCCCAATTTTGATTTTTAATTCACGTGCGAACGAGATCGTGCAACAGCACTGGGCTCCAAACTGCAGTCATGTCTCTTCCGATTAATCGCTCGATAAAGTGTCACATGAGTGTAACGGTAAGTGTACTCCGTTATCGCATCCTTTTGTATACGAAATTGCAACAGTAGGAGTCCATGTCGGTTCCAGAAGATGGCTGCGAAAACCTTCCGGCAGAGCATTCAGTTTTGACTTTTGGCGGACTTGGTTGACCTTTCATTATTCACACTTTACTCGCTTCCTTTGACTCTGAGACACCTTTACGTGTCACAACGTTGTTTGCACGTACATTGTGGACAGTCTGCGATTAATTTTTGCACCTACAACTTTTTCAGCTGGCAGAAATTTGGTGACCGCGCGTGTCAACTCACCGGCTTAGAAACGTTCACCGACATGTTTAACACGTGCGTACAGAAATTCTACTAATTAGATCAGAACGCGGAAAACAGCGTTCTATTCGTATTTTCCTCCTGTGCCTCCCACATAAACTTCACACAGTTTCACCAAACAGCGGACGTGAAATAAGCCGTGTCACGTTACTTATTGAACACCTCGCGTATATACATATATACACATATATATAATCTTTTTTTGTTACTTAATGAGTAAACTAAAAAGAAAATATCCTCTTTCCCCCCTCAATTGTTAACACCATACTTTCATATTGGACCGAGAAAATTTAGAAATAAGGAAAAGTAAAAATGAATCCAAGTATGCAATTAAAGTGCCGAGAGAATGTTAATAAATCTTTCCTTAATATATGTTTAATATTATTGTACTCGAATACACATCTGAAATAGCACTTTCAATCTTTAAAAAAAATAAAAACATTTTTCAGGAACTCACGCAGTCAAAAGGAGTAAGTTTTTAACATTGACGGGAATATATCCCTGCAAAGTGGGACCGATTAATGAATTTACTGCGAAAATAAAAGAACCGGATTTTATTTTGTAAGTATTTATTAAATTACAACTAATATGCTTAATAATAATGTAAAAATAGTCATTATTTCTTTTTTTATTTCTTAATATTAGAAGTTGATTCGTAGTGAACAGAGAAAAACGCAGACTATTCAATTTTTACAAAAAAAGGTTGTGTATATGTTTTGTTTTTTTTTTTATATGTTTGGTAGTGACGAAATACAGTAAACAATTTTCGAAATTTCTCGTCGGGTCATTTTCTTCAGCTATCGGTATAATTTTTTCAAAAAATATCGTCGATATGCGTGTATTATTTGTTTAAAATTATTGTTGCATCTATATAAGGGAGTAATCTCTACTTTTTTTACTTCCTTGTAAGCGCTGTCTAGCGATGATATTGAGCTAAAAATTATTCTCCGATTTAAATCATTAATTTTGGTTCTCCCGGCATCATCGTGTTGTTCGTTGTTGTCGGAGAATACCGGCCAAGACGTTTATGCGGCTCAAATTCTGATTTTTCTGTCGAAATTTCGGCACTTGTAGGGTTGCGGACCGTACAAGTGTCTTGGTGTGTGTGGTCTGCGACAACAGGGTAGCGTCTGGCCTCGGCCTGTGCGCATCGGTGGTTACTACCGACAATGTGAGCCCTGAGAGAAGAATAATCGGGCATTGTAGCGTGTGTGTGATCAGTTGATCGGGATAGACACACAACCTTTATTGTAATTTAACTTTACCGTTAATTATACAGTTTTGTCTCTCGCATCTTGCCGGCTGTGTTAAATAAATTAGTCGCCGTTGGTCGTTCGGTTACCGTTTTAGCTAGTACACGCAACGCCGCGTGTTGATATATCGGCAATTTCGGTAGTCTATGCCAGTCAATGTAGTCAATTTTCTGAATTTTATGTGTTTGTTTTCGATTTAAATGTGAATCAATCTTCCGCAAATTCATAGAAAAGCAGAATAAACAAGTTATAAAAGTATGGTGTTATTATCTTTAGTTTCATTCATCTTCATTGTGGTAAGCACCCGGCGTCTTTCTGGGCGACACTCCACTAAAAGAAATTTTGCATTTTCGTTTTTCTTGTGGGTATTTTTTTTTTTTTTATATAAAAAATCGTCAAAGGAATAATAAAAAAATAGAAAAAAGAAACCTAATACACAGACAATTTAGCATGTTTTAAGTCAACCAGAAAATCAATTTAGAGGGTCCTAGATTTGTGACCTAAAGCATGGGGAGGGCTGACTGAGCCCCAGGAGACCGCGGGAGTAAAGAAAAAGACAGCACTTAGTCTCCTTAGGAGGAAAAATTTCTTTTCCTTTGTCTTTAATTATATTTCGTCAGGGGATGTCTTGTATTGTTAAGTTCGCTGATTCATCGAAGGACTGGCGTGGTCCAAATGTTGAGGAGGTAAATTCTGACGACGATTTAATTCCGTCTTTTTTGGTGAATGAAGCGGCGTTATTGAACGAGTCTATTCTGGGTCACCTGTCGAACTGCGTCGGGAATTCTGAATTTTCCGAGTCGAGGCGTCCACAGTTATATGATTGTTTACGTCATGTCGTTGATGTTTTCGCTGATGATCCGGGTCAGTGTAATTGTTTTGTCTATCGCATGACTGTAAAGGAGCATGATATCTTCCGAAGAATGAGGAGCTATCCTATTCTGATATTGAAAAGAGAGACGGTCGCCAAGGAGATTTCGCATATGTTCCGAGCTGGTCTCATTGGGTATTCGTCATCGCCGTTTGTATCATCACTGGTGCCGGTTTTCAAGAAAGACTGCAGCATTCGATTGTATCTAGACACCCGCGCATTGTCCGTTGCCGATCGACGAGCTTTTATTTAGATTTTCGAATTTTCGATTTTTATCTAGTTTGGATCTGGTCACGAGTTTCATGCAGGTCCCGCTATTTGAAAAATCGCGGAAGTATATTGCGTTTGTGTTTGAGAGCCGATGTTACGAATTCCACATAGTGCCGTTTGGACTCAAAATTAGCATGAGTGCATTCGTTAGAGCTCTGCATTTTGTGTTATTTCCTAAGTGTATCGACTTTGTTTTGGCGTATGTAGACATCGTTGTATTGTCGCAATCTGCAGAGGGTCATCTAGTCCATTTGTCGATTGTCTTACGAGCGTTGCTAGATACAGGAATGACAGTAAGTTTAAGGAAGTCTAGTTTTGCGCGAAAGGAGTTAAATTTCGTTGGTTATTGGTTTTCAACATCAGGAATATCGATGCAGATCGAGAAGGTTCAAAAGTGAGTAAAGATCAGGTTATGTCTTTTCTCGGTATGTGTAATTTCTTCGTATGCGGAAATTATCCAACCTATCTCGAGTTTCAAGCAAGCATGGTTCGGCATTCCAGGCCTTTAAAGACGTGTTTTTTTTTATGGTTAATCGTCCGTAGCTGACAAGCCCAATAAAAAATTAAAAAAAAAAAAGAAAAAAAAAAAGACTTTTTCTCGGAACATATTAAGCTCCAGATACCAGATCTCGGGAAAGAGTTAGTAGCTTACTCGGGCCTGTTGGGAGTTCGCTGTCTCAGTTTGATGAAGAGAAGGACCCCAGGCCGGTTATGTTTGTGAGCAGGCTACTAACCAGCATCGAACGTAATTATTTTACCACCGAAAAAGAACTCGTGACTGTTTTTTGTTTTAAAAAATTTAGAATTCTAGTGGAAGGCCGGCCTGTAATTGTTTTCTCCGATCATTCGAGTTTAAAATTCTTACAGGAGGCCAAATGGCAAAATTCGTGTCTGACTAGGTGGATGCTACATCTGCAGAATTTCAATTTCAGGATAGAGCGTCTGTCGAGAAAAGAGAATGTGGTCGCCGACATGCTTACGAAGAATCTGGTCGAATGTGACAATCTATGTAAAGATTGCGTTCACATCACATTTTTGGCTAAAAATAATCGAAATTATGTTAGGGAATTATTTTGCTACCTGGGTGCTGACCAGAGGAAAAATAGGGCTTGGAAATCAATTATTGATAATTTGCTACATTCCGAGAAGTTGCGGCATATTTAAGTGTTCTACATAATGATTTTTTATTTTTTCGTCAGTCGGCTAGCAGTGTTTGGCGTTTGTGTATTCCGGTAGCGCAGGTCGAGAAACTGATCTGGTCCTTTTACACGAGGTATGCGCACCAATTTTATAATTTACTGCACGTGCTATTTTTTACAGATGCGGAAGAATATTAATCGTATACTTAGTTCGTGTGATCTATGTCGCATGTCGAAGCTGTATAAGCATCCGTCGATAGGTCCCTTGACCAGTTACGAGCCGTCAGGTTCTTTTGATATTGTGATAGTGGATATGTTTATCCGTTTCCGGTGGTAAGAGGAATGTGTCTGATTTTTGTCATGGTCGACGTGATCTTGAAGCACGTAAGGTTATTTTCGATGTGTCGTTTATCTAGTCCGAATATCTTCTTCTTAAGGTGCCGTACGCTACATAGCGCGTTGGCGCAACCTATTCGTACATTTTTAGCTGTACCGATATAGGTAGTGTACCAGGCAATTATTATATGCAACGCAGGTGTACACACGCAAGACTACATTCGGAACTGATTGTAGCCGCTTGTTATCGCGCTACAAGTGCAGTCCGTCCGGTGTGGGTCTGCTGTGTACTGACCTAGCGCGCATTTGATGTTGTACGCGGTGGTTTGCCATTGTTTTCCACGTGATTATTAGCGATTATTTATTTATTTAATTCTTGTAATAAGTCCGAATATACAGGGTGATTATAATTAAAGTTCAAGTTTCAAAACGTTATAAAAAAAGAACCAGTGATCAGAATGACGTAAAATTTGAACGGAATATTATTGCCGAAAAGAGAAAGCAAATGGCATAAGAAAAAAAATTGTTCCAATTTTTTTATTTTGTTTTGCCCCGGCATCTAATTTTAGCAACAAATTGCGCTGTAAGCATCATAATTTAATAGGGTTTGACTACAAATGACAAATGAATCGTAAAAAACGGCTAAGCTATAAGTTAAACGTTAAATTAACTGTACTGTTCAGTGTGTATGGCTGTACAGGTTTTTAATACTGTTACTTACGTAAGCCCATCTACCATGGCAAGGTCATGTCACATCGGATGGGAAAAATCGGTTTTTAATTGTCGCGAGGCCAATAACCGCATAAAAAGCATTGATCAAATCGGTTTTTAAATTTCGTAAGACTGGCGCAAAACATGTTCAATATGCTATCTGCCGTTTTCTGCAACTAGTTGAAATCGAGAAATAGCATGTTCCACAGCTGATCGAAGTGTCTCCAGGGTCACGTTCAGAATGTGCTGCGCAATGCGTGCCTTCAGTTCAGCTAAGTTTGCAATCGGAGCACTGAACACATCTTTCAGATAGCTCCACAGCCAGAAGTCACACGGATTAAGATCAGGTGATCGGGACGGCCAGACTCTTTGCGACTAATAATTCTAGCATTTCCAAAATGCCGCTTCAGCAGCTGCTTCACTGGATCTGCAGTGTGCGTAGGAGCGCCATCTTGCATTAAAATTATCTCATCCACACATCCACGCTATTGAAGAGCTGGAATGACGTGGTTGCGCAAAAGACACTCATAGCGCTTACCTGTGACGGTACAGGTAACAGGACCGAAAGCACCCGTCTCCACGAAAAAATATGGCCCTATAATAAATGATGCCGTAAACCCGCACCACACAGTTTGCAGAATGAAGCGGTACTGGTAGCGCAATCGGGGACACTCGAATTCCGCACAAAGCACTAACACAGTGACAAGTCACACACGAATTCCGCACCAGACCCGAAATAGCCCACCCGCTGACAACTCGAATTGCGCACAGCCTTTAAAAAAAATACTCTGATTTTATAAAATCGATGAAGGAATAAAATGAGTAAAAGTCGCTCTTTCAGTGACTTCCAAAATGTGTTATCATAATGAAACGTTTACTATTTGGAATAATAACCGAACTACATTTCAGTCGATTAAAAAAGCCTTTAACGTTTGCGGAAAATAGGCTACTATCCTGTTAGCAGTACGATTGTTATTCGAAATATTTTTAACAATCTAGAAACGTACATATTTAAAGAAATGTTGCATAAAATAGAATAATTTTTGCACGAATATTATATAAAATAACGTAAATTACGATAATATTTCTAACTGAATATGTAGAATTTTCAGCGCACGGCATATTATGTTTCATGAAGCTTCTATTTCACATTAATACAAAATACTTTCATATCAACTGATTAATGTACATAAAATATAAATGTGACTATGTAAAATTTTCGAGTTTGACAAATTAAATATGTTATTATAATATAGAGTTACTTAGAGTTTGAGGGAACCGAGTTTCGGGAAAGTTTCAGTTCAGATTTTATTTTATCCATTAATCGGTGTTCAATCTCAGTTATAAATTGTTATTTGAATTAAAACCAAATTTGTTAAAAATCGTAATTTTTTCATTTAGTGTACCATAAAACCATTCATAATATTCTACTTAAATTTTAAATGACAACGCAAAAATTTACCATTAAAATAAAATCCTATTTAAAACAATTTAATTAAAACTTACAATGATAATAATTACGCAAATAAATAGTGTTAGTACTACTACCTTTTTTCTTTAAATGTTAGTTGGATTTGACAAGATAATTTTCCTTCGTCAAGTTTTTATAATTTGTAGTTTATTGTAAATTAAATAGTTTCTACTCTAGATAATAGATATTTTTGCGCGCATTTGGTTGGTATTAATGTATTTTGTTAGATAAATGATAAAGAAGCAGAAGTTTAAACTCAAATTTAGGTTATGAGAATAAAAAAGTAATTCTTAGAAGCAACACTGAAATATGATTTCATTACTTCTGTGTAATGTTTTCCATTAATACAGAACATGCCCGGGAAAAATTTTTTTTTTTGAACTTTTAAGTTGTCAGCACCCTCCGGTAATTTAAATTTAAAGCTAAAATATCGTTATATTTTTCTTTCCAAAGTATCCGTTTATATATTTTCGAAAACTACATTCGTTTGCCGTTTTTAGATGCAAATGGGGTTTAAATTAAGTGCTTATTGGAAATGTTTATTGCGATGCAAAGTTTTTGTTGTTTATTGTATATTTTAAATTTCAGGAATAATATCGGTTGGTGATTCATGCATTTTGAAGTAATTTTTAGATAATTTTAAATTTGTCATATTACATATTCTTAACCCGTTAAGCGACTTTTAGCGCTCAGAGGTCAGAAGAGTTGTTCAAACGTTAGCATTTTCTGAAAGAGCATTTAATACCATTTTTGTATATAGCTTTACATTTTAACGTGTAAGCGTCATAATTTTTCCTCATCAAAAAACATCAAAAATTATCATCCGGCTTATAATAAGTACATAACAGTAATTCGACACTGTTTAAATTATTGCTCTATTTTTAATCATAGAAATAAAATGATGTTCAAAATTGTTATTTTACAGGCGCTTTGTAGAATTCAAACTGTTCTAGAAATATTTATCCCCATGATAAAACTGTTAACACTGATAATTTCTTAACATTAATGGTAACACGAAATTAACATTAACGTATATATGAAAGTGAAATGTTTTATTAAAAATAATAACTTCCAAATAAGGAAAAATTTTAGCTGCCGCTATGTCAAGAGGTAGTATACACGTGTAATCATAAATATAATTCTTTTGAAACTAGAAAGATCACAAATGTAGACAATTAGGAGTAAGCTAAATTACTGAAAGTTGAGCTAACTGGTAAATTGCAAAAGCCGGAATCAATTTTTAATGATTAAAACATAAATATATCACAGTTATTTATCGGAACTACTTGTTTTAAAAAAAAAAATGGAATTAGAAGTTTTAACAATTACGTATATTTAAAATTAATCTGGCGTATTCTCAAATATTTTTTAATAAACCGTTATACAGGAATGATTTTTAATACATAGACAGGTGTAGAGTATTTTTCATTAGTAGATTAAAAATTAATTGTCAAAAATAGGATACGTAAAAATGTTGAAAGTTATCGAACATTAAAAATATAGTACGATCAAGCGCCATCAGTTTTGGAAACCCTTAGTCCAGCGAACAGCGATTATGGTCCGAGCGTCGTTTTCGTTTGTTTTTTTATATTTCATACCTGCAAACTTCCGGTGCGCAATTCGTGTGTGGAGATTAGAGACCTTTTTTTAACCTTCCACTCAGGTAAATAACTGTGCGCAATTCGAGTGTGGCCGCGCAATCTGTTGCTAAAATTAGATGCCGGACCAAAAAAAAAAAAATGGAAATATATATTTTTTTTATGCCATCCGTTTTCCCCTTCGTCGATAATGTTCCGTTCAAATTTGACGTCATTTTGATCAGTGGTTCTTTTTTTTATAGTGTTTTAAAACTTGAACTTTAATTATAATCACCCTGTATATTAACGAAGGCTGGTGAGTTTATCTTCGGTAGGATTGATAAGATCAATTGTTTCCGGCAATGCTACAATTTTAATGAACCAGAGGTAGTATAGTTTTTTCGAAGAGAAGGGCATTGAGGTGCGTCATATTTCGACATACTGTCCAAAAAATAACCCTATAGAGAGAATGAATTTGGTCATTAAAGGTCTGTTACCATCGGCATATGAAGTGGCTATCGCACATCAGAGGGATTGAGGCCTGTATAAATAGTCTTCTGAGTTCTCTCATGGATCGTGTTCCGAGTGAAGTCATTTTTGGAGGTCGCTTGCGGGTTGTGTTTTTTTATATAACAAATCGTCAAAGTAATAATAAAAAAAAAGTCTAATTCACGGACAACTCAGCCTGTTTTAGGTCAACCAGAAAATCAAGGACCCCCAGTTTAGCGGGTTTCAGGTTAGGGACCTAAAGCAGAGTGGAACCGCCTTGATTGAGGTCCAAGAGATCGCGGAAGTAAAGAAAAAGACAGCACTTCGTCTTCTTAGGAGGAAGAATTTCTTTTCCTTTACAATACGTTTCATTGGCGCCGGTAGTCTGGAAAAATTTCTAAGTTTGCTTCAATGTAGTAAAGGAAGTATTGTAATCATAAAAAAATGTTTAATGCCATATTTCTACGGATATATCCATTTTAATCATCCATGTTTACTTCCTTATACAGATAAAAAGAAGTACAATATTCGCGAAGTATTTTGAATCTCACATTTTAACGGAAATATCCATTTTAACCGCCCCTGGATCCATTTTTAAATCGTTTTTTGTCACGTGTGTAAGTAAGTATGTATGTATGGATCACCAGGAACAGCCGTGTGTTATGTAGTCCTCTTATCGGTTGGTGGTGATTGGACCATCCAGCGGCAACACCAATTGAGTTGCACGTCAGGGAGATCTATGCATCGGTGGGAGGGGGACAAAAAAAGAAATTAAGGTCAGAGAAGAAAAAAGGGCAGAGAGTTGGGAACAGTCGAATTTTTTGGCTCATCGAGAGGTCATTAAGTTTTTCTCCTCGTGTTGTTCATAGTAAAGGACTCCTCTGTTTGTAGTAAAGAAGGACTCTTACCTTGTTTTTTAAGTCGCGAATTAAGTCGTATTAAAAAATTATTAACGCGAAGTCTGAATAAAATTTCTGATTCCGAGACTCTTCGTAAATTTATATACTATGGTTGACTTTCTCCGATCATAAGGAGATTCCAACCACACATCAAACACTAACTTACGGATGCCGGATAACCGCCGACCGACAACTGCGATATATATATATTTGTGTTTGTTTTTAGCGTAATCGTCGTAAATTTTAATTTTGTATTATTTGTTAATAATTGTATTGCTTTTAGCGGTCGAGCAACAAAAAAAGAGGTTTATACTATATTCGTAATATAATAATTGGGTTGAAGTATCTAAAGCTTTTTATATATTATTAGTTAATACGCTTCTACTATCCATTAAAAAAAAACACACTTTGTTCACTATAATGGATAAAAGATGATTCCTTTTTTTGTAATTTGGTTATGTATTTATCGAGAATAAGTTTGAAAATTATAGGTAAATTATCTCTATATTTTGTATAAAATTTTAAAAATATAAGCGGTGAATGTTTTATTTTTTCGAAAGATACTAACATGGGTCTTAAGACCATATAAAATCAGATCTTTAAAAAAAAAGTAGTAACAATGATCTTAGTCGTAAAGTAACATCTAGGGGAAATTTTGTTTTTGTGTGCCCTATATTTGGAGTGATGTTTAAAACTAAAATAAACTATATTCTTTAACGTAGTTTTTTTGTTAATAGTCTTAATTTTCTGTCATCATTTTAACCATTATGCTGACTAGACTGGATTAAATTAATGTTGCTTACGAGTCATTTTGTATTTTGTTTTGTCATGTAACATTTGTACTAATCAAATATTCCGTTAAGTACGACTATTTATTAATTGGGGTGGTGATCCGGTCACGCTTATTATGCTTTACAAAGCAATTATAAGATCCAAACTTGACTACTGTGCCTTTCTCTATGGAAGTGCTGCGAAATCTCGGCTTATCAGGCTAGATCGTGTACAGAACTGTTGCCTAAGACTTTTTCTTGGTGCACTAAAATCCACTCCTATCGTTACGATTTACGCTGAGTCTAATGTCCCACCCCTATCAATCCGAAGGTCATATCTTGGATATAGATTTGTAATAAAACGCCTGTCTGTACAACCTTACAAACTCATTAATTCTTATACCACTATAATTCATAATTGGCGATTTTCTTATAGGAAGATCCCCATCCTATCACATATTTGTTGCAGAATGGAAAAGTTTAGCTCCTACGTTATTTCTTACAATAAACTTAAATATTTTTCTTTAAATTTCCACGATTTCTCCCAACCAGTCAAATTAACTTATCTCCCTTCACACATAAAATATCTCTCACGAACTTTCGTTAATCACGAATTCATCAATATCATCAATAGCTTATTTCCCCAGTACATTCTTATCTACACGGATGGATCTAAGGGACCGCAGGGAGTCGGAGCTGCATTTTTCGTTTCTAGTAGACATTATGCTGAATCGTTTAAACTACCTGTCATATCTTCAATATACTACGCGGAGTCAGTTGCAATTCTGCAAGCATTGATGTATATATCCTCGACTCAAAATAATAGTAAATTTCTAATAGTTTCCGATTCCCTAAGTGTTCTGACAGCTATATCTTCCGCCTACTGCCCCACATATTTTGATTCCATAATTCTTCGCATTCGGTCTATGGTATCTAATCTAACTTTACGTACACCTTGTCAAATAGAATTTTTATGGGTACCAGGACATATTGGAATTGAGGGAAATGAAAGAGTCGACAAGTTAGCATACTTAGCCAGCACGAATGGTAATTACATCAATCTTTATCCAGCCAACAATATTTTTTCTTTCTCAAAAAAATTACACTCAAAATTTTGGTCCGACATGTATACCCGATCGTTTTCCAATCCGCACTCCTTCTATCTTTCTATTCAACCTTCCATTCCTCGAAAACCATGGTTCCATAGCTGTGAAGTTCTTCAACGTAACTCCATTGTATCCATATGTCGTCTTCAATTTAACCATTCACTACTTCCCAATTCACGACACCGGTTTTTTCCGTCTTTATCTCCTCTTTGTCCTCTTCACAAACCAGGGAATAATTACATCTGTGACGCTAATCATGTGTTTTTTGAGTGCTCGGCATTATTCAATGAACAATCCGTACTATACTCTAATTTACTACAACTCAATGCTCCCGCACCTTACAATATTTCGTCGATACTGTCGTTCCCAAACCAGGTCATTTTCACAATAATTGCATCCTTCCTTTACTCAATAGCGAATAGCATTAAAATTTAAGTTATTTAAAAAAAAAAATATATATATATATATATATATATAGATATGAGTCAATGCTCTTGGTTAGCCGAGCCCCCCCCCCCCTAAACAAAAAAAAACTTAATAATAATAATATTTGTTTGGTAATGAATAGCAACAATTTCAATCATTATTTGCCACGTTGTAATTATTTACGCTCTTCTAGTGTTCTATATTTAACGTTTACGTATTAGTTACCTATGTTGATTGCAACGTAATTTTTATAAGTAGTAATGAGTACACTGTGAACTCTATTGAAAAAATAACTAAAAAAATAAAAGATTTTTATTTAAATATTTTCAACACAAAAATAAAATGCTTATCAACTTCAGTTAAAACGGCAATCACCGGATCTGATCTAACCAAATGAAGGTTGTTTATTCGAACAGGGTTAGTAAACGTTAATAAAGCATCCATGCTTTAAACTCGACCTATTTTAATAATTTTTAATCGTTCATTATTCGTTTGTAGATCTAAATTTTCCGCCACAAACTGAACATTTAGTCAAAATGAACTAAAGGCGATTAAAGCTGGATAAATTATGTTGTCGATAGTTATCAGTTTAAGGAAGGAAATTTTTTGTCTACTACACCTGCTGTCGTTTAATATAAAGAAAGATAAAAAATAGGTAGACATTTGTTTTTAAAAAACTGAATTTAGATTTAAAAACCCAGAGCTACCGAGGACAATAACGAACACGGATACTCGAAGTATCATTTAGAAAAGTTACAGTTTTAAAGGGGTGGATTTTAGGAAACCTCTTGTAAAATCATCGTTATAATTTCTCTATAAGTACTAGAATTAATAAATTGAAACTTGGCATAAATATTAATTTTAAGACTCTGATAATAATTGTAACAAAACAAATTAATAGTGTTGAAAATTTAATCATTTCGGAAGAAAATATTTCGATGATAAGATTTGTTTAGTTTTAAAAGGTAATATTATTGCCGCCGATGTACCGTGCTACAGACTGCAAGTGCATTGGGTAGTTGAAAAAATTGAAAATGATCTGGAGGAAAAGAGGATTTGTGATTCGGTTTTCTTGGACATGAGTTAGGCCTTTGATAAGATTTGGCATGATGGGTTGTTGTATAAGCTACGAACTCATTTGCCTTATCACTATTGCAAAATACTGGAATCATATTTAGATGACAGATACTTCCAGGTCAAGCAAGAGGAGGAGTTATCCGATATATATATATACGGCAAGAGCTGGGGTACCGCAGGGGAGTGTGTTAGGCTCCCTTTTGTATATTACCTTTACAGCAGATCTTTCTGTTTCGAACGAGTCTTTTACTGCTACTTTTGCAAATGATACGGCTGTTCTGTGCCCTAATAAATTATCCACATAAAACTAATACCATACTGCAAGCGTCAATTGATAAGATATCCGAGTGGTGTAGACGATGGAGAATTAAGATCAACGAAGATAAGTCGGTCCACATAATATTCACTAATAGACATATAGATCATCAAACTATTAAAATGAACAATAAATCAATACCGTTAAAGCAGGAAGTGAAGTATCTGGGCATTCACCACTGACATGGTATAAGCATATCATGATAAAAAGGAACGGATTAAATATTAGAACAAGAAAGATGTATTGGTTACTAGGCAGAAACTCGCAGCTATCCGTAAATAATAAAATATTACTTTACCAGCAGATTCTCCCTCCAATATGGATGGAGGTATGGTTGCGAATTGTCACTTGAAAATAAACTTGTATATCGATGAGCAAATAGTTCCTTTCACAACCTAAATAAATATAAAACAATATATAAAAAAAGTAAGCTCCATAAGTGGTGTGTTAAACTTTATAAAAGTTTATGACTATTATATGTTAAGGAGCCACTACTGAAATAAATTATTCATATACGTCATTGAGGATAACAGCTGCCACAGTAAAGTATTTAACTGATCAAATTACAAATCTGAATCCTGTATTATATTTTGGCAGTTACTTTAATTCATACCATTTGTTACAATATCTCCACGATAAACTAATTTATGCAGTCAGAACGGCCAGAAAAAACAGATTTTTTAATCCTCCAATTTTAAATGAAAAGGAATATAAGAAAAATGGGCATGGCTACTGCACTGGTCTCAGAAGTAATAATGAGTAAGTAATAGTTACTTCAAAGTATGATAATAAAATTGTGACCATCACTTAAAATGACTATTATGTTTTTTGGTAAATTCATGGTTTAAATATAGGGAACTAGCTGAAGTGTTGAGTGTTTCAGGAAAACAAATATCAGATCTAATTACTTTTAAACGAGTTGTAAAGGAATGAACTGCTCAAAAAACGAGGTCGTTCATCAGACGAGTTTGAAGAATCTCCTGAATCTTTTCATTTTTGTGGGAAACGTCCAATTATTAATTTAAGATGTGACAGAAATTAACATTTTCCAAAGTATGATAAAAGTGAACTGATGAGATGGGAAATGCCCCGATGTAATAAAAAACCCTATATTTACTGCTTGAAATGTAATGTGCACTTACGTTTTACGAAAAATAGGAGGATATTTTAATGAGTGTCATAAAAAGAAGTATATGCAAAAGTGCACAACATGTAAATATACTTCTTTGTATTATAAAAATAATCATTTTTTAAATACTAAATTATATATTAATCTTTTTGTAACATATTTTTCACCTTTTATTTTCATTAATGTTAAATTATTTTATATATAAACGGCCGCTTTGGCCTCGCAAGGGGCTATACCCCTTGACCCCTCTTGCTTACATTTCCGTCTCTTCCTCTCTTCTATACTTTGTATAAAATGATTAAAATTTGCAACGTAATTCTAAATCGGCCCATTTGAATATAATAACATAATCACAAGAATCCTATAAAATATAACAAATGTTACATAAAATTGGGACATTTTTCGTTACATAAAATTGAGACATTTTTTCTAATGGGGGGTAGCCTAAAAATTACGTTGTAATTAATATATGGGAGGGGTGTATATATTTTGTACCGCATATAGGTTTAATCTATTTTGTACTATTATAAATTACACCTTTTTTACAAATTTGTACTGTATTTTTATGTTTATTATAATAAATATATGTAACATTTATTTTCAACTAAGTCATTTTGTCCCATATATGGCCCAAATTTTTTCTAGAGAATGGTAAAAGGTAGAAAATGTTTTAAAAGGACAAATTGATCAGATAATTCATATTAGTAAGTGTGCAGAATTTCAGATTTTTAAAAAAAAAAGTTGGTGAAGTGTGACTGAAAGGATTAAACGATACTGCAGACTGCCGCGCTGAGTGCGCTGTACGCCGTTTTGTTTTTTATAATTTTTAATAAGTGTACAGGCTCTGTGTTTGGTCGCTTATAGGAAAATTAGCACTTATTTATTCGTCAGATGTCTAAAAAAAAAAAAACGGTTAATAACGGAGTTGTTTAATTTTTCATGTTTATTTGTTAATATATAAACTTTATTCGGTTTTTATTCAGTTTATTTATATGCGATATTTTAAATTAATTGTCGTCGTAATTGCCATTGTTTTTGTCCTGACATCGTTTCATCATATATCGGTCTGAGTTGAAAAGTAAAATATTGTAAAAGGATAAAAACCCATTATAACTTAACGACTATCAGAAAAGTGGTAAATAACCGTTTTTAAATTTTTTTCTTTTTTAGTTTCCGTTTATTACATATTTTATGATTCGTTTTCAGTTCATTTATCATTGAATTATTTTTAATTTTAAAAAATACGGAAATTGAAAAAAACAAATTTAAGTCTATTTCATTTTATTACTACTCATAAAGGTAAATTTAAACTTCAAAGTAAAATGTTTTGAACTTTTTCTAAATATTTTTAAAATTTTTAATAGTTGCATGCAGTAGAAAAAAATAAAAAAAAAAAGTAGAAAGAAAAGAAAGAATAATTGCTAATTGAATTAACGCATTATAGAGAATTAGGCAAAAAATGCATCGCTATTATTCCTAGTTTACTGTTTATTTATTAACGCACGGCGGACGAGAAATATATTTAACGGTTATTTGCCTTTCCTGTTAATTTATTTTAACTAGACTGAACCAACCGTTTAATCATACCACTTTCGAAGATAAGCAATTGACAGAGGAGGTGGAGTCTTTACTCGGATTTACTATCACGCCACTTCTCATTCAACTCGCAAAATCAACTGATAGTCGACAACCGATAAGGGGATAATTTTCAATCCGTTGCATAATCTTCGTTATAAATAATTAGCCGTAGATAAGGGTGGACTTGTCGAGTTTTATAAATAGAAATCTCACTATATTCCGACTTCATATTTTACTGTTTTCCCTTCGGGATTGTTCGTGCATTTAAAAAACGTATATTTCCTCCTTTTTTTTCTTTACCTGTTTTTTTTTTTTTTTTTTTTTGAAAAAATTTATATTTTTTAAAACGAACCATTTTTTATTTACTCGTTTCAATTCAACGATGACTCAAGTAAATATGGATCGCTACGAAAAATTAGGGTGTTTGCATGAAATGTTTGTGAAGCAAGCTTTGCTCACGCCCGACAAAGTAGCCGTCGTCCATTCTGGAGGAAATCAGGTATTTTGTACTAGATATAATTATCCGAACGGGAAATTAAAATAATTTCGAACAATTTCACGAAATAACTCTCCTCTATTTTAAATTTAAATTTTTTACTTCTGAGATTAATTGATTTAAGTAAATTTTTCCCTTTTTCTTATGTCGAAATTTCAAATATAAACAATTTAGTGATGTAAAAATGAAATATTTATTTTATTTCCGCGTTTAATTTGTTCAAAAATATAATATGTAAATTTTTGCCCGACAAAGGTAAAAAAATTGTAGAAATATTATTCCGTCGCCTATTAATAAGTATTAATTGAAAATTAAAAACGATTATGTACATATAATACTTATATATATGCATACATGAGAAGTATAGAATAAAAGGGGGGGGGGGAAATCAGCATTGTAAAATTTGTAGATAATGTGGGGCCAATGAAAAAAACGTAAATAAATAAAATATTGAAATAGTATATAAAAAAGTTAATTAAAATTGAAAATAAAAAGGGGAATGTTTTTGAAATACAAATATTAGAGAAAGTAAATGCAGAGGGACTGAGGAAAAATGAAAGCTAAAGAAGTAAAATAAGGAAACAAAATTAAAGAAAAGTAATGGCGGAAGTGATATTTATTAGAAAGAAGACGAGAGTGACCTAATAACTTTAAAAAAAAAAAAAAGGATTTGGCAAGTATATTTAGAGCGTATAGTTATGTAGGATCGAATGATTAAGAGGAAAGAGGAGTGACGGAGGAGAAGAACGTTGCACGTTTATAGGAGGAAATTAAACAGACAAGTGAATTTGGAACTCGTAAATATTCATGAAGTCGTGGAAGATAGAGAGTGACGAAGTCAATTAAAAAGAAACAAATTGGATAGAACGTGTGAAGGAATAGTGCACTCAAAAGAAAGTGGTAATGAGACAAATATAAAAATAAGAAATATTATGGAAGAAAAGTATTGTGTTTTTATAAAAAGTAAAATAGAAGCCAAAAAAATTAAAATGCCAGTGATCATCTAAGCGGGAGATTTTCTTTTATTTATTTTTAAGGGTCACATTGGAATATGTCACGATTAGAGAGTTTTAAAGTTTACTGACATGGGGAGGCTGGTAAGCGCACAATATCAGAAAAAAAATTTGCATTTTTGCACGCTTTTATCTGGCATGTATACTAAAAATATTGCAAAACGGGTTGAAACTTAACAGATGATGGCTTTTGCAATTGAATCCTCAATCGACTATCTCACGTTATGCGCATCGTCGTTATTGGACCAAGTTGTATCGGAACGTAATACCAGAATTTCTGTGATTAAACACTGCAAAAAACCTTTCAAGCCAATAAGTCTGCAATTCAAAACGAAGATTATTCTATTTTAACTAATTAACGAATAAACAAAACCTACACATTCTAAATCGATTTTGTCATTTGAAATGATAAGACTTTATATTCGAAGGCGTCTTGCGGTGAGAAAGGGCCAAGAGGAAGAAAAGGGGAAAAATAAAGGATTTTAACGAAACGCTTAAAAAAAATAAAAATAAAAACTGTAGCATAAAGGAACTCAGAAGGTCAGCCAAAAATTCTGAAAAAACAACGAAAAAAGTATAAAAACTATATTCTAGAAGAGACTCGCTTTTGTTTTCTACAATGATATAAGTTTGGCTTTTACGGATGATGAAATTGACGCGATTAGTACAAAAGACTTTAATATCCCTAAAATTTTTATTTTGTGCGATATTCATCAGTTAGTAACAACTTTTCTTCATATTTTGTTCAGAGAATAAAAGAAAGGAAATCATCGTATTTTTTAACCGTTAATATTTTAGGGGGGAAAATGGATTCAGCGATTTTTTATTTTTTTTTTCTAAAACGGAAACATCGAACGAAGAAAACAATACTTAAAATTTCGATTTGATCTACCTTTTCATATTTTGATTTATATTTTTAATGATTTTTCAAAATATATTTTTTTTTCAATCATTAAACAATGCTAATTATTCTTCCTCAAGGACAGACTGTATATCTTACCTCGTTCTTATGTCCAACCAATCATTTCAAATCATTCCCAATATTTTTAGTTCTATTTCATCCACTAGCTCTCTTTCTCCCTCTTGGAACTCCTTTGTTATTATTCCAGTTCCAAATCCTTCTTCCTTCCGTCCAATATCCCCCTTGCTCTGTATCTAAGGAAACTTTTCAAAAGTATCCTAATGTTTGTTGGCTGGGAAGTATTGATTTACTACTCAGTAACATGTTCGGTTTTCGCTCAGGTCTTGGTTTCTCCGATTGCATTAGTCTCTTTATTTCGGATATTTGCAAGTCATTCTTAAATAAAAATTATACTCTAGCTACATTTCTTGATATTTCCAATGCTTTTAACAACGTGTCTCTTTCGACCTTACAAAATAAAATGCTGTCCATTAACCTTCTATCCCAATTTATTTCAATTGTTATTCGGCTTTTCTAAAATGGTACGGTTCATCTTTCTACACCTTGTTTTACTTCCAGAACTGTGTACCATGGTCTTCCGCAAGGCTCCTGTTTAAGTTCTACACTTTTCAATATATATATATATTATTAATATAGCCTATTTCCCAATACGGTCGTCTTTTCTATTTTTTCCTGATGATATCCTTCTATATTCCACTTCTCACAATCTTATCTCTGCAAACGAAGAAATAAATAATTCTTTGTCAAGATTAAATAGCTCGCTCTTAGATTTATTATTTCTCCGTCTAAACCAGCTTGTATTAATTTTACTTATCGACCTTTTAACTCTTCTTTAATAAACCCTTCTGTAAATAACATTCCTATTACCTTAGTTAATGATTTTTGTTATCTCGGTCTGTTCCTTAATAGTAGCCTCTCTTTTTTTTCGAGCACATTAACTATCTTTACATTTCGGTTCTTAAAACACTAAATCTCTTTAAGTCTATTTCGTCAACAAAGTGGAGAGGAAATCCTAGTATCTTAATTGTTCTTCATAAATCTATAGGTCATTCCAAATTAGATTATTGTTCGTTTATCTATGGTAACTCCTGCAGATCGCTCCTTTGTAAACTGGACCGGGTCCAGAATTACTTCCTTCGTTTGTGTCTAGGAGCCCTTAAATCAACTCCTATTCCTGAAATACATGCTGAATGTAATGTTCCTTCTTTACCAATTCGTAGATCTTACTTGGGTTATCATTTCCTTTTAAAGCGTCTTCCAATATCTTCTTCAAAACTTATTTCGTCCTACTTGTCCGTACTTCAGAATTGGCGATTCACTTCTAAAAAGGTTCCCCTTCTTTCTCATATCTCAAATCGACTTGCCAAATTTCTTCCACAAATTATAAACTACAACAGACTTCCTTCCTTTACCTTTCATTTCACAGATTTTCTCTTTCCTCCTAATTTATCTTTGGTGTTTTCTTACTCTAAATCCCTTCCACAACCTAAACAAGATTTCCTTAATACTATTAACTCTCTATTTCGTTTCCATTCTCTTCTTTATACTGACGGATCGAAGGGTTCTCATGGCGTTGCATCATTCTTCCTATATTCTGTTCACAACTAATTTGAAAGCTACAGACTTTCTCCAACCTACTCTATTCTCTTTGCAGAGTCTATTTCGATATTAAGAGTCATTCTTTATATATCCTTAGTACGAGACAATAATAAATTACTAATCATCTCTGATGCTAATAGTGTTTTACAAACTATCCTCATCTGTTCTTTCTCGTCCTTCTTGTGATCTTATCATTCTCTTCGATTATTCATAACCTTTTCCAAACTTACCATATTCCGATTGAGTTCCTTTTTGGATTCCAGGCGATGTTGGTATAGAAGGAAATGATAGGGTTAATCAGTTTCTTGAGGCGCAGCTGTTAATGGACTCCCCTTTAATAAGTTCACTGCTAACAACTTACTTGTATTGCCTAAAAAATTCCATTACAGGTTTTGGTCAGACTCATCCTGCTTTTCTAACCAATTTTCTTTTTATCTTTCTACTCAGCTCTGTATCTTCCAGTTAATCCTTGGTTTCATAAATTTCCGTCTTTGCAGCGCTATATTATTTCCTCTTTATGTCGGTTGCGCTTCGATCATAGCTTGCTTCCTTCATCTCGCTATCGAGTTTCACTTTCGGACTCTCCTTATTGTCCGCTACATTCTCCCAATGATAACCATGAATATAATTCTGACCACATTCTTTTTGAATGTTCCGCTCTATCGTTTGAACGTTTCCTTCTCTACTTTCAACTCCTGAGACTTAATATTCCTACTCCCTGTAGTGCTGAATCTGTTCTCTTTTTTCTTTTGCTATCTGTTGTCACTCCGCTTGGTTCCCTTATTAATGCTATAGTTGACCGCATACGAATCTAAATAATTAATTCAGCGTTACTTTTCTTTTTTTTTGAACATAGGTCAATGCTTTTTGTTAGCAAGCCCAAAAAAAATATATATAAATGAAAGAGGAGCATTATTTTTGTTAATATTTCCTAACAGTTTTAATTATAATCAAATGAATATATGCAAACTTTAATGTCGAATATTTGGCGTATTGGAATTAGAGTTTACCTAAAATTATGCGTTTACAAGAGCTGTTTCGAGAATATATATATATATATGTGTGTGTATGTATAACAATATTAACATGTTTATATTTCTTATTTATACATGTGACGTTCGGTGAGAAAAGGGACCTGTGGTACAAAAATATGGGTTTTGAGTTAAACACAGATTCTGATACTTGAAACTGTGTTATCGATGCAATATGTAGTTATTTCGCAAACGTTTATTTAATTTCTTAAAACGTACAAAACTTACTGGAGAAAATTGAAAAAAACTGGAAAAACATTAAAAGTTTAAAAAAAGTCGTAAAACTATTTTTTCCTCAGTTATTAGTTCATTTTTTGGAATTTTTTAATGATTTTTCATTTGCTTCGAGTATTTTTTGAGCACCGACTTTTTTATTTTTCAGAACTTCAGTTTTCTTTTATTGTAGTTTCAGTTTTCTCTCTTCTCTCTCGTGTCAACTTTGTTGCAGACTCCTCTACCATGCGCTACATTTAATTGTCTTTGGCTTAGGTAGGTCAGGTTTAGGAGGTACAGAATCGTGTTTTTTTTTGGATCAGTACATAAAGAAGCAATATTCTGGTACAGGCACCACTTCGTTTTTAATGATAAACTACTATAGGCGTGATCATGGAGGGTAAATCGTTTGCTAGTGGTACGTTTCGTTGTACGAGCAGGTGAAATTTTTCCTCTTCTGAGTCAACAAATTTTTTGCAGGTGATTTCGTTTTTTTTTAAAATTGGAAATGGTGATATTTAGTAATGCCTATTATGAAAACAAACCCGAATTAATAACGTGATAAAATTAAAATTTGAGAAATGAAAATACAGAATCATAACAATGCACCTGTGGTAATTGTTGATAAAAATCTTGAAATTCTGTGTTCACATTCACCATTCGAATTTGCTTGCATTCACAGCAATATTGAATTTTTTATGTCTGGATTGACTAATAACTTTTTCAAAATCTTTATACTAATCAACGTGTGTGAGCGACCAAATTCTAATTTAACTAGGTCAAAATTTAGTAACGATGCTCTATTGAGTTGGAAGTACGCTGCATACGGGTATGCGTGATGGTACAGTAGTGTATTATGATAGTATTTCATCACGCAACTTTAAACTCGTTTTTCTCGAAATATATATTAGTTTAAAAGTTTCTTAACTGAAATATTTATTATCGGTATACGTGTAATTTAAAATTTAAAATTTGTCCTTTCTAAGACAGTTTTTCATTGTTTTGTTTATTGTAACTTATTTATTTAATTCCAGATTACGTTTGGTGAACTAAATAACATTACCGATGTGTTAGCATTAAAACTGAGAAGAATTGGCGTGGGACGAAATAAAATAGTTGGAATATTAATGGAAAGATGTTTAGAATATGTAATAAGTTACATAGCAATATTAAAAGCGGGTAAGTCAACAGTATTCATTTTAATGAATAAAAAAAGTTGTTTCCCCTTTTTTAACAATTTATAATATAATTTGAAATGACTGGCAATGTATTAATTATGGAATTATCTCATTTAACGAATATCAAATCGATTCTAGAAAAGATAAAGATCATAAGAAGATAACAAAAAAGTTTTGGTACGTATAATTTTTATTGTAAGACATTTTTTATTTTTCGGGTACAGTTAACATGGAACTTCTGCCCAGAAGCGATTAGAAATGGGAGAGCCAGTTAAATACTGATCTGGTCAGAAATTGACAGAAAGAAGAAACTAAGAACGGCGAAGACTAGGTTGGGTGGATCGGTGAAAGGAAAGTTTATTGGAAGAAGAAGAAACGTAGATATCTGACTAGAGTGTGATATGGAATTTGTCGCGTAGGGAAAACAAGTTAGCAACTGGAATTATGGAGAAATGAAGATAGAAGGATACATCCATCCCAGAATTTGTCATTTCTTTACCATCTACCCATATGGATAGGGACTTAGAGGAAATCGATGTGGATAAAATGGAGTGCGAGAAGATTGTAGATGATAAAATGTATGCGAAGGATGATAAACTCCTATAGGAGGAAATAGCTTGGAGAGCGCTTATGGAGTCGTAGATAATCAAATCGTTGGAAAATGAACATTGAAAGGAGATTTGCACAGTAGAACGCAGAATAGTCATTAGCTTAGCAGTAAAAATAGTATATGTATTGTAATATATTGACTTTTAGTTCCTATTCTGGGATCCAGTTGATCGAGAGAAATAAATAAAAAAAAATATACTAAAAACTATTTCGCGGGCGCCAGTAGCAAAATACGGCTTGCTACTACCGGAAAACTCTGCCGAGCAGAGCTTTAGGCTTTTGATAAAAAAAATAAAAAAAAAATATAACTCGCGAAATCCGCCGTTTGATGGCGGTATTTTCTCCCGGTGGAGATATCACGGGATTACCACGTGTCCAATAACGAAGCCTTTTATGAAAACGTATATATATATTTAAACAACATTTACATTAGAAAATAAGCAAAACAGGGAAAACAATGACAATTAAACAAACGAGAAAAAAACTAAATTTCGGTCAAAATTACGATAAATGCACGCGGAAATGAACGGTGACTAGGGTAATACAGATGCACGCGACGGCGTGATCTCAAGACAACGATTACAAACGAAAGTTCATTACAGACCCGCGAATGAACTGACTCGCGTGTATAACTGAATTAATCCGACTCTCGTGAACAACTGAATTAATCTAACTATCGATTTTATAGTGCACCGCACGAACGAACGAAGATTTTTCGGTACACGATGGGCTATTCCAAACGATATAGTCGAATCGCTGAAAATTACCCCGTACCTTATCAATTAATACGCACGCCGATTTTTCTAGAACATTCTTATATTAATATGTATTTTAAATCGGCTGCTACCCTGTCTTTCCGGGATTTCACCAATTCTCTTGCGACTCTCGTAGCTACACGCTCTGTACTTATACGTTTCGACGGTAAACGCGACCGCGATTTTCCCCGCAGCACAGCCGACAGAACGGCTGCGTTCGGGATAACCAGGCTTCTCGGTCGAAATATCTTCTCCGATCGCAATTCACCATCATCTCTGCTGTCCGAGAAAACCCCGAAATATAAAATGAATTAAAATCGAAATAATAATTTCTACCTCGGACAGCATTATCAGAAACCGTATAAAACGTAATAAAACCGCTACAACTGCTGAATCCGTCTCAATGTAAAGAAAAAAGGGGGAAAAATTCAAAAAAATTTATATGCGGAAGAATAAAGAAGGTACTATAAGTATTGTTCAAATCCTGCATGAATAAGGGATTGGAAAAAGAAGAGAGGTAGATAATTTTGGGAATAATATTTTTTATTTTTTCGCTTATTGTACCCTTTCGAGGTGTTTCTTCATATAAGTAGCATCAGAAAATATTTAGATATTGCTGTGTATAGTTTTATATATTTATTAATAAATCTATATGTAGTAAAAATTACACAATTTATTAAGATATGGAACAGCCTACATTAAGATATTAACTCCATCTCCGGTCAAATAGCTGGTTTTAAGAATTTTAAGTTGCTTTATTTGTTAATTTTTTCTTTAAATTACGAAGTTGGTACGAATACATTTACACACACACAGGCATATATACATAGGGATTCAAGAATAAGAAAAAATTAAACGTAATTTCGTGCGATATGATCTTTATTTACTTTGAGATTACATTTAAGTAGTCATAAACAGAGATATACGCATGTGTACCATCAATTTTTTATCGCTTAACTTTTCGAAATCAATTATTATAAAAGTTTTTTTTTATATAATTTTTTGATTAGTAATTGTAATAACTAGTGATCACCTTTTTTAGTTACTTTTAGATACCTGTTTCATTCTGTTCCTATCTGTTACAATTGCTCTAATTTATTCGAATAAAATATTACGACACAACTGAAAAGAATTGTATCTTATGCATTATAAAGCGACATTTTTAAGATAATACTATTTCGGTTATTCTTTTCATAAAATTCTTAACGTATTACATTTTTCTTTCGAATACATCATTTTTTAACTCCTCAAGTATTTTTATTTATAAAGCTATTGAAATTTCTTTTTTTTCGACAAAATAATCTTTTTTAAAATTTAAATGCATATGTTTTATAACTTATTTATCTTTTTAAATGATCGATAAGCATTTTCTTACTTCTATTAAACCGTGTTATGCACAAAAAATTATAGGAAATTTGTCTAGTACGTTCTTCTTCTTTTTCTTTTTCTTCGGTATTTTCCGGCTGAGGCGAGGTCTGCTTGACTTATGGCACGCTTCCAGTCAGAACGGTCAAATACTAGGAATGGGTCTACTGCGACTCTGCTGACATCAGCCGCGACGGCATCCATCCATCTTATTTTTGGCTACCGGCCGCTTGCTATGTATTCTGTTTACCAGTGCCAGCAGCGATTCGCTCCTGGCTTCTCAAGCACGGTGTACGTTCCCATACCATCTCAGTCTGCTCTCGGACATTTTGTCGGTTATTGGCACGACCCTCATTATTTTCCGCATAACGTCATTCTTAATGTGATCCGATAATCGGACATCCAGTGCCCACCTTAGCATCCGTATTTTCATCACTTTCGGTAACTGCTCTTCCCGCTTACAAGTAGGCCAGCATTCCCCGCTATACAGGGCCACTGCACGGATGACAGTCCGATAAATTTTTGCCTTTAACCTTATAAATATGCGTTTGTCACACAGCACACCTGCCATTGACCTCTGCTTTAGCCAGGCTACGCTGGGATGCGCCACCGTCTGCCTGTATATGGGCTCCGAAATATTTAAAACTGTTTGTCCGGGATAGTAATTCGCTGCCGACTCGGATAGATCCACTGATATTTGGGTCCGTTGTAAAATACTCAGTTTTCTGGACATTGATAATTATTGAAAAAGCTTTGCACGGGAGAAAACGGTTAGCAGTACATTTTCGCAATAGCACTAAACATTTCTGCTAGTAAATCGGAAGATCTAGTAACATTATAGAGTATTAAAAATTATGCATCAAACAAATCTGAAAGACGTAGGATAAGTGTGACACTAAAGAAAGTACAAACCAGAGGGATAATTTCGGATAATAAATAATCAGTAGTCATACAAAATTGGCCAGTGTGCTTACGGAAAAGTTCAATTACTTTTCAGCGAGTACCAGCGATTCATGAGTTCATTAAAGCTTTATTATATCGGAAAAGATCCGAAAGTCTTAATCCTTACCGGAAAAAATATTTTTAACGTAACTGGAGTTAATATAGGAAGTATTTGAATGGGAGTCATCAAAACAACCGAAATCGTAAAGAACATGAATCATTTGCGAACATTTTTTTCGTTAAAATATAAATTATTTATTTCCTGTACGCTCTCTGTGTAAAAATTTACATGAATTATGCATTATGAAAATTTCTTAGTTTAATTTTTAGTTTTGCGCCATTCAGTACGTTACAATAAATAGGAAAGGATATACTTACACAAAGCATTAAGATAGTAAATTGATTAGTTATAAATGGCCAGTTAATTTCGGATTTTTAAAATCCATAATCACGGAGAATTATATCTTTTTTAATTGGTTTATCCCCTTATATAAAATTAGAATTTCCACTTTTTTAACCATTTGTTATATTCAAATTCATTCATTAACATTATTCCGAAGTCAATTTTTTTTTTTTTTTTTTTTTTTACCTGCAGCTATCGTACCTAAAGGTTACGAAACTGATCGACAATGGTGTATTGAGAGCTATTTCGACTATTAAAACACGGTGCTATAAAAGTGAAATTCCGAGTGTAATATAAAGAGCGGCTGAACCATTTCAATGTTACACTGGTGCACGTCTCCTGCAGCAATATGACAGTATAGCTAAGAACTGCGGCTATACCAGTACCGTTCGGAGTTGTAGATAGTAAGATTTGTAAAAACCGTTCTAAAATACTGCGGATATTCTAGAACTTTTTTTTTTTATATATATATATATATATTAAAATTATGAAAAGTACTTGATCCAAAGATGCACGTCTATCTCTTGAATTATTGAAAATGATATATCGTTTATCGTTATTTCTAAAAGTATAGTGTAAATCCAATATTATCAAAACCAAAATTTATCGGTCACATACGTAAATCAGTTTAACATGCTCTATTTTGTAATTATAAATGCAATCTTAGGATTTTTGCACGTATAATCTTGTAGGACTCTTCGACTGAAATGACAGTATAGAGGAAGTAATCGAAAAAATCTATTGATGTTGGCGGATAATTAAACCGAACAGTGTTTTGGCTTTGTTGTATATTTACTGAAGGTATGTGCTGATTAGTGTGTGATGACATGTTAATTAACCATTATAAACAGAGAAAGAAAGAAAACTAACGTTAACTTTATCGTTGATTAGCACTTTAATACTGAAGTGACGTAGCGTTTATAAATAATTGACTATGCAGCACTTGCTTCGTGTATTACTTAAATATTATTGCATGGTTATTAAACAGAGCAACGGGAATTTTAATACTTACGTTTTTGTTACAAAGGCACTTTTTTTTCTTCATGTCGAATATATATACAAATTTGTTTTTTGTTTTTGTTTTTTTTTTTTAATGGGTTTGTCGACATGGACATTGGCCTAAGAACAGTGGAATAGAGAGAAAAGAGAGACTCAGATCCTTACACGATCAGAGATAGCTGACAGAAAGGAATCAAGAGCTAGAATAACCGAAGGAGAAGGAAGGGAGAGAATGAATGAAGCACAGTATGGAGCGGGAATACCGTTTTGTAAGAGGAAGGAATAAAAAGAAGCCTGTTCAGTTGATAATTACGAATAACTGAACATTTTTGTTTTAATTTTACCTATTCTCATAGGCGAGATTTTGCAAATTTTTTCATGTTATACCTACAAATATATATATATATACTCGTATATACTAACTGCTTCCCGTGCCGTAAATAGTTTAGATAGGTTAAATTCTGCATACAATAAAGTCAACTTTGTGCCCATTTCTTTTATAATGTTAAACATATTTGTCTGTTTTTTTTTTCATTTCTCAGAATTGCATAAATGGAGAGAAGTATTTCGTTGTTTTAAAATAGCCATTAGAAAATGCCGGGCTCTTATTGTTAGTTTCTAAAAACTTTGACACATGTATTTAGTATTTTGTTCACAGTGTAACACTAGCGTCTAGTTTATATTTTAATCATTGAAAATGATTAGTGATTTATCTTATCTATTCCGGAAGCCAAAGAAATAATTTCTTTGTTTTAATGAAAGGTGATCAATGATCACTTTTTTTTATGAAACGATTGTTGAAGAAAAAAAAACAAATTAAACTTTTAATATAACCGCGATATGAACCTCAGTGTTTTTCACGAAATACACATGGTGAGTTTCCATCACTTGTCGCGGATCTCCAGTAGATAGAATGTAAATGGAAAAAATAAAATATATATATGTGCGTGTGGGGGTGGGGGGTGGGGTAATCAAATGAATAAATTAATCCGAGCTGAAAATGAAAAAAATATATACAATGACTAGAAAGAAAAACACTGCGTAGGTACTCTTAATAAATGTAAAATTAGAAGTCTACTCAGAAAAAAAAAAAAAACAATAAAAAAAAAGAGTAGTTTTTTGATGAAAATTAAATAATTTTTCATTGTCAGGAGTTCATCGAGAATTATGTTTTAGAACGTAGTGTAAAAAGAAAACAAAATCGTAAGATTTTCAAATAATTTTTTTGCAAATCACAGGAGGAGCATATTTTCCTATCGAAGTATCGTACCCTGCAGAGTTTTTGAAATCGGTAATTGAAGACGCTCAGCCTATGACAGTTTGTACAAAAATCAGTTTTCTCGATCGTTTACCAAACGATGTCCCCGTTATACTGCTGGAAGGTGATTGGATGGATAAATTTGAAAACGGAAACGATTACTGCCACGATGAGATATCTAAATCGGTGTCAGTATCCCTCGATGATATGGCATATACCGTTTATTCATCCGGAACTACGGGAAAACCGAAAGGTAAAAATCAATATCTTTAGTTGTTTTATTTTATTACTTGTAATCTCGATTCTTCTCTTGTTTTCAGCTTGAATGGATGCTATAGACATGTAAAAACTTTGTGTGTAGTGATATTTTTTTTTTTTTTAATAGATCAATTAACGAGGATATTAGTCCAAGAAATGGGAAGAAGGAACAAATAAAGTTATATTCTTCATCGGTTAAGGATAGAGGATAAAAATAATTCGAGGGCAGGAATAGCAGAAGCAAAAGAGCATGAGAGAATGTAAGGAAAACGATTGTTCAGCAGAAAAAGTCGAAACCAAATATAATTGGCATCAAAAGGAGGAACGTATGTAGAAGAATTGGAAAACAACAAATGGAGTAGATGCCGAAAAAACCCGAGAAAATTATGCATGAAGGAAACTATGATTAAAACAAAGGCGACAAATATCCAAAATCGTCGAACGTTTAAGAGAAGTGTAGGAACCATGGGCTGGTTGCATAAAGTGGTAAAAGGAGTCAGAATTAGAAAGTGAAGATTCGTTATTAGACAATGATTTTATTTTTAATAATATAATCGAAATAATTATCGTTATCTAGCCGTTATAAAGTTCAAATGGTTAGCACGATTTTTTTCCGAATTTTAGGTTTCATTCTTTTTCCTACTTGTGCTATCAACATATTACTATTCATTCTAAAATTTTCTTTTCCATCCTTCATCGGGATATTATATCACTTTCAACAAAACTATTAATAATCTATCGCGTGGGACTTCTTTTCAGTATTCACCTTATTAATCTTCATCACAATTTTCTTTTATCGAATTTACTTATTGTTTTTACAATGCATTTTTAATTAAAGCACCTCCCGTTATTCTTCTTTTAGTAGATTATGTTTTTTATTCGTATAATTTCTTTATTTTCAATACATAAATTTTCAGTTTCTGTCTATTCTCAACGGGAATTTTTCTGTTTACAGTTGCCGCCAATTATACTCGCTCTACTACACTTCTCCAATACTCTCGTAACTTCTTTTTGTATCAAAGATTCAAACTGAACGTTTTTTGTTTTTTTGTTGTTTTTTTTTTTTTTTTATTTTTTTGTGACCCGATTGCAGGATGTCATGATCATTTATTACCGCTATGAAATAATAACGTTTTTAAAGCAGTCAAATGGTTTAGATGCCGGGTAAAAAAAACAAAAAAAAAAAAACGTCACAAATTGTAAAATCTGCATATATATATTATAATTTTACTCTTAAAAATAAACCAAAATTCCTCTCCGACTGAATGTTTTCTACCGCATAGTAAAGAACTTAAATTGTATGGTGAAGAGATCAACCCTTGGACAGGAAAACAGCAGATATTAATATCCTCCACATATCCCGATAACATATGTTGATAGCAGGATGCCTCTGAAGAACCTCTGTCTAAATACCCAAGATGTCCTATACATAGCCTATATATCGTACTCACAAATTTTTTTGTTAACCATATCGAGGTATACTTGGGAATTTTGTAGTAAAACGGTTTATATGTTAATTCCAACTGAATTAGCTTATAAAATTTGCATAGTTTCCGACTGTTTTTAAAGTCTAACTAATCTTTCAGATTATTTATTTAATTCTAGATCGTAAATCATTCGCAAGGATAAAAAATGCCGCTCATCATTCTTACTAATTCCATAGTGATTAGACATCTAACATTATAAATTGTTTTTTGTCCGTTATACGTAGACATTTTTCTTTAATTTCGAATATTAATGGATAATTATAGGAATCAAAGGAACTATAAGGTGCATTGCGGACAACGCGCTTAACGCTTAAAATGTACACTTATTCTGAGATTTGAATGAAAATTTAATGGAGGACTGTCACTGACCTTCATTTGTACAGATTGTAGCTCGCGGTAAACAATATATATATATATATACATATATACCAGGTATGATCAAAAAGTAGCTAGACAATCGTTACTGCGAGCGCCCTATTGCACCTCGACATTTTTTTTCGTCTGAAAGCCTGAACATCTCTCTTTCGAATTAGACCATTACCAATGGTCCAAGTCAATTGGTTTTCAAACTAGGGTGCTGAAAGTAAGGATACCTAAAGTGCGCTCCGCGATGTGAAGAGTTATGAGAAATAAAAAGGCGAAAGAACGATCAAAAAACCATTTTATTCTATTGATTCGGACTCATTTGAAAGTACATGGTTATCTCGTTCGAAATATTCTTCCTAGACCAGATAACCGGTTCGTAAACATCTCAAATGAAAGAGGGCGATTGCGGCAACACCTGTCCACCTTGCTGAACAATATCCGATAATTACACGAGTCATAGTAACGTTTGTTCAACTATTTTTTGATCATACCTCGTATGAGTTATCGTCCGGACTTTCCTATGTATGAACTTCCGAAAAAAATAAAAACGAAAAATTAAAAAATAATAGGTAAAGTATACAAATTGTTTATAATTTTTTAAAAATAGGTATTCAATGTCCGCATCGTGGAGCAGTATTTTCGTACACTTGGCGACATTTAGCTTATCCGTATGAAGAAGATGATAGGGAAGCTTGCAATATATTTTTTGTTTGGGAAATGCTCAGACCCTTACTGAAAGGTATTTTCATTCACGGTATTTTTTCAGTATTGTTTAAGTAATGTGTTTTGCTGTTACAGTAACCTTCAAAAACTTTCGGCTTGGAATAAATTCGTTCGACTTGAAATTATTTCGTTTAATTTAATCGCATATTAAAGCTGTTAGTTAGGTATGTTGTTTTAATTTTCATTAATTTTAAAATGAAACGCGAAGTGTAGTTTATTTCGAAATATGGAACATGCACCGTGCAGAATACACTATTTAATTATGATAAAACAAATTTTTAATAGAAACAGAGATGAAATTCGTTAGAGTGACCTATATTTATATCATATTAATGCGAAAGAAAAATTGATATACCGTGGATTAATCTAAACTATATGAACACAAAATTTTGCCAACATAAACCATTGCAGCTGAATACATTGCATTACTATGTATACAAAACGGCGTTGATTATTTCAGATCGTACAACTAATCGAAAAGTTTAAACAATACATATATCATATATATATTGATAAGAACTCAAATTTAACGAAAAGACTACTAAAATACGAGCCCCAGTGACACACGCATTGTCACAATTTCGAACGCTCTTTTCGGTGGAGCTTAGTCTTTCCGATCAAACAAAAAAAACTCTCGTGCCGCGGTACTTCTCCACGTAGGAGATCTCACGGTGGATTTCTTTATCACATGTTCGTAACAAAAAAACGATGAAATTAACAAAAAACACGTATATTTTATCGGAAAAGATCCAAACAAACATCCAAATAAAAAACTGGCGCAGTTCGCGACTAGAAGAACGATCAAATCTTACAACAACTATAAAAACGGTTCGCTAAACGGCATGGTCTTCAGAAATTACATTATAAATGGCGATACGGACTAGAACAAAACTTAAACGTTATCACGATGGCATTGGCGATCGATTAAAATAATATAACTACCAAACTATTTAACTCTAACCGAATAATCGAAGATTAATTAAAAGCGATAACGATAATAATTATATCGATGTTCCAATTCCGCTTTAACCGCCTTGCCTGACTCACGGGATTTCATAAAACTTCCCTCGGCTCGATGCTGCTCGGTCAGTTCTTGCGCGTGTAGTTACCTCCGCTAACGGCCGCTACCAACGATACACATGCACACAGTCTTAACCGCGATACAACTGTCCGTTTGACTGCATACGGGAATCTTGCTTTAAGCCGATAAGCGCCCCGCGATACCTACAACTCGCGATAACGCCGAATAAAACGATGTTCGATAGACCACGAATATATGATTTACCAGAGAGAATATTTTTATAATTCGAACGCTGCTAAAAAATCGCGCTACAGATACCGAATGCGTCACAATATACATACATATATATATATATATATATATAAACTCGGCCATTTTGGCCTCGCAAGGGGCTGTGCCCCTTGACCCCTCTTGCTTTCATTTCTGTCTCTTTCTCTTCTATACTTTGTATAAAATTATCAAAATTTACAACGTAATTCTTACTGGCATCAACACAAAAAAAAAAAATAACATAACCACAAAAGTCCTATTCTAACATTTAACTTTCATTATATAAAATTAAGACATTTTTTCGTTACATTTTTCGTTACATATTTCATTACATAAAATTGTGACATTTTTTAAATAACAATAACAAAAATCCTATAAAATATAACAAACGTTACATAAAATTGGGACATTTTTTCGAATGGGGGGTAGCCTAAGAATTACGTTGTAATTAATATATATATATATATATTGTGTGTGTGTGTGTGTGTGCCCATAAGTTTTTTTTTTGATGTTGTAAACTATTATTTTTAAAAATAGTTAAAATGTCACCAGTAATTTCTTTACTCACGTGTAATTATCAAAACAGTTAAATATTAACTACTAATTATTCTTGCTGGTAATTAATAAGAGTTCGTTATTAAATTAATAGGCATTCCGATGTATATTATACCGGACGATGTTATTTACGACCCACCGAAATTGTTGGCATTTTTGGAAGCAAATAGCATTACTAGAATGTTATTTACTCCATCACTTCTACAAGCCGTATTTGAATCCCCTGCAGTTAACGTACAAAAAAGTTTCAAAACGATCAAGTATTTATTTTTAATTATTAATATGTATATATTACATACACAGACAGACACAAAATCTTCGTGCAGCTGTCATTTTCTCTGATCCTCGCCGTTTGACAAGGTAAAATAACGGGTTAAAGAATTAATCATTCGTCTATTTTCAGTACAAATTATGTCAAAATTACTCACAGTTAACGTTTTGAATAACATTAATATGAAATACTTACATTAAAACATTTCCGGAGGTGGGGAACATTAAAATAAATTACCGAAAAACCTTTATTCGGCAGTGAAAAAGTTCTTCTTCATAAAAAATGCAACCCTCAAAAAACTTTTACAATTAATACTTTGTTGTATTACCATCGTTATCGATGATTCAGTAAAATCAATAATTGTTTAAGTATATTCAGCCGAGATTTCAGATCGACTTTCATTTAGCCTTTGTTGTAATTCGATCTTTGAACCAATTATTTCGTATGCTCTGGTCCAGTTCATTCCAAATGAGGGATTGAGCTAGAAAAACTGTGCTGGCGTTTTTATAACATTGAGACAATTTTATGGTACCCACTTCTGCAACCATTCGCGTCTTATATTTCGAGTTATCGTTTTTGATGAAATATAAACGTATTCGAAATTCCCGTTTCTTCAACACTCTTGATCAGGTTGGTCTTCAAAATATCAGATAAAAAAAAATCGCCGAATCCAACAGTTGAAATACACCTTTCGATCATTATGCTTCTGCTGCCGTGTTTAATAATAAATTTAACGTCGCTTGCTTTCAGTTCTTCATTCAGTATCCGCCTTATTATAAACTTTACCGTCAGAACTAAAAATATTTCATTTAGACTCGTTATAATTTGTATCACCCCAAAATCGTTTTAATATTTTAAACGTGCTCAAGAACAAACTCTAATCGTATTTTACGATTGCGTTTATTAATAAACGGTTTATTTTGCTCCATTCAATCGTTGCATTCCTTCTTTCAAATGCCTGGCCAAAATTTTTTATCTTTTTTTCATCTCAGCCTCGCTGTGAGGTTAGTTTGGATGCATTCCGTTCGTTGTTTTTTTTTTAGGATTCCGTACACATATAATGTACGGAATCCTAATAAGATGGTTCCGAAACGACAAAAATATCAAATAACAATCAATAACTAACGAACGGTTTGACTTACAAACTTCAAAATTGCATCTTACAATTAAAATTTTCTTCCAGACAATCTATAACTTCAAGCTAACCGATTACCCTGGCCGGCAAAAAACCCATCAAAAATCTATAATATGGAATTTAAAACGACCTCAGAAATCATTTAAAAATTCATAACTCATTACCAGATAACCCTTTAAAAGCGAAATTCAAAATTTAAAACAAAACAAAGAAGCTCTTTCATAAAATCAAAAAATTACGGTTAAAAAATTATTTAAACTCTCCCTTTTGAAGGCTGCGCTTCGTCATCCTCGCCTATTTTGAGTTGGTTGAATTGGGAATCCAAAATAGGCTTATTCGTTTGTGCTTTATTTGTGCTACCAAACTTTTCGTTTATATTCTCCCCCTTCATAGTTTAATTAGAAAAGTCTGTGGGCTAGGGGCTGTGATTGAGTTGCTATGTCCGCCCTTTCATTCCCTGGGATTCCGGAATGACTTGGAACCTGCACCACAATTAAGTTATGACCCGTTGACTACAGCTCCACGATGAGTGTCAGTTTGGTGTTAAAAATCTCCTACTAAACTATTCTGCATTTGTTTACATTACGACTGCGGAAGTTTCAGACGTGCTGCTGCACGAAGATTATTGTAATGAATTTTTTCGAGCGTTTTTGTCAGTTAATTATATCATGTCTTTTCCTTTCTTTTCTCTCTTATTGTTACTCTCTTCTTTAAATGGAAAATGAAAAAAAAAAAAAAAAAAATAAACAAAACCGATCGTATAAAATATAAGGTGCAATTACTGCGCTCTGTAAATATATTCGGTTATTTTAAAGTTTCCAATAAAAAAAAAACTTCGGGAATTACGTTTTTTCGTTCACTATTACATATTTACTTCTTGAAATTTTTTCTGTAGTTTTCCTTTGTGTATCTACAGGTCTATGGCACTTGTATCACTTGTAAATAAACTCTATTTCGGCTACGAATAAAATAATTGTAATAATTCGATTGATTTCATTAGCGTAGGTGCGTAATGTTTTAATTTCGATTTTCAACGTTTCTTGTTTATTAATTTCATGCTGACTTTAATTTATTTAAAATTACAGAGAGTTATTCCTTTGTGGCGAAGTAGTAACAATGGCTCTAAGAAACCAAGTTGTTAATTCTGTTCCTCATGTTAAGTTAATCAATTTATACAGCATATCGGAATGCCATGATGTAGCTGCATGCGGTAAGTGTGTATATATATGCATGTGTATGCGTTAATTTTTAATTATCCGCTGAGAAATATTTGAAATTGTTAATTGTTAAAAGAAATAAAAATGTATTACTGTAAGAAATTTGAAACTTACATATGTAAAAAAATCAATCATAGTATTCAAACATTTCCGCGGAATATTAAACGAAATTTCGAGAATCCGTACTTTGTAAATGGGTGCATCAAACACAACGTTTTGTAAAAGTTATAGCCAAGCCAAAAGAAAAAGAAAAATTATAAAATAAAAGGGTAAGAATAATCAAAATACTTAACGATTTTTCCGTCTAATCATTGTTTCAAGTATTAAATAGTAAACAATAAAGAGTAATATAAAACAAACCCGATGCTAATTCTGGAGAGGGTAGTTTATGAAAGACATTCTTCGAAAGCTTACATTTCAGGCTTAAAACCAATTGAGCTAAATATTAACTTAGAAAAGAATGAAATTTATTCAAACCAATTGCTTTACATTATAAAGCTCGTTTATAATACTAATCTAAATACAAGTAGATGTCAAGTATATCCTACTTGTCATATATATCGCATAGTACCGTACTTAATTCCTGAGCGTCGCCGACTACCTGTTCGTACATTTTAGCTGTACAGATATATATGTATATGTTGTGTACTGGGCAATTGTTTATATGCAGTACGAATGCGTATACAAACAAGACTATATTCAGAACTGATTAGTAATCGTTTGATTTATCGCGATATACAAGTGCAGTCCCCCGTGTGGGCTATGTCTTTTATCTCATCGCTGTTGCGTAGAACTTTCTCTTAAATTATTAGGCGTAAGTCTATTTGCTTACCTAATAATAGTAAACAGTTAAACACAATGGCATTTCCTAAAATTTTGATTACTTTTTTCTCTTTTTTTTCATTTTTAGTTTTCGCATTAATCAGTTAATTCAATTTATCCTTTACGTACGTTTATAAATGCTTGTATTTTTCCTGCACTTTATAACTATATGCCTAAATAAGAAAGGAAGGGGACAAAAAAAATAAACCGTAAAAAATATACAAAGGAAAACAAATGTAAGCAAAATGATGTTATAATTTAAATGTGTCTGGTTTTTCAAAATAAATGAAAGTAACCTTTCAGCAGTTAAATGCTTTCTTAATGAACGGGAATGTATAATTTAGACATACGCATAAACATGGAAGATTAAGAGACCGTAGTGGAGATCAAAAATGAACCTTCGCCACTAACGAATCACTTTTAAGAGGGGGGAGAATGTTGCAAAGGATAACTGGAGCGGTGCAATAATTTCTAAGCCGCGCAGTTAATCGCATTTTACTTTTGCTTTTTTTACTTCCTCAGATTAGCCGTATTTTTCACTTCTTGCGGGGTTTGCTTGTCGATAACTTTATTAGTAGTAGCACCGCTACTTTTATGTTCATAAACGATAACGAAATAGTATTCCAAAAACACATTCTTGCTATAAAAACTTAAGAATGCAAACTATAAGTACAAATTTTTAACCGTCTGCCTATTCATATACGATTTAGTATTATGTCAGTTAATCTAAAACTAAGCGTATAAAGTAAAAACGCTCGTTCCTAGGTTGGAAGAAATTTTTTATTCAGACTTTTTATAATAATAATTATCAAAATGGACACTGTTTTTCATATTTATATCTCTTTTTCGTTTTCTTTTTTACCGCGTTATAATTTCATTTCAATTATTTAGATCTGTCGGCTGATGTGAAATTCGAAGATCGTACGTATTGTCCGTGTGGTAAAGTATTTCCAGGTGTAAAAGTTCTGATACTGGATGGAAATAAAAATGTAGTTCCTGTTGGTTGTCATGGCGAGGTAAGAATAACTTTATAATTTTTGCTCGCAGTATTCTGTAGCGAATTTCCGTTTAATTATGATTATTCCGACTCTCGCTGTGCAAAGTTACCGTAGTAGTGTCAATTTCTTCTTTTTAATTTCAGTAAAAACAGAAAAAAAATACGATAATTTTTTATTGTTAAAACTTTTGTATTGAGCTTTATTTTATTTTTGTTTTTTTATTTCCCCCTAAGTAAATAAATATTGCAAACATTCATATATTAAGGACCACAAAAAATATTACGCCCACAAAAATTATATATTTTTTAATAAACACAAAATCTGATCCTCCAAACACACCACTAGTTGTGGACACCCAATGAATAATCTACGATAATTTTTATATCAGATCTGGTTTTAATTGACCGTACCTTTCTTCATAAAATGAAATTTTATATGTGTGACGCAGAAACGTTACAGATTTTATTTTAAGATTTTTTTTTTTTGCACTGTAACGTACACCATGTATTAAAAGTACTAATAACAGTTTTTTCAAAATGTAAAAATCAGTAATGCTAAAATATTATATAATTATAATTTTAATTTATTTTTTTATAATTTTATGACAGCGGGTAAAGAAATTTCTTGAAATTTTGAGAACTAAGCCCTCAGATCAGTTATTGTCAACTTTTCTTTTTTCATTATTTTTTTTTTTTTTTTTTTTTTTTACGAAACTGCAGAACACATTTTTATATAGAGAATTTTCTTTCTATAACAGCCAAAAATAAGTTATATTCTCTTTCTTTAAATTATAGGAAAGAACTATTTTAGAGAAAGAAAACACTGTGATTTGAAACAGACCGCTTTTTTATTAACAATAAAGTAAGAAATTGTTTTTTGTCCAATTCAAAATCACTTTTTAAAGTGCAATAGTTAATACACATTTTTGTTACTTTTTTTCGTTAGAAAATTTAATAAATATTATTAGACAACATCTCGTTATGGTCCTCGTACGGATCACCAGTTTGACATTTTAAAATATATCAGTGTTTACTTAATAACTGCGAGGATGTTTTTTTGTTTTTTTTTTTGTTTTTTTTTTCGTAATTTAAAATAATAATATTTAATTCAATTATTCTGCTTAAAAAATTAATTTATATCGTTTTTTTAACACTATTATTTTTATTCTTAAAACCCACACAGAAAATTTGTTTAAGACATCTTAATCCTTTCCATCGTACCTTATCAGACTTTTTATTATTCTTGCAAATACATATTTCTATTAGATGACTCACTGTTTCGTTCTAACTTAATCCTGTTCAAATGCGTTAATTTTTTCGCAAACCACTTTACTTTATGTGTGCTCAATAAAAATATTGATAATCATCGAAAAAGAAGTATTTGTACCCTTCAAACTCTATCTGATTCATTTTTAAAAGCAAAAATAAAATGAAACGTAATTTACTTTTATTGTTAAAGCCTAAAGTTAGCAATGAATATACGCATATATGAGTTCGGAAAGTGACCTACCGATCGTAAACTAGACAAATATTGCCCATTTTTGCGTAATTCAATTAAGTTAATAATCTTATCGAAATGGTTGCGTAAATTTTGTAGATATTGATAAGTCTTGTACATAACACTCTATATCGGTTTATTTTACGTGTTTCGACAAATCAAGATTATCTCGTAATTATTAAATAGACGTCAATTTTTCTTTAGTATACAACCGATAAAAGTGTATAAAACAAAACCCCGGTCCAACAGCAAATGCAGACAGGTACGATAAACCTTTACGTACTAAGTAAGATTAGTAGAGGTTTTTTCAAAATGGAAAAACACCGCGGATCGCTCGGTATAAGGCCGAGGCCGAACTTTTTTCAAACATCCGGACTTACAATTCCATAAATAACGGAGCATTTTTAAAATCGATACATTTTCTCAAAGCTTATTTACTTTTTACACCTCTTTAGTATGAATTAAGCTGTTTACCTATTTAGTTGTACGGAAATTTTTTATTTTTCACTCACGCCTATGAACAACCCCTGACTTTCACTAAAAGCTAAACCTAACTGAGAATTTAAATCAACTTTTATTGTTGGCAGAAATGTAAACGGAATTTCACGGATCGTCTATCCTAAACATTTAGATTAATTACCTTAACTCGAATGATTTAGTATGTATTCTGAAAATACGTTTTCTAGGTGTACGTTGCTGGACCAACGCTGGCTATAGGATATTTAAATAGACCTGATTTAAACGCAGAACGCTTTATTGATACACCGAAAACTTTAAATAAAATTGGACCTCGGCTATATAAAACCGGCGATTGGGGTTACCTGTTAAGCGATAATAGTTTGGAAATCATCGGCAGATGTGATACAATGGTGAAAATCAGGGGATATACAATAGAACTAAAGGTATCACATTTTTACGTAACGTGTTTTTTTCTTTTTATTTTCATTCGTTTCCGCCATGCATCTAGTCTACCTTATTTCTCCTTTGCTTATAATTTAAAAAACACGATTCAATCCGGCAATATCAGGATGTGATGGTTACCCGGCCTGATTGAATAATTAAAGTTTCTCTACTTTTTCGGAAACATAATCCGCTTAGATAATAAATTCCAGATAAAGTGCGTGTGGTTGTCTCTAAATGCATTCAACTACCAAAGTGTCTAAGTTTGTGATAATTTTAAGTGAAATCACCCCTAGGTAGGTTTGCCTGGCCTGAAACAAAATAAGTAGCAGAGAATCTTAAAAACGGAACTAGCTTGGCTGCTATCTTTGGCATAATTAGATTTTTTACATTCCTAACTTTAACTTTGTAATCTCTAACATCTATGAAGGGTATTGGACTTAATTTATAATTTACAAAATAAAATACAAAAGGAATTTACCCTTTAATTTGTTTTTGAAAAACTTCAGTCTCCTTTGTAACACTATATTTTATATTTTTCTTTGTCATAAAAAAAAAAAATAAAAGAAAGAAAAACGAGTTCACTCAATACGAATTATGTCTCTATATTTATTCAGCTTCTTATTTACCCAGACTATTTGGATATAACAATGTGGCTGGGTTTGCGGCTATATTTGTCTATTCTGTTTATTCTTAGAAAACTAATGTCTGAGTTTATTGCTGGTCGGCTGTTTGATAACATATCCGGAAGTGTTTTATCTCGTAGGAGAGCGTTCGTGTTGATGTGAACACTGCACATTCTACCAGTATGTGCTTAATGGTTGCGATGAAATGACCCAGACAGAAAGGGTACCGTGTTGCAGAAGACGACCCATTTAGAAGATGGTTGTGCGAGATTGCGATATGACCTGTCCGCAGGTGACTGATTAATGTCTCTGCAAAGACAATTCACTGAGAACCACCACGGTTTGGTCATCAACTTTACTTAAAACAAAAAGGTCTGGCACGCGGTCCATTGTTTTTTTTTTTTCATTCTTGTTTGATTTTTTCTAAAAATAATTGCACCATAGATGAAGAGGGAGAATACTACGAACGCGCATGCTATTTTGTGGTTGTGACTGTGGTAGGGTTATTTCCAGCACCGTCTGTATAGATTATAATGTAATTGGTGTTTTTATTTTTTGTGCTTTTAGCTATTTCGATAACGCCAGGTGATAGCTGTTTGAAGTTGTTTTTAAGCGATGTGCCTGTTTGTATTATTGGGGATTAACACGGCGGTACCAATAATGTCTTGATATACGGAATTTATTAGGTTTATGTTATTTAAATTTAATAAGTTGAGGACTTCAGGCACAATGTGCACGGGGAATTAACAATAGACAACGAATTATGGGTTAAGGACAGAAGATTATTGCCTATGATACTTTTTATCACCCCAACAAATCGCGCATGCCGTCTGCTAGAGTGGTTCGGTGGGCTCCTAGGGTCGAACGGAGAGCAGAATTATAGATTGTCTCTAAAAAATTGATTAAGGAATGGCATGATTGCGAGTAGGTTGGGCGCACCCGTATATGGTTTTAGACACGATAATGGATTTATATACAGGGATAATTGAGGTGTATATTGTATTTGGGATTTGATAAACATTTAGTGATGGCGAAGGATTTTAGACATTTTTCCTTTAAACTTTTTAATGAGTGGACGCCAAGATAGTCTGCAATTGAACAATAATCCGAGGAATTTAGCAGTGGATTGGAAAGGTATAAGGTTATTATTATCTAACGTGGAAGAAATACTAGGGGAGACATGGAATTTAATACACTCGTATATATTGTTTTGGGGGGCAGAAAAAACTAGACTATTGTTATTTGACCAGGATTGTAATTTATCTATTGTTTTTTTGGAGAATAAATTGAGCATTGGAAGAAAAACTGGAAAATAAAGAGATGTTCATATCATCAATATAAAGCTGAGCAGTTATAGGAGGCTCCGCTAGTTTTATTAATTGGGTTTTTCGATAAACACATTAACGAAGTATGGTGACAATGTATACCTCTGTACTACTTTTGCTTCTTTTTCAATGCCATTTATTGATTTGCGATTTATATAAATTTAAAATTGGCCTTCTATTCCTTCAAATAATACCTTTTAATTACACCGCATATTGGCATTTCTTAGAACAATCGCGTATCTATTTCTCGTTGCCTTGTACGCTGCTGAACAGAGCTGTTTTGGACTTCGGAGCCCCACTCGCTTAGTTTCCGCCTATTCTTGATACTGATGTTAGCACCGCTTACCAAGGATTTGAATTTATGGCGGACTTTTTTCGCTGTTACAATGCCGTAGTTTTATGCATCATTTTATAAAAATAACTTCCCCGAAGTTATTTGACTACATCCTGATAGCACTGCCGTTCCTGGTCCGCGGCTGCTTATTTTTCATTGACTTTTTTGCATTTCACCTTTAAATCAAAGAGCCGTTCCATTATCCGCCAGCTGCGAATACACCTTATTCCTTAAAGGGTCTTGGTTTTTTGCATACATCTGTGTCACCTCGTCGAAGAGATTAAAATATGTTGGTGCTTTATAATGTGCCAATAAAGACTGCTTTAAAAAAAAAAAAAAAAAGTAAATACTCCACATTTATTTAGTTTGTATGTTACAATTCGTTACCACTGTTCGTCATCATTGTGGGCTTTTTAGATGCGAAACTAGAGTAGGCATTTTAAGCCTCTTGCGTGTTTGAAATAAAACGGATTAGTTTTGTGAACTTGTATCGGCGATTATAGCCCTACCGTAATATTGCTATGCCAGCATTACATATAGATCTCCAAAAAGCATTATTATTCTCGTGTACAACAAAAACGTATACACCCCGATAATGGTAACGTTCCGGTAATACGATGAATAAAAATAAGTATTACGAAAATTCCTACAATTCATTTTGTGTTTCGCCATTCACTTCGGAAATTTTAGTTACAATTATTTTTGCTGTTTAAACTTACTTTAAAAACATTTAAGGCGGTCGAAGCGGCACTGTTGAGCATTGAAGCGGTGCAGATGGCTTGCGTTTTAGTAATCGGTGATGAAGGAATGGATAAAGTGTTAACGGCGTACGTTGTTCTGCAGTACGACATGCAGCTAAGTATTGCCGCCTTAAAAAAAAAATTAAAAGAAAAGTTGCCGTTCTACATGATACCTTCGCAAATTATATATTTGGACAAGTAAGTTTAAAAAATTTTCTATTTACTTATTTACTTATTTTTATGCATTACAATTTTAAAGAGATTCAGAAAGCACACAAATTATTCGATGGTATTTTCGATTGCATGCACAACGTGGAAAAAAACTTATCAAAAGCGTGCGTGAAATAACATGGAAGAGAGCAACAAAAGAGCAGAATATCTTTGAGAAAAATAATGATCTTCATTACTGAAACATATAAAACATGTTTTAATTATTAGTCATTTTGAATAATAATGGCTAACAATCCTTCCTGTTAGGAACCGCTAGTTATCTAACTACATTGATTATAAATTCGAATGATCATGATTTTACTTATTATTAAGTTTTTTACGTATTTTATTCATTCTATTCATAATAAATACTGTAACGGATTGATCCTTTCCGCTATTCTTTGACTATTTGAAGTGGATTTTCGATAAAAATGTAAGAAAAACGAACGTCAGTGGCAAATCACGGCTTACCACTTCATAAAATTCCGATAAAAAAAAGAATATAAAGAAAACTCTGAAACAGATATGTCACGGGCCCCACCACGTGTCCAATAAGAAATCTCAGTAAAAAAAAAAAAAATATTGCGTGTATTAATAATGAAACAATTACAAAAGTACCTTTATCATCTAAACGTATCGCGAAAATTTTAGACTAGAAAAAAAAAAAAATTTACATGAAAAGACTATCTAAACGAAATTATAAAACGTGCAGCCTGATGGCAAACGACAACTAGGTAATTGCTGCACGCGACGGTAACGACTAGCACGAAGATTCTGGTACGACTAAAACGGATGTAATGTATCGACTGACTATCAAATTAGTGTACGGACGAGTACTGGCACAATATCGATCACAAAACACTATGTTTCCGAACGACATCGCAGAAATTAGCTACAAATCTTATCAATTAATAAGGCTAACGCCGCCGATATTTCTAGAACATTTTATAATTTTATATATATGTATAATTCGATTTAAAGCGGTCGCTGCCCTGTCTTTACGGGATTTTACAAACTTCTCGCGACTCTCGTAGCTTCGTCCGCTTCATACACATACGCTCTCCGCCGTCAAGCGCTTTATCTCCGCGTTTTCGACCACGCACACCGCAAAAACCAGTTCGCTCTTCCGACACAGCCGACAGAACGGTTGCGTCCGCGGTTTTTACGATTCTCGGCCGAAATAGCGTCTCCGACAACAATTTATCGCGTCGTTACACTGCCCGAGAAAAACCCGATAATTTAAGAAATATTTTCTAGCTCGAACAACGTTATCGGAGAGCGTATAAAACGTAAATACCTATTATTAGTATTATCGCTATCACCAGCGAAACTTCTAATTTTTAATTAGTATCATTTAATTTGTTTTCCGACAATCGGAACTTCACGTATTACTTCCAAAAAATTAACCATTTTTATTTTCTATATTTGAAACTTTTTTTTTTCTAAGAAATTAATAATTTTTTCCACATGTCCATTTTCGGTAAAAACCACGTTGAAAGAATTCATCATTAACTCTAACGTTTCGAATCAGATTACACTATATTCATCATTAAAGAAACAACTCGTGTTCTTTTATGATGAATATAGTCTAATCTGTTTCGGGACGTTAGAGTTAATGATAAATTTGTTCAGCGTGGTTTGTACTGAAAATGGGCATGTGGATAACTTCAACAACCGCGAAAACCTTTCCTCCTTTAAATCAGTAATAATAATTTTTTTTTATTAAATTTTTATTACAGCCCATGTGTCGTCTGTAATCGAAAGGCTATAACGCGCATGCGCCATCTACATGAATCTGCCTAGTTTGTTTTAACGGATTTAAGTGTATTCACTGCAATTGGACAGGTTAGTGGACAACGTTGTTCCAATAGGATTAATGCTTGGCTATTATCCAAGTACATAGCTGATCTCTGGCGGAATAGATTGTAAACAAACGGGACATATTACAGGAGAAGACTTACGTTCAAAGACGGAATCGTGTGGTATGAAAGCAATCCCGATTCTTAGTCTGCTCAGGATCAAAAAATCCCTGCTGTCATTTGAAATCGAGGCTACCAAACTCTGTATTTGGTTTGATGACTCAGCCGCAATGACTAGATAACCAAAACTGCTCCCATTTATCAGAGTAATATATATGCAGGAAATTGGAAATGAAACATGGGTAGTGAGCGCTTATGTTTGTAGGGGTGTACAGGATTGCTTCAGAAGCCAGATCCTTGCTCATTTATTTCCTGGCATTCCAGCATGTGTAGGAATCCATAAAAATACCATCCCACAACCTAATTGGCAGAGCTATCTTATTGCGTAATTTATCTTTTTGCAGATAGAACACTTTTATCGGAAGAAGTAAGGCGGGACTCAGTTGCCAATAAAGATTCCGTAATGAAAGAGCGTTTTGCGGCGGTGATTCGCTAGATATTAAAGGTTTGAGGCATAAAAGGATACCGTACATTTCAGTTCTTAAGACTATACAAAAATTATTAAGACGGACCGCATGAATTTCGCCATAGTTTTCATAGACGCGTGAGATAGAAGAGAGCCGGCTTTGTGATAATTTAACTGAATTTTCAGAACACAACAAAATAGAAAAGTTGATGGTAAAATGGCGTGATTAAATGATAAGAATAGTTTACGGAGTAATGTGGAAAAGATAGTTTTATTAAGGATGATCTAATAGTGAATAGTGAAGCCTATATAGACATCAGAACTTTTTAATAATAATAGTAACAATGATAGCAATATTATCGGGATATTCAATGCTTGTTATTAAATTTTATTCACGTGTTTATTTATGACCATACATGAAGAATACCGATTCAGAATACAACTGGTAAAATCGATAAGAATGCTCTTCCTGCTGCTGAAACCTTTGATCAGAAAAATATCATAATAGATGATTCGTGGTCTGAGCTGGAAAAATTGGTTACTAGGGTCCTTTGCGAAACGCTCAGAATTAGTAGCATCGAAAAAGATGAAAACTTTTTCAATCTTGGAGGGTATGCTATAATTTTTTGTATAAATATTTATACTAAATTTACATAAAACATTATAATATATTAACAATAATAATTATTTAACATGTAACATGAATTTTAAAATTATATCTTACTGAATCCGGATGAGTAATAAAACCGGAGATGATATATTATATAAATTTTTATTATTACCTTTAGACGTTTTTCGTTTATCTTTTGTAAGTTCCCTTTCAAGTCAAAAGCTATTAGGTTAATGAAACTTGCATAACCTACAGCTAACTTTATCGAGATTGATCTAGTCTTTGCTTCATAGTGCAAGTAGTACAGAAAATTATCACAATGCGAAGATTATTAACCACTTTTGAGTAAAAAAGTTAGAGCTTGATATTTAACAAAGAAACTATTACGACCGTTGTTTTAAAATAAATAAGTGTATAAAATAGAATGGAATAAACTAAATCAAAAAAATAAATTACGATAATATATTTAAACTTATGTATCTAAATTTTCTAATATGGACAAAACAAGGGAATTAGAAAAATTCTTCAAAAAGTTGTACAACTAATAATTAGTTCGGTCCGTTTTTTGGTGGAAAATGCATTTATTTTAGAACAAAATGAAATGAACAGATTAATCAAAATGAAATTAACAAATTAATCGAAGTATTGCCCATTACTGGATACTACTTTTCCCCGTTTCCCAGGTAATTTTCGAATTCCATCTCGAAAAAATGTCTCGTATTTTGAGGCGATCTAAATTAGAAGCCAATTTTCGATTTCTGCGAAAGAAGTGAACCGCTTACCTGCTAAATCGTCGTGCTGCATCTGTCGGAACAACCGGTAATTAGAAGGAACAATGTCCGGCGAATACGGCGGGTGCGGGAAAATATCCCACTTGAGCGTTTCCGCATATTTTTTTACGACTTTCACAACATGAGACCGAGCGTTGTCATGCAAAAGAATAACTTTGTCATGTCTTTGCTCGTATTCCGGCCGTAGTTTATCGTAATGCACGGCTCAAACGAATCAATTGTAGACTATACCGATCGCCCGTAATGGAATCACCAGGTTGTAGCAGCTCGTAGTGTACCACACCCTTTTGATCCCACCAGATACATGACCTTCGAACCATAAATGTTCGGCTTTGATGTTGATGTTGAGGTCGATGGCAATGATTGACCGAGCATAGCGTAGTATTTTTTCTTCTTGAAGCTGTCGTAGAATATCTATTTCTCATCCCCAGTCACAATCCCGATGTAAAAAACCTTTTCTTTGTTGCATTTGAATTAGCTGTTCACACGTGAAAAATCGTCTTTCAACGTCTCTCGATTTCAATTTATGAGGCACCCAATTGCCTTGTGCTTTTGAATCATTCCCATGGATTGTAATCGTACCGAAACTGCTTGTTGGCTAACTTCCAATGATTCTGCAAGCTTCTCTTGCGTTTGACTCGGATTGTCATCGGCAATTCTTTGTCTTCAAATTTTTTTGGCTATCCAGAACGAGGCTTATCTTCAATGCTGAAACCACCATTCTTGAAACGTCGAAACTATTCCCTACATGATTTATCAGTTGGAGCATTGTCACCATAAACTTCCACAAGCATTCGATGCGCTTCAGCTGCACTTTTCTTCCAGTTAAAGAAGAAAACTAAAACCTCCCGCAAATGTTGCTTAGTTAACACAAAATTAGACATATTCAACACAGTAACACACAAGGTTTCCGTACGAAACTGAACGCGATATAAACTCAAACATTATTGACAGAGGTGTCTAACCTTTCTAAAGCCATCGAAATTAGCTGTCACTATAAAACATCCATAACAGCCCCCCCATCTTTTAAAGCGGACCAAACTAATTTGTACTCGCAATATTTAACTAATTAAATTATTAGCAAATATAAAAAACTTAAATTTAACCCGAAAGTTAAAACGCTAAATAAAAATCAATTAGTAGCGTTTAAAAAATAATTCTTATTATTTTTACCGTTTGAGAATATTGTTTAAATTTTGTTATATTCGAATTTAGAAAAAAAAGTAGTTCGTTCGTTACGTTTTATGTGGAAAAAGGTGTTGCTGAAACATCGGATCATGGTCGCTTAAAATTGTGCGACGAAAACAATGTATAGTTAACTTTCGTTCTTCATTATTGTTTAAATATGATGTCATATTTTTAAAATGGAAAAACGTCTTCTTGCGCAACATTTGGCGTTCGAGCAAATTAAAAATATAATTTATTTGGTAGATTCAAAACGTATCATCTACCATCAAATAATTAACGCGCCTTTAAAAATGGAGCCAGTAATGATGCTGCCAGCACGCGAGATTGATGAATATCAATTGAATCTTAAACGATATCAAACTGTTGCGTTTTATAGCGGAGGTAGAATGGAAAAATTTGATTTAATATCCGAGTTCGCACAACGCTGCTCTGCATGAATGAAGATGACCAAAAGAAAGATGATGTCTCAGGAAAGAGAATCCCGGTGTGTTCGGCATCCAAATATCCAGTACGACAGGCTGAAGTAGCAAAATCGATGTAAAGTTAAGTTTTGTTAAACCAAGTGAAAAAGTTGAAAGATGCAACATCTTGGAATTCTTTATTTCTAGGAAAATACATATTCACGCCATGTGTCGGTAGTCGATTATTTAAAAACAGAAAGTCTCCTCCATCGATATAGTGATCAAAAGTTATAATCTAGAAATCAATGATCTAAACAGAAGAAGCACAGCACAGTTCTACGATTCGTTCACCGATGACCAGGTTGATTCTGACAGCGATAACGAAGAAGAACCACTAAACAAGAACAGTCGTGTACTATAATAGTGATTTAAGTAAACGATTATCATCTGTAAATCCGTTAACAAGCCTCTTAAATAAACTTCTTCAATTTGTGATCATGCCCATATTTTTTTTAAATTCACTTCTAATGCTCCAGTGGTCCTTGTGAGCAGTTGATGTTTTTTTCTTTTTTTTTTTTTAAGAATGGCGCAGTAAATTGAAATTTACTCTTTTATACGGATTATTAAAGGGCTATTTTCTGGGCCCCTTTTTATGGCGAAATTCAAAAGATCGAGTTTTTATAAATATTATACATGTACGGGATGGGTCAAAAGAAGCTGCACATGGGCCATAATTAACTACACGCCACTTTTTTAAACGTTTATTCTGAAAAAATGCATACAATATATAAAGTAAACAACATTTCAGATATTTTTTCGTCTCCAGACAATTATTTACGAAATCAGCAGAAAATCTTAGAAATTTAGAAAAGACACGATTGCGTTTAGTAAAAAAAAAAAAAAAAATTGTAATTTAGACAAACACGACTCAAAAAAATTAAGCTTTACTGATTCTGGTTTTTGTAGTGCTCTTCTATGGGAAGTAAAGAGTGGATATGTTTGATATCATTTGATTCGTTAAAGTCTGGGGTATATAATGCCTACTCATTTGGAATGCTCATTGTGACATAATTTAGTGTTTGCATGTTCAAGGGCTGAAAAAAAGCAATTCTCTTTACAACTCCGTTTCGACGTCTACGCCGTTTACACGTATCTTTCGCTTAATCAAACCCGTTAATACGTGCTAAAAACATTTCTATAGTCAAAATTTTAATTTTCGTAACATTGTTCTCAAGGTGTGCCCTTAGGCTTCTTTTGACCCAACTACATGTTGTGTAACATGCACAAATTTTTGTTTACAATGGAAAATTTTTCTTCAAATAGTAACGATTCTAAAAATACATAAATCGGAATAAAATTTTTTGAAAACTTTCTCATTATGTAGATCATTAAAAAATCATAATTCACGCAAAGTACGAGAACAGAATACTTTCAAGTACTGTTATATTAAACGCATACAGTGTTCTTCGGAGTTTAATGTAAGTAAATTTTAAGAGAAACGTTATTAATACGTGTACAATTTTTTAGGCATTCATTATTAGCCGCAGCAGCTATTTCGAATATTAATGAAATATGTCGTTCGAATTTATCAACTGTCGACATGTACATGAATCCGACTGTCGAAATGTTGCACATGAAGTTACAAGGCAAAGAAGTTTCGCAACAATTTGATTTAAATGCAGAATTGAAGAATAATCTTACCGATTTCAATATGTAATGAATTTTATACTGTTTCATTAGCGCTGTCGTTTTATCAATACAGATATATAGTACTATTGAATAGGACGAATATTATACTCCTATTCCGGTTCTATTTAGCGCCGTTTAATGTGATAATTACTTTGACGTTAAAGCGTCGAAAATGTATTAGCCGAAAAAATACTCTACCCCTTTCTGTGATAATACGGTTGAAATTTTCATCGGGAATTCTAAATTCGACTACTTCAGAAATCGCCCTTTTGAGTCATTCGTCAAGCGGTAACTTATATCATCGTAATTTTAAACACTTCTTTTTTTTCCCCTATCTATGTGACCTGGTCTACGAAAAGCGGGCTAGTGTGCGAGAAAAAGTTTTCGAGATAAAGGCGTTTGAAGTTGAGGGTGGTAGCGCGATGTTACCTGTTGCTACGACAATACTATTGTTCCACTTCTTCAGCACATGTGCCAAATGTTTTGTGACCTTCTGTATGCAGTGATGCTTTTATAAGAAGTATTACCGCAGCTAAATCGGAAAAATTTCCCTGCAGAATTTTGTTATCCGTGAAAGAGTGATATAAATGATATTAACACTTCGTTATCGAATCATTTTGGAATCGCGATGTTTTTAATTACGCGAAATGGTTTTGTATCGTGAATATTAATTAACTGTCCCTTGGTAAAGCTGTTTTAATCTCGATAAAGTGAAAAATGTATTCGGAAGAAGTTGAAGAAGTAATGCAGAGAAACTCTGATAACTTGGATGATCAACATCAGCTCGCTTGTAACAGTGATGAAAATAATCCAGATGAAATTCGTACCCTCAACTCTTAGGAATAATTTGGAATTATCTCATCTAAGAATGCAGGGGAAGAAAAAATAGTTTCAAAATTTTTTGATGAACCTTATTGTAATCGAAAATGTAATGTTTCAATACCACGAGACATGATTGAGAAATCGAGAAATAATAATATTTTAGAATTAGATAAAGAACAGCAAGATTTAGTGTCATATTGAGCCAAATTGAATCAAGTAGAACAAGTAACGTTTTACAGATAAGGTTTATATCTGCGGACGAAAAAAATATGAAAAAAGAAAAAAAGTCGAAACCTGGTATGATTGGACCACCTACATGAAGCAGTTTTATAAACCTTTAGTAAGAATCACGAGTTTCCACCACTTCAAAATTTCCTCAGATGGCGTAGCACAGCAAAAATGTATGCGAACAGTGACGATATAAACAAATTTTAATTACCGCTACAACCTATTGATGATAAGATGCCTGAGAAAATCACACTCCAAAAAGTTTAGATTTAGAACGCCAATGGTACCTTTACAATAACGTAAGAAGTTTAGTTTCTGATATCGCTAAAGCTGATACTATAGCGCCATTACCTAAAAAATCCTTAATTAAAGAACCGAAACGGAAAGTAGATGAAAATTTGCCGAAATCAAAATGGAAGATAGAAAAAATAAAACCAAAACAACCGAAACAAGATAAAAATTTGGCAAAATGAAAAAAGAAATAAAAAAACCGAAGTGGCCGTGGCAAAGAAAAGGAAGAAAACCGATGAAAAATACGATAAACCCTATCCAGAAACCTCAACACCGAAGAAAATAACTCGCAAGAAGTAGTTTGTACCAATTTTTTTTAAAAAATTGATTATTTCTATTTTAGTTTTTCACTTCTTGTATGGTTTGTTGAAGTTCTTGTTTTCTTTTAAAACTCGATTTGTGAAAAATGTAATAAAGGTAGAAATCTGAGGTTTCTTTCATTGAAAAGAGCGTACTTTTTTCCATAAGAATTGTCAAAAGAGTGAAAATTGATTTTTCGACACATTAGCCCGGTTTTCATAGACCAGGTCACATATATAAAAATGAATGTTTGTTTGTCCCGTGTACATTCTTGTACCGCTGGACAGATCGTGCTAAAATGTTCCGGGTGTATTCGTGTTGTCCAAAAGAAGGTTTTAAGGTATGGCTGAATTTCCTATCCCATCTCTTTCAAGAAATAATATGGGGTTTTAAGTAGTTGCGACCAGCTGTGCAAAAATGCAAACAGGACGAATAAAAAAAATATAATTTTTTATAAAATTTGAAATAAAACGATTACTATGGTAAATAATAAACTCTAGATGACATTTTATTAATGTCTGGCGTAAGTAAATACACCGCGTTCTGTTACTTCACTTTTTCCATTACTAAAATCATCAAACCTCCATGACATATGATCTAAACATACAACAGGTGCTCCTAGCACATAGCTGCTGTACTCATTGCAGAGAGTTAAAAAAAGGGTAGCGTTTTCTATTATTTTTTACAGAGAAATAAAAAAACCTGCAACGGAATTTTTAATATTTACTATCACTGGGAATGTTATTTATGCTCAAATTTGAAATTTTTACTCGACTATTGTAGTTTGCTGTTGTGATAATAAATTAATTTTAATAAAATGCTCAAGACGGAGAGGTCGAAAGGTATGAGTGAAGAAGGTGTTTTTTTTTAGATGTGTAATTATGGGAGATCACCGTGTGAATAAATAAGCCGTTTCAAAATTATGGCTGTGTGTGCTGTTTAGTTGAGCAAAACTACTTTTTGTTAGATCACGACAGACAAGTTATAGAAAGATCGATAATCTTGTGAAACATGAAGACCATTTTTTTTTTGAACGGTGATAAACATGTTTCCCAAAAAAAGAAAGAATCTTTACGCCCTCGTGACAATGATGAAATTCAAGCAATTGTGCGGAATACGGTTGGGAATTGTTACCAAATCCACCCTATTCGCCGAATATGGCTCCTTGTCATTATGACCTGTTCTGCAAGCAAAAGAAGCCGATGCGGGGAATCCATTTTCCGGATATCCGACGCATTCGTAAACTAAACTTCAAAGGCCTCCTGGACGGCATCCAGAACCTCCCCCGACGCTGGGAACATATCATTGAGCAGGAGAAGGGTGATTATATTGAAAGATTGTAATATTTATATGACTTTATCAAATCAATTTTTTTTTTATATACGTGTGTGCATTACTTTTGAAATTCCTTACGTATATATGTATATATATATATATATATATATATATATATATATGGAGATGATAACGACTTGATTTCGAATATTGATATTTAAAATAACATATTATGATTTTCCAACAATAAAAATCAATAAGAAGAAAAGTGAAAATGCTTATATATGGAGATGATAACGACTTGATTTCGAATATTGATATTTAAAATAACATATTATGATTTTCCAACAATAAAAATCAATAAGAAGAAAAGTGAAAATGCTTATACTTGTCGATGTTCTCCAGTATTATGGCCTGCTCGCTTACAGTCAAGCTCGTCTATTCATATTTTTTTTCATTATATGTTTTGTCTTCCGTTGTTATAATTTCCAGACTTTTTAGTAATCTTGTATAATCCGCATCTAATAACGCAAGTTCTAGAAATTGCTGATAAAACTTGCTCTACTAATTAAAGTTGATAATGAAATCAATTGCTGGGAATTATTAAATACCTAAAACACGTTATTAAAATTTTAAATATTTATCACCTACTTACAGTATGCTTATTCTATGTATACTTCGTGACTATTCTCTGCTTTTTTCTCTTTCCGTGTTGATTTTTTTAAGTGCTCTGCATTAATTTTTCTTCTTCAAATTATTGAACATTTTCATCCTTTCGTTTTCTTTTTCTTTACTTTTTTAAATTACTTTTTTAAATTACTTTTTTATACTTCAATTCTTTCCGAAAAATATTTTCATTAGAATGCTACTGCTGAATATATATCATATATCCCCGGGTCTTCTTTCACTTTTTCATTCAATTACTCGATCTTATTTACTGCTCTTCATCCGGTTTTCACCCCATCCGCCTCCAAAGACTTGTTGTTGTAGATGCATCTAAATTCTTACACTTTTTTGTCGTTAAGAAAAAGCATTCTAAACGAATCATCTTGTTATTCTTGTGCAATATTAGAAAACAAAAGAAAAAAGTTCACATATTGAAGAATAGATAAAAAAGAAGGAGAGAATATTTCTTTGCCGCGGTGATTCACAAAAAATGTGTTATTTTTGTAATTATTTCAATATCGCGTGTAAATGTTATTTTTTCACATCGTGCCGGTGTATATATATGTAAAGAATGTGTTATTTTTCAGCTCTAAGATAAGGCTGATAACTTTTTGGAAATCAATAGCATTGTCAAAACAAATATGTGCCAAGGGAAATGTACTGCTAACCGGTGCAAGCGGATTTCTTGGATCATTCATTCTACGAGAGTTATTGTTATCTACCGAAATGACCGTGTACTGTTTAGTTCGTCGTACTAATGAAGAAAGCGCTGAAAAACGACTGTTGAATCTTCTTAATTCTTTCCACGTACCCCCGCAGACAATTAGCGAACGAGTGGTCCTCATCGAAGGTAATCAATCGCGTCGTTTAAATGATTGAGATTCGTGAGCAGTTAAATTTATCAATCATGTTTTATCGTTCTATTTATTATTGAATACGAATGTCCGCTAGGTGATAGGTAGTTTTTAATTTCGTGGAGTTAAATTTATATATATATATATTGAAACTCAAAATTGTAAAACAAAGCATAATTTTATTTATAGTAATTTACTGATTAATTGCAAATAAAATTTACCATCTCTTTAAAAAATATTGCCAAAGCAGTAGTTCATAAAATGGCCTTTTAACGCGTAACTTGTATTTTATTTTAGCAACTTTAATTTTTTTTCTAATTTCATTACAAAATTAATTTCTAATTGGAAACTATTTATTACTAAAACAGTTACAAAATGGTATAATTTTACATTTCAGCAGTAAACCGAAGTAAAACGGTAGTTACATAATTCGTGAAGGATACGTTCTAAAAGCCTCCTTTCCTATAGAGGTTATATTTATATAGAGATAAAGATGGAGACGGTAAAAAAAAAATAATTTTCTTTTTAACCAATTTATAAAAATTCATAAATTAGTTTTTTTAATATTAAATTACGCCGAATTTTCTTATAATGTAAATGACAAGTTAACTAAAAATTTGAATAAAAATAAATTTAAGACAATCATATTTCTCATTTGAGAAACAATAGGCTATTATTTTTTTATACCGGCGCTGTTACAAAAACCTTCCGCTCCGATCTACATATTATATATTTAAAATGAAGTTGATGTTCTGAAATTACGTGCGACCTTCTAGTCACCTCGAATTTGTACTTTACAGACAACATCGCGTTTACGACAGTTAGAGACATCAAAAGGAATTATAAATTTACAAATTTAGCAGAGATGTAAAAAATGCGCGATAATTCCGATTGTAAAAGATAGAAGTTACTTTCGCTATACTCAAAATAAAGTCTGCGTTTTTCACGATGAAACATATTTATCGAACAGGTTATCGGTAAATTACAGTTATTCTATGTTAATTTCTACAGGCGACGTGTCTTTGAAAAAGTTTGGTTTAATTGAAGCGGAATATACTACCCTCTGTTCGGACATTCATTTTGTTATACACGCGGCTTCGTACGTTAATCTAGTTCTACCGTACAATGCTGTTTACCGTTCTAATGTGTTGGGTACGAAAAATGTTTTGTCCTTCTGTCTACAGGATCGATTAAAACTTTTACATTACATTAGGTATATATATATATGTATATATTCGCATATCAAAAGTATGCTTTTATTTAATTTTTACCTATACAAAATAACATGGTCTTTTGTTTCAAACATTTTTTTTTTCGACTTTTTTCGTCGTTTTTTAACTTCTCTACTTCTGACGACGACACCTTTGTTTTATTTTTTTTTTATTTTTCTCGTTCCCTTTACAAAATGCGCATTATTAATAAATCTACGCACAAAATAAATTTTTTAAATATTTTACGAAGCTTTTACATTTAAATTCGGATCTAATTGATTCGATTACATTAACAACATCGCTGATCCGTAAATTATGTTGTCATGGAAAATCATTTATGCCCGCACAACATGTTTTGATATATAATTACAAGAGAATTTACCGTGAAACTAATAGAAATAATTATTTTTATATTTCAAATGGCTAATTTTGTTGCATGTGACAAAAATTATAAAAATTAGTCGTATTATTTATTACGTTATATTGCGGAATTTATCTGGAAATGGTATATTGTGAAAGAGTCTACGTTCTGGGCCGCATGTTATATTCAAAAAATAGTACAGTTTAGAAGAATCATTAAAAAACTGCCAAACTCGATTAATTTTTGATTCGTGCGTATACAGTATAGCTTAATATTAATTCTAAATCTTCAACGTTACTCGTTAAAAATTATTGTGTTACTCCGGGATATTCAATGGAATTAATCAGATTAATCATCGGCATACTATGTATAGTTCAATTTCAGTCAATAATGCGCGGCTTCTTTAAAATTCATCTTTTAAAGATTTGTAACAGCAAAGAAAGAGCAGAGCTCTTTGTTCCCGGCACCTCGTAAATCGAAAACATGGGACAATAATAATAAAAATACTTTTACTCTACCGCTACATATTAATCATTCTGTTTATATTACATTAAAATTTTGTCGCGAAAAAATAATATACCGATTGCGATTTGTGGTTTAAGATTTCGTTAATTCACAAAAATAGTAAGATGTAACAATATTACTGATGAAAAAGAATGCGTAATAATACAACATGTTATTCACTATAATTAATTGATAAAGATCTGAATGTTAACGTATTTGTGGATTTTTTTAAAATTATATTAAAATTATTTTTGTTTGTATTATTGAACTAGTATTTTAATTTTATCTATAAATACATATATCCGTTTTTTTTTGTTTTTTTTTTTTAATAGTTATTTCAGCTCTTCTTCTCCACCCCCCTTCCTTTTCTTTGAGCTTCCTTTTGTTTTCCCAAACTAAGAATATCTTCGAACAGAATATTAATGTGCATTTAGTTGTAAAATTAGTAAACGTTCAATGTGCGACTTGTTAAAGATAAGATAGAATCTAAAAAACAAGAGAAAAACGTAAAGAACGGAATTCTGTCGTTAATTTTACTCTTTTCCTTTTTGGCGAAACGTCTCAGTGTACACTGATTTGAACTGTGCCAGTAAGTTGATTGCATACGAGTTGATTCACTGATATTCGCATTACCCAGGAGTCATCGCGAAAAGGTTGGCTAACACGTCTCCCACCACTATTTTACATTACTTATTAAAATTGAACAGATTGCCATCATATCATAATTAGTGTTGCCCTTTCTCAGTTTGTTTTATATCGAATAGTTATCATTATACTCAAAGAAATTAAAAAATAAATAGAATTTTAAGAAAGAAAACTAATTTACATACATACATACATATATACATATATATATATATATATATAAGCGTATATTAAAAAAAAAAAAAAAGAGAGAAAAAGGAAATAGCAGCAAGGAGGAACAAAAAGCCAATCTTGTTTTAATTTAGATCTTTATTAACGTAATAGTGGCCAAATGGTTAGTCGCCAGGCCAAACAAAAAATAAATATATATATATATATATGTATGCACGTAGATGTATATACGTATGTGTACGTGCATATATGTAAGTATATTTTTTGATTGCTCTATTTTTACAGTCAATTTTTGATCTGTTAGCTTCTCCTATCGAGAAAATGTATCACCAATTAGAGTTTAACGTGAATAATTTTTATACATGTTATCTGCCATTTCGACTGTATGAACATCTTGAAATTGTCCACATTAAATCTCCGCGAAAACATACCATTTCAGTTGCCACTGTCAAAAATCCGCGAACGTTTAAATTGTTTGACGGACATCTTTGCTAGCAAACAATGTGGGAATCAACTCATGTGAGCAATCAATTTACTCGTTTTTGTAGCGGAAACATTTAGCAAGAAATTCGTTAAAACATTCCGGCTTGAAGTACGTTTTTCTGATTTTACTTTTCCAAATGGGAAATTAAATAATGTGACAAACAGTGGTATTGCGCTGAAAATAATCAAAAATCGTTGCACCCGCGCAATCGTATGTCTCAAAGTGATTACAGATTTACACTGGAAAAAGCAATAAATCACATCATTATTATTACTAGATGAATTTATGATTGGTCTGTGTACAAAGCTATTGGACGCGCGGACATACAATATTACCACTAAATTTTACGATTTAATCGTATCTTAAAAATTTGTAGTATTAGAAAAATTACGAAATCTTTTAAAACTTAAACTAAGATACTGATTTTTTTGTTTGTTTTTTTTTTTTTTTTTTGGTAATTTTTTATTTTTAGTACTAGTGAAGTGTTTCCAATGAACGCCGGTGTTTGTCCAGAAGAATACACTGAACTGGATAATGGGGAAAAATTAAAAAACGGTTACGGTCAAAGTAAATGGATTTCGGAACAGTTGATCAGGCGCGCTCAAATCGCTGGTTGCCCTACAATAATTACGAGGTTTCGAAACATTCCGAACTACTTACGTTTTGATTTTATCAAACAATTTAAAATTTAACATATTGTCTGCCGTTTTTTTGTATGATCACAAAGTTAAGAGAAAAATAAACTTAAAAAAATGTACCAGTTATATTTTTAGTAACAATTCCCATTTTCATTTATGAGAGTATATAAATATTTTTGCTTATATTTCAATAACAAGTCTTCTAGCTTAATTTTCGAAAATTTGTACACCTTCCTACAGAAAGTTCTCCTTTTCGTAATTCATAAGATCGTGACGATACATAAAAACTAAATATTCCCTTGATGTGAGATCGCAAAATCATACTAAAATGAAAATTCTACGGACAAACGTACCAACCAAAAAGAGCGGATGAACGGCAAAGAACGGACGCTCATTATCGCTAACAGCATCGCTAACAACGTTGCAATTTTGTATCGCTCACGGAAGTAGAATAAGCAAGAAAAAGAAATTTGGTATAGTCAAAATAGGTTGTCAATCTTACCAGAAATTCGTGGAAAAAATAACAATGCTCCGATAATAACGTAGGTACCCAAATGAGAAGTCCAATAAAGAAGCATTGATATCAGAAATTCCTAAAACACTGTTAACAATGCATAAATTAAAAGGATGCAAATTCCGTCATTATCATCATTTCGTAAGACGCCCTCATACTCGCAGAAATGAAAATTCATTTTCACTTTCCTTCTCTTCTCCTTATTCTGTTAACCCTAATTTAGCGTAAACGGTATGCACATGTTGTGCGAGTGAGAATGAACGACCAGCATAATGACGGAGAAACTAAAAGAAAAAGGAAAATAAACTAATGTCGAAATTTTATTACGCGCGTAGACACATACACACACACACGCATTTACGTTTTAACTTTTTTGTAAATATAATTTGTCTCAACGTGTAACACCGATTTTTTTTTACTTGTTACATTCTATTTCTTATAATTATTTTTGTTATGTTAGTCTTAAAAATAATTCATTAATTTCTAGATGTGGAAATTTAGGCGGCCCTTTAAATTTCGAAGGTTGGAAATGGAACGAAAATGATCTCATATTTTATATTATTAAAAGTGTGATAAATACTCGAGTTGCGCCGAACATTACTGCCTTGGTTAGTCATCGTAAATTCTGCAATGTGTAATTTTATTTCCTTTTAATAACGTTAGTTACTATTAGCCGAGAGAATTTTTGACTATTATTGGTTTGCAACTCTAAATGTGCACAGAAAAAAAAAAAAAAATCAAGAAAAGAGGTTGTAAATTTTGGTTTTTTACAAGCAAATTAAAAAAAAAAAAAAAAAAAAATATAATAAAACTTTACATCTGCAACTCTATGTTATAAATTTATAGTAAACAATTTATTCCTTTTTTCTTGAATTAATATATTTCTTTACAGATCGAATTGACGCCGGTTGATTACGCCAGCAAATTAATCGTGAAACTGACGCAAAATATTTCTTCATCTTGCGGTGGAATTTTCCATATCATAAATAACGGAAAATTAATGAATTATAAGTAAGACAAAGGAATTTTTAAATTAAACTCTGTGTTGTTTTAAAAAATAGACAGCTTTCTTCTTTGTAAGCATCCGTTTTATAATTTTAACTTAATGTGATTTTTAATTTTAATTAATATTGTGCTTGAAGTGAATTGTGGTGTACATTAAACGAAATGGGTGTACCGATACGCACCGTGTCCTATTCAGAATGGAAAGAAACCATTAAATCGATTGCGATCCAGCATGCGTCACTTAGAAAAATGCTTCCACTTTTTAATTTCTTATTGAAGTAAGAATAGAAATTTATGTAATTTTTCATTTCGAAATTCAATACACGCCTTATTCCGTTTGTAATTTTCTTTAACTAGGACGAATTCTAATCATCCTAAACTTGTTGCTGTAGTTTTCCTTATATTATACAAACACTTCAATTGTTTTTCGTTCCTTTTTTTTTCTGACCTTTTTGTGTATACACACACACACACACTCACATACAATTGTATATATGTACTTGTATATACATATATATGTATTTTTTTAAATGATACTTTTATTAATAATTATGGATCATATAATTATCGTTAAATATTCACTCTGTACGCTTATCAAACTACCGTAGGCAGATCAGTTTATTTATATTTTGCCTTTAACGAGAGACACATTATTAAAATTTCTGGATTATCAAAGTTTGGTGAACTTTAAAAACAAAAAAAAAAATTATCATTTGGACATAAATCTATATAATAAAAATGAATTCGAAAAAACGTTGCTGATCGCATCACGCTAGAACGGCTTGACCGATTTGGCCGATTTTGTTTTTGTTGCGTTTGTAATTGCCAGGAGAAGGTTTGTGTGGGGAAAAAAGTTAGAAAAGTTACACGTTAAATGGCTAAATTCGCGAAAATAAAACATTAAAACATTGCGCCAAATGATTGATTAGAATAATAATATATAAAAATCAATGAATAGCTGGCCACGTTTGAATTATAATGTATAATTCGATATTAAACAGTTGGGAAAATAAATAAAAATATTTTAGTGAAAGCGCATGTAAATACAATCGTAATTTTAGAATGCAGGATAATACTATGCTTTTTGTGTTCTTAGAAAGCCACTAATAGCTTTTCACATATTCATAAAACGACCATTAATAAATTTTTTGAATATTAGACAACACAACGTGAGTCGTGTCAGCTAGTTTGAAATAAAAATTATTTTGTTTTCTTTTCATTTCAATCAAGTTAATTGTTGATGATTCGCGATCTTGCTCAATAAAAAAATAAGTTTCTAGTTTCACTTGAAACCTCTTTATAATAATTTAGAAGAAAAAAACTTTCTTTTGACGTGAAATTTTCTTAAACGTTGGAAAAAAGAAAACAGAGATTCAAAGAAAATCGTGTAATGAAGAAAACTACTAGCGTAAAGTTATGCGAAGTCAGAATTTTACATAAAATATAAATATAATTGGATCAAAAAAAAAAAAAAAAAAAAGGTACTTATAAATTAAAGTGCAAAAAATTATTTTAAATTCATCTCGAAAATTGAAACACCTGTCAAAGTTGAAAAAAATTTGTAAATATATGTGGGATAAAATTATACGAACAGCAAATAAACAATATTATTGATTTTCGAATGCCAAATAAGCAAGAAATTTCCAGAACTTATAGAATCATGTGGAATATAGTCCTCAAAGGTAGCCCATATTTTAAAATTTTAGAAACATTTTAATAAAATTTTGCATTTAACAAAGTGTTTCATATCAACCATTTGAGTCGTTCCTAATTTATGTTTTTCCAAAAGATTTATAATTAAATTGTCTGTTCTACCTTAATAATAGTTTTATATAATTTTATAATGTTTATCGTTAATCGATTTTTCATCTTTTCTTTCCAAATAATGGAACATATATATATATATATGTGTGTATGTGTGTGTTATAAAAAATTTGCCGATGAAAACTCTTAAAATGTATTCATTAAATAATTATATTATTGGTTACGTATAATTTCTTCAAATTTTTTACATTATTTTTTAAATGCACATTGTTTAAAAAAAATAATGTCACATGGTAAATATTAAGATTTTCAAAATCGGTGTCAATTCGGACTGTTTAAATACATTTATCGTGACTTCGTATGTTTTTAATATAATAAATATAACGAAATGTACTATCATTATTATTATTATTATTATTGTTGTTGTTGTTAGGGACGAAAATTACCTTCTATGCAATAACTATTATGACCAGAACCGTCTGAAACAGTTTTTGGATGATTTCGAGATATCTCCTTATCCGGTTATAAACAAATGCTTATTAAAGCGGTATTTGATTCAGCTAAGAAAACACGGTTATTTAGATAATGTAAATATTTTCGAAAAAAGTAAGTTTTATTTTAAATATGACATTTATAAGTAATTACACGCTCTGAGTGTTATTTAAGATACAACGTCTTTCTTCAGTTTTTTGTTTATTCTTTATATTAAGCGCGCGAGAATGCATTAATTTACACGATTTATGACCACGTGCATCAATTGTTTCATCGTTTCTTTTCAAATCACTGGCAAAGCAATTTTATTTATTTTTCTATTATCCGCCTCTTTCCAATTTACCACTGATACCTAGAGTAGAAAGAATAAGCCTGTCTTACGGGCTAGAACTCTAAATAAAACGAAATGAAATTATAGTCAGTGGTCGAGGTGATAATAACCGAGTATAACGAAATACAGCGGCAAAATGTAATAAAAAATAAGTATATCTAGGTACCTGCAGAACAAATGATGGCCGCATAATACACAGATATGTCGCAGACTTTAATTGATACGTACAGCTCTATGGGAAAATCGAAAAAGATCCGGTGTGATATAAATATAACGGAAAACTAAATAAATATTATGGTATTTCCTATCATCTCTTATTTTATATGTGACGGAAATCCGAACAACCACATAGAAGAATTGTCGGAAAACAGAAACTTTTGAAATGTATGCATAGCACACAGAATGCTGTGAGTTTTCTACCAGTGTGTACTACTGATGCAAGACGCGAGATAAAACCTAAAGAAAGTCTACTACATATAAATTTCTTCGGACGCATCATGCGGGCTAATAAAATGGAAAAAGTAATTGTTCAGGGTAAAGATGCGGTAGCAGAAAACATGATGGTCCCCTAAAACCGGCTGGATTATATTAAATTATCAACTAGGTTATTAACTGTGCGCGATATTGTACGAGTGTCAGAAAACAGAAACGCGTAGAAAATTACGAAATGCATTATCTAAATGAAAAATAGCTTTCGCGGTTATTAAAGTTATCCATATGTATACATTTTCGGTAGCAACTAGTTCAGAACTATTCATATTCTAGTAACGTTTCGAAACTGATTATACTGTTCATCGTCATAACAATAAACCAATTTTAAAACCGAAAGCTGAGCAGGCTATTGAGGAAATGAAAAATGGTAAATCACCGTAGCCCGATAGTATATGAGTGCTGAAATCATCGAACAGATTGATGAAGAAAATATAGAAACGAGTTGCGTTTTCGAAATATTTTCGAAAATAATGCGTGAAAGAATTTACAATAAATGCAACGAAGAAATTTCTAACAGCCAGAGTTAGGTTTTCAGAATGAGCTAGGTACTAAAAACATACACACTGTTCGAGCTTGATGTACAGGGTGTCAGGCACGTATAGAACAAAATAAATCTCTTTTTGGCGCGCTTCCTTGACTACCGAAAAACATTTGATATTCGGTAAGACATTTAGGAACTAATAAACGGTCTGATAACAGCCGGATTAGATTACGAAGACGTTAAAATAATTACATTACATCGGAATCAGTAAGCAACAGTATCGATTACCAACGGAATACAGAATATACGAGCGTAGATAAAGGAACACAACGGGCGGTGACATATAACGCTTTTCAATCTATAGAAAACAGTCTAAGAAAAACTTTAGACAAAGCCAAAGAAAGAATCAAAAAATGGCACCTTAATAAACAATCTGAAATATGCGAATGATCAATAGCATCAGACTGTAAGCAAGAATTGCAACGTCTATCAGATAAAATGAGAGTCATGGATAAAAATATGTAAAGGTATGCGCTTTTAAATATAACAGAAAACGTGGATCTGAAAATTAAGGCTAGAATCAGGCGAATGAGGGCAATATTTTATACGATCCCTTGAAAGCTGCAGTCTGAATCTGCGGTACAGAATGGTGAAATGTTATACATACTTGGCGCTTTTCTATATTGAGCGGAGATATGAGCACTAAAGAAGTCAATGTGACAAATCTAGCTACAAGAAGCTTTTAAAATGTGAACTTTTAAGAAGTAACACAGATCGATCAGATAGCTAACAATGAGGCCTAATGTAAGCAACAATAAGTGAGCGAGTGTGGTAAAGCGAGAACAGTATCCGAGAAATTACTTTAAAAATATGTTGCGGAACGATTTGCAATTTTATAACCGAAGCCAATAGGTTCAAAATAACGACAAATTAATGTCGCATTACGCGCGCATCACGGTAAACACAATTTTACGACATATTTAAAATCAAAGTAATGCTCGCGCTTTCGCCAACGTTTCATAGTTAATTTATAATTTCGCAGAATTACAATAAAATTAATTTTTTTTTTTTAAATTTTAAAAAGCACTTATTTATGATAATGTAGAAAATGAATCGATAATAAGCAGAAATCACTTGCACGGAAAAGTGATACTAGTGATCGGTGCATCATCTGGAATTGGTTACTCCATAGCCACTGAACTGGCGGCAGATGGCGCTGCTCTTGTGATTGCTGCAGCTCGATCAATTGACAAATTGAACGCCTTAAAAGAAAAACTAATTCGCTGTCATAATAAAACTAATCTAGTTCCACTGAAACTAGACATCACCGACGCTTATCAAGTTAGTCCTTTATAATAATTTGTAATAATTTATAATAATTCATAATTATTTATAATAATTTATAATAATTCATAATTATTTATAATAATTCATAATGATTTTAACGCGCGCGCGGTGGAATTAATAAAAATCATTTAAAATTCTGCTTCAACTAGAAAGCTTTCAATAACGTGTAACGAGAGATGCCATTCAGGACCTGGTCTTGAATGTCAGTGGAGAAGGAGTTATTTTTCTTTTGTTTACAATTCTTGATTTTCCCTCATTCGCTTTTATTCCGTAGAATAATTTTGCATTCCGAATGAAATTAACTAATATATTCATAGGCATCTTTGGCGGTAGTAATTAAATTCGTCAGTTCGAATATCGTGCAAAAACGAAATTTTTATTTCATTACGTTGCCATCCGTAGTTTATACCAAGTATGTAACGCTACGTAATATTAATTGTCCCAGCGTACGGAATACGTGAAACAATATTATAAAAGAATATAATGTTAAATACTTTTTAATATCGTAACTGCCTTTTGTAGATTAGCGGTTCACAGTAAAATTGTGTAATTAACGTAATGCGTTTTTGATAAACCATTTTTCCGTAGCTTTGATAAATAAACACTGTCTAAGTAGAAGAAAATCGATCGAAATGTCGAAATGTCATAAGTAGAAGGTGCGATAACTTTCCATGCAATTCGTATTAATGGAAGTAAAATAAAAGTATTAGGTTGAGGAAAAAGTATCGGTTTTTTTTGGTACAAATTAAAACCAATTTTTTTCACATTAAGAAACAATTTTATTAAACCAAGTTTTGCCCACTTTTTTCGACCATCTTGTGTCATTTTCCCGCTAGATCGATTAATCTCTTGTTGATGAATTTCAGGAGTTTATCTTTGAAAAACTGACGTAATTGTTCTTCACACAGTCTTCTTTTGAGTTCAGTTTTACTCTAGCAAGAGGATGTTGCAGAGATCAAACAAATGATAATCTGACGGTGTAGTATCAGGGCTATACAGTGGATGCATCAAAACTTCTTCGCCAAGGTCTTTTCATTTTTGCCAGGTGACCAAAGCGTTGACATGCTGAAAAATAGCACCTATCCTGTTGGTCAGTTTCGGCCCTTTTTTATCAATTTCTTGCTTCCGTCGCATGAACGGTAGAGATTGGAATTAATCGTCTGGCTAAGGGGTAGTAATAGATAATACCTTCGTAATCCCACCAAATATGCAGCAAAAAAACTTTCCATGCAGTCTTCCCTTTATCATAGGAAAACTGTAAAATGCGGCGAATTTTTTCAAAATTTCACTCATTTTTGCTTCATAATAACTTTTAAGACGATATATCAATCACAACAAAACTTTCATCGATAATCAGCTGATTTTCCAGCTCTCAACGGGGAAAAAAAACAAACAACCCTATATTAAACTAACTGCTTCAGAATCATAACACTAACAAAGAAGGTCCGATATTTTTTCCTTAAATATTTTAGAAAGTTATCGATATCGTCTATGGGATAGTTCAATTATTACGCTCTTCTATTGTAGATATTCTGTAAACTATTTATTGCTCCAATTCGCGATAAAATTTGTTAGCGTGAATGCGATATTTTTCGCGCAATACCGGCAGTTACCACTTCGACAAGGGGGTCAGGTCAATTATTGTGACTTTGTAAACTAACGAAACTGATAATAAAAGTTGGTGTGTATCTGAGAATCATTTTCACATTCGATTGCACCTAACATTCTATTAATTTTCTTTAAATGTACTCCTTTTGTATTGTACGGTTTCATATAAAAGTAACTTTACGATAAAAATAACTTACATATAAAGTTCTTTTTAGAGATTAGAACCTAAAAGAGAGTAAATCGTTTATTTCAACGTTAATGCTTTACTTAAAAAATTCATATTTTATAAATATAAAATTTATAAACTCTGAATATGGGTCCGACAGAGCTGCGTTGTTTAATTTTAGATGTCGTTTTAAGTTATCGCATCTCGGAAACGCAAATTGTAAATCTCTTACTTTTTCATTATTTAGGGAAAAAAATAAAAAATACGCACTAACAAATAAAGAATAATTAAGTTCGTTTAAAAGATTATATAACATCAATAACATTCGGGAAAAAAATGTGAAGTTCAAAAAACTGAATCACTACCATTTCAAGATTTTTCAAATTTTTGCTATGTATGCTTGATACTTTTTGCGTAAATCGTAGGACATTCTATTCAGCACTACGCACACTAAAGAAAACGCGGTATGTTGACTATTTTTTAAAACCGGACTAAATCGGTCAAATCGCGCAAATTCTAGTTAATCCATCGTACGTTTTTTTGATTATTTCTCTCTCTCAAGTGCCGTACGCTACATAGCGCGTTGGCGCAACCTATTCGTACATTTAGCTGTACCGATATTATAGGTTGTGTACCAGGCAATTGTAATATGCAACGCAGGTGTATACACGCAAGACTACATTCGGAACTGATAGTAATCGTTTGATTTATCGCGCTACAAGTGCAGTCCGTCCGGTGTGGGTCTGCTGTGTACTGACCTAGCGCGCATATGATGTTGTACGTGGTGGTTTGCCATTGCCTTCCACGTGGCTATTAGCGATTATTTATTTATTTAATTCTTGTAATAAGTTCGTCGTCGCTCGGGATCGAACCCGTGACCGCCATATCGGAAGTCAAGCGCTCTAGCAACTAGGCTATCGCGACGAGTACAATCAAAATTCAACTTTTATGAAGGTAATGAAAGTTTCTGAGTTTGAAAAATAATGCTTCTTTTTCATTTTACATTATTAATGGGGCTTTTAAGCCGTAAATAAACATGTTAAAAATACAAATCTTTTTTTTTTTAAATCAATTTTTCCACTTCTTTTAATTTTTACGTTTATATATTGATGGAATTAATTAAAAATCATCATTAAAAACAATCTAATCTTGCTGACAAACGATGACTAGCTTTCTTGTTTGTCCTTTTGTGCTCGAAAACTTAATCTTTTAATCTAAGCTCTTCTGTAATGATCGCTGTAAGTAAACCACTTAATCTAATCTTTGTACATTATTTCCTTACTCGTAATATTAATTTTTTTTTTTACTTTTTTTTAATTAACAGGAATTGCATTAAGTCTGTACGTGTCTGTATATATAATATAAATTTGCGTTTTGATTATTTGAAAGCCTATGTTAAACACCGAACCAGTCACTGACAACGATTAAACAAAAGTGTTGAATATTTATTGATTATAAGAAGTTACTGAAACTCGCGGCAGAAATTACCCCTAGGTACGCGCATACAACATTGTGTAGAATGAGAGGTCACTTAAAAATACAAGATAGTTCTTGCCAAGGAGCAGAAGAAATAGATGAAAATACAGTTATTAATGATCAAAACCCTAATACTGATTTAATGCTACCTTCTGAAATCGCATGTAATGTAAATTTTGAACTAAAGAATTTTAGTGGATCATTAAGAAATACTAAATTAACATCACAATGCCCGTTCGCAGAAGTTGAATTTGAAAATAAACCGAAAATTATAAAAAAATCGTTACTTTGCTGACTTTGGGATCAAGGAAACACAAAAGTTAGTACCGATCGTTTACGAAGGCTTTTTTACAAAAACGGACAAACGAATTAATCTAAAAAAAAGTGGATAATAAGGAAAAAGTATAGCGCGTTATAACATTTTCAAGTTATTCTAGTTCTGATGGGGAACCAGTTTTAAATCAAATAGTGAACTCGAAGATTACAAGCAATTTGATTAATTTGATTTTATTCCTCCGAATTATTATGCTTTTTACTACGATGAGAATCATTCTATCGGAAGAGTAATAAATGTCAATAATAATAAATTTATAATTAAATTTCTAAATTTGGCCTAAAAGGGACGATATGCTGAAATTTGAGTATTTGTTATGGTTTAATTAATCTAATAGGTGATGGACCATTTAAAATACAAAAACATGATCTCATTAACATAAACCAAAAATACAAAATCATGAAACAACAATATTCATTCTTTTTATAATATTAATAATTTTAGAAATATTTTTTCATTTATATTTTTTTAAGGAATAATAGATAAAAAGAACTGTTATAACCAGTTTCTGAAATACAATTTTTTTCATTTAAACATATGTTGTGGAATATTATGTTGTTGTATACATTTAAAATTGTTTAATTATACTCATTTTGTTCATTATGTTTAAGAACTATCTCTCTCTCTTCCTCTATACATGTACATCAGGCCCGTGGGGGGGGGGGGGGGTATGAAAATTTTCTTCGCATACTTATTTTATAAATAACAATACATTTTTCACTAATATTCATACTACTAATAATTCACATAAATAAATTACCGTATAAACATTTTTTTTTTTTTTTTTTTTTGGGCGTCGACGTATAAACATTAATGAAAATTACATATGTTATTGATTATACTCGTAATAAAAAATTTTGCATAAAATATTAATGAAGTGCCTAAAAATATGAAGCATATTTTTTCTTTTTTCTTTTAAAAGTAAGAACATCCTACAAAATTATCAATATTTATTTTAAATTTTTGATTTTTTTCCCGATTTTTGTGTATTTATAATAACTATTTCAGTTCTCATGGGTGAGGGGATAACCCCCACCCCGTGAACACGGCGTTGATATATATATATATATATATATATATATATATATATATATATATATATATATATGCACATGTATTTAAAGCGTTTAAAAATTCTAATCTTATATTTTATTTTGTACTATAATTCTATTAACAACACAATTTTATATAATTTTATCAAAATTTTTATTCCATATGGTTATAACGTTAATTGCAAAAACAGATTTCATTTTATGTAACGTTAAAACAAAACATTAACAAATTCAAGGTCCTGCATCATTTTATCTAGAATTACTGTCATTTCAATGAAGCTATATGCTTTTTTTGATTCTACTCCTTAAGATTCAGCTATGTTAAGTAACTTTTACTACATGAAGAAATTAATTTCAATATTACAATGTTTCTAGGGAAATTTCAAGAAGGAATTTCTGTCATGATTAGCATTGGTTAAAACATTTTAAAAGTGCTCAAAAGTTATTTAACATTACTAGAATTATTGAAATTTTTTGGAATTGTTTGGAATTACCTGAAATTATCTGAAATTGGCTGGAATTTTGGCATTGCAGTGTACAGGTTTTCTCAACCGGTTTACCTCGTGGTGATTCTGTATTTTCCAAAAAACTATTTCCTATATTTTTCTCTCTTTTTTAGGGAATATTATTGATATGATAGTTGCTTGTTTGTTTTTTTTTGGTTTGGTTTTTCCTTTTAACCGTTTAGCCAGTTTATACGTTAAACGTGTGTCATTTAGTATTCAAATCTCAAAATTCAATATTTCATTTTTTAAAGGGTATTGATAAAGCTGTTTACATGCTTAATGGATTTGTAAGAATGGATACTGTATCTATCGGTAGCGTGTGATACTCCTGAGTTAATTTATTTATCAGTTCTTCTCGTATCGGGTACATAGCCATAGGAGATGATTATTCCTCATAGTCTTTATTACAGTATTGGCATTTATCCGATTCGATGATGTTCAGTTTCTTTAATTCTGGTATGTCCTGTTCTAAGCCGTATGATTTGCTTTATGTAATTGCTAGGTAGGTTCTCCTTGACTTGAAGGTACCACCATGGGGGTTACTGATCTGTTGCTCTTTTTGTATGTTGAAATAATATTTTCCGCAGTTTACGCATTCTGTTCAAACTTAATTTTTTGTTTATTTGTTGCTAGATTTTTAACAGTGTGTACGTAATCTGTCCAATGGTATTTGATTTGCTCACATTTCCGGTGACTTTCCTTGTTAATTTATCAACGAATTCATATTTCTTTTTAACAATGCCTTAGTGTCCATTTGAGTACTACGTGATTATTGTAATTTACTTTTGCAGATTCTATTTTTATCCTCACTACGATGTTATTGTCGGTTGTGTCATTTGTTATTTTCTATAATGCGCTCAATGAGTCGGTTAATATCAGAAAATTATGATTTATATTTTTAGTGTTTACGAATTTGTTGATTGTTTGATAAAGAGCGTATAATTCTGTCGTACATGACGAGTATGTCATCGGAATTTGAAATGTTCAATATTTATTTGTAGTTTTATTATAAATTACATAGGAGCAGAATCTTTTTTCTATATTTAATGATCCATCAATATAGATCTGTTCATAATTACGATATTTCTTTTCCACTATGTCTTGTAATATCTTTTCATTATATTCCTAATAGTTAAAACAAACTTTAAGTACTGTTTACAAAAGGTTACGGTAACGCTCGAAAATGTTCACTCCCCAAGCGAAGAACGCCGTATAAGTAACGTTAAGATACGTAGTATTTCCATCAGTGATGAGCAATAGTACTATTGCGATTTCAAATTCGTTTTTTTTATTCGAATTTCCATTTCCCTGCAGTAATTAAAATTGATCAATTTTAATGTTTTATAAAAAAATTTTTTTTTTTCCAAATTATGTTTCCCCATGGGGTAAATTAATAATATTTTAAGTTAATCACGTTTATTATGTCGCTAAACGCTCGAAAATGTTCACTTGCCAAGCGAAAAACGTCGTATTAAAATGTTTTCACATCAAAAATTATTTCACAACTTTTTACATCATTAAAATATAACATTTATATTTTATTTACACTGTTTGTTGCTTAGTTTTATAAAATTATAATGAGTTCGTTTCGTAGTTATTCGACTTTTTTTTATATAAGTTCATCGATAAATTTGATAAATATTTTAACAATTTTCAGCAATTAATCTTATCGGCGTCTCCGCATGTACCATTTATTTTTTTCTTCCCGTTTTTACCTTCCTTGTTTTATTCTAGGTGCAGTATGCAGTTGGGTATATAGAACATATTTATGGACCAATTAACGTTTTTGTGAATAGTGCAGGTGTTATGTCTTATTGTAAGATGGAAAATGCCGAATTAGATGATTGGCAAAACATGCTTGATGTAAATTGTAAAGGAATACTGAATTGTTTATCAGTTGTGCTGCCAGTAATGGTCAATCGGAGTGCTGGCCACATAGTAAACATCACATCAGATGCTGGAAGAAGGGTAAATATGGTTTACGTCACAGATAATAACGCATCTGAAAGCAACAAAAGTTACCTTAAGAAAATATTAATAATTAAATGTTTTGGTACTTTACTGTAGCTTAAATTAAGGTTAATCGTCAACGCATATTTTATTAACATGTCAGCCGGAATAATGCTTTTAAATATTTATAGCCATTTTCCGGATTAGCGGTGTATAGTGGAACAAAATTCTTCCTCGAAGCAATTTCTGGTAGTATAAGGCAAGAAGTTGCCAAACACGGTATAAAAGTAACCTGTATTCAGCCGGGTGATGTGCAAACTGGGCTGCATGATAAGTCTAAAGACAAAACGGTTTGTATGATATTATACAAATACCTTTACAATTAAATACGATGTTAAAAATTATTATCAAAAATACTTTACACGTAACAAAGAATAAGCCACATGTATATGTAATACAGTGGCGTAGCGTGGGGGGTGCCGAGGGGGCCATGGCCCCGGGCGGCATACGAAAAGGGGCGGCGGCGAGCACCGTGATTTTTTAATTCAAAAATCAAAAAAAAATCGATATATGCATATATATATATATATAAAAATGAAACGGCGTATGTTTATGGCCGCAAAACCTGAAAAGTAGTGGATGGATTGACTTGAAATTTTTACACAACATTACATTTCTATATATGTAAGAGTATAATAAAATAAACTTTAATAACAAACAATATAGATCAATAAATTAGATAAATACCTATTTAGAAACGTTTTCGGGCATAACCCATCATCAGCTAACACTAACTTAAAGGAGAGTATGTTTTAAGTTTCCTTTAAGTTAGTGTTAGCTGATGATGGGTTATGCCCGAAAACGTTTCTAAATAGGTATTTATCTAATTTATTGATCTATATTGTTTGTTATTAAAGTTTATTTTATTATACCATTTTAACAAACAGGATGTATTCACCTACATATGTAAGAGTGTTTGTATAATTTCTTTATCCCTAAATTTCTCCGGAAACGAAAAATTCTAAGCGTTTTAAGGGACGCGATGTATGATTTGTTTTCGGCATTATAGTGAAGAATTTCAGAAAAACGTATTGTGGCTGTATATGCAGGAGACTCTGTAATTGCATAAGCGTGTGTAAATTAAGTAAGCGGCGACAATTTACAATCAATGATGAGATGAGTGACGGAGAATATATATTGATGGGAGAGAGAGAAAGTGTGCAAAAACAGTTTCGTTGAAAGGAACCGATCATCATCGTTGAGCTGCTAGAAAAAAAAAAAATGTTTTTTATGACACTGTTCGTGATTTTGATGCGTAGAGTGCAGACAGGCAGGGTAATCGCCGCTCTGAATAACATTAAGATTTTTCTAGAAACATTGTCGGTATTCGGTTAGAGATAGTCGTGAGAGACATGATTTTATAAAGACCGGCAGTGCTTCGAGAAAATCGACGAGATGACGAGTGTAATAAACTGAAGTTAGATTTACGATACCACGTGTTTGATTACGAGATTTTATTTTACATACATACTTATTTCATCCAATATTATAGAATTTAACGGGTGTAAAGTACCGAAGTTTTTCTTGTGTAGATATTATAGAAATTGTTACTATTCATCTCTCACCGTTCTTCATTTTCCTTTCGTTCGCCTAATAGGTAAGTAATTAAGTTCAATTAAATTTATTTAAATCGATAAGTAAGTGCTTCCTTGTCAAATTTTATTTGTAAAGGTGATATTTCTGTACAAATGCACAAAAATAGTTGGTCAAATATTATACAAGTTGTAACTATTCATTTTCCGATATGTATAGTAGTTTTTATGTACAAAAATGAACAATAAATAACAATTTGTAACATTGTCAAACATGGCTTCTATGTGACGATGATCCCAACTCGACGCCATTTTAGAAACATTAACCTAATTCTATACAAATTGCATCTCTATCGCACAAGCTTATGCGTTAGAACTGGACCACAGCCGTCTAGCTTTACCAAGCTGCATTTACTGGTTTCGAGACGATTTAATTAGAATATTTTTGCAAAAACCATAAACAGGTGGGTTTTTATGTATTAGGAGTGAAAACTATTTGTTTTAGGTGCTTGCGCTTTAATCTTTTCTTTACGATGTGATAAAAGTTTTCTATTTTTGAACGTACTATGGCGACTAGGAATTATAAGATTGCTATTAAGTGAAATTAAAAGTATTTTTGTACACAAAAACGAAAACAAATGCTGTCATTTTAATGATTAAGTATTGCTTACGATTTTTTTTTTGCTCTACTTTTAATTTGCAGCACATTCTGAAGGCTTAGAATTATATTTTACGTATTTTGTTTACATTTCCAACGATGACGATGTAAAAATCGATAGTATTCTTATTGTTTTACATTCTGCTATAAACTGAAATCAAACATTTTTTAAGGTTATGCGATATTTTTGAGTCATGTTACATTTAACATATTCAAACCACAGACGGATTAAGGATTTACAGGGCGCGGGACTAATCTTGAATAAGGGGCCCCCTTCGAAAAAAAAATAGTAAAAAAAGCTCATTATCAAACATGTGCAATACATCGGCAGTAAAAGTTTGCCAGAAAATTGTTTTTTTTTTATATATATATAAACAATTTTTTTTTTTCTTTTGTAGCACATCTCTAACTAAATATGAAAAGGACAAAAGAAAGTGGAGCATATTATCGGAATAAGAAGAAAGAAAAGGAGGAGAATATCAAGAAGAATGAAGGAGCTATATTGAAGTTTGTGAAACTTTCGGAGACGCCAGAGTCTACGCCAGCTTCGCTAGAGTCTACGGCAGGACCTTCAAGTGTGAGTTCTTCAGAGATTAGTGTTGTTCGAATCCAAGAAGTAGCTCAAATAGAACAAATAGCCGATACTGACGACTTGCAACCTTTGATTGATAGTACGAATTTGTCAGATTCAAATAGTTCTGCTGTGATTGCTGAAATTCCGACACCCAAACAAAATATTGATTTCAGCGACATTTGGAAATGGCCTGAAAGTATAGATTCAAACATAAGGTTGCTATTGATACAGAGAGGTGGTCCTGAAATTGTTCAACACATGAATACAGAGTTCTCTGAAGAGCCAACAGTATCACCCACGGTTCAGTCAGACATGGACTCTACAACATCAAAAGTATTATCGACGAGACGGTTGACTAGAGATTGGTTTTACCGGATATTGCCAAACGGCGAAAAAGTTTTACGCTCTTGGATGGCATATTCTCCTTCGAAAGCTTCATTGTTTTGCTTCTGTTGTCGTTTATTTGAAAATGCCAATCCATCAAATGCGTCGAAATTTTACTCCACCGACGGATTTAATACTTGGTGGAAATTAAATCCCATGGTGGCTAATCATGAATTAAGTGCTCAACATAACGGAAAATTTTGCAAATGGAAGGAGTTGGAAAAGAGACTTCGAAAAGAACAAACAATTGATAAAAAGAAACAAGAAATATTGGCAAAGGAAACCAAAAAATGGCATGAAATTCTGATAAGAATGTTTGATATTATACAATTTCTGGCAAAACAAAATTTGGCGTTACGTGGCCACAGGGAAGATGACATAAGTACTAACAGAGGAAACTTTTTAGAATTGGTGCATCTTCTAGCAAAGTACGATCCTCAGAGAGCATTTAGTAAGGATAAAAATAGGCCAAAACATTTCTCTCGCTTATATGTCACCTCAAATTCAAAATGAGTTCATAGAAATTTTCGGAAAAAAAGTTCGCCAAGTAATTATAGCTCGTGTCCAAAAAGCTAAATATTATTCCGTGATCTTTGACAGAACCCCGGATATTTCCCACAAAGATCAAACAAGCCAAGTATTACGATATGTGATAATTGAAAACCAGAAGGTTAGAGTAGAGGAATCTTTTATAGATTTCATCGAAACGAAAACCAAAACTGCAGAAGGTATAAGTGACACGATAGTAAGCAAACTTAAGGCTGATGGGCTCGACATCATGAACTGTAGAGTGCAAGCTTACGATAATGCTACCACGATGGCTGGATGCCACACAGGTGTGCAACAGCGGATAAAGGATATCAATCCCAATGCCGAATTTGTTCCTTGCTCAAACCATGCACTAAACCTAGTTTGCCTACATGCAGCTTCAGAGGAGGTAAATTCGATGACTTTCTTTGGTACGCTAAGAACGCTGCTACGCTTTTTTTTTCTACGTCGACACATCGGTGGGAAGTTCTTCTTTCAGCCACAAGAAAAAGTTTGAAGAGGGTTCAGGACACACGTTGGAGCGCTAGAGGTGATTCTGTAAATTCCATTAGACATCATTACAAAGAAACTTTAACTGCACTGGAAAAACTGATGGAAATGAAAAAAAGCTTGAACACACGGACAGATGCAGGAAGCTTATTAGTCGCTATGCAATCATATTCGTTTTTATGTTACTTAGGCTTCTGGCAACCGGTACTGTGTGAAGTAAATGATGCTCAAAATAATTTTCAAACAGAGGGACTAAATATGCATCAATGTGCTCAGAAAATAAGTGCTTTACAGACTGCATTGGAAGAAAAGCGAGAGGAATACGTGGATGACGCTTTAAGATATTACCAAAAGTTTATGTGAAAAGCTTGAAATTTCTTTTGAACCCTCAAGACGAATCAGGAGGAAGCATATATTTGACGACGGAAGTAAAGGTGTTGAGATATTGTTCAAAGAGGCGAACAATGTTTTCTTCAATAGACGGAGTAATTGCTGAAATTCGAGAAAGACTCCAACAGCTGCAGAATCTAGCGCAAAAATATGATTTTTTAAGACCTGTAGTGAAATTGAGCGTGGACGAACTTAACTTACATCAAGCTCCTCCAGACATTAATAAAGAACAATTTCAACTTGAGCGCATACGTTTACGAGCTTTCGTAGCTACAACAGACCCAGATTGTAAAAAAGAGCCCATTAAGTCCGGCTCTCTAGGTTTATTAAAATATATTATCGAGTCCAAACTTGAAGATGGCTTACCAAACATTGTCATAATGCTGAGAATTTTTTTAACATCTGCCATCAGTAATGCCAGTTGCGAGAGAAGCTTCTCTAAACTAAAGTTAATCAAAAATTATCTCAGATCGACTATGTCCACGTTGAGGCTATCAAATTTAGCTATTCTGACATTGATATTGATAATTGTAAAAAAGATTTTGCTATGAAAAAAACACGCAAAATACATTTTTAATTAATAAAAAAATTTAAAGCTGCTTTATTTGACTTTTACTCATTTATGTGACTAATAATTAATATAGAGGGGGCGGCAAATTTCCGGTCGGCCCCAGGCGGCGAAAGCCTACGCTACGCCGCTGATGTAATATATATATATATATATATATATATATGTAATTAATTTTGTTAATTTACGTTTTAGACTTTGGATGAATGTGCTTACAAAATACCATTTTTAGAACCAGCTGACGTAGCCAATGCAGTATTATTTGCAATAAAACAGTCGCCAAATTGTGCTGTTAACGAAATATTGGTTGAACCTATTCTGGGTCCGATATAAACCCATTGTTCATGAACGTATTCGTTTAAGCATTTATCGCGAAATTATTTCTTACTGCCTTTTCTGTAAATGGTCAAATTCGATTCGACCTTGATTTCATGTTCATTTTTTTCTTGCTTTTATCCAATATCATTATTATCATCATCATCATCATCGATAGTTTTTCGATCCCTTACGGGATGAACCGGTCTCTTAATTTTGTATATTTTATTATTATTATTTATATACACGTAAATTTTTATAAATTTGATTGTCGCTGCTCATTTTCAGTCACATATTCTCACAATCCACACATGAATATACAAGCAAAGCTTAATTTCCGAAGCTCATTTTTTACGATAAACCAATTCTACATTTTATATAACTGGGAACGAAATTAAATTTAGTTTTCCGATTAAAAACGTTGCCGCGTTGAGCTGTTAAGGAATATTAATAATAATGCATTTAAAAATAAATACAAATAAAATCCTCCAAGTCTTTTAACAATACTATTGTAGAAAGCAACAATGAAATTACAAAGACACACAGTTTGATGTCGGTGATGGCAACTCAAAAATACATGAATTGATTAATTTTGTCAGAATGTATGCACGAAATATGCAAGCCTCGTATCCTAAAACTTCGTTGCTTTAATGGCGCATGATTTTAGTATTCAGAGAGTTTTTTAAAATGGAACAACAAGAAAATCGATTATACTTCAGGATCAGACGTGTACACGGTTTGTATATTCCTACACCAGTTATATGTTTGAACACAAAAAAATAGCTTACTATTACTTCATTCCTTCATAATGTATAAAATGGAAGAAAAATTGTATGTTTTTCAATGTAAAATAATTACAGCTTTACATATATAGTTCAAAAATACTGTTTATATTTTTCGGATTCTATTTATTTCATGCACGAATTATAATGTAACTATTTAAATAAATGCCGCAAATATACCACGCACACGCAATATATATATATATATATATATATATATATATTGCGTGTGTGTGTGTGTGTGTGTGTATGTTAATGACTACGTCATCCTTTTGCTGAAGGTAATGATAAAATCCTATTACTTTTTGCGTTATTTAAAACTTCTCTGTTGCTAAACCAGTTTTTTTTTTTTTTTTTTTGTGAAAAATGGCAGAGTAAATTGAAATCAACTTTTCTATAAGTATTATAGAATGGCTATTTTACGCTCCATTATTTTTATCTCCTCCAATCGTCTTTCTTCCCAGTTTCTGATCATATCCGACTCCATGAGTGCTCTTCAAGCCATCTCTTCTCCTCTTCCTAATCATTCCTGTGATTTTACTATTCTCCGCTTTCTGGGTGAAGGTCCTCGGTTGACGAGCCCAATTAAAAAAAAAAGTATTATAGAATTAGCATCTAAGAGTGTAAGGGGCGTCTCGTTAGCGAGGTAAGGCAGAGTTTATATATTACCTTAAAATCAAATTCTGAAAGCTAAATAATAAAAATTCAACTTCAAAATTTCTATTTAACTTTTAAATTTAGCCTTCGCTTTCTAACCATTGAATAGCCATGACATAATTTAAGGTTCAATATTAGGTGTGACAATTTTAAACTCAATCTCGCCCAAAACGGTATAGAAATTTCCCTACTGCTGGACAATGTTAGAAAAAATTATTTTAAATCATGTAATTCTTTACATTGCCTAAAATAATTTCAATATTTTTATCGTGAACAAAAAATGGGACATTATACGACAAAAAGGAATATCATGAATTACATAATCACTTTTTCTTCAACTATAAATATATCAATTTGTAACAATTTTTTACGATTGTTCTTTTCTTTATTCCTTAAAGTACTCTGTATGTAAAATATTTTATTTAAGTGATTTCTGTAAAAAAACCTTTTTAATTCCAGAATAAAGGCATTCGTATTAACCGCTTTATCTAAGCTATCTTGCTGTCAATTTCGAATTTTTGCCAAACTAATAAACTGAATTTTCTTAATTTAGTAAATATTGCGTCTGCTAAATTACAAGTTAAATTTAGCTTTATTTAATTAAAAAAAAAAAAAAAAGCAATTCCAGCGCTCTAATAAACTGTACTACTACAATATCGTTGCGCATTTTAAAAAATGAATAACATTACTATAAAACACATCAGTTACAATTACGCATTATGACCTAAACAGTTCGAAGCAATAAAATAAGAACATTTTGTCCATGAAAAAGATTCTGAAAAAATTATTTAATTATCAAATTTTTTATCTGAGTATTTCCTACAATGTTATATAAACACTGTTTCTTTTTGGAAATAATATATTCATACATACCTATTTTTTCAACAAATAACTTTACAAATGGAACGGAATATGCGCGTAAAAATAAAAGTGTTTGATTATCAACCCTTATAAATGTACTATTTTAATGAACTTTTTTACCGGAGTCGTAATTAGTCTCAGAGATTAAACGTGATTTCTACGAAAAAAATATAACTTGACCCTTTTTCTAATAACTGATACCTATATTCATGGGCGTCGCCAGCGGGGGCAGCTGCCCCCCTCCCATCTGGAGCCTTGACACTTTTTAATCAACTGGCCATGATGAGTATTCATAGGCGCGTAATGGCGGACAATTTGGAAGACTTTTTTTATAATAAAGTAGTAGAACAATTTGCCAGAAACCCACGAAAATTATGTCTTAATTAAGATTTTATTCTTGTTTAATAAAATATTAAGCCTTTACAACTTATAAATTTCAGTTTTCCTATAACTCATATCCTCTTTCTAACATCTTGCCCCCCCCCCATGGCGGCTGGCAACTCATCGTGCCCATCACCCTGGCTCATCGGCTGGCGACGCCCTTGCCTACATTCATCTATAAAAACCTTTCGATATTTAAACTTATTGATTTTTAGGATATTTCATCACTAAAATGAATATCGTGAAAAAATTTGAATAACAAAAATTATTCAGTTGCGAAATTTCAATAGTTTTAAATTACTAACATAAGTTTTGTAGAACACTGACAAACTTTAGATGTAATGTGCTTTATATAGTTTGTTAAATGATTAATAAAATAGTAAAATTGTAAACGTAATGACCAACATATTAAGGTTGTAATACTTAATAGAATATTCTACACAAATTTTCGGAAAACTTATTTTCGGCTAGAAAATAAAAAAAAAAAAAAAAAAAGTGCGAACACTATAAATTAAATTTATCTTTATTCATTTCTTTTTCGTTTTCTAGCCAAAGATGGGACATTCCCTAATTTCTGTTCAACCTTAAGGTGTTTGTTGAAGTGTTTATAATTTTTATTTTTTTAACAAATTTTTAAACTTTTAAAAAATATCTTTTCATGGTGACTACTTATATATAATTATTAAATTCCTGGTTTATTCCCGATTTTCCTGGTCCAAATCCTCCAGGTTTCCTGATAACTGGAATTGTACAAAAAGAAGGATGGAATTTTTTTGTTACTATTGATTGATAATATTTGACCGCCGCAGATTTTTTTATACGGATAAAACAGAACATCGTTATTTATTCTCGAGTGTGAAGTATATTAAAAAATGCACTTTTTAACGTTTCAAATGACTTTTTCTTATTAAAAATATCGTTTTTGGATGTTTTCACTTTCTTTCTCGGTTTTACAACAAAATTCGCAGCTTATTCCCGGTCGGGTGGCCACTCTGTTTTATACAATAGTAAAAACTTTAATTCTTCGGGACTACTTCTTTGCACTTCCAGCTATTTACGGTAAAGATGATTAAGCAATAACGTTTTCATTAGTTTCAATAGAACAGTAATATTAATTTCGCAAAAAAAAAAAAAAAAAAATAAATAAATAAATAAAATGAAAAGGTTTTACTAGGATTGTATTTAAAAATTAAGACCAGTGTTATCTCCTTGTAAAAAGCTCGGTATTTTAAAATTCAATTTGTTATTGCTTTCCAGGAATCAAAAAAAAAAAAAAAAATGTATGTAAGACTAATAAAGTAAATGATTTATTTTAAAATTTAATTTTGAAATTAATATACAGACAGTAGGAAATTTAAGAAAGAACCCCGAAGTAAGCAGTCAACACCTTATGATTTTATTTATAATTTAAATTTTAAAATTGTCACAGTTTTAGTTTTTAAATCTATAAAAACCTACGGGACGCGATACATAATTTTAAGGTAGACTCTGCCAATTTCAGCGAGTTTTAATTTTGTTTTGTATACCTTGTTTCACAAGATGCTGAATAAAAATTGTGCGATAAGACCGTTTGTAAGCATGTTAAGAAAATTAGTCGGTTTTCATCTGCATCGACTCCATTTTGTCCTTTTTTTACCCCTCTTACTTATTATATACTTCTTTTGTGATGTTGATCACATTTTAATTGATGTGTGGCCTTCTCTGCTGAGCAATCGTCCTTTCTCTGCTCTACTCCCCTTGTCGGTGTTGCTTTATTCTCTCATTTCCTTCCATTTCGGTTATACTTGACCTTGAAGTATTTTTTATCCTCTATCCTTAAACACGCGTGAGAATATAAACTGATTTCTCCTTCCCACTTTTTGGACTAATGTCCTTGCTAGCAAACCTAGTTACAATTTAAAAAAAAAAAAAAAAATGATGTTGCTAAACAAGAATGATTTATTCAAAAACCGGTTGACAAATGACGAATCTGTCGGTCAATTTTGGTTTGTTTTTTTTTTTTTTTTTGTACGGTACACTAAAAATCACTAGCGTCAGGTTGCGGAAATAGTCAATAGTTGATATATCTGTACGCGTGTTTAAATATTGATGTTCAATGAAGGAGAAAACAAAAAAATACATCAAAATTATTATTAAGATGTCAGATTGAAGACGAAATAAGAAATAAAAATATTGAAGTCAACATCGTCCGCTGAAAAATAAAACGAATTCCCTATTTCTGCACACAGGAAAACAAGTTGAGTAAATTTCGCAACGTGATTCGGACAATAGAACGAAATATGATAGGATCGATAAAAAAAAGTAAATAAACGAAGCGTATGGGCGCAGTCGCAAAAACAATAAATCAATCGCAATAATGAGAGAATTCGAAAATGAATGCATGCGTAAATAATAAAAACGCGGTGAGAAAATTCTATTTTAGAGTCTACGTAGTTTATCGTTTTTTATCGAGTATTCTCATTTCGTACCTTGTTTTATTAAATAGCGGACTGGGTGTAACTTGACTTGCAGACTTTTTTTTTCCTTTCTTCATTTTTTTTTATGAATTTAATTTAGTTGCACTGCAGTCTTGGAGGAAAAACACGTCATCTCAACTAACGAAGTAAATCTTTGAAAATAATTATTTTTCGTTGTAAAATATTTTTTTGGATTCATGTACGAAAACAATTGATTATTAAGTTGATCAGAAAAATAATTCCGTTTTACAAATGTTAAAAATTATCGTTAGCTTAAAATTAAATTCGTTCACAAATGGAAATCATCATAATCACCATATTATTTTTGGCAGTAATAAGTTTTAGTTTATTTGTTTGTGACGTAAAATTTTAAATTGTCTGAAGGTATTTTCGGTAGGTTCTCGGTTAATGAAAAGATCTCCTCTCTATGTGATATTGCCGTGTTCACAAATTAAGTGAGATACTCAATTAACATGAGGAGACCGATGAAAATGATGAATGACTTCTCACGCTTTTTTAAACTTTTTGTTAACTTTGAAAGTTTTGTTAGGGAAATTAAATGCGGTTTTGTTCTCGAAAAAATAACGATCATTCCATCGATATATCACGTGACCGGAAAAGAGAAAGAATTATTCTTGGAACTTTCGAGCTTTCGGCACCTAAGGGTCCGATTTTAAAGTTAGAAACCCGGATGTTCCAAAGTAAAAGAATAAACAGGGACGCGCAATTTTTTAACCTTGTTCAAAATCATTAGCTTCAAAACCTAAGCCGCGAATGGGACTACACATAATTTTTCGCGATTTTTTAAACTTTTAGTAAACTTCCAATGTGTTTCGTTAAAAAAATGAAATACGGTTTCGTTCCCGGGGCAAATAGCGATCTCTCCAACGATATATTACAAGCCCGGGAAAAAAAAAAAAAAATCAAAATTTCAACCTTTCGGCGCCCCGAGGGTATAATTTTAAAGCCGGAAATCCGGATATTCCAAACTAGAGAAATATACGGGGGGAATGCGCATATTTTAAACTGCGTTCAAAATTTTCAGCTGTAATACTCGCGGCGCTAGGGGGCACGTCATTTTTTGCGTTTTTTTTAACTTTTCGGCAACTCACATAACTTTTTTACCGTAATTTTTTGATTTTATGAAAGGACTTCTGCATTTTATTTTATATTTTGAATTTCAGCTTTACAGGTTTATCGGGTGATGGTGAGTTATGATTTTTTAAGCTAGGTAGTTTCATATAACATATTATATATTCTTGACGGTTTTTTGGGGGGGTTTTTTGCCGCCCAGTGTAATCGGTCATCTTGAAGTTATAGATCGTTTTAAAGAGAATTTTAATTGTAATTTATGATCCAATTTTTAAGTTTATAAGTCAATCCGTTCGTGAGTTATTGCATATTTTAATTGAATATTTTTGTCGTTTCTGAACCATCTTACTAAGATTATTCCGCTCATTATATAGGTACGGAATCCTAAAAAGAGAGATGTTTATTTGCTGCCAGATTACATCATTTTGAAAAATTGCGAAAACTAAATAAATATATTAGTAACATCATTTCAAGCAAAATATGCCGTGAATATATGTAAAATGTTGCATAACACTTTGAGTTACCGATTCCTTTTCATTTAAACACGAATATTAATCATTTTTTGGAAGAATTACAATGTACAGTTGTTGTAGCGTGTAACAATTTTCAGCAGGGAATAATACTTATTTCTTGTACCAGTTCATGATTTTATGATTTAATTTTTTTTTTTTGCCGGATTTCCCATTACTTTTGAGCACACTTAATGATTTTCTATTTTCCGCTGTGCCACAGTTAGCATTTATGATTTTAATTATCTTTTTAGCAAATATTGCATAAAATTTGAAAATAGATTGGTACTAAAAATAAAAAAAAAAATTAATTTCGTTACCCGATAATCACCTATTGTTGGGCTGGTGCGCTATATCACTCCGTATGGTCAATAAAACATTAGAAACCGATATTCCCAAAGGTTACAAGTAAATAACAGGGAAGTATACAAAATTTTATATTTTATTCCGAAATTTTATGCAAAAAAAAAAAAAAAAAGTTATAGCAGAAAATAATACCGCCTTAAATAAAAAATGCAAATATGTTTTTCTGCAAAAAGAAAACTAAAGGAAATAAACGATTAATAGGAATACATTGATTTCAAAGAATTTCTCATTTTAATATTTAGATCTTCTTCTTCATCGTGTCCGTGACAAAAATTTTCCCACACCATTAAGCAGCTATTTTTTAAGTACTGTCTTTTGCTAAATCTAAGTCGATCCCATTTCGCTGGACATGCAGGGCATTCTCGAAGGTGGGCTTATCGACGTCCGAGGATCCTTTTTATGCAGGTTGATTTTACAACGTTCTATAATTTAGAATTTTCCACGCTTTCATGCCGAAGATACACTCCATTAGTTTTTCTTGTGAATACTGATTTTCAATCTCCATTTGTAAAGTCGTGGAAGAAATCTCCTTGTGGTAGCCCCATGCTAACAGCGTAAGCATTAGCTGGCAAATTCTTCCAATATCTGATGCAAGAACCAGAAATTAATAGTTTACCGAACAGATTTGATAGTTATAATTTTTACGCGTATTGTATTTTTGTTATTAATTTATTTCGAAAAGCTGAAAACTATTACGGTAGATTTACAATTTTTTAAAATCCGTATAACCAACGGAATTATTAGACTCGAAAAACATAGAACAACGTTCGCAAATTAAAAGAAACAATTCTACATTACATAATGTTATAAAACTTCAAAAAATTTCGTATACAATATTTAAATCGAAAATTTCCTATTTGGTTTAGCTTTTAAAATGGTACATTTTTATTATTTAGGCGATCTTTTATACAAAATGATGTCACCGCCGCATTTAGATAATCATTTAGGTCATCGCGATTTTCAAAATTGCGTCATCTGCGAACAACTTCAAAACGAAGCGCCTGTTGTTGTACAATAGGCACTCAACGGGCGATCCGTGATGTCACAAATTTATTTTATTACATGTCCCGTAAACTGCAGTGCCATTTCGTAATTAGGAATGTGCCGTCATTATACACTGTAATATGAAACCGAATTACCTCTTTTGTCTCGCTTCACCTGCGATATGGCTAATAAAGAATGTGAAAAGGAAAACGTGATTCCATCAAAAAATAAAATACGATTCGGTTAAAATTCCAAAATTATAGATATAAATATAAAAAATTGTATAATTTTAGTCTGCTCGTGACTACGACAAGGTTTAATTTGAGAAAATATAATAAATATAAAATAAATAATCATCTCGATCAGGGTCGTATCTGGGGGGGGTCTAGGTTCACCCCCCCCCCCTCCATGTCTGCGAAATCATAACTGCTCGGATGGACCGAAATTCAGAATAAATTTGTTTCTTTTCAATTTTTGTCAAAAGAAAAGAAAAGAAAAATTTTTATGAATTCTATAGAAACGACCATTTTTTATTCGTTTTTATCGTAGTGTTCTATATATATATATATATATGTATATGTATATGTATAATTATAAAAATATTTTCGTATCCCCCCCACCCGAAATTTTGGTCTAGATACGGCCCTGATCTCCATTAAAATAATTTTCTATTAAATACATTAAAATGAATACCTTAATTTAAGCCTATGTCATAGTAAATAAGTTTGTGCGGTGCCACGAATACAACAAGTACCCGATGAATCTTTTAAAGAAAGAAAGAAAGAAAGATTTATTTGCATAAACAATAACATTGCACTCATGACATAGTTGTTAATATGTGTACCGACACGAGTCTTACCACATAACTAAATTAATGAATATACATATAAATAAGACATGATATGCGACGTTTAAGTTAGTAGGAAATGCACTAAAAAACCTACTACAGGGCAACAAACGTTTGTGAATAAAAACGTCACCTCTTCGAAAAAGTAGAAAACAAATTTTTGGTAATTTCTTTACATTTTTTTTTTTTTTCTTGGCGGAAATATAAAAACATAAAAAACTTTTTTCACGTAACATGTGTACTGGATTAATTTATTGTCATTGGCCTTTTATAGTATTTTTTTTTTTTTTTTTTTTTTTTCGTGTCTCATACTTCAATCCAAATTTATTCTCGCGAAGTAAGAACAGCCTTCTCTGGTTTATTATTCACTTTGCAATGCTCATATTAATAATTATTCGTGCAGAGCTTGCACAGAAATCCGTAATTGTTGTAATAAATTAATAAACATATAGTTCATCGAGAAATAATTTATTATATTTTTGTTTACTTTTTCAGCGCAATACACGCTGATTATTAAAACTGCCACACTGATCGTTTTGCGTTTAACATAGTACGGTAATTCGTGTAACTCCTCTCTACCAGAAAAAAAAACGCCTTCGTCAGTTAGAAAACTACATCGAAATCAATCTAATGATCTTTAAACGAAGTATCACAGTCAACAGTACCTACAGGTTCAAAACCCTGACTTTCTTCACTTACAGTACACAAAAAGTAAAAATTAAAACAGTTTTTAATCTGAAATATATTTTATTACCAAAAAAGAATAAATAATAAGTGTGAATTCACAAATAACATTTACAAATGATGGTTAATATGCGAATGTATATATATATATATATATATATATATATATATATATAAGTATGAGGTTATGCAATACATAAATTTCAATATAAAATCAGGAATAATGCATATATAATAAAAAAAAAATGTATTTCTTTCTATGATAAATATATATCGAATTATCTTAAATACACCGATGATAAAAGAGTGAGATTCAACGTCCAACTGTTCCACGTTATAATTAATAACATAAAATGGCATATTGTCTGCTTGTTCGTGACAGGTTGAATCCCAGTTTCGTAAGCACTACGCTCACCATAATCCGGAAGAGTAACCTCCGGGTGGGACACGTTTGCGCCCAGCATAGTTCCCTCCAACGTTAACCTGAGCAGCGTTTTTCGCTGCAGCGTCTCTACCATTTCCGTTTACCTGAACAGGTGCAGGCGCATCTGAAATTAAACCAATAAAAACATTTAGCGACTTAAATTTAACCTTAAATGCTAAAATCGAAATACTGCCTTCTCTTAAATTAAATCGTACAAAGTCTCTGCTAAACCCAGAAAGCGTGTTTTGAACGACCGGAGACGAACATTTAGCATGCTCAAACGTTTTTCATTGTCCATACCTGATGACGCTTTTTGAACTGGTCGCTTATAAGCTAATTATTCTTTCTGCGAGAAATTACACCAGTTTAATAATTTGTTCATCGTCGAAAGAATAATCAATTTTTTTTTTTTTGTGTTTCGACAAAGAAGCTACATCTTAATATTATTATTATTTATTTTTTGAATACAAAGTGTAATTTTATATTCGAACATGACAATAATGGGATTTATAATTAAATGCCGCAGCTGGTTTTTCAATTAAAATGCAATTTTAACTCATTTTTAAAACATCCGCAACTTTATTTTTAAAAGCGAGTAAGTAATATATCGCTTTTATTGTTTTTTTTTTTTTTTTTAAATATTTCCAATTTAAATGAATAGTTCTTTCTGATCATTTCTAAAGCGGCTGATTTAAACGAAAGATTGTTTATGTTTAAAATATTTAAAATACTACTGTGTTTGAAACCAGTAAAAGGTACAAACATGTTTGCTTACATTAATTATTCAGTATTTCTCGTAAATCATTTTACGAACATAATTTATAAATATAATTTCACTTGTTGTCGGGGATGAATCCAATAGGATTTTTTTTTAGGTAGGGGGGCCATGCCCCCCCCCCCCAGAACTTAATACGAGCTATTTAAGTATGCGGCAATTTCATGGGAAATATAAAAAAATTCTTTTTATTGGCTTTGTTCACAGTTATGTCAAATTTTGCTGCCAAAACATTTTGAAATAATTCAATTAGTCGTATATTTTTAAATTTCAAAATTACAAGATTTATTTTTGACGAAAAAATGAAACTTCATAAAATAAAAAAAAAAAAAATGATCTTTTAAAATTTGACTTTGGTGTTTGCTTGTTATTCTATGAAAAATTGATACGCTTTTATTGTAAATGTGCGAAAGATATAAAATACTCGCGAACTGAAAAGAATATTCGCTGCAGTTGCTTAAGTTTTAAAAAAAAAGAAAAAAAGAAAAAGAAAAAAAAACTTTAGCTGCTATATAACGAGCAATCGATATTTGAAAGTATTTTTCGATAATTTTTATCTGACTACTATATTAAGTAGAGAAGGTATTTCTCTGCACGAATATTTTTCGCATTATTTAATGATTACTCAGTCAGTACTGACCAATAATCAATCATCAGTACTCGTATGAGACCACGATCGGTATACTTTTGAATAAACAAAGAATCATTTGCATTTGTTCGCATAGTTAAAAGTTATATGCAAAACTTAAAATATATATATATATATATAGACGATCAAAAAAAAAAACAAAAAGAAACAGAAAAACATTTTTTATTGTAACAATATTTTACTGATATACTTTTCCTACATTTTAAAATATTAAATTGTTTCTATATAGGTAGTGAATATTGTTTTTCCATCCAGTTTTGAAGAAAGTGCTGCATAAGATACATGAAAAGCTAATTCAATTCCTTTCCGAGCTTTCAGTTATAAATTTTTATAAATTTCTTACAAATTGCTTGCACTGTCATAAAAAAATACCTAGCTGGACAGTCTACAATTTCAACGGCGTGACCAGCGAAATATTTCGAAAAGAAATTATCTATTAAAGTGCTTTATAAATAAAAATAGGAGAACAAACGTCAATTCGTGTGCACCATCAAGCGAGTAATTTGTTTAAACCAATCAACTGCAGGCATATATAGTGTCTATAGTTACGCACTTTTTTCACTCTATAAATTATCCTATTTTCAACTACATGCTCCTTATTTCTGTGAACCGTTTGTAAATCGACTCGATTATTCCCTCTTTTCCATATCTTTATACGCGCGTTAATTACCATAAATGAATTATTTGGCTTTAAAATGAAATACCGAATTGAAACAATGGATATCTTTTTAAATCAAGAGGGCTTCCTAACTTTAGTAATTTCTCCTCTTAAATCCGGATATAGGTGAAAATTCGTTAAATACAATAAAGTTCAACTTACAATTAGTTGTTCCATCTGAATATGTTAGAATTAGAAAGGAGACAATCACGAGTAATTAAAAAAGATAAAAGTCGTTTAAAAAAGTTTAATAAACCCGAAATCGAAGATTATCAATTTTTGTAGATTTTAGATTTTAAATATTATAGTTTGCTTTGTCATACTTATTTCGTTCCCCTCGTACGAACATGCCCTTATATATAATTTTTCGGGATTGTGATAGAAACGGATTATCGTAGAATAGAGGATTCGAAAAAAAAAATATAATTTTAACGCTGGAAGAACGTTTTAATAAAGATGTAGAAAAATTTTATTTTATTTATTTTTTTAAATCGAAATTTATATATTTATTATATATGTATTAATCTATTAAGAAACTTAAATTGGGTGAAATTTCTTTATCCCCCCGTTAATATCTGTCACCTTCAACATTTCTCTGTTTTTTCAGTTTTCCTGCAAGTTCTTAAAATATCAAGAATCCTCAAAAATATGTCACTGTCTAACGATTTACAATCGAATGCTTTATTAGTTGTTATCGACCGCTAACTTTATACACAATTTATATATAGATTAGCAGTCGTTCGTGGCGACGCCCTGTGATGATAATATTTTCGTCGTCATACATTAACAGGATAAAAATGCCGATAGGACCACCACCGGAAGACCAAACCTGATTATAAATATGCGGGAGAAAAATTTTAACGGAAAAAGGCAAGTATTTTTTCAGTATAAATAAAGGGACAAATGGAGCCAGGTGCTGCAGCTGAAGTGGGTTGAAATTGAATCTTTTGAAATAAATAGAACTAATAAAAAAAGATAGACAAGAGTAGTTGATAATTAAAAATGTGTTTATTTTTTTTTTGCCTGGCACAGAAAACCGTTTGGCCATCAAAAGATATAATTTTGAAAAGATACGCAGGCTGTCTCAGTGTCGCATGGTATTTTTTAAAATCCGAAATGTACGCGCCCGGCCGAGAACTGCAATCACTCTTTTATTTAATATTTTCATTTCCGAAAGCAGTTCACGGACTCGATCAAACAAGCATAGCATTTTCTAAAAGCCGGCTCACCTCGTGTCAGCGAACAAAACCTTATTACACACATAAAAAATTTAAGAAGGTTTGGTAAAACGTCTTCCACAACATCTGCTCAGTGTTGGAGGAGAAGCTGTATGAAGTTTTCTTTTGCTTCAGAGAGAATATTTGCAATCTTGCCCCCAACACCGAAATGTATGATTCTTTGCAATCTATTAGAACACCACGGAAAACTTTAAACATGCTATCCCGAGAAACAAAGCGCACCGTTAACCGGCTTTTCCGGGCTGGCTCACAAGAAACGTTCCTGCGGGTCCCAGGTCATCTAAATATAGACTGACGCTCGAAGGCGTCCCCCTCTTCCTCAATTATGGTCACATCCTTTTAACATAAGGCAGAGACATAGGAAACTATGTAATCGGCTCAAGCATCGTAGCTGCGATCTATCAAGGTGAGCACCGAGCCATGATGGCTACCGATACCCATGTCTCGTAGAAAGTTTGCAGCACTGGCCAGCCTTCGCATAGGACATACATCAATTTATTATTGTTGTAAGGAATATCTTTGCCCTCCGCCTGTTGTCCCTTACATAATTCTTCCATCTCACCATCTGCTGAAGACATCTTGGTACACTGTCCTCGTGTAGGCCTCTGAGCACCCTCCAACGTATCGCTGCATTCTCAAACGAGAAGTCCAGGATATTCTACACCATATGAGAGCGGCTAAGCTACTAAAATATACCTCTCAAACTGCACTAATCCATGCGCTGTAAATCTCGGCAATTACACGCGGCACACCGATGATCACATATAATAAGGAAGGGTGGGGATGGGGGGAGGGGCTCTGATCAGTGTAGAAAAAGTATTAGAGAAGTCTGCAACTGATTAGTGCGATCAAATAAACGATTATTACCGACAACAGATTGTTGCTTTCCATTTTCAAGAAGTCCGTTCGTGCTCGGTGGCAAAGCTGCCGCCTGCTGTTCGTCCAAAGGCGGTCCAAACAACCGTTCGTTGCAGCTACCTTGCTTCAGTGAACCATTTTCGCTACCGTTTCCATTTGTCACCAGGCCGTTCAAGTCGTCGGACAAATTGATCGACGACTGCGTGGAGTATTTGCGAACCAGCGGCGTTGATGGTTTCTCCGATTCCGATCCACCGAAAAGATCATGACTACCACCGCCAGGAGGTTTCAGAACCCTACACAATCAGAAAAACGTACACGATGATAAAATACATTTAAAAAAGTGGGAAAAAACAACAACAACATTCGGCGAAATAAATGATTTTTTCAACGTGCAAAACACGTCTTTTCACCACAATGCCGACTTACTTATTGTTAGTAGAGTCCAAAAAGTTGCATTTACATTTATTTACCGTTATAGAAACAAAACAATATGCCCCTTCATTAATTATTATTATCCAGTTGTATGTTAGTACTGCGCGAGGAAAAACGATAATATATTTTAAAAATTTCAATTTTTTCAAAATATTTAACAAAATTATATATATATATATATATATATATATATATATACATATATATATATGTATGTATATATAAAATATACTATAGGGAGCTTAATCCCCTGCTCGCTTCAATCACATTCATGCAGCATTGTTAAACTATCAAAAATGCTATTTAAGTGTTCCCCATTTTAATTATTTCCATCTATTTGATTCATATATTGAAAGACGATTTCTATGTTATAAAATCAAACCAGGAAAAAAAAAAAGAAAAAGAAGTAAGATATCGAATAGAAACTTTTTTATACATAAAACTATCTATATATCTACGTAAATGCTCTTTTACGTTCGATATATGTAAGTCAATATGTTTCAATGCTACAAAAATTATCAGACTGTTAATTCACTTTTCATTTTTTGTAATGCGCACAGACACATACATATATATGTATATATTTCTATATTTACAGTCAAATAAATCGTAGTTCTGAAACATAATGGTTAACTTTATATAAAACGTAAAGGAACATAATTTACAAAGCAAATAATAAATTAGTTCTTTACAGAGCAGCTGATGAAATTTACGAAGAGATTTTAAATTTGGCCTGAAAGCGTAGAGTTGAATTTCTTATGTAGGCACGCCGCTGCGTATTTGTTGACGTTAGACTAGTTGCATGAAAATCCTTTGAGCATTATTCTGATGGATAGTTCGCTGAATGAAATATATCCGCTTTTATATATGTACAAGCTTGAGGATAAGATTAATGCGGAAAAGATTTAGTTTTTAATATGCGAAACTTTTATTCCTTTCAAAGGATAATAACTTTTCCAGTTCCTCCAACCTTTAAAAAGATTACGACGCCGCACGTTAAGACCGGATAATTAAACGGCTATGTAAACACGCGAAATCATACGATTCACTTATTCCAACATGGAAGCGTTATTTCAGTCGTTTACCGCGTAATCCTGCTGTTCTGCATTTGTAGTCGGGCATTTCTCTAAGAGAGAGCCTTTCACCAGATCTCGGAAACATTGTAATAGAAATACTCCGAAATATCCAGCAAACAGTGAAGGCACCTTAACCGTCAAATTTTAGTATACCATTTACATTTATACGAAACTTACGACGTACTAACGATAATTAAATATATTTTGAAAAAATGAACGCCATCTAGACTACAAATAGGGAACGGAACGGAGAAGGAAAATTGCAGCATCCTCGTGTTATTAGGAATAACATTTTTCTTTTTTTTTTTAAACATAAGGCGACAAAATCTTCCTTCTTTAGCATTGATGTTTCTTTCATTTTTTACCGAACTAGGTGAAAAGGAAATTAATTACAGTTTAACCTATATAGTGCGAAAGAATAAAGAATAGAGAATAGAGAATAGAATATAGAGAATAGAGAATAGAATATAGAGAATAGAGAATAGAATATAGAGAATAGAGAATAGAATATAGAGAATAGAGAATAGAATATAGAGAATAGAGAATAGAATATAGAGAATAGAGAATAGAGAATAGAGAATAGAATATAGAGAATAGAATATAGAGAATAGAGAATAGAATATAGAGAATAGAGAATAGAATATAGAGAATAGAGAACATAATATAGAGAATAGAGAATAGAGAATAGAATATAGAGAATAGAGAACATAATATAGAGAATAGAGAATAGAGAATAGAATATAGAGAATTGAGAATAGAAGGGCTCAAATTATTTGAATTAGTAAAGTTTTATAAACTTTAACGGTGTAATAATAATAATAATTGTTAAAAACCCGTCGAGAATAAAACGTAAGTTTTTTTCTTTTTTTGGCTCAGACTTTAGTTCGTTTGGCCACTCTTTATGTGTTACGTTTAGAATATAGGAAAGAGTTTTATTTCGTTGTCTAGCGATTTACGCGATCGATCGGGAACTGGCGAATTCTATAATTAAATTCCAACGAGTGCAGGAAGAACGACAAGATCAAAGATTGTGGACGGTTAACGACAAAGCGACAAAATTAACGAATAAAGAATAAATTGTCGATAAACGGAGTTACTAATTACCTGTGATGACAGGGTGACATGAAGTCGCCTCCGCTAAATAAATGAATATTATTGTGCGCTTCGGACGGCAGTGGTGACGATTTAACATCGTTCATTTTTATTTTACTTTTTTAATAAAATATCCCGTTTAAAACTGAAACGCGAAAACCTGAGCAAATTACAAAATGCGACATTTACATTATTATCGCTACCGCTTTACCGATTTGCGTCTAGTATACTAGTAGCAGAGTAATACGCAACACACACGCGCACTCACCTACACATTTCACGTACTAACTGGAAGAGCATCGCCGAGGATTAGCTGACGACAAGACCCTGAGAGTTCTACCCTAAACTGTTCGTTTTTTATGAAAGGCGAAGAAAGAAAAGAACGACAGGTGGATTTTATATATATATAGAAAAAAAAATGTAATCGCATGCATCATTGACAAAACTACAAATAGTTATTTCTCTTTTTAATTAAGGTATTAAGATTTTTTATTCTTTCAATGATTACTTTAATGAAATCCTAACGACAAATATTGAAATTTCTTTAAAGCCTGTTGGAATTTATCGAAAGAAAAAAAAAGGTGCAATAACCCTTTCTCTCGTTTTTATGTTACTACTGTACGTTTCTCAATGACAACATTAATTTCGTCTTTACATGTAAAAGAATGAGAAGATCAAAAATGTGAGGCGTGCCTTTGACAACAGGTAAAAATTATTGGAAATAAAATAATTTCATTTTTAAACCATACTTTTAACATTTCTTCTCGTATTTGATTATTTAAGTATCTACTTAAAAACCACGCTGAATCTACCAAAATAAGGGTACAGTTTCAAAAAAAAAAAAAAAGAGCGGGTAGATATAAGATGTGCGATAATATTCGATATTAATACTATACAGACTCGCTTAGCTATTTTTGTTCAATTCATAAACGCGTTAATAACAAATTATAAATAAAATAATAAAATAATCTGTATTATGAATATTATTGTAATCGATACTTATTGTGTTAACAATTGAATAATGTAAAATAAAATCACAAATTTATTCAAGCACAATGATATATTAAAATTTACAAATATAAGAAAACACCGGCTAGTTTCGGATATACTTAATATATCTGTTAGTTTTAATTTTACTTGTTTTAATATATACACCATGTAAATATTCGAAACTAATCGGTGTTTTTTCTTTTCTATTTTCCATTTTTAATATATCATTCTGCTTGAATAATTTTATGATTTTATTTTACATTATTCAATCTGTATTATTTTCCATAGAAAGAGTAATAAATGAATTTTACAAAAGCATTAAAAATATTAAAAGTAAACTATACTCGCATATATATATGTATCAACGACACCGTGTTCCTTTTTTACGTGAAGTCATAAGAAAATCCCGTAACGAAATCTGTAACGTTTTTGCGTCGCACTTAAAAAATTTCATTTAGTGCAAAGTGGCATAGTCTATTAAAATTTACTTTTTTATACAAATTTTAGATCAGTTTCTCTGACGAGATCCGAAGGATCGAGTTTTTACACGTATATATATATATATATATACATATATATATTAATTAATTAAAAGTTCTTAATTGCTTTTATTGTAATAGAATCGGCATGTACATGCGGTATTACTGACGCTATATCAATTTAAAAAAATTGAATACATATATATATATATACGTCATTCTTAGCCCGACTTCCAAAAAATTTTTTGTCACAAAAACTGTCACGAGACGCGATATGCTGTATATAAATGGATTGCTAGGAACAACCTGATTCTTATATAAGAAGACAAAGTACCGACAAAATGGACTGCTGGACGTTGTCAGTTTTCCTTGGTCTATACCAAGTATAGAAGTGACGGAGCGAGTGGTCCGAGGGTGTCACCAGGCGGGGTCAAGGGACGGAGCCTCTAAAGTACACGTGGGATCAATTTTATATATATATATATATATATATATATACACATATATATATGATTAATCTTATATTTCATTTTTTATAACATATTGATTTGCTTATTGACCAATAATACAGATTGTATGTGCTTATATTAATTACATCGTACTTCTTAGGCCGGCCCCCATTAGAAAAAATGTCCCAATTTTATGTAACGTTTGTTATATTTTAATTTTTGCCAACTTCCAAAAAGTACACGTTCATTCCGTTCTTTTTTTTACGTCTGTTCACGCATAACTTATATCCATATAGACCGATTTAGAATTACGTTGTAGATTTTGGTCATTTTATACAAAACATAAAAGAGAAAGAGACAGAAATGTAAGCAAAAGGGGTCAAGGAATACATCTCCAAAATGGCCGAGTTTTTATATGTATACATATACATATACACACACACATATATATATATATATATATATGTATGTATATATGTATATAAATATATATATAAAAATATTTCATGCTTATGGATTAACCAAAATTACCAGTCGACTAGTATTGATTCGAAATAAATGACGTTCTGTATGTTTTTAAGTGTGTATATCATTCATTAGTATATTAATAACGCATCAGTTTGTTTAAAACTAATCATCCAAAAAAGCACGCGATATAGACAAAAAAAAATGACAAAATGCAAAGCTCTGATCATTTTACTAGACATCAAAATTTTGTTTTCCGAAACAAATCAGCACCGACATAATCATTCGTGTATAGTTCTTTAATGTATACGGAACTAACATTTTAAGTAAAACAATTTAAAGAAGTTAAATAATCGTTAACAGCTCAATGTCAAACTGTCGTGTATACACTATACACTCTGTAAGCTGTCTATAGGCATAAACACGCGGAGATAGTATTGCAGACTTGACTGATGAGCCCGGCATGCTCATACACAATCTCGTCATGAGCCCTAGCCGCAATCAGTAACATTTTTACCAAGTGCCGGACATAGTTTAGCCCATTTGCACACTGTCCGTGTCTGTGTTCGTGTGAATTGAATTACATCGGGCGAACAGGCAAGGCAATTCAAACCAGACTAAAGGAGCACCTAGCTGATTGTAAATATTAGCGTGAAGACAATCAGAACTTGCCGAGCATCAAGCTAAAAAACAAATCATACGATTAATTTTGAAAACAGTGCCACTTTGGCCGAAGCTATTGAAATGGAAAAATGGCCGAATTTCAAATGGTCTGCGTATTACTACAGCTTGCAAACCGATTACCGAACTGATTAGATTACATGAGCATTAGCTGTTGTTGTTATATTTTACGATTTCCGTTGTCTATTTGTCGACTTTTTAGTTACTCACTCCGTTTGTACTTTCGTATTTTTTTTTTTCGAGCTTTGTCGGCGTGTTGTTTACTCTACTTCCAGGTATATCTCTATGTAGGACCGTGTTTTCTGTTTCATTAGCTTAGTTCTTTTCCGTTGATGGTTCAGTAAAATCCACCCGAAACGTCAAAAATAAATCTCTTATTTTAACACAGTATCTCTGAAATCTATTTATAAAATAATCAGTAACATTGTTAAACAGTAGCATGGAGTCGATCTTCCCAAATAATCTACACTAAACAGGCTCAAAGCCGACATAGAAGTATTAGAAAAATCGCTATTAAAAAAATTCGATAATTGACGAATATTTTTATTCAATCACAGTTAATTCGCACAAATCACAGAATGGTCATTAATGTTGCTACCGCATATTATTTCCGGTAATCCTTTTTATGCTTCTCACTATACATACTTCCTGTACGTTTTTTTTTTTTCTTTACTATTTCTTCGGCTACATATGCAATTCTCTCTTATCCATTAATATTGGCTTCCACTTTCTGTACAAACATTCGCACACTCACGTGTCCGTCCGGTTCGTAGGTTTTTCCTTCAAGGCACATCTCGAAATACTTTTCTTCTCCTTTGTTTTGTCGTTTTCGAACTTGGTTCATTCTCCACCTCATAACTGTCATTTCTTTTTTCACTGCCTCTTTCAAATTTCACGCTTCTACTCGGGTGCAATTTGACTCTTCTACTTGTATGTTCTACATGTTTTGGTTTCACCGGTAACTGTTCCATTTTTATCCTTTCTAATGAAAATTCTTAATATCAGGCGCACCTTATGAGAATTCTCTTACATCAGAACAGCGACATATTTAGCAATTAATCCATTTCGACCGAAGTGCGTGTATCTTGTGCATTTTCAACGTCGAATAATACAGAGAAAATAATCGGCTCGAAAGTTTATCAGAAACGCTGGAAATGTCGTCCACGCTACTCCGAGTTGATCTCCATAACCGAGGATAGACGGATTGTCCGAGAAAACCGTTAATCGCGTCTCGGCACCCGCTCGGACACCGACTCTGCTCTTTTAAAATACTACCTGGTCGCGGAACTCTCCGCGAGACTCGCTCTAAAATGAAAAGCAATCAACGCGGGGTTCGTAGCAATCCAAAAAGTAATGCAACTCGAACAATGCCGCAGCAATTCGCTTTCTCCGTTTCTCGATTGTTTCGGCTGCTGCTGTGTTCTACTATTTTCCATACGCGTCGACAATTATTCGAATCAAAGCGGACAGAAGAAAATCAGATATTGTATTATTCACGGCGTGGTCGCTGCTGACGATTAATCTCTACTCCGTTCTCGAAATCAACCTGCGCAACCTTGAACTCCCACGTCCGTCAGATGACACGCCGGTTGTGGTTGCTGCCTCTACCGTCGTCAGCAGTATGCGGCAATGATGAAGTTGCGTCGCCCTAATGAAAATCGATTCTACACTTTTCTTAATGTCGTACCGCCGGGTGATAACGAGCAATAATACGCCTACCGAAACAATTGCATTGTAGATCTAAGAGATCCCTCGCAGCGTTACGTAACCAACTCGAGTGTAATCTACTTTTTCAGCATATTCAACAACGCCATAAAAAGCAACAATTAACATCGACCGGCAGCCACGGCAACTGGTTAATCGAGTGCCTATACGGTAGTACTAGGAGCGCTGTGTGCATCTCATATTTAAAGCTCGCTACGAAACTTATAGTAAACAACTCGCACACATCGATCGCAGCATGATATAGCGTAGGCTCGGACTATACATAGATGTAGAGATAACTCTACCCTTGATGATTTCTCGACGGAATTACAAATTCTTAAATCATTTCGATGATGCTGACACGTTTTTTGACTATCCGAAATTTTTATTTTTCTTTATTTATTTTTTTATCATTATCACCGGAAAAGTCGATTTACTAAAGTCTCTAAATGTCCCCCGAATATGTCGTGAAAAATCCGAAGTCATCAAAAATGGTTTTCTCGGACTTTTCCTTTTATGAACTGCCGAGCAGTTAGTTTCTTTCCGCACTTGTGGCAAATTGATTGGTTCCATTCGATAGTCACATCTTACAATATGTGGTATCAGGGAGGGGGGCACTGTATTATTACTTGAGATAATCTATTATCGCTTCGTATATTAAAAAAATTTTGGTCATAATTATGTTCGTGTTCTGATATTGAAGGTGAAAATTGAAAATCAAGTAAAAATTACTATTTTTAATCATTCCTGAGGCTATTTGATTATAGGTATCATAAATTTACCACTACATTTTTTTCGCATAATTACCATTTGACGAGTAAATGTTTAAATAAGGAAGGATCGTAAACGATTTAGAATTATTAAATGAACAATGTTTGGGTATATATCGTCGAGAATCATAGCGGAATAGAGTTTGGAGAACGAAGCGAGAAATGAGCAGAGTGTTTAATATATAGTTATATAAATATATATATATTAATTACAACGTAATTCTTAGGCTACCCCCCACTCGAAAAAATGTCCCAATTTTATGTAACGTTTGTTATATTTTATAGGATTGTTGTTATTGTTATTTAAAAAATGTCACAATTTTATATAACGAAATATGTAATGAAAAATGTAACGAAAAATGTTTTAATTTTAAATAATGAAAGTTAAATGTTAGGATAGGATTTTTGTGGTTATGTTATTTTTTGTGTGTGTTGATGCCAGTAAGAATTACGTTGTAAATTTTGATCATTTTATACAAAGTATAGAAGAGAAAGAGACAGAAATGAAAGCAAGAGGGGTCAAGGGGCACGGTCCCTTGCGAGGCTAAAATGGCCGAATTATATATATATATATGTGTGTGTGTGTGTGTGTGTGTGTGTGTTTGTATATCAATTTTCAGTTCGTTCTGATATTTGAGAATTGAACCAACAACCGCGCTACACAATTTCGACGATGAAAGAAAAAGTGAAATAACAATTTTACCCTCTGTGGACTGGATTGAGTCCGAAAGTAAATCTGAACAAATGCATAAGCCAGACTGGACAGTTCCAAACAGCTACGCATCAGAATAAAAATCACCGTGTCTCTTATTTACGCATACAACTGACAAGGAGCTACCAAAATAAATACACACTACAAATTCCATGTAATGTTTCAGTAGCCAAAAAAAGAAAAAAAGTCATTTACTCCTTTGGGTCTGTCAGCGAACGGCGCAGTAATTTTTGAAAGAAGCTGCACTATTTTTAAACAAACCGCAAACGGATGTAATAGCGCACAATCTATACTTTCCATTTATGAACTTTTGCTGCCCCTTCCTCGTCGTGTGCCAAATATTTAAAATTCCGATGATCGCTCTAGAAGCAAAATTTTAAACATCTGTCCATGATGTAGTTTCTGTAATTAGAGGACAGTAAAAAATTAGACTGCGTAATGAGCCTAAAATGGAAAAATTAAAATACAAAGAAAAAACATAGAATGACCTTAAGATGTTTATTCGAATTCAGATCAGCTGATGTACTATAGTTGCGAACATTGACTAAGGAAAAAGCTGATCGTACTTCGTAAAATTCTAAAGCGTTCCTTTTTAAGAGAACTCCCCTTCCTTTTTTTGAAGGAGAAATTTTTTTCAGTTCTGATGATTAGAGAAAGGCCATTTCTCCAAGTAGCAAAAGAAAGTGAGAATATTATGCATACATTACGGTGAAGGCAGCAGGCGGCGAAAATTCCGAGAATTTTTGCGGCGGCGAGGAAGTGCGCGCGGGACTAAAATGCGAACATAATAGTGCGCAGTGGCCGTTTAGTTAGTAGCAAGGTATCGGTGATAGCGGATATTAACGATAGCAGTAGTAATGGCGCTGGCGATAATAAACGGAACGCCACTGCAGCACGGCGGTCAAGGAGCAGTCCTGGCCGGAATCAGCAGAAGAAGTTCTAGAAATATTTCTAGTTCGTTTTGCTATTATTATTTTCGTGACCGTGTGCGTGCGTAAATGAACGGGTCGTCGACGATAGAACAACAGCGCGTGAGTTAACACGGCAGCAATCGTTTAAAAATTGTTCCGGGCCTCTACTATTTAACATTCCGGTAATGATGCCAAAAAAATTTAACAGGAAGTGTTAATTACAGTGGCAGACAAAAAAGGCTCTCGTTTGCCTGAGAAGAAGCTGACGACCGACGAATCGGGCTGCTCCCCATACACAGCAGATACCTATATGGACGCGGTCGTCGCTTACTCACAGCAACAGCACAATCATCATCGAGTAAATGACCTTTCGCCCGGCATCTTTATCATTAAAGCACCAGAAGCGTATATGGTTACAGAGGTGTGCTCATTCTTTACACTTGTATAATAAACATACGACACAAAATGTCATTAATTAATAACGCTCGCTAATACCGCAAATAACGATACTTCTCGCTTCATTTAAACGCTCCGTTTTATTCCGAATGAATAAGAAAAAAAAAAAAAATCCACAAACTCGACCGACTGGAAAAACTCGTTTTTTTAAAAGCATCCGAGTCGTCGGAAAATTGGAATCTCAAGATTTTTACAGAAGCCCGAGCTAAAAGACAGAAAACTATTCAATAAACTGATGTGGCACTAAAATGTGGAAGTGAAATTATCGAAATTTGATTCAGGCGAGATCATGACCAAATTGAAAATATGAGAAAAAGATGACCGCATCATGATAATAAAGCCAGTAATATTGTTGTTTGTTTTTTGTAATATAAAGTAGACTAAATAATATGAGGAAGAGAAAAGAAAATAAAAGAAAATAGCTAGGGAAATGAGACTGCAGCGTGAATGAAGGGAGCCGAATTATCTCCAAATTAGAACAAACATTATTCCGAATGCTTCGTTTATACATTTAACGCGTTCGGGTTTTTAGCATTTTTTCTATGGTCCCATCATTTTTCGCGTTCGTACGATCATCTATTAATCCGGGGGCCCATGATTTTCTTTGCATTCCAATTGGTAATGAGAAAAATGAAATGTCCATCTCACGTGCAGTCCTACGGTCTAAGAATGGATTACTTCTAGCTTCACCTCGTTCCTTTGATACTCTATAATGCTTCCCATCCGTTCTTTTCGCCACAAAGATTTTAAATGTCTACGCAGATTGACTTTCCCGGTCATTTAAGTATTGATGGAAAAAGACGGGCTTCCAATGGGCGTTTTATTAGCAAGCTTCCATCACGCAATATTCTTCCTTTGTCTCTAAACTTTATGGCACTATGTTTATGTTTCGTTCGTCGCCAATCCTAATTCCTTGTATCTGAATTCTTTCTTACCCTTATCCCCGCTTAGTTTTATTACATCGATAGTTACTAAACTCTATCTCAGCTTCGTTCCTCGGACAGTCTCCTTCTTTAAATCGCTTTTCTATCGCATCCTAAAAGAAGTTCATATTATGTTTGTGACGCAGATCACGTGTTTTTGTCCACTATTCCTGGTGATCCCGTCAGCGTGATTTACTTTACTCTCAACTTTTAGCACTTTCTGTCGTTTAAAATGCCTGTTTCTATTCTTTCTCGATTTCTCTCGGTTGCTTTTATTCTGGGTAAGTTCCTTGGCTCCACATCCGATATGAAATAAGAATAAAGCTCCTTTCCTATTTTACCCTTTCACTCTGCTGTGCCAATGCCTAAGAAAAAAAAAAAAATTCGGTCCGAATCATTCGTCCTAATCAACATTCTCCTTTTATCTTATATTCTTCCTGCCCATTTTTTAAAATTTTATAACGTTCCTTCTTTACGGCGCTACCTAATTTCTGCCTCGTATCAACTGCGTTTTAACCGCAGCCTGCTTTCCCTCATATTATTACCCTTTTTTAACTTACTATACTTATATTGTTCTTTGCTTATTTCCAATAATAATAATAATTATCCTGTCGTCTAAGCGTTCCCTTTTCTTTACTTCCTCAACTTCTTAAACGTAACATTCTCACTCCTTATTTTGTCCATACTGTCGTTGAAAATGGGTTGATGCTTTTTGTCTGTGGGTAAAGAATAAGTAAAATAAATAAGCGAATTTATTTCTTTCTACTACAACAGACGGCGCTAACGGGAATTTTCCGTAGTCGTCAACAGAGGTGCCATTATACTGCCGAAGAAACATATCTCCGTTAACCGTAAATTTATTTTTTTGATTCAGAATTTTCCATGTTTTTAGCGCGTATTTGAATTTTAGAAAATCCATCGGTATGAAACCATCAAAAAAGAAGAAGAAATTGCTCAGCAGAATTTACCAGAGAATATGGAAGAAGGGGTCGCGCGTTAATTTTTTCCCGGAATTTCGCGATAACGCGAAAAAAGTTTTCCCCCTTTAGCGTGTTTATACACTTGTTAGTAAACAGCATGGGCAAATAAGCGTTAAACTCCTAATTATTATTAAGCAGTATCGCGGCTTACTCACTGTTCTCGGAAAAAGCGACTAATAAGTTCACGCTTCTCTTGACGACATCTGCGGTTGTTGTAAACGCACTTATCTCGTAAATCAGAGACTCTAGCGAGTTTAATTTTTTCTGCTATATGCGAAATCGCGCGCAAATATTAAGCCCCAAAATTGTGTTGATCTTTTCATTTTTTGATTATTATTAAAAAAGTTCCAATTGCCTAATCAGTCAACATTTCATACACAATGAATAGACGTTATAATCTTCCGGGTTAAATACATGTGCACAGCGACATCTACAGAAATAGAAATAGTCGAAGGCTAAAATATTTTTCAAAAAACCGAAAAGGTATAAATTAAGAAGAGAAAAAAAATTAAAGTCTTATTAATGCAGCGCGCACCGACGAAGAACCCAAGGTCAAAAAAAAAAAAGTTTACTATTACAAAATCCTCGTGAGTTACGTAAAAATTAATGCTGCATTATCGCTGGTTATGACATATCGGGAGGAGTTCAAGGAAGATAAGTGAAGTCGAAGTCGAAGAGACAGACTGCAACCGAAAATCGCAGCGAGAAACGTTATCTTTTAATAAGGTATACTAGGCCGATATCGGAGACTTGTTTAGAGCCATTATGAAACAGGCGCATAATTAATTAGATCGCGACAATGTTCGCAAACGTGTTAAAAGATTTAAGGTCAACAAAAATACGGTCATTTGAAACATTACACGATGTCCATCGATTACAAGCATATTCTCAGCAAATGAACAAGACTTAATTACGTTATTGTCGACGAGGGTAGAAAAAAATGCCAATTAACGTCACTGTATCGAAATCATTGAAAAAAGCGGTAAAGGCTTCCTTTCAAAACTATGAGCAAAACACACAGGTCACAGTGATTTCGACATTCCGGAGGGAAAAAGACACACTAAGAAGCTCCTTCAGCTGTATTACTTCATTCTACCGATATAACCTACCTTATTATTTCTATCGATTATAGCAAATAATCGTGAGCCTTGGTCAAGTCATAAGTAGCAGTGATAATACCGAGTATAGCCGACGTACATGTCGATTCATATTAAACTATTTCGCCTCAACTTAAACATGCCGCAAAAAAAACAAAACGGGAAGGTTACATTTTCTGCATAACCAATGTGCCTAAATTCGGTAACGGTAAAGAATTATATATCGGCCCTTCTCGTAAGGGAGCAAGCCCCCTTGACTACCGATCTTTTTTTTTTTTTTTTTCTAAACTGCTCTTAGAAGAATCGTTTTCAATTTTCAATTGATTACGTCATTTTTTCTGTGCAAGTTTTAATATTCTTCGTTCTTTGCGCAACTTCGTGACCAAGTTTAAATAGATCGGAAATTCAGCTTGACTGGGTGTTGTGTACCTTATATGAATTGTGACAAACACTGTAATTGGACATTTTTTGTGATGTACCTCGGGCTAACAATGACGTAGTCATTAATATATATGTGTATGCATGTGTATATATATATATATATATATATATATATATATATATATATATATAATAATAATAATAATAATAATAATAATAGTAATAAATTAATAAAATGTTGGATAAATTATTTTTTCTTTAAGGAAGTGAACGTATGCATGTTATATAAGAATTTCGTTTTTTAAAGTTTTTGAGATAATATTTACCGACATCGATGACGGTAATAAATTAGATTTGTATAAAAATTATGTCAAAAAAAAAAAAAAAAGCTGAAAAATCCATTAAACACTGAAGATGAATTTTAATTTGGAACTGTTTTTTCTTAACATTTATAAACAAAAAAAAAAAAAAAAACAAAAAAAACTGCATTATATTTATTCAACAAAATACAAACTATAATAATTAACTAATTATAAACATGCCGGCTAGTTTAGATCGAATCAAAAATAAAAAAAAGGAACTAAAATTTATGAAAATTTTATTTTAATTCCTTAATATCGTTTCCACGTAACCGAAACTAGTCGGCGTATTTATAATTTGTGTTTATTTGATATTTTATTAAATATTAAATAAATATAATAATACCGAAGTGGACAGCAGCTAGTTTTTAATATGGAACAACCGATGGAGAAAAAACCCGTGTTAATAACGGTGATATCAACTTCAATAATATTTCGGTTAAAAGTAACACACTACTTATAAATACTTTCTTAGTAATGTGCGTATCCGAGAAACGCGGATTCGTTAAATTCCACGAATATCAAAAAAAGGATCATGGACTATCTCTGGAGGATATTAGAAATAAACGCGCCAAGCACGCAGAATCGTTTAAGAGGAATTCATCACATACGCACGCATATGTACGCAAAAAAAAAAAAAAAAAAAAAACGAAAAAAAAACAACATAAAAATACATCTCTCCACGTAACAGTGGTAAATATTACTTGATTCGCAAATTACACGCTAGTCGTTAGTAGTGGTGCGTCACTAATGACATGTATTACAACAAAAGCTGTACCACGAAACTGAGATGAATGACAGAGGACGGAAAAAAAAAAAAAAAGTAAAAACAGAAATAAATGTAATAAACGAGAGAAGAAAAAGAAAAAAAGAAAAAAAAGCACACGATATCACTTCGTACAATGTTAAAACCGAAAATTATTCACGAATCAACGTAAAAATATAAACAAAACTGGCGACTGACCTGAACTGGTAGGAAAGGAACTGTGCCTGCAGAGAGGCCCAGAATAATTCGAAGATGCAGCGTAGTCGGAGAGGATAAAGCAAACTGAATGCCACCGCCGACTCAGCCTCAGCGGCATTCGAGGAGGAAATGTGTATCACTGCAGGCGGGACAGCTACGTAGACGGACGTAAGAGGCTGCACGAGATAGTGTTTTAAGCGGGCCAATGAAAATCGACCAGTTATGCAGTACCAACACAGGCATCATTTGAATACAAAATAAAAATACGATAATGGCAGACGGCAGATATGCGGTGCAGCGGGAGCGAGCCAGTCGCGATGCTCGATCGCCGAGACGACATAACATTATGTGAAAATCGAAGACCTTCGAACCGGCGGCCGTCGCATTTATGTTCAAGATCAATGCGCTCTTCAAACTTTCATACCCGACAAAACTCGAATAATACGCGACACACACTGGCAGACTAATCTGCGTTCATTTTTCCCCATCATTGCTATTCGCATTTTTCTCCCTTATCGGAATTATCATCAGACCCGAAAACGTACAGAGACGGACGAACCGCATTTCAGAGACAAGAAGTGAACCGTAAAATTACCGCCACTCAGTCACCCGAACAGAAACCGATATTTGTAAATTTTTCTTAAGCACATTGAAAGAAAACTAAAACCAGCCATTTGTAGAATTAAGCGATAAGAGAACACACACATATAATATCGATATATCGATATATACATATATATATATATATATATTATCACCGCGCCACGACTTGAATGTTACGCGTCATCGCCATTTTGAGCGTACAAATAAACAACAGTCCTTCGGGAAGCTTGAAGCTCCTTCGTGCCGGTGCTGTTATTTCCATCGAAAATGATGAGGGTCGCTTACTGAAAAATAGTTTTTAATCTATATTTTCATTGAAAATTTTTGTAAATACGCAAAAGGACTCTTGAAAACCGAGCGAAATTTACACAGAATCGTTTTTATTTTCAGTGATCACGTCGATTTTTTTTATAAATATTACGCGATTCTCATCATTTTTCCGATGGAAATACCCCGCGCCATAGAGACCGACTGCAAAAATTGCATCGGTGTAGAATTCTACCTGTAGGTGCTGCCGCCGTTTCATAGATACACTTAGGCAAAATCGCTGCGAACGAAAACCAACACGATAAGGTCACAGCAAAAATTTTCCTGTTTTAATTTGCATAAACTTATTTCTGAAAAATCTACCTTCGTTATAATACTATAGTGACAAAAAAAAAATCTTCAAGGAAGACAGAGATCCGCAAAATATTTTTACATTTATTATTTGCGATTGTGCAACAACCATTTCGCGCGATCGGAAACTTCTGAACTTTGAAGAGAAAAAAAAATCAGCGGCCATCGAGATCGCGCGGCCTTAAGACTTGATCGAAATATTAATTTGAAACAAAAAATATATCAAATAAGCATTGATCATATCTGCGATCGAAATGATAATCCGGATTTCGATCGGCGAGTTAATCAAAGGGGAAAAAACGAATCCAATTATGAATTACGACGAAGCAATAACAATCTGTGAACACGTTGTCGGCATAATGGTACTGCGGCGGGGTTTGACTAAAGCAAGCGCATCTTCTTTTTGGAACAGTCCAATCAATCACCAATTTTTAATCAAGTGCGAAATAGAACGAATATTAAGCAGACAAAATAGGAACGATGAATAAGGAGGAGAGTGAGAGAATGTATGAAGCATATGAAGTAGAGAAATAAAAACAGGACCGGCACCACACTCAATAAGAAGGAGAATTTTATCATAAGAAAGGGAATTAACGTAAGAAGAGGAATCATCATAAGAAATGGGATCATCATAAGATGGGGAATCATCATAAGAATGGGAATCACCGTAAGAATGAGAATCATCATAAGAAGGGGAATCACCGTAAGAAGGGGAATCTCCATAAGAATGGGAATCGTCATAAGAATGGGAATCATCGGAAGAAGAGGAATCATCATAAGAAGGGGAATCATCGGAAGAAGAGGAATCATCGAAAAAAGAGGAAGCGCGGATACATTAAAATATTAACTCCGGTACTCTGTGGGAAAGAATATTTTATTATGAAAAAATGTTAGTTACGCTAAAAACCCAAAAAATTAAAAAAAAAAATTATCGGCAGGAGTAGGTGTTGAAAGGACGGAAAATAGATTTAAAAACGACCCTCCCCTTTCAGGCCTCTATTTATGGGAATTTTGAAATAATCTGTGTTCGCGGAGAGAAGTCAAAAAAATAAAATATAAAATAAAAGGAATAAAATTAGTGCAAAATTCTCAATAAAATGAAAATGCGTCTAAAATCACGACAGAGTTTCTTTAAAATCGAATCGAGACAATTTATCTTCGTTGTCATAGGAGAGAATAACCGATCCAAAACAAAAGACATAGAGCACTCATACACTAAAGTGTGTGGCGCTTCATATCCGAAATTTTCTGTACATCCTAATAACGTTCCAAAGTACGGTGAAGAAATGAGCGAAGAATAGTTAGCGTAAAGTTAAAACGTCAAAATCACTTGCGCACCTGTGTGACTGTCTTTATGTTTCGGCCATGTGTGACGACTAAAAATCTGAGGAGCCTATAGTAAAGGCGCGTATCGTGAAGGAAATTAATACGCCTACACGCAATGCAGAAAACATTGTACTAAAATGTATGTAATAGAGTGACAGCAACTAAACGGAGTGGTCAAACTGGAAAATGTCTGCGGCGCATCTTCCAGAGGAACACGTCCACCGAGAACAGCCGTGTCTATTCTAATTTGAAATCGGACGTTTCGTCGGTATCTGTTTTTTCTTCTTTCCTTTTCTCTTCCATTGCACGATGGCTCCACAATTTCTACTCACTCGTTCCCCTGACAATTCGGCTCCTCACTGACCCAATTCCATTCGTATATTACAAAATGAAGAACACATCCGCTGCACAGATTTACACTTGTTCAAACCACAACAAACCCAAATCACATTGCAGCATCATCCTCTTGCTTTTATTCGAATACATCAATATATATATATATATATATATATATAGGTGTATATATATATAAAGTATATTTATATATAAAATAATCTTTCACACTCGTTCGATTGAACGATGAAAATTCGCGCAGTGTCCTTTCCTCTGCAAGATCCGGTTTCGACAATTCTTTCAGATGCGATCATTGTATCCGGTGTAGCATTTAATCCGCTAGCGTCTGACGATACCCGTGATACTTTTTGGGAGAATTTTAATCGGCATTCGATACATTAATGTGGACGTACATATATCATATATCTATGTGTCCTATGGAATTTTTAAGCAGTTTTTGATGCTGAAATGAAACTGTTTTTTATTTTTATACAAACATGCCTTTTTGCACGTGCCTCCTCTCTTCTCTGTCGAATTAATTTCTGCCTGTAACATTTTCTCGTATTACAATTTTAATTCTAGTTTATCGCGACAACAAGAAACACTAACAACTCTAGTCACTCGAGGATGTTACGGGTCGAGATCATTTTCCAATTCATATGCTAAAAAATCTCAGCTTTTATTTCTAATTTCTTATAATCCGATATTTTTAAATTCTGTCCTTAGACGTTCGCTTTCGGCGGAAGAAAACTATCAAACACTGTAAAGGAAACATTAAGCTAATTCTATAGTAGGATAATTGTAATAGTTGAAAGTTTGGTACAAGCAAAAGACACGACGCATTAAGGTCATCGAGTAGTAACACATATCCGCACCCAGTCCTTAATTATACACGGTGTTGTGTTGGTGCCCCGTGTGTTAATGACGTTCCTTAGAAACCGTAAATATCCACGCGATATCCTTGCAGTTCGTAATTTGTAGCCGGAAGTCAAAAGTGCTTTGGAGAATTTTTTTAAATTTCATTTTTTTTTTCACCGCTTTGACAAGATTATTGCAATATCGACGTCATTTTTATATTTTATCCTATCATCACCTACGACATAGTGACACAGCAGATTTGAAATTCGGCTGCCGTTGTGACCGCTACCATTTCTAGTTACCTGCTCGTAACAGACGAACTAAATCACGACACTACAATTGGTCACTGTTTCCGTTAAATTATAAACAAAACTAATCGAGCAGGATGCTGCCGATGGACAACGGTGGTGTGATATAAGCGCACGACGATGTGTTCATTGCTCCATCAGTAGGCATTGGACAGCTACTTAATTCCGTTCGTTTGTCAACACACTGACGTCTATACCTGTGTGTCTCGACCTCTGATCACAGTGAACATGGCAAAGAGAAATATAAATCTGAAAACAACTAACGCGGACTTTTGAATATTGAACGGTAGTTGGCATGGTTTAAAGTCAAATTTTCGATTACGATGCATAAGAAATGCGTTTTGGGGGGACACGCCTGCGATTACCGGGAAAAGTCGGAAGCGAATCGTTAGTATACCGTGGACACGACTTCGTTGTAAGAGATTGATGTGTCAATCAACGATCACAAAGTAGCTCGTTGAAATATTCTGAACACATAAATGGAACTGGTCTACTAGAACGAAACTATAATTTAATTGCTGGCTAGGGAGTTGATGGATCGAAGTCTGCCATTGCTTTCAAAGGCTGTGAAAATCGGTCAGCGAACGATTCGATTTGTACATCGGTAATGATGGTAGAAGAGGTAGAATAAAGAAAAGACCAAACTGAACAAGATGGTAGATGAGCAAGACGGTATTGAAGTGACCTAGGAAATTTCGGCAACGGTACCTGGTAACCCCGAAATAGTTCACGATCCACTAACATCCGAGTGACCAGATGACCCAGAAAATCAAATTCGTTATATGTAAATTCGGCGTAAATTTAAATAAATTCCATTACTGTGTCTTTTTTTCCCGCTTTCGCTAAGAACTCAATCCAGAATATCAACACACACCCGCCTGCTCTTAAGGAATTCCGATCAACCCAGCCACAGCAAAGTAATACGTTATTATTCTATGAAATTTTAAATTAGTTTATACATACATACATATATATATATATATATATATATATATATATATATATATATTGGTACGGTATCGCTCCTTTCTCAAAGTTTAAATTAGTTCGGACGCCATTGAAGAAAATTTTTTCAAAATTAGAAAGAAAAAAAAACACGAAAAACAAAAGAGGAACAGGAAACCTTTTTTACCCACCGCATATACACATGCGCGCGTTTACACGCACTGCCTTTTTGAGGTCGACCTATATTAAAATATTTCTGTATCATTTTTAAGTTAAATTATAAAACTTTGATCTCCTTATTTTATTAACGGAATAATAATCATAATAATAATATAAATAATTCTATAAAACGGAATTGCAAGTCCACAGTATTCCCGAGAGCTTAACCGTAAGCTATTAAACGTTACATTTGATATTCTCGGTGGAAACAGCAAACTAAATCAGTAAAAATCCCAGATTATATCACTATGATTAAAATCATTCGCATTCAAAACATCATTCGTCTATTTAGTTAATACTATCTGACGGGGTTTTCTCGGATTTATTCTGAATTTTTAAATCAAAGTATTAATAAGTTTCAGAAACATTTAAAAATGTAGTAATACCGTGTGAAACTGCTTTAATATTATACCTAGTGTCCGAGGTTTTCTTAGATCTGCTCTTGCAAATTAATTAACATTTTTGAAGGCGTGCACACAATATGGAACTTACATTAGCATAAGGATCATCGAAAATGTTCATGCGTATAATAACGAAAATCTGTTAAATAAATATAAAAGATATTGTACTTTTATTTATTTCGAATCACCATGGTAAATAAACATACTATTTTTTCAGGAAATAAGTGTTTTTCTAGTGAATCTTAAAAGAGTACGCTGATCACTAAAACCAGCAGTGTTCGTCTCTCATTCGAAATTGCTCGCTTCGTAGAAATGATAAAGAGACCAATTGATTGATCCTAAAAACTTCTGCCACTTCAGCGAACCCAATTACAAATTTACAGGTGTAGTATGTAGACAACAACTATGCACGCATTATGAGACAAGTAATAATTTCGCAAAAGTATTCTTATAAATTTGAATCTAGAATGAAAATAGAATGCACGTAGGGTCGCGCAACACGTTCAGCAATTGCAGAAAACAAATGGCAGCCTGAGCACAACTCCGCCGCTTTGAAAAAGCGAAAAAATCGATTTTGAAATGTTCCACGCCGAACAGCCTCTCTCATGAGTAAGTGAATTGAGACCGGTGAAATCGTTTTCTAAAGCAATTGCGGTTCCGCACTTTTTAACGTAACTTTTGCATTACATAGCGAAAAGAAAAAAGATTAAAAAAGAGAAAAAAGTGAAGGGCAAATATGGCGCAAATGAAAGGGATAACATCGGCACCACGGGTTCAAAGATGAAATTAAAAAGAAGGTGAAAAAAAAATTAAATATATGTTTAGCGGTTATTGGCGAAACGAAGACGATAAATGAATTAACGTGTATCAGAGAGCAATAATGCACGGAAGCGGTGATAAAAGAAAGCGTTTAAGGCAGATTCAGCCAGAACTGCATTAACTGAAAATAAAAAGCTCAATGCAACGTGAAAGAGGTAGGAGAGCAGCTTCGGTTATCACGAAAGTTTAGCAAATACAGAGTACGTATTGGTAAGTAAGATAATTAACTCGAGTCATCGGATAGAAGAGTTACCACCTTGTATAGGACAGAGATGTCGTGAAATCGGCCATGAACAGTGAAGTAAGCGCGACTAAAAGATTCTCAAGAGAAAATATTTTTTGCGAAAAGTGTCATGAGACACGAGGAAATCCACAGTTTTACGGCTGATTACAGATTATAACAATTTTCTAAAAGTGGAAAATCGGATAGAGGATTTGAGATTAAATTAGAAAAAAAGGCGACGCTGTTGGTGTAACGGCTTATCTAGAGAGGTGCCGAACAAAATCTGTACACTCGATGTCCAAGTCGGAAAAATTGTACATGGCTTTATAGTTTGCGTTTTGATCCGTCTCCCGCATTCACTAAGATCACACAGTGACTCGATGCAAAACATTAACGGTTCTGAAATGTAAAACAAATCAACAGCTCAGTGGAAAAACTAGCCATGTCGAATTTCGATTCGAAAGGCAAACACGCCAAATTTTGGTTCAAGAAGTAGACATGTCGAATTTCCGTATCTGCTTTTCGAATCGAAATTCGACACGGCCACTTCTTGAAGCAAAAGTTGGCGTGTTTGCCTTTCGAATCAAAATTCGACATGTCTAGTTTTTCTACTGAGCTGCCGAAATGTATCTGCCGATGATGTAGAATTTAAAATTCGGTATATAGCAGTCTGTAATCCGAGACCACACTTTTGGAGACTTGCACTTAACCGAATTTAAAACTCTATGGCCGGGCGCATATTGAGACGCAGTCGAGCCGCTTAGTATTGTGTCTGGAGCGCTCCGTTTTTGTGACTCGATGCATTAGAGGTGAGTGCGCATATTGTGACGCCTTAGTGTGAAACCGCATCGGGCTCGGGTCCGTGGCTGTGTCACGAAAATTGCGCCAGGCTATCCTACTGAGCCCGTTTTTTGCATTATTATTGATGTTCGTCCGTCGTGTTCGTCATTGCACACTAACCGTGCCACAGCCAAACTACACAATGAAACTTCTTTCGAATATGCGCTCCAAAGTGCGCTGCGCGGTTTCTTTTTCAAACTGGCTAGCGTGACACTGCGTAGTGCAGCTCAATGTGCGCGCCCGGCCTTAAGGCCTTACGTTGCACTTATTGGTCACGTGACCACTCTGTAAAAAACTCGACCCAGTCGAAATGAGTTTCCTGCCCTTAGTGTGACAGCGCACAATTACCGTACGATTTCGACAAAAATTTGGATAGTCCAGCAAACGCGTCACCTATGTTGCAAAGGTAAAATTAAAAGCCGGTGAAAATAGGCGAGAAGCACTTTCTTTTTCCCGGTTTAGTTTCATCGTCTACTTCGAACGAACTCTAAAATTCGAAACGTCCCGTTGAACTGTGCTGTTAATGTCGATCTCGCGGTCGAATTTACGTGTCGATTCGTGCTGGAATATAGTCGTGGTCGTGGTCGTGGTCGTCGGCAAGGAGCGAGCCAACTTACGTATAATTAAAGTGCATCCGGGCTGAAATTCCTCTGTAGCGTGGCTTATGACCGGATGAAATTACGGTCGAGTCGCCGCTCTGATAACGGAGCAGAAAATAAAAAGGACCAGTGATAAGAGAGCGGCACCGTCGACAGAGCGATCGGCCAAGATGGAAAAGAAGGTGTACGACGCGTCTGCTCGTCGTCGACATCAGCGCGAAAGAGATTAAATGAAGCGACCATACCGCGCGATTACCTCTAATGATAAACATGCGACGGCGGCGGTCGGGCGAACACATAGGCCGTTCACCGGTCTCTGTGAAGTTAATTGCAGCGAAACATCATAAACTCATCAATGCACCTACTACACATCATGCACCATGCACACCGATGATGAGTTCTACCGATGATTACATAGTTGGTGCGGTTCTGCTGTTCGACTGGCATCTTCAGTGCGAGAACTGCGCGCAGCCTCGTTTTATGGCATGTGTTTTGATGCGTTATGAAAGGACGATGATGATGCTGCTGTGGTCATTCGGTGTCTGTGCTCAACACTAGCGAACCGGAATAGGACAGAAGGAGAAAGGAAAACCGAACAACCAAAGTCAACGGCAACAACTGGTGTCTTTCCATTATCACTTTCTTAAAGCTGCCCGATGCGGAAAAACGTGATCGTAAAGTCCGATTAAGAACAAGGTGTCGCGCCGGAATTAAAACCGCTCTTAATAATATCATTGCAGCCGCGGCTCTGATCGGAAACCGAGTTGCATTCAGCAACAGACACCGGTAGGACGATGATTTGCGGCCCACATTAATGCTAGCGCTAATTTCAAAGCGGCCATCATTTAATTATTGTGCAGGCTGCAGAGAAAGAGGATCGACTAGCGCAAATTCCAGGAAACAACGGAAGAAAATCAAACAGCCGAGACGAGATCATCTAATTCGATAAACAAAATGTTTGATCATCGCGATGAGCTTTTTGAAATTATCCTGCTAAAGTTTTACTAGCTCCCGCTTTAAGCCCAACTTGCTCCGACTGCCTCTTCCACAACCAAAACGAACACAACATGATTTACTAATTTGAACGCCTCCCCGCAACCTGTAATTCTTCTCTCTATCTATCTTGATTTTCCCGTCCATTCGATTTTTCGCTCCTTTACTTTTGATTTCAATATTTGATTTCAATATTTAATTTCAGAACTCCATTTTTCATCATCATTCAAATATTGCAATACTGTACTCGGCGGTGTTTTGTAGGGACCACCACATTATGTATATCTCCGCATAGCAAGACCAAAGAAAAAAACTCGATCGTTTTCTTTTCAGAAAAAAAAAGGCATCTATTTCCAGGTAAACATTAACATGGGGTGACTAGCGAAATATTTATTTTTTAAATTCCCGGGTTTCCTGGTCCGAGAATAATGCTGCCGCCGATTTCCTGATTACTAGAATTGTAGAAAAAGAAGAATGAAATTTTTTTGTTACTATTGATTGATAATATTTGACCGCTGCACATGATTTTATACGGATAAAACAGAATTTCGTGATTTATTCTTGAGTGTGAAGTATATAAAAAAAATGCGTTCACTTTTTAACCTTTCTAATTACTTTTTTCTTAACTAAATAAATCGTTTTTGGCTATTTTTACCTTTTTTCTCGGTTTTATAACAAAATTCCCGGCTTATTTCCGATTTTTTTCCGGTTGCGAAATTCCCGTTTTCCCGGTTGGGTGGTCATCATGATAAAACAATCGAATACGGAATAAGAAAGGAGAAATTTATATAGCGGTATATTTAAGCAGCAAACGAGTTTAGCGTGCAACAGCAGCACCGCAGATAAACGTTGTAACAAAAATAATAAACATAACAAAATCGCTTCATATTTTACACATGGTTAGAGATGGAAAAAACATGTAAGATTATATGGAATAAAAAAAAAAAAAAAACGGTATTTCTTTTTTTATATCATTCGCATGTGTAATATTATAATATAGTATAAAATAATATTATATAGTATGAAAAAATCGGCTTATTAATTGGCTCAATTGTTGTTGCATCGACGTGTGCGAGACAAAAAGAACTACTTGCTCGACATAATCACTAAACGAAACTGTACAATATATATTTCATACCACGCGACTTAAATACCGGGGGGCTCCTCTTTATTATAGATATTTACAACAATGTAATAAGTTCTCTTTAAGAAATGGTAATTCCAAGATATCAGTCAAAAGCGCATCAAGATGCTAAAAGAAGAATAAAATTAAGGGAACGGTGTCGGAACGCGCCTTCAATAGCATAATGATGGTGTAAAACCATCGTTGCATGATTCATACGTTTCTATAAAAACATAACGTGCCTATCTCTCTTAACATTATTATTGGCAGGATTCTATGGAGGCTTCACTTATCGTTGTCATACTAATATCTGTATGATCTCAGCAAGATTTCTATAGGCTGTACGTATTATCATTGGTATCCCCATCGATTTCAGTAAGATTTTTGAGGTCTAATTCGAATGTGAGCCATTTCTTTGCTCTACTCTATACATGCTATATTTCAGATAGTCTTCGGGATTGCGCCATAATTCAACACACGTAGCAGCAATTTATCCCATATTATTCCGGCGGCAGGATTTGCCATTACTGTTATCATTATTGACTTAGTTCGCTTTGGGACGATAGGCCTTTTATTTAGTTTACGATCGAGGTTGCGATCAGCGTTCACGGTTTTGGCCGGTACAATGGGAAGAGAAAGAGTGATTTATCGGGGAACGCGAAATAACACGGTTTTAATAAGGACAAATCGGAAAAAATGTGTTTAAATTCTTAAAGTCGAGAATTACGTTAGCGTTCGACATTTAGAATAGAAAAACAAATAAATAAATAAACGCAGATAATTTCCGAAAAAATGTTCGAATTGTAATAAAAAGACAAACGATTATGATCATCGGCACAAAGTGTGATATCCAGTTGTCCGTAAGTCTCTAAGTTTAAGGATCAGCTGTTAATTACGCTCGATACAAATAATTTTAAATTATTGCTAATAGTAAAATATACCGCCGCGCAGAAACATATCCACATGCATGTGTTTTTTCCCGGAGTATATTGTATGCAGGTATTCGTTTTCTAATGAAAACACGTTCATTATGCACCACGCAGGGAAACATTTTTACTGTCGAAACTTAACTAACATATCGGTCGTCCAAAACTTACCGACGATATACTTTGCAATAATGTAGCAAGGAGGAGTTCGAAGCAAAATTTTTCCGAAACGTCCAAATACGTATAAATTTAACGAGGAAAAATTTCGCTTCTAACACAATAGCGTGCGTATACAATCACCGTGGACGTTTTTTAAACGTTCAATAATTAAAATAACTCATTTTTAAAATATTGCCTCTACATACTAAGAGGCTAGTAATACGCATTGGATCTTCAAGTTATCACCTTCATCACTACACGTCATTTCAGACAGTTCGACAAGAACTGTAGCGCGGCTGGCTTTAAGAATTACGGAATATAATACGAAAATTTATGTGAATAAAAGTCCGATTAAATGCGGTCATTAATAATGATCTCCTCTGAACTCGGAATAGTCCGGAAAATGTTATCGCCGCACCCACACGACACGCTGGTCAGTGAATATGACCCCGGCAGCAATAACGCATCAACTCACTTTGGCCGCAAGAAATAGTGCAAATTAATGGGGAACAACTCTAGTCACGCGAGTCATCACGCAGCAATTACACAAATTGACCATAGATCAGTTAATCAAATAATTATTATTACTTTTTTTTTTTTTTTTTAATATATTATGTAAAGCGCAAAAAATAAAAAAGTTTTTAAAATTGCCGGTTTGTTTAATTATGTCTGTTTTGAATGATAAAACTTATCGCAACAAGCAAACCGCTACAATGCCATCGATTATAAATTACGTACGAATATGTTCGAACGTTTCCGGACCAAAATAAGTACAAACATAATAATACGGTTTACAACGCAACGACCATTGGAAAAAATTGGTTTTTGTAGGAAAATCGGGGAGCTACAGACTACGAGGAAGATATGCGACGGAAAAATCAAGTAACATTGATAATTACAATCGGGGAAATTAAATCGCCGTACTTAAAGAAATATTTCAACCAATGTCACCCGGTTCTCTAGAAGGACAATGAGAAAAAGAAAGTAAAAGTGTGAAATGTATATGTAAAGTCTGTGACGATCTAAAAAAAAACAAAACAAAACAGGTAGGGGGAGAGAAATATATACAAAAAAAAAAAAAAACAACCAAAAAACCCGCGTTAAAAATTAAATACGAAAACTACTTTCGAAATAAGGACGGCCAAAATAATTTCTGTCAGAGAACAACGGAAGCGTTAAGTAGAATTTCAAAATGATCAACAACAAAATTCGCAGTGGATAATCTTTACTTTAAAAACGCTTCAAACGACAAATCATTAAAAAGCAAATATAAACACCGCGTAATTTTTGAAACTTAATCAATTGATGGCGCTCTATAAATGAGTTGTAGCAAAGTTTAGGCTTTTGTAGATTTTCCCCTGCGTCAAAACTCTAAGATAGTCGAAAGACCAAATACGAATACGTACGAACGACTCTCGTTAATATAGACCCAAGAGACGCTGTAACAAAAGAAGCCTATCTAATCTAGTAGCGTGTTGTGTGGTTATCGTTGCATTTATTCACTGCAGCCGCCAGCGAAACCTTAGAAATACCACAACGGCGACTGTTGTAGATCACGTTGCCATTGTACAAGCAACTCTATAGCGTCTATACACATAAGTCGGGACAGTCCAGCCAATCTTATCGCTGTAATAGTGGTGTGCAGGATCAGATTTTTGAAAAACAGAATATATACGATAACCGGCTGAAACAGAGAGCCAGACAGACAGACAGCGGATACAGGAAACAGGCTGGTTGATGAAGTGAAGCGCGACGTACGCACACACCCTCCATTTGCTCTGTTCTTTTTGACAGGGTACACTACATCCGCGACCGCAAACCGATTCGATTTCCGAAATATCTTTTAGGAAGTATCCTCGTACATAAATTTATTACGCCGAAATTAAACGAGACACATATTCAATCTCCATTTATTTTCAAATCGCGAATAATTTGCATCCAATGAATACTTCGTGTGGCATTGCTGATAAAACAGGAGATAGTCATGAATTCTCAACGGAAGAACGCGTTAGTTCGCGATAAAATGGCTGCACATAAAAGATCTGAATTCTGTTTTCTTTAAAAGTAATTCCAAAAAATAAAAAAAATATATATACAGATACCGCGTTATTTATTAAATAACATTGTATTTCTAAAATGAGATTACAATTTCGCTGTTATGCGAAGATCTATTCGAATATCGCTTTATTTTCTCAGAACGTGCGATCATTCTAATCTGCCGGCCTCCCTACTCCTTTTGCAATCTCCACTATATTCTTGCTATTCCATCTCCACCTGTTGTTCCTTCCTTCGGCTGTTCTCATTTCTTTTACCTCTGATCGCTTCCTAGTGTAGTAGCCTCTGTCATTTCTACCGTCTCATTATTTTTCTAATCCTACGTATTAGTAAATGTCCTTTACTGACGTTTCCAATAGAATATTAAAAAAAAAAAAAAAAAAGAATATCCACGAATAAAATATTATATTCTTTTCATTAGCCACAACGGTGTACTGCATTGCTTAATTAAAAATTATTATAAAACATGTATACAACGTAAACTTGATCCTCCGGAATTCGACATGAGAACATTTTCGACGATTATAATCTTTTGTAAAGATGGGGGCTATTTCAAAATGACATTGATTTTTTGTATTAGCCTGGGCGTAAAAATGGCGTATATTAATATTAATGTACAATATATTTCCAAATGAACTTTATATCATATTTTTTTCTTGAAACGGATTTTACGCAAAATCATTATTGGAGCTTTAATAAAAGCGTACATAAGCGAAAAAAAACCCAGAAAAACTGTCTATTATTTAGCGGAGACAGTTTGTTTTTTTTTCCATTTTTGAAAATTTTCTACGTAAAATCGAAAATATTACATTTTCATTAATAAATACTATATAAAATTAAACAACTGAATTATTACGGTATCAACAGCCAAACAAAATAACGACTTCTCCGTTGCATTCTACTCCCGAAAAGGTTCTTATTATATACCGTTAATCATTTTTTACGGAGCTTTATTATAGTGTTTAAAATTTCCGCAAACAATACATATAAAACATATAAATCTAAAAAAATAACTCGAGCCTTTCGATCTCACCGTGAGAGAATACATTCTGAATCATAAGATGATCTTATTATAGAAGGGTTGGTTGTTCAACTGACTATAATATGATTCTTCCCAAAAAATAACGAGTTTTTCTTCCTTTTTCATCGTAATCGGAAAAAAAAAAAAAAATTAATTTACGGGTTTTACTCTGTTCCCCAAAAAGTATAACATTATTTCGAGATGACTCACAACATTCACATTAATAAATAACACGAAAACGTAACATAATTTCATATACATACATATTACAGATTATTGTAGGCTCAAAGACGCAGATTGCGACCTTGTTTAAAAATATTCTACTTTCACAAGTCGATGTGATTATAAACCAATCGAACTTACCTAACGGCGCTCCCATCGTGACTATAATACTAAATGAAATAACGTAAAAAGATTCATTTCAACGACAGAACCACGTTCATGGTGTTTATAACGAAAATAACGAGTTTCTTAACAGTCTGCGTTCGGATAATGACTTTGGATATTCGAAAATTAATTTTTTTTCTCATTCACCGTCCGTAACACATTCATTTCACTTTTATTAATTTCGTACACTAACTACGAACGAGACGGTAACAAAAAGGGGCTAATCTTTATCGACCGGCATTTTTCTTTACAATAATAAATATGTGTTTTCTCTAATTGTCTACTTTTCAGATCAGTAGGAAAACCGATAAATATCTGAAAAATAATATATAGGTATCAAAGTTTGTTTTATTTTTTTTTTTTTTACCATTTTTCGTAATTTAACACTTATAGGCAAAGTGAAATTCTATCGCAAAAAGAACAAAAAAGATTTATTAATTTTATTTCAAAATTATTATTTCAAACATATTTATATGCGTGTTTTTCTGCCTTTCGGAAACTGTGGTATCGGAACCATCACAATAACAAACGAAAATACTACACTTCATTTAACCACAATAGGAAAAAAGTCCCACATTTGAAGTAAACTAAAACGAATATAGAATTAAATTTTTCACTATTTACGATAAACGGTTTACTATTAAAGTAATATAAATTCTTCAAAATTTTCTAATCTACATTAAGTAAATTCATTTACAACTTCCATTTAATGTTTTCGTGAAATAATCTGCTGAATACGATACACTTTTTTTTCATTGCAAAACCCAACCTGACAAAATCATTTATCTTTTATTTTATATGTATGTATATTAATTACAACGTAATTCTTAGGCTACCCCCCATTCGAAAAAATGTCCCAATTTTATGTAACGCTAAATGTCCCAAAAAAATGTCCCAATTTTATGTAACGTTTGTTATATTTTATAGGATTTTTGTTATTGTTATTTAAAAAGTGTCACAATTTTATGTAACGAAATATGTAACGAAAAATGTAATGAAACAATATCTTAATTTTATGTAATGAAAGTTAAATGTTAGGATAAGATTTTTGTGATTATGTTTTGTTTTTCTTTTTGTGTTGATGCCAGTAAGAATTACGTTGTAAATTTTGATCATTTTATACAAATTATAGAAGAGAAAGAGACATAAATAAAAGCAAGAGAGGTGCGAGGCCAAAACGGCCGAGTTTATATATATATATATATATATATATATATATATATATATATATATATAACAAAACTCCACTTTTTAATCTAGACTTCATGGTCTTCGGGTGCTAGTCCTATAATTTTGATGGAATAATCAGATTCAACTGACTATTAGTTCTCGGCAAAATGAAAAATATAAGCGTGACGTAGAAACGTTATAAATTTCATAGAGGATTCTTATAGCACCCCTATCATAAGAATGACATAATTATCAGTGCACAATATATAGATTAATAATTTATATTATTAATCTATATTATGCATTAATACAGATTTCCTTATTTAGCTGACTTGTTCGAATAAGACTGGAAAAGCTAATAATGCACATATCAAATCCAGATGTAATAACAGAACGTCGCATTTGCGATAAAAATTTAAACAGCATTACATACGGTTGTTTTATGCGTACGAAAATAAACCGCTTCGGATGCAGAGGGAGAAATGGAACATAGACACTCTGCGTTTGCCAAACCGATTTCAGCGCCTACTTTTCCAGCCGTGATTGTCACTGAGCCTACAATGATCCAAGTGCCCGAACAAAAGGCCTATGTAGATCACGTGTAGAACGAACTATGTTTTTTTCCCTTTTTTTATGGAGTCGGAAAACTGGAAAAGTGCCAAATATGCAACGACGACCAGTTGTGCTAGCATTTATAGTGACCGCGTGACTCGGTACACTCTCTCCGGCGAGAACCAGGAATGCATGTTTTAATCACGTTTGCTTTATTATCTTCTATTTCAGCGGCCGAGATTGCCAGAGAAATAAAGTACCGAACTAACGAATACTTTACTTTCTATTAATATTTAAATGCACATACGCCATACGTGCTCAACGCTATCTTGTAATGAGAACAGAGACACGCTCCAACAACTAACTATTAGTACAGAAACATTTTCTTATTCACCGCTGCGTAAAACGTTCTCACAATTAATTCGTTGTTAGAAGCATAGGCGAATACTTGTCCACTACAATACTTACTTGTTTTGTTGTTTTTTGTTTTGTTTTTTTTTGTTCTTCAATTTCCTTTCCCTCTTTCTGCGGAATTCTCATATTTCGGTAGATCTTTTGTCGAGAATTATCCGTCTTTGGCTAAAATCCTACTTTCGCACTCTCTTATTCACCGCTTTAACCGGTGTAATCATCAATGTTTCTTATTCAGTGCAGATCAACTTTCTGAAAATGTAATGTATCGCCCCCCCCCTCGCCAGAAAAATTTTGCGATATTCTTATGTTTTTCAGTATGGAGAATCTAAAAGAACAATTAACATTGTGCATCATGTGTATATACATACATACATACATACATACATACATACATACATACATACATAATATATATATATATATATATATATATATATATATATATATATATATATATATGTATATATAGTGTGCTCACGTGGGTGTACGCGGAAGGCTGTAGACAGAATTTAGTGACACGATTGCGTCTAAACAAAAGAAGCTATTTACTTCCGAGTTGATGTCATCCGATTTGAAGCAGAATTTAGCGCATTCAATTTTGAGAAAATTGGGCACAGCAGGATTGAGTAATTTACGAAAATGTAAAACAAATAAAAACAATTAATTTCTTAAAAACAAACTTTGATAGAGCCAGTCGAAGCATTGAGAAATGGAGTACAGCAAAATTATTTTTAAAACGTTTAACAATATTACAAAAAAAAAAAAAAAAAAAAAAAAAATGTTTACAAGTTTTACTAATATCTCTGAGGTGATACATAATTTATACAGAATTTCGTATTGAGAAATCTGTATGCACTCGGAAAATTATCGGCGCGGTCTTTATTAACAGTCGCGGTAGTTCGATATCAATATGTTTTTGTTTTACACCACTTTTAATAAACCGTGTCTTTTCATTTTTCTTCGCGAGTGCCGCAACCTCTTCCTACAGAATTTTTCAACCAATGATTATTATTACACACACTTTTAATTCAAAAATATGCCGAAGGTAAAGCAACCTCCTTTCTGGGTTTTTTTAATAAACCTGTCTAGGATTTTTGTCATACGAACTATATCACACACTTGGCGACTCCTGTAATCGATTTATCGTCCATTTTAACATATGTATATGCCAACTCGGAAGAGCGATAATGCATTAGTGCAATTTAATGATCGCAAGAAGACATACTAGCGCGGCGAATGTCGCTGTTAATGGCCTATACCTGGAACTCATTACGATATATGTATACCCCCGTATTACTCGCAACATGAAATCTAGTACTTGTCGTCGTTAACGTTATGAACAAACTTCTTTTAGCGTACTCGTTACACGGTAATTAGTCCAAAATAAACAACATTCCTCGCGTTATTCTCGACGCATAACGCGTTTCCACGTCCTGCTAATAATATCTTCATCCACGAATATGCTCACATACATATACATATATATACCCATTAACGCGTAGCGCTTGATCTAACACGATTATGTTGTTCGCAGTGTTTTACCGAAAAGGAGCGATCATCAAAAAGTAACTTCTCTCGACGAGCCAACGGTCTTTCTCCCGATTTACGAGTTGATCGATACGAACCTTACCTTTTTTACTACTAAATTTTTAACGGAATTAGGCTATACTCGAAAACACCTTCTAGCTCTACCCCGGTAACTGACACCGCTCGTACGAAAGTATGTAATAATAACGTGTAAATAAATAAAAAGAAGATTTAAAGCTTCTCCAATTAACCTGACATCATTTTCACCATTATAAAAACTATTTGCAGACCACTAAACTAGTAAACGAATAAAAAACTAGGACAAACAAATAAATACGGAAAAGACTACCACCTATAGACCGGCGACAAATAAACTACCCCCGCGTGCACATTTTCATGTAAATCACTTACAAATTTTCTACTGTATTCCTATTCCGTGTTACCTGAAAAGATTATATTCGTACTAGAAACCTAACGACTCTTACCGATCACTAAGAACTCGCGATGATCTAAGAAATTAATCGATAATGACACGGAAATGATTTCTGACAACATAACATTTTATATTGAATGCCGTTGTTCCCGGCGCACTGATGATCAAAATTTTTACGATCATCTCCGCATAAAAATTTAATCATTCTTAATTTTGCAACATTTCCATCGTGTCTCACTAATAATAATTTGGATAATAAGAACAATGGCGATTCCATTAATATATATATATATATATATTATATATAAAAAAAAAAAGTATGTAATGTTTCATAGTTTGAGATATTTTGTTTTTTTTTTAATTAAAATAAAATACCACCATACAACATTTTTCATTTTGAAATTAAAAATTAAAAGAAGAAAAATTATTTGTTTGGCAAAGAACTTTACACAAAAGTCATAAAAATTCTACATAATTCCGATATGCACCAGTTTTTTTATTCTATTTATTTATTATTATTTTTTTTTAATGCTTTTATTTAACTCTTTATAGTGTCTACTCTTGTCCTCTTGTAAATCATATAAGATTTCGAAAATGACGAGGCAAATTTTAATGAAATCTGTATTTAAGTAGGATTGGGACCCGTACGTCGTTTCTGATTGGCTTTAGATTGAAAAAAAAATGATAAAAAAAAGTATAAATAATCCGATTACTTCCAGCTATTAAGCAAATCACGTTGTTCTAAAATTTTTTTAGAAAACATTTCATTCTCTTTTACTTTCTTGTTCTCGTGCAACATTCGTACCGGTCTCAGATAACTTTTTTTCGTTTCTCTTTTGCACTCTCATTCGTCCACAAAAATGTAACGAAAAATACCGTAAAATAAAATAATTAAAACATTTAAAAACTTTTTATTTATATTAATGCAATGAAAAAACGAGAAATCAACTTTTGCGAGTTGAACTAAATTTAAATGTTTTTTTTTTTTTTTAAATTAAAAAAATGAAATAAAAGCGTTGGCCCAAAAAAATATCATTTCATACATCGATCTTACCTTATTCTTTTAAAGTATTCCAATTTAATTCAACTCGCAAAATTATTTTTATCGCATTAATAAAAATAAAAGCCTTTCATTAAATATTGTTCATATATTAAGCTTATTAAATATATTTAAAAGAAATAATTTCCATTTTATACACTTACGCGTGTTTATATTTTTTAAATTTATAGAAAATTTTTTATTTGACTGAAAAAATTGTAATAAAATAAGGTTAGTTTACTAAAAGTTTGGGACCAACTGACGAAGCGGCATTGGGCTTTCGGGGAAAATTTGAAAAGGTTGATGATGGATAGCATGGTTCTTAAAATAGTTGTAAAACAGATTCGGCAATTGGGCGCCGGTAACTATTTCTTTTTAATAAATCTATGAATGGTATCGATTGAAGAAGAAATAATTAATAAAAGACCGAAGTAACGGGGAAAACGCGTTATTTTTACTTTAAGGACACGTTTACTTAAATTTAAGCGTCCGCTATTCAGAAGAAGTAGCGTTTCGTGTGATTTCCATATGTCCAGTTTATGATGGTCAGTTATCTACGTGTTAATCATTCAACAGAGATATCAATTATGGTGCGGAACCGTGCAAAAAGATCTACATCGAAAAAAACGTATTCAAACATTTTAAAGTGTAAAGCTCTTAAATAACAATTTTGAAATGCTGCAATACATTTAATGTACAATAAAAGAAGAAACGGTAATAAAATACGTTGGTAAATCGAACACGACCGTGAGAACTTGTTAATCCACAGTCTGACATCACAAATACGACACGGATACTACTTAAGGAAGAATAACATTAGTTCTAGATATTATGCAAAAGAAATTATGAGCGGAATTAATGATTAAAAGCGATAATAAAATGTTAGACCATCAGGCAATTTTTTCTCACCTTTATCTCAATGCGTTCGAATATTTTGATATATTGGTTTCATTTAAATTATTGCAATTTTTTTTTATAAATTAAAATGATTTAACGCGGGAAAGTGTTTAAATAGAAGAAAGAAAAAAAATCTACTCGGTTCTTCAGTCTGGCCAAGAAGCACGTGTTCCTAAAGGAGAGAAAACTTCGTATTATCGGTGCTATCCAAATATGTATTAACGTAACTCGATTACGGAGAATGCGCATCGGTCATTCAGCGCTCTCAGTTTGTGAATGATAGCCAGCGGGGCTAGATAAGTCTGGAAATAATGGTAACAATAATGTTACCCGTCGTCGTATAATACTTTTAAATTCGATTACTTCATTCGAAACAAAATGGCCGGAAATAATTTTTACGCTACGATGAACGAATAAATCGGGTACATCTCGCGCAGTCGCACACGTACGTGCATCAAGACCAGAAGCATTAGAACGAAAACGAAAAATTATTTTCCATTATTTTTATCTGCTTTTTATTTTTATCCTTTCTCCCCCCCCCCCCTCCACACACACACACACACACACCAGTTTTTCGCTTTCAGCTCTAAACAGAATCAGCATGCGGAAACATCATCGGGAAAAGGAAATGAACAGCGCTGTGAGACACACTTCCTTTAGATCAGTGAACTTGACAAAACTCCAACCAACACGTCGTCATACCTCATTCTGGCAGCGACTTGGTAATTAAAGTGTGGAAAACGCCGGCGAATCAACCACCGTTTCGAAAACGAACTAAACTGCACTTTTAAACATACATGTCATCTCGTTTGTAAGGAAATATGGGAAGCAAAAAAGAAAAAGAACTCATTGTCAGCCAGCGAAAAATTCGAAGCCAATATGGATGTGGCCGAACCAATTAGAACGAGTTATTCTGCGCATTATTGTGTCGTAGTAATTATACCAAAGACCTCGTTTTCGCGGCAAATTTTTATTTATTCACTATGAATACGGTTATTCGGGAAAAAAGGTTATGCAAGGTATTTTCTCCTTTTGAAATTGCGAAATTGCAAAATGTCGTCAACGTCTGTTTCCTCTTGTATTTTTGTTATTTTATGTATTATGAGGTAGAGACATTTTCTATATATTCGCGAACATAATTACAGATTTTTCAATGTCAACTTTTAAGAATAGTAAAATTAGTTATATCTTTTTCTCCGAAGAAATCGCTATTAGTATCGACAATATTGCATTTATTCACGAAAATCGCATTTTCTAATTATAAACTATAACCAAAGTTTTTTCAAAAAATGTCTTTCTTTTTTGATCACATTAAAAAAATAAAAAATTGGTGTAATTTTTCTCAAATAGTAATTTTAAAAAAAAACAACTAAATAAAAACAGTAGTTTTATATAACAGTGCCCCGTGCTTTTATATTATAATTTATAGAAAAATCTTCTTAAATGCTCATTCGAGAGAAATTTTAACTATTTTTTTTTATTTTTCAGAGCTGATAGAAAATACTTGTTTCATTTAATTTATTATTAAAAATCGTGACTTTTTTTTTATCACAAGTGAATGAAATATATTGTAAATGTTAAATAGAAGCGTGTTTTTTTTTTTACAATTTATTTTACTACTTTTTAATATCATTATTTAATAACGGTTAGTAGTTTATTCTGCTTCTCTTTTAAAATATGACACACTATTTATAGCGAACTCGGATGCATGCAGGAACTTCCATCGAGCGCTATCTATCGGCGTAAACTGGCAACGGGACGGTAAGCAAGGTGATCAAACGTAATTTTTAAATTCCCGGTCAGGTTCACACTTTCCCCCGGTCAGTAGAACTGTGTATTACATCGACTTTGCTCCGATCATGTAATAAAATAAACCGAACAAACTGAAGCGAAGCCGGATGAGCGCACTAATTCGATACATGCTTGCTTCAATATCGCGAAAGTTAATAATGAAATTTACAATCGAGTACTGCAAAAACATAAAATATTTCCGAATTTAAAACTTATTTGAATACTTCACGAAGCTCTTTTCAAGTCCGACCTCACCCGCCAAAGGTTTAGTATGAACTTGCCATAAATTGACTTACACAAAATTATTTAATGTAAAAGTTGGACGACTTAAAAAATTTCGTTCAATTTTTTGCGAATTTTCTAAATTTAAAGAGGGAATAAGTAATAGCTGTTGAAAACGAACAGCCGCCTATATTTCCTTTGTATACATATATAAGAAACGAGGTTATTTTAAAATTTTAAATTAAATTCGATTTAAAATTTATAGTTAAAATTATAACAACGTAATGTCGTAAGTTTCAAGGAAAGAGACCTTTTCATAGCCGATGTGTTCTTCATAAGCTCCCCAACTATTGTATAATACACTTTAAACTATTATCTACATCGAGGTAAACAAAACTCGCGAATCTTTTGTGTTTTTTTACATTACGAAAATAAGATCAATTAAGGAAAAAGATATTTATTATTTCCAAATACTACCACCCCGCTGTTACAAAATTAAGTAACTTCCTTTAAAGTGTAAATACTTTCACGAAATATATAAATGACGTCTGATATTTAATAGCGTTTTTATTTTTCGCTTTAAATGATTTTCTCTTATCGAAAATATCCTTAGCTCTTCCTTTTTATCCGTTTTACGACAATATTTTCGGCTTACTCCTAGTTTCCTGGTTAATTGACCACCACAGCCTGATAAAAAATGTATAAAAAAACGGGAAGAAAAGTAAACAAAATTCAATAAAAAAAAAAGCGAATAGGAGTAATTATCTAGACAAACGGAACTGATCTAAAAAATAAAAAAAATAAAAAATCATATTCCTAAACTTTGATTTAGATATAGACACATATGTAGCGAAATTAAGGGGAAAAAAAAATCATATTCTTACATTAAAACGATATAAATTTCTATTAAGTTTAAATGGCAAAATTTGATTGACTTAGACGTACGGAGCGGAGTTGAATAAGAATTTAAAAAAAAAAAAAGGACAAAACGGTTTACAGAAAGAAGAGTAGACATCTTACATAATCATAAATGTAGACATTGGAAGGAGTGTTTACGAAAGAAAAAATCGTAAAAGTACTGGCAGAAAACGATATAATATATCACATGTAGAGTATAATGAGAAACAGGAAGCAGAGAATTGATTAAATCGCGCAGAGTTTCTGTAATGCAGAAGGTACGTTTGCGAGGAAACTAAACGAATTTCGCGATAAAAAGAAATATAAGGAAAGCACAACACCGGCAGTAAGCAAAAAACAGGTAACTCGATGAATGGCAGAAATAAGAAACAGCAATAGGACCTGCTGCGTCAGACGAACATCGTTGATAGCGATGACAAATCGATCTTTGTTTGAGGAAATTATATTAAGAACACTAATGCAATTTTGTATAACAGATGCGCAAAGCACGCATCGTTTAAGCTGTACAATTAGGCGGAGACGGTTGCAAACAGGGATGAAAGAGATTTACACTGTCAATAATTGGCAGCGAATAAGGAATGTACAAGAGTATATTATAGTTGCAAGTGCCAACGGTCAAGGGGGGGGGGGCCGTTCGTTAACGGTAAAAATTCTGACTTCCAACTTTTGTCTCTTATTATGTTATTATTCGCTAAAGAGAATATTCTTCCGCGTCCTGGAAAAATTCCAGTCTGAACATTAATTACCGTTTGCGTTTATTCCAAAAAGGTTCTTCACCTTTTGAGGAACAGAAATAGTTATCCAACTGCCGGTAGTAAAAATAGCAAAATGCGCTTTACTTCACCGCCGGCCGTTACGTCGGGGGAAAATATTATACAATAACGTGAAAAAAAGGTCTAACGTTAACATTTTTCGTAATGCGAGAATTCTTTAAACTAAATAGGAAATTTAAATATACAAAACCTTTGTCTACGAGTAGAGTAATAAAATGATGTCTCCGATATAGTATGTAACGGAAATTAATCGTTTCTGCGAATTAGATGCGTACGTTTGATCGTCTATTTCTCTGATGGTATACTATACTTTTGAAATAACTTACAACGCTTAGATTTTCAAAAATGTAATTGAAATTTAATGAAACATCCACCTGTTTCCGAAACACAGTATTCATGTTTCTTCTTTTGTTTTTTTGGCATGGATGTCTTATGGCTGGGCTCAATATAAAATTCTATCCGTTACAAAGAAATGTCGGGAAATTCGATTTTTTTTGATTTTTTTTTTCTTCTAATAATGTTGTTACCCTTATTTACATTGGTAAACATTTTATTTGATTTATCATCGACAGTTTCAGTTTTTGCTCAAAACGAAACAGTCGCATCTTAACGCCTCATTCGAAAAAAACATACTTCACAATGCGTAATTCTATAGAAAAGGTACCGAAGTACCATTTTATTTTCTTCAATTTCAACAATGATATTACTCGAAGTATTTAAAAAGACACGTAGTAAATAGATCGTAAAAATCGATTTCATTAATTACTTATACTTGTAAGTGAAATTTTACAACTAACGATGTAATTTTAAAAGAAAAATGTGCAGCACCAGCATATCAAATACGATTTTTTAACAGCAGTAGTGACCAGATGAAAATATTGAAGGTGCCTGTTACTTCAAAAAAAAAAAAAAAAAAAAATAAATAAATAAAGGGAATAAAAGCGTAGACCAATAAAATTAATTAAAATACGATTGTTTAAGACGCGATAAAATAGGCCGATACTTCTTTAGTAACTGAAGTGTGCTATTTACTATAAATATTTTTACCAGACGTTTATTATGGGTCGCGTAAAATGTTTTTTGAAGAACATTCGCGCGAAAATTAATATTTCTTAAAAATATTTTGACTTCACAATAGAATTATTATTATTATTATTATTATTATTATTATTATTATTGTTATTACGAATATTATAAATATTATTATTATTACTTTTGAAAGATACTAAATAAAAGTAAGAGCATACGCGCCACCTCAGAGTATTGGCACGCTCTAAGTAACGCATATGTCATACGTGACAATGCCGTTGTAATAGTGTTCCTATTTGCTTGTAAAATAATAAACAAGAAGAAGCCAAACATTCGTCCAATATTGCACGTTCCAGTCGTGTGTGTCGTCGTGATATCGTCGTAAGTTCTCATTAAAATTTAGGCAAACACTTTCGAGGTCCATGAACTCATCCATCTGCTGAAATGTGACTGCAAAAGAAGTGTGTGCAACGCGCAGTATAGCATTTAAATTTCCACCGTTTACATTACCACAAATTAAAAAACAAAGGAAAACGTCATATCTACATTCGTATTTTAACAACTTTCAGAAAATCATCCCTCCACCCCCGGAATTGTCGCGATACTCTTTTCATTCGTTTATGTAATTCAACGGCATCCTTATATTTCATCCCGTATAGGAAGATTTTTAAAAAATTTCAATTTTTCAATTTTAATTTACATCTATTTACTTTTATGTAGTTCAATTCAACTTGATACAGAAATCGATTGTTTCAGGAAATGGAGGCATTCGTGTTAGTGATCAAACTCCTTGTATCTTGGCTTAAATAAAAATTCGAAAATAGGGAATTTCGTGATGGAAATAAATTTGTTCACGATGGTTGCGTTTTGGAATATTATGCAAGCTAAAACAGACTTTCAAAATTGAAAAAAAAAAAAAAAAAAAAAGAGATCAATACAATATTCCAACTTTCGTGTATTACCACCACCGGCATATTATTGTTGTATTTTTAAATGTTTTAAAACTGATAAATACAATGATCGGTGATGAACGTGCTCTTAATGGAAATGTTCGAATTTTTTTTACCACTGTTCTTTTACATGCACGGGGGGGGCGCAATACTTTCCGCTTCGCATATTAAAAATGGCTCCAGCTGAAACCGATACTACCACTACCACTAATAATCGTTGACTCGCGATAATCGAATTGTTAGGGTCATTAATATTGATTTCAAAATTAAAGGTTGGCCCCCTGATGGATCGTTGACTAGATATACGAAAGGCAAATAAATACCAATACCGTCCTACACTTGTACCGATATTTCTCGAACATTCCTTCTACCGAGCGATTTCACACGTTGACTTCTATTTCATTACTTTCCTAGAAGCGTATTAAGTTCACTTATGCTAGCACGTGCTTTCGAAACCGTCAAATATCGCAAACTACTTAAGTCAGGCGTAATAAAATTAATTCTAGATAACGAAAAGTTTTCAGTTTGTGCGGCTAAATTAGTCCCAATGACGCCTGGAAAAGCTCCCGAGTATGGTCGCTGAAAATGAAAACACTAGGAACCGACGAAAGTATCGAGCACGATTGAAAACGATAGAACAACATTCGAGTGGGAAGACAAAAACAACAATCAGCCGATAGGAGATGCGTTAAGAAGAAATGAAGAAGAAACGTGGCGTGCGATTGGAAGATACGTAGAAGAAGCGAAAGCACAATCAAAGTGAAAAATGTAAAGGAAAATTGATCATATTGCAAGGAACACATAAAACAGAAACAGGAGCGCGCAGCATCTGACTGGTAAAGGAAAAAAAAAATAAATATACAAGTTATTCTTTGCAACTGTTCAACCGGTAATTTATTTTTTTCTTTGGAGATGGTCAACATTTAAATAGTATTATTTATTTCGTGTTTTTTTTTTTTACATCTACGCAGAAACGGCTTGAAAAGTGTTGTTAACATGTTTTATCCTCTTGGTAAAAATATCGCTTTCGGAATCCTTAATATCGACGAGAAAATCCCCCTGGGAACATCTGGTGGTACATGCAGGTGAAATCAGAGAATTTTAAAGAAACACATACTACGCATAATTCGTAGGAACGTATTTTTTTGAAATACAGACAAAAAATGCTCTTTTTTTTCTCTAAAACCGGCGGTAATTAATTTTTATTTTGTAATTCATTAAGAATAACGTTGTTTGCAATTAAACAAATGTAAAAGCTTCAAAAAACAGCAACACGACGATGTAATATTAAAAATCGATTAGATCAGCGAGACCGTGAAAAATTGTAATAATTACATTACAACATCCTACACTCCCACTGTAGATGGGCTAACTGAAATTTGGCTTCTGAAAAAACTCTGTATGTCGTCAAAATTGTTTGAAAAATTAAGCCAATTAAACGTAATTAATATAGCGCAAAATTATCAACTCGAAAGCGATTATAACTCAATTACAATGAAATTAAATCGATTACGATGGTCAAATAAAAAATCGATTTATATAATTAAGCGGTTGAAATTAACGAACCGCGACAATAGAAATTTATTTTTTCAACGTAATCGATTACAAAAATGGAACTAACGTCGTAAATTATAGGATAAAACGTGTGTGTATTCCATTTGTTGTTAGTATACACACACCGCATAAATTGTTGACAACTTGAAGAACGATCCACGAAACGCAAAACAAAGAACAAAGCGTAAGAATAATAGTATAAGCGATATTTGAAGGCGACATTCAAAAATTATCCGTAAACAAAGATCGATGGGACCTAAAATTAAACAAAAACATCTATTGCAGCTTCGTTGTAGCACGTTAAAGCACACATCCATCAACAGTCATTGGAACGTTTTGTAGACATAAAAATGACATGCCGTACGGTAATTTCGTAGGAATAAAATCGGGAACTCCTATCGAAGTGTTTGCACACCAAACCAGAAGTAATCTAAAGATGTAACACAATAATAACTCGTTAACATTTTAACACTCTCTTTTTGGTATAACAAAAAAGGGGGGAAAAAACTGCGAATTTCATAATGACATTAAAAATATATTCAATTTTACCTCGCTGTCGTAAACTTAATTGCGAGCCCAGTAAAATTTTAAAAAGTATCCGTTTTATAGTTCTGTTTTTTTTTTTTTCTAGCAAAGTTATATCATTGCTCACAATAAAACCGCGATTCGTTACATACAAAAAAAAAAAAAAAGAAAAAGAAAAAAGAAAAATCCAAAAACAAAATGATAAAAAACACACGACAAACCGCACGAAAATAAATAATATTCGATTTTAACTTGGTTACCATTTCAGCGAAACGAATTATATCGCTCACTTAAGTCTAAACTACGATAACATAGCCGATCACTACCCCGGGTTTTATTTCTTCATTAGGCCACGTTTATGTATGTTTTTCGTTTAACAATATTTTACTCAAATATTCATTAATTATGTAAACAAATTACTAAAAATTTCGAGCATATTATACAACAAAAATCACTCAAATTAATGTTTTCTGAATTTTTTTGCGTTGAATACCCATTTAAAAATTTGAAATATTCAATGAAAAAGATAAACGTTACGCTCCAAATGTTGCAATATCGAAAATAATTCGATCCTTCCGGACTCCGTTATGATGGCGATAACACTTGCATTTTCAGAGAGGATAGAGTTTTGATCATGTAATTTTTTAATTTACTATATAGCAATTTCTAAATGTCTTCTTTTGACGACGCTTTATGACCCATCTTGCGGATTTCATTAATAGTTTTCATAAAACACCAAATGAAAATTATTATAAAAATTATACTACTTATACACTGTAGTTACTTTTCTTTTTTCTTTTTATTTTTTAAACTATAATCGATTATTACAAATATCTTTTACATTTCGTCTTCATGGAATTTTCCAGAATGGTAATGAATTCTTTCCAATTATCTACATTTCTGCACTGACTGCTGTACTTTTTGCAATGCTATAATAAATGAGTTACGCGTTCTAAATTACAAATTTCACACATCTTAGTAGCCGTTAGACCAAATCTATCTCCGTGTTTACTGCACTCACTGTAGCCAATAGTAATAATTTTTGATACGATTTTTTTTTTTTTCATTCTTTATGCACAGATCTGTGGTCAAAAAAAAAACAACAGAATTTATTAGCGTCGTATTTTCTGCACGCATGCAAAGATCCATATACTGTTTCTGTGCATAGCCGAAAAGTCCCAAAATCCACACAGCGGAACTAGTCGCAATACTGATCAAATATTTACCTCAATAAAATAGTTTAATGCTTTAGAAATTTACCAATATTAAAGCACTAAGAATATACTTTTGAAGAAATAACCTAACTTATTAGATGGGGAATAGAAATATTAGAACTGTTACCAGAAAACAACGTTATTATTATTATAATATTTTTAGTAAAAAGCGTTTTTAATGATGCAGGGCATCTGCAACAAAACGCAGCGTCAATATTAAACGTTTTACTGAAAACTCCAGCAGCGTAAATTGATTTTATAATTATCGTAAAATGCGGAAAAAATATGAATTTACTTAAATGCAAACAACTGGAAAAAGTAAAATGCCGCGGAATATCTCGCCATTCGCCTAAAATAAAAACACTATTTTTTCTGTCTCTTATTCATTTTTTTTTTTTTTTTATTTATTTATTTAATATTATTTAATATTGATAGATTTTATGTATATATTTCTATCCCTTATTATAATTTTTAAAAAATGAACTGATAAAAGATAATGATTTAGAGCTTCTAAATTTAACGAAGTATTTGTTTTTGTGTTTAAAGAACAACTTCCGTAATGTACACAAAGCCATCGTTTGTGAGTGTTTTAAGAGATACTATTTTTTTTTGGTATTACGCGATACTCGTATTCAGTAATAAATTTATATATTATGCGTGGTCTTAAACGTGTAGCGTTTAACGCATTACAAAGCCAACTCAGTCAGCTGTAAAAAGGACCGTTGTCAAAATTTCTGTTACTTCGCCGAATACGGCAAATAAACGTAAAACTATTAGATTTTTCTGCGTTTAAATAGCAGACGCACCTTTTTCACAAATAAAGGAAGTATTTATAGTATTACTTACTTGGTAGAATGCATGTTAGTCCTAACCCTATCCAGTAGATGAACAAGATTCTAGCAGTGATAATTACACGGGATTTACTACATCCGCCTATTAAACCTTTCACTTTTCATTAAATAGATTTGGCTTATTTGTTATTATTAGCATTATTGTTATTATCATTATTATTATTATTATTATTATTACTATTACTATTACTATTACTATTATTACTATTATTATTATTATTATTATTATAGCGGCTAGTAATATGTTTCCAAATGAAACAAAAATATGCAAACAAACATTAATCGAGAATAGAATAATACTAACTGCGATAAATGTGCTGTTACAGTTCGAATAATACCTACAATTTTCATTAAATCGCTCACGTAGTCCCAATGTTACTTTACTGAATGCCATACACGAAGAAAAAATAAAAATTATCTTAACTTTAAACAAAACAAAATTGTAACCTATTTTTTCTTTTTAAATCACTTAATTTTTGTGCTCATTATCCCCTTTTCATTGGTCTTTAAATATTAAATAAAAATTTATATATTATAAAGGATTTTTTAATTTTAAAAAAAAAAGTAAATACTGAAGAAGAAAAATAATTATTTACATTGTATTATAATCAAAATAATTTTTAGAAATGGAAAAGCAAACATTTTTTCAAAATAAAATAAATAATTCTAAAGATTTGTATGATACTCCTTAAAAAACGGACTACTTTTTTCCCCCTGAAAATATATGATTTTTTTTAATCGTCCCCTATCGCTCGTCCCGCTCACTCGCTTTTTCATATATACAGGGCCGTGTCTGGGGGAAGAGTTCAACACCCCAAGATGTCGGCGAAATAATAATTGCTTGAATTAAATGGACTGAAATTCAGAATAAATTTGTTTTTTTTTTTTTCAATTTTTGACAAAAGAAAAGAAAATTAAGATTTAATAAATTCCATGGGAATAACGGCTATTTTTTATTTGTTTTTACGATAGTGTTCAAATATTGCATATAACTGACTACAAGGCTTTAGTTGATTGTTTCTGGGTGAGGTCACTGGTTGATTGTCAAGTAAACCCTGTCGTAGTTGCATTATTAATCATCATTTTTCTATTTATATTACGAACTTATCCACGACGTGTAAAAGCACAATTTCACTAGATACCGTTGTTCCATTCGTCAACATCATCTTCACTATCGGAAATGGAATGTTACTTCAATTCTACGCTTTTTAAATATGTCGTAATTATTTTCCTTGATTCGGCGATACCGATGTAGTATATTATAACACAAACTGTCTGTAAATTCTACTTACATTAGTTTACCGCGGCTTTCTGATGCTCGATCCGAATGTAATGTTTCATAGCAGTATGAAGCAGACGTGTAAATTATGCTGTCGATTGTGAACTAATTAAGTTTACCGGTAAAAATTAATTACATATTTGTGTTGTATTACTAATGATTGAAAGAAAAGAAAAGATCGAGAGTAAGCAAATAATCTGTTCTGGATTCCGAAACAATGACTAGCAAAATACATAAATAACAATCGGCAACTGAGTTAGCGAGAGTGATCGGCGTCATGAGAAGTTAGAAAGCGCGCTGATTATATTCGGAAGAAAGTTAGAACAAAGATGAATTAGAATTTAGTAGACGTGGGTGAAAGGAAGCAGTGAATTAAAATATGTTGTTGCTTTCTTAGTTTTATTATTATTATTCTTTCTTTTTTTTTTAATGCGATAAAAGAGGAAAAGTATAGAAAAACCGAGCAAAAAGTATGGAAGAATTAAGCGTGGGAGGTTCTGGTTGCGAAAAGACTTCCGAGGGGCGTTAAACGATTTGTAGTTTTATTTCATGACTTTTTTCGCCTTATTACCGACCAGCACACAGACACGGCCGCGGACAAATTAAAAAAACTTCTTACTGTCTTCGGCACTCACGAATCGGCCGAAAAAGAAAGGGAAAAAGGGTACGCGCGGTCGGGCAAAGGTTGTCGGGAAAAATCTGATATGAAGAAAAGGAAATTTTACGGCGGCCAATCCGTGTCCCATAGAGCTGCTGTGTACCGGTTAGCCCTATCGGGGCTACCTTTCCACTTGACCCACATATCTGCGAGCAGTCAGTCACGAAACAGTCGTTCTGCCGAAGCGAACGCTGAAACGCGCGACTCGTAATAAATTTAAAAACCTTTAGCACAAGCTGTACTCGAGGAGCAGCAGTCTTCTCTGTGTAGCGTTGCCGGAATTAGCCGGTGAACCAGCTTCGAGATGATAGCATCTCTGACAAGAACGTCGGCGCAACCGATCGTCCTCAGTTGATACGTACGCTGGTCATTATATGTTTTGAAAGTAATTAGCATAACGATAAAACGTGAAAGAAACCGCGACTGAGCACAATTCGAGGTGAGCATGCGATTGTTCCAGTTCTAATTATCGTTAGCGAACGAAAAGCCCATTAGGCCAGTTTCGCTTCCAACGGTCGCCGCGCACCCTATAAAAATACCCACCAGGCCAGAAGAAAAATTCGAAACACTAATGAGCCAGTAATAAAATTTATTGACCCGCTAAAAAATAATGCCATCAATCTAAATCCCATATGCGATCGAAGAAATCGACCAATTATATTTTCCGTAGTAGCCCGAAAAATAGCCTACCACTATCTTGTACCGTTGCAACTATTTCATTTCATTTATTTTCCGCCTAGTTTTATCTTCTATTCGGTAAGTCGAAGCGGTCTTATTATTTCGTATTTTTATACTTTAAATAAATCTCGATAACGATAACAATAATAATAATAATAATAATAATAATAATAAATGATGTACAGGCGCAATTGCACGATCGCATCAGGCTTTTTATGTGTATCTATATATAACAGCCATTTCATATACAAACACACACACACAGGTGCATGTAATGTGTGTGCGTGCGCACGCATACTGAACAAGGAGACATAAAAATATAATTAACCTTTTTAGCGATTACACGACGACATTTAAATATCAAGTTCAACACTATTTTCAACGGTCTCCTTCCAATATTCGATCATGTAAAGCGTATTATTTATTTAATTAAAGAAGCAAATCCGACCATTCGTAATTGAAATATTCGTTAATCGGCTACATTGTAGGGGGGAAGTAATATTGCGAATGCAACTATTGAACACAATCAAAAGATTTCGAATTCGTTGAACAATCGAACTATTTCATATAGAAAGTTCATATACCTGTCTGTTAATATTTCGATAAAATAAAATAAATAAATTAACAAACAAAATCAGTATTAAATAATTTACACTTTAATACCTAAATTTAGGGAAACGTTTTTGGGCATAGCCCATCATCGGCTAACAACATAGGATGTATACTACACTCAGATAAAACTGAAATCAAACTTTATTTTAAAAAAATTCCAAAATGTAGATAAATCTGTAATCTGTTTGTTAAAATTTATAAATATAAAATAAATAAATTCCTCTTATTAGCAAACAAAAATAGGTATAATTTACACTTTAATAAATTTAAATCCCTCAAAATTTAAGGAAACGTTTTCGGGAACAGCCCATCATCAGATAACAATATAATAGAGTATACTCAGATGGGTTTGATCTTAGTTTTATCCGAATGTACTCTATTATATTGTTAGCTGATGATGGGATATGCCCGAAAACGTTTCCTTAAATTTTGAGGGATTTAAATTTATTAAAGTGTAAATTATTTAATACTAATTTTGTTTGTTAATAAAAGGGATATTTATTTATTTTATTCTATCGAAATATATTTCATTAAAACATTTCGAAGAAGACAAGGCACGATTATTACGAGAACAAAAAACAAACCATACGCTGTTATTTAAATCTCATTTTGATCGTCTCACTTGATTTTTCACCTTTTCCCCCTTTTTCATTTATTTCACTTATCCCTCGACACACTTTAGAACTGTCCGATAACCGATTCCTCACGAACATGCCCGTCAGAATTTTATAATCAAAAATTGCCTATTATAATTAACTGGTCATCCGGTCTGCTTAAATCTTGCCCATAGGACGGTGTACACGTTGTGTAATAATTCTATTTCTGATGAGCAAGAGATTTCTGAGTCCCTGAAGGGAGCCTCATTCCGTCAAATTTTCCCATCGATTATTTTCTTCTTTATAGCGCCATACTTAAATTCCTGAGCGTCGGCGACTACCTATTCGTACATCTCAGCTATACAGGTAGGGTACCAGGCAATTGGTTATATGCAACGCGAGTACGCTAGTAAAAATTGATTTTGTATATCCGCAAAAATACTGTACACTTTAGGCTTATTGAAAAAATAAATAAATAAGTAAAAAAACACTGTTGAAATGACAAAGTCTGTTCTTATTACACGTCCGTCTAATCATCATTGTCCTTTGTCGAAATTTGTCTCCACCGTTTAAGTTTTCTCAAGTGCATTGTAAAAATCTCTTTTCACCCGGCTGCTCGTAAAATGAAATCGGCTTATTTATATTTACAGCGAATTACCGCCTGAACGATTAAAAATTAATAACACCAAACGTTAAATAAACAACTATAGCAAATAAACAGAGCGGAATATTACAAACATTTTCAACCACAGCACGATCATACACGCTCCAAAGGTAAGTAAACATTTATTATTAGATTAGAAAAAGTTTGAAAGTTACACGGAATAGCAGTTATTCACGAAATCAGTTACTTGCCGTTGTTATTGGTGAAACGGAAATTTTTAATTATATTCAAAAAAAAAAAAAAAAAAAAAAAAAGGAAAAATTGAAAAAGTGAGGGGGTAGCAGTGAGTCGGGGCATACTTTTTAACGCAAAAATCTTAGATTCGGTAATTAGATCGTTAAATAATAAGGGCGGTTCGGTTAAATTTGCTGCAAGAGGAAAGAAACGAATTAAAAAGAAATAGGGAATAATATAGGGAATATAGGGAAAACAGGGGGCGAAGTTAATACTGTATGCACAAAATGCGGTCGAGGAGAAACGGTAAGGTGGTGAGTCGTTGAAAAAAATATTTCAAAGAGTATAATTTCCACCCACGCTAGAGGGCTATTGTGCAGAAAAAAATAAAGCCGTTAAAGTAAATAAGGCAGCTTTTCGGTCATACCGGCAATCAAAAACCGGCAATAAGGTCGTGAAAAAGCTGCAAAGTAGGTTAGCCGAAAATCACGTCGCTGAACGAGATAAAGCGAAACAGAAGATAAATTCTCTCTGCCATTTTTAACCTAAAAACTTCAAAAGCAAGCGTCTCTCAATTGTTTTGTTTTTTTTTGTCTTTATTTCGCGCCCTCATTAATTCCACGCAATCCGGTCACTTTCAGAAAAAAAGCAACAAAATAATTTGCCATATATGTAAGAGGAAATCAATAAAAGATTAAATAAGAAAACCAAGTACACGGGAGCAGGGCAATTTATAAGAATTATCGTGGCGGCGTTCGAACACAATTTTACTTAATGTCCCTATAGTTAGCGCCCTAAGTAGAAATCAGTTAGAGGGGGGACACTGCGAGAAATATACGCTGACTCCCTTTGTACGTGGTCTGTTTTTACGTATTGTAACGTGTTATCGTTTAATCTAGTTACACCCTCAGGAATACGCTACCACGGTCCCGTAATTAGCGTGGACGTAAGATTATATTACGATCACTTTTATTATTATTATTATTATTATTATTATTATTATTATCAAAAATAAAATTTAGTAACTTTTTTGATATCTATTACACATTTTCCTACATTGGTGTACCCTAACACAAACCGGCCGCTGCAAACACACAATGAATAAAAAATTTATACAAGATTAATTATTATTAATTATATATATATAATATAATTCGCACGTTGATCACTTTGCCGCGGCTTTCAGTCTGCATTCCTATTGAACGTGTGTGTGTGTGTGTGCGCGGGGGGGGGGGGGGTAGACGAGGTAATCTAAATTAATATATTTTACAATTATTTACCCTAATTACAAGACCGAGTTTCGACTTGCTGCTAGGCCTTTTTTAGATGGTGATTTTTTCGGTTGCGAGATGAACTTGTGTCTTTCTTACCGAAATTAGTCGAAATTCTTTCGCCACTTGACGAAGACTGCCATTATCTTCAATTCGATTTTTTTTGTTTCGTACTACGTCTCCTCTCTCACAGCACCAATCAATTTATTTGAAGTTCGAAATCGATCTGCTAATCAGCAACTAGTTGAATAAAAAAAATAATAATTTGTATTTGACTTTTCTCAATGTGTGCGTGTCGATCGATAAACAGTTATTTTCTCTTTGAAGCCCCGAATTTTACACGTTTTCTGACAAATCAGACTTCTTGGATCCCGTCATGTATCTTCCGAGAGTTCATCAGCAAACATCGGAAAATAGCGTTTTCCGCATCCAAAACAGTACGCGTTGAAAGATTTATCACCTAGTATTTCTCTCACTCTTGATAATGCTCCACTCACTTTCCAGCCTGCTGTCTCGATTTCCTAGGATTATCTTTCGATTACACACTACTTTGATAGCCTCTCATACTACCAACTTAAACGCTAGATGTATCTTAAATCACATTCAATCGTCAAGCACCTATGAAAAATTACATCCATCTCAAATTCTTCATGACATGTTACGGGTCCATTATTCTGAGATTATATACGGGTGTTCAGCCTATTGTTCGAGACAAGCGACTCTCCAATTAAATCCTTGAATACTGTGCACCATTATTCTGGGTTTCAAACAATCTTCGGAGGGCTCACCACAGAGCTTGTTATCTCTCGGGCCAATATGCGCAGCCTGTTAGGATCTCGTCCCCTTTATCGTACAGCACAGAAATTATCACGGACAGTGTGAAATTCTCCACTTCCTTATTTCCGTTCTAGATCCAAAATCTCCTTCTTACTTTCCAAATGATAAGTAACTATATTCGATTCTAACAATATATCCCCCCCGGTAATCAAACTTTTGTACATATTAGTATTCAACTTTGTCCGCGTGCTTCTTAGTAGGCAAAAGCCTAGTTGCCTATCATCCGGGTAATGAATGACTCCTCTCTCTTTTATCTCTGTGGATTATCTTGAATCCGTTACTTTCTTCAAGCCCGAATCGCATTAAAGTTCTCGGCGATCAGTTTAATATGCCGAGTCTTTGATTTAAAGTGCTCCACACTACATCTACGTCACACAGATGTAGTGGCAGAATTATAATTATAGATAGGGAAAATAAATTTTGTATTTTTTAAGATTGGACTTTTTTTTTTCTTTTTTTAAGTGGGAATTCAGCCAATCGACATCTAAGAATTAAAAATAACAACTTAGCCGAGGGAGAAATAAAATATTTAAAAAAAAGACTTCCGCGAGTAGAGTTTCTCTAGGTTAGGTAAAAACATAAAAAAAAAAAAATCAGATAATGTAGTTTTCTTAATTTCTTTTTTGTATTTTTTGTGACTGGTACGGAAACATAATCGAATAATCAGGAACAATGTTTATCAATTCGACGAACAAGAAACAATGTTCATATTTTTTAATTACGAAACCGAGCATTGTTTTATGTATAAAAATGATTTAAACACATTGCAACTATAAAAGCGAACATTAATGTTTTATAACTGCAAAAGATATCTCCGAATAGAGCAATATAATTCTTTTCCTTTGTTTTCGATTCGATCAGGATATATCGAGAATAAGGGAAATTACCACACGTGCACCAATAAAATTACCCGAACCAGCTAATTTTTTCGATTTTAATCTCCGCTTAATTCGACTTTGTTTTTTAATCGCGTTTCTTCTTCCTGTTTTTCGTTTTAAACGAAAGGAAGGCAGAGGCGAGAAATATTCACGTGCGGAATAATATCGATTGTTTTCCGAAATTATCTTTTAAAGATTCGAATTTCGCACAGCTGTGCACAGCAAATCCCGTTATAAAACAATCTAATATAGAGCAGAATTTACACAACAGGCACGTTTGTCACAATACTCGCGCAATAGCTTATTTTTAAACTTTTGCGCTGAAAATCATTTCTCTTAGAAAACCATTCTCCTATTGCGCAATCTTCTGTCAGCAAATTTCGACAGGAAAGATATTATTCGAATAGATTCTACAAACCTGAGCTAACGAGGAATTTAGTAAAAAAAAAAAAACTAAAGTATTTCTCAAAGCTTCAAAAATACGAACAGACCCAATTGAAACATACGTGTGGATCCTCTGAAAAAGGGGAAAAGGTGTCAAGTTGAACTTTTTCCATCCTGGAAAATAATGTAGTTCGCCGGACTGAGAAGAGCGCAGAAGAAGATTGGCGAAACAAAAAAAAAAATCGTGGGAGAAATATCTTTTTCTCTTGCTAAATTCGACGAAAACCCAACAGTCTGTTTTATTTTTTATTTTTCGGTGTAGCTGTCGCCGATAGGACAGCTCAATAGGTATGGGGGAAAATTTCATTCGTGTGTACATACGTTACAATTTAAAAACATACAAAATAAAAAAAATAACAAATAAAATTGACTAAATAAAATTATAGAAAAATATGAATAGCGAAAATGTGAGTCTAGATGAGAGATGCTGCTGTTGACCAAATATCACCAAACCAACACACACCATCGTTGACGGGTGAGGCGCGCATCTTCGCTGACCGGTTCCGACAGGTAAGCGGTTGGAACAGGAGCAAAAAAAGAAGAAAGATCCAATCGAAGCTTTTTTTTCAATGAGTTGGTTTTTAGTGGAGCCAGTGAGCAGTCAAATTTATAAATTGGTCAATATACTCCCACCGTTGGTCAAGTGTGCCACTTTGAATTACCAAAGGAAAAGAAGTGGAGTCCAAATCAACAGCAAACGACGGTCCTCCGTCAAAAGACTACGCTAATTAACTTCGCAACCGGAATAATCCGGTAAAGTAATAATTCCCCCCATTAATACCGTATCGAAGTCCAACCTTCGCACCTACCGGAAATATCGACGGCCCCTAAAGCCAAAACACAACGAGCACCGGAGCACCGCCGATAACACTGATACGCACAATTTTTTATTTATACACACTTGTTGTTAATCATTTTAATTTGCCGTTTGCACATCCAATAACTCTGTTTTTCATCGGTCGATCGTTACAGAAAAAATAATCAACGTAGGCCCCACTGATGAATATTTAAATGTTAATTTTTACCGTTTATAACTTTAGACGCCCACCAGGGATGCCAAATGAAATGTTTTTAGGTGTTTTGGTTTTTATCAAGTCCTCAGAAATGCTACCAAGGTCTCTCTATATTTAAGTAAGTAAAGTAAGTCTCATATCCATGAAAAGGTATCATTAATTATGAAATTAAGCTTTTCATAATGGTACCAAGCCTAATGGATCTGATGAGAATACTGGGAAGTCAGTTACTTTCTCATAGGATCCGCCTTTACTTTCCCCCTCCCCCGATAATTCTATAGTACCCAATTATTTCAGGTACAAACTTAGAAGCGATTCGGATTTGGAACTAAGTCTCGATGATGACACCTTCGGTTTGGTAGCCAAGCACCTTAACTACTACGCTACCACGCTGACCAAATATTTAAGTAATTTATTATTTTTATTATAAATAGAAAATTTCGTTGTTTTTTTAAAGTTTTGTATTATTAAGATTCCTAAGTACTACTGATCTTTATCGACCGGCCGCTGAAACGACATGGAATAAATTTGTGAATACTAAAAGAAACGAAAATAAAATATAAATTGTACGTGTCCACCGTTTGCCGGCGGTGGAACAGGAACGTGATAAAGCCAATTTCCAAATCTTCGATCGGCCGGTAATTCCGTCGAAGGGGACGACACAAGAAACAATTTCGACGCGGCTTTACGGCAATGTTTAATTTTAAATACGAATATTTCTTCACTATCTGCCTCAACTATATTTTCCCAAGGTAGTTCGTACACAAGGATCGTCCTGAAAATCTTTTCTTAAAAAACAAAAAGTTACCACTACTTCACGGTGACGGACTAAAGTCTCAAAAAACGACCGACCGCCAGTTCTTCGTCACCATTTCCCCCTCGAATAGTTCCTTTCTCCTCCTTTCAATCACTATCATTTATTATTAACAGGGTGGGAATTTCTCCAGTGATCGCGTGACGTTGCATTCACCCCCCCTAACCAACTAACAAGATTGATCACTCGCACCACGGTTTCGATAATTTCTATATTTCTATATTTATTTTGTTTATTCCCATTCCGCGTAATATAGAGTATACCCACTTAGGTAAGTAAAGCAAGTCCCATACCTTGATAGGGATTGTGACAGTGTACTAAGCGCAACGGCATAGGCCAGTTCCTTTCTCTCGGAATATACCCCACACGAGTACAATATATATATTCTTAAAATCCATTTAATATAATCGAATAAAATAATAACAAAAATGTTTATAAAATGTTATTTTCGGAAAATCTACGGTAATGTAAGCTAACGTGTAACATTATATTATGGAAAAAAAAAAAAGTATACATATAACAACAACTTATTATTTTGTTTTCGAGTCTTCTGAAAATTACGGCCGGCTTAAAACGGTCGAAATTCAAAAACTAGTGTCGATCTTGGGTAATGAAATTCGATAAAAAACTTTTTCACATTCGCAGATTGCAATAATGTTCGGTTTTTTGATTTATTCGCCCCCCCCCCCTATCTAGTAATGAAAAGTAACGTTAGCAACGTTCTCATACGAGAACCCGGAGAGAGATCGCTTAAAAGAGCGGGGGGGGGGACTGCGAGAGGATGCGTTGCCGTCATTTCTAGATTAACGTCATTAGGCAATTAGTGCGGCACAAGAAGAATTAATTCGGTGGTTTTTATAGGAAAAGAAAGAGACTGGAGCTCTAGCGAGGTGATGAAAATCGTTCACGCATGTTCACAGCGTATTATTAGAAAATAACGAGTTTCAGCTGTGTTGCGAGACGTCAATCACGGGTCGGTTTTCCTCAACTTCCGATATTGTATTTTATGTAACGACAGGTGAGCTGCGATTAGAAATTGTGAGAGAAGACAGCCAGCCGATGATCACGTCCTATTTCAAAGATGACGATGAAAATCAGTCTGCTTTTCGAGCTTCGTCGCGGCATCATCACGCTTCCTATTAACTAAGCCGTTCGTGGCATTACATAAGACGACGGGTCTGTCCTGAATCACTTGTTTTCCCTATTCTTAATTCGTCGAATGTGTCAAATTCGAAAAAGCGTCACGTACGACTTTGAGGTTTCTCGGACATATACACTCGAATAAAACTAGCGGGTTAAAGACAAGAAAAAGCCTCGACTGTGTAAGACTAAAATCCAATTTCGAGAATAATGACAATAATAGACGATTGCGTAGTTTCAAAAAGCCAATCTCATCTGCTTAAAAAGAAATAGTAATAAAGCGAAGAACACACAACGTTAAGATTATGAAAGGTATTCTCGAACGTTGTTATCTATCTCAGACGATTTGTCTCGCCGGTGATTCTTTAACTAACCGCTCCAGTTAAAAACAAACGGAACAGAATCTCGATGATAATCATTTGTCGTGGCATTGCGACGACCGCAAATTTAATTACGTATAAAACCATTTCCCGAATACGGTCGCACTCGTTAAAACCGTAAACGGTGCGACCACATTTGTTTCCAAAAGTCACGAGACATTTTTATAAAATGTAAAAAAATTATTAATAATTCGAATCGCGGTTGACGCATCTGTAGTACACCACCCTTATGACCAACTTTCAGAAAAAGTACACAACAAACACACGAAGAAATTTGTACACACTACCCCTTAGAACATCATAAATATTCCTTCTGTAAGTTGAATATGGCTAAATTGTTAAAATACAGATTCGGAATGAGTAGTGTCCAATATTGAGAATACATGTTTCATCTCAAACCAAGGTTCTATTACTACTACTACTACTACTAATAATAATAATAATAATAATAATAATCATAATAATAATAATCGGAAAAAATGCGTTTCTAAAAATACCTAGCACGTCCAGAATAGCTCGAAGAAGTGGTGCAATTATTTAAAAAGGCCAACAGAAGAACGTCAATATATAACAGTTATATAAATTTGACGTTTAGATATCGTCCGATCAGGCAAAACGAAATCGATACGCGCCATCTTTAAACCGGTCGAAGTTGAATCAACCCTGCTGTTGTTACATTTCGTATTTTCTGCTGAAACCCAAAATCTCGTGTCGATTTAAAATTCGACCAAAGTAAGTGGTGCACATATCACCGAAGTCGTGCGAGACTTATTTCGAAGACTTGCTCCGGACATGTTGAAACGGCAATTTTATGGCTAAAAACTGATGATGAAAAAATATTCGTACCCTTAGCGGCGTAGCAGATTTTATAGGGTTGCAATTTAAATCAGTAATGGCGCGGAAATTCTTTAAAGATGCAGTAAGATTTGCGAGAAAAAAAGTAAGTCTAATTTTGAAACGTATACATTGAAATTTTAAAAAGATACGTTTTCAAAAGAAATCTCAATTGTGTCGGTTTTATATTGTCCTTTTTTTTAAAAAAAAAATAAATAATTCTTTATAATTTTTAAAAAAATTGCCGCCTTTTTTTTGTAGATACTCTCGCCTCTTTATTATTGTGTATCGCTAAAGTTTACGTTTGGTTTATAAGGGGATGTATAATATTATTATTATCCCCTTAATCTCAAAATTCGAATTATAACAAGCATTATTACGTAAAGTGCAGTTCAAACCGTAATCGACGTACCATTATAATGATCCTTTTTATCGATTATTCTTAGTTACTCGATTTTTTTTTTTCTATTTTTTTTTTTTGGTATTCATAATTTCCTCTGAAAGTCAGTGAGCTCTTTTATTAATACCATCTCGTGTCCACATAATTAATATCGTTAAGTTACATACTTTTTTGTATCTTAAATTTGATTTTTCCGAATTTCACCTTACTCTCATCATTCATCTCACATATGTATATCCCAATAGTCAGTATTAGTAATCGTCGCAGTTAATTGCTGGCCGGAATTTTTAAACATTCAGCCCTGGCATAGTAATGTTTACTGTATTCCATTTAAGATCTTTGGCCCCGTATTTGAAACTAAATTCATGTCGATTTCGATATATAGGATTAAGTTTTGTGTGTTGTAAACCTATTAGGGAAGTTGTAAAAATTCCTCGTTGCTATGTAAAAACATACGTACACGGTACAGCTTGAAATTTTTGCAATGTTCAATATATACTTTTAAAAGAGAATAATATAGAAAAAATAAACGAAAAAAAACTTACCATTTCGAAACGAATCTAAGCGGTCGCGAAATAAAGCTGTAAAAATCGTTCTTCTACCGATAAAGTTCAGATAGGACCACATAAATTAGCGAAACCCGCGAATGTCGAGATAATTAGGAGTGAAGAACTGACGAGTTCGTGGCTGTGACGTTTGAACGAGACTGGTGCAAAAACCAGAAGAATCAAAACATTCGTAGCAGTAAGCTAATGAGAAATATACGGAAAGAAAAACGACAGAGAATGTGTAAGATGTGTTGGGCCCTCCTCAATTTCATATTCGAATGTAAGCCCATGACTATTTCTTTTTTGATCCTAGTGATCATTGAACTCGCCATTCCGACAACAATGTTTATGTCTATGATTTTCTTCAACTGCCTAGCGAACCTGCGTTATTTTTCACAGAGGCGACCGCATGATATTATTATTATTATTATTATTATTATTATTATTATTGTTATTATTGTTATTATTATCATCTGGTTATTGTTGTTGCCATATTTTTTTACAAGTAACAACAAAACGAGCAGGCCGTGACTAACATCTTAAAAATTATTACCGTAGAAAAGGGCTCAATGACTTCCTCGTTCGAATCGAAATGTGATGTAATCATCAAAGGAGAAGGACGAAGCGTGAAATCTCGGAATTTGGAGTCAGTCATCGTCACACATGAGATTGGAAGTCGTAATTCGCAGCGGACGACAGCGGAGGAACAATGAGTAATCGATGAATTATAACAGAAATCAGCAGAACTGGAAACGATTGTTTTCTTTCATATTTTTTATCTTCGCCAGGCGCGCGGGCTGGAGAAAAAATAATGGCAGGATGTTTAGTCAACTATTATTTCGACTATACGCTCCGACGAACATGCGCCGGCACAGCCCACCTTACAAATGCAGAACGCGCTCCAAGTCAAGACGCTACGGCTTACGGACAGTGGCAAGGATAACGATCGGATTAATCACGTTTACAAATCAACCAAACCATCGCCGTGCTTATAAGTCGATTCTGTGGCTGGTGGCGTTTACGCGAGTCCAACACAATACCGAAAAATATTTTGAAATACGAGAACGGGGGCAATTAGTAAATTCAGTCGTGCGCTAAATGAATTGCATGTCACACTTCCCGATATTATTTCTCTCCTTCAGGCACTCCCCCATCACTTGTTGCGATTAACTCTGCACACTTACAATTAGTAGTGCGGGTCATTTGTAAATTCTAGGAAACATCACGCAATACAGAAGCAGACAGCAAATTTATCACGATCGAATTATTCCACAGATTAAGGACAAACAAACTGAGTCCGTTTCGGATTTTTATTGCTGGTCTTCTTGCTAACATTCGATTTCCTTTTTCAGTAGGAAATAGATGAATATCAAGTTTTCCAGCAGAGAATCCAACACCATAATACACATACATATATATACATATATGTATATATAAATATTAGGTAGTTCCATCATGTGCTCGGTATTAATATTATTTATTTTATATATAATATATACATTTTAACATTTTTTTAAATTTAGGTTAAATTTTAACTCTTTGATCTCCTTTCTGCTAAATGGCAATAAATGATTTTAACAAGATTTAGATTAAATGCAGAACACATTTAATAGAAAATTTACCCTCATTAACACATTTTTTCCGTTTCTACTATTAAAAATATTGGCTGAAATGTGTTTCTAACATATTCTATTTAGTATTCGATCCTAAAGTAGTTTGTCTCACCGTGTTTATACATTATTTTCCGTTCAACAGAATGATTCTTCACGGTTCGCTTTACGAAATTACAACATTAATCTATTGTTAATCAAATACGCTAGAACTTAAGTAATAGGTTTTTATTCATTAAAAAGCGTCTTTGGACTGAATGGACAAACATTATCCTTACCAAGTAGGACATCATCGAGATTGATGCTGATGGAGGGCGCGTCAAAAGAGATGCTGGAAAAATATCGGCCTCGAAGTATTCCTCGGAGGGAGTTAGCTTTTTTCTACTGATAAAAGATGAGTGTGGGATTCTTCGCTAGTCAGTTCATCAGTTATTTAGTCAAAAGACAAGCGACTCGTGAGAAGTAATCACATTAATCACGTTATCTCGTTTGTTGAAAATTTGCCTTCGTTTTTCGAATGAAATTTTACGGGCGATTTTTAAAATAAAACAAAATCCATCTAGACGGAGTCGCTTCACCAGTCCAGCTGCCTTTCGACAGGGTATAGTTTATTTTAATTAATTACCCGCGTTATCTGTGCATAAATTTATTGTTTGTCAGCAGTCGCCGGCCATTAAAGAAATATAGGCGCGCGCAGGTTTTGTTATTAAATATGAGTGTCAAAAAAAAAAAAAAAAAAAAAAAAAAAAAAAAAAAAATCAACCTGCGGGTTTCATATAAAATAATAGTAATAATCATAAAAGAAAGTAAAAAGAAAAGAAAATCTCCCGCGGAAGTCTAAATTCTGCGGTGGCATTGGCGAGGGTGTAATCATCTAATAGTAAACATTCGACATTCCTGATGGGGATAGATAATAATCGTTAACAGACACTAAGCTGAAATCTATACGATATAGCGGATAGCCCCGTCACGATATACAGAGTGTCGGCTCAGAGGTGTGATTCTGAGAAGCGGGACTTGTAAAATATTGTTGGCCGACGGGAAATCCGACGCGGCGGTTTATATCGAAGAGAAAGGCCGTTGACGCCCTGTTGGCGGAACTGTTCTTCGGCGACAACGATACCTAAAGCGGCGAAGACGAAATTGGAAACGAGACGTCGAAGAGCAAATAATGGAAAAATAAAAACACGATCAACGTGACAGCGGCAATTACGGCCCCGTTCGATCGGAAACCTGCCTAAAAATAATGCCGAGGAAACGATTTAAATAACGAAACCAAGTCGAGACACGGACGGCGGAAGTGGAGAGGAGAGCGCGTGGTGGGATGAAGCGTTCGCGGGAAATTTAGCTGCGAGGAAATGGTCATAGGTGGAAAAGAAGATTGCAGGTTGGTCGGCCGGCTTCGGGCGTATTCGATAATTACCGTCGTACGAATGCGATCATCATTACATTTCGGTCCGTTCTCGAATTTGTATGCAAAATAAGCGGCTCTTGCTGAAAAGCACGTCGAGACACTATTTCCTTCGCAGATAACACAAGCGTCGCGCGCGGGACGGACCCGCGTTTTTCGCCGCATAATCGAATAACGGGATCTTCGAATGCACCGCCGGAATCTATAATAGACGGCTGATAATAATATAACACGATATTGTTACGTCGGACAATGATGGCCGAAGAGGACGCGGGTAGTGGACGGTGTGTAAGTGGCAGCACCCGCCGCGGCTACGGTTAGCGGAAAATCGAATACGATATGGCCGAAAATATCGCGCGATCGAGAAAATAAAATGTCGCACGTAGGAGTTCATCATTGCGCCTCAAAACGGTCGACACATTTCCAATAGGCAGTTAGGCGGTGACACTTTTGAATGAGTACGAAACGACTCGCAAAATGCATATCTGCAATTCATCGAGAGAATGTCGCGACGTGGCCCCACATTTCAGGTTTCGCCAGAGAGCTGCGGAAAACAAAATGTAGCGGTAGTTTCGGAAAATCAAATCAACTCGTTCAGGTAAAACCATCGCGACTGAAAAGGAATGATAGAATTTGAGGCTTGACGCAGCAGATGAATACGGTAGAGGAAATAGATGCCAATAGATACGAATTTCAAGACAAAAATCAGCCGATGCGGTAATATTAAAACCCATCAGATGATAGCTCTGGGGAAAGAAAGAGCAATTTTAAACTTGACGCAACGTACTGAAAAATGAATATGCATTAAACAACCTCACCGAAGAATTCCTTGACTATCTTACAGCTGATATGACTAACACCTATACACACACACACACACACATGTCTATACTTAAGTAATTATTTAATGAAATTCGGAAACGCAGCCTATCTCTCTTATAAATGAGCTAGAATGGGTTACCTGAATTAATCGAAAAACTTTTAATCGACACTATTTATGGCGCTTATTAAGAATTATTATCGACAAATACTTTCTTTTTTTTTTTACCTTTCTGAAACGGCTATATCCTGAAATCCTTGATTAAGTCGTAAACATCTCATTATAACAACACGGCTTCTTGGTGGTAACCTTTTTTTGTTATGGAACCACCTCTCGCGACATCGAAACTAAGCCAATTGAGTGCGCGTTTCTTAGGGCACCGTTTTTGATAAATCTGAATTCCACAACCCCTCCTGTACAATGAAACCTGCAACCCCTCGTTACAATTTTTATTCGTACGTTTTATTGGGGGAGCTGTATACGTTTTTTTACCATTTCGTCGTCTGCTTTATAGAAATTCTCAGCAACACGGGTGTGAATTTTTTCGAAAAATTCCGTTATAAATCAACTATACCATATAGCAAGAAAACCATATATGTATGTAAATACAAGTGTGTTATTATATTTGATGTTTTCATTTATCTTCTCTACGTTTTATTTACAAAGTTCGAGAATTATTTTGATAACAATCCGGTAGCCAGAAATAAGTAAAATCGACATTTGAAAATCCCTATTCAGCTGACAACTGAACATCGGAAAGGATAATTTTATCATAAATTACAATTTACAGAGGGGGGGTGTTTCTCTTCCAATGTACACCCATATAAACACACTTGTAATGTTTCGATAATATAACATTTAACAATTAACAATGCTGCAAATTGCAATCGAAGTAAGCAAGCAGCTTTCTTGTCGGTGATCGAAGCGGGTGGTAGTGAAACTCCCCCTGCTACTTCATAAAAAGTTTCTTTCCTTCTCTAGTTTGTTTTCGTTTTTTTAATTGCAAAGTTACGAAAGAAAATGATCACCCTTTTTTCGAGCTAAATGTGCTTTTAATTACCCACTTTCTCCGCGCTTTTTTTTTCTTTAAATTTAATCGAAATTCCTTACTTAAAAAAGGGATAAAAAAAAAAAGGTTTCCTATACGATTATTCGTACCAATATAAACTACCCCTCCCTTTTTTTAAACTCAATATCCATAAATATTGCTGACTAATACGAGAGCCAGCATGAAAATAGCGCAAACGTTGAATTTAAATACAGAGATATACGTTAACTTTTAGTAAAGCAGTTAAATGTTTGATTAAAAAAAAAAAAAAAACAGTGGCTTAGCCGGGGTCCCATAATTAGAAGAGACTACTTTATTCGCCCTCCCATAATATTTAAAAATAACACGCCTCTTAATTTTTTCAGGAAAAAAAATAGAAATTACTTTATTACGTCACGTTTGGCCTAAGATTTCTCTTTTGAACTTCCCTTCAGCTTCGGGGTAGTTACTTGATATTACAAATGGCCGAAGAATCTTGGCCAATTCCGGAGGATTCTGATTCTCCTTTTCATCCTTAAACTTTTGAACGAAAAAAATGATCAACTGGATCTACGAATACGTACGAGCAGTGTGTATTAAGCGGGGACCAGACATTTTGCGGTGAAACGGAAAGAGTGCATTTAACTAGCGCTATTAACAGTCTGACGACACGTCAACGAGCAAATCAAATCGAATCCAATAAATCATTATTATTATTACACAAACTCCATTTATACGCATAAATCGTGTAATAATAATAAAAGTAAAGTAAGTCATATTCCCTGACATAAGGTATAACGGATATTGTGAAGTTTTTCATAATGTACTTCCTAACGGGGATCTGATGAGGAAATATTAGGGCCAGTTCCTTTCTACTTTCGGATTATCCGCCTTTACTTTCCGCCAGATGATAATTCTCTGGTACAACCAATATTTAATTTCAGATTAGGTACAAACTTAGAAGCGAGTCGGATCCGGAACAAGACAAGTCTCGATAACCTATGACACCTCTGGTTTGGTAACCAAGCACCTTAACAACTACTACTCTTTTTAATAATAATAACAATAATCCTCCTTAGGAAACACTTAATTTGTATTATTGCGAACGGCGAAAAAGTCGATAGAGAACCGAAACGAAGACCGTATTTTGATGTGTTCCATCGGCCATGTTGCGCCTAGTTATTTTTAAGCCAGCGTAATGATAATAATTTTCGTCGAAGAAATTAAATACACCGAAAAACCCGGGAAGCGGATGAAAAAATATTATCCGGATGGAAATCGAATCGCGGGTAATAAACCAGAGCGGGCAACTCTGCTGGAGTAATAATAAACAAATAATTAGCGGAAGTAGATAGGCGATAAAATGAGAACATTTACGCTTTAAATAAACAACAAGGAAAACATAAATGCAGTTCGTCGTTCGAACGTTTTGCTTTTATTTTTTTTATTTTCTTTTATTTTTTTTCTTGAACGAATAATCGAGTTTCTCTTTTTTTTATTTTCCTCTTTTAATCGCTCGAACTCGCGCGAGGGTGGCTGTAAATAACGGAGATCATTATTCCGACCTGGCACAACGGTGGTTCATCAACCCCGCAACAATAACATTATCATGACTCGATTACTTAGAAGAACTACACACACGACGATCACGTCTCTCCGATATGATAAGAATATTTCTCTCGTTATGCGACTGAAGCAGATCAAAGCGGTGGCATAGGAACACAAGTGCATCATAACGCGATGTGAATGAAATAGATAAATCTAGGAGCACGCTACAGTAAACATCTCGTTCGAGGCTAAGGCCATCTCCTCACTACGTGCACTGAACCATTTCTGTCGCACTTGAATACCTGAACCGTAATTATTACATTCAGTTTCTGTGAAAATAACGTTTTGTTTTTTCCTCTTCACTAGGATTTTTTCGCTATTAGTACCATCTCGAGGAGCTTTGTCTACCACCGACATTTTCTCCTAGTTCGTTGTTCGCCGACGATATGCGAATGGATTTCGAGTTCTCCCTAAAATTTCGATATTGAATTAAGTTTTTCAAATAGCACTGCCGATCAACAGTATTAGTATATATGTTTAGACACACACGCTACATTCTCCTTTTACCTTTTTTTTTTTTTTAGAAAGGGCCGGAGATTGTGTAAAAATTTTTGCCTCGACGGGCCAGGTAGCAAACATGAAGAATTAAAAAATGAGTAATTTTCTCATAGAGTAAAAAAAAAACGTTAATTATTTTGTATTATGAATTTTTGCATAATACATATATATACAATATATTTACTTACAAAAAAGAACCGATAAAAGATTTACATTTACATCATATTAAAAAAATGTTATTACGAAATAGATTAAAATTTCTAATGTGAAAGATAATATTTCATCATACTGGAGTTCGAAATTAACGCTTCCTACTATTAAAGTTATTTGCAAATGGTCATATATTAATAATAATCCGAATTGCGATTTTACGTACTTCATTTTCGAAAATGTCTTTTCACGCTGGTAAGTATTCCCAAGTACCGATATTATAAATCCCCGTGCCTATGATTTTAATTGAGCATATTTATCTTCCGAAAGATTTTTTTTTTTTTTGTTTAAATTTAGTTACATCCTTTTCATTAAACATCATTTTGCAAATCAATCGCTTCCAGTTGAAGGTGTGATCTTCAATTATACAGTCAAATGGATTTTGAAATACTTCTTGCTATCGAGATAAAACGCTGTTGTGACAATGTACGTATCACTTATGGGTATCGACTGTGCGCGTTCCCGTGTTCTCGCCCGTTCGATCATCTTGTGTTTACTTAAAAATTTCAGCAATGATTATTCGTTCGATCTTGTGTTTACATTACCATCTCAGCAACGATTCTCCTTAAAGCCGGTAAGATTGTTTACATCGACCTTTATCGCGCGTAGTTATTTCCTCTCTATCACAGATACTAACAGCGAATATTATTCACGTAGTGCAGCCACTTGGGGCACGTGGAATTATTTCACTCATCTAATTCGTTGTCAATTTCCAATAAGACACACAGTACTGCATGTAACAATTATAGTAAAAGTGCGAAATTAAGGGGCTTGCTAGCAGGGTTGCATATGCGGTGTCGATGTGCTCCGCTTTGAATGACAGAAACAACCCAACGAATCTAAACTCGAATCAACACCGACCAAAACGATCGTCGCCGTCATCGGTCGCAGCTGCTGATGTCAATACCAGTGCAATTGCGCCAACATCTTCTCTGAGGGCCAGTCCTATAAGAATAACAAAATCCGAACAAGGTCTTGCAATAAAACGACAACATTCTAACGCAAGTGCCAGTGACGGCCATGTTGGTTAAGGAACACCAAAGCACGTGTCCAAGATAAACAAAAAATGCTAGCCACTACGTCTGATAACAGTGTCAATCCGACTACTATGTTCCACCTAAACGCGATATTTTCGAATTCTTAATCAATGAGGATGATGGAAATATGTAATAATAACGATGAAATGCAAACAGATAGTGTGACCAACTAGAAGAGGCTAGTATTTAAATTTCGATATGATTAACGGTATAAACGAAATTAAATCTGCTTCATCCAATGACGAAGGCCTAAGCAAAAACGTTAAACCACCGCCGCCGATCATGGTTAAAAGTATACAGAATTATACAGATTTTAGAACATTTTTATTAGGTATACCTGACATAATACACCTTAAAATCAACATTATCTGGAGTAACCATAAAGACACATAATAAAGTTATCGAGCTCTAATAAAATCCCTCAAAGAAAAGAAATATTTTTATTATACGTATTACTTAGCAGAGGATAAACCGTTTAGGGTAGTATTAAAAAATTTACATTTTTCCACCGACATATATACGGTTTGCAGTGTCAAACGCTGTTAACGTCCGAGGAGTTATTAATATCTTAAGAAAAACAACGAAACAACCATTACCTCTATGTTCTTCATAGATTTAATAACGAAATATTTCAAATTACTCGTTTCTTAAATACAATTGTAGTCGTTGAAGAACCAGATAGAGATTCTAGACATGCAATTTCCTCAACGCTAGAGAAAAAGGAAATATGTTCTGCGGGGTTTTTAGGACGTTATCCAGGTGTTCGACAAATTGTCGCACCCTGGGGGGACTACTTTTCAAGTTGAAGCAATTTCTTCCTTTTGATAAATATGCTACTTCAATCATGTCTGACCGATAGAACATTTGTTGTCAAGATCAATGATTCCTTTTCCGAATTATCATCAGTACCGCAAGGTAGCCTATTGCGACGACCCCTATTATATTCTATGTACACATAAACAGTACTAGCACCATTCGCTTAGGATATAGCCATTATTGCATCAAACGAGGATGCCACGCACGCGAATAATCCAGTTCAGAACCATTTAAAAGTCGTCAGGTGGGCACAACAATAGAGAATAGTTTTTAATACAGATAAGCGCCGTCTCACTATATATATATATATATATATATATATATATATATATATATTCACAAACCGAATGAATGTCCAACGATAAACATTAATAATAAAGTAATTCCACAAATTCATCTCTTAAGGTACCTCGGAATGTACCTGGACCGAAGGCTTACATGGCGCCCCCCTCTCCGTTGCTGCCCGCGCTAGTCTATTGCATCCACATTATTGAGACGCAGGTCGGCATTGAACTTAAAAAGGAAAAGAGACGTATTTATTTAACCATGATTGCTCCGATAATTATATGGTTCCACTCGTAGAAGTAATCTTAAAAGAATTCAGCCAGCCAGCACCAGTCGAGGATACTTCGTGCAATTACGTCTGCACCGTTTTACGCATATCCAATGCAACATTACATAATGATTTAATTTGTTCGAGAGACTTATGTTCACCAGTATCAAACATTATTCGATAAATTCCAACACATAGCAGTAATCCCAACATCAACAGAATGTATTCCTCTGGACCTACAGATCATTAGACGACTGAGAAGAAAGTGATAACGCTCTCCCGATTACCTAACAGCTGAAAAAGTTCACACACGATGTATCTCTTTTCATATCAGTTGTTCGTTTTCGGTTATTATATATGCATTTAGTTAGTTATTATCGTATATTCCCAGAGTTCTTGTATCTTAATTTATTGTCGCATTGGAGACACTAATTTAATATTTGAGATCACTGTTGTTTATAGTAATATTACCGGTGCAATAAAATAAAATAATAATAAAAAAAAAAAAAACCAAAAAAAAACCTGCAGTATAAGTTCAGAAAATATACGCTGCTCGAATTTGTTTTGAGAATGGGAATTTTGCTAATATTTGAAATTTTTTACAGCACGGAAAACGGTCAAATTTTTTAAATGTTATCAATGTTAATTTTCGGCCGTATGCCTTTATAATAGAATATCATTCAGCGAGAGGGGGGCGAGCCAGATTTGGCCCAAATTACCCAACCCCTGGACTTCACTACTATTATACGCATTCTAAATTTTCCATTTACTCGATTTTTCTTTTCATTCTTTTCTTAAATCTTCCTTATCATTACTATTATTGCAATTCCCCCCGGCAGTTACCGAAGAAATATTCTCTTATTTTTTATTTAACAAAATATATACGTAATTTCGATCTTTCTGCCATAACAGTTTCGGTTTTCTATTTATTTACACGCGTATACACTCCTTGTTGGTCAAGCAGGAAAAAGAAAGAAAAAGATTAAACTCGCCGTATTACGTAAATGAAATGCAACCGATTAATTAGTGTCTTTTGAAGGTTACTATATCAAATCAAATACTTTTCTCGAAGAGAGAAACGCGCATCGTCTTAAGATGATGATTACCCGCAACAATTTCGGTGTTCACTCGCTACTCCCATTCCTTCTTCGTCGCTGTAGTATTATTTCATGCACATTATATTCTCATTAATCACTCTTTTCCGAAACCTCATTTTTTGATGAAACCGGAAACTGATAGGTTCGCGCAGATTTCTAAATACTGGCATTTTCATTAAAAATCAATTTCGAATCTTCCTTCTACTGCCCGAGTAAATGAAAATGAGGGGGAAAAAAAACAAAACAACAGAATATTCGAAATGACACGAATATTATTTGTACGCCTTTCCGATGGTGTATTTCGTTTTAATATAGGAGGTCCCTCCCTCCCTGTCGGTCCACAATAGACACGACGTATGTCTCGTTCACATCTGCCGAACCACATTGAAACAGAAAAATTCGGACGTGGAATAAAAAAGTTATTGTAATAATACGCGAAGAATGATCGATCCACAATTTCGATAAGCAAGCTGAAGAAAATGCCAGGAGATTAACGCGCAAAACCGAGAATTTCACAAATGCCTTTACGTCGAACCCCTTATACTAATTATCGATAGAAAAGAATTTTAAGTGCGTACCTCTATACACATCCTGCTGCTCGTTATAGTCGATAAAATTTTAATGTCAAATATTTGAGGCATTTTACAGGAAAACACGAAAACACCCTAGTGTGTACGTACGCATCACTAGAAAAATTGAAATTCTTCATACACCTAGTGTACAAATTGATTTCACACGTGCTTATATACATATAGCTGTTGCAAAATGTGTTAGAAGTGTTGCAACACTTAATTTGTGATTAACAATTTGAGTTCGAATTTCCAATGAAACGGAGTGCAATTACTTTTACAAATGCCACACACAATGTACAAAAGACACACATACGCACTGATTTAATTTTTACTTACACAATGCGGAATTACTTTAAAATTGGTCTCAGTCGAGATTTCATACTTTTTTTTTTTTTAATCTTCTCCGTTTAAAAAATAAAATGTATATATTAGCCTTTCTTTTTGCCACACATATAGCAAAATCTGAAAAAGTTTAACTGATTTTTGGATACCGTAAAAATCTAAGGGATTATTGCTTATTGTTTAGCAACTATTCTCAATTAAGCAAACTGGCGAACATCGTCGACTGCAAGTTAAATCGAAACGATTCGTCCGCTAAAACGCAGATTAGTCAAAACACATCCTAAACCTTTACACACTATGCCACTTTATTACTGATAGAAATGACGCACACAAAAACACTATATTAAGGAGACTGTGTCACTTTTAGGCCAGCTGGAATGCGGGGACAATCACGTAATCGCTTATGCGTAACGGAATTTTCGTGAAAGTTAATTAGCTCCGGTCAGAGGATGTCGGCAAAAAACGGCAATTAAAATAAAAATTCGCAGATTATCAGTCAAGCCGGAAGAAAGCGAGCTTTATATTTTTTATGGAAAATGTACAAAATGTAGAAATTACTACTACGCGATCTTCGAACTATCCGATACGATTTTGAATGAACTTTTTCCGAAATTTTTAAATACCTTTACAGAGCCACTCCTCCCTAGCCGTACTATGCCAACGAAAAGCTAACAATTTAAATCGTTTTAACTTCTTCGATGAAGTTGTTTGACACCTGACGCGTAGTGCCTCTTCTTCCGGGATTTAGCCGTGGGAAGTGCGATTTTCAACAGGCCGCGGCGAATAATCACAAAAACGTTTTCACTCTAACAACCTCTTCGAAATGGAAAAATTAACCTTAAAAAACGAACAAACAAACAAAACAAATAAACAAACACCTTGTCCATCTCAAAGGGGAGAAAATGTGTGTCCATTATCCTCGTCCGTGCAAATGCTATGGTGGATGCGGTAGGATTTTTAGTTGTCGCCGTCTTTAAAACCGGATCTCCGCAGTCATGCGTTCTTGCTTCCGACACAGACCGCGCAGCAGTCAGCGTGGCACGAGTCGCCGGAATGATAGCGATTATTCGAACGACTCCAGACCACACTACTACTTCGACACATTCGGTCAGCACCAAGCAGTTCTATTCTGGGCCCGCGTAAGGCGCTCGTTTTGAGCCGTGGACCACCACCGCGCGCATCGTGCACATGTGCGTCGGAAAACATTAAAAGCCGCCAGGACGTCGTTTTATAATAATTCCCCCCAGTGCATAAGATGTGTGTGTGTTTGTACGGAAACACGTTCTGGCACGTTAAAGCAATCATCATCGAGTAACGTTGTTTCCAAGAAAAACGTATGGGAAAAATAGCGCGGAATCAAAACACCGAAACGTGTGTCGTGCGGCTGATTACGTAGACAGAGCAGCGCGACGGTTTGGGCATGGCGGTATCACAGAGCCCCCCCCCTTGCTTGTCTGCAACGTGTTTATAAATAACGACGAAACCGAACAAACTTTCTTTATAAACATAAACACGTTCGAATTTTTGCAAAGTCCTGCTGCCCCGTTGCTAAGTTCAACTACCGGATTCCTAAGCGCGCCTGTATGTGTTTATCCAAGCGGTAATTGAGTGTTTCCAATTGCAACATAGCAACAAACCCGCGCACAAACACACGTTCATTAATAATATTTTTAAGCGTTCGAAAGATTTTTCGTAATAGCCGAAATGTCGATTGCTTTTCAGCTGAAGATGCTCGAAATGGAAAGGCTTATACCAACGTTTCTGCGCTCGAAGGTAACACACACACACACAGGACGTGGTTTTATGCGTTTTTAAATGGGACGCGATGGTCGACAAGTAGTAACCAATTCGTTTATAAAAAGTTCTCGTCCTAGTCAAAATAAAACCTGGCTATAAAAGGAGCGAGATGCTAGGTACTTTTTACGTGCGAAATTGGGGACATATTGATAATCGGTATATATTTTTGTCTACAAACGAAAATTAATTAATGTGCGACAAAACTAAACCAAACCGGCTAACGTCCTCCATCGCTCCCATCGGAGAACGGATGTGTATCGTCCGAATAATCTCAACTTAAAACAGTTTTAATGTTACATGTATAATACCCGGGGAGGATTATAATACATAATAAAAAATTACGGTTTAAATTTAACAGATTAGGAACAATTTCTTTGGACAGCGAGGAAATAGACATACACATAAAAAAAGTGTGCGATGCTTAACGTCATTTTTAGCACCTCTATTATAATGTCGTAGATTAAACGATACACGTTATCGAACGTTCGCGATATCGAGCTTATTTACTTATCTCTCGATATTCTCTATTCGACTTTGAATTTACACAATGTACATCTGTTGATAATCACGTTTTCTTTCACTCACATTCTGCGTGTATTTTTGCGCTAATCGATACTCACCACTTCAACCACAGCCGCGAGATAAAAGTCATTACTCCATATCCGTAGCATTTTCCTCTTCTTTCAACTTCCTCGCACGAAGTAGTAGTATTATTAATTCCTGTAAAAAAAAAAAAAAATTGAAATAAGTCCGTCGTTCAAGGCAGTTGAGAATTTCTTCCAAATGAAGATATCACTCTAAAGATCGATTGAACCATTAAACGTTCGTTCGTTCCAGCAGGTAAATTACGTTTTACACTTATATTGACACAGTAGGGGATAGTACATATTGCAGAGCAGCGCGCTAGAAATCGCCGACCTGGACAAAGGGAAGAAGAGCGTTACGTGGCGTATTTGAAAACGTTATTAGCGGTTCGTTTTAATAGAATTTTACTTTAAATAGAATATCGGCGAGTGTGTCGAATGAACACGGCGTAATAAGGTGCCGTCCGTCACGTTCTAATGAATTACGTTCCGACTGACGGGACCTACCGCTGCCGAACGAGCGACTTGAACGACGCGGCGCGACCATGCCACGCCACTAAAACCGCGCGTTATCCTGCAAGTCGACTAATAAGGGGAGACACGGCAGATTTACTGCCGAGGACCTAATATGAGACTGCCGCGACTTAGAGTCAAAGGAAAGCGAGAAAATTACGCTGCAACGCGAAAATCGCACTGTTGCTTTTCCCGTCATCTTGATGAAGCTGAAATCGGGAAACAACCGTTATCGTCGTTCGTACCGCTGTCGCCGCCCGTAGCGGGGAAATAGTTCAGTAATTGATACCTTTTTCATCGCGCCCTACATAAAGGAAGCGTAATTATTTGCCCGGGACCCCGTTGAAAAATCCACTAACCGGAGCGATCTATGCAGAAACTAATCATTATTTCCCTCGGACTACTGGCAGGAAACGTTATCGGCTCGAAACAAAGTACCATTCCAGCAGATCTTAAAAGTGCACACACACACACACACACACACACAAAAGTGTAAACAATAATTAACTGCAAAGGGAGCGATCTATAACGTTAATAACAGTAATAACCGATTAATATAACTCGCGGCCTTCATTATTAAATTGTTATTCGCTTCCATCGCGGAAAAACAAACAATTCTGCTTACTACATTTAACGTGTTATATCTCATCAAATCGCGGCGCCTGTCTTCGAAAAATTTAGTTCACTTTTTTCTTTTTTTTTTTTTTTTTTTTTTTTGAAGGTGCCCAGGTAGTCAGCCGAAAATCGGATGTTTTTTTTGTTTTTGTTCGTTTTACAGCACCCCGAGTTTCTGGACGTCCTTCTCGGTTCAACTGAAGAAAAATCCAGACGCGTCATTTACACGTGGTGTTCTCTTCGGCGACTTTCCAGTGCGCACATAATAAAAACCCCTGCCTCTTCTCCGAGCTCTAATATATCTTTACGCGATACACAGAAAAAAATAGCTAGGAATATTTTAACTTTGAGTAGGATTATTCGATTTCGAGAAAGTTCGCGAAATATGATCTTCAACATAAGGCAATAGTTTAATTCTTCTGTTTGTTTGTTTTTTTTGGTAATTGGTATTTTCGTCGGGTCTAGCCTTTTTTTTTTTTTTTTTTTTTTTTATTAACTGTGTATAAATATAAATCTTAATTGGGAAAAGTTTTAAAAAGTTTTTAACTTCATCTAAAAACTACGTTTTTCAAAATACACTGCCTCTCGACTTCCTGTGAAAGCAATGAAAGTCGATTACGTGTTTTTCATGATTTCGATTTCGGAAAAATTATGATGATTCAAAAATTGTAATACTTTTTTTTTCTTCTTCCGGCAGCTGGAATAACGTTATTTCTAAAATTTGAAAATACAACCGGTTGTGAAACACGCAGAATTTGATTAGGTGGCGAACGAACGATGATGAGATATTTTAGTCAACTCTCCCCGTTGATCGTTAAAACGTCTCGAAGACTGCTTCGGACTCGGTTCTGCTCGCCCCGATGGTTTTATCAATCGAATTTTTCTCTCGGTGGTCAAAGTAATAATACAGCTGGCATTGCCGTTATCGGATTTTGTCGTAAAATAATATTTGGCGACGCGCATCTACAACGATCGACAAAACGCTTTTCGACTATTAAAGCTGCCCAATCGAAGTAATCGATTACACACATTTATTTCGATCCGATCACGGTTTTTCCGACCGGTAAAACACATCTCACAATCGGCCATCGCTAGAATATTCGGAAGGATCTCGTAAACATTTGAGCAATTTGCCCGATATGCTTGTAACACTTTCTTTTAAATCCTAATTGATAAAATACAAATTTCTTGAACAGACTAACATACATGCTCCCTCCCCGGTGTTCCATAGCACCTCAATGACGACACTTTAAGCTAAACTTCCAACGTTCTCTCACGAGATGTTACTACTTTCGTTTATCGTTTTTCAAATTCTCATTAGACGGACCGATTTCCAATCATCACATATAGTAGTATTGCGAACTCGGTATTTCAAAGAGAGAAAAAGTGTCGTCCTACAATAAAATATATTCACAGAAGTTTAAAAAAAAAAAAAAAAAACTCATGGCCCGAAAATTAAATGAATAAAATTAGCCGGATTTTAAGACATTCAACCCATTATGTGATAATACACGCAAAATAAAACTACCTAATAAACGCCGACACTACTGTCGTCATGATTATATGTGGATATCAAGAGTGAAAACTAGTCAGCGTTTGAGAAATTTTGTTATCAAATGTCAGGACGGAGATATTTAAAAAGAGCCTTTTTTTCGTGAAAACGATAAAGTGCACGAAGCGGAACTAATAATTAGAAATCTCGTACATTTTGTGCAACGAATATACGGCGATTTTGAAATTCAAAAAAATTTATCGATTAATCTCCCTTTTTTAAAATTACAAATATACACATATTTTTATATATACATACATCTTTCGCGTGCGCCTAATTTAAAAAAAATTGTATCGTATTATAAATAAACGATAATTCCCCGAATAGATGAAAAAATAATTACAAAAAAATATTTCGTTCGGGGATTTATAAAAAACAGAAGTAATTTATACCAAGTTCGCTCAACTCGTCTAACTAGAAAATTAAAATCTGACATTCTGCAGACATTAGCGTGCAGTGTGATCGATGAAATCTAATCTTCGTAGTTTTTCCAACAGCCCTCTTTTTTTTGCTTAATGTCGTCGTCTTCCTATAAAGCAAAAAATTACCTTTTCCAATATATACACAATAATAGTTAGTTGTAAAAACATATAAAAGAAAAATATCTCCCCCGTTGCGTGCAGTCTTGCACTTTTCAATCATTATATCTAATACAACGATAAAAGAGAGAAACTCTAACGGCACACATACCGGGGGGGGGGGCAGTCAGTCGCGTTAACCACGATTTTTAAAGCGATTTAAACGAATGCTTCTACGGCGATAATGGAAAAAGTGCTCAGAAAGCTACCCCACTCCAGCCATAAAACCATTTCGAAACCCGGAAACACAAAATAGAAAAAAAACCCTTCCTCGAAAGTTCAGTCAACGTCGATTCTAAAGACGCGAAAAAATTCCAATCGAGACTGACCAGTTCAAGAACCTTACGTAAGGCAGTTCATCGATATACAATAATAATATAAGAACAAGGCGTCATGTTAACAACCGCCACCAACACAATAGAGAACGTAACAACAATAATATATAGCGTCGTCGCCTAGTTGTAGTTACCTTTTTTTGCCAGCTCCTACTTTGTCCAATTCGATATGCCTGTATGCGGCGTATGTAGCCATTTTTCAAGACGAAACGTCGATTAGCGAGATGGTACGCGATATGATGCAGCAGCTAGCCGCAGATGCTATAGCAACGATGAAAAAATTCCTCCGAGAACGATAGAGCGGCTGCTGTCGTCAATGTCGATCGAAATCGGGCCAGCAATGTGCACACTAACGAGGAGGACAGGAAGAGTTAGGCCGTATCGAATTGGCCTTCTCGAGAGAAGAAAATTGACAAGTCGACTACTCAAAGTAAATCCAATCGAAGGATAATGCCGATGAAGCAACGCGAAAAATCCAGCGATATCTGTGCGGCCGATTCTACTGAATGCGACAAGCGTCCTCGGCGAAGCCACAACAGCGCGACTAGATTCGGGCCCAACACAGCTGACGCGGACGCTCAAGATCGAGAACTGAATGAGTGGAGCGTAGCCTAACGTTCGACCGATAACACGGCCTGCTGCGACCACCACCATGACGACGACCGCAACGCCGATCGGCGAATGATAAACCGTCTGATACCGCGACGCGTTCCTCGTCCGCAACGAACGAGACCTTTTTTAATGCTGCAATAAATGCACACACTACCGTTCCCGGGAAATCCACCGCGCCAGGCACCCCCGCCGCCCGCACCCGACCCGAATGCGACCTACCGGAGAGACTAATCTAAGTGCCGTCGACACGGCAGCGGAAAAGGAAAAGTTCCGTACCGGCGTTTAAGAGGAGCCAGCGAAAATTTAGAATGCAGAAAGGATGCGCTTTAAAGGTCTTCGGGCAAAACCCGCAGACAATTTACACGCCTTCATGCAACTTTTCGTTATTTTATACGCATATCGACGAGAAATTTGTTTTGCAAATTAGACAAAATAAAAAATTCTTATTTTTCGGAAGGAAAGTTAATCTCGCATACTGGTCGACAATGCTATTTAACCATATGTGTGTCTGTGTATGTATAGTATATATGTATATCCTCAATGGAATGCCGGAAAGAGAAACACGATTCTCAGAAGCATCTAAAATGTTTCCAATGATGGGGGGGGAGCCGTTTCGTTTCAAAATATTCTCAAAATTTACGGGGGGGGGGGGGGTTACAGGATCGGGCAACATAACATTTTCTTCGTTTGTACACGGCTTTTTAATTTAAATTCACCCGAAGACTAATCTCAAATTAGTAGTTTTTCATATTTATTAAAATATCGATTGAAAAAAAAAAAAAAAAGTCAAAATATTTCTATTTAATTATAGTCGCTATATTATAATTGTTTTCATATATACATAACGATACATTTATGAAAATATCATTTTTCGCATTTATAATTAACCTATTCCTTCGAATTTAAGACGCACCGTAATTACTAGGCATATAGGAAAAGAGGGCATTTGGAAGAAATGTACTTGAAATACACACTTCCAACTTGCTCTGGTCCAGATATTACATTAACACACTCTGTGCATACATATCAATATCATCAAACAGTTAGAGATTTTTCTAATTTCTCAGTACTTCTCATCAGGCTGACCATTAGAGCCAATTGTAAATGATTGCGATATTCATCCAATACAGCATGCTTTTCTTGATCACTGACGTTAATTGTAACGCTAGGTTTACTAAAACGAGTTTGCAACAGACGCGCATAAATCATACGTGGGTTTCATCATAGTGATGATGTATACGATAAGTTTTCAATAACCGTTGAAATGCCCGTAATTTAATGATTCACGAATACCAGGTTGGCAGCTGTTTATATATCGTTGATAAAAAGTAGGTTTATTTTCGTTGGATGGTATTTTTTAAAAAAAGGTTAATTTTTAAACCATTTAATACCGACCAGATTGTACACAAATAGAAAGAATTTGCGACATACTAACGCACCATGAAAATAATACCCTATTACTTCGAATTTAAGACGCACCTATTATTTTAGCCCTTTAACCGAGTAAAAAATGCGTGTCTTAAATTCAAAGGAATATGATATTTATTATTCTTAAAACATTTTCTCACAAATACCGATTTATTTATCTAAAAAAAAAAAACACAAATTTCGGGAATATTTCGAAACGAAACCTGGAAACATTTTAGACTATTGTCAGCGTCCCTCTCCGACTAGCGTTCAACCTCTATACCGATCAGAGATTTATACGAACTATATTTGATTCTTTATAATTATTACATTTTTACATGGTGGCCACTCGAATGTAATTTTTAAATTATACTCCCACGATTTTCTGATTACTGGGGAGAATCGTACGAAAAGAAGAGTGGAATTTTTTTGTTAACATCATATTTTACATGAATAAAACAGACTACTTCGTAATTTATTCTTCAGTTTCGAAGTACATTAAAAAATGCATTCACTTTTTAATGTTTCAAATGATTTTTTTCTTATTAAAAATATCGTTTTTTGACTGTTTTTACTTTTTTACCGGTTTTACAATTCCCGACTTAATGGATGGCCACCCCCACCAGTTTTAATAGTTATACCGGATAATTTATGAAAGAATAAACGAGAGCAGAATGTGAACATTTTTAATTAATAATTCGGCGACACCCCCCCCCCCCCCCCCTTCCGACGATAAACGATTAAATATTTATTTATAAGAAAATATTGTGGTAATCTTCAATACTAAAAATGAAAACACAGACACCCCGGCATTTCTTTCATTCTGTCAACGGATGATGCGCAAAAGAGGCGATTTTTCACACCATCGCGCATGCTAATACGCTAATTATAAAAGAACGTAGATTACACAGTATTAGTAAAAGTTAGAGTATAACACCAATTCGCGAAGACCGCCATTTTTGACGGGGCCGAATTTAAATGGAAACGCGCGATTAAATAACGGCGTGCTTGTATAATTTGAATTGTCACTTTTGCCGTAGCACTATTTAAAGCGATAGAAAGCGTGTTAAATCGATCAAGTGTCATAGGGGCTATGATGGTGACGCTAAAATTTAATAAAGCTCGAAGGCGTCATTTTTTACGAATTAATTATCCGGTGTATAATCAATAGAATGAAATGTCTATTATTGGCTAATAGCAAAATCGATTTTTTTAAATAATTACAAAAGTTATTATAGAAAAAAAAATAAATGAATTTGCTCTGAAAGTAGCACGGTCTAACTGCGCAACTGGACACGCGCAACAACACTACTATTTGGATCTGTGTTCATTCTCATAGACGAGAGAGAGAGAGAGAGAGAGAGATTCTCTCGAATGTAAGGGGAGGATATATATCACGGATTTCAATACTTCAGAATATACCGGAGGGTGATTCCTTTCTCCTTTTGGAATCATCCAACTTTAATGACTTCTCTGGTATAGGAAACGTTCAATTTAAGAACTTACACTCACATAATAAGATTAATCTTCTTCCTGATTGTTTCGAGATACATACACATTCGAACACACTATGTATCCGAGGAGACAGACACATATAGGTGTTGTTCTCGCATAACCCGCATTCGCGTCGACAGTTTTACGCCACTTCTCATCTTTGTGCATTAAGTACGCGTTGACAATCGTGATATTTTCACTTGCCTGATTCGCTTTCGCTCTCACCATTTAGGCCCGTATCCATCATCAGAGCTATTCCTTCGTTCGGCACCGTTAGCAGTGTCAGCAGTGTGCGAATATTTCAACAGCGCAGTTCTTACACTCTATGATTGCCAGTTCCGCTAAAGAGTGAATTACAATAGTGTGGAGCACTATCGTCCAGCCGCGACAAATTCATTCAAGGACAATGACCTAGCTCGAACGTAATTTCCGGTGTCCATCCTACTTTTGTTGCGAACCCATAAAGGCTAACCCACGCTGCCGAAATTCGAAAATCACCTAGCAGTTGCATAGTCGCCCCGTGTGTAAAACGGAGAATCTGTTTGAAGGTCCCTTTTAAACGGAAAGGCAAAAGCAAAGCGGCAAGCGAAAGTACATGCAGACACATCGAATAGTCGGTGGCCAGAGCAAAACAGCCCAAAAATGACGGTGATCTGAGACGAAAGACGATCGAAGGCCGGAAGAGGGAGTCGAAAAAGCGAAAATAAAGGAGAAAATGAAAAAGGAGTAGTGTCCCTTTTGTTCCTAGGTTTCGTTTTGAGCTTCTAAAGAAATCGGGAATTTCTCTACAACCGCAGTTATAGTAGGACTGCCGCAATCGTGACTGATTAAGCAGCGTGAAAGTGGAATAATATTGTAAACCATTCTTATCTATATTTTGCTTGTCTGCGAGTAGCAGGAACAAAAGACTAAAAAGACTAGCCGTAAAAAAAGTCAATAGACATTCATCGACAATTTGATGCGATGTTCCGTTCGCATAAAATCCGTTTTAAAACGTGACATTCGCACGCAAACACGACGACTCGAAATCGGAATTAAGAACGAATTAAACGATATATTAGGAGAAGTACCGCGAAAAGGAGAAAGAGATCTGCTCGTGGGTCGAAGGCGGTATAATTCGGAACAGGAATCGCGGAGCGGAGAATGTAAAAATTGCGCTTAGGCTATTCGGCGTTATTATTACTTTTTGACATTAAATCTTTTCGTGTCCGATTCGCATTTGTCGCTCTGGAAAATTTCGCAATAACAACGCAACATTTTTAATGCCGCTTCGAAGGGGAAAAGCTTTAAAAAACTTTTAACGCAAACAATCGCTCAGACGTAATTTTTCGGCGTCCTCCATTTTTTAATTTTTTTTAAAAAAAAATTTGCTACCGCGCGAGATTAACTTTTTTGTTTTTTTGTACTCGAAAAATTTCGCCGATCGATCAACATCGACTTTGTAAAACGCACCAAGGAGAGACACATAACGCATGAATAAAAATCGTTTTATTTATATTGAACTTTTTATTTATATCGCGAAAAACAACGAGACCACTCACGCGATATCTAAATCTGAGAACCTTCAATCTTCCTTCAAAACGAGCGACTTTTTCTTTCCCTTTTCCTGTCTCTTTTCCCATTTCGTCCGCAACCAAGAACTTCTTCTTATTCGGTTGCGCTTCGCATTGGATCACAACAAGGCGTTGTTAATATTCTCCCATGAAATTTAGACAAGCGTAACTGCGGGATAACTGCCGAGTAGAAAAATAAGAATAAAAAAAATCGAATGAAACAAAACCCCGTTTTTTCGGAATTTTTCCCGGATTTTCCCTCGATTTTTCCTGGATTTTTCCCGGATTTACATGAGACAACACATGGCAACAACTTTTTCGTTTACTGTATCATCTATAACTGTGGTTGTTTCAACTATTTCTCGTTTAGGTTGTTTCTCGTGGGCAACAGCTTATAAAATTATCGAAGAATTTAGTTACAACATGAAAAATGTTTTTGATCGATTGATAACAAGACGGTTCTCTTTTTAATGCCTAACATACGCACAATTGCTTAAACAATGCCAGGAAATATCGAGTTTTATCGTCGCAAAGTACTTTTAATTAAAATGGCTAACAATTAATAATGCATAATAGCAAAATAATATACTAGTAGCCAAATATAACCTCCGAAAGGACCGCCGATTTACTAAAACACACGCTTATAATACGTGACAAACGAAAAACAATCCAATCCGATACTTTTTTCTTCTTGAACTCACAGTCGATCAAAATTATTCAAAGCACTGAACAAGTTCATACCGAGAAATTAAGTCTACATATGATACTGATGTTACTGACTTCTTGAACGCCGATCTAATTCTAAATAACACCTGAATTCTGTACGCTTTCAATAATCGCAACCAATAACGTAATATATGGAGTAATAACCTAATTAACGTTAAGAACCCCGCTGCAGCAAGAAAATGCACTTTCAAACTACGCCTCCATGTGAATTACGTAGGAAAAAAAATTTATACGAATGGAAATTTATTCTTATAATTTAAAGTTTGACTTTTAAAATTTCCCTCGGAATCTTAAATTCATAGCGAATGCCTTTGCATTACGAGTTCGTCTGCATACAACTGCCAAAGACGCACCGTAATGACTATCCGAACGAAACCAGCCGCCACCGTGAGCCAAAAAAAAAAAGTATATATATATATATATACGTGCGTTGTTCGTACTTCATTGCACATTAGTGAATTTTTGCTCAAAACCGACACTGCAGTGTGATGCCCCCGCCTTCCCATATTCATCAGGCACCCCCCATGTGACTCCTTTTCGCTGTTGCGAGAAATCAAGAGAACTTTAAAGAGCCGTCTCCTCTTTTAAGTATGATTTATTTTCAAAATATGAAAATTTCCATTATTTTTGTAACACGCCTCTCTTATATGCTGCACAGAAAAAAATGTTATTATCGCTATCGGAGATAACGTGTGGTCTTTATTCTCCCACCAAAAAATTTACGCTTCCACAATTTCGCCTAAACCTAGGAAAGACTGATAAACTTCTCTGCAGCGAAAGAAGTTTAGCAGTGAACAAAGTATCTTCGCATTTTCTTCGAAGTGTATTTTCAACGCTATTCGAAAAACTCAGTTAAACAAAATTCGTAAAGTGGTTTCACAAGGACCGATTTACAGAAATAGCCTTATAAATAACTAAAACCGATACCAAAGAAGAAAACAGTCCATGATTAGAGAGTCGAGCTAAAAATTATATGAAATTTTCAACAACACACGTTCATGTTAAGTCTTATTCACGCCTGATGACTATATGTGCATCAGACTAAATGACTAACCCACAAAAACAGAACAAAATCTAAAAAAAAAAAAAAAACCCACCAAACTTGAAACAAGATCCAGAGAGTAACCGTGACGGAACAAGATGCGCATGGCAGCGACATAATTCACCGCACCTTCACATCGTAAACCGCGATGTTAGAAAATGTAATTAAAACAGTAGTATACGGGCAGATGGGTAATTCTTTTAAATCTCGAAATATCGTCTATTATTGTCGGCCACGATTTTTTTTATAAAGCCAGTAGTGCTTTCTTTCCTTTCATTCTAAGAAAGAGTGCAGCAACGGTTATGTCCGTATATTGAGGTCAATAACCAGCGTCATTTGTTTTTCGGATATCCAGAATTGAGTAGAATTCGAATTCGTAACATCCGATTATTAAAAGCATTTTGTACGTTACGCTGCGGGAATGTAGTTTAAAGCAGGGAAAGAGAGAAAATGGTTAAAAAGTTTGTCTACCTTAATAGTTCGGGTTCTCGTCTAATCAGAGACGTTGGAGACGTTCTCGGTAGTTATCCCGTAACTCTTAGATCATTCTATTTCCAAGGGTGCACATTACCTGAGGAAATTCTATCCGAGAAATTTGGAAAAGTAAAGTTACCATAGAGAAAGAAAGGAGAAACAATGATACACAATTAGGGTAGATTATGAAAAAAGCTCAATAGCACAATGCATCAAAGGAATATATTCACTTTGAATTACAAAAAGGATACCACTCCCTTTGCTTTTTGTCGCGAATAATATCTGACGTAGAGATGTGCCCGGAAACTGGTTTGCCGGAGCAGCTTCGCCTGGAGCAGTATTTCGAAATGAGCAGTGATTTTTTGTTGCTCGTGCGAAACGTTTAATTAAGTTTACATGATCAAAAATATTGTTATACTAATAAAAATTAAAAAATGTAATCACGTTAACTGCGTCTCAGAATTTTTATTAGAAGAAACTACATTTCACAATAAAATTAAAAATATAAATATTTTTAAAACGTCATTTATCAGATTTTAAGAAGTAAATGTAAATCATATAACGCATTTTAATGCTAAATAAATAAATAAATAAATAAAATGAATAAAAATCGACTCTTCCCAATATTTATACATACGTCTTGCTTAATGATAGTTAACTTTTAAGAATTAAAAATAAAAATGAACCAAAGTTTTTCAAGATAAACAATTATTTATTTAATATTAGAAATTTGATTTTTTTTTTTTTTAACAGACATTGTTCGTATTTATAATAGCAATAAAATGGACGGGAAAAAAAACTAACAGCACCTACACGTGAAAAAGCATGGGGTACGTTAATGTTTGCGATAAATTACAAATCGTTCGTATATAATTTATTTTAATTCTCGAAAAATAAGATGAAACACGATTATGAAAGAAATTGTGTGACAGAAAACAACATGCAGCGCCAATATTGGCGCATATTTTTTCGTCCGGCTATGTGTTATGATGTGGTGTGCGTGTGTAGTGCACCTGGAAGAGCAGAGACAGTGGAACATTCAACAGTAGAGACAACACCGTTTTCCCAATTACTGCTCCGGAGCAGTAGTCAGAGCAGTAGTTAGGGCAGTAGTCAGAGCAGTAGTCGGGATAGTTAGTCAGGGCATAGTCGCCACAATAGCGAGCAGTGTTTTTCTGATCACTGCTCCAGATCATGACTGTTCATTTGTCGCAACCAAAAAAGTAGCGCTGCGATTTTTGGGCCATCACTAATTTGACGGGAATTTTTTGCGATAGGGGAGGAAATCAACTTTTCGATATTTACCCGGCGGCGCCGCTTACTATTATTAAGGGCGTCTATGCGTGACGTCACGTTGAAAAACTGCTCGACAGTAAATCGAAAAATTATAAATAACCGTCCAGTTAAACCCGCAAATTGCTTAATTTATTTATCCGGTTTCGGTATGGCGGTGTCATAGTAAATTTCACCGGTATATTTACCTTCGAGCCATTTGGACGCAACTATCTTTGTCGTTTTATTCACAGCCTGCTTCAAAAACGTCCGATAAAGGAAACTCCGTCACTGAACTCCGATAGCGCTATCAATTTTTATTTCTCCCGATACGTAATCGGATCATCACTTTCATCGATTTTCCCCTAAATTGCTTGTTTCCTCCAGTTTTTGCGAATTTCTCTGCAATCGCTTCTCCCAGGAAGTGTACCTCCGCAGGAAAAATATCGGAGAAATCTGTTCCACCATACAATTCTGCTCATTCAATAATTCAATTGGAATTCTCCAGCACAGATCAAAATCAAATTACACGCAATATCAACACCGGAAATCATTTCTGTTCCAGCTAACAAATGCGGGCATTAAAATACACGTATGCCGACGACGGTTGATAATAATGCAGTCGCAAAATATATATAAATTTAATATAATAAAAAAAAAAAAACGCGTATATTTTTAGTTTACTACTGCTTGATAATACCGTTTTCGTTTCTCTAATACGTTATTATATTTTGGTTCGATTCCCGAGTACTTGACAATAACGAATTGTTCAGCTGAACATATGTCATGGTATCACGACGCGATTCCCTGAAGTTTTATAACTCCGCGCGTGTGGTATATACTATATAATTTTATATAAAACGATTTCGAATTATTTGCAGCTAAAATTTTGAAGCCCGAGGTTTTTTCGGATTATGTTTTAGTGAATTTTTTGTAAAATAACTCGAAATTATCCTAAATCTTCTACATAGTTTACGCTTAAGTCCGATCAGCAAAAATCCGACCAGCCAGAATGCCAACCGTAGTTTAGCTGCCAGTAAATCGCGATTAGAATATTAGATTTAACTATTTATGTTAAATTATAAAATTTGACGTATAAATAATCTCATAACAAGATGGGGTCTCTTTTTTCTTCTTTTTCATCATAAAGTACAAACTGACTAAAGGTAGTTTAACGTATTTAAGACTGATTAAAGAAAAGTTCCAGCTATGCTCGTATTTATAAGACTAATTGCCAAATTGATGAAACTTGCACGCTCTGAATTATATATTTAGTCGCCTCTTCATTCTTTTCTTCCATTTTTTCCCCTATTACTATTTTGTAAATTTTCACGATTACCTATATATATATGGGCATTCATGAACGAGCGACTTATGTCTCTTAATCACCTAAAAATGTACATGCTTCCAAAATGACTTGGATAATAAATTAGCAAAATAAACTGATAGGATTGTTATCCAAAATGTATTTAAATTTTATATATATATTTATTTTTTTTTCTAAATAAACATTATTAAGTTAACGATGTTAAAGATACTAGAATTTAATATTTTTCTAATATACCGATTACAACTGGTAATGAAATGTATAACACATTAGGTTTCATTAAAATGTAGAAAAACGTGACGTTCTATCACACTTTATTTAAACCTTAATTAGGATAAAACTTCGAATCAGGGACAATATATACATACATAATATGGTAAACCGTAATACAGGGAAGTTTAATTTATAGTTTAAACGTTAAATTAGTTCGATGACAGCAAAAAAAAAAAAAAAAAAAAAGGGAAATGGAACGAATGATTAATAATTTAAATATGAAACCTAGATATAAAAGTAGATTTCGGTGAAACTAAATAAACCGTTCTAAAGAGATCAAGCGAGAATATTATTACAATTATTGTTATTTTTTAGGGGGGCTCGTCAACCAAGGACCTCACCCAAAACGAAAGGAAGAAGAGTTAACTAATTAAAACTTAATTCGATCGGAAATAGCCGAAATTAAGAAACCAATGGCAGGAACAACAGACTGAGAAGGAAAGAACAGGATGTAGCAAGCCTTAATTTTAAGGTGAGTAAATAAAGAGAAGAGTGTTACGCACAAAAAGCAATCGAAGAAAATGTGATTAATATCACAGACAACTGCTTCATTAGGATACAGAGGATGCAACAAGGAGAAGAAATCAAAGAGAGACGATAGCGGTAAGAGGGCAATAAAGTGTGATTATTGAAGCGTAGGCGAATAATAAGGACAATAACAGAATGTGGAAGAGAAGAGAATTCTGAGAACCTAGGATTAGCAGGAAGGTTAGGTTGAATTGAGAGGTAGAAAGAGCGATCATTGGTAAAGGAGGAAGAGTACATATCAGGCCAAAATTTAAAGTGAAATTTCTTACTTTTTAAAGTAAAAACGGGAACAGGCAGAAACCTGAGCTTTAATCATCTGCCATTTCATTACCCTCGATGCCTCTATGACCAGGAACCCACAGTAGATCAACGTGGATAGAGTGATGAAAGCACAGATCACGAATGAGAAACCGTATACGAAGAATGATGAAGTCGGATGAGAGAGGGAGAAAAGGTAAACTGATCGCCTGAAGGGCACTCATGGAGTCGGATATAATCAGATAGTGGGAAATATTAATATTAGAAAAGCGTTAAAAAAGCCAGGATCGATAATTGATTAAAAACAGCGGGCGCAGTATGTAAGAAAAGCCTTTCGTAGAAATAATTCTTAACGATTAGAATATCGGAGCTGAGGAAGAGAATAATTCGATTTTTTATACGGTCCACAACACAATGCAAAAATATGGACAATAAAAGACAATAAACAAAACTATTAGCAGAAAATAAAACAATGGAAAAAAACAGAAAAAAGTACTAAAATACATATTTTTTTATAGAACCTGAAAAAACAATCATAGTAGTCGAAAGAAGACAACGGAAAAACAAAAAAGTCTAAAAAGAAAGATATGAAGTAATAAGTGTTAAAGAATTAGCGATATGCACGGCAATAAATGTGAAGTAAAGTTTCAGGGGAGGTTGTGTATTTTCCGAAACTTTACAAACTCGAATAAAAATGGTAAAATAAATTTCACATCTTCTTCGATAGTCTTCTTAATCATCAATGCTATCGCGGGCAAAAAAAAAAAAAAAAAAAAAAAATGCAACAAGTTGGTATTACACCAGTACAGACAGTAATTTTAACCTTCCAATTACGTACCTATCCATTAAAGAATTTTCTGTGCACCAGCGTCATATAACTACACAAATACCCACAACTAACAGTTTTTTTTAAAAATGCTTAAAAAAAAATATTGCGCCCTGTTTTTCACAGTATTTGAACTATGTACATACATTTAATTTAAATGAACTAAAATACTTTCTTTTTGCGTTTTTTTTTTTAAATTAAAGCCCTGGCTGTTAAATTTGCTCAAAATATAATATGACCATTATTTCCACATCAATTAAATGGGCATGACCGCATAACCCGGAAATAAATAAGGTCTCACAAAATTTTGCCTAAAGCCATCAGACAGATATATATATATATATATATACACACTACAGGTATACACGGTGTGTCGGAAAAGTTCCCGAACTTCTTTTTTAGCATGCATACAAGTGACGTGATCTATTAAACAATGCCTGTACCTTATTGCTACATCCTTCTAGTGTGTGTGTATAAAATTTCAGCAGTTTCCGTTGATCGGTTTTCGAGTTAGACACGTGTATTAAAAGTGAAGGTGTGTGTTTGGGTCGCAGGTGCATGAGAAATTCGTTCGGCGATTAAATTCTGTGTTAGACTTTTAAAAAAACGTTTTCGGAAACGCGAAAATTAATCGATGATGGTTTCGATGATAGTATCATGTGCGACTGTTTACCTGTGGTATAAGCGGTTCAAGGACAGTCTCAGAAAGTGCGCCAACAAAAATCCAAGGTGAAAACCCCACGCTCGTCGCTTATTTCGATGCAAAAGGGTTAATTCATTACGAATACCTGTCTCCAAATCAAACAGTGAACGCTAGCTATTACGTCGAAGTCCTAAAATGTCTCAAGCGTCGGATTCAGCGCATACAGCCCGAGTACAAAAAGCCCGGATCGTGGAGTCTGTTGGATGGCAATGAGCCCGCGCATTCGGCGAACATTGTCAAGCGTTATCTGGCTAAAAATCAAACCCCACGGATCAATCACGCCCCCTATTCGCCTGATTCGACAACTGCCGACTTTTTCCTACCCCCCGGAGTATAAAATGCACCTGAAAGGACGTTTTTTTGACGACGTAGCCGCCATTGAAACTTCTTGCACCGAGCGCCTCAGAGCCATTACTTCAGTCAGAGGAGTACCAGAGAAGCTTCGAATCACTGTACAAGCGCTCCAATAATACGTGTCTATACTTCGGGAAGTATGTTGAAAATTAATTCGAATAAATTACTCTACATCCGATTGTATTTTATTTATTTCAAAAGAGTTCAGGAACTTTTCCGACACACCGTGTATAATTATTAATGGCTATAATTTTTGGGGCGATGGAATTCTACAATGGTAAAAACTGTTTACGCGTCAACCATATAATAAGACTGCCCAATAGTTAATACATCGGCGATGATTTTTTTGTGAAAATATCGACTTTAGATTATGTAATGTGACCATTACATGGTTCGACAAAAAATTAACAAAATAAAACCAAAATCACTAAACAAATAAATAAAATATTAAAAATTTAATTTAATAGACTATCGGGCAAATGGTGTGAGCGTAAGTGTGCGTATATGTATAATCCCGTTGTCGGCTAGGGAGAAAGGAATTCTGCATCGCCACCCACGGAGGACTATTCGGGAAAAATGAGTATTACGAATCATAAAAAATAAGGCCCGAAAACATCGCAGGTTCTAAAGATTCCGGGAAAGCACGACCTTTTTGAATACGTCAAAGGATCTCCGCGACCATTGGCTTTCGTTTGTCGCGATTCCGACGAGTGCGGCGGTCAGGTTGTAAAAAACATGCCGACGAAAAATAACGACTGGAATGAGCCGGAGTCGAGGGCAAGCAAAACCGTCTAAAAAAGGTCGAAGTCAGTCTAATTTTTGTCACGGTCGAAGTCGGTACGATATAGTTTTCGGTCTTGGTCATCGGACCAGTAAAAAAGTGAAAAATTCGCTCATGTTGGCCACTGGCTGTAATTCGACTGTTAAAAACGCGAAAGATCGTAATTCCGATTGTTATAATTAAAAAAGTGTACGGAGTATAATTCGTTAATTGTTCTTAAAATACCGCGGACCGAATTTCCCTCTGCAGACCTACCGATTTAAGGGACCAACGAGACACCGCCATTCAGGATCTTGCACCACCCGGCCGACAACAGAGATACGTATTGAATTATTTTATATTTATTACTCGTCGCCATATTATGTTCGTACCTAGTTTAATTAACGTGTGTTTTTAGCGGTCGACCGTCCCAGTAAAATAGTTGTAGATAAATTTAAAATACAAACTTTTAAAACGCAACCCATTTCTTGGCTAATCTAATAATTAATAATAATAATAACTATAATAATAATATAATTAATAAAATAATAATTAATAATTCCGCGGACTAAGTCCGTGGTGGCATCCCTGGACGCGAGTTACGACGCTTTGCAGCGTAGTACCGTTACAATTATTAGACTCCAAACGCCACTTCGACTTATGTTTGAAATTAAACGGAACTTGACTTATATTTTCAAATAAACAATGTTTGAGGAAGTAAATAATAATAATAAAAAAAAAAAAAAAAAAAAAAAAAAACACCGGAAAATTACAGCGGAAATGTTATCATATCAAAGTATGATAACATTTAGCGTCATTTGTGGAGTGTGCAAATCACTAATCGGACGCATATATTACATTGAAAAAGCTGCCGAATTACAAGTAGAGATAGAAAAACAACGACAAAAAGGACTTCCCAAAGTTTAAATTCAGAAAACTTACTCATTCTCTTAATGATTGTTTTACCGAAAAGCCTAAAAAAAAAAGTTAATACTTTTAAAGTCTAATTAATGTTTTTAAATTCATACGCATTCGCAATTTCGCAGGACTGGGGCATAACAATATACGCCGTTCTCAGTCAAAGCGATCTCGTTTTTCAATTAAAAAAAGTTTTTTTATAGCATTTTGGTCGGCCCCGAACGGAAATTATGTAAATTCAACATTTGAAAAGGGGGGGGGGGGAGAGATAACTGGAAATGCCGGAAAATAATAAATAATATTATTTCCAACGATTAACAAAATTTTATTTAAATTTTACAAATGAATCGCTAGAGAGGAATGACGTTAAAAATTAAGCTCCGATTATGAAACTTTTAATAAGATACCGTGATCATGAAGAAACTTCGTTATATGAATGTTAATTGTTTCGTATTAGTGTTATTTGTTTATTATATGTTAAAGATTAAGAAAGTCGAGGGAAAAAAAGAGCATGTAGAAAAATGGGATAAACTAAAATACCAGTTTGGAAAAGAGGGAAAAAATTATTCGATCCTAGAAGAATATTCTAGGTTAACTCTCCAACATACGTGGAAGAAAAAGTTATCATAGCAATATCGTAAGACGATTATTTTACCATCCCTGTCATTCAATCGAACCGGAGGATATATTTACTTATCTACCACGCGAGGATGTGATTTTGTAATTTTCCTCCGGGCATATAACCGGCCAATGAGATCCAAATTTTAAATCCCCCCCCCCCCCATAATTTTTTGCCTTTACATTTATTACGTACAAGGAGCGAAAAATAATTGTTGCGTACTGAAAATTAATAGAGAAAATTTTAAAAAAAAAAACAAGATCAACGTTTAATTTATAGACCGTAAATTAATTATAAAGATTAGTAATGAAACGGCCACCGCAAGTAGCGTAAAGAAACCGGTTTAATGTCCGGTTTTTATAGCGTATTCGAACGCGATTATTAACCGTTTCAAGATGTGCCAAGTAGAGCACGAAAGCATCTTCTTCTGCTAGTTCGCTTTGATTTAATAGAGACTGGTCTAATTTCAACAAAATTCCCGAGCGACAAATTTTAAAACTTTATTTGGCGCAAAACCGCGCTTCGGAAAACTATGGCCCCGTATAATTTCCGCGGAATTATTATTATTATTGTTATATAACGTATCCGTCAGAGTGCGGGCTAATAAAACGTTCGGAAATAAAAAATAAATGATAAAAATAAAATAGAACAATGCCTGAACGACTCGAATGGAATAAATAAAGCAACCATGTTCCTAATTGAAATATTAAAGTTAATATAAAATGTTAATATGAATTTGTATTTAAGTGTATAAGTAATTTTGTTGCTAATTTCATATTTCTATTGTAAAATAATAATAATATAATTATGTATTGCGGTCGCTAATAACCTAGCTGTTGAAGCGACGACCTAAATTTAATATAAATAAAATAACTAAATAATGGTAGCCACTCAAATATAAGTTTTAAATTCCCGGTTTTCTTGGTCCAAATTCTCACGATTTCCTAATTACTAGAATTGTAAAAAGTATGGATTTTTTTTTTCTTTTTTGGTACCATTGATAATATTTGACCGCCGCAGCATTATATTTTACACGAATAAAACGGGGTGAGCTTCGTAGTTTATTCTTGAGTATGAAGTACATCAAAAAAGTGCATTCACTTTTTAACGTTTCAAATGACTTTTTTTTTACTAAAAATATCGTTTTTAGCTATTTTTACATTTTTCCCGGTATTACAACAAAATTCCCGGTTGGATGGGCACCTTGTATAAACAAAGAATTCGCGCGTGATAAAAGAGAAGAAAACGCACGTATACAGTAGACCTTGTTATCTGTCAACGGTAAATGCACCATACTGTGTATCAATGCTTAGCGAAATATCGTTTTTGAAATTGGTTTCGGTCGGCGCGACGTACATTGCAACACAAACAAGTGACATCAATTTTTTTTTTTTATTTTTTTTTTATTTTTTTTGTGAATTTTTGTTAAAGGCACTTTCAATGTTACGCGATAATAGTATATATGACTACTTTCTAACGAAAATAATCTGTCTCATTATCTTTAGGTATATAATCACAATAATAAGCGTTCTATTTGTTATAAAATGTACATAAAAAAATTGAATCGAATCTTAAAAGTTTTTCGGCCCAGTTACAGAGTAAATTTTCTCCGAACTGGATATTTAAATATCCGAAGAATTCTCCGTAATAGTTATTCTAATTAAACCCGCTATAAAGTAGTGCAAAGGAAATAAAAATTTAAATAAACATACTTTGAATAATATTTTGTCTTGTTTGACTTTCTATTTTTTTTTTTTTTTCGAACCCATCTCGCGCCTTTAGAAACAAAAATGGAATATTTGAAACCATTTAACCCGATTACGTAATAACGCTTTTCCATCATCAAGCATTTTTCTTTTTTCTTTTTCCAAAAATTCAATATTAAAGGAATTGGAAAAATAACTTTTTACTCGGAAAATATATATCAATTTAAAACTAAAACACCGACATGTTTCGTGAACACGGTCTCCCATAATCATGGTGGTATTTTACAAAATACAATGATTATGGAAGACTATATTCGCGAAACATGTCGGTGTTTTAGTTTTAAATTGATATATATTTTCCCAGTAAAAAGTTTCTGTTCCGCTTCTTCATTACGTTGGACGCCCTATGATTCCATACTAACAATTACCATTTTAGCTATATTGCCACTTTATCATTCGTAATTATATATTTTTTAGTGTACATATTGCGAAGTATAGTGTACATGATATATATATATATATATATATATATATATATATATATATATATATATTAATTACAACGTAATTCTTAGGCTACCCCCCATTCGAAAAAATGTCCCAATTTTATGTAACGCAGAATGTCCTAATTTTATGTAACGTTTGTTATATTTTATAGGATTTTTGTTATTGTTATTTAAAAAATGTCACAATTGTATGTAACGAAAAATGTAATGAAACAATATCTTAATTTTATATAATGAAAGTAAAAGGTTAGGGTAGGATTTTTGTGATTATGTTTGGTTTTTCTTTTTGTGTTGATGCCAGTAAGAATTACGTTGTAAATTTTGATCATTTTATACAAAGTATAGAAGAGAAAGAGACAGAAATGAAAGCAAGAGGGGTCAAGGAGCACAACCCCTTGCGAGGCCAAAATGGCCGAGTTTTTTTATATTTCTATATATATATATATATATATATATATATATATATATATATATATATGTATATGTATGTATGTATATAATAACGAAAGGACGATAATAAGCAGGCATTATTTTTTTACGTTCTTCTTTAACATCACTTTTTGTTTTAGTATTCAGATCGACGTCACACGGGGAAACGACACCATTGTTAAAATCAACAATTATACGGTATCGCAACAAACTGGATTAATAAACTGATTACCGACTACTAGCGTACACGAGTGCAGCCTTTTTCAATTGTACATACAAAACATTATTTTAACTAATCATAATTTAATAAAACCGGCACTGAGAAGCCGTACAAATTAGCCGCACTATACTCACTGCAAACGAAATGGAGAACGTTGAACCAAATGTCATAGAACACGTGCTACACGGGGCCACTACTAATGCTGTTGTACTCGCTTTACCACCAACGGAAACCATAAATGAGAAAGAAACAAATTCGATTTTACGAAAAAGTTGATCTAAAGCGAGCTCTCTGAAATAATTTAGTACACGGAATACAACGAAACGGTATCATTTGTTGAAAATCGGGCTATCATTCCGTAAGATTCGCAATAATATAAGATACATCGTGAATTCGCATACTGCAGTGAATTTCATAATTGAATAACGCATGTGTGCTTATTAGTTTTAATATCATTATTAATTATATCGCTATCCTACGTGTGAACGATTAACCTGCAAACTTTAATATCGAGTAATCGGAAAAACTTTTATCTATAAATACCAATTATATTCATTTCCTCGTTCAGCCATACATTTAACGTGGGAATTTTATGTTCTTTTTCTATTGCCTTTTTTAAGACCACTTATAAATGATAGATCCTACTCCAATGATAAATCATTTTGCTATCTTTTTCGAATTTGTAAAACTCGTGTTGATTTTATAACAAGTAGTTAAAAGGCTTTTTTCTATTTTGCAACAAGTCATCCGCTTACGAATTAATTATAAAATAAATCGTCTAAATTTTTACACTCGGTGGGCATGCGAGCTTATTATATACTCGAACTTAAAACATGTAGTTTGCAAATAAGTATAGAAAGTTGTATCTACAAACAAAACACAGGTATAAAATGTAGTCGAACGTACGACTATAATCAAGTGTAAGTAGAATGTGAACTGTACGCTAAAATGTTTTATCATACTGATTAGTTTTCACAAGCCAGAGTAGTACAGTTGAACAACTGTCGAATGTAATCGTTTTTTGTTTGTTCGTTTTTTCCTTCTTTTTTTTTTTTTTTTATGGGTTTGTCAGCGAGGACACTGGCCTAAGAAATGAAAAGGAGGAGAAAAATAATTCAAGGGCAGGAATAACAGAAATAGAAGGAAATGAGATAATGTAAGAATCACCGATAAGGAGGAATACCAAGTTATTAAAACTGAGAAGAATAGGACGACTGCTAGAGAAGGCCGCACATTTAAATAAACTGTTGAATGTAATCAATAATTGACTTAAACCGTGTAATTTATGTATAACAGTTTTAAAAAAATAGGACGACACAAAAATTAACAAATCAGTAGACGAAATCTTTACACATCGAAATAATGGCGTCAATTCCAATCGTTTTAACTCGGTCCGTACTATTATTATAACCATACTTCACCGGGATAAATCAATAGAATAAACGCGACAAATTGCAATACGTCTAATCAGTACCAGCAATACTTCTAAGTAGTTTTAATTTTCTAAACATATTCGTGCAATCTCTACCTCGCGAGCTATTGCGTAAAATTTCTGGTATAACATATTAATAAACTGCCTTTCTCAACTCGGCAGCCCTGTTTGGTTTTGTTTTCCGGATAAAATATGATTTGAATGTCGATTAGATTCAATTTCGACAAAGTAAAATTATTGTCTTTACGTTAGGGAGGAAGTTTAAGATATTCATGTATATAATTTCTTGCACGACCTTTTAAAATTTGCTGCCTTTTCTTTTCTTCTTTTTTTTTTAGAAACTAAAAGGAGCATTTTAATTCCACAATTTAAGAGAACAGCAGATTTTTACCTGTGCCAGCATAAACTTCCGTGATCAAGTTTGTGGAAGAACTTAACGCTGTATAATTTAAACGCGAGTAATCACCGGTAATAATAGTTCGTTCCTAATAGAGATTGAAATTATTTACTACTAGACCATTTTATCAGGAAATACAGCACATTGAAGCCACGGTAGGCTGATTTTTCAACTTGTACGGAGAAAAACAAGTCCTCTCTACCCACCTAGCTATTAATTTCCGTCGATGCGCTGAACAATTTTTTCACTCGATTTTCAATCTGATATGCAAAATTCAACAAATTTCAGCAATGCAAACAACTACAAAATACGACAAGTGCGATCGCCCGTTAAGACGTGACACGAAAAAGACCTGGTGCTGCGATGTTGTGAAACGTGGACACTGAAGGAAAATATGAAGAAACGTATCTCGTCAATGCGACGTTACCGAACAGTGTGGAAAATGAAGCAAAATTAATGGTGCAAATTAACCGAGGCTATTAATGATAATAATAAAAAAAACGGGAAAGACAAATTACAATTTTTTCAGATACCTCGTGAAAGGTGTAAAATATATATTAACACTATTTTTCAGCCAATAACAATGCGGTACGATAGAAGGAGGGAGAAATTTGCGAAGAAAAGAATTGGCTGGAAAAACCGAAAAACAAATGGACCGGAATTAACAGGATTTATTCGAAATAGCGAGAGACCACCGCGGGACCTATTTCATCAGATATAGTCCAATCCTCATGCAGCGTGATTAAGCAATACTCGAATATCGGGTGACACGAGAAAGAAATCGTAATAAAAGTACGTCAGTGCTCTACCTTTTATCGGGATTTTTAGATGCCGTTTGTAACATTATGAGCTTGGGTTTTAAACTTTGAAATTATTACAGGCAATCGCAGATTGAAATATACACTAATTAACTGGTCGCGTTGTTAGCTGAAAAATCGTACGCTAAATTAAAACGCCGTCGATAAATCCAAAAAAAAAGTAGTACCAGCTATTATTATTATTATGTGTTTCGCACGCCACAATGATGGTCGTTTATTTGGGTTAGAGTGCTTTTATCACGAAAGTGTTTATAAATGAAAATTGTCACATGTGCACAATGATTAAAAAGTGCCGTTCCTTTTTTAATTCGATATTTAGAGGGAATTTCGAATATCCAAAGTCCATCCTTTACCGCGAACAAAATAAAACAAAACATTCTTCATTAATAACGCGGAATTTTTAAACAAAACTGAGCAGTAGCAATGTGAACGAAAAACCCAAATAAACAACAACTCTGTTTTTTTTTTTTTTTCTTGACTTACTATCCACTTCATAATGTATAATGAAAACGCTCAAATTTAAATTTAAAAAATTCCGATGATAATAAAAATGAAAAAATAATCGCTCATTTCCTGCGCTTTCGATTTAGTAATTTAACTGGAGGTCTTGATTCTCGACAAAGAACAGCATAGTTCCGATTAAATTCCAAAGGAGCCGCGCTTCGATTTTTCCGGAAAAAGACGATGCAAATAGCATCGCTTTCGAAAATATATCCGAAATATTCATATTGTAAAGATCAGCCGTGTCGGTAACCGGCGTTTTTGAAACGAGCAGCGAAGGAGGTGATTTGGACACCGTGTTTACACGGAGATAGTGCAACGGATACGGACGATTTTCTTCTCTCGTCATTCGGACAAATTTATCACAGGTAAAAAGTGATGGCGCAAATATGAAAATCGTGACCAACGACGAGAACACGACGTAAGGCAAGCGGCACGAAAACGGAGAAAAAACAAATAGCCCGCGATGACACAGTTAGAAGCGGCAGGCAATAAGGCATTTTTCGGTAGTACAACTCTCGGCAGAAGAATGCCCGGTACGGAAAATGCCACCAGTGCGGACTATCTTTGTTCTTAACGAGTATCCGACTCGACACTACAATGGAAAGTGCAACGTAATCGGCGATAGGTTTAAGAGATTTTTTTGGCCTCAAACACCGACATCCCGGGAAATAGTGTAAATATCCCGTGTTTCGTGAATATGACCGCGCGGACGCCCCCTCCCTTCATCGTCTTCCATCTAGAAATCCGTTAATTCATATTTCTTCACCACCGCACAATTACATCTACGCCAGCTGAAATCTCCGCGCTCGATTACGGGGGGGGGGGGGGGGCAAAGAAATTACGAAAAACCCAATTTGGGAATGTAAATAAATGTATTCATTTGTCAATAAACGTTTGTACTGGTAAAGTGTATGCTCAAAATCCGGATTTTTCAAAACAAGAACACGCCGAGAGTCGATAATTATTCAATGTATTCATATGAGCCTACGCTACAAAATTGTAGATCGGTGCGATGCCCTACAAAACTGATGGCATTAAAACTGATCTGTGAGTACTTTCGTTGTACGCATATAACTTTCGCCTAATAATTGACACCAACACCGCTTTATTCCGAATAATTATAGAAAAATCGATTATAATTGACCATGTCATTTTTCGAAAAATCTTAAATGTCTCATAAGCGTGGGCATATTTGCCCTGTGAAACCCACAACTTATTCTTTTTATATATATGTATATATATATATATATATATAAATCACACATTTCGATACAAAAACGTTACATGATTATTTCCTCGGATGCGAAATTGATATAATCATTAGCATATCACATATGTAGACAAAATTGTTTCAGTATCAAAAAAAAAAAAAAAAATTTAAAAAAACAGGTGTAGAAATTTTGCCCGTGCCCTTAAAAAATTGCTTAAATCGTACGCTTCAATTTACAAAATATTAGGAATTTTCTATAGACTCTCGCGAAATTTTATAATCTTCGTTACATATAGATTCCTTCTGATTCTGGCATTTGAGGTGGTCGATGCCTCGCGTGTTCCTTGCGCATATGTTTTTTTTATTAATAATTAAATATTCCGATGAAAAATTCCAGGATTATTGGGGACAAATTCTAGCACTGCCAGATATTGCAGGACGGATTAACCGTATATAACCAAAATTCTACAGTAGGGCGGTTTTCCGCGCTTAAATAATAAGAAAATTTATAGCTACCACCATATGTTGTGGCCTTTGAATACAAATAGTCCCATCATTTTCTTGTTCGTAATAGGCTCCGTCTCCTCCACGCTATCTAGCAACATAATTTCTAAATCGCACATCGTGGTTGTTGTCATTTTACTGTGAGTGCAATTTTATCCCCTCTATGCATTCCCTATTTAAGATCCCTTTCCTATAAAGTGCCCGTTGAATTCAATAGACGTATATTAAGTCCATTATGGTTACTAATATTAATATATATATATAATTAACGCAAATATTTCTAAAAAGACTTTCTAAACCAGGTTCCAATATGAGAATTCCTTGGCAGTGACTATTTTTATTTAAAATTACCCGCACGCAGGAGACTTGTATCTTTTTCATTTTCACGTTGGTTCGTTTGTTATACTTTTGGCTAGCTTTTATTCGAAATACCCATCAAAGTCGGTATTACGACAAGCTCATTTTCTGAACAAGGAGATGATGAGACGATCTGTATTCAATTCAAGACCACATGTCGTAGCTATACACGTTCATATTAATTAAACGCGGAAAAATTACGTACAATATAGAATTTTGGTTACATCCGATTGGCCTGCCCTATAATATATCGCAGTACGAGAGTGTGACTAATATAAGCATCCTACAATTCTTTATCAGAATATATTAAATACTATTAAGATGTATAATAAACACATAATAATAATAATAATAATAAACAAATAATAATAAACACATAATAATAATAATAATAAAATAATTAACACAAACTAGCTTTGCAAAATTACATGAGCATATTTACGCGCGCCATCTTTAGGCTACTACCGAAAATAATACGATTCAGACATTAAATCAAGAAACAACAAATCCTTTTATTTAGCTTCTTTCGATTTAAAAGCAAGAAATAATCATTAAAAATGACCTAGAGGTTTTAGAGCCGACCGATAAAGTGTCGAGATTACGAGCTCAATCGACAGGAATTTGGGGAGGAAAAAATGAAGTAAAGAGTTACGGAAATGAGTTTCGCTGTGGCCTTTACTGGTGGAACGAGAGAAAAAAAGGGGGAGAGGGAGATCGAAGAGCGCAAAATCTTTTTCTCTTCAAATTGTAAGAGCCAGGGAATACTCCCATAAAATTTTTGTAGGGATACGTCTTAAAACAGACGTCTTTCCCGGGGACATAGGCCTACTGTCTATTTCGTATCTGGAGAAGATACCCGCATTTAAGAGAGCTGTTTGTTTAAAGAAATGACTAAAAAAAAAAACTTTTTTAATCTTAGTCAACTAAGAACAACAACTTTATATTTGTTAATTTTTGTTTAACAATATTTTTTTCGATTCGCCTAATTCCTTTTTTTAATACATCTATTTCGTCTGTTTTTCGAGTTGGTTTTATTTGAAAAAGTATATAACTGCCGCGAAAAATTGGAAAACAAAAAGCCGTTAGCTGCACGATCCCCTGAAAACGGACGCTCGTTGTACGGTTCAAAGTTGAAGCTTTTAGAATTGGCTGTTGCACACTCAAATAAAGAATGATTCGAGAAGCAATAACGTACTGTACGGGAGCTGCGACCACGCCTACCTGTCTGTCTGTAGTTCTAGCACGATCACATCGGCTAACAATAATCGACAATTTAATTAAAACTAATTACGATAATAGTAATAATATTTAAAGTAGGACAAGCGAAAATGAGCGATTTCTTGGAAAACGGTTTACAATTGAAGGAAATTAAAACAACGCAATTCTACTTTTCAAGCGAAAGTTACCGAAGCTAGCGAGAGAACGTTTCACGCTGGTTGAAAGGCCGTAGCCGCTTTTTCGTTTATTTTGAATCAAAGTTTTTCCTCGAATCAAACATCCTCCTATCCGGCGATTTCCATTTATAGACTAATCGGACGTTTCGTTCAAGATGGCGAGCATATAAGTCTCGTCGTAGGAAGTGACGGATGTAATATTACTGATTGAGAAAATAGTCCGCAACATTTGATCGCAAGTTAAAAGGAACAGAACGACGGCTAACAGACTTTACAAAGATGGCAGGAAAATAGAATGGATATTTCCATAATTTGCGGACAGATCTTCAAATCTCTTCGCTATTCTTATGATCGTTCAAGTCAAGAATGATATTCGCGGATTTCGGACATTCTAATTGCCGCTTTGGGAAACCAGACTCGTGGGAAACGGCGCTATTTAATTGCAATTCGTCTAATTCAATAGTGAAAAGAAAATTTATTAAATAATACGCTTATTTACATAATAAAGCCCTAAAGGCTATTATTTATTTTTATTTAATTAGCCGACGTAGAAAAAGAAGGCGTTCTACAATCGCACAGTGGATAATATACATTTTATTTATATCTATATCTGTTTTTATTACACACGAGGCAAGGGGGGATATAATTAAGAGCAGCAACGATAGTGAAAGGATCATTGAAATCTTTCAGAAAAATACCATCACTCTCGCAACTAATTAAGTTGTTCCTACTGCTGCTAGTTGGCGCTGTACTTATTGTGTATGCGCAGACAAACACACGGACGCGCGTCTATGTATATAAATTTTACAAGTGAAAATGGAAATAAATAAAACAGAGCGGAATACTGACGGAGAAAGTATTCGAATTACGTACGCTGATATTATAGAAAAAAGGGTACGCTCTATCGGTTAACGATAGTTCGCAGCCACGATATATTCTTCTACTGTACCGCTAATTCCACCATCTTGACGATACATCATCGATCTTTCCTCCTCGTGAAATTCCCTCATTTCCTAAATCATTGTTTAATCATTTTCGCCTTTCCATCGAGTACATTACGATACTAAATTATCGTTCGCATTCACATCCGCACCTAAATTTATGTATCATCATGGTCGATTTCATTGCGAACCTATTTATTATTTGGTCGTCTTAATTTTTAAATAAATAACCGAAATGTTACATAATAAAATAACCAACTACCTCAATAACAAACAAAATATATTAAAATTGGTTATTTTATTATACAGTTTATAACAAACAGGTATGTATTCACCTACATTTAACCGAAATATTATCTTTACAATGCAATAGCGCAGAAATAGCGACCTCCGAAATTATCAGTTGAGAACTCGCCTTACAGAAGCCTCGTGGGAGTTTCTGGTATGTATCTTTAACTACAAGTGAAAAAATTTAAAGAATTTTTAACAACATAATAGATACGTAAGCAAACTCGTATTTTATTATACTACTTTAAAAATGGCAAAGGAATTTTTTCTAGAATACTTTTCATTAACTATAGTCTATCTGGGTAGGACACTCTCGCCGGAAAAGTTTGACTATTTTTCTTTACGCAGATAAAATACTTCCGAGGGAGTCTGCAACTATAAGCGACTTTTGCAACACTAGTTCTCAAAAAAAAAGTAAATAAATAAATAAATAAATAAATAAAAAGCTTAATACGTTCTTGCATCGAATTTTGTATCTTCGCGTGATTATTTTTTCGATGAATTTTCCATCGCTTTGTTTAATCGAACAAAATTTAGCTCGGTGATAATAATAGAAAAATGTAATAATTAAAAAATATATATCAACAAAAATCTTATAAATAATTCTGAGAAGTTTCGAATTCTCTCACGTTTTGCGCAAAATCATTTATTATAAATTTCAAAATTTTCACAGTCCCGGGTTACATTCGTCGATTAAATTTTAAACTGACGCGTTCCTACGTATAAATGCAAAAAAGCACAAATTAGCCGCTGCAACCAACGCACGTAAAACAAAATCAAATTTCTAGTTCTCATTCGGCCATTTACCAAATCCCTTAAAAACTTCCAAATTACTTTTTTTACGCAATCCCGCTATACCTTCGGCAGAAATGTGATTTTCTTGCGACACTGAAAAAATTACAACAGACGGCTCTACTTTTGCCCAAGTTTATTCGGAACATTTAAGCAAAATTGATTTGCTTTAAAAAAAAAAAAAAAAAAAAAACATTTTCGCGAAATACATATAAAGAATTTGTCTATAAATTAAAATTAACAAAAAGAACCTATACACGATTTAAGTAAATCAACGAGTTTTTCTTCGAAAAACCACTGTTCCTAAGGCTCTCGAAATAAGTATATTAATTTTCAGCCGGAATTTAGTACCACAGTTCCACAATACGAATTACATTATTTCACCCCCCCCCCCGCTAAAATGTTAAGTAATGTCAAATTAAGTTTCCCGAAAATAAATTATAATAATCGAAAATATGCTATAATTCCATTTAAATCTTAAAAATTGATAATCACAAAAGAATTTTGTTTTTTTCCGCTGCTTCTTCGAACTTTTTCTGAAGGGATATCGAGAATCCCAGGTTAAGGATTTAGAAAGTGTATTCGAATTTGAATTGTTTTCCTCCCATTAAACATAATTCATTTATATCAAATGCGTACACATATATGTATGTATACGTTTTTTTATTCGAGTTTTTTTTTTCTTCCCTTGTTTCGAACTATTTTAAATGAACTCGCAATATCTGACCGAATCAAAATTTAACTGACGGCTCTTTTCTTTCTTGAAGTTTCTGGGTGTGAGTCCTTAGTTGGCGTGTCCAAAGGAGGGATTAAAAAAAAAAAAAAAAGAAAACTCGCGCGTTCACCTAAATTAAACAAAGCTAAAAACAAAATATCCCCCTTTTTTACTCGTTTTACCGTTTGCTATCTCGTTTTTGTCAAATCCCCGGACCAAGTTTGAATCACTTTTTCATCTAAACAAATTATTCGCAAAACCTACATTCCTATTTACCGAACGCGTCTTTTTTTTTATTTATTTATTTTTGTTTTTTTTTTTTCTTTAATAATACTATTTATTATTTTATCAAGCTGTGATTCCAGTTAACTACTGTAAAGAAGTTGGTTAGACAGCGGTGTTTTGTTTAAGACTTTTGGGTATCCCGTTGAGACACATTTTGAAATGTCCAGAAATTGCATCCGCGCCAGATTATAATGTCCATAGTTGACGCCCTCAAAAAAAAAAAAAAAAGAAAGAAAAAAAATGGTCCCAACGAGACATTTTTAATAACGATTATTTAAAAAATAATAATTTAAATTACTAAAAAACGAATAAATATCCGATGTAATTTAAGAAAATACAAATTAAATTAACGCGTCTTAAATCTTAATTAGATATACTTGATCGATTCTCTGCCACCAAACCATATTTAGAACAAACATTAATGTTCACTCGTTGTAAACACATTTTACTGTACATCAGTAGTGCCGGGAAATGTTTATTATTTATCAAACATTACTGCTACACGTGCGCATCTGTTTATGATTGCTGTCTCTCTTGAGAATGTGTTTTATATTATTTTAATATATATGCATTTTTCACTTGCTTTATTAAACTTAGTAATCATTTGTTACATTTATTTTTGCGACTTGGCTAATAATTCTTAATCGTCAGCGAAACAAATTGGCTAGTTCAATGATTTATTTTAAATCCAGTGTGACCTTTCTTTTTATAATTGCCTTAGCATAATAATCAAACAATCATTGGAAAACAAAACAATTTCTCGATCATTTGCTTTTCAAGTATCCACGTAGTAACCTTCCTGTTGTCAATACGGATTTTTCAAGAAATCTAAAACCTGATTATTAACATTACGTTTTTTTAATGTTTTAGTTGACCACCGACCGACCCCATTCGCTATATCAAAAACTTTTTTACAATCGATGAAATACAAAATCAATTCTGTCTTTCTGAATTTAATACTTCCCATATAATAATTTTAATTGACAACTCTACTATGCGCTATTTATAACTTTCATTGTAAATAAAAACATATTTTAGTGTATCTAAAATTCAATGTATTCTTTTCTCTTACATCATAAATTTCCGCATTTTTTTTTTTTTTTATCATGTACATCTTTTGTAAAAATATTATGGAAAAAATATAATTAGTAAAAATTAACATTTATTTAAATACCAAATTTAAATAGTCTAATTAACAAAAATACATATGGCAAAAGTAATTAATAATTTTTACCGCAAAAAATTATTTCTTATTTATCAGTTCTGCTTTAACGAAAGAAATTCGAAATTGTTTTAAATCAAAAATTTTGGTAAATAAAAATTTTTTATGTTAGAATTATTTGTATTAATAGTTCTTACGTATGATGAAGTGAAGAAAAATCATTTAAATTTAATAGAGAATGTTTAAACGTGGCGTTACTAGTTGCACAATTTTTGTATTCCTAAATATAAAATAAACACGAGCTATTAGCGGCCATTACTGTACACTATCAGTTGATTAATTCTGAAAATTGCGCAATGATTACATTTTATTCGTATTTTAATGATCTTCACTTCCTTATCCAAAAAAAAAAAAAAAAAAATTTAAACTAGATTTGTATTATTGTATTCTCTAAATATTGTTTAATTATCACCTCGACTTTTTAAATTAGTTTTTTATTACATACAAAATATGTTTTATCCGTGCGCTACTGTAAAATTGAAAAACTACTTAAAACTATTGGATATTATACGAGTATGTAACACCTGGACACTATATAAAATACCTGAATTATATAATTGACAGTAATATACAATATAATGTAATAGACTTTCGCATATTTTAATTAGAACGAAACAATGAGTATAATTTGTTTATACACGAAAATTAATGTCTATATGTCAAATGAAAGTTGTACATTACTAACTTTCGACCTCACAGTAAACGTAACTAGGCAATGTAAAATTTGATATAGAATTGAATCCATCAACAATACAGGCCGACAAATTTGTCAGGTTCAGTTTGTTTTGGCAGATTATCTAATTTAAAATAAATTTTTATTAAATGAAATTATTAGTAACTGAATAACTTATAAAACGACATAGATGTGACAACGACAGTCTCGTGTAATGGGGCACGTCCTTCCCAATACCATTAAAACCCGTCGGATGTCCTACGTTATCACCGACTTTATTATTATTAATTTTAAAAGACCATTAATCACTGTTATCACTTACCGTCGATAAAACTTTAAATTGAACATTTAATTATAATTAATTTCCTTCCGAATTACCTTTTAACACAATATCATTTTTATTTCCCCGATTATTTTGATGTGTTTATAAAACAAAATCTAACGAAAAACGTTTTTTAACATCTTTTAAATAGGAAACTAGAAATTATATACTATTCGAATAAAAATATATTTTTCTATTGTATAAAGTTATCAGTAGGTATTTTTTCTATTTCACTGAAAAGTTAATAATGCTTTAAATGCAATGTTTAAAAGTAAACTTTAATCTATTTTTAAATTTTATGCCATGATACGTTTACATGACGTACATTCTTTTTTCATTTTCCGGCTTATACTTCATCATAATAACAAAGTGAGAACCATTTTATTCGATACTGTTAATAGTATATGAAAAAGTTATTAATTAGTAGGATATTATAATGATTCGGATTTATACGCAATATAGGTACGTAACGTACGACAGTGGTTCTATTTGTGCTGAGAACGATTGTTCATTTATCAGAAACCCTGCCAGATTACAGTACTGTTATACAAATATTACTATTGACATTCTAGCGATTCGAAGGATAAACATTTCAGCCTGTTGCTTAGTAATTACACTATTTCGACTGTTCTGGTTTCTGCATATTGGAGATTGATGTAAATTATCGCGACGGAACAGCTATATATAGTTAACTGTAATCGATGTGTTGCATTGTTATGTATAATATAGGCGCGTAAATGCCTTTCTACGTAAATGTGGATGATTAACGATTTTATCACGATAAAAATTTGTCAACATTTTTAACGGCTCAAAAAATAAAAAAAATGTCGCAAAATATTCATGAATTACAACACACGCATACATATACATACAACTTCAATTCAAACGCGGTTTATACTAAAAACGAAAATGAATATTTAAAATCTTTTCTTTTCCTTCTTAGGAAGTAAAAAGATAACGGAACAGTAAATAACAAAACTTTTTAAGTATATTCAACATTACATATTAATTGCATGACGCAAAAACCGGTAAACTTTAACAAGAAATGTAACGGTAAATTTCAGTTTAAATTAAACCTCGACAATAAGTATTAGTATAATCAAATCGAAAATGTATTTTACCTTGTTCGGACGTAATTTTTTATATCTTCAATGTTCCTAAAATGAGTTATGATTTTTGCATTTTGGAAAATGTGACTGATTTAAAATGTATATGTCGCAAAGAAGAACAAATTTTTTTATCCATAATTTTTTACATAAAACGATTTCCTCCCCTGTTATCTAATAACTTAATAGCTTGTAGTTATAAAACTGTTACATCTAAAATTGAAAATTTATTTAGTTTTGTATGCTCTTAGTAGTTCAAAACTTCATAAGCTTGAAGGCAACCGACACAAAATTAGGTCATTCACAATGTTAAATAATTTCATATTCGCCTCTTCTTTTTTTTTTTTTTTTTGCCACTATTGCTAATTACTTGTTTTAATTGATTCCCTAGTGTAAGTTATTTCTTCTATGAAATTATAAAAACGTTTGCAACAAGATTCAAACCAGTACACTTATACAGCCGCTAGCATGTACTATATATTTACGATAAAAAAAAAAAAAAAAAAAAAAAAAAACTTGTTCGACATAACTTATATTATATAGTGAAGGCAAAAAATGAAATCATTCACACGGTGTACAGTTGATTATGACGTAGACCCTTTAGCATTTTATAAACACTCACTCAATCACATTAATTCCCAGGTTCACACTTTAATGAGCGTATTATAGAAATTCTTGACCTTACTAGTTGATGTTATTTTGAAAATAGATTTACATTCTAAAGTATATTTAATCTAATCTTTGAATTTTATTCCGGTATCTCGTAAAAGTACTAACAAATCTCGCGCCGAAAAATAATAATGAAAAAATCAGCGAAACATAAACACGATAATAATACAGGCGTGATAAATCGAACGCTGGTGTAAAATTGTCCTACACTGCGCTCTGACCGCGAATACAAAAACTATAATAAAAGCCAAATTCCACTAGATAGCGCTGCGAACTGCGAAATAATTCTCGTAAAAATGGGAGACAACTTGTTTGTTCGATAAGTTTTTTACGTATCATTCCCGAAACTGTTAATTGTTTTATAGGAAAAAATTGCAAAGTTTGTGTGTCTTCCCCGCGGCTGCAAATTTTTAAAAAGACGTAGAATGCGTCGACAGTAAGTTGTCATTAGATCTTTGCTAGATGCAATACTCGTATTTACTTTCCAGCTTCAACATTTGTAACGCAAATAATAATAATAATACGGTTTAATATATATCAAGATAGACGACAGTTGCATTTAAAACAAAATAAATACGCAACATTTAATATATTTACTCGAAAATAGTATTAAATATTAGTTTTAATTAAATCCATAAGTAGTAACATTTATACAAATCTTTTATAGCATAAATTACGTTTCTCTGTTGTAACAAATTTTTTTCATCGAGTTTTTGGTTCTTTGTGAGGCAAATGTCCCCTATTTCCCTCCCCGTGGATCCGCCGCTGGTGCACAGACATTTTTTTTCTTCTTTCTGTTCCATAATTTTGATACAAAGCGATAAAATTAAAAAAATAATACTAAAACTGGAGAAAACGTATCCAAGAAAATCGTAACGGTGCTTTAAGCTATTTTTAAAAGGGGGCCCCCCTCCCGTAGAAACACAAAAAAACAACATTATTTCTTGGGCGGAAAATAGAAGTTTCAGAAATATAACTCTGCCTAGACAACAGTTGATTGAAGAATTGATTACTGTGGATGACGGTTGATTTTGCGTTATTCACGGCTTACGGGGAGATGACAGTTTTTTTATCTTTATTTTACATTTACCGCTGTTACCGCGTCAATAATTTTAAATTGTCACAAATGAACAAGCGCTCATAATTTCTGTTTTCCGTTTTTCGACTTGACAAATAAAATCTTATTACAACATCCTTTACGGCGATGATCTTAAATTACCGACGACCCAGTTATTAAAAAGTGAACAGCAATAGAATGTAAGAATATTTCACGTAAAATATGAAATAAAAATAGAGCTACGTGTTTACGCGGCGAGATTGAAACCATCTTCTGGTGCAATTAACGTAACAACATTAATAAAAATAAAATTTGGAATCTTCTGTTAAACCTTCATAACTCTGACACCTATTTTTAATGTTTATCTATAAAAGTAGGAAATTCCGTAACATATTAAATATAATCGCGCCACGGTAAAACAGGGATACATCTTATTTCGTAAATTACAGACAGATTTTGTGTACTGTAAACGATTTCGAATTTTTTTTAAAAAGTGCACCACGAAAAGAATCATTAACCCCGTTCCACACATAGACACACAGACACACATAGTAGAAGCTTTTTTTTTTTTTTTTTTTTTAAATAAACTAGAGTGGATTTTTAAAAGGCAAAGAACTGATATACATACATATAATACTTCATAAATCTCATGGTAAAAATCGTGCTTCGCTGTATACTTTGACTTGCGAGATGTCTTTGAGAAATGAGCGGTGCTACAGTAAATAAAATTAAAAACCTAAAAAAAAAAGAGTGTCGTGAAATCAATTGCTTAGGGGGTTCGAATAGAGTGGGGTTCACACAGGCTGCCCGCTATTTTTCCACTTTTAAGATAACCTTTCACGTAGCAGTAGATATTATTTAAACCGGCACCGAGCGTCTTAATGATCTGTGTATAATCACTAAAAATTAATTAACCTATAATTTGATAATATTTAAAGAAAATTTTAAATATTACTTCTGATATTTTCAACAGTCGCAGCTATATCACATATTGGTTGGGTCTGTTGTGGAAGAAATTAAGCTCTCCGCTACGGAGAAAAATTAAAAAAATCTTAAATATTTATAAAAAAAATTACAACGCGTCTCGGTCTTGCGACAGATCAAATATGCAAGATCATGTTTTATTTCAAATAATGCAAAATAAGAAGTGCTGTTGTTGTAACCGTATCGTGTCATGTGTAAATATTAAAACGTTCTTAATTTTAGTTGATGCCACAGTTAAAGTTACAGTGTAGTATAATATTTCAAAAACGAGATTTATAGGGCGTTTTTTTTTTCCTTCTTTTAATAACATTGTACATTGTAACACTATGACACAAAAAAATACAAACATACGAGCAGACTTAAACATCTCTTGTTATAACAACAACAGGCTATTCTTTAGTTCTATATTAAAATAATTCTACAAAGTTTGTATATATTTTTCGCGAGTATGTCGTGAATACTTTTCATTTTCTACAATCTACCCTTTTTTTTTTTTTGTCCCATTTGCTATCAGGTTTTTTAATTTTTTTCCCCTGTAACATTTGAATTGATACATTCTAAAACTACATCTTTATCCAACCATTTAAAATTTTTTGTTACGTAAAGATCGAACTTTTCCCTCTTTTTTACCTGTAACGAAATCTCTCGAAACTTTAAAAAAATAAAAATAAAATAAACTCCCATTCGTTCGTTTAACCGCTGACTGAAATTTAATTTCCGGATGAAGAAAATATTTTCATACTACTCTGACTTCATTACAGATTGGTCTCTGACATCTATGCTGCGTACTTTTCTAATAATCTATCTTATTACCTAACCGTTCAACCTATGCATCCTAACAATCCGTGGTGGTTCCACCTTACTTCGACACCATACTATCGTTTCCATTATTCGCTTCAGTGTGCTCTTTAACAAAAAAGACCGGGGAAAATTTCAGACCAAGAGACGAGAGACGTTCGAGTGAAAAACGGTTGCGCCAAGGTGAGATCTACACGGATATAAAGAGAACGAATGTTAACTTTTTAATAAAATAGCGAGCATTTTAGAACACTGGTAAAGCGAAGACGGTAATTTTTGATTCCATCGAATTCGACCACTTGGCAGACTTATCGTAAAAGAAGAAACGGTAATCCAGTTCGAATAACAGACTAAAAATAGATTTCATACTATAAATGTGTACATTTATATGAACTTAAAAATTTTCATGCCTTTATTTTTACAATTTTTTAAAACCTATAAAGACCTCCCCAAATTTTTTTTTTTTTTTTCATTACATTCGATGCATGTAGATTTAACAGTAATATAAAGAACTATTTATTTATACAAACATAAATGTAAGCAAAATTGTGCACAATAATGGAGAAACTTCAAAGAACATATCAACAAGTATATACGCTCTACACACGAACGAAAACAAGTATTATAAGCACATTCAATTCATTTATGTTACGCAAACGAATAAGTTTATACAATTAGGTTAAATTATAAGCTCGGCTGTGTAAAAACAGTTCGACGATTTCGTTCGCGAACAAAGGTGACAAAAGCGAATTTCTTTTACGCTATAGCGTAGTTATTATAAATGTAAACAGGCAACGGGAATAGTAAATTAATTAGGACATGAAAATGCTACTTCGAGACAATTAATGGAAGAAGTTTCAAAATTCGTACTGCTTCTTTCCGTCGCTTTAACGAATATCGAATACTTCAAAGAAAGCAGCGGGTAGACATTGGCAAACCTTTAAAGACGTATCTGCACGCAGGTGAATAGTTTCAGACAAAACAGCTGTTTCAGTGTGTACTTTAGTAGCACATAAAAAACCGAGATAATAATTAACCGATTGCAGCACCACCTGTGTCGAAAATTAATTATTTGCTTCGATCGCAATAGAATGTGCTACTCAGTACAGTCGCGCAAACAATGAGCTATAAGTCAGCGGTGACAGTGATTCAAACGCCGTTCTTCAAGAACATCGCTGTTGTGTAAAATTACAGTCTCAATTTTAGTATAAACAAAATAGCAACCTGCCGACTATGTCTGCATACCGTTATTCAGTACGGCGAAAGTCCAAAAACAGAAGAAACACACTGACCAGCGGTACAGCTAGAAACTATTTTCGAAAATAAAAGGGAGTGATAAAATCTTTTTTAGCGACACTAGTTCAAAAACGCAGAAAGGAAAAAATAGATTAGCCAAATTTCACTCAGTTCGTTAATATTTCGAGAGAAATTTTCTTTCGGGGTATTTTTCCATCTCGCTAGCGCCAGGCTTGACATTGACACGATCAGGTCTTACCAGTAATAATCAGACAATCGCGGGAAAAATTCGTTTTTTGTGTACTAAAAACCAATTCTAAGCATCGTAGAAAAATAAAATAACTTGCCAACTACGTTCTTTCCGGGCATTAAACTTCAATTACAGACTATATGGTAAAAGATAAACAGGCCTGAAATCGGCAATACATTTAACTCAGTGTCGGTGATTGCAGACGAGTATAATCAACTATCTATACTAAATATAAACACGGTGTTGTAGGCATAATCAAGTTTTGTAAAACGTTACCAATTTTTTTTTCCCCGTTACTCTCAATGGTTTCACTAATATTTTTTGCTTTTTGTTTATTCCTACTAAACTAAATATTTATATAATATACCTTGTAATGTATACATTATTACACTGAGATATATAAAGGTTAAAAGTGGCTGATTTCAGTAGCGGAAAAAGGGAAACTAGGAATCAATGAAAGAAAAAAGGCAAAAAGAAATCGATTTCGGACACGAGCTGTCCAGGTAGCCAAGGAGAAATATCAATCTCACGCTGTAACAATTAACTGGAACGAAGAGAACCCCGATGTGAAAAGTCTGTCTAGTTTTTTGTACATTGTTGAAATTTCGAACGGAAAAAAAAAAACCTTACGACGGTATACCGCGATCGGAATTATTTGAATCCTAAAGTTTTCTACTAGCGAAGGATTCGGATTCGACTGCGCACTGCATCAAGCAAATTCATACCCGGTAGAATATCCAGTCAACGCAGTGATATATACGTATACACACCATTTATGTATATTATTTAGTACTTTTATTTTATCGGGGCATTTTTTTTTTTTTTTTTTTTTATTATTACAATCGACCGATTCAGAAAGATAGTTGTGCTATTTGATACAATACTAAACGTAAACTCGTTGGTCTCAATCATACACGCATGATTAATAAAAATCTCTTATTAAAATAATAACAATAATAAAATTACTAAGCAAATAGTGAAAAAATAAACATAAAATTATATGTCTACGATAAATTCGAAAATTATTTTGGGCAACTTTTGGCCAGCTCAGATACATATGAAAGATACTAATTAATTAAAGGACAAACAATATATGTATATACACTGCTGGTGTTAACTTGCGTAGCGGAGTCGTGAAAATTTACAAAAAGGAATGTGACATCGTTGCAAGTCACCCGACGGAATACATGCTTGCAGTATCCTTGAAAACCCATATCAAGAACTCAAATAAATACGAGAAATTACTACGATAATGAACACGAGTAAAAACAGCGGCGGATTGAAGCGGAGATACGCGTTGGCCATATAATCAGAGGTGACCCCTAGAAATGGAGCCATAAATTACTGCAATGGTGACTATATGAATTTCAACAAAAGTAGAGAAAAACCACCTGTAAGGTGGACAGAAGACATCACTAGACTCGAAGACTAAATGGACAGGAATAGCAATGAACCTAGGTCAATGGAAAAACATAAAGAACGTCTAGGTTCAGAAGTGGACTAAAGAGGATAATAAAGAAGAAGAAAGATGTAGAATTTCTTTCTTTCTCCCTATTACCAAAATATATTAATATATCGTTCAATTTCTCCAAACAGACAGTAATCGTGAAATTTATATATGCATAACTTGGTTGTTTAGACTTTGCCAAAAGAAAGCCACCTGCACTACCAGATGCTTGTTCAACACTTTTAAATGAGTCAATTTCCACTGATTACGTCATTCTTAAGCAAAAACGTTACACAGTTTAACGCAAAAAGCTGACAGGATTTTCTCCGCTTCCTAAACTACCCCCATAGTCAGGCTGTGATTAGGGGGATGGGGGTGCAGCCCCGGGTCCCTCCGCCTTATAAAGGGGCCGCCAAGAGGCTCCTACTTCCGACATGGATGGTTTTTAACGTGCAACAATAGATGTTTTTTCAAACATTTATATTGCATATAGAATATTTGTAATTACGAGTATACCGACTACAAATTGTGAAGTGGAAAGATCTTTTTCGATATTAAAAAGAATAAAAAATATGTACAGATCAGCCATGCTAGATAATAGATTATCGTCATTATCAAGATTAACGATCGAAACAGATTTTATCCGTCCAGTAGATTTTAACGATAGTATACAAGAACTTTCAGAAAAAAAATTCCTATTTTAAAATTATATATATATATATACACCCTGTCAAGAAAGTATCGGGAATTGTCAATTTAAATCTCCCGGGTAATAGCTAGGCAGATAATTTTTTTTTTCCAGGTTGGTACAACTGTTTTGTATTATGATGCCTATTTTTAGCGCGATCTGTCAACCAGTGTGTTTACAGCAGCTGTTAAAATCAGTCGACCTTGAAGTGTTTTGTCGAAGTTTTACAATGAGTGAAAATATTGAACAACGTACTTGTGTTAAATTCTGTGTTTCGAACGAAATTTCTTGTGCCGATACACTGAAAATGTTACAGAAGGCTTTTGGTGAATCTGCTTTATCAAAAACGCGGGTTTACGAGTGGTACAGAGCGTTCAAGGATGGTCGGGAGACGGTCGAAGACATGCCTCGCTCTGGACGGCCTTCAACGAGTGTGACCGATGATAACGTCGATAAAATCAAGGAAATCGTTGCTGAAAATTGTCATGTGAGCTTGAGAGAGATGGCTCATGGATTGGGCATGTCACACGAGAGCGTACGTACGATTGTGCACGAAAAATTGGGTATGCAACGCGTTGCGGCTCGGCTTGTTCCGAAAGACCTGAATTTCTTTCAAAAAAAGTACCGAGAACAGGTAGCTGCAGACATGCTGGATCGAGCCAATTTGGATCCTACCTTCTTGGAAAAGATAATTACTGGTGACGAGACATGGGTGTACGAGTACGACACGCTTACGAACCAGCAATCGTCCGAATGGCGGCCAATTGGCGCGCCCAAGCCGAAAAAACCTCGCCAAAGCCGATCGAAAGTGAAGATCATGTTGATTGTTTTCTTCGATATTCGAGGCGTGGTACACTATGAATATGTGCCAGCCGGACAGACAGTCACCAAAGAGTTTTACTTAAGTGTTTTGAGACGTTTGAGAGAGGCTATCCGTCGTAAACGTAACGATTTGTGGGTCGACAATTCTTGGATTCTCCATCACGATAATGCGCCGTCTCACAAAGCTATAATTGTGAATGAGTTTTTGGCCAAACACTCGGTAAATATCATCGAACAACCGCCGTATTCACCAGATTTAGCACCCTGCGACTTCTTCCTATTCTCAAAACTCAAATTTCCGCTACGGGGAATGCGCTTCGAATCGATTGATGACATCAAGACGAATGCGACGCGAGAGCTAAAGGCCATCCCGGAAACCGCCTATCAGAAGTGCTTTGCCGAGTGGAAAAAGCGTTGGCATATGTGCATCGCTTCGAATGGATGTTATTTTGAAGGTGACAAAATAAATTTGGATGAAAATTAAAAATTGTTCGTTTTATTTAACAATTCCCGATACTTTCTTGACAGGGTGTATATATGTATATTAGCGTCGAAAATTCTACTCATTGTCTATATGATATTTAGTTTTGTTTACATTAATATAATTATATGTTAATTCGTGAATTCAAAATAATATCATTAAATGAAATTAAAGAAAATGTAGTTATTCTATAAAACTGATATATTTTATACTTGCTCACGAACAAAGAATTCAGATCGGATTACTAATAAAAATAAAAAGAAGTAAAGTGTCTAATAAAAATACTATCTTACTATTTCTAAACTACCATTTTAGCTAGAATTTTATAATTTCTCGTTTTATTTTTCACCCCTAAATATAAGACAAAAGTTAAATTAAAAATTGTAATAATTATGTATTTTTAAAGCATTTTTATGAAATTCTATAAAGGTCGGTATTTGATTTTCTTTATGAAACAAGGGGTATTTCTCAAATCGACAGCCTACCGTAGAAGATTTTACGTAATTATAAAATTCCCTCCACGAAATGTCCTTTTATAATCCCCCCCAATATAATTCTTATAAACCACCCCCTCAAATGTCTTTCTGGATCCGCCTCGGCGTATGATGATTTTTTTTTTTACTTTTTTACTCGTATTTAATTTCGTTTAGCCTTTTTTTTTTTTTTTGGGTTCGTCATAAAGACATTGGCCCGAGAAGAGGGGGAAGAATAAGAAGCGGAATCAGATGTTTACGCGATCAGATATGGAAGGTAGGAAAGACTCAAATGCTGGAATGACCGAGGGTGATAGCAAGGAGAGGACAAAAGATGCACAGTACGGAGTTGGAAGACCACTTGACAAAAGAGAAGAGTACAAGGAAGAACGTTCGGAAGCGATATAAGTGCACTCAAACAAAATGTGATTAGCGTCACCTATAAAGTTGCGAGAGGAAGGGTGTAGGGGACAGTGGGGAGAGGGGACTAGAGAAAAACGAAATAGGGAAGCAGGAAGCAAACTGTGCCCAAAGCGTAGGCGACAGATTGCAGAGAGAGTTGAACGCCGCATGGAGGGAAAATTGAAAAACCATGGATAAGACGGTAGATTAGGCTGGATAAAGAGATAAAAGGAATCCGGATTTAAGAATGAGGAAGAATACGAATTTAACCATAGTTTAGAATGAGCTGAAGTGGAGAGGAGATTAATATTATGAGACGAAAAGACTCTGAGCTTTCGGAAAAGATTAACGAAAATCAATAAAAAAGAATTTTACTCGTTTCGATCGACGACTAACTTTATTCTTATTTTCAAAGTCAAAAAGAAACAAAATAAAAAAAAAAAAAACAAAAAAAAAACGGAACAATGATAAAATTATTTCATTTTTGAAACCGGTTTTCGAATTTCCCGTATTCATCAGAAAACACGTTTTATTAAAACAGACAAACCCTAACTGTAACCTACAGCCTACGATTAGGTAACGAAAACATACATAACAGTTAAAAATATACAAATTCGGTGACTCCATTTTCTGTTTTTTTTTGTTTTTTTTTTTAATACATCACGTTATAATTTCTATTGAATTCTTGTTTATTTTATATTTTAGATTAGTAGTATTTAGGCTTTCTTTTTTCTCTTCGTAGAAATTTATTTCATAACTGCTAATCTAATCTTGAAGAATTTTTGTTTAGTTATACACTCACCTTTCTTTATATCTTTCCCTTATTATTATCTTTCTTTTGTCATTTCTGCAGACTTTTATTTTTTTACTTTCTCGATTTTATGTCCTAATTTTATTTTTCCCCTCCCTTTTTTCTTCCCTACATTGTTTCCTGAAAATGTTTTATCTGTGTTTTGCTTCTCTTTTTGTAATCAACTAAATCACTTTTGACTTTTTCTAGTACTAGGTTGCACGTATACAGACGTGGCTTTATTCTGCAATAACCTTTTTTTGTATTTTGGAGTTCTTATAAATGTAGTTTAATTCAAAACTTTGTATCCGCAAATGCAATCCTATAGCTGGATTTTATATAATTCGTGCACATTCAGCATATAAACTCAGTTCAGTTATAATATTGTTGAAAACAGTTGTTTGCAATGCTATAGGTTTTATTATATTGCTACTTGCTGCACTTCCCTAGTGAACTAATCCATGTAATAAAAAAGGTCGGTGCAACAAGGCTAGGTACAGTTTACAAAGATGACATGATAAGAAAAATTATTTGAAGTAATGAAAAAAGTAGAGTCTTTAATTTAGTTGATTTTTTCCCCATATAATTCGACTGAATGATAAGTTTATAGTCCAGCATAATTTCTAAATACTTGATGTTACGTGCTCTTCGGTCTATTGTTGCCGAGTTTTAAATGTTTTTGAATTGCTTTCGTGATGCATAATTAAAGACTTTAAGTCTGTTTTTCGCAAATACTGGATAATCGTTTCGTAGTCAAAACCACATCCTAAGCCAACCATTGGAGTATTTGTGGATACTGGAAATTTTTGATAAGTATCCAGTATTATCAGGGCCTTTGAGTTAACCAGTAATGTTTAGGTTACAAAGTTCATTTTTGTACATCGGAAATACATAAGAAGCTACGATGATGCTATCTTCGTAACTATTAGTTGTATTTTGATTTGAAGTTTCATTTATTTTAGTTACATATTTTCTTTCGGACATTTATTTTAGTTACATATTTTCTTTCGGATAGATTTATCAAGATATGCGTTAGTTTTTTGAATAGAATATTAATGATCAACTCTTAAGTCGCAAGCTTCGTCGAGGTAAACAATTGGGTCTATCCTATTTTAGATTTTCTGTGATATATAATGTGTAATGGCTTCGTACTTTTCCTTGGTATAAAGCCATATTGATTTTTACTTAAAAAAAATAATTCAATATTCCGTTTTCAAAGCATTTCTCAAAAATCTCGGATATGGTGGGAGATATGCGCCTACGGTTAAATCTGCTGAGTCGTCTCTATTTTTATAAACTAACGTGAATTATACAGTTTTTAGCACATTAGGAAAGACTTCGAATTTTTAATAGATTCATTAAATAGGAACTTGAGCACGGTTGCACAAAATAATCGATGCTACCTTTTAATTAACGTATCGAAATACCATCTAACCCAAACGAAGGCTTATTCAGAAAAAATAGACAACGTTTTTGACATCAACTGTAGTAACATCTTTGAAAGCGAAAGAATTTATAATGTGGCATGTAGGCGTAGTACGCTGTAAAAATTGCGCGCGTGGAGTTTAGACGTTGTTTACTAAATTAATATAACTTTTTATCTTTGAAGTAATCGTTGAAGTTTTCTGTTACAAACTGCTCGTTTCCTTTAATCTTAATTTTACATTTATTAATTACTACTTCTTTTATTGTTATATCTTTGCTTCCCTTCATTACTTGTTTCGCAATTCTCCAATAATTCTTTTTTGATTATTGTTACATTTATTTAAAAGGTCAATGTAATGGGTTTTTTTTTCTCTTTTGTTGGTTTCTCTTACACTATTATTTGGACTCTGTTTTAGAAATATTTTGGCAGTTATTTCTAAAAAGGTTGTCGGGAGGATATAATTTGATTAATTAGACATAGACATCGAGGATAGAAGAATAATAAAAGAACTATGCAAAACACAAAAACTAATTATTAAAGGAAGAAACTCAGAAGAAGAGGCAAAAATCCGGAAAGAAGTAAGGCACGGATGCAGTTTATAACCGTTGTTATTAAATATACATGTATATAGATATTTTATAAGTAACAATACATTTTTCACTAATATTCGTACTATTAATAATTTCCATCATTTTGATTTATATATTAATAATTCACATAAATGAATTACCCCAGATATGAACATTAATAAAAATTACATACGTTATTAATTATACTGGTAATAAAAAATTTTGCTTAACATATTAATGAAGTACCTAAAAATATGGAGCATATTTTTTCTTTTTTCTTTTAAAAGTAGATAAGAACATCCTAAAAAATCATCAATATTTATTTTAAATTTGTGATTTTTTTCAGATTTTTGTGTATTTATAATAACTATTTCAGTTCTCATGCCCCCCCCCCCCCCCCCCCCCGCCGCGGACACGGCATTGGCGGTAATAGCAGAAAACGAAGAGGCCCTTTCCGATGCGTTGACTAAGCTAAATTTGATACTCAAATGGTATGACAATAAATGTTAAAAAAAGAAAGAAAAAAGGCTAAATAGCGAAAGCTAAGCCAAAAAGAAGGGAAAAAAATGACAATAAATAAAAAGAAAACGGTTGTTACGAGATGTAGTAAAACGCAGAATAATAAGGAATTGGAAATAAAATTATATAATGAAAGAATACAATATGTAAAAACCCACAGATACCTAGGCTCAATAATAATATCAGAGAATGGAAGATGTGACCAGGAAATAAGGTCCAGAATAGCGCAGGCGAAAGCCGCGTTCAGCAGAAAGAATTCATTGCTAACATCCAAAGCCGTAACTGTAGAACTGCGGAAAAAGTTAATCAAGACTTACGTCTGAAGCGTGCTCTCGTACGGAGCAGCGACGTGGACAATAAATAAGGGGGAAGGCAAAAACAACTGGAGGCTTTCGAATTATGGCGTATTGAAGGAAAATGCAGAAAATTAAATGGCTAGATAAAATTAGAAATACGGAAGTGCTCGAGCGCATTAACGAAGAAAGATGTTTAATGAGGGCCATAAGAGAAAGAAGATGCAATTGAATTATGTTATAAGAAATAGTAGATACCTAATAACGATAATTAATAGGATTAATAATTAGAAAAAGATCAAGAATGAGACAGAAATTCATTAGGCAAATATTGGAAGACACCAAAGCGGATAATTAGCAGTTAATGAAACAGAAAGCGCGAGCTAGAGATTAAAAAATCATCTCGATTCTAAGTATAGTATACTTCCAAGAAGATCGACCACCAATCGAAAGATTGAGGAATAGAAAAAGAAGAATTTGAATAAAATCCGCAGTGATCGTGGAAAATTTACTTGCATTTTTGAATGGGATTCGTAAATGGTTTAAAAAATCGTCAACAGAAGATTCGTACGGACTCCCGTTGTGGATAGATGCTCGTTATTCAGTAGACTTGACTGTAAATTTACCAAGATACTTATCGATAAACTTGCTTCGTTAAATGTCTGTGTCACATGTCGGTTCGGATGTACGTACTCCCACGTGCTAATTTAGCACGGTCGCGACACGTGTGGATATATGAAACCCGTCGATGTCATTACATTGGATGACTTAATTAACACGCAGCCCAATTTCGTCGAAGAATAATGAAGTATTTAGCTTCGATATTTTCCAGATAAATCGGGAATTCGTTATAATGCTAATGTAAATTTCTCACATTCAAAGTCAAATTTTTTCCTCTTTTTTCATTTGTCGCCATATTCTTGACGGGGTAATAACATATTAATAGCATTAAATTGTTTGCCTCGTACTACCGGATTAATCTCATAAGCAGTCAAGCGCATACAGTGTTCGGGCAAAAAAACAACTCTGATAAAAAACAATCGACGACGCATAATCGAGGACCAATAAGAAAAGGCATTTTGACAGTAATAGTGACACTATAAAAGTTATAACTCACACACACACACACACACACACACACACACACACATATATATATATATATATATAAATTGGCACAATACAAGAACACTTGAATCAACTTCTTCACTTTAGAAGTCCCCAAATATATAGCTTGCGTTCGTCATAAAAAATTATTATTGTTTAACGAAATGAAATATGACCGAACGATGCCTGATCGGTCGCATTATTATAAACGGCGACTGACTAGTGTAGATGGAAGCCTTGAACAAGGAAGAAAAACATTTTTTTCTATGACGAGACGGATATCACAGAACTGTGACGAGTTGTCGCTAATGTGTGTAAGCAGATGTTGAAGAAATAGAGATAGAAGCAATGTTAAAAAGACGCATAAATTTGACGAGTGAAAGATGAGATTAAACGAAAACGTAAAAAAACGTGAAATAGAAAAAGCCACTCGGCGGATCTGCCAGTCACTCAGTGAGATCATCGGAAATTTGTCGGGTTCGAAGACATTTTGATGACACGGCGTGCTCATTTTTACTGACGAACACTTCTTCATAAGCGGTATCAAAAATGAATTTGAATCCCGAATTCAATTTGTTTGCCTCTGCTACTGCAGTCTTGAACTTTCCTTCGTTGTGAGATGCTGGTTATATTTGGCCTCCGATTGGTGTCCGCTACTATAACCCAAAACACGACTTTAATTAAGGCGAACTTTTGCAAAATCGCACAACGATATTTATAGTCTTAATTACGAGATTTTGCCAAGCAGGGTGTCAAGAATCAATACCCTAGACACGGATATTTTGTTCCCAATCACTTTTTTCTAAGTTTCTACAACTCTACATTCGCGAAATTTTCTTTCGGCATTCTCGGCAGATTGTTGATGATAACATTACGAAGAAGCTGAGATATTCTGTCTTACAGGCTGCTCTTGTTTCAGAGCGCTGTTTTCGCTATATTTAGAGCTTAATCCAGTCCGTGATCCTATGCATTCTCATATCCTGCAATTTTTCTGCTCGTGCTATCCGGTCGCTTTTAAAACTGGCTCGTCTCGCGCTCGTCTCCGCACTACAGGCACGCGTCCTTAACTTTCGTCAGGGTCGCTTGCCTGCTGTTTTCTACGATGCTAGAGCAATCAAAGTAAACGTGGATAGGTCTGTCGCACTGACCGCAGGTAACAAAGTCGTCACTCAAAGAGAGGAAGCGCATTTCGAACAGGTTTACGTCATATTTAATAATAGTTCATTACGTATTTGATTTCCCGCTCGATATGATGATCGTAAATTGTAGAGACGAACGCGTTATAAATAGAGAACGACAAATTAAGGCACTTCCTTCGTTAGTAATAACAATGTACTAATTTAATAATCAGAAAGTGCGGGAAAAATACTGTTAAAATTGACTATTCGCAAAGTTCACGCGGTCCATTTTAAAATGTTTGCGTAAAAGACAGGCTAAAGCAAACGCGGCCTATAGCAGTAATATGATAAGTTAAATAAAAGTAATCAAAGAAGAAATTTGAATAACGTAGAACACGATTAAATATTAAGCCTTCGAAAATGACCACTAAAAACATGAAAATATGAGTAAGACGCGTTCTTTAAAGAAACTCGCTTAGCGATCTGAACGAGAAATTATCTCAATTTTGATTTCGGTATTAATTCGCGCTGCAGTGAGAAGTACAATTTGAGCATGTACGACAATCAATATTGAAAATAGCATATTTCGCATGGCCGGCAACAATGGGGAACGGGCCTAATTTATCGACTAGTTGTGCGAGATTCTTCTAATGCATACGAAAACTCTCCCGACAGTCATGATGACCTTTCAATTTATAATACCGCTCGGCTAACAACTGCATTCTCAACTTACACCGTGTACAAGAATTCCTTTTTCCGTTACCGGATTAAAGCCTTTTTGCCGGAATGTTAAATTTTGGTTGTGAAATTTCAAAATTCATCGACCACCATTACAAAAACTTACGCGATGGAACTGCAAACATCTTTTACTGAACAACGCGTGGTAAAACTCTCTTTAAAATGACCCACCAACATTGTCCACATCGTTTGTTTACAAAAACATTATCTAAAGATGCGCAATATAAGCCGAAAAAGTGGCGGCTAATATGGTATTATACCGCGCACACTAGCCGTTAACTCAATACTCTATAACTATATATTTTTTTTTTTAATCCCCTCCTTTGGGCACGCCAGAAACGAATCTTCAAAATGTAATTATTCGAGAAATCAGATTGTTAATTGCCTACACACGAATTTTTCCTTTGTTTGTTTTCAGCATTATCCCCTTAGTCCCAAACTGTAACGATTACTAGGTTATTCTAAACAGCGGTCTAGAGCAGTTTACCTGCGATAAAATAAAAAAGGCAAATCCATAATAAACTAGGAAAACACGCCGGACAAACTCTCTTAAGTATGAAAAACCTTTTTTTATGATAAGAAATAGATTCAAGAATATGAATGATAATAGGAAACCATGTTTTTTCGGTTTTAGCTATACTGAATGCTATCCGAACCGGGAAAACAAAATAGAAGAATTTGAAACATGCATATATATATATAAGTATATTTATTTAGAGGGGGGGGACACCTTTGGAGAATGAGCTTTCTCCGTTTACCTTCAAGACCAGAAAAATAAAAAAAGAAAATATCTGGACTACGTTCAGAGTTGATAGATTTGTTTTTGAAAAAGATATATGCTAAGTATAAATTCATTAACCGAACTTCTGTTTTTATTTTTTAAAAGTCGCATCAAGTATTTAGATTGCATCGTAGAATGCCTTTCACAGAAGGAATGTTTAGAACAAGCAGTGTCTCGGTAAAAGTTCCATCGAGCGAATTCAAAGCCTCAAAACTTTACCTCGTCGATCAAGAGAGTGTCAAAAAAACCAGTACGAAGTTCCAAAAGGTAACCTCGTTACGAGCCGGCAGAGATCATCAGAGAAACTTCATAAGTAAATTGGAGAGATCTGATTCCAGCTAGTTTACGTAAATAACGCGCGAAACAAACTAACGGGTTTCAGTGAAAAATCGAAGACAATGGAATCGACAGGAAATCGAAAGTAATCTTGAGAAAAGGAATTTAGTGAATATAACATCGCAACCGATCCCAAGCGATGATCGAGAGTATCAGAAATAATTGAATAATCGCTAATTGGTCACGTGGAACGCAATGGCAAACCACCGCGTACATCATTGCATAGTAAGGAGACACACGTGGGAATGAATTTGTATCGCGATGAATTAAACATTTACAATCAGTTCCGAATGTAGTCGTGCATAAGTACGTTGAATACATCAATTGCCACGAACACACTACCTATATAGCTGTACAACTAGAGAAACCGAGTATTGCACTACAAAGAAGAAGATAACGTAGGGATGAAACAAAATAGAAACTAGTGAAAAAAACTACACGACCGGTGTTAAAGCAGGCGCCGATCAAACGTCAAATGCCTCGAATATCTTCTCTTTTGTACAATACCCCCCACAACCATTTTTTTTTTTTTTTTGTTTATTAGGACGCTCGCTAACAACCAACATTGACTCATGTTTGAAAAAATATAACAACAACCGATTATTTATTTAAATTCGTGTGTGATCAACAATGGAAACAATGTAGGAACAGCAGACAACGGTGAAAATAACAGAACGGATGCAGCACTATAAGAGAGAAGGTTAAATTTAAGCTGGGAGTAAAGAAGGAAGTGCTCAGACGATAGAGCGTAACATTCGAAAATTATGTGAATTCCTGATCATCACTGGGGAGAGTAAAGGACAGCAAGGAAAATCTATAAGTGAAAAACAATAACGAGATAAAGGAAGGAAGCTATGATTAAAACGCAACCGACATAAGGGGAGGGGGAACACTCTCCTGACGCGCATACTCCAAATGAACTCGCAGGCCTTTTCCTCTAATAGACAGTGACTCAGCGGTAAATACAAAGACTTCGACACAGCGGAAGAATTTGGCGCGTAATTATATTGTGTACTGTAAACAGACTGTGACCCTCTAGACTCAGATCGTGTCGGAATTTGACACTGACGGTAAAGACACGTTTGAAAAGCTGGAATACTACGGTGATCTCGTAAACTTTAGCTGAGGCCGAATCCCCAATTCGAAATAATTACTTTTCGCGCGAACTGTCTCCTTTCAGTGTGATCTGAGATGACCAGATGATATTTCGGAACTTTTGAACCGACAAGTTCCGAAAGTGCCACAGCTGAAAATTTTGAAATTTACAAGTGCGAAAATGTTGAGCAATAAGTGTACTTTCGCAAACAAGACAACAGATGAATACTCGATGGTAGAAGCTCTGGTTAAAATACAAGAGAACAGCTTGTACTACTCGCGAGGAAAATAATTCAAAATTATTTGCGATTTCATGTAGTAGGCCACACAAAGTCAGAGACTTACAGACGAGAAAACGAAAGCGTAAACTAATTTTTCCCCCAAATCAAATTCAATTCGTTGCACAATAGGCCTACTGGAAACTACACAATATTTATATCTCGAAATCATAGCTGTTGATGGCGTGATATAACTTGCTTTAGGCGATCTTTTTAGAAGCAGACTCTCAACTGGTTTCAATATTAGCGGGAAGTATTTTATGTCGGTTGATTGCTTATCAGGCTTTTAGATGTTACTACTATTTGTTGCTTTCGATAATTCTAGCCGCGACGTTAGTATCATCAAAATATCCCGCGTTAAATACCAACGTATTATATGAAAACCTTAATCAGCATGGCCAGCCAAACGTATTTTTTAAAACTCCCAGTTTTGCTAGTCCACCACAGGTTCTCGATATCCCGGTCAACAGAACTGTACATCCTTGCTCAAAACAAACCCAACTGAAGCGAGGATAAATAAGATATCAGTAGAAACAAAAAAATTACAAAATAAATTTTTCAGTTATTTGAAGTTGCTTCATTCGCAATTTAAATATTGTACAGCTTATAATGTCCACTCATAAAATACAAAATTAAGACTTGAGTAATTATGAAACGTGATGCAGAGGTTATGTGTGCGTTTACAGATCGAGCGCAGTGAAGAATAAATATTCCAAGACTAAATAAGGCAAATAATCGTAATTTGTAATATAATATGCGTTAAAAAAAAAAAAAAAAAAAAAAAAACAATATTTAGACTTTTAAAAAAAGAGACACTATAAAAAACAACCGCTTCTTGCTTTATGTAAAAAAAAAACAAAAAAAAAACAACGAGGTTATTTTAAAATTTCAATTTTTATTAAAAATAATACAAATTCGGTTTAAATTTTATAGATGAAATTAAAACATAAAATATAATTCCACAATTTAAGAAAAAGCCTCCCCTACTTCTTTTTTAATATTTCGAAACGGTATTTTGTATTTTGTATATTTTATCTTTGTTTTAATTATATTCCGAGGGATACCACCATCAAGGTGACCCTAATACCGTGGGCGTAATATTTAATTATTTTAATATTATTAATGTAAATGGAAAATTTCGTTGTTTTTTTAAAAGTTATTCTATTAGAATTCCTACACTCTGATTTTTCTTTATCGACATAGAATAAATTTGCAAAAATGAATACGAAAACAAACGAATATAAAACATAAATTCGGTTGCCAACGACGGAACAACAGAAACGCGATGAAGCCAATTTCCAAAATCTGCGATCAGACGGTAATTCTGTTAAATGAGCACGGGAAACTATTTCGACGCGTTACTTTATAATAAATTTTTTTCACCCGTGATGATCATGAAGCTTGTCTTCGATACGCGTCGGTTTTATAATAAAAATTAAATAATTGTTTTGTCGGTGTGTTTAATTTATTTAATATATAATAAATATAAACAATGAGTATATTAAATAGATAAATTGATGAATTTTTGACTTTTTCCACTATTATTTCATACGCGACGTTAACAATTTTCGAATCGGACCAGCGATTTTACTATTCCGCTTTGACTAAGTTAGTTTTTCTTAAGGCGATTCGCAAACGAGGACCGTGAAAAAGCGACTTCTTCCCGAAAAGATTTTCTTAAAAAGTGAACCGCTTCCCGCTGACCGGCTAAAAAAAGACTACCTGATTTTCGCCATCACTTTTGCCTTGTCTGCTCGAATCTTCTCTCTCCTCGCAGCGCCCAATCACAATCATCTGTTACTAACAGGATGGACCTTTGTCCAGTGACCTCGTGACGATGCATTTACCCTCCGACTGATAAACAGGGTTTCAAGCAAGCGCACATTTTCCCTTTTCGATATTTTCTATATTTCTATATTTTATTTTATTTATTTGCATTCATTTGTATAATATACCCATTATTACAGGCTGTATAATGGACACATTATAATTTCTTATACTCGGGCTTGTAATGTACGACGGCACTATATAAAAATAGCGTATTAATTAATTAATTATTTACACGTAAATAAAATTCGCGTGTCTTTTCTTTTTTCACGTTACGGATGCTATAAAAGCTATTTTTAAGTACTCTGATATACCGCGAAGTCCTTTCCGATGTCAATACATTCACAAAATACAAATGAAGCAAGATATCAAAAAAGCGTTTCTATTCTTCGCTATAATTACGAGTACTTTTCTCTTATCGGATGTTAAAGAAATTTTCCGACTTCTTTTTTCCGGATATCAAAAATTTTTCCCGGTTAAGAAACCCCGCCCTGTGTTAAAGCAGCAGCTTCGTTAAAAATGTTCAGCTGCTGCAGAGTCATAAGCAAATTTTTTTTCGGATTCGGCTTTTAACGGCAACTTCGATTTCCAGTTGGAGTCGTAATCGTTTTTGTTTTCATTTAACTTCCTCTTTTGCAATATTAAAGTTAACGTATATGTCTTGGATTTTTTTTAGCAGTTTTTTAACGTATATTATATTACAGATAAGTATGTCCTATTGCATATTATTATTTGCTTTACTTAGTACTATATTAGAATATTTATTTTTGACTGCGTTTGATCTGCAAACGCACACACAACCTTCATCACGCGTTCCATAATTACTCATGTTTTATTCAAATGAAATAATACATTTCTCAATTATTTATGATCCTAACCATATCTTCTTCGAATGTCCTTCTCTCTCGTCGGAGCGTGCTATTCTTTATTCTAATTTGTTATCCCTTGGGTTTCCTGATCCTTATTGCGTTGCATACACCTTGTCGCTTCTCACCCAATTCATTACCCTAGTGCTTGGCTCCTTCATTCTAGCTATTTCTGACCGAATCAGTATTTAACCGAACCTCTCCTTTTAATTTGATGTTGGGCAAAAGTCCTTCGCTGACGTATTAAAAAAAAAAAAAAAAAAGCTCCAAGAGGTAAGGAACTGCGATTACATACTAAATATGATTTGTTTGTACCGTTGCGTGTGTGGTATATAAAATTCTATCCCGGTTTTTTTTTTTTTTTTTTAGTCTACTTTTTGTGTTCCAACTACTTAATGAGAGAAACGGAAAACAAATATTATTTAATTATCTTTTTTAGTAGTTTTCGTCTGCAATTCACTTTTTCCGCGCGAATTTATTTATCTTTCATTTTTTTGAGAGCTTTTAGGTTTTTTTATTCATTTATTACCTATTTATTTTTTTTTGCATTTAATTTTTGCTGAGTTTAGAATAAGAAATAGTCAGGCAGAACTAGTTATGAAGTGTACTACTCTAAACCGCTCGCTGAATAAAGAGCTTCACGGAACATTTTCTATTTCTAGTTCATTTCGAATGAACATTCAACGTTATTTTTGACATCGGATTTTTATTCCAGTCAGTCTGATTGCCATTTTTCGATTCGAAATTCGACTTTTTTTGTATCGTTAATCATGACGGTGAGAGTAAGCCAACGGGAATTTAATTTTATTTCGACACAAGTTAATGGAAAGAAGTGTTTATATCTGGTCTGAAGTTATTCCGCTAGTAAGTCAATATTTCGGCGACTTTCTGTCACCTGTTTTATATTGTTGTACCGGTCAAACGGTTAAAATTTACCGCTTTCTCAAGTTTCCCGCCTACCCACGAAGTAGTGAGTTATACAACCTACTGAGTAAGTAATTTTTTCATGACGTTTAGTGTTGCCAATCAACGATGAATTGCCGAAAAACTTGTAAGACCAAGTATAAACTAGTACCGCAGAAACAGCTAAACATTTGTTTCTGCACTAAAAACTTTTACGTTAGCTACTTTGAGCAAACTAAACCTACACGAATTTCGAGTATTCTTGATTAATAGTGGTCGAAAAGTCGAATACTATATAAATACGTGCTTCCTCCTAGTTTGAAATAGTTACAACGAAAGAAATGCTTGTTACCTCCTCTGATATTTTAAGGGGACGCCCTACAGCGTAAAACTTCCAAAAAATCGTTTTTTTTAAACACTTTTTGAAAGTTTATACCGCCTAGAATAACATACTAAAATTTCAAGTTCGAATGTCGTATAGTTTTTGAGTGGCAACCTTTCAAAGAACCGCTGCACGTTAGAAATGTGTGTACCACGAGGGGGGGGGGGGCTAATTAGCTGCGTTAGTTCTTGAGTTCATCGACATCCGAAATAATACAGAAGTGAGAGGAAGACTATTCTTGTTCGAAAAATTGATAAATATTGCTGAGAAAGCATTTCGAAACATTCTTCTTCTTCTTTAAGGTACCATATCCTCATCGGACTTCAGGCTGTTGACATGAAGATAATTCTTTTCCATTTTTCCCGATTCCTGGCTGTATGAATTATTTCTTCTGTTGAATGTTTTGTCCAATTTTTTATGTTTTCAAACCATGTCGTATTCTTCCTGCCAATCCATCTTTTGTCTTCGATCTGCCCAGGTAAAGTCGTCCTCCTCAGTAGCTGATATTCAGGACCACGTATTATCCCATGTATTCTGGTTTCCTCTTTTTTATTGTATTCACCAGTTCCCGATTTTTGTCCATACGCAGTAGTACTTCTGAATTTTTTATCTTCTCCGTCCACGAGATTTTAAGCATTCTTCGGTAGCACCACATTTCGAAGGCTTCTAGTTTTTTTTTATCATTGCCGTTTTCAGTGTCCATGTCTCACATCTGTATAATAGCCGCGACCATATGTAGCATTTCAGAACTCTCACTTTCAGCGATATCTTGAGGTTCTTAGATCTTTCTTCCAATTATTAAAAGCATCTCTTGCTGTCGCTGTGCGTATCTTTATTTCTTCGTTCGGGTCTGCCTTCTCATTTATCCAGCACCCAGATATTTGTACCGGGCCACCTTTTCAATGTTTCTTCCTGATAATTTGAGCTGTATATTGTCCAATCTTTCTTTGCTACTTATCACCATCTTTGTCTATTTAATATTAATTGAAACCCCGTATCTTTTACTTATTTCATTGACACTATTTAATAATTCCCGGAGGTCAGGCAATGATTCTGCTACCAGCACTGTGTCGCCTGCGTATCTAATATTGTTTAAGATTTCACCTCCAATTCTTACTCCTATATGCTTTCCTTGCAAAGCCTCCCAAAAGATTATTTCTGAATATATATATATATATATATATATATTGAAAAGCAATGACGATAGCCCGCAGCCTTGTCTTACGCCACGTTTGATATGAATCTGTTGTGAGTCATTATTCCCAATCTGCACAAATGCTGTTTGATTCCAGTATAGGTTACCGCGTGTAAATCTGCTCTATGCAGCTCTATATTCGAATGAGCTGTTTAATTCAGTTGTAGTCGCACTGCAGGGCATATCGTAGCACGTAATCGGGTAAAAATGAGCGAAAAACACCGTTGTTCGAATCAAAAAGGCAGCCACAGTAATCCAATGCATCGTTCGATTAGAAAGAAGAAAAAATTCACGGGGAATCGGCATACGTACGAACAGTCTACCGCAAGTGTACGCGGCTGGTGAAAAATTATTACAAACTGGAAATAGATAATTAAGTTATAATTGACAATACCCACGGATATCGCATTCTTCATTTTGAAGCTGCTTTTTTCAGCGAGCAATAATTATGTCGTGTGCAAAAAGTGCAAAAATTGCAAAAAAAAAAAAGTTAAATTCAATGAAGCAAGTTCGCAGGACGCTTATGCTATTATGTGCGAATGCGGTATTTCATATATCAATTCTGGATCTATGATTGCCAATGCATACGAAATCAATCGTCGAATAGTACTTGTAATGCGACTTTTAGACATCGACTTTGTGGCCTGATGGATATCGCACCGAAATTTTATAGTAAGACTTTTGATGGGTGCTTTCAGAATCTATATAAAGCAGCAAAAACAGCTTTTAAATTAAGTGTAACAAATGCAATGCATGAAGAGAAAGCTAAAACTTTCGAAAAAGAAGATTCAGACGTTAACTTGACAGTATCTGGAGATGGTAGTTGGAAAAAACGAGGCCACAGTTCACTATTCGAACTCTTGCCGGTGTAAATACAGCAAAAAGATCATCGACACAGTCGTAAAATCAAAGTATTGTAAGAGTTGTGAAACATGGAAAAGGAAAAAAAGACACTCGATGATGAATTTGAAGAACGCCTAGCAAACCAGGACGACTGCACAATAAATCATTCAGGATCAGCTGCGAAAAATGGAAATTGTTGGCGTAAAAGAAATGCTTAATCGTTCCATTGAAAACTATGGAGTAAAATATTGTAATGCGTCCATTACATGGCCCAAATGGATTTCACATAAAAATAGGGAAGAAAAATAAAATAACAGAATAATTTAGAATAAATGGTGCGAGTGCGAATGTTGTCGGTTCGAGTAGCCAATCACCGACGATCAAGGAAAAAAAGGTTTAACTTAATTCGGTCAGCTCCAGTGGTCACGGGCGGAAAGGCGGGGGAAATTTAGAAAAGACGGGAAAAAAAAGAGAGGAAGGTGGTCCATTGTATGGGCCCGGAATAGCAGATTAACTGTAAGTATCATAAATTTTACTTTGCGACGACGAAATTAGGAGTTGAAAACGCGTTTTTCTCAAAACATCATTTTCCAAATTTGCTGCAATTCTAACTAAAACAAAAATTAACGGATTGACTTGGGACTTTTTTTTTAACGTGTTCAGCGCCTTTTTTTGTCATATAATGACGTAGAATTTTTTATATTTGGATAAAAAATGCCAATTTGCCATACAAAAAAACATAATTTTTTAGTCGAAATTTCACATTTTTTTTAAAAAAAAAAACTCCGCCATTTTGTCAAATTTTAATGTTTTTTTCATAATTATACGTCATTGTACAGCAAATATCTACAAGTTGAAGGATTTTTTTTTTTTTTTCGGAGGTCTGGAAAAATTATATAAGTTGTTTGTTTTTCAATATTTTTATACAAAAAAATTCTGTAGTTACTTGAATTTTATACATATATATATATATATATATATTATCAAAGTTTGGCAAAATATTTTACGCAATTCTTCTTTGAAAAAAAATCCTAGTACTCGAATGTTTGGGCGGCCACACTAGGGTAAACAACCCCTTGAAGATCTTAAAGACTCAGATGCTTGCACTTATCGCAGTACATGATTGATTTTCCTTTTTTAAAAAAAAGGAAGCTTTACACTTTAAAAAAAAATCACACTAAAATGTAAGGCAATTGCAGTAAATAATTTCTAAAAAAAGTTAGGCACACAAAAAAAAGAAAAAGAAAAAGAAAAAGAAAAAAAACAAAACAAAATAACATTAAACGATAACGTTAGGATTTCATGCAGCATCGATAAAAATTATAATCGGTTAATTATTTTCTCGACAGGAAAACACCCGTTTGATGTTAATCAATTATAATATTACACTGTTAAATATCACGCAAAGTATTTGATAACAAGTTAATATTTAATAACATCACTAAAACTGGTGGCACAAACCTTTACCACAAAATATTATCGTTTTTTATCATATATTATCATTGTTCTTTATTGGCAAGGAGAAATAAATTACACCCTTTCTTCTTTTGACCGTAAAATACACCTTAACAATAAAAACGATGATAACATGTGATGAAAGATGGTTAAAGGTTTATGTACTTTAACGGTTTTATTAAATACTAGCCTGCTATCATTATTATGCGGGATATTTTCGAGAAAATTTTATAGAAAAATTTTAAATAGTTAACAGTTAAGAGTTTTATTTATTTGAATTAAATATATATATATATATATATATATATATATATATATATATATATATATGTGTAAGCAGTTTAAAAGGACACAACTGCACAATTTTTCGTTAAAAAATAAAACGGTAAGGAATTAAACCGGACAATCAAATATATGTAAATTAAAAAAAAAAAAAAAACAATTCTAGAATAAATATAAAAGTATTCATAATTTAGTATAGTTGTGAATTATCGGCGTACAAATTATTTCACTGTCATTCTTTTTTATTTCGAAAATGGAAATTAATTAATTATTTTACAGCGGCTTCGTCGAATAAAACATTATGACACAAAAATAATTTTATAGCGTTGAGGACATTTAAGTTATTATTTTCTAGTCTAGCAACGTTTTACAATGGCCCTCCTCTGTGTATGTTCTAGTTCTTCTGAAATTAAAAGTCAACGCTTCATTTTCAGCCAAGCGTGTGTTTCGTGCGCTCAGGATAATTCCGTATAGTAAGATAAAGACAACCGTAGTTTTCATCGACATAATAAAAGTAGATGTAAAAGGAGAGTTCTAGCTCAAAGGATGCCGCCACCGTTGATTAAGGCCTTCGAGGGCCGTTTCCAGAGCGTCTCGGACCGCGGAACCGCATTCCATTTGATTGTCGATCCCTTAATTACCGCACACACACGTAAATGTACGTGTATATACGTCTGCACACATATGTAAAAATCACCGTCATCATCACTATCGCGGTAAATTCGTACGCGTGCCATCGCAAGTGACCTTGTACCTGTCAATCAATTGGTCGATGCATGCCTTTGCTTGTACGTAAATTACCGTTATTCGGTAGCGACTGGTTTCAGAGGATTACGCACACACACAATGATGTATATACGGTTACGAGCGTTCGTAACATATGTAAAATTAGTTATTATCATTATTGGATTTTGTTGTTATCAATACTATCAGTGGTCAGTCTGCAGGAATCGCGATAAAATACAGGTTTTCGCCGTTCCGGTATTTCTAGGAATCGCGAAGATTTTCGTTCGATCAGTTGCGTAAAACTTTTCTTTGTCCGATACATTATGTACGGGAGGGGTAAGTCTCTATCTCACACATCGCAAAAGCGAAAATGCTTCTCTCATCTAATGCAACCGTTGAAACCGGATCTTAACATTCTTATAATTTCTATTACAGTCTATGTCATATTGTGGATAGATACACCCTACATGTACACACTAACACAAAAACATACTCATACTCAAAGCCCATGACTACTTTATTCAATACGCATATGTAACCAACTATTCCTGACGGAATGACATTTTTCTGACATAATATTTCCACTGCCACAACTGATTTAAACCAAGTAAAAGCGCATGCATCGTTCTCGCACACATGTCGATCGTTAGCGATATCGTAATTTTTTTTTTAAATTAACCAAAGTATAATATTTAAAGCATAAAACTAACGTGAGCTCCCTATTCCCCGTTTTATACCATTCAAATGTATTTTTTTAATTTTTTTATTTTTTCCATGCCTAAGCATTATAAAAATTGGTCGTAAGTATATTTCTCATTTTCTACGGTTCCAAAAATTTTTTCTTTATTCCCCGATCGTTACAAAAACGTACTGACTAGTGATGGGAAACTTCGAAATGTTTCATTCGAATTATTCGATTGTTCGATAACTTCGAATGCATTCGATTGTTCCACAGTTGCATTCGAAATGTTATTTCATTCGTATAATTCATTTGTATTCACATCAATCATTCGAATTAAAATCATTCGAATCAAAATCATTCGAATTAAAATCATTCGAATCAAAAATCATTCGAATCAAAATCATTCGAATTAAAATCATTCGAATCAAAATCATTCAAATTAAAATCATTTGAATCAAAATCATTCGATTGTTTTTTTGTTTTTTTTTTTTTTTTTTTTGACGATTGTTGATTGTTTCGATTGTAAAAACATTTCGACGCACATCACTAGCAGTGGCAGATCACACGCTTATATCTACCATAGCGTTAGCCACCACGAAAGCGAACCATTCAATCCCGTGCACACTCTGCTCTCGATAGTTTCCCTATCGTTCATAATAATTTTTCAAAGCCTAAGTATCATAGAATTAGTGCAAGTATATTTATTATTTTTTTTCACTTACGATTATTTTTCCGTCCGTAAGTATTATAAAATTAGTCTAAGTATATTTCTCATTTTCTACGGTTCCAAAAATTTTTCCTTATTCTCCGATCATTACAAAAGCGCACTGACTAGTGATGGGCAACTTCGAAATGATTCATTCGAATTATTCGATTGTTCGATAACTTCGAATGCATTCGATTGTTCCACAGTTACATTCGAAATGTTATTTCATTCGAATAATTCATTTGTATTCACAACAATCATTCGAATTAAAATCATTCGAATCAAAATCATTTGAATCAAAATCATTTGAATTAAAATCATTCAAATTAAAATCATTCGAATCAAATCATTCGAATGAAAATCATTTGATTGTTTGTTTTTTTTTGACAATTGTTGATTGTTTCGATTGTAAAAACATTTCGACGCACATCACTAGCACTGGCAGATCACACGCTTATATCTACCATAGCGTTAGCCACCACAAAAGCGAACCATTCGATCCCGTGCACACTCTGCTCTCGATAGTTTCCCTATCGTTCATAATAATTTTTCCAAGCCTAAGTATTATAGAATTAGTCTAAGTATATTTATTATTTTTTCTCACTTACGATTACTTTTCCATCCATAAGTATTTATGTATGTTTTCCCCGGTTCTAAAAATAAATCTATCGATGTCTCGCCCCTCAACGAAAGCACACGCATCATTCTCACGCACGTGTCATTCGTTCGCGTTACCACTTTTTTTCAAAATTAGTCCAAGTATATTTTATTATTTTTCTCATTACGATTATTTTCAGTCCGTAAGTATTTCTGTATGTTTTCCGAGGTTTTAAAAATTAATCCGAACAAACATTCAGACTGTTGTGAAAGCATACTATCTATCCCCCCCGCACAGACTCTATATTACTCTATTACGAGTTCTTCAAAAATTGATTCGAATATGTTTTTCATTTTTTTTTTTTTTCAATCCTAAAAATTCATTCTTTCTACCCCCGCCCCCTCACATCTAAAATTGCTGATCTTTCGTAATCTTTATTTATTTTATCGATTCTAAAAATTAATCAATGGTTCACTCGAAAGCATACCGTACATTCCCACACACATACCTTTTATCACGAATTTCCCTATTGATCATGAACTTTTTTCAGCGTTAGCCACAATAGCATATCACATTGGTCTCGCATACACACCACATGCAGTTCTATATGTCTAATTTTTATTAACGATCTTTATTTTTTTTGTACTGGTATTACTTTTTCCTACACAGTCATGTCATCATATACACTTAACAATGTCAAAAATAATTTTAACCTTTCGAGAAAGAAAAATCTCCGATCAATAAAAAATATTTATTAACTTCACAATTATTTTTAATATTATTCGTTTCACTATAAACATATTTTTTTATTTAATAAACTCATCCGCATCATCAATCGTTTCAAGACATTATTGTTTCGAACGTCAATACCTGTTTTCCAAGAATCGATAACCTCTGCAGGTATATATCTCGTCGTCGCAACAACCTTTACCTGCATGACTCACATACCTTCAAGACCACTTGTACATTGCTCGCACGCTATTTACCATTATTCGGTACAAGAATATTTTTCACACTCCCTCACATATGCGCATACACTCAAAGTTCTCGATTACTTTGTTTGTATACAAATATATTCAGCTTTCTTCGACGGAACAACATTTTTCTGACGTAACATTTCCACTGCCACAACCGATTCAAAGGTAGCTAATGAGATAGACTATCGAACGGAATCATTCAAGCGGTCAGTATTAGTTTTATGTTAAACATGTGTATTTTGTCGAATCTGTGTTCACGCATTATTAAAAAATTTACGTCAACGTTAAAGAAAATAATTTCCTATGTTTTTTCTCTTTTTTTCTCTATCATTTATTTTTGTCTTTTATCTTTCCTTTTTCTCTTTCTTTTTCTCTGTATTTTTTTTTAGTGAAAAGTTTGAAATACATATTATTCAATCATGAACGCTAATATAGTTAACATAAGCAGCAACTCAAAATCAATTAAGGACGCCGAATTTATTCAGAATTTATTTGCGAGTGATAGCGACTCGCATACGTCTTCGTCACTTCAATTACCGCAATCAGATGGTGGTTATTCTTCAACAGAATCAACATCTTCTACACATAAAATCGTTGGTCCAGTATTATTGTCAGATCAGATGGATATAGCGGAATATTTTGTAGATTTCAGCTTCCATAAGGATTCTGATTATGGTTTTCTAGTAACCGAACTAGCGATGATTGATATGTCTGGCGGGAGGTGTTTACATACGCTATACAAGCCAAGCAGAGCATGGTCTGCATCAAAAATGCCTCATTTACAATGCTCTTCCGTGAGTCATTACTTGAAAACCCCCTCATTATTTCCCTGTCGGGAAGAAATATTCATGGCACGTGATGTATTCACAATACTGTCTGAAAAACCGAAGGTTCGCGTATATATTTTAACCACTTATGCAAAACTTATATTATGGGAACTTAACGAAAAGTCTGAATTGTTGCGTGACTTGGACTACGAACTCGTTAATATGGAGAAAGTCTTTCGAGTACCTAGTATTGATGATTTATATCAAGAATACTCTGGTATAAGCAATCTGGTAACTTGTAAGCACCATTATGAGAATGATATTTTTCATTGTGCGATGAAAAATGTTATGGTGATGAATATGTGGCACGATCACGTTATCCGCCCGCTGAAGCTTATGAACAATCTCAATATAAATGATTTAAGCCAGTTATTCATTACAGCCACCAAAGAAATGATAATTACATTATTTCCAAGTTGCATCGGGGACATTTATATATTTTTACCGGACAAATTAAAACAGGATGATACGATAAAATCATTTCTACCATGCTACGATCACGAACATGATAAAGAATATTATATCGATGGTGATACATTACACAGGAGTACTCGAAATTGTGTCAAAGTAAAAGATTGCGACGACTGTCAACATTCAATTCATACGGATTAAAAATTCAATAAAAGACGTGGAATTTGAAAGCTGGAGTTGTCTAGATCCTATGAAAGTTGAATATGAACATAACAATTACCTTTCAATGTACCAAAGTCAATTGTCGCGTAGTATGTATAATATGTGAAATAAAACCATATTTTTTTCTTTTACTCGCATTTTTTATTTTTATTATTTCAAAATCTTTTACATTGTTTCACATAAATTATAATGTATGTATGTATATATGTATGGAATTTTAATATGTAATAATATACATTTCATACATTTTATTTTATTTCATGGTCATATAATTACTTTAAAATTATTTAGATACACCGCAGATATTATAGTACCGAACACATCATTTATTATTTCATTCTATTTCAATTAATATGTTGTATGGATGAAATCGAATCAATTTATGTAACTGTTTATTTAAATTTAAATAATCTTTTTCTTTTTTTTTTTTTTATCTCTCAGCATATGCATGCGTGTATATGCTTACATATACAAGTATGAAAAAAATTATTTTTTTATTTTTTCCTCGATATGAATGGTAAATCTACGACTTTATTTGAAAAACGGTCAAAACCTAATACATAGATTTCAAACTTTGATGGAAATTTCCGTAAAACGTTCAATTTACACTTATTATCTTTAAAAAAAAAAATTTTCATTATTATTATTCATATCATTTAAATAGACTGATACGACAGAGAGAGAAAATAAAAAGCTAAATTTTTACACGTGAGGGAGGGAGCTGATGAAAACGTACGAGTCTTATTATTTGGAATACGGATTATGAAGGAAATTTTTATTCAATGTTTCGTTCTAAGATTTTTCATTTTTTACATTTAAAATTTTTCAATACGAAAATATTTCGAAATCTACAGGAACGTCTATGAATAGTCTTCGTCATTATAGAAGCACCTGCAGATCATGTATCGACAATGCATGCGCGTAAGGGTGAGTAAATATGTGTGAACATGTGTGTGTATGTATGCTTGAAATGTGCGAAATGGCTAATAAGAAACAACCGTTGAATCGCAACGACAGGTAGAGATCCGCTTATAGAATAAGAGAGTGAGAGTGAGATAAATTATGTACCTTTATTATTGCAGAACTGCACTGCAGTGGCAGACATGAAATATCCGTTAGCATCCTTTTCGAGGCAGTTTTATAAAAAAGGCCGAAAATTAGCTTTAAAACTGGATGAATGAGATAGTTGATAATAAACATACCATTAAGACCGGTATACATGTATGTGGGCATGTGTGTGAGCGCACGGTTAAATGAATGACAAAAGATTATTAACTGCATAGGCATTGTTAAATACAACTATACTGATTTATCCGTAAAACTAACAAATTTTACCGTTGTTTTCTTTCCTTTTTTTTTCTTTCGCGTTTTACAAAAAATTCATGTTAGTTCTAAAAATATTGCTAAATTCAAATTAAATCGATCATGTTATTTTATTTTTTATTTTTGTTTCTTTAAACAATGTGTTACGATCGTATTTATCTTACTCAATCTTTTACCTAATATTCTAACAGTTTTAGACAACAGCAGAAATATGCAAGTTACCTTGGATGTATTATATTTTACTCGTGTATATGTGTATACACGCTTTCTATACAAGCACATGCAAACATCGGATGCCGGAAATGTATGATAATATAATTTTTAAATCAATGATTAACGTATTATTATTATTTTTTTTTTCACCCTGTGATATACAAAATAACATCATACTTGCTTTTACAACAATATTTAAATTCTACAAAAATAAATGTCCCCAGGGTGGGGAGTAAAAATATCATGAAGAATCACTGTTTTTTGTTTTTTTTCTTTCTTTGCTTCACAATCTTTTTTCTTTATATTATTTTTTATTTCAGAGACTTTTTAAAATAGTTTTCTTTACACTCCAATATGGAATCTGTTAATTTATTGTACATGTCATATAATATGATAAATGCTAAAATTCGGAAAGTTTTTTTAAAGAAGTAATTGACAGAAGAGTATACTTTTGAAAACAAGAGAGTGAAGAGGCTATACATAAAAAGCAATATGATGCATTAAACATAACGAAAAAAAAAACAAAAAAAAACAGAAGAAACGTAAACACAAAGACTATTATGTTTTTTCATTAATCTATTCAATTACAACTTTTTTTTCATTCATCTATATTCTAGGTTCCATCATAAGTTTTAATTTTTTATATGATGCCTACTAATTTCTATGTTTACTTAATTTATTTACTTTTCCACGAATGTTTTTAGAATTAAATTTTGAAAAAATTAAACATATTTTCGCACCTGCGTCAACTATCACATTAAATACATGTAGAAATTTTCATTTCAAACACCGCCGGAAAATAACATGGGTTTTTTTTTTGATATTTTTTAAAAATTTATTCATACTCTCTCTAATTATAGCTATTTTTACTCATTTTTATATTCTACATACAATGCTTGAGGTATTAGATGATGCAAATTCTAAATACACCATATTGCTATCACTCTGTTTATTATTTTTTATTTGTTACTCGTTTTTTTATTATTTTCTTATGTATATGTATTAGAATTAGTGATGTGCGATTTCGAAATGTTTTTACAATCGAAACAACCGATAATCGTCAAAAAAAAAAAACAATTGAATGATTTTTGTGAATACGAATGAATTATTCAAATAAAAACCGGAACCATCCGAACACAAACGAATGAAGTATTCGTTAAACATCGCCTAGATTCTTTCGAGAGAAATAACATTTCGAATGATTGTTGCAAATAGGAATGAATTATTCGAATAAAAACCGAAACTATCCGAACACAAACGAATGAAGTATTCGTTAAACATTGACTAGATTCTTCCGAGAGAAATAGCATTTCGAATGATTGTTGTGAATACGAATGAATTATTCGAATGAAATAACATTTCGAATGCAACCACGGAACAATCGAATGCATTCAAAGTCATCGAACAATCAAATAATTCGAATGAATCATTTCGAAGTTGCACATCACTAATTAGAACCCATATGATTTTACAATAAAAAAAGTGTTTATACTCATTATTGAAGTTGAATATAGATAATATTTACATTTAAAGGAAAAAGAAAAAGTTATTTTTATTATTCCATTCGCACGCGAAAAAAATTATGAAATGTAAAATATATATATAATTCATGTAATATATTTACAAACGATTAACAAGAATAAAAGAAAATTAATTTAAAAAATAAATAAATATCACAAAAAATTTAAAGATGGAAAAATTACAAGATTATGATTCGTACAATGCTCACAAATTGACTCCTTTGATCGGGTTATGTTGGAATTCGAACAAACTTGCATGGTTGCATTGCGGACAATCTTTGATTAAGGTGGGATGTACTGCACTGAGTGGAAAAGAATCTGGAATATCATAGCTATGATGTTTAAAACATGGTAAGAAGCGTTTGATACGTCGATCATTCTTCAGTGCTACAGGTAATTTATTGTAAAAATCGCAAATTTTTTGACGGCATACATTAATTAATATCTCTGCAGTAATATTTTGCATCAAGTCGCACGTAGAATATTTTACTAATGATAATATAGGTCTAACATTTACATCGTACCATTTCATCATCACATATACATTCTGCAATGAACAACTATGTATGTTTTTATCCGTGTGTGCATCACATTTTACAACTCTTGATATTCCTTTATACATATTATTTAATTTCCTTAAATTGGGTATACCGAATTCTTTTTCTAAATTAATAATCTTGAATCTTGAAAGTGATGTTTCAAATAGTTTTATCCATATAGTGGTAATTTTTTCATTTCCTTTAACGTAAATATTCAATGGTTCCAAATCTTCCAACACATTTTCTATATCACCAGCAATAGATTCGTAATTGTAATCTCCTGCATTCCACGGAATTGAATGATAGTTTTGAATTATCCTCATGTTTTCTTGTTTTTTATTATTGGATAATACATCCCATTCGAATGGAGGCTTGTAAATTCTATGAAATTGAATTTCACCATCGATACTTATTATTGAAAGTTCCTTAATGATGTACGTATCATTATCATATTTAAAACATTGAATATCGATAATTACCTCACGTGCTACTATCATTGTTACAGTTGTTATTAAAGAGAAAAGAAAAAAAAAACTAAAACTTTTAATAGTAACTAAAATTTAAACGTGTGAAGAACACTAATTCGTGAAACTAATAACAAGCGAGCGAATACAGTTATTCAGAGAGTTGACATAATGTCTACCTTTGAATTAGATGCATTCGATGAAATGTTGCATCAGAAAAATGCCCTTCAAACGGAGAAAGTTGATTGCATACATTGATGAATGAAGTTGTTAAGAACTTGTACATACATATACATTTTGTTTGTGGTAGTGTATGCATGTACACATGAGATCTTACATATAAGTAAGGGTCAAGATCCAGTTTTAACAGCTGTATCAGACGATCTTAACGTGCAGCTATGTACATGCAGGGATAGACTTTAATATAATCATTATCGATGGTAAACGAGAACATTAATTCATTTTTAAATTTTAATATATCGTCTTCTGTCACTAATAAGATAACATAAAAAACTACTAACTTGACTGAATATATCCTTCTTCAACCAACTTTTTCTCAATCATTCGAATTTCATCATCTACACCAACATTTCACACTTTTTTAGATGTATGCGATAACAATAATCACTCAACCAATTCATTAGGATCGTCTGAATAATCGATCGGTGTATCTTCATGACATACTCCGCCATCAGCACAATGCTTAGTCTTTGCTCCATCATAGTAAATTTTTACACTTGATCCATTAGACTGAAACATCGGACGTATTATTTTTCTGTATTTAGGAAATGTAGTACCCTTTAATACACCAGTAGCACGTAAATGAGCTCTAGTACACTCAAGTATTTATTTATATAGATCTAAATCATTATTTTGTATATTTATTCTCATCTATATGCGATACCATTAGTAAATGAAAGAGTCCGGGTGTGTAAGGAAATTTTATTTGCTTACTTCCTTTTTCCTAAATAAATTTCACCATATTTGCAGTCCCAAGAAATCAATGTCGATCCTATCAGATACTCATCAATGTTTGTATCATAGTGTATTCCATATACTTGATCATTCGGAACAAGTTCATCAAAATCTGTATGAAATGAATCTACTTCACTCATGTTAAACGACTTAGCTTTGAGTTTGTTTTTTAATATTTTCATCTTTAATTTCAGACTCAGCGTCACTTCTCTGTTTACTATTAGACAGTTTTTGATGTTTTTACCATTGATGTATCATGTATTCCATAAGAATACATTTTAATCTTTCAGATTTTTGTAATGCTTCATGAATTTCCAATAATGGTTTCATAATAGGTTCCAGCATGGTGACTGAAGTACTTATAATTGGTTTCCACTCGGACTTCAATAGGTTATATTTTTACATTATATCGCTACATATCCTGTCTAGTTCATTTTTTTCAGTCTTGCTTCCTTATTCATTCCATTATTGTTGTTATCAGTATTAACCAATGATTTACTCTTTGAAAACAACATTTTAAATAACTAGAATTTCATCAAAACTTGTGAGTAAATCTTCCTTTATACATACATTTCACCATATATATCAGTCACTGTGAATTTCATATTATTTTAAATACTTAAAATATACTTCATGTTATATATAAGTTATTAAAATTCAATATAAGTAGATAGAGCAGATTTTCTCTAAATGTAACATTGGCCTGACAAATTTCTGGACTGAAAGTAAATCTAACCCAATACTCCTGCTACAGTTGTTATGTCAACAAAGGAGAATAAAATATCGAGATTTCAACAACATAAACAGCAAGAATTTGTATCATTTGTTATATTTGATGATTTCGAGTGTATCCTACAGCCTCTTAACAATTAATCATGCACTAGTGATTCATTGTTAAGAGGCTGTAGGATACACTCGAAATCATCAAATATAACAAATGATACAAATTCTTGCTGTTTATGTTGTTGAAATCTCGATATTTTATTCTCCTTTGTTGACATAACAACTGTAGCAGGAGTATTGGGTTAGATTTACTTTCAGTCCAGAAATTTGTCAGGCCAATGTTACATTTAGAGAAAATCTGCTCTATCTACTTATATTGAATTTTAATAACTTATATATAACATGAAGTATATTTTAAGTATTTAAAATAATATGAAATTCACAGTGACTGATATATATGGTGAAATGTATGTATAAAGGAAGATTTACTCACAAGTTTTGATGAAATTCTAGTTATTTAAAATGTTGTTTTCAAAGAGTAAATCATTGGTTAATACTGATAACAACAATAATGGAATGAATAAGGAAGCAAGACTGAAAAAAATGAACTAGACAGGATATGTAGCGATATAATGTAAAAATATAACCTATTGAAGTCCGAGTGGAAACCAATTATAAGTACTTCAGTCACCATGCTGGAACCTATTATGAAACCATTATTGGAAATTCATGAAGCATTACAAAAATCTGAAAGATTAAAATGTATTCTTATGGAATACATGATACATCAATGGTAAAAACATCAAAAACTGTCTAATAGTAAACAGAGAAGTGACGCTGAGTCTGAAATTAAAGATGAAAATATTAAAAAACAAACTCAAAGCTAAGTCGTTTAACATGAGTGAAGTAGATTCATTTCATACAGATTTTGATGAACTTGTTCCGAATGATCAAGTATATGGAATACACTATGATACAAACATTGATGAGTATCTGATAGGATCGACATTGATTTCTTGGGACTGCAAATATGGTGAAATTTATTTAGGAAAAAGGAAGTAAGCAAATAAAATTTCCTTACACACCCGGACTCTTTCATTTACTAATGGTATCGCATATAGATGAGAATAAATATACAAAATAATGATTTAGATCTATATAAATAAATACTTGAGTGTACTAGAGCTCATTTACGTGCTACTGGTGTATTAAAGGGTACTACATTTCCTAAATACAGAAAAATAATACGTCCGATGTTTCAGTCTAATGGATCAAGTGTAAAAATTTACTATGATGGAGCAAAGACTAAGCATTGTGCTGATGGCGGAGTATGTCATGAAGATACACCGATCGATTATTCAGACGATCCTAATGAATTGGTTGAGTGATTATTGTTATCGCATACATCTAAAAAAGTGTGAAATGTTGGTGTAGATGATGAAATTCGAATGATTGAGAAAAAGTTGGTTGAAGAAGGATATATTCAGTCAAGTTAGTAGTTTTTTATGTTATCTTATTAGTGACAGAAGACGATATATTAAAATTTAAAAATGAATTAATGTTCTCGTTTACCATCGATAATGATTATATTAAAGTCTATCCCTGCATGTACATAGCTGCACGTTAAGATCGTCTGATACAGCTGTTAAAACTGGATCTTGACCCTTACTTATATGTAAGATCTCATGTGTACATGCATACACTACCACAAACAAAATGTATATGTATGTACAAGTTCTTAACAACTTCATTCATCAATGTATGCAATCAACTTTCTCCGTTTGAAGGGCATTTTTCTGATGCAACATTTCATCGAATGCATCTAATTCAAAGGTAGACATTATGTCAACTCTCTGAATAACTGTATTCGCTCGCTTGTTATTAGTTTCACGAATTAGTGTTCTTCACACGTTTAAATTTTAGTTACTATTAAAAGTTTTAGTTTTTTTTTTCTTTTCTCTTTAATAACAACTGTAACAATGATAGTAGCACGTGAGGTAATTATCGATATTCAATGTTTTAAATATGATAATGATACGTACATCATTAAGGAACTTTCAATAATAAGTATCGATGGTGAAATTCAATTTCATAGAATTTACAAGCCTCCATTCGAATGGGATGTATTATCCAATAATAAAAAACAAGAAAACATGAGGATAATTCAAAACTATCATTCAATTCCGTGGAATGCAGGAGATTACAATTACGAATCTATTGCTGGTGATATAGAAAATGTGTTGGAAGATTTGGAACCATTGAATATTTACGTTAAAGGAAATGAAAAAATTACCACTATATGGATAAAACTATTTGAAACATCACTTTCAAGATTCAAGATTATTAATTTAGAAAAAGAATTCGGTATACCCAATTTAAGGAAATTAAATAATATGTATAAAGGAATATCAAGAGTTGTAAAATGTGATGCACACACGGATAAAAACATACATAGTTGTTCATTGCAGAATGTATATGTGATGATGAAATGGTACGATGTAAATGTTAGACCTATATTATCATTAGTAAAATATTCTACGTGCGACTTGATGCAAAATATTACTGCAGAGATATTAATTAATGTATGCCGTCAAAAAATTTGCGATTTTTACAATAAATTACCTGTAGCACTGAAGAATGATCGACGTATCAAACGCTTCTTACCATGTTTTAAACATCATAGCTATGATATTCCAGATTCTTTTCCACTCAGTGCAGTACATCCCACCTTAATCAAAGATTGTCCGCAATGCAACCATGCAAGTTTGTTCGAATTCCAACATAACCCGATCAAAGGAGTCAATTTGTGAGCATTGTACGAATCATAATCTTGTAATTTTTCCATCTTTAAATTTTTTGTGATATTTATTTATTTTTTAAATTAATTTTCTTTTATTCTTGTTAATCGTTTGTAAATATATTACATGAATTATATATATATTTTACATTTCATAATTTTTTTCGCGTGCGAATGGAATAATAAAAATAACTTTTTCTTTTTCCTTTAAATGTAAATATTATCTATATTCAACTTCAATAATGAGTATAAACACTTTTTTTATTGTAAAATCATATGGGTTCTAATTAGTGATGTGCAACTTCGAAATGATTCATTCGAATTATTTGATTGTTCGATGACTTTGAATGCATTCGATTGTTCCGTGGTTGCATTCGAAATGTTATTTCATTCGAATAATTCATTCGTATTCACAACAATCATTCGAAATGCTATTTCTCTCGGAAGAATCTAGTCAATGTTTAACGAATACTTCATTCGTTTGTGTTCGGATAGTTTCGGTTTTTATTCGAATAATTCATTCCTATTTGCAACAATCATTCGAAATGTTATTTCTCTCGAAAGAATCTAGGCGATGTTTAACGAATACTTCATTCGTTTGTGTTCGGATGGTTCCGGTTTTTATTTGAATAATTCATTCGTATTCACAAAAATCATTCAATTGTTTTTTTTTTTTGACGATTATCGGTTGTTTCGATTGTAAAAACATTTCGAAATCGCACATCACTAATTCTAATACATATACATAAGAAAATAATAAAAAAACGAGTAACAAATAAAAAATAATAAACAGAGTGATAGCAATATGGTGTATTTAGAATTTGCATCATCTAATACCTCAAGCATTGTATGTAGAATATAAAAATGAGTAAAAATAGCTATAATTAGAGAGAGTATGAATAAATTTTTAAAAAATATCAAAAAAAAAACCCATGTTATTTTCCGGCGGTGTTTGAAATGAAAATTTCTACATGTATTTAATGTGATAGTTGACGCAGGTGCGAAAATATGTTTAATTTTTTCAAAATTTAATTCTAAAAACATTCGTGGAAAAGTAAATAAATTAAGTAAACATAGAAATTAGTAGGCATCATATAAAAAATTAAAACTTATGATGGAACCTAGAATATAGATGAATGAAAAAAAAGTTGTAATTGAATAGATTAATGAAAAAACATAATAGTCTTTGTGTTTACGTTTCTTCTGTTTTTTTTTGTTTTTTTTTCGTTATGTTTAATGCATCATATTGCTTTTTATGTATAGCCTCTTCACTCTCTTGTTTTCAAAAGTATACTCTTCTGTCAATTACTTCTTTAAAAAAACTTTCCGAATTTTAGCATTTATCATATTATATGACATGTACAATAAATTAACAGATTCCATATTGGAGTGTAAAGAAAACTATTTTAAAAAGTCTCTGAAATAAAAAATAATATAAAGAAAAAAGATTGTGAAGCAAAGAAAGAAAAAAAACAAAAAACAGTGATTCTTCATGATATTTTTACTCCCCACCCTGGGGACATTTATTTTTGTAGAATTTAAATATTGTTGTAAAAGCAAGTATGATGTTATTTTGTATATCACAGGGTGAAAAAAAAAATAATAATAATACGTTAATCATTGATTTAAAAATTATATTATCATACATTTCCGGCATCCGATGTTTGCATGTGCTTGTATAGAAAGCGTGTATACACATATACACGAGTAAAATATAATACATCCAAGGTAACTTGCATATTTCTGCTGTTGTCTAAAACTGTTAGAATATTAGGTAAAAGATTGAGTAAGATAAATACGATCGTAACACATTGTTTAAAGAAACAAAAATAAAAAATAAAATAACATGATCGATTTAATTTGAATTTAGCAATATTTTTAGAACTAACATGAATTTTTTGTAAAACGCGAAAGAAAAAAAAAGGAAAGAAAACAACGGTAAAATTTGTTAGTTTTACGGATAAATCAGTATAGTTGTATTTAACAATGCCTATGCAGTTAATAATCTTTTGTCATTCATTTAACCGTGCGCTCACACACATGCCCACATACATGTATACCGGTCTTAATGGTATGTTTATTATCAACTATCTCATTCATCCAGTTTTAAAGCTAATTTTCGGCCTTTTTTATAAAACTGCCTCGAAAAGGATGCTAACGGATATTTCATGTCTGCCACTGCAGTGCAGTTCTGCAATAATAAAGGTACATAATTTATCTCACTCTCACTCTCTTATTCTATAAGCGGATCTCTACCTGTCGTTGCGATTCAACGGTTGTTTCTTATTAGCCATTTCGCACATTTCAAGCATACATACACACACATGTTCACACATATTTACTCACCCTTACGCGCATGCATTGTCGATACATGATCTGCAGGTGCTTCTATAATGACGAAGACTATTCATAGACGTTCCTGTAGATTTCGAAATATTTTCGTATTGAAAAATTTTAAATGTAAAAAATGAAAAATCTTAGAACGAAACATTGAATAAAAATTTCCTTCATAATCCGTATTCCAAATAATAAGACTCGTACGTTTTCATCAGCTCCCTCCCTCACGTGTAAAAATTTAGCTTTTTATTTTCTCTCTCTGTCGTATCAGTCTATTTAAATGATATGAATAATAATAATGAAAATTTTTTTTTTTAAAGATAATAAGTGTAAATTGAACGTTTTACGGAAATTTCCATCAAAGTTTGAAATCTATGTATTAGGTTTTGACCGTTTTTCAAATAAAGTCGTAGATTTACCATTCATATCGAGGAAAAAATAAAAAAATAATTTTTTTCATACTTGTATATGTAAGCATATACACGCATGCATATGCTAGAGAGATAAAAAAAAAAAAAAGAAAAAGATTATTTAAATTTAAATAAACAGTTACATAAATTGATTCGATTTCATCCATACAACATATTAATTGAAATAGAAGAAATAATAAATGATGTGTTCGGTACTATAATATCTGCGGTGTATCTAAATAATTTTAAAGTAATTATATGACCATGAAATAAAATAAATGTATGAAATGTATATTATTACATATTAAAATTCCATACATATATACATACATACATTATAATTTATGTGAAACAATGTAAAGATTTTGAAATAATAAAAATAAAAAATGCGAGTAAAAGAAAAAAATATGGTTTTATTTCACATATTATACATACTACGCGACAATTGACTTTGGTACATTGAAAGGTAATTGTTATGTTCATATTCAACTTTCATAGGATCTAGACAACTCCAGCTTTCAAATTCCACGTCTTTTATGAATTTTTAATCCGTATGAATTGAATGTTGACAGTCGTCGCAATCTTTTACTTTGACACAATTTCGAGTACTCCTGTGTAATGTATCACCATCGATATAATATTCTTTATCATGTTCGTGATCGTAGCATGGTAGAAATGATTTATCGTATCATCCTGTTTAATTTGTCCGGTAAAAATATATAAATGTCCCCGATGCAACTTGGAAATAATGTAATTATCATTTCTTTGGTGGCTGTAATGAATAACTGGCTTAAATCATTATATTGAGATTGTTCATAAGCTTCAGCGGGCGGATAACGTGATCGTGCCACATATTCATCACCATAACATTTTTCATCGCACAATGAAAAATATCATTCTCATAATGGTGCTTACAAGTTACCAGATTGCTTATACCAGAGTATTCTTGATATAAATCATCAATACTAGGTACTCGAAAGACTTTCTCCATATTAAACGAGTTCGTAGTCCAAGTCACGCAACAATTCAGACTTTTCGTTAAGTTCCCATAATATAAGTTTTGCATAAGTGGTTAAAATATATACGCGAACCTTCGGTTTTTCAGACAGTATTGTGAATACATCCGTGCCAGAATATTTCTTCCCGACAGGGAAATAATGAGGGGGTTTTCAAGTAATGACTCACGGAAGAGCATTGTAAATGAGCATTTTTGATGCAGACCATGCTCTGCTTGGCTTGTATAGCGTATGTAAACACCTCCCGCCAGACATATCAATCATCGCTAGTTCGGTTACTAGAAAACCATAATCAGAATCCTTATGGAAGCTGAAATCTACAAAATAATCCGCTATATCCATCTGATCTGACAATAATACTGGACCAACGATTTTATGTGTAGAAGATGTTGATTCTGTTGAAGAATAACCACCATCTGATTGCGTAATTGAAGTGACGAAAGACGTATGCGAGTCGCTATCACTCGCAAATAAATTCTGAATAAATTCGGCGTCTTAATTGATTTTGAGTGTGCTTATGTTAACTATATTAGCGTTCATGATTGAATAATATGTATTTCAAACTTTTCACTAAAAAAAATACAGAGAAAAAGAAAGAGAAAAAGGAAAGATAAAGACAAAAATAAATGATAGAGAAAAAAAGAGAAAAAACATAGGAAATTATTTTCTTTAACGTTGACGTAAATTTTTTAATAATGCGTGAACAAGATTCGACAAAATACACATGTTTAACATAAAACTAATACTGACCTCGCTTGAATGATTCCGTTCGATAGTCTATCTCATTAGCTACCTTTGAATCGGTTGTGGCAGTGGAAATGTTACGTCAGAAAAATGTTGTTCCGTCGAAGAAAGCTGAATATATTTGTATACAAACAAAGTAATCGAGAACTTTGAGTGTATGCGCATATGTGAGGGAGTGTGAAAAATATTCTTGTACCGAATAATGGTAAATAGCGTGCGAGCAATGTACAAGTGGTCTTGAGGTATGTGAGTCATGCAGGTAAAGGTTGTTGCGACGACGAGATATATACCTGCAGAGGTTATCGATTCTTGGAAAACAGGTATTGACGTTCGAAACAATAATGTCTTGAAACGATTGATGATGCGGATGAGTTTATTAAATAAAAAAATATGTTTATAGTGAAACGAATAATATTAAAAATAATTGTGAAGTTAATAAATATTTTTTATTGATCGGAGATTTTTTCTTTCTCGAAAGGTTAAAATTATTTTTGACATTGTTAAGTGTATATGATGACATGACTGTGTAGGAAAAAGTAATACCAGTACAAAAAAAATAAAGATCGTTAATAAAATTAGACATATAGAACTGCATGTGGTGTGTATGCGAGACCAATGTGATATGCTATTGTGGCTAACGCTGAAAAAAGTTCATGATCAATAGGGAAATTCGTGAATAAAAGGTATGTGTGTGGGAATGTACGGTATGCTTTCGAGTGAACCATTGATTAATTTTTAGAATCGATAAAATAAATAAAGATTACGAAAGATCAGCAATTTTAGATGTGAGGGGGCGGGGGTAGAAAGAATGAATTTTTAGGATTGAAAAAAAAAAAAAAATGAAAAACATATTCGAATCAATTTTTGAAGAACTCGTAATAGAGTAATATAGAGTCTGTGCGGGGGGGATAGATAGTATGCCTTTCACAACAGTCTGAATGTTTGTTCGGATTAATTTTTAAAACCTCGGAAAACATACAGAAATACTTACGGACTGAAAATAATCGTAATGAGAAAAATAATAAAATATACTTGGACTAATTTTGAAAAAAAGTGGTAACGCGAACGAATGACACGTGCGTGAGAATGATGCGTGTGCTTTCGTTGAGGGGCGAGACATCGATAGATTTATTTTTAGAACCGGGGAAAACATACATAAATACTTATGGATGGAAAAGTAATCGTAAGTGAGAAAAAATAATAAATTATACTTAGACTAATTCTATAATACTTAGGCTTGGAAAAATTATTATGAACGATAGGAACGATAGGGAAACTATCGAGAGCAGAGTGTGCACGGGATCGAATGGTTCGCTTTTGTGGTGGCTAACGCTATGGTAGATATAAGCGTGTGATCTGCCAGTGCTAGTGATGTGCGTCGAAATGTTTTTACAATCGAAACAATCAACAATTGTCAAAAAAAAACAAACAATCAAATGATTTTCATTCGAATGATTTGATTCGAATGATTTTAATTTGAATGATTTTAATTCAAATGATTTTGATTCAAATGATTTTGATTCGAATGATTTTAATTCGAATGATTGTTGTGAATACAAATGAATTATTCGAATGAAATAACATTTCGAATGTAACTGTGGAACAATCGAATGCATTCGAAGTTATCGAACAATCGAATAATTCGAATGAATCATTTCGAAGTTGCCCATCACTAGTCAGTGCGCTTTTGTAACGATCGGAGAATAAGGAAAAATTTTTGGAACCGTAGAAAATGAGAAATATACTTAGACTAATTTTATAATACTTACGGACGGAAAAATAATCGTAAGTGAGAAAAAATAATAAATATACTTGCACTAATTCTATGATACTTAGGCTTTGAAAAATTATTATGAACGATAGGGAAACTATCGAGAGCAGAGTGTGCACGGGATCGAATGGTTCGCTTTCGTGGTGGCTAACACTATGGTAGATATAAGCGTGTGATCTGTCAGTGCTAGTGATGTGCGATTTCGAAATGTTTTTACAATCGAAACAATCAACAATCGTCAAAAAAAAAAAAAAAAAAAAACAAAAAAACAATCGAATGATTTTGATTCAAATGATTTTAATTTGAATGATTTTGATTCGAATGATTTTAATTCGAATGATTTTGATTTGAATGATTTTTGATTCGAATGATTTTAATTCGAATGATTTTGATTCGAATGATTTTAATTCGAATGATTGATGTGAATACGAATGAATTATACGAATGAAATAACATTTCGAATGCAACTGTGGAACAATCGAATGCATTCGAAGTTATCGAACAATCGAATAATTCGAATGAAACATTTCGAAGTTTCCCATCACTAGTCAGTACGTTTTTGTAACGATCGGAGAATAAAGAAAAAATTTTTGAAACCGTAGAAAATGAGAAATATACTTAGACCAATTTTTATAATGCTTAGGCATGGAAAAAATAAAAAAATTAAAAAATACATTTGAATGGTATAAAGCGGGGAATGGGGGGCTCAGGTTAGTTTTATGCTTTAAATATTATACTTTGGTTAATTTAAAAAAAAAATTACGATATCGCTAACGATCGACATGTGTGCGAGAACGATGCATGCGCTTTTACTTGGTTTAAATCAGTTGTGGCAGTGGAAATATTATGTCAGAAAAATGTCATTCCGTCAGGAATAGTTGGTTACATATGCGTATTGAATAAAGTAGTCATGGGCTTTGAGTATGAGTATGTTTTTGTGTTAGTGTGTACATGTAGGGTGTGGATCTGCAATATGACATAGACTAGAATAGAACTTATAAGAATGTTAAGATCCGGTTTCAACGGTTGCATTAGATGAGAGAAGCATTTTCGCTTTTGCGATGTGTGAGATAGAGACTTACCCCCCCGTACATAATGTATCGGACAAAGAAAAGTTTTACGCAACTGACCGAACGAAAATCTTCGCGATTCCTAGAAATACCGGAACGGCGAAAACCTGTATTTTACCGCGATTCCTGCAGACTGACCACTGATAATATTGATAACAACAAATTCAATAATGATAATAACTAATTTTACATATGTGTACGGATGCTCGTAACCGTATATACATCATTGTGTGTGTGTGCGTAATCCTCCAAAACCAGTCGCTACCGAATAACGGTAATTTACATACAAGCAAAGGCATGCATCGGTCAATTGATTGACAGGTACAAGGTCACTTGCGATGGCACGCGTACGAATTTATCGCGATAGTGATGATGACGGTGATTTTTACATATGTGTGCAGACGTATATACACGTACATTTACATGTGTGTGCGGTAATTAAGGGATCGACAATCAAATGGAATGCGGTTCCGCGGTCCGAGAAGCTCTGGAAAACACGCGATCTAGTGTTAATCAACGGTGGCGGCATCCTTTGAGCTAGAACTCTCCTTTTACATCTACTAATAAACAATTCAAAATATATGTGTTTCCAATTTTAAAGTTGTTGTAATATCGTATAAAGAATTTTTACGTAATGCAGGAGGTAGCATTATCGTGCGTTTCCGGAATTTTTTCAAATTCCGAAATTACGGAATCGAGAATAAATTATATTCAAATTCAAATTCTATATTATACAAAAGTAAGTGACCCACAAATGCCCAATCATGCGCGAACTTGGATTATAACAACAAATAAGCGTAACAGAGAGTATTATGTGAACTGAAAATGCGTGGTCCGCCAAATTTCGTTTAAACTGAAACGGGGATAATTGAAAAGCTCACGACGTCACCTTTTAAAGAATATACGGCAATAGAAAAAGAACATGAAAATATGGAGTGAGTGAAAAAGTAGGGAAGATGAGGTCTGTTTTTACTTTTAATTTTAATAAATTTAAATAAATTCGTTACGATACACATCTTAACACGTTGTATTATTTTTTGTCCCCCCATGAAAATAAATTTAGAGTCCTTTAACAACCGTAGCGAAATCACTCAGGTGCGAGCGAGGGGGTCTCGCCAAAGGAGCGAGGGAATCCAAATTTCGCGTAATTAATGGATTTTCCCTATGCGAATTATAACAAAGTTTATCCATAACGCTACAAATTAAAATTGTGTTTATCAAAATTTTTGTAATTTTTGTTTTGTATTTTGAGTTTTACGATGACTAATTTTAAATTTTAAAAACCAGAACAATAAGAATAATGATAATATGCCACGAAATCCGATAATATACTTACAAGTTTGTATATTAGTTTTTCAATGGTTTTATGAAACATTAACTTGTTACTATTATGCGTTAGATTTATCTAATAGCGTTTTATATATTATAATTGATTGATTTGAAAAGTTGTGTCTAATTCGTTAATTATTCGACTTTATAGAAAAAGATTAAAAAAATGTTCGAACGCCGCATCGTTTTATTTATTTGAAATAAAATATTTATAAGAACACATTTACACGCGTTTGTTTTTAATGAAAAATATTAAATGTTTTCGAAAATTTCAGACTTACGATACACCTCCTTACGGGTGAAAACTAATCAAAAAGAAAGAAATCAAAGCACTCTTTCCGTAGAACGAGGGGATTGAGAAATTTCAAAAACTGTTATAAAAATAAAACAGCAAAACTCGCATTCCATCACAACACCGCTGCTGGTAGCAATTTTGTATACGGCACTCATTATTTTACAGCCTAAAAAAAAAACTAGACACACGCAAAAGAACGCTACTTCTAACTTTTCGCTACCACTCCGGTCGAGATAATATCGGAAATACACCGGAACGTTATTATTATCATGACGATCGTTAAGTTAGTAAAAAAATATGCAAAAACTTTTTCCCGAGAAATTAGAAAAATTCGTGACCTCTGATAATTTTGTTAAATTTCGTTAACGTTATTTGTCACAATTTTGTACCGTCCGATATGAAAATAAAATTCACCCGGGGAACCTATTATAAATTAAAAGAAAGAAAATTAAAGATTTTATTCGCATCTTTAGAGCAAAATCTGTGTGAAATTATCCGTCTATCTGACTTGTTTAAATTAAGACTGCTATTCTACAGTTGACACCTCAGCGAGAAGCTAACAGAACAATGTGTTTTATTTTGTCTGTTATTTTTTTCTTTTAAAAAAAACAAATTAAACACGTAATGTAGTACTTCATATGTTTATGCGTTGATTACACGATGTTTCGGGTGCAATTTATTTTAGTTACAGTTTGTACAAAAAGCCGAGAAGATGCGAAAAAAATTTGAAAATTCGATGTGTACTCGTCAAATAACTTACAAGTTAGATTTTTTAATATTATATCATCGTCTTCTTTTACTTTTATATTATACCATTCCCCAAGTATCTTTTTCTCGGGAGTTTTTTAAATTCGTTAAGGTTCCACAAAATTCGCCACCCTTTTTTCTCACATTTATAGCAAAAATAATCGCAACTATAAGAGAATTACAGATTGCAAGCTTTTTCGATAATTTCCACCACAGTAGTATTTCCTATTACATATGTTCCATTTTGGAAAAGTTAACTGGAAAATATTAAATACAGAGTTAATTATCGACTGAAGTTTTAAAAAATAATCGTAATTAAGGCGGAGGAACAAAGTAGATCAATGTTACCCAGTAAGACCTTGAATCAGAAAAATTACTTCACACAAGAAATTTCTATACGTGCCAAATACGTCGAATTTTTTTTTTTTTTTTTTTTTACCTGTATATTTAAAAACACCGGCGTGTATATCGGTTATAACGACTTCGAAGGAGATGAATAATGTAGTCGTTATAACCGGTTCGTCGTATTATCCGACAGGTAAGATAAAGTACTTCACTTTTTCAATGTCCCAAACAAAAATTTACAGTTACCGAACAATCGCGCTGTTATGAAGTAGATAGAGAAATAATTTTTCCCTAATAAAACTAATAATTTCGATTTCAATAATAGATACCGAAACGGATGGGGTGGGTGAAAGAAATAAAGAATTGTTTAGAAAATATGAAAAAATACTTGTTTTTTGGGCTTCAAAATTTAAATTTCACCCATCGTCTATTTCTTTCACTTATTAATCTCAATTGTACGTTATACTATGACTATACCGATATCCTACTTCTTCTTACGAAATCATAGATTGCATGATATGTAATCGGTAGTGAAAGGATATAATAATTTATATTGTATGGTCACGGGATATTCAGTAATAATAACACGCTCGATGGAGATCAGAAATGTGTGAAGTGTAATAAAAACATTCTAAGAACATGTGAGCCGCATCAGCCACTTGATCTAAATCCTTTGGATGAGTATAGAAAATCAACCCACTGGATTTTATATAGAAAAACAGGCAGCATATTTGTCCCAGTGCGTAATCTACAGATTGCTACATAGAAATTTCTGGTATAGATGTTCGAGTATGACAGCCGGGAATACCACACGGGTTTGGCAGGGATATATCTTTGAATCTTTTTATAATATTTGTTAGTATATGGATTGCACCGCAGAGCCTCTCAATATTCTTTATGCATTAACCTGATTATACCTAATAAATCCTCGGATGGGGCTATGCCGTAGAATCCTACAATTACCAGCCGCGTTCCTATCCCAACTGACAGCAACCTCAATCCCATATATACCCGCATGGGCCGGAATCCATGCAAATTGCACTGATAGGCCGGAAGCTTTCGAAGAAAAGACAGATGATTTAATCGAAGCTAATATGTAATTTAGTTTATAATTAAATGTCATTTTTGATAGAGACATCAAACAACTCTTCGAGTCCGATATAATCAAAATATTTTTAGCAGAAGTTAACACGAACGTTAAAGCTTGTGCCACCGCTATACATTCCGCCATATAAATTGAAGCTAAACGAGGTGATAGAAGAAATGTTTTAATGACGTCTAGTTGCGGAATGACAAATGCCGCACCCACTATATCCTCCTTTTTTGAACCATCCGTGTATATATATATATATATATATATAGAAATAATTAGGCCATCTGAAGAATATCATTAAAAATATTATTTATTGAACGGCTATTTGCATAGTTATTAATTATGTCAAACTCTGATAGATGGACTTCAGCTTCTAATTCATTAAATTCAAAGGGATCCAAGAAATATTTTGTCGGTAATAAATTGATTCCAACCCGGTGAAATTTGCTAAGCCGACGGAAACTAATCGCTAATATAGGGAGTCGAGTCGAAAAAAAACTCCACTGATCAGGAATTCCTTGATATTTAAGCACTATTACATGTTAAGGAACAAAATTTTAGTACAAACTTATCCGATAAGAACGATCATTGCAAGTGGTGGAATTTTAGTTTCCACCTCCAAGGCAGCCGAGGAGGAACAGGTTCGTATTATCATCCGATTACACTGGTTTTAAATAATATCCAACTTCTGAAGAAGATTTCCGGATGTAGAGCCAAACAAAAAACAACCATAATCTACCGTGCTCTTTATTAGTGTTTTATATAATAAACTCCAAAGTATCGGGATCAGCTCCCCAGTTCTTATTGCACAAACAATTCATAATAGCGACCTTTTTTAATGCTTTATCATGTATACTATTAATATGTTGATGCCGTAACAGTTTTCTATCTAACCAGAAGCCTAGGTACTTATGACAAGAACGAGTAGGAATAAGGACCGCTCCCATAGCAACTCTACCTTCCTCTGGCGTAGCTCTTCTATAAGAATATGTTACACCGTAGCACATTTCTCAGGGGAAATAATTAGGCAATGTTGTTGTAATGTCTCAATTATTTGAAACAGGTATATCTCAAATTCCTTCCAATCATCCGGATAGTCTCGAATAAAAAAAAGTAATTAAAACATGATAAAAGTATCAATAAAGCGTTCTGCGGTAAACGATTTAGAATCCCGTAGGAAATTCCATCCAGACCTGGCGCCGAGTTATTATTAAAGGACACCGAGTGTTTAAGCTCTAAATATGTAATACTCGGTAATGTTGACATTAGTTCTGAACTATGGGAGGCATAAGGAGGAGCTATATGATTGACTAGGTCCTCGAAAGACTCCTTAGATCTCCTTTCTGACCGTCCTCCTGTAAGTATTATATACTTATAGGTGTACATGATCACTCCCCAGTGGCACTTGACAAACCTCCTAAATTATATCTAGGAAAATATTAGATGAGACTAAAGTTAGGTCCAATGCATTCGAAGAGCGTGCCCAAGATTGGATAGTTGTGTGTTCCCTATTATTAGCTAGGATAAGTCTCGTACTGCTAGTCACTTTAAGCATGCATTGACCCGAATTATTGTTACTCGTTCAGCCCCAGATACCGCGCTGGGCATTAAAATCCCCTTCTAGGATAATACCTGCTTTCTCGGGAAGATTGTTTATATAATTTATTAGGGTATCTACATGTTCATTGCACCATTAGGAGGAATATAATAAGAAATTATGTAGCATTCGAAATTTTTCAAATTTCTATAAAACAATATTTTAAATTTTGACGTTAAAGAATTTTTTTGCCGTTTTTTATTTTTTACTTAAATTGCGATTTCTGCTAAATTCGTATTTTAAATGTAAAATAATATAAGTTTTTCCTTCAACGGATAACATCTTACGTTTATACTTATTGAAACTTTTCACAAAATAAACTTGAACAGGCTAAATAATAAATTGCGATCGAATAACAGAAATGAAAAACATGTTCACCGACCTTCGCACAAAACAAACGCAGAACAAAAAGTTGGAAGTCGCTTAATACGAAACGCGAATTTAAATTATAATAACGCCAAAACAAGAATATATTTCTTCGTTTAATAAGAAGAAAACTTAATATTCTACCGGAATTCACGAAATCTGACTGATGACCTTTTACGGTTTATGGTAATAAAAAATGAAGAAAAAAAACGCGGAAATAGCATATCGTTTTAATCTTTTTATTTAACTGTGCAAAAAGTAGAATTTCCACAAATGTAATAAAGCAAAAATATCAAAACAACTCTAGGGTGATGATTGTGTGCTAGTACGCATACAATACAGTATGCGTAAATTAACATTGGATGTTTCGCGGCCATGTTTAATGATCGTTTTAGAACTCTATCCTATCATTTCCGTCTTAATGATAACTTTTTTTCCTCATAGGAAAAGGTCAAATGACGATTTCTAATAAATTCATCTGTAGAACCTTTCGAAGTGAAAAGTGCAGAGATAGTTTTCTATTCGTAAACTAAAATTTTAGTTGTAATAATCGATATGTGTCCACCAGTAAGCATTGTGTACCTAATCAAAACAAGTGTAATAAAATAATAGTGTCCGAAAAAGTGACAAGAGAAAGAATTTAGAGCGTATCTGAGAGGACATCCCGTTGTTTGTCACGGGTGAGAATAGCTCAACAAAGATAACCGCAGGGTGAAACGAGCATCTTCGGTGGTCGATACCGATAAGCAGGCTTTGGAAAGGGAATAAGAAAATAAAAAAGATTCGATCGAGGTATTTCAACGTTAGCTGGTTTCCAGCAAACTACTGAACCGTCAAATCTCAGTAACTGGTTAAGTTCGCTCGTCAGGTATGTCACTTCGAGTAACGAAAGAAAACGGGAGTCTGAATCTGCAAGGCGTATGATTCGAACAACCGTCCGTCCAGGTATATCTGCGTTAATACCACGACCGCAATAAATCCGATAGGTTATACTATTCATGAATAATATCCACGGTGGTCACTCGAATACAATTTTTAAAATCCCGGTCTTCCTGGTCCAAATCCTTTCGATTTCCCGATTACTAGAATTGTACAAAAAGAAGAATGGATTTTTCTATTACCATTGGTAATATTTGACCACCGCAGCATATTTTATACGAAAAAAACGGAACTTTGCAATTTATTTCGAGTAAAATACATTAAAAGATGCATTCATTTTGCGCTTCAAATGCTATTTTCTTATTAGAAATTTCGTTTTTTCCTATTTTTACTGTTTTTTCGGGTTTTATGACAAAATTCCCCGTTGGGTGTCACCCTGATATTGAACTGCAAATTCAAACGTCGACTCCAGTAGAGTCGCCCGAAAACTATCAACTAAACGGTCACTGTATCGCCGCCGACACTGTCATACGTACAATTGTATTCAATTATTCGTTAACTATTGTAATATTTGTATATTGTATTTATCTTTTTGGCGGTCGGGCGTTAAAGAAATATCGGCGCAGGGAATTATTGAATATATAATAGACTTAAAAACCTAACAGCGGGGGAGCTATTTTAATAAAATCGTATTAATAATAAATTAAATACGGTTAACGTTCATATAAACTATGAACGATTCCGCGAACTCATGCAAATCGCGATGGCATCCCTAGGGGGTTAAAATTAAAACGGTATATTTCATCTACCCGGTGGGGATCTAAACTAAATACAACATTGCAACTGACAAAAATTAACGCATTTATACAGTTCTGCTCACTTCATCGAGGTTTGTCTCTTATAAAACTGATCGATAACTCAATAAAAACAAAATACTGTAAAAATACAGCCAAGTTTGTCAGCTTTAAATTCGTACAAAAATATTATAAAATTAGCCATTTTATCGGCGAAAAAAATTTGTGATGTGAAAAATTAAGTGCCAAGTTTTTTTTTTATAAACTATATATTAATCATCGGCTTATATTTCCATTTTAATTATGTATTTCTTAGATTCCCATTACTTTTTACACATTATAAAAATGAATCGAGAAAAAAATAAAAAACATATTCTGAAAATAGGAAATGACTTCATTTTTTTTTTTTTTTTTTTTTTTTTTAACAATCATACTTAATCAAACGAAAAAGTCGGCTCAGAGAGATCGGATACAATAGAAAGTTTTGCATCGTTATCTTTCGACCATTAACTGACGTCTTTTTTTTTAAAATAAAGAAATAAATATAACAATATATTTTAAATATATAATGCCCAACTCAGATCTGTTACATCTAGCTTTTCATTCAGAATTGATCAGTAAGTTTCCTTACAGTTAGTTATGTTATGCTTCTTGTAATCACTCAATTAGAAAAGAGAGTTCGCTACGGCCACCGAAATAGTGTAATTAATAGATCGCGTTCTTCTTTCGTGCTTTATTTTTAAAAAAAAAAAAAAAAAAAATTCTTTTCCTCATTTTTCGAATATATAAAAACAAGCCAAATGATCGCCGACGGCTAAAATGTATTTATGTATGTATTTTTTTCTGTCGTTTGCTTTTTTTCATTTTCTTCGTCTTCCCTGGTCTTCTTTTGTCTTTTACGCATTTTCTCGTCGTATTTTTTTTTTTTTTTTTGCTTGGCTACGCTCAAAAAAGGCGTGCTCGTAACACTATTCTCATCCTTGAAATAGTACTTAGAAAGCACAAAATTTTCGTTTATTTGTTCATTATTTCTACATTAGGTACAGAAACAATGGAATCATATATTACATATAGAAGTGTATCTGGGGCCTGGTGGAGGGATCTTTTTGTGGGAAACTTAACAGAAATACTCCTCTTAAACAGATCTGGAATTGATCGAAATGGTTTAAAAATAAGCATACACAGTCAAGAGATATAAAAGATGACAGCTGGCTTGAAGGTTTTACTCGCATTATTGCGCCTGCTTACGACGTTCCCTCCTCTTAGAACCAACTGTTGGTCCAAATATCTCTGACACTACGGAGGTATCCTATTTTATTAATCACCCTATTCAATATTTATATACTTTCATTCTTTAACCTTCAGCTCGTAGCTCATCTATCCCATCAAATTCCGATGATTTGGTAGTTTATAGCACATTTAGTAGAGTATTGCAAATTATATAAACCGTAACCAAGCAAAGATTAGAGGGAAATGATGATGTCGATCTGTTGAGCAAGGAAGATGCTCCCGGAGGCGTCCCATATTCTTTCATTCCTTCTCCGGTTTTGTTTCGGCGAATTAGAAGAGATCACCGACAAAACTGGGTAACTATAAAGAAGGAAGTTTCTATAATACAGTCCAACCAACCATCCCGTCTAGACCATGATATGATCATGTGCTGCTAATTATCCCTGAGAGGCTTATTAGGAAATTTATTAATCCATCGTTTTCGTATCGATTCAAAGTCAAACTTCCAATCTCCAATCTGATTTGCAGTGGTCACAATGATTAGTTACTCGGAGGACATCGACCATTTGATATTTTATTGTAAATTATTTGACAGGCGCAGAGATATATTTTTCAGGAACTTAAAATTCCCTTTTCGGTGTTTCCTCTTTGTAATATTTAATATTGTTTTGTTGTGAGGACCAGGCTTTGGTTGCTTTATTACGGTTCATAGTCGATTGTAACACTGTGGTTTAGACGGTAGTGGTTTAGAGTTACTTTTTTTTTTTTTTTTTTTTTTTATTCTTTCGATTGATGTACGTCCTTGGTTTTGTTTTCTATCTCATATGTTTAAAATAAAAAGGCTAGTTTCAGTTTAGAGTTCATCTGTGTTAAAAGTGACTACAAAAAAAAAAAAAAAAAGCTACTTTTTTATTTCCGGAAACGTGCTTACGTAACATATTATAATCTATAAATTTTAAATAAGTATGAAGATGCAAAGATCTTAAAATTTTTAATTAACCTTTCTTATTAGCATTAACATATTGCGTAAAATTAAATGTTAACTATAAATATTAGAGAAGCAATAAAAAAATCGTAATGGTAATGGAGTTGTGAAACAATAAACTAAAGACATACTATTAACCCCCTGAGTTACGTATTAAATATGGAAGTCAAAAATTTCTTTGCTTTTTCTCATTTGGTATACATGTTTCATGAGTGCTACTATGAAAATTATATAGTATAATTTTGTATTCACGTTAAGAAACACGTTGGTATATACAAATATCCTAGTTGCGTAGTCAGTGAACGTATTTTTTAGAAGTTTTTATGTGTATTAAGGTAATTATAAAATAATATATTATACTATAAAGACTTTGATTTAAACGATAAAATTATTTCATTAAATTTCAACTTAAACTGTAATAAACCGAGTAAAAATTCTGTACGGCACTGCTATCGACTTCATGCAGCGTATTAAAATTTAATGAAGCACAGTTCAAAAGCTATGAAATGAATTTATATAGAACACACAATAAATTTACGTAAGTGTACAGTGTGTTCTCAATAACATGTCAATTTTTTTTTATTTTTATTTTTTTTTGCATGGATTGAACCATTGAGCTAGTCTATTTCAATTATCTCGAAATATTTTATTGCTTAACTGATCTTTGTTCTAATATGTATGGCTATAAGCAATCAATAAGTTTACGAAATCCAGACTTACTGAAAATACTAGGACTATCACGTGACATTTTTCTGATACTCGATTATTAACTCAAGATATCGTTATTAATAATAGCAATAATAATAAATGAAGATGTTGGACAATAGAATTACTTGAATCGAACATAATCTGAACGAGTTAATGACAGCCTTCCAGAATACGTTTTCTGTAGCTGGAAAAATGTCATTTCCTAATTGATAAAATATGTGGTTAAAGAATGTATTTATAGGATGCCGATGAGTGTCAAGTTCTAGGATAGGGAGAGCAGAGTAGTTCTCTCATCCTGTAATAGACAGTAAATTGGGTCGATAAGTTTATTTAGTTCAAGAACGGGATCCCTTTTTTTTACTTTTTTTCACGTATAAATTACTTACAATAAAATACCCGTGAGAACGTGTAAAAATGTACATTTGAAAAAACTACTTATCATCATCAAGTTTATTTCTTTAAGATTTTTACGACCTGATATTTGCTATGAAAAAAAAAAAAAAAAAAAAAAAAAAAATGATAGAAATCGTATTTTTAATGTAATGTTGGATGGCTTAGAAAATCTGTATGTGTAAAAAAACCTTGCAATAACATGAACAACTACTTTGCTGTTTACTTCAAGAATCCGGGTGATTGAAAATAGTTACCCCCAGTCCGAAAACATATTCATATTAAAACAAACTGCCTCAATAATTTTTTACACCTAACACAACAAATTCTAATCAGTTATTTTTTAAGCGGGTTCATCAATTTGTCCGTGGTTCTCATAATTAGATTAAATAGAAAAATTTCAATTAATTCTTTCAGAAGTAATAAAAATCAGTAAACAAACCAATTAGGGAAGAAGAATGGAATTAAAATCATTATGAAACTGCGATAACTGCACTTTTCTTGTGGTCATTATGAACTATAAAAAATACGCGTTTTTGTATTTTTAGCCGGGGAATCACTCCAAAATTTCCGATCACTATTTTTCCGTCAACATTTTGCATCAGCATTTTTGCGTTACTACCTCAATTACACAGCTGCTGACAGTTATCGCATTCTCATTTATCTCAACCAATCTTTATCAATTTTTTTTTTTCGACACCGCTTTCCTATCGTCATTTTTGCACTGCCGGATGCAGATAAGCATCTTGTTTTCTTGTTGTTGTTGTTTTGTTTTTTTTTGGCGTTAAATTCGCACACTTTTGACAATATTTCTAACTATTCTTAGAGAGGTTCTTTGGTCTGCAAAATGTTCAATTCATCAAATATGTATAAATCAGCGGCGAACTGAAACCGTCCCAGGAAGGGCAAATATATAGTTTTTTATCACACCCTCGGGGGGATGCCAACCACAATATCTATCGATATTTGTGAATTTGGTTATATTGCAAAAACAGGTAAATGAGCTTATCGAAAAGGGTTAAACTACATCGATCAGTTACATTGGGTGGAAATACGAACTCCGACACGTGACGGTACTCCCTCTAAGTCAGCAGATAATTCAACTATGCCTGACATACCAAATGAGAATCAGCTAGTAAATAAATTTACTCAACTTCCGTCACCTATATTTGTGAGTAATGTTAAAAACTTCAACTTACTTAAAAATAAAGTAATCGCACAAGCAAAAAAAAAACCTACCTTTAAGGGACTTCCCCTAGTGTGGAGATATTAACATATCTGTTCGTGATAGCGATGATTAGCGCAGTGTTACAGTCTTTTTAAAAGATCTGAATAGTAATTCAGCAAGTACGTCAAATGAGTTACTACGAGGAATTGCACATATCACGCGTTTCCCGTGGATTACTGCCATCAATCGATCATGAGGACATAGAAAATGACTTAGGGAAAACTGGTCATGAAATTATTCGGATAACCTCTATAGTAAAAGTATATAGGGATACAAAAGGAAGATGGGCAAATCAAGAATATTCCACCGTTCAAAATCGAAATCTCCCCAAAAGCGAACAATAAAAACGTATACGAAATAACTAACCTTGCACATTGTAAAATCTCTATCGAACCTCCTCGTAAAAACAATAAAATCAAGCTTGTGGATATATTTAAAACACTTTTCTCTCAGTTCTTTGCAAGCAACTCGCACATCTATGTTGCGAGATGTCTTCAATTCGTGTATTATTGTTATCTTTTATTAAAAAATCTGAACTGTAAATGAAAAATAAATAATTGGCACTGTCAACAGATAGGGCATATCAAAAATTGCTGTACTCATAAAACATATGCGCATGCAACCGAATTGAATTTAAAACCACAGGAATAATCGCAAATTCCTCCACAACAAAACGATCCTACCATTAATGACGTTATGGCTATACTTCACAGTATCCAAACTAAATTTTTACGCGTTACTCAATTAGAAACTACAGCTTTGAGCCAACTCACAAAAGGCCAAGGAAAAAAAGTGAAATGACTGACTCCTTGTTTCGAGTATTAACCTGGAATGCCAATGGCTTGAGTCAAAGAGCTCAAGAATTCGAGGCTTTTCATAACACAAATGTTGTTGACGTCGCATTAATCTTAGAAACACATTTTACAACAACTGTTTAAAAGACAGATTATTACACATTCATATAAACTGAAATATACGAAATATACAAAATAGAGAATAGTATTGCAATATGTAAACAACATAAAATAAAATTTACACACGTTTATCCAATAAATATGGTTTCCAAAATAATTGATGTCACGCGGTCCCAGTTCACTGAAAACAAAAAATTAACTTCAACTGTCGGCATTTGTAGAATGACTCGTAAACGCACACAGAGATCACACGAACTTCAAGGTCACGTTATGCGAAGTACGATTGCTTGCTATGACCGGGGCTACCCCTATTCCGATTATTAAATAATAAAAAAAAAAAGCAAAAACAAGAAAGTCAAGGAGCCGGAGCAAGCATAAAAACTATTTCTATTACTACCATTAAATTATTTGGTTATAATCCATTTCCGTTTTTAATCATTTTAAAATAATAATAAATCGTTGTTCGTCGAAGAATATATTAAAATTAACTTAATTATAATACATATTTCGGCATCAAGTGCCGTGTATTCCTAATTGCAATAGTAACAAAATTAACGAAAACAAAGATAAATAAATAATACGGTGTAATGTGTCCATTACATGGAACTAATAAAAGACAGAGAAAATAAAATAATACAATGACCACGATTTAGAGTAAATGATGCGAGAGCGAATGTGCGCGTGCCTGGAACTGTTGTCGGCGGGACTAGCCAATCATCATCCCGCAGGAAACAAAAAGGATCTACCTAATTCGGCCAAGTCCAGCGGTCACGGTCGGGTAGGCGGTCGAAATTTTGGAAAATCCAGGAGAAGATTTTAGCGAGAAAGAGAGTTGTTTTTCTACCGTCACTCAGTTGTGTCTTGTACCTCCGAAGAGTTCGTGCTATAAGAAATTGTTTACCTATCGTTCGTTAAAGTGTTCGGTCGAACCGGTGACAGTGACCAAAAATCGTTAATAACGAAAATTGTAAAATTCGGGAAAAACTAAAACGAATCGCGGAATCCCAACATAGAGGCCCGACCATTCGAATTCATCAGCCAATCAACGAACCGCCGATTCAAGGACCACAGACCACCGCCGGCAACAGTGTTACGTACAATTTTAGTTTCTATTTAATTAATTGTGTATATTATTTCGTTGTCTTATTCATAAATTAATATTGTGTTTTTCAGCGGTCGACCGGTAAAGAAAGATAGCTGTCCCTTTTATATATAATATATTGTTTATTTAAAAAAATTCAGAAAGTAAATTATTCAAATCGTCATATGTATTTTAAAATTTTGATAAAAACAAAAATTAAATCAAATCCACGAGGAGCTTAAAACCTCGTGGTTGGCATCCCTGAGGACCAAGTAAACGTTTAGAACCGTTACAACGGTTAACATTACGATACGAATATAACGCTTAATATAAGATAGAATATTAGAAATTATTAAATGCCATAATAAATTATAATTTACATTTGAATATAATGAATTATTAATGTTAGAAATATTATTTAAAAATTGATTTTTAAATTTTTGAGAATGTAATATATTTTGTTTCAGCGTCATTTAGTATATTATAATTAACAACTTTTATAATACTTAAGTCTATATTAATATTAAATGTTATTTTACGATTTTGACTTTTACCGTTCTATATTAGACACAAACTAAAAGAACATTTAAAATAACAAGCATATACACGTAATTAGATGTAAATACACTAGCAAATCATTCTTATCTGAGCATATAATTGTAAAATAATATTTTATATTAATACGGAAACTTAAGTACATATCAATAAAAGTTAAATAATCATATACCAAATGGCGCTGAAACGGATTACACTCAAAAATTTAAAAATCAACTATTCATAAATAATCCGAATATTAATAATCCATCATTTAAATATAATTCAGAATTTATTACACATTTTATGACTTTTTAATATATACTAATTTATAAGCGCTATCTATATTAATCGTTTATATCCCCATTTTCATAATGTTAATTTATCTCTGTTTTCGTTAATTTCGTTGCTATTGTAATCACGTCGAAATATGCCATATAAATATAGTAGTTGAATTTCTTAAATTCCCTAGAGAACAGTGATTTATTATTAAAATAACCACCATCATTATCATTATTTCTACATGAGCGGTAAAAGTTCTCTTATTCAGCATAATTCACGTCACATTTCTGCCGGAAACGGATTTACTGGCATGCATGTTTTTACACGTACGGTATGTGTACTAAAAATTATTCTAATTCGCACCCAAACAGGTTTGGCAACGATAACGGGTGCCTGTAAGTATATGAAACATATTTTTAATATACAAACTGATATATGTCGAATACAGTCTCGTCTTGCGAATCTGACACATTTTTCCGAAAAATTTCGAATTTGTTACTCCCCTCTTTGCATACTCTTCATTAATGGGCGAAATAGAATCAAAAACGCAAATATACACTCGTCTGAAATAATTATTCCGAGCGGAGCGGTTACATATTCATCGAGCGAATATAATACTGTACAGGTAGAGATGTTGGAATATCAAAAAACCGAAATCCGTTACACTATGATGCTAGAGTCTCTCACTCATTCGCAGTTAACCAGGCTTGATGACTATACATCCGGATTACATAACTTTCTGAATATATTTTTCCGCACGCGATTTTAATCATTTCTTTTTAGAAAAAGCTTAATCTCGGCACACTGTCTCATGGTTGTTCTCGAGCAAGCAAAAATATTACCACTATTTTTGAGATTTATTCTGATTAATATATCGCTTCTTGCAACCCCACGCGGTAAAAATGTTCACTTTTACCTGCATACCAAATGGAATTTTACTACGTACTTATTTTTCCCTTTCTCCCCGGAGTGGTAAGATTTTATACAATATAGCGTGCTCCTCAGAGCTCCAAGCAGAAATATCGCGAGAAGTAGACAGAAAAAATAAATTGCAGATTCGAAATTATCGCTAAAAATACAAGACAAAAAAAAGTGAAAAAGTCGTATCGACATATACACAGTGAGAGCTCGTTAACCGAACACAGTTAAGCCCCGAAACAATCGGACGGAAAAAACATTTAGTCTTTTCGCAGAATAATTGGCAAAATTACATGAAAATCATTCATGATGATAAACTGCCGAAATTTTACTGCCGGCACACATTGAGCGCAAAATTTTACTCAATCACCAGCAGCCCGTTCGAACTAAAAACTATGTACAGCCTACGTTCCCGTTTTCACACGATAATTACACAATTGCAACCAGAAAAAGAACAATGCAAAGGCGACAGCTCATTTTTTGATCTGACAAGCAGAGGAATGTTTTCAACAATAATTACTTCGAGTAAGATTGTTTCAGCGCGCTAATACGCAAAAATAAATACATGCAGTAACGTTATTCCCAAAACAGTCGCAACACACACATTCGTGTATACATTTCACAAACATTTCCAATATCGACATATTAACAACACCGAGAAATCGATTCTATTTCTCCGATCATTGTACTTTAAATTAATTCACGACATCGCATAAACCGGTTATACTAGTTAAATCAGCTGATGAACGTAAGCAAATGCAACTAACATGAATTCAACTGATTAGGTGTATGCACACGATGATTTTCGAATGTCGTAAACTTTTTAAATAGAACGCTACCGAAACAAATGCTAGCGGCGATATGATCGAAGCACAAATTCCAAGAACAAATACAGAGTAATTCGCGGTTTTTTGATGACGTGTAATTTTTCCGCATTCGCGCCCCGATCAGGATTATATACATCATTAAAATTGCTAATTATAAAAAAATTAAATTATATCGTTAATAATTAATGGAACGATTAGATGACGAATTACGAGAATAAGTTTTAGTTGTTTAAGATAGCGCGTGGTCTTTTGAACCAAAGGTATGCGCTCAACGTACATACTCTTCTTCCGCCTTGTGCGTAGTATCCTGCGCATTTTAAATTTTTATACTTTATTTCTGTTAATCGTTATTTTCACCAACTCCGAGTCGGCAACTGCTTTTAATAACTCGAAGACTTTATTTTTAAACGAGAAAAATAAAGGCGAAATTTGTAAAAGAAAAATAGTTATCCTCTTCTTCCGATTTACCACCGAGAAGCAACACGCCAATGGTAAAAAGTTTAAACGCTCGATACTTTCGAAACAGAATCACATTTTCGAAAAAAGGATGCGTGTCTTCCGACTTGTAAACAACGATACGACTATTCTGTTCATAAAATGTTTGCGCATAAATATATGTATATAATAATAATATTAATATTAATAATAATAATAATAATAATAATAAAGATTTAAATAAAAGCTCTCAGTAAAAAAAAAAAAAAACCGGAACATCCCGGCGATGACATCATCACGGGGTGACACTTCTACGTAAGGAACGCATTTTGTGAAGTCCTCCCACAAACCATGAGACATATGCGCGACGTTTATAATAGTGTTAAAAAGAATAACTGAATAATTCGAATATCGCGATACTCATTTCGCAGGCAAAACACGTTTTTCTTCTAATTTTAAATGGAAATTATTTTACCCCTCTCCACTTCGCTTTGCTCGTTTTTTTCAATTCGTTAAACCCAACTGCGAACAGGCGGAAGTTTAGAAATTTAAAAATAATTATGCGCTACTAAATTCGGGAGTTCTATATACAAGACTGAAGCATGAAACGAACGGTGGAAAACGTGCCTGGCTAAAAATTAGAGTTATCTAACAGAAAGAGCAAGACAAAAGGTGAAATAAGAATATAAGAGGACTGAACACATAAAAACGGAGAAATCGGACGGCAATCGAAAATCTCGTATAATACCGATTAGAACGAACAAACTGGAAACTATCTTATAATAATTCGGACAGTATTAATAATATATACTGAAGTAACAGCCGAAGCAGATATTTAAATAATCGGCTGTAAATAGGTAATGAAATGAGATAAACGAAACATACGATTACAATATGGTTATTGAAAGTATTCTCGTGAAACCTTTTCTTTTTTTAATGATAAAGCAATATATAACTCGGATAATTCGTGGATAAGTACAGTCGACTCACGATTATCCGGATTAATTGGGCGACCAGCCAGTCCGGGGATAGCAAAAAATCCTGATACGCCGGAGTTCAAGGTTAAATTAAATGAAAAAAGTGAAAATTAACTTATCCCATGATAAAAAAGTACTACATGAAAATGAACTAACGATGGTACACATTAAGTTAGTTTTTAAAGAAGTGTCTGTGATTAAGGTCTGTGTGTGTCTTTTGCTGCATTCTCTTCCTTGCCGATATGTGTATCTCGCCACTAGCGTAAACAAATGATATCGGTCGGTGACGCTTCTTTCTGTTGAGTGTCAGTCCTTTGTCGTATTGAGGACGTTCGTTAACCGTATTTTCTTCAACTGGATCCTAGTTGAGTACCATGACATCCTCATCTGCCGTTTCTCGTCGCTGCCCATTCATTCTGTAACGTCATTCGTACTACTACTACTACTACTACTACTACTACTACCCGTTTCACACATCCTGGAATATTCTTTATTAGAGAAACAAACAGGACTTCGTTGTCTTTTGAACTGTCCAAATCATATTGTGTTTGTCAATTCCCATTTATCGCTGACTTTATGATCCAATAATATTTTCCACGGCCGCTCTAATGCTACAGAACTAATCACTTCCCATCCCTCAGATAACCGCAAGTGTGATAACATCAAGCATATCAACACTGATTTTAAAGCAACCTGATACAGTCCTCATCATTTTTAAAGCTTGATATTAGTCTGGCGAGAAGGCGGCGTCGATATTTTTTTTAAGGCCTCTAGGATGATCCCTCAATCCATAAGTTGACAATTTAACGTTTGCTCTAAAAAAGCATTGCCTTCATATCACCATCTTGTAACTCCTCAGTTATTGGAGCATTGTCAAGAATAAGCATCGCTTTTCTCGGTATCTGTTTGTCGGACAAATGTTTCGCAACTGCGAGCACCAACTCTTTGTGAAACCAAGTTTTACAAATTTCACGGCATCTTCATTTGCAGCGAATGTAAACAAACATTCAGATACGTACTGCATGTAGATTTTATAAAAGCGCTTTGGCTTTTTCTTTTGTTTTTTTTTTTTTTTTTTTTTTTTGAAAAATCAATCCGGATAATCGCGAGTCGACTGTAATTTTTGCAGAGATGCTGTAAAAATTTCATTTTGAAAACAAGCGCCTTATTTAATAATTTTCTGCATTTCACACAATGACACAAGCACTACATATGTGTATTTATTAATATTAGCTTCAACTGGCCGATTTTTTTTTTTATTTCAACTGTCATTTTTGATCGATCTTATTTATCAAGATGATATCGGTTAATGAATTATCGGCTAGCTGATAATTCATTAAAATGCACAGACGGACGATGAACTCGAACATTCACTTAACAGCCGTGCTCGATTATCCTGTTGAAAACCATATCGGCATTGCCGGCTCTCTATCTTCTAACGAGCTTTTATCTACATTTTAGCGTATACTTTGTAGAGAGGAATAATGCTTTTTGTTTTTTGGTGTTTTTTAGAATTTATCGTACACATGTTTTGGTAGTGATATTCGTGCATAGCGCCTTATCAAATCGATACAGCTAGGACAAGCAAAATGATTCTAATCATTCGGGACAAATGATTCTTCAAATGAACTATGAAGACTAAGACAAAGTTCGGCGTTCATAAAATTTAAATGAAAAAATAACTCTACGTTTGATCTATCAGCAGTTTCACCGCACACACTGTATCCATCATCACCTCGATAAAAACTTGTTTATTTTCTCTTCAAACCGTCACCACCACCCACTGCGACGAAGGGAAAAAGTGACCATTTCCGGTTTTTGAACGATCGTCTGCTACAATAATACGAGGCTTCCTGATCATTATGCACGATCACCGCTTAAAACGTTATATAATACGATTTGCAAGTGTGCACTGGATATACAGCGTTCCGGGAACTCGATCATATATACACATCACTGGAACGATACGTGGGAAGAGCAAACGATAAATTTCTGAATTGTTTTCCGAAATTGCGTAAATAGTTATAAAAACCAAAAAACAAAGTTTGCGAGACAAGCCGATAAAAACGAAAAATCGCTAACGATTATATTTTAACCGAATAGATTTAACAATAACAGCTGCCAACAAAAAAAATTTCTATAAAATTTCTTCTATTTTTTAAAACATTCACGCGCCAAAGCAACGATGACACGTGTGGCTGGAAGTAATAAAAGTACTGGGTGATAAGAGATCGCGGATCAAAACAAGCACTATATCGGTAACATTTAATAGTACTTTTAAAATCGCACCAATTCAGAATCCCAATAAAATAGCCCTACAGTTTCTCGCATCTTCTTTCCCATCAAACCATCCGCGCATTCTTCTATTACTCGCGTCCGTTTTTTATCTCGCTTTTTTAAAAAATAGTACCTGTGCGAATTACAATGCAAAATACAAGAGTAACCTTTCGATTCTACGCGTAAATATTGATTTTTCTGACCGGAGTTATCTGAAAACTGAGGCGCGTCAACCATCTTCACGAAGTGTAAATTTTGACCTCGCATTTTACGTCTGCCATCGACACAAAAGAGGGCGTCAAGTAAGGAAAGACAAAAAAAAAAAAAAAAAAAAAAAATTGAACATATTCTATAAGATGATTAATGATAGCGCCAAAACGACGACGTTTAAACGAACTGACAAAGTCCAATCGAGACCTTAAAATATCTGAGAACGAAGAACTCGCGAGTATATTTTAAAAATACGCTACAAGAATATGAAAAAAAAAAAACCCCGTTCAAAAGTTGTCGCGTAAAATTGGAATTTGTTAACAAAATTTAATTCACGAAGCTCATGCCTGCGCAGCCTCGTTGTCTCCGAAGAAATAACAAATATGTAGAGGGGCGAATATCATCAAAAAGAAATTAGAATTAATCAACGTCCAACTGAAGCCTAATAATATATAGTCGCATGTATCGTTCAGATAATTCGTAAAAATTGGAAATGGTTACAAACTGACACCCGGTACATACATTTATTATTCGTAATCAGAATGGGCGAAAGCAATTAATAATGCAATAATATCAAATCGATATGACGAACATTAACCCCGCTAGCAGGACGTTTATACCATTACATCGCTAAATTTCTTCTAGCGTTAATTACACTGCACTGCCAGTAAAATAAAAAGACGTCACACTAAACATACAGTGATTAATATGTAGTACAATCAAGTTCTCCCGTTGGTGATAAGGGTGACGCGATTGTTACAAAAAAAAATAAGCAGTCGACTAATATAATTAGCAAATAGGGAGTAGTAGTGTAAAATAGCCACAAAAAGAGCCAGAAGCACGGAATATTTTTCGGAAAATTTTGAATAAAGAATAAGCATTATGGAAAAATGGATATGCAAGCACAGATGAACACAGAACGAAGAGTCGTCCTCGAGTAAAAGTATATTTACAGCGCAACCGGCGCGTAAGAATTCAAATTGCATTTTACGCGAAATTTTCGAATCGATTTTTAAAATTTTAAACGTGGCAAAATTGTTAGAAAAGCAGTGAAAATGTAACACTTTCAATAAAGCTATTAATTTTCAACATAATCATTGAATATAATTAAAAGTTGGAATCCACCAAAATATATGCACGCACGCAGTTTTATAAAAGGAACTAATATTGCCAAAGTCGTGTATGGAGGATAAGTGATTCACGGCAAATAATTTACTGACGATAAATTTCGACAAACAGGATAGCAGCGATAAGTGTGTAAAATCGGCCTCTCGGAAAACAAGATTAAACACAGTGGCCACTTACTTAAATATAATTTTTAAATTCCCGGCTTTCCTGGTCCGAGAATCTTCCCGATTTCTTGATTACTAGAATTGTAGAAAAAGAAGAACGTTTTTTCTTACACTATTGGTAATATTTAACTGCCGCAGCACATTTTACATGAACAAAACAGAACTACTTCGTAATTTATTTCGAGTGAAATACATTTAAAAAATGCATCTATTTTTCCGTTTCAAATGATTTTTTTTATTAAAAATATCGTTTTCGGCTATTTTTACTTTTTTCCTAGTTTTACAGCACATTCCCGACTTCTTTCCGGGATAACCGATTGGTTGGCCACCCTGTTAAATAAATTAAACAAAATTAAATATTCAAGCGTATCTCCAGCCATAGTAGTTTGTTTGTATGTGAAACCTGTGGAATATATAAATATATGTATGTGTGTATATATAATAGGGTTAAGTAAAAAGTTCTGAGCATTTTTTCGCTTTATTTCGACGATGAAATTTTAACATGGTTAGGATTACCCGATTTAGATCAAATATGCGCCGTTTTGTTCGATAACTTTTCTCCGTTTTGACGGAAATTTCATAATTCCGCGATTGAAGAAGTCCTCGTCGCTATTGGTAAAAAATTTGACCACCTCATTTTCACAAACCTCTCTTGAGGCCAGTTTTGTAGCATCAAGAAAATTTTTCAAATGCTTGATAATCGCTTGGTGCCAGGTTCCGGACTATACGGCGGGTGCAATAGAACTTCCCATTCAAGCTGTCGAAGTTTCTGACGCGTCGTTAAAGATGTGTGCGGCCTGGCGTTGTCTTGATGGTACACAACACCCTTCCTATTGGCCAATTGTGGTCGATCGCTTGCTTCAATCCGGTTAGTTGTTGACAGCAGAGGCCTGAATTGAATGTTTGGCCCGACGGGAGCAGCTCATAGTGGATGATTCCCTTCCAATCCTACCAAACACACAGCAAAACCTTCTTGACTATTAATCCGAGCTTGGCGATCGTTTGGCCGGCTCACCGCGATTGGACCACGATCTTTTTCGGCTATTGTTCTCGTATGTGGCCCATTTTTCATCGCCAGTCGCCATCCGCTTCAAAAATAGGTCGATTTCGTTACGTTTCAGCAAAGAATCGCAGGCATCAATTCGGCCCAAAAAGTTCTTTTACGTTAATTCGTGTGCACTTATACATCGAGCTTCTTCTTGAGACCAGCCTTATGCAAATGGTTCCAAACGCATTTCTGGTTAATCTTCAGTTCCTGGACAATAGAAGAAGTGTTCACATACCCGTCCGACTCGACAATTTCCATGATTTTATCCACATTTTCGACGATTGGGCTAACAACGCGTGCCTTATTTTCGACGTCCATGTTACCGGAATCGTTGGAACCACTGCTTGCGGTTGCATTCGATACTCTATTGGGTCCATAAACAGCACAAATTTTTATCGCCGCCTTTTCACCTTGGTCGTAGTGGTACTGAAGAATGTATCGAATTTTCTCCTCTTTTACCTCCATTTTGAAATGCTGTAATACATAACTAACTTCACCAAACACAAAACTGACAAAGAACTTTTTTTTGAATCGCAATGTCACCTTGAAATCGCCATATAGTATGACCCGATGCGATGTATACATCGTGAGATATGACTCACTAACGACATCTGGCGAAAAACGCTCAGAACTTTTTACTTAACCCAATATCTATCTATCTATCTATCTATCTATCTATATATATATATATATATATATATATATATATAAATTACAACGTAATTCTTAGGCTACCCCCATTAGAAAAAATGTCCCAATTTTATGTACCGTTTGTTATATTTTATAGGATTTTTGTGATTATGTTATTATACTCATATGGACCGATTTAGAATTACGTTGTAAATTTTGATCATTTTATACAAAGTATAGAAGAGAACGAGATAGAAATATAAGCAAGTGGGGTCAAGGGGCACAGCTCCTTGCGAGGCCAAAATGGCCGAGTTATACATAATGAAAAAATTTTAAAAATCAAACTGAATTTAGGAATCAGTTTTAAATCAATTGGTAACAAAAAATAAACCAAGAATAACGTTTGAATAAAAATGAATTATTTATCTGCATAACAATTACACTTTACGCGTTTCACTTTTGTTATTTTGTTTCATTGGGCGTGTCGTCGGTCAACATTGGGCCACAAACATTAAATCTCCTAGCATTTATTTTATTCAGATGTGAAGAAAAAAAAACCGCTGTCCACAAAATTATTCTTATGAAGCCGAAGACATTTAGTTATTATTATTTACTTCAAATATACGTGTCCATCATTGCTTAACAAAAAAATAAAAATAAAAATAAAAATTCAAATGAAAATTATTCTTTTAACACTCGAAAAAAGTTAAAATGTATTTCCATATGCGTACCATATGTAGAGTTGTACTTTATTTACATTTTCATTAATGTTGCTAACTATAATTTTTTTACAAGACCTAATTTCTATTTACAATTTTTCCCCCTTTATTACTATATATATTTTTATTTTTATATTAGAAGCAATAAGAAAATACATTACGTTTTTGCGTTATAAGGAAAATAAAGAAATAGTAAATTTTTTTGTCAAACTGAAATCAACTATTCTCTTTAAGTATTAACCAATATCTAGATGGTTTCCTCTTGATAAAGTTCAAAAGACCGAGGCTTCATTTATACGTGTATATATAATTCGATCCTTCAGATCTCTCCACGGGAACAACTCTTAGACCCCTAACTTACAGATAGGCATGCCATTCTAAAAAAAAAAAAAAACAAAAACAGAACTAATAAATTCAGTTTACAACTTACATGGGAATTTTCATTACAACTTTCACAACGCAAAAACGTTATAGAATTTCTTATTAGCCCTAGCTTAAGACTGGCATAGTCATATTATAAACCAATAGTTAGCAGTGTTAGAAAACTGAATATTAAATAGTTAAAATAATTTTACTCGGATAGAGAAATAGAAAGAAAAATTTTCTCCTCTCCACTCTACTAACTTTCTCGTAGCGGGAACAATACATCGAGAATCAACCGATAACACGTTAACAGGTTGAAGGAGAGTCTCAGAATACATTGCACACTTAGTTGCATCAATTTTTTGGCCAAATTTCGTAGTTACTTTCTTCGAGTTCACATTAAACATCCATTTAAATAACATGTATATATATATATATATACACACACAAAAAAGCAATATCTTCTTAACCACCCCAGATTCCCCTTAATATTATTTACTAGTTTTAGAATATATTAAACAAAATTATATAAATTGTAACATTTTAATAAATTATTTTTCAATACAGCGAGATAAAAAAGTGAAAATGATAAAATTTTGAGCAGCGTTTGTCAATCGAAACAGGACCTAACAATTCAAAACTGTTTTTATCAACATTCAGCGCGTATAAAATTCAACAAAAGATATCAACTTAAGTAAATGAACTGATAACAGAGGATCATAAAAATGACATGACAACTTACGGAGTTTACAAGTATGGTAGTGCTAACCATTCCAGATAATTATTACGCACTAATAGGTAATTAAAATTCTTATTTCGAGACGGTACAAATATAACACTTCTTAAAACATGAATTCATTATCCATGCTATTCATTTTCACCGCTAGTCACATCTATAAAAACACATCAGTCCACTTCTTCGCTCTCAAAAAACCATCGAAATCATATAAAATCTTTCTAAATAATTCTACGAGGAGACTTTCGATAAAGCGGCTAATTTTAAACTTAAAATTCAGTCGTTTGATTCTAAATCGAAAACATTGAATTTCACTAGTCGCAATTTAAATAACTTTAATCGGACGTGATTTGCAGTTGAAATGTACGATGGTAAATTTCCTGGTCCATTACTATCGACTTAACAGCGGTAGCGCCGATTACATTCACTTTAAACCAGAAACTACTATGATGAAACTATTTTTAACTTATACTCGATTATTAGTCATTTTACAAACGAGCGGGAATCGTGTAAACATTATAACAGACTTAAAATGTAATCAGTATTCTTCCTCAATATCAGCTGAAAAAATTAAAAAATAACCGCCGACATAGCAAGGTAACACAAAAATTAAAAATTTATTGAGATTACGTAAAAGTGGTGATGGACTAATTCTTGTATGTATATTACACATATATAAAAGTTATACGCCATACAAATTTCTCTTCCATGCTTGATACAAACATATATCCAGAAGTATGCATATAGAAATATACATAAATAAGTATTTATATAAGAATTACAGTTCAACACATATGTATATCGATATATACAAATAAAATTACAATTTACATAACGAGCGTCACACAAGCATCACAATATGTTTATTATATATATATATATATATATTCACAAGTACAGTGTACATTCGATATAGTAACAGTTAAAGGTAACTACAACGAAACAAATGTAATATAACACAACAATGTATACATAATATTATAAGTATTATCTTTCTTTTCTCTAAAGCATAACGCGCAAAACAATATACATCACAGCAGAAAATAAATGTCGATAGGCCAAAAAGTAGCGTATAAGTAGAACGTTTAATAATTTTGTAAGTAATACGGAACATAGCTCTTGTACATTTTACGGTAAATGGTCGCATAACATTAACCTTTTTTATCCGCATCGCCTTTATTTCTAAAACGTTATGCATATATTTACAAAAAAAAAAAAAAAAAAAAAAAAAAGAAGAAGAAGAAATAAAACGAATGAAAATAATTAGTCTTTTTAATTTCAAATAAAAAGGAATAGATTAATTTCAATAAATAAAATCAATCGAATTTCTTTAAGATATACCTTAGAGATCATTTAGTACAAGAAAAGAACAGATATATAACAGAAATTACATGGTCACAAAATCTTATTTCAAAAGGACAAAATAAAATATTATCTTCGACATTGATATAATGAACAGTAAGAAAACCTTAATTGGTAAGTAGAAAATTATAATATAAACATATCTCTAAGGTAACGGAATATATGCGAAGAATGACGCGGCAAAAGCTGTAATGCAGGGGCATAAGTGGTACTAGTAGCAACTTCAATAAATTGAAAATTACGGATGTAGAGAATTATAAAAACGAACTCTAAATTCATTTTGAAATAACGATAGATGGTCAGTTAATTGGCTCATCCAATAGTTTTATTTTAAAAAAATTTAAAAAAAATTTAAATAAAATTAAAAAATAAAAAATCGGATAATACACATTAAGAAATGTAACGGACGCCAACTAAATTTAGTACTGCATAGTTAATAAAATGTTTTTTAATAATTCCGAATATAAGCTTTTTTACCTAATTCCGAATATAAGCACACTGTTATATCGAAAAATGTTAATCTTTAGATCAAGGAAGAAAAGGTAGACAACAGACTTGTATTCGTTATCACCGGTTAAACCGAAAAACACATTTCGCCTAGGCGTCGTCGTCATCAATAACTATACAAACAACAAAGTAATTTCATTTGAAAATTATTCGAATAAACAGGGACAATACACGCCGTAATATTTGCGAAATGAAAAAGAAAAAAGTCGTTATATTCTAATTTCTTCGAATATTTAAAAAACTTTTAAATCACATTAGGCAACAAAAGGTTAGATTAAATACGCAACCTCCAAATAATGATAATAATAGTAATAATAATAATAATAATAATAACGATAATAGTAATAATAATAATAATTATATTGTTAAAAAAATAAAATGAAAAAAATGAACAAAAAGGAGCTAATATTCCGGTAACTTTCCTTTTGAATTTTCAATAAAACAAATATTATAGAAATAAAAAATATCGAATTAAACCTATATATGTATAAATATATATATATATATATATACATATATGTACATATATATATATAAACATATGTATGTATGCATACGTACTGGAAAGGAAAAAAACAGTAATAAATAAATCGTTTTTAAATTACTAAGTATACACACAAATGAAAATAGATTATTAAAAATATTAAGTATAAAATGTATATATATATATATATAATACGCACAATAAATGAATAACGCGAGTAATACTAGCACAATAAAAGAACAATAAACAAAATGTGAATCATTTAACTTGGAATTTTATATAATACAAAAATATTCAATGGCAAATACATTTCATATTCACACATAGTGTACAGTATATATGCACCGCATAAGTCTTTTTCTTCGGGAAATATTATCACCTTGAAAAAAAAGTATTATTACAACGACGATGATCAAAAAAACACTATACACATTTAGATAGGCGAACAAAAAAAATCTCAGCAATATAAAACATTTCTCCAAAATTAAAATGCTTCTTTTTGTTTCCGATCACTGCCACAAGCTACGTCCTCAATGTATCCTAATTTAAGTATTTTCCTATAATGCAGTCAAAAATGGATAAGTTTAATTTAACGTATATAATAATATTGTGCGTAGAATGTTTTTTCTTTCAAAAAAGTATACAAATATATATAATATAATATAATATAATATATATATATATATATATATATATATGTTACACTCTTATTTTATAATATCTATCGAACAATCAAAAATGAAAGAAAAAGTGAGAATAATCGCACAATTTTATTATATAATAAAGCAGGAGTTCCTGGTTAAACTGCATCTTTGAATCTGGAGATTAAAATCTCACACTACTTTGTTCAGATTTAGATAATTTACCAACAGTAAGTAGTCCATTAAAAGTTTTATAAGTAACACTGCCAACTATTACAAAATGGCGGTTCGGTGTGTAATCACGAGTCAATATGGGCAGTGATATCAACGATTATTTGACTAAGTATTGCGCATCAGAAACGTAAAGAAATCAATAGACGGCCTCTTGATTTTAAGTATATCAAATGAGATAGTGAAACGATTAAGGCAACACCGCTATGTATTACAAAAAGTGACGATTTGAAGTTATTGCATGTAGCGGTGTTGAGAGCAATTGACTATGCGCTGCACACCAAAAACGTAAATACTACAAGCCAACTGATTTTAAGTATCCGGAATGAGAGTATTATTATAAAATTGCCGACAAATCATAAAACAAATTAATTTCCGAAAAGCTTTAGGTTCCTGCCAAATTGTGCGCCGAAACGAGGTAGAAATTACTACAGCAATAATGGTGGTAGCAATGCAATACGAGAATACGATTGGAAAAAGAAAAATAAAAAAAAAAAAAACTTACAAAAATAGATCCTTAAAAAATAATAGTAAGGACGCACGGCTGTTTACGTTATTGAACGAGATAATAATGGAAAATAATAACAATGTCTGCACTCTTTTTTTTCCCAAAAACAACGCTTACGTTAAGTAGTACGTGAGTAGAAAACAAAGAAGCAAAACGTGCGGTATTATTAGGACGATAAAAAAGAATGGCAACCGAACGACGTATCTGTAATAGAACTTAAGAGGACAACAGTGTGTACAGAGCGCGCTTAAATGAGGTTTGTCTTCTGTTAGGAATTGTTGCAGCGATAAGAGCCAGACCAAAAGAATCTGTTCGACCACCTGATCGGGCAATTGTATTCGAGCGGAACCGGTCCTTTCACGTTACCCTCAAAGTACTGGAAAAAGACGTACCACCATTCGCGAGCCAGGTAGTTGGTCGACGATCGTTCCTTTAAGAAGGCGTTATTGGCCAACGTGTGGTAGAGCCAAAATAGCCGAGTCGTGATGAAGTAGGCGACTATCACGTCGACGGTATAGTGCCCGTGCGACACCAAGACCATCAAGACCCCGATGAGCGCCATCAACCAGGCGGACCAGTGCAACAGGTAGTAGCGCCTGGGCGAATATTCGCAAATAGTCAGATAGCCCATAACCAGTATGGTCGTGTGACCGCTGTAAATGTAGTCGCCGCAATAGGTGTGCTTGCCGTTTATCGTTAAACCGAGCCCGCTGCACAGCTGCAGCGCCCGCACCAATATAACGCCGACCGTCGGGTGCGGATCTTTATCGGAACAGCTGTAGGACTCGCTGGAAACGGGCAGTACGGTGACGAACATGGTAATTGAACGCATAAAGTACAACAGCGACAGTATGAGAAACATGCGGCGGAACACGATGTACCGGTGCCTGTGCAGCACCACGATGAACAGCGTAATGTTCGTGGTGATCATGATGAATATCTCGCTGACCGAAAGGGCCCAGTCGCGAGGCGCCACTAAATCTAGAAACGTATCCGGTAACGGTTTGTAGACCTTCCGGTCCGGGACGCGGTCGTGCACTATCGCGAGCGATATCGTCGTGAAAAAGAAGCTGCACAGCAGAATGACGAGCGCGATGAAAGTTTTGAACTTTTCCGGCGGGAAGTCGTCGGACAGATCGGGCGACGACGGTACATCGATCGCGACCGGGCCACCGTTCAAACTGTAGATGTCCAATTTCGCGACGAAACTCCCGCTATCGTCGTTTTTATCGTTGTTCGGACTGACGTTGTCGCTGACGCCGCGTTTATAGTTCGGGCTCGAGAACAATATCGAAGTGTTTGGAACGCCGCCGATATTGGCGGCCGCGTTACCGCCACCGCCGCCGATACTGCCGTTCCGATTCGGCCAATCGTTAATCGTCTTCACGTCGACCAGCAGCGGTTGCGCCTGCTGCGGGTCCTGTACCTCTTCCGCCGAACAGATCATCGAGCTGCTACTATTATTATTATTATTATTATTATTATTATTATTATGGTTATTATGATTATTATGATTATTATTAGCCGGTCTGGACGGCGAACTACCGTTACTGTCGGACGATAACAGTAACGGATGATTAGGAGCGGTATTGTTCGGGTTACCACCGAGGATTTTTACGTTACCGCTAATACTACCTCCGCTAGTATTGGCGCTAGTCTTAATAATGCTATTGCTACTGTTACTTTTATTGCTATTATTACAATTGTCGAACGTGGGATCGACCGGGCTCGCGGCAGCGCTGACGGTACCGGAACGGGACGGATGTTCGGTTGATCTGGCGCTGGAATTTGTACCGGTCGTATTATCGGCGGTAGCGGTTTGATGTAAAGCGGACACCGGTATGAAGTGCGATACCATATCATTTATCGCTTCCGGTCCGGTTTTCGGTCGTCTAACCCTACCGCAACTACTGTTACCGTCGTCGCTGTTACCATTAGCGATTTTTTCCGGCAGTGAATCTTTGAAGGCGCTTTGCGACGCAACCAAACCGTAACGGGAGCCGGCTGACGATCGTAAATCGTTACACGTTGCGCTGTTGACCGGTTCAGTTGACATCATATTAAGGCGAACATGAAAAAGAACTGTTATCGGAGCTCCAGCGACAAAATCCGGATTTTGTCGCTACCAGCACCGACGCGAGAACAATAAAAATGCGTTAACGATAAACGGCCGTCGAACGAGCATATAGTCCTCCGGTCCGGTGCGATTATTATAACTGACGATAACATTGAATTTTTTACAGAAACGGTGACTACTGCTACTGGCCAGTCCTCATCCGTTCTGCTTCACACGGTTATCATCAAATTATAGAGCAACCTTTCGCGTAATCTGCAACAATCAAAACAAACGTTCGTTTTCTGTATTACTATGCGCGCAATAAAACAGACGAGCCGTCGTGACGATGCTATAACTTAATTTTACAACAGTACACCCTATAATAACGATATATGAAATGTATCAACGTCAGCCCTCGACCACCATACGTTCAGAAACGCGACATTTTCCGAGCACGTACACTTTCATATTTATAACGTGTAGGCACACTTATCGATTAAGCGGGAAATTCTACCCCGGAATTATAGTTTGTAGAAAAGTATTCCGCGCTTCCTCTGCGTCACAGGCAAACACTAACAATGAAAGCGATTTTTCAAACTGTAATAATTCCGTCTGTGTTTGGTACTGCAAAAATTATACCAAGTACTAATTTTTAGCGGTCTTGTGCGTAATCAATTTAGAGAAGTATCTATCGCAGAAATTTTTGAACTCTTTATTTTTTTAATATATATATATATATATCAGGGGCGGATCCAGAAGAAAATTTTGGAAGGGGAAATTATATAATTACGCAAAATCTTCTACGGTAGGCAGTAGATTCGGGAAATAGCCCTTATTATTTCATAAAGAAAATCAAATAGCGACCTTTATATAAATTCATAAAAATGTTTTAAAAATATATAATTATTACAATTTTTAATTTAACTTTTGTCTTATATTTAGGGATGAAAAATAAAACGAGAAATTATAAAATTCTACCTGAAGAATGGTATTTTAAAAATAGCAAGACAGTATTTTTTTTATCAGACACATTACTTCCTTTTTATTTTTGTTAGTAATCCGATCCGAATTCTCTTTGTTCGTGAGCAAGTTTAAATATATATTCTCATTGAACTCTCTTTTTAATTTAAATTACAAAATAAAAATTAAAAATATATAAAAAGGGCAAAAGATCGACGACAGTTTTGTATTTAAAATAGAATAAAAAACGGAACATTATTACTAGAAAATAGTATCAAATATTAGTCGCAATTAAATCCGTAGGTGTACAAATCTTTTATATCATAAATTAAGTTTCCCCGTTATAACAAATATTTTCTTAGAGGCTTTGGTTTTTTTTGGGGGGAAATGTTCTCCATCAACAACCCCGTGGATCCGCCGCTGCATAGATGTATACAGACTAAGATACTAAATTTTATTTGTGTTACTTTTAACGTAAAGGTCGTTAATCTGATGATGATATTATGCATTTGATGGAATTTCATGTTAATTTTTAAAAATCGCTCATTAATTTCCGTATTTTAAGCATACTGCAAAAGTAAATAAATAAAAATTCAAATTAAGCACCATGTTACCTTCGTTATTTAGTTAACAAAAATAATGGAAAATTATAAACACGATAACATTTAAATTGAGAATACATTTAATATGAACTATGCTGGAAACGTTTTGTCACGAGTGAGACCCCATGTTTAGCTATGAAAAACAGAAAAAAGAAAAATATGTTGAATTTAGTGTATGACTGACAAGCTTTTCTCTTTTCTAGCTAAAGATGGCGCATATTCCTAACAAAAAGTTTTTTGGCAAAATTTACGGTAAATATTCATTTGTGTAAACGTTTAATAATTTATAGTTTGCATTACTTTTGCAATTTAAACTCTACCGCAAGTTTCATAGACCGCAAAATGTGCGGAAAAAATTTAATATTTATTATTGTTTTTCGCAAAAATCGGCAATGCAGTTGAAGAAATTAAATTTTTCATCGGTTTTTTATGCAAGAATGTCGAATTTTTGTTCAATACACACGCCTCTTGAACCGATAAAAGCTTTTATTTATCACATATACAGTCGTTATGATCGAGAATATTGTTGTTCCAGGCTACTACCACCACCACACCTGCTTCGTAATAGTGCCATTCAAGATTGCAAAATAAAAACCGTGAAATGTATATTTCAATAATCGACACCTAATTCGAAAAATCAATATATATATATATATATATGTATGTACACTTCGATGGAGCGTTGTAAATCTTGCTCGAATCAAGGATAGAGGATTCGAATGGTTAAATAGGAAAAAAAAAAAAATTGGTAGACAATTCTGAAACAGCTGAAACAGAGAATCGATGTAAGCGAGTACTATTTCCAAACCGTATATACAGTGTGTGCAGTAGGCATTCACCCGGTCAGAAGAAAATACGGGTAAAGACCTAGACCGCAATTTTTCCATCATCAATTATAAGTACAATGTAAATTAGGAATTAATAGCTATCGACAATGTACGAAAGCAGTCACTTAAATGATATGAAAAAATTTAGATGATACAGAGGAAATAAATAGGGTTTTTGTACTGTCCATTTATCTTCAGATGATATAAAAAAAAAAAAAAAAGAAGAATAAAATTCGATTTAAATAACATTCAGAGTGTAATTTCTATGCGATGATGATGTTTGTACGCAAAAAATTAACGATAAAAACGATATACAGATTTTTAACGGGGCTAAAAGCCAAATAGCCGTCGGAAAAAGAAAAGCGCGCGGATGTTGACATTTCTGTGGACAGTTTCAATGGGGTCCACTGAATCGTCGCTTTAGTAAGACCCGCTCTCAAGTTATACATTTGAAGAATTCAAATTTTAACCGGAAAGGAAACATTACGAGCGAATCGAAAACGTTTGAAAAAAAACAATTTCGACAAAAAGACAATTATTACTAAGGTAACAGATAAGAGATTTTAATTAATATGAAAATAACCGGTGATAAGGACAAAAAAGCAAATTCAATAATTCCGAAGGCGAAAGAAATGATAGAACAGAGTTGACGATGAGATTCGGAAAACAGTACGAAAGACAATATATCGAGGAGTAAGAAAAACTGTGAAATTCACTTAAATTGTAGGCGTAAGAAATTTCCATCGGGAAAAGCTATGAAAGAGTAAAGGTGGCATCTGTCTCGTCAAATTCGCCGGAAATATAAAAACACCGAAATAAACGGTTACTTCACTTTATACACCACTAATACGGTCATATCTGATCATGACGAATCGCTATTTTGAATAGTGACGTAATTTAAAAGGAATATTAAAACATTGTTTCCTGAGGCGATAACTACTCATTCGCGTCGAGTCTACTCCTCGCTGTATAACAACATATTCCATAGTTTTCCGATTTCTGTTTTACCGCTGAGGCATCTCTATCATTTAACGCGAATGATTTATTAAAAACAACAATCGACACAAAAAATGAAGTACATTACTACCTCTCGCAATAGCATATAACTCGTTCTCTCAGCTTACTGTCAAACACACACAGCTTCGACAAAAAATAAATATTAATTTTTTCATATTATGCGTCGAGAAAAAATTCGCATAGATCGAAACGTGATACAATTATTACAGAATTAGAACAAAATTTTCAACAACGAAATTCATTCATCACCGACATTGCATTAAACAAATAAAATATTAAACTTTATAATACAACATACATTAAAACACTGAACTTTATTATAACACAGTATTTATAATTTTTAAATCACCGACTAGTTTCAAATATTAATGGATTATTTATGATGTATACTAAAACGTTTTTTTTTTCTTTTCTTTTTTTATTCGCTTTAGCATACGCCGTGAATATTAATATCCGAAACTAGTCGGTGATTTAAAAATTTTAAATTTATATACTGTGTTATAATAAAAATTTAATGTTTTATTTCTTTAATTCGAGGTTACCACAATAAGTATGAGATTATTATCCTTATTACTGATATTGCAATTAACACATTCGTAAAAGTGTATTCGGTGCTAAACAACCCTGCGTACTTATAATCGGTAAAAATATACTAAACGTCCTATTGCAAAACGGGGAGATTGCCTCGAAATACTTTTCTCTACTTATTACTGGAAAATTCTTGAATGTGACTAATTGCGTGATCCCAATTCAACAGTGTAACGAGCGATTCACATAACGATAAATACGAATAATAAATAGAAGAGAAAATAATAACTCCGTATAAAGTTCATATTAATTATTAGCATGCGCCGCAACCCCCATTTGCATTATGCAAAATATCGTAATCATGCACAAAAACCACCTTTAATAATAATTATGAAATTAATCAATCCATTTTCACCGAACATTAACACGATGATAATATATATACACAAAATAAGAACAACAACATTTTTGTTCGGTGAATTCGCGTTGTCTTCCACAGACAGCTTTTGAAATATCATCGCAAAACAATAATGTTACGATATTACATTAAATTTTTTTTAGCAGCATTTGTAAAATTTGTACCCCCCGTTCTATAAGACCCAGAATTAAAGCTTTTTCAATTTTGTAAACTAATTTAACCATTTATTTATCGAAAACGTTTTTATTTACGGAACTTTTTTTTTGTTTTTTTTTTGTATGCGTGTATGCTTGCTTTGCGCAAGAAGAAAAATACAAAAATTGAGATATCCTCACTGTCAGGCTTTCCTCCGGACCTTTTCTCATATTTCACGCCCCTCAAAAAATAAGAAAACATTTGTACGCTCCGTGATAAAGATGTGTTAGTGTTTTACAATAAGAAGTTGAAAGCCAAATTAATAAAAATTTTCTTTTAAACAAATGAATGGCCGCCGCCCCTACTCTCTTGTTCCGACTAAACCTATTCTCGTTCGATCGACATTCCTACAGAATCTAAGCTCGTACAAACAGCGGGCTAGCGGCGGTAACGTTAAATTTACAAACCTATACTGAGAATAAGAAACTTTATGAAACATTTTTAATTCAGAAATATTAGGCAAATTCTTATCACCGCATGTAATTAATGCATAATAAAACGAAAAACACTACAATTAACAGAAATTATTATTTATAAATGCTAAAATATTATAACGCTTCGTAGTCACATACTCATAACATAATGATTTTAATATTAAAAAGTTAAGAATATAAAACAATTATAATTTAATTTTGAATAACGGATTATTTGTTTACGAAGATATTAGGGAAATATTAAAATTCACCGATACTGAAATATAGCCCGCAAGATTATTAAAATTATTTGGATAATGATACTCATTCTAAAATTGTTTTTATATTGAACTATTTTCGTACATATTCATTATATTTGGATATGAATATTTTACAGCAACTCAAAAAATATAAGAAACAAAGTTCACTATAGTTTCCTAACTTCTCATGTAACTGTCCATCTTGCGTTATTATTTTTCATCTAATTCTGACGTTCAAAAAATCTCTCTAAGCGGCATTCTGGTAGCCAAATATGTTAATGTAATTTATAATATTATTGTTGGTGCAATTGCTTGCCGCATTATTGAATCCTTACATTTAATCCTTCGGGTAATTAAATTTAACAATAAGTGCCTTCTGTATCATCTTAATAAAACAGTTTGTTTATTAGAGTGCTTGCTGCTGCAAATATTTATTGTAACGACCACCATTTTTTAATCTGAATACAGTTTTTTTTTTTTAAATTTTTTTGCTCTTTTTTCTCCATTATTCGTATTAATTCTCGAAGTAAAATTAGTGAAAATGATTGTATATTACTTCATAAGTTATAATTTTCTACGTTTGAGACATGTTGAATACAATGAGATGAGAATTGTAAAAAACAGGCGAATAACTTGCCCTGTTTTCGGCGTGAGTTTCTAAGGTCAACTTTTGCCAATTTTCGGGTCAGTAACTCGCACTGTGTAAACGGGGCTTAAGGGTCACATTTCCAGTGCGCTAGAATTTAACTGTTAACACTGCGGATCACCCGGAGAATTGTTTTACATATGTATTAAAAATCAATAAAAAAATCAACGACCACATCAAGAAAAATAGTACAGTTCTTATATTCTACAAATCACTCGGATATACACGCATTACAGAATATAACGTTGCCGCGTGAATATGCACTGTACCTGTGGTCGGCTGTTGGTCGATCATTTCTGCTTACAACTATTGTTCGATGATAAATTTGAGACCTTTCCCGCCGCGCATCAAGTTGATGGAACACTATTTAGCGGGAAATAATTGTCACGAGCATGCTTTAACGTAAATAAACAAGATAGATAAAGTCGTCATCGGAGCGGTAAAAACCCGTGCTTTATCAGTATCGTAATGAAGCCGAGTCGCATAACACGTAAAATATACATACATGGCAGCAGAAATAGCAATTCCCACTTCACGTATCTACTAGCTAACACGGTGTGTTGTTATTAATTACGTTAACAAAAAATGCATTTAATTTTCGCTTCGAATGATTTTTTGTTATTAAATGTAACGTTTTGGCCATTTTTACTTTCCTTTCCCGGTTTCACGACGAAATTCCCGACATTTCCGGTTCGGTGGCCATCCTGATGTGTATAACACCTCTTTTGTCCTTTAACGGTTGCAAAAAGATTAATTTTTTTTTTTTAAATTCTTTGCACTTGATAAAAATTAGTTGCATACGTTGCAATCGTGAAAAAGCAATATTTTCGAAACGCGCCAGCTATTAATTCCGGAACAAAACCGTATCAACCAATAACAAGTGAACACAAAGTAGACAGAAGCTTAAAATTTTTTTTAATAAATTGGAAAACGAGTAAAAAAATTTTAGTATAAATTGGGAAAACATTATTATACCATCATCAAAATGAGATTGTAATCGTATACCCGATATTCTCGGACAGCGAACAGATTGCATAAAAACTGTGATTAAAATTAATAATGAGCCCCCCTGGAAAAAAAATAAAAAGAAAGAACACAGTAAAGAAAAGAAAAGAAAATTAAGAGAACTTAATATAATAATTGTCTCTCAGCTATATGTGTATAATAAGGTGATGTCACAGTTTTAAGAATTAATTCGGAAAAGGAAGAACTAGACAATGGGGAAATCATTCGAACATATGATCCAATGTATATATATGTATGTATATAAATATATATAAAAAATTACAACGTAATTCTTAGGCCACCCCCCATTAGAAGGTATGTCCCAATTTTATGTAACGTTTGTTATATTTTATAGGATTTTCGTGATTATTATTTTAAAAATGTCAGAATTGTATGTAACGAAATATGTAATGAAAAAGTGTTTTAATTTTATATAATGAAAGTTAAATGTTAGGATAGGATTTTTGTGATCATGTTGTTTTTTGTTTTTTTTTTTTTTGCGTTGATGCCAGTAAGAATTACGTTGTAAATTTTGATCACTTAATACAAAGTATAGAAGAGAAAGAGACAGAAATGAAAGCAAGAGGGGTCACACAGCCCCTTCTTGCGAGGCCAAAATGGCCGACTTATATATATATACATTTTTAAATATACATGTGTGTGTGTCTTGGGCGCATGTATAGGTGTAAACAAGTATATATATATATATATATGTATGTATATGTATACGCAACAATATTTAAATTAATATCAAGTGATAAAGGACAATAACATCTGTAGAATTATATCGAGACTTTTAAAAATCGGTATTATAATTGGATTCCCATTATAATTTCTCAGTGTAAGTATCTGTTTTTAGTGTATTCAATATTATGTTGATCGAAAATACCAGCTAAACGGGTCGAAGAAAGAAAACCATTGAACTAATCGAAAAAATTTTAAATTTACTGTAAAACTTACTTTCCTTGATGTATTGGCCAACTTTATTCCACCGCGCAAGCGAAAATATTTCAACAAGTTCGGCTCTTTCGACAGCTTCTATAAAATTCATCAAACGTGTAGAGCATTCCATCTCGACAAAAGTCGGTTAATTTAATTACCGAAGATTCTTACGATGCCTCACGTGAGAATTGCGCGGCGCAGTGACGACGGAGAATCGATAAAATTAGCCTCGAAAAGGGAACTAGACATACTACTTATTGCCGAAAACTCGGATGCTATTTTTAAGAATGTTTCGTCGTCAAATAACTGTTTTGCTCTCAACGATCATTATCTAACACGGGAGTGGAGTTATTACATTCTCGACAAACGTGAAATACGATCATTATCGCGACATATTTGTAAAGCTATTGAAACAACAAGAGCGTGTTTGTAAACTTTCGATGGAGCAATCGTGAAATCGTATTTAAATAACGTTACATGGGCGTCAATTACACGTAGCAAACATGTAATGTGACATCGTCTTACAAAGTGCTCTTTAAATAGGGAAAAAACTGGTTGAATTGAAAAACAAATCGACAATTACATACGTATAAACAAAAATCCTTTATTTTCAACGGGATCTCGCTCAAAACATTACGAAAAATAAAAAAAAACAAAAGGTACGTTCCTGAAACTAAACTACCGCGTAATAATAATACAATAACCAAAGCTAACTGCAAACAATGGTCCATCAACGATAGCGCACGTGTTATTTACCTTTAATATCTTACATCTCATATCCGGTGTGTCATTCTAACACATCTCCTCCTTCTCATCAGGAAGTTCATCAATTTGGCTTCTCGCAAACATAACAACGTCTTTCGTTACAACTGCAATAACTAATAGAGTTAGCAGTGAATCACACATTGTTGTGCATTTCTCTCGTACTTATCAGATTACAAGGAGGAGAAGCACGACACCATCGTAGAATTTTTATTAGTGTTCTTCGCGATACGACTTTATTATTTTATCACAATATACACACATCTTTGCTTTGTTTACATTTTTGTAGTAACCAAGTTCAACATTTATGCTTGAATGTATTTCTGAAACCAGCTTGTAAATGTGTTATTATAATTTATATTAAATAGATTTTACAAATGCCGATTGTACATTTCGGGGATTTTTATAGTTGCAGGGCGTCTAAAAACGAAGGCAACGAAGATATGATGTTCAAGCAATTAATAAATTGCAGTTATACAATAGACAATTTCGTACGTTATACTATTTCTTCCAATAAAGGCGGTGGTGTTAAAATTATCTGTTGATGAAATATTTTCTATATATTAAACGCATAAATATGCTTTCACGTCTGTTTCCCTTACGTACAGAGTAAATTAAAAATTCAAAATAATGCGGAATAATTTAATTCCACTACTCTTCAAAAACACAGACGTGAGGCTGGTTTATTATACGTTTAGTATACGAAATATTTCACGGACAGATAGTTTTATCGTCGTCATTAGAAAGAATAGGAACAATAATAAAGATGGCATCATTTAATTCTCAGAAAAAAGTAATTTATTTTTCTTACAAAAACCAAGACTAAACATTTTTCACGTTTATCAGTTGAATCAATATCAACAGAATATATATATAATCAATACGCAAACAAGCACAGTGAAATAGATACTCTAGGTTATCAGAAATTTAACGAATTTCGGACGACTTGTATTCGCCAGTGTATTCTATACTCTGTTTATTCTCGTTTCCCTAATTTTATACCTAATTTTATACCTAATTTTATACCTAATTTTATACCTAATTTTATACCTAATTGTATACCTAATTTTATACCTAATTTACTGTTTGGATTTACTTTTCTTGAATGTGCACGTTGTGTTTTACAATTCGTACGGGTTATTATTACTTAGTTGTATATTGGAGTGCTATTAAAACAGGTAGTTTAGGTGTCTTGTTAAGATACGTTACTTAGTATTCGGATAAACCGCTTATGGGTTTTCATGTAATTTAATATAATATTCCATCATTTCATTTTATGTATTTGACGTTTAAAGAAAGAAAAAAATTATAAAAAGATTAAGTATGTTTAACATCTTGATCTCTTTTTATAGTGCCATTATTAATTCCTGAGCGTCGGCGACTACCTATTCGTACATTTTTAGCTGTACAGACACAGGCATAGTGTACTAGGCAATTGTTTTATATGCAACGCAGGTGTACACACGCAAGACTTTATTCGGAACTGAATAGTAATCGTTTGATTTATCGATATACAAGTGCAGTCCCGCCGTGTGTGTCTGCTGTAAACTGACCTAGCGCTCATATGGATGTTGTACGTGGTGGTTTGCCATTGCCTTCCACGTGATTATTAGCGATTATTTATTTAATTCTGGGATCGAACCCCTGACCTCCGTAACGGAAGTCAAGCGCTCTAGCAACTAATTGCGACATGTTTAACATAACATAATAAGTATAAACTGTATTGAAAGGCTTTGTACAGCATTTTCGATAAAATGAAAATTAGTTATAAGCTCTCATGTAAAATATTCAAAATGTAATCCTTATTATATTGTACAATATTTCTCTGGTTTCTTTCCATAATCCTAATTTTCAAATTTCAATCGCAATATTAAATCACATCCCTTTTCCCTTCACCGCAGCAATAGATTTAATTACATCAACCATATAAAAACATTAAGAAAAGAAAAAAACACCTGAATCATTACACAATGTGATTCGTATCATACATCAAAAAATCTTGTTCACAAGAAACCAAAAACATTTCCTCTGTGCCAGCTTCATACGCGCTTAGATCTAAATAGAGTTTGCAACAATTTATTTAAAACAATGAAAAATCAATTGTCAGCGAACCTGTCGTGGCTCCACAAATCCGTGGTCGTGAACACGGAACACTTTGATCTAAATATGTATGTAGCGACTGACCTGCGACAGGATTACGATTGTGACAGAGTCGCATATGCATGAACATAGCCTAAAACTTGGAAAATATCCAATCTGGTTTTAAATTAACCACAATTTTAAAACTAACGCAAAACGAATACACGAATGGAACCAAGAAAATACGTTATATGACACCATCGCAAAAACCGTATTATTGCAAATTACAATCATCATTTGTGTTCGGAAATTTACTTAAAAAGGCTTTTAAAATTTTTTTCTTCTTCCGCCGGCTAAATTGTTCGAATAAAAAAGGGAAAATTAAAATGTGGTCTAATACTACTATTACTGTTACTAACATATTATAATACTTTTAAGATCTTATGATTAAATTCGAAGCAGTCTGCACTTACAACGACGTGGCACAACGCGGGTGAGCAAAGAGAATATCTCAGTCGTCGAGGGAATTACACATCTGAAGAGTGAACATCAACGTTAGCTAGGTTGCCGCGAATGTAACTGTTTTAAAAATAACGACTCAAGATACTTAACAAGAAAATTCAATATCGAAATCGTTACTGCTTTTTGCTTCATGCACCTAAGATGTTGAATCCACCTCTTCCATAAGAACTATAGGAGTTCTAAAAAAAGACCGAGTAAAGAAATCTGTAATTGGAGATGTTCTTCGTGAAGATTTGAAATTACCGACATAGATACGTGCGGAGAAATATTTTATAAGGACGGGGTAGAAGGTAATTTTAGAAATATTTGTTTTTCGCACAGATAAATCGTTTAACCGGCAGACTTAGAGGACCATCCCAAGCGGTTTGTAGGTTTCTTAATTGATAGATTTTTCACCGGCACCCCGTACCGAGACCATCCCGCGTCAAGGTGTAGAGCAGCCAGATTTTTCCGACGATTTAAGTCGAAGCTTTTAAACTTTCTACGTTTCATCTCGTCTCACAGGGGGCACATCTACGAGAGGAGAAAGTGATATCGCATTTAATAACTCTGGTAGAATGAGTGTCATTTTCACGATAGCCATCGCAGAACGGACATTACGAAACGTATATAATAACCAACAACAAGGTGTATTTAACTTCTACGCAGAGAAGTATGTTAAACGGCGGTGTTTTTATTTTCCCCGCGACTCGGCCACTTCCTCATTAGGCATATCTTCTTACCGTGTTTTCTGCCGTAGCAGTAACCGCTGCAAGCACAACGTAACTAAACGTACTATTAAGAACTTATTATGAACACGACAACTTCCCCATCTTTATTTTCCTTTTGTGTGTTTACCTATAATACCTGCTTGTTCCAACCTTAAACCAATCACGCTCAGAAATAGAGCAACGTCGCTCACAAAGTCCCCTAATAATCATGTACGCGCGTAAATGTTTAACTCGAAGTCTTTTCGCAACGTCCACAATTCACGTTGCACAAATAAACTTTAAAACTTTTTATTTTTTTATCATTATTTTATTATTATTATTATTTTTTTGGCAAAATTTTTTTCCCCGTACAAATTAAAAAATAGTAATCGTACACCTTAATAAAAAATTTAACGCTATACCGCTTACAGAAGTTAAACGTGTATGAGCTGCCTACAGCAGCAAGAAACTGATGATCGGATTTTATAAAAGAAAAACAAATTTCGAAAAAACAAAGTAAACACAGTTCAGAACAGAGCGTTGACGCAATCTAAAGGACCACTTGTAGTCCTTAATGACTTGAAGTTCGAAATATTGTTGCGCTGAAAACCTCGGCACCCTGATCTATTATTGTCCAAAAATTAACGACCTAAAAGTGTGAAAAGTTCACGTCGAAAAGATATGTCTGCTCATTTTACAAAAACAAAATTCGCCGACTAAACAGTTGCTACCCATTTCAAGAATATATGTTCCGACGGAAATCCAGACAACCACACCGCGACGAACAGGATAAAAAAATACCTCATTTACATGCAATCCATTCTCTTTAACCGGTTCGCTCGGTACTAGATAGTATTCTTTTTCGTCTAAAATTTCCCACCGTTTATACTTCAAAAGAAACAAAATAAATAAATAAAAGTCTACAAATATTATACTACTAGATCAGCACTGTCGTCGACAGTCTTCGATTGGAGTATCTTTCAGACCAGATAGACCTTTTCGAATGATATCTTGTTTCCAGTGTAGTACCGTTCCCAGTTGATGCAACGAAGTATAACTGTGGTTGTTTATTTCTCCCGTACTCGCATAATCCGCACTCATTAGTACAGAATAATGATGTTACTTTTTTGCCAGCTCCTCGCTGCATCAAACTTCGTAGACAATTCTATTCGACTCTCCTGTGGGGTTCCGCCTCAAAATGATCGAATTAGCAAACATTATGAATGTGTTGTAATTCAATTGCAAAACTCGCTTCAACACCAGTACAACACATTTCCGATCAATCGGGCTAAAATTTTTATTCAGTTGATATAAATGTCCAACAGACTAAATACTTTCGTATTAAGTGCCATTCCACATGACAATTATTCTCTGAGTGTCTTCTACGACCAAAAATTTCCTCAAAATAAATAAAGCAATAAAGATATTATTTGGCGATCTGGTGGTTCGCTCAAACTTTTACAATTTAGTTTTAACAATAAATCTTTTCGTATCATCGTAAACATAGAGAACGGTATACTTCCCAGAACTTTCCGCTACAACTTCTATTAATGACGCCCTCGATACACTGCGAGGCCTGTACCTTCGTTTAGGCGCGATTACAAGTACGTATTTCATTTTACACCTTAAAAAGATTTTTGCGTATGAAACTGATGACATTTTATCGTAACATTTCTAATATTTATCGTACTTACAAACATTGATAAAACTTCTGTAAGCAACTTCTGGATTTGTTTATTAACTGTTATAAATGTTGAAATATCAGTTATTTGGTTTCCTGTCTTATAAGTACCGCATAATCACTAACCGTACAATTAGACCCATATATATATATATATGCTCATTGACTCTATGTTACTTGCTTTGGTGTATTTTGCAAATTGTCGGATTATCCTATTCATTACTTTACTTATTTACAGTTCTATTATTGGAGTTCTGTTTACACGAGCCGAGGTCTAGTACCCCGTAACGTTCTTTGATTCGAGCCAAACCGACCTTAAAAATCATAGTGGCCACTTTTCAAAAAAAAAAAAAAAAAAAACCCTGGCTTTTCTTGGGTTTACAGATATTCCCGGTCTTTTCTCCGTCTTCCAGAACAATAGCCATACAGATAAATCCGCATATAATTTCCAAATATTTCGAATTTATTTTTTAATTTTTACAGTTTAAACTCAATAATGAAAGATCTTAAATCATTGAAAATTTTTAAAATAAATTAAATTCCTTACCGCCTTTAATCTCCGTTTTTTTTTTTTTTTTTTTTTTTTTTTTTTTTTGATTATTAGTAAAATCTAATGAATTGTTTTATTATTTATGTAGAGTAAATGTATATATATCATAGAATTTGCAATCAATTTTTTAGATAGTTTGACATTACATTATAATATGTCACGGGGTATTTCTGAACCTCTTTTAAATTAAATTTCTCCAACTTTTCCAAAAAGTGTCCATCACTCGGAATAGTTTTAACCCTGTAGTACATAAAATTAGTAACAACCAGGAAACTACACTCTCCAATCGACATTCGGTCACGCACCAAAACCGAATAAAAATAAAAACAGATATTACAACAAGATTACGCTGCGAAAAAGTAAAAAGAATTTATAACACGCTTCTGCGATAATGACTAGAAGAAATATTTCGTAAAGGCACAACGATTAAGAGAAGCGGCGATAAAGATTAAAAGTTTTATCTGAAAAAAGATAATTTTATCGTGTATCCAAAAAGATTACCTTAAAATAAAAAAAAAAAAAAAAAACAAAAAAACAAAAACAAAACGGAGAATGACTAGAAGATTGGGCGCTACATTAGAACGGTGATGAGGCCGTGACATCGTTCGATTAAAAGTATTACTCCGGTCGACCGATAGTAATTGGCAATTATCTCCATCAAGGCAAGAAAAAGCGACTAATAAAAGCAGTACATTTATGCAACTCAATTAACCTTATTACAATGCAGGCGGTATCTTTGAGAAAAATGTCGCTCACATAGTTCCAAAGTAGTTACACAAAAAAGACTCATTCGTTTACTGCTCAACATGCTTTAACGATGTCCGGCAAATTATTACCACGAGTGCTTTTATATTTACAGGGACCAACGGGATCATTTGGCACACGGATTATTATAGACACAATTTAATGGTAGAATACATGACTATTATTGTAACAAGTTCAAAATCTGACAAACCCAATCCTTTGCAAAACCTTTCCAGCAAAAAAATATAAAACCTTATGTAAAAGATCAAACATTTTTATTAATTGATTCCTGGAGCGGTCAAGCTGATTTATGATGAATCATTTTGTAAAAACGATATATATATATATATATATATATATACGTGCACCGTTAAAATTATTCCTCCAAAATGTATTGCAATTTGTCAGCCCCGTGACGTTTATTTTCACGGGCAAATTAAAAATTTGATTAACAAAATTTAAGATTGTTCATTCTTATTGGAGAACCAACGCAAAATGGCACTGCGAAAAGATACTATAAAAATCCATTCTCTTTTACACCATCGATTATCACAAACCTATCTTTAATGATACTGTCTATATTAATATTTCAATAACTTTACAATAGGGGCTGCTTATATATTACTAACATTTTCACTAAATATATTTTCAAGTTTTTATGATACTTATGTATTTAAAAATTTTACTGTCAATCTCACTAAATCGGTGAGAATATTAAAAAATGGTTGTTCCTAAATTGTGGCATTTGGTTCTCCTATAAACACTTTCATATAAATGTAAAATATTTTCAAACGTAAAATCAAAGAAAAGAAAAAAAAATTGCTCCTGTAGCAATAATTTTATTTTACACGTTGCAGAGTAAATGTCGCAGCAACTGTTGTTTTATCTGTTTTTACGATTTACATCATCCCAAATTATCTAAGTGAAGATTAAATTTATAAAATTTTAATTAAATAATATTCATTAATACTCTTATTTAATAATGTATATATAAGTAATATTTATTTATATACATGTTTTTTTTTTTTATTTATATTTATATACAAATTCACATACTCTCGCGTGCGCGCGCGTTTACACAGAAAAACAAGTTTTAAGATCAGTTTTAACATTAATCACGTTAATTTACAAATAACACAAAATAGGAATAAATATTAGTAATCTTATTTTTATTGTTAACGAATTCATTGCATATAAAATATATTTATAGTTTATAGGAATGTAAATAATTAATAAAATATTTAAAAAATTTATTATTATACGAGTATTCATATATAAGAAAAATTAAAATAATTAGGTAATAAGAATTAATAATAAAAAAATGTGAGATTAAAAATTTTATACGTTCATGGTGAATATATCTGAACCCGTATCTGATATCCGTGTTGAATAGATTTCAATAAATTGCTATAACTTTTGTCGCTGCACCACGAAATAAATTCAAAGTAAGTTGTATTTTTATAGCATATAAATATAATAAATAACGTTCAAATTTTTATTAAATTTAAAATTGACTATTTTTGCATTATTTTATTGTTTTTTAATAATTTTTATGTTTAATAGACTTCATTTTGAACGGTCTTCTCCAAACCATTTACAGGAGGTAAATAAACGTGACCTGGAATTTATTACACATTTTTATCTAAACAGCTTTGTACATTATCCGTTAAATGCGGCTTCTAAAAAAACTTACAATTTCTTGCGTAAATCAAAAAAGTGCATTCTAATCATGGGGTTCTTTGATCTGCAAAATTTCATCAAAATCGATGACCTCAACGTCTCATGAACTCTACTTGTAAGTATGCCCCTTCCCCAACGTCATTACACGTTCAAAATCAATGCGGACATGTAGAAATGGTTTTTGGCCATTGCAGACGAGAATTATAGCTTACCAAAAAACAAAAGATCACGATAAGCGGTTTATTACACATACTTCAAATGACTATGAAGCGGCTGGCTTTACGACACTACCATCGCAATTTATAATTGTTTCACGTACACCAAGCACATGAAGATTTTTTAATTCATACTATTTCTGAATAATAGTCTAGTTCTTTAATTGGGAGAAATTAAAGAAACACCGGCATTTACCTCGTTGAATAAATATCCGTCTAGCTTCAAATGAGAATCGATTTTGTTGTACATAGTCATCTTTTAGTACTGACAATAACACGTTTAAATTTCCAAAGCGATTGCCCTTTTTTTTAAATTGGTAAAATAAGTAAATCTTCGTTACTTCTTCTAGTCACGATGAAAGTTCTTTAATCGCTTACACAAAAATGGAAACGGTCTTAAGCGGGGGGCGCGCGGGGGAAGGGTGTCAATGGATGCAAATTCATTACAAAATTACTCGCGTGAATTTATACGATTAAAGTGGTTACACTACTTCCGAAATTTTCACCAGAAATGATAGTATTTTCCTTCTCATTCTGTGTGTTTGCCGTTAAAAATGTATTATCCAGCAACTGAAATGCTTTTTATATGCAACCGCTGTTCGATTTTTTTATCATAAAACGTAAACAAACGCGTACGGATTACACATAAATCATCCAGAAATAAAAATGGTAACATACGAACATTTGTTGAAAGTAAAATGATAATTAATTTTTTGAAATATACCCGAATGATACGTTTTGATCATATTTTAAAATGAACGAAGAAGAAACTTAAAAGACATTGGAATATTCCAGAACATTTGTCCGTAAAAGAGATTAATCAAAACATTACGACGAATTCGTACGGACATCTGTTCGCATGGTGCAGAGTATCGAACACGTACGAATTCATCAGACTCGGAACAACTTGTTTACTCAAATAACCGTGGTTACATTAGTTGCAATTTTTGTGTACAGATTCGTGCAAATACATACAACACTACTTTCATACGACCAAAATTGTTCATTAGTACGGTGTTTATGTTGTGCGGGTTGTTTATAATGGGGATATTGAACAATTAATCAGTTTAGTACAAGAACCAGAATTTTCACCAAAACAAAAAAGTAAATAATATCATAATCGTGAATGGAATGAACCGGTAAGAGAGAATTTAATTCAACGGGGAAAACATTTAATTGCATTAGTTCACAAATTTTCGACATCATTTATAAGCACACTAATGCTGTAACTGCTTTTAATATATTAATGACTTCACAAATTTGTTACGAATTTCATGAGCTGTTATTTACACTTACAATATTATATTAACTCTTAACTATTAAGTCACGTAATTACTACTGCTGGGACCCGTCTTTGACCCAGATATCCTTTTATTATATCGAAAACAACGCCGTGAACTGGCGCAAATGTAACATGACATTGATAAATATACTACTTATAGATCGACTCTCCTCATCATCGATTCGAGCTGTTCCTACAAATTATGTAGATGTTTACAATTTTTCACCCAGCGTTAATAGGTATTAATTTACAAATCTGTTAAGATGTTATAAAAATAGCTCAAAAAACCTGCTTCAAATTTAATAAGCTTTCATTTCGATACACGATACTTTACGAGTTTACAAATTTGTTCACTAGTAAAATAATGTAAAAATTTGTTTGGAACTTCGTGGCCGATTACGTACACTTCGAACTATTAAAATTGATGATTTCCTTTCGCCTCAAAATTATCCGGAATGCCTGCCAAAATAATCACTATATTATGCAGCAGACAAGCGCTTTTCAAAACTAGATCAACCGTATATATGGTTGAATTTCACTTTTTGCCTTTAACATTTCCCATTCAGATATCACAAGCGATTTTGCTCGGGCAAATGTTGTAATTGAAAACAGCTTTCTTTTCGCGGTAAATAAGTTTTACCCTGCAAGTGAACGCACTAAATAAGTCTTTAAAGGATACGCTGTGTCTCTAACAAAAACATGCTGCATGATAATATTGGAAAATTTGATAATATTCTTGCGTCATTATGCAGATGGTAGTAAATAAGGTAAAATAAGTCCCATATATCGCTGATAAAGTATCAAGTTATTTTGTACTTATTTTTAGTGCATAAATAAAAGGCTATTTTAAAAAAAAAAAAAAAAATATTTTTTAGTCTGGACTTTTTACTATGTATTTCAATAAAATTCAATAAATGTAGAATTGTATTTTATTTACCTTTATTTTATTCAATATCTTGATTCGTAGGACATTTACAGAAATTTGTGTTACATTTTATTATTAAATAATAGATCGCATTCTTTTAATTATATTGTCTTTTGTTTTTCATACGATACACATACGGAATCCTCAGCAAATGAAACACAATGTTTGACTAATAGCGATCTTTCCATTGATATATCACGTGACCGAAAAAGTATATATTTTTTTGAAACTTTCGAGCTTTCGGCGCTCCGAGGGTCCGATTATAAAGTTGGAAACCCAAATGTTCCAAAGTAAAGAAATACACAAGAATGCGCATTTTTTTAACCTTGTTCAAAATTTGTAGCCAAAAATCTGAACCACAAGCGGGGTCTACACGTAATTTTTCCCTGCTTTTTTAAACTTTTAGTTAACTTCCAGTGTTTTGTTAAGAAAATGAAATACGAGTTTGCTCCCGACAAACAACGCTCTTCCAACAGAGTATATATCATATGCCCAGAAAAAAAAATATTTTTTTCCAAATGTTCGAGCTTTCGAAGCCCCGAGGGGCTAATTTTAAAGTTGCAAACCTAGATGTTCCAAATCAAAGAAATATACGTGCATATGTTCATATTTTCAACCTTGTTCAAAATTTTTAGCTATAATACTGGCGTCGCAAAGAAAGTGCTACATATTAGATCTCGCGCTTTTTTGAACTTTTCGTAATGAAGAAATAAAATATGGTTTTGTTCTCGACAAATGTCGAACTTTCCAACGATATATCACATGCCCGAAAAAAAAAATATTTCTTCCAAAATTTCGAGTTTTCGGCGCCCCGAGTCTAATTATAAAGCTGGAAACCCAGATGTTGCATAATATTGTATTGCAATCTATAACAAGCGTTTCCGCAAAAGGGAAACTTTTTTAATTCATCGGGAAATAGGTGAAAATTTGTTTGTAAAATTCCCCCCGGACAGACAGAATGAGAAAGCTAGTTAAATAAAAGCCTATAAAAAAAGCTGTAGAAAATAAAAAACACAAAATGTGTTCAAAAATTGCTGGAAGTTGAAAAAAGAAACTTAACCGGTCAAAAAAAAAAAAATCGCATACATCTAAATGGTGATGACTATCACACTGTTTTGAGTCAGTCTCGTTCCAAATCTCCGTGATTTACTTCATAAACTGTTTTTGGGAACACGAATTCAAGAACTTTTAGCCCACGAATATAAAGTTTTACTATTCCCCGCAATATATGCATCTATTATTCTAACGACACCTTTGGCGTCATGCATCATCAATATAAGTCACAAAGATAAACAGTTTTCCGTCCGATATATTTAATATCACAGAAAAACCTTTGTTTTTATTTAACTTTTAACAATCCGATTTATTTACCGAATAAAAATCCGGTGTTTATTAATGAAAATTTTCCGCATTGTAAATTTATTGAAATTTTAAAATTACATTTATTAACGGAAATTAAATTTTTTAACCAAATCTGAAAAATTCAATAATTCGAATAAAATTTGTGTAAACGACAGTTATAATCTACTAATATTTTGCTCATCTCGAACATTACAATTAATCTCTCTTACAGAGAAATACATTTTCGAAAGTTTGAACGTTTCTTAAATCTATTCCCCGCTCTGTTTGAAAGTATATTCAAAGGTCAACCCGGTGCATAATTCCCGGGTATATTGAAAAAACTTACAATTTCCTACAACAAGTTCTTATACGACATCTTGCATACTCCTTACTTTCATTTTTCGATGTGAAATGTTCGCGGAACACGCTCGTTTACATTTTCCGTCAAAAAAAAATCGAAAGCAGATAAGTCCAAAAAGACATTATAGTTCGTTTGCTGGATGATACATAGTTTCATTATAAAAGAGAACACACTGAACTAATGTTGAACACAAAGAGAACACACTGAACGAATGTTGAACACAAAGAGTACGAAAGAAATTTACCACCGTTTTTAGTGAAAATTTCGTAAGCAGTATCTCTAATCTAAAGAATCCTTACAAATAATTTCATACCGTTTCGTACGACTAATTTTTCGCGCGAATTCACATTAACAATCGCCTAACAGCAATACACTTAACTTATCGAAAAAAGTATTGCTGAAGAATTTTATTTTTTAACGTAATACTGATAATAGGAAAACGATGGGTATGAAAAACTGGCAAGCAGTTATACGCAATAAGTCCGATAATATAGAGTAAAAAGAATAGTCCGAAAAAGTACACAGTTAGTTACGACCAAATTAAATAAAATCCGAAGACTCTTCTATGCAAAAACACTCATTAAAGGTAAACCTGAAATTCAGATTTCGATCTTCTCGATATTCGTGTAATCAAAAAGGTTATCTTAAAAAGCTGCGTAAAGACGCATCGGCAACTACGAAGTGTAGCGTTCGAGATTTTTTCGGACTCTAAACAACATGGAATAATTAAAATCGTTCCTACAAAGAATAGGATCTTTGAGTCACCGTAAAATTAAATATTTCAAGCACATACTGGCAAAGAATAAACTGCAAAAAACAGAACAAACAAACCGTATCTCAAGAGCGATTACTAGAAACAGATAAGATGTGTCCTACTAACAAACAGGGTAAATGGCAGCACACAAAGTCCATAAAGATGCTGCCGACAACCATGAAGATAAGAGGAGGCGCGCCTAACTTTAAAAAAAAATAAATAAATTATGTTTTCAGCAGGTAGGAGAACAAAAACAATGTTTTAATAAATGCTGAGCTATACTGTAACATATATATATATATATATATATTGGCTATTCTGGTATATGGCTCAATATACTCTATCCACAAGAGATCTGAAAAATTACGATCGGTTAGCAGTCAACATTATTTACCCTCAAGCATAATATTCCATGCGTTAAGGAAATAATTCCATCGAGGTTGCAAACAATTACTCTCGCATGTCTGCCTTGTCTACATATATATACATATATATAATTATCGGTCGAAACCTAGACAAACGGGGCATCCATATACATTACATTCGTGTTATTAGACTAGAATAATATAATTTGTGGAGGTCACGAACTTGCACTAACTGCAATGTTGTCAACCCACTGACTAAAAATAAACGTCTGCATAAGAATATCAACGGTGCGCCTTTTGCATCGCCATAATACTTTGTTTTCGTAACACTTAGGGTGGTACTTTGTGGAAAGTATTCGACCGCGCAAATCGCCAGAAGTACTTTGAACTCTCTGACTGTGCCGTGTGCCTTCTCCACAAAAAAAAAAAAAAAAAAAAAAAAAAACAAAAAAAACAAAACAATTTGTTACTTTTCCTTTAAAAAACAAACATCCCATCTGATTTATTCTGAATGAATAAAAACAATCGATGGGGATTTATTTCTGGCAGTTACTACGAGTGTGTATCTCTTTCATTTTCAATTTGTTCGCTACCAAACATTCGCATACAGTTAACACGTTACAACCTTTGGCCTCTAATCGGCAATAGAATGGGGATTTTTATACGCTAAAAATCGTCGTAGGGTGGAAAATCGGACAAGACTAAGAACAACCACCATCCCCCTGTACTACACGAACATAGCAGAATGAGTTAACGGGTGCCGAATGACACGAAAAAGTGGCGGACGATCACGCAACTTCAATTCTTCGCGGTCACCGGATTTCATCGAACTGATAGAGCTCGACATGCCGATAGTGAACGATTATATCACCACAAATAACAACGAACCATCACAATAAAATTCACCGATAACAAACGCGTTGCGAGTAAGTAAAAGTTCGCGTTTCCTTCGACAATTATTTATAGGGAGAACGCTATACGGAACGAGGACATTCAAATTAAGGTCACGTGGCAAACTATAGAACTACTTGCACAAGACGAATAGCGAAATAACACTATAGAAGACTAAAAAAAATAAAAATAAAAATAATAATAATAATAATAATAAATGAGTAAAAAAAGGCAAAATTCAATCGGACGGAAGGATGACAGTTATTGCCGTTAATAATAACATCGCGAATTTCAGTGTCCAACGCTTCCTAGTTCGTTTTTTTTTTTTTAAATTCATGTCCTTTTTGGTTTCCTCTTGATAAATAATTTCACGTTCTAATTTTACGCTACATAACACGACGCGGCTGAGATACATGAAAATCCATGGCCAAAAGGTTACACGTTCAATAGGCGCTCTTATTGACATATGGACAACCCTATATTCTCCCCTTGTCTCGTTAACGATTATTCAAGGAAAAAGGAACACCTACAAATATCTACGTCTATGTCAGAGAACTTCATTAATGTTATATATAGCGCAAGAACGCGTGATTTGCTCCCACATCACTCCTATTGAGCCTCGTTATTTCATTATTAATATAGGCGTTTGCGCGATTTAAAGACTTCAAAAAACACGGGAAAAAAACAAATACGCAAACATCGCGTTTTAAGTATATACCGTTTCGTTCGCCTTCCGCAACGATCGGAGAGAGGAAAGGAAAAACTCGGTACTTTAATAATATTCAATTTTTTCTTTCTTTCTTTTCTTTTTTTGATTCACTAAAGGCAAAAAAAATAAATATATTCGATTAAGGACGGTAAAAATAAAATAAACACAATTTGTTTTGTCGATCAAACACACATTTAAAAAACTATCTAGCATGATATCGGGGGAAAATCGAATTAGACACGGAGATATGCTAATGAAAACGGACCAAAGTTGAAAATATTTTACAGAAACTACCCCTGAAAAAGAGTTTAAGATGAAACATTACAGAAAGTGGAAGTTTTAAGGACACCTACGGAAGGAAGTGTACAGCGAGAAACCGTGAACAGTCGAAGAGGAAAGAGAGAAACAAAGTTGTGCCAACTTAAGACTGTGTAAGATGATATAAGTTAGAGGAGAAAAGGTTCGCACTTTTATCTCATTTAAAGAGGAATAGCTGCTCGATTTTAATAATTATGACTTGCCGTTTTCAGTTCATTTAGGAGAAGCCTGAGCAATTTGGACGAAAGTTTACAATACAGCCAATAAAAAGTCGCGTCTGCTAATGTAACAATTCGTAATCAGCAACGGGACTTCCGCTTCATTGTACTGAAACAATACCAACTGCGACTCCGCAATCTAGCACAAATTACATGCAGTAAATGTTTCATACGGGCGTACCGGTTTTGCGAAACAAATTCTTCATTTTGATATGATCCATGATTATTATAAATGACGAAAATGATTTTACAAAGAAGTAAATTTTTCTCTGGTAACAACGCATCTTATCACTATACCGAATTTAAGATAAAATAACTAACGAGCAATTTTATGAAATGATTATCCAGCATCATATTGCAAAACGAAAGCAGTTCGGGTTTCCCTAAACACACGATATACCACACATAAACATAATATTTTCACATACTGATAATAATAGTTCATTTATCCAACTTGGAGCAAAATGATTATTGCTTCGTAAATACGCATGTCAAGAGACTCCACGCATTATATTAAATTAATCTACCTCTGGCCCGAGTAATCGTCTCCTGTAGACTTTTACATGTTGAGTTTGCCGGGAGGTTCATTGTTATCTAAATTTCGCGAGAGACTGAAATATTCTTGCGCATATGATTGGTTATTTATGTCCCAAAATTTGTTGCAACGGAAATGCTTGCAAAACATTAATAGAATAACGAAAGAGGTGATAAAAACGACTTATGTGCACATATTTATTCTTAAGAAATAAATGAGACCGAATTGTAAAACGGTGAAAATCACTGCCGAAACGAAATGTCGATTGTTGTGTTCCTAGAACACATCTTGCTCGGTTTTGCCTATGTGAACATTTCACTTTAGTTGTCTCGCAAAACCGGACCGCCGCCGGTTTCATATAAATGTACCATTGGTTAAAACAGATCTACGAATAACTCTGTCATCGAAAACTACTGTCAAAGTGTCATCATTCCTCCATCGATAGTTGCGAGAAAAAAGTGTTTGTTACATACGGACGTGAGACTGAAAATGTTTAGTTTCTCTTAATTATTTATTTTCCTGCAATAATATTCGTTAAATAAAAAGAACGAAAACCAAGACGCGAACAGACAGGAAAAGATCATTAAACGGCAACTGGCGTAAAATGTTTAATATCAAATTATAAACTGCCCCGATATCCGAAATGTTTCGCAAATTGTACACTGCTATTTGACTAAAAAGTTATCCTCTTCGTTTTACATCCCACGAAAAAAGTGACATATTTAAGATGTTGAAGTGATGCACACAGCATCAGCAGAAGTAAAAGAAGAGAGGTTAATCTTGAGCCTTCCGGTTGGATTAGTTATTTTTCAGTGTTTCGACTAACGCTACCTTGATTTCATTAGGCTCTGCATCTAAACTTGGTACTTTCACTCTTTCCCACATACGATATCTCAAATATTCCTCTGCATTTCTTCATCGTCTTATGTTGTTCTTTTTCGTCACACACTCCAGTTCTATTTAACAATGAATTTGCGATTCTAATTGAAATGAAATGTACAGAAAAAATATTTTTCAAAATCCTTCCGACAAATAAAATAATTGTTCTACACTCTCTAGAGACGCAATGTAACAGTCTAGTCTAACTTTCCGACGGTTGTTAGCGTATTATCGTAAACTATCTTAGTACGTACCATATATAAACCTTCTAAATATCCCGTACTGTTGTAACTTCTGCACTTAAAAACGTACACTTAAATATAAAAAAAAAAAAAAAAAAAAAAAAAGCGAGTGAGTAACCAAACAGAAAAAAATAAATCTGATATTAATTTTTATCATAAATAGTAGAATAAATTAAAAATAATTCAATATTTAAAACAGAATTAAAAAAAAAAGCGACAGCACGCTTCGAGTATTTAGTTCTACATATATATTCGTGATTACAATCAAACCGTAATATTAGTGCGAATAGCAACGTGTTCAAAACAAGACCATTTTATAAATATTGTTTCAATTGCAATTTTATGATTTATAAGTTTCTTTTATCATTATTATTGCAGTATAAAATAGATTACGTTCAACTGCATAGATTCGGCACAATTATCTTTACACAAAGTTGAAAAAAGAAAAAAAAACCCAGCAATTAATGAGAATTTAATTACCAAAAGAATAACAGAAAAAATATTGAATTTTTAAGCGCAGTAATATAAAACCTCGAAGACGCCGATAATCTCACTAAGCAATGGTGCGCAGGCTGCTTAAAGAAAATAAAATATTTAACTGATTATAAATTACTTGTAAACAGGTAATTATTAGGGATATTAGTAATTAGGCTTATAAAGAATCACTAAATAGCTAATAAAATCCTAGTCGGGCGCTTATCACGTAATATGTTTTCGTTATACGTTGTATCCCATTTGTTCGCACGCGTCGTTCTCATTGACCTTTCACAGCCTTTATCAAACACAATTTACCGTTTATATTTACTTTCGCTCAGTATTTATCGCCCATTGCCACAGCATAGAAAGGTGTCCATTTGATATTTTATATATATATATATATATTGAACGTACCGGACTCTTCATCTATATGCTATTAAAATAAAAATATGATACAGGACTACTGAAGAATTTAAAACACATTACAACCGGATAATGTAAAAAAAAAGCTCAAGCTATTTATTGCAAGTTGTACTCGCATAAATACTACTATCGGTTAGATGCCTACATTTACCGTAAATAAGTTCTAAGACGATTCGAAGTAAACTTTTATGACGATATTACACGACATTCGCTTTTCACGACTCATTTGAAACGTCATTTATGGGAGAAAGAAATTTAAAAAAAAATCAAATTGAACGACACGACATTTCCTTTTTCGATTAATAGTTGTTTCAATTTTGAAGAACCAGAAATCTTTTAAGCTGACTTGAGATATACGGAAACACATTCGAAAGGTGCTGAAAATTTTAGCCGGCTGCGAAATTATTCTAAAACTTTCAACTTATTAACAAATGACGTATGATAACAGTAGATCGGAATCCGCTAATATCACGCGTATTAAAACTATCAACTGTTGGTTAATTTTCTCAATCGGTGTAGCGTTTAGAATAATCCGATGTTATCCGACGAAAAAGGATTATGCGCAGTTGTAATTGTTCTCTTCATTTCATTTTAATTACAACTGACCACTAAAATATCACAGGCATAAACACATACGTGTAGTAAACTAACAATGGAGAAAAACAAAACTCGTAGTGTCCCATAAGAAGTTTCACTTCAAAAAGAAAATCCTAACTATGATAAAAGTAAAAGAAAGCGTGTACCATGTCTCAAAACTATCGTTCGTCACCTAGGAGGCAGGGTTTGGGTCGTCCTGTGGCTGCAGTGTGTGCAGCAAAAGCCCATATACGAATTGTTCTGCGTATCTCGATACACTTTACATGTACTTACAATATCGATTTCGCAATCGTTCTGATATGCACTATGCTACTGAAATGTAGTACGTTTGACATGATCAAAAATTATCCAGAACTTGCAGCTTCTTTATTTAATAACTATACACGAAATAAATACCCGTTTTCACACACACACACACAATAATCGATAAAGAAAAACAACTCGTTTCTGGAATTTTTGTGTAACTCGCAATACTCGTGTAAAATTATACCTCTTACTAATAACCATTTACATTCTGTAGAAATCCGACGTTACTTTCCTAGACGTTTTCGCACTAAAAACATACACATCGAGCCAACAACGTTTTCAAAAACCGGTAAATCTATTTGATCGAATTATTCAATATCAAATAACACCAACGGCAGCTCGATTGAATTTTAAGAATAATTCCATATATTCATTAAACCTCACCACCTTTTCAAGGATGTTTCATTAATCGGTCACACTATTAAATAATAACCAAGAATGATGTTTTTTTCATTTTCCTTTCTAGTAATGGTTAAAACGTATTACCCTAGAAAAACACTGGCTTGCAGTTCGATAAAAGCTCTCAACTTCAGTACATCAGTATAAAGGAATAATTAGAATACTTCGTGTGTCCTGCGGGATATTTTGTGGACATGCGAGTAACTTGAATGAAATTAACAATACAAGCCGAGACACAATAGCCTAGTGGCGTGGACGCTCGATTATTAAGATGACAGTGTCACGGGTTCTATTACCAGCGACACGAAAGTATAAATTGAACTAAACAATCCGAAGGATTAATTAAATTAATTAGTAGCCAAATGGTGTTTAACTCCACGCCAAAAGAAAAGAGAAAAAAAAAAGACAAAAAGAAAGGAAAAAAAACGCAATTTTCTAATAACGAAGACATTATTTATCGACACACCCGCCGCCTCACAAATGAAGAGAAAAAAGAAGAAAAAAGCGAATAAAAATGTAGCTACTGAAAGAAAAGAAAAAAAATCATTTCTTATCCTCTTGAAATATTGACAAAATCATTAGCCTGCCAACCTTTCAAACCACAGCAAAGCGCACGCATCGAAAAATGCTCACACCGACTAAAACGCATCTGTAGATATCGAAGTATAACCATACTAGGGGACACAGTATATTTCTTTTGCACGTGTATCGACTCATTTGTTATATTTTAATGGAACTGGTAAAATGCGAAAAATTTAAGTGTTGCCCCCCCCCATATCCTTCATTGATGCGAAATCTGATCGCATACGAATCTAAATAATAAATTCAGCAACACTTTTCTTTCTTATCGAACATGGGTCATTCCTCTCTGTCAGCGAGCCCAAATAATAATAATAATAATAATAATAATAATAATAAATAAATAAAAATGCGAAAAATAAAATTACGAACAGTGTGAATCGGTTTAAACGTGAAATATTCATTGAGATCGGAATAATAAATTTAATTTTTTCTACAATTTTAACTATATATTAACGCTCCTCTTATGCCTTATCCTTTCCCTCTCCACAGATTGTTCCTATCTCCTAACAACACTTGATATCGTATCAAGATATATAATTGACTCCTTTCTGTTCTAATTGTTTCTGGGTAAAGGTCCCCGGTTGACCCCCCCCCCACAACTATATATTAGGTCACTAAAACGTAGAGTTTGTTCTAAATTTAATCTCAAAAACAACTTTGTAAATTATAATTCTATTATCTCGCGCTCTGACTAATCTACAGTATTAAGATAATTTTAACATTAAATGTCGACGATATTATCAACATAAGCTGTACGCCATAACTGCTAGAAAAATTTTGAACAAAAAAAAAAAAAACAAAAAATAAAAAAAAAACTGGTACATGTAAATTACGGTTACCCTAAAACTATTATAAAGTTAACCAACTTTCTATAGAAAAAAGAAAGAAAAAAAAATTGCGGGAGATTTTTACGTCAGATAACGTTTAGTTTCGACTTTTTCAGCTTTTTCGGTTGATTTCTTGTTAAATTCGTAGACAAAAGTGACAATAATAAAACACACTCTTTTCCGTTCCACGAAAACCCGGGGGTCCACCTTTATAAGAAAGCATTTTCTTTTTACTTTTCCACCAAAAATAAAAATAGAATAGCGGAATTTTATATTTTTTTTAATGTTAAGTTTTCAAGTTTCAAGTAATACAATAGCAAACCCCCTTATTTACTCCGGCGGATTCCAAAAAAAAAAAAAAAAAAACAGTTTTTTTTTTGCTATCTGCCGATCAGTGCGAGTATTTTTGTCAATGTCTATTGTAAGCTCGATTATTTATATCCATGTGCTCACTGATCATAGTGCGCTTATCTGCTTATCTTTATACATTTTTGACCAAGAACATTTCGAACCTGCTCTGGTCGGAAAATGCGCCTGACATTTGTTTGGAGTCCTGCACCGACTGAAGCCTAGGTACCTACAGGCGGTACACGTACACAGTGTGATTTCGCAAAAACAAAAATTGCACTTTTGAATTTGTAAAAAAAGTTTTATCCATTTTACATGAAGAGAGAACTTCTTAAAGTGAACACTAAGTACGTACACAGTAACAAAAAGATAGAGCTAATGACATTTTCAAAATGCCGCTACACTTCAAAAGAAACAAAATGTACTAAAATAATTTTATTTCTACTGAATTCCAATGAGAAATACACCAGAAAAGTAGGTACTCCATAACGATGATATAAAAAAAAAAAAAAAAAAAAGCTTTATACGGTTGCCGCGACATACAAATGTTTCTTCGCTGTAAATTACCACTTAACAATCGGACTAAACAATCGATTCCGTAACTGCGAAGATATCGATCGTCAAACGTATCAAATGAAAAAAAATGAGCACTCTATTCAATGCATTAGTAGAAACTATCGATTTATTTAACGGTTCGTCAGCGGTCTGTTGCGTAGAATCGGATATCAGAAAAGCGTATCTCATGCCGGGTGCGTTCAAGAACAACTTTCACTTTAAAATTATCATCGTTCGCGATATTCTCTGTCAACAATTGAATCGATAATATCGTTTGCCGGTGAAATTTCGAGAACCTACCTTCTTCCCGTATTTAAAATTATCGTCTATTTATCGACATCCCACCCGACGCCCGTTTAAATCAATTGCCAATTCAACGCCCGATTTTGGAAAGATTTCCAAACAACGTCTCATTTAATCAACTACTAGCAAAGGAGAACGCTGCTTGATTTATGAAATTCACCATATGATCGAATAATCAATTTAAACTCTTAAAAACCGTTAATCGTGTTTTAAAATCTCGCATCGAATTTTTCGAGCGCTATATTCAACAGCAGTCGTCAGAACCGAATTTTATTTACAAATAGAGAATATAATCTTCTCTTTCCTTCTCTGAGTATTAAACTGAGGCCTAGATTTTCACGTTCGCTGACACAATTAAACTTGCAAAACAATTGTTATAGCTGTTCTCATAAATAATATCGTGTATCTGCCAAATGAACAATTTTCAACCTTAAAACTATAGTAATAGACTTACAAAAAATAATATACACATAGCACTCGAAAGTGTGACATTATGAATATCAATGCAAAATTCAAATAATTACAATTCATTGCAAAATTAACAATGACATATACAGAAAGAAATTTTAGTAAATACACAGGAGTGGGCCACCGACAAGAACATTCTTTAGCAAATAAGCAATGATCATTAAGATTTTCGTTTTCTATCAAGATGGCGAAATTATTGAAAGCTGAAAATTTATGGCAAAAAAATAAAATACGGGAGAAAAAAGTAAACATTAAAAAAAAACAACACCACATTATTGACACATGACAGCAACATTACAATATCAACGACCGATGTGACAAGAAGCATATCTATAGACAAATTTTGTATAAAATTATTATTTTTTATTCGCATTATCAGAAAATTAGATAAGGCAATGTCAAAAAAGAATAAAAATCACTCTTAAAAAAATGTATTTTTAAAAAAATGTTATACGCTAGAAAAATTTGCATTAGTGAAGATAAAACATTACTTGATTATCACACGTTTTGTTGCCTTTCATTGTGCAATAATACGAAAAAGAAATAAAAATAAAAAATAAAAACGTTTGCCGTTAATACTATAACGTATATTCGTTTTATAGAACACATGGCAACGTTCGTTAGACCTTGAAGTTTTTAATTTTTATTGATCTTACTCCACAGTGTTTAAAAAAACTCCTCATCAACTTATAACTTCCACCGGAGTATAAAAAGTACAAGATAAAACAAAAAAAAAAAAAAAAAAAAAACAAAAAACACCTCTGCAATGATAACATTATAATAACCTTACTACAATTTTTAAATTATCGCAGAAATACAAAATAAACATTAATTTTATGATACAAGATCAAGCTGATGTGATATACATGTGCATATACACACACAACTTAAAATAAACACTTCCATCGCTTATTCATTGCAAAATACAAGTGCTTTTGAAAATTTACGCATTTACCAGTTGTATGCAATTCAAGTTTGCCATACGATTTTTTTTTTTTTTTTTTCGGTTCAATTCGCGATATTCTTCTTTCCACTTGTATTTCTTCGATAATACGCGTAAGATAAAAGGTTTTTTACATTTCTTAAAATAAACAATATCCGCCGAATATTCAGTTAATATTACAATCTGAAATCACCGTGCTAAGTTTTTTTGTTTTTTGTTTTTTTTTTAATCTAACAGTTACGTCGAGTATTTACGCAATTTGTTCTCTATCAAACTGTATCATCATTCGATAGCTCTTTTTTTCACGGCACATTAAACTTAATTTACAATTATCGAACGTACTTATTTATTACCTTCCACTTCAAACGAACATTGAAATTAAAAACTCGCGTGCTAGATTCCCAGCTTCGGAAAGTAAACATGTAGGTACGCTGAAATGAAGTTACCAATCGAACGACACAAGAAGCACAGCTCAGGATGTTAGCAGATTATTTAAAAACTACTTTACAAAAAAATCAATTAGAACTAAAAGAGATACTTACAGGAGAGCCCATTAACTAATCCGTATGTTCACGGTACTTCTTCAATGCCTCAAATAGTCGATAAAGTTAAGAAAGGTTCGAGTTAAGGAAGCAGAAATCGATGCAAGTAGCAAATATAATTCACTCGAGATCGTCGGAAACTACTGGTGAAATGAATACGAACTACAACCGACATTTGTTATGGCAACCAGGGCAAGTCGATGAACCGCAAATTACCGGTATTGAATTTTAACAATACTATTTTTCCTGTACAGACCCGGTCGTCCTTTTTCAGAGTGTCGAATATTTATTCTGAATAGCCGTAGCGGTTCGCTGTAACTAATCTAGGATGGTTATAAAATAGAAGTTAACTAAAGCAGAAGAAGTCTAGCAGAAGAGAGAGAAAAATACAAAATTAACTGCAATTTGAAAAGTTATTATTAGACACAATAATTACGCTCGCATTATCTGCCAATCATCTTCAACATCGATATTTACTGAGCATAAATATTTCCGAGTTTAGGGTTACGTGGCAAAAAATTAACGAGTGAGGTTTTTTACCGAAATATAGGGGAAAAAATCAAAACCTTACAACATTATCAATAATCGTGTAGAAGGCCGCTGGCTATTAAAACGTTCTCATCATTACTATACTGTACGTTATTATATTCTGAATAAATTTACGATTAGGATTTTAAATAATCAACGTATTATTAAGAAATCGTGTGTTCTCTAAATATGTATTTGAACCTATTCTATTACGCAAAGCAAAAAACGTTCTTAATTCGCTGTACCATTTACATGCCTTTCTAATAATGAATTATTTACTCTTAATGCGTTGAATTTTTATATGCACAATGTTAAACAATCACGCTTCATTCAAGCTGGTAGAAAATCATCGGTCGCTGCTAATTGACCAGGTACATATATAGTAAAAATAAATCTCGTTCAAATCTCTGCCGGCAATTTAGAATGAAGACAATAGAGTTTGGGTAGAGTGTTAAAACAAAAATGTGAGGAGAACGGCAGACTTGAGGCACAAACGAGAACAACAGACGCGATAGCGGAACAACAAAGAGTAAAGAGAAATCGTCAATAGTCTCGGCCGGATGGATAGGTAGAAGGAAAGACTGATGAAAAAAAGGAAGGGGTATAAGTATCAGTACCTAGAATGGAAATTTTTACATAGAGGAAGCAAATTCAGGAATTAAAAAAAAAAAAAAAGAGGCGCGAAAATACAGCAGCTTGATTGAGAGCCATTGTCATTCGTTACGTTTTATTCTCTTAAAGACCTAGAGCAGATCGATACGAATGAAATGATTTGCAAGGAGATTATTAATTGGGGTCGCGAAAAAGGTAACAAAATCGCAAAAATGAGTGAGAAAGTGAGAAGGAACAGCTTGAAAAGGACGCATGGAGTAGTCCGAGATAATCAAATTTGCTCGCCCTAAAATTACGAATGTTTTCATATATACATTAAAAAAATTTGTGTCCGAAACTATGGAGACATCATAGAGAAATTCGAACATAAAGTTTATACTTTCGATCTTTCTCGTTAAAGCCGATCGGTGATTATAGAAACAATAAAAACGTATGGATAGCGAACACTAAATAAATTCAAAATGAATATATTCATTTACGTTTATTTGGTAGCAATTTCGTCGTGCAGACATTGTCCGTACCCAATTTATTATTACTGGACGAAGACTTTTCGTGAATATGTGTGAAGGAAGGAGGGGATAACCGCTAGAAGAATGAGATGAACAAATTGATAGCGTTGATAAATGGCGAGGATAACAGCAAGCGCGATCACGCGGCGAAAATGATTTCTAATTTTTCATCACTTCTATTAACTAGAATTAATTTATAGGACGGTAGGTGCAGCACTATACTTAATTACTAAGAAGTTCGGCGAATAAATTGGTAGATTTTAATTAAAACTGTTTTAAAAGAACCATTACGGAGAAATCGTATATTTCTGTGTTAATAGAATATTTTTCAGATGTTTTATTACCTCTCTCGGCACATTTTCCGTAAGATAAAAAAAAAAAAAATCCGCTAAATGAATCTCGTTAATTTTTTCCGGTTATTTTACATTTCGCTACAATTTCATAGTATCGCGTGCGAGTGCTGTCGTAGATGCTCACTTCTGTAACTTAAATTATTATAGGTTTCGCGTGATGGTACGACCGCAGCTAGCTACGGCCTGGCAATCTAGAGGCGACGCGACTGGGCAATCTAGAGGGGACGCGACTGGGCAACGGCGAGAGAACGAAGAACTAATCTATTTATTAGTGCTGCTCAGCTGAAGTAGGCCAACCAAGGGCGTGTTAAATATTCTTTTGTCAAAAACAGCTTAAATGTCGTTTTCATTTTTCAACTGTAACGGCACGAGCGCGTATGGTGTGCTAAAACAAATTAATTAAGAGCCGCGGTTAACAAGTTTTTCGTCTTTGAGGTTAATTTTAGAACGCTGTCTCCGGTCACACCGCTAATACCACTTTCGCTAACTACATTGTGTAACATTTGAACACGACAAGTTAAACACTGTTGAAGTTTTAAAGCATTATTGCGGAAATGAACGATTATGATAGAATATTTTTCTCGACAATTCGCAAAAATAGTGAAAATGATTCAAAATAAACGACGAATACTAAAGCATTACACCTAGTATGCGCTTCCTCCGGGTATATTTAGCTTCAGCAGAATTTCGAGCGAGGTAGGAGGAAGCAGAAAGCAATTCTTCACTGCAGTCTAGTACGCTGCAGGTGATGACGCGTGAACTCATCACCTAAAAAACGTTCTACTACACTAAGAGACATGGGCCAAAGAAGGAGGAGGAGAAATATAGATAAAGGCAGCGGCTAGCGGTACAGAAGTATTCACAGCAACAAGTTACTAAGCCGGGCGCGGAAACGTCGCCGCACTCGAAGCGCATGATATCCATGTCGAGATAAATGAACCGTCGTCAAACAAGTTTTGGACTGAATGTCTGCGATTTTTTTTTTTTTTTACAGCTAAGAATTTTGTAAAACCTATTGTTTGTTTTTATTGGACTTTGATTCCGTTTAAATCTTCAAAAAATGCGAGCACGACGACCGACGAAATAAAACCATCATTAGGTCCGGATGAATGTCGTTGAAAGAAAAAAAAAAAAAAATAAATAAATAAAAGCCGAAGGCGGGTCAATATCGAGAGAGCAGATGAATTAAACGGGTGATGATATTTTAAAAATATCTGGCAACGGAAAAATTTGGCAATTTGTTGGCAATTAAAGGAAGAGAAGAAGAAACCGGGCTAGTCACCGAGCCAAATGACGTCACGAATTATTTAGATGTGCTCTTCGCCGACTGTGACCGAGATCCAACGAAAGCATTGCGTGCAGGAGGCGGCAGCGGGAATTCATTATAAATAAATACACAATGGTCGGTAGGGCGGTTCATTCGTCTCGTCATTTCCATGAATGCGGTTTGTTGTCGCAATAACGCACACGTATTCCAACGACGACCGCCCGTGATGATCGACATACGACGTCATTTTACGACAATGAAGAAGCGATCATCTTTACTCAATGAGAACAATATCGATCAACGAAAAAATCTCCATTTTGTCCTGAAATTTTTTTTACCGCGATTCTATTCAAAAATTTTAAATACAGAAGCGGGACCGCGTATGAAAAATTAGCACTAAAGCAACCTTAAATTTTAACATGGTTTTTTTTTTTACATTCCTTTCATTATTTTAACAAATTTAAAAGTTCTGTATATTCTTTTTTTTTAAATATACTCATTCTTCTTAATTTTTTTTTTTTTTTTCTTTGAAGTGCTGCTACACTTCGACTTCATTTCCGCGGTAGCCACACTTAAATACGATTTTTGAATTGTCAGTTTACTCCCGGTCCAAATTCTACCGCAAATTCCTGTTTTACGAAAACTGTACAAGAGCAGCTTATAACAACGTCCTTTCGCTTGTATAATATGACAAACCTAACAAATCGAAGGAAGACAAAATATCAGTAGAAACAGAAAAATTGTAAATTTAATTAGTTTTTTGAGGTTGTTTTATTCATATTTTAAATATTTTACCGCTATAATGACTACCGACAACCGCCTAAATTCAATTTAATATCCACTGCAGACCTCAGGCGCCCGTAAGAGCAGCCGATTAAAACATTCAAATCAAATCAAATTTATTTTTTATACATAAATAACAAAATTATAAAATGGAATACATAAAATAGAATTTTACTTAACTCCTGCTTATATGCAAAATGCATGAGCAGCAGGGTACACTACAGTACACAGGCCAGTTTAATGAGAAACTAGTAAGTGCTTACAATCTGTGCGAACGGAAAGAATATATATCTGTGTACAATATACTAACACACGCACACACAATAATAATAATAATAATAATAATAATAATAATAACTCATTAATTATTACAAAAGTTCTGTAACAGGTTGATTTACCTTTTCTTCCTTATCTAAATAGTTTTGACTTGTGAAATTTATTTGATGTGTAATATTTTCATTTGTTACGCGCTAATTTCGAAGGATTTTTAGCTCAAGCTCATTCAAAAGTTTTATTGAAAAGGTTCAACGTTCCCAATTAGCTTAAATGCATAAATCGTAAAAACAGACCTGCCGTTATGCAAATGGTCTTCTAAAAGACGAATGGAATTTTTTGTTACTACTAATTAATAATGTTTGATGGCCGCAACATATTTTATACAAATAAAAAAAAAATTACGAAATTTACTGTTGAGTGAAGTACATTAGAAATGCATTCATTTGTCACTTCAAATGATTTTTTTATCGAAACTATACACTATCGTTTGACTATTTTTAATCCTGATTTTACAACAAAATTCCCGGCTTATTCACAGTTGGGTGGCTGGCTACCTTGATTTTGTTAACATTTAAAAATGTTGCCGTAGCCCCTCTCCTCGCGTGTACTTCACAAGAGAATGCCATTCGAAACATCACATTGTATTTTTCAGCAAATACATTCCTTCACCGTTTTTCAACTTCATAGCAATATCTATAGCGTGTACCACGACCGAGTCATCCATTCTGTGCTGTTCAGTGATCTGATGGTGCGGAAGATATCATGTTATCACCAGTCCGTAGTTGAATCTGAATTGGATTACTTTTAATTCAACAAATGACGCGAAAAACGAAGTAAATATCTTTACACGGCATTAACTGCTTAAGTTAAGTTAAGGGAAAATCGATGACTTCCCAACAAATCCCATTGAACGATATAACCGCTTTAATCCAATCCCTAATCCTAAAGCTGATATCATCCTTCCACCAAATTAGTTTCCTTTAGGTGCCGGGCAACATTAACTGACACTGCTGCTAAGTCAGCTCTATTGTGCCCTATGCCTTGTTCTAATCCGCCCTCCTCTGACATAATAAAATCTATAAAAATTTTTGTGCAATTCCAATGGAAGCAAGATTAGTCTCAACTAGCTTGCTTTTTCGGGGAGATAAAACACGGTATTGCCCCCCCCGGCCTTCTTAAAACCCATTTCGTGTCGCTATAACAAGTCGCCGCATCGATCTGCTCCTGGAGTGCCCCCTTATTCTATCTCTGCAGTCATCTCTGGCTAACTCGTACTTGAATATCGCAGACACTATCCAGTTTCTCTATGCAACTGGTTTGTTTCGAGTTATTTAGCGCTCCCACCGTGATAGTGTTGTAATAGCCCCGCACTCAAAAACAAAAACAAACAAACAAAAACAAACAAACAAAAAAAAAAACAACCTTCAGAGTGCTTTTAATAATAAAGAACTTTAAAGATTACAAAACTAGTCGTCCTCTAAAAATACTATTTTCGGGAATAATTTCGATATCGCTACTGTCTAACGTCACAATCTGTACTGTTCAATATGCGTACTTACATTGAAATATATAAAAACTAAGATAAAACGGAATGTCTGTTATTCTGTTATTCTGTTATTTTAAAACTGAATGAAATATCTGTGGAAATGGAAAAATTTTGATTTAAATCAAACAATTTTCTCCAGAAATTTAACAATTTTCATTCTCTAAATATTATACATATATATAAGAAAAAAACCTGCGTATTAGCACAGAACGTACTTTTTAATATTTAGTCGTATGTCAATCATTAGTCGAAAAATCGAAAAATGTTTCTGTATATTTTCTATTAAAAAGTACCGTGCCTTTATTTCTGAAATAAATAAATCGTCGACAAAAAAAAATCCGAAAAAAAATCAACAATCCGCGATAAAAACTTATTTCGAATTTTTAATTGTTATTGTTGCAAACATAGGTAAAAAACAAAGAACTATACATAATGTACAAATTACGCGTAAAAACCGTTGTATTTGTAAACATGAGATAAAGTTGAATATAACCGTTTGTAGGTTTTATTTCACGTTTGGTATTTAGTTGTATTTTTTAATCAACGTTTACATTGCGAGTAACAATAAGCCGTTTCAAAGATTCGTTTACAAACATATTAGCTTATGACGCTGTTCAAGTTCTTACGAAACGGGTAGCAAACTTCAAATAATTCAAATTAACAAAGCTAATAAATGTCACCGTTATAACAGCATCGTAGACAGTGATCGCAGAAAAATTAACGTCATTTCGAGAAATATTTCTTCACCAGAGTTACCTGTCAAACACGGAAACCGGTACAAAACGTAACCGAATTTCTGTATTTTAATCTGGCTCGCGCGATGAACGAGACGCCATTACGATACTCAGAAAAGTCACCACAGTTCACTAGACTCACATTGTGCACGCATTCTAGTGTAGATTGCGGTATAATTTATTTGCTTGCACTGATGCCTTTGACTTGTTTTCGTTTCTCTTCAATCTCGATCCCGTCGTTTATCAATGAAACGGCCATTTGCGACATTACCCATTTTTCGAATATCACACCTTTTCTATGGAACGCTCTTTCCGTTAGTCCTACACGATGGACTCCTTCGATCTCTGATGATCTCCTCTTGCGTTTCCATCCGTCTCGCCTAATTATTATAAGCGTTGAAGTTTTACTCCACTAACGGTAACTGATTACGTAAATATATATTACAGAAAACGTATACGTGCTGTCCGGTCGCAGTCACCGATAGAGTTCATCGATTCGGTTTAGAGTCAAAAACCAAAGACGACGACGGCGAGGTTGGTAGAATTTATTAGGCTACAATTGTTGAATACTAATTACGAGAATTAAAGCTTGAATGAAAACGTTTACAAAATTATCACGAATGCAGAATGAAATTACGTTATGTACGCCACGTACGGTTAGATAAACCGTACGTACGCGGATGATTAAATCGACAGCTAAGTCAAGGTAATTACAGTTGCAATTAATAAATCAGAGACAAATTTTTAAAAAACCGTTAACATTCTCCCTCAATCGCGTCTGTATCTTTTTATTTTAGAAAAGCATTAGAGCAATAAATTTTAAGTCATAGGATAATTCGATCTTCAAAAAAAAAAAAAAAAAAAAAGTTCTTATACTAATCTTATAGTTCTAAATATTTTGGTTTAAAAAACAATCATTTATTTTTAAAAGTAAAAGAATGAATAAATAAAAACAATTCCTATATTTTTTTTGGGCGTGGATTAACCCCCTCACGTAGAAAAAGCAAAGTGAAAATTATTTTGTATATTTTATTTAGAAAGCTTTTGAGCATGCCCAGAAATCCCAAACTTGGAATATATTTAAAACGAAATATAATATCGTATATTACTATGATTTTTCCCTTATCAATTTAACATGAAGTACTTAAAAATGACTCTTCAAAGTTGATGTGCATTATAATGCACATGGGACGTTTAAGGGTTAAACCATTTAGACGGTCTACACTGGATACCTATTCCCATATATTCAGCTGTTTTCCGCCAAGTAGAAGCACATTTTTGCGATGTTATTTTTAAACGCCCCCCCCCCCATTTTTAAAGTGCTAATGAAATAAAAACCAACGGACAAAAACATTACGTCGAGGGAATAATACAAAATAAATGATAAGAAAATACGGACAAAACCGCAACCCGATCTAATTATCTATTCGGCGTCAGGATTTAATTATGAGGAAAAAAGAAAAAACGAACCAAATACTCTTCCAGCTACGGACACTCTAATCGTGCCCACGCGCAAATTAAGTTCTAGATTAAATACCACCGGTTCTTTCTATCGAATCGATGCGACATAAATATCACAATGCAAGTAATTCAAGCAACTTACCTTTCCGACATATTCGGAGAACAACCGGCTTCCTTCAAAGATCCCTACTATTAATGATTTGGCTCGCCAATTTCGATGATTTTAACTTGACTACACCTACACTATTATACTCGCAATACGATCACTGTTAGGAAACTTTCTATTGTTCGATGCAACATCGTCGATAGAAAAGTTTACAGTTATGTCGCTGCTGAACAACAGCCAGATTTTTCGATAAAAATCCGTTTATTTCGACTATGCTGTAAAATTGTTGAATTCCTTTTTTTTCCGTTTTCGCTTTCATAAACTACTTTTCCATACCGGTAAATTGTCGACGGCTCATAAAACAATGAAATTACTTTTTTCGGCTAAAATTCCGATTGTAAAATTATCTCCAGCAGCTGCCGCAAAAAAAAACGGCTTAAAATTATGTAGTGACTGCTACCAAAAAATTCCTCTTAACCAGCGAAAATGGAACACCCGGGTGCGTTTAAAACGTTCGAAAATGGATTAGAAAAAAAAGAAATGTAAAAATATTTCGCTTTTCCGCAGATTGCACGATTTTCCATGATTCCCATCACAATAACCCCTCCCCCCTATCATCATTCGCAAGACCATCGTTTTTTTACGATCATCAAACGAGTTTGCCTATTCTATGTTCTGTACCTATTTACTCCTTTCCTCCTCATAAAAGTGCAATTTTGCTATCCTTTTTTTTTTTTATTTTTTAATTTTCGCTGTACATATGATAAACACCATTTTATTTACAGCTTTTCCAACTTCTTTCAATTCTCGTAAATGTCCTCCCCACCGATTCAGTCACATCTGTTCGATGGTAAGTCGCCGGAACTGAATTTTAACTTTCTTTTCGCTACTAACCCTTCCCTGAAAGCTTCATTTTCTAACCGGATTCATTCCGAGTTTTATAAACACATCTCCCCTTCTGCTCGATTTTCTGTGCTAAATTAATATCGTCATACCTCCGAATCCACATGCTCGTCTTTCACGAAAAGTTTTCAATAATCTCAGATTGACAAATTTTTGCGTAAACTACTCCCGAATAGATTACAATACTACGTCTGTGTCTATAATCCACGACCTAAATCGAAATTGTTCCTCTCGTGCATTCTCAAGAACCGTTATTCAGTGAAAACATTCACGTATTCCTCTAATATTTTTTTTTCTCAGCTGACTATACTTTTTTTTAGCTGCTCATTTCAGGCTTTGGCTCAATTCCTATTCCCCTTTATTTTTCTCGTTATCCATGATGATCCCTATACTTACCCTATCTACGAAACGTCCGGTAATTTCGGCAACTTGTTGCTTCGTTTTAATCATAACCCTTTTCCGGTGCTTCTTCACTTTTCATCTACTTTTTATTCATCTCACTTTTTTCACAGTGCAATGATCACATGTTGAATAGTAGGTTATTTTCTGATAAACGATCGTTTCCGTTTTAAAGCTAGAAGTACACTAGCTGGCAGAGTACTTCTTTTATTTTCCCCTTTCCATCTAATTCTGAAAATAACTGCTCATGAATTATAAAAGTTTAAGAATCGAACTTTTTTTTCGTTCCTTTCCAATTCATAGACTAATAGTTTTTGTTGATGAACGCGAAAAAAAAAAAAAAGAGAGGCTCAATTTACATACCGGAGGAGAAGGTTAAAGAAATGGAAAAAGATGAAGAAAAATTTTATAAATAAAAGTGTAATCGAAACTAACGGATATAAAACAATTTTTCATTTTCGTAAGGCGTAGAATTTAAATGGTAATAAAATCTACCAATGACGCAACAATAAATATAGTTCGGACGCTGTAAGTCATAAAATAAGAAAGTGCCATCAAAATTCCTACAATGCGGTTTATTACTCGTATCATCATTTTTAATATTACTCTCATTCGCAATTGCGACTATAAAAAAAGAAACAAAACAAAGGAAATAATTACAATAACGTCGAGAAATTATAGGCATACTTCTCGATACATCGAAAATAATATTGTTTTATTCTGTTTTCTCGTGTCCGGCTTTGGTTTGGAATCGCACAAGATTCTCCGTACTTATTACAAATGCAGAATGGAAATGCGGTCTGATTTTTTGCCAGCTCGTGAACTAGCTGGCCGAGTTGATTCTCTCAGACTGCTTTCACACAGATAGCTCGGTAGAGCTAACCCTCGAAGTGTTTTCACACGAGTAGCTTGGACTCGATCATTCTACCGGTACGAGTGTACTCCCGTTATTTACCGCTGTTTACACTGCGATTCGTGTGTGTTGTTGCATCTTATGTAGTCTGACTGGGCTCTACAGGCAGCCGTAGGCTTTTCAGCTTTTCAAATCTGCTACCTGTTCAATTTACCCAATTTCGCATATTACTTCGAACGCACCTGATAATTATTCAATCGTTCATTTCGAACATCGTTAATATTTCCGTTTTAATATATATTATATAGCAACTCCGTGCTGTTTTTCCAAATTGTCCTCAGTTGTCCCGAATTCCGGAAATCCACTTTTCTCGCTCTCTCTGTATCTCCGCGTTTAAGGAGTATGAGAATATATAAGCGAATAATTTCGGTAATATTCCACTATACATATAAATGTAAAAATTCCATCTCTGATTAAAGAAGAGAAGAGATCAGAACGATAATTAAACATACTGCAGAGTTTTTCTCAGTGAACTGAAAAATACCACTACGGGCTGGCATGAAGAACAAATATACTTCTTTTTAGTGTGTGTAAATAGGCAGTAAAATAAAGCTATATTCAGTACCGCCTAATTTGAGTAAAAAGAAATTTTAGCTTTGATAACCGGGTAAATTTCAACCGTAATCAATTTTCAAAAAAAAAATTATCGCGGACAATGGAACGGAATATGGTTGGTTGCGTGCATGTTTTTAAAAAATATATTACACCAGCTTTTCGTCGAACGAGATAAGTTTTTGAGGCAAAAAAAAAATCGTATTATTAAAAATTTCATAACGTACACAACGTTGTGCTTCTTTCACCGATTCAGAAAAACAAAAATCTCAATTTATAATTAAATTGTTTTCAAAAATTACCGGAAAGCAAACAAAATACCCCCCCCCCCGAGGGGGGGGGGGGGGCATTGTGTTAGGGATCGACATAGTAAATGAACAAGGAAATTGCTAATTCTTTATCCGACGCGTGTCTAAATTAAAAAAAGGTTAGGTATCTTTTGAATGTAGTCATTCCCGCGATTGCTAGAAATACCTTTTTGAAATAATACACTTACTAAATAGCAAATAAAAATGATAAATAATTTACTCGCAAATATCTAGGCAAAGCCTGTCTTCAACTGAAAAAATAAACACAAGCGATTCTTCTTTTTCTTCCACTTGCATCTATTTGACTGTGCGTCGTTGATAGTGGCGACGAATTCTTGATATAATCCTAGGTCTCTAATACGTGAAGCAACAAATCTTCTACCCTCATGAAGGACGACCATTTTTGAATGCGATCAAGCATCTTCTTCCAACTCTTATTTTTCCTTCTACCTCCCCCATATATATATTATTATGACCTGTGATAATTTATCCTCGGAGCACCTCTTAATATGTGTTTCAAGTACGCAGTTTTTCAATGTTTTGATTATATCCCCCCCCCTCTTTTTTAAAAAAAAAATATACTTAATGCTTCATTATTCTTCTTTTTTGCTGTCCACGGTATATAGTATACGGTGGGGTAGCACCACATTTCGAAAGCTTCTATAAAGTTTATTATTCTTTCCACGATTCACAGCCATACACGTAGTATTTTAAAGCACTAATTCCTTATCGGAGAAATACTTTATGCGATGTGTTTTCCTCATTTTCATAAATTCTAATCTAGCTATACATTCCGCGTTTAATTTCCTCGTTCGAGTCACCGACGTGATTAAGTTAACTAGATATTATCTGCTTAGTACTCTTCTAATTCACAAAACAAAATTTAAAAAATCAAAATTAAATCAAGTGTAACATATATTTATGTAGAAAAACCGAAAAAACTTTTGCTCTATACACACACACGTTACGTCTGTTTTAATTTTAGAACGATTTTGCATTTTGTTCGCGACACATATTTTACTTCTACGTATTGTTATAAATTTAATTTTTTCCGACTGAAAATGGACTTTGTCCGATTTCTGCGGATGAGTGTTGGCTATTTTGTAAATGTTATTTCAAAAAATGTATACATCATCCTAAACTTAACGGGGCGGTATGTTAAAAATTTAAAACTTTTGCCAGAAATAGTTTAGCGATAAAATGCTATCGTCATATTTCGTAAATCTCCGAAGTTAACAGACACACGCTTCTTGTGTGTCTCTTCGAACAAAACCAGCTTTTCTCGATGCGCAAGCTGTCGAAAGGGGTTCGCAGAGTTATTTATTGCGCCTGCATGAGAAAAAGTTATCACCATCGATAAAGCAATATTACACCGATATGCGATGCTTTTCAATAAAAACATAATCGCGTACGACGGCGCGATTTATTTGAAAAACTGATATCACACCCGTAACAGACGTCAGAAAAAGAAAATTCTTAAATAACGTTACGGCTGATAAGACTAGTGTCTGATCCTCATCGTCGTGATTCATTCAAACAAACAGCGACGTAACACTACATTTTCCAGCTATAACAACTCTTCTCTTTTTAGCATTTTAAAATCGACGATCGGCTCCCCTTTCGTGATAAACTGAAGAACATTATCTCTCTCGGAGTGTTCTTTTCTTCCGTATCTCGCAAGTCACCGCAAAGGCTTAAATACCAGTCTCCTTAATTTGAAAAAACCGATAACGGCTTAGTCCATCCAAAACTTCACGAATATTCGTCGCCCTTTTAGATCGAGAAATATTACCGAACAACCGTAACATTTCTAGACTCGCGCTTTAACTAAGAATTTCCCCAGCGTGACTTCAAAATAGCTTCAACCTTTTGTATCTGTCGAACTTAAAACGTAACGCAATAATTCTCCCCAAACGTGTAAACATAAAAATGACGTGCCTCGTCTAGAACAAATTAGTCGCCCCGAGCTTACTGCGCGTAGTGTTTACCCAGTTAAAATCAATTTTCCACATTTCGGTAATAAAATGTTAAAATATTATAAAAAAAAATAATAAATAATAAAACGTGATCAATGAAGGTCTTTTTTAATTATATCGGGGGGGGGGGGGATTGGCTAAAGGAGGAATCAATTTAAAAATGTACATGCCGCAGCGGAGATATTGTTTCTGCAAAATTCCTTTCGACGCCCATTCGCAATTATCGCATTCTGTTTGAACAGCCTACTATTTAATTTGGACGCCACCTATCCCAAATGTTAGCTTCACGAGTATCATCGCAGCACACAATAAGCGATAACGGAAATATTTACGAAAATAATAATAGACGACCGGGCAAATGAAAAAAAATAGCGCGTCTATGTTTGTCTAAATTCGCAGTTTACCTTGACGGGAATAATAGACGTAAACAGCCGTCACCTGTCTCGACTTTACAGCCGTAAGAGGCATTGCCGCCGAGAGGCGTGGAGGGGATCTCTATTCTACTTCAAATTTGAATCCGTGAGATAGCGTATTCAGTGCGCCCCGTTGGTGTCGTCGCAGAAAAATGTTGAACCACTACCACAGGGGCAAGAAATGATTGCGCCGGGTCCATCGATGTAACTACTATTCTATAATAATACACTATTACCTATATATCTAACCGCGTAGAGAATGCGAACCTCGAAATACACACCTTGCACATTGCCAAATAATACACGAATTCATCTGGGTCACTCGCACGCCTCAGGCAGAGTAACCAGTATATATATATAATATTGCCGGCGTTACTACGCATTATAAAACATATGCAGTATATATTATATACACACAAAACCAGGCATAATTTACTGAACTCACTCTGCAATTAAATATCACCGACACACAATACATCCTCTCTCCGGTGACATGGAACAGTCTCCTCCTCCGATGCTACTTTGTGCGAAATTACGTGATCCTTGTATTCTAATAAGATGAACATGCACGCGAAGAAATCTCCGAGCACTCTGGAATTTTTTGCACCGTCTTTGATAAATAAAGTGCAATAAACTTGCGACGCACTCGCACCAATCCGCTAAAAGGCGACTTCTGAAATTCGGAAAACCAAAACGCAATTTAGTCAGACTCTAATAATCGCGCATAAACTAACAAACTTAAATAAGGTATGTTTCATATGACGATGTAAATTTATTGAGTCTTCTTAATGTTTCGAAAGTTTATTTTAAAGCCGAGTACCGGGTTGTTGTTATCATTAAGTTGGACAAAAAACGTTATTCCGGAAAAGTTGCGATTCATTTATGAAAACATTATTATTAATCTAACAAACAAGATGAACGAATATATTTTTTATGCTTTACATATAAGCGCGAAGTAAAAAAATATTTCAAATGGGAAAATGGAATATGTAATAATAAACGGGAGAACCATATTTAAATGGTTTAATTCACAATGCCGTACGCACACAAAGATGCGATATATAACTAAATCGCTCCGAGAACATTTGAAGAAAAGCCGCAAAAACCAAATATCAGAGAACCATTACAGTATTCGATAATTACGGCAGTATTAAGTAATAACGGAATATAAAAAAATAAAAACGGATGAATGAACAATAAAAAAAATCTTACTATTATTTAATCGTTCATTAATATATTATTTAAACAGCGGGAGTAATTATTATTAGGTAATTTCGACCAAAATACGAGTTGTTACTTGGAGTGTACATGGTTCTGACACACCATTTAAAACAAAACAGGCACCAACCTGTGTTTGGTTTCCCATCCGATCACTATTTCCGCTACTGATTGGCAGAGATGCCTTCACTGAACTCTGTATAATCGCTGAAAACGAATGGAAAAACGAAAATTTCATACATTGTTAAATTCGCGTCTGACCGCGGTGTGGCGATTTAACAATGAAATGACAAATACAAAGGATGTAACTCGGTAAAGTCCGCCGGAAGTTGTACAATTGCCAACTGAGAGTTAAACAAAAGAAAAAACCTAATTTTTTAATAACTTACCGCTTAAAATTAATATTGGAAAATTTAAACAAAAACGGGCTCGTTACATTCTCAACAAGGCAAATTAATTTCGAAAGAACGAACACTTTGCGACAGGTATAAATTCGCGAATATTATTTTTCTAATTATTCGTTTACGAATTTAGAGCGATACATTTTATAGTCTGTGTAAATATAACAGCGCAAACGCATTTCACGCATCTAACGTCGACAACGAATATTTCGTACTTCCGAAGATCTAATAAAAATCGTCAACTGTGTGTGTAAAGATAAATTTACAGTTATTCATTCGCGATGAGCGCGAACAATATGCAGAAAAAGAACTAAGTGCAGGATTACGAATATGTAATCGCCGACTCTTGAATGAATACATGCTCGAAATCTTTACAAAAAATAGAGTTGCAAAACCCAAAAATGTTTATCGCTGGACCCAACTAAAACAGTCCAATGCGCGCATACATATGCGTTTAGTAACGCAAATAATAGAAGAAAACATCTCTATGCGACACATACCTTAAGAAAAATTTTTATAATCACTTTGGTCGAAAGTTAGGATGATCTGCTGACAAAAAGAAAAGACATTGACATTTTTGGAAATGCAACCGCAAACATTTGTAAGAAAAAAAAAAAAAGATAGAAAAAAATTTCCCTCTGAGGAATGTTTACATCGTAGGAAAAGCTGGATATCTGTAAACAATATCAACCTAAAAAGAAATATAGTTTTGGTCCAATTCGATAATTCAAAGATTACGTTTTATGTAAATTTATGATATTCACCAAGAAACCGATGCTTTCAAATATAAACACATTATACTTTTTTATAAAATTACATTCCTGTTTGTTTTTTTTTAACTATTAGTGCACAGCACGTCCTGAAATACAGAGATGGATCAACACAACAACGCATACGTAAGAGAGGCTTCGTCTCAACCGATACGCACTTTGATTTATCGAGATTTTGAACTACTTAGTAGTTACCATAATAATAGATTTCCATTTTTTCGCGACCTGTTTAATCAGTATCGATTATTTAATATCGTTTCTTTCAAATTATGCAGCAATAAATACGCTTTCAAACGAAAACACAGTCGCAAGAAAGCAAATTTTCAAAGAGGCCGTTATCATAAGCCGAAAATTTAAGACGAGGCATTATCGGGAAATCAAGAAAAGCATTCAGGAAATCCGAAATGCTCCACACCATTAGTGTGTGGAGTCTTTTTATTCGAGGTTCCTCAGTGTGCCAATTTCGCAATCTTCACAGCAAGTGTGTGTACATCCCCGACTAGTTCAGTGCTGATTTAACGAAGAAAAAAAATACTAACTCACTAAAGCGAAAACTTTAATACATGTTTAGGCCATTGAGAACCGTTTAAAAAAAAAAAAGAAAAAAAAAGGGTAATCCGAGAGATAAGCACTGCGGGCATCAACTTTAACCCTTACGACGATTACTTACAGTACAATGGAGCTTGTTCATACAATCCGTGACTGAAACTTGTTCGTTCACCGCAAATTCATCAGAGAGAAATTGGCGAGAGGCGAAACTCAGCAACCGGTTAATCTAGTATACAATGTGTTACTGTAAATGTTCGCACTAACCTATACCGCATACCATAGTGTCGCACATTTGGCAATAGCTTTTACGCAGATTAATGATTGCTATAAGATTTTTTCGATTATTAAATTCCGACATCATCCCGCCCGATGTCACCACCCATTCTCGACTAAATCGATATACATTTAATTTTATGATTTATTCAGAGCATTAATATTTAGTGTATTTATTTTAATTCGGATATTTACATCGGAAATATGCATTTTTTTCGGCAAAAGGTCAATAAAATATGACATTTCATACGCTGGGGATTCCGTATGTTAGGAATAATCATAATTTACATTTATAAAATGAGCCAAATTCAAAACGAATATTTCTACAATTTTGAAAAAGAAATATCATAAATATTTATCGCATATTCCCCATATAATGTGACTGCATTTAGGAGTACCAAAACAATTTTTACGCAACTCATTTTTCTCTAAATTTTTTCAAACTTTTAGTTTTCATTAAGAATTATCGGAATTCATCTCTACAATTTGATTATTTTATTAAGTAAGTAATGAAATTGCAATGAGCTCGACTTATTTTGAAAAGAAAATTAAAAATAGAATATAAACAAACGAATACGATCATCACGTACATATTAAAACCTTAGATAATAAAATCAAATCTGGGTCATTTCAAACAACATATTGTCAAAAAATAAACACGTTCGATACGAATTAAAAAAAGAAAAAAAGTCGGTCAAAACGAACTTCTCAAAAAAAAGCAAGTGTATCAGAACTAAATTCAAATTATTTACGCTAAAGGAACATCAGTTGGCTAATTGACAAAAACTCTCATTCGCCACTAGAAAATAAACTTATACAAAACTGTACAATCAAACCGATTTGGACTTTCGGAATTTTTTGGGAATAGCATCAAATTCAAACATTGAAATTATCAAAAGGACCGAAACAACAATTCTACCAGCAATGGTCGGCACTCCCTAGTTCATAAAGAACGCCGATATACAGTCAAGGATCCTAAACTGCAGTCTGTGAAAGAAGTAATTAGATCAGCCCGCAGTCGTTAACCGACTCGAACTGCATACAAATAAATTAGCTAACAACCTTCTGCTAAATGCAGCAAAATTCAAACACGTATTACCAAATATTATCCAACCAACCTCGAGCACCGTAACTAATAACAAATTAAGGAAATAAAATAAAATGGAACAATAACAATAATAATAATAATAATAATAATAATAATAATAATAATAATAATAATAATAATAATAATAACAATAATAATAATAATAGTAATAGTAATAATAGTAATAATAATAATAATAATAATAGTAGTAATAATAATAATAAAAATCTATTACCGCGGAGGATACTTAAGGTCACCATATAGAATTTTAACCACTGTGGGAAGTAATTACTCTTATTCTTAGTACTTCTTTCCTCCTCTTTTCTTTACTGTCTTCTTTCGCTATTAAAGATCCATATTGCATATTGTTTTAATAAACAGATTGCACGCAAAAATGAAATAACAAAAACAAAAAATTCCGCTATGTTTAAAATTATGAAGATAATTTGAGACTGAACTGGTTTTTCGCTTACATATGATATTAACGAAATACAGTTCTTATGTAACGCGCTATACGTTTCAGAATAACCCGAAAATTATTACTAGCTATGAAAGCTACTTAGATTTATTGACGGATTTTAAATAATAAAAGCGGAAAAATTAGCGGGAGCTGCTTTTGTGGTTCGTAATGTATCGGTACAGAAATTTAAATTGCCTGCGAAAGCAACATAAAGCCGAAATTTTGGTTGTCGAAAAATCGTGTGAATATGTTGAACGTTTTAGATAAAAGTATGAGAATCGCTGAATCGAACTATCTGATTTCTTGATATCACCCATTAATGAACTAAATTAAAGAAAAATATCTCCGAAACAACTTGTAAAGATCTGCTGAATGCCTGGTGTCACTGAGGAATTAGTAGGAACGGTGCTGTCAGGGAGACGTCATCACATCCAATTTCCTTTTATCCCCGCAAAAGTTTTTGCGATCCAGAATTAAAAATGAAAGATTAAATTTCAAAACAGTCAAATCAAAGAACATTTTAAAACCTAGTTTAACCAGAATAACACATAAGCGGTGGTACCACAATATTCCCGAGAATATCTTGATATTGTTAATAAGAAAATTTATGACCACATTATGTGGACTGCGTCTATACTAGTGTAAAGATAAATTTTTTGTACGGGAATTCTCTTCGGGAGCATCTTGCAATCAACATGTGATATCGGGATGTGTGCAGGTTATTAACCATCTGCTACTTTCCCGCTAGGATGCAAACTGAACGGAATTTTTCAAAAAAATATTTTCTGAAAAGTCGTCTCAATTTAAATTTTTTAACTGCTTCTACGAAGGAAAGGAGAGATATTTCTATTTACCTTTAAGAGTAAAAATATTATATAGACAGAGATTACAATTCGTAGCGTCTATTTTACAACGAAAATAAGTAGCCGTAAGACCTCACCATCAGACAAAAAAAAAACAACAAAAAAACAAGTTCAATCAAGCATGATGTTTTATGCGTTGAGGATTCCGTATGTTAAGTTAAACATAACCATAATTTACATTTACATAATACTAAAGTCAAAACAAAGAAATCAGACTTTCGCGTTGCAAAGAGGAAAAAACACGTCATATTTCGCGCTTTTTGAACTTTTCGCCAACTTTGAAAGTTCCGATAAGGAAATGAAATACAGTTTTATTCTCGACAAATAATGATCTTTTTAACAATGTATCATATGCTCGGGGGAAAAATATTTTTTTCAAAAATTTCGAGTTTTCGTCGCCTCTCGAGGATCCAATTATAAAGTCGGATGTTCCCAACTAGAAAAATATAAGGGGAGATGTGGTCATATTTTTAACTTTGATCAAAATTTTCAACTACAATATTGGCGGCGTTAAGGAGATACGCCATTTTTTGCGCTTTTTTGAACTTTTTGCCAACTTTGAAAGTTCTGCTGAGAAAATGAAATGTGGTTTCGCTTTCGACAAATAACGATCTTCTCAACAATGTATCACATCCCGGATAAAAAAATATTTTTTCAAAACTTTCGAGCTTTCGACGCCCCAGGGGTCTAAATATAAAGTTGTAAGCTCGGCTATAATTTTTCTGTAAAGCGGTCCTTTGTGCATAAGTTTGAGATACGTTTTGGTGTTCTCTACTTTTTTACTCGAGAGCTATTGTTTATGTGAACAATATTTTTTTTTTGCTGTTTTGGGGCCAATGGGGGGGGGGGGGGGGAATTTTTTAACGGTAATTTTTTGATTTTATGAAACGACTTATGCGCTTTGTTTTAATTTTTTTGAATTTCACTTTTATAGGTTTATCTAGTGATGTGTTTTTTTTTTTCTTCATTGAATTACCGTTTTTAACTACAAAGGTTATCACGGTGAGAGCTGCCTAGGCTACTTAAATATATTGATTTGTTGTTCAATACTTCTGTTAACGTTGCGAAAGTGCTTGACTGAATTAAAACTGCGGCATTCAATTATGATATGTTGCACTGACGGATATTTTAATCCAGCACAGTGTGGACATGTGTTTAATGGGGAGTTATCCTTTACAGTATGTATTCATGACTTTTATATGCCCTATTCTTAGCCGATAGATCGTTGTGTATTCGACACGAGGGCCATTAGTCGGCGACAACCATGGTTCGATGAATTTTTTAAAGGTGATTTTTGAGGTTGCTTTATATTCCATATTATATATTCTTGAGGTTTTTTGTTTGTTGGCGCCCAAGGTGATCGGTTAGCTTGAAGTCAAAGATTGTCTTAAAGAGAATTGTAATTGGAACTCATGATCCGATTTTGCAATAAGTTAATCCGATCATGCGTTATTGAATATTTTAATTGAATGCGTTTGTCGTTTCTGAACTATCTTATTAGGATTACATTACACGTATACGGAATCCTAAAAAGGTAATTAAATACGAAAAAATAGTCTCTCACATTTTGTGGAGGGTGGCATTCGATTGATTATTAGTATTAATAGTATCTGGTATCTTCACTTAATTCGAATATATATAAAGTGCGTTAAACTTTAATATCGAAGTAATTATTTTAAAAAAATGCGCACTTTTGTTTATAATTTTGCGTCTTTTTTCAACTTTTCGTAAATCTCAAAAATTTCGTTAGAAGCAAAGCGAGCTTTTCATCGGTATCCTCGAATGTTCGGCAAAAACAATTTTCCTCAATTTCAGTTTGCGGTGCTTCGAGGATCAAGTTTTATAGCTGAAAATTTGGCTTAGTTAAGCTAAGGGATTTTCTTCTAGAATGTACACAATTAAATAAGCTGGTTCGAAATTTTCAACTTTCACCGCGAAATGGAACTCTATCGGTTCGCCGATTTTTTAGACCTTTTTTCACGCTAAGAAATTAAATTTCGTTATCAATTTTGATTTGACTTAAATATACATCATGTCCGGCGTAAAAGTATTTTTTTGTTTTAGAATTTCGAAGCTGCGCGGGAACCTCGAGGACCAAAGTTTAAAGTTTTAAAGCTCTTCGCTCGCTTTTATGCGCATATTCAAGTTCTGAATGTTTCAACTTTTATACTCAAGCAGTCACTTCTCTTTTTCGCCTTTTTTGTTCGCATTTTTTTTTCTTTTAATTTTAGAAATTTCACGTTTAACGCGCTACCTGGTGTTGCGAGTTATAAATTTTAATACGATTTTCAAGGAGGGGTCGCGTTTTAAATTTCACATCACCTATATTCTTATCACTTATTATTTCTCTAACGATCGAAAGGTTTTTATCATGGAAACATTCGCAAGTAACGCGAGTGTAATATATTACAATTATTCGTGAAAAAATACAACAGGCTGACAACTGAGATGCAGTTTGACATGGGATAGAATTTATAATAGATAGGGAATAGGAGAAAGTTAAAACATTATTGATCATCTTTCATATCAAAACGCTAAAAAGATCTTTTGTCCGTTTTCAGGCACTCGCAAATAATAAACGTTCGAATTCTGCCACATTATGAAGCTTACCCCGAAGATCTCTCGAATTACATGTGTTTGAAATTTAAATATTAAATTTTCAACTAAAAAGATTTGTTTTTTCGAATGAAACTTTGACTAGCAGAAGTTGTTTCACTACTATAAAGGCTATCTCGCTTTTTAAATTTATTTAATTTGACCTAAATTTCAAATTCACTTTATCAGCCCTACTTTTTTTTTTTCATTGGCAATCCTCGGATTCTTTAAACACGGTGGCCACTCAAACATAATTTTTCAATTCCCAGTCTAAATTCTTAGGAGATTAGTAGAATTGCATAAAAAAAAAAATCATATAATTTTTTTCCTTATCATTGGTAATATTTGATCGCCGCAGCATATTTTATATGAATAAAACAGAACTTTATAATCTAGTTCGAGTAAAGTACATTAAGAAATGCATTCGTTTTTCGTTTGAAATGATTTTTTTTTTTTTTTAAATTGAAAATATCGTTATTGGCTATTTTTACTTTTTTCCTGGTTTTACAACAAAATTCCCGGTTTTCCTTGTTGGGTGACCAGCCCCTGCTGTTAGAGTTCATGCGATTCCAAAGTGAAATCCGACGATTTTTTTCGATTCTCAACGGCCGGCATTAAAATGTGTAATTTCATCGGGAAAGTGCGTCCTGCGGAGACTCTACCGGAACAAACATTATTTCATTAACAAAAGTGTTTCGTCGCATACAACAAAACCCATATCGGGTTTAACGCGAGTAGAGTAGCTTTGTTTCATTATTTATTCCATGCTCGTTCGCACAATGCACGCGCAGAACAAACTCTTTTTATTTAAACACCTGATTTAATAATTCACCAACGCGCTATAAGCAACTATTACCTCGCTGCCTATTTGTAAACAAAACTGAACACTAATGAATTTTTATAGCGGATCGTCTTTAAACTGTCTCGATGCACGATTCGACAATGGCAGAATGTTATAATTAAATTATTCGAATTAACGTATAGCACGCCGAATCTTAACCCATACAGTCCGTTATTTCTACTAGACGTGTAAAAAAAAAAGATGGAAAAGTCTGACATCAGAACAACCATGCTCCTAAAATACTCGGAACGTTTATCCGCAATGCCGCGTTAATAGAGAATTATGATTATAGAGATGCTTCGATTACCTAACAACACGCTGATGCTACGTAAAATAACAAATCCGGGGTGGTCGTCGCTAAAAACGCTCTATATGTTCTCTTTAATCTTCTACAACAGACGCAAACGACCGAATTTGAGAAGTCTCCTAATAAATTAAACGCAATAGCTTATCTTTTTTTTGTACGGTTACTGCGTGTTTTTGTTTTTTTTTTCACTTTTCTTTTTAATTTTTTGAATACTTTCCAAGCCGAAAAGAACAGAATTATACGTAAAGAGATTCCAGAAAACTTTATTCGGAAAGAAAAGGAATCACTGGTAACGGAAAAAAATGCTGTCATAATACTCGATTTACACTTACAGCGTTCTAAAGATCTACAGAGCTACGCCGAACACGCTAATCTACATAAAAAACAACAATCGAAGTTGAAAGAAGTCATCAACGCTTCCTCGCATAATATCAAAGATATAAATGTACCAAACATCTGGGACGTCCACCAAAAAATCAGTATTTCAACATTTTTCAACATCCAACCGAAAAAGCAGCAGCCTCTAAACGTGGTTAGTCAATTCGAGAAATCCGAGAAAAAGACCACGGCAAAAACAGAGGCGACAGTTGTACAAGAGTAGTAACCGCAATGGTAACGCGTTTATAATAAAATGTGAAATATACGATTAGGCGTGTAATATTATTTCTGAAAAACAAAACTGGAAAAAGCACCATACGAAATTATGGGTTGTAAGTAATATAAAACGTATACCGCAATGATAGTTCGGTTAGTTTAGATCAATATAGTAGCGGAAAAATAAAAATCGAATTAATTCCGGAAATTCCAAGTACGTGTGACCACAAAAACTTTGCAACTATTACGGCAAAATTTAACAAAAATATCAATGCAAAATCTTTTTCTTAACAATGTTCCTATCGACGCGTATTATCACATTACGACACTGTTTCCTACTTTGATGCAAACTTCCAGTGTTCACAAACATTTTAATTATCACCGACTTCACAAAGAAAGAGGTTACAACTAATTGTATACAAGTTTGTTCACACATAACTGCTATGCCTATGCGGACCGACTTTGATGATTACTTGTTCGGTGGACAATGTAACAACAGTTATTAGCATTTATCGAATAAATGAAAAAATGGACTTGTTTAAAGAAAGTTTAAAGAAATTTTTAGTAATATAGCAAATACTCTTTAAAATATCAGTTTACCATGGAAATTTTCTTCGGAAAGAAACTTATCTTTAATAAGACAAAAAATTAAAATATTACCGATGTTAAAACCACGCAAGGGGATAAATATAAATTCGAATAAAGAAAATTGAAATCGCCATAACGACATTCGCAAGATCACAACTGTCGGAAATATGACGTATCTCAACATTATTGCGCACAATTTTCGTCCGTTTGGAATAATGTTTAATTGATAGCCTCTGTTTGTTAGAAATTTTACCGGTCAGTGGTGGTCCCCCCCGAAGTGGGTATCAACGAGTATTGGTGATTATTTACTCAGTAATTATTAAAGTAAGTTTTAAAAAAATGGGTCCCCCCTTAGAGGGATACTTTCACTGCTTAACAAAGCCAAAAAAAAAAATGTTCATTAGAACACACGGGAAATATTAGCAGCTAAAATTTTAAAATTAAGGAACGATAAACGGGAATGGTTTTAAGTATTACATTGATATCACCGTGCATTATATATTCGAATAAAGATGTTGAAACTCCCAAAACACAATTCACAAGCTACTGACGAAATTCGAACATTATATTAATACCCAGCTATCCGCAATACACTCAAAAATTAAAAACTATTTTTTTTTTCGTGTATTCTTTTAAATGCCCTCTTCAAGATTTACTCTAAAAATTTAATAAAAATGCACTAGAAAGTAAAAAATAATTACTCGATAAAAGATACTATATTTTATAGTAAAATACACATTGGGATATTACGATTACCCGACTTTATTACCTATTAGAGTTGGCGTCAAATATTGTAACAATAATTAAAAACTGTATTAAATATTCCTCATGTTTCTAGTGACCTAACTTATAGAAAACGAGTGATTGGGTTGTTGTACTTATTAAATTATTTCTATTAATTATTGAACTTTGAATTTGGTGTACCGAAACTCTAATTAAGGTGTCAATACTTTTTAAGAACTATCATAATATCATCTTAAGGAATATTTCGCCGTAAAAGTGTTTTATCAAATAATTACTTTTTAGGACATTTTTTATTTAATTTTTTGAATAAATTTTGAAGTCGATATTTTTTTTAAACTATTTTATACATATATATATATATATATATATATATATATATATATATATATATATATATATATATATGTATGTATGTATATATATATATAGATAGATACATAGATAGATAGCGGGTCAGAGCTAATATGAAAAATCATGTAATGTTTTTGTACCGATTAAATATAACGTTTTTACATAACAGAAAAAGCTATTAATGAAATCTACGAGTTATGGCATAAAGTGCCCTCAACGGAAGACAAAATTACGAACTGCTATGTAAATCGTAAATTACAAAAATTAGAAACAGTCAATTAAAAGCAACTCTTCGATAAAAATTACGCTAGCCTATCTTTGGAGCAGTTCAAGGGTTTCTCCTTGCGACGAGATAGAACGGATAAGTTTATACAGAATAATAATACGCATTACTTTTAGTAATCTAGTGCAAATAAATGTTAACCGAATACAACGTAACTCGCCCATTTTGGATTCGTTAATTTGTAAGCACGTGCTTTCTGCAGCGCTGTCCATGATACAACGGAAAATATAAAAATACATTTCCGACGTACAATCAGTCAAACCGAAGATAAATAAAACGTACAAAATTCAATGTTGAAATTGAACGGAGCCTCTACCTCTTTCACCGGATCATATCGAAATACACAAAACACTAATTAAATTTTCCTTATGGCTTAGATCGCTCCTGAGAAATATATTTTAACACGCTACCAAATAAAGCAGCTAACAATTTGCAAACAGCACGTAAAAAAGATTACGATAAAAAATCGAAATATGAAACATATATCGTACATTTAAAAAAATAATTTAAAAGGAAGGAAACAACAAATAAGAAAAATCTTGTCTCGGTGATTCATACACTACCACTGCTTTTATTTTAATGAAAAATGTCCCAACTTAAGAAAATATGAACACGGATAAAAATCACGTTTTCCGGTGCAACCTTTCACGTACATTTGGCCACATTTTGGGCAGAGAATAAATTCATTTAAACTGTCTACATTCTGTTGCAAAGCTTGAAAATGCCATACATCCAGAAACCAAAAGTGCAAAATCAAAATATAAAAAAAAATAATAATACTATTCGCCCTCCCTTCACCCACCCGACACAGAAATGAGAACTGTTAGATACTTTGTATACATCCCGAAAGGAGAAAGATACAAAATTGTCAAACTTATCACGGAAAAAAAAAATTCGGCGAAATTCCTTTAAAGATAATGCCGGGGATAAACATTCATCGCAGAATTCATTGCACGCATGCAGATTTGTCACGACTAAATACCGATCATTGAGCTCTGCGTGTTGTAGAAACACGATGAACCTATCCACAAGATTTACCGGTTTTAAACATCCGTTGAAGCAGTTAGTCTGCTTTTTAATTCTAATTACATCAAGTTCATCGTAACATCAGGGAAAGCACGGTTATGCATTACCATCAAGTTCTATGATTATATTCCTTTTTCCTATCAGCTCTACCGATCTCATGAATGAATTTATTATTATTATTATTATTATTATTGTTGTTATTAGATTACAATTTATAAAAGTATTTCTTGTCCGGGAAAAAACAACTCTGTTGTGACTAATATTTCTTCTTCCGACTGGACTATTGCTACTATATATAAATATGTATATATATATATATATATATATATATGGGGGGGGGTGTATCAAAATTCTAAAATCTGGTTACATTTAATTTAATTTTGTGCCTTTTTGAAATGATGATAAAAAGATATTCCAATCGAAATTAGGGCGGGCGGGGGGGGGGGCTATCAGCTTTAATTCAACCCGAGTAGGAACCAATGCAGGCTACAAAAGACGACTCAGACAGACTCGCACTATTTTAAAGCTATTCTCGAGAAGAAATACCCTATGTGGAAAAACCTGCAATCCCGACGATTGATAGAACAGAAAAAAAATCAGCTCAATCTCAAAAGCATGCAATACCAATCAGACATATAAAACTTCAAAACTTTTCTCGGACTCGACGGAACAGGCAAAATCTTAAAAATAAAGGTATGGATTTTTGTTTTCTTTTTTTGTTTTTCGGAATTTCAATAGTCAGATTTTTATTTCATTTTCCTTTTCAATTTCGATGATTCTCACCCGATATTTGACGTTAAAAAAAAAAAAAAAAAGGCACGAGGGTTAACACATCTCCAATTAATGAACGCAAAATGATTCGCGAAATTCCATCTAATATTGCTGTCCTATTGCACATTCCAACGTATATTTGCGCACTTAATCTACGTCACTCTAAATTTATAATCTTGGCAAAGAACAACCTTGCTTAACACTTCAGACTACACGTTCAGCAATTACGGACGAAGGACATCACACGATGCATTTAGTGACCAAACTGCAGCCTCAACAAGGCACTACTACGTCTGCAAGTATAAAATTCTTGAACCGGCCCGTTATAGCTCAGCCGTGCATTACGAAAAAGACATTATTCGACATAACCTCGGTAACTCGCGCTCGTACATTCATTATCAGCATGATTCCGGAACTTGCCGGGAACTAGAATATCAGCTGTAGTGAACTGCTCCGCGCGACATAATAAATGAGACACACACACACACACACACACACACACACACGCACACACACACGCAAGAAAACCATAGATAAAAGAAAGCTTAATAATTATTTACGCGTTCGATTAAAAGTTCTCGTATAACAGCCTAAAATATCGGCGGTTACGATAAAGCTACAGAAACAATAAGTTTACCGTTAATTAATCTATCAAAGAAAACGACGATGTCAATATGCAATCGCTGTGACTAGATTGAACGGTTCAAGTTCGCTACTTATTGCCAGTTATTGGTCCGCTCGATAAACGGTCACTGTTATTATTAAGTCGGCTATTGTCGTCCACAGCGCATTTTCCACCGTTGAAAGAAAACTGCACTTGTGACCCAATTCTGCCAACGACACCCATGTTAAAAACATCGTAATCCGCTCTACTATTGGCTAATAATTATTCACAATTACGCACTAAGCACCTCTCTATACGTGCAACGAACTAAAACGACCCCACCGGATTTTACGGAAGAAAAAACTGGCCCAGGGACAACCTAATCTGCTTCTTTCTTTGTACCTACCGATTACATCAACAACAATCTATTTGAGCAGTGCCTATTGTTCTTTTTCACCCTTTTTCGAATGTGAATTTCATGGTAATCTCAAAATAGACATTAACACTATGACGTGAACGGCTCGAACTTGGAATATGTAAGCGCAAAAATTAAGTCGACACCGTTGCGAATCTAGAAAACTATTCGCGATCAAAAGTTCGCGAAAATAATCCGAATGTTCTGCGTCACCTAACGCAGCATTTAAAGATATTATATAATGTGTATAATTAAATAATTAATTAATTTAACTTAGGTACGGAAAGAAAGTTGAAAGTTGCTAGTTTTCGGAATTTTCTACAAACTCATTCTGTGTAGTCGACCAATTTTCCTATATACAATATTTCATGACAACAAAGAACTGTTAAAGTGACGAATTAGAGCCTGTAGAGTACACTGAATTAATTTAGAATAATTTAATGTAAACGCTTTCCCATCGACCTAGATTATCTGCCATTCAAATAACGAATTCAAAGCGGTGACAATAAAACGATATAAAAATCGCAGAAAAAGAAAATACGTGCCCCGCCGTTTGAGATAATTTATATTCTTTTATCTCGACGGCGGTATGTGTGTACCACCAGTTCCCGTTGATGTTGATCATGCATTATGGTAATGTTCAATTAGTGCGCAGTGACGCATTCGTAATATTCACTAACTGAACTTCTTTCGAACAGCTTATTTCAATACTATACCAAGAACAAGAAGAAACGATGGTTTAAAGAGCTGAATGTCTCTTTCTTTTTCCCTTCTAAAAACGATTCCCACACGATTGATTAAGAGACCGAACAAGTAAATACGAATAATTTGTGCAAAAAAAAAAAATGAAAAAAAATCATTATCACTATATTATTACATTTTTTACACTATTATCGAATAATAACTGAACAAGAAGCTTTGCATTTCATTTTTTTTTTTTTAGTTTCTAGCCCTTGAATGTGAGACTCTCGTCTTATTGCATTTTATGTACTCTACAAGTTCATAACCTTTAAAAATCGAAAAAATAAATAAATAAATTTTTTATTAAGTCATGGCTTTTGACACACCAGATTATTGTCGAAGTAATTTTAGTAAAATCGTCTTATTGATCAGTCAAGTTATTTGATTCTCCATTTCTCTTTTTTTTTCCTTTTAATTTCCATATATATCAATTTTTAAGTTCTATTACTTAAACAAAGGTGATGTGAAAACGAAATTGCATCCGATTAAAACGATTTTTCTCGCGCTCCCAGTTGTGACCGAATAAATAGTGATGCCTATTTCGACACAGGCTTATTTTTATATATTCCAATTTCTATATAAAAAAATGGCAAAAACTTTCGCTGTTAAGAAAGATTTTTTTTTTATTTGCTCTGAATTATATTCGGCGTGTGTGTACAAGGTCTGATAATTAAGTAACGAGACCGAGTCTATAAAAAACGTATTTATAAAAATTATTCAACAACAACATGATCGCCTTCGAAGTAGTTCCCTTGGGCACCAACACAGCGATTCCAGCGATTATTCCATGCATTGTAGCAGCAGATCTGGAACGCTTCAAGTGAGATGTCGGATAATGTCGTTCTTAGCAGATTCGAAATGCGTAACCACTTCTTTGACCTTGGGCGACAGAAAGATGTCACATGGTGACAGATCAGGTGAATACGGAGGTTGTGGCAACACTGCAATTCCTTTAAAGATTAAAAACTTAGTAACACTGGACGCGCTATGGTAAGACGCATTGTCATGATGAAGAATCCGCGTTTTCGCGATGTCTGGACGCACTCTGTTGATAGTCTTTCCAGTAATCACCCATAGTAGACCTGATTCTGTCCAGCTGGAATGAACTCTCCATACGGACTACCACGCGACTGTCAAAGAACTAGAATAGCAAGATCCTCATTGTTGACTTTTGCCCGTGCGAACTTTTATCGGTCTTGGGGTGCTCGGAGACAGCCACTGTTGGCATTGACGCTTCGTCTCAGGGTCATACCATAAAAAAACCTCGCCTTCGTGGCACGTAATAACGCGGCCGAGCAGCGTAGGATCGTTGTTTTCTACCAGCTCCAAACAATCTTGCGCGATTATCCAACGGTTTCGCGGTCGATATTTAATTCGTCAGCCAATATTCGACGACCCGGAAACGGCAATCTTGGTGGATTGAGGTGTACACGCGCTCTGTGAGTCCACACTCCCGCCGCTCACGGCAGTCTTTAAATTCTTTGTGCCAACGAAACACTTACGCGCGACTTGATAGAGTCACTGTCCATACATTTTTGGAAATTTACCGTACACATTTCGGTCGTCGAATCGCCTAGTTTAACAGAAAATTTAATCACGACGCGTTGCTCGAAATTTCGCTTCTCCATTGTCGTGACGAGCACCACTAACACACTTATATAAAACATGACACAGCTGGAGAACTAATGATTGCACGAGGGCCGCGAACACGTCCATCAATACGGGAGAGATGCCAGACTGTCGTGTAGAAATGTCGAGGTCGCAGTATTACTAAAAACGCGGGAACAAAATTAGAGTCTCATTACTTAATTTTGTCAGACCATGTAGGAAAATGGGAAGAGTTTGAGATTTACTGAAAACTTACTGGTCCATTGTTAAAAATTTTTTCATCGCTTGGAAGCTATTCTACTCCAGACAGTTTTATAGGCTATGTTCCATTTCTAGAACAATTAGGATTTCGTAAAAAATTGGATTTTTCTTTTTTGTTGGGACGCGTCAACAATGGACATTAACTTAACGTAAATGAAATTGTTGTAAGTGTCAATGTGCGGCAGCAGAATTCGAACCACATACCTGAACGAAACAGAAAAGCCTAACCGCCTATGCCACGATATTCGGCTATGAAAATTATATATTTTATAGATTAAATACATATAATATGCAACACTTAACTATACTGAATAAACGATTCTTAAACAATAAAATCATTAACTTATTCAGTTGTTTTTTACTGTTTTTTTAATTTTTCGAACGAATAAAATAATAACTTTAATGCTTTTTTTTTTAGATCGTTATTAATACCATTATTATATACGGTTTATAAATATTTCTTGTCCAAGCAAAGCCGAGTTTTTCAGCTAATATATATTATAAAATTGCAAGAAAAAAACCTGGAAAAATGTACAGCCCATTTTATTTTATACTATGTGTGTCCAAACCTGCAATGAGACAAGCATTTATTTTTTTTAAAGATGACATACACGTTAAATAATTTTCAGCAAAATGCGCATTTTAATGGTTATAGGTACAGTTTATTTTGCTATTACGTGATTTTTCCGAATTTCACATAATTTTAAGAAAATGGTATTTTTTAGCGTTACAATAAATTCCGCGCGCAATATATAAATCTTTTTTCATCGAACTTGACAGTTTTAATGTAACCCCAGGACTAAATTTTAACTTTGAAGCTATCGAAATAGATACATTTAATAAATAATGATCTACATAGTACATACGAAGAAGACGGAAAAAGAAAAACGAAAAAGAACGGTGTGATCAAGTATTATCGCAAATTAGTATGCCGAATGTTTCCTAGCGTTTTATAGCAGCCAGGGTTAACCAATTGTTTTAAATAATGTATATTCCTCATTAGAATACAAACTGCGAAACCCACAAAATTTTAAAATTCAAGGGTCCAAATGTTAAAGTTAAAGGGATGATGAGTGCCGGTGACTTAAATCATCATCATGTTGGTTGAACCGTACATTTGAAAAAAACAGTATGGTTAACGACACGTAATATTTCTCTCGCTTGTATCGTTTATGTAAAGGTTTTAGTTTTTGCAATATTTTAATACAAACTTAACACTGGCGTTTTGCACCTAGGAAAATCCCTATTTTACCTCTCATCTCTTTTTCGCTCAGGTCGTTTTGTCCTTATATAATGCCCCCTTTGTCAATCTCCCTTACTTCTCTTTTAATTTCGCCGATCTTTGCCATCCTCCAAATATGTTTACTGTATCTACGCTCTCCAAGTTTCTTCTTCCGCAGGCCCTAATTAGACACAAGAACGACACAGCATTATCATTTTTTAATTTCCTTCACATGTAACTGTGTTTACAGTGCCTCTTTTATTATCCCAAATTTTGGCTCTTCAGAATATTTTCGCCTGCCTCCTTTCTGTTCTACATTCATAAACGTATGAATGACTATCCTCTACGTCCATTATTTTCACTTCCTCCAATCACCTTTCTTCTAAATTCTTGATTATATCTCACTCCATGACCGTCCTTCAATTCATTTTGCCCTACCTGATCATTCCTGTGATTTTATCATACTCCGCATACGCTCACTTATGCACGTTTTTTCTTCCCATTCATTCCATTCAAACTGATTATTCGGGCATCTTCGGTAACGAAGTGGCGGACTCCTTGGTTCGGGTTGCTGGCTCTTCTCACTTCTTTTTTTAAAAAGTCCCATTGTCTAATCTCCTTTCGCTGTGCGCAAAGGGTTACATCTCAGACTTCGGTATCAAATGCATACGTTCCCTCTTTCTCTAACAATTTGTCCTTTTATATGTCTGTTTAATCTAGTCTTTCTACCAATCCGTGATTCTCTTTGTTCCCTTCACTTGGTCGTTCTCTATTCGTCTGCGCTCTTAAGCCATACTTTATTATCTTTCTCCCGTTTTCGTTTTTCGCCGGTTGCCTCTTCGTATTGTCCTCTCCACTCAAACGAAGAGCGTGTTTGCGATGCGCATCGTGTTTTTTTTAAGGGTTGATCTCCTTTTTTTTTAAGCGTTCTGCTTTCTACTTCAGTTTTCTGCGACTTGGTCTTCCTACTCCATATTGCGCCTCTTATATCCTATCTTTTCCTTCTCCACATATTATCCCCATTATGTTGATTAATTCCTCCTAGCAGCATTTGATGATATCGTATAAAGATATAATTAACTCCTTCCTTTTCTAATTGTTTCTCGGTAAAAGTCCCCGGTCGATGACTCACCCCCCCAAAAAAACAAAAACAAAAAAACAACATTTTTAATTAACGTATTCATATTCTCTGTTTAAAAAATAAGCACTATGTGGGCACTATAGTTTTTTTACTTTAAAAATTCGCGAAGTAAATGAATTACAAATCCAAAAACGACTGAACTGCGAGCCCGTGAGCAGGGCTAATCTCCGAAAATATAAACGCATAACTTACAAAGGTTATTACAGTGACAATCGACTTAAATATCACATTTAACTTATATAGTTTAGGTTACTCTGAAAAAATTCACGCATCAGCGTTCTGTTATTTACCCCGATAATATAGAAAAACTTCATTTACATTTAGGTTATTAGTAATGTTTTGCGCATTCAAATAAAACGATCGCACCTATTACCGCATTTTAAATATACCTGGAATGTAAACAAAAGGTCAGCGGCATCCAGACACCGTCTAGTTCTGTGTGCTGCTAACAACAACACGGGTTAAACATCATTCCGTTATGTCTGTTTCGAGCTATGACTTGAATTTAAATTTCGAAGTATAATTACGTTTTACCTTCACACTTTTATTTTGTTTCGATTTTTTTAGTTATTATCTGATAATATTTAAAAAAGGCGCACAAGCTATTTCGAATGCGCAAGTTAAAATAATAATATAAAGGCCTATTTGGTGGAAAAAGGGGCAACCGAGAAAAAATTTAGCCGAAAGTGAGACCAAATAATTTACATTTCTCCATTTTCGTAATTTGTTCAATTATAAATTGAAAATTAGACAAACGGGTAACAAGGAAAATGTGCAGGGGGGGGGATATAAAAATAATAAAAAAATAACGAGCAGTTAGAATATTATCGATCGATAGACCACGTCATGCAGTTATAAAGGTCACTTCATTCGTCTTTTTATTCAATGAGTTAATTCACTTACACTACGAATACCGACTGGTGAACTTTAGGAATTGAAAAAAGGCTTCCTCCACAACGCGACAGCGTATTGGCTGCTCTGACTCATTTCTCAATTTAACTGACAACCATCTATTACAGGGTACTTTTACTTATTACGTAATAATAATAATAATAATAATAATAATAATAATAATAATAATAATAAGAGGTAACAACTTTGTAACCGCAATAGCGAATTGCACTGAATCAAGTCGATGCGAATGTGGCGGTGGAAAAAAAAACTTAAATCAAAAAATTAAAAGAAATTACGTTTAAAAAAAAAACAAAATTCTTACTCCTAAACCGTATTACATGATAAAAATTTTAAATTTTAAGGCGCCGCATTAAAAAGCAAGCAGATGTATTTCCGAAGAAACAATTGATAAAGCAAATACATTAAAAAAATAGTTTTAAACAATGGACGGTTCTAATGAAACAAAACAAAAAACAACTTTCTGTTTATCCTTTTTAAATTTTTTTATTTCTATTTTTTTCCAAAGAGGAGTGGCAGCCAAGGAACACTTCTTCTTCTTCTTCGTTAGCCATTACTAGTCCACTGCTGGGCCAATACTTCCCCCCAAAACGTTGCAATTGTGTGCTTCTTCCCGCCAGTTTGCTCTGAATTTCCGAATTTCATCTGTCCATCGTATGGTCGTCCTAAGAGTCATTTGCCATCAGGTTTCCATGATGTTGCCACACTTATCCAGCGGTCTTCGTCTCTAGCCACATATCCATAAATGTCCATTTGCTATTTTTAATGATATATACTGCATCTGTCACTTTCGTTGTTTCTCGGATACGCCTCTTCGTCCATTTGTCTTTCAGAGTAATCCCCAAATAGATCTTTCCATTTTTCGTTGGTTAATTCTTATTTTTTGTTCCACTTTTTTTAACACCCATGTTTCGCTAGCATATGGTAAAACTGGCAGGACATTTAACGTGTGCTTAAAAGAAGGAAACGTGCCGGAAGATATATGAAAAAAGTGATACAGGAGAGATACGAAATTACCGGCCAATTAGCCTCCTCTCTCGAATATTTATAAGTTATTTACAAAAATAATTAAGATTAGGTTAACGGAAAAACTTGATGTAAACCAGCTAGACGAACAGGCGGGATTTAGAAAAGGAAGGAGTACGATATAGATCACATACACATTGTTAGGCAAATCATCGAAAAAAACGAATATAGAATATAGGAATGTGCATGGCCTTCGTGGATTTCGAAAAAGGCGTTTGACCGCCTGAAAACCAAAGCAATAATACGAGCTATGGGCACTACCCAGAAAAAAATAATTTTGGAAATACAACGATCGTAGTCAGTCCAACATTATCTGAAAAGACCTCAGTCAAGCTGCTCTATGAAAGTTCGACTTCATAGACACGCGCAGACTTATCGAAAAACCTCTTGAAAAGCGAAATTTCCGGGAAACTGTAATCCAATTCATCTTTGTATACCGATTAGATGAAATTTTCGGTTTTATTATTCATTACGGCGAATTATAACTCTTTTTTGAGGCAACTGAAACAAATTAAAGTTTCCAAGAAAGCAAGATGTGGTGTAGGGGGAGATCCACCTTAAATGATACTAGTCGTTCAACTCTTAGCCTCATTTTCTCGCTCCACTGAAATACTATTTCCGTTCTTAAAAAATTGTTGCATTAAATTTGTTTACGACGTCAATCACACACTCGATCTCTACGGGTAATGGCCGGGTCTCATAAATAATATTTCCGTTTTTCAGAAAACTTCAATTTTTAAAGTAAACACAGACTACATCACGTCGAATCAATCGATATTTACTCATCCGTAACCAATTAGCACGGAGAAATACATTGGACCGCGGAAATTATTACCAACATTTTTAATTAGCGACATGATAATACCAATCTTTACCCCCGCTACGGCTTTTACACTGCACGTTATTCCATATTTTTTGTGTGGCGTGACATAGACAAATTTTCCGTAGACAATTTCTCGACTCCAATGCTTATACTATTTGATGGATGGGGGTGGGTGAAAATCAGAATATCTTAAAATAATAAGTAAAAAATAAATAAATAAACAGAAGTTTCAACACATAATAACTGGAAGAAAAAACCAGAAATAACATATATTCTTTTTCATAAATGATTTTATTCAACGGCATCTCAGTTGCAAAGTAAGTAGATTATAAATATAAAAAGAAATCAGTATTTTGGGCGCGACACAATATTATAAAACAAATGTGTCCAGCGAGTACAATAGGACAATAAAAACTTGTTTCAAAGACGGCAGCGACCATAAACATAAAAATTACATTAAACAGTAACAACAGAGAATCATGATATATATATATATATATATATATTTATGCGAACAAAGGCGAATTCGAGATACTGACGAACTGGCCAATAAAGAATGAAAAATACCGTACAGTATGATAAAATCTGTGAAATTAAATTTTTAGAAAACTTACTTGGAGCGGGACACACAAAAGAAGTTTAAAATAAAATACGATCAAAAATTCGATTTAAAAGTTTCCTCAGTTCCAAAATTTCAACATTTTGCCGTTTTTTTTAAAAATATATATATATTACGCAACAAAAAAAAAACAAAACACTAATGAATCAATTGTCAAGCATCCTTAAGATATCCCTATTTCCTATTATAAAAAATGAATATGTTGCGCGTAACAACTACAGCTAGAGGAGTTACAGAAGAAGGAGTATAGGTCAGCTTTATAAAAGCATCGTACTAGTATAGACAGAGCGGAAGTATCGTCGTCAAAGAAGGCAGAGGGCGAGCAACGAAGACTGTAAGATGCCTTGTTTAATAAGACATAGGGGATGATCTAGTGAGGATCTAACGAACAGAGAGGATACTGCCGCACACGACATATTGAGGACCTCCGGTTTCGCTGAATAATTTCGCACGAGTGAGCCTGTATAACCCAATCGAAATCTAGCGCAACGACCATGTCAAAAGTTTTCAAAGCTGTATAGTGAGCTTAGTCTGACGAACCCTATTAATGAATGAAATCGGCTGGCAACTTTCTCTATCGTGATGTCTTCAATCTTGACTGGAGCTTGTGTATGAAGATTTTTGGCATTCTGACAACCACCTTGTAAACAATCCTAAAGAGCTGGGCAATAAGTCAATAACCGAGTTCTGAAATGAGATCTACCCGGTGGTACTATATGACAGATAATACCGACAGAAGAATTTATTTTTAAACAATCCGTCATGTTTTTTTTTTGCCCAGGTAAACACAGGACTTAAACGATATTCTCAATTTACCCTTAACATCTGTGAAAACTATTTGCATTCAAAACTTTTATACACTTTCACCCGCATCTAACATTTCCGTAACTCCAGCAACAGGCAGTAAGAAAGATTTACATTACTTACCCTCACCTGCATAAACTGAATTTAACACGACGGCGCTGTCACTGACTATATTTACATCCCGCATGCGTAATGCGATGGCCTTGCTAATTTACTCATTTTTCTTAACTACTGCGTAATAATAATAATAATAATAATTAAAAAAAAAATAAAATAAAATAAAATAAAAACGCGTTCCTTTCCAAAAAATTTACAACTGCGTTACACTATAACTTTTGTAAATATTCCAGTCACATTTAATTCTGATCCGCCGAAACTGCTATTGAAGTAAATGAAAAAAGTAATGAAAATTCAATATAATGATTTTAAAAAAATTAATAAATAAATAACAAGTTTCGTGAATTCAAACTTTACGGTATCATCTCTTTTATGTGCCATATAAAATCATCAAAAAAATCATTAACACCATACATTAAATCATAATAAAACTCGCCTGTAGCGCTATTACCAGAAACTCGTTCATTTATCGATTATTTTATTAATAAAACCTTTTACAGTAATTAAAATATCACGCAAGTACCTGTAAAGGAACTTTGTACACTTTTAATGCGCACACCCTTGAAAGCCTTATCTTCCGAAACGGTACATATGCGCTCACGCACATACTTCGCAGACAGAGAACGACCATCTAGCACGCAACATGTTGATTTGTAAAATTACTTTTATTATTTTAAAGGCAAAATGTAGCGTAAAAATGTAAGTTTGATGATCGTTTCAATATCGATAAATTTTAAAAAAATAAATAAATGCATGCCCATGAATAGGAGAGAAAGCAACCCGTAGTAATATTTTCCAGCTCGCTTTTTAAGTTCATTTCCGATCACTTTTTCTGCGATTTATTACTTATGAGTAGAAACATTAGTTTTTCAATGGACGCAGCAAATCGTTGTGCATTCCATATCCCGACCGAGCAAACTCTATAATCTTATTCTTTTATTTGTTTTTGCTATTTTCAAAATATAATAAGACGATAGTTTTTGTGCGGACGGGCTGGAGGAATTTCATATAATTTTGATATTAAATAAGTACGAAGATTTTGTTGTCCATTCAGTTTACACCTGTGTAACAATTTGCAAAATTAACACTGAAAATATATAAACAAGCTTAAGACACATGCGTTTCCAGGAACTAGGCAAGATTATATTATGGTAAATTTTTAATATAATTATCATAATTCACAAACAAGCATGCAAATATGTTAATGAAACCGAACCGTGGAAGATAGTACCGCGAAAAAAACAAACGTAAGAAGATGTAAATATGCAATTATGGGTTGAAATTAAATTGTAATAATTTCCTTTACTACAACTTACGTGATACTACAATGAATCGAATTGTACTATTTTTTTTTTTTAAAGAATGTCGTAACTTTAGACGGTACTTCAGCTACGTGTTTGTGTTAACGTCATTCTTACGCCAAAGGTGAGAAAATGTTGTTTTTATTTTTTCTGGTTACGTTTTAAAAAAATTACACATTTATAATAAAACAAATTACTGCCTCTTGCTAATTAAAGAAAACAGTTTGGTATAAGAAAGACTTAGGCAATTGAAACAACACGTCTATAAACATCATAACGGAACAGGTGTGTGATCTCTAGGGAGGAGGAACTCGGCCTTTGACGAGGTCCAAAAGACAAAGGAGTTTTTATTCGTACATTGGTCAAGTTGTAGAACGCATTAAAGAATTTAAAATGTTAAAGTATAAATCGGCGGTAATTAATAAAATACCTTAAATTAACACGCAGTGAAAATACTGTGCATAAAAAAGCTTATAACAACACATGCATGCAGATTTTAAATAAAATGTACACGGTAACAACATTTTACATACCGAATAAATTATGTATTCGTTGTAAAATAAGGAAAACATACACGAAATTTTAATGGTAATGAGGGGAATTTTTTCATATTAGAGCATGAAATGAATGTTATACTACACGTACGTTTGAATAAGAGAAGTTGCCGGTTAGCATCGCCCGGACCATTTCTAGTTTTCCAATGTAGTTCAGTAATAAAAAAAAAAAAAAAAAACACCGAAAAATTAAAAAGTTATCGAAAAAATATGGGCATTTTTTAAAATTACAAGATGATTCGGCGATAAAGCAACGAGAGTCGAATTTTAATCATATCATTAAATGATGGCGCAATAACCGAATGAAAATGTGTTACGTTAAACGCTTCCGAATGACTCTTCTCGGTATCGCATAAAAAAAAACAAAAAAATTTTGAAACTAAAACTGCCGTAAAACTGAAAAAAAAATATACGATACTTCACACTAGAAACGAACGGAACTTTTCTATAATTGGCCATAAAATGAAAGTAGAGGATACACAAAAACGTTTCAACAGAAAGTTACGCGGCTAGTATATCACCATTTCTAGTTTTCTCAATGTAGTTCACTGAAAAGGAAATGCCGAGCAAATGAAAAGTTACCGAAGTAATAAGAGCATTTTTTAAATCACAAAATATAAACAAAAGCTAATCGAATTTTAATCGCATCATTTCATTAAACGATGACGTAATAACCGAACAAAAATGTGTTACGTTAAACGTTTTCTAGAGACTATTGCGAAATAATAACAAAAAAAAAAAAAAAAACTAAAATTTATTAACTCGCAAGCTGTGTACGATAATTTAAAATTTAAAACCTCTGTAAAGATTCGACTAGTAACTTTATTTTTCGCAGTCCTTAACGTCGTTTATAATTAACCTGAACCGAAAAGAAATAGTCGACGTAACTGATTCAACTTTTGATAATTCGCGACCACAAATGAACACGATGATTATATTTAGAAATCGCGCCAACCGGCTACTGTAAGCGTAGTTTATAGGTGTCCTGGTTCGAATCTCACTGCAGCACATTCGACACTTAAACAATTTCATTCACGCTAGGTTCATAGTTGACACGTCGTCCATCGTTGCATTGCAAAATAAAAATCACTAATTTTATCATACCGTATGGAGAAATTCCTTCCAATGGCTAAAAACTGTCTATGTTTAAATTCCATCATTCCCCCGTACATAACTTCTCTATAATGTTACAATATCCTACAACTTTTCTTCCTACAACTCGATTACAATGCTCTCTGATATCTACAAGCGTACCTTCTCGATATAAATCTACGTCAATCACAGAACTCATTTTTCATTATTTAAATTATTCCAACGGCAAAAGTACTGATTTTATATCTATTCATCTGTTTATATGTGTCTTTAATCACCGCCCTCGTAAAATTCACGAACTAAATAATTTCATAAATGGGGTAACGAGAGAATTATATATTGCGCACATTTAAATAATTTCCAACATATTCCAATATTTTTTTTTTTTTCAATTTGTTTAAATGTATATCTCAAAAATCGTTCGAAACAATGGAAGAACAAATACTGAAAATAATAAATACCGCGGATTAGAAAATCAATAAGGCGGAAAGAAAAAAGTACACCGCGATTGGTAAGCATTTTTCAGGCAACAGTGTCGAACGGAACGATATACGGGGTGGTAAAGTTGACTGTAATAATACTTTATATCTGCTAAGCGAAGTTTTGAAAAAATGTACATTCATTGAACAAGGACTCGTACAAATCTGACGTAAGAAGGAATATACACGAAACAATAAAGCACCGAAAAAAAGTCACCTAGGAAAGTAAACCGGTCAAGACAGCGATTCTCCCGCTCTACATTGGAACTTTGAACATTCTGAAAAGCTAAAATTCCCGGACAACTTGCCGAGAATTGGGATCTCACTTTTAAACTTTAAACATAAAACGGCGACTGAACAAATGCGAACAATTGTACAGGTGTATCTTCTATCTGTTACATATGGAAACGGAACACGATCAATAATTAGGGGAATATAGCAAAAGGTGGTTTCAAGAAGCAAAAAAATTTGCGGCAATTTTCACTGGTATTAAAAAATCGGTTTCGGATCGAATGATCGGAGGAGACCGTGTATTGGGGCTCATTTTAAGAGTTAGGCTCGAAAGTTTTAGATTTGAAATTCAAAAATTAATTAAGACAAGGCAACTCTGCAGTACTGCTCAATTGCGCGCTGGAAAAAATTATTCGAGAATAGTCCAAGCGATTAAAAGCAGAATCAGACTCTGAAATAAGAGAATATTCGAATTAGCACCTGGTTTTTACGGATGATGTAGTGCGCACCTTTCGAGTACGGCAGATGACGTTTAAGAGCGTAACTTGGTTACGACTTAGATTGCAAACTCCGAATCTCCGCCGATAAAGCGAACGCAATAAATGCTAGAGTGGACACACTACTCGCAGAATAGATTGATCGAACTTTTCATAATAGGTAAGATCGCTTCTTTCCATCATCGCAGAATGATCGAAATAAAAATAGTTTACCAGATAATGAAAAATGTGTACTTTATATAACAAAAAGTCACGGCAGTAGTAAGCTCGGGCATTATTATACGGAATTATCCAAACCGCAGACAGGCGACGTCGCATGATGAAAACGAAGTTTAATCGAAAAAAAACTCCGCAAGTAAAAGGAAAATCTGAAAGAAAATTTTAGGCTAGACAAGGATGGATACTACGGAAAGGGAAACACAGCGTACAATATATAGAAAAATACATAGACGACGAGGAAAATGTTTTACAGACGCACACTTGATGCGTTTCAGCTCAACAAGGTTAATCAACAGGATCTCTGCATTTTCCTTAATCGGGAGAAAAACAACTAAATGCAATCGGTTTGAAAGAAACGGCCGAACAGAAGGAGAAAATCGAGGTGAGGAAGGATGAAAAAATGAAAAAAAAAAAACAACCTGGAAATTTGGACAAACCGATGAAAAAACAAAAGAAGCGAATTCGTACGCGTTGCACACACAACTCTACTAGAGCGTTAATTTTTATCCTCTCTCTATTTCATTCAATACACTATTTCGTTTGAACGGGTAATGCAATCCGGACAGAAAGTGAAAGCATGACACACACACACACACACACACACACACAAACAACAATCGAATGCACATCGAAATTACGCAAAATACACCGAAAGAAATACTTTGTGAAATAATCAAAAAACACCTAATTAATTAATAATAGGGAGTTCAATTTTCCTTCTTTTTAACAACCGATCATCGCTCTGACAGTAAAATTCAAACCTTAAAAGCATACAATTTACAGAAAAATTTAAGTACATCGCGGTATATAATATAAATTTGCGGAACATTCCTTTTGAAATTAAAACATTAAATTTTTATTACTATGAACCGCGTTAAAATAATAGTAGTAGCGCATTAAAAAAAAAAAAAAAAATGCTCAAATGAACTACAGAAGAAAACTAAAAATGCGGCAAATGAAACACACACCGTCGTCGTCCTGATGATACGCAGAGACATGAGGGACCGAATCATTTACCAGAGAAAATACGTGAATATTAAAAGTAATAATGTGTAACACAATTCGCATATCCATTTCTTTAATCGATAAAAATATTAATTAGCGAATAATAATAATAATAATAATAATAATAATAATAATAATAATAATAATTGAAAACAAAAGCGCCCACACCGTATAGTAAAACAAATCAACCCCCGATATTAAAGAACCCGAAATCATTAAAAATCAAGTAACCGTTATTTCATTACTATTTACCTTGTTGTTGTGATTACAGTTGCGCGCGCGCGAGACTGAAATATGCCGACGATACGGTGTGCGTTGTTCCGTGCGTCGAAGAAGGTGATCTATCTATCTCCTATTTTCTTCAAAGGTTGGGCCGCCTTTTCTTACTGACCCCACAGCAGCAGCAGATACTCGTCCGTCGATTTCGACAAAACTGCTCCCAGACGACGATGATCACTTCCGGATTATTCTTATTTTTATAGGTCCACTACAATTTCCGTCAGTCATACTACACAAAAGTAGTATGTCCTCTAAATGGATACGTCCGACGACTATATACACATATAAATCGACGAAACAATCGAATAACAACAACTCGATATAATCACGCACACGATATCAAATTTTACGGTTCATTAAAAGATACGTGGGTAAGAAAAAAAATAAATAAACAAAAAAAACGAAAAAAGACAGAACGTTATATGTATAAATATTCAGCATATACTATAACGCGTGCGAACGATTTATTCCGTTTGAAACTAGCAACACGAAATCACGCTATTATTATTATGTGTATTTACACGCGTATTCTACCGTTTATAATTGAAAAAAAAAAAAAAAAACAAAAAAACGTAAACAAACATAAAATTTAATTAGTCAACGATAAGCACACACGGTGCGGTAGATAGTACATGTTTAATTACTAACGAATACGATTAAATTCGGTAAAGTTTGAGGACCGTATGGAGCGGCAGAGGCGATCGCAAAAAATCGCGACGACACACACAGTGCGAGACTAGAGAACGATACGGAGAAAAAAAAAGTGGCGAAAAATGAGAGATAAAACAACGCAGAAATACAGAACAGGACGACGGCAATATCCGGCGAACGCAGAGCTCCGGCGTTGGTCGTCGATCAAACCGCAAGTCGGCAACGCCGCGATTCAACTGACCGTCTGCTGCGTCGAACGGAACGTCGTCGTCAGACAAGAGACCGAGAACACATCAGGCCGCTGTCGCCAACGTCAACTTACCACTACGCCGATGCAGGTGCGAGCGTGCACGCGACGGGCCAAAAGAACAACAAAAACCACGGAATAATAGAGCTGCGACGAGCGCGCATTCATCATTTTCGAGAACACGGAGCTTTTAAAGTCCGCAAGTCCGTGCACAGCCGCGCTGGTCGCGCGCGCGGCCATGCACCTAATAGAGAGTGGCAACCGAAAAAAAATTATTAATGCTCGCATTATTAAATACGCGACGGACACACGGCCGTGCGTCGACACACTGCCGACCGCCGACCGGTGGCCCTGCCGCTGCTGCTGCTGCTGTTGGTGCGCCTGTGTGCGAGGCCCGACGGCGGACACTTCGTCGCAATTTACCACTACGCGCGATAATCCACGGCACAGTGTTATTGCTAGGCAACAACTTCGCGACGCATTTGCAAACCGGGCGCTCACGCACGCGCGCGCCACCGTCGACAGCGGCACGGCAGAGGCACGCGCACGCGCACGAAAAACGCGTGCTTCGCCGGCAATATCGGGCCGGCCGCACACACGCCTACCAGCGGAGACTCGGACACACAGACGCGCGGCGACAACACGGCCCCGGCAGCGCACACATTGCGATACACCGGGCGGCTGGCCGCAGACACACGCGTTGTTGTCGTTGTTGTGTTGTTGTCGTTTTAATGACCGCGGACACACCAAGGCCACCTCGGAAAAGAAAAAGAAAAATAAAAATTCGACACACAAATGCGCGCAATATAGCGTGTTTATTAATCCCGTGTAAATGCTTTACGCGCCGGCCGACGCGAAGTTAAAAGTCGCGTGTAAAGACTTACTGACCGATTGCGCGCCAGTCCGGTTCGGCGAACACTGCGAACAAGTTGCAACAACGTAGCCAACCATAGGAGGCGCAACAGACGACGATTGCACAATATGCACGATATGCACGCGATATGCACACAGGCTTAAGAAGAAGCGAGGCCTTCTCTCAGGCAGCGCGGGAAAAATTCGCCAGCCTACAATGTGACTGGTGACGGTGCCGGCGCGCGTCAAGGCAGAGCCCGGTCGAAATTTTAAAATACCGTTACGCGTTGAAAGCAGCGTACTTGGACATCCTTAAACCTCGATAGCATCCTTTCTCGAAATGCGCGTTCATCTATACATATATGTGTATACTTACAAAAAAAAAACTACAATTAATACGCCACGGAAATGAAAACAGACGCTCCGTGATATTTTCACTACATATAGCAGAAGTTTGTTGATGTAGTCATGGAATGTGTAGTTTAAGCGACCCATCTTAACGTTTAAATTGATATTGCGATAACCGGTTTGTTGGATATTACATTTTATTTCGTTTAGTACAGTCGCCTTTTTATATTCATTTTTAAATTGCCGCCTAACATGGTAGTACACAAAACAAAAAAATCCACCGCTCGAACACGACAACACAAAATATATGCAATCGTCAAGAAAGAGTTCTCCGCGGTGTCTGTAACTTCTTTTACTGTGTAAGATAATTCTGCGTACGAGAAGATGCCTTTCTTGCTGCTCTGTTAAATTAGCCGTTGAAAGAAGAAGAAGAAGAAGAAGAAGAAAAAAAGGCATCGTACAAAAAGCAAAAATCATCTTTAACGATTAAAAATATAACAGCGAACTTTAAAACTTTCGAACTTTCAAAAATGTTAGCAGAAAATATGCAAGGGCTAGATTGTAAGAGTAACAATGAAAAATGGATAGCGAAACTCTAACCGGATAGTTCATTTGAGACTCTTTAATAAATACGTCTTGATAATTGAACAAAAAAAAAAAAAAAAAAAAAAGTAAAATCATATACGCTGAATAGAAAAATCTGACAGCAGCTTTTTTTTTTTTTTCAGACGGACAACGTCCGGCCTATTAGACAAAAGCAGTCAACCTCTGTGAACGCTGTGGAAATTACTTTAAACCGCATTGGGCCACACGCGGATAACTCGGACATTCCCGGCCACGGCCGAAAATCAGCTTCCGGGAGCCATCAGTTCACACCATCCGAAATGGATATAGCCGCTGCCCCAACCCCCTCAAAGGTAATCAAATGAACGACAGGCTATAATTCCTCCGGTCAACGTGGAAGACCTAGTGTATTGAAACTATCGCAAGCATTTCGGGCCGGTTTATTGGCGTCGGCATAGCGCACTAGTGCGATACTCGTAAACAACCGGGCAGTATTGGCCGTTTTCTCCTGCGCACCATGAATTCTCTCCTGAAGTGTGTTACTACTCATGGTGGATAGCCCTCCCGGCTACTTGGCTATACCGCGAGACCTGAAGCCGCGTACAGACCCAACGCCAAGTGCACTCGATTAAAGTCCGCCCCGATTGGTTGGATTTTTTTTTACGTGCGATATAACTTTTAGTCCCAGCTTGCACACATTAACAGCGTAAAACAAAAGTGGACGAAAAAAGAAGTACTCGATGGGCGAGGTAAGACACTCCTCCGCAAAGAAACTACCGACCACATAAAACGCTAGCCATGCTAAAAAAAAAAATGACCACAATCCACGTCATCAAAAGTTCATTAGTAGAGGGAAAAACCCTGAACACACATTTAGTTGACTCCGCGCGGCGAATAATCCACGAAACGTCCCGCCGTCATTTTTGTGTTTTTTTACTCCAGAAAATGTCCACGACGCTACCACAACGTCAACACTGTGTATAATTATTACGAAATGAGAAAACGCAAAAAAAAAAAAAAAAAAAAAACACGAGAATGTAAAATAATAAAATTGACTAATTACTGATATTGCAAGGAGCCACGCAATATTTTGTTCTACTGCGCGGTCATTGCTTTTCGATAAAAATGGAAGTACATGAAAAAACGCGAGCAAATAACATAATTAACTGCGCCGCCCAACAACTACTATTTCGCTATTTGTTTGCTTTTTTTTTTTTTTTTTCGTATTTATTACTGACAGCGAATGGCGAAAGTTGATTTTAAAAAATTGATTTTAAAAAATTGATTTTAAAAAGTTGATTTTAAAAAGTTGATAAATCCACCATTGTAAAATATTCCGAAAATAAAAATTCGTGGGACGCGCATCCTAGACACGCGCAAACACGTTTGTTTCCCTTTCAATCTCTTTAATAAATTTCAACCCTTCTTTGTAGGAAAATCAGAAGTAGGCAAACCGTAGAATTATTTTGCAGATGTTTAGAAGATATTAAAAGCACCGAAGAGGTTTAAACAACTCGTGAACTCATTGAAGTACCTGATAACCCGGTTAAAAACGAGAATATTCTACTACGCCCGAATTTTAAAAAATCGAAGAGGACCGATATAAACTTGTTTCTGAAAAAATGTCGTGCGCTAAAATTGTCATTCAACGACGCTCAAAAATACTCCCTGTGCATGCGTCTAAGTGTTTTCCAATTTGAACTTCATCGGAAACTGGAATCGCCTCATCTTACCGAATCACATTCGACTATCGGCTCTTACTTACACTACACCAAAGATATGCCAACGTTCGGTTACGTATTTCATTAATACCGGCTTTTAGTATTCCTAGATATACATACACATACTAGTACATGAGAGGGGGGGTTCCTCCACTTTGTGTATGGCCTTGACGACATATAAAATATACATTTAAATAGAACACAACTCTCGAATTATTTTATCTGAACACGCATATTTATATTATCTTGGTACTCGTCACGAAATGGATTTGTCCGTTCAAATTAAATCAAATTTTTTTTTAAATTTTTGATGATCACAAATATTACAGATAAAAATTACCGGATTTTAGTCGCTCATGCGTCTTACTGGCATGACGAAATAATTAATAAATGGGCTAAAGTTATAAAGTTAAAAAAAAATACGATTATAATTTTTTGTACATCGGGAGTTTCTCTGTTTCATCTTTAACACGTTCTTGCGTAATGCAGGACCGTAGAATAATAGTCTATGAAATGCCGTTTTGACGTATCTATCCCATCGTCGTGATGAATCGTCGAAATTGACTGTTTTAAAGATCGTTTTAATAAATTCGCGTATTATCAACCAAACAGACAAGATTAATACTTTTCATTTCCCCCGGTTAACGTTCATTGATGTTTGATTTTCTTCTGTCCGCACTTCCGCGCGCTCTTTCGTTTACCATTCATATTTCCAGTAAACATCTGGCATTTTTCGTTTTAATATATAAATGATTACCCGGCTTGTTGTTAATTTTTATTTCCGGGTACATTCTCCGACATCAACGTAGTAACATTTTTTTTTAATCGCTGCCAATTTTTTCACTACCTAAATAACTACGAGAATTGCGAATTACTTGGCGTACATGCGTCGAAATATTTTATTAATATCAAACTCGTAACTTTTAGGGAAAGGGGAAGCAATTTCGTTTGATTTTAATGGTATTTCAAATAAAAAAAAACTGTCTGAATTCGTAATCTCATATTTTAATGAAGGACTGTCGTGTGTATTAATGACATAAGTATATTATGTAACGAAAGTTAAACATAAGCACCATATCGCGAAGCAAACTTCATATTATATGACGGAACGTTATTGGAAATACAGCACAAAACAGAAATGCTCGCTAACAAAACTGAAATATTTAATTCAACTGAAAGTTTTTAACATTTACCGAAGAAAAATAATTAACGACGCCACGCGTTAATTGTAAATAATGTGTATTGTGGTGCAATGGCGGTTAACGAAGTCACGTTGAGGCGAAGATGCGCTATTTTATTATGCCTAAATATTATTTAAAGTCAATATAACTATAAAAAAAAAAACAACTAAATAGTCAAACAGTCGTATAATATTGCTGAATTAATCGTATTCGTAATATCAGCGCCTTTTATAATATCTTCATCGGTCTGAAAAAAAATCGAAAAAGCGAATAAGTTCCTACAATAAAGTAACCGGTCCTATCAAAATTAAAAGCGGAATTTTGGGTTTTTATCCAGATGTTTATAACCTTCAAAAAAAATTTACGCTTAAACTACGCAAAATGTTTTTGCAGAGTTAATATTAAAAATTCCGCGCACAGATGATGCACATTCTTCTTTTTCTAAAAACTTTTCTTCGTTCAATGAAGTTTTTAACAAAAACGAATTTTCGAAAACAATCCATTCTGAATTTTGCCTGCTTGCAATCGATTTTTTGCCGGAAAAGAAAAAAGAAAGAATCTCAATAGGCACGTTAGAAAGTCTAACAGGACTCTACTATTACCTATCTAAGACTAATGCTAGGAGGTAATTCTCTCGGCTGCCGAGCACCCCCCCCCAAATTATCCGTGCAAGAACACCAGCTAAAACACAACCGATAAAAAAAAAAAAAAAAAAAAAAAACGTACAGGGCACCACTACCACTACATCGTAGAAAACGGCACGAGCGTCATGGAATAAATTTAAAACACGTTCAACGAGTAAATGCTCGCTAAAAGACGATTTAAGCGAATGTTGCCCAAACGGAACACTACCCTTCTTGACTGTAGGAAAAGAGAAGCCACCGCAAGACTTTCACGGCGAACAAGAAATAATAATTCATGACCGCTGCCTCTCCTCCCTTTAGGGATCTTTGAAATTGAAAAAAATTCGAAAATAAATCGAAATGATAATAAATTTACAAGCGATGATTACTCAATTGTTCCCCATTTTGTATTTGTTTTTAATAACTTCATGACGGTGGAAAGTGAAATAAGTAACAAGTAAACGTACGCGAAAACCCCGACTTTCTTGCGTAATTCCTGAATGCATCAGTGGCATTCGAAAAGACGATAACGTATAATCATTGTTAACACCAACACGTAACTAGAGGAGAATTCATCAGATGAATTTAGCGTGACTGTAGCAATTAACCAGCCCATTAGAATCTCCTCGTTGCAAACGTATAACGATTAGAAGCACGCCATTAACAATAACCGAATTAAAACACCGCGACATTCATTCAGATTCATAACAGGGAGGGGGGGGGGGACCTAAACATGAACTAGCATTTCGGCCATTGACGAATCGGAACATATGAGCATACGTATTTTTATAATTGCCGTTCATCAATTTTCTAACGATTTTCAACAGTCACACGAACAGAACCTCGGGGTATTTTAGTTAAAAGTAAATCGGATGCCTAGTAAACTCACTAATACGAGGTGTATATTTCAATAAATTCGCGAATTATCGATGTATAAAAAATATAACGTGCCCCATTGCAGCAATGGAAACGTTTTCGTTAACATTTCGGAAATTTTACAATTACCATGGAAAAAAATGAAAAGAAATACTGAATTAGAATTACACAATTTTCGAAAAATACATATGAAGTTGGTTTACAATTAAGTGATTCTTTCCAGCTCACAATCAGTAAGTAACGATGATGGTAAACATTAAAACATTAATCCGAAAACCGCTGTGTAATCTTCGGAAAAAAACGAAATAAATGTATAACACTAAGCACAGGACTCGAATACGGGGCCGCAGTCTACGCCCTAGCCTCCAATACTGTACTAAAAAGACTAGATGTCATACAGCATGCAGCACTCAGATTAGTGACCGGAGCATGCAGCACTCAGATTAGTGACCGGAGCATTTCGCACCTCGCCGTCTATCAGCCTACTATGCGAAAGCGGAGAGTGCCCGCTTCATCTTCGTCGTGAACTGCTTTCTATTAATCTGTTAACCCACGTGATATCTTCTCCACGGAGTCCAGCCTTCCAATCCATCAACCGCACACCGATGTTTTCATCTAAATTTCACATGATGCCGTATGCAACCGAAATACTGAGTTCCGTATCGATCAATAGTTTTCCGAAGATCTACTACTCAACACACCTACTACTCTTCCACCATGGTCAAGCTTTTCGCCTCACACTGACCTATCTCTCTTGCATATTGGAAAGCTCTCTACACCAGAGGCAATCAAAGGCGCATTCCAAGAACTTCTGTTGAAGTACGTCGACCATTTTATCATATTCACGGATGGCTCTAAATCGGACAGGGCTGGATGCGCAGTACTTACAAATGACTCCGACGTAATACATTCATTATCAAACAGCTTTTCAGTTACATCTACAGAACTATATGCCATAAAACTTGCAGTCGATCTATCAGTGCAGTACAACAAAGATTCTCTTATTTGCACAGATTCTCTCTCTTCACTTTCGTCTCTATCGCAAACGCGCAGTAAATCACAAAATCCCATTGCAAAAAATATAATCTCAGTTATATCTACCGCTTCGATTCGTATCACCTTCACGTGGATTCCGGGACACAAGGGCATCATAAGAAACGAGCTGGTGGATCTTGCAGCGAAAGAGGCCACTTCATGCCTCCCGATTCCAGACTTACCAGTACCATCATCGGACTTTTCTATAACAATCAAATCTCTGCTAAAAAAGAAACGGTCGAAGATTTGGCATGAAGTTCCTACCTCGAACAAATTGCGTTCAATCCGCTCAAATACTGAAATTTGGAGTACTTCATCAAGATCCAGCCGTAAAGAAGAAGTCATATTATGCCGTCTGCGCATTGGCCACGCAAGATTATCTCATTCCTTTTTATTAAATAACTCAGATCCCCCTACTTGTGACCTTTGCTCTGTTCCCTTATCCACTCGCCATCTTCTAGTAGTCTGCCCGAAATTCAATCTATTCCGGTCCCAATTACGTCTGTCCAGTTCCCTATCTGAAATTCTTGAAGACAATGAACAGAATGTCCAGTTGCTCTTCAGATTTCTGAGACTATCCAATATCCTCAATAACATCTAAACTCCATTCACCCGTGCCTCTGGCCAATGTTGCAGTACACGGCACGTTAATGGATACAACAACAACAACAACTAAGCACAGTTCAAAAGTAAAAATCTAAATGACTTTAAAAGAAAAAAAAAAAAAAAAAAAATACGAATCGCTAGATGTGATTTAATTTTAAACGTTCATAGTCAACTGAGATTAAATTTTTCTTTTCATTTAGCGTAAATTGTACGAGATTCTCGAGTATATTTAAAGATATTTTGTAATCAGTTAATTTTTACACGGTGAAAAGATGTGTACAAAAAAAAAAATTGTTTCCATTATCAATTAAAGAAAGAAAAGAAAATTAAATTGGTTAAAGTTTGGGAAAAATTACAACGTAAAATACGAAAAGTCAGGGGAAATTTAAAAGCAGCTACCGGTAATTATAATACGAATGCAAATACTTCTAATAATAATAAAATTCAAAATCTAGACTTTAGTACTAAAATTAATTTCAAAAAACGAATTTATTCACTTTCACAATGAGAAAAATAAACTTAAAATGTATAACTGAAAAAAAAAAAAGAAAAAGAAAACCGCTTAGAACATCATCTTTGTCAATGTTTTGCTCTCGTAGGATGATACTATGTGTTACATTTATGGTAAACCGGATATCATTTTTCTAAAAATTCCTAATTTTATAATAATTCGCATATCAAAAAAAGACAAAAAACAATTAACGTTAATTCATGACGCGCAAAGGTAAAAGTAGAATAATAAAATTAAAAGTAATCGGTAAGAATTAATTAACCTCGAGTGTTAAATAAATTTACATTTGAAAGACATCAAAAATTCAGTAAAAATTACCTGAAAAAAAATTGCTCGATTGTAATAAAAACACTGTTAGAAATATTAAAATTAACTTCGTTATTAGTAAAGACCGTAGTTGCATTATCGATGCAAGTGGAATTTTGAAAAACGTCAGTTAATAAATAAAACGATTATATGAAATTAATCATATTTCGGCCAATAAGGGGAAGTTAATCAATAAAGAAATTTTCAGACGTTTTTTCGAACAATATTTCAAAATCTAGTGATAAGGAAAAGGTCAAAGTTAAAATAAAAAAAACAACGCTACACATTGAAAAAGCCAAATTACTCGAAGGATTCCTCACGTTTTATATGCTTAAAAAGGCATTAGTTGATTTCAACAGAACAAAATATTGATATCGAAAGTTACAGAGAAAATAAATTCCGTAATTTAATAACAACCGAAAAAGCATTAAAACCGCCTAATTTAAACGAACGTATAATAATATTATAAGAGGTCGTCGTTTTATTCCTGAGCTAGAAGGATTAATTAAAACGAACTAAAAGCCAACTTTTCCTCAATTTTAGATTGCCACAATGGGAAAAGATGGGTAGGATGGGGGGAACGATATAATTATCAAATGACAATTCCTGTTTAGGTACATTTAATACTCCTCTTGGTAAATGTGTAAATTTAATTCCCCGCTTCAAAATGTTTCACGTCCCTATCTCCCAAAAATTAAGTCAAAACGTAATAGTTTTGGTAATATAGCGCAGGTATAGTACCTGGCACCTTAAAACAGGGATCCTTTCGACTGAAGGAGAAAACCCTGGCGGAAAATCCAGCGGAAGGCAAGAGGAAAACCACCGCTGTATCATTCCCTTACCATCATGGCGAAGCAAATAACGTTGGATTGGATTCAGCAGATCGTCGAATAACCAAAAACTTGTATCTTAACCAGAGCGCTCTTTAAATCAAATGCTACTGCGAATCCGATTAATATTAACTGCGAAGTGTGGCAAGGACGTGTTGCCCCCTGTTGCCAATGCTGTTCAACATCTATGCAAAACAAATCTTCAAGGAAGCTCTGGAAGACAGTACAATAGGTATCGAAATAGGTGGAAAATATATCAATAATATTCGTAATGCGGACGACGCAGTTTTAATAGCTGGTAGTGCCAGCGAACTGAAACTGATCATAGAAAAAGTAGATGAGCCTAGTCGAAAATATGGAATATCATTAAACGCAAAGAAAACAAAGATAATGGTCATCGGAAATAACGCCAGTCCCACAGAATACACATTTATTAAGGAAAGCTCGAAGAAAGTCGAATCGTTTAAATACTTAGGTGTGTAGCTGAACACTAGAGGAGAATCTGAAGTGGAAATCAAAAGTTGGATGGAACAGTTGAGAAGTGCATTCAACAAAATGAGGAAAACTTCGACAGATCACGATCTTAGTTCGAAATTAAGGGTTCGAATTCTAAAGTATTATATATGGTCCATCTTACTATACGGCTGTGAGACATGAAATTTGAAGAAAAACACCCTGAATCGATTACAAGCTTTTGAATTGTAGTGCTACCGAAAAATTTTTGAGGATACCCTGGGGACAGCTAAGGGTTATGGAGAAAGGCCGCGAATTGATTAATTTAATAAAAATTCGAATACTGAAATATTTTGGACACTTGATCCGTGGGACAAGGCTGCAAACCATTCTAGTAAGAAGAATTGAAGGTAAAAGAAGAATTGGACGGAGGAAACATACGTGGTTCTGTGATATCAAGACGTGTACAGGATTAAATACAGAGTGGTTGGTACACTCCACGTACGACAGAGGGCGGTACCAGAGTATCATCAAGACTTCACTAGATGGCCACCCATGACCGAGATCGGTCGGGACAGCAAGAAAAAGAACATACTTTGATGATTTCACTATTACCATAAAAGCTAAAAAACACACAAAACACTCATTGACAGAATACTTTAACAAAAGCGAATTTCGATATTAACAAACGGAAGAAATAGAGACCACCTCACGGCATTCGCAATCTTAACATCACGATTCTAGCTTAAAATTTCCATCATTTTTCATTCAACCTCAAATTGAAGAACTTGGCTCGAAATTGAAATGTTGGAACTCTTTTTATGTGTAATGTCGCTGAAGACGTTACAAATGAAGACCACGACGTGATCCAAACGACAACAATTATAGTCGCGTATTTTTGTAACAACGCGTTCATGCAGTAAGTTAACTGTTATATGCAAGTTATTTCCGACCAAAATCGTTAGTTCGTTATTCGTGAAAAATGATCGACAACTCAATAGGCAACATGGATGACTCGTCCTTAATATCGTCAAGTGGTAAAAACGATGACGAAACAAGATTTTTACATGTAATTAGCGCACTCGACAACGCGAGTTTAATATCAATAAAGCATCTTTTAATAAAACCACCAGCAACCGACCGATATAAAACATTAAAGAATAAGTTGTATCAACAATTTTGACAAACCGATACATCGAAGCTGAATAATCTGCTATACGAAGTAACACTGGGCGACAGAACCCCGCCACTACTGCTCCAACAAATCGAAGCTTTAACCCCCGCAATTTTGGACGATCAATGTGTATTGCGCCTGCTCGGGCTGAAACGGTTGCCGTTGGAAATGCGAACCGTACTATTATTAGGGTTGGACGATACAAAACCATTAGCGGGGCTAGCACAAATAGCCGATCAGATTTTCGAAGCACAAAACGAAACGAGTTCCTGCTCAATTTCAAACCGCCGAAAAAGTTTAGAATGTCGATTGGAGTCTAGAAAACCAAATGAGCAGCCTGATCGAGCAGCAGACACAAAGAAGTCAGAGCCGCCGTCACAAAAGCTAGAAGAAACAAAAGAGCTTGGAGTTTTTGGTACCTTCAAACTTTCGGAAACAAAGCTGCAAAATGCTTTCCACCATGCCAGCACGATTCGGGAAAAGAAATCGCCACATGTGAGGACCGGAAACAACAGCGAATCAACCAGGTCAGCCGTTTATTTATCACAGATCGTATTATATCGCAACAAAAAAATTTTGGTCGAAAAGGAGAGCCGAGTGTTCCGTAGCCCGGTCGAACATTTTTGCGACAGTAGCAACTAGCAAATGGGCCACAGTTGTTTGCCGCTAATGGAACACCGTCGGCAATCGCTTGCAATCGGATTCGGATTAAATAAACCATTCGAATGGAATTTTGTATTAGCTGAGGTTACACACGTCATTTTAGGTGCCGATTTCTTAAACTACCATAATTTGATCGTCGACTTACGACATCGTTGCTTTCTAACGTCCGAACTCCAAGCTTCCGCCCCGAAGGAATGGAGATGAGCAGAAATTATACCGAAATAACTGGTGAATCGCCTTCCGTAAGATTGCAGAATTCTAAAGTCCAGCACCACATACAACGTCGTCGCGTACCTCCCGAAAAATATACGTACGCCAAAAATGCGTTTGTCGTACTCGTCAAAAACGGAATATGCCGACCCTCTGGATGATCATCAACGCGGCTAATCCACTGACAATGGTGCCGAAGCCCGATGGTGAATGACGGATATACGGGGATTACCGAAGATTAAACAACATAACTGTTCTCGACAAATATCCCATTCGGAATATCCTCCGCCAGTTTGTTCCACAAAATTTACGAAAAGCAGCGTTCCATTCGATACACGATGATTTTAAGTGACCTTCCAGCAAAACGAACTATAATTACCATACGGGAGCGATTCACGTGGCCGAATATGGATCGCGACATAAAAAATTGGTCAAAAGTATGCCTACCTTGTCAGAAGATCAAAATTCCTCGGCATACGTTCGCACCCCTTGGGGCAAATTTCCGAAAAGTGCACATTTTCAGCAGATAGATACGTAGCGACACAGCAGATCCACCGTGGGATCAGTACGAGCTATTAAAAACATTACGGAAATCGCTAGCAAATATACGGCCTACAAATAGAAATTACGACAAAGTTAAATCGTTCATCCATCAGGATCTAAAAAACAAAAAGGTTTTCGTACGTTCCGATGGAATACAAAAGCCGCTACAACCTACGTACGAAGGACCTTTTAAAGTGTTGCATCGGAAAGAATCATTCTACACTTTGGACCTAAACGGAAAAAACACAACACTGTTAAGATAAATCGTTTAAAACCAGCCCATTTATGCTCCGAAGGTGAAAATATCACGAACACGGAAAGCAACTAGGAAGTAATGATGATGACGAACCCGATTCAACGGCAACGTTCTGAAGCAATCGAGGAAAATGTTAAAAGTTATACAACTACAAAATGTGGAAGAACAATAATCAGGCCAAGAAATTATTTGGAATCTATAAACGAAAGAACATCGGAAGATGGTAAATAGATTATCAAATTTATTTTATGTTTAAAATGTTAATTCGCTAACAATATAAGCACATCATAGTTCGCACCATATTAAGATTATTAAGGTTGTCTCCTCATATCGGACATCCGATATATGTATTACATAGCGTTGGAACGTTTTTTTTTTTAACGTGAATATAGTTATAAGTAAAGTAATTATTAATCCCTGATAGAAATATGTTAGAGTCTAACGCTCATTCATTTTACGTTAAGTCCGATAGTGCTAGCTTTAAATTTATAACCCGATTAATCACACAGAGAGAATATTACCGATTTTATACGAATATTTAATTTTTATTAATTTCTTTATCATCCTACGTATATATATATATATATATATATATATATATATATATATGAGATCTTATTGCATAAGTGATATGTTGAATAGTACCGCGAAAATTTTTACATTACTCACACATACTTTGTGCTTATACGCCGTAATCAATTAGTGATATGAAATACAAATTAACCAAATTTATTATTATCACTTTATGTGTAATCCAAACGGCATGTAATTGTTATAGGAAAAATAGGCTTAGATTTTATATTATTTCTGACCAGTTATTATTACGATCGACAGCACAGGTTATGTGTGTCCGCACAAATATTCCGGCACATTTCATTGTTTATTCTTCGCGACCGACTTGTATGTATATAATAATCGCGATAGACCTAGATTCATTATAATTAGCGCTAATATCTAAAATAGTCATCTAACGCTATGTTAAGTTGATGTTCAGATACCGCGTTATATGAAATGTAAATTGTTAATCTTCAGTTTTTTTCAGTTCTGTTTATTAGTCTCGCGTTACCTTAATTGTTTTGTTGTTTTTTTTACTACTACCGTTTCACTCCGCAAGGAGGGCGTTTTGTAGCGACACCGATAATTTTAAATTTTAATATTAATCTTATATCATATCGAATAATATGAAATCGATAATTCGATATAATGAAATAAGCAGCCATTCCTGCGTTGTGATTGGCTATTCGGATAGCTTCGATATATGATTATGTAATTTTTTTCCCGTTCAAATGTTAATCAGTGATTATTTTAATGATTATTTTAACAACCATGATTTTTAATTTCTCAATTTGTAATACATGTTTCATTAGACGTCGTTTGTTTATATTTTAACTATTTTTATATGTAATGTCGCTGAAGACGTTACAATGGCATGATACGAAGCCAGAAAGGCACCAATATATTTTTCATCTCTGCTACACCTCTATTTATTATTAAAATCGTAACTAACGAACAAACATTTTAAAATTAAATAAATTTTAAATAAGAGAAATCCGAACTGGGGTTCCTCAAGGCTCAGTATTTAAGTCATTTTTTACATTTCTTCTTACGCCAAGATAAAGTTAAAAAGCAAAAATATCTTTAATCCGCCGGCGATTTACATGTCACAAGCCTAGACAAAAGCGAGAAGGAAAACGGAAAATCCGAAAATGTAATTAACATAGATTAAAATTGAGATTTTGTTAATTATAATTAAAGATCGGATTTTCCGGAAAGAAACATCACACCTTGTAGATAGATATGCCAGAATTCTGTTAAGTAAAATGAGGAGTCTTTTTCCCTTTTTACGCCGTAAAATTAACTAGCTCTTCCTCTTTTCACTAAACACACCCGAAGAACGTCCATGAATTTCTGCTCGTGCGCTCATCCATCCACGTAACCAATTGGCTACCAGCTATTTTTTTAATCCTTTTTAACCGAGTCAACATCAATTTCATTTAACTATTTAAATTAACATTATCCATGTTCAGAATCACTTCCGTGACATTATTAAACAAAAAATGATTATAACTGTAGCGGAAAATACTAATTTATCACACGTAATTGTAATAATTTTTTAATTGTTTAATTCGTTCATATATCAGATTATTCAAATCCAGATGAGCAGCTGACAATACAACCGATTAGTCGCGTCTGTTTGCGAAATACAATAAAGCCAAGAAAGATTAAAATGGAACCCACATAGTAAATGCATAATGCAAGGAACGATAGTCGACATTTAATTTTTCATGTACATACACGTTATAAGATCGTCTTTTTATCTCAAATATACGTAATTAACACTTTTAAATATCTACAGACGGACAAACCATTTGCTAAATAACATATATATATACATACATATATATATGTGTGTGTACTTGTACGTATGTATTGACTTTATTACCGCGAGAGAAAAACGAATACGTAATTTAACGGTGTTTACTTTAGCGAACGACAGGCAGAAGCGGCTATGAAGAAGCTACAAAGAGAATGCTTTAAAAGAGACACGGCTAAAATTTACGGCACAAAGCGGTTCTACCAAATATAAATTTAAAAATTTCAACGTTTTCCGGAATAACTCTTGCTTTTGAAAATTTCGTAAAAAAAAATTCAAGCTCAAAATTGTTCATTAAGAAATCAAAGACAAAAAGTAACCGGAAAAAATGAATTCTTGAAGAGAAGCCGTTCAGATTAAACGCGCACAATCTATTTTACACACAAACACAAAATTGAAATATCCCGCACATTAACACATTGCGATCGAAGGATTGCTTATTAGACTTACTCTCTGTGGGGACGAATACGGAATTTTTAATTTACTGCTGGAGACGGCTGTTCCGATTATATTCTTGTCCAGAGTAATGAATTTGAAATTTCTACTTCATATAACAAACTAAGTAAATGAACCCGGCTGCACACCTGAAGTCAGCATTTTTCACTCTACAATTGAACGTTTTGCTCCTGGCCGTATCATTCCGTGGGAAAAAGTTATCGGCACCCAGGCACCGTCTAGTTCTCAGCAACGCTAATCACAACGCATGTTGCACATCATTTCTTTATGGCTGTTTCGTTCTACGATTTGTAAACACCAACTATTCTTCCTAGTTGTTTGTTTTTGGTAATATTTTGTGCTTTTTTCTATTTTTTTTTTTGAAACATAAAATGTCGAAAAATAATAATTCGTGATCAGTTGTGTAATGACTCTGATTCAGAAGTAGAATTGGATTCAGACGATACTGTAAAGAACCTATTTTCACAGACCTTAGACCAACAGATCCGTACGATTCGTATACTTCAACAGAAATTAGCGTAATTTTTATTTATAAAATATATTTCCATATATTTTCGTATATTTCGAATCGTATATGAAGTATCAAAATAAAAAAATTTCGGGAAAAAATATTATACTTTTGATCACAATTAAAATCAAATGAAATATATAATACGAAAGGGAAACGACATTTTACGATAACAAAAGAAGATTCGCTTATTTAGTACTAGCAAGTATGAATTAATATAAATAATTGTTTGTAAACTATCTGAAATATTATTGATTATTTTCTGCGACATGCAATTAATTTTTTTTTCGGAGGCTTCAAATCAGGTAATTTTTAAATGTTAATATTTCCATTTTTAATTGTTTCTAGTTGACAGATTATTTAATTTTTATTTAAAATTTTAAAGGAGGGCCGAAACAAAGCAAAAATCATCATAGAATTACTCGCTTTTCCGTGTGAGAGATGGGTATCGTAGCCCGGGATAAAAACACATTTTTAAAAGTGCCCTCCTGTAAGACAAATCAAGAGATGCCCGGTGTCGCATCAACTTCAATGAGTTAACGAACACTATGAAAAAAATCTTTTTTAATGGAAAAGAATAACTGGAAAGTAACTGATGGCGTCTTAAAAGCGAAATACTACGTTAAAAATGTTATCGCTAATTTCGTAAAAGCACAAACCAAAATACAAGCCGGTATTTATCTTTAATAGTTTTTTACATCATATCAGTCCTGTCGCTGTTTCGCGAAACAACTGTTCTGAAACACTTTCGTTGCAAACAAAGCGGCTTAATATTTTTCGTATAGTAGAATAATGCTTCGAAGCTATGTCATTAGTAATCTCAAAACGACGCATTATGATTAATCGAGCAACTTAACTTTAATCCAAATAATTAAAAGAAACCTATCCGGACCTGGCTATTAATGATACTTTTAGCAGATTATTGGGTATATTTTTTAAATTGTTTTTTTGTTATAATTTATTTTTTTATAAAATTTAAATTACTTCGTTAATTAGTATAGCGGCAGTATTTACTTATTGTTTAACGTACGTTAGCGTATCTGTTTCTGCATATCTCTTAATAGCATTGCCACTATAAATACTGCTGGCGACACAGTTGATTTGGGTTGAGTTCTATTTTGAATATAGATTGATGTTTTATTTACGTTGCCGTTTTGTTAATATAAAAAAACATAAAAAAAAAATACACAACGAAGCATTGTAAATTCTCGTATATAATTTCGAAAATATTCAAGAATTATCCGTATAAATAAAACGAACGATGTTACTTTTTCTATACACAATTTTATACTCTCTCTTGACGGAAAGTTAGACATCTTCAGTAATAAAGTGCGTAATGTATACAGTGCGGCACTTTGACAATCTTCTTCCAGAAAACGAAGGTCTTAATGAAAATATTCATAAGTTCCTCTTGTCACTTCCAACGATCGATATGGTCAAAAATTGGTAATACATGTTTTTTCCCTCGCCGAATAACCCAACTTATACAGCCGAACACACATTCAAAAAACAGCCAAGATCATTTTCCATTTCTCAAACTACGGCGCTAGTCCAAAACGAATCTTGAGATTTCCTTCCGGACATTCAAAATAAAATACTTTATCCTTTAATGATTTTCGTTAGAATTACGGTTTATGCGCATCAAACCTAACAATGATTGTAAAATTGGCATAGAGATCATTCTGTACTACCTGGCTTTTCTTTTACACATTTATCCGCTGTATAATGTGATTTCAGACTAGCTAGTGGCCGATGGCGGACATTTGCGTATTCACATCAATCTGGGGGGGGGGGGGGGAGTCGCAAGAACTCAAAAAACCTCTTTATAAATCAAATTACGATCAAGCTACCTCGTGACGCTCGTTCCATAATGTTTATAACATCTATAATAGTCAAGGAAAATACCAACCGAAATGTTAGAACTAGTCGAAATCAAATTGATCTTTTACCACTTTCATACATTTAATTACACTCAATACTGTTTTTTTTTGGTTTTTTTTTTTTTAGTGGTAGCCGCAGCTTCAATTTTATCACGTTTCTCTCCTGCATTTTCATTCCTTCCGCCAATCGCTTGATTCTCCTGTTAAACCAATCTTCGGCCAGAATAACGGGATATGTACAAAATTTGTAAATAACAAATATTTTTGCGATAAAGTTAAAGAGAAAAATCGCGTACAGACTAAAACTCTTAAAGCGATTTGAAAAAAAAAAAAAAAAAAAAAAACTATACACAACCACACAATTTCATATAGATATATAATCAACCGCTCTTCTATGTTGTTTTACCTATAGAGTTCGCCCACAGTGGTCGAAAAAGAAATTTTCCTGACTTTTTACGTAAGAAAAGATTTTATATATCACTTAAACGAAAACAAAAAAAAATTTCCACATCGAAATAAGAAGTACTTTCAAATTTTTTATCAACTTAAAATAAGAATGAGGTTAATATACAGGGTGCGGCAGCATAACTTCTTTTTTTAAAATGCGCCACTTTTTTTCTACTAAATTTTTTAAAGAAAGAATAACAGAAAATCGGAATACATACTCTAGATCCCCCATTGGGGCAATATGTATGCTTCTTCCGTTGCAGTTTTATTTCGATTTTCTATTTTTATTTCGATTTTCTATTTTTATTTCGATTTTCTATTTTTATTTCGATTTTCTATTATTATTTCTCTTTAACAAAATTTAGTAGAAAAAAAATGGCGCATTTTGAAAAAGCAAGTTACGCTGCCGCACCCTGTATAAGTTCGTCGCGGACGCTTTTCTCCAGCATTTGGACCCTCTGATTTCAATGATTAATTCGGAATAATACCACACTCAGCGGCGGTATTTGAGTATATACACACGCAGTGGTCATTAAAAAACACGAAAAAATACAGTCCGTTTAGATGATAGTTTTTTTTTATATTAATATAACAGAAGACGCAACTCACTCGAGATGAAATTTCTGATATTAAGAAATGTGTAATTTTAAAAAATTAAGTCATTGTCAAAATGACCACGGGTAAATTTAGATTCGAATAAAGATAATGAATAATTGATATCTCCCCATAACCGCAAATAAAAAAGCTTATCACTTTTAAAAAAAGTTGACTTTTAACGAGACAAAAAATTTAAATACTACGCTAAAATTTACCGACTTCCAGATTTCCTTCAAAAAAAAAAAAAAAAATGTAACAAAAATGTACAATAAAAAAAGTGAAAAACGACTATTCTCGTTAATGAATATATTTCAAAGAGAAATAGTATACCCTTCGGATGGATATAATTCTTTTACGATATTAATACTTATTAGAGTCGAATGAAATCGCAAAATGGCAATACTAATTGAAAACCGCATTCAAATCTTGTTAACATTTAATCACTTTTAGCGTAATACTTACATTTTTTGTCTCGTTAAGTTTAAAAGTGATAAGCTTTTTAATTTACGGTTATGGAGGTTTCAATTATTCATTATAAATTTTTCCGTGGACATTTTGACAATGATTTAATTCTTTTAAAATTACATATCGGAAATATCATCTCGAGTCAGTTACATTTTCTGTTATATTAATAATAATTATTCGAATAGGGAAATAAAGTATAATTATGAAATTTTACATTTGCGGATAATACAATACACAACGAATTAAATGAATGTAATTTTGATGTTTCGATAAAAATTAAAAAAAACGTACTTTTTTATTAACAAGAAAAGCGCGGAAAGTTTTTTTTCTCCCCCCCTTTTCGGTCGGCGTAGTCAAGTCACTGCGGTTTCACTCTCGCTATAGCCAAAATACCGAAGAAGAATAACTGAAAAACTGCTCACATCGATCATCATTATTTACGTGTAAAACATGTACTGGTAAGAGCGAAAATCCGAAAACATTCGTAGCGGCAAATGGATTATAACTTGCGAGAGGAAATGATTTCACGGAAGGTTTTCAACACATAAAAATTTCACTTTTAATCAAATATATGAAAAAAATGACGTATAGACCGACAACACAATTTTTTCGGGAAGATTTAAAAGCTACTGTTTAGATAATCCGTGTGACACAGCGCAGTGTAGTACATTCCGATGAAATATCTCCTCAATTTTAATTTTTGAAAGAGACCAACCACACCGCCGCCACCCACTTTATATTGACAACAATGGAATTTAATTGCTCTCGCTAAGCTCGCTGGTCATTTAATATACACATGCCTCTATCATATTCATTTGTCGCCTAGCCTAATTGACGACATCCGTTCCGGTAGAAGAAAAAATCAAACCATCGTCCTCTGCTCCTCTGATACTGTTCGTTTTCATCGCGGTCGGTCGACGTAGTAAACGATAAACCGTTCAAATCTGCACAAATGAAGTTTCGGCGCTTTGCGCACCTCCGCATGTCGAACAACACCGGGCCATTTAATAATCTGCAGCAGACACCCGGTTGTTGAATTTTCGAGGAGGTAACTCTGGCTATTTCATCGTCGCCATCATCCTCTGCTAGTCGACTGCTAATGAAACAATTAAAACCGCTCTCCGAGGACTGCGAACGTAATATTAAAACAAGCCAGCGCAGATAAATCGAGTGGTCGTATTCTTAGAAACGAAAATTTCATCAGCGTATCCGGATCACTTAAGAAGAACCACCGTATACACGAGCATCGAGCTAAAAATAAATTTTTAAAACTTCCGCACGCAAACACCAAAAAACACCACGCCATTTCAAACAGCTATAATACCGCAGAGCACGAAATACTCGTAATCCTTGTCCACTTCCGGTTATGCTCACTAGACGCCGAGATATGGTAATTTCGACAAAGAGGACGACACGTAACAACGAAGATCATCATATATCGCATTCAAGGCTTTATCCGGAGAGAGTGAGGCCCCTTTCCGAGGTCAGAACTCCCCCCCCCATTAGTAGAGTAGTTTCTAAAAAAAGCCCCGTTGCAATCATTCCGGATAAACAACGGTCATACGAATTTTATACTGATTTGTATTCATTGGTCAAATATATAATAATATATGTAATATTGGCTAGTTAGAGTACCACACACAGATTTTTTGCGAGTAACTCATCTGAGTTAGTTTAAAAATTAAACTTTATTAATATATTCTCCCTCCGAATAATAAATGACTGATATACCTAAAATTCGAAATCTCTAGCTATTTGAAGGGAATGAGAAAAACAAAAACCTACTTCAACTTTTTTTCGGCGAGGAATTAAACTGAAACGATGTGAATTTTTTTCTCGAATAACCCGAAGTAAAAGTTTCAAAGTGTCCAAAAGCACGATAAAACAATAACCCGAATTGATTTAAAGAAAAGAAAAGACATCCGAACCCCTTCTTTACCTGACATAATGACTGAACGAGTCACCTTAACAATGTTCGTTACACGGCTCTGCTGTTAACTAGACCTCCTCCGATTACATTCAAAAATAAATTTCTGTTTAATGTTTAATTAAGATATATATCTGGGAGATTGCGTAGATGTATGATCGCGACAGAGCATGTCTCCTTCGGCTTACTCCCGTTGAACTTACGGTAATTTTCCGATATTCAAAAAGTTTTCTATACGATTGTACACCACTATTTCGTCATCTTATATTAAATGAAAAATACTACGAATATTCTCACGAAAATGAAACCACTATACCCTCCTGCCCGCTGCCGATTCAACCGTGTTTCTATTTGACCTCTTTCCACAAGTTCTGCTTAATCGTCGATACCAGATTTCGCGTTGACGGCTCATTTGGGTCTCTAGTCACTCGTGACTTTACTCACTTTGAAAACTGGATGGCAAAGCAATCTGAAAGAGGGATGTTGTAACTGACATTCAATTCCTCTCAAATGCCGCTAGTTTCGATATACAAAAATACGACGTTTACGTTTAATACTAGTGAACTAATTCAGATTCATTAACGTTCACCGTTGAAACTCCAATCTTCATCCCGCCTTTCCCGATTTCTTAAGGTTTAACCCTACTCACCGAAAAACATAGTAGTTCGTCTGCTTACGATTTTGCTTCTATTATATACTTTCATCCATCCATGGCTGTAAGTGCATCGCGGAATCTCTATATATCGTGTATTCGGAATGCCTATATCGTTTTCGAAGCTCTCTGAAGGTTAAACGACAATCTTTTTCAAACGCCGCTCGAACTCCAACAACATTTTCCTCCGGTGTTCTCGTTGACCCAAGCCTTCCAGAATGAGGATCACACTTTCGACCAACTTCGCATCATTTTCAAATCGATTAAACCATTCTTTTATTTGCGTCTTACCCATCATCTCGCTTGGTCTCGAAAATCTTTTCTAATTATTGCAATTGTTTTCGTTGTCGTTTGGTTGAGATTAAAGTAAAATTGTCGACGCAAATTCTTTAGCCGATGCGTTCCGTCGTTTATATAAAATAGGAAATGCGACGCGTTCAACTTCAAACATGGCAAATACGAAACTTCTATTAAAACCGATCTAATCCGCGATGGAAGAGTTAATGAACGACACGCAGGTTTCCCCGCTCGATGACGACGACACCGTGTGACGACGCTGCTAGTGGGACAATTTGTTTTCCACTTACAAAACAAAAGCAGGATATTGACTTTCCGGGTAGACCCCTTGTACATTACACATAATACGTGAAATGTACAAATCAAAAAGTGTTTGAGGTAAAATTTCGACCAATTTAAGGAAAACCAAACGTAACAGAATAATAATGGTAATAACAAGAATGATAAAAAGGGCAATTTAGATGCACACCAAATAGTATAGTAAATGGTCGAAATATGCTAACGAAGAAATTTTTCAGAAATTATACCCGTTTACGGTGGCGAAAGAAACTTTAAAATTGAAAAATTTATAACGAAAGTAATTTAATTTTTTTTATTTTTAAATTTTTTAACATTTTTTACGTCTATAAATCGTTGGAAAGAAAAAAAGTGCCGTTATCGTAAAAACACGCGTCATTCGTGACGATAATGACACAACCCGTACAATTTTTTTCGAAATATTATGAAGTTTTTAAAAGTACACGTGACGAAAAACAATTCACAGGCCCTACAGATCGATCGCCGTCTAAAATTGTAAATATGTTAATCATAACTAACACAATCCTACCGCGTAAATATAACAATGACATACACGAAGTTTGCTAATCAATCATTAGGTTCACAATAATAATACACGTAACAACTCCCGTACTAATCATGAAAACAGTTATTTCCAACTTCCTCATATGCTATTTCGACGTTTTCGGTTATTAAAAGGTAAACTCAAACCTATCTTCTCATTGTTTAAGCGGAAAAAATGATTGCCTCTGTTTTTCATCGAAAAAGACGAAGAAAAATGTTGTTTTTCTTTTCCTTTTTTTTTTTAAGAACATACAATGATATAACGCTTCAGATGAGAACAGAAAATAAAAATAAAACAAAACAATTAATCGGAGGAAAATTTAAATCAACATTCTTGCCGAGTGATTAAAAATACGTAGAAATGAGAATATTTATCTTTCGTAACACTTGTGCGACATGGGGGTAATTAACGGTATTAACCGAAAACATATATATTCTCATTCGTACGAAATTTATTCCAATTACGATCCTAATTTTGGAAAAGTTTTTATATCGCGAGCGAACATGTATTTCTTTTAATATAATAAACACCACTTCAGTTTCTTTGTCTTCTCTATTTTTAGATACAATAATTACATATTTTTCAAATCATCGTCAAAAACAATATTTCGCGAGCAATTCATTTGCCTAATTTTAATATTTAGTACTACAATGAATTAACGAAAAATTTTCAAACATTGTTAAAAAAAATGGTAACTTTTAAAAGTGATATACTATTCCACAGATCGATATAGAAATTCTGGTCGGTTAATTTTTCAAACTCGTATTATTTTCTAATTCGAACAACAATTTCAAAAACCCATTATTATATTCAACCTAAAAGTTTTCGAAATAATAAAATACAGAATTATAATGATTTTAACAAGAAGCAATTGATACAAAAATACGGTGTTGTACAGTTATGTCCGATAAAGTATGTATGTCCTCTGATCACTAAAATATCCTTGCTTTACCGATTGACGTAGACACTATAATTACTGATTTTATATGTATTTCTCAATGGAATTCAAACATATTACCAAGAAACTGTTGTGACTTCCTCTCGTGAATTATCGATTTAGAAAGTAGTCTAAATTAATACAGTTTGACCGAAATTTGAATTCGGTAAAATTTAGCACTGATGTTCCCTGAACTGAAAATGCAACATCGGATGCAGGGGGGGGGGGAAACGCTTTCATTAAAAAGAAAATATGTGTAACCATAATGGCGATTTTTGCGTTTTTCACTCATTATTTAAAGAATATGTTGTTGTTTTTAATCATTCAGAATAGCGAAAGATGAAGAAACGTTTCTTCTTATTTTGATTCCAAGTGCTAATGTTTTAACAAATGTATTTCTTCATTCTCTATTATCACGTATCTGAACATATCATAAAACGTTTTATTATTGCTCGAGAAATTTTTCCGTCTCATATTGTTATTTATTATGTACTTTTTGTTGCGGGAGCATACACACTTACATGAAATTTACATTTCTCGACTTTGCAAAGTATATTATATTAATGCTTTTATTTATTTATTTTATAACGAATACCGCGCCATTTCTGTGATGCGTGCCATCATCATTTCCGGGAATAATAGACTACGTGATTTTCAATTTTACATTCGACAAATTCGAGCTAGCGTGTCCACTTACACTATAACACTGATGTTCTTAAACGACAGAAAGTACAAAAGAAGAAAAAAAAACATATATATATATAAAACTTTTACAAGTAAATTAGAGCATATAATTAAACAACTGAAGGCAAGAGAAACAACAGTAGTACTTAGTGTGACTTGGATACTTAAGCCGAAGAGAGAACATGATACAGCGGGAAATTTTGAACTTGGTAATGCACGGGAAGATCGTTTAATAGAATTCAGCGAAAAGCATCGGTTGTGCAATATATAATGAATAAATTCTTCAAATTACCATCTAGAAAATTACATGCACTTGTGGAAGTTCCCGAGAGATACAAACAATAATAGAGTAAGAAATTATTAAACTGACCACTTTGCGATTAATCGCAGGTATCCGAATAAAACCGGCATTAACACTTCCGAGAACGGATGTTCCGTCAGATCACAATATTTTTATCACGCGTTTTGAAGGTAGCATTAATAACAAATCAAGAAAAACATGATACATAATGGCTCACAAAAAATCAACCAACTAATCAAAATATTGGAGAAAAAATTGAAAGATCACGGACCACTGAAATATGGTTTTCGATAATATACCAGAGATGTACAATGTCTCGGGATAGCGCATATAAACGTAAACAGAAAGGAAATATTAGAACTGACGGAAAATTAAAGAAGATTCGAAAACCAATATATAGAGCAAAATACCATAACACATCAATAGAGAAATACGGAGAAAAATAAGGATCGCTTAGCGAACACGGAACAAAGTGAAGAGATAACAACAAGCTGGACACATATAATATGATTTAAAAAAGTAACTGATAAAACTGGTCGTATAAAACTATAAATGTACAAATTAAATATTCGGAAAATTTATTACGTGTAAAATCCATTCGATAATGTAGGGATAGAAAATGATAAATTTGAAGAATTTCAGGGTAAATCTCGTTAAAAAATAAGGCAATTAAACATGGTGGACACTCGAATATAATTTTCAAATTCCCGGTTTTCCTGGTCCAAATCCTGCCAACTTCCTAATTACTAGAATTGTACAAAATGAAGAATGGAATTTTTTTGTTACTATTGGTAATATTTGACCGCCGCGGCAAATTTTATACGGACAATACAGAATTTCGTAATTTATTTCAAGTAAAATACATTAAAAATATTTCATTAATTTTTTAACGCTTCAAATGATTTTTTCTTATTAAAAATATCGTTTTTGGCTATTTTACTCTTTTTCCGGGTTTTACGACAAAAAATTCCCGGTCGGGTGGCCACCCTGTTAATCGAAAGAAATACCGGCAGATGCAATGGAATTACTTGCAACGAGACTCTGTCAAATGTTCAACAAAATACATAATATAAGCCCTGCCACTAGGCTGGCTAAGGTCATGATGATTTTAACCAACAGAAAAAACGCTAATAAATACTTACGGATAATATATGCAAAAATACGCAAATACATAGGTGTTTTATCGAGTTTATAAAATCGCGGATATGTTACAACAAATAGACATGAACGATAAAAGCTAACGGATTATTCATCTATATTGGAGTCAGTGTGCCACTTTACAATTAGAACAAAACATATCCGAAAAGATCAGCAAAAGGTGTACGACAAAAGATTGCATTATATTGTCAGCACTGTTGTATCCAACGTCTATTCAGGAGATATATTTAAAGAAATGAAGATAGCAGCGGCGGAAAATGAATGGAAATTGATAGCACCTCTTCCATTTTATTAACTATTACTAAAAGTAGTAAAGAGCTGTTTTGGAAATAACTGTTAACAAATGATTCTATTATTTCGTAATTTTATATTATTGTTTTAAGCCACAAGACACTTCCAAGACGGATTTCACTAGAACCATTAAAATAGTACATATTATCCATCACTTTAACTGTATTGTATTTTTAAACATAAAATGCATTTACTTTTATTACAGTGTAAACGCAGTTCTGCACTTCATTTAAGAAACATCGTTAGATAAACTAGAAATTTAAACTGTCAGACAAAAGTACGTTCTTTCTTATTATTAACATTTCTGAAGTATTATTACTATTATAAAAGTCAACACGGCGGCTTAAAAACTGATTAATAACAACATTTTCGACCTATACATACACGGGCGAAAGGATAAAGACGATCGTCGTTTAATTCTGCGCTAAATCATAAAAATATATGTTCTTCTCCGGCCTACTGAAACCTATCTCTCTACACACACACACAATTAAATATATATATATATATCCTTTAATAAATGCTGTTCGTTTTTAGTGCACATAATTTATAAACAGGCGACCAACCGAAAAAATTAGCCCGCTAAGATCAAAAGAACCAGTAATAAATTTTTCAAACGTGAAAAAGTAAATAGCCTTGAAAAACTCTGCCAATCGCTCAACCGCTGCTTACATCTCACACACTTATCCGAAGGCAACAACAACAATGGATGACAAGATACATGTATACGTATCATATGTATATATATATAGAGTACAACTACCACAAAAAACCCGCATTCGGCATCATCTAACAATACAACAAATTATCTTGTAGTGATGACGCAGTTGTAAAACCCGAAATTCAGACCAAAGCAACATCGCCACTATATACAGTTCTTCTCCAGCACTAACCCATATCGGAACAAAAAAAAAGCGCGAATTCACTTCGCACGTCATCAAGATAATGCAATTACATTAGGGCTGGATTAAATTGTCAGTCGGTTCACATGGCACGTAATCACAGAAAAGTTGATAATATATTTTGCCGATGAACAAATAGAACGCAAAGTTCACGGCACATACACAAAAAAACAAATAAACATACATGTAATCGGAATTTTTTTGTAATACATCGAGAGCAACAAATTCAACTAAACCAACTAAGAAGTAATCTATTACTATGGACTGACAAACAACTTCGTTTATTACCCGAACACATGAGAAAGTATATGATTTCCGCCGTGCATAAAGAAATCGTAATTATTTATCCATTAAAAAGGACAAACGAAACATAAGGAAATCGTACAATTCACTAAATGAGAAGAATTTGCACAGTTCATAATATATATATATATATATAATGGCTTTTACTCTCGTATTGTATAGTTCACGTAACCAGAAAATTACAGATGTAAAATTTGTTTGTTTTTACTTTTCTTCAATAGTGGTGTGTAGCGCACTTGTCCATGGAAATATCATTAAAAAAGGTGTGCGCCAAGGATGCGTATTGCCGCCTCTGTTGTTTAATTCGAAGGTGATTTTTAAGGAAGCGCAAACGATGGAATCCAAATTAATTCAGATCGAGTATCTTACATTCGGTATGCGCCGATGACACACTATTTTAGCCTTACATAACATTTATTAAAAACAGGGTAATAGCAGTTAGCGTCTCTTACAGCTTCCAGATAGACATTGATAAAACGAAATGGATGATAGTCCGCAAAAAATCTGAAGGAAAGACCATTAAGAAGAAGTTACTAACAAACGGCCGTGCCCTAGAATGAGTCCCCCCAAATTCAAGGATCTTGGCACCTGATCCAACAAAGAAACCTATCGGTCAACTGAAATACGCACAAAGACGGAAAGAGCCAGGAAAGTTGTCCTAGATATGAAAAACTCGATGACTACGAAGAACCTTGATCTCCAGCTGCGACTGCGCCTTGTACGTTGCTACGTTCGATCAGTACTGCTCTGTTGCATGAAGAACTGCTTATACAAACGCTGCAAAAGAAGATAGAGGCGCCTGAAATGTTTGCGTACCGGCGCGCATGTTGAAAATATCGTACAGGGACCACGCTACAAACGCCAAAGTGCTGCGTCGCATCCCCGCTCTAGAAAACTCCAATACTTTGGCCATATATCTCTAGACATCCGGAAAAATACCAGGTTGTTCTAAATAGTACAATAGAGGACAGAAACCCGGAAAAAGAACATCGTGGCCAGCTGGAAATGGTGCGTAGATGCCCGGCAGAAGGACTAGAGGGGGCTTCACCATCCAACCCTACAACAGCTGAGATAATAGCCCAACTTCGAACAGAGAAGGCGCAGAGAAGAAAATTAAAAATACAACATAGTACAGCATTAGTAAAAGTAAATACCAATAAAAGAATTAACAAGCGAATAAGCGATACGTAAACTGAACAAAAACTATTACGCACATTTCACGGATCATTCGATAAAATATTTTCAAATTATAAAAATTCGCGCCTAAGATTTTCTTCCTTTTTTACATAAATGCCAGTATGAAGTTACATAAATCACGAACTAAGCAGAAACAACTATACACGTGTCATTTAAAATTCTGCACAGCTCACAAAATTTACATTCGCGATCCACGAAAAATATAATTTATCGCTCATTCCATGGAGATTTCACTGTATGCTATCATACGATGTAATTTCTGAGATCGTTAGAAATATTCAAAACGATAAGTTACAAACTGCAAGTAGAAATCGAAAAATTAGTCGATAAAATTGCGTTCATTTTTTAATCTCCATAATGGGGGAGATATGCTTCGTTTTGCAAATCAATCGACTATCATTTAGGCCCGGAAGTGAAATGACGCACGTTCGTTTCATTAATTTTTCAGCTACGTCTTTCTTTAAGAACCAGAAACTCTCGCGCTCATAGCGCAGGGTCGCAGAAAGCTCCAAATTCACAAGCACTTGCATGATCAATTCACTCGTCTGAAATTTCTACAGTATGCGTCTGTATACACTATTAAAAAATCACCATGCAAATGTTATCAGGCGACGTTGCAACTTAACTATGTAACGCATCGAGTATTATTTTTAGAACGACTGCAGTATATGCGCTGTCTGTTGATAGTCTTAAAACCTCGATGGTCAAAGAAAAATAGAATATATCAAAATACCGTATTTTTGTTCGTGCAATATTATCAATGGCCATGCCTTTTGTTATCAGCAATAAAATCACGTCAGAGGGCGTATGCGCCACGCTACTGTTATGGAGAACGTCAAAAAAAACCTTATCAGAAGAATTTGACGAAAATAGATCAGATAATGCACGCAACTCAAAACAGTCACATCAATCTGTTAAACCGATTCAGTACTCGCGTTCGTATAAATAATACAAGCGGATGTGGGTGTGTGTGCGACTTCGAGTGCGTGCGTGTACGTGCGCGGAGAGGAGGAACAAAAAACGAACAGATAAAATGTAACACAAGTTCGCAAACTGGGAAGCGTGCCAGAATCTTTGCCAAACTTTTATTTCCCGACTCAACCCAAAATCCAAATGTTGGCCAAATATCCGAGGAAAAATTAAAAACTTAACAAACGACAACTTACTTTCATTGTCGCGTTTGAATAATACTTTAATTAGTATATGAATTCGTTACAACAAATGATTACTTACACAACAGATAACAACAACAATAACCGCCATATAAGCGAGAGAAAAAAAAAATATTAGCATTATATAGAGCGAAAAGGAACATGAAAAACCACGATGATATATGTCCTTAAACCTCGCCATCGACATTAAACTCAATCTTTTACAAAAACATCGAGGTACATTTTATATTTTTGTTTCCCGACCTCTCTGATTGCCGATGTTGTATAAATATACTCGCCTCATGTAAACACTGTTTGTACACCATACAGAACTTTCTTTTTTTTTTTTTCTCCTTTGTTTCGATGTGAATTATTTTTCAGTTCAAATTACTCTTCTGCAGTCAACCAAGTTATTAAACTTTTAATTTCAGTTTTCGCATCTCTTTCCTGCGATAGAAAAAAAGGTTGTAATTTGTAAAAATAAAAAATCGCGTAATTAGTAGAAAAAAATTTAAAATAAAAATTTCAGTGTATTTTTCGCGTTACATGTAATAATTTTGTTGGCTACGAATTTTTAAAACAACATAATAAATTACAAAATCGAGTATTACAAAAACAGGGCTCAAACATGTAGAACTATTTAAACATAGAATCTATCAGCAGCAAACTAAAAATAAATCTGTAATCTCAAGAAAATATCCAATAACAGTGTGGATATCGTAAAAGCCGGAACCAGAAGAAAAGAAAAAAAAGCAGCATAAACATTAATACAGTACTGACCGAGGAAATAAGAACTATAAATGTAATCGTACTCTTTTTAATGTTTTTCACCAATCAATAGTGGCGGTGACGAGAAATTCATGAGGGGGGGGGGAGAGAGGCATTTCGAAGAAAATTCAAAACGTATTAAAAGTGAAAAAAACAAAAGTGGTTATTAGCAATCATTGAACAATACTTTTAATACTTAGGAAAACAATGGCTAAATAAACATCGAATTACGTAAGTCAAATGCGTGAATCTCTCCAAAAACATCGAATCGAATAAAAATGAACTTGTAAATTTGATGACCGCGTTCCAAATATATACATAAATACCTCATTCTTATATTCTTTCAACCTAAATGAAAACTTTCTTTAACTGTATATTCATTATTTCTAATTTTTATTCTTTCATTAATACTATACATCCAGTTAAAAACACTTTCTACATTATTTTTACCTTCGTTGTTTTTTTTCGTTGACTTACATTCCTTGTATCTGTAACATCCATATACGTACATACATAGTAGAAATTTTTTAAAATTACAAAAAAACAGTCTGCAATAAATTACTTGCAATAAAATTGCTCAACAAAATTTAAAAGCGAATCATTTCTGCACACCTGTTTCCAGCTGTGTAAATTTCAACAATTTTGTTGCTATTTTTTTTTTTTTTTTTTTTTTTTTGTTAATTTTTAAACCTATTTAATAAATTATAAAGATCGAAAAAAGCTGGCCACAGGATATCGATATATTTCACGCTCATTCTGAAATCTAAAGCCTGCCATCAGATCTGCAACGCAATAAAATATTACCGTTTTGCATTTAATATATCACGGCAATGAGTTCTGATGAAAATTTTAACATTTTAAAATTTCTTATATTTTCATTTCACCTTATTTTTTCAACAACTGCATTTACACAGCATTCCATCTCTTTAAAAATGCTTCCATTTCCTTCACGTATGTTTCAGTGCTCAAAAACAGTACTCCATTTTTGAACACTTTCGTATTTAAATTATTCCTGACAGATAGTAGCGGTCATTATTTCAATAAAGATATTTAATAAAATGCGTGTGTTTGCAAAAACACTAAGTAAAAAAAAAAAAACAACAAAAAAACGTTACAGTCTAATCTAGCTCTATTAATAGTTTGGTCGACGAAATAAGTTCAATTTTTAAAAGGATGTTTCAAATAGACTAAAAGAAGCAGACTGCGGCGAACTATGTCATTAAGAACTAATCGCACACACTCGGAATCTCAACAAATTAAGCATGACACATCACTTAAGAAACCGGCGACAATTTAGTCAATTAAAAACAGCTAAATAGGACAATGAGAATTTCTTCTAACTCTTCTAATTCTCCTGTTTCATTGACTGATTTAAAACAAAAACCGCATTAATGTGTCCGTTAAATCCTTAACAAATTTATATGGTTGTTAAAGTTCATTATACTGGGCAAAAATTTCTACACAACTATGACCGAATCGTTCACCACAGCACAGTTAATCGTAACAACAAAGATCTTTTATTTTAGTTCAAACAAAAAGGAACATTCAGCTAATTTCTCAACAGGGTAATTGTTGCGCAAATTGTTTAAATAAACGTTTCGCATAACGCAGATGAAATGAATCGAATCATTCGAAACTAGCATTCTACAATTAATATCTCTTTGAAACTTCAACTAACATCGTAAACTGAATTTAATTTTTCAAGAAAAATCTGATCAGACATTAAAATTTGTCCGTTATCCTTACGTTCGTCTCTTCTTTTCTAAATGAAACATCCGTTAGTTTTATAAAACATTTTTCAACATAATACATTTCAATCTTCTTCAACAGAGAATACTCGGTGAATTTATAAAATAATTCCTATAAGCAATATATATCACACCATCCTAAGACTATTATGAAACAGGGATGAACCCAGCACTGGAAGGGGGGCAATGCCCCTCCCCCCCGAACTTAATACAAACTGTTTAAGAATGCGGCAATTTCATGGAAAATAAAATTCTTTTTACTGGCTTTGTTTACAGTTATGGCAAAAGTTGCTGCCAAAACATTTTGAAATGGTTCGATTAGTCGTATATTTTTAAATTTCAAAATTACAAGAATTATTTTTGACAAAAAAATGAAACTTCATAAAATAATAATAAAAAAAAAAAATGATCTTTTAAAATTTGACTTTGACGTTTGCTGTTATTCTGTGAACAAATTGATATACTTTCATTGCAAATGTGGGAAAAATGTAAAATACTCGCGATCTGTAAAACGAGTTTCTTGTCGGTCCATTTATTATTAATATCAATAAAATATATTAAAAGGTTTCTCTTTTCGGTTATCATTTATTCTTTTTTTTAAAGCGACATAATCTATTTCTGTTGCTTTTTTCTTGTTTTTTATTTTCAAGAAAAGTCCCCATTTAAAACAGCTGAAACACACGACGTATTCGTTTATTATAAAAAGATAATGAACCCCCATTAGAATGTTTTTACAATATGTGTTCTTTAATGCTACAATTAGAATTAATCTCATTTTAAAACCAATTGAGAAAACATTGTTGTTTATAATCGGTTATTTTACTTCGGAATTTATCGTTCACACTTGCTTTTTCATTATTTTAAATTACATAATAAATCATGTTTTACATATTTGATTTTATTCAGGAATATCCCAAAAAAAAAATTCTCGATAAAAATATTACCCCCCCCCCACAGAAACAGATTCCCGAATTCATCACTGATTATGAAATAATTTAAAACAAACAAGTCAAAATCCATTAATAACCACTCCATATTACTTTTCAAGATTTATATAAAAAAATTTATTATTTAGTATTGAAATTTTATTCATAATAAATATAAGAATTGTTTTTTTTTTTACAAATGATAATTTTGATTACACGCGCCTCGTTACACTTCATTAATTTTTTTAACCTCAGACCATTCTACATTTTACTACGCGATAGCGAACCAGCTTTCCGAATTAAATATCCACATAAATCGGATGAAAAAAAAATATACATATATAGTTTCATCATAATCGGAGTTCGAGATACTCGCCCGGCAATATTCCCTATTTATACAAAAATAAAAAACTATCACGCAATTTTTCCACGAACTAGTTTTAAATGACAAAAAAAATTATTTACCTCGCATTTTTTTCTAACTTACATTTCCATATCGGAATTTATTTTACAATAATAATCTTTAAATCTAGAAAAAATATATACCCCATTATAATGCAAATTTAAGTATGAAATATACCAAAAAATTTGCTTACAAATTACTTAGACATTCTATTTCAGACTTTAAAATGAAACACCAGAGTTAATTCATATGTAAACCAAAAATGGCCAATTAACCATTTTTTTACTATTTGTTTCCAAATGTTGAATTATTTAACTTCATATAAATGAGCACGACAGTTTTACATTTTAAATTAAAAATTATATTAAGTGATAAATACGTTTTAACTTTTTTTTTTTTTAAAAAAAAAAAAAAAAAAGATATATAAGTATATAAAACTGTTTTATATATTTAAAGGAATTGGTATTTATACTTTAAAATAAATCAGAAAAATTTTATTAGGAAACATATTTAAATCGAAATTCGCCCTAAAACCGAATCTGAATAAATTACGCTGATAATAAATCTGTCAATAAAAGTAAAGATCAATGAACTCTTCACACAAAAGTTACACGTACAAAAGCTATTTATATGAGAGGAAAAATGTTACTTTAATACATTTGAAAAATATCTAAAAAACTCATTGTGAATTATTCAACAAATTTAATAGCTAACATTAAAAATGTCTGAAGAAATATAAAACTTTTAAACAGAAATTATTTTATTTTTAAAAATTTCTGCTTCTTTGTAATTAAAAATGGCAAAAAAAATATTACGTAATTTCCGAACTGAAAATTAAAATAACTGTTAACACGCCGTTAATTATGAGAATTGCCAACTCAATAATTCACTACAATTTGAACGTATAAATGAATTCTGCAATCGCATTAAAGGCTGGAACGAAAACGTCTCTAAAATTTATATTCAAGTTTCAAGACAAAAGAAAATTCAAATAAAACAATTAAATGCTCCCTTACATATCACAAATACGACAAAATAATTGATCAAATCGTCAACAAGTCACGAAATTATTTTTTAAGATCATGAATAGACGAAAATCAAAATATAAAAATTATTCGCCCCTTTATCAAAATAAGTGCTCACTTAAAAAGATATAATACATCATAAATGTATGTATTCATTTTAATGATACTAATACTGTGTACCAGACTTCATTTTTAACCAAGAAAATTATTATATAAAATCGGCGATTGTTTAAATCACATTTGAAATTTCTTATTTCTTCGACATATCCACTCCCTAATTTACCATCTTGTTTTTGAATTGATTATCTAACGTTCAATATTATTAAAATGAAAACGATCAGTTACACTTGTTAAAGACATAAGCGGTTTACTAAAAATAAAACGAAAAATAAAAAAAAAAATATTTTCATTATTATATTTGTCCACTTATACAAAGATAAAAAAAAAAATATGGTTCTTTCTTCAAATGAATATATCGGTCTATTCGATTGCAAAAAGACTTAAAAAACATTTTTGTCGTAAAAGAACGTAACATTTAACCATGTTTATATTACGCCCACTACTTAAATTTAAAATTATCATCACGAATCCTCGATAAAATTGTTTTCAATCGTTATCACAATAACACTTCCTGAACAATTTCCTTTTTATGCAAATATCTTTCCGCAATCAGTACGATCGCCGCAAAAACAAAAACAACGCATTAATCAGGAAAGAGAGAGAGAGAAAAAAAAAGAAGAACGCAAACTACGTCAATATCAGATAAAGACCTTTTTTTCAAACAAAAAATAAACCTAACATTCAAGTGTCATCGAAATTTAAAATGTTAAAAAAACATATACAAACAGTGTTCTGAGAATTTGAAACACTACACTCTGTAGTGTACAGAAACATTAATTTCAGCGCCGCATATAAACAAATATTTACCGATGTTTAACACTTATGCTCTTCACATATTGTAATAACGTCTTCGGCAATTCAAATTACTTACAAGCAAATAATTCTAAAGAGGTTAGTTTCCAATGCGTATTTTCTTAATTTTAATTATTAAAATATAAACTTATAATTAAAAAAAAAAAAAAGAATAACAAAAAAACGTAAAATATAAAATGAAAGATTAAAATTTAACACGAAATTATTACAAACAAACGGCTCCTTCACAAATCAGTAATCGCAAATTAAAATAACAAAAAAAACTTACAAACAATTCGTTCACATATTTACAAAAAGAACAACGAAACGATATACTTAAAATATACAATACAATAAAATACATTTTTGCCCAAATTTAACAATATTCAATTAACTTTAAATCAACTAAATATAATACGCCGATAATAAAGGGTTGAACCGAAGTTGCACTATTGCGAAAATTACAGTAGATCGTCATAGAATTTTCCTAATTTGTTTTATTCGCTGATAAAGCCGTAATTTTTATGTCCAGAACGTTTAACCAAAATTACCATAAGATAATTTTATGTTTTAAAAGGTAGAAAAAACATTTTTTCGCAACTCAGGGTGTTTTAATACGTTTATACTAATTAACATTAAGCAGAAAGTAGTCGTTCCGATCATTCACCCATATACCGTGTCGACCTCCAATTAAACTGGTAGTTCTAAAATTCTTATACATTGTAGCCGATACATAATAAATTGCAAACAAATTCTAACAGCAGTTCGGTACCATCGACAATCGACTGTAATTTATAGACTTCAGTTCAATTTCCATTTAGAAGCAAAAAAAATTACACACATACAATAACAATAACAATGAATGTGCGGAAGAACTTTTAAACAAAGAATTTCGCTAATTTTAAATGTTCAAATTAAGCTGAAGCATGTGTGTATAATAAATAGCCGCACAGCATACTGTATGAAAAAGTAAAAAGAAATAATTGTCTTTCTTCTTAATTAGAAAATCGATTACAGCAATTTTTTATAGTACAAGTTATTTACTTACTTGCTAGTCGCACGATCGAGATTGCCAATACCGACGTTAAAACTTGTGGAAGTCATTATTCAAATAATACCGCAAAAAATATATATTTAATACTTAATTAAAAATAAGACACGAAACAAAACATAAACCAACACCAAAGTAAATTACTAGCGACCACCTCGTATAATTTAACCGTCTTATTGTAATGCCCGTTGACCACTAAACAATGAGAATCGATGGAAAAACCCGGGAAACTAATCGATATACTATCGAATTATAATAAACAAATAGAATACAATTATGATTTTAAGAAAATTCATAAAACTATGAATTATTTCAATAACATTTTAAATTGCGTTATATGAATCTAACCACGTTCTTAAATTTGATTAAAAATTTCCCAACATTATTTTCATATATGCGCAATTTTTATTTAATCAGAATTCGCTAATAAACTATTTTTCTGCAGTGTTTATCAAAATTTTTTAAAGGGAAAAAAGTAGTAGTTCCATTACTTTTAAATTTACGCAAGTATATAATCTATAAAGCATTTATTTCGAATTATATGTTTAAAAAAAAAAAAAAAATGTAAATGATTAGAATGTATATGATTACTCTTGAAAATTTTCAATGAGATACAATCAGATCGTAAATTTTTTGATATACATATATCTAAACGCCGCGGTCCACTTAAAGTAAAACTGTTGGAAGTGTCGCTCACAACACTGGTCTTCCAAATGGACACGCATCAAAAGTTCGCAACAGTTAGGCTCATTGCCCACTGCAACGAGAAGTGTGAAATATTTAATGTGTATTCTGAAAATCGATTACTGTACATTTAAATGTAATAATGCCAATTGTAGCGAGAAAAATAGTTGAAAGAGGTGAGCAAGGAAAAATAATTCTTCGCTTAGATCGCTAGCCGAGTGTGTTTTTCAAAACATATTTCCTGCATTTCAAGTGGTACATATACATATTTGATATAATAGTTGTCTTTTATATAATATTTCTTTGCCATTTTTAATTTATATACATGTATATACACAGTCGACTTGCAATTATCTTGACTCCGTATTATCCATGTCAATTTTTCAAAAAACAAATAAATACATAAAAAAAAGAAGAAAAAGCCAAAGCGCTTCTATAAAACCCACAGCTATATGCTGTACATATCAGAATATTCTTTTACATTCACTGCAAATGAAAATGCTGTGAAATTTTTAAAATTTAGTTTGACAAAGAGTTTGTGCCCGCAGTTGTGAAACATTTGTCTAATAAACAGTTACTGGGAAAAGCAATCATTATTCTCGACAATGCACCTTCCCATTCGGCAACTGAGGAGTTACGAGATGTGGTGATATAAAAGCAATGTTTCTTCCAGCAAACGTTAGATCAGTTTACCAACCTATGGATTAAGGAATCCTAGAGGCCTTAAAAAAAAAAATATCGACGCCGCCTTCTCACCAAACTAATTTCAAGCGTTGAAAATTATGAGAACTGTGTCAGGTTGTTTTAAAATCAGTTGATACGCTTGTTAATTGTTATCACTTGGGGTTATCGAGGGATGGGAAGAGATTAGTTCTATAGTATTAATGTGGTTGTGGAAAATATTAGATCGTAAAGTCAGTAATAAATGGGATGAAATTAACAAACAATGTGATTTGAACAGTTCAAAAGACAATGTGGAGCTTGTTTCTTTAATAAAACATATTCCAGGAGGTGAAACGAGTAATACAGATGACGTTACAGAATGGATGGGCAGCGACGAAATCGAAGAAACGACCGATGAGGATATTGTGGTCATGATACTCAACGAGTTGAAGAAAATATGGATAATGAGTTCCTTCAAAGTGTTATATCACACGATAAAGGACTAAAGACGATCGAAGTAGCGCTGGATTAACTTAACAGGAAGAAGCATCACCGGCTGATATCATTGGTTTACACAAGTGGCGAAATATATCGGCAAGGAAGAGAATGCAGCGAAAGACACATACCTTAATCACAGACTTCATTAAAAACTAATTAATGTACTGTAAGTCAGGCCCGGACTAAGTGTATGATAGGCCCGGGGCTACTGAAATATTAGGGGCCCTTTTCGGAAGTGACAAAATTATCAGTTTTATAGAATAACTAAGTTTTATTTAATTTAATTTAATTATATTATTTTGAATTCACGAATAAACATATAATTTTTAATGTAAATAAAACTCAATATCATATAGACAATGGGTAGAATTTTCAATGCCCAAAAAAAAAAATAAAAAATATATATATATATATATATTTATAATTTTAAACAATGAATTTCTCAGCAAATTTTAACCAAAGATTTGCATAAAAGGATAGTGTGTGTGCGTGTTGCGCGTGTACACACGCACACACGTTCATACAGACATTTCCTAAAAACAGATTTTGACTCGTTATACCTTAAAACAAATTTCTGGTACATTTTTATGGAACTCAAAATTTTACTATTACAAAGTTTCCTCCCGTAGGAGGAAATAAAAATGGATACAAAATTATTAACAAATAAATGTATTAAAAAATGCACTTTCTCCTGTGAAGTTAATTCTATTTATTTCAAAAAAAAAAAAGGCTGATGTATATGACAAATGATAGATTAATTTTTTATTACATGTTGGAAATGGGTGGCACTTGGGAGCCGCTTTATATGGCCTGGACCGGGGCTGCAGCCCCCCTAGACCCCCCTAAAGCCAGGCCTGCTGTAAGTTAATTTTCATGTTTACTTTTTTATAGGATAAGTTAATTTTCATTTTTTCATTTATTTGCAATATTTAACCTTGAACTTCAGTGTATCTGGATTTTTTGCTGTATTTGGACCGGCTAGCCACCCAATTAATCCAGATAATCGTGAGTTGACTGTATTTTTTGTTTATAATTTGTATAAACATTTTTCTTTTTTTTTTATTTCATATCTATATAATGGAAAAACTAATTGAAATGGTTAGGAAGTATGAATTTTTATACAACACAGAACATAACGATTTTAAAAATGTAAATATGAAAAATGATATAATTACACAAAAATTTGAAATAACAGATAGTAAATTATTTTTCGCCTGTGTTTAAACTTTACATGCAGTTTTAAATCTGTTGTTTTGATAATAATGTAAAGTGATTAAATTAAAAGCAATAATTATATTGTAGTGTTTTAATCAGGATATTAAGTCAGTCAATTTACAATTAATTACAAAATCTAGCCTAAAAACTAAAAATTATTATACTTTAGTAAAACATTAATTATTTAATTTTTTGTACAGGGTATTTAATTTTGATTCTACATAAATGTATAAATGTACTATTATTAGGTCTTATATAAAGTGATACAAAAGTTTGGAACAAGTTCAGTGTTATTTATAAATCTAATATGTATAAATTTATGTTGTTTCAGTATTTATAACATTTATACAAGGTTTGATTTTTAGTCTATATTAATACCCTCAGTATTTAACTTGCTGCTGATTAAATGAGTACCACTTTATTACATAATAAATTTTGCTAACACAGAAATCTACATTAAAATGAAAACAAACAATTAAAAATAAAAGTAAAAAGCTGAATAAAAATTCTATAATTTAATCATAAGGCCCATCGCTCATTGCAGGGAGGAATGTGAAATGGGGAATGTATTTTTGTCGACTGCTCATTGCAACAAGTTCACTAAGTGAGGAAATAATAGTTCGTGATCAAATTAGTGTATTTTTATTCAATTTTTTACTTTTAATCTTTAATCGTTTGTTTTCATTTTAATGTAGGTTTCTGTGTTAACAAAGTTTATTATGTAATAAAATAATATTCATTTAGTTGGCAACAAGTTAAATACTTAGGTATTAACGTAGACTAAAAATCAAATCTTGTATAAATGTTATAAATACTAAAATAACATAAAGGATATAGCCGGCCGGAAAATCTGCCCCCACAGGTTTTTCAATTTGCACTCGGGGAATTGTTTTACCATCAAATAAAAATAATTCAACCAAATTTTCAGCTATTTATCTCAGACAGTTTTAGAAAATTTCAAAAAACCTCGCTTTTTGATTTCATTTTTTTTTTTTAATAGTAAAATTTAAAATAAATGAATAATGATTTTTTCCTAATTCTTAGGAGTAAAAGACATGAAAAAAATACTATTACTATGAATCTCAGGAATCGCACACTAATAAAGTTATTTCGTACTTTTTAGTGTATAAATAAAAGGTTATTTTTAAAATTTTTAAAATTTTTTTTTATTATTACTAATAAATATTAGATTTAAGTTGACATCAAACTTACAAAACAGTTTTCTTTTTAAGAACAGAAATAAAGTTAAAATCAATTTTTTGACCGCATTTTTGAAAAGTGTCCACCACCAAATTTTGTCAGAAAATGGCTTTTTTACTCCTTTACTCTCAGCGATTTTTTCACTTTTTTTGAAGTGGTAGAACATAATGAAAAAAAAAATAAAAACCAATTTGTCTTTCAAAATATTGTGTTTAAACACACCAAAACTTTTTTGCTCTCGGCCTCACTTTCCTCTGCATCCACTAAAGTAGCTGTTTCTTGATCCTGGCCAGTTTGTTCAGAACACAAGCAAATACCTAATCATTAAAATTACAGTATTTGCTTTCGTTTCTGTGTACAATAAACCTTTTGATTTCACTTAATGGCAATCTTATAATTCCTAGTGTACTTTTAAAAATAGGAAACTTTTCTTCTTTTCAGTCGTATCGCTCGATTCCGGGCGTCGTGACTACCAATTTGTACATTCTAGTTGTACAGAATAGGCGAAACTTTTATCACATCATAAAGAAAAGATTAGAGCGCAAGCACCTAAAACATAGATAGTTTTCACTCCTAATACTTAAAGACCCACACCTGTTAATAGTTTTTGCAAAAATATTCTAATTAAATCGTCTCAAAACCAGTAAAAATATGACGATGTAATATAAAAAAAGCAAGGCAATAATATTGTCATTGAGGGTTTGCTACATACAAATCTTCAAATTTAATTTTCACTCGAAGAAACATTTTCCAAAAAAAAAAAAAAAATTCTCGGGGCGCGGGGCCCCAATACAGTTGCCTACACTGCCTAATGGATAACCCGGCCCTGGGCAACCTTAAAAAGAACTGTTTCTATGACGTGGCAATCGGGGCCACCGGGGAACGAGCAAAGCAGTGACGTTTATGTGATATTTTTCTTACACCAAATGACGTTACATAGCTCGCTCTTTTCGATGCCAATAATAAATAGCAAAGCTGATATATAGTATTTCCACCTTGAAGTACTCCTACATCTAAATTTATTTCTCTACCTTGTAAATTCATTATACTCACTCCTGCTTTTCTATTTTGTAAATAATTCTTAAACCAATTTAATAATATACCTTTTATTTTTATTTCACTTAATCTGTTTATTAGTTCATTATGACTTACTGTATCAGAAGCACGTGTTAAATCAATGAAAGTCATATGTTCTTTAATTCCTGTTTCCATATTATTTTTTACCTTTTCACCACAGTCAAGTAATGCCTTTGCTGTTGATTCACCTCTTTGAAAATCGTACCGTTCATTATCGATAATTTTATTTTGTTTTAAATAAAAAGTTAAATACCTATATACTTTTCAGTGATTTCCATTGTTATTGAATTAATTGCTATTAGTCTACACTCTTCCTATTTTTTTTTAGGGACCGTATATTTACATTGGTAATTTGCATATTTTCCACCATTAGATTTTTATTTTTAACTTTCCCCCTCATATACTATTATTGCAAACTCTCATTTATACAATATATGGTTACCTTACTAATCACTCATATTCGAAAATGACAGTTTCCCCTGGTTAATTTTTATATGATGATCCGATACATGTGCAATAAAATTTTCTCTTATTTTAAAATGCACATTCAAAACATTTTACCGAGTGACCACCCAACCGGGATACCGGGAATAAGAGCGAGAATTTTGTTATGAAACCGAGAGGAAAAGTCAAAATGGCCAAACAATAGTTTTGATAAAAAAAAAAAAACAAAGTGAAAAATGAATACATTGTTTTATTTACTTTACTCAGTAATAAATTATGAATTTCTTTTTTATTCGTATAAAATATGCTGCAGCGGTCAAACAGCATCAATAGTAATAAAAAAAAGTAAACATATATTGCTCGAATCAAGTACGTTTGTGTAAATTCTTGTACAATTCTAATAACCATGAAATCGAGAGGATTTGGACCGGGAAAACTGAGAATAAACCGGGAATTTAAAAATTATATTTGAGTGGCCATCGTGTTTTATTTTATATAATATAGTCGCATGTTTATCTCAATATGGTGTTTTAGATTAAACTTTTTTGTGTGTTTTATGTTACATATATCACATTTATAAATGATATTATCTTTATAGTTTTTAATGAATAGAATTAATATGTCTTATTTAAATTAAATAATTTAGTAAAAATTTTTTCTCAAAAATTGCAAAGAAAAGCCATGGTTAATAAAATCCAAAACACAACCGTAAAGTAATAGTAAACAAACAGAACAAAATACTTAATGCTCGTTCATTGGCAATGAGAAGAGCGAGCTATGTGACGTCATTTGGTGTAAGAAAAATGTCACATAACATATTGTTTTGCTCACTCATCAGTGGCTCCGATTGCTTCGTGTATCTACAGCAGTGAATTCCTAAAATCAAAATTAACAAAATAATCAAACTTAAAAGTTTGGTTTATTTGAAAATGATTTGTTTACTCAATTTTAATAAATAAGTTTTCATTTATTTCTCGTGTACATCATAAATAATAATAAAATTTGATAAATAAAAATAGAAAAATTACAAAGAATTAAAAATATATGAAAAATAAAAAAAAATTTATTAATTATCAAATAAACCGAGCCAAAATTAAGTTCAGAGAAAATAATCGAAAGTTATAGAATATATAATAAACAGACACACTTACACTATTTTTACAATATATTTTATTTACATATATTAAAAATTAAAAAAAAAACAACCTTACATTATTTATGTAAATGACCTTTGCGAACAGTATGTAGTTGCCAGGACCAGTATCAGAAGTAAAGTAGTCTCTAAAGTTTTCTCGAATTTGAAAAAACTGTGCGAGAAATATTTCTTCTAATGTGGTCTACATATATTAAACCTGATTCGGAAGGAATCGACTCATATTAGGTTCAAACATATTGTCTGTACGTAATATATTATGTAAACAGAACAAACCAAGTACAATTTTGTCTGCTAATTCTAGCTGCAGTTCTAAATGATTCCTGAAACATCACCAACGTGCAACCAATATTCCAAATGCGTTTTCTACTACACACCTGGTCCCGTATAGTCTGCAATTAAATATTTTATTAGCCCCACAGTGTAACTTATTTTTAGGATATGGACGAAGAAGATAATTGGTTAGGGAAAATGCTTCATTTCCTACTATAACATATGGCTGCGACTCGCCCTTTTCCATTAGTGGTGTTGGTAATGGTAGATTGATTTGATTATTTTGAAATTTTCTATCCATCTGTAATTTGAAAAAAATTCCACGATCATGTTTCCTCTATGATGGTGGCATTGCAATATCTCTCAATGTTTCCCATATAGCATCGCAAGTTTCTTTTGTAATTTCACAGACCATACTGAATCCCCGTCTGTAACTGAATGGAATACTTCGAAAAGAATTTCCAGTTGTTAAAAATCTGAAATAATACAAAAATCATATTCACTTAATTATTCTTATTGTAATAATTTTTTTTTATTATCATTTCAAACACTGACAAGAACAATAAAGAACAGAAACAAAAAAATTATATTTAATATACTATTTACAGCTCATGAAGTCAAGAAACGATGGGACAGATTAAGAAGACGTTTCAATAATGTAAGAAATAGACGGCGTGAAAATACAAGAACTGGAATGGCTACCAAAAAAAAAAAAAAAAAAAAAAAAAACTGAAAATATGTGAACAAATAGAATTTCTTTTACCCCATCTGGAAAATAAAATGTGAGTGTTTTAAACAATAATTTCCTTAACCAATTTTTAAACAAATATACTTAATTTTGATTGATTATTGATATATCTTTTTTCATTACAGAACAATTAGTAATTGAAATAAATTGCAGCATTCTACAGTTACAGCAGGTGAATCTGATATGGATGATATTGTACCACGTTCAGAACATGAATTAGATGAGGGAAATGACTAAGTGAAGAAAGCGAAACAAGAAAACGAAAACGAATAGAAAACAAAGGAGTTAATGAAATGGGTAATATTTTAAAGGATAATTATACACTTAGGAAGCAGAGATATTAAAATAAATGTAACACATTACAAAGTTTGGATAAAAGAGACATGTTCTCCCTGAGTATGTCTGAAATAACAAAATTACTTTTAAAACATGATCAAGCAAAGATTAAACTGCAAGTAAGTACTCTAGTACTATCTGCAGAGATAAAGCAGTGTATCAATGATTTATTTCATTCTTTGCAGTGTTCATCACCATCAACCTATTACAGTAACTACTTATCAGTTGAAGTGGTGTCTGTTTTACCACCCGAAGAAAATTAAAAAAACATTGTACAAATAATAATAAAGAAACTTGTTTTGTAAAAATGTCGTTATTTCTTATTTATACTTATGTGTACATATATTTCTGTATAACTAATATATTTCTAATGTAAATGTTATACATACATAAAAATTCAATGAATGTAAGAAATAAACTAAACAATTTATTTTCCATCTTAGTTGAATTTTTACGTGTTTATAACATTTTTAGAGTAATGTTTTCACTACATGTTTATATTGTATAGAAGTTTAACGTCCAGAAAAAAAAAAAAAACTTTGTGTGCAACCTTTTCAGTTTCTTTATAAAAATAAAAAAAAATAAAAATCTAGATGATTTATGTTTATGTTTATTTGTATACACTATATAAACAGCATTCTAATAAATGTATAAGAAAATAATGTAATGAAAAAATTCCGACCAATAGAAATGACGTGATGTAATATTAATTGTAAAGTTAGATAATGTGTTTAAATTTCTTTAACGTGGAAACGCGATTTCGATATATGGAATTTAAATGACTTTCATGATTTGTTAACTACATTATTTGTTAAAAACAACTTAAATAGTTTGAGAACACTCAAATTGAAAATGCTTAAGTAAACAGGTCCGTTTAAATTTAATAAAACAGAAAAAAAGAAAATAAAAATTCTTAGTTGTACAATAAAAGTGCTTTTTTTTGATTTTTTTTTTTCAGTAGATAAAACTCTGCAAAGTTGGATACTTTGTTTTTTTATTTTATTATGAAAAGTATCAAATTGCATGTCCATTCGAAAATACATTTGTTTTTATTTAAATTTTCATAAAATAACTATGTCTTTCAATTCTTTTTAGGATTCCGTATATATAATGTACCGAATCCTAATAAGATAGTTCAGAAACGACAAAAATATCCAAAAAAAATCAATAACTAACGAACGGTGACTTATAAACTTCAAAATTGGATCATAAATTGCAATTAAAATTCTCTTTAAAAAAATCTATAATTCCAAACTAACCGATTACCCCAGGTGGCAAAAAAACCTAAAAACCGTCGAGAAATATAATATAGAATTTAAAACGACTTCAGAAATCACTTATTCAAAATATAAAACAAAATCCAGAAGCCTTTTCAAAAAATAAAAAAAATTATGCTCAAAAAATTATACAAACCTCCCTTTTAGGCTCAAAAACAGCAAAAGAAAAGGATGTTCACGTAAGCAATAGTCCGAGTAAAAAAGTTGAAGAAACCAAAACGTATCTTAAATATATGCATAAAAGACCGCTTTATAGGAAAACTATAGCTGAGCTTCAACTTTATATTTAGACCCTCGGGGCGCCGAAAGCTCGAAGGTTTCGAAAAAAATATTTTTTTCCCAGTCATGTGATATATTGATGAATAGATTTTGTCAGGAACAAAACCGTATTTAATTTCCTTAACGAAACTTTCAAAGTTGGTGAAAAGTTCAAAAAAACGCGAAAAATTACGTCTCCCCCCTTTCCGGCGCGAGTATAACAGCTAAAAATGTTGAATAAGGTTCAAAAAGTGCGTATCCCCGTATATTTCTCTAGTTTGGAACATCCGAGTTTGCAACTTTAATACTGAGCTCCCAGGCGCCGAAAGCTTGAAATTTTTTTCTGGGGCGTATGATATATTGTTTGAAGGAACGAACTCGTATTTCATTTTTTTAGCGAAACGTTCGATGTTGGCGAATAGTTAAAAAAAGTACGAAAAATGATGTATTTCTCCTTCTTTATGGCGAAAAAATCAGATTTCTTTGTTTTGATTTAGTATTATGTAAATGTAAATTATAGTCTTACATACAGAATCCTCAGCGCATGAAACATCATGCTGGACTGAACTTATTTCTGTATTTATTATTGTTGCAAAATAAAAATGTAAATAACGTCAAAAAAATACACAAAACCTTTAACAGACGGCTAGCCGTTCTTCTGTAGACATAGCTCTGCAAAATTGTTTTTTATTTTTTTATTTTATGTCTTATTGTTTCATGCAGTTCATCAAACTGATGTATATCCATCCGAAAATATATCCTAAATTGTTCCTGGTCTTCCCGCAATTGTGGCATTAATCAGTGCAATCCCCCTAGTTTTCTCCTCTACCCATTATAATACTGTGAATCCATTTTCTCCTTTTTTTTTTGTTGCAGCTACCACTACAATGGCCACTACTGTTTCTTCCTCCTACTCTGAGGATCTACTTGTCTTTTCCATTATTAATTGTTGAAAAAAAAACAATAGGATAGTTGATGAAAACCCGGTGATAATGAAACATAGGTAAACCACTGATAACACAGTGTAGTGATATTGAAATATGGATAAAGTGTGACAGCAGTGTGATCAGCATGACCTCACATGAGTTTGGTTTTTGGAAGAATTCATGAGCGCATGTGACGTGACAACAGTGTGTTTTCTTTCACCAGGGCTTGAAAGCCAGCCGAAAGCTAATCATTTTTAGATGTCATAAGTTTAATCCAAAAGCTATATGTAAATCTCCATAACCTAAAAGCCTAAAGCTTAAGCTATATTTTTGAAAAAGCTAAATTAAGCTTTATATTCCACTTAAGCTTTTTTTTTTTAATTTCTTGATTTTGCATTTTTGACATGATTATTCGCATAAGAAATTGTTTTTAAAAACTTTTAAGTTTTGTGCGTAAAGAAAAAAGTTGAAGTTTCAATAGTAATGATTAATAGTTTGATGCATAGTAATTAGTAAATAATTTTAATTAACTTCTATTGAAATTCATTTCGTAAGTCAAAAGCTGAAAGCTTGAGCCGTATTTTAAATTTAAACAGCCAAAAGACAAAAGCTTAAGCTGTATTTTTCAAGGACATAAGCCATATTATTATTCAGCTTTCAAGCCCTGGTTTGTAACTTGAGAGTTAGGGGCCACTCTATACATAATGTGATATGTGGAAATAAATCATGTCTTTATTTAAAATATTAAACGGTATCATATATTTTTCTAAAAATTTTAATTGGTTATTGTTTAACAGCTGCTATCTGTTAAATGGATTTAATACTTTGTGTTATATTATTGGTAAAATATAAAATTTGTGGTTTAAATGTAATAAACAAAGTGCTATTATGTAAAAAAATTAATTTCTACACATTAGATATAAGATAGAAGAAAATAAATAAATTTATTTTATGTAACGCCCAAAAGTATGGTTTATGAAATATGTATACATTGTACAAATTTTTTGAATTATTTACAATTACATATACATTATTTACAATATGTATCAGGTGGGCAATAGGGCTGACCAAAATTTTTCCATCTAAGCTATGACTCCCTAAAATGAACTATCTTACCAGAAGACTACAAAATTAATTTAAAAATCAATACAGTGTCTCGTTTATAATTAAATGGAATTCTATTAAAAAATATAACAAACAGCTTAATATTGTGTAATAGAACAAAAGAAACATTGAAATTTATGATGCAATTCTATGAACAAAAAACATATTTTTTTTAAAAAAATTTTTAGTACAGTAAAAGACTATTACATATTATTATACATTAGTGTTTAATTTTGGTTATTTTCAAAAGAAATGATTATTCTGCAAAAGTATATAGTTTTTCCATTAGCGACAAATCTGATAAAATGTACTAAGTTAATTTTTCTATGAAATATATAAAATAGAGTTTTTTGAAATTAATTAATTCACTGCCACCACCTTTGGACAACACTGTTCTTGAAAGTGATGAAAATGAAAAATGTTGACTATTTCTAAATTTTTAATGTTGTACTGTTCATCTACTTATTCATCTGATTTTTCTTTGGTCTAACATAATTAAAATATCTTTGAATTTCTGCATATAGTTAGTGAAAAAAATGAAAAATTTAATGACTATATAAATGAACAAATGTAATACAACAAATACTGTAAATGATGCTAAAAACAGAACATGGTAACATGTCAGAATATACAAATTACTCTGCTACAGAATGAACACTCGAATACTCATCAAATAAAGAAACAAAACCTCCACCAATTATGGTTAAAAACGTCTCAAATTAGTTTACATTAACAGATACTTGGAGTTACCAAACCATAATTTGGTTAAAAAAATTTTTAAATATTTGTGGCTTTTTTGATATATAATTTGTATATTATTTTCGGTAAAAATCACATCACTGTTTATTTCCATTAGCCTTTCAAATACTATTACTTTATTTATTGTCAGAATAAATACATGCTAAAAAAGCGTTTTCAAAATTACAAATATACTAAAGCATAAATCTAAATTACCACTTCTGTTTTTTATAAACATTTAAACATCTTCTAAATAATGAAAAAATATTTAATTTCACCAGACTGATTGTTACAGTAGTTACTTTCAAATAACATGTTAGAAACACAGGCGCACTGTAATATAAACATTATTCAAAAGATTAGAAAATCAATATATATATGTATATCCAATGGATATTTAAATGCAAAACACTTAGCATGAAGTTAAAAGCTAACCAAAAAGCCTGGAAGAATTCTGAATGATGCTATATGTAATAATCAGCTTTATAATAAATGTGTATTTTAAACATAACTTTATTCATTAAAAAGTACATTAATCGCAAATACAATGCATTGTAAACATATACATATATCCAGCATTACAATCAAGAACAAGTGAACAAGAAGAAAACTGAAATGATTCAGCTTAAATGAATCATTCAAACAATCATTAAATGAATCAGCAGATATTACAACTTCTTTTTTTCTTCAAGTAAAAGAAACATACTTTACAACAATATATGTAAGAAAGAAAAAAATGAAGAACATAGCAAAATATGGAAATAACAAAAAAATAAAAATTTAATAACATTCAAAATCCTTTAAATGAGAAGGGATTTTTTTAGTATGTGAATATCGGCAAGGTTCCTATGTAACTCCTGGACTTGGAGGATGTACCATAGTAGGCTCCTTAGTACTTTCTGGTAGAGAAGGAGTAGAGAACAAATCATCTTCTCGACGTGTATAATGCTCTATTTGGTTTTTGTGATGCACCACTAACTATTGGTCCATCGCTAGCTGTGACAACACCAGTATTCTGTTTAAAATTGGAATTAGTCTTTTGCTTGAAGAATGGGCGTTTGAGCATGACTTCATCATCCACATGGACCTCTTTGAATTCAACTATGTGTTGCTTTGTGGACTTAGCTGTGTTTAACACATCTTGATCTCAAACTTCCATCCGCTCATCCATTTTTCTTAAATTAGGTAGTTTATCCCGAATTTTCCTATTAAAAAGAAGGTCTGCTAGGTTTTTACCAGTAGTAGAATGAGCTGTAGAGCGGTACATTAATAAATACTGCAAAAGCTCTTTTCTCTAATTACCATTTTTAAATTAAGTAATCTGAATAATTTTTTTGTAGCGAACGATTTTGCCGCTTAACTTCTCCGTTCGCTTGTGGTCAGTAGGCAATGGTTGTATAGTGTTGAATACCATTTGCTGTACTATAATCCACAAAATTCCTTACATGTGAATTGTGGTCCTTAGCCCGATGTAATTGAATAGGAAAAACCATGACGTGTACAAATTTCATCCAGGAATTCGTAAGTAGCTTTAGTAGGAATACTTTTTATTACTGAAACCTTAATGTAACAGCTAAAATTATCGGCTACAACGCCGAAATAGGACCCATTTGGTAGGTCTTTGAAATCTATGGCCAGATCTTACCTAGGCCATTTGGTAGTTTATGACGATGAATCTCTTCCTGAATAATAGATTTATCCGTTTTCTGCCATACATCGCATAAATTCATAGAGTTTTCAGCATGAGCATCAATGTTAGGCCACTAAACTTTTGATCTAAATCTATCCATTTTTGTAGTTCCAGAATGGACTTCATGAGCATTTTGCAAGGTACAGTCTCAAAGTGAAACGGGAATAATAAACTGTGAACCACAAAGAAGTATATCATCAACCACTCCAAGTTCATTTTTAACAAAAAAATATGGTTTGCTGGATGGTACTTGGCCTAATGAAAGCTCATAATGCAGTTGCAACAGTTCAGGATCATTTAGTAGTTTTTAACGAATATCGGCCACAAGAAGAGCTTGCGGTATAAGTTGATTAACAAACATTACCAAATTCTTCAAATAAACATCATTTTCGGTCACAATAATATGGCCATCTGGAAGTAATTTTAACACAATATCAGCAATATTATTCTTCCCAGCTCTATAAAAACTTGAAATTTATAATTTTGAATATGTAACAGCCGTGGCTCAATTTTTGCATATAGTTTTGAATGGGTTCCAAAAATAACCTTAAGTGGCTTGTAATCAAATCAAACTGACGGTCCATGAGGTAATATTTCAGTTTTATTCTACAAAAGTAAGTGCTAACGCTTCTTTTTTCTGTTTGGCTATAACAGCGTTCAACTGTTGAATGGCTGCAATTGATGTAACAAATTGTGTGGATGGATGAACCCTTTTCTTATAGAAGTATTGCGCTAAGACCAATTGGTGAAGCATCTGCCATGACTATGGTATGTAAGTCAAGATCAAAAAATCTCAGACTTGTCTCAGTAGACAAAAACTTCTTTACTTTCTCAAAAATTGCTATATCTGTAGGTAGCCATGAAAAAACTTCTCTTCTTGCAGCGTTCTGGAGAGGGTCCAGTAAAGTTGATAAATTTGGGATACATTTCCCAACAGAAGTAACCAAGCCCAGAAAACTTCAAAGTTCCCTAGTAGTAGATGATGAATGAAAATCTTGTATTGATTTAACTTTATTTAGGGTTGGTTTGATAAAACCATCGCCTAATTGATGACCTAAAAATTTAATTTCTGACTTGTGATACTGGCATTTCTCAGTATTAAGGGTAAGCCTCAGTTCTTGCATATCATGTAATATTGTGGCAAGACGCCGCTGTGATCTTCTTTTGACCGACCATACACCAGAATATGATCTAAATAAATAAAAACGGCCTCAAATTGGCTCAGCAGATTTTCCATTATTTTCTGAAATATCTCTAGAGCACATTTCAACCCCAAACCCAAACGTTTGTATCGAAACAGCTCAAATGGTGTACTGAATGTAGTAATTTTCTGTAAATTTTCATGTAACTCAATCTGATAGTATGCCATTTTCAAATCAATTCGTAACTGCATCTTTCAGTAATGGTAATAGGTCTTCAATTGTAGGCAAAGGATGTTTTTCAACTAGAATGGCCACATTTGCAAGTCACATATCAACACAAATCTGTACTTCTTTCTCACCCTTTTAGAACAGGTACCATTGGAGATACCCAATGGGAAAGGGCACTAATGGATTTGGTAACATCTGCTTTCACTAATTCACAGTAAGTTTCTTTTGAATTGGTGCTTGTAAAGTAAAGAGAACTCATCGAAATGGTTGAATTACTGGAGTAATTTTCTTATTTATAGGTAATTCTAATTGAAAGTTAAGCAATTTACCGAGTGAACCAGATTCTATATTAACAGTCTGAACAACATTTTTAATAGAAGGATCTGCATTCAAACCAACATGCAACAAGTGAAGTGCCTTTGCATCATTTCCATCCAGAATTACAGCAATCCGCTCTTGAACAATAATAATTTCACTAATAATCGATAAACCATTGCAAGAAATTTTGCAAGTTACTGAAAATTTGATGTTATACTAAATTGACATGAAACCATCAAATGCGCATATGTCTCTGGTTTATAGATGAAACCATAGTGCCAAACTCCACTATTTTCTAGTTGACACCATGTTTTTAGTGCCAAAACTGTCCATTTACAACCTAAATCAATGAACATTTGAAGGTGGACGCTAACAACCCGACATTCAACAGTTTATTCTGGGTTACCAGATGTAGTAGACATAGCCGACTGAATGCAGAAAATATTATCACCCTCATCTGTTGTGTGAACAGCTTTAACAATAACTTTAGTAGTTTTAGCAGTTGTTTTTACATCCTCCTAATTTATTTTTCCTTCCTTCTTACACTAAATGCTCACCTCCAATCGCCTTAAGCGAGTTAATCGAGGCTTTGAGGTCCTTATTTTTTTCTTCGCCTGTCCTTTTTACGGATGGTTCCAAAAGCGATGGGGGTGTCGGAACCTCCTTCCTTGCCTCTTCCCTTCCACACTAAGAACTTTATAAACTTTCTTCCTTCTATTCTATTTTTGCTGCAGAATCGTATGCAATACTCCGTACAGTTCTATTCATTGCACTTTTGTCCTATAATAACAAATACCTTTTCTGTTCCGACCCGATAAATGTCTTGCAGGCCATATCCTCTCCTTTTCCATCCCCTTCATACGACTACATTATCCTTTCTATTCGTACCTTAATTGCCAATCTTTTCTTAGTTCGTTCTATTCAAATCGATCTTCTTTGGATTCCCAGTCATAACGGTATCGAGGGCAACAACCTACTTGACTCGTTTGCTCGCTCTGCTTCCTCCAACGGCAAATTTATCAATAAGTTTCCTGCTAACAATATCCCTTTTCCATCTAAACAAGCACACCTCAAATCATGGTCGGATATTTGCATTACCTCCTTTTCTAATCCTTATTCCTTTTACAAACTAATACAGACTCTTCCTTCATCACGGTCTTGGTTTGCTGATTTTCCTGGCCTCAGTCGTTTCATTATTTCCTCCATAACATGTCTTCGCTTCAACCATAATTGTCTTCCCTCGTCCCTTTTTTTCGTTTTTTTATTGTTTTTTCTACACATTGTATTTTTCATCCCTCGGATCACGACCATGTTTGTGATGCGGATCATATTCTTTTTGAATGTTCTCTTCTTGTATGCAGAAGAGCTCCCTTCTCTACACTAAGTTCTTACGCTTTAAACTGCCTGCTCCTTTCTGTGCTTCCTACATACTTTCCTTTCCTTCACCAGATGTTGTTCCAGCTTTAGAAAAGTTAATTTCCTCTATTTCTCTATATATTAAAATTGAATCCTTGTTCGTAATCAGATATTAACGTAAAGGAACCAATAGCTAGAATGAAAGATGGTAAAGGGGAAGAGATGTGTAATAAGGAGTAGAGAGCTTGAGTTTTAACAGAGGCAAATACAGAACTCAACATTCGACAGAAGGGAATAAACACTTAATCAACATTGGATTGCATGATTATAGCACTTTGTTGCCGAAACATGTCTTAATTTATATAAAATTTAATTATAATATTTCCTTAAAACAATATGTTAGTTATTAATCAATATTCAAAGAAACCGTCATTGGCGTTGCAGACCACTGCTTCGTTCGGGTGATGAGGAAAATCTGGAGAGGAAACAAGGGAAAAGCAAACCCGAGAAAAAGGCAGAAGAAAATGAATAAAACGCAAGCGAATAATAGAAATAACAATAGAACGAGGAAGCGAAGGGAATTTAAAGAACCAGGAAATAGAAGGAAGATCAGGTTGAATAAATAAAAAAACGTTCGCTATGAAAGGAGAAAAAGAAAATGTCTGACTAAAATTTAAAATAGAATTTTTTACGCAAAGACAAAAGATTAGAAGATAGAATTTTTTCAAAGGAATGAGAGGAAGAAGCATCTTGAGCTCACTACCTTCATTGTTTATGTGACTAGGAACTCATAGCAAATCAACACAGATGGAGTAGCGAGAAGAAAGAAAATGGATCAAACAACGTACACGAAGAATGATAAAATCGGATGAACGATCAGGAAGGGGGTGCAAACGCTTGATAGGCACTCAGGGAGTCAGAAATAGAGGCGACTAGAGAAAATGCCAATAATGGAAAGCAGGATACACATCAATTCGGCTATAACGATGAAACAGAAAAAAGACTAAATGATAACCAAAACTTGGAATCTGGAAGGATAAAATAGGCTACAACACAATCAGGTCTCGCCATCAGTGAAAATGATTACATGCGAAAAAAATTCGAACTGATAGTGTTGGAGAATTCCTGTTTAACCGCACTGCATGATGAAAAGATCTGGAAAGTGAAGGCAGAAAAAGTACTTTGAGAGAAGGGCAGAAATTGACAAATGAGGTTGCATGAGATGAAGAGTCCTGAAAACGAGAATAGGAATTAGTAGAGGATGTTTAATGAGGAAATTATAGCCTAAATAAGATCGGCAAAGGGTCAAAGATAGTTGAATTTAAGAACATCAAGACAGAGTCGAAGGCACGAAATTTGGATTATATTTAATTTATACGGACAGCTTTTGGAGGAACAGCCATAGATAAAAGAACAGTAGTTGAATTTGAAACGGATATTGAATTTATACACAAAGAGATGAAAATGTAAAAATTTCCAGTCCATTTGGTTTTGGGTGAAATTTTCAAGACGAATTAAGAGCTTCATTGGCAGCTGTATCGGAGGAAGAAGAAAAAGTAGGATACCGCCAGCAAAGATTAAATAGGATGAATTCGAAGAAAGAGAAGCAATGTTAATAGTGCACGTATTAAAAAAAGAACAGGATTGAGAAAAGATCCTCGGAGAGGCTTGGAAAAATATTTCTTGTAGCGTAAAAAAATGGAGAAGAGAGATGGATAGAACGAATCATTGTGAGATTAAAATAAAGGAAGAAAACTGAATCGGAATGTTAATTGCTGACATTTTGTTTTCTTGAAGAGTTGGCAGATGCACATTTCCAAAACGTATTGGAATCATCGATAAAGGAAGTTTGTAATGTTTCTGGAGAAAAAAATCATATATACATATATATATATATATATATATATATAACTCGGTAATTTTGGCCTCGCAAGGGGCCGTGCCCCTTGACCCCTCTTGCTTTCATTTCTGCCTCTTTCTCTTCTATACTTTGTATAAAATGATCAAAATTTACAACGTAATTCTTACTGGCATCAACACACACAAAAAATAACATAACCACAAAAATCCTATTCTAATATTTAACTTCCGTTATATAAAATTAAGACGTTTTTTCGTTACATATTTCATTACATAAAATTGTGACATTTTTTAAATAACAATAACAAAAATCCTACAAAATATAACAAACGTTACATAAAATTGGGACATTTTTTTAGGACATTTAGCGTTACATAAAATTGGGACATTTTTTTAGGACATTTAGCGTTACATAAAATTGGGACATTTTTTTAGGACATTTAGCGTTACATAAAATTGGGACATTTTTTTAGGACATTTAGCGTTACATAAAATTGGGACATTTTTTTAGGACATTTAGCGTTACATAAAATTGGGACATTTTTTCGAATGGGGGGTAGCCTAAGAATTACGTTGTAATTAATATTGGAAACAATAAGATTAATACAATCAGGAGAGCCAATATCGAATGCTAAACAGATTGCTGGAAAATATTATTATGTTCCGGCTATCAAATAAGGCGTCTGTTAAACACACATTCGAACAATTTTCTGATACGGGACGCTAAGGAAATCAGATATAAGGAAGTACATAAAAGTGTTCCGGCAGAGAGGAGTTAGGCTAGGAAATAATTAAAAAGTTTGAGGAGAATATTAAAGTACTGGTTTTTCAAGATACCGTAATCATTGAGACCTGAAGTTGGGATGAAAGATTTTGAAAAAACAGACTTTTAACAGTAGTTAGAAAATGAGGTGAAAAATTTTGTAAATAACACGTAGAATAAAATTAGTCAAAGTCAGAAATGTAAGCAAGAGTAACAGAATCAATAAAAGATAATAGGCTATCATCATTATCAACAGAAATGTTAAAGGAATTTAAAAACTCTAGTTATTAAAGAGGGGTACTTTTGGAGAAAAAAATTCTCCCCAGAGGACTTTTTTGAGACTTAAGTATATATTTGCCGGTTTATGAGCGAGAAAATTTTTGGTCGCAAGATTTGAACGAAAGGTTCTAAAAGTGGTTTTGACTGCAGTTAAATGTAACATTGCACTCTACCAAACAAAACTGGAGGATGAGTAGTAGCAAAATAGGGAGCAAGCGTCAAGGGCAGACATGACAGATTGTAGAAAAAATTTAAAAACACGTGCGGGATCAAAGCTAGATTGAATATTAGGAAGTGAATAATTTAAGAAAGCGAACAGAGTCCAATTTGTTTTGGATAGATTTCGATTACGGTGCACGTAACCAAAACTAGTTGGCAATATTTTATTTATAATTAATTGTATTTTGCGGATTTTTATTGATTATAATATGAAAATTCTATTCGTTTTTTAATGTAACTATTTTTGAGAAGCATCGAAAACAGTGATGAATTTAGGGATCTGTTTCTGCGAGGGGGACAATTTATGTTCTTGGGGGGGCAGAGATTTTTTTTATATATTTACTGAGAAATTTTTTTTGTAATATCTCTGAATAAAATCAAATATGTAAAACATGATTTATTACGTACTTTAAAATCATAAAAAAGCAAGTATGAACGATAAATTTTTAAGTAAAATAACCGATTATAAACAACAATATTTTTTCAATTGATTTTAAAATGATTAATTCTAATTGTAGCATTGAAGAACATATTGTAAAAACATTCTAATGAGTTCATTATCTTTTTATAATAAACGAATACGCCGTAATGTTTCAGCTGTTTTAAATGGACTTTACTTGGAAATAAAAGACAAAAAAAATAACCTAAACGGAAATGAAGTTGTCTATAGATCGTGTCGCTTTTTAAAAGGTACAGAATAAATGAAAATCGAAAAGAGAAACTTTTTAATACAATTTATTGATATTAATGATAAATGGATCGACGTGAACCGTGATAATTCCCCTTTTAAGGCTGACCAAAAACACCAACTGCAGCGAATAACTTTTTCAGCTCGCCAGTATTTTACATCTTTCGCACATTTGCAATGAAAGCATATCAGTTTTTTCATAGAATAACAAGCAAACAACAAAGTCAAATTTTAAAAGATCATTTTTTTTTTATTGTTATTTCATGAAGTTTCATTTTTTTGTCAAAAATAAATCTCGTAATTTTGAACATTTAAAAATATACGACTAATTGAACCATTTCAAAATGTTTTGGCAGCAACTTTTGACATAACTGTAAACAAAGCCAATAAAAAGAATTTTATTTCCTATGAAGTTGCTGCATTCTTAAACAGCTTGTATTAAGCTCGGGGGGGGGGGGGGATTTAGAGTTACGGAGGGGCGTTGCCACCCCCCCCCCCCCCCCCCCAAAAAAAAAAAACTTCCACTGGATCCATCCCTGATCTAAAATGTAGACGATCAGGTGCTATTTGATTTCCGAGAATATCTCCAACTGTTGAAAATTAAGTATTAATAAAACAAAGTGATTATTTTTAATTATGACAAATATGTATTTCTTACAAAAAAAAAAAAATTATTTCTTCAAATATTTCTCTTTAATTACGCGCTAATAATTATTTTGGAATACATTTAACCCTAAATTTGTAAAAATATAATTTTTTTTAAAATTATAATATTATTTTTATAATTTTCAAAAATTCGATACTGCTTTATTTTTATAATAACTCTACAATTCAATGATACTTTGGAAAATGAAGTGGCACCTCGTGAGTTACAGTTTAGATTACTGTCTATTTTTCTGTTCTTACAATCAACATATATATATATTTAAAATGTTTTGTGACCTTATATACTTCTTGGCACATTTACAAATTGTTTATTTGTTTCCTTGCTTAGTACAATGCGTGTAGCATCTCTATTAATATTCTAATCAAATAAAGTCATAAAACTTACCCGTACGATGATTGGTCTACCTAGAAAAATTATCAACATTCGGAGTAAAAACTTCCGGGGTTCTGAATTCGGAAATATTTAAACAGAACAGTTAACCTGGATAGAAAATTGCGGTATAAGTCGCCAGTATATTATTATCGTCATTATTCATTTTATGGAATATTTTACGAACATCTCGTTAATGATAACACGGTTCTAAGCTTCGTCACATTTTACGTATCGTGCCCGATCAGCCAAGCAGGATGCTAAAAATATGCAGCGTCAAGACTTCGAAGGAACCGAATATGCCTTATAATTGGAAATACAAAATTTAGGCAATTACCGTTTAAAGTAGACAAGCTAGCCATTGTAGTTTAGGAATAATGTAGTTGAAAATATAAATGAAATGCGATGAAATAAAAGTCGAAGATAGTCGATGTTAGAGTAACGCGATTATGAATAAAAAATGCTTAACAACTATTATGGGAAGAAAAACGAAATATTCAAACGTAGAGGGAGACTTATTAAAAAAAATACAGCATTCTGAAACCAAGACCATATATCTGTACTGTTTAATTATGACAGAATGGTTAAATAAAAATAGAAAAAAGAGACCCTCCAAGGTATAATATCAGGAAAATACGACTTTATAAAAATCATAAAATTTGTAATAACTTCAATTACCATGAAAATAATACCAAAGTACAAAGGTTTTGGTCCCAAATGACCGTACTGTTCCCCGCATCGTCCGAAAAAAACTCAAAAAAAAAAAAAGATTCAAGCACATCATTGTAAAGCCTGAAGTTTTCTACATGAATGGTGAAATTTCAGCGCGGTAGCGTAAACGGCACGCCCGTACAGACATATCGATGGTACTCTATCAACTTTCTACGCTCGAGAACTGTGGCGTGCACAGGACGGCAACACTAAGTTCGCAGAATTTGCATCGTTGGAAAGAAGACAGGACGAGCAGTCTGCGGTAAAACAACGGTGCTGCTAAATTGTGTTCAATACGGACAGGAGAGGTTAGCGTATCACTAACATTTTTATTTCCGGTAAAAACAAGAGAATTTTCGACGGTGGCGAGTGCGACTGATGATGTACCGATTTCAGTACGGCAAGAACAACGTCGTGTTGTCCATTTTTTGTTCTCGCAGAAGAGGAGAGTGTCATGCCATGTTAAAAGAAATGTACAACGAGAAGGCAATCCGAAGACAGACGGTATACGATTGGTATGCGCGGTTCTGCAACCGTCGAGCGGTGGACCCTCGGGTAGTCGGGTGATGGCATCTACTCCCGTACTGCTGAACACGTTCTCAGTGTTCCCTAAACCACCTGGAAGACAATGATCAACGCCGAGTACCAACTAGCGTCCGGAATACTTTGGAGAGACACGTCCAGTGGAAACGGCAAGAAATCACCAAAAATTACATCCTTCATTAAGATGACATCAGTCCTCATGCTGCTCAACTCACGCAGGAGTTCCTCGAGCGACGCGGTATTGAGGTCCTGTTCCACTCTGCCCACTCCCTGGATTTGGCCTCCTGCGATTTATGGCTGTGTCCTGCCCTTAAACGTGGGTTGCGCAGGCGGGTATTTGAAATGGACGAGAAAACGGTCTAGAAGTGCTCCGCCGTCTTCCGGCCCGCAACGGAATACGAAAAAACCTTGACGCGGAAATGCGTCAAGCGGTGGGATATCCGACATGGCGGACGGTACTTTGACAAGGACAGAAATGTCGAGTAGAAGTGAAAACTTTGATGCAATTTTGTCGTTTTTTTTCGTCAAAAGTTAGTAGGGTGCCATCGATATGCCTTATCGGTCCGTACGAGCGTGCCGTTTACATATCGTACTGAAATTTTCACCATCTGTACAGAAAACTTCAGGCTTTACGATGATGTCCTTGAATATTTTTTTCGATTTTTTTTTTTCTGGGGCGATGCGGGGCACAATCATTTTGGACGGACCTATGTAAATATACTTTGCAAACTATTATTAATCATATTACCGAAATACACTATCGCCTAACAAAAAATAACTACCAGTATATTAGAAATAAAAAAGTCCATTACTCATAAAAATATTACACTTTAAACAAACAATCATGGTTACTTCATCGAGTGTATTTTCGAGTTATAGTTAGTAATACGATATGTCGGTAGGTGTGTGTGGTCATACGGGCAAGTATGAAATAATTGCGATTACAGAATATGTACTGAGAGTATGTATGTGTATGGTTATATGCGTGTAGGTCATACAGCACACATTAATTATAAGTGTTACCGATAAATGTAACCTCAGGCTCGTTAAATATAGCAACAATTGTACAGCTAAATAAAGAGTAGAGGCATAATTTCTAGGACCTTGTTGAGATAAGCTACATAGCTAGGCGAGATCCTCAAACGTAATATATACTAGAAAATAAAAAATACACTGTTATTATTTCATAAAAAAGTGTATATTTTCCATTGATTCTTTTAATATAGTAACTGTGATGGTTATGTAAACTCGGAAAGCGTAACGAAAGAGCTGCCCCTACCAATAAGAGATCGAATTTGCTAACGGAAGTCTCGTCGTAAAAAGCGACTAAAAGAATTTTTTAGCATGACTCGCAAAACCTGGATAGGCATTGGCGATTTTTAGAAGTCGCCCAGTAATTTGAAATAGATCGTTTAGTCGACCGATTTTAGGATCATCTATATATATATATATATATATATATATATATATATATATGCTGATTGTACGGAAACATCAAAGATGTTGGCAAATGCTGTGTACCGGCAATCTAAAATTCAATCTGAAAACTCGTCCGATAAAAGGCGAAAAATCGTAACGCTAAATCCTCATATTTATATTTTCAAGTGGAATTTGGATTCAGCTGCTTTCAAGTAAAATGCACGGGGATAAACTTGAGCCGGTAAAGACGGTGTCGCAAAGACAGCCTCTTTGGAAAACAGTAGGAATAAGATTTCATTACTGCAGTGGAATTTTCAAATGAACAGAAATGATGTGGTTACGATGCGGACGGAGAAAATGCTTCTTTCGTGTCGCTTTCACGCCGTTTAATAATCAGACTCGAAAGGAATGAGAATTATCAAAGCAAAGAATAACCGGCTTAAAAGACCACGTCAGAATATAGGAGAGCTAGAAAAAAGGGATACAGCTCCAGGAAATATGCGAAGAATGAAGAAAATTATAAAAGCCCATACAAAGAATAAAAATAAAATAGTTCGCGACGAAAATGATTACCGGCAGATATTAAGCAAATGTAGGAAGAAGAGATATGGTTGAAAAATCCTAAAAATTACACACTGATGATAACACGAGGAGACTTTCACAGACCCAAAAAGAAATTATGTAAAAACTGATCCGAAAATCGGTTAGCGGGAACTGTTAGATCAGTTTCGGAGAAGATAAATTTCCGGTGAATTTGATAAAGAAAGTAATTTCAAGATGTCATTACCAGCTGGATTCATTAAATACAATTAAAAAACGATGACGAAAGACCAACGTAACCAACTTTATCTTCCGATTCCAACGAAAAACTTCTATGCCAGTATTTGCTGAATATGGATGGATTGCATTGATTAATTATACTTTGAAATGAATCATCAAAAAACGTACACAAAAATACAATATCACCTACAACGATTTTCAGATAAGCAACAGTCTGTGTTGGGATTAGCGCGTGAAAGTTTAAAATCGATGTAACTTTTTTTTTTTTCAAAAATAGTTCCGACATTTAAAAAGGCTATGCGATGAGATTGTTCGTTCTTATCAGTATTGCTCTCAATGTATGTGAAAAGTATAATAGAGAAATGGATCCGAAAATCCGAATGGATATAGAATTAACTGAACAAGTTAGGCTGATGATAAAGTGAAAAGCGAAAAACAGATTTGAACGGCAACAGTTAAGCAATTCACAGAAAACGATACAAGTGCAGACACATTAAAGCTGAATTCGGTAATAAAAAAGTAAAAAGCATAAAAGATACCAATATCAAATGACGGTGTAGGCTAAAAAAAAAAGTAATAAAAAAGACAACTGTAACAACTTAAAAAAGCTTTTAATAATAAAATTTGGTAAGTGTGGTTCAACTATTTTAAAAAAGTAAGCGCTGACCGCGAGAGATTGCGCGTTTTCCTATATGACAAAAGTTATCAAAAACGCCATGGGTAGATTATCATAGAAATACGATAAAATGGAATTGAACACAAGCAAAGCCGGTATTATATTATTATAGCGATAGAGTCGCACGTATACAAAAATGAAAAAAGGGAATTAAAGTTACCGGGAATATTTAGACAACGATAGAGATGTGGAAATGTGGAAATTTCCATTGTAGGAGATGCCACTTCGACGCGACGTCGATGACGACGACCAAGACGAATGGTAAAACAACTGGCTGACTGAGGAAATATGTTAATGTGTCTTTACGTGAGATAGTAATGTTTAAAATCGGCATAGTTCGCCGTCAGATCAAATTAACGTAATTAGAAAAAAATGCCGGTTATTCGTCAACAAATATTAGAAAAATTAAGAATATAGCCGAAAAGAGGTATATGTATGTGTTTTATAAACGTAAATTGTAACAATTTCTAGAAATAGATAGAATAAGCTACACGGTCAATTTTGCGGGAAAGGGGAATATTACAGAATAGTTAATCCGGTCAATACGTAATATCTTTCTATGGCGATAATAAAGCAAATAGCATACTCAGTGAACTCGGCTTTCATGCTGCAGCAAAATAGCAACCGCACAAAATAGTAACTTCTATTCTGCGTTCATCACAGTACTTACGTTCCTGCGTTCATCATAGTACTTACGTTCCTGCGTTCATCATAGTACTTACGTTCCTGCGTTCATCATAGTACTTACGTTCCTGCGTTCATCATAGTACTTACGTTCCTGCGTTCATCATAGTACTTACGTTCCTGCGTTCATCACAGTACTTACGTTTCTGCATTCATCACAGTACTTACGTAGAATACATAATGTGACAAATCTTTACAGGTGATAGACGCGAATTAGAGAAAGAATCGCCTCTCATATTTCACTCACGCCCACGAAACGATGATCTTTTCGCATTTAACAGGAAACGAATAGAACATATCAATGGCGAATTAAAAATAATTAAATAATACGGCTCCAATATCAGTTGTCACAAAACAAAATTAAGATTATTCCTATTAGTATAGAACTAGATCTTGTCCACCTAAACTGAACCGAACACGGAAATACACCGCGCCATAACAAATACTGAAATCAGGAATTGTGAACTGTTCAATTTTTTCAAATTTAACAAATTTCTCGGAAACTCCGAATACAGTCTTTCAAGGTGGTGTGAGTACATAGGCAAACATTAAGAATTTTTAGGATATTTATAAAATTACGTTCGAAATTATTGGAATTTTTAACGTTGTTGGAATGCACTGCAGAAAAAAAAAAAACAAATCCGACACCTGCAGCGGTTGGAAGGCGATAATTACAAATTTTTCAAAGTAATTCACGCTGCGTATTCGGACTGATCCTTTAAAGTTCGAAAAAGAACACGGTTTTTACTTAAAAAAGAAAACTTCATGAAAAGTAAAAAGAAAAAAAAAGTATTTAGCTAAATGGAAGCAATACTTTGAAAAATATGGAACCATCTCCTATCAAAGGTAGCCTCCTACAAGATGTACTAAAAATATGAAAAACTAGAGGCCACAAACATACTTGCTCTTTAACTTTAAAAATAAAATTGCTATCGGCTGATATTTAAAAATCTTATCGAAATATTATTTAAATTACTTTTTTCTGAATATACGTGTATTCTCGTACAGCTAAAAATCTCATTTCTACTTCCAATATATAAAAGCGGGCAGGAATTTCGTTAGTTGCCAACTATAGATAGAACATTTAAAATAATAAAATACTTCGCGTGCTTTGCAGTACTTCAAATATCGTCTCGAATGTGTATTATAAGCAGTGAAACGCGTTTAGATGACAAAATACGAACAAGAAACAAGCTGCCTTCGATTCGGCGTGTAAACTGAATAAGAACGTCTTCGTGTCAGCAAAATCTTTGCTCAACTACGAAAGCATTAATATATACTATCTGTTTTTTTTTTAAATACAGTTCGGAAGACTGTACGTACCACATCACACGGGAAATTGAAGCGGCCGACAATGTCCGACTGCGAAGTTTCAGGCGCATACTTCGCAATCGACAGCAGCACCGTACATCCGAAATGGAAGTATTTAACCAGCTAACTACAATTTAATGAATTTTTATTAATCGACCGAATTTGTCCTCATCAAACTAAACACATGCCGAGGACTGTTGTACAAAAATAGTTCGCAGAAGTAATTTCAACACAAAAATTCTGCGTAAGCTAAGGAAAAGAGAATATAATTGCAGAAAACGGTAACTGGAAATTTACAGAAATTACGCAATATCGTTAGCTGAGTAAGAGTTAGTTAAAAAAGTGCTATTAAGATGTTATTTCTTGTCTTTTTTTTTCTTCTAAAATTAACGATGATTCAGCACATCCTCCATAAGATACAAAATTTATTTGTATTTTAAAGAAGAAAATTATTTTAAAAACATTATGTTAAAAAGAAAATAATTTTTTTCTATTACTTCTAAATGCTTACGTCACTTAATATAATAAGTTTAACATACATAAAACAAACTGCGTGCCATATGCAAACTTGTGTAATTTACAATAACTATAACTAACATACTCGTACTAGTTTCATTCATTCGTAAATGGCATCTATTTCACTGGAAGGTACGCTTGAGTTTAAAATCATTAACTTGTCGCGCTGCGTGTACAAGTACTGCGTTAAAATTAGCTTCAGTTCGTGAAATATTACCTATTTTCTAATTAAACACACATGTAAATTGATAATTTTTAAACCCCTTTCTACATTCTATTATGCGTAGCATTTTGTCGAAAAAGGAGTCGGGAAAAACTGTGTACACATCATTATTACCGTAATACAGAATTGCAAAACTAAACGGAACGTAATTTTATAACACCTGGTTTATTAAATAATAAAATTTAAATAAATTCCTAATTAGCATAACTATTGCGTAATTAAAGAATGCGCTGTAAAAGAAGAAAAGTTATAGTGACGAAAAGATGCCCCGATTAAATGTCAAAAAGTAAACGAGAAAATTGTAACTAAAAATTTATTTAAAAAAACTGACGCAATGATTGACTTTGACTCGATAAATTTTAAACTTTAGACATTTCATACGAATACAATAATGAACTTTATTATCGATAAAGATAATTATTTTTTTCTATTCTTATTCCGATATTTTGATCGTTTCACTGGAAAACTGACAGGTCGCGGAACAAGTGTTTTAAAATTATCGTTCATTGTCATTCGACCATCACTAACGTTTAAATTAGTCTTTTCAGTATTCATAACGGTCCCGGAGTTTGAACCAGATTTATCTGATACCATCGCATGAGGGATCAGGTTAACACTTCTCAAACCACCTTCAATCCATCCGTACGATTTTATACGATTATGTACATCTGCGTTTTCCTGAAACGTCAATTTCGAATATATTTAGTTTACAGATAATCGTGATAACATTTAAAATTTTAATAATTCCATTACTTTTACCGCAAAATACCGTTTCAAAGTGAAATATGGCTTCCATTTTACTATATGAAGAAAAATATTTGATACTATTATTATTTTAAATAAAATTACCATGCTCTATAACTTTTACTGTACACATTACAATTAAAAATATATAAAGTAAAATAAATAAAATAAAGTTTATAAGTTGATGATGGATATAAGAGTGAATGAAAATTTGTTTCCGGTGTACGGGTGGTAATTTTTAACGCCTTGTCGTCAAGGGGAGAAATGGCTTAAAAAGAAGGAATTTATCGTTTACAAAAAAATGATCGCGAGACGAGCAGATCTGAAAAAAAAAACAAAAAACGCAAGTGTTGGCGATCGCTGGCCAAACATTATCCAGAGTAAAAAAGAAATCGATCTCGCCTAAACTGTTTCTTTGGATTATTTCTAATGTCAATCAGGAATAATATTAAAAAAAAAAAAAAAAATCACCTAGACGCCGATCAAAAGGATTTTGCTATTTTCGTAAAAAATCATTAAAACTAATTTAATTTTTATTCAAATAAATGAAATACACGTTACAAACACACGGGAACAACGACGTATAGTATTAAAAATTATAATTCGTTGGATTAAAACTAAATACACGTCTATACATACCATTTTTATCAAATAAAATTATAAATTGAAACATAATTAGATCTGAACAATTAATACATTCTCAACTATTCGAAATTTTGTGCAATAAATATATGAGAAAGTACGTACGCTATATAAAAAAAAAGTTGAAATATATTATTTAAAGGAACATTATAACCACATTAAGAGGTTTACTTAAAAGTGAATACGTCTGCTCACATTAACAAACTTTTATAAATTGTCTATCTAATTCCGCTGGTTCGCTGCATTACCGTTTCCGTACCGTTTTTCATTTGTTATAGTCACAGATTTTTGCCAGGCATATTTATAAATTAGGCGCGTGACGTCATTTCGCTATGAGGAAATAGTGCTAACGTAGTCGCAGTTTCACAGCGGAAAGTGTGTAGCATATAACGCGCTGTTCACTCGGTCAAAATAGAGACGTACCTGGCTCGTTAAACTGTTTGTGTACGTTGCTGTTGTATGTGCGTGTATACTTCCAGTACGCTCTTAGAGACTCGCTAATGTCGAAGAAGTACCCATAGCGCATAATGGACACAACAGGAAAGCGAGCAGATCATCAAATCGGAATTCACATCTACTCAACATTGATGGAGCAATTAGCGTCTTATACATTAAGTATTTTTTTTACATCAACTTTTCAGATTTCCTACTGGCAAGCTAAAAATTGTCTCTTTAGCAAAGTTAATCCTCGCTGTTAGAGTAGTAACAGAATATTTCTTCTTTTTTTTTTTTAAATTTACTTTGGTATTTCGCCGTATGTCTAGAAATACCGAAGGATTCGCGGCTTATATATATGCAGATAGCTTTGTGCGTAGGTGCATAAACGTATGTAAAAAAAAAAGACCTTTTTACATAAATTCAACAACAAATAAGTCTTCTTTTTGCACTAATGGTATTTCAAGTATTTTGAAAAATATAATTTAATTTTAACAAGTTCAGTTAAGCATGATCCGTATGTTAAGTTAAACATAACTATAATTTACATTTACATAATACTGAAATCAAAACAAAGAAATCAGATTTTTCGCGCTGCAAAGAGGAAGAGACACGTAATTTTTCATGCTTATTTGAACTTTTCGGCAACTTTGAAAGTTTCGTTAAGGAATTGAAATACAATTTTGTTTCCGCCAAAAAACGATCTTTCCACCAGCATAAACTATGTCCAGAAAAAAGAAATATTTTTTTCAAAAATTTCAAGCTTTTGACGCCCCGGGAGTCCAAATTTAAAGTTGAAACTCCGGATGCTACAAACTAGAGAAATATACGGGGATTCGCACATTTTTAACCTTGTTTAAAATTTTTAACTATAATACTGACAGCGCTAGACATGTCATTTTTTGCGTTTTTTTGTACTTTCCAGCATCTTCAAAAGTTTCGTTAAAGAAATAAAATTCGATTTCGTTCCTGACAAATAGTGATCTTTCCACCAATATATCACATGGTCGGAAAAAGAAAAAAATCAAAATTTTGAGCATCCAGCACCCCAAGGGCCTAATTTTAAAATCGGAAAGCCGGATGTTCCAAACTAAAGAAATATACTGAGATGCGCGTATTTTTAACTTTGTTTAAAATCTTTAACTATAATACTAGGGGGCTACATGTAATTTTTTGCGCTTTTTTTGAACTTTTTGCCAATTTCGAGAGTTTCGTTAAGAAAATGAAATGCGATTTTGTTCCCGACAAATAGCAATCTTTCCAGCGATATATCACATACCTGAGAAAAAGAAATAGTTTTTTTAAAACCTTTAAGAGTTTGGCGCGTCGAGGGTCTAAATGTAAATTTGTAAGCTCGGCTATAATTTTCCTATAAAGCGGTCCTTTGTGCATAAGTTTGAGATATGTTTTGGTTTTCTCTACTTTTTTACTCAAGCTATTGTTTACGTGAACATCATTTTTTTGTTGTTTTTGGGCCAAAAAGGAGGTCCATATAATTTTTTAACCGTAATTTTTTGCTTCTATGAACGAGCTTCCAAGTTTTGCTTTATATTTTGAACTTCTCTTTTACAGGTTTACCTGGTGATGAGTTATGAATTTTTAAATAATTTTTGGGGTCGTTTTAGATTCCATATTACATATTCTGACGGTTTTTTGTTTTTTTTTTTGGCGCCCAGGGCGATCGGTTAGCTTGAAGTCATAGATCGTCTTAAAGATCATTTTAATTAGAATTTATGATCCAATTTTAAGTTTATAAGTCAATCCGTTCGTGAGTTATTGCATATTTTAATTGAATGTTTTTGTCGTTTCTGAACCATCTTATTAGGATTCCGTACATTACATGCATACGGAATCCTAAAAATCACTTATTTTTCTAAGAGAGAAAAAAATAGAGTTCAATACCTTATTTATGTGTATAATTTTGAATCTAATTACACAACTTTATATCAAACTTAACCTAGAAGCACAATTTAATAATCTTATATATAAAAATGCTATTATTCGAATAGTCATTTATTTAATGCTGCACTTAAAAATTTACTTTAAATTGCTTAATTAAAAACTATGTTATCAGTCATTTAAGATTTCTTTTTTGCTGGAAAACTGTTTTTAACGCCGGTTAACACGATCCGAGCGTATTATATTGAAGCGATGTGGTTAAAATGTTTTTTCGAATTTTCCAACTAAAATTTTTTACCTCAATTTAAAGTAATATGCATACAATATTCCCTCTTAAACGGGTTCAAGTAATTACGCATTAAATGTACAATTTTAATCTTTTTGTTTAAGTTCGTTTCCAATAAATTAAAGGAGTATTCGCTAAAAAGTTTAAAATATATTTTATGCAAAAATATCTGAAATAAGCTTTAAAAATAAAATTTTTCTCGCCGTGCCTTTTTCCTTCATTAATCCCTTTGGACATTTTTTCTAATGGGGGCCGGCCTAAAAATTATGTTGTAATTAATATAAAATCTTAATGTAATATGCATATTACACTATATTCGTTTTAACTTTTTAATGCTGGATTTCGATAGCAACCACTGATTGTTTTTTTATACCAATTCATTGTTTTAGATTAGCGTTCGGTCTGTTTGCAAATCGGTGTTTTTATCATGTTTTCCTTATATGATGTTCCATATTTCTGCTTTTTTCCCCCTTGCCATTAATTAAATGCGGTATTTCATTAAATTAGTTTGTTTCGCTTCGTTTTTTTTATTTAATGTTGTAGAAAACGTTAAATTATGTACATAATGGGATTCTGGTTTAGTATATTTTACTGTTTTACAATTATTTCGGGTTGTTTTAATGATGAGAAATGATTCCAATTAAAATACTTACGTAATTCGATTATAGCAATAATAAAATGGACATAATTATTCCTATAATCGTATCGCAATGTTTCGATATGGTTATTATAAAATGTTTAATATAACTATTGGAATTAAAATTCTCGCATTTTACTAATATAAAGATTTTTACTAATCGATTAAACCACACGAAAGTCAATTCTATTGCCTAAGTCAAAATCATTTAAATCTCTTATTATTCTACATAACGATTAGGTTTTCTTTTATGCTTAAAATGTCATCGCAATATGGTAGTAATAATTAACAATACTTCGCAAATTTTAAATTCTATTCATCAAAAATTATTTAAAAATTTAAAATCAGAAGAAAAAATATATATTATCAGTTCCAGAATAAATTAACTGTTATATTTTTTCCCCCAAATTTGGAAAATTTAACAATAGATATTATTGAAAATAATTTAGCAAAAATTTAAAAATTATTCCACTAAATTTAAAAAGAATTGTTCACACTTATCCATTACGCAAATAATCAATTTTAAAAGCATTTCGAATTTGAACATTCACATGCACCGATGTCATTATTTCACACACTTTCATTGAATTAATTATAATTAACTGAATCATTAATAGGAATGTGCCGCGAAAATTAATTTGATAATTATCTTGAGTAATCAAGTATTTAAACCATCTCTTATTTATATTACATCAATTCGTATAATTATTACTACAAAGTTTAGTTCATTCCTAATAATGTATGAAGGAACTGATAGTAATAAGGTAAACTAAATTATTGAAGACGTGTGGTGGATTTTGATCAAAAACGGTTTGGTTGATAATTTAAAAAAATGCTGTACGTAAATGTTTTTTATCATAAATAATTAGAATATATATATATATTAAGAACACGTCGTTAAAAAAAGCTATTCTATCGTGTTTTAAATTAATGTATTATAATACCTGTAATAAAGACGAGGATGGTTCGATAGGACCAGTTTGCAAACTGCCAGTTATGGATGTTTCATTTTTGTGTTTCGAATTTCTAGAAACATAATTTCAATAACAATTTACCAGCTCTATTAATAATAAACATCAAAAAAATAAAAATATAACGTAATATTTTCGGTGAATCGATATATAAGAATACCCGTTTCAGTGTTCTTACACAAGGCATGTTTTTATTTTGATCTTATTTATTTACTTTACTGTTTTGTAAAATTTACCAACTAAAATTTCATCTAGTTTAGATTTTTTTTAAACATTTACCCGTTATCTCTCCGTTCTTTTTTTTTTTTTTTCAGAAGCAACATGTAAAAGGCAAGTGTGTGTACGTAAAGATACATTTTTCTCCATGACCACCCCTCCATCCACTCGCGGTTATGGTGATAGATAGCCCTTGGTCTCCTGTTGTTAGTAAGGGAGTTTGGTCGCAGTGGGTGGCAAAAATATGTAATGAGATATATTTGTCTTTTTCTCACACATAGTGTTTATGAATAGAGTGCAACATTTCTTTGATTGGGGTTTTGTATACCAGTGAGGGACAGAGAGGTATTCGAAATTTTCTAAGAAGTCTCAAAATTTTCTAGAATGATCAGAGTGTTCGGAGCATCATAATTTCTACAATTATGAATGATACGTAATATTTTGGAATTAAAAAGACGTTTAATACTAAAATAATACTACCCCTGTTTGCAATAATAGCTAACAGTGTTCTAAAGAATTATAATTGTAATATAAATAGTAATTTATTTGCAATGAAATGTAGTCTGTAATAATTCAAGGTGAAGTACATTTGTGATTCAAAAGTAATATAAGCATTACTGTACTTTCCGGACATAGTTAGATATATCTGCAACAATGTGATTTAATATATTTCAACTACGAAAGACGCCACGCAATGAATAACCGTTGTTATTCCAAAATGGTTGGATTCATCTATAGCGGAGTAATGTAATATATCTTCAAAATTTCCTTTGTCATTACTGTTTCATGGAATGGCAGGTAATAGAGATAGTGGGATTTAATATTTTCAATCTTGATGAGTAATGCAATCCACTAATTTAACGCTTTTTGAAATAAAGTGTTATTTAGCACGGTGCGAATTAGCTGTTATATTTACGCACAAAAGATAAACTCCGTCGAAGTTGGAGTCAATAAGCATATATATTTCAAGTCGGAAAGAACGCATAAACACATAACTCCTCCAGCGAGATTGGCATAAGCATTTCTAATGCTTAACACACACAAAACTATGTAGGAATTTATGTTTACAATAGTGAAGTAATTTTATCACTCATGCACTTATAGCAGAGTCCTACAGCAAAATGCAAAATAACCATTACTGCATACATGTAATTCGTAAGGGAATACTTTTTTACCGCCTTAAGTTTGGAGGAGGTTTCATATAGGTGGGGTAGTTTAGACATCTTACTTAAGTACTGCTGCTTAACGGTGAATGATATTACTGCCACGTTTAAGTAAATAGTTTAAATCTTCGTTAATTGATGAATGTGATGCATAATATTAGTATGAATTTGAATAATCTGAGACCTCACTGTGCACCGAATAATATGTGGAGAAGCAGATACAGGCCATCAGAAAATAAGCGAAAAACTTCTACTTCAACGAATGAAATAATTTCTAATTCGATATCTTATATAACGGTAATTAAAAGTAAATATATCGGATTAAAAAGTTTACTTCTACATTTTTTTGTTCACTATTATTGCAGCGATGTAAGGATCGTCGCAAAGTTTAACGATATCCGGCGAACACTAGGACTTCTGCAACGGGCCGTAAATAACGTTACGTGAAGAGCTGAGTTGGTGATACAGCAACATGGTCAACATATTGAGCACTTGCTCTAGGCCATTGACAAATCATTGTTGATCATACATTTATGACTACATTTAATACGTATTTTACTTCTTTTCAATATTTCTTTTCTGTTTATTTTACAAAATATTGATTTATGAAAAAAAAAAAATTTTTTTCATTTAAATTAAATAATTAAATTAATTATAACTAATTTATTGTTCACTCAAATGATTTTTCTCTCAGAACTCTTTTGTTCATTTCGACGAGCTTTATAACGTAAAACAAATCTCATGAAATAGTTTCAGAACCCCCTGTACATAGATAAAAGTATCTATCTATCTATCTATCTATCTATATACATACATACATACATACATACATATACATATATATATATATATATATATATATAATATATGTACAGGTATAATTTTTTTTTTGACAAAACTATTTCACTACAAAAAAATTAAGAAGCAAACAAAATAATGCTCTACACTTTTTAAATTATAACGTGTTAATATAATTAAGTGAAGTATTCTATACAGCCGTATATTTCAAAAATGACGTGGCAAAAATGAGAAATTATTCTTACACACGCAAATGAGAATATTATCATCGAAAGGCAATTCTTGCAGATATTTCGTTATTGTTTGTAAAGAGTATACTGTACTTATAAAATATTTTTGGGAAATGAAAGTCTTTAATAAAGACTAAAGGGGAAAAGAGTAACTTTACATCAACAAAAACAAACCTTTTTTTTTTTTTTTTTTGTAAGAAGGCTAAAAATGTTTTAAAATTTTGAAAGAAGTTTTTTCAGATTCACCCATTTGATCAAACGAGGTAAAAATAACAGACATCATTGTATAATAAGAAAGAAATTTGATTTTACGATATTTCAGAAATATTTTGGATTAAGTAATACAGATACATTTGTAGTGAATACATTTTTGTGTTGCAAAATAATATTTTAATTCATATTATAATTAAAAACAATGAGCATAATTTTTAGATAAACTTTAAATTTACAGTCTACTATTTAAAACTACGGGCAATTCCAAGCATTTGTTGTAGTATTTGCAATACATTTTAAAGCTCTAATTTTAACAAAACAGAGAAGTTATTCAAGTAATATGATTATACTCAGATTAATGATAACATCATTTGAGTCTAAGTATTAAGTGTCATTAATCGTTTAGTTCAAATTAAAAATTATATTCAAATCTTTATTCCACCTATTAAAGCATAATATTTATATTTTTTTGATTTTAAAGTTACATGATCTTGAGTGGTATTGATGTAAAATGATTTTTACCGTATTGTTCATAAAAACTAATGTTAACTTTAATATTACAGATTAAGCTTGTTTAGAGGAGTAACAAAATAAGCTAATATAATAAAACAACTTTTTTGTAAATTTCATAGTAAGTATGATTGTAAAATTTTAATTTCATTTTTAATAATTTAGAGAATCGCAAACATTCATGGAACACTAGGAAGGGCAATGGACAAAAAAAATAGTTGACCACTGGTTTAGTTTCTTAATATTTGGTAAAATTATATACGACCCATTCCATATGGATTCAACGAGCAAAAAAAAAATCGATCACTTCGATTTTTTTTTAAACTTTCGGGTCGTAATCTACATTGAATTTCATGAGACACGTTTTTTTCCTCCCTCGAAAAACGATTTTGGAACCCTGTAGCACGATATCAAAATTTGCATCGTGAAAGCTTTATTTCGAAAATGAAAATTTACATTTTTTTTAAATGGCCGTAATTTTGACCCAAATGATCGTATTGGGACATTTTTTTTTTTTTTAATGTGGGCAATTTTATCAGCTTTTACACGTTTTTTTTTTAGATTTTTAAATACTTGAAAACTTTTTGATAAATTGGAAAACTCGAAAAAAAGTGATTTTTTTCGAAATTAAATGTCTCAGAAAGGCCATTTTCGATTTGTACAAATTTTGAATATGTTTTTCAAGGCCAAATCTTTCCACCAAATAGCAATGTGCCATTTTGTTCCGTTCCGGAGACACGGGTTTGCAAAAGAAATGGCTATTTCTGCATACTTAAAGTCCGATATGCGTTATATATAAGCTTGTATCGTAATGATTAGATTATGTAAACATGGATAAAGCATTTCTTAACGAAGAATTAAGCGAAGGAATCAGTATTAATTGACTTTCTTCTCAAGTTTAATTAAAATAATGTACATTTTTTATTCAATCATTTTTAATTAGAATAATTTACACACGTGAAATCAATATAATAGGGGGAGCCCATTATTTTTTACTAGCCGTAATGTATAATAATCAGATATGTATATTAATTACCAGTCAACATTTTTTCGAGAGAAAAAAATACGTGTTTCATAAAATTTAATGTAGATTACGACATCGATTTTCCATATGGAATGGGTCATATAGTATAATGTCAAATAATTCAAATATTTTCGCCGGATCGGTTTACTTACGTGACGGTATTATTCGAAATCTTATTCAATCGTATTGCGATTTCACGTCTTCTATTTTGCAGCTTATTTCGTGTTTCCGACAAAGTCTCTAATTCTGGAGCATAATAAACTTTTAAAATCCCACCGAAGTATGATTTGTTGTCCAACATATGTTTTGCGAATCTGCAAAATATTTACTATAAATAAGTAAATAATATTACTTCTAATTTTCGTTTCCAAAATATGCCCATTAATTAAAGCAGAAGTAAAAATTTTAAAATTTCGCCCTCTGATTGCTTTGTTTACCAACCTCCAGGAGGTTCCTCTTCATGCTTACTTTGTTAAAATTGTTAAACTATCAAAACATTAAACGTTTATACCTTTGTACACTACAAAATAGTACTCTTGTAAATTATAATATACGATGAGAATAATACTCCAGTGCAATTATTTCTCTATAAAACGAATTCTTCCTAATGTTCAATTGTCAATTGATGTCGTTAAGGCAGGACGCGAAAGAAACGAACGTAGATTTTTAAATACTATTCGAGTGTTCTCAAATAATTTTTAAATTTTTAAATAAAACTAGGAAAGAAAAAAATAAAAGCATCGAATAGTGGAGCAAACTTTTTTTATTAATAATGAGATAAAGAGATTTAAGATAGTGTAAGAAAATAAAATGTAAACTTTAAATTTTTTTGGTTCATCAGCTGGTGCATTTATTGTCTATACGAAATACCGGAAAATGAATTCGAAACAGTTTCGTAAAAACACACATGATTAAAACTATAGAACTGTGTCATACACGCAAATCGAAAGCTAGAGCGATTGTTAACGATGTTTAATGTCTCATCTACAAACGATTTTATAATGACCGATAATGGATTCCAAAAGTTATTTTATAAAAGAAATAGAACGATTCCTTAATGTGAATAGAAAATAATCATCGTTTTTAAAATGCACCGCAGTATCTTTTTATTTTTTGAAAAGAATGAGAAATGTACAGTTTTAAGTACCAACAAATAAAAGCACACAATCGATTGATTTTCTACTATTTCGCACTTATTGGCATGACCAAGATTTGTAAAATTTCGGAAATTACATTATCAGTTTGTGGTTTATGTGGGCGTTAAAGCGGAAAATTGATGATTAATAATAAAAAAACAAAAAAATATACCATCAAAATACTCCTGGACTTGAAAAGTAAATTATTTTGTGTTTGTAATTTTAAATCACAAACGTAAAAGATTGAAAATATTTACGTGTAAAAATAATTGTACATTTGTAAAATTATTATAAGAATATCTTTTTACCGCAGGAAACGTAAATATAAGGGCATGAAAAGATACGCGCTATAAATAAAAAATGAAATACTCATAAAATAATTATTTTGCTTCAAAAAAGCAGGCACATATAAAGCCATTAAAAATATTTACACATCACGTAAATGCCCATTCAATAACCTTGTCCGACAACACGAACATATTTGCAGTCGATACTTTTTCATTGCTTTAATAATTAAATTTGTAAGTCCTGGGGTTCCAAACATCAATAGTTGGAATATATTCAATGAACATTTCTTTTACATTATGATGTTTAACATACTCCGAACCAATATAGCAGATGTAAATGAAGCCTGCTGTATGAACACGATATCTGTCGTTTTCTCAGCCAAAAAAGCAAAGAATCCAGCTTTCTTCATTTCGTTAATTATTTTGTGTTGAATTTTATTACTTCATTCTGAATTGGTGTTCTTGTATAAAAAAAAAAAAAACATGTTTTGAAGCAATGGCTAAACATTCCGAAAGACATTCAAAGGAGACAAAAACAAACGCATCCTCCTCTAATACAGTTTTATGTTTAATTACAGTGATCTGTAATAAATCATTTGCAAAATGATGTATATTACACAGTCCATAATCATATTAATTTTCTATTTAAATAACAAACAAATTTTACATATAAAAATGCATTCTAGTTTTTTAAAAGGGGTTTATCATTATTTTTTATCCTATATTATACTCATTTTTTTACAGATTAGATGTATATTTTCTTATGTGTAAAATTTCCACGCACATTTTTTTTTTTATTTTATTTATTTATTTGTTAGTGATCGTTTTGTTGGGTGTAGAAATAAAATTCGAATTACCATTCGAAATTATTTACTTTTCAAATCGTTTCATTTTGTAAATAAATGAATAAAGTTGTATGTTTTTTTTAAAAATATTCTATCCAAATGATTTTTCCCTATTTTTTTAGCCTCATCAATAGGGGATACAATTTAAGAAATTATGAAAAAGGAAAGAAACTAAATAGAAATAGAGCTAAGAAAGAAGGAAATCATAGAAACTACACAAGATATGAGAGAAATGGTAGAATAAGGTCAGAATAATTTAATAAAATTTGTATGATTTCTAAATGTTTATATAATTAATAAGAACCGTTCTTTTGGGGAAAACCAAACTTACCGGTCGATCGAATGGCCGTCTGAAGACAAAAACATTTCGAAAATCTTCTTAGACTATCTTCTGTACGGTACTGGAATTTTTGAATTTTATTTTTTATTAGCATTTTCACCGCCATAACGTGGCGGAGGGGTTTGCGTGCTCCTAAGACTTTGTGGGCTATGCCAGCGGTAGTGTATTCTACCAGAAGGGCCTCCCAAGCTGGACAGGCCACAAATGAGAAGTCAGAAGAAGAGTGATCCTCTGATAGTGGAAGCAGCACTATCAGTACTGTGTACAGGTGGAGAACGGGAAGTTCAAGAACTGCTGTATACAGATATTTGTGGACGTGGAGTACATATTACTGAAGCGGCCATAAAACTGTGATGAGGAAGGCAACGGGAAACCACCTCATTATATATCCTTAGTTTATAACCGATTATGAAATACGATCCAACAAATAGAACTATGCCATGTGATCCGGCTAGCACCCGGCGCCAAAGGTGCGGTGGGCCTTATGGTGTGAAATATGCTTACCACCCATATGGTAGTGGGTAACCAGGCTGCATATGAAAAGAGGACTGGAAAGCAACCGAAAATAAAGAATCAATTAAAAAATAAAAAGAATGTGATGACGATTGCGACGTGGAATGTAAGATCTCTCAACATATGCGGAAAACTCGAAAATGTGAAATCAGAAATGAAAAGGCTTGGAATTGATATAATGGGAGTGAGCGAAACAAGGTGGAATAATAAAAATGACATTTGGAGTAGTGAACACCGAATTATAAGCTCAAGTGATCAAGAGAAAAATAACGGCATTGGAATAATATTAAATAAAAAATGGGGAAATAAAGTAAAGAATTACCTACAATATAATGACAGAATAATTATGATTAGACTAGAAGCAATACCTACAGACACAGTAATAATGCAAATATACATGCCAACGTCTAGTTATGCAGAAGAGGAAATTTAAATAATATACGAACAAATAGAAGATATCATTAATAATTATATAGATAAAAAGAATTTAATAATTCTTGGAGATTGGAACGCAGTAGTTGGTAAAGGAAAAGAAGGAGAACAAGTTGGGGACTATGGTATAGGAATCAGAAACAAACGAGGACAAAGACTAGTCGACTTTTGCATAGAAAATGATATGATAATAAGTAATACAATGTTCAAACAACACTCGCGGAGGATATATACACGGAAAATGCCCGGAGTTGTAAACAGATATCAGATAGACTACATTTTAATCAGGAAAAGGTTTAAAAACCAAATGAAGATATGCAAAACATACCAGGGAGCGGATATAGATAGCGACCATATAGTAGTGGTGATGAAGGCAAAAGTAAATTACAAAAAGAAGAGGGAAATAAACAAGAATAGAGACCAGATGCATAGAAAAATTAGAGATTAATGACATAAAAAATATGTATCAGAATAAAATTTCGGAAAGTTTGAAGAGAGAAAATGAAAACATTAATGATAAATGGAATATGATCAAAGAAGCCATAACTAGAGCAGCAAAGGATACGCTAGGAACAAGAACTATAGTATACAAAAAAAACATGGATAACAAAGGAACTGATAGAACTTATGGAAATGAGACGAAAATATAAAACAATGAATACAGACGAAGGGAAAAAAATGTACAACAAATATAGAAACCTAATAAACAGAGAAGTGAGAAGGGCGAAGGAAAAATTTATAGAAGCGGAATGCGCACAAATAGAAGAAAATATCAGAAAAGGAAACATAGAAACAGCATATAATGATATAAGAAAAAATTTTAAAGAATTTAAAAGTAAATCAAATGGAATAGAAGATGAAAATGGGAAAATACTAATAACAGCAAAAGACATAGTATTACGGTGGAAAAGATATACGGAAGAGTTATACAGAAGTAGTAGTCCAACAAAGGAAACAAAAATCAGTATGCCGAAAGCAGAGGATAATTCCGGTCCATCTATAACAAATGAAGAGATAGATTATGCTCTTAAACAATTAAGAAATAAAAAATCACCAGGGTGTGACAATATCCCAAGCGAGTTGTTACTAAACTTAAATAAAGAAGCAAAAAACCACCTATACGCTTTAATAATGGAAATCTATGAAAAGGGACAGATCCCCAACGATTTTAGTACTAGTGTTATGGTTATGATACCGAAGAAGAACGGAACAATTAAATGCAAAGAACATACGAGCAATTAGTTTACTAGTGCAGGCATCAAAAATACTATCAAAAGTTATACTTAACAGAATTAACAAGAAAATAAAAGAAAATTTAGACGATGATCAATATAATTTCGGAAAAATCAAGGAAAAAGAGAGGCGATTCTGGGAATCCGACCAATAGTAGAAAGAAGACTAGAAATAAACGAACCAACATATGTTGCATTTATGGACATGGAAAAAGCCTTTGATAGGGTCAATTGGGAGCTTCTATGGAACACCTTGGAAGAAATAGGAATAGACTTCAAAGATAGAAGAATAATAAAAATATTATACGAAAAACAAATAGCAATAATAAAAAGTAAAGAAAACGAAGCGAAAGTAACAATAGGAAAATGAGTTAGACAAGGATGTTGCATGTCACCAGGGCTGTTCAATGTATACATGGAAAAAATGATTCAGGAAGTTAAAAAAAAAGGAGAATCGGGAATTAAAGTGGGGGGTGTAAGAACATTGATGTTCCGCTTCGCCGATGACATAGCAATTGTGAGAAACAATGAAAAAGAATTGGAAGAAACAATTCAATATTTGACAAAAGTAATTAAAAAATATAATATGTCGATAAACGAAGAGAAGACAGTAGTGCTGAAATGTGATAAGAAACAGGGAACAGTAAACGTAAAAATTAATGGGAAAACGCTAAAACAAGTTAATAGGCACAGATATCTTGGAAGCATAATAACACAGGACGGCAGAAGTGATAGAGATAGTAACGAGAATTAATCTAGCAAAGACAGCGTTCAATAAAAAGAAATCGTTACTGACGTCAAAAAGCATAAGCTTGGAAACTAAGAAACGTTTCGTGAAAACATATACATTCCAGTATACTGTTGTACGGATCAGAAACATGGACGATAAACAAGCAAATGTATAATCGAATCGAAGCCTTCGAAATGTGGTGCTGGCGAAGCTTGCAAAAATCAGCTGGATGGAGAAAATAACAAATGAAAAGGTACTAGAAGAAGTACACCAATCGAATAACTCTAGTGGATACATTAAAAAGAAGAAGAGTTAAGTGGATAGGACATTCATTCCGGCATAATAAGACGCTAGTACAAATAATGGAAGGCAAAATGGAAGGCAAACGATGCAGAGGAAGACCCAGAAAAACATTCATCGAGCAAATAATAAAAGATACAGGAGCAACAAATTATACACATTTAAAAAGAAAGGCCGAATTAAGGGAATTCTAATGCTTAGTTCAATTAACAGGATCGAACAACATAAAAGGTTATCCACCAATCTACGGATTGTGAACAAGAAGATTAGCATTTTGTGTACTATTTGCGTATGGAATTCTGAAAATTACAGAGTGAGAAATGCTAGTTTATTTTCAATTGATGCATTCATTTAATAGTGTAAACTATAAATAAGTTATAGATGTTTGTTTTTTTTATAATAATAATCATTATTATTATTATTATTATTATCTATTGTTAAATCATACAGCACAGAGTTAATGTAAGTAGATGTAAAACGAAGACACACTGATGGTAGAACAAAACGCAAGTAGTCTAAAAACGTATCCGAAATTTTCATCTTCAGTGGACGGTCATTCGGTTGGCCTGCGAGTTCAACCTACGATGAAGTAATGACATATTTAATATACGTATGAGAACTCTGCGTAAAAATAAAAAGGGAGTTGTAAATGTTTATTAAACGAAAAAATAAAATTAAAACAATTAACTAGCAGTGATACGTAATTTAAAATATTCAGCCTAAAAAATGAATAATAGGCATTAACTGTACATAGAACAAAGAAGTTTTATTCGGTAATTATATAAATTTATATAATTTCCCAATAAAAGTTATTTGTTCTACGCTCTTTAATATTGAATTTTCGGAAAAAGAAAAAAAATGATAGATACTAAATCTAATAAATAATAGGTGATGGAGCTTAAGAGTAAACACGTTCAGTCAAGCATGATATTTCATGCGCTGAGGATTCGGTATGTTAAGTTAACGATAACTATAATTTACATTTACCTAATACTAAATTCAAAAAAAGGAATCGGATTTTTCCCGCTGCAAAGAGGGAGAGGCGCGTAATTTTTTCCGATATATTTTGAAATTATCGACATGAAATACGGTTTAGTTCCCGATAAATTGCAATCTTTCAATCGATATATCAGATGCCCGGGAAAAATATATTTCTTTCAAAGATTTCGAGTTTTCCGCGCCCCCAGGGTCTAATTTTAAAGTTGGAAACCCGGTTGTTCCAAACTAGAGAAATATACGGCGATGCGCATATTTTTAACCTTATTCAAAATTTTTAGCTATAATACCTGCGGCCCTAAAGTGGGGACACGCCATTTTTCGCGCTTTTTTGAACCTTTCGCTAACTTCAAAAGTTTCGTTAAGGAAATGAAGTACGGTTTCCTTCCGGCAAATAGCGATCTTTTCAACGATATATCACATGCACAGAAAAAAATAAATAAATTCAAAACTTTCGAGAAAGTTCTAAATATAAAGTTATAAATTTGGTTATATTTTTCCTATGAAGCGGTCCTTTATACATATGTTTGAGATACATTTTGGTTTCTCCAATGTTTTTACTCGGGCCACGTTATTTTTTAACTGTAATTTTTTTGATTTTATTAAATGGCTTCTGCATTTTGTTTTATATTCGGAATTTCACTTTTAAATGGTATCTGGTGATGAGTTATGAATTTTTTAAAGGTGATTTTTGAGGTAGTTTTAAATTCCGTATTACATATTCTTGACAGTATTTTGGTTTTTTTACCGCCTAGGATAATTGATTAGTTTGAAATTACAGATTATCTTAAAGAGAATTTTAACTGTAATTTATGATCCAATTTTGAAGTTTATAAGTCAAACCGTTCGTGAGTCATTGATTTTTATTTGATATTTTTGTCGTTTCTGAACCATTTTATTAGGATTGCCCGTACATTAGATGTGTACGGAATCCTAAAAATGAAACTGTACTGTTAGCATGTGTCATCTTCGTCACTTGGCAACGGCGGTGAATTAGTTGGTTTTAATGTTTTTGTAAAATCGTCTTTTTTTTTGATGCGGCACTTTTTTTTTTTTTTTTAATCTTTAGCATGTCTATAGCGGATCTGAGTCCAAAAACGGTATGATGGAGAAGAATGAATTAGATATGGACTCAGTCAGATATTGATAAAATAAAAGAATAAAGATCGGAACAATGGAGATCGACGGGAACGATAAGATATAAGAAGCACAAAAAGGACTGGAGAGTTTAAGTGACAACAGATCAGAATATAGAGCGGAACGCTCAAGAAGGACGAACATACGAAAAAAATATGGTTAGGATCGCAGATGGCTTCGTCGTTAATTGGAGAGGATGATTAAGTCGTAAACGAATAACAGAGACGATAGCAGGAGAAGTAAAGAAAAATCGCAAAACTAAGGCCGAGAAAGAAGATTAGGTTGCATGGATAGGTAGAAGGAAAGTTGATTAAAAAGGGAAGAGGCATAAATATCTGACCAGAATCTGGTATAAAACTTTTTACAAAGTGAAAACAAATTAGAAGCAGGAATTTTTGTGAAATAAAAGCGGGAAGGCATAGCAATCTGAGCCAAGGAATCTGCCATTTCATTACACTCATTCCCATACGGCTACTGACTCAGAAGAAATCGATGTCGATAGAATTGACATACAATAATACAACAGATCTTTATTATATCGAGAAATGTAAACAAAAAGTTGTTTTTTTATAAAATTATCATACATTTCAATCATTTTTTTCTTTTTTAATTCTAGGGTGGTGGAATTGAATTCCCAAAATCCTGCTTTGGGCACGCTTTTAATTACACGTAACAGAAATATTAATGAATTTAGACTACAAAAACCATTATAAAATTCGCTTATGAACACAATAATAATAAGGAAATTTTCACTAGAAGCGCTCCAACATATCTTATAACTAATTCCAAGTTTCTTATTTAGACAAAAAACAATTTTCGAATCGTTTATACAAAAAATAAACATGAACAAGGAACTATTCATTTTTTGAAATACCGCATAAAGGATTTATAAAATTTAGTTTTCAATTATTTGCAGTATGAAGTGAAAGTCGTGGTTTTTACAGTCGTCTCCTACACTGCTGCTACACTGTTCCGTGGTGGAGATAGGTCGCTTTTTTAGCACTTAAGTTTGCTCTTAATTTAACACATACTCGAACATAAACAAATAGTCTGAAATTCAGTATTAATAAAAATAGAAAATTAAGCTAGAGCAATGCCAGTTATTAATATCGGTCGTGATTTGGGTATCGCATAAATAAAAACAGAAACATAAAAACTTAGCCCATAAAAATCATTAAATGATCAATAACTAAAAGAGCTAAGAGTAATATTAACGATTTCACGAAAATACTTCCAAAAGTTAATCCATTACTTTAATTTTATTTCTTAACAGGACTTATACGATAATAAAATAATTCATACTTTTAAAACTTACTCATAAAACATCTTTAAAAATAAAAGAATATCGTATAAAACTACACGCACGTTATTCCGTTTCTAAAAGTTTAACATAATGGTATATTCCAATATTACTTGAAGAAATGTAAGAATATTTATTTTCAAAAACACTCTAAAATAGTTCAACAAGGAACAAAATTTGTTGACATATTTTGCGAAAGAATTATGTCACATATAATCATTTTTGTGATGATCGAAAATATAAACAGTTCTCAAACATTAAAAATGAACATAGGCAATATGGATGTTCTTGAAAAACATTTAATAGTTACCACTGCGAAGTTTTTAACTTTTAAAATATAAATCTAAATATCCAATTTTAAAACTTTACTTGAACGCGAAAAAAAATATAGGTGTTTATTCTAACAGAAGTACCAAAAATACGGTTAAGCATAATAAATAATACGCAAAATTAATTTAAGTTTAGAAAAAGTACAAGATTCACTGATAATTAGTGAAACGTTAAGCGTTCAACTGCAATATAAGAAAAAGCTATATAAATTGAATACCTTGCAGCTTGCATGCGATCGTATTGCACACGGTAAACCTCTGTAAACGGTTCTTCGTCTTCAGAGTAATTATTAACTACATTGTATTTTTTTATTCCTCCGTACCGTAGGCATAGACGTTTTAATTCAGTATATAAATTTAACGCTGGAACTCCTCTAATTATCAAATGCTGCGATTCATTATTAACCGTGTATACCTAAACACGAACTATAACTTGTTAAGGAAACTAATATTCTATGTAACACCCAACCGAATATTAACGAAAAATAAAACAAGAATATTATTATTCGCAAAATGAATTAAAAGTAATATTTTAATTAAAACTGATTGGAAATAATTAAATATTCGTGTATAAAATGTTTTACAATGTTTACTAAAATTGTAAACATTAAGGCAATGAATCATGTAGACACATAAAATAAAAATAAAATAATTTAAAGATTAAGCGACAATTTTATTGAAGAGCGTTCTAATCGCACTTGCACATATTAATAAATTGTAAAATTAATTTGAGTTTATGGCTGCAACAATTTTATAGAAATAATGAATTGTTTAAAACAGTTTCGCTTAACAATAAATCAAAGTACTTCATAAATTATTACAAAATAGGATACAATTTTATCGTTTCTTCACTCCAACTACCTTAACAGCAGTCAACTTCTTTCCTTGCCGATAAGGAGGACGAGTAATACAAGGTCCTTTGGATTCATGGTGAGGTAACTTCGTTATTTTAATATCTTGCTTAATTTCCATATTTTGATTAGAAATAGATGAGCAAATTGAAACTATAATCAAACAAAAAGATGTCAAAAATTACTAGTTAACAAAATAAAGTATTAACCTAAAGTTCAGTTATAATATCAAAAATAATACCTTTTATTTTCAAAATCGATACGACTGGATGCAATTTCTTCACAGTACGTAGAAATTTATTTTGGAATGGAAAAATATAAAAGTAGAGATTAGTATAACTTCAATTTTAATCACTAAAATTTCCAAAAAAAAAAAATCATTTTATGCTAAATGTAAGGAATTGCACGCCAACTAAAATGTAGAATATTAAAACAAATTTCAGGAATACATTTTAAAAAAATTAATAAAATGTTACACAAACAAAACCAAAATTTTAAATATCACATTTTTTAAATTAGTAAAAGTAACTTATACACAACCATAACAACCGGATAAATTCACTATGTAAACATTGCAAACATTTTGACATTCTCGTTAGCTCAATTTGCGGTGGAACACGATCGCACGATTTTTTTTGGCGATGCTAATTCCCTGACGCTTAACCGAATCTAACACGATTATGAGTATAAGTTCGCAGCGTTGGTAATCGAACGAAAAATTTTTCACTGAGCGATTACAGCGCCATCAGTCGGCAATTAATGATTTCTTTATTATGAAGATAAAAAATTATATTGTGAAAAGAAATATTGTTAAAATGTTATACATGAATCCCTATATTTGCAATACAACTTTAAATAAAAATGCCTACACATTAAAATACAAAGTAATTTCCAATGAAAAATTGTTTATTAAAACTATTGCTTGACGGAGTATAAACTTTGATTTTTTTTATTTATTGATCGTATTACGTTAAAAAATAATTTGTTTTTCGATTTAATTGCTCAAAGTATTTTAAACACAGAAATACAATTACTCACCAGGGCTTGAAAGCCAGCCGAAAGTCAAAAGCTAAAAGCTGAAAGCTGAAAGCCAATCATTTTTAGATGTCATAAGCTTAATCTAAATACCATATTTAAATTTCCATAAGCTAAAAGCCTAAAGCTTAAGCTATATTCAAAGTTTAAACAGTCGAAAGACGAAAACTTAAGCTGTATTTTTAAAAAAGTTAAATTAAGCTTTATATTCGGCTTAAGTTTTTTTTTTAATTTCTTGATTTTGCATTTTTGACATAATTATTTGCATAAGAAATTGTTTTTAAAAACTTTTATTTTTGTGCGTAAAGAAAAAAGCTGAAGTTTCAATAGTAATGCTTAATAGTTTGATGCATAGTAATTAGTAAATGATTTAAATTAAATTCTATTGAAATTCATTTCGTAAGCCGAAAGCCGAAAGCTTAAGCTGTATTTTTCAAGGACATAAGCTGTATTATTATTCAGCTTTTAAGCCCTCTTCCTCAAACATGAAAATAATAAACAAATTGATCGAAATTTGATATATCAATAGTAATTATAAATTGGTGCTGAATAATTTTATTGTACGTTGTTGATTTGTTTAAATAAAAATTCTGAAAAATGAAAAATTTTATTACTTGCACAGTATGTTTCAGGACGTTAAAGAATAAGTTTATTTTATATAAACACATAGTTAAACAGAAACATTCCATAGAAAATAGGATACCAATGTATGAACTGGAAGTGATGCAGTAACATTTTGGAATTCAAAGGTATTGTTTATTTTTTTAAATTTCCTTATGGTATATACATTATATAGAGGAAAGGATGTGGTGAAGTATTTTAAGATCTGTGTTTGGAAAAGTATGGCGAAAATAAACCGAATGATTAAGATTATAAATGAATGTAAGTAGGGCCATATCTATACAAAAATTTCAGGGGAGGGGGAGGGAGTTACAAAAATATTTTTATAAACATATACACCATCGTGAAATATATTTATTTATAAATAACACACTAAAGCCTTGCAGTCGATTATTGTATTTGAAATATTTAAACAAACTACAATAAAAACAAATAAAAAATAATAGTTTCTATGGAATTCATGAAAATTTTAATCTTTTCTTTTGTCAAAAATTGAAAAGAAATAAACTTATTCTGAATTTCAGTCCATTCAATAGAAGCAGTCATTATTTCGTCGACATTTTTGGATGTTTAGTGGGGAGGCGAATACTGAACTCCCCCCACAGATACGGCCTTGAATGTAAGTATGTTAGCAAAAAACAAATAAGCCTCAAGTATAATAAATAGAAAAAGCGGAGAAATATTTACAATAAGTAGAGTATAGTTAAAATTTCATTAAAAGAATCAATAAAATAATAAACATAATAGATGATATGAAAAAGTAAATAAAACATGAATTGAAAGGCTACGGTCTGAAGAAAGAAAGAAGGGAAGATAATTGTAATGCGCAGCATTTGTAAATTTTAAAAAATAAGCAAATAAGCACGATATTTCGTAAGAAATATAATGCAATTTTAATGAACAGATTATTTTGATTATATTAATGCGTATATAGCTATTGCTATTCTGAGGTTCTATGAACTTTCATAAAATGTGTGTAAGTGTAAACTATCGATTTCGTAATAATTTATTTGGTTTGCATAAATTTAGTTATCTAATGGTCTTTCCATTCAAATTTTAGCCCCTCTTTAATTATATCGAATTTAACACATAATTTTCGGTAACAGTAAAACGCATTTTCTTAATAACCATAAGTATTTCATTTTTTGGCTACTCAACTTTTTATATTAACATTACGAAAATATATATTGCATTGTAGACTGCAATATCTATAAGAAAAAAAATGATACATAAATACGATTACATCAATGAAATTATAACATATAATCATTTGATTTACATAAACAATATTTAGTATTTAACCTCTGTAAGTTTTGCAGATTTCTGAAAAAACTCACTTCTTAATGCAAAATTCGAAATATATTTCGTTTTAAAAACTGCGATAATTAGAATATATCATTATTACTAACTTCTACCTACTTAAAATCCTGTTAGATTGGGTTGATCGTAATGTAAACATAAATAATTTTTATCACGACCAACTGATCGCGGTCTAAGCGCTCCGTAAAATTTTTCCGTTCGATTACTAACGCTGTAAACTTATACTCAGAATCGGGTTACATTCGGTTAGGCGTCTGGTAATTAGCATCGCCCGATTTTTTAAAATTTTATGCAGCTTTGTCAAATAGATAAAAATTATATTCGAGAGAGCTCAGGGAACCTGGCCCCCCTCAAATATTTTTTTTTCGATTAATTAATTTTTTCCTTTCTTAATGGATTGTTTGTCGTTTGTTCTTCATTGTTCGACCATTAAAATTATTTGTTCGTTCGTTGTTTATTTATTATTTATTAAACAATTATTTGTCATTAGTTTAGCCCCCCTTACTCAGATTTTTACTTTTTACCTCCTTAATTGATAGATTTTAACGAATTATTGATTGTTCGTTCATTATTAGCAATTGTTGGATCATAAATATTTCACATTTATTAATTGTTTAATATTTTTCATTAATTAAAGTGCGGATCACACCTTTCTTTATTGCGCATGCGCATAGGAATACTGTTGTAATACAGCCTTAGTTGTTTATACGTCACCATAAATAACTTGGTACCTCTACCCTCCATGAAAAATATTAAATAATTAGTAAATGTGAAATATTTATGATCCAACAATTGCTAATAATGAACGAACAATCAATAATTCGTTAAAATCCATCAATTAAGGAGGTAAAAAGTAAAAATATGAGTAAGGGGGGCTAAACTAATGACAAATAATCGTTTAATAAATAATAAATAAACCACGAACGAACAAATAATTTTAATGGTCGAACAATGAAGAACAAACGACGAACAATCGATTAAGAAAGGAAAAAATTAATTAATTGAAAAAAAATAATTTTAGGGGGGCCAGGTTCACTGAGCTATTCGAGAGAGATTTTCAAAACATATAAATGGCAGGAAGTTTTTTAGCTGGTAATTTTTGTTCTTTTCAATTCTTGACTAAAAAATAGAAAAAGAAATAATTGAATTTTATTGAATTCCACAAAAACGTGTTTATATTTTAAAGTAGAATAGACAGCCGTTATATAACATACTATCGTTTAATGTTGCGCCTTCCTTCGCGTTTAGTTTTAAAAAAAAAGAAAGTTATGCAGAAATATATGTATTTCTTTCGGCAATAAGTTCATTTGCCTACGTTATGTTTTAATAAAAGCAATCAAAACATATAAAGCTAACTAAATAATATCTACTTCAAACCTATTGCGTTCTATGAAGAAAATTTTAAACTATTCACATATTAATTACACAGAACGCTACATTTGCAATGCGACAAGCCGGTGTCTTAAAACCAGGGTTCGAATGCCGAATAATAATATTGCTTAAATTTAATAAGGCTTATGTCCTTGAAAAATACACCTTAAACTTTCGGTTTTTAGCTGTTCAAATTTAAAATACTGCTTAAGCTTTCGTCTTTCGGCTGTTTAAATTTTGAATATAGCTTAAGCTTTAGGATTTTAGCTTTTGGAAATTTAAATATGGGTTTTGGATTAAGCTTATGATATCTAAAAATGATTAGCTTTCAACTTTTGGCTTTTGGCTTTCGGCTGGCTTTCAAGCCCTGTTTTTGACATAATCTGCTTAAAAATGTTAACAATTAACATTTAGGGGGGTTTTCTGTAACTGTTAACTGATTTTGATCTTTAAATAGTTTTTTTTTTTAAAGTACTAACTTTGTTTTTATATTAATTCTGTATTGTAGAGTAATATATTATTGTAATCTCTATAATAAAATTAAACTATAGAAAATATAGATTTTCATAAGGAACAATAAATACGTTGAGGGTGAAAATATGGAATTTTGTTGCAACATGCAGTGATGGATTTAATGGTGATGGCGTCCTAGCCCGTGCAGATATGCCGCCTTTCTTGTAATGAAAAAAAAATATATATACCTATTTATATACATCGACGGGTTTTAATAACAATTTTTAAAGTTAAAATCAATAGTTCTGACATAAGAAAGATAAACTTACTTCAATTACGATAAAAGTATATTATTCTTTGATAAAAAGATGTTATCGTTGACAGAAAACTTCATCAATTTCGACTTTTAAGCAACCAAAAAAAAAAAAAATAAAAGGTTAGGTTTAGGCGTTTTTTAAATTTTGGCGCCCCTCAAATGTTGCTACCTTAGGCCTGGGCTTCGGGGGCCTAAGCCTAAATCCGCCACTGGCAACATGATTGTGTTACATTAACAAAAATTCTAAATGATTTAAGGAAAGAAATAATCCATATATGTATGTATTAGTAATAAAAGAGAGTATGAATTCTATGTATCAGGATTTACAAATAAATCTGGTAAGGATGTTATTTCTCAGAATAATATGTATATAAGTTTAAGATACACAGTAGCAGTAATAATAATAATAATAGTAAATGATTAAACGGTATCAGACGTCCCAGAAGTCAGGCGTTTTAATGTGAAATTTTTCATAGAGTGATGGCTTAGACATCGTTTAACTATGAAATTATTTAATATTAGCGGACCCGGTAGACGTTGTCCTGCCTGAACGTTGGCTTGTCTGCTATTAGCGGATTGAGGAAACGTTTTTTCGATATTTTAATTTTCTACTATTGTCTAAAGCAAAATCCAAAAAATAAATGTAATTTCTCGTTATCCTGCGCCCTTCAATTCTCGTGACATTTAAAATTTTTCCCACAAATTTAATGAAATATTAAAATGAGGGCTTACACAGCTGGAATGTGAATGAGTACGATATAATAAAAGTTAGATGATAGTAACAGATGTGGTAGTTGGACAATTTGGACTGGGGTAGCAGTCCATTTTTTCGATTCTTTCTCTTTTTGTATATAACGTTTTTATATATATTTTTGTTTAACTTACGAATGAAGCACATTTACCGAAACGAAAATATGAATAGGTCTGAATAACTCTGAACAAGAAAAACATACATTACAATAAGTGCATCAACCATTTTTTGTATGTTCTTCGTGTTCCAAGTTATTTAGACCTATTCGTATTTTCGTTTCGGTAAATGTGCTTCATTCGTAAGTTAAACAAAAATATATATAAAAACGTTATATATAAAAAGAGAAAGAATCGAAAAAATGGACTGCTACCTCGGTCCGGGTTGATGCACTTATTGTAATGTTCGCAATCGATTTTTCGATTTGCTGCCGGTGGCTAATATTTCGGATCAAGGACCTTTCAGTTGTTATAAATGCCTCATTGTTGGGATAATCTTTTTGTGCTCCTCAAATTTCTTTCTTGACCTGATTTCCGAGTGGTGTAGATATTTCACTTTTCTTATAGTTCTTGTGGTATTTTTGAAGTTGGGTCGTTTATTATTTTCTTTTCTTTTTCCCGATTTAGGGTGTACCATGTTTAAGAGAAATGCAGACCGGTTTGCACCGTACTCGCTAAACAATCATTCACCTACGTTGTTCTCTTACATCTGTTTATTATACATTTAGTTTAGTGTTGCGACCATTTAACGACGGTAGATGTGGTCCGCTACAATTCACAAATGTTAGAACGACCTTTTACTTATACCGCTATACCTGTTTCTTTTCCAGTGTATGGTGGAGGTTTTCTTTCTGTTTATTTTTTTTTGCTAAATTAAATAGTTAGTTAGAAATAATTACCTGCCTCGAAAATAATAATTAAGGCAACAAACGACTTTTATCTGTAACCATTTTGTTTTTGCTTATTTATTTATTTATTTTTGGGCTCGTCAGCTATCATTAATCTAGAGAGCACTATCGTTTTTGTTTACACTTTTCCGTTAACTGTAGCAGCATTGGAACCATCGAACGAAACATCATTGCCTAACTGCATCATGCTTCATGTTATTTAATTGTAAGTATCCGGCGCACCGAGCAGTTGCTCGGCTCACAAAATCATGCCGTCCTCAGAAATTAAATTATACGATTCGCCTTTTTTTTCTTTTTTGAATATTTTATGAGAACATAACCAAACGTTGCGAAAACACCGAACACACATTAAACCACGAATACGAACGGATAATACGCAAGTAACGGGTGGGTGGCACATGCGAACATGGGTTATCAAGAAATAATACAAATAGTGAATAAAAAAAGTCAAGAAAATCAAAAATTAAAGAACAGCGATTTTGCAATCAGATACTTTATAACTGTTAACAAAAACAATTGGGTTTTAAACGATTCAAAATCGTGAACATAAGAAACCACATTTATCGAAAAGTAAATAAGAATAGGTCTGAATAATTCTGAACACGAAAAACACACAAAAAATGTTTCATGAAATGTTTTACGAATACCCGAACTAAGAAAAGAAAAAAACAACCATGCCAATACATATATATGTATATGTATATCTTTTCGGGTGTTGTTTATTCTTCTGAGCTATCGTCTGTATTGCCCTATACTCATTCAGCTTTATAATTTGTGAAAACCCCTTAAACTCGCGAAAACGAACTTTGTCATGTTTTTTTTTGACTTCTAAATAGTCTATATTGTTCCTCGTGACCCCATAAATGAAACTGTCCACATTTTATAAAAATCGGATGGATAGATTCGAAGAGTCTATCGAGAACATACAGAACGGCAGACATGCAGGCATACATTCATTAAAGGAAAAAAACGTGGACCATGAGTGCGGATTACAAAAGAAGAGTAGCTCTGGTGCTGAACATGTAACAAATGCGCCAGTGATAGCAAGAATAGGGGAACAACGAAAACTATTCGAAGGCATTAAAAATCGAAAATAAGAGAAAACGGTTTGTTTATGGTGGCGGTATAAGAAAAAATACATTTCGTCTTCTTTTTCATGTAACCCGATCTGGGTGTATCTTAATCACTTTTCACGGATTCCACCATTTGACGAAATTTATCTCGACTTCTTGCGACCTGCAATAATTCTCCTACTTTTGTAACCCCAGTTCATGTCTTAATATTTTGGATCCAAAAAGTCCTTCTTCCTCATTCCCTTTTCCCTTCTACCGCTCCCGTCATTATTGTTTGCAGAAGGTGAAATGTTGGTCCTCTCATAAAATGTGCAAAGGAATTTGTTTTTCGTTTTCTAATTATGTCCATTGGTACTGGATTCGTTTTCATCAATTGTAGCACCACCGCATTACCATAGTTGCATAAGGATTTCGAATTTGAGTGTGAATAACATTCGCGGTAGCAAATGTTAAAAATTCCGTTGCAGGATTTTTTATTTCTCTGTAAAAAGCGAATAGAAAACGCTACCTTTTTTTTAAACTCTCTGCAATGAGTACAGTAATTAGGCTAGGAGTGCGACTTGTTTGTTTAAATTATGTCGTGGAGCTTTGATGATTTCAGTAACGCAAAAAAAGAAGTAACGGAGCATAAATTAATATAATGTTATTTAGAATTTATTATTTATCATAGTAATCATTTTATTTAAATTTTAATTGATGAATTTTACGGTTTTGAATGCACTAAAGATATGATCACCACCAATAACACACTGAACTATCGCTTTCAATTTAATTCTTTTTTTCAAAAAAAATATCAATATTTAATGCGGAATTTGTTGTTGTTACGAAGACATGTGACAGCAAAACTAAACTGAACGTCACATCGTGACGCCATTTTTGCCATTTTTGTTTTAATGTTCCGACTTCTTCGATGGATTTTTGAAAAATTTTCTTTTATACAAACCTTGTCCCCGCAATTACGAACACAACAGAAAACAAAAAGAACAGCCAAATTGGTTGAGCCGTTCTCAAGTCATCTTTTATACATGCGCAATTGATTTTTATGCATATATACTATTAAAGGAGCCTGTCGACATCGGACGAACGATAGAATTCACAACCGCGATCTAAATTTCTTTACTGTGGCGCCATCTGTCGGAAATGTTGGTAATCGGGTGTTTTGGCTAGTTTTTTGCTTATTTTATAATTTATTTATTTATTTTTGACTTTTAAGTAGCCTCCACTGTTCCCTCTGACCTTATAAATAAACTGTGCAAATTTCATAAAAATCGGATGGATAGTTTCGGAGTCCATAGAGGACATACAGAACGACAGACATACATACATTCATTTTTATATATATAGATAAATAGATGCAAGGGTGTCGCCAGCTGATGAGCTGGGGAGGGGGACAAGATGATAGAAAGAGGATATGAGTTATAGGAAAAATCAGATTTATAATTTGTAAAGGCTTAATATTTTATTAAATAGGAATAAAATCTTAATTAAAACATAATTTTCGTGGGTTTCGGGCAAATTGTTCTATTACTTTATTATAAAAGTTTTCCAAATTGTCCATGATTACGTGCCTATGAATACTTATCACGGCCAGTTGATTAAAAAGTTTCAGGCAGCTGCTCCCCTCCCCCCATTGGCGACGTCCATGAATAGATGTGTCCTTGAAAGGCACATGCTTTCTCACAGTCCGGTCAAATTCACAGTTAATCTGCTGTCAATTGTTAGGACCCAATTAAATTTGTTGTGTTCCTATGTAAAAAGGAATAAAAAAACTCATTTGAGATAATTTATTTTTTTATTCACATCGAGAAAACGTATGTCAGAATGAAGTGTTACATTAATTATCATTCCAGAAAATTTGAATTTCAGTGTACTAATACGTCATAAATTGTATGATGTACCATACTTGTACTACATAATTATATTAATTGCACCCGAAAGCACATTTATGAATATTGAACTATATATTCTACTACATTACCCTTTGCAGGGCGATGCCCAGAATTTTGAAGAGGGGTGAGGGTGTGAACATTTTCTTTGCATATTTATTTTATAAATAACAATACGTTTTTCATTAATATTCATACTATTAATAATTTTCATCATTTCGATTTATACATTAATAATTTACATAAATGAATTTCTGTATAAACATTAATAAAAATTACATATGTTATTGATTATACTTGTAATAAAAAATTGTAAAAACAAAGTGGATGTTGACAGATAAGAAGAAATCCCATACTACTGCAGACACAAGTTGAGCTTACATTGGTCAGGAGGAAGTGGACAGGGTCGATAAATACTTATATATGGGCACATGATTTCAGGAAAAAACTGATCAAACCGCAGAGATAAAAACAAGAATCGAAAAAGCGAGAACGACTTTTGTAACCATGAAAAAGCTGTTTACACGGAAGGATATTATCTTAGAGTTATGTATGCGTCTCGTCTGGTGTTATGTTTCCTCAGTACTGTTATACGGAGTTGAGAGCTGGGCTTTCACGAGAAAGCTAGAAGGAAAACTACACACATTCGAAATGTTCATTTATCGCCGTATACTGAAGATACCATGGACAGATAAGGTTACGAATAAAGACGTTTTTAAAAAGACTGTCCAAACAAAAAGAGTTATTTTTCACCGTTCAAAAACGTAAACTGGAACATTACGGGCATGTATGTAGAAATATGAAACATGAGCCTCTTCAACTGGTTCTGAAAGAAAAATAGACGACAAAAGAAGTGTAGGACGAAGAAAAACATCATGGAAGGATGACTATTACGTTGGGGTGGGGAAACAGAAACAGAACTGACAGAAACGGTCATTAATAAGAATAAACAAGTCTTATTGATCGACAAACTTGACGTAGCTAAGAAGAAGATCTCTCACTTACTTTAGGAATCAATTAACCTATAACTGAATCAATTTAACTATTACTTCTCCCAACACTGGTCTTGATTCATCTTGGGAAACCTTGGATAACACTTTCGGTAGCAATTATGTTCCCATACTTCTATCCCTCAATAATTTTCCTTTTTTACTTCCCCACAAGTCCTTTTATGCTTGCCATTGGGATCTTAATAAAACCATTCAAATTTCTTGACACACTGGACTCCTATCTTTCATATATTCAAACAGATAAGGATCCTGTTCAGTCTTATAATACATTTATCCAATTAATCAATTCGAGTTTATTCTCATCTTCTCCATCGATCTTATTAAACACTCTAAGCGCGTCACTACTTTATCTTTATAGCATAATAGCAAATGCAAAGTTATTTATGATGCCAGTGTATCTGATTTTAAAACTTTTTTAAGCCTATAATTACTTAGTCTATAAACAAACTAATGCCAAGGCTAGTTTTGTTTTTAAATCTGCCAAAAAAAGCTCCTAGAAAAAATTTTGTTCTTTTTCCCAAATTGAGAGGAATTTTTAAAGTTCCCCACTCTCATCGTTTTACATTTATGAACACTCTTACAGAAAATAATTCCGTTTAGTGATTCTATTTCTCCCTCTTATGTACCTAGCTTTGAAAAGATTTTTCCTCTTTTCTAATAACTCCTCTTCGCATTTCTTTACCATATCCTTTCATATTGATGAACTGTGGTATTGAAATGGTAATCGTTAAAAACTACGCCCTTAGAGATACCAACCACAAGACACTAATCAGCTAGTGGATTTATATTATGTTTAGTTATTTATTATTATTATTATTATTATTTATTATTTATTATTATAATTATTATTGTTATTAATTTCTACGTGTTTTGTCTTCAAAATATATTTATTATCGCTTCACCTATCTTTTTTAAACGGCCGACCGTAAAAACACAATTTATTAAAAAGGATAAAAGAAGTTACAGATAAAAAAAATATAAAAACAAATATACATATCTCTAATTTCGGCTGGCGATGGGTTCTGGACGGCGATGACGGTCGATGGCCTTCGGTTCGATGAATGTTTGCGCGAGCTTCTTCACTGTATATATTACATAAAATCCTTTCGCCAGAGCTTTTCCGTTTAATAAATGGATCGCGATTAAATAAAAAAAAAACTAACTGATATATATATCGACAGTAATACATTTGTCGTCCGTTCTCGATCTTAATTCCAAAAAACGTTTTCCGCTTGGATGCTATACGTCTAGCCTCAACCACTTCCAAACTCCAACTCTCCTCTTTACCTTGTCCGGCGGTGATCACTTCAGCACTGGCTCCGGGCCGTTGCGTCATCCCGTGACGTATCATCACGCGCTCGCACCCCTTAGTCGCTACTTTATTATTTTTATTTTACCGTATTTATTATTTTTATTTACAGTTCATGTAATGTACACATTACAGTATTCATTAAATAATTCTAATAAGTCTTCCCCAGGAATATATGGTATACCTTAGCGCGTTCTGAAAAACTCGTTCAAGTAATCTCCCCAAGTCTTTCTCGATATTTTTAATTCTATTTTATCCTCCAGTCCTATTCGCCCCTCCTTGAATTCCTTTTGTTATCGCTCCAATTCTTAAAAAAAACATTTCTTCTTTTAGTCCGATATTTCTTGCTTCATGCCTAAGAAAGTTTTTCAAAAGTACCCTAAACAGACACCTGATTTGGTAGCTGGAAAGTAATGATCTATTTGTCAATAAATGTTTGGTTTTTGTCCTGGCCTTGAACTCTTTGATTGTATTAGACTTTTCATTTCGGATATTTATAAATCATTCCTAAATAAATATTATACTCTAGTAATGTTTCTTGATATTTCCAATGTTTTTAGCAATGTTCATCGCCTCTCCTTATAAAAGAAAATGTTGTCCATTAGGTTTCTTTCCTATTTTATTTTACTTGTTCTTCAGCTTTTCTAAAATAGTTTAGTCCATCTTTCTGCTACTCTCTCTTCTATATTTAAAACTGTATGCCATGGTCTTCCGCAGCGGCCCTGTTTAAGTTTTACACTTTTTAATACATGTATATTCTTAACGCAGTTTCTCTCCTAACGGGTCGTCTTCCTTATTCTTTGCTGACGATATCTACCTATATTCCACTTCTGATGATCTCATCAACAATTCCTTATCAATATTAAATAATTCACTCTCTGCTTTATACCTTTGTTTTTCGTTCCTTTATCTATGGTAACTCCTCTAGATCTCCCTTTTGTAAACTGAACCATGTTCAGAATTGCTGCCCCCGGCTGTGTCCAAGAGCCCTTAAATCAACTCCCATTCTTGCAATTCATGCTAAATCTACTATTCCTTCTTCACTAATAAGTACTAGAGATGCGCAAATCAACTCTCTAAAAAAGTTGGATATATATGTGACCTATCCGACTGCGGATACATATTCGCTTCTCAACTCCAATTCTGCCGGAGTTATGTATCTCATATTTAGTGTAAAGTCGCAATTTTCGGCTGTGTATTAAACTCCAACTCCGTGTGTAGCACTTCGAACGTACAGAGCAACAGAACGTCCTTAAACGCGATGTGTGTGCGCTTAGCTAACGCTTTGCGGAGTTAAAATATATTAAATCATCCACCAGAAATAAATCCGACTGTGTCCAGCATAATAACATTTGTTCGCTTGGTGATATCTTTCAGAGTTGAGATATATTAAGTCACATCGTCGCAGGTATATCCTGCTGTGTCTGAACGCGGATATACTCATATTTGTGCATACACGCCTCGGGTTAATTATACACCCTGTCAAGAAAGTATCGGGAATTGTTAAATAAAACGAACAATTTTTAATTTTCATCCAAATTTATTTTGTCACCTTCAAAATAACATCCATTCGAAGCGATGCACATATGCCAACGCTTTTTCCACTCGGCAAAGCACTTCTGATAGGCGGTTTCCGGGATGGCCTTTAGCTCTCGCGTCGCATTCGTCTTGATGTCATCAATCGATTCGAAGCGCATTCCCCGTAGCGGAAATTTGAGTTTTGAGAATAGGAAGAAGTCGCAGGGTGCTAAATCTGGTGAATACGGCGGTTGTTCGATGATATTTACCGAGTGTTTGGCCAAAAACTCATTCACAATTATGGCTTTGTGAGACGGCGCATTATCGTGATGGAGAATCCAAGAATTGTCGACCCACAAATCGTTACGTTTACGACGGATAGCCTCTCTCAAACGTCTCAAAACACTTAAGTAAAACTCTTTGGTGACTGTCTGTCCGGCTGGCACATATTCATAGTGTACCACGCCTCGAATATCGAAGAAAACAATCAACATGATCTTCACTTTCGATCGGCTTTGGCGAGGTTTTTTCGGCTTTGGCGCGCCAATTGGCCGCCATTCGGACGATTGCTGGTTCGTAAGCGTGTCGTACTCGTACACCCATGTCTCGTCACCAGTAATTATCTTTTCCAAGAAGGTAGGATCCAAATTGGCTCGATCCAGCATGTCTGCAGCTACCTGTTCTCGGTACTTTTTTTGAAAGAAATTCAGGTCTTTCGGAACAAGCCGAGCCGCAACGCGTTGCATACCCAATTTTTCGTGCACAATCGTACGTACGCTCTCGTGTGACATGCCCAATCCATGAGCCATCTCTCTCAAGCTCACATGACAATTTTCAGCAACGATTTCCTTGATTTTATCGACGTTATCATCGGTCACACTCGTTGAAGGCCGTCCAGAGCGAGGCATGTCTTCGACCGTCCCCCGACCATCCTTGAACGCTCTGTACCACTCGTAAACCCGCGTTTTTGATAAAGCAGATTCACCAAAAGCCTTCTGTAACATTTTCAGTGTATCGGCACAAGAAATTTCGTTCGAAACACAGAATTTAACACAAGTACGTTGTTCAATATTTTCACTCATTGTAAAACTTCGACAAAACACTTCAAGGTCGACTGATTTTAACAGCTGCTGTAAACACACTGGTTGACAGATCGCGCTAAAAATAGGCATCATAATACAAAACAGTTGTACCAACCTGGAAAAAAAAAATTATCTGCCTAGCTATTACCCGGGAGATTTAAATTGACAATTCCCGATACTTTCTTGACAGGGTGTATACCACAAATTAAGATCGATTAAGTAACTAAAATAAAAATAAAGTTCCATACTTTTTAATATCCATTATTCGAATTGTCTGCATGTGTAGTACAAGTATTCACGGACGACGGAGTCCACTCTAAAAACTGGTTACGCCATCATTCGCCCAAAGGGAAGACAAAATTCTAATTAAAATCTAACTGCAAATTATATTTTTAATTCGAATCATAGTTTGTTTTATTATATTTTCCAAATGATGGAATAAACTCGTTTAAAGTGATCACTAAAAAAAATTATAGATTAAGATTTCGGTTAATAATTTAAAAGTGAAAATTATAAAATCATTTGATTATCTGGAAGAAATCTGAAATGAACCGAGTAGAACGTTTAAAAATTACAATTACTTAAAACAATATCAGTGCTGCTAATAATTTAGTAATGGATTGGGGGTTAGTAAAATATGGATTAAAAACAAATCACTGTGCTTTTATGAGAGGAATAGACAAAAATATTTCAGGATGAAAAGTTAAAGGAGGTATGGATATTAGTTTCTTTTTGATTAGGAAGATAGTGCGATTAAATAGAAAAATTGTATTTGACAGGAAATCTCAGCATATTCCTTCTAAATCAATACAAACTTTTTATTGGGTAAAATATACCAAAGATGGTATACATTAATAATTAAATTTGAATGAGAATTTCATTCAGAAATTCACACAATTTTTGTTAATTTTAAGTATATAAATAAAAAAAAAAAAAAATTACATATACGAAATTTGATTCAGGTTTAATTACAATGGTAGCCATCTATGTCGAGGAGTGTTCCAAAAGGAAAAGACAAAGAACTCTCAGATGGCTTTTAGTCATTTGAGTCTTTGGAAATTGCTGCAATTGATAGAAAGATTATGTTCGCAAATGAACTTATAGGCGCTAATAATATAGATGGATATTTTAAAAATTTTCAAATACAAACATTCGATCATATTGAACTTCTACCACTGAGATGTGAACTGTGAAATACACAAATAAAACAAAGTACGGTGAATTAAAAGTATCTGAATTCTCTTACAAAAAATATGATAAAAATAATTAGTATTTAAAATTATAGAAACCTATTGTTAATAAAAAAAAATAAAAACAAAAATAATGATACAGAGACAAGTTTGATATCTTTTATACTCTTTATTATGTAACTAAAGTTTGCTGAGAATACATTAATTTTAATATTGTACTTAATAATAATAATTCAGGTGAGGATACTGATTATATTCTTTATAACATTCTATTAAATCATTGACACAAAAATACAAATATGTTATTACATTTGTTCAACTACCTCTTCTTCTTTTCTCCAATTTTCATCTTTCCTCCATCTCAGTCGTTCTTCTGCCTCTTGCCACACCGGGTCAAATGCAAAGTTGAAACCTACATATATTAAACACTTCACCACTAGTCTGTCATACGCTGCTGCCGTAATAGGAAGCCTACAAACTTGCATAAAACTAAGTTCGTGCAGGCATTCCTCAGAAGCAAAAATGATCCTTCCAGCAAGTCTACCATACGCTACTTACGTAGTAAGAAGCTCACAAACTTGCATAAATCCAAGTTCGTGCAGGCATTCTTCAGAACTAAAACTGATTCTTCCATCAGTAAAAAGGTATTTTCAAAAGAGGCCATATCGTATTTTGAATAGCCCTCATTTCCAATCTTCGCTATCCTCTCCTCCATCTTGGAAGTGCGCCCACGCGGCCCTTCTTCTAAGGCATTTTACTCCGTTCATTGTATCCTACTTTACTGCTCTCGTTTTTCCTTTTCCTTCTATCATTATCTTACTATGTCACAGCTTCATTCCTTAAACATTATACAATGGAACTGTCGTAGCCTACGAGCTAACAAACAAGCTTTAGAGGGTCTACTTCACCTCTACAACATTCATGTCGCTTTGATGCCCAAAACATGGCCGAAATCATCCTCTTTTATCCACTTAAGAGGTTTCTCCTTAGTTCGAGCTGATTGTGTGGATGGGTATTGTGGAGCTGCCATCCTAATCAGGAGCGACTTATTATACCAATCGCAAGCTATCCCTTTCCTTCCATCTCCCTATCCTAACTCTCCCAATATGATCCATATTTCTCTTCTAAATTTGTCCTCAAAGCCTATCCATATCGCTTGTGTCTATAACCCTCCCACCTCCAGCCTTCTTAATATTTCGCTTTCCTCATTCCTTACAACTCTATCAGAACAATACGTAATTAGTGGAGTCTGGAACGCTCGTTCTTCCCTTTGGGTCTGTACTCGTCACAACTTCAACAGCTCAGTGCTGGAAGACTTAATCCTGAATCATATTTTATTCTTCCTCAACGACCATTCTCCCACCTACTTCAAAAACGCTTTCTCCACAAGTTCGGCAGCTCCTAAATACTCCTGGAGAACACTTGACGGCACTTTTGGTAGTGATCATACTCCCATTTTCCTACCCCTTAATGATGTCTCTCCTCCTATCCAATCCAGGCCTCTCCATTCCCCCGTTGGATTCTTTCTAGAACTGATTGGACCAAATTTCGTTCATTGATGGACGCTTCTCTCCCTCCTATCCTGGCGAATCCTGATCCTATAGCCCAATACAGCTTGTTTACTCAATCCTTTCATTCGTCCTTTTCTTCATCCGCTCCGCTCGTTCCCAAAAATCATCACCGAAAACCCCTTGAGTGTAAATAGACTTTCAAATAAAGTACTGTCACATTCAAATCATTTCGTTCATGGTCCTCAATGTCCAACTTTCTGGCACATAAAAAAGCTAATGCGAGGGATCGCTTTGTTCTTAAAACGGCTAAAAGAAATTCTTGGAAACAATTTTGTTCCGCTTTTTCTAAAGACACGCTCTTTTTGCAGATTTAGAAGATGGCTAGGGCGTTTGCATCTCCTCTTTCCAAGCGCTCTTTACATTCCTCTCCCCTACTACAACAACTTCTTTCCTTTCTAGATTCGATCGCGCCCGCCTACGTTTCTTCTCTTGAGGAAACCTCGCTTCCCGTCCTTCTACCCAACTCAGAGTCTCACTTCTAATCTCTTCCTTTCCGTTACGATGAGCTGCTATCTATCCTTAATAAATTCTCCAACTCCTTACCAGGTTTAGATGGTACATCGTTCCTTATACTTAAAAATCTCTCCACGTTTTTATTGCATTCTCTTCTGAATATCTTTAATTCCTTCTTACTCTCCGGATCTACGCCTAAATCCTGGAATGACTTTATTATCATCCCTATACATAAAATAAATCAATCCACGTTCCGTTCTATTTCTTTGGCTTCCTGTCTTCGTAAACTCTTCGAAGGTATGATGAACAATCGGCTCGTCTCGTGACTGGAACAGAATGACCTAATACCTTCAAATATGTTTGGTTTACAGTCGAAGTTGGGTCCGTTCGACTGCATCAGTCTTTTCCTATCAGACGTCTACAAAGCTTTCCTAGAAGGGAAATTCACTGTTGCTACATTTGTTGATGTTTCCTCTGCGTTTGGTAATGTCCACCTTCCTAGCACCAAGCTTCCTGAGCTTAATATTCAATCTACATTCATCATTCTTATTCTAAACCTGTTCCAAAATAGATCCCTCTTCCTCTCTACTCCCTCCCGTGACATTTCCAGATGCACCTTCCGGGGATTTCCTCATGGATCTTGTCTTAGCCCCACACTTTTCAATATCTATCTTCTTAATATTGCTTCTCTCCCTATGATTTCCTCCTCTCTCCTTTTCGCAGATGATATCCTTAACTATTCCACTTGTAGTAGTGTGGCCGCCGCCAACGAAGAGATCAATAACTCTTTATCCATCCTTAGTATCTCCCTCTCCTCAATTCACCTCTCTCTCTCTTCTTCAAAGTCTTCCTCTATGGTGTTTTCCCTCCGCCCCCACAATCAAGCTTTGGTAAGTATTATTTCTTCTAACATTCCAATTCCGCTCGTCAGCTCCTTATGCTACCTTAGTGTTATTCTCAACAACCGACTCACTTTCCACGAACACATTAACTATCTCTTCAATTCCTCCCTCAAAATACTCGATCTCCTGAAAGCCCTATCTTCATCCAAATGGGGTGGCGACCCTTCTATTCTCCTAATCCTTTACAAAGCTATAATTCGTTCCAGGATTGATTACTGCTCCTTCATCTATGGAAATTCCTCTCTCTTCAAACTGGACAAAGTTCAAAACTGCTGCCTTCGGCTGTGCATTGGAGCGCTAAAATCCTCTTCTATTCCTGCTATTCTTTCTTAATCTGTGATACAACCACTTCCTATCTGCAGATCACAGCTTGGTTATAATTTTCTAATTAAACGTCTTTCTGTGTCCTCATCTAATCTTATCTTCTCCTATCTTGGTATTAAAAACCAATGGCATTTTGTTCCTCATAAAATCCCGATCCTTTCTCTTATAGCAGCTCGAGTCTCCAATTTTTCGCCTTGTGTCTTTTCTTATTCTAAGCTTTCTTACTTTTCCTATGACTCCATCAGCATTTGGCAGACTATTAATCTTTTCTCGCTCTCCCTTCAAACCAGCTCCATCGCCCCTCCTACAATCCAAGCCGAATTCCTCCACTTGCTTGATACATCTTTTCCTTCTCATCTAACATTCTTCACTGACGGTTCTAAAAATGAGAACAGGGTGGGCGGCGCTTTTACCTCCCTCTCACTGCATTACTCTGAATCCTTCAAGCTCCCTTCCTTCTGTTCTATCATCACAGCGGAGTCTATCTCCATTTTACGTGCAGTCTCTTTCATTCCATCCATAAGAGGGATCAGTAAATGTCTCATTGTCTCCGATTCCAAAAGTGTTCTTCAAGCTATTCCTCTCCTCCTTCTCATTCCTCCAACTCTATTATTCTCTCAATTCGTTTTCTCATATCCAATCTACTCTCATCCCGCTCTATTACTATTGACCTTTTGTGGGTTCCTAGTCATTCTGGCATCGAGGGCAACGAGTTGGCGGATTTTTTAGCACGTTCGGCCGCCCGCGATCGTCTTTTACTCTGTAATTTTCCTACCTCGGACATCCTCCTTTTTTCCTCAGCTAATCATTCCCGACTATGGTCGGACATCTATCCTTCTTTATTTTTTAATCCCGCCTCTCATTATCTTCAAATTCAGCCGGTTCCCTGTTCTCAGTCGTGATTTCATTCTTCTTCTTATCAACGTTCTGCGATCGTTTCCTTAATTAGAATGCGTTTTAATCACTCCCTTCTACCTTCTTCATGTTTTCGTTTTTCCCTGTCCTCTTCTCCTGATTGTTCCCTTCATAGCTCCATCTCTTCTCCCATATGTGATGCAAACCACATCTTCTTTGAATGCCCTGCCCTTGATTCTGAGCGCTCCGTTTTGTGCTCCAAAATCTTAATACTGGTTCTTCCTGCTCCTTACAGTTTTTCCTTTGTCCTTTCCTTTCCATCTCCAGATATAATCCCTGTACTTCAATCTTTCCTAAGATCTATTTCTAATCGTCTCTCTATTTAATCCTTTCCATAATTTCTGTTGTTGTTGGGTTAAAGCCACTGGCACGCCCAAAAGATAATATATAAAATAATATTATTATTATTTTATATTCAAAAATAAATAAAAATTGCCATTTTAGTAGATATTTCAGTAATATATAGTAACGTTAATTTTGAATTTTCAAATAGTAAAATAAATTTGTAGATGTTTCTATACAAACCATTATTACAATAAAATACATCACGGAAAGCATGCGGTTCTGTAACTACGGATAAAAACGATTCTGAAAAAAATCTGTCGAGTCCTATTCCGTAGAACGTACATTGAAGATATTAAAGGTAAGAACATGTTTAAAATTTCCTTAAAATTTTCTCCTCCTACGAAGCGAGGTGATCCTTACATGCTAATAATGTTGTGCAAAACCCTCATATGCTCCAAATTAGATTACTATAGTTTCTTACGTAGTAACTCTTCCAAATCTGTTCTTTACAAATTAGGTCGCCTTCAAAATACTTGCCTTCAACTTTGTCTCACCGGATTCTGACACCTGTCCTCTTCATCTGTAGATATTATTTGGGTTATCGCTTACTCATCAAACTTTTTCGCATTTCCTTTTCAAATATCATCGCTTCATATTCTTTTACCCCCCCCCCCCTCAAATAAAATTTCAATTCTATTTTGTGTTTCTGCTTTTCTTCCCAAACTTTCCCTTTTATAATTTCCCATCACAAGCTTCTGTTCTTTTTTCACGTCTATTCTAAATTATTAAAGCCTTCAAATATTAACTTTATGCCATGCTACCTCAAATCATCTCTCTCTCATATCGTCAATATGGAGTTTAATAATGCAATAAATTCTCTATTTCACGGTCGCTTTCTAACTTTTACCAACAAACCAAAGGGTCCTGGCAGTGTTGGACCTCATTCTCGTTCTCTCAGTTCAGCCATTCTCAGTCCTTTAAACTAATCCTAATTCCTTATATCAGTTGCTTAACCATGTTCCTTCTACATAGTTACTAAACCATTTCGCTTTCGTTTCTCGCACAGACTCTTCTTTTCTTTTCTAAATTGCTTTTCCTTGACTACATCTCCTTTTTGTCCAATACATCCTGAAGGTTCCTATTATGTTTGTGACGCAGATCACGTGTTTTTCGAGTTGTCCTGTTCGTCCCGTAAGTGTGATTTACTTATTCTGAAACTCGGTTTTCCCATTCCTTACAATGCTTCCTATGTTTTTTCTCTGCTAATTCTCTCGGTTAACCCTGTTCTAGAAGAGTAAATCTGATAAAATAAGAATAATCTAACAGCTTCATTCTTGGTAACGCTACAATTCCGTTTCATAGACTTCGTTCCCCAGCTAAAAAACTGGTGCTGTCAAATGTCTCTCCAGCAATACCAGATGCCGTTATGCAAAACTATTTGGAAAGTACACTTGGACTGGAGCTTCTCTCTCCACTATCAATTCTTCCAGTAAGTCCCACTGATAAACTATTTTCACATGTAATAAGCTACCGTCGTCAAATATATTATAGCTCCAAATTCGAAAAAGCCATTCTTCCTTCTTTTATAGTAGAATTCAACAACCGATCTTATCGCATTTCCATCACTCATGATGAATTCACCTGTTTCAAATGCCATAAAAAGGGTCGTAAAGCTGAAGATTGTCATGTAACAGTTGGCCTCGACAACTCTTCAGAATGGATTGATGGTTCTAGAGGAAATATGTTCCTTGAATCTGACTTCTCAAGTATGCCTCCTCAACTCATCTGTACAAAGCTAGCTAATCAGAGCAGCACAATTATACCATCCACTCTGCCTTAAGAAATACCTTCTAAAAACACCCACCGAATGGATCCTCATTCTTCTTAGGTCAGTGCTTTAAATTTATCAATGCCTCCCCCGATGGAACCAAAAATCTTCACCACTTTTCCAGAATCCTTAAAAAGAAGACTCTCGGATACCACTTCAGTTGCCTCCAGATCTTCTCAGCAACTTGATCTCAAGGAAACAAAAGAAGACACAAACAACTCAAGCCTTAAGACTATTTTTCCGAATACTTCCAACCTCTCAGATTCTAACGTTGACCCTGAAGAAACGAATGAATCAGTATCTCCACTCAAGCAAATTTTTAAACAACTCGAGCCCCATTACTTAAGCAATCAAAGCAGGTATCCACTCAGTTTCCAAAACTTTTGTATATTTGGGATATGGCCAAAGGAAAAACACTTAAAGAGTTTAATTTGGAAACAAAAACCCAAAATCTGATCTCATCCATGTTTGAAAGCCGAACTTTTGTGAGCCACAGTGCTACCAAAGCGCGCCATACTCGACTTGCCAAGAGACTATCTAGCCCTCAACAAACCTCCAACATATCTTCCGTTTAAGGTGTACCTCACTTATATTATTTTTGGCATCACGGATTTCACATTACTATCATGGAACTGCAAAACCATCGGAGAAGATTTCTGTAGGTGCAGACCTAAATTATGCTACATGGAGGTCTCTGAATAGATTGCGGACACAAGTTGGAAGAACCGGCGACAGTTTGAAAACATGAGGAATCTCGGCAAATTCAATAGGTACGTATAACGAAGAGCAGTCTATCGCTCACTTGTTCTCGTGTAAAATGTGCCCGGTTAAGTGCAACTTTGCTGACGTCGTAAAGCTGGAAGGCAATGCAATTGGTTTCTCGGATTACTAGAAATCCGTATTGTAAACTACTTCACCCGATATGACGAAGAAGAAGAAGATCAACAAATTAGATAAATGAGGACTCGGATGGTAAAAAGACACTAAATAGAATTTAAGTAATCAGACGGTATCTGATTCCTAGCATTCTATAAACCTACAACCGCAAACGAAAAAAATAAAAACAAAAAGTTGGTGTTTTCTATATATTCGTAACTTTTGTAATTTGATGTGTGATTTCCACCACAGTTAGTACGTGCTGGAGATTCCACTGTCTTTTTACTGAAATTAACCGAATTATGGTTGTCATAGCATTTTACACACACATACTCTCTATTACAATACTCTTTTGTGTGTACGTACATCTAACATCTATAATACCGCGAAATAACGTTCTTTTTTCTGCGCATTTCCATTTTAACTTCTACGTTCGAAGAGATTACTTATATATATATATATATATATAAATATATAATACACACGTATATATCGGGGTTGTTACCCCAGGGCTCCAAATCAATGAATAATAGCGTGAGAGGTGCCTTGCTAACTTTACGCTCTTCCGGAGCAGCCTTTATTTCATTTATATCAGTCGAATGGTTTAGCTAGCTAATAACCGCACGAAAACATCTTTCCGATTTAAGTTGGCACGCGTGATGTCCGATTTTTTCATCGTATAAACATTTTTTTTTTTTTTTTTTTTTTTTTTTTATGGCCTGGCGGCTAAGTAGCTTACCATTTGGCCACTATAAACATTTAATAACCGCTTGATAAATTATACCTGATTTCCACTCTGTTATCAGTTAACGATTTACAGCGAATAGCACCAGGTAAAACCACTTTCGAAAAATCGGCTAACATTCTGGGGTAATTAATAACCGTGCATTGTTATCGGAGCTGGTTTCGGTTTTTGTCGAGTACTATTTTATCATCTTGTTTCTCATCATTATTATTTACTGCCAATAGTTGCAGATCTGTTTCTCTTGCTTTTATCAGTCAGTTCATTATTTTCACTATTACTTTCTATAGATATATTTGCAACGTATTCTCTGTGTCTTTTACACTATGTACTTGTGTTATCCATGAATGATCTCCATTAGACGCAACAGTAGGCATGTTTGCGTATTCAGTCATCTCTTGTGTGTACTTGGCCAACGTAACTGGTTATAATATTAGTGTATACGTCCTGCAATGGTAATGTAACAGAAATGTTATTATTATTAATGATAGTAGCTGGACGTACGCTTAATAAATTAATATCACCTGATTTGCTAGTCTTTGAACCTTGCCTTATCTGACGCAATTCTTAATAGGGTTATGAGTGGTGGTGGACCGCTTTATGGCCATGTACCGGTGACAAATATAAAAAGAAAATTACAATAAGAAAATAATATCTATATAAACTTGAACACGAACATTAAACAATATTTTTTCATTTTTCGCTTTTTAATGAGGTACTAAAAAATGTCAAAAAAAAAAGTGAACTAATAGAAAATTTAAAAAATAAGTGTTGGCCAATCAAAATATTTGTACAGATATAAAATTTCAGTAATTACGAATTTTAAGTAAAAAGGAAACAAAAACCAAACCATAAACCTAAGCTACAATTTTTAGATTTTAAATTATAATTTCATATTTTTATTTAATTTTGTGTAACGGATAAATTAAAATTAGCGTTAATTATTCGTCCATAAATAAACCAAAAGCCAACTATAAAGTAGTGAAGTTTTTTTATTTATTTTTTTTTGGGGGGGGGGGGCTTCAGAAACAATAGGAAAAAGAGTTAACTAATTAAAAGTTAATTCGATCGGAAATAGCTGAAATAAAGGAATCAATGGCAGGAACAACAGACTGAGAAGGAAAGTACAGGATATAGGAAGCACAATAGGGAGCAGGAAGACTTAACTTTAAGAGGAGTAGATAAAAGGAAGAGCGTTCCGCAGGAAGAGCAGAACAGTTAAAACCAAATGTGATTAGCATCACAGACAACTGCTTCGTTAGGATACAGAGGATGCATCTAGGAGAGGAAACCAAAGAAAGACGATAGCGGGAAGAGGGCAATAAAGTGTGATGGAAGGGTAGGCGAATAATAGGGACAATAACGGAACGTGGAAGAGAAGAGAATTTTGAGAACCAAGGATTAGCAGGAAGGTTAGGTTGAATTGAGAGGTAGAAGGAGCGATCATTGGTAAAGGAGGAAGGGTACATATTGAACCAAAATTTAAAGTGAAATTTTTTACTTAAGGATAACAGATTAGTACAAGGGATCTTTTTAAAGTAAAAGCGGGAACGGGCTCCGACCTGAGCTGAAGCATCCGCCATTTCGTTACCCTCGATGCCTCTATGAAACCAGGAACCCACAGCAGAAAAACGCGGATAGAGTGATGAAAGGGAAGATTGCAAATGAGAGATCGTATACGAAGAAAGATGAAGTCCGAAGAGGTAGAGGAAAGAGGTAAACTGATAGCCTGAAGAACACTCATGGAATCGGATACTATCAGATAGTGGGAGAAGTTAAGATTGGAGGAAATAAGGATAGTCATTAATTCGTTTGTGGAAATAGAACAGAAATGCGGAAGATGAAAGGATTTAAAGAAAGCCTTGCGGCACCACTAGGCCCCCTAGAGCCATCAGCGAAGATGAGTACATGAGAAGGAAAGAGAGAACTGATAGTGCTGTGAAATTCTTGTTTAATATCCGCCTAGGGGGGGCGTAGACATGGAGGAATTAGAAAGAAAATATACTTTGGGAGGGTGTGAGAGATAAAAATAATTAAAAAGTAAGGTGATTACTAAAATCTATATGAGACGAAAAATAATTAAGACGACGAGATATAATGGCTAAGATGGGAATTTTATTAGGAACAAAATGTCAGTTTCTAACGACGGAAATGTAGGAAGGGTTATAAGTTGAGAGGAAATGCAAGATACACGTTTAGAAATAAAACGGTAACCCAAATAAGATCTTCGAACTGAAAGAAGAGATGTATTAGATTTAGCAAGCATTGCTGAAATAGGAGAGGATTTAAGAGCACCGAAACATGGAGACAGGAATTTTGTATTCTATCCAACTTGAAAAGAAGAGATTTAGAGGCATAGCCATAGATAAATGAACAGTAATCAAACTTGGAGCGAATAATGGGTTTATACAAGGAAATGAGTACAAGAGGATCACCTCCCCATTTGGTTGATGATAAGGATTTCAGCAAGTTCAGTATTTTAACAGCGGAACGAAAACGATAATTAATATGCTCAGAAAAGGTTGACTAGAATATTAAGGTAAATACCAAGATAGCAGAAGCAACTAACATGAGGAAGAGGCAACCGATTCAAGGAAATATTAACAAAAGCTGGATTATACGAACGCAGAGTGAAAACCATGCATGAAGATTTGGAAGGAGAAATAGAAAGATGAATAGATGACAGAGAATGTTGTGGCGTAACCACGGAGAAGAATTAAGCGCCTCGTTGGCAGCTGCGATGTCGTAAGAAGAGGGAAAAAGAACAATATCATCAGCAAATAGAATAAGGAAAGGTAGTTTAAAGGAAGAGATGCCATAGCAATAGTGTAAATGTTAAAAAGAGTGGGACTGAGAGTGGAACTTTAGGGAAGACCACGGAAAACACTTCTTGGAGCTTGATACACTGGGGAGGAAAATGGAGAGTGTGATTCATCATACGAATAATTATTAGGGAGGTGAATTTGACCGGAAGATTAATTGCTGCCATTGCATCTCACAGAGTTGGCAAATGAACGTTGTCGAAGGCTGAAGAGACATCAATAAAAGAAGCAACTGTATATACTGTTTGTGAATGAAAGATTAGATTTATAAATATGAGAAGCAAAGAAGCTAATGCAATCAGTATGGTCAATGCCTGGCCGAAAACCAAACATATTAAAAGGAATTAAATTATTATGTTCCAGCCACCGAACAAGACGCCTTGTTCAGCATACCTTCAAAAAGTTTCCTAAAACATAATGCCGAGGAGTTAGGGTGTAAGGAGGAATTTTTCTCAAGGATAGGAATGAGATAATGAAAGAGTTCCGGGAAAGGAGAGTGATACTTCTGGACAAGAAGGAATTAAAGAGCTCAAGAAAGAACACAACGCTCAGGCAGATTTTTAAGGACAATATGTGGAATCCATCTAGACCCGGTGTAGCACTGATTCGAGTTTAGAAGAACAGACTTTAATTCATTGATATTGAAAGTGGATGTAAGACGGTGAGGAGAAGAATTTTCTGCAGAAGGGAAAGAATTAAGCTCGTCAAAGTTAGGAACGAAATCGGCGGAGATAGATTCGGTAAAAGATGAAAGATTATCAGGGGAAAGGTTGAGGTTAAAAGAGTGAAGTTGTATGTGTCGTTATGAACACTACAAAGGAGCAGAAAGAACTGAAATGACTAGTGTAAATATTTACACCATTTATTTTTTGTTTTACATTATTAAAATTTATCATTAAGCAAAAGACACGAGTGTAAATAATCTGCATTTTTTTTTTTCTTTTCCCCCCAGAAATGATGTAAAATATTGATCTTTATTAAACGTTTCATATATTTTACTTCGTAGTAATTGTTCCAGTGGAGCTGTAAAAAATCACTGCTCCAATATTGGAACTGTTCAAATGATCAGCGCGGTACACTATTTTTGGAACTGTATAAAATTTAACAGAGGGTAAGACCGGCTTTACGAAATGTGTTTAAGATATAAATAAGGAACATGTGTCGATTACGCAGATTGTGCCTCAAAGTCTGCACATCTGCAGCTAGTTTTGTATTATATTATTTCATTATTAATAGTGAAATAAATATTTAAATACAAAACCGGTTTAAAAAAGTCAAATTTAAACAAAAAGAAAAGAACGCAACGCGTGTATATTTTACATGTAATATACTCATATATCCTGAATGTTAATTAATTAGCACCTAATCATCTCTCCATTATTTCTTCATTACTGGTGTTCGGTTTTTTATTATTGAAGAAAAAACAGTTATATATATATAGTCAAAGAGATAAGTGAATTAGGTCCTTCAGTTTTCTCATTTCTAGTTCAAGATGGGAAACTATTCCCGAAAAACGTTTCTGAAATATTTTTTAGTATTCAACATTTAAATGTTTTGTTTCCTCACCATCATAAAATTTGTACTACTCTAATGAAAATACATTTGCCTCATCGGTATTATCCGAAGTGAGAACCCCAAAAAAAAGAAAAAGAAAAAAAAACATTTAAATGTTTGTTATTGTCTTTATAGTTTTCATTATTCCTTAGCGCACATAATTTAACATCGCCGATGTATATATGGTTTTGCACGAGAATGGGCTACACAAGTAATGTGCTCGAAGACACACACGTACTTATGATTTCGATACGCGGATTTTGCAGCTGTCGGTAAGAATGTTACACATTAATCCACCACTCCCTGTGAATGTATCAACGAGACTTCAATTACATAATGACGCATGTAATTTCGCACAATCTTCTGCTGAGAACAAATATAATGTTTACATATATTGAGAAACAAAAATTACAAGGAAATCACGGACAAATTAAATCATTGAAGAACTACGAAATTTTCTACTATCGGTAAAAATTGTCCACCAGACGCCGGTTAAAAGGGTCGTCCGTATTGTCAGCAGCTGTGTAAATTAAATATTTTTACTGGAGAAAAAAAGAAAAATTACTTTTTAAACGTTTCATTAATATCATATCATATCATATATGGTAGTGCTATACTTAATTCCTGAGCGTCGGCGACTACCTATTCGTACATTTCAGGTGTACAGACTTAGGCGCATATAGTGTTGTCATAGCAATTGTTTATATGCAGTACGAATTTGTGTACACTCGCAAGACTACACTTGCAACTGACATATTGCGACTGTTTGATTTTTATCGATATACGAATGCAGCTCCGTGCCGGTCTGCTATATACTAACTAGCGTGCATTTAATGCTATGCATGTTTGCCGTTGGCTTCCACGTGACTATCAGCGAGTATTTAATTAAATTTTTTCGTAATAATTTTTGTCGTCGCCCGGGATCGAACCCGAGAGACTTCTAAAACGGACGCCAAGCACTCTAGCACCTTCTTTACAAATACAATTTATTTATTCCGGGGAGAAGATTATTTTTGAATATATAGCTGGGTTTCGATTTTGCGCTTTAAACGATCCGGCGACAATTAGAAATTCGTTAAATAGTTTTTATTTGCAGTTTTCAAAAAGAGATATCGATCGTAAAATGATTTCCATGTAAAATTCAACGTTAATCCTTACAAAAGCCCGATGCTTTTAAACTTCGCCACTGATCAGATCATTTCCTATCCTATTCGCCCTTAATAAAAAAGAAAAATAATGCACCCCCCACCCCTTTTTTTATATTACATTACAATTGTAATGAAGGTTGTTAAAATGCTTTGTTTACGATTAAAAGACATAATTACCGCATATATATATGTATATATATTGTCAGATGTGCGAGGGAACATTTTATTGAAAACAAAAAACGTTCAATATAGAAAGTTATAAAGAGCTGATAAGTCCGCAAATCGGGGGAATTATTAGTTAAAATAGAATTTACGTAAGTTAATTAAAGTTTTTGAACAATCGGCGTCATTTGAAAAGCGGTGATAATTTTTATAGTAGCGATAATAAATACGCGTTATCTAATTTTAATACCGCAGAGGTCGATTTAAGAAGCATATTTAATAGGGTGTTGTTTGATTAAGCTTAACGTAGTCAGCGTTGGTTATTTTTTAAACAGGCGATAATGAGAGAGCAATACTTAGAATTATTTCACGTATATCTTTTTCACGTATATGCGTTATCACGGTTTATAATAGAGATCAAGGGTTTTATTGATAAAACGGTGTAGCAAATTTTGTTTGTTCATCGCATAAACGGACAGTGTCTCGGTTTCATTTATCAGCCAGTTGTTTAAAAAGCTTCGTCTCGACCGTGCGTTTCTTTCATTAATGCTCATTACTGTCACCACATTGTCGTTAACTATTATTAATAAACATGTATAAATACCGTTACGATTCGTCGTCCGAAAGCAGCGACAACGATAACCAAATTTCTGTCAATCCCATAAAAACGCTGGATCTATCGTACTTATTGTTGAACAGTTATGCGATATATCTTCATTTCGAAGAACTGGAACGGTCGAGCGAACATAAGAAGCCGGAGAATATCGACACGCTGCTGATGGTACACAATACGTTAGATACGATACCGATAAATATAACCAAATTCAACAATTTGAAGACGCTGGATATAAGCAACAATCAGCTGACCGTTATACCTGATCTGATAATGGAGTTGCCGCTTACAACTTTGATAGCGAAAAATAATAAGATAAAAAACGAAGGTCTTCCTAAATCATTTGCATCTTTGACACATTTGAAAGTATTCAATTTTAGTGGAAATCAATTGACAGATTTTCCCGAGCAACTATTAGACTGTCCAAATTTGGAATACCTTTATCTCGGCAACAACAGCATAACGGACGTACCGAAAGAGATCAGCAGATTACAAAGGTATTATTATTTTAAAATTTAAGATTAACCTCGGTAGAATCGTAAATATAAAATTGGCGGAGTTTTAGGCGTTAAAGTTCGTTTTATCCGAATTAGGTATTTAGTAACCGGCGAATAACTTACGAATCCGCGGGTTCCCAATGCATTCCACATGCGACTTTATTAGATACCGTATGGTACAAGTGGTGCAATCTTTGCACTTCTTATGTTGATGGAAAAACGCAGGGAAACAACGTGGGAAAGCATATATTCGGTCTTTATAGAAAGCTTTTGATCTTGTGTTAGGTTATTATTTTTTGTAAAACCCACGTCAGACATATGACACACTAATGTTTCGAACAAATATGACGTTGATTTTACTGAAAGTAATAACAGCATAGGTTTTTTAAATTATGCTCTGCGTGATTATGGAGTTTCAGATGTTAATCAGAGTGCTCACTGAGAATAGTGTGATGTTTTTTCCATGTCCATTACTGCAGCGATTTTTTCCCGCATAAACTAGAATGATGCGTGAAAATGTGCTCCGTAAATAAGTAAATTATTTTATCCTCCGCGTGCGTACTTCATTCGAAAGAAATTAACATTTTAAAGTCTTACGATTTGATCGTAACTTGCCTAGTTTTAAAATATTTTCCATTTTCCTTACCTTTAAATGACCGCTTTATTTTTGGCTCTGAAATATTTTGTGATACGAAATTATATGTGAAATTTAATTGATTTTTTTTTTTTTTTTTTAAACATGTATTACTACTACCCTAAGCTTTTATATCTTTTCCTATTTATAGTGTTATAGTTTAATACGTTAACAACCTCCGGTGCTTCTCATTCCGATTCGATAAACGTTATTGAATATTCTTAATCCATTTATCCGCCGGTTACGATTTTCATTTTTCATATAATAGGCTGAAATATTTGATTTTTTGTTTGTAACGATTGACCATTATTTTTTTTTTTTTAAATTTAACTTTTCGCGATATTTCATTATTTTTTACTATTCGTTTATGCGTACTTTCACATTTGTAGAATAATTCTTTCTAGGAGCACATACATAAATCAGTAATTTTAAAGAGTTAAAAAATTTAGCAATTTGTTTTAAAATATTTTTATGAAAATAGTATTAAATAAAACGGCACTGTTACAAATTATATCTGTTCGATACTATGAGTATTTCTTCGGAGAGTTGTGCGAGTCTTACAATTATTACCTACAAAAACATACATACGCAGTTATTCGATTACAGCTTTAGAGGAAGTAGTAATTGAATACTATATGGGCGAATGTTTGTATCTTATTAATGGATTGTGAACAGCTCGTTGGATAATAGCAATTCGATTGCGATGGGCAGAATTTTTCTTTCTTTCTTTTAGGTATTGACTTTGGATTTTGAATAGGAATTTTCGCCTGAAATTTATTATTAACATTATTATATACATAATTATAATCTGACTATTTTAGAGAATTACTAAAATATGTGTAAATATTTTTTGTATTTCAGGGCATTTCTCTATTAATGGAAATAATGCAGATTTCTTTTTTTTTTTTTTTTTTTTTCGATATGAAACATTTTTTCAGCTTTCAAATTACAACGACACACTTTTCGCGACCGTTATATGTTTACTTCCTGTTTTCATTTTCCATTAACTGTCACTTTGAAGATATTCCATTTTCAACCGCATATTTTCTTTAATACGTTATTAAATTTACATGAACGCTATTAGAAAACTCTAGTTGCATGTAATATGTCCTCTATTGCTCGTTATTTTTTTTTTTTTTTTTTTTATATTAGTTGCAGCTACTTGATTACACGGCGCATATGGTCATTTTAGAAAAAAAAGTCGTCTTTAATGCTTAGCTGTTAATTGTGATTATATGCTGATTTTATAGACTGAAGATACTGTGTATGGGAGGAAATCGTTTATGCAATATTCCAGCTTCAGTGGGTAATTTGACTAGTCTTCAAGGATTAATACTAAGTGATAACGTTTTAGAAACGTTACCATCTAGTATAGCGAACTTGTGGAATTTGAAATCGCTTTTACTTCATAAAAATCGACTTCGAACGTTACCGCCCGAAATTATCACATTGAAGTGCCTCACAGAGGTATGGTAATGGCCTAAAAAGGCTTTTAATGATATATTTATACGCGAGTAATTTTAGCTATTTTAAATTAAATGTTCAAAAAGAACACACTTGTGTAGTACAAGAGAAATTGAGTCTTAAGACTCGGCTATATATTCTTATGGAGTACTTTTTTTTATTGTAATTAAAATTAAAAAATAAACTAAACTAGGCATCTTAAGGTTAGTTTTAAAATAATTGCAATTTACTTATCGGTATATATTGTAGTATAAAAAAATAGTGAATTTAGAAAAGGGTCAGACATTGACCAAATTATTCTATAAACTATTCACTTATTTGCATTTATTAAGTTATATATTTGTAATTACGTAATTTATCCTATAATGTAGCAAGAGGAAATACTTAGTTTTTTTTTAAAACTACTGTTTTTAATTCGATTTATTTTTAACTTTAATATACTTTCTTTAGTTTACGATTATTCTGTTTCCGTATTTATTTTTATTATCTATGGTATATATATATATATATATATATATATATATATATATATATATATATGTAACTAATTTTTAAATATTTTTACATTGTGGGAATAAAATATAAGTCAGCATATTTCATCTTTCGGAAAACGTTCAATATGTGTTTGAGTTTGAAAATACTAAAATTTCCCTACACTAAGGCCAGTTGCCTATAACAGCGATGGATGTGAAATGTGCTTTTTTCAATCATTTATTTTAGCGAGTTCATTGGACGAGATAGTTGTAATTTTTCATCTTTTATAATCGTTATTTAATGTTTTATTTTCAAATAGGTTTAAACGTAACACATACAGTTTGTCTCCATTCGATGTTTTTAATTAAGATTTTGTGAATTGTAAAATTTTATTTATTAATTTGTTTTTCAATGGCACAAAATACTAAAAGTACCTAACGGTTTTTCTTTTACATAAAAACTCCCGATCTCCAACTCAATTTTAGTTAATTTCTTCAAAAGATAAACAAGTATAAATAACAATAATATAAATTAAATCCAGTAAAAAATAAATAATAACATAAGTTAGAGTAAATAAAGAAATCTGAATAACATAAGATACAGCAAAATATTTAAACTTTAAGAATTTCTAATAAAAGACGTTGAAAGTTTTAAAAAACTCGCTCGCTTCTTTCGATTATTTCTCACTAAAATAGAAAGTCCGTATTTTTAATATATATGGTAATCGATTTCTAGAAAACACATTTCTCAATTTGCATTTTACGTCCCTCGTTGCAGTATACAATAATAGTAACCAGCAGCTTCTGACGAAATAAAGAACTAACAAAAAATTATTTTACTTTGAACTTATCATTATTAATAATAATGTACACTTGCTGAAAACCTTTGAGTTGTTCTTGAAAACAGATCTTAGAATTTTATAGAACCTTAAGTAAATGAGATATCGATAAATGTAAAAACGGCTTCATTTCAAGAGGTGCAAAATATTTCTTTTTAATTAGTTCGTTTTTTTTCTGCTTTTAAAAATCATTCGACATAACTTTTTTTCGTTTACGTAATTAATAAATACCATGTTGTTGTAGACCTTTCTGCTTATAACTCATATTTTTGCCACTATTCTGACTGTGAATAATAAGTTAGTTTTTATAATTGAACGGAAAATGATTTCTTTGAAAACATTTATCCCGTTAATTGTCTATAGTTAATTACATATAGCTGCTATTTTTTACATTTCATTATTTTTCACTTACCTATTAATACTTCATCATTAAAATTATTTTTAATGTTTTTATAAATATTTTCGTTCAGTTTCTCTGGTGAATTTTAATGTTAATTTACGCTTACGTACTGATTAGAACTGCGGAATGAGAAATAGCTAACGAAACTATTTGGTTTTCTTATCTTTATAAAAATGTTCACGCGAGTTGTTATTTTAAAAGGAGTAATATCGAGAAATTACCCCGTAAGCGTAAATGTCCCCTGGTCGTAATTAATTTTGACAATTCGGTTTAATTTTTATTTACCTATTTTTTCCTCGTCTTATAGATTTTTTTCATTAATATTTTTAATTTGAAAGATGTTTCAGTCTTTACGTATATTGACACGCGCATGCTTGCAGAATTTCTTCCTAGTCGGGGGGCAAATTTCAGCAATTTTTTCAGTTGCTTTGTAAGTTCAAATTCGCAAATAAATGATTCGTTATAATTTACTTTTCCCAATTCGATTTATTTCAGTTTGTTTAATTTCGGACAAACGCGTATTAATTTTAAATATAGACCGTCAGCTTTTTTTGGATTCTATACATTCCGCTGTTATACGGAGGAAATTAAAATTCAAATAAAACTTAGGTTGGGTCTGGGAAATGTAATGTTTCGGTTGGCGTGTTTTATAAACGCAGTTTTGAAGTTGAAGTAGAAGATAAGGAGAGTGAGAGGCCGAAATTTAAAAAAAAATTGTTTTCTCGTTCAAGTATGATAAAAACATTTTAGCACGATACTTAAATGGCAGATAGTTTCAAATCGCGAACCATAGTGCACTGTTTTATCATTCGGATAGATTTAGCGAGAAATAGTTTTGAAATTTATTGCAATGATTTTTAATACGTTAATTAAAAGGCATCTTTGATTTTTTTTTTTTTTTTTTAAATTCTCGAAGGGGGAAATGACTCTTGCACTGTTTCTCCTAATAACTTTTCGATACTATATTTGATACATTAAAGTAGTGAAACAAAGTTTACGCTGATGCAAGTTTTTCAGTTTCAAGTCGTATAAGTTTTATAACTATTGACTTACGAGGGAGTTAAAAAGGAAGTCTCCAACAGACAGACGGGTAGACATAAATTCTAAAAAAGAAATACATTTTGCCTGGGCACGAAGGAAATAAATATTTTCAAATCATAAATACTACATCGGTAAAAGACATAAAATTTCGAAATTTATTTTACGTATTAAACGCTGTTATCATTTTTTTAATAGGTTAAAATTAAAACTTTATATACACTTTTTGTTTGTTTTTTTTTTCAATTTTCAGAGGGATAAAAGCTCCTTTCTGCGGTTGCCTACGTATGTTTAAAATTTTTAAACAGATTATTAAAATAGTTTTTCTGTTTTTAAAAAGAAAATTTAATTGAAATAACAGATGTTATTTTTATTTAGGGTACATTTAAAGATTTTTTGCTTTTTTCATAAGCTGGCAGTAGTAATAGTTGTATTTTTAAAGAACCATTCGATTTTATATAGCTCAAAGTAAATTGCAAAATATTCGTGGAAAACTTGGATCAATACAAATTTCTTGTTACCAAGGTATAGTGTGCCGAATGTTAACAATTGTACATTACGAAGACCAGGATTCTATTTGCGGACAGCAAATAATAAAGCACAATAATGAATATAAGTCTTATACTGCAGCTACCGTAGTAGTTGGTTAGGCAGTGGTGTATCATTCGGTAGAGGACCTGGTTCGAATCCCATTGCTGCAAGTTATATATAAATTCCCCTTTAAAGTCGGCGACTCCTCGATCCAAGAATATAAATAATCTTTATACTATTAATATTAGAGGAAGGTGTATTAGCTTTTTTCTTCTGAGTAATGGGGCTGACATTACCTTAAGCTGTATACAGATTCATGAAAAATTTCCTTTGGTGGTACATCTCTCTTATAAGCCTGTTATAAACTGTATGGATAAAACATAAAACTACTTTTTTTTTCTTCAAATTTATAACAATTTAACTAGAAAAATATAACATCTTTTGTAGTAAAGAATTAAGTAAAAAACTATTTATTTATTTATTATTTTTATTAGAAAGTAAATCTTCACTGCAAAATTCTAATAGTCAAATACTTTTTTTTTTTTTTTTTTTTACTATGGTTAATTCTTTATTGGTGCGTGTTAACTATGTCACAAATAATTAGTAAATAAATGTGTAATACGCTAAATAATTAATGAACTAAAATTTTTAAATCGTTGTACTAATTTTTTCTTTCAATATTTCCATGCTATTATTTAAATCCTGTCATTTATGCATTTAATTCTGTTGTAAATCATTCGTTTTCATATGTATATAGGTACATATTGCCAATTTTTCTAAAGAAATAATAAGTAATTATGTAGCAGTATACTTTTTTCAAGTATTATATTTGCTTTTATTCATGCATTATAGAATATAAAACAAGAAGAATGTTACTTTGAAACATTTTCAACTACCATTAGCATATTAAGAGGGATATAACCATAATTCACGAAGGATTTTTGATGAGTTGAAAACGAGTATATTTTATCGATAATAAAGTTCGTTTAATATAACATCTGATCCGTATGAAATATTTTAAAATTCATGAAAATAGACAATTTCCTTTAATTTTCTTAGAATTTGTTAATTACTGACTTATATGGTATAGGATTTTTTTACATATATTTTAGTTATTATTATAATTATTATTATTATTATTATTATTAATGGTATTATTATTGTGATTATTTACAGTAATTCCAGTGAAGTAGATAAAATTATTATTTTTGTGTTTTATAGATATGAAAATCTTATAAGGAAACAAATTAGGATTTTTGTATTTGTTTTTCTTAGTTTTTAAATTTCAGTTTAAATTATTTGCATTTATTTACTTTTTTGAAGCATTATTTTTTATAATCTTTATATTTTTAATTTATATTCTTATTAAGCTGCGTAGTGTAAAATTTTTGATGTAATCGCAGCGAGATGAATATATTAGTTTTTTTGCGTTTTTAATATATACATTTTACTTATTTTAATGTTAAAAACATAATTATCTATTTCTATTCTTATTCGGATACATATATGATATATGATATATGATATATGATATATGATATATATATATATATATATATACATGCAGTGGTGGATTTAAGGCTAGGCCCGTTAGGCTTGGGCCTAAGGCAGCAACATTTGAGGGGCGCAAACATTTTTAAAAGGTTGTTAAAATTTAAAAGACACCTGAACCAAAACATTTTTTTCCGGTCGCTTAAAAGTCGAAATTGATGAAATCGTGATTTTATGTATTGAAGAATAACACATTTTTATCGCAATTAAAGTAAGTTTATCATCCATATGTAAAAATTGTTATTGAAACTCGTCGATATATATACATATATATTTTTTTTTTTTTATTACAACAAAGGCGGCATATCAGCACAGGCCTAGGGCGCTACACCATGAAATCCATCACTGCATATATATGTATATATATATTGTGAGTGTCGTGTGCGCCTCTGTGTGTGTGTGCGCGCACATATTTTATACCTAAAATTTAACAGAATATGAGCATATGAATTTCTATAACACTGGATTAAGAATATTATGAAATTTTTGTGAATACATAAGCACAACTAATGAGCTTTATTAAAGAATGGTGAACATTTTTAAATCGCGATACACGTAATAAAGAGTATTTCTTTGCAGACATAGGTTACTTTTTTTTTTCATCAGAAGTATTTTGATTAAATGCAAACGAAAAAAAACTCCGTGTAAATTTGGTTTTATTTTAAATGTTTAAATTTAGCAGCACTTGAAAATTGAAATTTTTTAAAACTTTTACTACTGTTTTTTCTCCTTTTTAATATTTTAAATTTATTATCCTTGTTTTTAAATGTGTATTTAATTCTTTTGAATAAACAGATGAATTTGTTTAGCTTCGACTCATGTAGGCCATATCATTATAAACAATATAGTATTATTAGCATTTAAAAACTTTCAGTTGATACGCTATTTTGCTTCTTATTTTTTTCTTTAAACGTAGTTAATTAAATTTTGATTATTTTTAAAATGCTCGAAAAAAAAACTAAATGATTTAGAAACGTAAAAGAGTCGATATTTTAATTTTTAAAATTTTCGAAAACTTTCAACTGCTTTCTTAAATTTTCCCTAGTTACGCCCGTGCGTAAATATAAAGCATATTAGGAGTGCACTGGTAGTTAATTGTAAAATGAGGTCTAAATCATAGTTCATAATAAAATAGTTCGAAAACAGTTAGCAAACTGTAATTTTCATAATTGTGTTTTCTTTTTTTTCCATCCTTAACAAAATTAGTCTCTTTTCGTTTTATTTGTTTATTCTTTTATTGCTCTTTTTAGTGAGTATTCTAAAAATCCTTTTAATCAAACTGTTTTTTCAAAGCTATGTTTTGTTCCTTTAATAGTGTTGTTAATTAACAGATTAATATTTAATTCATGGTAATTTTATAGCATCTATTTATCGCGGTGTAAGAGATTTTTTGAATATTATGAAATAGAAGTGTTCTATGAGAATGATTATGTCAATTCAGAAAAAAAAAAAAACAACATTATATTAACCTTATACATTGATTATAATGGTTAAACTTTTAAAAGATTGTTTGTAATTAACAAAGATAGCTATAAATTACTAGATTTATTATATCTTTATATTAAAGTTCAATTGTTAAGTAATAAATTTCATTGAAATTAACATTAATATCGAGCTTCGTGAATGAAAAAACCCTATGGTATTAGATAGTAATTTTCACCCTTGAAAGAAGTCCGTTTAATAAACACTTGGAAATTTGAATTTTGAGTTGCTTATAAATGAAAATTATTATTTTACATCGCAGAAGTAACACGAATACATGTTATTGTTCAGTGCCTAAAAAATTATGTTTATTGTTTTGAAATTTAAACAAAAATAATGATATTTGTAAACAAAATTAAATAAGCAATAATAATGTAGGGAAGTTTTTTTATTTTTAGCTGTATGCAAACCTTGCGTAGCTATTTAATTAAAATTAATCAATTTTTTAAATTAAACATCTTGTGTATAAATAAAATTATCTAAACGGTTATGAGCTAATTTTTGAATATTTTTCTATGAACCATGAGCTATATTAACTGTTTAGCATTCGTTTACTATATTTGATTAGAATGTTACATAGAAAGCAGGTTTTTGTTGAAATAAAAATGTGAGTAATTTTTATTCAAATCTTTAAGTTCACGTAAAAGTGTTAATACTAATCCAGTTTTGTAAGCGATAATGAAATTTTATCAGGAAAAAAAGTGTTTTCCCGGAATTAAAATTGTTTTATGTCATCTTAAAAACTGTTTTTTTTTTTTTTTTAAATATCATTATTTTTTTCCCATTAAAATAACGTTAATAGTATAATTAAAAAATTATGTTTTTTTTCCCTTCAAATTGAGCATGCCGTCAAGAACCTCCGCCCAAAAACAATTAAAAAATAAAAAACGAATAGTTAGATACTGATACGCTCGGAAAACTGATTGAAGGAAGAAAGAACAGGAAAGGATTTAAGTAATACAATAAAGCCTAAAAGATAATAAATCAAAATAAAAAATGCCTTGTTCTATCGAAAAGGATGAACATTCGAAGAAGGATATGATTAAGATCATAAATAACTTCGTAATTAGGATGAAGACAATAGTTTGTGGAGGGTGTTAAAAGAAAACAAAAACATGAGTAGGGTAGAAGACTACGGGGTTAAGGCGCAAACGAATAACAGACACGATAGTGGAGCAACGAAATGAAGGGAAATCGTTAAAGCATGGGCAGATAGAAAGACTCGGCTGGGTAGATAGTTAGAGGAAATAATTGTTGGAAAACGAAGGAGTTTATCTGACCAGAATTTAGAATAGAAATTTTTACATAAAAGGAACAGGTTAGAAGTGGATATTTTATCAAAATAAAGGCGGGAAAATGCATCGGCCTAAGCAAAGGAATCTGCTTTTTCGTTACCTTCTATTCCCTTGTGGCTGTGGATTCAAGTTCGGTGGTGATGGAATGGTTTGCGAGGAGATTATGAATACGGGAGCGTATATGAAAAGGAATAAAGTCACAGGAGTGAATGGAGAAATGAAAATAAATGGCTTAGAAAGCACACATGGAGTCGGAGATAATCAAATACAACAGAGCGGTGTGAAGAAGTATAAACAATATGAAGCGCGGGATAGCTATTAGTTCAGTCGTAAAGTTAGTACAGAAGAAAAAAGCATGAAAAGATTCCGAGATATTAATGTCTGGAAGAAAAAAGGAGACTCCAACTCCAATCGGTCCTTTCGAACTATCCGTAAAAATAATCCTATGAGAAGAAAATAAGGAATTTTAATTAGTACTATAAAATTTTGTAAAATTGATGTTTTGGAAAGAAACTTGGAGGCAGTAGTGAGATAGAATGTCTTGGGAGGATAGGAAAGATCAGAAAAGTTGATAGAGAAGTAGGAAAGGTTACTAGAGGCAGTTATATAAGGCAATAAAGAGCTTAGATGCGATAAATATGAGCTAGGATAGGGATTTTCTTAGGAGTGAAGCGCTAGTTTTGCAAAATAATGAGGTAGGAAAGGACAATACTAGAAATTAACTGTAAACGTGTGGAAAGAAAACCATAGACTAAGTAAGACTCGTGATTCAAAAAAGGGATGTGTATTTAATGCAGCAAGAATTATTGGTATCAGAGAAGATTTAAGAGTGCCGAGGCAGAGACGAAGGCAATATTTTTTAATTATATACAATTTGGAAAGCAAAGATTTAGAAACACAACCATATAGATAATGGCACAATAATCAAATTTAGAGAGGGGGTCAGTGATTTGTACAGAAAAATAAGAAGAAACTCCCTATTTTATGAGAGTCAACAAGTTGAGTCCTTTAAAAGCAGAAAAAGAAAGGAAATAATTTTGATTTACTAAAGTTTATAATATATATTCCAGACCTGATCGAAAAGTGACAAGAATTTTAAATTTTTTTAAAAGATTTTTAAGCAGTCTCTTTGTCATGTTTAATTAGCTTATGTTAGCTAGCTTCCAGTTTGGGGAACGCTGGTGGAATGCCTTTCTAGGTATTGCGCCTTAAGCTTGTTCTGACTATGAATTCTTAAATAAGTAAAGTGGCGCATGAGCGGCATATTGTTGAGATGCAAAATTCAAGAGTTGCCTCTTTTGCGTATTTTGTGTGGAAGACGCGTTGAACAATTTTATAGTAGTCTAAGAAACTGTTGAAAAAACCTCGATATTTAACTGAACTCGATTTATTTTTTCAATTTTGGCCTTTAGAAAACTTTTATTGAGAAGATTCAGATTTCATTTCCTCATCAGTCATAACATCCATACTTTATTATCAGCTGTAAAGCATTTAAGCAAGTCTGGATCGTCTACAAGGTCAGCAAATATTTGTTCGGCGATATTTATGCGATGTTATTTTTATTGATATTTCGTCAGTTTAGGACATAATCTGTCATCACCCGTTTCATATTCGAAACGTCAGTAATAATTGATTTGCACGAGTTCTATGAAATTTCCATTTCTCCGCCGACTTTTCTTGTGGTAACTTTGCGATTAACAAAACATAATTTTTTAAATTTTTTCTTTGTTTTCATGGCTAATTTAAGCGGTAAAACACTCACATTTGGCGTCATATTCGATGTCCTTCCGGCTTTTTTGATTGTGGTTGTACCATTCAAAATCTCGCGATTTCGATATTTGCATTCGTCGTCGTTGCACTCAATTCTGCGTTTAATATAAAATTATAAACAAATTCTCCGAACCGACATTTCGCTATACCAAAAATTCATTGAGTACACTAGAAAATACTTATTATTTACACAACACAACGCAATTGACTGGAAATTGGCACATAACGATCCAGTCGACTACAAATTAGTGATTATAATATTCACAAGAAGCAATCATTTTTATTGATTTATAAAATAACAAACAAATCAACCACATAGAAAGATATTTTAACGTTGTCGATTATTGAACGATATCTTATCAGTTGCACTGCCCGAAACGAGGATGTATGCAAAACTACACGTGAAACTGATTGTAACTGCTTATCATCACGATACAAGTGCCGTCCATACGTGTATGCCTAAACACCGATCCATCTACACACCATGATATGCGTAGTCCTTTCATGCTGCTATTAATGATTATTTACTTTAACAATTTTTATTTATCGCCGTTAAATCCTGAACTTAAGACCTAAATTTTATATTCCGATCACGTTTTAGTAATCCGGTTATCAGAACGATAACGAATACTCCAGTAAAATTAATAAAATGTACAGGTCAAAAAAATGGGGATTGTTGATTTTGATATATCTCGTAAGACGTACGTCTTAAAGTGCTGTTTAAACTGGACCGTAAACGTTAAATAGATTTCGCTGAAAAACACGTACTATAAAATAATTTCTGTACTAGTAAAAGGAATATTTCTTTAGCTTTGTCAGAAAGTGTACCTCCTCCTCACAAAAAAAAAACAAACAAACAAACAACAAAACAAACAAACAAAAAACACTGTTCTATTACACTTTATTTTATTTATTTATTTTGTTTTATAGAAAATGCAATAATATATCTTTTTCGTTATTCAGTCAAATTACTCATTCTCCTTAAATATTTTCATTTTTATATATACTCGTATTATAGTGAACGGTGACAACAACGGGGTTTAAGAGATTTACTCACAGTAGAAATACCGAAGAGATGTGCTATTTATGAAATAAATAAAGTAAAGCGTATCCTATACTGTTGGAAAGGTGTTAGGTATTGTGAAATTGGGGTTCACAGTATACTAAGCTCAACGATATAATAATAAGAGTAAAAGCAGTTTTTTTCTTTCAGTAGCCTTTTTCTCTGCTACCCAGTTCGGTATCAAGTGGAGTAAACTTTGAAGTAGTTTGAGCTTTCAGAATGAATCAATTTCTAACCCATGACTTGGAGCTTGCCAACTGAATAGTTTAATTACTAGACTACCAAAGCGGCGATCTGTTATTTATGAGAGCGTCTATAAACTTTTTTTGTGCATGAAATTATTGAAAGAATCGGCGAAATGGTTTATGCTGATTTAAAAGTGATTTTTATTCCATGATAACACATGTGAAATTTAAATGGCATCGCGAGTAGTTTTTAAGAAGTTCTAAATAATGAAACTTCCAGTTGACGTTGAGGCTAAACTGTGCCGAAATGATCGCATCGAGATGTAGTGTGCCCCTAAAAGAATCAGGATATCGAAAACAATTAAGGAATAAAACAATAATTCTAAATAATTTTAAATATAAATTTTGATTAAAATTAAAAATGTACATATATGACGTTAACGTTTATTTTCTATGAGAAATATTAAAATACAAGTGATATTTATGGTAAGCGTAAGCAAATGTAAATAAATACTTTTTAAAGTCGTTTTATGGAATCCATATCGACTAACTAAGTAGGATAATAAAGGTAATAGAAATGACGATTTTTAAATTCCGAACTTATCTTATTGCGTTTTATCTCGTTTAGTTAATAATGGGTAAACATTATATTTGTTTATCTTTTGTTTATTATGTTATTTATGTTTTACTAATAAAAAACATACCGATAGAAATGAAAAAGTTTATAAGATATATTCTAAATTAACGGTACCACGATTATTAATATAAATAAATAAAAATAAATATTAAAAAAATAAACAAACATCAAACTAGTATTATAGTTTTAGCCGCGCAATCGTGAAGCGTGAGAATAAAAAAAAATTATAAATTATTAAACGAATGGTTAAATTACGTGGAATGTTAAAAACCCCGTTGAGCTTTCCATGTGACATTCTGAAATTTAAATAATCTTAATTTTTTAAAAATCTTCTAATTTTATGTTTATTTTCTCAATTAAATTTAAAAAAAAAAGAAAATTGTAAATGGTTATACAAATTTGTCTATTAAAATAATTATTATTAGTTGTTTGATTATTTTTATTTATTATGTTACGTCATTGTTTGTAGCTAAGTTTACGGGAGAATCCTCTAGTAATTCGATTTGTAAGTGATATGACATACAATCCACCTTCATTATTGGAATTAGCTGGCCGAACTATTAAATTACACAATATAGAAGTCGTTGAGGGTGAATTACCAAGGACATTAGTTCAGTATTTAACCAGCGCTCATCGTTGCGTTAATCCTAAATGCAAAGGTAAGTGTCCATTAATGCGCTATAGAGTTTTTATTATTAACTTGCCACACCTCTGTTACGAATGGATAAAATGTTACATTACACATGATTTTACTTTATTAAATTACTACTGGCCATCAACCTGTTATGAATGTTCAAAATTCGAGTTTAGCCATGGGAACCAGTAACGGGGCTGCAGCTGGTTCAATGGTGCCGTACCTCGCCGGAAAGTTTTTAATAAACAGCATTGTAATTGACTGTTATAATGCAAGCCAATTTTTCGTAACAATATTTTATTGGTAATCAGAAACTAATTCCGAGTTTTATTATTTAATTACTACAAAGGTTTTTAAAATTAATAAATCACTACTTTTTTTTTTTCTTAAGTGGCCGCCATGTGTAACAAAACAATATTTATTGTACTGCTATTACACATTTTTATTCACGATCAATTTTTTGTTAACAATTTATGCGTAAGTTTTTAAAGATAAGGAATTTAGTATAGTGTACTAATATAAAAAAAGCTTTTTAAACGTACAATTAAATTTTAAAATTACTTTATTTAATAGCTCTTCACCACTAAAAGAAGAAAATAGTTAAAAATATATGACTAAAAATTTAATAAAAATGCGCTAAAAAGTAAAAAACGAATTATTTGATAAAAAATAATATATTTCAGAGCAACATAGATGAGGATATTGTGATAATTCTTAAATAACTCTAATACTTATTAAAGCAAACATTAAATTCAAATTACAACAATATTTAAAAACAATTTAACGAGTATAACATAATCATTTGTTTTCAATGAGGCAAGTACTAGAAACATCGGAAATATTTAATGAAGTTTTTAATTATTGTTGTAATTTGAATTTGGTATTAACTCTAATAAGTATTAATGTTGTTCATGAGTAATCATAATATCCTTATGCATGGGCGTCGCCAGCGGGTAGCGGGGGGGGGGGGGGGGCAGCCCCCCCCCTGGAGCCTTGAAACTTTTTAATCAACTGGCCATAAAGAGTATTCCATAGGCGCGTAATCATGAATAATTTGCCAGAAACCCACGAAAATTATGTTTTAATTAAGATTTTATTCTTGTTTAATAAAATATTAAGCCTTTACAACTTATAAATTTTATTTTTTCTATAACTCATATCCTTTTTCTATCATCTCCCCCCCCCCCCCCCCCCCGGCTCTTTGGTTGGCGACGCCTGTCCTTATGCATATCTCATTGTGAAATATATTATCTTTAAACAAGTAATTATTTTTTTTACTTTTTATTGTATTTTTATTAAACTTTCAAAGTAAATCTTAAAATATATATATATATATTTTTTAACTATTTTAATTTCATAGTTTTTAGTGTAAATATTTTTGAGTGATAATACATTCGCGTTTACCACTTCTTTAATTTTAAAATTTTAGATGTTCACATTATCTTTTTTTCTAATGTAAATATTTTTGCCTAATTTTTGTTTGGTTACAATTAAACAAAGAAATTAGATACGCCTAAGGGGACTCTTTTTTTAATGTTTATTTTAATGACTACTTATTGTTAGTCAGTAATCAACGATGTTCATCGGTATTCATGTGAAAACACCACTGGCCGATATAGTTTCTAATAAACAAAGGGTATCTTAGAGGTCAGTCCAAATGGTCAAAGTTATGCATAGTAATGTAAAGACATAATATTTCCTTCAGTGATGAGCTGGTAAATGACACTATGGGGTTTTTTCTTTATATTTATCTGTGGTAATTAACACTGGTAATATTTTAATTTTTTGTATTATTAAAAATTATTTTTTTTACAAATTTAAATTTCCACAGTAAATTCATAATATTTCAAGTTAATCACGTTTGTTGTATTTTTTTTTTTTTTGCGACTATGATACCAATTACACATAGTCGAGGTATATGCAATGTATTTAGCTAAATTTAAGGGCAATTCTTATTTCTAATCACAATAGCTGTTTTTAAAAACTACATAGTAGTAACAAAATTGGTCATGTTGATAGCTGACTCACCATTACCTTCCGATATTCTATTTCGATACTTACCCAGAATATTATATTTTGCACGAATATCGTTAAAATAAGAACACTGAAATAAGGCATAAAAGATGGAGTCTGATACCTTCATATTACAAAAAGCACAATTATCATGGTTGACAATAGTAATACCTTCTCTAAAGAGATTCATTTTTTTTTTTTTTATGTCATTTGATGACTACTAAGTATCTGTTTTTATTGATAATGCTCATTGGTCCTCATACGGTATCACTGCTCACCGGTACCCTTTTAAATGAATAAAGAATCATTAAAATCGGGCCATATGGGCGCAAGTTATACACGAACAAACATAAAAAAATAAAAAGATACGCATGAACATATAAGTTTAACTTTTAAAGTTGATAAAAAACTAATCTATACAGAAATCAGTGTTAAATTATTGTACATAATATATATAAAATTATATAATGGTATGGAAATTTATTTTATATTAAACTACACACTGACTTTGAGTATGATTTTATTGTTCCTTTCTTTCTTTTCTCCTTCAAATTACCACTTTGTCTTGTTTAATAGAATTTTAAATGTTATAAAAAGTGGAGCAATTAGTGATTAGTTTACTTTTAACAATAAAAGTAAGTAAAATTTACTGAAACCTTACTAGCCCAACAAGTCAGATAAAAATGTAATATAGTAGAAATTATTATAATTCAACGATATTATTTTTAAATAAACTGAAATTAGGCAGTAAATATGATTATTGTCTTTCTGTCATTTATACAATTATTACAGAATAAAAAAGTTCACATTGATGAAATTAACAGCTATGTTTATTGACAAGAGTCAGTTTGACAGAATATTCATAAAAATTTATTTGTAAATTGTTGGAGATAAGTAATAAATTAACATTTGTTTGCAAAAAGAAATTAATTCAGTGTTTTTTAATGTTTTTTGTGGCCTTTCTTTTTTTGTTCCCGATTTTATAAATACAATTATATTGCAAATCTTATGCAATTTGTTTTTTGATGTATTCAATTAAAATTATTAGATCTTGGTGTACGTGAATAATTTAAAATTAATAATTAGTTATAAGGGTAAAATTTTTAATTACAAGAGACTCTGGTTTCATCTAATCAAGATTTAAAATAATGTCTGATTTGAATATTTTTAAAAAGAGGGTTAATTTAGTTTTCTTAAAAATTCAATATTCATTAGTTAGTGATATTTGATATAGCTTAGCTCGAAAAAGTTGTGGAAGAAGAACGAGTTATAACTTTTTAATCGTTTGAAAGAGTTGCTATTATCAGTATCTGTCCATGTAATTCCATGTCCCCCAAAATTGAAACCATTCTATACAAAAATTCAGAGTACATTAGTGCAGTAATGATATCAATGCAAATATATTTACTATACATTAGTAGCAAATTTTTTTATAGTTGTTGTTTATTAGTGAAATTTGTATATTTTAGGATTATTTGTATTAAGAGTTTTAAAGTGTAATGAAATGAAAGAAGTAATTTAAATTCAATTTGAAAATTTGGATGTGACATAACTAGTGATTTTTTTGTAAATTTTGAATTCTTGTGTAGATTATATTGTTGCATAACATTGCGATAGGGACTATTTATGATAATCCAGTTCAAATTAACTATCAAAAAGTAAGCTTTCTGAGTCTTTTAAAAAAGATAAAATGAAAAAGTCCTTCAAAATAAAATGTACATTATTAATTGTGATAGAAGGTTTTAAATTTTAATTGAAAAGAAATATTTCTTACAAAATGACCTAAATAATCAGTAAAGAGTTTTTAAATTAACTTCTTATTTAATATTTCAGTTTATTTCATGTTACATAATGTATTTCTCATTTAATTTTTTTTTTTTTATTCCTATTATAAGAGAGAATATCAACATATATACTGTACCTTTGATAACTTTAATTAATTAATCATTAAACCACACAAAGAAAAATATTTTTTCTTTTTTCTTTTTTTGTTACACATATTTAATTTTCTTCTGTACCAGTCTGTGATCAATAGTACATTCTGATATTGATATCTGTCAGGTCACATTGCATATAGACGTCATTATCAGTGTCAGGGTTGGCTTACACTGATAACACATGGCAGAATCATGTTGCTAGGGTATTATAAAAAAATAATCTAGATTTTTAAAATGTTTATTTTCAAAATTCATCCAATCACTTATAAAAATTTAGCGAAAACCGTTCATCATTATGAAATAATAATGATTTAATGGCAACCATATGTATAACTTGATTGATAATAAATGAATAAAAGGGGAACAAGTACTCAGGGCTTGAAAAGCTAAATGAAATTTTGTTCCATTTGACAATGCTGTACGTTTATTTTGTGAATTTATTGGCTCAATCTTTTCTAGTCTTATCATTTGTAAAATAAGCATGTCAGATGAATAAAATTTTTATTTAACTTTTCAAGCCCTGCTGAAGTACCTTAATATAGCATTATTCTTCAAGATAGTATGGACTGGATGTGGAACTAAATAGAAGGTTTACAAAGCCGAGGTAATTTTTTCTTTTTTTATGGGTTCCTCAACATGGAGATTGGCCCGAGAACAATGGAATGGATGGGTAAGAGAGACTCAGATCTTTACATTATCAGAGATAGCCGGCAGAAAAGAATCAAGAGCTAGGATAACAGAAGGAGAAGGAAGGGAGAGAATGAATGAAGGACAGTATAGAGTGGGAATACCGATTTGTAAAAGAGAGGAATAAAAAGAAACTTGTTCAGTTGAAAGTGACAAACAACCGAACATTATATGATCGGGATCACAAATAAATTGATTGCTGGGGGGTGCAATGGGCAATAAGGAGAAGGCACAAGAGAATAATGGAAAAACAAGGAAGAGAGCAGACTGTGCCCAACTCATAGAGAGGTTGGAGCGGCACATAGAAGGAAAGATAAAACACTAGGGGAAGCGAGGAAGAGAAAGTTGAATAGACAAGAAAAATAAGTCTGAGTTGAAGAATGAAGAGAGATGTAAGGGTTAAACCATAATCTGGAATTAGTAGCTGAGACAGAAGGGTAATATTGGAAGCTGAGAAGGCAGGAAGAAACCTCCCAGAAGTAGAAAATAATTGGGCGAATGAGTAAACTGACTTATTTCCTGCGATTACAGCATGGTCAGAAATCCAAAAGAAATCCGTTTGGATTAAGTGGGAAAGGAAGAGATTATGAATCAAGGAGCGAATAAGAAGAATGACGTAGTCGGTTGAGTGAAAAGGGAAAGAAGATGCGATAGCCTGTAGCACGTTTTGAGCATCCAGCAGGATAAGGAGATCACAAGAGACAGGTGAGGATTGATAAGAAGACTTAGCATAAAAGATTGAGCAAAAGAAGGGAGATTTAAAGTACTCGACGTAATTTTGAGAAGGACAGAAAAAAGCTGTGCCAACACTGTAGGGTCCCTTGGAGCCATCAGTGAAGATTGAAAAATGGTTGAGGAAAAAAGAGCTAAGATTCTATAGAAATTTTGATCAAACAACATGATGAAGAATAGGTTTAGGGGTGATAGGAGAATAAAAGCAGTTAATAGGATGAAGAAAAGAAGAAAAAATTGAAGGAGAAATATGGGAGTTTATCATGAATGTAGATATATGGAGAAAACTGAACAAGACGATCAGTGATGAAGAGTTTTGTTAGCAGAAAAATGCTGGAAAGGAATAAGAAGGAATAAGAGAGCAAGAAGAAATAGGCAACCGTTTGATGAGGAAACGATAACCCAAGAAGGAACGTCGAAGAAAAAGAGGAGAAATGTGAAATTCAGTGGGCATAGCTGGGATAGGAGTAGACTTTCGGGCACCAAGGCAGAGGCGGAGACATGTATTTTAGTCCCGACCAAGCTTAGACAGAAGGGATCTGGAAGAATTTCCATAAATATAGAAACAGTAATCAAAAATAGAGGGAATAAAAGATTTGAGGATTACTGTCCCAGTCAGTATGAGAAAGGGATTTAATGAGGTTGAGCCTTTTCAAGGTGGACACATAAAGGTAATTTCTGAATAGATACAAAGTTATTTATGTCGGAATAATTCAATTTTGGGTTTTCTAAAATATAAAATTCTAATTGACTTTTTTGGTCTTCATTTCATTTAATTTATGTGTACTTATAAAAAGTAGTATATATTGACGAAAAGTCAATAGTTTGAATCATTAAGATGATTAACAAGAATTTTTTTCTCAAATGAGGCATCCTTGAGGAGTGCTGGAAAAGTTCATGTTAGTATCCAAGATTTTATTTTCTGCCATAATTATCATAGTTCCTATGATGTCATACTTTTTTAAATATACAATTTTACTGAAATGTAGACAAAGCTTTTAGATAATCTACAACAGAAATTAAATGAATTAAAAAGTTTAATAGAAGAAAATATGACCAATTAAATCACAGAAAATTCTTTGCTATCTTGCATAGAGAAAACTTTGGAAAATATCATAAGGTTGAGGCTAGAGAGATGGTTGATGAAAAATAACAGATTTCCAAAAACCCAGTTTGGGTTTAAGAAGGGCTCAGGAACCAGAGAGGCTTTGGCAGTTTTTTCATTAGACATTGATAATAATTTATCCAGAAATTGGTTCACAGTTGCCGCATTTGTCAATATAAAGGTGGCATATGATAATATAAATTTATCTAATTAAGCATTTTAAAAAAAATGGATGTACCAGATAAATAACAAGTTGGATCTATAATTATTATAATGATACAACTATGACAGTTCAGTATAGGAAAAGAAACTATGGATCAGTAATGAAAGGGAAGGGCATACCACATAGTGTGTACTTATTCATTATATATACACAAGAATTAGAGAAGATACAAAATAAGCAAGTACGATTGGTGCAATATGCTGATGAATTTTATGCCTCTGCTGTAACACTAAACATAGCTATCAGTAGAATGAAAATAATAAAATTTAAAAAACTATAATATAGAAAAAACCTGGAGTATTTACAAGAAGGTATAATTTAACGTCCCCGCACATTCAAATTGAAAATAAATCAGTTCAATTTTGCAAAGCATGCAAATATTTAGGGGTTATATTTGATACCTAAATGAGTTGGTTCCATGAATTAAGCAACTTTCTGAGGAAATGTGAAAAAGCAATAAATATAATTAGAACAATTGTGGGAACTAAGTGGGGTGCAGGAATAAAATTTGGGAAAATACACTCTTAAAGCGGTAAGACTGGAAACTAAAAAAAAGTCCACGTCCTTTCAATGGTAGCTGGGGGGTCTCTCTTTTTTTCAAATGATGCATTTCAATCGCTAGAATATAGGAACAATACGAGACTCCAAAAATTTTAAAATTAAAGAGCCGAAATTTTAAAAAATGTGAAAACCAAGTTTTAAGAAAAAAATTTTCAAAAATTCCATAGCCAGTTCTATCTTATCTTATCTTATATATTTAAAGAGCCTTGCTCTTGTCGTTGCCGTACACTACATAGCGCGTTGGCGCAACCTATTCGTACATTTAGCTGTACCGATATAGGTTGTGTACCAGGCAATTGTAATATGCAACGCAGGTGTATACACGCAAGACTACATTCGGAACTGATTGAAGCCGCTTGTTATCGCGCTACAAGTGCAGTCCGTTCGGTGTGGGTCTGCTGTGTACTGACCTAGCGCGCATATGATGTTGTACGTGGTGGTTTGCCATTGCCTTCCACGTGAGCCAGTTCTATATGAGTTACATTAGTTTTGATTTTCTTTTTGACCTGTATATTAACGTCTCCAAAAAGAATTAAATGAATCACAATCCCCGGCGCCCTGTCAAGGACTTGCTTTACTTTACTTTTACTTACTTTATATTCCTCTCACATATATTACCCTGCTATAAGTTTCAGTTTTTCAGATATTTTAATCTAAATTTCACTTTTTAATTGACGTATTGGTGACTACTTATTCTTTTTTTTTTTTTTTGAGTTATGTGAACGCTGCAGTCTTTATGAAAATTTACAAAGTAATACAATTTAAAGTCCGAAGGAACGGGCCCCAGCGAGACCAATCCCCTAGTATATATACATACACACATATATATTAATAGAAAACAAAAAACTTAATTTACTTAATTTACGCCCCATTAATGTTATTGAAAAATGTTTTCAGAAAAGGTATATCTTTTATCACTATTAAAATAGTTTTAGTGTAACAAAGTATAGATATGTTGCTCCCGATAGGAGCAAGAAGAAAAAAGGAAAAAACGTTTATGTATTATCTTTTGTTAAAAACATAGCACAACACCCGTGCAAACTGTACGACCGTACATGCACAAACGACCATCACAGCATATTGCACTCTCGGAAACTGACTCCACCGGTAGTCCGACGGAAGTTACGCCACGGAGCAGCCAGAGTTGCCCGCACGACAAAATCTTAAGCGATAATCGATAATATAAGAAATAAAAATATTAATAGCGCGGAGGTCGCTACAGATATCATACATGTTCTTAAATACATCAATTATTTTTGTTACTTTAACTTAATAATTTTAATTAGAAATTCACAAGAGAATTTTTTTTAACATTTCAATATATAAGAGAACAAATAATTATTGCAACAGAAACGCGGTAGAGAATCACTTAATAAAACAAATATAAAAAATAAATTATCTTTTGGTAAGAAACGAAAAGGATAACGTCAGGTCTCGGATAAGGTAGGAGCGTATGATATTGAATAAATATTGTAAAAAACACAGAACGGTCCATGAACATTGTGACATCATCAGGTGTAGAAACTGTATTTTGCTCAAGCGCTTACTGCTAATATTTGTTTTTATGGTGGAAGTGTTAAAATACAACTCCACCATCTGTAAAAGTATCAAATGAGGAACGGTAAGTTCGTAATATCGTTTTCCTCTGTTATTTTCTGGTTCAGTTATGTTTTAATTCAAAAATTTTATTTTATTTGTGTGGCAACAACTAATTTTCCGAAGAATCTTTATCATTCAAGCATAAAAGCAGTGGCGGATCCACGGGTGGGAGGGGGGAGCCCTCAAAGAACCATAGCATCTATGAAAAAAATTGTTATAACAGAGAAACTTAATTTATACTATAAAATATTTGTATAAATGTTACCCATGGATTTCATTATAACTAATATTTAATATTGTTCTCTAGTAAAACTATTAATGTTTTATTTTTATGTTAAACCCAACTGTCATCGATCTTTTGGTTTTCTTATTTATTTTTAATTTTTATTTTGTAATGTAAATGAAAATAGTTCAGTGAGAAATATATATATTTTTTGTACTTGCTTACGAACAAAGAATTCGGATCGGATTAATAAAAATAAAAAAGAAGTAAAGTCTAATAAAAATATTATCTTTTTTACTATTCAAATTCTAAACTACCATTTTAGCTAAAATTTTATAATCTATTTATTTTTTATGTGAAAATAAAATTTAAATTAAATTTGAATAATTATGTATTTTTAAAACATTTTCAAATTTCTAAAGATGTCGTTATTTGATTTTCTGTTGGTATTTCTCAAATCTACTGTCGGGCCTCTTCTCTTAGTCCCCCTCCCCCTTCAAATGTCTCTCTGGATCCGCCCTGATAAAAGTAATGAGCTTCGTAAGTATAAGTTTTCTAAATTATTTGTTTTATGTGAAATTTGACTTTTCAGTGGCAAATTAGATTAAAAACAGTACTTTTGTTTTGAAAAATTGTAATTTATTTAATTGGTAATACATATAACATTTAAGAAGTTTATTTTTAGATGTGCAGATAATGTGACATATTACACTACAACAGAATGTTTACAACAAAAAATATATTGAGTTACTTTAAAAAATTGCTTATTGATTAAATATAAAAGAAATCGTAAAAGAATGTATAGCTGACAGTGTGGAATAACATCTTCGAATTATAATTTCTATCGCCAACATCTGAAACATCGTAACACCGTTGTCAAAAATGGCTTAATGTTTTCTTTAGTTTTATAGTGAGATAATAATTAGTAATATTAATTTAGTAAAATTTTCTTATTTTATATATTTTTAAAACCATTTCTTAATTTATACTGAATATCATAAACATAGCACATTTTCAAGCACCGTTTCCAAGTAAAGAAATCGCTTGTAACAATACAAACCATGTAAATTTTCCCGAATTACCATAATTATTCAAAAAGCAAAATACATTAAATAAATTATAAGAACGTAACATATTTAATGCTATGAACACTCCCACTACCACACATTAAAGTAAATTTTAAAAATAATAATTATATGACGTCGCAATGAAATGGACCATTTCGTGTTTTTTACAACATTTATCTGTCTGTTGATAATTGTGATAGCAAATAAAATCTTGCAATTAAAAAACAGATCTGCGAGCATATACATTGTTGTATTGGGGGGGAAAGTTTCTTTTTTTCCTTTTTTTGTAAAGGGACATGTGCTGTTTGTGAATAAATTATTTCGTTATTTCGATTTCAATACAAAATATATACAAAAACTGAAATACAAAATAAACAAGTGGTAACATATTCTTGAACATGCTTTTACCTGTAATGTAGAAGTTTAATTAGTATTAACCTTTTAACACAAAATGTTTCATAAAATATATAAGTAAATTTTACTCCCTCTCTTTGATTAACATTTAAAAAGAGGTTCATTTATTGTATAAGTAAAGTAAAGCAAGTCCCATACCCTTTGATAAGGTTTCATTGATTGTGAAGTTAAGGCTTACAATGTACCAAGAGCCCAGCGGCATTAATGAGAGTAAGGGGACCAGTTCCTTTCTACTTGGATCCGCCTTTATACTTTCCCAGATTTCTGTGATACCCAATTAACTTTCAGATTAGGTATAACCCTGGGAGCGATTCGGATCTGGAACGAGGCAAGTCTCGAACTCGTGACCTCTGATTTGGCAGCCAGGCATCTTAACCACTAGGCTCCCGTGCTAACTGCATATATACAGAAAAAGATATTCAAAGAAATACTAACGAATCGTTGCTGTTGTAAAATTCTGGCTTCTTGTATTTTTATTTTATTATGCTACATTGGTCTTATACAAAGGCGTGGGCATCTTTTAAGAGTGTAATTTTGGATTTTTAAAATATTCTCATGTTTTAGGAAAACACTGCCCTACTTCCCTTGATTACAAAGCAGCATATAGCTTTCAGTTATTCTTGCATAAAAATGTATTACTTTATTGTTTCCCATATAACAGAAGTTACATAATGTGGTTAAAGGATTGAGATATCGCGAAGGCAGATTAAAAAGAAGAATTAATATCGAGTACGTTTAAAGTTATCATTATGTCAGATGAATGTTAAATGTACGTTCTGTTTCGGAAATAATTAAATTTCTTCGATTGCTGTGTTCTGAGCAAACATGCACTGAAAAGTTATCTGCCACAATTCAAAAGGTAGATATAAATTATGAAGCTCTTATAAGTTCGGCTCTATTTATATCAACGTTTATTATTGATTACAAATAAAGTGTGTTTAGCGCAGATAAAATATAAATGGACTTGCCCAGAAATTGCTTTTCAAAATGTATAACTACTTGAAATCAAAACGTTCCGTACTTTATATTTCACTTTTTACACATGTTCTGATTCATTATTGTATTTGTAATTAAATGCGAAAAATTCGTCCTAATTGAAAACACAAATTAAATTGAATTATTTTTGGTAATTTTCGTTTTAGGGTTAACTTTTTCGCTTCTGAAATTGTTTGATTTTGCTTAGTTTCTTTTCCTTTTTAAAAATTATTGTACTGTGTTTTCTAAAATTTTACAATTCAACATTACAAAAATTGTAGGCCAGAGTCAAAATAATTGTTTCACTTGGAAAATGAAATTGAAGTCCTATTCAATTTTATATTACAAAGAAATTTACGAACGAGCCGCGAGTATTTATTTATTTGTTTCATAGCAAGGTATACATAACAACGTGGAGCCAATCACAATATGCATATTAGATCAGTTTTATAAAATAAATATATAACAAGATAAATAGTATATGCAAACGCACTTTAAATATATCAGGCAATGTAAACATAATACATGCGTACATATGCATTTATCAATATATATGTAAAGTAAGTTCCCATACCCTTTAATAGGGCGTCGAAGATTGTGAAGAAGTTACAGGTTCACAATGTACTAAGCCCAACGGCACTAATGGGAGTGGAGGGGGGGTCAGTTCCTTTCTTTTGGTCGCCTTTACTTTCCCAGATTTCTCTGGTATCCAATTATTTCAGGCTGGGTAAACTTGGGAGCGCGACTTGGATCCGGGACGAAGTAAGTCTCGAACCCGTGACCTCTGATTTGGTAGCCAAGCACCTTAACCACTAGACTACCAGCTGCCTATTAATGTATATACATACACATAAATATAAACGTACATATAACACATACATAAGCATGTATATCGAAATATTTATGTATATTGTACATATATATATATACATACAGAAACTCATTATATATGCAGAAAGGTACCAGTCCGCATGAGAGTGATTTTTATTATATTAGCAAGGGTATCCTTAATCTTAATACACAACTGAATTAATAGAATTCATTAACTAGCAATTTGAGATGTTCATTATTAACACAAAATAAATCAACTTCTGGTTTAGAAATTAAAAATTAATTAATTAATTTGAATTAATTTGCAAATAATCGCGTTCTCACGTATGGAATATGAAATATTTGTTGATGTATGCTGCTTGATTTAGGTTCTAAAAAATCAATTCCCAATATTTGTTGATCATCAATTAATCTATTTATATGTTATATATATATATATAAACATGACAGAGACTACCTTCCCTTTTTGCATCACAATTTTAACCTACTTGAAATTTCAAAATAATTTTAACGACTGAATTAACTTAGATGAAATTTATACATTATGTACTTCATAAAACAAATTTGTATTTTTTCAAGCAATTACGTTGCTGCTGAGTGTATGGGTACTAAATGGTATTCCTTTATTCTAATATCGATCTTATGTGTATGTAGTAAATAATTACTGGACTACAAAGTAGCATGCTCAACAGAAAGAGATAAACACTTGAAGAACACATGATCAGCGTTGCAAACAGGCGCTTCGTTTGATTGAAGACGACAATATGGAGAGGAAGCTAACGAGAAAAATGAAAACGGGAGGAGATAATAGAGCATGGTTTAAGAACGTAGTTGAATAATGGAGATAACAACAGAAAGATGCCCAGTGAAGAAAACAGAAAGAACAGGCTGAACTGACGGATAAAAAGAACAACTGTTAGAAAAAGAAGAAGCCTATCTATTCGATACCATGATCTGAAATGAAAACTTTTACACAGTGGAAGGAAATTAGTGGATGGGATTTTTTAAGAAAAAGAGGTAGAAAGAAATCTGTCTGCTCCACTACATTGCCAAAAATGCCGAACGGCCAGGAACCCACAGCAAATCAATTTGAATTGAATGGACGGAAGAAAGAACATTAAGGTGACTTTTGATGTTTTAAATGATAACGTCACAAGTTAGTGGTTTAACGAGTTTTATTTTATGTGTGCATGTGTGTAAATATAAAGTGAGAGAGAGAATAAATTAAAGAATTTATATTTGCATGTAAAAAACATTGTCTGCTAATAAATAAAAAAAAAAAAAGAAAGCTTAACAAATGAGTTCCTTTTTTTTAGTAGGATAAATATATTTCTTTTTCTTATTATTACTCATATATTTGTACACGCTGATACACACCCCGTACACCCCCCCCCCCATATATATATGTATATAAATTTAAAATATTCAAATTTTTCTTTTTTTGTTTTAGGAGTTTTCTTTGATAATAGGGTGGAGCATATAAAATTTGTCGATTTCTGTGGAAAATATCGTGTTCCTTTATTACAGTATTTATGTTCGTCAAGGTGTATTAAGGATAGTCCATCAGTATATAGTAAGACAGACGATGACATGGTTCGGAAAGTTTTGCTAGGCTGATCAAACTACTATATACTGTGTATATAATAATTATGCATACACATGATGATATCCCATTTATTTTTATTTATTTTAAATAGTATGTGCAAATACTTAAGTATTTTTTTTTGCTTTTTTAAATATATTACATCGTGTTTTTTTATCGTAATTAGTAGAGTTTTATTTTTTCTGTACGTTGTACAACAAAAGAAGGAGAAAATTAAAATCTAACAACCCCGCATTCCTTGAAACGTATTTTAATCACCTCTATTGTGCACAAAATTACCCTCAAAATATAATCAATAAATAAAAATCATTAATTATGAAATAGATCGTATTCCGAGAGCCAAATAAATTGATGAAGGAAGTTAGAAGAGTATTTTATAATATTATTTTGTTGCATAATATTAAGATGTTTCAATTGCGGTGATAATATTGTTTGATAACGTTATTTGTGAAAGGTTAATGACCGATGGCATGTTATAATTTAACCGTATCGTCTGAAAGCGTTTAAAATGCAGACACCTCGTATTTTTATAAATTGCGGTATTGAACAAGGTTTCACCTTTTCTATTTAAATGAATAGAATATATATATTTAAAATTATAAAAAAACATAATCAGTCTTATGAAAATTTTGTTAAATTAGGTAATATAAAATTTTAACTAACAAATTTTCTACTGAAAGTAATTAAGAAAGAAAAAAAACAAGCGAATTAACCTATTTTCAGAAGTGAAAGAATAAGAGCATCAAAAATATTTGCTCGGTCGCCAGCTATTTTTTTAAAATTAGTCTTGTTATTAATATAAAAGTTCAGAGCCATATGGTGGAACGTAGTTTATGCAGTGCACCGATAAATTAAATTGAATAAACAACCGCAAAATAGTTTTTTTCCTTTTTATTTTGCAATAAGCAGTTTATTTTGTAATGTAGGACACGCCTAACACCTGCACCTAGCCTATCTGCTGATATATCATTGTATAATTCGCAGAAAACTATTTTATACATCGGCTGAGTCAAGAATCTCAGTAGTCCTTCACAAATTTCTAATCATATCCGTAGGCAATCAGACGGCCTATGCAGTAACAAATTTTCATTGTTTTTCAGTGTGTTCGTGTAGTTTACGATTTCTTTTTTTTTAGCACATTTAATCATACCTTTAACTAGTACAATTTTTATGCATCGTGCTATTTAAAACGCGTCAAATCCGTATGGAAAGTTCAGATCAACGAAAGTAAATCAGTAAACGTTCATTTCACGAATAGAAAAGCCATAACCCCAACTGTCAGGATAAGTAGAACGGAGTTGTTGCCTGTGAGAACAACAATCACGTACTTGGGATTACAGCTAGATAGTCACTTAATATGGAAGGTGCACATGTAGGCAAAGAAACGAGAATTAGATATTCTTGTTAAAAAAATATATTGGCTCATAGAAAGAAATAGCGTTTTAAATATAGATAGTAAATGTTTGATATATATACAGGTATCTTGAAGTCTATTTGAATACAGCTTTCCAGGAGTTTATTGGAAAACGATTGAAACTCTCGATATTTAGATTTTTCTATTTAATGGAAATTTTCGTATCATATTTTTGCTTCTTATATTTTATTTTTAATCCTATCGCTTGAATAATAGACTTTTTTTTTCAATCTTCTTCTTATATATAAAAATGAGTTGCTTTATGTGGGTCCCGCTTCTCCTCCAAAACGGCTGAACCGATTTGAATAATTTTTTTTTGTTGTATTCGTAGTTCTTAGGAGAAGGTTTGCAAGAAAAAAAAGTTAAAAAAAAATAGCACGGAAACTGCACAAGTCACGAAAAACATGTATCTCAAGAACGGCTCGACCGATTTTGCTGATTTTTTTTAATCTAAAATATTGGTTAAGGTTCGAATTAGGTTCTTACAACAAAAAAATTTGAAAAAGTTGCACGGAAATTACAAAATTCGTATACGGTCCTCAGTATGATACGAATCAGGGTTGGTGGCGCGATCTTTCGACGACGATCTAATAGATAATTTGTTTTGCCTTTAGTATTGTTTTTTGATTTTCGGACGTCGTCGATTATCAGCTCTGGTAGATTCTTCATGTACGAGGCGGTGGCGTCAATACTGGTAGTGCAAAGCAATAAAACATATGGTAGGCCAAACATGCGAGTGCGTGATTCGAGATACCTGGAAACGGCGAAGAACGAATAGGCAAAAAAAAGGCATCGGTCTTGACTCTCAGCCGATCAGCGGGCGATCGCATAATGGCGGTTCGAAAATCATGCGCTACGCATGCAGTAAAAAATATATATAATAAAAAAAACAAAGATAAACCAATCGAAAATATCGTAACAAACAGTTCGTTTTTTTATTTTTTTTTGTACTAACTTTATATTTAAATAAGAAAAAAAAAACTACTTTTTAATAGTTACTAAACAAAAAAAAAAGAAAGAAAATCGGTTAATAAACAAATGAGGACTTTGCCTATTTATACGCAGATATTAAATGTTTTGCGTATTTATATATTTGTTTGTGAAAGTGAATTACTGAAAATATGTTGTGCATATTTCAAAAACCCCTTAATGTGCAGTATACCCTTATTACATTTTACAGTGATTTAGTCAAAAATTTTTTCAAATTGGTTGGATCACAGACGTGCTTACATCTAACATTTGTGAATTGTAGCGGACCACATTTACCGTCGTTAAATGGTCGCAACGCTAAACTAAATATATAATAAAAAGATGTAGGAAAACTTTGTAGGCGAATGATTGTTTAGCGAGTACGGTGCAAATCGGTCTGCATTTCTCTTAAACACGGTACACCCTAAATTGGGAAAAAGAAAAGAAAATAATAAACGACCCGACTTCACAAGTACCGCGAGAACTATCAACAAAAAAGAAAAACATTCACACGTCTCGGCAATCAGGTTACGAAAGAAATTTGAGGAGCTCAAAGAGATTGTCCCAACAATGAGACATTTAGAACAACTGAAAGGTCCTTTATCCGAAAAATTAATTACCGACAGGAAATCGAAAGATTGACCGGAAACATTACAATAAGTGCATCAACCATTTTTTGCATGTATTTCGAGTTAGGAGTTATTCAGACCTATTCGTGTTTTCGTTTCGGTAAATGTGCTTCATCTGCCCGTCCGTTACTCGCATATTATCCATGTGTATTCGTTTTCAATGTGTGTTCGGTATTTTCAGGACTTTCGATAATATTATATGAAAATATTCACATTTGAGCGGTGAGTGACAATTTTATATTTCAGTCGTTATTGCGATTTATTATTTATCTAAATTTTAAATTCTGTAAAAAGGCTATATATAAAAAGACGTCTATCACTTCGACTGCTAAATGCCCGTAAAAAACACATAGAAATATATTCATAAAAATCAACATGTGCAGAGTCATTGAAAACATTTTCCAACCATTCGGAAAGTGAATTCGAAGGCTCAATGCTGTGTGTTTTTAGATTGGCTAAAACGTTTTTATCTTTATCAGTAAACATTAGTTTGACTGTATTGAATGGATTAGTATAATATTAATTCAACGCATTACAACTGGGCCATAGCAACACGTGGCCGGGTTTGCTATCTATATACAATGGCTGTCCCACGGGAGGTGAGAGTAACTTTGGTGTGAGTAGGCAACCACTCACAGCGCATTCGCTCTGGGCACATCTTAAAGCCCATTTAATTAGCTATCGAATGCAACAAACCGGAAGTTCATACCTCATCCCTTCGCCCGAAGCAATGATTTGAAAAAAAAAGTGTTTCGTCAACCCCGTACAATTTTTTTCTAGCGGGTCTCGCAATCAGATAATCTTAAATGGCATTCTATCAGCTGTCGAATGCAACAAACCGGACGTTTCTATGAGTATTATTACGTGTTTTATAGTCGGAAGAGTGAAAGGCAAATTGTGAAAACCACGTGCAGTTTTGTGTTGTCAACATAGATAAGAAAGGTATCGAGCAAGAACAGCGGTATGTGATTCGTTATTATTGTCGTTTGCAAAAAAACGGCTAGAGACGTTAGATTTATTAAAACAAGAAGCGTATTCTGATGATATTCGACTCGGTAATTCAACAATATTTCGATGGCATAGCGCGCTTTTGAAAAATATTCGACACCAATCAAGAAATTGTGAATGCGGTACAGACCATTTTAAACAGAACACCTGTCGGCGAGTTTAAAGCGACCTTCCTGAAGTGGAAAGATTGCATGGATTGTTGTTTGCAAGCCAGAGGTGCCTATTTCGAGAAGATTAATATGAATGATGAAGTCGGGTAATAATTTATGTAAAAATTTCAAAATACAGTTTCTTCCAAAATGTTGAATTTTTTTGTCTAAAAAAACGGTGGGGGTCGACGAAACACTTTTTTTTCAAATCGATACTGTGGGCGAACGGGGGGGAGGTAGGAACTTCCTTCATTCGATAGATAATTAAATGGGCTTTAAGATGTGCCCGGAGCGAATGCGCTGTGAGTAGGTGCCTACTCACACACCAAAGTTACTCTCACTTCCTGTGGGACAGGCATTGTATATAAAGCAAAGTCGGGTTAGTTACACCAACGGCTGGACCGATTTTTATGATCTTTGATTTGTTGGATTTGTCTCCGTCCCGAATAGCAGAATACAAAATTAAAAAAAAACATATGAAGAAAATTCATTTTTTTTTTTGCTATTTGTGGCGAATAATTTTTTAACCGTAATTTTTAAATTTTATGAAAGGGCTGCTGTGTTTTGTTTTATATTTTGAATTTCGCTTTTAAACGGTTATCTGATGATGAGTTATGAATTTTTAAGGGCGATTTTTGAGGTCGTTCTAAATTCCATATTAGACGGTTTCTTGCCGGCCAGGGTAATCGCTCAGTTTAAAGTTGTAAATATTCATAGATAGAAGTTTAATTGTAATTTATGATCCAATTCCGATAAGTCAAACCGTTTCCGAGCTATTGTATAATTGAATATTTTTTTCGTTTCTGAACCATCTTATTGGGATTCCGTATATTATTTGTGTACGAAATCCTATAAAAGGGTATAAATTTACTTTAAGAAATTAAATCACTTTAGAAACACGTTGTTTTTTCCTGTATAGCTCATCATTAGCTAACAGCACAGAGTACACACTCTATTTAATAAAGTATATCAATTCAGTGTGTACTATGTGTTGTTAGCTGATGATATAGCCCGAAAAAGCATGTTTCCAAAAAGTAGTTTACTTTAATTTTTCAAAGTAAATTTATACTGATTTTTGTTATTAAGGGGAACAATGCCTTGCTGCCACGTGAATTACATTTATTTCAATGTAATTATTATACTTTTCATTTTGATTTTTGTACATTTATTGAACTTAATTATTTTTGAGTATTGATTGCTGATAAGTTAACACAATATTTATTGGTTCTGGGACGGTACGAAGTTCGCCGGGTCAGCTAGTAAATATATAAAAACAAAATATGTAGCGTATTCATTTTATTAAATTAAACGACTTGAATCATAAAAATAAACGAATATCAATTTCATTTAACGGTAATTCACTAATCAAATAATTCTGTTGGAGTGCTTGGCCATTTGATACATACTTAAACAAGCCTTTGTCTATTCCGTTTTTCTATGGATTTTTTTCGTTTCGCTTTCTTCAATTAAATATGCATTTTCTGTAACCATTCTCACTGTTCTACGTGACCAATGTACAAAACCTTAAGCTTTTTTATTCTTCTTCCAGGTTTTGTCAAGAGCACGTGGTTTCTTACAGCGTCGTATTCGATTATACGTTTCTGATCGCGCTTTTGTTTTCTTCCGGTGTTTTCTTTAATTATTCTTTCACACACGTTTTTTATTAGAGAATTGGAGTTTGTTTTTGTTTTGTCGAAGGGATATAATAAAGGATATAATAAACACCCTTTGGTTATATCTTTTTGTTAATCTTTTTATATACACCCTGTCAAGAAAGTATCGGGAATTGTCAATTTAAATCTCCCGGGTAATAGCTAGGCAGATAATTTTTTTTTTCCAGGTTGGTACAACTGTTTTGTATTATGATGCCTATTTTTAGCGCGATCTGTCAACCAGTGTGTTTACAGCAGCTGTTAAAATCAGTCGACCTTGAAGGTTTTGTCGAAGTTTTACAATGAGTGAAAATATTGAACAACGTACTTGTGTTAAATTCTGTGTTTCGAACGAAATTTCTTGTGCCGATACACTGAAAATGTTACAGAAGGCTTTTGGTGAATCTGCTTTATCAAAAACGCGGGTTTACGAGTGGTACAGAGCGTTCAAGGATGGTCGGGAGACGGTCGAAGACATGCCTCGCTCTGGACGGCCTTCAACGAGTGTGACCGATGATAACGTCGATAAAATCAAGGAAATCGTTGCTGAAAATTGTCATGTGAGCTTGAGAGAGATGGCTCATGGATTGGGCATGTCACACGAGAGCGTACGTACGATTGTGCACGAAAAATTGGGTATGCAACGCGTTGCGGCTCGGCTTGTTCCGAAAGACCTGAATTTCTTTCAAAAAAAGTACCGAGAACAGGTAGCTGCAGACATGCTGGATCGAGCCAATTTGGATCCTACCTTCTTGGAAAAGATAATTACTGGTGACGAGACATGGGTGTACGAGTACGACACGCTTACGAACCAGCAATCGTCCGAATGGCGGCCAATTGGCGCGCCAAAGCCGAAAAAACCTCGCCAAAGCCGATCGAAAGTGAAGATCATGTTGATTGTTTTCTTCGATATTCGAGGCGTGGTACACTATGAATATGTGCCAGCCGGACAGACAGTCACCAAAGAGTTTTACTTAAGTGTTTTGAGACGTTTGAGAGAGGCTATCCGTCGTAAACGTAACGATTTGTGGGTCGACAATTCTTGGATTCTCCATCACGATAATGCGCCGTCTCACAAAGCCATAATTGTGAATGAGTTTTTGGCCAAACACTCGGTAAATATCATCGAACAACCGCCGTATTCACCAGATTTAGCACCCTGCGACTTCTTCCTATTCTCAAAACTCAAATTTCCGCTACGGGGAATGCGCTTCGAATCGATTGATGACATCAAGACGAATGCGACGCGAGAGCTAAAGGCCATCCCGGAAACCGCCTATCAGAAGTGCTTTGCCGAGTGGAAAAAGCGTTGGCATATGTGCATCGCTTCGAATGGATGTTATTTTGAAGGTGACAAAATAAATTTGGATGAAAATTAAAAATTGTTCGTTTTATTTAACAATTCCCGATATCGCCTCACATTTCCTAATTGGACTTGGTAACGAATTCATACATTCTTTGATTTCTTTCACATGTAGTACCTAGTCAGTGTGCTTTTTGTAGCATAATGATCTTATAGTTTTTTTCAATTCTAGATTTATGCGCTCTGTTGCGTTTTTGAGGTAGTATACAGCGATATAACGATTTTTAATTTCCTGCCGCTGAAAGAATTCTTGCTACAATTTGCTTCTAAACACCAATACATTATCAAATACTATAGTTTTCGTCTTACCTTCAAAAATATAGTCTTTCATTTTTTTTAAATTAGACTTTTAGTAATTTATAGAATACAGTTTCACAAATTTATTAATTAAGTTGTACACAACTAATACATGATTTAGACCTTTTGATGCGGGAAGTGGTTCAAATACGTCTGCAGTTACAATATGCAGTGGATATTTTGGAGAATAACTATTTATTGGCCCGTGGGTAATGTGTGTGTATGAGTTTGCCTTTTTACATAGCTGACGTTCTCGCACTATGATATTTCTTCTCGTCCTTATTATCTGAAGGTAAAGAAACTTCATGGAATCGGTAACAATATATTCCATTTTGTTCAGGGTGCCATAGACTTGATGAAATTCTTATATCAATTCATTGTCGATTGTTTTAAGTCGCATAACTTCCAACTAATGTTGGGATAGAGAGGATTTAAAGGCCTTAGCAATTTTCCATACACGAGAAATAGGAGTGGATCAAGAAGAAGAGGAGCAGAAGCTTTTCCATGAATTTTTCTTAGCTGTTTTAAAAACAAATTTGGCTTTAGCATTGGGGCATTCTTATGAGCCAAAAAGTTGGAAAAAGAAGGACAAGAGCGAAAAGTTCTATAAGTAGACATACTTAAATTAAAAGCCGCCTTATAGTCCTCATTCTACCACAATGAGGAGGACGTTCTGGGTTTTTCGTTGGGAGTCTATAGGAGGAGAGGAATAAGTTAAGGCAGAGGAGACTGATTCAATAAAGAAGTCATATTGGGAAGATAAGTTTAAATTAAGAGAAATTGAAGAGAGCGAAAAATCGACGAGAGAGTAGAAGATGGCCGAGTCTACCAGAGGAGATCCATTTGGGAGAGCGAAGGGGCTTTTAAAGAGCATACGAAGAGAAAGATGATGATAGGAATATGATCACTCCCAAAGGTACCGTTTAGAGTTGACCATGAACATTTGAGACTATGATTAGAAAAAGTGAATGATAGGTCTATAAAACTGGAGGACGAAAGACTTTTAACGCAAGCAGGCGAACTATCATTAAGGAGGATTAAGTCGTTCTGTAAGATAAAATTTTCATGCGCGGAACTATTACTGTTGTACCCATTACAACCCCAGGTAGATGAGTGCGCATTTCAATCGTCGGCTATAATAAAAAAGGGGAGGTAGACGATTAATAAATGATTGAAGAGGGAAAGTACGTAGATCAAAATTAGGAGGAATGTAAGCCGAGATGAGATTAAATGGATTTGAGGAGTTGTCAAGTATTGAGATGCGGACGAAATTTATATTTAAAGGGTTAGATGGAATAATGTCGTGAATTAAAAAATGGATGTCATTTCTGATTAGAATAGCGGAACTACCATATCTGTCACTGCGATTAGAACTAATTAAAGAAAAACCACGAATGTTAATGTCAGAGAAATCTTTTAGCCAAGTTTCTGAGAGTAGCGCGATACTTATGTTAATCCAGCAAGCTTTCAAGAGAATTTATATTCGCTCTAAGGCTACGGCAGTTCTACTGTAATATTCTAAGTTGACAAAGCATGATAAAGGGAAAAGCGAGAAATATAAAAAATAAGAGAATGGATAAAAGAAAGTGAACGTGAGCTAGCAGGATAATAGGAAAATAAGGGAAAGCCCAAATGGTAAGAGTAAAAAGAAGGAATCTGACAGACTATGATGCAGTCATCCGTACAGTCCAACTTGAATTCAAACCACGCGAAGATTAAGGAAAGAAGGAATAGTATAATTGACAGAGAATTTTTAAATCTAAGCTCCCACCGCTCAGATAAATCATTGCGTACGGGCCGTGGTATGCTATCAACCAACCTAGGTAAAAGCAGCAAGCAATATCAACGGACAGAATTATAGAAAATACATAACCAGATAAGCAAAAAGTAAATGTAAAGTAAAAACGATGCAGAGTAGGATTTATTCGGGAGCAGCAACACCCGTCACTCGAACAATTCATTGCGTCTAGGTCCCTGTATGCTATCAACAAACCTAATTAAAGGAGGCAAGCAACACAAAGAGAAAGCGCTGAGAGAAAAAGTAAAATTCCTTTTACAATCAACATTAGTACTGACGAAACGAATTCTGTTGATAGTCGTGTACGGATAATTCATATAACTAATTTTAAGAATCCTTATACATAAAAACGAAAGCCAGAGAAAGACACGTAGAAAAAGGCGAACAGAAATATTGAGAGTGGAAAGAATCCAAAACATATAAGCAGAAAAGCGATATTTAGGCGAAGGAGAGGAACAGATAAGAAATAATAAGAACAATACATGTTAATATAAGGAGAAAAAAAGCGAAATTAGAGAGAATGTTGATTAACAAAATCTCTGAGACTGCAAAACTTGACATAAAGCTGATATCTTATTATCCAAATTAGGAATACTGAACTTACTAAGAGAAGATAATAAGGAAGGAATTAAATAATTTTCGGAAATATGGGATCAGTAGAAACAGAATTATCGATGGCCGAAGGCATACCAATATTCATTGATTTAAAGGAAGAATGAATTTCAATCGAACTTTTTGAGTAGGGAGAAATTATTAGACGGAGACCTTTACAGCCGGCATTAATGGTTAGATTAGAATAATATTTGATTTAGTGATTTCGGTTGGGAATGATGTTTATGGGAGGGTAATCTAATATAGGAAGAGGAAGAACTACAGAATGATTATGCCGTTTCCTCTTCTTTGTGGTATTAGAAAAGTCCCGCAAGGCGGGAAAATTGCTTGGGTTAGAAATGAAAGCCGGGGAGACCAGTTTCTCTTGACTGATATTCTTAGTCTCAGAGTACGAAACATTTTGAAGACTCATGATATCTTATGCATTTTTATTTACTCCTTAAAAACCGGACAAGGGCAGAATGATTTCGCCGTAATGAACGCAATGAAAACTAATTAGGTTATTTTGTTGAGTGACAGTGCATTTAGAAGAAGAATGACTAACGGAACAATAAGAACTTACAGGTTTACTTCGACATGAAGAATTATAATAGCCGAGTCGGAGATAATTTCGACAAAGTTTAGGTCTGCGAATAACTGGTTCAACCTTGACGCGGTAGACATCGTAGAAATTAACAAAAGATGGAAGAGTCGAGCTTGAAAATTTAATTTCGATAACAGGAATCGGCGTAAAAGAATATTTTCAAAAATACGTTTCTGTAACCTTTGGATATTCGAGATTAGCACTTGACAAGAGCAGTATAAGAGAAATTCCTCGATACGGATATATCAGTAGGAATATCGCGAACTATGCCGAAACAGAATAATGAAGATTGCGGAATAAATGATCGTATTCTCTTCCTTACGGACGTTCTCGGAAAGCAAGAAATGATTTTAGCTGCAAGGGTAGAGAAAAAGATAAGTTTAACCAGGTTCCCTCCGGGGGAACGAGTAATAGTGGATAAACCACTAACTTTCCGATAAAACATTTTAGCTAAAGACATCGGACCAAGATGAGTTATGTTTTTATTCTCCAAATTCTCGACTAAAACTACAATTTTTCATCCGAAATTATTAGGAAATAGTGGCATGGTATTAGCCGGAGAAGCATTATTGGAAATATACACGTCGATGGTATTATTCTCTGCTGAGACAATGCTGTCTTTAGAAGAAGACACATTACATGAGACAGTTTTAATAGTTTCATTACCTTTACCAACCGCGCGACGAGAATTAGGGGCAGGTTTACCTCCCCTATCTGATAAGTCTGGCATTAATTATAAATTACGTTTAAATTTTAAATTGGCAACTAAAATCAAAAATTAAAAAGTAGCTAGATTAACAAATGAAATATCAATCGAACAAGACAACAACTGGGCCAGTGTCCTTGTAGACACCCCCCCCCCCCGACAATAACGGTACTCAAAATAACAATAGAAATGAAGGTATCGCTATACGAATAACATAAATACGTGACGGCAAATACGAACGAATTAAAAGGAACGATTTCACCGATAATTCAGGAACAATGAACGCAGCACAATTAAACTTTATCAAACAACTGATAACAGTGAGCTCTTTATTAATTAATTTCTCTTTCTACTTGTTATTATTTTAATTCTACTTTCGAATCTTACTTGTGTGAGAATGTATCTTTTTTTTTTAGTCCGTCTTCCATTCTACACATTTCCTTATACTCGGAAGGAAGCTTTTGTTCTCTTTAATTTCTTTCCCTCGCGTTTTGTTCACCACTTTCGATTTCTTGGAGCACGAAGCGCAACATATTCCGCGTTCGGTCCTCCATACTTTTCTTTCAGATATGTTTATTTCTCTGCGGAATGCCTTTTCTGCTGATACGAACTAAGTCCTCCGCCCAAAAAAAAAAAAAAACAACTAAGTCCTCGCCTATAAAAGTACCTAACAAATTCTCAGTAGATGCATATTGTTTTTTTATAAGAGTTAATTCTCACAATATCTTTTCATTCGATCTTAATTTCTCCGAATAATCAAGTTAAACTACTAAGTTACAAAAACATTAATACATCTAGATAGACGCTAACGGGTTTTATAATGTTAGAATGCAAAATACAAGTAACTTAGATAAAAGAAAGACAGAGTAATAAAAATAATACAAAAACGATACAAATAATTATGAATAATAAAATGTAAATTTCGCAAATCTTCTTTTCTTTTAAGGCTTTCACGGTGATGCATGATTAGCTAGGATAACCAAATTAACTTCTCAGCTATCATCCAATATTCATGATGATTTTTGGGTGAATTCAATTTGCTTTTCTTTCAAGTCCCCGTTTGAGCGCCGTTTTTCATGATTTTCTCTGAACAGGCAGATATAATTTTGAGCGATTCAACTGTAAGAGAATGCCCAGGCTTTAGAAGTCTAGCCAAGCTTATAAGCCCTAAACCAATTACGGACAAGTTAAAAGAAGTAAAAAGAAGTACACGAAATTATGGTTTAAATTAATTTTTATTCGATTTTTATTAAACAGAGTTTTGTTTTATTATTATATGAGAAATATCAAATGAACAAAAAAAGAATACAAGATCTGACCACACAGGTAGAAAAATTTAAAAAAAGGAATTGTAACGTGCGAAACAATTGCAAATGAGAAATTAAATATATTATCACAAAAAAAGAGGAAAAAAAAGGACTAGAGCAATTAATTCTTTACTGAAACTAGGGACCGGCCTCAACAAGTCCTCTTTACTAGGTGAAAATAAAAAAAAACCCAGTAAATTAAACTATACTAGGCTATACGCGCTAGCGGACAGCCTAAATGTTACTGCGACAACAGTCAAGAGATCGGCCGCGATTTTGATCGGACAATGAGAAAAAAGCCTTCACCTTCAAAAGACGCGCAGATATTTATGCTTAAAAATTTGCATAGTTAGGCAATTGTCTAAGTCGTCGTTGTTTATGAAAAATTTTCCATCAAAACGTTCAGATACCGGATGATACCATTTAATCATTTACTGTTCCTAATATTTAATCTATCTTATGTTGTTCACGTATTAACCGAGAAATCGCTTCTAAATTTATTTGTAAACCTCAACAGACACTGAGATATAATTCACCTTTGCTTTTATTTTTAACGCAGATACACGCACGGCTTACATCTTAGCGGTTCCACTAGATCGTTCGGAATTTTTGCTGACGTAACGTAACTACGTTGCTACAAAATTCCACATCTTCGGTCCCGGTGCATTTATCATTCCTTATGAAAATCTAACAATATTATAGAAGTAACAACAACACATCTGAATTATGCCTAAAAATATATAACATAAACTGATCAAATTTTATATTATTTCTCTTGGAATTATTATTATTTTTTAATATAATATTTAAATCAAAAAGACTAAACCACATTTGATTCGTTGCGGTATTAATACTCTCTGAAATCTGCATCTAGAAATTAATAATTTTTATTCGTGTCAGGGGGGAACTTTTGATAATGTTTCTATTCCTATTTTGCTTAAGAAATTATCTGTGTTAGAAATTCCAAATACCTTGGAAATAATTTTATGCATATTATTGAACGCAATTTCTAAACGAATGGATATATTCGTACGGCATATAAAGGGCTTGTTGAAGGATCAGTTTTAAGTCCATTATTATTCAACGTTTACATTAGATCAATCGTTTCGACTCAGCTATCTTTATCATCGAATATTTTATCATATACTGATGATTTTGTTGTATATAGCAGAAACATATAAGTCTTTCTAGTTGTACTCAAGGCAATCGACGCTCTTTTCAAAAGACTTTGGCTTGGATCTGTTTCCATCCAATCATGTGTTACAATAGTTACTTTTAGATCCTACTCTCGACAAAACATATTAATTAAATATTACATTTTCTAAGTTGGTTAAATATTTGGGTATTTATTTGGACTCCAGATTAACTAGGGCATTTCATGTACGATCTCTGCTTTAACAGTTTTACAGAGGGCTTTTAAAATATTTTTATCTGGGTAGGGGATCTATGTAAGGTCTGAATTCAGTTACGATGCGATTTTTTGCGGATTAGCTTCAAAGTCTTTTCCAAATTAAATTTGATGTAGTGCAAAATTTTGGATTGAGGCTCATAACTGGAAATATTAGATTAGCTACTTCTATGATGAATCTCTCCTAAAAATAAAAATACTTCTTCTGATAGACAAATTTTTTTATTAAATATTGTAGCTTATGTTATCCATTATTATTAGCAAAACTTGTTAAAATGTTCACGAATGGAGATTCGTTCAACAGAAGAAGCCATTTTTGGTGAAAAGTATCGGTAGATATAGCACATTTTGCCCAGCTTTCATTCACATGTTGCCATCCAGATTTTGGTCTCCCGTAAAATATTAATTCAATTAGTATAGAGAGATGTAAATATGGACATCTTCAGCAGCTAGTGCTTAATTCTTGTTTCCTACTGTTAATAGAATCTAAATATCCTAGTTTCCTAATAGTAGTTACAGATGGCGCAAAGTTTACAGGGCCACGGAGGGCGTTAGGCGCCACACTTTTAATGGGAAATAACTTAATATTAAATTTAAGCTTCCTCCAGGGCTTATGTTTTTACTGCCGCGAGTTGTTTACTATTGACAAGTGCTGTAATATCATGCTACATGCAGCATATCTCTTATATTCCATTAGCCGATCTCTTGCAGGAGATTAAAAGAGATAACTTCACTGAATGGGAAAAAGTTATTTAAAATGCGCTTGATTTAGACAGATCTTATACGTTAGTCCAGTCGACGACTCTTACAGTTAGGCTTTGGAAATATAGTATCTCTCGTCGCAATTAGTTGCCAGAGCGCTTGACTTCCGTTGCGGAGGTCACGATCTCGGGTGACGACAGAACTTATTACAAAGAATTAAAATTAAAAATATTCGCTAATAATCACGTGGAAGGCAATGGCGAACCACCACGTACAACATCATATGCGTGCTAGGTCAGTACACAGCAGACATAAATAGGACTGCACTTTTGTAAAACCATGTAAATCAAACGATTACTAATCAGTCCCGAATGTAGTCTTGCGTGTGTACACATTCGTAATGCATATACAACAATTGCTATGAACACACTATATGCCTATGTCTGTACAGCAGAGATGTACGAATAGGTAGTCGCCGACGCCCACGAATTAAGTATGGCGCTATAAAGAGAGAAGAGTTTTTTCGGATAGTTTGGTGCAAAGATTTGTTACTACTATCTGCAGGCTTCGTATACGGCACGATAGAGTGCGTTTAAATTGTACCGATGGAGCTCCGTTTCATAACATCTAGCACAGTCTAACGTGAAGATGTTAGCCACTTGCTGTTTAGTTGCGAGGCTCTAGTTGTAAATGGAGTTTTATTTTTCGATGATTTAAAGTACTGCGATTTGTTTGCCCCATATAATGCGTTTTCCGCTTGCTCGTTTATGGTAACCGTTGGACGTTAGTCATCATATTCTCGATTTATTATATAGAAGAAATGGATTGTTTTTTAAAATTTAACGGGTGCTACTTCTATAGTTAAAATTAAGAACTCAAAGTGGATTTAAAACTAGAATATTAGCAAGGGGAAAATGGTTATTTAATTAAACAGAGAAATATAAAATAATCGTAATATCGGATTCCAGTTAAACAATAACAGTGTTGCACTACGTTTTTCATAATTACGTTCCTGGTTTTTGCTGCTTAGTCTTTCCCGTAGTGCAGATGGTACTTCGGACGCGATTCATTCTTATTCTATTTCGGCTTCCGTAGATCGTGTGGATTATTTGATGGTCATGGCTGTTTCGAATACCTATTGTAACAAAGTGCATTCTTCAAGTGTTATTTGCGTTTCGCTAATTGCTTGGCGGGTTACGATAAAATGATAATAATAATTATAATAAGATAAGGTGGAGATGGTGGAGAGGGAAGGATAGTTGTGAGTTTGGAATGAGAGAAGGGTACTTTTAATACTGATAAAATGATTGGCTGATGGCCAAATGGTTCTGCACCGAGCCAAAAAACAAAAAAAAAAAAAACATCCATGTCGACAAGTTTATTAATACTCTTTAGCGAGATATTGTTGCCTTTCGAAGAAGATAAATTCGATGAGGACGGAGAAGGTAACTGAAAAGCTTTATTTGTTTTATTAGTCGTTTTAACTTGTGCTACGGTGTTAGTGAAGCTTTTAGCAACAGTGCAGAGTAGATAAGAGGGAGCTTTACCTCTCACGTCAGACAAATCCGGCATTAATTTGAATTAGTGTTGGAATTTAAAAATTCGATAACGACAGAGCGAGAAATGAAACCGATAAGAACGAACGAAATAAAATAAAATAAAAATAAAAGAAGATAATAGAGATAAACGATCTCACCGATCCATTCGACGGATAATTGAACGCAACTTGTGTAAGGTTTATCACTCGAAAACCATTTATTTAACCAACAGAGGTGAATCGAAATAGATAAAACAAAATGCTTCATAGAAAATTCCTATTCCCGGAACTTCGGGTAGGGTACATTTATTTACAAAAAAATTGATTTATTATAATAACGGAATTAATATAACCCGTCTCCAACTAAGTATTTGGTATTATATTAATTTCTATTTTACAGTTTTTTATAATATATACTATGTATTTTTACTATTTACATTAAATATAAATGTACATTATTTTTTCGGAATTTTATTTCTTCAATTGCAAATTTGTTAAATTCATTAAAATAATTTTGTACAAGTTCATAATTACAGAGTTTATTATTATTATTGCATCTTTGCAGTATATATGAAAAACATCATCTCTAAAATTACACATTACATAGTTTTCAGAACCAGAAATCTTAAATTTATATAAATATACCTTAAATAAAAGGGTGCCTTGTTATAAATTAGACATTAAAAAAATTTGGCGTATATTGATTATTTTTAAATCTATCCGTTATACTTGGAGAAAATTGATACGTTGTTCCATTATAATTATTCCATATTTCTTGAAATTTATTCTTATATAAAATGTATTCACAAGATTTACTTTAAGTAGTGTTTATCTTCATATTCGAAAAATGGTGAGGTGTGACAATTGTGTATTCGTAGAATTTTGCCCTGGAGGGTCTAAAAATAGGGGGAGGGGGAAACTTACTCTAAACACCTTCACAGTAGTCTCCTCCGAGGTCAGCGCACTGCTGCCAACGTTCAACCCATTTTTGGGATTTCCCCCCCCCCCCCCGGTGAAGATAGGTCCATTAGGACCCTCGTCGTGACACTTTCGACTTCGGTAATGCCGTCGTATCAGTTTTCTTTCAGAAGTAACTTTTGAGTTGAGGGAACAAATGAAAGTCGTATGGAGCCAGGTCCGGACTGGGGAGGGGGGATGCTGAGGTGTACTCACATTATTAAATCTAACTGACGGTAATGTAAACTGAACTGTTTTTTCTGTAGAGCCGGGTCACTTACAACAGCAACACATTCAGTAGGTCGCAACTGATTTACATGTCGTTTAATAATGTACTTGTTGTCAAGCCGTATATTGGTCGTGTACACGTCCTAATTTTTCAATTACAGTCCCTACACACCATTTCTCTGACGACCCAAAGTAACTCCGCGATAGTACTCTTGTGCCCACTCTGAACTGTGGCACAGCTGTCTCTACTACTGTTAACTTCGACTTAGGACGATCCATCGGTTTTAATAAGTGTAATCGAGTACGCAGTTGTCGTCCATAATGTTACCTATGCTGGAGATGCATCTTCTTTTGACTTTAAAATGCGTGTAACATCTGGAATTTGCCCCACACACATTTCAAAAACAGCAGCGAATTTTTTTTGTATTGGTTCACTAATATCAGTATGTCGAATTACGATCTCATAATCATCGTCATTTGATTTAAGTAATTTTACAATTTCAAGTTTACGAATTCAAATTCGACCCAAAATAGGTAAAAAATTTTCCCGTACTATGAATAGAGTATTTCATGTGATGTACTATTTCGGTATGTCACCGGTGCATTGACACATATCCTTCAAGAATAATTAATTGTTTATTATATGCGCGGAAACGAATTTGGGGCCATTTCTTAATTTCAACATTGCAGTGTAATTTGTCAAAATCCGCACGCGATAATATTGTTACCGGACTACCTGTATCGAGTTCGAACCTTTGTACCTTATTACTTAATTTAACATCAATAAAAATTTTACGCGCGAACCGATTATTTCGATTTAGCGATAATTCGTTAATTTTCAATTGACCTGCATTTACTGGAACCGTGTTGATAGCGAAATTTTCATCATCACCATCATCATAGTAAACCACTATTAAAAGACATTAAGTCTTTTTTTTTTTTTTTTTTCGACGAAATACATCCACTTTTGCGACATGTCCATTTTTATCACAACTTGCGCATTTTAAATTATTATGTATACAACACTGACGAGCAGTACGATTAGGCTTACCGCAAGCTAAACATGCCTAAGCCTAATTTCGAAAGTTTTTCTCGATCGTACGTTCGGTTTTTCGGCGAGTAACGATTAACATTAAAATTACCATAGCGATTGTTATTCTCGCTTCTGTACGGCATTTGCGATCTATTTCTAGACTAAAAAGCGTGAAGAACGTCCTCTAACGTTTAAATTATTCGTTCCAGTTTTACCGATTTCATTAAAAAAACGTTAAACGTTCGAGTTTTCATACTCCTCCAGGTTTTGTCTATGCGCTGTTTCCAGTGCTAGCGCCGTTTCTAACGTTTTATCTAAAGTCGCGTCAGGTTGCACGACCAAAATTTTTTCTCGTATGTGATTATTACGAACGCGCCGAATAAATTTCGCTTGGAAAATTAATTCGATTTGACATTTGCAATTAACGTTCGGACAAACCCAGTCGCATTTTTGTGCTATTACTTTTAAAGCAGAAATGTACACGATGTTAACGATTCGATCTTGTACTCGCGATAAAAATTTGTGACGCTACGTACGTTATCGGATCGAAAAGTTTTTTAAGAATGTTGAGTTTATTGAACGGTTTTTCAGAAGGCTTTTGCGGAACCGTTAAAGCGGATAATTATTATTATTTTTTTTATTAAGAACTGAGGGCACAAGAATGCCGCCCCAACTCCGATCGGGCTCTTCGATCCGTCAGTAAAAATTAAAGAGTGATCACGGAATAGAGAGTTTATTGTATTATTAAATTCCATACTGACGATATGAGAGGGAGAGGATTTAAGGAAGCATGGCATGAAGATGATATTTGGTGGCTTTAACAATTTTGAATAAACGTAAGAAAAAAATGGAAGCTTGTGATGAGGAATGACAAAAGGGGAAAATTTAGAAAGGCGAAACGATATATGAGATAGTATAGGAATTTTATTGGAGGAAAAACGCTAATAATGGAGGATAAAAGAATATGAGGTACTGATATTTGACGAGGAAGTGGAAAAACGTTTAATGAGAAAGCGATAACCCAAATAAGATCTTCGGATGAACAGAGGACAGATATTGGATTCAGATAGAATGGTTGGGATAGGAGATGACCTCAGAGCTCCGAGACAAAGCCGAAGGCAACTGTTTTGGAGACGATCTAATTTGTAGAGAACGGATTTGGAAGCGTTGCCATATAAGAAGCTGCAATAATCCAATCTAGAGCGTATGAGAGATTTATACAACATTATTAACACAGAAGGATCGCCTCCCCATCTCGTAGGTTAGAGAGCTTTAAGAAGGTTAAAGACTTTAAACGAGGAAGCATATAAATGGCTGATATGATCATGGAAAGACAGACGAGGGGATAAAGTGATACCCAGATAAGGAAAAGAACTGACTATTGGAATGGAATGATTTTTTAGATTTATTTCAAATGAGCCCGGGTTGTAAGGTCGAAGAGTGAAGACTACAGCTGCTGATTTTGGGGCGGAAATGAAGAGATGAATGTTAGAAAGGGCCTCTTCTAGAGTACTTAAGGAGCTGTTTAGTTCCTCATTGGCAACTAGAAGATTACGGGAAGAAGAGTAAACAAGGATATCATCTGCAAAAAATAAAGTTTTGGATTTTAAGGAGAGAAAACCAATTTTGGAAACATATAAATTAAATAAAGTAGGGCTAAGGCAAGAACCTTGCGGAAGGTCCTGGAAGACCTTCCTTGAGGCGAAAAAGGAAGGAGCAGAAAGGAGGAGAGTTCTACTTTGAAAAAGATTTATAATTAGGAAGGATATGGATGCAGGGATATTTAAAGACATCATAACGTTTTTGAGCGTGGGAAGATGGACGCTTTCGTATGCACTGGCTACATCAATAAAAGCTGCAATTGTGAATTCTTTGGAAATAAATGATTTGTAAATGTCAGCAAGGAAAAGACTGATACCATCTGGAGGGCCTGAGCCAGAACGAAAACCAAACTGGTTGTCTGGAAGCATGTTATTGTGTTCCAGCCACCAGACCAGCCGTTTGTTAAGCATGCTCTCAAAGAGTTTTCTCAGGCAAGAAGCTAAAGAAATGGGCCGAAAGGCAGAGGAATTATTCCTGGGAATTGGGATAACAACGAATGTGTTCCATGAATCAGGAATAGAACCAGATTGCAGGAAGGAATTAAAAATGATTAAAAGAATTTGGAGAGACTTTACAGATAGGTTTTTGAGGGTGGAGTAAGAAATTTTATCATGGCCCGGACAGGAGTTGGAGGAGTTTTTCAGGGAAGAAAGAAGTTCAGAGAAGGAAAAGTTAGAGGAAAGACAATGAGGCGATGATTGGTAAGGTGGAATTAAAGAATCCACTTCATCATAGTTAGGGACATAATCAAGAGCTATGGAGTCAAAGAAAGAAGAAAGAGTATCCTTAGGAAGACTGGAGCTAGACGGGCGTTCGGAAATAGAATTTCTAAAAGCTTTAGCCAACTTCCACACTTTGGAAATAGGAGTCAATCGAGTAAAGGAAGAGCAAAAGGATTTCCAAGCATTTTTCTTGGCGTTTTTGAGAATATATCTGGTTCTAGCGTTCGAACTCTTGTAAGTCAAGAAATTATTAAAAGTAGGTTGAGAGCGGAAAATTATTTAAATTGTGCTCGTTTTAAACAACCTAATAAGACCAGTCCACGGGCGGGATAGGGGACATTCCCCGCCAAAGAACTAAAGCCTCTATGAAAAAATAACAATAATAATAGCAGTGGCAATAAAAATAACAACAACAACAATAATAGTAATAGTAATAATAATAATAATAGTAATAATAATAATAATAGTAATAGTAATAATAATAATAATAATAATAACAAAAATAGTAGTAGTATTAGTAACAATAATGGTAACAATACTGATAATGATAATACTAATAGTAGCAACAGCTACAACAGTAACCAAGATAATAACAATAATAATAATAATAATAAGGGGGTCAAAGGACAATGGAAGTGATTATATGGAGCCCCAGAACTCCACTTAGTCTCTCCGTGTCAACACCTAGCTCACCTATACATGGTGACCCTTGCACACTTTGACCTGAGCGAACGGTTAGGTAACCAAATGCCCTTCGCAGTAACTTAGGGAATTGTGACAAACTAGGATGGTGGGAATGGACTAAAAACCCACATTCTGCCGTACCCGGATTTAAAGCTCAATCTGCACACAGAAATATGTACAATACTGGTAATATACAGCAAACAATTAAGTAAACAGGCAGGAGTATAAGAAAAAATCTACAAATACAAACGAATATACAGAAACAACCTGGCAGTAGGGATAAAATGCACTACCCTTTATGGAGAAATGATAACGAGGAATAAAAATAAAAGGTTGCTGCCTGGGGAACACCAGGGCACATCTGGAGCTGGTGCTGGGTGTGACAGTCTACGATCCACCAGTGGTAGGATGCCGGACAGGCGGGCGCCTACCGGATGCCAGGATGGAAGACACGAGGAAATGCTTGTCTGAAATGTTGCGCAATCTAAAAAAGATACAGCTTAGTAGCAACCCTTTTACATCTCCAATAGCTACACCTACAGAACGTGTTTTCCCAAGAGGGACCACCAATGTGAGATTATAGAAGAAACGTCGCAAATGGGACTATGATATGAATATTAAGATTATGCGATTTTATTATGAAACTACAAAGGGTGAAACAATGATGACTGGGTATAGATAGGTCACGTATATGAAAAACTAGTAGCCAATATTCAGAAATCAGCCATCATAGATTCTACTCATATATGTGCAGAATGTTTAAAGAAACGTAATCTACTTCTCCCTGGTTCATGCACGAGAAGCTACAACTTAAACCTGCGAAAAGCGAAGAAGAGGACAAAATAGTAATAATAATAATAACAACAACTACAGCAATAATAATATCACTGGTAATGATAACACTGATAATAGCTCTGAAAACCGCTACTGCGATCAGGACATCTTTCCGCCAGACCACCCAGGGGTCCTTTTTCAATTTTTGTTGAAAATTCCTCCCCTGATAGGAATATTGGAAATTTTCATCCGCTAGCCTTGGCTAGACTAATCAGCAAAATCTCTACCGCTTTTTCAGATATTGTCCCACAGGGTAAAGGGCGTATCTTTGTTTTGTTCCCCTCTGCCTCTTCCGCTAATGAGTTCCTTTCTAAGACTTCCTTCTTTAAATCCCACAATCTTAACGCATTTATCCCGCATAATGAGTTATATAGGATTGAAGTTATAACCGGTGTCCATACCTCCTTCGCAGGGGATGACATCAAAGAAGAGATTGAATCCTCTATTCCGGTTATTTCATTACGACGCATTTTCCGCTCTTCCGGTGGCTCTAAAATTCCGACTAGAAGTGTCGAACTGAAATTCGCCAAATTCTACCTCCCTCAATTCATATCCATATACAAACTTCGCTTCTCAGTCTCTCCTAGTATTCGTTCTCCCACCCAGTGTTCCAATCGTTTTCTTTTTTGAACATATTGCACGCAATTGTCGCAGCTCCCACTCTATCTGCTCCCATCGTGCGTCCAAATATTCCTTCTCTGAATGCCCCAATCTACAGGAGCCTCTTTTCTGTCGCATCTGTAAAGGTTCTTATGTTTCCTCAGATCGTCTTTGTCCAGAGTGGCAAAAACAAAAAAATATATAGAACGGATCGTGGCCTTTGAAAATATCTCTTTTCATGAAGCCGTCAAGTTTAAATCCTCTAATTCAGTAACTCAAGCTTTTTCATATGCCAACCGGGCTGCAGCCCCCATTCCTACTCAGAACATGTTCATCAACTCTTCCAAGGCTCCCTCTCTTCCCCGTCCAAAATCTCTAACATTCCACAAATCTCACAAGTCTAAACCCCATCATAAACCGCTCCCCCAATTTCCTTCTATCCCTTCCTATCACCCTCCTTCACCCTCAGTTGGATGGGCCCTAAATAAAATTTCTTCCCTCTCTTTTAATCCACTCTTGCCTACTTGTCCCTCATCTGTTCCTCTTTCCAACACTTTGCCTTCTTCCACAGATTCCACTTTAACCATTTCACTCTCTCTGCTGCCATTATGAAGCTTCTTGCATCTTACAATATACCTTCGTCCTCTTCTTCCATCGACAGTCTTTCATCTTCATTGTCTAACAGCGTTAATTTCAAAAATAATTCAACCTTTTTCGTTTCCCCTGTTTTCTTTTTCCCTTTTTTTTTTTCTTCTTCCTTTTTCTTCTTTGAGTGCTTTTTACCCTTCATTACCATTCTACTTCTTTCTGCCTTTCTTACAGTTCAGTACAATTGCTTACTTGCACGTTTCCACGGTACGGTTTATTCCAGAAAATTATCACCACGTCGATGATGGCGATAAACAGAAGGAGGCCAACAAACTGTCTTGTCATCAGTTCGTGCAGATTTTTCTTTCGCTCGCTCTGTTCCGAATTTGGCTGCAATTAATCATGAAAGTTGCTAAACCGGCACAAAACCAAAATTCCGCGAGTCCTTTTTTTATCACATCCTTTCTTCCTTCTTTCAACACTTTCAATTATTTTTATCGTTACGATTTCACTTTTCCCTGCATTCCTTTTCGTATATCACTCATTCCTTACCTCTCTTCACCTCCTAGACACAATGTATCAGAATAATTCTTTAAATATTCTTCAGTGGAATTGTTGTAGCATTCATGCAAATAAACAAGCGTTAGAAGGGCTATTAGACCTCTGCAACATTCAAGTAGCATTGTTATCTGAAACTTGGCTAAAATCCAATAAATTACCTGTAGTCTGAAGAATGATCGATGTATCTCAATGATATTCCCGATTCTTTACCACTCAGCGCGGTACATCCGACTTTAATCAACGATTGCCCGCAATGTGACCGTGCGAGTTTGTTCAAATTCTGACATAACCGGATCGAAGAAGTTGATTTGTGAGCATTGTAAGAATATTGATCTTGTAATTTTCTCGATTTTTAAAATTTTCGTGTTATTTTTAAAAAAAAAAAAATTTTCTTTTATTTTTATTAATGTTGTTTGTAAATATATTACATGAAATATATATATATATATATATTACATTTCAAAATTTTTTTCAAAATGTATATGTATTTCCATGTACGAATGGAATAATAAAAAGAACATTTTCCTTTAAGCTTACATATTATCTATTTCAGCTTCAATAATAAGCATAAACACTTTTTTATTGTTTTTTTTTTTTTAAACCCCCCTTTGGGCAATCAACAAAGGATCTTCGCCCAGAAACGAAAGGAAGGAGAAGGATCAGTTAAATGTAGATTCGGTCAGCTATTGATAAGATAAAGGAACTGAGGATAGGAACAACTGAGATCGACGGAAACGATAAGATATACGAGGCACAATAAGGAGTAGGGAGTTTGAGTGACAGCAGATTGGAATACAAAGAGGTACGTTCGTTCACGAGGGATGGACATTCAAAGAGGATATGGTCAGGATCACAGACGGCTTCGTCGTCAGGATGAAGAGAGCAATAAGGGGAAAGAGCGAGATGAAAACGAAAACGTGAGGAAGGAAGAAGAGTATGATTCAGACGTAAACGGATAATAGGGACAATAACGGAGCAGTGAAGCGAAGGAAAATCGTAAAAGCAAGGCCGCGTGGGAAGATTAGGTTGGATGGAAAAATAAAAGGAAGGATGATTAGAAAAGGAGGAAACGTAAAAATCTGACCAAAATCTAACATGAAACTTTTTGCACAATGGGAGTAAATTCGAAACGGGAATTTTAGAGAAAAAAAAGCTTTACTGTAAAATCATAAAGCATCTAATACATTGTACATAATATATGTAAGAAAATAATCAGAGATAATAGCAATATAACGTGTTCAGAATTTGCATTGTTTAATAGCTTAAGCATTGTATGTAGACATGCCTGGATTTAGGGGGGACTAAGAGGGGCTGCAGCCGTGGGCACCGCGTTATAAAGGGGCCCCCAAGAGGATTCCACCTCCGACATGGATGGTTAAACGTGCAATAATAGATGTTTTCCAAACATTTATATTACATACAGAATATTTGTAACTATACCGATCACAAATTGTGAGGCGGAAAGATCTTTTTCGATATTAAAAAGAATAAAAATCATGTACAGACAAGGGCTTATGAGCCTCCCCCCCCGGGGGGGGAGGGAGTAAGATGATAGAAAGAGGATATGAGTTATAGGAAAAATAAAATTTATAAGTTGTAAAGGCTTAATAAATTTTATTAAACAAGAATAAAATCTTAATTAAAACATAATTTTCGTGGGTTTCTGGCAAATTTTTCTACTACTTCATTATAAAAGTCTTCCAAATTGTCCATGATTACGCGCCTATGAATACTCATCATGGCCAGTTGATTAAGAAGTTTCAAGGCTTCAGAGGGGGGTGAATGCATAATATAGCTTCTTATGTATAGTTTCTTAATTTCTTGCTTTCAAAAGTATACTCTTCTGCCAATTACTTCTTTGAAAATACTTCCCAAATTTTACCATTTATCATATTATATTAAAAAGCACGTAAGTTAAATTAACAGATTCTATATTGGAGTGTAAAGAAATTATTTAAAGAAATCTCTGAATAAAATTAATATATGTATATAAAAAAAAAAAAAAGACTGAATCATGAAAAACAACCAACAAAACTATAATAAAATATTGATTCTTCTTAATATTTTTACTCCCTCCGGGGACATTTTTTTTTTTTACGTGGTGTAAGGTTTTCGTAGAAGTTATGTGTGGTTGTAAAAACGTGTATGATGCTATTTTTGTATAATATAGACAGAGAAAAATTAATAATACGCGTTGATCAATGATTTAAAAATCATATTATTATACATTTTCAGTATCTAATATTTGTACGCGTTTGTACAGAAAGCGTGCAGATGCATGAATAAATATAATACGTTCACGGTAGCGTGCATATTTCTATTGTCTAAAATCCTTAGAATATCAGATAAGAGATCGAGTAAGATAAATAGGAGATTTATTTTCCGTAGCATATTAAAGAAGCATAAAGAAAAAAAAGGGAAAATAACATGATCGGTCTATATGAATTTAGCAATATTTTCAGAACTGATAAGAATAACGGTGAAATTAGTTAGTTTTACGTCTAAATCAGTGTATAGTTGTATTTAAAAATGCCTATGCAGTTAATAATCTATATTGTCATCGGTTTCTGCAGGCGCTCAGCCGTATGCACTCTTACACATATACCGGCCATAATGGTATGTTTATTATCAACTATTTCATTTCTCGAATTTTAAAGCTAATTTTCGGCCTTTTTTTCTAAAAGCATCTTGAAAAGATGTTAATGGATATTTTGCGTCTGTTATTGCAAATACAGTTCTGCTTTAATAAAGCTACATATTTTATCTCACTTACTCTCTCTTATGCTATTAGCGGATCTGTACCTGTCGCCGTGATTCAACGGTTTTTTCTTATTAGCTCTTCGTATATTTACCTGAACAAACACTTATACATACATACACTCTAGCAATACCATACCGACACGTGTACTGTGCAGGTCTCTCTATAATGACAAGACTACTCACGGACACTCCGGTAAATTTCGAAATATTTACGTATTAAAAATGTTTAAAAATGTAAAAATAAATTATTTTCTTTAAAAAATAGTGTCTTTTATTTATGCACTAAAAAGAAGTACAGAATAACTTTATTAGTGTACGACTACCAGATACGCGTATCTTAACATTAAAATCTGAAACTACAAAATACTATTCTGAAAAATAAAAGTGGGGGCCGCAGTTACAAAAACTTTTTCGTTGTGCATGTGGTGTATTGTGATGCACAACAATAGAACAACATTAAATAGTGATTGTAGTTTTGGCTTAGGATGTATTATATAATATTAATATTTAATTATTAATCTACGACCGGCCTCCGCTTTTATTTTTCAGAATAGTATTTTGTAGTTTCAGATTTTAATGTTAAGATACGCGTATCTGGTAGTCGCACACTAATAAACGTTATTTTGTACTTCTTTTAGTGCATAAATAAAAGCTTATTTTTAAAAAAAAAAAAATATTTTTTAATCCGGACTTTTTACTATGTTTTTTTTTTTGTTTTTTTTTTTTTTTTTGTCGGGTACCATGTACTGCTGCTATGGCCAGGAGCACCCGTAAGTAGTCATTGGATGTTATATGGAGTTAATCATATTTATATTTCGGAGAAAGTGAAGGACTGCTTCTATTGCAACTGGATCATTGGATAAAACTTGTTTTAATGAATTGCAACTAAATTTTTGAGGTCGATATATGGAGTATTGTGGGCATTCAAAGAATAGGTGTCGGAGTGTTAAGGGTGTCTGGTCGCAGCGGGAACACAATGGTGGCTCTGTTTTATTTATAATATAACTCTATGAGTCAGTGCAGTATGACCAATACGAAGACGAGACAGGACTACCTGTTCTTTTCTACTGAACGTAAAAGATCTCCAAGGAATAGGATAAGAGCGGATAGCTCTAAGGTGATTAGTCGTAGGGATTGCATTCCACAGGTCGCAAAAGGATTCATTTGTTTTGTATTTGATGATAGTGATTGCATCAGATTCAGATATAGGTATCAAGGGATAGGGTTGGATAAGGGCTGCCTCTTTAGCTGTTTTGTCTGCCAGTTCATTTGGTGAAAAACCTGTGTGACTTGGGATCCATAATAAAATTATATTAAGAGTAGGGTTACGGTATAAGAGATTTAAAATTTCTATAACAATAGGATGTAATTTAGTAGAGTTACGGTTGAAGCATATAATAGCAGAAAGAGAGTCGGAGCATATTAATAGATCTTTGTAGTTTTCAGTGATAGCAGTGGATATAGCGAGGTATATTGCGTACAGTTCAGCAGAAAATACCGAATATTGTGGTGGTGGTAAGCTGTAGCGCAGAAGATCTCTCTCTGAAACTACCGCACTACCACATAGTTTGTTGAATTTAGATGCATCGGTGTAAATTTTTCTATATTCTCTATATTTGCTTATAGTTTGTTCGATGTGGTTATTTATTTGATTTGTAGGAACTGGATGAGTTGTGTAAGGTGTTAGGGATATATTTCGAATTGAATCGGGAAGAAGTGCCAGGGGGGATACTGTGTATAATTTTTATAAATTAAATAGGAAATTTCTGGTATAGGAAAATTATCAGGAAGTTGAGATAGTGTTTGAAGATGTACATGATATTTTTCAACGAGGTATTTTCTTCTTAGAAACGGAGGCCATTCTTCCGCTTCACAATAAAGGCTGTCGACTGGGCTCGTACGGAAAGCACCAATGGCTATTCTAATAGCTGTATTGCATATGATATCGAGCTTCTTCAGCGTAGCATTTTTAACAGTTGCACCGTATATCATGATTCCGTAATCCAACTTTGCTCTTACAAGACATCGAAATAAATGTAATAAGGATTTTTTGTCCGCTCCAAATGATGTATGGGCCAATCTTTTCAGCATGTTCATGTTCGTAGAGGTCGTAACTAATTAACTGTTTATGTGTTCTTTCCATTTTAACTCGTTATCCCAGAGTAAACCTAGACATTTCACAACTGATTTCGTTTTTATAGGTTGATTTTTAATTGTGATCCACAGTTTCTTTGAACATTTGTTACTTCGGCAGAAATGAACGGCGACAGTTTTTGATTGAGAGAATATTAGACCATTTTCTGCTGCCCATTTTGTCATACTTATTACAGTGTCTTGCAAAATTTTTTCACCCGCTGAAATATTCTGACATGGTAAAAAAATTGCTATATCATCCGCAAATATGCTAAAGAAAACAGGTGTTTTTGTATCGATGATGAAATATTATTTATCATAATGTTGAATAAGGTAGGGCTAAGCACCGAACCTTGTGGTACGCCATTTTCAAGAGTAAATTTTGTGTTGAATATACATTCCCGATACGAACCTGAAATTTTCGGTCGTCTAGAAAGTTTTTTATGAAGTAAAGCATATTCCCAGCGATTGACCAGTCACATAGTGTATCCAGGATTTTCCGTTTCCATGTCGTATCGAACGCTTTTTGGAGGTCGAAGAAAACCGATAAAACGTGAGCTTTGTTTTGTATATAAAATTGTATTTTATTACTAATATAATATAGTGCATCGATTGTTGATCTTTTTTGGCGGAAACCGAACTGATGGGGTGTTAATAATCCTTGCTGCTCAATGATCCACAGAAGTCTTCGGTTGACCATTTTTTCCATTAATTTACATAATGTAGATGTTAGGGATATTGGTCTAAAATTTCCCAATTCATTACTTTTATGACCGTGCTTCGGTATAGGGATTACAATTGCCCGTTTCCATTCCGTTGGAAATTGATGCGATCTCCATATATGGTTATAGATGCGAAGTAATTGTTCAAGTCCAGCTGATGAAAGATTTTTTAAGAATTCGGTATAAATTCTATCTGGTCCTGCAGATGTGTTTATTTTTGTGGATTTTAGAGCTTCCTCGAGTTCTTTATAAACAAAAGGGATATTGTATAATTTTTCATTGTCAGTAGGTTCCTTCAGGGGTTTTGTTTTATGTTCTAGCCGGTATTGTATCTCTTCATTTGATAGATGACAATTACTTGATATCTGTGCTAGATAATTTGCAAAAGCTTCTGCCAAAGTGAGAGGGTTATTACATATTTTATTTTTAATTAGAATACTATAAAATCTATTTTGATGTGAGCCGTTCATCGTGCGGATTTTGTTCCATATTGTTGTAGCCGATGTTGTAGAGTTTATAGATGACGTAAATTCATTCCATGACTTTCGTTTTGTCTGTTTAAAAATAAACTTAGCTTTTGCTCTTAGTTTTTGATAATTAATATGATTTTCAGGTGTTGGATCGTTTTTTAGTTTTCTTAGGGCTTTTCGTCGGTTTTGCAGGGCCATTTTGCAATCACGATTCCACCAAGGGTTAATTTTGTTTCTAAAGAAATAAGTTTTCTTTGGTATTGAATTTTCTGCTGCTTCTAATATATCTGCTGTAAATGTTGAGGTAACTGAATTAATATCTCCCGTTACGAGGTCGACCGTTATTTTATTTGTGTCATTTTGGTATTTTTGCCAGTTGGCTTTCTTAAAGTTCCATCTTGATGGAGGTTGTATTACTGGGACATTTTTGAAAATATTTACTATAAGCGGTCGATGATCGCTACCTGCTAAATCATTATGTTCTGTAATATGAATTATTTCAGAGAGTGAGACACTGGATATGATTAAGTCTATGTTTGACCATGTTCTATACGAGAAACTACAATGACTGAGGCTATTATTATTATGTATTATCAAACTGTAGTTGTCAACTATGTTTTGGATTATCCTTCCTTTTTTATTCCATTTTTTGCAGTTCCAATTAGGGCTGTGTGCATTTGTGTCCCCACAAATTATGAATGGTTTTGGAAGTTGATTGACCAGAATGTTCATTTCATCCTGGTTTATTTGCTGCAAAGGTGGTATATATATGTTGCATATAGTGAATTTTTGTTTTTCTGTTTCAATAGTGACCGTTATATTTGGAATTGTGCTAATAGTATTTATTTTAGAGTAGTATATTCCATCCTTTATAGCTGTAAGCATACCGCCGTGTGTTCTGTATTGAGAATTTGAGTTTTCTTGTAGTGAATTGAATGATTTTAGTTTTGCTGTGTGTGTTTGTTTTAGATTTGTTTCTTGTAGGCGTATTATTGTAGGATTATGTTCATATAGTAATATTTTAAAATCTTCATAGTGTTGGTAATATCCGTTACAGTTCCAGTTTAAAATACGTATATTCGTAATAATTTTAATTGAATTTTTGAAATTTTTTAGTTTTTGTTTACCTGATTTAGTTTATTCAGTAATGGGAAGTTGATCTGATAATTTTTTTATTATTTTTGTAAACTGAATTTTTACTGCTCTATTCTTCGGAAGAGGTTTATTTTCTAAGAGCATATTACGTAATGTGTGTATATCATGTGTAAAGTCTTTTGCTATGTTTATGATATCTTTTTTGCCTTTGCACATGCCAACAAATATTGTTAAATTAGATAAAGAAAGGGGATATTTGTTTTCATTTTTCTTAATGTTTTCTTCAAGATGGTCGAGCATTTGTTTTAGTTCGCTTTCAGTTATATCTACTTTTGTAGGTTGGCCGTTATCTGAAAAATCTGTATCTTGATCTCTGTATTTATTTGGTTTGAATTTTGTTCATGTTTTTTGTCAGATGATGACTTGTTTTTTGCTTTTTTTGTCTTTGTTTTATTTTTAGGTTGCTCGTTTGTAGTTGATTGATCAGAGGTGTGAGCGGTACTTGTTGACAAAGGCCTCTTGTGAAGGTTGTTGGGATTTGTACTTGATTGTAGTATATCGGAGTTTTCTGTGAGCACTTTTCCATCCGATATGATCGCATCAGAAAGTTTGTCAGTGTCTGTAGTCGGTTGTTGTTGGTTTGTTTCTTCTTCTTCCTCCTCAGCAACGTTCATACAGCTCCTACTAGTGTGCCCTTTTTCACCACACAAGAAGCATGTAACTGTATCTGGTGAGAAAAATATTTGATACGTCACATCTTGGTAGCGTAGGAGAAGAGTTTCTGGGATTTTGTTTGCTTCTTCCGGGTTAATGAAAAATTGACGTTTTGCGTTTAGCAAATGCTCGTATCCCTTTGTTTCACCCATACCATATCTTATAAAGGAAATCTGTGAATCAACATTTATATTATAGTTCGTTTTTAAGGTCTGTTCAACTATTGAATGAGGTATAGAAGGGCATATATTTGATATAATTATACGTTTTTTCGCATTAATTAATCTTCTTATTTGTGTGATGTTGTTATTAATTTTGATAGTGCTGTGATTTTCAATTATATAGTCAACTAATTTTTTGTTCGATAAAAATATTGCAAATCTATCACGAGACATACGCGATATATATTTTAAATTTACTGGTTGAACAATTTCTCCTATTTTCATGATAAAATCTTTTTGGCAATATTGAAAACTATAGCTTGTTCTTTTGAGGGAAAATTCATTTGAGCAGCCGCTTTAGCATAATTAATCGTATTTATTGAAGTATTACGGTGCTGATTTTGTTCTGAAATCGGTTGATTAGAATAAGAGATAAAAGCATTACCTGCGATTTGTTGATTGTTACCTTCATTTATTGGTATTGGCATCGTTGCTGATAACGGATTTACGAATGGTTACTTTGTTGTGTTGTTTTCTGCAGTAGTTGTTACAGTTGTTGGGGGAGCATGAGGTAATCGGCGAGCGGACAAGTCCATCCTGTGCTAATCAAACGGCTCGTCAGCCGTTCGATTATTTATACACGGCGATGTTAATTATCACTCAAAACAGAAAACCGAAAATTATAATCGAGTTTTATTCTTTTTATATCACGTTTACGATTTAGAATTTTACGGCATACACGGAAAACACATGAATGCACGACCGAACGTTATCACTTTCTTTAAAATCCCTTTTACTATGTATTTCAATAAAAAACAATAAATTTAGAATTATATTTTGCTTTATTTTATTCAATATCTTGATTATAGGACATTTGCAGAAATTTGTGTTACATTTTATTATTAAATAATGGATCGCATTCTTTCAATTATATTGTCTTTTGTTTTTCATACAATACATACGGAATTCTCAGCACATGAAACATAATTTTTTTTTTTTTTTTTTTGGGCGTCGAAAATTCAACTCATCGACAATGAAACACAATGTTTGACTAATAGCGATCTTTCCATTGATATATCACATGATCGAAAAAAAAAAAAAATATATATATATATATTTTTTGAAACTTTCGAGTTTTTGGCGCCCCAAGGGTTCGATTTTAAAGTTGGAAACCCAAATGTTCCAAAGTAGAGAAATATACAAGGATGGGCATTTTTTTAAGCTTGTTTAAAATTTTTAACTATAAAGCTGAGCCACAAGCGGGGGCTACATGTGATTTTTTGTGCTTTTTTAAACGTTTAGTAAACTTCCAATGTTTCGTTAAGAAAATAAAATACGAGTTTGCTCCCGACAAATAGCGCTCTTCCAGCAGTATATCACATGCCCGAAAAAAAATATATATTTTTTTCCAAAATTTCGAACTTTTGAAGCCCCGAGGGGCTAATTTTAAAGCTGGAAACCCAGATGTTGCATAATATTGTATTGTCATCTATGTATAACAAGCATTTCTGCACAAAAGGACACTTCTTTAATTCATCGGGAAGTAGATGAAAAATCGTTCGCAAGATTCCTCCCAGACAGGTAGAATGACAAACCGAGTTAAATAAAAGGCTATAAAAATCTTAGAACGAAACAAGGCATAAAAATTTCCTTCAAAAATCTGCATTCCAAATAATAAAACTCGGACATTTTCATTAATTACCAGGTATTTCATTCCTGCCTCACATGTAAAATTTACCGCTTATTTTTTCTCTGTTGCATCAGTCTATTCAACTGATATGATTAATAATGAAAAATATTTTTAAAAATAATATGTGGGAATCGAATACGTTACAAAAATTTCCATCAAAGTTTCAAATCTAAGTATCGAGTTTTGACCGTTTTTCAATAAAATCGTAGCCTTTCATAACTAGGAAATAATAAAATTTGATTTTTTTTTTCATGCTTGTAAGCATAACGTGTGTGTAGATGTGGACAATTTTTTTTTAAAAAGAAAAAAGAAAAGATTATTTAAATTTAAATGAACGGCTATATAAATTGTTTCGGCTTCATCCGTACAACACACACCAGATTGTATGAAATAATAAATTATGTTTTCGCTACTATAACGTCTGTGATGTATCCAAAAAATTTTTAAATAAATTATTATACGTTGATGAAATAAAATAAAATGTGAAAGACTATCTATTATTATTACATATTAAAAGTATTACACATGCATTATATATTTATGTGAAACAATGTAAAAAAAAATTGAAATAATAAAAAGAAAAATGCATGCGAAAAAAAAAGAAAGAAAAAAATATGGTTTTATTTCACATATTATACATACTGCGCCAGCTGACCTTGTTACACTGAAAGACAGTTATGTTCATATTCAACCTTGATGGGGTCTAGACAACTCCAGCATAAAAATTCAGCGTATTTTACTGAATTTTTTTAATCCGCGCGAATTGGACAGTTGATACAGTTCTTTACTTTTATACAATTTCAAGTACTCTGTCGTAACGTATCGCCATCCAAATATTGCTCTTCATCATGCTCGTGATCGTAACATTGTGGACATGATTTTATCGTATCAGCCTGTTTTAATCTATCTGGTAAAAATATATAAATGTCTCTAATGCAACTTGGAAATAATGTAATTATCATTTCTTTGGTGGCTGCAGTAAACAACTGTCTTAAATCATTTATATCGAGATTGTTCATAAGCTTCAGCTGGTGGATAACGTGATCGTACCAGGTCTTCATCACCATGACGTTTTTCATCGCACAAGTTACAAAATTGCTTATACCAAAGCACTCTTGACGTAGATCGTCAATACTAGATAGCCGAAAGACTTTCTCCATATTAACGAGTTCGTAGTTCAGATCACACAACAATTCAGACTTTTCGTTAAGTTCCAATAATACAAATTTTGCATATGCAGTTAATATATATATATATATGTGAGCCATCGTCTTTTGGGACAATATCGTAAATACATCGCGTGTCATGAATATTTCTTCTTGACAGGGGAATATGGAAGGGTTTTTAAAGTAATAACTTACCGAAGGGCACTGCTGCTCTGCTTGGTTTGTAAAACGTATGTAAGCACCGACCACCAGCAGGGGCGGATCCAGGGAAACATTGAGGGGGGATTATATAATTACGTAATATCTACAACGATAGGCAGTAGATTTAAGAACTAGGTAGTTTCATAAAGAAAATCAAATAGCGACCTTGATAGAAATTCATAAAAATGTGTTTTAAAAATACATAATTATTACAATTTTTAATTTAACTTTTGTTTTATATTTAAGGGTGAAAAATAAAACGAAATTATAAAATTATACCTTAAATATGGTAGTTTAGAAATAGTAAGAAAGATAATATTTTTATTAGACACTTTACTTCTTTTTTATTTTTGTTAGTAATCTTTGTTTGTGAGCAAGTAAAAAAAAATATATATATATTTCTCATTGAACTACTATTTTTAATTAAAATTACAAAATAAAAATTAAAAATAAATAAAAATGGCAAAAGATCGACGACAGTTGTATTTAAAATAAAATTAAAAAGGAACATTAATAGTTTTACTAGAAAATAGGATTAAATATTAATTATTATAATCCACAAGTAACATTTATACAAATATTTTATAGTATAAATTAAGTTTCTCTCTAATAACAAATTTTTTCATAAAGGCTTCGGTTTTTTTTTGGGGGGGGGGATCCGCCACTACCACCAGATATATCAATCATTGCTATAGTTCGGTTACTATAAACCTATAAACAGATTCCATATGGATGCTGAAATCTACAAAATATTCCGCTATATCCATCCGATCCGATAATCATACTGGACTAACGATTTTACGTACAAAAAATGTTGATTCTGATGATGAATAAGCATCATATGATTGTAGTGGTGTAGGTGACGAAGACGTATATGAGTTGTTATCGCTCGCAAATAAATTCTGAATAAATTCAGCGGCATTAATCGATTTCAAACAGCTCGCGGTAACGTTATTAGCATTCATGATGATATCAATTTTTTATACAAAAGCGAAAAATGAAAACTTTCAACGTTATTGGAAAATCTTAGTAATGCGCTGGAAGAGTCTGCGTTTGACGAGAAATTAATACTAAGCTCTCGAATGGAACCGTTTGATGGTCTACCTCATTAACTACCTTTGAATCGGGTGTGGTAGTAGAAATGTTGCATCAGAAAATGTCCCGTCGGAGAAAGCTGGTTACATGCGTATATGAATGAAGTTGTCAAGCACTTGGGGCATTCGTGTTTGTGTAAATGCTTACATGCGCGTATGCGAGCGAGTGTGAAACATATTCTTGTACCGAATAATGGTAAAAAGCGTGCGAGCAATGCACGTGTGGTCTTGAAGGTATGTGACTCGTGTAGACAAAGGCTGTTGCGATGACGAGGTGCATACCTGCAGAGGTTACCAATTCCTGGAAAGGGGACACGTACGTGTGCATGAGTGTGCGTAATTAAGGATTCGACGTTTGAACGACGGTAAGGCCGGGGTGAATAACCTTCCGAGAAAGAAGATTTCTCTACTACTTACCGGCTCGTACCTCTTCTCTAGTTGTTCCTAAACTGATCATTTACTTTACTCCTTGAGTCAGTGTTAATATTAAAATCTTCGCGAATAATAAATTTTGCGTTACGATCTGGACTCTTCAGGCTCTCATCGAATTCCTGTAGGAAATGATTAACGTTGTTGTTCGGTGACCTATAAATTACTATTAAGTGAATTTTTTGATTCTTCCTTACGCTTATTTCTACAGTAATGCTGTCAGCAGCAGAACTACCTGCAGACGCCACCTTGAAACCGAAAGCCTTTGTCACCAATATCATTATTCCACCATTACGGTTTGATGGTTTCTCTATTATGCATTTCTCATAACCCTCTATATTGAAAAATTCAGCCTCATACTCTTTTATATTTATTTCAGTAAGTACTATCACACTAACATCCTATTTATGAATTTGTATTATCAACTCATCCCAATTGCATCTAATGCTTCTAATGTTTATATGAATTATATTAATAATATTCTTACTAATTTCCCCTTTCCCATTAATGACGAATGATATCTGAATTCCATTTTTTTAATGTTTACGTATTCATTACACTCAATTTTGCGACAGAACTGCAATAAAAATGTCATTTGGTTGTGCAAATACTTTTCTATTTAATTTAAATTCAAATTTTAGGACAAGTCATAAATGAAATACTGAGAAACCAGAATTTATATATGGAACAATTTCACATATATACCTTCCGAGCGCATTGCACTTATCAAAATGTTTTTAAATTGTTTTTAATAAGTATATATCCACACACATACACAAAAATATATACATATATACACCTATATACACTTATACCTATACCTACACATATATATATAACACTGCCGCGCACCACAACCTAAAACCAAACAACAAGGGAGAGAGAAAAAAAGAATAATAATATAATTATATCCTCAGAGTTGACAGTGAATATTTAGTGCGTTAACGTCTTTTCGTGCGTTTATCTTTGATAAGAAGTTATCGCATCTATCTCCTTTCATTTACACTTCAGTCACACACACAGCAACACACTTTCGGTGCTTCGTATACACCGTTTATCTATATCTCTAGCGCTGTATACATTTCTATCGCTGTATATATCCTTATCGCGCGAAATATATAATTTGTACGGGGTATGTTAGATGATGATGGGGAGGGGGAGACCCCGCCCGGTCACTCGGCTACGGTCAACAATGTTTAGATGTGCATCGATAATTCGTCGGCGGTTACGGATAATATGTCAGGTACCGAAATGACGAAATCAGCTTTGTCCTCTGACAACATCATTAGATCAAATAAAAGTAATAATAATAGCACCGGCACCGGCACCGGCAGCAATAGCAGTAATCATAATAATAATAACAATAATAATAATAATAATAACGATGATAAGAATAGCGAAGGTAATAATGACGATAATTATATCAAATATAATTCTAGTAGTAGTAGTAGAATCATTAATAAAAATCGATATTCTGAATCTTATCGTCCGAACGATTCGGGTATATATAAGGTTTTTGTTGAACGAATTCCTTCTGACCAATTAGATAGAATATCAATTAGTGCCCTGAAAGTCGCAGAAATATTAAGAAGAAATTCTCTATCAAAAAATTTATTTGAAATTAAAAAGGTAAGTCGGAATCGGGTGATTGTTCAATACACCTCTCCAAGTTCCGCTAATGAACTTGTTGATCATCCTTGTTTCACGTCGATTGGCTATAACACTTATATCCCATCCTACTTAGTTTCTCGATCTGCTGTCATTAAAAACGTCGATATCGAGTACACAGAGGAAGAAATTTTTGATATGATCGATTGTGAGCCCTTCTTGATTAATCGTATTCAAAGATTAAAGAGGAGAGCCATCGTGGATAAGGAAGTTAAATTCGTTCCAAGCACTTCTGTGCTTATTGTATTTGAAGGCCAAACCCTGCCAGCCTATGTATTTTTGTGGAACGTACGTTTCAGCTGTGAACCCTTTATTAGGCGAACCCGTCAATGTTTCCGTTGCTTAAGGTATGAGCACATCTCCAGTCAATGTAAGGGACGTGCCAGATGCCTGAAATGTGGAAGTTCCGACCACGTCGAAGATCAATGTGCCAGTTCAGTCCAAGCTTGTGTCTATTGCAAGGAATCTCACAAGTCAACTGATCCCTCTTGTCCAGAGAAAAAGCGGCAGATTGCCATTAACGAGATAATGGCAACTCATAATCTGAATTTCCAGGAAGCCTCGTTGGAAGTTCCGCAAACGTACAAGCAGTCAAGTTTATATTCGAGCCGAACTAATAACCGATTTTCTCTGGTCACACATTACGACGAGTTTCCGGCAATTACTCCGAAGAAGCATGAAGAAGACAATGTTAATATACCCGCATATAAACCTAGACCCATGTCTAGAAAGACAGGTCTCTACGACCCAAATCAGTTATTGCCGCGCGCATTAAAAAGAACAGTGCCCTTTATGTCCTCTGACGAGGAAAAAAAGTTTAATGATAGAAAATTAATTCTAAAAAATAGGCTTTCAATGAACAGAAGATGGAATAACTCCGAATCTTCTGTTACAACTAGTTCAGATAGCACTAAACCGATGGCTTCTGGTACAAAGAAGGATACTATCGGTAATAAATCTAAAAATAATAATCATAATAGTGATGGAAGCATTGGTAACATTAGTAATAAAAATAATACAATTAGCAAGAAAAGCACAAATATAAAAGGCAAAAAATTACTACCGTTAAAGAATATAAAATCATTATAATTAATAGAAAATAATTTATTAATAATACAAATAATAAAGGTTTTTTTTTTTTTTTTTTTTAAATTAATTAATTTTTTTATTTATTTATTATTATTGTTTTTTTTTTTTTATTTTATTTTTCAAGAATTAGCATAATTTTATGTTTAATTTACTCCAGCTATTTTTATTTAGTTGTTTCAGCATTACTTTAGCCACTTAGTTGTTCTCTCCAAAATGCTTCGAATATTGCAGTGGAATGCCCGGAGTATTCTCGCTAATAAGTGTGACTTGGAGGTATTTCTGTTTAATCACGATGTGGATATCATCTTAATATCAGAAACGTGGCTTACTAACGATAAATACTTTCATATTAATAATTACAGTTGCTACCGAGATGATAGAGAGGATGGGTACGGTGGGGTAGCTGTTCTCGTCACGAGGACGTTTACTCACCATCCAATTAATCTAAACCTAACTGATTCCAACAACAATACGAAATCCAATGCAGTTTCAGTTTTCGTTACTTATGGGAGCTGCTCTGTAATTTTTATTTCTTATTATTCCCCTCCAAACCATTTATTTGACCCGGAAACCATCCTCGGAGCCTTAGATAATTTGGGCGAACACGCATCGTTCTGGGTGGGGATTTTAATGCTTTAAATAGATGTTGGGGATGTAGTCGGAATGACAGAAAAGGTTGGGCAGTGATGAATATTATCTCTAATTCATCATTTTGTCTCCTTAACGATGGTTCGGCTACAAAATTCGGGAATCCGCAATTTTCAAACAATCCAGTGGATTTAACGTTAGTTTCAAATGATATTTTCCTGGACTCCTCTTGGAGAGTGCTCCCCATTTCATTGGGTAACGATCATTTCCCTATCGTTATTGACATTGGTTCAGAGTCTTCCAACTCTACCGCTGCTGACCCATCTTACTTAGATGATAATATTTCACGATGGAAACTTGCAAAGACCGATTGGAGTAGATTTCAATATGCACTGGACTTAGGCATTCGTGAAGTCAATACCATGGTCGAGCCTATGGATAAATATAATTTATTTCAGCAGGCCGTTTTGAAGTCTTTACAAGAATCAACCCCGCGAGCGACCCTATATAAGGGGAAAAAACAATCTAAGCCCTAGTGGAATAGTGAGTGTGAATTAAAAATCAGAAGCCGTAATGAGTCTTTGAGGAAATTTCGATTAGAAGGCTCCATGCAATCATACATGGAATATAAAAAAGTTGCTGCTGAAACACGTAAACTTTTAAAATTAAGCAAAAAAGCTTCCTGGAAGAATTTATGTAGCAAATTTAATAGGAACACACCTTTAAAGGAGGTTTGGTTTTTGGCCAAACGCTTCAAAGACAATAGAACACCGAGTAATGTCATAGGTAATGCGGACTGGTTTCAGGAGTTTGTTAGCTTGGTGTCCCCTCCGTACGTGCCTACGGCGGATGAGTTAAATGAAATCAATCAGGCGCCACAAACTCATACGGCGGCGAATCATTTTTTGCTACAACCTATCTCCTATACCGAACTATTTGTCCCATTAAATAAGAAGAAAGATTCAGCACCTGGCATAAATGGCGTAACATATTCGGTCCTAAAGAACATGTCTGAAAACGCCAAAATTATTCTTGTCGGCATCTTTAATGATCTGCTGCAACGGGGTTTGGTTCCGGATGACTGGGGGCGGTTTCTTGTATGTCCTATCCTGAAACCCGGGAAATCTCCTGCTCAAGCATCTTCTTACCGGCCAATTTCCTTGGCTTCCTGCCTAAGAAAAGCATTTGAACTGGTTATAAAGAATCGTTTAATATGGTGGCTTGAAAGTAACAACGTCTTTCCGCACAATATGTTTGGGTTTCGTCCAGGTTTAGGGACTTTGGATTGTATTGCTAGCTTTTTAAATGACGTTTACCAGTCGTTCATTAATAGGGAGTTTCTTCTGGCCACATTTTTGGATGTTAAGGGAGCTTTTGACAATGTTTCCATTCCCATCCTGTTTAAGCAATTAACCGACTTAGGAATACCAAATCTCATGGTAATAACTCTGTGTAAATTATTTTCGAAAAGATTGCTCTATTTTCTAAACCCAGTTTCTAAACGAACAGAGCTCCGTACAGTTTATCGGGGACTTGCTCAAGGATCGGTGTTGAGTCCTTTATTGTTCAACATTTATATCAGATCAATCCTATGTACTCAGCTACCCTCTGCATCAAATATTTTATCATATGCAGACGATGTTGTTGTATATAGTAGAGATAAAAATCTTTCTTATTGTATACAGAATAATCAATTTTCAGTAAACGTTTCTCATGATGCTTTTCAAAAGATTAGTTTGGACTTGTCTCCATCCAAATCTTGTATTACATTATTTACTCTTAGGCTTTACTCTCAACCGAATATAATAATTAAAATGCATAATCAAAACATTACGTTCTCTAAACAGGTGAGATATCTGGGCATGTATCTAGACTCCAGATTAACTTGGGCATTCCATATATAGACGTTGCTCCAACAGTTACCCAGGACTTTTAATCCACTGAAGGCGATTAGCAACACTTCCTGGGGAGGCGACCCAGTAACCTTAGGTCTTCTGTATAAAGCTATTGTTAGGTCTAAACTCGATTACGGTGCGATTTTTTATGGATCGGCTTCAAAGTCGCTTCTGGGTAAGTTAGATGTTCTGCAGAATCTGGGATTGAGGCTTATAACAGGGAATGTTAGATCGGCTCCTACTATAAGTCTTCAGATGGAATCCAAAATTCCTCCCCTACAGGTAAGAAGATCTCTTTTGGCAGATCGGTTTTTAATTAAATATTGCAACTTCCTCCAGCCATTAATTTTTAAAAAATTCATTAAAATTTCAAACGAATGGAGATTTGTACAGCGTAAGAAACCGCTTTTAATTAAAAATGTCAATAGGTATAGCTCATATTGCCCCGCCCTTATTCCCGTTTTGCCATCTAGGTATTTTATGTTCCCGTTTATTATCAATGCAGTTAAAATAGACGTAAATTTAGACCTCCTAAACAACTTAAAGAAAGAATTCCTTCCCCTCCATGTATTTAATTCTTGCTTTTTGCAATTAATGGAATCCGAATACCCTTCTTTCCTAAGAATATTTACGGATGGCGCCAAATTCTCAGGGTCTAGGAAGGCGACGGGCGCGGCATTCATAACGGAAGAGAAATTAGTATTTAAGTTTAAGCTTTCACCTGAGGCTTCTGTTTTTACTGCTGAGCTGCTCGCCATTGACAAGGCCTGTGATTTTATTCTAAACGCTGCAGACGATAGAGGAAAATCGGTAATATGCTCAGACAGTCTAAGCAGCCTTTTGGCCCTTAGGAACAGTCACTTTAAGCATCAGAACCACCCGTTGATATTCAAAATCAAATTAAAACTTGCTAACATTCGGGACAATGGGGGTACAGTAAAGTTTTGTTGGATCCCTAGTCACTGTAGGATCATATTGAACGAAGTGGTGGATCAGGCAGCTAAAGACGCTGCCTGGGATGGGATAATATACCCCTACATCCCGTCAACGGATCTTTTAGAGAAGGTTAAAAGAGATAACTTAACCGAATGGGAAAATATTATCAAGAGTGCGCCTAGTACAGGCAGGTCTTACGAATTGGTCCAATCGACTCTTCCAGCTAGACCCTGGTATTTCAATATTTCTAATGTTCCGGATAGTTTAGTGCGAAAGTTTGTGACTACTATCTGCAGACTTCGTACAGGGCATAACAGGGTGCGACTAAATTATGGGGTTGAAACCCCTCTACACTCCAATTGTAATGAGCATTTTAGTACAGGTTATCGTGAGGAAATTAATCACCTATTGTTTAATTGCGAGGCGCTAGCCAGAGACCGAGTCTTCCTTTTGGAGGATTTAAAGGCCTGCGGTTCATTTCCACCTTATTGTATTTTTCCCTTACTCGCTTCAGGTAATCGTGTGTTGTTAATAATATTCAAGTTTATTAAAAGAAGTAAAATCATTATTTAATTTTTTTTTTTTTTTGTTTGTTTTTTACTTTTTTTTTGTTTGTTTGTTTTTTACTTTTTTTTTTTTTTTTTTTTTGTTTTTGATTTTGTGGCCCGGCTTCAGTTAACCATCCATGAGTTCTGATGTGGCTAGTAAATGTCATCTTCCGATGTCTTACAACTTGTTAATTACTCGGTTCTAAACCTATATCCTTGACCTGCTGCTGTCCAGTCGCATCCCAGTGCCTATTGCACTTGGAGTGTGATGTGATCAGTGTCAATTTTATATTCTTTCCTTCTTGACACTCGTGGGCTATGTCAATCATTGCGGCCATGTGTGTTCAAGTTGTATTGTGAGAGTGTAAATATCAATGTTAATTCCTTATCCTTCTTGACATTCGTGGGCTATGTTATATCATGGCGGCCATGTGTGGTCAAGTTGTATTATGAGAGTGTAATTTTCAATGTTAATTCCATATCCTTCTTGACACTCGTGGGCTATGTTATATCATGGCGGCCATGTGTGGTCAAGTTGTATTATGAGAGTGTAATTTTCAATGCTAATTCCATATCCTCCTTGACACTCGTGGGCTATGTTATATCATGGCGGCCATGTGTGGTCAAGTTGTATTATGAGAGTGTAATTTTCAATGTTAATTCCATATCCTTCTTGACACTTGTGGGCTATGTCATATCATGGCGGCCATGTGTGTTTGAATTGTATTGTGGATGTCTAATTATTAGTGTTAATATTGCCACACACTATTCTGTTAGTCTAGGTTATTTGTAGAGGTGTTGGTGGCCAAATGGTTTCTTGCCGGACCAAAAAAAAAAAAAAAAAATTATATCCTCCCTTACGAATTTTGACGCACCACCAAGCACATTTTCTATCCATTGACGCACATATAACTAGTCTACACAGACCGTATTGCAGGCACATAATTGCAACGCCATAAGCCCCCACTCATACACCTTCATTCCGCACTGTACATTCTCATGCACTTGCTCTGTATACCTATACACGCACGACCTGTCCGGTATCTTACAAAACACTGCCGAGTTCTTATTTTCATTTAACGCTGTCTCTATATCCTCTCCCCTCTTACCTTTCCTCGTACTTCTACTACCCACATGAATCTTACACATCCGGTTTCACACCCTTGATCTCAATTTACTACAACCCAGCAAGTTGACCCTTATCTACAGCGCTCTCTTTGTAATCGCTATTTCTTTTAGCACTGGCACACACGCTTCCTTCCTTAACACGAACTTGACCCCTTTCTCTTTCAATGCCCTACCGTTTGCGTAACTCATGAAAACGAACACGCATTCATGCAGAAACACACACATACCAAAATTTAGTAAATAATTATTACTAGCGATATAAATGTACGTAAAATCGCACGAGGTACTACTATTATATCAAATTTGTTCACCTCTAACACGTTCCTAATATGTAGGATGCGATCCTGTTCATTTTTCCTGACAAAAAGTTTTCCTCGCCTTGCCCATATAAACCTATAGTTGAGAGCTCTGGCCTTTTTTTTCGTTTGTCGCAATAAATTGTTATCGTATCTGGTCGAATTTTCATTGATCTATATCTGAAAAGCACTTCCCTCATTAGCCGATACTTCTTTGTCGAAAATTTTTACATTCTTTTTTTTTGTCAAAAAACAGGTCGGCTATTCGTCTACCCCGCGGTTAGCAATGATCGGTTTAAGTAATTTTAAGTTTCTGCTAGACACCCTATGACAAGCCAAAATATCCTCTTTTCTTAATGCAATATTTAATTTATGCGCCACCTTAACGGTTATCTTCTCTATATTTTCTCCTGGTCCTTCGAAGACTGCATGTAATATTCTTTCTCCTTCCATATTGAGCTAATTCGTTCACGGTCGTTTTTAATTCGGCGATTTCTCGATCTTTTTTCTTCGTTTCCGCTGTTAAGATGTTAACTTGTTCCTTCGAAGCCTTGACTTCGTTTACCAGGGAGCCATGTAATTGAACAAGGTCATCGTACTTTTCAGATATGAACTCCAAGAATTTTTTTATTTCCTTGAAATCTCTCTTAACCTCTTGTATGGAACACTGATTGATCTCTTCATCCAATTCTTCTTCTTTTGAGTCGTATGCTACTTTTTTTGTTGCCTCTTTAACGGTTGGTTCAGTGCTTGATGAACTGAAATCACTGGGCTGCCTTTTTTAATCTTTCGCTGCATTTTGCAATACTTTTAACGTTTTCGCTTTAGGCATTGTGATCGACTAAATTATCACTGATAAGAATTATACAAATAATACAGAACGTTCTTACTTGTTTTGTTTCTCAACGATGAAGGAATAAACTCGTTATCACTAAACTTCACTTATCGTGATAAAAAATCTAGGAGGAGGAGTAGCTTTATAGAGCAACAGAGTTGAAGATGAAGAGGATTTAAAAGATAAATTAGAGGAAGAAACAGGCACTGAAGGGCGATCTGCATATGAAAACACGTAAGAGGTTAAATTGTTTTTTGTTTTTTTTTTGAATTTAGATGCCTTGTGAAACGGGATATTTTCAAACGTCATTATGCGCTCGATATTTTTTTGCCCAATCTATTCCGAGCAAGAAAGATCATAGGCGCAGTGTGCAACATTACAATTACGACAGAGGGGGCTCTTGAAGGTTGATGCAATTTAATATAGGATGTTCAGAAGCACAGTGGGGACATACGTTAGAAATACTACGACAGTTTCTGGCAATATGTCCAAAGAGAAAACATTTCGAGTACTGCGTGAATGGTCTTATACTAGGAGAGACAGAGAAGCGAATTCTTAAAATGGACACAAATTCGGAGAGAGCAGTTTTGTGAAATTTTATTTCTACCGACCTGATAAGGGTTCGAACTCTTTCGGAAGAACGAAAAATGCGGTAAATGGAAACTGTAGAAATTGATGACTTAATCTCCTCTATAATATAGCTTTCTGAGAATGCAAAATTATGTCTATTTTGTATAAGACGCTATTAGAAACGTCGGCCTTAAGGGGTGAAGTAGGTGTAGTAGGACGGTGTTTTTGCGGTGATTTTCATGAATTTTTTTAACACATAAAGAATTTATACAGTTAATTAATATTGCGAGGTCATTTTATAGGTGCATATATTTTGTAATTTTCAAAAACTTTCCTCGAAAATTAACGGAGATATCAGCTGTCGCATATTGTCGGTCGCCATGCGACTTAGCAGTTTGTGTACATCTTGGAGGTCGCAATTTTCATCCGAAATCAATTGCACAAAGAATATACTTTTTCTATATGTGTGTCTCTTCTACGTGAACTTACTCCCCTCAAAAAAATTGAAAATTAGTAGTTTTTAGAGGGGTGTGAACATAAAGCATGACCATTTTTTACCATTTTTTCGTACCTTTTTTTTTACAATAAAAAAATACTTTAAATAAAGATATTGTTTAAGGTTCTAATAGAGCGTCGTATTTATATAAAGAAACGATATGCCCAATAGTAAATATTAATTGATTAAAAACTTTTTAAGCTAGAGTGTACACAAATTCAAAAAATGTCGTTCCGAGAAAACCGCGTATTCTCAATGCCACGCGCTCCGACCCTTTGTTACACTCACTTAATCGGTTATAACAATTTTAGAACGAATTGGAATTTTGTTTTGAAATTTTAAGAGTATATTTTCGATCAGTTTTACAGGCGATTTATGAAAGAAAAAAAAAAGTTGAATTTTTTGAAGCTTCTACACCTATATTTACCCTCTTAATACTTTTTTCAAGGAAAAATTGAAAGTTGGGCAAAAAGGAATTAGCGGAGGGAACAGAAGGAAAAATTACAGAAATTCGATCCTTGCCTCGTGGAACAACAATGATAAAAAAAGGGAAGACAGAATCTATTAGTCTAGCGAAGGCTAAGGTGCGATTGTTTCATATATTCCTATTAGTAGAGGCATTCTCAACGTGTACTACAAAAGGTCTTGAATAATGATTAGAGAATAAGATGGTATCGTTACTAGTGCGACTGTTGTGTATAATTATTATTACTACTACTATCATTATGATTCATCACCACTACTACCGTCATTATTATTATTATCATTTGGTCTACGTGGAAAAGACTGGAAATTTATTGGATTTCAGGGGCAAAGATACCCTCACCATTCGAATCCATTCTATAGAACAAATCACAGGACTTACAGCAATTCCCGTGTGATTACCATGGGCGTCGCCAGCGGAGAGCAGGGGGCAGCCCCCCCCGGAGCCTTAAAACTTTTTAATCACTGCTCATGATGAGTATTCATAGGCGTGTAATCATGGATAATTTGGAAGACTTTTACAATAAAGTAGTAGAACAATTTGCCAGAAACCCACGAAAATTGTGTTTTAATTAAAATTTTATTCTTGTTTAATAAAATAAATTAAGCCTTACAACTTATAAATTTTATTTTTTCCATAACTCATATCCTCTTTCTATCATCTTGCCCCCCCCCTGGCGGCTGGCAACTCATCTTGCCACCCCCTGGCTCATCGGCTGGCGGTGCCCTTGATGATTACTGTTAATTTTCTACAATGGTGAGTGTTTGAATTTTTTTAATTATTTCTTTTTTTACACTTTAATAGGAAGCATGTTTCTGTTATGTGCTTGTACTTCGGGAAAGGTAACTTTTATTTTTATCACAATATCGTTACCTCAATCAATAATTTCAATATTTCTTACTCAAGACACATTGCTATTGCCATAATTGTTCTAAAATATTTACATCGTACTTTATTTAACCGTAATGAAAAGTTCTTCAGTTTTTACTTCGTTTAATTTTATACTTATTTACATCATACTTTATATTTATAATGCACGTTAATATATTTTCACTTTTTCGTCAGTTTCGTGATTATTATTTTCTCGGATTTCTTACTATTTTAATCCTAATTTAAATTTTAAATGTCAGAAGACGCTTCACCTTTTTATATTACGTTCAGCAAACTACTTTTATTTCATACATCATTCTTGATTTTCTTATTTCCTTCTATATTCAAGGGTGTGCAAAAATATTAATAAAGTAAAGAAATAAGAAAAAAAACATATTATTAACTACTCCATTTTATCATTTTCAAGATTTTATTGTTAGAATACAATTGACACTTCTCCCGACTGTACATTTGTATACTGCGTTTTAGTTGCAAACTAAATAATTGCTTGATGAGCTTTATAAATATACGAATAATTTTTAACAGGCTCTTTACTTTCCGTGCTCGTTAATAATTCATTAAAAATATTCACACTCAATATTAATAGCTTACAAAATAAATCTGACGATTTTTTTACATTTTTATACGAATGTGATTTTGTGTATGATATCATTATTTTGACAAAGACCTGGGGCTATATGATGAATTGAATTGCTAATCTATGCCTGGGTTCACCTGTGCAGGACAAAAGATCGGGAAGAGTAATTAAGTATGTTAAATTAAATATTCTATTTGATGCTATTCCGGTTTGATCCCATCTGAAAATACTGCGGCCATAAAAATAAAATTTCTAACAGAAAATTTGTTTCACTCTTTGACGTCTATCGTTTCCACTCGGCAAACTATAATGACTTTTTGCAGGATTTACAGCATACTATCAGCATCTCATCACCTACTCGCATAATATCTAATTTGTTAGACAAGACTAAGTGTTCCGACTATCTAAGTTTACTTTGCTCTTCTGGTTTCTCAAGTATCGTTAATGCACCAACATTTGTTCGAGGTCATCTAAATGATACATCTTGTCAGGATCATTTATTTGTTCCTAATTTGGGTAATAATTTATTTAATCCTAACAATGATTGTAATATTATTAATATTAATTTTTTTGATTATTATGCTATAAGTGCTGATCTCAAAATAACTTTCCATACTAAACATATTCATTGAAATACAAACACATTTTTGACAAGTCTTTTTTTACTCAAAAATTAAAATCGTGTTCATTAGATGAACTATATCAAAGTAATTACTCTATTGACGAAAAATTAAATTTATTTCTTACTAAACTTAAGGACTGCTTAAACTGTGCTACACTTAGCTGAATAACAAGGCTTCCCAAAAAAGAACCTCATGCATTTCTAATGAATTGGTAGAACTTACAAGGTGGAAAAATAAATTTTATAAGTTAGCGAAGACCATCATTAAATTCCGCATTTCTGACTCAGTTTAAAAATACCCCGAAAACAGTTCAGACTATCAAGGAAAGCTAAGATGGATTACACTGGTCTGCAAAAAAAAAAAAAAATTCTCTCTTGATTTTTATGCATAATTATCACAAATTCGATATTTCTAAATAGAAATATAGTATAAAAAATAACAAATCACGTATACATTTTTTTTTAATGGAATTTTTCAATAAAATTCTTTTTTTTTTTTTTTTTTTGCTTCAAATTTAAATTATACATTGTATAACTGATACAATATTAGATAAAATTTGTTACAAAACATCAAAAACCATTAGAGATAATCTAATTACTTGCTGTTAATAGTACTATTTCACTTTGTAGTTTTCTTCCTTTTCATATTTTCTATTGGAGTTTCGTGACGAATCGACCAACAAAAATCGGCAAGTATTCCTTCTGACCATTTTCCGTTGTAGCGCCTCTCTATGTGCAATATGTTTTGATGAAACCTTTCACCATGTTCAGCTGATACTGCTCCAAGATATGCGGGAAGAAATCTAAGTGAGAGTCTAAAAAATGAATTTTAAGGGATATGTTTTATGTCAGAGCTCTTTGCATGCAGAAAGAAGTTCTTGTATGATTTCTTGTTAAATTATGACACACTTCTACGAAAGCGGTCCATACTCTTTTTTCAGCTTTATTCAACGTACTTATAATACTTGAGTCCTTCATAAGCTCTCGTATTTGGGGACCGTTCTTTCAATTTCGCGTTGCCGATTCGAGAGAATTTGGTTTTGAGGTATGGAAAGCCTTAACCATCTCTGTTCATGACTTTTACAAAATTTTTCGTAAGACCCAACTTTATATGGAGTGGTGGTAAAAACAATTTTTCACTTTGAACTAAAGGTTCTTCTTTTACATTCTTAACTCCACGCATCAAACTCGCTCTTTTTGGCCAATTTTTTACTACGTAGTGCTTATCTCTTGCGTGACTGACTCACTCGCATAAAAAGCAACAAAATTTTGTGTATCCTCCTTGCAATCCAGTTAACATTATTGCTAAAACTGTTAGATCAGCACAGATGTTCTACGTGTACTGTGAATATTGAATTTTTTCCAATAAAAACTTCATATTTCCATAATTTTCTTTTATGTTTGTTGCATATGCGAGGGGAATTAAAGGATATTTATTGCCATTGTGAAGTAATACAGCTTTTAAACTGATTTTGAGCGAATCGATAAAAATTCGCCATTCTTCCGATCCTTGGGGAAAACCCATTTCTTGTAGAAGTCCTTTAGCATCATTACAAAATACCAATGAAATAACCCACAAAATCTTCTTGTCTGTTACGAAAATATGAGACCTTCGTATTTTTATCCAACAAATTCAATTGTTGTAATCTTGATCCGAGAAGTTGAGCTTTAGATTTTGAGAGTCTTAAATCGCGAACAAGGTCGTTTAAATCAGATTGCGTAAGAAAACGAGGTTTTGTTAAGTCTATATATAATGTTGAAGAAGTAGAGGAAATACTCGATTCACTGAAGTGCTAAAACCCCGTCAGCTGATATCGTTCTCTCTCTTTCTATCAGTGCGAGTCGTTTTTGTGTATGCAAATATAATCTGAACTGAATAAAGCACCGTTAATGCAAAAACGACAGACAAGATACAAATATATATATATATATATATATATACAATTTTGAGCTATTAAAAAAAACATTTTAAATAAATATATACGTGATAGCAAAAAATGGAAAGCAAATCTGGATTCAGCATGTTAAATTCCTCATATTCATCATACTTTTATTCAAAGGAGGATTTCGTTGCAGACCAGTGTTATTACAGTAAACTGTTACATAGTTGTGGTAATGATCAAAGAAGATACTGGGTGGTTATTAAAAGCAATCTGGAAAATAGAGAACAACCGATTAAAGAAATTTTTATAAACCGTTTAAAATTAATGTTACAGATAACGAAAAATTAGTATCAAATCACTTTAAGAATACTTTGCTGACACAACATGTCTAACATTTATAAATATAAAGGTTTATCTAATTTAAAGTTATTTGATTCTACGATTTACTCCCTAATGAAATAGTCTAGAATTTTATCTTCACCCAATAAATTTCCCTTCGGTTCAGACAGCATTTCCATTATTCCAATAAAAGAAAATTCATCTTTTTTTATGAGATCCTCAACAAATCTATTCAACCAGTCTATTAAGAATGGGAAATTTCCAGACATTAAAATTAGGCATTATAACACCTTATTTTTAAAAAATGGGGATAAGCTTTTAACGTTGTTGATCTACAGAAACTATACCACTGTAGGTTTCGCGGCAGTATACTAGATTGGTTTAATTCATATTTAACTTATAAAAATTAATAATGAGTATAATGATAAAAAAATAAAGCATTATGGAGTGCCTTAAGGAAGCATCCTAGGGTCCCTTTTATGTCTTATTTATATTAATGATTTTTGCAACTTGGAAATAACTGGAAATATTTTCTGCTATGCAGATGACACTGCTCTCATAGTAAGTGCACGGGAATGTAAAATTTTATAGTGCTTAGTACAAACAGATTTGACAAAAATTAATAATTGGTTAGATAATCGTTTTTTCCCCCTTAAAATGAATTGAAATAAAACCATGTTCATGATTTACAGCTACGTGCTTCAGTCCCACTGGGATGACCTAATAATCGCTTGGGATAACAACAGTTTATTAGAGTATACAATATTATATACCTCGGTGTGTTCTTGGATTGTAAATTATTCCGGAATAAACATCTACAATATCTTGGATCAAAATTACGAAGATTCACTTCAGTCACATTTTAACACCCATTATTGTCGTCAAATATATTTAGCATTGTATTGACCAATTTTAACTTACGGAATAATCCACTGGGGTAATGAGGATTATTATCTAAAGAAAGGTATCTAATTACCAAACCGCATATTAGCTTTATGTAATAAGAATATGAATATAATAGCACGAAATGGATTAAGGTGGTTGGACTGGACAGAAGATATTAAGAAAGAAGAAAAAAAGTTTATCTAATACGAGATGCACGGGGTAACATTACGAAGTGAAATAGACATGAAAGAGTATGCAATGATGGCATATGAAAAATCGAAGAGGACCTTAGGAGCGTTCCGTTTAAAAGGAGATATTGAAAATAAAATGGAGGATAAACGGGGAAAAAAAGAAAATGCAGAAGAATGGAGCCAGTAAAATGGAAAAAAAAATTTAGATTTGTTTAATGTACTTACGAAAAGACAATATTTACTATTAGCCAGAAATTAACAAATATTTAATATCTCCCGAGAACAAGGTATAAGGGACATCCAAATCAAGAAGTAGCAAAGATACCTTGGATAAAGCACGATTGTAGGATCTTCACATTAGCCTCCTGCAATCAGGGGCGAATCGTGAATTTGTGGGGCCCTGGGCTAATGAAACTTAGGGGTCTACCTAATTGCTCAACTAATTGTCATTTTATCAAAAAACCTGTTTTCTATAGTGGTGTAGGTATACCGTGTATAGGGAAAAAATAGGGAAATAAAATATTTTATTTATTTAATATGACTTAGTGTTTGTGTATACAAACAGCGACTGTACATGGCATTATTGCAAAAGAAATTAATAAGTTATGTGTAGTTATGTTTAGATAAATTATAAAGAAACCTTTCTGCATTTTTGTGCTGCAAATTCTTTTATTTGCTCATCAATCACAATTTATGGAAAGAACTGATAAATGATTTAGTCGATAGTTCGACATTGTTGTCCTATGTTTGTTATATACGACATCCTGAAGAAAAAGCGCTCCGCTTTACAGCTAGTGATTGCCAACGTTAAAAAAAGATCTTTAAGATGGTATGGCAATTTGGGAAAACATCAACAAGTTTCTTTTCATAAATTAGCATAACAATTTCACTGCAACAGGTGTAAGACTGGCTTAGACTGTAATAAATAAGATTTTGACTGAATGCACACTCATTCGCTAAATGTTCGTCTACATATTTGTCTTGTAAATCCATTAAAAATTTGACTTTTTTGCTATATGTCTCATAGACTTGGCTTCTTTTATTTAAATCCGCCATTAGTTTATCCGACGCAACGTTTAGCGTATCTTTTTTAAATTTTTCTACGCCTATACTGAGACTTTATCTGTAGACCTATCTAAAAATTTTGAAGTAATGCATCTCTTGTTTATGTCACTGTAATCTGTTCCCACACTAGTACTTAATTTTTTAGCTTTTTCTTCGTATTCCGTCAGCTTCTGATCTGATTGGTGCCGTATGTTGTTCACAAACTCTTTTAATTACACATTAATTTCGAGTTTCGCTAGTTTATTAAATAAATGTTGTGCCCTTTTTCTGGAATCAATTTAAAAAGATACCCCAGACGAATTACTTCACACAATGAACACAAATTCAACAATTCCATGCGTATGTGTGTGTGCTTGACATTAGCAGTAATGAACGACATATAAGAGACGGACCACTAGGTGGCTGTGCTGAGAATTCGGAATTACTTAATAAGCAGAAAACTTTAAACTATGCTTATATGCTTGGTCTAATTGACAGTTTTTTATTTTGTTATTTTTACAGGTCGCTCTATTTTCTCTTGACCCTTACTTGGAATACCATACTGATATCTCTTCTTCTTTCTCTCCTCAACCCAATGGTTGGTGAGTACTACCTATTGGTACATCATCTCTGCTGTACAGACACAGGCATAGTGTACTAGGCAATTATTATATGCAACGCAGGTGTACACACGCAAGACTACATTCGGAACTGATTAGTAATCGTTTGATTTATCGCGCTACCAGTGCAGTCCCGTGTGGGTCTGCTGTGTACTGACCTAGCGTGCATATGATGTTGAACGTGGTGGTTTGCTATCCACGTGATTATTAGCGAATATTTCTAATTTTAATTCTTGTAATAAGTTCTGTGGTCGCTCGGGATCGAACCAGTAAACCTCCATATCGGAAGCCAAGCGCTTTAGCAACTAGGCTATCGCGACGACTAGCTTACTGATATATACATATATATATATATATATAATACGTACTATATTGATTTTGAAAAATATTTTATCACAGTTAGGTTAAATGTCAACACTTTAAAGTAGATTCTGAAGCAGAATGATCATAAAAATAATTTTGAAAAATTGGAGTTAAATATATGTGTATTTTAATTTTAAATATTATTTTTTTACTTTACAATATCGATCGTCTATTGTTTTCAATGGCGGTTGGAGGCCCTTTGTATCCACGGGGCCCTGGGCTGTAGCCCAAAAAGCCCTTAAGTAGATCCGCCCCTGCCAGCAATACTAAAATTATAGTTGAGAAAATATAAGTATAGGCGGAGGAACCTCATTGATTACATTTTAAATAAGGTTTTTGATTAACTAGTTTTTTTTTTAGTCTTTTACAAGTATTCTTTTCTACTTTACTTGATCCATTGAGACTTATCATTTATATATTTATGAATACGTCATTCTTAGCTTGGGGTAAACCACATTTTTTGTCCTATGATTATGTCCCATTAGCTTTTTAGTTAAATGATTATGACTCGTTACTTTTTTGTTCTAAGATTATCTCCCGTTAATTTATATAAGATAATAAAGGTTGAATGCTGTGTTGTACAATTTCTAAGGTTTTTGTAAAACTAAAAGATGGTAAGAATGACATAGTCAATTGAAAATGACTTTTTTAAAAGAAGCTTAGAAGAAAAAGATTAAGGGATAGTTTCCGTATTATAAACTATTATTACATATTACTAATGTTGTTATAAATTCCCTTATCTATAGCACACCTTTGTTATCAGTTTAAAAAATATTTAGCTTATTTTAATACCATGATGGAACACGTCACAATCTTTTCCAAAAGTTTGAACCGGGCACACCGCAAATTATTTGTGAACGAAATTGGTAACGATCTTACTATGTCAGGATTACGAAATGGTTATGAGAAATTTAATTGCAGCGAATCTCTCATTACTTTTATAACCTTATCACTAGAAAATAATTTTTTGGTATATGATTGCTAAATTATAATGAAAATAATGTGAACTGTAAGTCTTACAAATAAATAGACAATTTCAACATTTCGAATCGAGCTATTTCAATTCTACTACGTTTCCACACTGAGTGTTGAGTAAGAATGCTCACACACATCAGACTTTTTGTAGAGCCAATTATCAGGCCGATTAAGATTCTGTACATTTATACGAGCGACTTTTTGTAGAACTTGTACGTTTATCTTATGAAATGATGTGTTTTATTTTCGCCAACGAAATAATCAATTACCAGTTGTCTGCAATGGATTGTCTTGGTTGGAAAAGGTGTAACGTTTCACGTTGTAGTGATATCAAGTAAATTCAATATACCACGACTTAATAAGTTTCACTCAAAAAATTACGCTCAGGCGGAGGCAGGTCTGGATACACGGGGCCCGTGGCAATTGCTACTCTTGCTACGTGGTTAATTCGGCACTGATTGAATTCCATAGGTTTTTTATTTTCAATAGATTTTTATTATATTTAAATTAATGCATTACTCATGTATTTTGCGCACAGATGGAATAATAATAATTTATTTGATTTAATTATTATTACTGCTGTTACAATCGTTATTACCCTTTCCCTAACATTATCAGTATTACGACTAATATTAGCAATAGTACTAGTAGTATTGTTATTATTATTATTATCATTACTTTCACTATTATTATTATTATCACTAGCGATAACGATATTATTCTTAATATCATTATAATAGTTACTACCTAAGCAAGAATGGTTTGGTTGGTTGAGCTGCACTTCTTTCATGGGTAAGGGGGTCATGGGGGAAAGAGGGTTTGAAAGGTTACACTTGGAGAAGGAATCCATTTCTATTAAATCGAGAGACAGATTGCTCCTGGAAGTTTTGATACAGGGTAACGAAATGGCGGATGCTTCGGCTCAGGCTGCTGCCCGCTCCCGCTTTTACTTTAAAAAGATATTTAGTTCTAATCTTTTGTTCTTAAGTAAGAAATTTCACTGTAAATTTTAGTCGGATATGTACCCTTCTTCTTTTACCAATAATAGTTTCTTCTACCTCTCAATTTAGCCTAATCTTCTTACTAATTCTTGGTTCTCAGAATTCTCTTCTTTTCCACGTTCTGTTATTGTCCCTATTATTCGCCTACGTTTCAATCACACTCTATTGCGCGCTTCCCGTTTTCGTTTCTCTTTGGTTTCTTCTCCTTATTGTTCCCTACATCCTAATGAAGTAGTTGTTTGTGATGCTAATCACATTTTCTTTGAGTGTTCTGCTCTTTCTGCGGAACGCCGTTCCCCTTATTTACTCCTTTTAAAGTCAAGGCTTCCTGCTCTCTACTGTGCTTCCTATATCCTGTCCATTCCGTCTCAGTCTGTTGTTCCTGCCATTGGTTCCTTCATTTCTGTCATTTCCGATCGAATCAAGTTTTAATTAGTTAACCCTTCTTCCTATTGTTTGTGGGTGAGAGGTCTCTGGTTGACGAGCCCAAAAAAAAAAAAAGTTTTGTTACAATTAGAGGCCGTAAGGTGGGCTCCCTTACCTGAGCTAATCCAAACAATAACAGAAACAACACACAGCTTAGGCTAAAAGAATAGAAAAATAAATAAATAGAAAGTAAATTGTTCGGTAGAAAACCAAAATTAAATAGCTTTATAAATAAATATACAATAAAGGGATAAAGGTGAAAATTGTAACGATAAGATTTAAATAAATCATCGGAAGGAACTCACCGAGATAAATCCTTATCAGTTAGTTGAACGTGAGAATAATTTACCACACTTGTTATCAAATTGAATCGAACGGGGAATTTTTCATAAACTGATAAGGGTAGGAAAAAATCATGGTTGAAAAGAGGTAGAAACATTTCAGTTACACAAAGCTAGAAAAAAACAAGGAAATAAAAACAGGAAGATAATTAACGAAAATAATATTATAATACTAAGAAGTTCGAGTAAAGCAAAACAAAAAATAATGAAATAAAATTAACAGAAAGTCAAGATTATAGAGGTTGGAAAAAAAATCCCAGTTTCAGATCTATTAGGGCTCCATTTTACGTAGCTTACATTAAAAACTACACACTTTGAATTTGGATTTTGAGATTGCATACGAATAATATGGTTAATCAGCGTAATTCTTACAAATATAAATTAAGATAAGAAACGGTATAAACGTTTAACATTTCATTACACAACATCATATTTTTTACCGCACAAATGTTTTTTGGAACGAGTAAAATTTAATAGAAAAGAAAAAAACCGAAAACAATAACACATTATATCCGTGAAAAACTACTATATTAAACCCAAAACATAACACATTGCAAACAGTAAAACAGTCTTCATTAAAATGTTAATTAGACATCAATAAAAATTAATGTTTAGATTTTTTTATACTTGTAAAAGACAGCCCGAGTCATTTTAATATCTAATTACACACACACGCGCGCACACATTCATATGTATAAATAAATAAAATAAAATAAATGCGTAACATTTACGGAAAATGAAGTACGTTTCGACAGATATAATAGTTATGGTTTAACAACTGATAATGTGTGATACGTAAACGAATGCGTATACAAATTCCGTACAATTACCTAAAACTATACATATATAATCGGTGAGTTAATAAAAAGTGTATCATGTAAAATCAGTTTAACGTCAAACATAAAAAGTAACGCAATTATTTGCGATTCTATCATGATCATTTCAAACACTTGACATAACTGTTGAGCAACGGCACAGCCATCAGCGATAAAACACAGTAAGTTCACTTAGATAATCGCAATGGTCCCTCAATTTACGCAAAGGCTACACGAAAACTTAATACATATTAAACTTATATAAATCAATTTACTAATTTTATACAAAAGTAGAGATTAAGTTCTATCGAGATCAATAAAGAAACCATGCACGTTGCGTATAAAATAGTTTCAAACTGTACTCTATTACATTAATTTAATCATTTATAAACCACTGAGCAAAAGACAAAAAAGAAAACTGGTTCAATCTGGAACTAACACTTTTAAACAAAAATTTCATTACCAAAAATAAATGAGCGTAAACGAGAAATAATAACATATAGATATGTAATATTCTTGTTTAATTAATTTATTTTTTAAAAAGTTTTATCAACAAGTTATATAAAATCAAGTTCCATAACAGGGTTTTCACGAGGGGAAAAATACTTCCCCTTAGCTTAATGGATATTTTGCAAACATTTTTCTAATTTTTCGGATACCTTAATTTTTTTTTTTTTTTTAATTAAACGATTAATAATATCTTTTATCTTGCTCTTCAATATATTTTCCGAAATTATGTGTAATAAGAAGAAAAACAATTCAAAAAAGTGCAGAGACGGGTTTTTATTAAGTAATCATGATGATGAGGATTTGTCGAATTTTCAGAATATATTATAATGTAAGCTTTTTTTAAATCTCATACATCTTTTTCGGAACTTAATCGCCGCACTCATTAGGGAGTTGCGTAACAGTTTTTGCAAAAAAAAAAATTTCTTCGACTTTCATGTTGATTTGATTAGCAAGTTCGAACTCTCCTGTTCAAATAAAAAGTTCTCAACTCCCCCTTTAATTCGTGAGAGATCGGTTTACTTTGATTTGCCGTTCTTTTCTTATATTTCTGAATAATTGACAATTTAATCCGCCCAAAGTTAAACACTTTCGAATTTTGATTGTTTCATCTTGATCCACAAAACCTTTTTCTCCCCGTTTTCATGCTGATTCGTTAATTTCATTTTGCGTCTGCCACTTGGATTTATCTGTTTAAACAAACGCCTAAGAGTACTTACACAATAAGCGGAAAAGAAACTCATCATTAACATATCCGTCAAGTTTCAAAATATCGCTTTAAAAAATTACTACGCAACAACAGATTATCACGAAAACGTATTATAAAAGAAAAAGTGTATACATAGATATCCAGCGTACAGCGTAAATTGAGAGACGCCCGATCTTAAGAAAATAATTTGTCTGATAAAATTAAAATTTCGACAAATATTCAAGCTTAAAAAATAAAATAATTTGTGTTTATAAATTAAAATTTATGTAAAAATAATTAATTACTAAACAGTATTATAATTAATCTATAACAATTTTTTTCTGAAGAAACTAAAAAAATACGATAAAATTTATCTGATTTTTAAATCATCAACGTAACCTTCGTTTTAGATAATTCTTCTATATATACTTATAGAAGCTTACCTCCGGAAGACATGTACGGTAACACATAATTAATTGTAATATTACAACATTGATGCATCATGCAATGTGAAAAAATTAACTAAAAAAAAAAAAAAATAAAATAAAATAAAAAACAGAATCATTAATGATTTTTCTGTGATGTAAAAAGTTGGGTTTTTCTTGTAAATCATTAAAGTGTAATAGAAAATGCGTGTAATTCTGTTTTTACAGCGTCTCCGTTTTCGTTAATTGTATTTTGAATGTTACATTTTTCCAATGAAATATATTAAGTAAGTTCCGCCAAAAAACAAGGTTCGTGCAATAGAGCACAAAATACGCGCAAAACAAAAAATAAAAAAATATATTCATATTAAACACGGAAATTATTTAAAAAAAAATATTTTATCCGCCTAATTTTGTACATTAACAACAATGGCTTCATCTCTATTCTAGATAACTTCATTAAACCACATACTTGCAGTAGATTATTTTTAAATTTCTGATCTTGAGATTTATTATTAAATAGCTTAAAATTTGTCGCGAATTAAAGCAATCGAAAATGAACTCGAAAGTATTCCATAGAAAATGTGCAACGAATTCAATTGTAATTAAATTACCGAACTTGAAGTGAAATGTAAAAAACGCATAGAAACAAACAGCAACGCGTTTGAAGCGAGAAAAAAAAATCAAAAAAAATCGATGTTGAAAGAAAATTAATCAAAAGGAATTGACTAAACGAAATATCGTAAGGAACAAAGAAAAAGTCCGCCTAACTCGAAATAATAATCACAATTCCACCGTCACTACGTCATGTAATTACTATAAGTCGAGGGACATTAATAAGTAACGTGACGACGCAGCTTGTTTCACGGCCACTGTGTAAAATTTATGCGAAAGGTGGAGGAGGGAAAAACGAACGCAACGCTGTTGCGACGTGCCGCAGTAGAACGTTTGTCACGTCGGAAGCATGCCAGTAAACGTTTTTTGACCGATTGAGTTACGCGTGGGACACGAAACAACAACCGTACAGCATATGCAATCGAATTTCTGTCGCTTTACGAGCAATTCGATGACGATTTCCCTGACCGTAAACTGTTGACCACAGCTGGCTCCATCATCAAATTCCACTATTGAAAGAAGCGAGTAAAGTGTGGGCAGCGAAAATTAGGTCTGTTGAAACTTAAGAAAGATTCTTGCAATCGTGTTCTAGAACCGGCACGGACTTCTCTTAACGTTGCAATTTCGTAAGCGGAAAAATGTGATTACGCAGCACACTTACTATGACACTCTAGTGATTAATCGGAAGAAATGTAATTTGCGATATCCGGGGTAGTACTCTTGCGTAAGAATGCGCGGGCACATACGGTGGTTCCCATCCTCTCATTGAATAAAAATCAGAATTGGGACACCTCGGATGTTCACCCTATTTTCTCATTGGACACGCGATCTGGGCTGGAAACGCTTCGCAACAGACGAAAAAATCACGAACACAGTAACGAAATTTTCCTGTGACAGTATCAATAAACCCGCGAGCTGGTATTACCAATGCCGCAACGTTTTACGTCCAAACGTTAAGCATTTCTTCCAGTTTCTTCGATATTTAGTTTCGAAGGAATGTCACGTTACTTCCCGAACGCCTTCTCGCGGTATATTTTAAACCATACAATATTACATTTCAACTCGTTTTCGTTAACATCATCACATTTGCTGCGAATTTCGAAAGTATGTCGAAATATATTTCACGCTTCCACATTACGTAAAGTGAATCTAGTGGGCATTGTGTTTAAAATAGTTTGAACTGCAGCGATTTAAAGTATCGTACTGACCTACAAACAGCGGCAGTTCGAGTCAAGAAATATAATTTGTTTGATTTTTAGTGCGTGAAATATATACAGGCGTTATTGCAAACTTCGTACGTACACCGCGTGTGTCCATTAACCTTATTCCCTCTACGACGTTACTTAGGCTCGAGAGACAAGCTTCTTGTGTGTATCGACGTAGCGTGTAGAGAAATTGTTTATCTTTTATGTTCTAATGGATCACCACCAGTTACTTTGGAATTTCTCAAATTAACATAAAAAGAGAGAGAAAAAAAAAGACGCCAATTAACGAAAGGGTAGAGTATTTCTAACATAGAGTTTAGCGGTAAAGCAAATAAAAAAAAATGTAAAAAACATCAGTGCTCGATGGTTTTGTTCAACGCGTTCTTGGAAAATGTTCATGTTAAATATATTTTTATATTTTTATATGTGTCATTTTCGCGCGAAATAACGAACTTTTGAGGAATTTTTCTTCTCTTAAGTCGCTAGTGCAGAATAAAAAGATTTGAAATTTAAAATAGCATAAGGTGTCAAAAAAGGCACGAGAATTTAGTTCGGAGTTGTTATAATGCGTAAAAACAAGTCCCTAATAATAAATAAGCGCCGTTTTTTTTTTTTTTTTTTGCATTAACTTATAATTTTTGATAAATTTCAAATTTACAATATGGATGATAAAAAATTTCGTTAACACCTCTATTTTTTAGACGACAAAAATATTACTTTTTAGTTTATTAATAAAAAATATCGTTGAATATATTTCTTAAAATATAGCTTCGTTCGTGTAAATTACTTCGCTGCTACAGAAATATTCATTTATTATATATTTCTCAATTGATCACATAATTTTCAAAAAAGTTAAAACAAAAACTATAAATCGATACTTGATGATTATTAAAATCAATAATTAATATAATAAAGTGCCGGATTATTTAGTCCAAATTTGTTTACTGTCAATGTTTAATTCTCTCCTTTTTTTTTTTTAAAAACAAAATGTGTGTAGACCCCTTCCAATTCTTATAAAAACTATCTTCAATGAAAAAGAAGGATTAATTTTTTAAAGTTTAAATGCTGCGCGCATCATAATTAACAATTTAAAAAACATTACGACGAGAAATACACATTTGAGAGATCACTCATTCATTACCAAAGTGTCCTTTCAACATTTTAAAAAAGTGATCGAAATTACATTTTTATTACTCGTCTTTGTTTTGGAGGAACATATTCCCGATAATAACAGGTGCGCGTATCATAGAAAATAAAAAGAATTAACTAAATAATAGTGATGGCGGGAGGAATATTCCGCGTATAGTTAAAAAAAAGAAAAACAAACGAAAGTATAAAACATAAAAACGAAACAAAAACTATTATCTTAAAAAATTTCATAATAATAATCGTAATGATAAACAGAGAGATAGAGAGAGAGAGAGAAAGAGAAAAGGAAAGAGAGAGAAAAGAAAAAAGTATATCACATTCTATAAATTCTACTGAATTACTTCCCTGAAAACACTTATTGACGGTTTTTCCTCCATCAAATTGGCAGTAGCGATAGGATTCCGTTGGTCCGCTACCGATGAACGCGAACTATTAACCGTGTCGTCTATCTGCGTAACTGTCAACGTCTTTGGTAATTTTGGTATTACCGTACGAGAACCACCGTCAGAAGCAACGGTAACGCTGGAATTCGCGGTACATTTAATTAACGGGATAAATGTAGCCGTACTGGCATTATTGCCACGTGTCGACGACACTATAACGGACATCGGTTTCAACGAAAGATTAGATTTACAGTTCGCGGCAGATGACGAAATCGGATAAGCAGTGGTATCAGCGCTAAGAACGATATTTGGTCCGACGTGCTGTTGATGTTGCTGCTGCTGTTGAGGTGGTTTCGGAGCGATCGGAATTAAATTTCGCATTTTTGACGTATTAACGTAAATGTGTTTACATAGACTAGAACTTTTATTATTATTATTATTATTATTATTACCAGTGAAATCCTTGATGGTTTTAAGTTCGGACGGATTTATAGTGTACACAGAAGATCCGGAGGTCGCCGAAGCCCCTTTTAACATTGTAAAATGATTGGACGGCATAGTGGACACCTTCACTAATGCTGGCGGATTACTACGAATTACGTTTATCATATTGTTTTTATTGATATTATTGCCGTGACTGTTACTATTTGCTGCGGTACTGGTAACGCTACTAGCGACAGTAACAGCGGTCGCATCGTTTTTTACGCTACTAGACGTGGTCACAATTTTAATTTGACCGCCAAATCGTATTTCGTTTGGGCTCGTTGATGAATTGTTTGCGATTTTATTTTCCAGCAACGGAAACGTGGCCGTTTCCAAGGAATTTATACGGTTTTTAACGCCGTTTATATACTTTACAGCCGCCGGACTGGCCACGTCGGACAAATTAAAATACCCCAATCGCCAGTACTTCTCCAACATGATCAAATGACGCATGAAACTAGATTGATTACCGTACGGCTTTTGCAAGTCTTGAAACAACCGCTTGGTTTTCTTATCAAACTGTAACGTTGAAACGCATTTTTCCCAGTTCTTATTATTTTGATTGGCCGTTACGTCAAAATCGAAATTAGCCGATAGCGGCAGTTCTTCCTTCGTTTGCGATGAATTACCGATCTGTTGTTCCATTGTGTGTCGCGCTGTTTCTGCCCCGGTTCTCGTATCGCCTCCTTGTCCGATATTTAGATTGCTCAATTTTCCGATGTTCAAATTGCCGAATTTCACTTGTATACGAGTACCGTTATTGGTACTATCTCTTCGTATGTCACCGGTTAACTCGTTTTCCAACGGATTTAAAAGAGTCGCGATGTTCGTGAAGCCCATCGGATAACTTTTTCTGGTTTCTTTTTTTTCCTCTTTGCCGGTACCAACTTCACCGTTGCCATTACTACCGCTGCCGCTATTCACGCCCGCGTTCGTGGTAGTAGCTGCGTTACCAACTGCTGTTAACGATCCCGGATTCTTTTCTTCATTAGCGTCACTAGTAGTCGAGGAGGAGGAAATAATTTCGTCATCCGATATCATGATTGTATCAGCAATGATTGCGCTACCGTTCATTTCCATTATAGAACGATTTTCATTCGATTTAAGATCTTTTATTTGGATGTTATATTTCCGCATTAACCTTTAAATAACCAAACATATCCGAGTTTTAAATCTGATAAAAAAAAAAGTTTAATAGATGCCACTTATTCCGGCGTATTTTAAGATGCTGTTAAAGTGCGTAACTTTTTATAATATGGCATGAAACGTCATCACTAATTCTACTCATTAAAAAAAACTTTCAAAGCGCTAAGGCCTTTATTTCATTTATTTCACTTCTATGATATATTTATATTTAAATATACGTATAATAGTCTATTGTGATAGGTTTTCAGATTGCAGATAGCGTGGTAACTTTTTTTTTTTTTTTAAATACTCGACAGTTCAAAAATCTAAACTAAAATATCGTCTAATGTACATCTCTATAATAAAGCGCCAAGGAAATAAATAGACGAAAAATCGGAAAAAAATAAACGAAAAATCAAAAAAAAGTCCTGAGACTGTTCTATGGCACTTAAAAAGCTAATTTTTTTTTAAATCGACAGCTCCAATTCAGTGGCTTTTAGGAAAATTATAGAGGGTCCAAAATTTTTATACCTTGGGGCTCGAAACGAGCAATGAATCAAATTTTTCTTCCACCATAGACGAAAATAAGACAGAAGACCAAAAATGAAGAAAAAATCCTGAGCCCGTTCTATGGCACTTAGAAAACGTAATTTTTTTTTTAATCCACAGCTTTAAGTCAGTCGCTTTTAGGAAAATTATAAAATGTTCAAAATTTTCATACCTTGAGACTCAAAACGAGCGATGTATCAAATTTTTCTACCAAAATAGAAGAAAATAAGACAAAGACCAAAAATTATAAAAAAGTCCTGAGGCCGTTCTATGGCATTTAGGAAGTTAATTTTTTTTTTAATCGACAGCTCCAGGTCGATAGCATTTAGGAAAAATATAAAGTGCTCAAAATTTTAATACCTTAGGGCTCAAAACGAGCAATAAATCAAAAAATAGACAAAAAGTAAAAAAAAGGTTCTGAGACCGTATTATGGCACTTGGAAAGCTATTTTTTTTGTAAATCGACAGCTCTACATCAGCAGCATGTAGAAAAAATATAAAACGTTCAAAATTTTCATACCTTAGGGCTCAAAACGAGCAATAAATCAAAGCAGTAAATCACATTTTTTTGCCGTTTTTCAATTTTTTAATCGTTTATCAGAAATTAATTATTCTACTGAACTGCTCTAGGTCTCATTTTAAAGAGAATTGAATTTAGAGTATTTCCCTCGCGTACACTACCCTTCTAGCGATTGAACTTTTTGAGCTATTTTATTTCAAACTTTTAACAAAATAATTTCAATTTTCGTATTATTAGATGAAAAATCAAAAAAAAAGTCCTGAGACCGTTCTATGGCACTTAGAAAGCTAATTTTTTTTTTAATCGACAGCTCCATGTCAGTGGCTTTTAAGAAAATTATAAGATGTCCAAAATTTTCATACCTTGGGGCTCAAAACAGAAAGCGAATAGATCAGCGCTAATTTAATAAGATCATTACCAATCGCATGAAAACGCGGTACTACTGCATTTACCTACAGAGTACCGCGCTTCCACCCACCCAACAACCGTCACTGGCTTTTCGTTCATCGTGTATTACTCATATTGTTAACGATTTTTCCTTTGTTTCCTCTATGGTGTATTTTTAAATTTGAAAAACGACGTTGTAATTTTGAAATTGTGATAGGCACAAATTGAAGAAATGAGCAAACTAACGTATTTGCAATTCTACGAACAGTATCGTGATAGTGGAAAGAGAAATATAGAGACTGGTCGCAATCGTTTTATAAAAAGGGTTCGAGGAGTATGTGTTTTTCGAAAGTGGTCCGAGTTACTCAAAATTTTTATTAGAAATTGGTGAAGGAAAAATGCCAGAGACTTTGTATGGCGAAGAAAATGGAATCCTATTAAATTTCCCCGATTTAAAAATGTTTACTTCACTTGATGAAATGATTGATCACATTTATCTCGATAATGTTCTATCAAATTTTTCTAAAATGTCCAAAAGATGTATCTCATCACCAACGAATAAAAACAACAGATTGATAATAGGGAAAAAAATTTCTGGAGATGAAATAAATTTATATAGTGCTGATACAACTCTGATTGATGAAAAAGAAACAAATGGAGATTCCACACATTTATGTACTGAAATTTTAAACAAAATGTCAGACCCAGGAGTTCCAAATCACAAAATTACTATAAAAATTGGAGCGATTTGTATCCTCATCAGAAATTTGAATTTCGAAGAAGGTCTGGTGAATGGAAGAAAAGTCGTCATTAAATCTGTTAAAGGTTTCATAATTGAAGTATTTCGTCCGGAAAATGAATGTAAGACGTTTCTAATTCCTAGGATCAGTTTCAAATTTATAGCTGGCGACACTGGCATTTAGATTTTAAGAAGGCAGTTTCCTATCAAGTTAGCCTATGCCATGACTATTAACAAAGCTCCGGGTGAAACATTGGATTTCACCGCTGTTGATTTGAGAGATAATGTCTTCACTCATGGGCAATTGTATGTTGCCTTGAGTCGAGTGAGAACATCGAAAAATATATGCATTTTGAGCCTGGGTCACGACGAAACTCTCACAAAACGGGGGTTTGGCGGCGGGTCCGGGTGGGGGGTTGGGCCGCGAAGCGGCCAGGGGGAAAGCCCCCTAGTATATCATAATTCTACTGTTTGTAAGAAATTTTACTGCTCGAAAGGTAAAAATATTTATACGGATTCAATATTGTATCTTCACCTTAAATAATTCCTTCACAATAGATCCTTATGTAAATTTTAGTCGATTTTTTGCGTTATTGTAATTTTCATTTATTTTTCCACTTTAAAAAAAAAGGTTTAGTTACTAAAAATAAAACAAATATTAAAAATAAAACCGACCCCGTTAGGCGCTTTTTTTGAAACCGAACGTAAATATAAATATTCAATTCGCACAATGTTTGCCAAGTGCATAAACAATTAGCCAACAGTACTACTAATTTTTATGTTTTACATAGCAATCTTCACCTCCAAAATTATTTATAGCCGTCCACCAAGACAGTATCAAAAATGTTAATTTGAATTATTCGGGTATACTGATCGGAAACAAAATAGCACACATCTTTATATACAGCGGCATTGTTTTATTTGTAAATAACTTGGAAGAACTATAAGAAATAATACAATCAGTGAAAAATATTTCCAAAGAGGCCTACTAAAAGTAAACACAAAACTAAATACATGCGCAACGAACTTGTAAGACATATAAATATACGAGAAGTGAAAAAGTAGAAAAATTTGTTTATTTAGGGCAGTAAATACCGATTTAGAAGATAAAATATCGAAAATAAAACAATGAACGTAGTCAGCATTTTTAATTTTTTTTTTTTTTTTTTAAATTCTTTATTTACACTTATTTATAACGTTATTTGAATCTGGCACCATTAAAGCATATACTCGTATTATTGGGTTTAAGACTTCGAATCTTGTAAGATATACGATTATTGTACGTATCCAAAGTAAAATTGGAAATTTATTTCTGCTAATGAAGTACTAGCATAAATAAAATGGAAATAAAACCAGAAGATAGAAAGTACGCATATTTTTACCTTTTATGAAAATTTTGGTAAGCTATTTTTTGTTCATCCGGTACCTGCGACGATTTTCGGTATTTTAATCTTATGGACATGTAATATCGGCATACTTTACAAACCAAGCCATTCTCGGTCAACTTTACCGGGATATTATCTTGCATTAATAGCTTATTCAAACTGGATAATTCCGAACCGACTGAATACATATGCGTACGGTTTAAACGCTTTTTGCAAATGCAGCAAACCGAATAAAAATCAACCTAAACACATAGTAAAATTGTTATGAATACTCATGCTTTTTCGACAACATCAAATATCATCATATCAAAAATGCGTTAATTTCCAATCGTGTATATTAATACACGAAAATCAGGGGAAATATTAAGCGTTCGCATAGACACACGCGAAATACCGGTATAATTTGGCTTTAATAATTTTTTTATTGTTTCGTTAATAATTTTATATTACTAGATCATATTTAATGTAGCAAATTTTTTTTAAAAATGGTTATTAATTGATCTATTACTTTTCAAGTTTTATGGTTAATAGAAAATTTTAGTTTTTTTTTTTACGTAAACTGTTTTGTATTTTAGGAAAACAATCTGCGAAGTGTGCAAAATATGTTAGTAAAAGATATGAAACTTCGAATTATGATTACAGTAAGCATGACTACGATAAAAAAAATGTTCCAATATCCGTAAGGAACGTGCATAATTATTATCAATTATAAACTTGCCGCACGGTTCTCAATCCAGTCGGTCGTAATAAGACACAAAACCGTGTTCGTCTTTTCACGATTTATATATATTTTTTTCATGTTTTCCTAAAATTTTCAGTTAATATTTATTGTACGACGTTAAGCGTCATCCGGCTTGTGAAAAAAAAGCCAGTTATTGTAATTATATTTTTATTTGTTGTTATATTTCGCTAAATATATGTGGCTTAAAGTTTTTTTGGGCAAATGTTAAATTTTTTATTAAATTTCGTATGAAAAACACTCTTTAAGTGAAAAAATTACGGGTTTTTCAATTTTTTTGGTTCTTTTCATAACTAAAATATATATATATATATATACCTATAAAGAAGATATTATTCACATCGCAAGGTGATTCATGGCGCTCAAACATAAATTTAATCCTGAAAGTAAAATTCAAAAAATTTGGGAGAAACAGAATTCATTATTCTCAGAAAATTTGACAGTACGTATTATTGGGCCAAAGAAAGTCATGCAACATTACAATAGTAATGTTGCATAACTTTTGTAACGCTGCCGACTATCAGTATTATTATATTGTAGTGATGGCTGAATTTCTAAAAATGACCAAATCACCGATTCGGGGTTCTAAATTCGAAATCTACAGACGACGAGTTAAAATTATTAAATATAAATAATTTTAATAGTAGCGCGAAGGGTAATGACAAACCATTACAAATAACATCACGTGTGATTGCATGAACAAACAAACACACTTGAAATGTACTTACATTGTGATACGATATTTGAAATAGAGCAATAGGATTAATAAAAAGTATTATTTACAGCAAAAGTGATTTCTATTAATTTGCAAAAAAGAAAAATTTATAAACGAGAATATATTTAGTATGCGATTTAAATGCATTTCTATTTGTGAATCTCTTCAAATTTCTTTTTGCTGGTATCACAGTTGGGCAGGTTGTTTTTGTTTTATTTGACGCCATATTCTGTGTAATTGATTTTAATTCAGAATTTATTTGAATCACCAAAATAAATCACCAATAGAACAGTAATTAAGGCCTGTCACTTTTATGATTATTTTACAAAATTAAGGCAATGTTAACGAAACGAAAACAATTCGCCTATTTTACGATCGATTAAAAAACTAATGTAAACGGAATTATTTGGGATTTTTCAACAGCCAAGAGAAGAACGTTTAATATAAAATTAATAACATAGGTATAAAAGCATATGATATATTATGATAACTGAAAAAAACAAATATTAAAAATATAAAACACTGACTAATTTCGAATTATATCGTTTACGATCACATTGTGTAATGTGTAAAAATAAATAAAAATTAATGTTATATCGCTAAAAATCGATAGTTTTAAATTAAATTGAAAAATAAAAATAGAACAAATTATTAATCAGCTATTATATTTTATATTAAATAATGGATTTCCTATTGAAAGATTTATGTTTAATGTTGAATTTTTATATTTTTTGTACATAGTAATTTTCTATAAAATTTAAATATTCAGTGTTTTTTTAATGTTTTTAATATATACACGTCTTGTGTAATATTTGAGGTAATCGAATGTTTTTCAGTTATTTAACGACAGAAATGTCGATCGTTCAATTTAGCCATTTTATAGACGGCGATATACTTTTTACACCTGATCACAAAGCACTTTTTTGTCTGCCCGATTACGATTAATATAAAATTTCTGAATGAAGAAAAATCAACAAAATATCATATTCATTAGTCTTTGGACTTTCTTGGTCCGCATTTTTCTTTCAATTCTTGTATTACAGTAATGTTTTTAACACGTAGATAGAATTTTATTATTTTTTAATACGATTTATTTAAAAACAATTTAACATCAGAATAAATTATAAGTAATTCAGTTATTATTTGCTTTTATTTCAAACGTTCTTCGATTAAGAAATGTTCACAGCATTTGCATTACATTAAGATAACACGCTGAACAAAATTTAAAACACCTTTAAGCGAAATCGAAAATTAATCAACAGAATTACAATACATAATTGTATAAATCATAAATAATCAAGTACGTACCAAATAATAATGCTGAGAACAAAGACCGTGATACATGCTATGTCCAGTCTTGCTGAAGTTAAAAGATATCTAAAAAAAAAAAAAAGCGAGTATTATTTTTAATCTTTTAATTTTTGATATTAAAGTATGACTAAACGTATCGCTTAAAATAATATAACGGCCATCTGATGGTTAATTATTTTTTTATTAATTGTAACATTCTTGGACAAACCTTTCTTTTTTTTTGTTATTCCAAAATATATAAAAACTACTTAATTTACCCAATACAAAAAATTCCAATATCATTCCGCACAATTTTAAAATTAAAAAAAATAAATTCCCCGTTTTTTTTTCCCAGCTAAATTTAACATGAAAATTTAGAAATATTTTCTGTATCAAATAATTCGATAGTATGACGTATCTCAATTCCTGAATCAATTTAAAATTCTGGAAGAATGTATTTCAGATTACAAACTACAATCGTAAATCTGCCCCACCCTGTATTTGTGTTTGTTATAAATCACTATATTCTATAATTAACAAACAGGATGGTAAAAGATTCTTTATTTTAACTGTTGTCCAAAATTTCAGTTTTCACTAATATCGTTCCGTTGCGAGCATTAAAAAAATAAAATATTAAAGTATTTCACCTCCACATAGAGAAATATCCTTATTCATTAAAATCAAAAACTAGTTCGTAGTATTTTCTTTTCATTTTTCAATTATAATAAACGTACGATTAACAAAATTTCAACACTCAGTTCCACTTTATATTTGTGTTTAATTGTTTAAATATCACAAATTAAGTCTAAACAATCTTTAACGCAGTAACTAAATTAAAACTAACTTTAATTTTTTAAACCAAATTGGTTAATCGGTTGACACTACGGCTATGTAATAAATTAAATATTTTAATTCAATTTTAAACTATACTTATGCATATGGCCTGATGAGTAGCCGAAAGCGCCGTTTTTTGTTTTATTTTTTTAAAATAATAAATAAGTAAAGAAATAGACTATACTTAAAAAATAAATTTTGCAAATATCATTTTTTCCCCCTTTTTTTACTTCTTTTATTCTCTAGTTATTATAATGATCGTACGGTTTAGTAAACGTATTATTTCAAAAAGTATAAGGTACTTGAGATATACTTTTTAAAATTATACTTCTTTCCAGTTTAGACTTTTAAAAAAAAGGCAATTTCTTCCTCAAATTAAAAAAAACAAAAAACGGCATATACAGGAAAATAATTTACACAATTATAACCCACATCACCGACACTAATGCACGAAAATGAAATGTCTTACTTTCTGAATTCTTCTTTTCAGTCTCAGCAACCATTTACGTTTTATGTAATGTCGAACAGGTTGGGAACAGCCTTTAACAGAACACGGCGACTGAGACAATGTCGACTTTCCAATTACTTTACGTTTCTTATTATTAACTTTCTTGTCAACGAAACGAAAACAAGCATCGCATAAACAGGTATCAATTTTTAAATTCGGTTCACCTGGTAATGAAAATAATAGAATTATTTTATACTTTTGAAATTCGCATATTTGGATAAAATACTAAATGAATCTGGAAAACACTAGCAAATATGAAGCTCACTGTATTCAGAAGAACACATAATAATATCATTTTATTAAATATTTAAATTGCAAATTAGTTACCCGGGGCACGTTGACATTATTTCTGAGACCTGCGTTCGTTTTATAAATTTTTACTCTTTTAAATAAAAATATTCTAAAAAACCGATATTCCACAAATAAAATTATTTATCAGTCATATAAAGATATCATATGCTTCTTTTGTGCATCAAAATCAAATGAATTGTCATTGTTTCTTAAAATAATTGAAATTTCTAAATTATATCATCTTATTAAGCGAAACATTCGAATATCTCGGATCATTAATCAGCGATAAAGAACTCAAGCGTAAAATTGCACTGGCGAAATCGGCGATGGCACCACTGTATAAAATTTGGAAAGACCGGCGTATTAATACAAGAACAAAACAGAGACTGGTAAATGCTCTCGTGTTTTCAATATTCCTGTATGGAGTAGAAATATGGACACCTTGCGGGATAAACGAAAAATTGACGCATTCGAGATGTGGACTTGGCGAAAAATGCTAAGAATCCCATGGACAGCGAAGCGCACAAATACATTGAATTGAGACCAATTAAACATAGAACGACGTCTCTCGGTTACTTGTCAAAAGAGAATTTGGAAATACTATGTGGTCATATTATGAGAAGGGAAAGAGGTAGTCTTGGAAAATGTATTATACTGGGTCCAATAGAAGGAGCAAGGGCTCGTGGAAGACCGCCTCGGCAATGGATAGACACAATAATAGTACTAAGCGATCAAACGCGAACCACAGCAATGAGAAACAACCTGAACAGAAGTCGCTGGAGACAACTAGTACTTGGTAGATTAAAAAGGTCACGATGAGCAGTTATTGCGCAAACGACTATGAAGATTAGGCGAAACGCAGTTTACTCTTTCGACTTTTGTACCCGTTGTTCTGCATTATATTTTGGATCATTAATTAAAAGTGGGTTATAGTATAAAAAAATAAATGCTAAAATAACAAACTAATACGTAAGTAACAAAATTAATATAAGAATATCAAACATTAATTTTGTTACTTACGTATTAGTTTGTTATTTTAGCATTTATTTTTTTATACTATAGTTACTAACAAACAGGATGATAAAATATTCTTTAATAAAAGTGGGTTGTTTGCGTATGGATAAGGTTTTCCGTTTACCTGTTTATGGTTTGTAAATGTTTTTTTTTTTTTTTTTTGAAAAATCAGTTTCCACCCGGATTTTAAAATTTGTAAAAAAGTTATTAAATTTTATTTTCAGTAAATTTATTTCACAGTACATCATTTAAAAACTTTTTTTTGTGCTCGAACCACATTTTCAAAAAAAAAAAAGACCGGCCAGTTTTATTTAATTGTATGATTTATAAATCGCGTAATTTTTGTATACCGTTTAGCTTGTAAAATTTCATTCATCGTTATTTTTTTTATAACATTAAAAAATAATAATACGAAATGCGAAGCACGTTCACACAGTAAGGTTCCCGCCCTCGTAAAACCGGTTAGAATAAACTTGCGGGAGTGAACATGGTCTCATTTTGTAGCTACAACATTCAAGTTTAAACTAGTGTAAACTGTAATACTGTATGTTTTTTCGTTTTCGAGTTACGTGAATTAATCATGAGTGAAATTTTGAAAGTTGCCTCCGACTACGAGATGTTATTCGTTTTTTAAACCATAAAAAAATTGCACCAATTAAAATTGATCGACAAATGATGAAAGTTTATGGTCCCCTGTGATGAGTGTTCAACGTGTTCGTAAATGGCGCCGTGAATTGCCAGGAAATAGAACGAATGTAGAGGACGAGCAACGAAGCAGCAGACCATCCGTAATCTCAGACGAACTAGTGCGAAAAATCGAAGAAACTCCGCGATCCAATCGCCGCCAAATCATTTCCGATCTTCTTGACCAGTTTGCGAGTGTCACGAGGTACCGTGCAAAAAAAATTCGAAACTGACGAGGAGTTGAAAAATTACGTTCTTACCTGGTTACAAAATTTGGCGGCAAGTTTCTGCGAGGAAGGTATATTTATAAGTTAATTTCTCGACTCGATAAATGCTTAAACTTAAAAGTTGAATATGTGGAAAAGTAAATAAAAGTATGCTGAATTCAATGCCGGTGTCCGTTTTGTTCTAGCTTTATTAGTTTCAAAAGTAAAAAATAGGGAACCTTACTTTATGAACGTCCCTCGTATGAATGTTTCGAGAAAAAATAATGGTCATTATACAATTTTGTTAAAACTGTGATAATATAAATGCTAAATATATATAGATAAAATATGTGATTCTAGAAATGACCACACTGATACTTAAAAAAATAAATTTAACTAATTTCACATTTTTAATTAAATTTTATAACTCGAGATGATTACTCTTAATCATTTCGGCGACTTAATGCTTTTTCTTTTTTTTTTTTTTTATTACGACTTGATATAAATAAAATCTCTCATAATAATTCGCTCGTGTAAAACTATTTCTGACTGAAATTTTACCTGTACTAATTATCTACTTGTACTTCAATCATAATATAATTCTTCGAATCGGGAGAAGAATATTTTAACTATGTATGTGTGATTCTTCACATACTTAAAAAAATATTAAGTTGGTTGTTAAACCATAATGTTATCTTCTTCAGATTTTCAATGTTCTTTCGGAAGACTAAAAACTGATTTTTTGACAGATAGCCGAATTATCTATGTTTCACATTCAATTTTTGCACGATATTTAAAAGTGAAAAACCTGTAAAATTATGTTTCGTTTTTCGCTTTTACAACTACTATTAAATGTATTTCATACATTTATTTACCGCTTAATGGTCGAAATAGTTTCACGAATTTTTAAATGGATACTTACAACGTAGTTCAAAAACCAGTTTCGACTTACGACTTTTCAACTAGAAGTCAACCATTTAAAATACCGATCATGTAAATTTCGTTGGACAATTTTAAGTGCTTCTTAGTCTACTTTTAAATGAAATCCATTTACATACTGCATAAGGCCACATGTTTAAAGTCTTCTCTTTTCTTTTCACATATGGATTTTTAATTATTTTAAAGAAATTTTAACTCGACACATTCTATAGTAACTGAAATAAAAGGTTATTTATGCGTTTCGTCAAAATTTTAACTATTATGTACGTGAAATATCCAAAACCAAATTTCATTCAAGTTTATCGTGTTTTCTATATCTATAAAGAACAAGTAGAAATTGGCGGAAGCAAACAATCGCTTGTTTTATGTAAAAAACGCGATTGTAAAATTTTAATTTTAATATAAATAATAAAAATTCGATTTAAAATTTCTAGTTGAAATTACAGCGCAAAGCATAATTTTAAGTTTCAATAAACAACCTTTAGTTCCTTCTTCAATATTTCCTATAATTTTCTTCGTGCATGCAATGAATGACTTTATAAGACATTACCATTATTTATATCGATAAATAAAATTATTTTGTACACAGAAGTTACTTAAATGCTTTCAAAAAGTAGAAATGATGAATAATACATTTTTCATTTTAAAAATGATTTTTTTTTTTCGTCGAAACATTTCGATAAAATTCCCCCGGTTAATTTTCAGTTGAGCAGCCAGCCTGTTATTGTTTTTCTATCGAAATTGGTTTTTAAGATTAATTTGCGATTTTAACCGATTGAAAGACATTTTTAATAAGTATAAAAAAAAAACCGAGGCGGAGGGGGGATCAATTTTTAAAAATAATTAAAAGAATCGATGTAGGATAATTGTAAAAATGTATTATTTACAGGATAAAATTTTTTTCTGTCTTTCTGGATCTTTTAACTGGGCTACGTGACATGGCGTATCCAAACTTCCAAATTTACCGAAACAATATTTACACACATCGGAACATAATCTATTTGGATGTATCGAAAATGATGATGACTTCTCCGGAACAACCAAAGATCTGCCAAAAATTTCGTTCACACACGAATAAATAAGAATTTCATGACATTTGAGAATAAACGAACTCGAATATAAATGTAATTTATTAATTACGTTCGATACTTACGCGGAACCTTTGTTTTTTTCCTTAACAGAAGAGCAATTAATTTTTGATAAAAACTGACTTAAATGTCCTACAGCAGATGTATCTAAATCGGTGAACTTGTTATCTAAAAAATTGCAAGTCTTTCGTTTAAAAAATCTGAATTAATATTAATGTGTTAAAACAAAATTAGACAAAATTTATAACTTTACTAACAAACGTGCAGCACATAAACATAATTCGAAACATAATATTACGCATATAGCATACAATATACGTAGGGATGGAAACGTACATACACATGTAAAAAATGTGATACATGATAAATGGAGTTTAATGTTCTGAAACGATCGAGTTTTATTTATTGCGATTTTTTATATTTATAGCACAGTAAAACTTTTTTTAATATATCGCTTATTAATTCTTCAAACGCAATAAAACTTTTTTCTGTTCGTTGAATTAACTACTTCCAAATATAAAAGAGCACTTGGAATAATATAAAAATGAGAGCTTTTTCTTCTGGTTTTCATCCATCGCCGGAGTAATTCTATAAAACTATTTTAGTTTTATATTAATCTAACACTCACTTTCTGTTGAGTTTAATATCATCGCATATCAACATTTTTGACATCGCTGAAATAGTGGCTAAGAATCAGTCCTCTTTCTTCTAGTTTATGATTTTCTCTAAATTTTCTTATTATGATTAAAGTTCCAATAGAAATTTCATGGATTTGTGGTATGAATGTGGTTAACGTTAAGTGAATATTCGTTAATTTCATAAAATTATTTCTATTATATAATTTACATTGTACAAGATACCGAACTCAATGTAAAATTGTAAACATGGGCTAAACTGTTGGTGCAAAATTTTTAAAAAAGCAAAACATATTACTTCATTCCTTATACTAATTAATTACCATAATTCGGCCCGTGTAAATCTAATTATAATTTCGCTGCTAGCGCATAGGCGACTTCAAACATATAAATGTTCGAAATTCATAATTGTATATTTTATAGTATTATAAAAAATAATAATAAAACATTTGCACTTAACGCCCACATTTGTTTTTGATAAACACACAATGATATATTACGATCAACTTATAAGAATCTATACTTCTTTAGTCAAGATCATCATCTCCTTAAATCGAAAGAGATAATTGTTACAATCTAAACTCTTTTTAAATGTTGTACAGTGCTCTCGATTATCTGCTCTCTCTTTAGGATATGTCGTTGAACAATCTTTATAAAGTACAATCTAGTAGTTGCGGTTTTCTCATTTACGCAAATACCAAAGAGATGCTTGATTTTTCCGAAACAGTAAACGGTATATATTTGCAGAAAACAGAATTGTGTTTGGCGTATTATATTTCAATATATTAATTACGTTAACAGATTGAATAATGATATTAACTTTTGTAACTTCAAAAGTTTGACATGCAAATATTACAATTTATGTTTATTTTCCACTGCAAAATATTTACTTTTTTTAAGTATTGGAAATTTATAATTTAGCCTGTTTGTGCTAATGAGAACCATTTTACGATCATTTATAGTAGAACATTTTCTAACTGCGGTGATTTTTTTATTTTTATTTTTATATGAAGTATGCACGCGTTGTGTCTATATTTACATTACAGATTATTCTTAATAATGATTTTCACATCCATCGATTTATGCACTGAACTGCAAACATATAAAAGCGAATATCCTTAAAATACTTACCTCCCATATTAGTTTGGGTAAACGAAACTGAATTGGCTGATTCAGTTGCACAGTAAGTTGGACTGATGATACCGCTTGTACCGTTAATTTTATATTTTTCAGCATGATCTAATCCATTCTGCATCATAACACAAACAATTAAACTAAAGGTACTGCAATATAAAATATTTTCGTTACTAAAGTAAGTTCAACATATTAACTGTCACGCTAAAGAGTGCAACACATTTCTCAGAATGCTCAATTTTTAAAAGTATTCGTTTATTTTTTATTCTTATCCCCTCGTACGGTCAAACGTTCACTGACATATAATTTTTAGAAAATTACGTCATACATTTATATACGGCGTGAAAGGCAATATGTTAAGCGATTCTTGTGAAATGCACATAATATAGTTTATACAAAATACATTACAACTTTTTCTTAAACATATCAAAAACATCAACATTATATTTTATATTGACGCATTGTCGCACTATTTTTTTTTTTTTTTTGGTCTCGTTTACACAACATAGCCAATCAATTTTATTTTTTTTATCGCGCTTAGATTATTATGTTACTATTATTGATAAACATAATTTTGTCAGTTTCTGAAAATAAAATCAGCCATATATTTATAGTAGATCTGATTTCGTGCAATTTATTTTTATCCATTCATTTTTCACTTCCATTTTCACCGGCCAATTACGTTTAATTAATAGGCATTACTTTCTTCTATCAACATATTTCAGATTAATTTCCTTGTCAACGAGAATAGTACGATTTGGCGGGAAACTGAAATTATTCAACAACTTTAAGTTGTAAACATAAAAAATAACTAAATTCGACAAAAAAAAAATTGAAGCAATAATATAACAGACGAACGAAAACCATGTTACTTGCTAACGCCAATGATTTGTTCCACGAATATTTAAGAATAAAAATTTATAACGGTAGTTAACAATAGTCTGGAAGTTACGATGTGTACCCTAATAAATTGAAAATATTAGATTTAATCAATTTTCTTAAATTTCTAAAGAAGTTACGTGTGAATTCTTAATAAAAAATTTAATTTTTCTGATTTATTATTTGATAATTACTGCGTTTAGCGGCACTCTAGCGAAATTAGGGATTACGGACTACTAGCGGAGCTTCTAGAACTAATTTTTAACAAATCATTTATTTTTCCGATCAGCCTCGGTGTACCTTTACGCAGCATTGAAATTTTATCAATATATCGCAACATAATGCAAAATATTTTAAAACAAATTCATTGTTACATAATCGATTGTCTATCCAATAATTTTAAAAATTGTTTTACACGCGCTAGCGGTAATGCAAATGAAAATGGATTTCACGAGCAACTTACAAAATGTTAAACTTAAAAAATTGCTCCGGAAGAATGAAAAATACTCTTGACATTTTTATTACCTTTTCTCACCAGAGTAAGTTTCTTTTCGACAATACGTACTCTGTCCAGCTTTACATTATATTCCGAATTCTATTTACAGGTTTTTAATTTTATTAAGTTCATCGAGGTTAAAAAAAAAAAAAAAACGCAAATGACTATTCAAAAAAGACTAAACGTGACAACTATACGATTAAAAAAGCTAAAAATATTCACGTTTTTTTTAAAAAAAAACAAACTTCAATATAAAGTCAAGCGAGCATTATGTCAAACAATTTTAATAAGTAAATAAATTACAATACAAATGAAAAAATTACGACTATACATCTGCTCTTATATTTATAAAAATTCATTGCTCACCTCAGATTGGTTATTTAACTGGATCGATGAATCGTTAGACTGTTTCATTTCCATTTTTCTGTAACCTTTATCGTTATCGGATGTTCTATGTAGTTTAATAATAGCTTTTAGTGTTCCGGTATAATTGTTTTTATCGGTGGATTTACTACGTTCGCTACTGTTCACTTTATCTAGCGACTGAAGTCCTAGAGCATTCAAAATTGATTCTTTAATAGCGTTATCGCGAATTTCTTCCCCTTCGTCTGCATTCTCTTTCACTTCCAATTTCTCATCACCGGTATCACTTTTGTCAGTACTCACTTTTTCACTTAGGCTGTTTGCGGTTGAAATTTCATTAGAAAATTGGCAGAAAACATCGTCGTCGTCTGTTTTATTCGATGTAACTATTTCATTACTGCCGGTATCGTCCAAAGTGCTAATCGAATGCTCGACTTTTTCTACGTTCCCACCTTCAACAATGTTACCGTTAGCAATAATATCGGTTAATGTAATAGTACACGACGGTAGCGGCGAAGAAATTTTATCATCAGATAACTTTTGTTCAGTTCCGTTATTTGTTTCTAACGGCTCAATTTCTGTATATTTCTCATGAGGTTCCTGTTTTTTAACCGGCAATGTAACTTCGTCTTTTTGCATGCTATCGACGTGCGTATTGTCATCATCTTCTATTGTGACTTTTTCAGGAATGCAGTGTTCGTTTTCGAGATTTTCGCAAATTTCTTCGTTACAATTTAATCTCGTACCGTTATTATCCTCAGTATTATCATTTACGGATGAGTTAAGAATTTCATCGTTTGTCGTATCATCCCTTGAAGAAGGACTATCGCTCGGCGGAAGCTGACTGTCTGGCAAACTCGAAGTTTCAGACTGCATTAATTCATTTCGCAGACCGGTTGATTCTACTGCATTCGCAAATGTCGTGTCGGAAACGGTTTCTGTTATATCGACGATATCATCTTTGACGGTCACATTAACGCTATCTTCGACACAACTATCTGCAACACTTGGAATTGCAATAATAGCATCGATATTCTTATCATTCACAGAGCATTCGGAGTTTTCAATTTTTCGACGTTTTGCAGCCGGCACTATTCCTGTATTATCTAAGGAGCATTTTTTTGTATCAGCCGTCGTGACTTTCTTGTCAGCTGTACTTCCGTTTACACTAGACTTACGATTTTCGGAAATATTACTCGTGTTTGATGACGATATCGATTCTGACTCGAGCGAGTTCCTTTTACGTTTGTTGGAAGTTTTTTTGTCCGATTTACATTCGATATTTTCGTCCGGCAATGAAGAGGGTGGTACCGTCGAATTTTTTTTCGCAGGAATGATCTTTTCGTCATTATCTGGTTTTTTCGCAGAAACGATCTTTTCGTCATTATCTGTTTTTTTCGCAGAAATGATCTTTTCGTCATTATCCAGTTTTTTCGCAGAAATAATCTTTTCGTCATTATCCAATTTTTTCGCAGAAATAATTTTTTCGTCGTTATCTGGCTTTTTCGCTTTAGCCTTACTAACGTGTTTTGCTTTAGTTACCTGTTGTTTCTGAGCGATTTTAAATTTCCGAATACTTTTAGAACCCGATCTCGTGTAATATCTCCGTACATTCTTCGATATCTTATTATCACCGCTGGTAGTCTGCGGTAATTTATCGTTTCTCGAAGGTTTCGTATTGCGATCGCTTGTCTTAACTGCTACTTTTGTTTTCTTCATTTGATCTTGTTTCTTATTTTTACTGTTCGTCGGTTCATCGCTTTTGGCGGCATTTCGCTTCTTGCGAATGGGCGAAGCTTTTTTTGCACAACAACGTTTTCGCCGTTTTTGAAGATCATTATCGTTATTTGTTTGTTTACGACGCGTGCACTTACGAATAAACTCTCCTCTAACGGTACTTTCTTTCTGGGCATTGCGGTTTTTATTTGACGTCCCGCCGGCTTTGGCAGATGACGGTTTTTGAACGTTTGACGCGGATTTTTGCTTAAGTTTACTCATTTGGCGTTCGATTAAAGCGTAACGATTTTTTGAGATCAATTTATCCACGACTGTTGGTTCCGGATTTTCTTCTAATTGAGTTCGACAAAATTCTCTTAATGAACTAGGCACTTTAGTAGCATACTGTTTTCGTCGAGAACACGAAACAGTACAATTCGAATTTAGTAGTTTACTTTCTTCTAGAACACCGCTTTCGCTCTTAATTTCCAAATTAAATGGAAATGTATGATTATTATTGATACTGTCATCTATTTTCATTAACCGTATATGTTCCAATTTTCGGCTGTCCATAGCCGTTATAGAAAAATACTATGATCTTCCATACCGAGATCTGAAATCACAAAATTTATGTAAATTTAACTACTAACAGTTGGAGTAAATGCAAATTATTCGCCCGACGTTGTTACTTTTTTGTAACTACGTTTTCAGAAATTTTAGTTTTTCATTTTCTACAAAAAGAAAAAAATTGTTCTTTAAATTGCCGTTAAAAATATTAATGTAACCGTAAAATTTAAACTAATATTAAAGAATATTAATCGGTAAATAAGAATCATAACCTTGCCTGTACTATATAAAAAAAAAAAAAACATTTAACGTTAAAACAATTGTAGATTTTTTCAGTGAACTTCAATATTATGTAACTTGCACATTTTAAATTTCATAGTTTTACGTATTTATTTACACGGATAGCGAAATATTTCATATCCATTTCATTACGAATGCATTTTACCACGCTGAATTTAATTTTAATGTTCGCAATATACACTTTCCTTTCCGTGAAATATAAAATTCGACAACAGTTAATAAGTCAAAATTGCCATGTTTTGCTTCTTTTTCATTTGAGCAATATCAGACACATCGCAGAGAAGTAGAATGCAATTTGAAAGTTAAAATATAAAAAAAACATTAACTCAAAACGAATACATAATGAAAATAATAAAAACGAAAAAGTAAAATTTACTTATACTTTACGATTTTATTATAAAACTTATTATTACTACATCGCTTAAACGATAAAAATATAAATTTTTAAATTTTTTTTTCGTTACCAAATCGAAATTAAACTTGAACAGGTTATATACACGTTTAAACGAGTAATTTACCGTTTATTCATGTTTCACATTTACACTACCGAATAGTTATTTAAAATTAATTTTTAAAACAATACACATTACAGTAAACTAGGACGACATCTTATAAACAGAGAATTATCGATCATGTTTCTATGCAAAGCGCAAACTTTGTACAAGCGGCAAATGGACAATAAAATATACATTGCTACTCACCACAGTATACTATTTTAATCAATAATCAGACATGCCAGCAGAAAAGGACAATATCGCGGAAAAATTACACCATACTTTACACATATATACACGCCATAAAAACGGAATTCTAATCGTGTTTTATTGTTCCACTTTGGTTGCCCGTTCCGTTATGAATGGCGGATATGAAGCTTCTCTTAAAATATTAATACACTTGGCGCTAAAACGTAATGTTTGTCCTTTGTATAATTTTATGTGTGTGAACTTACTTAAATTTACTACTTAAAAAGGCATAGTTGTCGGTAAAAAAAACGTTGAAATTAATTTTTGTTAATTAGTAATAGGAAAAATTTTAGTAATTTATTAGCTAACGTTAACTACATCGTTAAATCGTTTAAATGTTTTTTTATATTATTGTTTAGCTTTCATTATTATATTTTATATATTTAAAATTTTCGTCAATTATCTTTTTAATAATTTTAAATTTAAAAATTATTAATTTTAGACAATTTTTAAATTCGGTCGGTATAAAATTTGATAATTATTATTTAATATGTTCATTTGAAGTGGTTAACAAAATGAGTAAATTTTAATTTCTTGGAAATGTGACAGTATTGGGTAATAAGAAATAGCTGAAAAGCAATAATATTCTCAAAATGCGTGTAAAATCGAAAATGGACAACAGTGTAACGGTGAGGAGCAAGATGTAACTGGGACATAAATGATGTACAGAGACGTTAAATCTCTGGTCGCATATTAAAAGTGCTTTTAAAAAATTTCACAAAAAGATTCAGTACATTAAGCGTACAAGCAAAAGCCTTCTGTTTTTATTCCGATACGTTTCAAGTAAAACAAAATAAGAAAAGGCTAAATATGAAACTTCATTGTAATTACAAATTAGTGTCTTTTTAAAAATATCCCAAAAATAAATATTTTCCCCCCGCTTTCCTAAGTAATTATCTCATATAAAAAATTTTGAAATTAATCAGAAATATAAATTGATGTGAATTTTTCCGAAATGCGAGCTGAAATTCATGATTTCCAAAAAAATGGTTTATTTTGAAGGTCTTTGATCTTTGTTAGTGAAGATTAAGTAAAAAAAATATATTAAAACCGCGTGGGAAGATACTTTTGGTTAATATTTAATGGTTGTCATTTTGTTAATTTGGGAAAATTATTAACTACAAAGAGTTCCCCAGAGGTATTTTTATTTGTCTAAATATTTCTTACGCTTTTGCTTAGACGATTTTATGAAACCAATTTTTTTTTTTTTTTTTTTTAAATAAATTCCATTTATGCTCTTCGTTAGAGTCAATGTTGTCAGAAATAACATGTAGCAGAAGTTAATTTCCTAATCGGTTATGGAGCAAAAATATCTAAACTAAGAACTTTGTAGAAGTCTAGTGATTTATAAATTTGCAACGATAAGCGTTTAGCACGTGTAAGAGGTATTCCCAGTAATCGTTAAAGTGGCTTAAAACACTTCGAGATTTGAGAATTTTTTTTTTCGAGATTGCATTTAAAATTAAAATAGGAAATAAAATAAAAATAACCATTCTTTACAATTTAAAAAAAAACGTCCTTTGAACGTGTTTCATCATTATGATCAGAGCGATACATTTTAAAATGTAACGAACTATTTAAGCGCACACTATTAAACCGTTTTCTACATTTAATTTTTGTCGAATCCGTCATGACAATGATATGGAATACTGAAGTCGTAAATACAAAATTATCTTACACTCCGTTCTAATTAAGCAACTTTGAAAGTCATTATTACGCATCATCGAGTAAGTTCCGTTCTTGTTGATTTTATTAAGCGTAATTCAGAAATATGCCTTAACATTATTAGATATTGTAAGTTGTTTAATTGTAATAAATTTAGAAAAAATAATGCAGACCAAATTGGTATTCAAAAATTTTGAAGAAAATACCCATTACTATTTGTTTTTAACGGAATTTCTTGAATAGGACTTTTCGAGGACACGAAATTTTCAGTTTTTCAAGTAAAGGAAGGCTTCGTTCATATTATTCAATAATTAATCTCCCGTATTTACTGAAAAATTCCAAGTTATTTGGGTTTGTGATGGAAAAATTTTTAGTATTCCAACATAAAGGAGAGGGAAAATAATTTAGCAAATCTTTTAATAGTTGGAAAATTAATAATTTCTAGTTCCATATTTTGTGCAATGAAGACATTTTTTAGTAGCATATTATTTCCAGTAAAAGGGAGACTGGAGACAATTGGAACAATGTTTTTATTTTAATTTTTTACCACGAACTTACCATTATTTTCTAAATTAATTTATAGGTATATTGTTTACATAAAGTGTGAGATTTCTAAATATATTTATATTTTTGTCTTATGTTCATATAGACAAAGAACGTTGAAAGAAAAAAAAAAAAATGGCAGTACTTTAAATGTTCCAACCGTCCCGTATCAGGGACAATTGAAATAACAACTAAAGACGATTGAAACAACAGTGACGAATAATGTACAACTCTATTTGAAATATTTATTTTTTATATGTTATAAACAATAAAGATTAACTGACAGTTTTTTATATTATTTAAGAATGCGTATTACTAAAAACAATATCAATGAATAATAAGGACTGCTTAATTATAATTATTCTAGAAATTATTCAGGAAGACAATTATGGCATATGTTGCATTCCTTGTAATACCATCTGCGACATTCCATACATTTTTCTTTCAGCTTGAACCCTCAGGTTCCTAAACAAACCAAGCAGAAATATTTTTCTTCTTCACTATCGGACGAATCCAGTTTAATCTTTTTGGTTGCTTTTTTTATTTACTTTATTATTATCATTTTTTTATTTTTTTTTTTGCCTTCGTTGTTTTAATGTTCACATCTTTCGCTTCCTTCACAGAGCAATAAAACTATAAAACTGTGTTCCATAGAACAGTTCGCGTATTTTTTGAAACGTTTAAGATAAAACAAGAATTCATCTTCCTGTATTCATTGTTCGAATTGCCTGCTCAAATGTACCCTACTGTACCATTTCAAACAAAGTGACGATCATAACTCATATGCGGAAAAATAAATATCGGTAGAATCTATTACCAATAGCATTGACGATTAACGCAATGGTCACCAGTGTTCCTCTTTCTCCTAATGTCAAGATGCTAACTAGGATTCTTTTTGCTGTAAAAATTTTGTTTGACGCCGGTTTCATCAATATTATAAATATCTTTTGCTTTAAACTGGCTTCCATACACATTTCTCAGATTTTAAAAGATACTGTAGTTTTTGGGCCTGTTAAGTAAGGTTACCTTTTTACAGTTTTTATACTATTTAATGAAATGTTTGTAAATTGTTTTATAAACAATGCCATTTACATTCTTGTACGATCGCGAAAATTAACTATCTGGAGAAGTAAGAGAAAAGCGTAGGTATAATTTTATATCTACGTTTACTGTTTCAACTATCCCCATAGTAGATAAATTAACCAAATTGAGAGTGCAACATAATTTCACAAACTAGAGAAAATGAAAGAGGGGGTGGGATAGCGATAATTATTTAAGATAATATATGCTACGGTAAAATTAACATTTAATCGTCTAGCTGTGAATCGATCATAATAAAACTAACAATAGCGGATCACAATAACTATAATGGCAATATATACTGACCTCCAAGCAAAAGTAAAAAAAGACACAGACGAAATAAACAAAAATTTATTAAATACAATTAAAAAAGATGATTGCATTATTTGTGGCGATCGGAACTGTTAAAAACAAATAATAACTCAATTAAAAATAGGAACATACTAGCGGGCAATGGATTTGAAGAAAAAACCAATAAGGCCATAAAGGTCGAAATTCAGAGTAACAAGCGCATTGAATCTTGCTTAGATCGCCATATACATAAGACATAGAAATAACATAAAAAAAATTTCTTATCTATCAGAAACATTTTGGACCACTATGTAATTTTCTGCAAAATGAAATTAAACGCCAATACAAACAACGATATTAAATACAAACATAAAAATATTAATTATAATGAAAGATTGATAACTGACCGTCTGCAACCAGCAAATTGGGGTAAAGTTGAAAATTCCGACTACTTAGGTATATAAAAATTAGTAGCATTTTTCAAGAAATTTATAATAAAAGCGTAAAAACAATATGTACAGAGGATGTTAATAGGAAAAATACCTTCATAAAATCATGGATAACACAAGATATATTAAAATTAATAAATGATAGAGATAAACTTTTCTGAAAATGGAAATTATCGGTACTAACAACTATAGGAGTCAGTACAAAAAAATTAAGAATAAAATTAATAAAATTATTAATTTTAAGGAAGTCACATACTATAGACAATTAAAAGAAAATGCTAGTAGTGATGTAAAGAAAACATGGAAAAAATAAATTATATACTACGGAAATATAATATCAACTCAGTTGACGAAACTATATTAAAACATTTTAAAAACCATAATTTCGAAGTATTAGCAAATAATTTCGTAAATTATTTCAACAACACAGTGCACAAATGACTACATATATGTAATAAAGAATTATTTAAATCAAATATTGAAAACGCAAATAAAACTTCTCAAAACCTCAATCTTCTCAAAATTAATAAGGATCGAGTAATAAATATAATAGAAAAACAAAATATAAAAATGGACCAGGTCTGGATAAAATAAGAATAAGGGGCATAGGACTCATAAGGCATATAATAGCTCCCCATACATCACTAAAATAGTCGATGATACCATACATTTGGGGATTATACCAAATGAACTTAAACAATCGGAAATAAAACCAATTTGCAAAAAGGGTAAATTCACAGATTACGGAAATTACAGACCTGTAGCGAAACAATCATTAATAGGGAAAATTATGGAAAAACATATAGCGGTGCAATTTCAAAATTATATTAAAAGTAATAGTGCTATACCCACTCACAAATATGGCTTTCAAAAAGATAAAAATACCTCGAAATTGTTAAGCGATTTCTCCGACTTCATATGCGCTAACTTATCGGAAAGGAAACAGTGTACAGTATTATTCATAGACCTGTGTAAAGCTTTTGATTTAGTCAAGCATGATAAGCTAACAAGAGAACTTAAAACTATAGGTGTTGAAGGAAAACTATTAAAAACTGGTACACAGATTATTTAAAGAACAGAAGTGGGGTAGTAAGAATTAAAGACACATATAGTCACTAAGTATGAAATGTGATGTGCCACAAGGTACAATCCCCTCTACTATTTCTAGTTTATATGAGAAACTTAGACGAAGCTATAAAACACGGTAAAGTATTCGCATATGTAGATGGCATAGCTCTGATAATAACAAACAGAAGTATCAGTAGTGCTGAACATCAACTTCAAGAGGACCTAAATAACTTAAATCTGTAGTTAAATGATAAAGGACTTTACAGATAAATGTAAAGAAAAAAACAAAGCTACTATGGATTAAGCCAAGCAATCAGTATCAAAATTACCAGCTCAACACAAAATGTCACTCAACTAGTTGTTTGCATACAATGAGGAAAAATTATTGTAGGTGCAGCATCATTGAACCGGTAAAAACTTATAAATATTTAGGGCTAAAAGTAGACAACTATTTTACTTGGGGAAACCACATAACCGACGTGTGTATAAAACTTAGAAAAACAATTCTAATATTATATAGACTAAAAAAAAATACATGAAATCACAAAAAACCAAATTGATCAGATATCATGCCCTATGCCAATCGCACATAAACTATGCCGATAATAGCGTGGGGAAAAGCTAACAAAACTAAACTGAAACACATACACTACCTTCGAAAAAAATGTTTAAGAATCATCATGGGAACTAACAGGAAGAATACAAGTACAAAAGGGGACATATTACGAAAGTACAATATTTTGAACCCAAAATCTCTCATGTGCACTACTTAATTATGTCGAAGTGGATAAACAAAAATAGAAAAATAGAAAAGAGAGAACACAGCAAGGTTGTAATATTAATAAAATAAGTAACCTCAAGAAACACGGAGGTAACCTACAAATAAACATACTATGCAATATGTTAAACGCACTACCGGAGCATATTAAACGATTTCTGCCAAACGGAAAAACAACTAAATTAGGATTTAAAAAATGGTTTACAACAAAAAGTCTAAAGTAAAATAATTAATCATGGTTACCTCTCATCAAGTGTAGGCTAAATCATCAAATAACGACATGTAGTGGAAAAAACGAGAATAGATGGATTGGAATGAGAAAATTATTTTTATTTGAATTATATGCTGAGTGTATGAATCAGAATAGTTTATTGGTATGAAAGTTCATATATATATATATATATATATATATATATAAATATATTACTAGCTGTTGTACACGGCTTCGCCTGTGTATTATAATACCCGTTTAAATCCGTACTCGGAAATTAATATAAAAGTTTTTGTTTTATCTGGAATTAAACTTATATGGCGAACACTTTTTTAAATCTTTAATTTATTTTAGCCTACTTTTTTAAATTTGTACATCCTTTGCAAGATATTCATTAGAGTATCGTAGTGCCATTTCTGGAGGTCCCATAGCTTTCATCATTGTAATTATCTGTTTTTTATTTCTTATTCACCATTTTGATAACATCATTCCCTTATTTTATAAATGGCTCAGTTCGTTATCCGCTAACTGTTTCTTGCAGCTTCACCTATGGATTAATATAAGACTTTAATTTTTTCTCTTTTTTACGTGGTGATATCTGTATTTTTATTTCTTCTGTTCAGTTTTTCTTTTTCTTTTTGTGAATATTACTAATATAATAATTAAAACAAACCTTAAATACATTCTACAAGAGTAAACACCAGTAGTAGGCAAAGGTTTAAGATCTGAAAGTAAATAATATTTCCAGTATCAGCTATTACAACTCCCGTTGTCAAGCAGGAGCAGAAGAGCCTACATATCCTACACATTCTATTCCAAAACGGATCATTCTAGACAACCACAATTACAAGCCTGAGGGACGCCCAGTACAGACTGCTGACACAGCCAACGCAGAAGTACCAATGGAACACCTACCCGCTGATGCGCACACAGAAACAGCTGAAGGACCAACGGCGCAAAAGAAGAGAGCAGATATTGAGGAAATCGTAGCAGGAGCAAAACATCTTTTCGAAGAAAACCAAGTGCCCTTCATTCTCAATTACAACGACTTCCAAAAGTTCATAAAACGTATCAGCACATCGTCCAGTTATCTTAAGTACGCCCAACAATTCACACAGGACACAGACGGATTATTGCACATGTTATCCCAGGTAAAGCCATTCCTTGGGAGTAGGAGCGTCAAAAATAGATGCTCGCGTATTATAAAGAATTTGAAACTTACACCCTCTGAATCGGAGAACACAACAGACGATGATTGCAGTTCCCAGACTAACTAATGGGAGGTTCAGCAATCCGCATACAAGGCACGATCACGGGGTGATAAGAATTCAAATGATGTCTTCAGGAATGCGAAGTAAGTGCACCATACTCCAGTGGAACTGCAGAGGCCTCCACAACAATAAAACGGAACTAGAATATCTAATCGCAACCCACAACCCTGCGGTTATCTGTTTGCAAGAAACACATCTCACTTCCCCCCTAGACCCTATTTTTCCCAACTATATCACCTTCCAGAGAGACTACACTTTGGGTGACCGAGCGTGCGGGGGCGTGGCAACGCTCGTGCATGTCTCAATCCCAGCTCATTTGATAACGATAACGACGCATCTTCAAGCACTAGCGATATCTGTCTTAATACCCGGATTTTCTGGTAGTGCAATATCCATATGCAATTTCTATTTACCCCCTTGCAGCAACGTCAGCTACCCACAGCTATGCACTACCACAAATCAGCTGACCTCCCCGTCAATAATTCTAGGAGATTTTAATGCCCACTCCCCGATTTGGGGATCAGCTTCAACAAATCACCATGGCTCGGTCATAACGGATATTCTCGTCAGTAACGACTATGCTCTCCTTTCGTTAAAAGGTCCTACTCATTTCGACTCCACGGCGAAGACGTTTTCAACAATTGACCTAGCCCTCTGCACCACCGCACTTTACCCAATAATGTCGTCTCGCGTCTTGGATGACCTCCACTCCAGTGACCACTTTCCCATTATAATCTCACCTGACATAGGTAGTTGTCGGTCGGCTCCTCGAAATCAATCGACCGTGCAAAGGTACATGTTTCACAAAGCGGACTGGAAAGGCTACAAGGAGAGCCTAGTCATAAATTCTGAGCCCGGCCCATCTATTGAAGAGAACTTAAAGACATTTACACAGGCTCTATTCAGAGCAGCAGTAGCAACAATCCCGAAGTCATCCGCGGCTGTGCACCCACGCAGGGTCCCCTGGTGGTGTGACGAAGTGAGAGAGGCAATAACGAACAGGAAGCGAGCCTTAAGAAAGTATAAATCGACAAAAGCTGACCAGGATCTAATAGAATTTAAGAAGCATAGATCTTTAGCCCGTCACATTATCAGGGCGAAAAAACATGAAGCCTGGCTTTCCTTCATGTCGTCAATTAATGACGCGTCGACCAGTGCATCTACCTGGCGGAAAATAAAATCCCTTAACAGAAGACAGCGGCCATCAACCCCAATCTATATCAAGTCCAATAACAACATCATATCAGATACGGCATCAGTTGCGTCCATACTAGCAAAGCATTTCTCCGATGCTTCCTCAACCAATTCCTACTCATCATCCTTTTTGTCCCACGCAAATAAGAAAGATGTCATTCCTCTCCTACCACCCAACAGCATGGATCGGTACGATCGAGCGTTCTCCTTGTCCGAGTTAAATTTTGTCTTAGACAATAAGCTGAAGGCAAGTGCACCTGGCGCAGATTCCATCCATCCTTTCATGCTAAAGCTCCTTCCCACGGCGGCAAGACTATATCTGCTAAACATCTATAACCAGATCTGGGAACAAAGTAACATTCCGATCTCATGGAAAGAGGCAATCGTTATTCCGATTTTAAAACAGAATAAGGATCCTTCACTACCCAGTAGCTACCGTCCTATCTCACTGATGAGTACCTTATCCAAAACCCTGGATAAAATGGTCAACAGACGTCTCCTCTCCTTTTGTGAATCCAAAAATATTCTCTCCACAATACAAGCCGGAGGCCGTAAGGCTAAATCAACGTCGAATCATCTGGTGAGCCTTCAAAGGCAGATTTTATCTGCGTTCAAAAGTCGACAGCACCTGATAACCATATTCTTCGATATTGAAAAAGCCTATGACCGCCTATGGCGACAAGGCCTAATAAACAAACTACGAAGATGGCAGGTGACAGGTAGAATGATAAGATTCATTCAAAACTACTTGTCAGACCGAACTATACGGGTCAGAATCGACTCTCAAGTCTCTGATGCAATGAGCATCGAGAACGGCATATCTCAAGGCTCTGCGCTTAGCGTAACCTTGTTCATAATGTACATCAATGACATTGCTGATTGTGTTCAGCAACCAGTAACGGCCCGGCTCTTCATCGACGACCTTAGCATTTCCCTAGCGTCTCGTGATCCACACATATCTCACACAATCCTTCAGAAAACTATCTCCAAACTCCAAAAATGGTCAGAAGTCAATGGTCTAAACTTTTCCTCCGCAAAGACGGTATGTGTCGATTTCTATAGGGGACGGCCTGTGACCAACAGGATTCCTTTCCAAATAAACAACACCATAATTCCGAACTGTATTTCAGCCAGGTTCCTAGGCCTGGAGTTTGATAGCAGATTAACTTGGCGCCTACACATTAATAAGCTAAAATCCGAATGTATAAAGTTACTGTCAATAATCCGATACCTCTCCAATCCCCAACTCAATATTCATCCCAAATTAATCTCTAATGTTTACAAAGCCTTGATCCTAAGTAAAATAAATTATGGGTGCCAGGTGTACTCCTCAGCGTCTCTAAGTAACCTGAAAAAACTGGACGCAATTCACCACTCTGCACTACGAATCATCACCGGAGCCCATTATACAACACTGTGTAGGAGTATCTGTGCACTAACGGGATCTCCCCCACTGAAATTCTATCGCTCCCTGCATACCCTGCGGTGCAATATTCCATTCCTAAAGCTGCCTTATATCCATCCCGAAACCCCCTTACTCGCAGCGTTCACTAACGATCCACTACCAATTCTCACCAAGCTACTTCAGAATGTCAATGTCAATGACTCCACAAAGTGCCAGGCAGCAGCTACCGGCTCGTTACATCTGTGGCAACTTGAGCCTGTAGCAGTTAACCTATCGGTTCTGCAAAAGTATAAGTCCTACGGCATGTCAGAGCAACTTACTCAAGACGCGTGCGAAACAATAAGTCGGTACAGCAACGCTATCCAATGTTATACAGATGGGGCCAAAGCAGCACCCGTCGAGGGGATGTCACCAACTGCGTGCGCTTTCGAAGTGAAGGGAGCAATGACAACCATCCGTCTGAACGATTACTGCTCAATCCTAGATGCCGAATTATATGCAATACGCTTATGTCTGGAAATGATCCTGGCGTCCACAGAGCCAATCCATGACATCCTATTGATAACAGATTCATTAATGGCGGCTAAGATGTTAGGAGGGGGAGCCCCGGGGAGGGGGTTAATAAACCACGTCTTGGCACTCATCATGGGGCTACAATCGAAGGGATATAAGCTAGTAGTGTTGTGGGTCCCAAATCACGCGGGAATCCCAGGAAATGAAAGGGTTAACACAGCAGCTCAATCAACCATTACAGCTCCCAGTCCGCAAAGCATACTTGGGCCCCCTCAAATATCAGAAGCTGTAAAAATACAAATAACGGAACAGTGGAAACAAGAACACATCTCCACCCCATCCCACCTCCAGAATATAAAGAAATCCGTAGAGCCATGGTGGCCCCCCCCAGGGGACTTTACGAGTTTATCATCGCGCGCTCAACCGTTTACGCCTGGGCCACACGCGACTATCCCACGACTACCTGTTGGAAGGCGCTCACCCTCCAACCACGTGTCCTTTCTGTCGCGCACAAGAGCCACCGGCGGTTGAGCACATTCTCATAAACTGCCCTGCATTCCAATCCTCCAGAACGAGACACGGATTTGATAACCTCAGCCATGTTCTCTCAAACTCAGAAGCGAACCAAAGTGCAGTCTTCCAGTTCGTCAGGGACAATGGATTAGGGGCATTCCTGTAACCGGAGACTCTCGGGCCGTAATAGTCTAGATATTATACACGGCCCGGGGTCTAACCACGGTTTGAAAATTTTAATAAAAAAAAAAAAAACTTCCGTTGTAAAATTCTTTATTAATTTCTCAGCAATTTTAACATACTTGTTTTTGTAGAACATGACCAGTTACATAGTTACTAAATTGTATACTGAAATATTTGAAAAAAAATAAAAGACATTATTAAAACAAATTAATTTATAAGGTAAGGCGTTTACGTGTAATTATTACACTTCTAATTAGGCAGTAATTCGATAATATGTCTACGTTACAAAGCTGCTTCCCGTTGCAACTTAATTTTCTTTACTGAAATTCTTAATAAGGTCAATTGAATTCCATCACTGAAAATCAAATTGTTTTCATCACTACAATTATTTGTTTTTTATTCCTTCTTGACCACTCCATTTTCCTTGTATTATATTTACTTATATTTTGTAATCGAATCATCTATATTCCCTTGTGATCCTTAGACTTTATATGTTATTTTTCGGTCTTTAATTGATATATTTATGTAAAAATTCTTTCTCTCTTTGGCAAAATATATTCATTACCGTCCAGTAAAAAATGTCCTTCACGTTTTATATTTAGATTATCGATCTTTCGATAATCTGTCTGTCATGATTTAACAAAAAGCTTCATTCAACTAAACAGGGTACGCAGCCAATAACTGCCGGTTTTAATCGGGAAACGAGTAGTAACTGTAGACTACATATTTGAAACAATTCATACCAGTGTTCACACGAGAAAAAAAAAAAACCGCTGGTAGTACTATTTCGGAATGTGTTTCAATTGTCCCCATGTCTTAACTGTCCCCAGTCTCCCCTAATTAATTTATCGTAAACCAAGGCGGTAAGGTGTAGTAAAAAGGAGGCGGGCAGTTAAAGATATTCGTAAGTGGACAAATGCTAGAACAGGTAAATTAATTCGTGTATAATAACAAACGATGGTACAATCGAATGGGAAATAAGGAAAAGAATAGCCCAAGTTTAGAATATCTGAGGCAAAAAACAAACTTTTCTTTCGTCAAGAAATATATCAATAGACATTAGAAAACAATTTATAAAGAGTTTCGTTTGGAGCTTTACTCTGGGCGGATACGAAACTTGGACGCTGTTGAAAAGGGATAAGTGCAAACTGTAGTCGTTTGAAATCCAACGTTGGCGACGAATGCTATGAAAAAGATGGACCTATAAGATATCGAACAACGAAGTATTAACCAGAGTCCAAGAAAAACGAGAAATATTAAGGATAGTAGAAAGAAGAAGAAACGCCGAATAGGACACATTATATGACACTGAACTTGGATTACAAACCTAATCGAAGGTAAAGTAAAAGGAAAATTAAAGACGGCAAAAATTGTAATAATCGTAATAAAATAATGCGGATAGAAATAATTCAAATAATGGTTCTAAAATAATAAATACGGTCACTGATGAGGCGAATAGTAATCACAGCAGTATTAATAATAACAATGAAAAAAGTACTGCTAATAAAAATAATAATTATTTAATTAATAGTAGTAATGTTTTAATTTTTAAAAATAAATATTCCGAATTCAATAAGAATGCCAATAATAACTTTAAAGTTTTTGTTGAAAGAATTAGTAGAGACCGGCGAAGTAAATTTTCTATTATTGCATTAATGTAAAAATATAATTGAAATAAAGGAAATTAGTTATAATGTGTAATAATATAATTTTCGACTTCGATAGCTGCTAATGACGTAATTGATAATTCGGACCTTTCATCAGTAAGTTATAACGAAAAATAAGATAGCAGCTGAATTTGAGGGAATTTATCCAGAGTTTTTGAAAAATCTGGGTCCAAAAGCAAAAACCTTTCTCTGTGGGATGTTCAATGAAATAATTGCAACGCCCAGATTACCTAAGGCGTTCAAGAAATCTAAAATAATTGCGATTAAGAAGCCAGACAAAGAAGGAAGATAAACAGAAGACTATCGCTCGATATCTCTTCTTAGCATAGAATACAAGGTGTTGGAAAGAATTATCTGTAATAGAATTGTAACCAAAGTGGATAGTCATTTAGCAGTAATCCAGGCTGGTTTTCGAGCAGGAGGATCTTGCGTAGACCAGATCGCTGTCGTTACACAACACATAAAAAATCGTTTTGAAAAAAATGAGAAGACATTAGAGTTTTTTTCTAGACCTGACTTCCGCTTATGACACTGTTCGGCGCGAGGGGTTATTATTAAAGCTGGCTTCTATTATTCCATTTTTCCGAACCTTGCCACTTGTAAATAGCATGCTGTCGGATAGGTATTTTCGTGTCTTCTTAGGAGAAAATAGCAGCAGGTGGAGTTGAGTAAATCGTGGCCTTCCACGAGGATCAATATTAGCGCCGCTACTTTTTAATATCTCTGAAACATCTAGTAGAAGGTTACAGTATGCAGACGACATAGCCATGACCGTGCAAGAGAAAGACCTACAGGGTTGCATGTCAACTATGGAAAACGACCTAACACAGATGAGTGACTACCTGCATAAGTGGAAATTGTGGCCCAAGACAGAGACAGCGTCGTTTTTCCATTTCAACAGCCGGTTGACAAAAATCAAACCCGTAGTATAATTTGAAGGAGTAGGTAGAATAATTAACTTAAAATTTAACTGCGGGGATTTTACTACCACGACTGGAAACGGCACATAAAGAGACCGGAACAATGTGAGCTTTTAACGTCTAGTAAATCTACAGGGGGACAATATTTTAAGTTAGTAACGTCAGTGTTAAGAACAGCGTGGTTTAGAGAAACACACCTCGATAGGGATTATATAACTGCAATGGTATGGCTGCGGACCGGAATGTCTGGTCAAAATAAATATAGTAACGGACAACACATGTCCTAAGTGTAAATTGGAAGAATCAACAGATCACACGATCTGGTAGTGCGATTACAATAGAGATGGTAGATTTAATTTCGAGAAGGAAGTATTGAAGGAATGGAATAATTTGCCGAAGACGGTAAGCCGAACTGTTTCGAATCCCTGTTCCTATTTAAGCGGGTTATTCTATAAATACATCAAGGATAACCAAATACAGATATAAACTATAATCGACGTTAATATTAATTTAAAAAATCAAACTGTACACAAAGCGGAAGTCGGGAGAAAAAAAAAATATATATATATATGTGTATATAGGAAATAAAGTATCATTCCCACCATGGACGCCGCCAGGATTACATTCAGGGAGGTGCATCTGCATCTACACTAGGGTGTGTCAGAACCATCGACTATTTTTCAGAAAATTAGATAAATCTTCATTTTTAGATGTAGCAGATGATATACAGAACCTTTATGGAGGTTTTCTACATAATTTTATTGTCGAGGCTACCAGGTGGTACGAAATATTGAAGACAAATGAAGCAAGTGATGCGGCTTTAAATGAATCCATTGTTGAATAGGCAGATTTGATTGCTCGAGCCCCCCCGTTTTACCCAGCGGTATGTGGGGCAATCAAAATTGGTTTAACTATCCCAGCAACAACATGTAGCATTGAACGTACATTTAACACGTTACGACGTGTCAAGACTTGGAATCGGTCAACGATTGGAGCTAAGCGGCCTGTGCATGCTCAGCGTTCACAGGAAAAGAATAGAGGAGGACGTTGAATTTATCGACAAGGTGATAAGCAAATTTGGACAGCAATCCAAACGTCTTAAGTTTTTATTCAAACGGTGCTTTATAAAAAAAAAAAATATTAATTTTTTTCTGTGTATTTTCTTTCCCGACAATTGCACTCTCCTCCCGGCGCCCATGATTCTCACCGTTGGTTTGAATAAAATAGATATAAACCATAAAAGTTTATTCGGTAATGATACTGCGAGAAAATTAGTTGAATTGCGAATCGATGTAGAAATGTGAGATCGGCAAGTCGGAAAAATTAGGAAAGCTTAAAAAGTTTCCAGTTGGATATTCCGATTAATAAACCAATAACTTAAACTTCACAACTTGGTCGACGGATACCATTCCCCATTTAGGTGAACGGCTGAAATGAAATAAATTAACTGACGAGGATATTTTTGCCAACTGTAAACGGTCCGATACGATATCACCGATCGAAATATGTCCATGCGAAAAGCAATTAAAGTTGTCTTATTAGAAAATTTCTGAATGTCGACGTTCGATGAAATTTTTCACGAAATGCGAGATTGTAGAGTGGTCAGTAAAATCGATTTGAAATCGACTTTCTACTAATAATGACGTTTACTACACTGAATGGTGGCATAAAATGCGCTGGAAAAATTTTCCGGAACATTATACAAATGGCATTTGATTTGATAATTATCTAACGTTAAAGTGATAACCGTCCAATTCTAACATTTAATGAAAAGTGTGAATTCTTTAGTAATTTAGGTATTTAACACATTATACCATCGTAGCTTGGAGCACATAGTGACGTAAGGCTACATGGCTTTCAACATGTCTCGGTGCATGAAATATTTTACGTGGAAAAAGCTTGATTGCTGCCGGCCAAGCAAAAGCTCGATCGTCAGAAGGCGCACCACTGGAAGCTAAGTGTACGGGCGAACGATCAAATGTGTAAAAAAAAAAATGTCGAGGTACACGGCTGAAAATTTATATCAAGGATCGTGAGAAAAAGCAGTAAAAAAATTGTCAGAAGGGTAAGTTTGAGGATAAACGGTTGTCAGAAGTTACCAAAGTTGCGGTAAATATCGGAATAAAAGTTTACATTTTAAAGAAAACTTCCGACAATTTAAAGTTACACCGTTTACGTATAGACAGTAAAGAATGTGTAAAGTGTCAGAAGTTAAAGTGGAAGAGATTATGAGAAAATCGGGTGCAAAGGGTAAGAGCGAATTTCGGCATATCGCTTTTCTTTTGATTTTCTCATCGTACATATTTTAGAGTATTCCTGACAATTTTTATCTGATTAGTCAAAAAGAACTTCAATTATCGAAAAGTCAGAAGTCAATTGAAAAGATATTAATTTTTATAAGGAAAAAAATAAATTTTATTCGTAGCACATTATAAAATAATCAGTGTCGGTTTCATGTTTTGTACGTTGTACATTTTCTTCAATTTCTCGATCTTCATCGCTATCATAGTCGGACTCCCCGTCATCAACTGAAAATAATAAATATTTAAATTAACTAAATAAATCATATATATATATATATACCATTAAGAATCTCGCAATTTAAAAATTATATTCCGAATCCTGCTTATCTAAAATGACATCTGTTACTGATGGAGACAACTGTGGGCCTTCAAAACATATAAAGTCATATTTGTCATCAGTTAAGGTCCATCCTGATGTTTCGGGCTCAAATTCAATTAGATCCGGTAATGTTATTCCACAAGTGTGAAATAGAGTGTGCCCTTCTCATTTGCTGTAGAAGCTCGGTGTAGCAAGGCGGCAAGCAGGAAGCGTCAAAGTTTCTCAAATTTTCTTTAAAAAGACTTCATCAGTATTTTTAACTTTATAATTTCGGTGTAACATTCGATATCTAACGTTAGTGATCTTTTTTTGTATCTCATATCCGTACATACTGCAAACGGATGCCTCTATTTTGATCCCTGTATCTCCTAAACTGGCGAACGCTTGCTGAAACTCTTTGTTTTTTGCGAATACTTGAAATGGGCGCTGTTTACCTTTCCTAAAAAATACAGGATTATAATCGCAACTGGTAAATGCATGAAATCCCGGCAATGCTTTGAACAGATCTAATCCTAAACGTTCATGAAGCGCATTTACATCTATAATATGTCGAATTCTTGAAACGCCACATACAATATAAATTTTTGATGTTATTTTATGCAAATTACCCAACGCGTAATAACAACGATATCTGTGCCAGAGCACTTAACTATAACGGTTGAATCTGAATTTATTTTAGACGCATGATAAACAATTTTAGTGTCATCCTCTTCGTGCGAAGGACAAAAAAAATCTAGGTTCTCCGTTTTAACGACATTACCATTAACGACGCTGTACGAATAACAATGAATAAAATTTAATAAAGTAGTCTTATTTCCTGTAAAAGCGGCTACATCGTTACTTTGCCAATGTAAAATTAGGAAAAGCACAAGAGCTTCTTTAAATCTGTCATTCCCCTCAGTTCTTTGGCAAAATCATGTGTCCTAGCTTGGTCCGGACCAGAGACAAGGTACTCATGGTTACTGTCAGAACTTCCCCTTAACGAGCGTTCGTAGTCTTTTATAGACGGCGGCGAGTAGCGATCAAATACTACATGCACATATAAAGCATTATAGCTTGAAAAAATTTGCAAAACTTTTTTTTGAAATATTACCGAACGATTGCGGCACATCTTCTATTGAATTAATTTAAAAAAACATCAACAATTACAACATAGGTGTGGTTCAGTAGAGCACTGTCATTTCGCGAAATTTTCATCATAGCCGATTTGTCGGTTCTAAATTGCGTTGATTTTTTCCCTTGTTCAATATTGGCGGTATTATGCTTTGTCTAAACATAAAAATCACGCGGAGTGTTGCAAACGTTACAATGAATTATTAATTAAATTTATGAATTCTTCTTAACTGACTTCTGACTTTTCGATAATCTGAAGTTCTCCTTGACTAATCAGATAAAAATTGACAGGAATACTCTAAAATATGTACGGTGTGAAAATCAAAAGAAAAGCGATCGGTGCTGCACCGCATGTCGAAATACGCTTTCTTACGCTTTGCACCCGATTTTCTCATAATTTCTTCCACTTTAACTTTTGACACTTTACACATACTTTACTGTCTATACGTAAATAGTGTAACTTTAAATTGTCAGAAGTTATAACGATTTTTTTCGTAACTTTGGCAGATTCTGACAACAGTTTAGCGTCCATTTACCTTCTGAAGATTTTTTTACTGCTTTTCCTTACAATTCTTGATATAAATTTTCAATCGTACACCTCGACATTATTTTTAGTCGGAAAATTTACACGTTTGATTGTTCGCCCGCGCACTCAACTTCCAGTGCGTCTTCTGACGGTCGGGCTTTTGCTTTGCTGGTAACAATCGAACCTTTCCCACGTAAAATACGTCATGCACCGAGACATGTTGAAACCCATGTAGCTCACCGTCGATACATACGTGAATGCGAAGAAATTGGAGATCAGAATGCCTTTGTAAAAGAATAAAGAAAACAGTATATGGATAAACGTTTAAATTCTATTCAGGAAAGTACAAGCGTAGGACAGATATAATATTCACACCAAGCGTTCAAACAAACAAATTATTAGCAACATTTATCTCAGTTCCGCATAAAAGGTTCGTGTAACGTTTTAAACTAATGGGCCGTTTTCCGTCTTTTTCAAATTTTGACAGGTCGAATCAATGATGAATTCATATAAAAAAAATAAAAAAAACTTTTAAAAGAAAGCCTTTTATTTACGCACTAAAAAGAAGTACAAAATAACTTTATTATTGTGCGACCACCAGATACGCATCTTAACATTAAAATCAGAAACTACAAAATATTCTGAAAAATAAAAGCGGCGGCCGCAGTTACAAAAACTTTTTCAGTGTGTGTGTTTTATTGTGGTTTTGGCTTAGGATGTATTATAATATTAATATTTAATTATTAATCTGCGACCCCCGCTTTTATTTTTCAGAATAGTATTTTTTAGTTTCAGATTTTAATGTTAAGGTGCGTATCTGGTAGTCATACACTAATAAAGTTGTACTTCTTTTTAGTGCATAAATAAAAGGCTATTTTAAACATTTTTTTTTATATTTTATTTTTTAGTCGGGACTTTTTACTATGTATTTCAATAAAAAACAATAAATTTAGAATTGTATTTTGCTTTATTTTATTCAATATCTTGATTATAGGACTTTACAGAAATTTGTGTTACACTTTATTATTAAATAATGAATCGCACTCTTTCAATTATATCGTCTTTTTTTTTTCATACAATACATACGGAATCCTCAGCACATGAAACACAATGTTTGACTAATAGCGATCTTTCCACTGCTATATCACGTGACCGAAAAAATATATATTTTTTTGAAACTTTCGAGCTTTCGGCGCGGCAAGGGTCCGATATTAAAGTTGGAAACCCAAATGTTCCAAAGTAGAGAAATATACAAGGATGGGCATTTTTTAAAGCTTGTTTAAAATTTTTAACTATAAAACTGAGCCACAGGCGGGGCTACATGTACTTATTTGTGCTTTTTTAAACGTTTAGTAAGCTTCCAATGTTTCGTTAAGAAAATGAAATCGAGTTTGCTCCTGACAAACAGCGCTCTTTCCAACAGTATATCACATGCCCGAAAAAAAAAAATATTTTTTTCCAATAGTTCGAGCTTTGGAAGCCCCGAGGGACGAATTTTAAAGTTGGAAACCTGGATGTTCTAAATCAAAGAAATATACGTGCATGTGCATATTTTCAGCCTTGTTTAAAATTTTTAGCTATAATAGTCACGTCGCAAAGAGAGAGCTACGTATTAAACAGTCCTGTCTGTCTTAAGGGACACCACTAGTGTTACCGGCTAAAAAAGAAGGTAATTTTCGGGAATTTTTTTAAAGAAAATTACTGCTTCGATTGTTTTGAAATTTTCAGGCTATATTTATACATATTTAAAGTTAACATTACCATGATTACTAGGGAAGGATAATGTGGTGGTTTCCCCTTGCCTTCCACATGATTTTCTGTTAGGGTTTACTCCCTTAGTCGAAAGGACCCGGTTTTAAGGCGCCGGATACTCGCCTACTCGTTCTAGGTTGATAAATCAACCCGATTGGGGCACTTAATCACGAACGAGCTGCTGATAGTCTGCTGTTTTCAATGCAGTATGAGCTTAACGGTATTTATTGGTAGGAACACCTTCGACAAGTGAACCCTCCTCCGTTTTCCTATCAGCTGTGTTTTGTGAGTTCCGATTTAGCTTTCCTAATCAACGCCGAGCCCGCTGAATAGGAAATTGCCACCCTGCACGACGTGGACGTACGGAACTCACGCGGTTGTTGTTTCGTTTCCCCGTCGGTGTGACTGGCACCATATGACGGTCGAGTGACTACTTACTAGAGAAGGTGACTCTAGCTACAACAACATAAATAAAGGAGTACGGCAAGGATGTTTGCTATCTCCGTTCCTTTTTAATGTATATGCGGAGCTTGTGATTAAATTAAGTTTAGCAAAAACCAAATATGGAATTTGCATAGGAGGGGAAAAACTTCAAACGATAAAATTTGCCGATGATCAGGTTATAATTGCTGACTCTCCGAAAATGTTGCAGAGAATGGTGCAGACCTTAAATGATACAGGAAAACGGTTTAGATTAGAAATAAACGTCAACAAAACAAAGACAATGATGATTGGCAAACAACCTAAACGTTTTCAACTAGACATAGAGGGTCAGAAAATCCAGCAGGTGCAAGCATTTAAATATCTTGGTCAAGTAATAACAGAGGACTTATACAGTGTAAATATAGAAATGAACTCAAGAATCAGACTAGCTAAGCTCGCGTGGCGGGAAAAACAAAATATACTACGCCAAAAGTCAATGCCACTGAAAATACGTAAGCGCATCGTTAAAACTTGCGTGTGGCCAGTAGCGCTGTACTGCGCCGAAACGTGGACCCTGAATAAAAGGAATATCTTAAAGTTGCAGGCTTTCGAGATGTGGTGTTGGAGGAAATTACAAAGAATAAGCTGGACTGAAAAAACCACAAACGCAGAAGTACTACAGAGAGTAGATGAAGAAAGGACATTGGTCCATTCGATACAGAAACGACGATTAAACTGGATGGGACATGTACTCAGACACGGCGGCCTCCTTCGCGATGTAATAGAAGGACAAATTCAGGGAAACAGAAGACGTGGTAGACCGAGGAACACATTTATCAGCGGGTTGGTGAAGGACGCAGGCACAGACCGATACTGGAAAATGAAAAGAACTGCGGAGAATCGGAGGGGTTGGAAAAGGCTTACCATGGAGTTAAACCAGTCCTAGGACTGTCAAACTTAATAATAATAATAATAAAGTTAACATTGCAATTCTTTTAGAACAAAAATCTTCAGTTTTTCGGTAGTTATTGGCTATTTCCCCAGCTTCTAAAAAAAAAAAAGTTGCCCCACTGCTGCAGTGATTGCGCCCTTCACAGTGCCTGAAATCGAAAAAAAAAACAACACGCTAAACTTAAAGATATTACTTATACAATGACCCACGACAGAAAAAAAAAATTGAAATTTAAAAAATTGGCGAAGTTTTGAAAAAAAATTCTAAATTTTGCTCAAAAATTTGATGATTTTTGGCATGCCAAAATTACAATTTTTACGCAATCAAAAAACTGGAGGGTCATTGTATAGAGAAATAAGTACTAAATAAGATAAAATAAGAATCACGTCGATCGGATGATTCGTTATGGAGTTAGAACTGCAGCAAATTTATAAAATATAGTTTTGAGAAAAACCTGTTTAAAGATAGAAGTAGTGATTTCATTGTTACAAATACCTAGAGCTAATCTGCTATTCCAGAGACATATAATACATCTTCCTCTTCTTCGAGCTGTGCCTGCTGGGCTGTTGAAGCTCTCCTGAGAGCTGAACGACCGTCTTTCGAGGCAGCCAAGTGACGATGATCAACTATGCGTAGCCTCGTTTGGTCTCTTTTAGCGGCATAGTCCCGTGCGGCAGAGCCAATTATTACTCCCATTACACTCAAAATTTTCAAAACCGATGAAAAACCATCATTGAAAATGGGAATAGCTAGGTAATTAGATAATTCGATGGTTTTAAGACCATGGAGATGTTTTGGAACAAAATGCCACAGCAAACCATTATAACTTTCGTTATTAATTTATATATCATTTCCCTTACATCTGCCGAGACACTTATGTCTAGTCAAGTTCTCGTATACTGGCTTCACGGCTTCTTGAACTTTTAGATCAAATGGCTGATAATTGTGCTTGAACTCCAGTTTTTCTACAGGATCCAATAATCCTTTATATGTAGCACCATCACCATCGCCAATATACCTCATGTATTTCACTTCATAATTATCAATCAAGCGATCGAACATTTCTTTTATATTATCGACTTCCATGTTTGAAGCCGATACAGCGTGATTTACATCACAATCAGCATGCTGTGAGAGCCATTCTTTATAATTTTCAGAATCGCTAATTTTTTTTTCCTCCGAAATTCACAACTCTGACAGTATGTAGATTTCACACACGAATCGAACGACAATCACAAATATTACACACGAATAACAAATGCGCTGCCCTAACATAAGTGAAAATTTATAGTCCTGTGACGAGTGTTCAACATGTTCATAAATGGTGCCGTGAGTTCCGAGGAGGTAGAACGAATGTAGAGGACGAGCAACGGAACAGCAGACCATCTGTAATCTCAGACGAACTAGTGCGAAAAACCGAAGAAACTCTGCGATCCGATCACCGCCAATCCATTTTCGATCTTCGTGACCAGTTTCTGAGTGCGTCGCGAGGTACCGTGCAAAAAAATTCGAGACTAACGAGGAGTTGGAAAATTTTGTTCTTACCTGGTTACAAAATTTTACGGCAAGTTTCTACGAGGAAGGTATTATAAGTTAATGTTTCGACTCGACAAATGCTTAAACTGAAACGGTGAATATGTGAAGAAGTAAATAAAAGTGTGCTGAATTCAATGCAGGTGTTCGTTTTTTTCTAGCTTTATTAGTTTCGAAAATGAAAAATAGGGAACCTTACTTTTTGAACGGCTCTCGTATATACCTGGGTATCTGAGCTACTCTTTAAAAGGCCGTAACGCAAAAACTATTTGAGATATATACTTAAAATTTTAGTAAGTTATTTTTACAAGTATAAGCTATCGAAAAATGCAAGAAACAAAAAATCGATTTTTTGAAAGTTTTACACTAGTGGGGCCCCTTAATAAACAAAAAATGAACTTTTTAAAAATTGTTACTTGGAATGCCAATGGCATTCTGCAAACGCAAAGCAGAAATAGAACTATATTTAAAACAAGAAAAAATAGATACACTATTAATATCGGAGTTCCATATTACAGATGTAAGTTATTTTCATATTAATGGCTACCCATTCTATAATACCCCCATCTGGACCGTATGGCCCACGGAGGATCAGCTATAATAATTAAAAACAATATTGCACATCGTGAAATTGTAATGTACCAAGGAAGCTACTTTCAGGCAACCAGTATAAAAGTTCAGTATGAAAATAAAAACATAGTAATGTCTGCGGTGTACTGCCCACCTAAACACAAAATTCTTTATCATCAATTCAACTCTTTCTTATGTACTCTTGATAATACATACGTAGTTGGAGGCGACTATAATGCTAAAAACACGTACTGGGGGTCGAAACTGACTACACCCAGAGGGAGAGAACTCAAAAAATCATTGGATTCTAACGGATGCAGCATTGCAACTAGTGGATCGCCAACTTACTGGCCTACCGACAGAGAAAAAATTCCTGACTTACTAGATTTTTTCATAGTCAAGGGACTAGCTTCAAACTACATACTAACAGAATCAGAGTTTGGTCTTTCATCTGATCATTCCCCAGTGATTTTTATAATAAGTAATACTGTTATAACTAAAAAAACCAAACCAAAACTTCATAATAAACACACTAGTTGGGAAATGTTCCGAAAGGAAGTCGAAGAAAATATCACACTAGGCGTATCAATCCGGAATAAACTTGACATAGAAAACGTATTGCAGCATTTTATTAAAACCATTCAAGAAGCGGCTTGGAACAACACATCGCAAATTAGGAAAACTTCACCAGCTATTTTTTTTTTTTTTTTTTTTTTACTTCACCAGCTATTTGTTATCTAACACAAATCCTGAATGAAGTAAAATATAAGCGTAAGTTAAGAATAAAGTGGCAAACAAATAGACATCCAGAAGATAAGAGGAAATTGAATAGACAAGTGAAAAAAGTTAAACAACTACTTCAAAAGCTAAAAAATGATACTTTCAATCAATATGTATCTCCCTTATCTTCTGTTGATAATGAGTACTCATTATGGAAAGCAACGAGAAGTTTAAAGGGACCAAAAAATCCAGTCCACCCTATTAGGAAATGTGATGGCAGCTGGGCTCACAGTGACAAAGAAAAAGCGGAAGAATTCGCTAAACACCTTGCCAACGTCTTTACTACAAATCCGGGAGACGATAAATTACCTACAAATGAAAATAACTTTAATGCCTATACTCCTACCAAGCCAGCATCACCAGGGGAGATTAAGGCTGCAATTAAAACCATGAACACCAAAAAAGCGCCTGGTTACGATCTAATAACCGCTAAGGTCCTTAAGGAATTATCGCGCAAAGGGTTACTGCTATTAACACATATACACCCTGTCAAGAAAGTATCGGGAATTGTCAATTTAAATCTCCCGGGTAATAGCTAGGCAGATAATTTTTTTTTCCCAGGTTGGTACAACTGTTTTGTATTATGATGCCTATTTTTAGCGCGATCTGTCAACCAGTGTGTTTACAGCAGCTGTTAAAATCAGTCGACCTTGAAGTGTTTTGTCGAAGTTTTACAATGAGTGAAAATATTGAACAACGTACTTGTGTTAAATTCTGTGTTTCGAACGAAATTTCTTGTGCCGATACACTGAAAATGTTACAGAAGGCTTTTGGTGAATCTGCTTTATCAAAAACGCGGGTTTACGAGTGGTACAGAGCGTTCAAGGATGGTCGGGAGACGGTCGAAGACATGCCTCGCTCTGGACGGCCTTCAACGAGTGTGACCGATGATAACGTCGATAAAATCAAGGAAATCGTTGCTGAAAATTGTCATGTGAGCTTGAGAGAGATGGCTCATGGATTGGGCATGTCACACGAGAGCGTACGTACGATTGTGCACGAAAAATTGGGTATGCAACGCGTTGCGGCTCGGCTTGTTCCGAAAGACCTGAATTTCTTTCAAAAAAAGTACCGAGAACAGGTAGCTGCAGACATGCTGGATCGAGCCAATTTGGATCCTACCTTCTTGGAAAAGATAATTACTGGTGACGAGACATGGGTGTACGAGTACGACACGCTTACGAACCAGCAATCGTCCGAATGGCGGCCAATTGGCGCGCCAAAGCCGAAAAAACCTCGCCAAAGCCGATCGAAAGTGAAGATCATGTTGATTGTTTTCTTCGATATTCGAGGCGTGGTACACTATGAATATGTGCCAGCCGGACAGACAGTCACCAAAGAGTTTTACTTAAGTGTTTTGAGACGTTTGAGAGAGGCTATCCGTCGTAAACGTAACGATTTGTAGGTCGACAATTCTTGGATTCTCCATCACGATAATGCGCCGTCTCACAAAGCCATAATTGTGAATGAGTTTTTGGCCAAACACTCGGTAAATATCATCGAACAACCGCCGTATTCACCAGATTTAGCACCCTGCGACTTCTTCCTATTCTCAAAACTCAAATTTCCGCTACGGGGAATGCGCTTCGAATCGATTGATGACATCAAGACGAATGCGACGCGAGAGCTAAAGGCCATCCCGGAAACCGCCTATCAGAAGTGCTTTGCTGAGTGGAAAAAGCGTTGGCATATGTGCATCGCTTCGAATGGATGTTATTTTGAAGGTGACAAAATAAATTTGGATGAAAATTAAAAATTGTTCGTTTTATTTAACAATTCCCGATACTTTCTTGACAGGGTGTATATATATATATATTCAACGCTATGCTGAGATTAACCTACTATCCTGCGCAGTTAAAATTTTCGCCAATAGTAGTAATACCAGAGCCGAATAAACCACCTACAGATGTTGCCTCATACAGGCCTATTTCATTAATACTAGTGATATCGGAATTATATGAAACCCTGTTATTAAAAAAAGTGTTTCCTTTAGTTAATGAATACCAAATAGTACCATTTAATCAGTACGGATTTTTAGAGCTAAACACTCTACAGTTCAACAAGTACGTAGGGTGGTACAAAAAATTGAATCTGACTTAGACGAGAAACGGATTTGCGATGCCATATCTTTGGATGTAAGCCAGGCTTTTGACAAAGTGTGGTATTACGGTTTATTGTATAAAATAAAAAAAAGCTTTTCAAATCGCTATTACGAGTTGTTTTCATCATATCCGGATGAAAGGTACTACCAAATCAAGTATGGAGATGAAGTATCTAACATATATCCAATTAAATCAGGATTTCCACAGGGAAGTGTTATGGGGCCGTTATTGTATCTTATTTTTACAGCGGATATACCAGTTGAAGACAATTCCTTAATGGCAACTTTTGCAGATGACACCGCACTATTGTGCTCCGATTCAAGCCAAACAAAAGCAAACAGTAAATTGCAAACAGCAGCGAATAAAGCTATGTCATGGTGCAAGAAATGGCGAATTAAAATAAATGAAAGTAAATCAGCACATATAGTATTTACAAATCATCATATAGAGCCAGAAAATATAAAAATCGACAACAAGATAGTGGCAATCGTTAAATACCTAGGCTTGTACCTAGACCAGAAGGTAACATGGCGTAAGCACATTAACACGAAAAAAAAAATAAACTCAGAATCAGAACTAACAAATTACATTGGCTATTAGGAAAACGGTCCCAACTGTCCTTGGAAAATAAACTGCTATTATACAACCAACTACTCGCTCCAATATGGAGGTATGGGTGCGAATTGTGGGGCTGCAGTGCAAAGAGCAATATTATGAAAATTCAAAGATAACAAAATATTACTCTAAAGTGTTAATCGTTGGCGCCCCATGGTACGTAAGGAACAAAACCATACATGATGACCTTCGCATGGATTATGTAGCTGATGTTATCAAGAGGATGGCAACAAAATATCGGGAGCGGTTATATAATCACACGAACTGGACTGCAATTGACCTACTGGATAATTCGCCACAAACGCAAGTGCGCAGACTAAAAAGAACAAAACCTTTAGACCTGGTTTAGTAAACAAAAAAAAAAATACCTTTGTGAGAATTATTCAAACATACGAGTAAGTTACCAATAACGAACCCTTCACGTCACAATCATTTACTATACCAGCTACTGATAGCCAATAGGCTAGAAATGCCTTCTAAAGAGGGGGAAAAAAAAATTAGATCTCGCACTTTATTGAACATTTCGTAAACTTCGAAAGTTTTATTAAAGAAATAAAATATGGTTTCTTCTTCTTCTTCTTTTTGTTTTGTAACCGTGCCGTATCCTGCTACTTGGGACAGAGGCACGGAAGGAAAGGTATTATATTAGATTAAAGGTAGGATGTTTGTATTATTGAGGAAGAGGAGGAGTTTAGTTTCGGCGGAGGAGGTGCGCCGCAGTATGTTAGGAAGATTATTAGGAAGGTCAGCGAGTTGGCGTTGGAAAGTATAAGTTGTGCAGGAAGTTAGGATGTGGGCGATGGTAAGGGGAGTATTACATGCAGGACAGGTCGGCCGTTCTTCTTTTGCAAACAGGAACTGATGCGTAAGACGTGTATGTCCGGACCGAACGCGGCAGAGGACTACCTCATTCCGCCTGGACGTCGACATTACCGGATCTGTGACGCTGGAGCCGTAGTGAGGAAGAATAGCGAATCGTTCCGTTGTGTCTTTAGCTTACTCCGAATATGAATCAGGATATCTTTACTCGGCGTTGATATGAGTGGAATTGGTGTTATATTATATGATTCTGCTGCCGTTGTGTCAGCCTCGTCGTTAGCTCCAAGATTGCTGTGCCCTGGTATCCATGCGAGTACAATTTGGCCCGAATAAGTAAGCGCTTTTTCCGATATAGTTTTCACGAAGGGATGTTGATGTTCGTGTCTGTTCTGTATACATCTGATGGAACTAAGAGAATCTGTGCAAATTAGTATATCATGGTTTAACTCCGATTTTGCAGCATCAATTGCGCAAGAAATTGCATATAGCTCTGTCGACAGCACGGAGAACGTTGATGGAAGTGGACATCGAATTGTCCCATGTTTATAAACGACGTACTATGAGGTATTTGACCCAAAAAACTGGCCAAAATTATTTTTTAGTATAAAAAGGATATTTTTGTGATTTTATCAATATTTATCGAAAATTAAACAAAATTTTGTTAAATTTTAATAAAACTTTTGATTCTTTATAAAAAAAAAAAAAAATTATAAAATATCTATTTTTATAAAAACTTTTTATTTTTTATAAAAATTTACAGAACATTATTATAAATTACTCCTCTTCACTACTTTCTTCGACAGGTTCATGTTCTTTAGGACTTCCGCTTCCACCAGGTAAGAGTAATTCGATTGTTTTCTTTTAAAAAACAACTCATCTTACTCTAACATTTTTGTCTCATGCCCGTAACTAATGGGTCAGAAGTGAGAAGAAACTTATTTATAATATCCAATTTACATGCCTCTCCAGAACATTTCCTTGCATAATTTAGTCTGTACGACCCAAAATGTTTATTCTTCGCTTCTGCAGCCTCCTCAGACAGCTGTCCTATAGGCAGAAGGAAGCTATCAATAATTTGTGGACCATGTCTTAAAATTTTGTGCATGATCGGGGACATCGGATACCATGAGTATAATCGAACATAAAGTTCTGCTGTCTCTTTTGTATATTCTTCAAATGTTTTGAAATTAATTTTGTGTCCACTTGATAGAACTTCTAAAATAATTTTTAATCTATATATTAAATTTAGATCAACTCCAGTTATCTTAGACGACAACTCATGGTTGTTAAAAAAGCGCCTGCTTTATTCCCATCATTTGTATTTCCGAATCCAGCATTAGGAACATCAACTGTAAGACCCATCTCATTTTTGAATTTGTCCTGTATTTCTTGTTTTCTTGTTTTGACTGTATTTTTGTGAGCTTTTGATCTTGCCTGCCATTCTGTTATTGGTAATTTATTTATTCACTGTTGTTTTTTTCAAACACATCTTTCTTTCTTTGTGCTGCTTCCATTTTGATTGAAACTGATGCTTTATTAAAGATTATTTGTGCTTGAACTCCTTTTGATGATCTGCGCTTTTACGATATTTCTGTACAATATATTTAGCTATAAATTCGACTTTTTTCTCAAAGGTTGACGCCTCTGATTCTCTAATTATAGTGCATAAATCTTTTCTCAATATACATTTAACCCCCGAGGATCCTACAAAAGAAGAACTAAAACAACATCATTTTTCATATATTAAAATAATATTGATGGTATATAGGAAAAAATTCATAAAACACAAAAACGCAATTTTACGTAAAAAATTTTTGATAGAATGCCTTCTACGATAAATTTACTTTATTTCAAGATATATTAAAATTGTTAGAAAAGCTTAGAAATAAATCAAAACAATAATTTTTTTGCATTGCCAATGTCTGAAATAGCAAAATTTTATCACCTCAATTATGTGATTAATATTACACGAATAAAATATTATTTTTATTAAAAATATCCTGAAAATTGATAAACATACCTGGTTCTGAAGAATCCATATTAAAAAATTCCTAAACTTGTGCACAAAACCAAACTACAGTATTTGGTAAGTTTGAAGTGACCTAGCGACAATAATGCATAGCTTAGGTAAAACCCAACTGTCTCATTTGCTTCGCAGACTCTTTACGTACCTCCGGTAATTGTTTTTTCTGAAAGATTATCTGTTTTACGAATTGGAATTTTGGCCAGCTTTTAGGGTCAAATACCCCATAGTGCGACGGCACAACCACAGGAATTTCGTTTTTTTGCTCCATCCGTGTATAGTATTTCATGACCATTATACATATTCAGAAGATTCTGGAACGAGTCCTGAATAGTGAATTGTGGTGATGAGCGAAGATTTAGGAGAGATGTGTCGCATATTATGGGAATGGATATCGAAGGGGGAGTAGACAGTTGGCTAGTTTTGCAGAGAGGAGGCAGGTTAATGTCAAGGTTTCGGAAGATGTTTGTAATCTTGTTGTGAAAGAATAAATTTGAATAAGGAATAGATTGGTAGTTGTGATAAAATATTGTAGAGTCAGGCAGATCAGGAGTTGTGAGTGAGTGAATGTGGAATTTAAGAAGGATGTAAAAATAATGAAGATCAGCGGGAAGCTCTCCAGAGTCATAAAGAAGATGGTTTATTGGTGTTGATCTCAATGCACCAAGTGCAAGGCGTAAGGATGTATGGCGGACTGAGTTTAATCGATTCAAAGTTGTTGGTGTAGCAGACGCGTAAGCAGGAAAACCGTAGTCACATTTTGATTTTATCAAGGTTCTGTATATTCTGAGAAGAGAAATTTTGTCCGCACCATAGGTAGTATGTGACAACTTTTTCATCAGATTTAGCCTTTTCGTGCAAGTAGCTCTGAGATAATTTATATGATCCATCCATGACAGCCTTCTGTCGAAAATCAGGCCAAGGTATGTAATCCGAGGAGCAGTTTCTATGGCCTCTGAACCTAAAGTAATAGCCATTTGCTGCCGACAATGATGAATTCTACAGAAGTGCACCGCTTTAGTTTTAATAGGTGAGAAGGAAAGACCACTGTTTGTGGACCATTCAGTAAGCTTCTGTGTAGCTTCCTGGAGCATAGTCTCGACAAGTTTATGATCATGACAACGGACGAAAATCACCAGGTCATCTGCAAATAGTACACTTCGGATCATTGGATTTATCTTCGCCATTATCGAATTTATAGCAATAATGAAGAGCGTCGGGCTTAAGACTGAACCCGGTGGTACACCATTTTTTAATTCAAGAGATTTTGAGCTGACGTCGCCAAGAGTCACCTGGAACCGACGTTGATCCAAAAATACCCTAATGAATGCTAATAATCGACCATCGATATATTCCATTGGTGTAACTGTTCGAGGATCTTGTGATGTAAAGCCGTGTCAAAAGCCTCGGTGAAGTCGAAGAAGATGGCGAGCAGGTGTTGGCGGCTGGAGAAGGATTCCAAAATGTTCCTCTGTAGGTAACAAAGAAGATCAATTGTAGATCGGTGAGAGCGAAATCCACACTGTTTGTTTGATAGTAGTTTTCTATTATTCAATATCCATTGAAGACGACGGTTGACTATTTTTTCCATGACCTTGCCAAGCACAGACGTAAGAGCAATGGGTCTGTAACTATCCAGTTCCATTGGATTTTTGTTCTCTTTTAGAATCGGTATGACCTCTGCCAGGCGCCAGGAAGTGGGAAAAGAACCGGATATCCAGATCTGATTAAATATATTCAACAGATGAGAGTTAATACTTTGTGAGGAGTATTTGAGCATATTGGCATGAAACTTATCATATCCCGCTGCAGAGGGATTTATCGTGCGAATGGCTAGATCAAGTTCTTCAAGCGTTAGTAATTTATTGAACTCTTGATGTGAGTCGGCCTCTATTGTTTGCGGCCAAAGAAGAAGGAGATTTAGGGGAAACACGATTTGAAGCTAACGAAAAGTGATTAGCGAAGGCTGTTGCAATGTTTTCCGGTTCACTGATTTTTATGTTATTAGCGATAATAATGGATGGTAAATGGTGAGTGTTGTTTTGCTCCATCGAGTTGATCTTGTTCCATACGATTGAGGGCGGTGTATTAAATGTAATTGTGGATGTAAATTTCTGCCAGGAGTCTTTTTTTGATTGTTTTAGTATAAATCTAGCTTTGGCATGAAGTTTACGGTATGTCATATGGTTTTCCTGAGTGAGTTGTGCTTTTAGTTTCTTAAGGGCCTTTCGTCTATTCTTGATAGCGGTTGAGCAGCTTTCTGTCCACCATGGCACGCATTTACGCCCTAACTGGCTTCGAGAGCTCTGAGTAGTGCACTGATTTGCAAGTTCAACCAGCTGGGCGGTAAAGGTTTGTATATTAGATGTATACTCTGCTGGATCGACATTAGTGCAGAGGTGTGCATATTTGTCCCGATTTGTTTTCCGGTAGTTTCGGTCGAATCTGTCTTTGTTTATTGGTCTTAGGTGTTTTATTAAACCTGTTATTATGATTGGTAGATGATCACTTCCAGCTAAATCAGTGTGGTGATAAACATGTGTAGAGTTAGCTAACGATGGTGATACAAGTACTAGATCCAGTGTGGACCATGTTTTGTAGCTGAAATTATAATGTGTGGGTTCGGTATTCAGTAGGATAAGATTAAATTCATCAATGATTTCTTCTAGTAGTTTACCTCTTGCATTAGCATATGTTCCGCCCCACAGTGGACTGTGGGCATTGAAGTCACCAACTATATAGAAGTATAGGCGTAGGTAGTTTTTTAATAAGTTTACGTAATTCAATCTGATCTATATTTTCAGTGAGGTATATACAGCAGATAGTAACTTCATATCTAAGATGAGCACGGATGACTAAAATTTGCAAATTAGTTTGCAAATGAAGCTGTTGAAAGATAGTGTTGTTTTTAATTGCCATGATAACACCGCCGTGAGCGTCTCTGTTATTAATTGGGGTGTTATATAATAAGCAATAAGAAGGTAGAGAGACTTTTTGATTGGTTTGAAGGTGAACTTCTTGAAGACATATTATGGACGGATTGTAAGATTGCAGTAGTAGTTGGAGATCTTGGTGGTGTGTGTAGTAACCGTTGCAATTCCAAGAAATAATATCGGATTGCTGAATCATCATAGCTTATTTAGGAATACGATTAAGGTGTGTTGTTAGGCTATTTATAACTTTAGTAAATTTAATTTTAGTGCGCCTGTCTGTAATTAGTAGGTGGCACTCTTTCATTAGTGCAATCAAGCCCGTCATATCTACTGTGTATTCATTAGCTATGGCTACTGGGTCGCTTCGTGGGCTCGGACACATGTCAAGGAATGTGAAAAATTTGATAGAGAAAGTACAGCGTTTTGGTTCGTTTTGAAGTATGGTTCTAATGGCTGAAGAATTGTTTTAATCGATGAAGGTCCAGGATCTTCCAACGCAGATTCTTCATCCGACGATGTTTGATTGACAGATTCGGTGCTGTTTTTTTTTTTTTGAGTCTTTTCTTTGATTTGGTGTTAGCCTTGGGTGCAGAAAAGTGAGCAGATGGGTTAGAGGACGTTGAAGAAAGCGACCTTTTACTGTTATCAAGTGGTGATTTTATAACAGGACTATCGGTCCCTTGAATTATTTCATCGGGTAAGGTATTGCTTGGAAGTGATGGAAAGTCGTCTGAAACCAGTTTCGCCGGATATGGAGTAGAATTTGGAGAGGCTAAGGGGTGTGAGTGGGCTTCAGGCTCCGAATAATCGGGGTTTGAAATTGCTCCGCAGTTATCTGCTTTATGTCCTGAGGAGTTGCACTTAAAGCAGACAAAATCATCGGCTGATATGAAAATGCGATAACTTTCGTCATTGGTGTCTAACGTGAAGGAACTTGGCAGTTTTAATTCCTCGTAATTCGTAATATATTTTGTTCTCGACAAATAACGATCTTTCCAACAATATATCATATGCCCGAAAAAAAAATGTTTTCCAAAATTTCGAGCTTTCGTAGCCCCGTGGGGCTAATATTAAAGCTGGAAACCCAGATGTTGCATAATATTGTATTGCCATCTACAACAAGCATTTCTGCACAAAAGGACACTTTTTTTAATTCACCGGAAAGTAGATGAAAAATCGTTCGCAAGATTCCTCCCAGACAGACAGAATGACAGACAGACAGGACAAAACGAGTTAAATAAAAGGCTATAAAAAAGTACTCTGCATTCTTACCGATCAAATTGTAAAATTTCCAACATCGAATTTTATCTGCTTTTTCGTTTTTCAGTTTTCTTTCACTTTTGTATTATTAATATTTTATACTGCCCCTTTTTAAAGTTTTAATCATTTATGTGCGTAATATTGTAGGCGGAAAATTTTTCAGACGAAGGGAGTTATAAATTATCTGAAGCACGGAATATGCGGGGGAAACGAACATTAATAATATAATATAATCGGAAACTATTTCTCTGTGTGAATATAAGTAAATTATTCGTTGCACAGGCCGGGTTTAGTTAGTGAAAAATTATATTCTATCATGGAAGTTAACATAATAGAGTGATAACAGTAGCAGTAAATTTTTGAAAATCACACGTTGGGAAATTGAAGTACTGTACTCGTATTGGACATAATAACAGGTGCTTATGGTTTCCTTTAAGTGTTGTTCTTACCCTATTCTCACCGAAGAAGATCGAAAATTTGTATGATAAACACGATGGTAACAAATGAATGAATATCGTACCCTGATAACAAACAATTTAATATTTAGCTCAAGAAACTTTCTGATAATATCTGATCGTCAGCTAAAGTAAACGCGAATCCAAAGATATATTTTGTGCAGGCAAATTATATAATTGCGTAATATTTTATACGGTAGACAGCAAGGAAGTGTCCACGGAGGGGTTTTGGTGTTCCCCCCCCCATGAGAACTGAAATAGTTATTATAAATACACAAAAATCTGAAAAAACTCTGAAAAAAATCTGAAAAAAATCAAAAATTTAAAATAAATATCGATGATTTTTTAGGGTGTTCTTACCTTCCAAAGAAAAAAGAAAAAATATGCTGCATATTTTTAGGTACTTCATTAATATCTTAAGGAAAAACTTCTTATTATTACGAGTGTTTATGTAATTTTTATTAATGTTTATACGGGGTAATTCATTTAAGTACATTATTAAAATATAAATCAAAATTATGAAAATTATTAATAGTATGAATATTAATGAAAAATGTATTATTATTTATAAAATAAATATGTGAAGAAAATTTTCAAAACCCCTCTCTTTTCAAAATTCTGGGTACGGGCCTAATAGGGGACAGTAGATTTTGAGAAATACCTTGTTTCATAAAGAAAATCAAATAGCGACTGCTCTTTAGAAATTTAAAAATGTTTTAAAAATACATAATTATTACAATTTTTAATTTAACTTTTGTCTTACATTTAGAGGTGAAAAATAAAACGAAATTATAAAATTATACCTTAAATATGGTAGTTTCGACTTTTGAATAGTATATTATTAGAAAGAATAGAACGATAATATCTTTATGAGACTTTACTTCTTTTTAATTTTTGTTAGTAATACAATTTGAATTCTTTGTTCGTGAGCAAGTAAAAACTATACGTATATATATATTTCTTATTGAACCATTTTTCACATTACAAAATAAAAATTAAAAATAAATAATAAAGACAAAAGATGATAGCAGTTGCGTTTAAAACAGAATAAAAACGTAACATTAATAGTTTTACTAGAAAACAGTATTAAATATTAGTTATATAATTAAATCCGTAAGTAGTAACATTTATACGAATCTTTTATAGTATAAATTAAGTTTTTCTGTTGTAAAATATTTTTTCATCGAGGTTTTGATTCTTGTGGGCGTCTCCTATCCCCCCGTGGATTCACCACTGGCTAAAGAACGTATAACGTTAAGGTCTAAAATGATGGGATATTACCGAAAACGTTTTCGAAACTAAGAATTATATATTTCAGTTCTTTGTTTTTAGATTACAATGCTTATTAATTTATTAATTATTATTGTCAATGAACAAGATGTACAAAACTTTAATGTTTAATCTGCTTTGGTTTAAGTTAACATTAAAATTTCTATTAACGTTAAAATGGTACGTTTTCTATGCATTAATACAAGTGTGAATATGAAAACTGAAAACAGAAAATATTTAATAAATATATATATTTATTTTTTTTTTGCTACTCCAGCTAAATATTTAATAATTCAATGAAATTATTAAATTTATGTTTCGTAATCATCTAGTCCATAATTGTGGTTACATTGTAATAATCACGATTAGTAGGTGACTACGAAATGTTCGGTAATCAAAATTATTTTAAATAACTACATACATATATTCGTTGTTATCTTGGGCACATCCGATTAAATCTGTCAGAAGTGACGCATATCATTTAAGCCCTGACCTAATTTAAATAATGTTGCGGTGAATTACAGTAAAATTATTAAACTTAACTTGTTGAAGGAAGAAAAAACCAGATGGTTAATTTGCACAACGGTATTAATAAATAAGCAGTTATAATCGGGCAAGTGGGCTGACGAACGAAATATCGTGTTTAAGACAATCGTATCGAAACGGGTTTAAATGTTTTTTGGCATGCAATTAAGGAAAAATTTTAATTACTTCTCTTTCTACAAATTAATAACTGCGGCACGGAGCGTTAAAAAGTATTTCTTTCACGAATTCTAGAACGAAAAAAAAAAAAAAAAAAAAGTAATTCAGAAAGGAGAAAAATACGGATTTGTATATTGCAGCAATTTTCGGCTTTTGTTTTTTTACTTTTTTTAACAAAGAAAAAAAAAAAAAAAATAATAAATCCTGTTTTATAAACGAAACGAACATTTTCGAAAATGATGATACGACTAGTACAGTTTGTAAATATTTACCGCGAGCGAGGGTTTTGATATATCACGTTGATATTTGTTCGGTCGGTCTGCGGCGGTTCGGTAGGTATGTAATATTCGGCGCGCCTTTCTCTACTTTACTATTTTAGTTTCGATGTATTTTCTTTTTCAGTTCGCGCAAATTGTACTTCGATAAAAAAGACCAAATACCGTAGCGTGACCAGATCGATCTGTAGACGATACTTCCGTTGCAAAATGTTTTATCTGTTACTAATTTATTTTATTACATACACGGAACTCTCGCAAAAAGTGAATTTCCAACCAGACATTATTCTAGTAATAAATAAGATTGGTATAGAATTGATTTGCATAAAACAAAATAAAATTTACAGTAAGTGAAATACCGCCTATCATTTTCCACGGCCTATATAGTAGAAGAAGTGGTAGCGATTGTTTTAAGTCAAATACGAAGATAAACGTGAACAAAAAAGGGTATAATTTCGAAAACATCACTTCTCAAAAGCAATAAACGTAAACAAAAATCGCTACTTATTTAAAATTGGAATTGTAGAAAAGTAATATGTGATTACAATTAACGCTTAATCTATTAGTTTATACAATACGCTATTTTTTTTTCTTTCTTTTTTTTTTTTTTTTTCTTTTTCGGTTTAAATTTGCGCATTTCTTCTTTTAGACTTCTAACAATACATCTAACCGCTTTCAAAAACCATTTTGATAACGAGCTATTTTGAACTGATTTCATTTTGAATACATGCTAACGTCGGGGACTTCTGAATGTAATAAATAGTTGTATTAAAATTAGTGCAATGCGATAAGTAAGAGAGTAAAAAACATATAAAAAATATAACAAAAAAAACAAAACAACAGTATGACACTTAGATTGCTAAAATACTTGTAATTATATGTTTTTTTTTTTATTTTTTAGAGGATTACAATTTAACTTGAGCAGATATAACCGTTAAAAAGGAAAAAAAAGTGTTTTTTTTTTTTTTTTTTTTTCCCTACCCTGGGCGCGCCAGCGGCCTTGACCCAACAACATGAAAAATTAACAGTTATAACTAAATAACCAGGCGGTCAGAAATGGAGAGGACAAAGGACAGTAGCAATGGGATAACTGAAGGCAATGGGAAGGAAAGAATATAGGTAGCGTTAAAGGGAGTAGGAAGACCCAAAACTAGAAGTTGGGTGTAAAGAATAGAGCGTTCGTTAGAGAGTGCTGAACATTCGAATAGGATGTGATTTGAATCACAAATACAAGAAGGCTCAGAAGCGTGAAGAGAGCAGAAAGGAGAAGGGGACAAAGCGAATCGAAAGCGAGAAGAGGGGAGTAGAGAATGATTGATTCTAAGCCTAATTAAGGAAACAACAGTGGAACGACGACAGACAGGAATAGAATGAAACCAAGGCAGGAAAAACCGGTTGAATAAGACGGTAGTATGAATAATGATTAGGGAATATAGATGGATACATGTCAGACCAAAGTCTGGAATGATTAGAGCGTGATAGAGAAAGAATGTCTGAGGAAGGGAAAGAGTCGAGGAAAGGACCAGTGCGGGCGGCTGAGCGAGCTAAAGAGTCAGCTGAGTCATTTCCCTCAATATTGGAATGACTAGGGACCCATAGAAAGTCTATGGAAATGGAGCGGAACGAGAACAAAGAGGAGACAAGAGAACGGATAGAGAGGATGATACCGTCAGAAGTATAAGAAGGAGGAGAGGAGATGGCTTGAAGAACGCCTTTGGAATCAGAGACAATCAGGAATTTGTGAACTCCACTCGTAGAGGATATGAAATGAATTGCACGAAGAATTGAGATCGACTCGGCCGAGAAGATAGAGCAGAAGGAAGGAAGTCTGAAGGACTCAGAGTGTAGGAACGTAGGAGACGTATACGCACCACCCAAGTGTTGTAACGAATAGTCAAACGTTTATACGACCCTCATTATAAGCGGTAGCCATGGTCGACAGTGCGCGTTTGTGCGTATGGTAGAACGAAAACTGATCATAAATCAGCGATACGCAGATCTGAACAAAAATTAGCTAGAAAATTTAAAAAATGATCTGCAACCCCTTCTATCGTAGTTTGAGAGCTTTTTTTTTTTTGTTTAATCGACATTTTTTCATCATTACAATGTAGGAACAATACGAAATGATTTAAAATATTACTACTGTTGATTACAAAGGAAATCCGAATTGGAATAAAGAAAATGGATTTGAAATCCACATAGCGCAATTTAGAAGCTGATCACTGACGGCAATATCATATTTGAACATTACTTTTGAACCAATACTTAGTTGTTTTAAGGAATGCATATAAGGTAGCAGAATTTTTGGTTAGTTTCTGTTACCGCTCCTCAAAAATATTTATACTAAAAGTTGTGAAATAACATTTTTTTTTTTTTTTTTTCAAGTACAGACTTCAAGACCTACTTAAACAATAAAAATTATATAGTTTCATAATTTGGAGCAAAATGCTAAAGGATATTATGATCATTTGTAAACAACATCCATAAACTTGTTAGAAACTGCCATTGGCGCACTTAGTTTTTTTTTGTGGGCGGGGGGGGGGGGGCTAAAAGATATGGAAAAACGTAAAAACGGAGGTCGAAAATGTTTGGTATATCTATATATCTCTCTCTCCTCTCATTTATATATTTATTTTTATGTAAAATATATTATTTAAAAACATTTTATATTTTTATCAAGTATTAATTTTTACCGTCAAAAATTTTGCCATTATTAACAGTGTCCTCCGTTTATTCTTCCTGGGGGGAGCTGCAGCCCCGTAGCACACCCCCTTGGATGCGCCAATGGAAACTGATATCAAATTCGAAAAATCGCATTAAATATTTCTGATGTTTTCAGTACTTGGTTAATAGAAAGTGTTGTTATACTGATTTAATATGGTTTACAATTATTGTTATAATTTAGAATTTGGTATTGACTACTCGAATAAGTATTAATGTAGTTTAAGAATTTCCGTTCAATATATGAACATTGAAATATTTTTTATCATGTAATTATTTTTTACTTTTTAGTGGATTTTTATTAAATTTTTACAATAAATTTTCAAGTCGGTTTTTTATATGTTTCTTAAAGATATTTCTTAGGAATTTGTTTCCAATAACAAGGAAATATTTTTATTTTTTGTTTAATCTTCGGTATTTATACATGTGTGCGAATGATCATTGATTGTTGAATTTAAAGTCTCAGTTTAAAAATTCCAGATTTTAGTCGCTTTCAAGTCATGAAAAAATTATTGGAAAAAAAGTTTCTTCGTTCACAGCAGTTAGACTTAATATACGCACCACGAAGCTGACCCAGTCACGACGTAGTATTCATTTTCCTTGTTACATACGTATTTCATACATTGTTAAAAGTACATTTTTAAAAAAAAAGTATTACTGATTTTTTTTTGTCAAATTTCTTTTTTACATCAGTGCTCAGGTAAATAAAGATTTCGGTTTAATTTTCCTTTTTAATATACACATCTATATGTAGATATGAAATCAGCCACAAGTGTTATGCCTGGGTATTCGTGACCGAAGCTATACATCGTTCGGTAATGATCTCTAATTTCACGATGTAGAAATAAACTAATTTTAACGGAGTAGCCGAGAAATTTAAATAGCGCACTGCATATTGCGTAAAAGTGATACATCCAGTCAACTCTTAACATCCGCGAGTGATGCTTTTTCCGAATATTAAACAGTGCGACTTGCGAATTTTAAGATGTGGAACATATGTAAACTATTGTTGAAAGAAACATACGTGCACAGCACACACGCTAAATTATAAAATTTAAATATTAATGATTACTTTTTACTAATAAGTTATGTTGTAATTTTTTACAGTTCAGAGTTATCTTCACATGTATACTTTAAATTTAAAATTAATCCTCCTCTGCTACTTAATTGTAAACATATCTATGACAAAAAATCATAAAAATTTGAAAATTTGATTTTTTTCGTCCCCCTAAAACAGTTCTATTTCGATAGATCATGATGCTAATCTGTAAAGACAATCCCCTTGTGAGGTATTTCTATTGTACGATTTAATGCGCTTCAGTACTGAAACCGTTAGGAAAGGTGAAATGCTCTTGTTCTAGAATTTTAAAATTAACTTAGGCTAACGTTTTTGAGATATTTAAGATATAAGGTTTTGGCCATATTAGTAGTTTCCGATGTCTTGGTATAACCTGTGTATAACCCAAAAACCGTCATTTTTAAAAATTATTTTTTTCTTAGGAAATAAAAATGATATCTTTATGAAAAAAATCAGGCTCATGTAACATGTTAGGACTCTATTATGTGTAAATTTTTTAAAGCCACAATATGAACTTTGTCTACTTTTAAGACACTTCCAAAGTATTTAAAATGCAAAAAGTTGGTTTATTAAAAGATCTACAAGTAATTTCTTTTTTTTTAAATTTCATATTTTTTTATGGCAAATACTTTAATGAGAAAATTGGATTTCGGTTGGAATACTCACGAAAAATTTAAAAAAACGTTTTTTTGGGGGGGTTTTTACGGGGTCGCTAACTCTTCGTAGATTATTCTTATAGTAAAACTGATAACGCTATCAGATTCTACGGGGAAAAAATACTCTGAAAACATGTATGGCACACTTTTAGGAATTTTTTTTTTTTTTTTTTTTAATGGGTTTGTCGACATGGACATTGGCCCAAGAACAGTGGAATAGAGAAAAAAGAGAGACTCAGATCCTTACACGATCAGAGATAGCTGACAGAAAAGAATCGAGAGCTAGAATAACCGAAGGAGAAGGAAGGGAGAGAATGAATGAAGCACAGTATGGAGCGGGAATACCGTTTTGTAAGAGGAAGGAATAAAAAGAAGCCTGTTCAGTTGATAATTACGAACAACTGAACATTATATGATCGGGATCAGAAATACATTGATCGCCGGAAGGGTGCAATGGACAATAAGGAGAAGGCACGAGAGAATAACGGAACAATGAGGAAGGGAGCAAACTATGCCCAAAACGCAAGCGGCAAATCGCAGAGAGATTAGAACGGCGCATAGAAGGAAAGTTAATAAACCATGGAAAACGTGGAAGGGAAGGTTGAATAGACAAGAAAAGGGAGTTCGGGTTGGTGTTGGATCGTCGTTGAAAAATTCGGCAAATAAAATAATTCCAGATAAGCGGTCCAGCTCGTAGTATACACTTGAAAATCTGATTCAATTCGAAAAACACTTTTTCAATCGTTTGACGACTGCAAAGTCATAAAAAATGCATTTAAAAAGTATCGTTTGGAAAAATGTTGAATATGAAAATTGTGGATCAAGACCGATAATAACGTAATGTAAGATAAAATCATCATTTGACGTCACTGATTATTAAGTAAAAATACGTAAGCGACATGTAACTGAACATATAAATACGTACATTCATTCATAATCTTTTCTCTCTCCATTCGATTAACATTGATTTGCTATGGATACCTAGCCATTCGGGCATATTTGGTAATGAAGCGGCTGATATTCTTTGGTACCGGGGTTGCTGCTTCTTCTCGCCTTTTTTTTTTTAAATTCCATCCGCTAACCTCCTATCGATATGTAAAAGTTATCATATCAGATCATGGTATCGGATATTTACGCTCCATCCTTTTCTAATAATTATTCATTACATCTATCAATTCAGCCTATTCTTCCTACATATTCTCATGGTGTTTCTTTTGCATCCCTCTCTTTGACGTTCTGATGTTGTTTTCGTTGTTCGCATGCGTTTTGACCATTCTCTATTGCCTTTTTTCGGATTTCACTTTATTTCCTCCCCACACTGTCCTCTCCATCCCGATGATGTAATTATTTGCGAAGCCGATCGTGTGTTCTACCAGTGTTCATCTCTTTCTGTGGAGCGTTCTGCTTTCTATTCCTATTTGTTGAGGCTTGGGCTTCCTACTTCTTATTGTTCTTCCTATATCCTGTCCTTTCCTTCCCCACTAATTATTCCTGCTATTTGTTCCTTTTTAGATAAAATTTCTAATCGGATTAAAATATAACCGACTTCTTTCCTTTCTATTTGTATCTAGGTGAAGGTCCCCTTGGTTGATGAACCCAATAAAAAAAAAAGTACATAAATAATTTGAAATTAATATACGCAATTTGATTTAATTGTGCTTCCGATGCGGAGTAGATATTTCAGATTCGTTAATTAAAAGTTTGCAAATATTCCGGTATAGGAAAAGTAGATAATATATATTATGTTGTATGATGGTCAATTAAAATGATAGCTGGTTTACTTAATAACGTATTTTAAAAGAATATATTTCACGATTATTGAAGCTAGAAAATTTTTCTTTTTTTTACCTGCATTGAAAATATTATCACTAGAGAGTGTAGCTGTCATATCTAGAATTATTCTTTACGGACCATAAATTGCGATTGTTTTAGTCTCGCGATATGCAGTTATTTACTTTTTTAAGTCTTTTACTTTTCTATTCTCTAGTTTCAATACAAAGTTATGAAATAGGCTTTTTTAAAAATTCATTAGGGTTATCATTTTAATCGATGATTACACAACATAATATATATTGTCTACTTTTCAAATTTCGGAAGATTTGTATAACTTTTAAAGATGTAATTTAAAAAAAAAAAAAATGACTTGTAGCCCTTTTAATAAACGTAACTTTTTGCATTCTAAATACTTTGGAAGTGTTTTAAAAGTGGACAAAGTGCATATTATGACTAAAAAATTCACATAATAGTCCGAACGTACTATATGAGCCGGATTTTTTTCACAACGATATCATTTTTATTTCTTGAGAAAATTTTTTTTAAAAAAAAATTAACCGTTTTTTGGGTTATACATAGGGGTTATATTAAGGTATCGGAAGCTGCTAATATGGCCAAAACCTTATCTTAAATACCTTAAAAACGTTAGCCTAAGTTAATTTTAAAATTCTGGAATAGGAGCATTTCATCTATCTTAACGGGAGGTGTACCTTTTACGAGTTTTGATAATTCTTGCAGATTCTCATTTACATCGCTTAACATTAAAGGAAAAAAAAACTGCGAATTGATTTATTTTTCAATAAGGGTAACGTCAAATATATAATAATTCGATTTTTAAGTTAATTCTATAAAAATGTAGACCACCATAAGGTTTCCTAGGGTACTGAGATGATCTTTCAGAAATTTGTTACAGTATTTTTTTCGAATCGGTAAATTCAAAAGAAACAAAAAAGTCTAATTTTCATAAGTCAGAAAACCGATAATTGCACGATGAATAAACGGTCTACAATTTCAAAAAATAAGGATGACGATAAAAATTTGTCACGGAACTATTCACTGTAAAATCTTCCCTTTTATCCGTAGACACTTAAAATCGTACGCAAATAAAGCGAAAATTTTTTGAATCTTTAAATTTCTTTGTTACAAAATATCAGATGCTTTTCTTTGCAAAAATTTTAAATAGTACCTCTCTGCTCTAGGAAGTGCTAAATGTGTGAAATAAATCTAAAATAAAATAAAATAAAAAATTAAAAAGTCTTCCATCGACATTTTTCGTATAACAATAATACGATGATTGAGCATCGTGTGCGGTACTATTTTCCAAAATAAAATAAACAGTTTTATCAGTTTTCCTTCGTAATCAGAAACTATTTCAGTCTGCGATTATTGCCCAGCCATCTGATAGGTGCATGTAAGGAAAGTGGCTTTTCATAATTTCATTGAGAACACATGTACCTTCTCCCTTTGTTAATTTTTCGTTTTTCTCTCTCCGCAGTGTCCCCTTTTCACTCCGACCATTCCTCTTTTTCCGTATGATGTCAATCATGTTTTTTTTTCGAATGTTCCCTACTTTCTCCGGAGCGTTCTCTTTTCTATTCTCAACTTTTGGATTTTAGTCTTCCTACCCTATACGGTTTCTCTTATGTTCTCTCGTTCCCTTCCTTATCGACTGCTCCTGTTCTAACTTCTTTCATTCATTCTATTTCGTACTAGCTTAAAATCGGATATGTTATGTTCTTTTTGAGCTGTTCTTCAGATGCTTTGGTTGATTGTGCTGTTGCTCTTCCGTTGGCTTTACCGAAAAAAAGCCAAAAAAAAAGAAACCTTTCTGACGAATTTGGAAAAAAAGGACACAAAATTGGACAACGTTTTTTTAGAAACACTTCACGATGATTAATATTTTTTACCAAATTCTGCGAAACCAAGCATATTGCAAATATTGTTTAGGGATATTTAAACGGTAGGCCCATTATATTTTCTTCTATTAAGACACTATGTTCCGTGCAAACGTTTGCGGCAATACAGTGAAGTTTATCTGTTTTGAAATTCGATAAGCCTATCGATCATTACTAACATCTCTGTTATCTATTCATTCAACCGGAAAATATTCTAACGAAATATTTAATACACGGCGTAATTACCAAACTACGTAACCTACATTAAAATATTACATCTGTACTATAATATACTGATGATTAAAAAATTCGCAAATCGCCAAACGAAGGAACGAATGAAGTTAATTTGAAAATTTTTATTTTAAATTCTCCCACTCCTAGCACAGTCTTCCTGTTGGGATTTTCGATTAAAACGATATTTAAAATGGACTTTAATATGTAACACGAACAATTTTAAAATTTCGACTGCTTCCTCCATCGCAGCTCTTGTGGCGCACCTATCGGGACTACATTTATCTATAAATGTTAAAAATATGAAATCAGTCGGTTGAGCCGTGATGTAGCCTCGAACAAAAAACACACAAGAATTTTACATACTAAGATATATAATAATCTTCGAATGCGAGTGTCGCTTAACGTGTTTCCCGGATTATTTTAATTTGTTATTCCATCTTTATTCCACGTATTTTTATAAATCGGGCAAACTTGCCCAGTGAGACCAACAAACTTATTTTAAAATTTAAAAAAAAAAAAAAATTGAAAGTAACAAACGATGCTGACGAAACAATTCTGATAAGTTTTTGCATCCGTAAGGAAATTTCTCCCCTTCACTAATATATTTAAATGTAGCTATTTTGCTACAATTGGTTTTTTGTTCTTAAACTAAATTCGGTATTGGAGGATTAAGAACCTCGTGAAATTAGATTCTTTTTTTTTTCGGCGAAAATGAATTGATTGCGCAGTTACAATTTTTTGCATTAAAATTATTTTCTTCCATTCTCAAATACAACAAACAATATTTTCGCGATATTATTAAACTGCGCGCGACATACAAGATATCGGAAAAGAAATAAGACTAGGAACTACGAAATATGACTTCTACTTACATATTCGTATTTTTAAATTGGTTTATAGTAGAGATGTGCCGGATCAATGAATGTAGGAATGCGTTAAATGCGAAGAGTCAGTACAAAGTATTGATCAATACATTTTTCTAAACTCTGATATTTACATATTTTATTTTTTTCTTTACACCTTTAAACTGTTTGTAAATGATTAGGATATTCAAGGCTGTGTCCACGGGGTCCCCCCCCCCCCAACCCCCATGAGAATTGAAATAGTTATTACAAATAGACAAAAATTTGAAAAAAATCAAAAATTTTAAATAAATATTGATGATTTTTTAGGGTGTTCTTACCTTCAAAAGAAAAAAGAAAAAATATGTTCCATATTTTTAGATACTTCATTAATATTTTATGCAAAATTTTGTATTGCGAGTATAATCAATAACATATGTAATTTTTTAATAATGTTTATACGGGGTAATTCATTTATGTTAATTATTAATATAGAAATCAAAATAATGGAAATTATTAATAGTATGAATATTACTGAAAAATGTATTGTTGTTTATAAAATAAATATGTGAAAAAAATTTCCCATCCCTGTTAAAACTCTAGGCACGAGCCTGGGGATACTGTTTATTTTAAATTATGAAACTACATTATAAAACTGAATGGGACGATTAATGTACTTTGTAGTAAAAAAAAAAAAACAAACAGAAAAATAGAAGTTGCTTTTAACCCACTTGCGCGCTTTTATAGGCATGAAACCAACCTCCCCGGACACGGCGTTCATTTTCTTTTGCACGATTCCCATTTGTTGACAACGGATGGAAAACATTTCACCTGTTTTAGTTATTCTAACGTGCGCGTTTTATTCATTTTGATGCGTTCAGAGGTATTGCGCGGAGGAGAAGACAAAGCCTTAAGCCAAGTACATGTTACTGTGACGAACAATGCTGTATGAACAGAAGAGGAAATAAGTATGGTATTAAAGTAAATAAAATGAATAAATAAAATGAAACCACACACTAGCCAACACAATGATATGTTATAATTTAAAAATATATAATTTTAATATACACCACGAAGATGGATTGAGTATCCGAAACTAGTCAGCGTTTTTGTATACGTATTTTTTAAATTATAATATATCATTGTGTTCGTTAGCGTGTGGTTTTATTTCATTTACTTTATTCAACTATGGTATGGATTACAATCATATTAAGTATGGTATTGATGAAAGAGATTACATCAACACAATTGCTCGTAATAAGAGAACAGAGGAGTATTTTCCGGTCGTAAACCGCATTATATTATAAACGTAAACAATTTTTAAAAAAAGTTACCATTACCAGGCCCGTGCCCAGAATTTTGGAAGGGGGGGGGGGTGAAAATTTTCTTTGCATATTTATTTTATAATACATTTTTCACTAATAATCGTACTATTAATAATTTCCATCATTTTGATTTATATATTAATAATTTACATAAATGAATTACCCCGTATATGAACATTAATCAAAATTACATATGTTATTGATTATACTGGTAATAAAAAATTTTTTGCATAAAATATTAATGAAATACCTAAAAATATGCAGCATATTTTTTCTTTTTTCTTTTAAAAGTAGGTAAGAACACCCTAAAAAATCATCAATATTTATTTTAAATTTGTGATTTTTTTCAGATTTCTGTGTATTTATAATAACTATTTCAGTTCTCATGGGGGGGGGGGGGTTTAACCCCCCCACCCACCCCCCGTGGACACGGCCTTGACCATTACCATTACTGATGTTATATTTTTTGTTACATGAACGACATATACATTTAAGGATTCACAAAAATATATAACATTATCTAGATTGTAAAAACATTAAAAAAGGAATATACATATAAAACAATAAATATAATAAATTGGTCCGACTGATTTCGTCAATTGTTCGACATATTCACGGACTGAATTTTTATTGAACATGTTGTTTTATATATGGTTCGTTTTTTAATGTTTTTACAATTTAGATTATGTTATATATTTTTGTGAATTCTTAAATGTATATGTCGTTCATGTAACAAAAAATATAACATCAGTAATGTTAATGGTCATCTTTTTTTAATTAGAAGGATCAGTGGAACACTCCCCAGATTTAATTATGAAAGATAATAGAATTTTTTAAAAGGCTTTTTTATCAGTTATTAAAGATGACGACGGTTAATCAAGCCGGATATTGTACATCGGTACAGGAATCTAATAGAAATAACAGAGAGAATTCTGTACCACAACATTGATGCGGTTAAAAATAATGTTGACTTTTTTGAAATTCGTACAATTTGTTTCTTATTGCTTCTGAAGTGTAGAAAATGATAACTGCAATAGAAGAAGTTCGTAAAAATGCTGGTGATTGCGAAAAATTCCAGCTATTATTATAAACAGTTTTTTCCGTTTAGTGCTGCTTTTTAGGATACTCCTATTTCTTAAAGAATTGAAAACGTTCTTAAGAAATCGAAAGAAGATAGATTTGTAGGACGTTCACTTCGATTTCTGTTCAATGTAACATGTTTTACTATACAGGAACCGAATCTCTGATTTTATAAAAAAGAAAAAGAACCGCCTTTTTGGAAAATCTATAAATAAAAGAATTAAGTATCGTAACGAATAGTGTAGTTCTTGTTTACCGTTTTATTGCGTGAATACAAAATGTTGAGCAGCTGATTCGATTTTTAAATTCTTTTTCAAAAATTAAAAAAAAAAAATTCACGTACAAAACGATTTTTCGGTAAAGCTATAGACTATAATTATAATACCATCCAGGGGCGTATTATTACTTTATTGTATCGCGTTTTTACCGTCTCTTTTTTTCTAGCGTTTCGTAGGTAAATGTCGGAAAGTAAACCATTTATTGTTCGCATTAATGAAAATGGCAACGGCCCGAATTTGTTGTTGGAAGTAAGTTTATCGCAGAATCTATATTTTTATTGCACCGCTGCGTATTATTAGAAAATATAGCTATCGAGTTAGGAAATTTTTTATATTACAGGTACAATAGTTGATATTTGCTTTTGAAACTCCGTTACTATTGTCTTAGTACTACAATCACTGACCGGACTGATTACAGTTGAATCGTGTCCTATTTTTCCTAAAATACGTGGTTTCTCTTTTATACGTGTCGGCTTCTAAATATAAAAGCTGTACGAGACTGATGGTAAATCAGATATTCTTACGAGTTTGTTTACTATCGTTTTTTATTAAATTGTATATAATTTAAAAAAATATCGGTAATTTTCAAATAAACCGATTTTTATAATCCATCGAAATATTTCTGATCGCTATAATGTGATTTCTTTATAAGGTTCTCATATATCAGAAAAATTATTCATGTAATAACCCCCGTGTTTCGCGAAGAACGGAAAATTACATTTAATTAAGGTTTCGCTATTACACGTAACAGGCCCGTGCTCAGAATTTTGGGAAGGGGGTGAAAATTTTCTTCGCATATTTATTTTACAAATAAAAATACATTTTTCACTAATATTCATGCTATTAATAATTTCCATCATCTTGATTTATATATTAATAATTTAAATAAACGAATTACTGTATAAACATTAATAAAAATTACATATGTTATTGATTATACTCGTAACAAAAAATTTTGCATAAAATATTAATGAAGTACCTAAGCTATTTCAGTTCTCATGGGGGGGGGGGGTTAACCCCCAAAACCCACCCCGTGGATACGGCCTTGACATATAACGCATCTAAACGGAGATTTCTAACTAAACTATAGTGCCTAAATTTGTGGCAGCCATATATGATTTTTGTTCATCGCTTTATCGAAATGAATAAAAAGAAATTATCTGAAAGACGTACACATATTACTACTTTGGAGATGACTTGATATCAATTCTTTCATTATTAGTTGAATTTCAATAGGTTTTTCAGACAAAACGGCATGTTCTTATTTTCTTTTGAACCTGCATTAAAAATCTGAAAAAATTTCAGTAGATAGTTTACACTGCAATACATGTTATATATTTTTTTCGTCATTACTAAATTTTTAAAATATTTTTTATGCCATTTTAAAATTTTTGAACGTTTCTAAAAATTTGAATTTAGCGTTTAAAAATCTGAAAAAATCGCCATTACAGAACTTTCCATTATCTTTAATTTCGAACAAGAATTTTTAAAATCGATTGAAAACTGACTGAGATATCGTAAAAAAACTGAAAATCACAAAATGCAGCCCCCCGTGTGGAACTAGGGGTCTGAAACTTTCAGCATCGATCACTTTTTTCATGCCCTAGATGTATATATTTTTTTTATAAAGTATGGTTCAAAGGCACTTTTGCCCTTCTTAACCGGCAAGACCCTCTTTGTATTAAGAACGGATTCGAACTGAAAACTTCGGTAAATTGCTGAAATTAAAATTTAAGGGGAGCGGTAATAGCAGTTATTATCGTAGGTTTAGATAAAATGGGGTAAAGAGAGTAATTGTCTATTACTAAGCGGAAGTGTAATTTTTTTTGATTTTCAAATAAAAAATCAAATAAATTTGACCACATATTTAAATGAATAAAGTAAAGTTGTTTTTAGAATTGATGAACAAGAAAGAAAAACAACGAGATAAAAGAGGACCACCAGTAGGGTTTAGAAAGCCGAAAAGTTTATTATTCGAGAATTAGAAATAAAACATTCAATTAAGAAAGAATAGCATTCAAATGAAATTTATTTAATATTATTTTACTAAGAATGTCAGGTAGAAATTGTTGGTTCCCTCTGTTAGAAAAATTTTGTCGGAGTTTTGTTACATTTTATGGTTTTACAAAAAAGAGGAGGTTATATAGCGTATGTTTCTTTTTTTTTTCTATGGTTGTTCGCGTAGGAACTGACTTAATGTAAGTGTGCTAATGGATAGAACTTCCTTCTGACGTATTGCCGTCTGCGGATAGGCTGCTTAGGCTTTTTAGTATGCGAGTACATCTGTTTTTTAAACTCGTGTTCTTCAGACAAGGTTTGATTGCCGCAATTAAGTGAATTAGTCCGTCTTTATCCCGTGTAAATTGAAATTCAACTAATAACGAAAGAATTGATATCAAGTCATCTCCAAAGTAGTAATATGTGTACGTCTTTCAGATAATTTCTTTTTATTCATTTCGATAAAGCAATGAACAAAAATCATATATGGCTGCCACAAATTTAGGCACTATAGTCTCTGGATTTGGAGGCTATGCTACTAATGAAGTTTTTGAATTCCTCAAAGTTAATGATGAAATTGGATTGCTTGTTATTAAAAAACATCATCGGCTTGACTTTCTCGACTATTTCGTCGATGTTAGTGATTTTTTTATGTTTTGACTTCCGATTAACTGGCGCAGTGGTATGCTACACCTCGAGCTTGGATTTGAAATCGGTTTTCTGTTGTAACTGTTGTGTAGGGCGTCTTTTCCTTCTGGCTGTGGTTTCGAGGTATTCTTGGGCCCTGACTGGATTGTTGGGCTATCCGTTTAATCTGTTGTTGTCATATGGTAGCGGAATATTGACCTTGTCTGTTACTGGCTGGGATGTGGCTGATAGTATGGAGTCGTCTGGTAAAGAAGACTTTTCCATTGTTCTTTCGATACCTAAATACTGTAGGGGGAGTAGATAACGCGGTTGGATGCCCACGTTTTCTTTTTTCACTTATACAGCTCTGACATGAGTAGGGTCGTCTAAGTGGCGGAATATGCGGTGTTCGTAGTCGTTGCGGGTTAGTGAAAAGGACTCAGAGACGTTAAAGCAATTGACCTGCTTGATGTAAACTGGTCTGCGGCAGCTGACAATAAGTTCGAATTCGGCGTCATTTACGTTTACTCGGAGGATAGCTACGGGAGTGATTGATTTTAGTGCAAATACTGACACGCAAGGTAAATATGAGCTGGTTCGGGATAGTGGGGGTGACATTTGACATGACTTGTTTATTGGACGTGGATTTTTTAAACGTCGGACCGTGGTTATTTGCGAGCCTCTTTTAATTCTGCTTCCATTTTCGAATAGCAATTCGGCACACTGCTTTTCGACTTCAGCAGTGTTGCAATTTGAACTCTGCCGGTTCTCGAGCCTGCTATTATATTAGATGACCCGTCGAGTATAGATCTTTTAATGTCTAGAAGTAATGACATTGCTGCTGTTGTCGGAACATATGGGGATATTATGTTTCTCTGTCGGGTAATAGAAATCAGTCAGCGAAGATATATTCCCCTTTTGATTATTAATTTTTCAGAGAACGGCACTGGTACACTTGACGTGAATGGGGGGCAGTATCGGAGGTATTATTTTGGATTTTGTCATTTACCGCGATTGCTGCGGCATCGTCAGCACTCGAAACGATAGATGGCTGCTGTTCTTGAAGCGTGGGATGAATCGGCTGAACGTTGCAGATTTGTTTGTGCGGTAAATTGGTTTTTTGTCGACGTTATCGATGAGGTTTGTTTCGTATGTTGATATGTTGTGTGTGTGTGGTGTGGCTCACCTGTTGTGTGCAGTACGAACTTACTACCGGTAACGCTGGTGTTTCCGTCGGGTTTAGATAGCGTTTTAGGCTTGCCAACTGGGTTCCAGACGGGGGCGGCGAACAGTTTATCATACTGCTATGTTCTTATCATTATATCAATATTAACTGATTTGAAATTTTCCTGTGCCAACCATTGTTTAAATTAAGAGAACTATTTGCAAGTACATATAAGTTTTTTTATCATTACGTTCAATTTCACATATTATGGTAAAAGTTTAAAAAAGATTTTTGCCTATATACGCAGACGCGGATGAGTGATTTTAAATTTACCGGGATTTTTCGAAGCTACCTTCGACAAAAAAATTCTCTCCTGGGGGGGGGGCGAATTTTATGGAAAGCTTATTAGAACGATTTGAAGAAAATGCAGTTGTACAATTTTTTTCGTTGACATTTCCCTATTATCCTATTCATAACTTGATGAAAAAAATAAAAAGTAAACAGTTTGAAAATTTAATGAGATTCTAAAATATACTTAGAATACCTTCGTACTCATGTGTAACAAGCATTAAAACTAAAATAAAAATTCTTTCTAAAGTAAATTCATGAATAACGACAGACAGTTAAACTAAAATAACAATTCTATCTTAAGTAATTTTAACTGATCTGCCACTAGGTCGATTACTTCATTGGAGTTAACATTCAGTAAAACGTCTTTTTCGATGCTCATCAACATAAAGCTAGATAGCAAGTTTTGCTTTAAACTTGTCCGTAAACGATTTTTTATATACCTTAATTTTGAGAAACTGCGCTCGCATGAGACTTGAGTCACTGATTGTGTCATCAAATATTTATAGGCTAAGTCAATATATTTGAATAAGCTGTTGTTAAAAGGCTGCATTTTTCCAACGTAAAAAAACAACATACAACGCAATTTCTACACGCTGTTTTTGAGTCATATTTTTTAAAATCAATGTCAGTTTCGTCTTCCAATTCTGAATCTATAAAAAAAAAGCGGACGATGAAACCGAGAAAGGTAAGTCTCTGTTATTTACCATTAGGGCTCTTCGTATTGCACTTTATACTTTACAGAATTTGTGGACTTTGCATAGTTTCAGTTAAATCAGCTGTTGCGAACGTTGCATATTTAATTATTTTATGCCCGATATGCGATTTATGTCTGTATATAAGAAATTAATTTAATTTGTTTAAATTCGTGATTTTGCTTAGCTTGGAAAAATTTTTAATGAACCCGGAGAATAGCAATAAACAACACGAAAACAGCTGATTAATTCCTAAAGATGCGGACTTCCTCGCATCAAATCGCTGCGGACAAGTTCACATTTTTAGGAATTCAACACAAATACACATATTCATATTAATTAAATATACCGTTACAAAATGACTCGATATATATTATTTAAAGTAATATAAATTAAAAAGAAAAATTTGAATTGTATTTGAGTACACGCCAAATAGGTAAATAGGTTATACGGGAGCTAATTTATTATCTTAATGTATCGCGTGTAATAATAGAATTATTATCTCATTTATAATGATAATGTATTTAACGAAACTGTCTTTCTTCCTCTATTTTTATTTATTTATTTGTTTTTTATTATTTTATTTTTTTATTTTTTTGAGCGCAAACTTTTATTATAAATAATTTTTTTCCCTACCCTGAGCGCGCCAGCGGCCTTGACCCAACAACATGAAAAATTAAGAGATAGAATTAAATAGCCGGACGGTCAGAAATGGAAAGAACAAAGGACAGCAGCAACGGAATAATTGAAGGCAATGGGAAGGAAAGGACATAGGTAGCGTTAAAGGGAGTAGGAAGACCCAAAGCCGAAAATTAGGCGTAAAGAAAGGAGCGTTCGTTGGAGAGTGTAGAACATTCGAAAAGGATATGATTTGACTGACACATACAAAAAGGCTCAGAAGCGTGAAGAGAGCAGAAAGGAGAAGGGGACAAAGCGAATCGAAAGCGAGAAGAAGGAAGGAGACAATGATTGATTCAGAGTCTAATTAAGGAAACAACCGTGGAACGACGACAGACAGGAATAGAATGAAACCAAGGCCGGAAACGAGAAACCGCTTGAATAAGACGGTAGTATGAATAATGATTAGAGCATAAAGATGGATACACCTCTAGCCAAAGTCTGGAATGATTAGAGCGTGATAGAGAAAGAATGTTTGAAGAAGGGATAGAGTCGAAGAAGGGACAATTGGGAGCGGCTGAGCGAGCTAAAGAGTCAGCCGAGTCATTACCCTCAATATTGGAATGACTAGGAATCCATAGAAGGTCTATGAGAATGGAACGAGACGAGAACAAAGAGGAGACAAAAGATCGAATAGAGAGGATGGTACCGTCAGAAGAATGAGAAGGAGGAGAGGAGATGGCTTGAAGAACGCCTTTGGAATCGGAAACGATCAGGAATTTGTGAACCCCACTTGTAGAGGATATAAAATGAATGGCACGAAGAAGAAGATGTAAAAACCAAATAAAAGAGTGCAAAACATATCCAGGCGCAAATATCGGAAGTGACTATAACACAGTAATAATAGAAATACAACTGAAATACAAAGAAATGAATAATAAAAGAAACAATTATATAAGACGAGAAGCGAGAAAACTAAATGATGATAAAATGATGAATATTAAGAAAAAGTAAAATAAAAGTTAAGTTAACAAATGAGTAATAAAACCATTTAATGAGAAATATAATCTCTTAAAAAAAAAAAACCAACAATATATACAACAGAAAAAACATTAGGAAAAGAAGAAAAGTTTACAAGGATACATCGATTACAAGTAGGGTCATTGAATTAATGGAAAGAAGAAGACAGTTTAAGAACCTAAAAATACAGTGAAAGCACAAAAGACCTACAAGAGATATAGAAATTAGATGAACAGGGAGGCAAAGAAAGCAGAGATAGTATATATAGAAAATCAGTGTAAACAAATAGAAGAAAATATCACAAAGGGAAATAATATAGAGAGCTCACATAAATAAATACAAGTACGAGTACATTTTAAAGATTTAAAAAATAAAATCAATGGAATTGAACTTGAAAACAAAAAAATTACTGTAGAAGACGATAGAAAGATGGAAAAGATACATAGACAGCTTATATAGCGAAGGTAGAGAAGAAAATAACGATACGAATAATAAACAATTGAAGAAAGATTTGGAAGGAAATAAATCAATAGATAATAGAGGATCAATAATAACTATAGGAGAATGGGGGAAAAAAAACTTAAAAGAACTTATGATAAGAAAAGCACTTGGGTACGAAAATATTAGCAGCGAATTACTTAAAGCCCTTAGATGAAAATACCAGAGGAAAGATATATGATTTAATCAAAGAAATAGTTAAAACTATTATACAAACTGGCAGCGTAAAAGTCCCTTGGTGGTCTAAGGACTGTGCAACTGCAATTAGAAACAGACGGAACGCTTTAAAAAAGTTAAAGTCGAACCCGAATAGGGAAAACCGTCTGAATTGTAGAAGACTACGAGCAAAAGCCAGGTATATTCTCAAACAAGCAAAATTAAACTGCTGGAAAAACTATGTAACAACCTTGAATCTTGGTACACCGACCAAAGTTGTGTGGAAAAAAATTAAATCCATCGAAAAGTCAACGCCATACTTTACATTGACATGTATAAAAATCGGTAGTAACATATGTACTAATATTGACAAAATAAATTCCGCGTTTGCAGAATTTTTTACAATGTCAACTAAAGATGAAAATCAATTTATAAACAATACAGAATTATCCAACACTGGTAAAAATGCTACTTTTGGTCTTAACTTTACCAGCAACAACCAAGAACCATATAACCAACCTATCACGATGGAAGAACTACGTACTGCCATTAAACGTACTAAACCGAAAGCAGTCGGTTCGGATAATTTTCACATTTATCTTTTAAAATATGCACCTGATTTTATATTAAAAACTCTGCTTGTAATTTACAATCGAATATGGTTCTCAGGTAATCTCCCATTGCAATGGAAAAATGCCATTATAATCCCACTACTCAAGACAAATAAGAATCCAACACTCCTCGATAGTTACAGACCAATATCTCTTACATCAGTTCTATGTAAAGTGTTAGAAAAAATTATCAATGGCAGACTACTATGGGAAATCGAAACACGTAATTTATTTACAAATATTCAATATGGATTTCGGTCAGGACGATCTACCATTGATCCGATCCTTGCGTTACAGCGCTCCATAAGTAAAGCTTTATTAAACAAGCACCACTTATTAGCTGTCTTTTTCGATTTCAAGAAAGCAATTGACAACATATGGAGATACAAAATTCTTTTAACCTTACATTCCTGGAACTTCAAAGGTCACCTTTGTATGTTTATTGCGAACTTCCTCTCTGATTGCCGCTTTCAAGTAAGATTGGGATCCGTTCTGTCTGATCCGCATACGGTACGGACAGGAGTTCCCCAGGGATTCGTCCTCAGCCCAACACTGTTTAATATCGCGATAAATGATATTGTAAATCAAGTGCAAAAACCTGTAAAATCATTCCTTTTTGCAGACGATTTATGCATATTTCTTCCATGCACTGATATCAACTTAGGAGAAAGCGTTCTGCAGAGCACAATTGATAGACTGCAACAATGGTCAGAAGATAATTGTTTTTCAACAACAAAAACCATAGCAACCCATTTCTGTAGACGAAAAAAGTGCGACCGCATAGTAAGCCTAACTGTTAATAACAACCGTATAGCATCCGCAAATGAAGTAAAATATTTAGGAATGACATTTGACAGCAAACTCACTTGGAAAGCACACATTAGCGCACTGAAAACTAGCTGCGGCAAAAAAATAAACTTACTGCGGAAGCAATCGCATACAACCTACGGCGCAAGCAGACATAATCTATTAATGCTGTATCGTACCCTTGTAAGGTCCAAAATGGATTATGGTGCACCAGCCTATGCTTCCGCTAACATATCGACCTTAAAATGTTTGGATACTATCCATCATACCGCTTTGAGGTTGGCAACTGGAGCTTTCCGAACCTCCCCGATACCGAGTCTATTATGTGATTCAGCGGAGTTTCCATTAGATTTGCGACGAACTTATCTAACCGTGCTGGCTTTCAGCATCATAAGGAGCACAGAGCCAAACTTTCCAGATGATACCACTGAGAACCACAACGGAACAACAATTGATCACGTTATGTTCATTCTACATCAGCTAAACATCCAAATTCCAGTACTGGTCCGGGACCCGATATCTCCTATACCACCATGGTGCAACCGAGCCCAGTGCGGCATACAGAGCTTTGAAAATGCGGAAAGCTCCGTTAAAACGATTAACAAACGTGCGTCAACTTCAAACGTAACGGTACCGTTTACCGTCTTTAAACATCAACTTAAATCCCATTTTAACAATATCTGGAACAGCGATTGGCAAAAGTTACCAACAGGAAATAAATTACGCTCCATAAAATCGTCCATAAAACCAGGGCTTTCCTCAAGGTTATGCAGACTACGACTTGGGAACACTCGCCTTACACACTCATACCTGTTAAATAAAGAACCTGCGCCCCAGTGCCAGACATGTGATTGCTAATTAACCGTCGAACACCTACTGATTAAATGTCCAGTTTATGAATATTATCGGAAACAACATGGAATACCATCGAATTTAAAGGATTTGATGTGCGACGAAGAAACCGTGCTAACCAATTATTTCAGTTTCTAAATTCTTCTAATTTGTTAAAGTTGTTATAATTTTGCTAATCCTTGTTAATTTTTCTTTATTTTCCTTTTTTCCTTTCTTTCAACTTTCATAATTTTGTAATTTCTTGCCGTGTCTCTAGTCTAAGTTGTTGTATACGACACGTAAAATAAATAAATACGTAAAAACAGAGAAATCCTAAAAGATTTTAATATAAGTAAATTGAAAATGATTCCTGAAAGAAACGAAACGAGAAAATGCGAAGAACATCGCACAATCAAAGAAACTAGCGGAGCGATACTGAGTTTAAAATTGATAATAGAAAAGAAAATAGAAATAAGTCAACTATACTATACAATGCCTTTATAGATCTTGAAAAAGCATTCGACAGATGCAATTGTAATTTGGTTAATGAGAAATACTGGAAACGATATATATAGATATTGAAGCATTATATGAAAATCAGAAAACAGTAATAAGAATAAAAAATGTATAAAAAGAAGTAAGAATAAGAAAAGCAATCAGCGAGGCTGCAGCTTATCTTCTACGCTGTTTAATATATATAGAACAATCGATGAAAGAATGGAAACAAAAATGTAATAACGGAATTCCACTAGGCTGCATGAAAATAAGTATGTTTAAGTTTGCGGGTGACATGGAAATAATGGCAGAAAGTGAACAAAAATTAAGGTCCTCTCTGAATCAGACGAACCAAATATCTAAGACATATAATATGAGAATAAACAAAAATAAAACAACATTGAGATGTAGTAAAAAAGAATATGGCCTAGAAATAGATATAAAAATAGACGGAGAATAAATAAAACAGGTGAAAAAACAAAAATATCTGGGGAGCATAATCACAGGGGGGATGGAAAAGTGATCAAGATATGAAAGAGAGAATAGTAATGGCAAAATTAGCATTTAATAAAAAAGGAAGCCTCCTAACATCTAAAAATATTCAGAGGGAAATAAAGAAAAAATGTATTAAAGTATTCGTATGGAGTATACTCTCTATGGTTCAGAAATTTGGAATTTGGACAAACGATTGAGAAATCAACTGAAAGCATTCGAAATCCGGTGGTGGAGAAGAATGTAAAGAATATGGTGGACGGAAAAGATAAGAAATGAAGGATTAGACAGAGGTAAGGAAAAAAGAGGTCTATTAAGAAAACTAAAAGAAAGGAGATTCAAATGGATTATTGGGCCTAAAAATGTTCTTGAAATATTAATTTATGTTTATTCAATATTTGTTATAATGTTTGTGATATCATTATTTTATCTACTACTTAACAAACGAGTTGTGTGAATATATTTTACATATTTAGCTCGTCATAGATTTCTCTGTTGGTTGTAATTTACTTTTTTATATCCAATTTAGGTATGTTTAGAAAGAGGTTGGCATATTAGTCAAAATTCAGATCAAGACTGGAATTTATGGTGGCGAACAAAGGGATTTCCCTTAGCACAGTTAAATTGTTTAAGTAAGAATCAGGTAAACTCACTTTTATTAACTAATTATTTATTTGTTTCTATTACTTTTTCGATAGTTAATATAGGCCATCGAAGAAATAAAGATTAGGCCTCCAAAATGCGAATATTTTCGGTTTTATTAGTTATCCTGTTATGCGAATTAAACCGATTTGGCTGAATAAAGTTTAACTAAATTGAAGTTTAAATTTTAAAAAATCTGAAAATCAAAAGAAAAATGAAAAAAAAGGCTAACGATCGTAGCTTTAATGAAAGAGCGAAAATGTGTTAATAATATATGTACAGGTTAGCCGAATATGTCAAATAAAGTGAGATACGGTAGTATTATGTATACGTAGTAGAGGTGTACAAAGTCTGCTCCGGTGTTGATAAAAGCGATGTATTTGCCAGTGGCGTAACTAGGCATTACTTTCAGGGGAGGTTGAATATACATTTTTTTTTTAAAACTAATTACAAAAATTATCAGTTTAATCGCTGAAAATATTTAAAAGAAACTACTATTAACCTGCAGATAAAAAAATTGTCTATAAACAATATTGTGAAATGGCATTGAGGGCAACGAAGCAGCTGACTTCTTAGCTCGCTCGGCGTCTCTCAATGGTTCACTCCTCCCCCATTTTTCTACCTCAGACATTCTTTTTCTCTCCTCAAGTTTCCATGCCAGACTATGGGTTGACGTCTACCCTTCTCTTTTCGCTAATCGTTCCTCCTTCTACCTCCTCCTACAGCCTATTCCCAACTCACAGCTCTAGTTTCAATTTCTTTCCTTTTCTCGGCGCTCGGCTATTGTTTCCTTAATCAGACTAAGACTTGGTCATTCTCTCCTTCCCTCTTCTCGTTTTTCTGTTTTTCTTTCACCTTCTACCTTTTTCCCTCTCCACTCTACTGATCCTCCATTTATATGCGACCACAACCATATCCTTTTTGAATATCTTGCTCTTTTTCCCGAGTGCTCTCATCTATACGCCGAACTCTTGGCGTTGGATCTTCCTACCCCTTTCAATGCTTCCTTTGTCCTTTCCTTTCCATCTCTAGCCGTTATTCCCCTCCTACTCTCCTTTATACTCTCTATCTCCGATCGCCTCAGAATCTGAGTAGGTGATCTAAGCCCATGTAGTTGGGTCAGTGCTGGCACCGAACTCATTTAAAAAAATTCCTCATCTTACAAATATGTTACATAGTGTACTGTATACATTACATTGATATATTTATGTACACAATATAAAATAAAAATAGAAAATATATAAATAAAAATATAAAATAAAATTAGAGGACGATGAGAGTCTGAGTGCGTGAATACATGAGAACCAGTTGCTGGGTGAGAGTTGATAGCTCGTCTGGTATCGCTAAGAGAAATATGCGCGACTGTAGATCAGGGCGGAAAATAAACATTGGTCACAATCTCGATAGTGAGAGCTGGAAGAAAAAATGGAAAAATCGCATAACTGAATAGGTGATGGTCATGAAAAAATTACTTAGTTGCTAGCTGGTTTGTTTCCAAACTTGAATCGTTCGGTGAACGGTCATATCTTGGAATCGCCAGGAACACAATCTACTTTATTTATTGACATGTACTTCAATTTGAAGTTAACGTGAATGAGAAGTTATAAGAAAAAGTATTGTTGTAGTTTGATTCGTCGCACGTTTTTTAAATTGTTAATTTTGGATTTCATCTTTTCCGCTACCGAAGATCTGGATTTAGATCGTCAGCGAAACTATCATTCAGTTATGCAGACATCGGAGTACCTTAGTCGCAATTAATGATAATTTATAATTCATGCAATTAGGAGTATTATTTAAGTCCCATGGTTCTTAGCGGTCGAATTTGTATAAAATGAACAAATAAAATCCTCTAAAAAAACAATTTAGATTTAATAATAATCGCAATATAACCATTACAATTTGTGATAAAATAAATAAAATAGAAATAAATTTCCCGTCCATGGATGTGGAGACTGTGGTAGTTCACCTGATGATAATTAAATCAAATTAGATGTTATATTTACCATGGATAAAAATTAACGCATTAAAAATCTAACATTACAATAGACATTATTAATTTTATTATTACATATTTCGTTTAATTATTACTGAAGAAATGGTTATCACACTAATTTATTATACCAAATAAAGATTGAGGATACCTTGTCACTTAATTAGGTTCATACCGATAAGCCGCTACTGACAAAACCTACAAACCTGCTTTCATGAAAAATAAAAAAAAGGGACCCTAAAAATGAGCAATTATATTGTTTTTTTTATTTTTTTTTATTAAAACCATGTGCTATACGTTAGTCCCCACCAAGTCAATAGACATATTGGTGGGTTCCCAAAATAAATAAACATGCGTCGTTTCTATCATCTATAACTAATGTATGTATAAACTACTAAATATCTATCTCACACATATAACCAGAACAATGTAAACTTTAAATAATGATGTACCCATATAAACTTTTGCAGATTGACTTATATATATATATATATATTAATTACAACGTAATTCTTAGGCTACCCCCCATTCGAAAAAATGTCCCAAAAAAATGTCCCAATTTTATGTAACGCTAAATGTCCCAATTTTATGTAACGCTAAATGTCCCAGAAAAATGTCCCAATTTTATGTAACGTTTGTTATATTTTGGAGGATTTTTGTTATTGTTATTTAAAAAATGTCACAATTTTATGTAATGAAATATGTAACGAAAAATGTAACGAAAAAATGTCTTAATTTTATGTAACGGAAGTTAAATGTTAGAATAAGATTTTTGTGGTTATGTTATTTTTTGTGTGTTGATGCCAGTAAGAATTACGTTGTAAATTTTGATCATTTTATACAAAGTATAGAAGAGAAAGAGACAGAAATGAAAGTAAGAGGGGTCAAGGGGCACAGCCTCTTGCGAGGCCAAAATGGCCGAGTTATATATATATATATATATACACGTGCGCACACAATTGCAAAATAACGTAAGTGAGATTAATCGTTTAAAGCTGTTTAAGATCAATAAAGCAAGGAGGCTATTTTAAAAGTTCTTTCAAAAACTTTGCAATATTTCACAGACATGCAGTATGAGCCGAACGATATAATTCTCGAATAACTAAATGAATTTATCGAAAAATCCTAACATATTTAATTTATTTAAAATTCTATGGTCTATCTCGATTTATCCGTTTACATCTCAATTATCCTCTTTTTCCTTCTTCATGTTTTCGTATTCATCTCGCACTTTCCCTTAATTATCCTCTCCATCCTAACGACGAAGCCGTCTGCGATTCTGACCATATCTTCTTTGAATGCCCATCCCTCGTGAACGAACGTACTTCTTTGTACTCCGATCTGTCATCACTTAAGCTAATCCTTATTGCGCTTCGTATATCTTATCGTTTCCGTCGATCTCCGTTGTTCCGATCCTCAGTTCTTTTATCTTATCAATATTTGATACCGACTCTACATCTAATTCTTTTCCCTCGTGTCGTTTGTGGGCGAAGACCCGTTGCTTACATGTCTAAAGGGGGGTTAAAAAAAATAAATAATAATAATATTTAGAATACTCTTTCCACGACTGATTAAGTATAATCAATAAATGTCTGCAGAGGCCCTAGCCGGTTAAAATAGGAAAAAGTGTTCCCCAAGCCGATCCTCTTAAAAAAAATATTCTCTTGTAGGGCAAAATAAAATAAATTTTTTTACCGAAAGTTTTGTTTACCGGAGACTACTGTGAATTTATTTGTGATTTTCTGTTTTTTAAAGATATCTCTAGCGTTTTCAAACTAATAATTTTTTTAAAAAATTAAGGTTAATTCAAAATTCTACAAGTGCGAATGATTTTTAGATTTTTCAGTACCATACTTGAAATTCTATAAGCATTTGAAATTTTTAAAAGTTCAAAAAAAATTAAAAATTTATGTTGTATGTTGTTACTCAAAAATACCATGCATTTTTTAAAAATTTAAAAAAATGGCGGAACGTGATCAAAAAAATACAAATCGGCCTTTTATGCTTCTTCAGCGTAATTATGACTTATAGTACCGTTAAAATAAGAAAAAATTTATATTATGTATTTTGGTTTCTCCCTTTATGTTGAATTTTTTCAAATTTTTCGGAAACCAAGATTCGGAACAAGAAAAAGTATTAAAATCCTTTTTTAGCAATTTTCTGTATAAACACTTTCACTAATAATTTAAAAAAAGCTCTGCCATCTTCAAAGTCTTCCGCTCTCATTCCTCTACGTCCAACTTCGTAGCCCACAAAGAAGTCAACGCAAAAGCTCGTTTCATCCTTAAATCTGCCAAAAAGAATTCTTGGAAGTCTTTCTGTTCCCTTTTCTCTAGAGATATGCCCTTCTCCCAGATCTGGAAAATGGCTAAAGCGTTCAGATCATCCTTTTCTGAACGCCCCCGCCACTCCCACCCTTCCAAACCCCAGCTGAAGTCCTTCCTGGATTCCATTACACCCGCCTATGTTCCCTTTTTTGAAGAAGCTATTTTTCCGTTTCTTCCTGTTGACTCTGAACTTCACTTCCCGTCTGCTCCTTTCCGTTACGACGAGCTTGCATGCATTCTTAATAAATCCACCTTGTCTGCTCCTGACCAGGACGATTTCTCGTTCCTTATTCTTAAAAATATCTCTCTTGCCGCGCTGCTTTCCCTTCTCTATATTTTCAATTCTTTTCCCCTTTCTGGTTCTACTCCAAATTCCTGGAACTACTTTATTGTCATTCCTATTCCTAAAAGAAATCAGTATTCTTTCCGTCCCATTTCCCTGACTTCTTGTCTTCGTAAACTTTTTGAAGGTTTGATTAACAATCGTCTCGTGTGGTGGCTGGAGCACAATAATGCAGTCTCTCCTAATATGTTTGGTTCGTATGGAGATCGGGTCCTTTGGAACCAGTTAGTGTCACTACGAACTCAATATGGTGACATTTTTGTTTCTGCTGCTGGACACATGTTCGATTTAATGTTCTCGGTTACATATTTTTAAAACTCCGCGGGTCCATTAAATCGTTATGTTATGCATCCTTTTTTATTTAATTTTTAATTTTAATTTTTTATTTTTGGCGGCATTAGAACGTATAGTTCGACGTCCCCCTTTGTTGATTTGTATTTTATTTTTCCTTTGATAATCAATATTCGCTACCGGGTCTAACCAAGTTACTCCCAAATGTCAATATCAATGACTCCACAGAACGCCGGGCAGCAGCCATCAGTTTGTTACATTTGGGTCAAAACTCGAGCTTGTAGCAGTTAACCTATGGGTTCTGCAAAAGTATAAGTCCAACGGCATGTCGTAGCAACATACCCAAGACGCGTATGAAACAATAAAACAGTACGGCAACGCCATCGAATGTTATACAGACATAGAAAAAGCAGCACCCGTCAAAGTGATGTCACCAACCGCTTGCGCCTTCGAAGTGAAGGAAGCCATAACAAACATCCGTCTGAGCAGATGCCGAATTATACGCAATACGCGTTTGTCTGGAAATGATCCTGGCGTCCACAGAACCAATTCGTGACACGCTATTGATAACACACTCATTAGTGACGGCTAAGATGATAGGAGGTGGAAAACAAACCAAGTCCTGAAACTCATCATGGAGCTGCAGTCAAAGGGTTATAATTTAATCGTGTTGTGGGCCCCAAGTCATGCTGGAATCCCAGGGAATGAATGGGCGGACACAGCAGCTCACTCTATCATTACAGCCCCCAGTACACAAAACATCCTTGGGCCCCCTCAAATATCAGATGCAACACGAAGTCAGATAATGGAACAGCGGAACCAAGGACATATCTCCACCCCGTCCCACCTCCAGAATATTAAGAAGTCCGTAGAGCTATGGTGGCACCCCAGGGGACCTTACGAGCATATTATCGTGCACTCAAACGCTCACGCCTCGGCCTCACGCGACTATCCTACGACTATTTGTTAGAGGGCGGTCACCCTCCAACCACTTGTCTTTTCTGCTGCGCACAAAAGCCACCGGCGATTGATCATATTCTTATAAATTTCCCTCCAGAACGAGACACGGATTTGATAATCTCAGCCATGTCCTCAGAACTCAGTTTTTTAATTCGTCAGGGACAATGGATTAAGGGCAGTCCTGTAATCGGAGACTCTTGGGCCGTAATAGTCTGGATATTATACACATCCCGGAGTATAACCAAGGTTGAGAGGTATAAAAAAAAAAAAACTTAAATGAGGCATTTTCTTGTTTTTTTTTCGTTTTGTGTTGTTTTTCTTGTTTTTTTTTCCCATCTGAAGATGGACTTTGCCTGAAAACGTTTCTGGGATCAATATAAGAGTTTTATACTTTACATTTCGGTTTGCTATAGGTTAATAATATACGTTTTTATTTAATGATTTCTAGCAAACAGGTATGAACTTCGTTGTTTATTTCAATTTTAATCAGTAAATTAACCTTTCAGTAAATCAGTCTATACTTTTTTGGCTGTCGCTGGGCATCGAACTCATGACCACTATCTTAATAATCAAGAGTTCACGGCACTAGGCTATCGCAACGGCCCATGTTTCACTTCTTTGATCATCCATGCTTGCTGGTCTCATGCCAGATGGAAAAGTCTTCCTGTCTCGGTAACAGCCATCCACTTTTGGATGTTGGAAATCCATGACGTCCTTCTGCGGCCAACACCACGAACACCTGCTACTGCGCCCATATCAGTATTGTTTGGAATAACTCACACTTTGGCCGTCGCATCAAATGACCCGGATAATTAATTTTCCTTAATTTTATTAATCTGATTAGTTCACGGTCCTTATTCATCCGTTTCATAACTTCTTTGTAATCCGTCCATTTCCTGCTATAAATTTTTTAGTTTTTCCCCTTGATATATTCCATTCTATGTTCCAATCGCATCAAATGACCCAGATAATTAATTTTCCTTAATTTTATTAATCTGATTAGTTCACGGTCCTTACTCATCCGTTTCATAACTTCTTTGTAATCTGTCCATTTCCTGCTACAAATTTTTTAGTTTTTCCCCTTGATATATTCCATTCTATGTTCCCATCCTGGTAAAATTTCTTACCAAATTCTTTATTCTCCATCGCTTTATCGAATTCTATTTTTATGTAACAAAATATCCTCCTCTTTTTGGCACTCTTTTAGCTACGTATTTATGTAAAAATAATACAGCTAAAACCAAAATCGATCCAGCGGAGCTAACTTCCGCACCGTATAAGTTTGCACGGCAAATTGAAAAAAATACCCTTTTCTGTCCATAAATATACCTAGATAATCTAATATCCGATACATGTTTAAGAAAGACTTTTATCAGTGCCATCTCCTTTCAACCGGTTATTTTCGTTAGTTCACTTTACTTTTCAGTTTTTCTTTTTATTAATAGTGTACTTTTAAAATAACGATATAATCATTAACATCAGAAAAATCGTTATATTCATAGAGGTATTGTTCAGGAAGGTGAATTTTAAGCTAATGAAATTAAAAATCGCGAGTTTATTTCATAATAAAAAATACAAGTATGCCGTCAAAGCTAAAACAATCTGTGACTTGTAATAAATTTACTTACAGGAAATATTGAAAAAGCCAATTTCGTTCGATTGATATTTTTTACTTTTTACTTCTAGTACACTAATCATGTGCCAAAAGGATTTGTAATATGTAGAAAAGATGGTTTAATCCGTCATATGAAATGCATGAGAAAAATTTACGGTTCAATTTACGATTTTATGTAAGTACTCTATTATAAAAATTGTTCACGTGTAATTTAAAGGCTTTTGTTTAAAACTCGTATTGTAGCTAAAAGTAATTCAATCTTTATAAAACGCAAATAAACAATAAAAAAGACAAAAAAAAAAAAAAAAAAGAGCAGTCTCTAATGTCAGTTTCAAAGTGTTTTTCAGTGCTTTTATTATCTATGCGGAGCAACGTAAACAACTGATTGAATCTATTTACAAAAGATTAAAAAGAAGAAAAAAAAGAAAAGGTGTACTTATTTCGTAATAATAATAATAATAAACTATGTTATTGCTATTAGTAAAGTATTATATTTTTTACGGCGACTATTTGTTTTTTTGTTCGGTGTTGGTCAACCGGCGACTTATACCCAGAAACAATTAGAATAGGAAGGAGTCGATTATATCTTCATACGATATCAAATGTTGTTAGGAGAAACGAACAAATAATAGGAACAGTCTATGGAGAGGGAAAAGATAGGGCATAAGGGGAGTAATATGGAGTAGGAAGATCAAATTGTAGCAAACTGAAGTAGAACGCAGAACACTCAGCAGACAAAAATAAACACTTAATAAACACACGGTCCACATCGCAAACATTGTATACATCCGATATCAAAGTCGAAGATGAAAACTTTTGCACAGCGGAAGGAAATTGGACGATGGGACTTTTTTAAAGAAGAAGAGAGAAAAGACAGCAACCCGAGTACTAATGAATATCGGCTACTTCATTACCGAAGATGTCCGAATGACTATGAACCCACAGTAAATATCAATACAAATGGAATGAAGGGGGAAGAAAGAACGTGGATAAGTGAGCGTATGCGGAGTATGATAAAATCACAGGAATGATCAGGTAGGAGAGAATGAATTGGAAGGGCGGTCATGGAGTCAGATATAATTAAGAATTTAGCGGAAAGCTGATTGGAGAAAATGAAAATAATGGACGTACGGGATAGCCATTAATACGTTTATGAATGTAGAACAGAAAGAAGACAGGCGGAAATGACTCTGAAAAGCCAAAATCTGAGAGGATAAAACATTTTAAAGTAAATAATATTTATCAGTATTGCCATCTCGAGTAGAGTCTGCTTTCAAGTTTATCCTTTGATTTTATAGATGTTATATTTTTTGTTAGTTTTAATTTTCACATTTGCACATCTTTCGTTGTAATTTTTTTTGATTCATTTCAACGAAAAATCAAATCTACTAATAAAAAACATATTATATTCGGATATGTTGAGACTAAAATCTTTAACAAAGTGTTTATTTTACTTAAAAATTTTACAACAATGGCTGTATAAACATTTACCATAAAAAAAACAAGAAAAAAAAAACAAAAAAAAAAAAAAAACGATGTTTATGAATCTTTAAACAACGTAGGCGAAAAATTATTCTGTTCCCGGTGAGGAATCAGAATGTATAAAACTGAACGCAATTTCAAATTCAAATTCAAATTATATATTTTTTATAAAAGAATGACCCACGAATGCGCAATTATGCGCGAGCTCTGGTTAAACAAATACGTGTAGGGAAAAAAAATGAAAATGCATATACAACGAAGTACTCGTATGTAGCAAATGCAATATAAAAAATAGACAAAATAATATGAAAAATAGACAAAATAAAATGTTATCTGGTAACTAGAGTTAGTTTTTCAGATTAAACAACTTGTGAGCGCAATTACTTCCGTCGAACATTGTTAAAAAAGGCGCCGGCAATATTCAGACGCGCCTTTTTAATATTAATTTTATTCTGGCCATTTAATTTTAATTAATTTAATGATATTTCGGAATTGCTTTTTGTACGTTTGAAAGTGTTTGCGAGGGAGCAATTTTCGCATAATCTAGATGCAAGTGTGTGTATTAATTTGTTTATTTTTAGACCGGAAAGCTTTATACTTCCGCAAGAATACAAAAAATTTCTATCATCTTGCAAAGCAGCAAATGATCGGACATTATGTCTTTCGGCGGGGCGAGAAGAAGAAAACAAAATTTGGATTTGTAAACCGGTCGCGCAAAGTCAAGGTCGCGGCATTTTTCTGTTTCGGGTAAAAATTTGATTTCTACCGCGATTGCAAATAAAACGTAATCATCATAGTCGCTTCTGTTGAGTCGAGAGATTGCCTACATCTATATTGTCCGGTTTCTGGCATAATGCGGTCTCGTTTTTATACTTAGCTGAATAGTTTAAACCCGCGAGATAGTGTTCTTAATATTTCAACTGATTTAAATTTATGCACTAGCTGACCACTTGGTGATTTACTGACTCGAGCAAAAATGCTTCGAACGCTCCGAGCTCGTTAGAATGGCACGGATAATATCTAAAAACAACACACACGGAAAGCCAGCAAAGGCTTTAAATGTTTTCCATCGATTCTCGATAAATGATTATTGCTCTGAAAGGAAATCCTGTTCGAGGACGATTATGCGTTCTCGAAGTATTTTATGCTTTATAGGTAATCTACATTTAGGCGCTGTTTGATTTTTACACTTCGCTCAAAAATTATGCGAGGAAACCAAATTATTTTTGCAAAAAAACTTGACTGCATCTAAAATAGCGTTCCTGTCCAAAACCTTCGTATATATTAATGACTTTGAATAAGCACCATTTAAATTAAGAGCTAAAGCCAGATGTGTTTTTTTTTTTTTTTTTCAATTCATTTATTATAAAATACAATTTTACAATAGCAGTAATATGGCCTGAGGATCACTTCTTGCTGAATTCGCTTATCAGTGTTCCGCAGGTCATCACAATTATATTAATTATGCACCGTTGTTTTTGTGTTTTTCCGGTTGGTAAACCATTTCTCATTGATTTCTTCTATTTTATGTTTTATCCTGATTTGACTGAAGTTTGGACAGTTTAAAAAGGAATGATCCGGAGTGTCTATTATGTCCTTTTTACAGTCTATGCATGTGTCTTTGTCTGTTATTTTATATTTTTTTAGGTATCCTCCAAAATTTCCATGTCCTGTTAAAAATTGAGTGAGGTAGAAATTTTAGGTTTTAGTGTCTTATTTTTTTAAGTCTTTCTTCGATATTTGGAATTAATTTAAAGAGGTTCTTCTTCCTGTTTTTTCAGCGTTATACTCCTCTTGCCAAAGGTTGTTGTATTTATTTTTTATTTCCTTTATGTTTTCTTTTTTTTGTTTGCCGGTAATGCTTGATGATTTTATTGCTTTAATTTCATTGCTTTGCTGTATCTGTAGGTCAATAGGTAGTACTCCTGCAATTACATTGGTTGCAGTATACGATACCGTTCTATATGCAGATATAATTCCTAATAATATTTTCCGTTGCTCTTTTCTAATCTTTTTTTTATCTTCTTTTTTCATTTTGGGCTAGTAGATTGTGCTGCCATATTCTATTGTGGACCTAAATAGCGCCGAGTATCATAATTTTTCTGTCTGTAGATTTGATGCCAACGGTTAATTGTTGTATAGAGCAGTTATTTTGCTGTAAACTTTTTTGATTTTTCCTACTATACGATAATTGATGTGACTAGTGAAATTAAGGTTCTGATCGTGTAAAGATCTGAGTTTCTTGCGTCTTTTTTTCCTTTGTTCTTGGGACAATGTCCTTGTAGACGACCCCCCCCCAAAAAAACCTCTATTACACTTGTTCGCTCTTTTTTTTTTCCATAGTTGGTGAAAGCGAGATATTGTACATATTTAATTCGTTGTCTCCCACCTTAATCGCTAACATAAAAATTACACTACCGGGGGTCATGGAAAAGTCTGCTACAAATTCGTCCCAATTACGTCATAACCTTCTTATATTGAAATTTAATACACGAACAAGTTCCATATTAACCTTTTGGCTTCCTTTAGCTGTATTAAATAATCTATTGAAATTATTCTCCCGATCACATATTGCTGAATACTTGATATAAATACTTTTTTTTTTTTCAAAAATCGAATTGGAGACGGCATTAGTGGAACGCTAAAGAATGGCATAGAAGGAGAGAATTGATCACATTTCGATAAATATTGAGCTATCGCAGATTGTATTCGAAAAACGCTTATCGATGTAATACTATTAATCGCCGAACTTATCAGTAATTGAACTGGTATATAAATATAACGATATCTACACATATGTGCAACTGAATATCTAATATACACACATAAACACACCCGAATTTTATAAACACAATCACACTTCCGCACACACTCGCACACGCTTTATCGCTGACCACACGGTACACTATATACACATAAAACATCTATTTAACTGTATCGCAATGTAGTACATTTAAAACAAAAGAGGTGAAAGAAATAGCGAATAGCAACAGATCACCCGCCACCACACGAGGCCCCTTACAATAAAGATACGACCCCGGCATAGCGATAGTGCACGCTCACGCTTTTCTCTCTCTCTTCAAAAATATTCCACTTCAAACGCCTGCACTTTCTTTCCGTAAGTGCAACATCCAACATTGTACACAAACACACTATCTCACTACCACCAACTAACAGACATAGCTCACCGACTCTTGAGTACCACCTAACTGTTCTACACCACCTGAGAAGCCTTAATGAAGCGCAAACAAACTCACCTCTCATCGCATACATATGGTCTCATACTCATCTCTCGTAGAGATCATGGCACCGCTCTTGCCACCTCCTCGTGTAACCACTACCTTGCCCAGCCGGCGCTGTAAAACGACGCGACGCACGTACACCACAATTATCCTTCCATACACAAAACTGACAACATTTATAATAATTTATTTATATCCTCCTCGGATCGAATGTGAAGTACGCGATCTTACTGGTCCTTCCTAACATACATTTTTCCTCTTTTCGACCAGACATATCGAAAATTCATTAGTCTCGCTTTTTGTTTCGTCTTCCACAGCAAGTCTTTGTAGACCTAGAACGATTTTCGTTTATATAAATCTGGCGTTCACTGCTTAAATTGTTAGTAACTTCTTTGTCCAACATCCGGTGTTCCCCTTTTTTGTCTAAAATTTTATCCGCTAATCTCCTAGATGTCTTCAATATTATCGGTTTCGGCAATTTCACATTCTTTGAAGGTAGTCTCTGTGCGCCGCCACAATATCATCTTCTTTAAACTCGACCCCAATTTTCTGACAAATTTGAACAATAATTTATTGCAAGTTCTCATCGTGCGCTTCCGATATTCCGCGGAACTCAACATTGTCGCGGCGATCGTACCTGTTGGTCTTTTTTTGAGAGTCCGCCTGTTAATTTTTCAACTTAATGACGTACATCTTTAACTTCCGCTATCAAGTCCTGGTTTGACTGCTGCATAACATCATACTTGTCTGACACAAATTCAATATATTTTTTCATGTCACATATTTCGCGCTTTATCAGCCGACGCAATCGATGTATTTTCTATCTCATCTCCTTTAGAGTCACCGTGATGACTTTAGGTACGTCAAGTGTAATAAGTTGGTTGTCTCTCCGCGTTATTGTTAATTCGAAACGCCGATTGTTATCTGTTATCTCTTATCAGTTTACTCGGTGAGATCGTTTTAATTTATTTAACTGCGGCGTATTTATTTCATTTATCTATTTTTACGTTCGTTCGATTTCAATTTCATATTTCAGCGATTAATTTATTTTCTTTTTTTTTATCGTTCACGTTTTCTACATCTCCTCGTGCTGGTAAATGAGCTCGTTCAGTGGGGGCCGCCCGGCGGCCTCCGCCAAGGATGCTAAAGCCAGCAAAAGCATGTCGCTCAACCTAATGGAGGTTGACGTTGCTGCTAAGCGTAAACTCTCCGGTCCCCTCTCGCCGTCTTCGACTTTACCTAACAAGGATCTGCGACTTTCTCAGCCTGATCTTCCTAATCTGGTTAGTTTACCAAATTCTAATAGCGTTAAAGCCATTGAAAACTGTAATATAGATTCCCATAATATTACTAATATTAATAAGAATAATATCAACCAAAGCCAAAACTCGACCTCTTCCACCTCCAATTATTATTTTTATTATTATTATTATTATTATATATAATCCATCTATGCGCAAGTTTGCGCGAGCGATGGCTATTGTAAACAACCAAAAAGATAAAAAATTTTGAAACAAAATAAAATAAAAGTTTTTTAAACAAAATATGTAAACAATAAAAAATTTTTGAACCAAAATAAATGTTTTTTAAACAAAATATGTAAACAATAAAAAATTTTGAACTTAAATAAAAGTTTCTTAAACAAAGTAATATTAAAAACTGCAATTATATGTAACATGCACACTCAAACATACAATCAGATGCATTTGTACATTTAGACATTCTTATACATACGTGCACTCTAATTAAATACGTATATACAAAAACTGTACTTACTATTACAGAAGTAGTAAGTTGAAAATTAAATAAGCTAAAATTTGGTGAGCCTTTTTTTTTTTTTTTTTTTTTTTTTGTTTTTCCCTTTCCTTTTCCCTCTTCATGTCTTATCTGTTTCTTTCTTTCCTTAGCTCTACTCTCGTTTCTAATTTTATTTTTCCTTATCTGTGCTATTGTTAAGGTAGTAAGTATGATAAAAGAATTTTTCGACGCTTTTTGTAGTTTTTTAGTTGTATTTTTAAAGTGGAAGGTAAAGAATTAAAAAGTTTAGGACCCATGTATATAGATTGATTTCGGATGTGGTATTTGTTAATATTCGGTAATACTGCTAATTCTTCGCCCGCTGATCTAGTAATACTTTGCATAACCGAAATATTAAATTTTGTTTTATTTTTAAGAACGAACATAAGTAGTTGTAATTCATAGAGTTTTGAAAGATGTATAATATTATAATCTACAACTGTGTCCAGATCTCTGCCAAGTAGATTTACAACATTTTTTTGGAGTTGAATCAAATGTTTTAAATGGTGGTCAGCAGCTTTGCCCCAGTGCATGATTCCGTAGCTTAATAAGGGTTGGTATAAAGCAATATATAGTTTACGGAGATGTATAGTATTGAAAAATTTGCTTAGATAGTAAAATATATAATTTAATTTTCTAATTTTCGGTGCAAGATAAATTGCATGTTTACCCCAAAACAGTTTACAGTCTAGTTGAACACCTAAATATTTTATCTCATACACTCTATACAGGGGAGCATTATTTTCCCAAAAAATTTTGAAATCATTAAATTTAAATTGCGGTATGTGACTATAAATAATTAATTTAGTTTTATTTAGATTAATAAATAGTTGATTATGGTGCAACCAGTTTTTGATTTTATACAAGTCATCCTGTAAAAGACTCTGAAGAATATCTTGTTTGCGGGAGTTTACCATTAGCACGGTATCGTCTGCGTAACAAAATATTTTCCCATAAAATAATACAAACGACAACAATACTAAAAAGAAAAATAACAATAATAATAGCAATGGCAATAAAAATAACAATAACAACATTAACAACAATAATTGTAATAATAATAATAATAATAATAATAATAATAATAATAATAATAATAATAATAATAATAATAATAATAATAATAATAATAATAATAATAATAATAATAATAATAATAATAATAATAATAATAATAATAATAATAATAATAATAATAATAATAATAATAATAATAATAATAATAATAATAATAATAATAATAATAATAATAATAATAATAATAATAATAATAATAATAATAATAATAATAATAATAATAATAATAATAATAATAATAATAATAATAATAATAATAATAATAATAATAATAATAATAATAATAATAATAATAATAATAATAATAATAATAATAATAATAATAATAATAATAATAATAATAATAATAATAATAATAATAATAATAATAATAATAATAATAATAATAATAATAATAATAATAATAATAATAATAATAATAATAATAATAATAATAATAATAATAATAATAATAATAATAATAATAATAATAATAATAATAATAATAATAATAATAATAATAATAATAATAATAATAATAATAATAATAATAATAATAATAATAATAATAATAATAATAATAATAATAATAATAATAATAATAATAATAATAATAATAATAATAATAATAATAATAATAATAATAATAATAATAATAATAATAATAATAATAATAATAATAATAATAATAATAATAATAATAATAATAATAATAATAATAATAATAATAATAATAATAATAATAATAATAATAATAATAATAATAATAATAATAATAATAATAATAATAATAATAATAATAATAATAATAATAATAATAATAATAATAATAATAATAATAATAATAATAATAATAATAATAATAATAATAATAATAATAATAATAATAATAATAATAATAATAATAATAATAATAATAATAATAATAATAATAATAATAATAATAATAATAATAATAATAATAATAATAATAATAATAATAATAATAATAATAATAATAATAATAATAATAATAATAATAATAATAATAATAATAATAATAATAATAATAATAATAATAATAATAATAATAATAATAATAATAATAATAATAATAATAATAATAATAATAATAATAATAATAATAATAATAATAATAATAATAATAATAATAATAATAATAATAATAATAATAATAATAATAATAATAATAATAATAATAATAATAATAATAATAATAATAATAATAATAATAATAATAATAATAATAATAATAATAATAATAATAATAATAATAATAATAATAATAATAATAATAATAATAATAATAATAATAATAATAATAATAATAATAATAATAATAATAATAATAATAATAATAATAATAATAATAATAATAATAATAATAATAATAATAATAATAATAATAATAATAATAATAATAATAATAATAATAATAATAATAATAATAATAATAATAATAATAATAATAATAATAATAATAATAATAATAATAATAATAATAATAATAATAATAATAATAATAATAATAATAATAATAATAATAATAATAATAATAATAATAATAATAATAATAATAATAATAATAATAATAATAATAATAATAATAATAATAATAATAATAATAATAATAATAATAATAATAATAATAATAATAATAATAATAATAATAATAATAATAATAATAATAATAATAATAATAATAATAATAATAATAATAATAATAATAATAATAATAATAATAATAATAATAATAATAATAATAATAATAATAATAATAATAATAATAATAATAATAATAATAATAATAATAATAATAATAATAATAATAATAATAATAATAATAATAATAATAATAATAATAATAATAATAATAATAATAATAATAATAATAATAATAATAATAATAATAATAATAATAATAATAATAATAATAATAATAATAATAATAATAATAATAATAATAATAATAATAATAATAATAATAATAATAATAATAATAATAATAATAATAATAATAATAATAATAATAATAATAATAATAATAATAATAATAATAATAATAATAATAATAATAATAATAATAATAATAATAATAATAATAATAATAATAATAATAATAATAATAATAATAATAATAATAATAATAATAATAATAATAATAATAATAATAATAATAATAATAATAATAATAATAATAATAATAATAATAATAATAATAATAATAATAATAATAATAATAATAATAATAATAATAATAATAATAATAATAATAATAATAATAATAATAATAATAATAATAATAATAATAATAATAATAATAATAATAATAATAATAATAATAATAATAATAATAATAATAATAATAATAATAATAATAATAATAATAATAATAATAATAATAATAATAATAATAATAATAATAATAATAATAATAATAATAATAATAATAATAATAATAATAATAATAATAATAATAATAATAATAATAATAATAATAATAATAATAATAATAATAATAATAATAATAATAATAATAATAATAATAATAATAATAATAATAATAATAATAATAATAATAATAATAATAACCAAAATAGTAGTAGTAGTAACAATAATAGTACCAATACTGATAATGATAATACTACTAATAGTAATAGTAATGATAATAACAGTAATGACAATGTTAATGATAGTAATAATGGCATTAATAGTAATAACAACACCAGCAATAATAATATCACTGGTAATGATAATACCGTTAATATCTCTGAAAATCTCTGCAGCGATCAGGGCATTTTTCCTCCAGACCACCCAGGTCCCTTTTCAATTCTTGTTGAAAATTCATCCCCTGATAAGAATATTGGATACTTTCATCCGCTAGACTTGGCTAGATTAATCAACAAAATTTCTACCTCTTTTTCAGATATTGTCCCACAGGGTAAAGGGCGTATCTCTGTTTTGTTCCCCTCTGCCTCTTCCGCTAATGAATTCCTTTCTAAGACTCCCTTCTTTAAATCCCATAATCTTAACGCATTTATCCCGCATAATGCGTTATATAGGATTGGAGTTATAACCGGGGTCCATCCTTCCTTTCCATTGGAAGACATCAAAGAAGGACTTGTATCCTCTATTCCGGTCATTTCATTACGACGTATTCTCCGCTCTTCAGAAGGTTCTAAAATTCCGATTAGAAGTGTCGAACTGAAATTCGCCAAATCCTACCTCCCTCAATTCGTATCCATATATGGACTTCGCTTCTCAGTCTCTCCTAGCATTCGTTCTCCCACCCAGTGTTCCAATTGTTCTCTTTTCGGACATATTGCACGCAATTGTCGCAGCTCCCACTCCATCTGCTCCCATTGTGCATCCAAACACTCCTTCTCGGAATGCCCCAATCTACAGGAACTTCCTTTCTGTCGCAACTGTAAAGGTTCCCATGTTTCCTCAGATCGTCGCTGTCCAGAGTGGCAAAGACAAAAAGATATAAAAAGGATCATGGCCTTTGAAAATATCTCTTTCCATGAAGCCGTCAAGATCAAATCGTCTAATTCTGTAACTCAAGCCTTTTCATATGCCAACCTGGCTGCAGCCCCCATTCCTTCTCCAAACATGTCCATCAACTCTTCTAAGGTTCCCTCTCTTCCTCGTCCAAAATCTCCAACATTCCATAAATTTCACAAGTCTAAACCGCATCATAAACCGCTCCCCCAATTTCCTTCTATCCCTTCTTATCACCCTCATTCACCCTCAGTTGGATGGGCTCTAAATAAAGTGTCTTCCCCCTCTTTTAATCCACTCTTGCCTGCTTGTCCCTCATCTGTTCCTCTTTCCAACACTTCGCCTTCTCCCACAGAGTTCACTTCAACCATCTCCAGTCTCTCTGCTGCTATTATGGAGCTTCTTGCATCTTACAATATACCTTCGTCCTCTTCTTTCATCGACAGTCTTTCATCCTTGTTGTCTAACAGCGTTAACTTCAAATAATTCAACCTATTTTTGTTTCTCTTGTTTTCTACTTCCTTTATTTTTTATTTTCTTTTTTTTTTTTTTCCCTTTTTCTTCTTTTTCTCCTTCTACCCTTCAATACCCTTCTTCTTCTTTCTGTATTTCTTACAGTTCAGTACAATTGCTTACTTGCACGCTTTACATATGGAATTTTCCACGCTACGGTTCATTCCAGAAAATTATCATCTCGTTGGTGATGGCGTTAAGCAGAAGGAGGGCTACAAACTGGTCCTACACCAGTTCGTGCAGGTTATTCTATTCTTGCTTTCGCTCACTCTGTTCCGAATTTGGCCGCAATTAAACTTGAAGGTTGCTAAACTGGCACATAACCAAGATTCCGCGAGCCCATTTTTTTTTTCTTTCATCGCCTTAAATTATTTTTATTGTTACGATTCCATTCCTCCTTGCATTCCTTTTCCTATAACACTCATTCCTTACCTTTCTCCACCTCCTAAACCACATGTCTCAGAATAATTCTTTAAATATTCTTCAGTGGAACTGTCGTAGCATACATGCAAATAAACAAGCGTTAGAGGGGCTATTAGACCTCTACAACATTCAAGTAGCATTGTTGTCTGAAACTTGGTTAAAATCCACTTCAAAAATCCACTTCAAAGACTTCTTCATAGTACGTTCTGATCGTGTAGACGGGTATGGTGGAGTGGCTATTCTTGTTAGAAACGACTTACCATACCAGTCGCACAGTATTTCCTTCCTTCCTCCTCCTTATCCTAATCTCCCTAATATGGCACATATTTCTCTATCAAATCTCCTTCCTACCCCTATTCACATCGCTTGTGTGTACAATCCACCAAATTCTAGTCTTGCTCAGCTTCCCCTTCACCCATTCCTTTCGACTCTTTCAAATCCATTCATCATTGGGGGTGATTGGAATGCCCATTCTCCACTCTGGGGCTGCTCTGGTCACGACAGCAATGGCTCTATCCTTGAAAACTTCATCCTAAATCATAACCTCTTCCTCCTTAATGATTCTTCTCCTACCTGCTTCAAAAACCCTTCATCTCCTAGTGCAGTCGATCTTTCTTTCTCTTCTCCCAATTTTGGTCTAAACTGCTCTTGGAGAACTCTTGATGGTACTTTTGGCAGTGATCACTCTCCTATTGTTCTAACTCTTAATGACGTCCTTCCTTCATGCTTCAAACCTCTTCATTCTCCTCATTGGCTTCTCTCCAAAACTGATTGGGGCAAATTTCGTTCTTTAGTCGATTCCTCTCTCTCTCCTATTCAGGCTGATTCCGATCCTCTATCTCAATACAACCTTTTCACCCAGTCTCTCTATTCTGCTCTTTCCCTCTCATCCCCTCCCTTCCCTTCTAATAACTGTCGTAAAACTTCTGCTGCCTCCTCACTCTGGTGGAATGACGAGTGTAAAGCAGCCTTCAGGAAGAGTACCGACACTTTTAGAACTTTTCGCTCCTGCTCTTCTATGTCTAACTTCCTAGCTCATAAAGAAGCTAACGCTAGAGCCCGTAGCATCCTAAAGGCTGCCAAGAGGAATTCTTGGAGAAGTTTCTGTTCCTCATTTTCTAGAGATACGCCCTTCTCTCAAATTTGGAAGTTAGCTAGGGCCTTTAGATTTCCCTCCTCCGAGCGCCCTCTTCATTCTACTCCTGCGTTGCCACATCTTCATTCCTTTTTGGACTTTATCTCGCCCGCTTATGTTCCTTCTCTTGAAGAAATTAGTTCCCCCTCTTACTACTCTACCTCTGAAGACCATTTTCTTTCCTCTCCTTTTCGTTACGATGAGCTCCTATCCGTTCTTAACAAATCCACTAACTCCACCCCCGGACTAGATGGCCTCTCATATCCAATCCTTAAAAATCTCTCCTCTTCCTCGTTGCACTCTCTCTTAGCTATCTATAACTCCTTTCTAATCTCTGGTCACACTCCTAAATCCTGGAATGATTTTATAATCATTCCTATTCCTAAAAGAAACCAGTCTTCTTTCCGACCTATCTCCCTCGCCTCTTGTCTTCGAAAACTTTTCGAAGGCTTAATCAACAATCGTTTAGTCTGGTGGCTGGAGCATAACAATCTCCTCCCTCCCAATATGTTTGGTTTTCGCCCTGGTCTTGGTCCAATCGACTGCATTAGTACCTTTCTATCGGACATCTACAAATCATTCCTAGATAGAAAGTTTACTATTGCCACATTCGTCGACGTCGCATCTGCGTTTGATAATGTTCATCTTCCTTCACTGGCTTCTAAGCTCATTTCCCTCAATATTCCTCCTATTCTCGTTACCATTATTCTTAATCTGTTCCAAAATAGATCTCTTTTTCTTTCTGTTCCCTCCTTTTCAACAATCAGACGTTGTTACCGCGGCTTGCCTCAGGGTTCCTGTCTTAGTCCTTCTCTTTTTAATATTTATCTCCTTGATATCGCTACTCTTCGCATTCCTTCTTCTTCTCTCCTTTTTGCGGATGATATCCTTATCTACTCCACTTCAGACGTGCTAGCTACAGCTAACGAGGAGATTAATTGTTCTCTATCAGTCCTCAGTAGTTCCCTCTACGGTGCTTTTCTTTCTCTTTCTCCTTCCAAGTCTTCTTCTATTATTTTCTCCCTCCGCCCATATAATCGTGCTCTGGTAAACATCATCTCCTCCAACTATCCTATTCCTATTGTTAATTCCATATGCTATCTTGGTCTTTTCCTAAACAGTCGACTCTCTTTCCAAGAACATATCGAGTACCTTTATATATCTTGTCTTAAGAGACTAAATCTCCTGAAAGCCTTATGTCCTCTCAAGTGGGGCGGTGATCCATATATTCTCATAATTCTCTACAAATCCATCATTCGTTCCAAACTAGACTACTGTTCCTTCTTATACGGCAATGCCTCAAACTCCCTCCTGCGCAAACTTGATAGAATCCAAAACTCCTGTCTTCGGCTCTGCATTGGGGCCCTAAAGTCTTCTCCCATTCCTGCCATTTTGTCTGAATCTAATATTAAACCCCTGTTTATCCGCAGATCTCTGCTTGGTTACCGTTTTCTAATTAAACGCCTCCCGATCTCTTCATCTAAACTTATTTCTTCCTATCTGTATATCAATGACCGCTGGCGCTTCGTTCCTCACAAAATCCCGGTTCTTGCGCACATAGCTGCTCGGGTCTCTAAGTTCTCTCCTTATGTCTTTTCCCGCAATAAGCTTCCTTACTTTTCTTTTGATTTCAATAGTACATGTCTTCCCGTCTCATTCTCCTCTCTTCCTCTTCGTGCTAACTCCACTCCTCAGAGCACAGTGGTCAGTGAATATGTCCACATATTAAATTCTTCATTTCCCCGTCATGTAAAAATTTTCACTGATGGTTCCAAAAATGATTGCGGGGTGGGCGGTGCTTTTACAGCCCCCTCGCTTAATCACTCGGAATCCTTCAAACTTCCTTCCTTTTGTTCCATTTTTTCTGCTGAAGCAGTCTCCATTCTCCGTGCTGTCTCCTTTATTTCCTCTTCAAGAGGGATCTGTAAGTTTCTCATTATTACTGATTCCAAATCCGTGCTGCAAGCTATCTCTTCTCCTCCTTCCCACTCGACTAATAACATTATTCTTTCTGTTCGTGCCTCTATCTCCAACTTGCGCTTAGCACGTTCTATCCTTATTGACTTTTTATGGGTTCCTGGCCACTCTGGCATTGAGGGCAACGAAGCAGCTGACTTCCTAGCTCGCTCAGCGTCTCTCAATGGTCCATTCCTTCCGCATTTTCCTGCCTCAGACATCCTTTTCCTCTCCGCAAGTCTCCATACCAGACTGTGGGTTGACATCTACCCTTCCTTTTTTGCCAATCGCTCCTCTTTCTACCTCCTCCTACAGCCTACTCCCAATTCACAGCCTTGGTACCAATTTCTTCCTTTTTCTCGGCGCTCGGCTATTGTTTCTTTAATCAGACTGAGACTTGGCCATTCCCTCCTTCCCATCTCTCGTTTTTCTTTTTCTCTTTCACCTTCTCCCTTTTGCCCTCTCCACTCAACTGATCCTCCCTTTATATGTGACCCCAACCATATCCTTTTCGAATGCTCTGCTCTTTTTCCTCAGTGCTCTCATCTATACGCCGAACTTTTGGCGTTAGATCTTCCTACCCCTTTCAATGCTTCCTTTATCCTTTCCTTCCCATCTCCAGCCGTTGTTCCCCTCCTTCTTTCCTTTATACTTTCTATCTCCGATCGCCTCAGAATCTGAGTAGGTGATCTAGGTCCATGTAGTTGGGTCAGTGTTAACACCGAGCCCATTTAAAAAAAAAAAAAAAAAAAAACCGTGATGAAGCAGCATATCTCCTCTGTTTTTTTTAACAGGTCCGTCGCTCTTATCACTCAGTTGCCTCTTAATGTGCTGTTTATTATTCTTTTTAGCCGGCATCCTTTGTTGTGAAACTTGAGATGAAAATAATAAATTGCGATGCGAAGAACATGCAGTTTGAAATACCATATAATTAAATAATATTAATAAGTCGTCTTACTTGTTAAAGCAGTTATTCTTTCATACGCGCTAATAAGAGATAATTTTTTTTTTTTTTTGGGATCGTCTACAAGGACATTGGCCCAAGAACAAAGGAAAAAGGATGCAAGAGACTCAAATCCTTACACGATCAGAGATAGCCGACAAAAAGGAATCAGGAGCCTGGATAACAGAAGGAGAAGGAAGGGAGAGAATGAACGAAGCACTGTATTGAGTGGGAATACCAATTTGTAAAAGGGAGGAGTAGAAAGCAGCTTGATCGGTCACAAGAAGTGAACACTCGAACATTATGTGATCGAGATCACACACAAATTGGATATTGGAGGGGTGCAATGGACAAAAAGGAGACGGCACAAGAGAGTAACGGAAAAGCGAGGAAGGAAGCAAACTGTGCTTAAAGCGCAGGCGGCAAATTGTAGAGATGTTAGAATGACTCGTGGAAGGAAAGTCAAGAAACCAGGAATAAACACGACAATAATGAACCTTTTCAAAACAGTACAAAACCACCATTCACGTCATGAAAGTTTGATGATTTCAGTAACGCCAAAAGTGAAGTAACAGGTGTTTTTATTTTCGCCAGATATTATTAAAATGTGTTATCTAGCGTTTCTTATTTACTGTAGTAATCGTTTTATTTAAAATTTTATAAAAATTATTATTTTTTCATTCGTCCCGTATGCATTTCTGCACCACAGGTCGCATCTCAACTGTTTAAAACCTTGAAGGAGAGAGAATAGAAAATTCAGTACCTTGTAACCTTCATTTTTTTTTTTTTTTTTTTTTTTTTTTTTTACACGTATATTTCAGTACAATCTTATTATAGTAAATAAATTAGCACTACTTTTAAAACAGTGTTACAACTTAATCTAACTAATTTGTAACATGAGCAGAGTAGAAACTATGTACAATTACGTAACTCCTAATATACAGATATATACATAATCATACGCGCATATAAATACTCACACGCACGCACACCAAGTATATGCCCATATCCACAAAATACATACATACGAATATATTACGGAATAAATTAGGTGACTAGTTCATAAGGCTTTGTGCGCTTAAGGCGCCTTAAGTCATCGTCGGAAAGTAGAAGTTCTAAAGCCTCTAGATTTGGGTGACTGTGAAGTCGGTATTCGTGCGCTTCTGCAATATAACGTATGACTTCATCGATCCATGGAATATTTAAATCGGAATGTATTTCTTCGTTTCGTTGATACCAAAAAGCTCCAGTGATGTTTCGGAGACACTTATTTTGAGCGCGCTGAATAATCAACCGATTGGATGTCTTTGCACAGCCCCAGAGTTGAATACCATACATCCATATCGGTCTGATGATTTGACAATAAATCAAACGCTTATTAGACAGATTGAGTTTAGAATAACGCCCAATCAGCCAACAAATCTGTCTTAATTTATGCATGGTTTGTTCCTTTTTCATTTTGACATGCGTCTTCCAATTCAGCCTGGAATCTAAATGCATACCCAGGTATTTAGCAGAGTCCGATCTCGGAATAGGAAGACGATCAAGATATATAGGACAGGTCTTAGATTTACGAAGCGTAAACATAACATGCACTGATTTTTCTTGATTAATCTTGATCTTCCAATCACATGTCCATTTGCTAATTTTTTCTACTGCATGTTGCAAGTTAGTCGTAGCCAATTCTGGGGAATTGCCAACTGACAAGATGGCTGTGTCATCTGCAAAGGTAGCAGTAGTCGTCTTGGCTGTTGTTGGAATGTCAGCTGTATACAATAAATACAGAGAAGGTCCTAAGACACTACCCTGTGGAACACCAGCCTGTATTGGATGAAATTTGGACTTTGCTTCTTCATAAGAAACTCTGAAGGATCTATCAGAGATATATGATTCAAGAAGTTGGCACATATTTTCCGATAGCAGGTTGCTCATTTTATAGATCAGCCCTTCGTGCCAGACTCGATCAAAAGCTTGCGATATGTCTAGAAAAACCGCCGGACAGTATTTTTTTTCTTCAAAGGCTGTTTCAATTAGCTTAGTTATACGATGCACTTGGTCAATCGTAGAGTGCTGATTGCGGAAGCCAAACTGATGATCTGGTATCTTTAATAAGGGCTTGAGTCGCTTAAGGAGTAGTTTTTCAAATAATTTTGATATGGATGGTAACAAAGAGATTGGTCGATACGAAGTTACTACTTCTGTTGGTTTCCCAGGTTTCGGTAACATGATGATTTGAGCGATTTTGAAACATTTTGGTACGTATCTCATTCTGAAACAGGCATTAAAGAGATATGTCAGCATGATAATTCCTTTACGTGGTAATTCTCTAAGCGCTCCAGGTGAAATTTCATCGATTCCAGGAGCCTTTTTGGGATTCATATTATTATCTAACTCTTGTGCAACTTCAAGAGGAGTTACTGGTTTTATTTGCTGGAAAGGTTGGTAATTTTTCGTTGTATCGATCTGGGAGTTTATATTATGTGTTGTAAAGACTGAAGCTAAATGCGAAGCGAATAGTTCAGCTTTACTGTTGTCGTCGCGAATCCACTGCCCTTGTTCATCCTTGAGAGGAGGAATATGAAGTAGTGGACGTTTGAAGCGTCGCGTTGCACGCCACAATGAATAATTTGTGTCCGCTGCAGGGCTTAAATTTTCTAAGTAGTTTGTGACGCTTTTCTGTTTGAAATCCTTGATTAGCCTATTAACTTTATTGCTAATTCGATTAAATTTTGTTTTATCCGATGGATGACGGGAGCGTTGCCATATTTTCCGTTCACGTCTTCTCTCTTTTATTAGTTTCCTAACTTCGATAGGATACAGTACTTCATTTGGAACGTTTTCTTTAAGAGCTCTGGAGTAGCCTGGCTAGCAGCTTTTCGCAACAAGTTGATAAAGTGCTGGGCTTGCTGTTCTAAATCACTAATAGTTTTAAGCCTGATTTTAAGTTCAATTGAAGAGTCAAGGCTTTCTCTAAATTGATTCCAATTAGTATATTTATTGGTGAGATTTTGCGGAATTCTTTTTTTAATCACTACAGAACTTAGTGTCATAAGTACCGGAGTATGATCTGACGATAAGTCCGTAATTCCTTCTACTTGCACATAATTGGCAGCGATTCATTTGGACAACACGAATAAACCCTGAAAATTTCAGCATGATCCGTTCAGCGGTACAGGAACGCATACGGGACAACCATATAAACATACAAACAAACAAACATTCATTTTTATATGTATACAGATCGGTCCAAGCCTGCAATGTTTAAATGAATTTAAAGGATAATAAATAAATAAAATGTTAATAATTGTATTTTATTTCAATATTTTTTAATATAATGTTACATTTTTATTTTTGCTAGAATCCGTACGAATTAGTTTATAATGCTAACGTAGTTGTTCAGCATTATATAGATAAACCTTTGTTGATCGGTGGATACAAATTCGATTTAAGATTGTATGTACTGGTGCCGTCATTTCATCCGTTGACCATTTATTTATACCGAGAAGGAATAACTCGCTTCAGTACCGAAAAGTTTTCCCTGCATAATTTAAATAATCCATTTGCTCACTTAACGAACACTTCGTTGAACAAATTTGGACCGAGATATCGGGAAACGAAAGAAAGAATTGGATACGGTGAGATATTGAATTTTAACGTTATATTATACGTTTATTTACTGACGTTGCTACAAGCGAACTGGTGTAATCTAGTCTAATTTTCATTATAATAAGCAAGTTTCTTTTTGTGATCCTCCATCTTTCATAGACATGTTTCACAAAATCAATAACGCACCGCTCAAGGAATGTAATTTTTAACAGCAACTATTGAGAGATTTTATAAAAATATACTCTTATTAATTTTATATTTTTCTTCACTTGTCCAAATTCCTCAAAATTTAATTAAATCAGTGTTTGAATAACCGTATTTTTTGTTTCGGTTTCCTCAAAATTAAAAAAGTTAGGTACCATATTGCACAGTTTAAAACATTTTTTTTTTTAATAAATCTCATCTAGATTGACTGTTTTTCTGATTCTATCAGTTCAGCAAAAAACTTCTTTTGCAACAGAATTTGTATTTCCTTCCGCGATTCTGCGTTTACTACAGAAAATTTTTGTATCTTTTAGAAGATTTGCTACACTGTTTTTATTTTTACACTGAAACTGATTGTACAGTATGTTCATACGCGCAAAAATTTTATGAAATAGATTAAGCCAAAATAAAAAATCGGGGTTTTGTAAAGTGTTTCGTAAACTGAAGCGCTCCTGTACGTAATAATTTTTTAACACAATTTTCCTCCAGCAGTTCAAAATATTCTAACGGTTCTCATGAACCGCATTTACAGTTCGGGTATTATAGTTTCAGCGCGTTTAGCAAGTTTTTGGGAGTTTCTGTTGAACCATTTCCACTAGTACGCATTATATCTGTGAGTTGAACTTGAAAAGAAAATATGTAGAAATTGCAGATAAGTTTGAAAAGAAAATTTTCACTCTAGAATTTTGACTGATAGCTTTTTGTAATATAAAATTTAAACGCTGAGCGTAAAAAACCACCACTCGATCGAGATCGATCTCCTGTGAATTTCTGGTCATTAGGGTATTGAAAGCAATGGTACAGCGGATTCCTTAGCCTGCTCTTCCATTTCCAGGGGCACATTTTTGGACACATTTTCGGCCCATAACATTGCTCTTCTTTCTTCAGTCGTTCATTCCAAATTATGGCTCAACTTCTATTCTTCTTCATTTTTATAATCCTGCCTCTTTTTACACCTCTATTTAGCTATCTCTTCCTACCGGTCCGTGGTTCTCTAGATACTTGCCCTCTCTTAATACAATCTCTGCTATTTGTCCCCTTCGCTTTAACCAAAACCTCCTTCCTACATCATTTTTTCGGTTTTCATCTGCATCTACTCCATTTTGTGCTTCACCCTCTTTTCATATACTTTCCTTCTGATGCCGATCACATTTTATTTGAATGTGTGCCTTCTCTGCTGAGCAACCGTCCTTTTATTCTTCGTTATTAAAACTTGATATCCCTACTCCTCATAGTGCTGCTTGTATTATCTTATTTCCTTCTGCTTCGGTTATTACTGCCCCCTTGAAGTATTTTTATTCTCTGTCCTTGAATGCATAAACGTATATATTTCCTTCTCATTTCTTGAGCCAATATCCTCGTTGACGAACTTATTGGAAAAAAAAACAAAAACAAAAGATTAAGTAAGCACATTTCTACTTACGTTTGAATTTTTGCACCATTCTACCGTTAGACATTATATTAATACCGTCATAGAATTTCGCAAATGAGCTTAAAAGTTATACTTGAGATTAGGAATTTCAATTCCTTCTCAATCAGTTTCATTAAACCATCAGCTGATCGATCTGGGACCTTCAAAAAACTCCAAAATCTTTCATAGTATATCCATGATATAAATATACGAGAACCATTTAACAGCGATTCAAAATATCTATAATTGCATCTCTTCGAATTGCTAAAAATTGAATTTGTTTTTTTTTAATTTCTTCTTGGCATACAGAAAACATACTTTGTAAAATTTTATTGTGAATTGTATTTTAGGTTTTAAAAAAAAAACAGTTGCAGAATGTAAATGTTGTTTTAAAATTTTTCAATTTTTCGTAAAATTTCATACAGTCAATTATTTTTTAAAATCTGTTTCTAGTTATCTGTTCATTGTGATTTACTACCACTTTTTCATTCGCACTATCTAACTGAACTTGAATATTTAGTGAGCCTAACTAACTGGCTAGAACAGTTGATATGAATTTTCGACGTTTATCTCTCTCATATAAATGTTTCAAATCAAATTTTATTATTGGAAACAAAAAAAAAACAAAAAAAAAAAAAACAAACAAAACAAAAAAAGCCATACGGAAAACAGAATAAACGATTCGTTTCATTACAACCAGAAATTCGAGAAAACTTATTATAAGTGTTCCAATTAAAAATCGATTATATTCGCCATTGCACACTCTGCATTTACATACACACAGTTTAACTTTGGTGTCGGTCTACGTCCAGCTATAGGCAACGTGTGAAAACCCCCTCCATACCCCGCTCTGAAAGTGCGAGAGCAGACCAATGACCTTTTGATCGACACCGCTATCTATATGAGAACTAACATGGCTGTGTACATCATCGTTTCGAACGTGCTTACGTAAAATTGCATATTTACCGAATTGCAGGATAACTTAGTGTGGCAGAGACCCATAAAACTTCCGGTAAGCACTGCTGCTGATGGCAATAAACGGTTCAGGTAGTAATAAAATTAATCTGATCCGATTTATTCAGTGATGAAGAAGATTTTGAAAAGTATTTAAACAGATTAGAACAATATATGTATACGAGTATATTAATGAAAATAAAAAAAAAAAAAGAAAATCATTAAATAACGTTATCCGCTTACAGTATATAAATAATTTAAAAATTTGGTTTTTTTCAGTAAATTTTCAGAAAAAACATTTATTGAACTAACAGAGACACTGAAAAAACGTTATTCGCCAAAAAAGATCTATTGAAATGAAAGATATAAATTTAAGGATTGTAAAAAAAAAATGGAGAAGAGTCAGTTTCGAATGAAATTAAAAAAATTAGCACAACATTGTAATTTTGGCTCGTTTTTAGGTCAAACATTGGAGGATCAATTTACATGGGATCATAAAAATTAGGCACGAATAATTAAAATCAGATGATTCCAAAATTGCCTTCGATAAAACATGATCTTTTCGCCCAAAATTTTGAAATAATAGAAAAACAAAGCATTCAAATAACATTTAATAGTGAAGATAAAGTTAATAGAGTACACAATATGTAAATATATAGTTCAGTCACGCAGTGTGGTTTATTTTGAAATGTATTTTGTTTTCGCGTTAAATTCGATAGAGTCTAAAGGTTGATTCACACACATTCGTGACGTACGTACGTCGGCCAACGTGAACCACAAGTAATTTGAATTCACAACGGAACGTGTTCTATTCGTGCAACGTGTTACATAGAATGGCAAATTTTTCAGATGACGAACTTATTACGATTGCTTTAATTTTGGATGAAGAAGAAGAGCAAGTTAAACGTAAAAGAAGAAAATGGGGGTTCATAAAGCATGGAAGAAGAGGGGGGTTGAAGGGGAATTCGTAACTCTGTATAAAGAGTTGGGGCAGAAGATAGGGATCAAAATTTCACGAATATTTTCGAATGACGGAAAATCCATTCAATTTGTTGTTGAGTAAATTAGAAAGATTACTTTAAAAAAGAAGATACACAAATAATGGATCGCCATCAACTATAATATCAAATAAAATATTTGGAATTTAAAATGAATAAAAACAGAAATTAAATTGTTTGATTTGAATAGAATAACATTGGGAAAAGCATTTGTAAATATACGGAATATAACCAATTACAAGGTTTAATTGTGTCTATGGTGAACAAGGAATAATTTGATATTAGGAATAACATGAATAAAAGAATTGAAGTTAAGTAAGGTAGGTTAAAAATAGTGAAACTATGAAGTTAGTCCTGGAGAACACTGTAGATAGAGAGCTGATCATTGAGTGGATAAACTGTTTTAAGGGACAACGAACTCTAACTCAGATAAACAAAACTAAAAGAGTAAATACAATATTGAAAGATAATTTAAAACCAAAATTTTTTCGCTGCAGGCCAGTTTTATATACTCTGAGTGAGACAGTTAAAGACGAAATAGAGTCTCTTTGGTCAAAAAAGACGTGTTGGAACCAATTACTATGAAAGGAATTGGGTAACTTGGACAATTTCCACAGTCGTTTTCCTTAAAAAAAAAAAAAACATTAGGCTATGTAACGATTTTGGTATTAAAATTTCAATACCGATGATGAGGATCATAAATTACTAATTATAGAAGATTCGGTAGCTAAAATAAAAGAGGCTAAGTATTTTGCCAGGATTTTTTGGAAAGATCGCTTGATGATACTATAATGCACTTGTGTATCTAGTTCCGTAAAACATAAGTCTACGTGAAGGCAATGATTTTGCCAGGGGTGAATAATTGCAAGCGATGAAATGTAACAATTTCAAAAAGCCTTATCATGTGAGTTGAATGGGCAAGAAACATAATTGAAAAACTGCTAAGAGTTTATTAGATGCTTCTTTGGCAGGAGGGTATGTGCTGATGCATTTTTTTTTTTTTTTTTTTTGGCATGTCAACAGTGGAACTTACACAACGCAAAGAATTGTACATTATATAAGGAAAAGATTAGAAATTGAGGAGATAAAGAAGGCCAACAAAGGAACTATGTCGAGAAAGGGGAATGCAAAAGAATGGAGTGGACACTAATAAGGAGTAGGAAGGTCAAGGCGCAGAAGATTAGAATGCGGAGTAGCACGTTTCGGAGGAAATAAAGGGACATTCGAATAAGACGTGATTCACATCGCAGGTATAACTGAGCTTCGGAGGGTCGTAAGGACACAAAGGAGATTGAACAATAGAAGAACGGAAAAGAAAAGCCGGAAGAAAACTATAATTGAACCGCAGGCGAACTATAGAGGAAATGATCGAACGGCTAAAAGGGAAAAGATTAAACCAAGGAAAAGAAAAAGGAAAGGCCTGTACAGAAAGGTAAAAAGATCGAGGATTGGTAAAGAATGAAGGTTAGAATCCGGTTCAGAAATCGTGGTGGGAACGATAAGAAAAAAAGTAGAGAGAGTGTGAACAGGAAATCTACTAATGAATAGACCATTGGTCGCCGCCGAACGTGCCAACGAGTCAACTTACTCTGCATTTGGAGTGTTAGCTCTTTACCTTACAGTTGAAACAAGTAAATGCATTGAAATTTATGAATATTCATGTAATAAGTAAAAGCAAAAGCTCACTACTATAAACAATTAATTAATATCTATTTACCAAAAGGCGTTTCGAAGATAAAAAGCTTCATGATCACAGGAGTTATCATGAGGCTTTGTCTTCGAAACGGGTTGGGTAAATAAATATTAATTAATTGTTTATATTAATTTTTTTTTGCTTTCACTTATTATGAATATTCGCCGAGGCTTGTTGTTGTATTCGATAACGAACGAGCCAGGTAGATTTGCGCACGTTCAAGGTTTGTGGTTGCCCAAACTTGCCTACGCCATGAAATCATGTGATCAAAAAGTTCGCTGTGCGGGTTTATGCGTAGCATTGAAATATCAGAGGTTACATCTAATTATAGTGTATTCACTATGTATTCTTGTAGTATTTCGTTCGATAATATATTCGACCGCATTTATCAATCTTCTGCCTTAAATAAGGTTACCTTCGATATTGAATCCACCGTATGCGGACATAACCGTTTCAACTAGTTCGGCGTTTTTGAAGAAAATAATGATACGGTTATTACTAACTTTGGAAGCGCCTAACATGTTCAATGGGGGCCACTGACAAGATACTTTATCGCAATAAGTTAATCCCTAATTTTGCAATCACTTATACAGCTGAAAACGATACTTTGCTTTTCTGTTGGACGAGTTACTCGTATTTTAGTAAGCAGTGTAATTCTAGGTTTGACAGCTGGGAGAATACGATGTTTTTTGACTGTTAGATGGACAAGGGATAAGTTCGAAGAGAAGAGGACGCGAGATATGAGAGGTTAGCGATGATTAAACGATGATGATAAAACGAATTAAACGGTACGAGACCGATAACTACGTTACCTGTGTACTAATGCGCGAGCAAAAATAGTACAGAACATAACGAATTGTAGACAAGAAAAGAAAACTATTATCACGATAAGATTACGTAGAAACTGCGAAAGCGAACGCGGAATAATACGTCTACACGGATTGATAAGAAACACGTTCTCAGAGCAGTTAATTCGTTATGAAATATTTTACAAAATCGCTCGGCGCTTCGATCACCTCTGCCAATTTTATTTTTTTTTCATCGTAGTATAACTAGAAACTTCTATTACAATGAACGCTATATTATTGCTAAAGATTTTTTTTTATAACAAACATTGCGATCTCTGCTGTAGGGCTCTTACAATTGAGACGCAATTTAAATTTCCAAAATATTTTAAGAAATACATTTTTTTGAAATCTGCAATAGCAAATACATGACATGCTTTACCATGTTCCACCAAAACGAATGCTGTTCGTCTCCCTTTTATCACGGCGCGGTGAATCAAGAATTAAAATCTTCTCCGGAAGTAATCCTAATCATCTGTGAAACCAGCATTAAGAATCCGATCAGTAGTTTTCGAGATTAATCCGGGCAACGGGTTACATGTAGACAGGCATTGTTTTAATGACTATGCCATTCTTAATCTGGCTACACTATATTCCTTGTCCATTGATTATGTCTCGTTATTTGTTTTGTCAAATGATTAATCCGGCTTATAATAATTACTTCCCATTAATTTATATGAGGTAACAAAAGCTGAATGCTGTGTTGTACAATTGCTATGACCTTTTTTAAAAAATAAAAGACGGATAAGAATGACGTAGTTAATTGCAAACGATTTTTCCAAAAGAAGCTCAAAAGAAAAAAGATTGGTGGTCAACGGGGCTTGGTCCGAAGGACAGAGTTTATATATATATATATATATATATATATATATATTTATATACGAGGGGCGTTAGATAAGTAAGTTATACGGTTTCGTATTTTCCTATCTGGTAACTCTGGTTCGACGAAACTGTGCACGGTACATGACAACACTACAACGAATCTCCAGTAAAAATTTCACCCTAATCGGAGTAGGTTATGTTGTGTTGTTTGCCGATTACCATGAAAATCCCCCTCACCTTGTCGTCCGGTGACGTAGAGTTGCGCGCAGTGATCCCATGCCTTCGCGCGTGCGGTAAATCTATCAAATTCATACGCCAGGAACTTCAGAGAGTATATGGCAGCCAAGCATTCTCCTACGAAGCGGTTCGGAAGTGGGTAAAACAGTTTGAAGAGGGGCGACAGATATGCAGCGCGCAGGCAGGCTGTCTAGCGTAACGAATGACGACACCGTACGAACCATCCAAGCGCTCTTAGATGAAGATCGTCCACCTTTTTCCGGCGTTGAAAGGATTTCTCGGTAGAAAAAGATTCGAAACTGATGCCGAACTTATCGCGCGCGACAGAGAAGAATGACTAGCAAATTTGGACGCTAACTTTTATGCTATTGGATTCAAAGTTGATAAAGCGATTGGACAAATGTTCGAATATTGATGGTTTTTATGTCGAAAAGTAGTGTTAATCTAGAGATTGTAAATACATGTTTTCAAATTTTTTGAATCATTTCTTCTCCATTTATGAAGCCATACAACTTATTTATCTAACGCCCCTCGTATATACAAGGTGCGACAGCATAACTTCCTTTTTTAAAATGCGCCACTTTTTTTCTACTAAATTTTGTTAAAGAGAAATAATAACAGAGAATCGAAATAAAACTGCAAGGGAAGAAGCATAGCCAATGGGGGATCTAGAGTATCCGTTATTTCGATTTTCTGTTATTATTTCCCTTTAACAAAATTTACTAGAAAAAAAGTGTCGCATTTTAAAAAAGGAAGTTATCCTGCCGCACCCTGTACATATACATATACATATATATCTATTGTATAAAGGAAGCCACAGGAGTAATTTTGCTGATTTCATTAATTTATAACTGCGCATTTTTATACTATTTTTTTTTTTTTTTTTTTTTGGCCCGGCTTTATTAAACTATCAAGCCATTTAGTCGCCAACCAGTTGATATAAAAATAATGCCAACTAATGAAAGATACATAATATTTAATTAGGAAGAAAGTTACAATGTTCAACATTACTCACGGATGGCTGAATAAAATCTTTAGGAAAGAGAAATTGGCCAGACTGAGCCCAAGATACAAAATAGAGTACCTGCACTTGACTGATCAGAAAATTTATTTCTGTTCACTTGAATAAACGAGCAAACGATATTTGTTAAAAATGGAAAACCAACTGATGTAAAGTCAAAATTTTTTCTTTTTTTTCTTTAGGCTATAGTTTTGTTTTCAAATGATGTTAAAGATTTGATCATGATTATAGAGTTATCATTTTTGGAGCATGCGTCAATTTTTATTGAATATTAAGAATTGAATTTTTGTTTAATAGAATATTAAATTTCCTCAACAAGTTATATAAGTTTTAATTAACCGATACTGAATGATCAGTTTTACGCGAGTAAAACCAAGATAAATTATCGGCGAACTTATAATAGTAGGGTAGAATTCTTTGCACTCTCACCACGATGAACTGCGCATTTAAAAGAAAAATCATTTTAGTACTTTTCATTATCATTAAAAACATATTACTATGCTACATCGGTATCTAAATATTATATTTTAATTATCTGTTTTAGGTTGTAAATGGAGTTTACAACAATTACGCTGTTACCTACAACAAACTATCGGTTCAGACTGGCTGTTATGGCAAAATATTTCGATACTGATTACTTTAACTTTAACGAGTTATTTAACAAAAATTCCTTCAACTGTTAATTGTTTCGAATTTTACGGTTTCGATGTTCTAATTGATTCTTCTCTAAAACCGTGGTTAATAGAGGTAATGTATACGCATTCGCAGTTGCTATATTTCGAGTATATGTTCTGATGTTTACATGACCAATCCTCTAAAGTCTCCGTTTTCCTACAATAATCCCTTTACTGCAACATACAAATAAAAAGAATCTAACGTTAAACGTCGGTGTGCCAATATGGGCGTTGGAAGTGGTGTAACCGCGTTATCAATATTTTCTTTAAAATCAGTGTTTCATCAGTACACGGGTAATATTCGCTACATATAACATCTGATAACAGATGGTTTTAATTCGATTTTTAATTTTGTTCTTTTAATAAATTATTCAATAAATACTTTCCTTTTTAATTTTTGCGCCGGTAGAAAATTAAAATAATAAAAGTTACAATACTGAATCGGCAAATAAAAAAAAAAAAATCAATATTTGTAATTGGCATTAATATCAAGGTTACGCCTTCCTAAACACAAACCTCTTACGGGACACCTTTGACGATGCATATTTCCGACCTTATAAGTTAAAATTTTGATAGAGTATTTTAGTGTACAATTTTCAGTTTTAACTTCATTATTAATTACATCTTAAATAAACTGATGTGACTCTGATATATATATATTTATCTTTTTCGATCCATTAAGTGGCGATAAATTATCAGTATCGTAATAATAAAAATTCGTTTAATCTTTCTATTTCGGTGGTCAACAGAATATTATCCATTGGCGGAAACGGAGAGAAAGATTAAAAACACTTTTAATGGCTATATTTGAAGAAAGAAACACGGAAAAAATATTCCATATAATATTATCGTGATTCGGTTAAGTTGGTTCATTTAATAATTTTAATCAGTTGCTTTTAGCAGTGATAATAGTAGTTTTTAAAACTGCAATAAAATCAATTTGAAAAGATTTAATTTTAAAACTGAATGTTTTCTCAATTAGAAAGTGTACAGCAAATTGTAAAATACAATAAGTTATTAATTTTTGAATAAAATTCATAGCAGTTAGCTGTAGTGTTGAATATCTTACATACATTCTTAAAAAATTCGTATTAAAATTATTTTACTAATTACTCTTGCCTAATCCACCTTAATATAATATATAATAATAAGAAAAATCACATACTAATATAAACAATTAATTGATATTTATTAAACCGGCGCGTTTTGAAGAGAAAACTTCATGATCGCGGGAATTATTATAAGATATAAATTTAATAAAGACAATGACTGAATATTAATCGTACGATAATCGACTTTTATTATCGACTTAAATCCGTTATTTATATTCAGTCATTATCTTTATTAAATTTATATCTTATAATAACTCCCGCGATTATGAAGCTTTGTCTTCGAAACGCGTCGGTTTAATAAGTATCAATTAATTGTTTATATTAGTATGTGATTTTTCTTATTATATGTTAAATTAAACTAAACAATGTGTAACAAAAACTTAATATAAATCAATAAAAGCTTCATAAACATCTTTCATAAATGAAACACAATTGTTGCGTTCCTCGTAACGACGATCAGATTTTAAAAATTAAAATGAAATCATTTTATTTTGAGTTCCTTTTTATTTTAACAATTAATGCAGATTAAAGAGACTCCCGCTATTCCTGAATCCACTACGGGGTGGTAGTTAAAAAAACAAAGTTACTCAACGACTAAGACGGATAAAAATTATACTTTACACGAGAGTTCACTATATCTAGCCTTTTCAGAAAGCTATCCGTTTGACAGTTTTTCAAGTGTACCTAGAGTGGTACTGATTTCTCTGGAAAAAGATGAATACGACTAGCGGATGAATTTCGTTGTTTTAGAAACGACTGATTAACCGGGCAAATATACAGTTTACTTAAGGCAACATAGTCAAGCAAAAAGAATAATAAAAATATGTATGTATGTTTTGCCTATCATCAGAGTGATAAGTGTCTTTTACCGCATCGTTATTGTATTTTTTTTATACCTTTTTTTTTTTTTTTTATATAAATGAATAATAAAATTATCTTCCGACAGCGTGCAAATTGCTAAGGAGAATATCGTACACTGCTATTATCGTTCACATACTCACCTCAACTCGTTTATTGTAATAATTTAATCTACTGAAACAAACCTGGCGTATTTACAACCACCGGGATCTTTCCAATGTTGCTGGTTTAATTTATTTCTCGCGTAATGGATTGAATAAGATAAATGGCACATTCAACGAACAAAATACGCGAATAATTCCATTTCGCAGATAAATTAAAAGCCTTCGGACCAGACAGTATATTATTCGGTTGTGGAGTAATTCGACATGTATCGACTGATACATCGAAGGTGGAAATCATGGCCGAAATGGAGAGTAACAATCAATAAACTATTAGCTACTGCAACCGTTCAAGGTTTATCAGTAAAACGTTAGCAAACTACATCAGTATTTATAAATTATCTTTTCGAGTAGAAATTAGACTGTGTTTAAACTGCTGTTGATGTAAACATGTAGTACTTCAATGTCATCCCAAACCGAGATGTCAGTCTTGTTACCAAATCATGCAATTCTCTTTCTGCCATCCATACTCGGTGTCTTAACTGCAACAAGAACCATATGGCACAATTGACAAAACATGTCAATATTACGTTTGCAAAATAAAAAACCTAAAGAAAATCAGGGCCACTGCAAATGGAACAACCTCGGAGCTTATACAAATAATATATTCAAAAAACAGTCGAAAGCGCGTTTACATTTGCTGATGTTACTAATTCAAAAATTCCAGCCGCTATCACATAAAGACGATGCATATGAAAATAAAATACGAATAAAACGTACCCTAACATCATTTCCTAACAATAAATCTCCTTCTTTATCCACAGTTAGCAATGTTGTTCATCGTGACCCAGAGAATATTGGGGATCATTTTGCTGACTGTCTCAATGAAAACAATGTACTAATCTCTTCCCGTCTCAATAATCTTTTATGTTCCGAAAATTCTTATTCATATAGTTTTAATGATCATATAAATTCACTGTCGCCTATAAGAAGATCTAAATTTGTAACTAGCTTTTCATTAAAACCCTCTTTTTCTTCTTCTTCAGTAATTCCAAAAAAAAAAAAAAAAAAATGAAAAATCCCTTAATCCAAATTTCAAATCTTAAATCCCCTTATTGTATTAAATTCTGTATATAATATTTCTTACTGAATTATCATGTTACATTGTATCTATATAGTTTTTATATTTTATTTTCTTAATATATAATTAATAATTAATGCTTATAATTTACGTATGGTATAGTAATATAAGTGCGATTCGTTAATCTGGTTATGTTAGTAATTACAAAACTTGCGCTGATTTAAGTTTCATTATTGCGGCATATTTTAATTTGATGCTTGTATTCTCCTCTGTTCCTTCTTTTCACCTGATTTTTCTTTCTTCCTTCTTCATAAATCTAAATTCATTAATTATATTGTCAAATAATTTTAAATATAGGGTGATTTTTTAAGAGTTAAGTTTTTCAGGTTGGCAGCACTGATTGGTATTGGTGTCCAAACGCCATCTGTCAAAGTGAAAAGTTTTCAGTATACTCTCTGCCATTTCATCATGGAAAGACTTATAAATAAGCAACGATTGCGATATGGTTGAAATTTATTATCAAAAACCAGTGCTCTGTGAAAAATGTGCATCGTTTGTATCGACCTGGTGAATCAACAATTCATGCTTTTATCACCAAATTTGGTGCGAAATTTGGTGATAACAGCACGAATTGTTGATTCACCAGGTCGATTATGACGACCATAATATGACAAACGATGCACATTTTTCACAGAGCACTGGTTTTTGATAATAAATTTCAACCATATCACAATCGTTGCTTATTTATAAGTCTTTCCATGATGATGAAATGGCAGAGAGTATACTGAAAACTTTTCACTTTGGCAGATGGCGTTTGGACACCAATACCAATCAGTGCTGCCAACCTGAAAAACTTAACTATTAAATAATCACCCTTTACTTCAATACAACTGCTGCAGTCTGAGAGCTGTCAAAGTTTTTCTATAGAGTTTTCTCTCTCAATATGAAATTTCAGTAGAACATACCGGAGACTTAGTTGAAAAAAGCTCTCATCTAATTTCACTATCAAAAATTTCAATGTAATCAGATTACATCGTGATGACGGGGCTATGGTGATGCACTAATCACATACTTCGTGATGGCTTTCCATTTATAATTCTTTTCCCTTTTTATCTACATCTTCCGATTCTAATTTAGTCTATGTACCAATCGCAACTAATAATTACTCTGAGGCATTTCCACTTTGTTTTTGTTTCTGTTTTGTCTGATTTTAATCTTAATAATTTTTCTTTTTACTCTGTCTTTGATTCGTTAACTCAACCTTTTATTATCAGGAGTAATTGGAATGCTCATTCTGTTTTAAACAAAAACGGCGCTGCAATAGAGGAGGCAATTCACGAAAACAATATATTTTTCCTTACCTATCATTCTCCTATTCTCTTTAAAACTTTAACCTAACATCAGTCTTCAATTTCTAAGGAATACGTTATCTAACACCTCCGACAGTAATCATATTACCATTGCCGTTAATTCTACTACTATCCCATCTGCTTCCCAATTAAGTTACAATTCTTCGTAAAAAATTTCAAAAAAACTGACTGAACCAAATTTCGATTCATTCTTGATACCTCTCTTTCCCCAGATACATTCCAATATTCAAATATAACAGTTTCACTTAATCAGTTCATTACAGTCTATTCTCATCCTGCTCTTCATCAATTCCTCCAACTAACTATAAAGCCCATACACGGCTTCCTCACTATGGTAAAATAGTGATTGTAAATTAGCTTTTCATGAAAGTCTCCGTACATTGAGAATATTTAGATCAACCCCTTCTGTGACTAATTTCTTATTGCATAAAAAAGCTAAAGCAAAGACCAAGAAAAATTCTTCGAAAAAATTTTGCTCCACCTTCTTATATGATACTCCTATTATAAATCATGTTTAAATAAAATGTATTTTCTCGTTACCTTTATTGACATGTAATCAGCTTTTGATAACGTCCACTTCTCTTTATTACAAAGCATGATATCCGCTATTAATATTACCTCGCAGTTTATTTCTATAATTCCGTGCCTTTTACAAGATCGTTTAATTCATCTAGGAATATTGTTTGAGTTCTACCCTTTTTATAAGCCTTTTATTTAACTCGCTTTGTCAGTCTGTCTGCCTGTCTGCGGGGAATTTTGAGAACGATTTTTCACCTACTTCCCCATGAATTAAAAAAGTGTCCTTTTGCAGAAATGCTTGTTATATAGATGACAATACAATATTATGCAACATCCGGGCTTCAACTTAAAAATAACACTCTCGGGGCGCTTATGTAATTGACACTTTTGCGTCAATAAGACACTAATTGCGTCTCTTGTCTCTACCCGGTTTCTCCAATTTTTACCATATATTTACACTCACGAAAAGCTTCCATATTTTTTCTTCAATCTTTCCTCCTTCCTTCATCCAACTAACAGCTTTTATTCTTCTGCTCCTCCTAAACCTATTCTACGTCATGTCGTTAGGTCGGAATTTTTATTCATTTTTCTAACCGTGTTACAAGCTACACTAACAGTTCGAAGGACCAAGTGAAGTTGGCGCAGCCTTTGTTTGTCCTTCTTTAAATCACTCTGAGTCCTTTAAACTTTCCTCCTTCTGTTCAATCCTCTGTGCCGAGTCCATTACTACCCTGTATGCCTTTCTCTTCATCCGATCTTCACGCATCTCTCACGATATCTTTATTTTGTCAGATTCTCAGAGCGTGTTGCAGGCTATTGCATCTCCCCCTCCCATTCTATCGATTATGTAATTCTTCTTATATGTTCCTCGATTCGAGATATTTTCCTTTCTCATTTAATCATGTATTCCTGGTCACTTAATAATCGAAAATGAGTCAGCTGACTCATTAGCTCTGCTATCTTCTTCTTCCGGCAGGTTTTTTTCTACATTTCCATCCATCAATATTATTTTATGGTCTACAGCTGCACATTACAAATTGTGGTTCACCCCTCACTCCTTCTCATTTTCTAATCCAGATTTTTTTTACTTGTCCATTCAACCTTTCCTTCCTTTTTATCCCTGGTTTCTTGACTTCCCTTCTATGCGCCCCGTTTTAATATCTCTGCAATATGCCGACTGCGCTTTGGGCACAATTTGCTCCCTTCCTCGCTTTTCCGGCTCCCTCTCATACTATCTACATATTGTCTTTTACATCCCTCCGACAATGTCTTTGTATGTGACTCTGCTGATCACATAATGTTTGAATGCTCTTTGCTTTCAATTGAACGATCTTTTTTCTATTACTTTCTTTTAACAAGCAGTGTTCCCGCTCCCTACAGCGGTTCATTTATTTTTTTCTCTTCCTTTTCCTTCTGTCATTCAAGCGCTTGATAAATTTTTGTTGGCTATCTCACATTTTATAAATTAACCAGCTCTATTCTAAATTGTTTTCATTGATTTTAGATTATTTAAGGGTATTATCGAACAACTCGGAACATTCTAGAACATTTTAGATGATTCTAGAATATTCTTTATCGTTTTAGATTATTTTAGATTGTGTTATCGAACGTCATGGACTATTTTGGGACATTCACAATAATTCTATATGATTCTAAATCATTATAGAACATTTTAAATTATTCTCGAACTTCTAAAGCATTCTGGAATTTTTTTTAGATCATTTTAGAATATTTTAGATCATTATCGAGTATATTCTAAAATATTTTTGATTATTCTAGAACACTTTGAATTATTCGGGAACATTCTAAACCATTCTAGACCATTTTTGTACATGTCAGATTATTTTCAAATATTTGAGAACATTTTGGAAGTTTCTGAAAAAATCTGGATCATTCTAGAAAATTTTGAGACTCCCTAGAAAATTCCGAATACATCTCTGTTCATCATTGGCATACAAAACGCCAATTAAAAAGACACTATTCGTAAACAAAATGCGTGAGAAAAATATAGATATATCTCATTACACACTTTTTGCCACCCACATCCACCTACTCACACACCGATTTCGAATTCCCTTATTAACCAGCAGGAGACCAAGGGGTAAAAAGTGTTTCTTTACGTACGCACGTTTGCCTTTTATTTATATTAATTTAAACGTAATTCTTAAGCTACCTCTCATTAGAAAAAATGTCCCAATTTTATGTAACGTTTGTTATATTTTATAGGATTTTGTGATTGTTATTTTAAAAATGTCACAATTTTATGTAACGAAATATGTAACGGAAAATGTAATGAAAAAATGTCTTAATTTTATGTAATGAAAGTTAAATGTTAGAATAGGATTTTTGTGATTATGTTATTTTTTTGTGCTGATGCCAGTAAGAATTACATTGTAAATTTTGATCATTTTATACAAGTATAGAAGAGAAAGAGACAGAAATGTAAGCAAAAGGGGTCAAACGGCACAGCCCCTTGCGAGGCCAAAATGGCCGAGTTTATATATATATATATAATTTTATGTATTGATATGCATATAAAAAGAAAACATTCAGCATGGACTCATCACCTTTACCACAGTTTAACAAATATTTTATGCTCAATTGTTATCTGCCTACTTTGTTACCAAAATTAACAATACCGTTCGGGGTGGGCACTCGAGGATGCAAATAATAAAAGAAAAATAAACGTAGGTCAGTACTATTATGGTATAGAAAACATGCGTGTTTTTTAGAAAAAATAAACTCGCAACCAAAAAAAACAGGGAACCCAGAAATTAGAGGTAACAAATTGTTCATGCTTTTAAACTTGATCTCATTGCCTGTATAAAATTCTAAAAACCATGCATTTCAGTTTTAAGATGTTGATTTTAAGATCTTATTACAAATACTGCATAATTTTTATTAGAATAAATGTGTTCGTTTAGTGCTCATTTAATTTTTTTTTATCAAAATTATAGGTAAATTCTAGCCCAGCTTTAGGCAGTGGATGTAACTTTGATGCAGATAATAAGAAACTAATGTTACACGATATGTTCGATCTACTTGGATTTTCAATATGCAATACGGGATTGTGCATATTTACTAAGCCATTTTCGGTATCAGACAATTATGTATTGCCAGATTTAATTGATGAAAAAAGTAGTACATACTGTTTAACACGTTATTCAGCGAAAAATGGCAAAAAAAAATCTTCATTGAAAATAAAAAATAAAGCACAGTACAAATATAATTATAAGAGAAGGAACAGGACCAGCTGGAATAACGATGTAAATTGGGATTCTCCTAGTAAGTCTAAAGGAGGTAATTGGGTAAGGATCTTTCCTTTATTGTCAAATAAATATAAGACCAGTACGAAAGCAGCGATATCAACAGCCAGTGAAAATTCATATAACACAGAAGAAATAAAATCGGTGATTTCTTCTGCAGTCCATTATTTGAATTTAGCGAAGGAAATATTCACTTCAAATCAAAATTTGATCGATGACGAAATGTTTCAAAATTTAATGGAACCATACTTGTTACCAAATTCTAAAGTATGGGTTCCGAAATATTAAGTATTCGTTTAGTCGGTATGTAAGCACTTTTGCCCCATTCTACAGGATATTAGATAAAACGGGTTAACGTAATGCGAGAACATATGAATAATAATGAATCGGTTATTATAAAATTTTAAAGTAAAAATAGGAATTGACATTTATGAGAAAAAGAAAAAGAGGATATACACTTAAATATTAAATTTCTGCACCACTGATATGTTTACTGGATTTATTACAAATATTTTGCGGTAAAATATATAATCATATAAAAACGTATTACGTATTAAATATTGTAGATCTCAAATATATAGGTACATATAAAATTAAATTGTCTTCAAATAATTTACCTCTATGTATATTTGTGAGTTAATTCGTTTTTTATTTCGGTGGTTCAAAAATTTTCAGATACGATAATATTAATGAAAAACCCCGTAATATAATAATTACTTCCGAAAATACTGTCAACTGTAACCAGGGCCGGCCTTAATCATCTAGGCGCCCCGGGCGAGTCATTCATATGGCGCCCTTTATTATTTTATAATTTAAAAAAACTTATTTTGAATTTGGTACCATACCTTTTATTGAATTTAACATAATACAAAACAACAAAAATTTGTTCATTAATATTATTATTAATATTTTTTACCGATTCGTTCTCTGTGCAATGCACCTACATATAGGTATTGTCTGTCAGTTAGTCACTAAACATTTAATGAAAATCAAAAATTAAACAAACAACTAAAACATAATTTTTCTAGCTTTTTTGTCAACAAACTCTCCGATAAGACTGGCAAAATCTAGGTTTTCTGAAACTTGATTTTCAATGGACAGCAAGGCCAAACTGGTTAATCTTGTTTGAGACATTGTAAACTGCAAGTACATTTTTATCAATTTTAGTTTGGAAAAACTGCGTTCGCCACTTGCAACGGTCATTGGTATTGTTAACAGAATACGTAGCGTTATCCAGGTGCATGAGCCTGACTAGAGGGGGGCAGGGCTAGGCACTGCCCACCCTAGAATACTCGTTGCCCCTCTCTAGAAGAATCGTCTAAATGTCACATGGAGAAAAATTTGAAAAGTGTAAAAGTGCAATGTACTTCGAAATTGATACCATCACAATAATTTCCTATATGCATGCAGGCTATCCGATACGCAACCCAAGGACTATCGGAAAATAAATATTTATAGCCAGGTTATAGACAACATAAATGCCAACTTAAAACTGCGGTTTGAAAACCTATCACCAGCAAAGGCAATAGATGTACTTCTTAAATTAGATACGGAGAAAGTAAATGATTTTATTAATAATAACAAGACAATTTTAAAAATTGATCATGTAGCACTAGATGCGGAAGCTACAATAATGAACAGCAGCATGCTGCAGTTAAAAAATTGTGAAATAAATGCAGAAAGTTAAAAAAAAACGATATTAAAAAAGAATTTTGTCCTAATAACTTGTACAAACTGCTCCGAGCAGCGTTAGCGCTTCCAGTGAGCTCCGCCAGTCGCGAAAGAAGTTTCTCTGCAACGAGGCGAATAAAAACGTGGTTAAGAATAACTATGCTCCAAAATAGATTTTCACATATTATGTCTTTTTTGCATATAGAGAATGAAATAGTCGAAAACACCATATAATTTCTGAGGTAGCTTTGAATCGGTTCAGCGAAAAACACAGAAAATTGAAACTTATCTAAGAAATTTATAAATCGGTTAAGTATATTATAATAAACTGTATCTTATTTCGAAGTATTTCGGTTCTTTGTTACGGATTTGCATAGTATTTGAAAATTAAATGATCTGTAAATAAAGCTCTTTTTAAAATAAACTGTTATTTATTTCGGTTATATATTTATTTAAGTTATTAATTTTATATCATATTTTTAATATAATACGACTATATGTGCGCACACACATATCCCCCTTCCCCAAGTAAAAATTCCTAGCTACGCCCATGTCCAAGTATTGGGATATAACTCTTGAAGGCTGTGCTTTTAGAATTTGAACAAAGCGGATGATGATGGTGAGGAGAAAAAAAAACAAAAAGAATATTGCTTACCAGAAACTGATTCAACGATAAACGTGAAATAACCAGTGAATCGCAAAAAAAAAAAAAAAATTCTGGTTTATGAATTTTCTTTGTTGGTTAAAAAATACTTTACGTAAATAAGATTTAACCGGTTTTAACGCGAAAACACAACACATTTAACAATGGATCACATTCGTCTAATTTCTTATACTAGTGTCAGTGAGGTATGTAATAAAAAAGTGACAAAATGACAGGTCGTGTTAGATGTGCTGAATATTCGATCTCGCTCCTACAAGACAAGTTCATTAATGCACTAAATTTATAGATGGGTGTCCAAATTAAGTGGTTAAGCAAGCGCCACGCGCATGGCGCACCCTAAATGTCGGCGGAGGACCGCCCGGATCGCCCTACTTTAAAACCGGCCCTGACTGTAACGTTTATATTGTTGAGGTTTTTGGAACTTTTTCATTAAGTTAAATCAACCAGGTGGGTTTAACATATAATTTTATATGAAACATTGTGACTAGTGGATGAATAATGATGCGAATAATAATTATTAAAAATCAACAAAAAACAATAATACGAACAAAGCTGGTAACGATTGTAACTCAAATAAAAACTCAACGTTAATTAAAATGAATAATGTCGCATAATACCGAATAATATCTATAAAATCAGAAAAATATAACACCTACTCCGAAAAAAATTAACACTGATCAAACAAACAAGCCATTTGACTGATGAAGGAATTCTGTTTTCAAGGGAATCTATAAACTATTAATATCATAACTGAATTTAAATTGGGTTAAAATTTAATATGGGTGATATTTCATTTTTTTAAAAGAATGTATTTTTTTTTGTTTTAATTTAATGTTCGTGAATTGTATGTAACCATTGGGTTATTATGGGACGTAGATCTGTAAATCATGAATGTTTAATTAGATTGCTGTTTCTTAAGGAAGTCACCATTAAATTCGCTTGCTTTAGACTAGTGATGGCGAAGACCCGCTGGTCAGACGTTAGCCCACGCGGGCTTTTTAAGTAACCCACGTGTAGATTTTTATAAATTCGTCCCTTTTTTTTATCATAAAAGAAGAAAGGGGCGATTAAAAATATTTCAAAAAAATAAAGTATATAAATCTAATACAGAATTTATAAAAAAAATATTTTCAAGTAGACATTAGCTAGCTAATTTTCTATCGTCACTAGACTTCATGAAACGTCGTGTTTTGTTTTTTATCGCGAAGCGCGTGTGACACATGACAGTTAGTCAAACTTTATGCGTACGCATGTTCGTTGCATCGTAAAGGAGATGTACCCTAGCGCTAAACTAAATTAAAGCCTTTTCTTACGCATCTAGAAGTGTTTAATAATTTTCAACATTATTATTACTTCTCTTAATATTAAACTTTCTCATCTATATATGTATACGTACCAGGTACATTAACAGGAAATTTCTTCTCAAATTTTGTATTCTAAATATAAATATTTTTAGTTGTAGCCGTGTGCTATGGCGGCAGTTAAAAAAATTTCAAACAAACCATACAAGTTCCAGACCATATCAAACAGAATGGCTTGATAAATACGATGTGATTGGAAAAATAATAAAACGACTGTGTGTGTGTGTGTGTCTAATTGATAACGAAAAAGTCACTTCACGTACATACAATGTAAAAAGGCATTTTGAAAAGTTGCATTCTAATCTCGGCTTTTCAACAGATGAAGAAAGAAGAACATATTTTTTCCAAAAAAAAAAAAAAAAAAAAAAAAAAAAAGAATCATTTATAAACCAGTGTTTTAAAAACTTTTTTGATTCCTAAACATAACATTACAGCTGCTAGTTTTCAAGTTGCCCATTGCACAGCTCGCCACGGGAAACCTTTTTCAGAAGTAAAGTTTATAAAGCAAGGGTTTTCAAATTGTAGCGCTATTTTGTTTTCGGTTTTTTAAATGAAAAATACTTGATTATGAAGCGTATAAATAAGTTATCAATAAGTCGCAATACTATTAAAGATCGAGTAATGGAATTAGAAAGAAATATTTGTTCGCAAATACATGACGACTGATTTCAATGGTTATGCATAATTAGCAGTTTTTGTTCGACATAAATCAGACAATGTATTGAAAGAAGAGCTAGTGAAACTAATAACGTTGAAAGGAAATTGATATTTTTAAAGAATTTGGTTATTGCATTTAAAGAAATGAATATTGAGCTACAAAAAATTGTTCCTGTGACAACAGATGGTGCATCCAAAATGGTAGGGGAAAACATTGGTTTTATCCAGTAAGCAAAATATTACTCATTCTCTGATTGAATTTCAATGTATAATACGCGAGAAAGTTTCATGTGCTAAGCAAGATTTAAAAACATTTTCCAATGTAATGCCATATGTAATAAAAGCCATCAACTTTATAAATGCAAGACGACAATTTGTACAGTTATTAGGGGAAATTGAGCGCCAGTATTCAGGGATTTTGACATACAATAATGTTCGATGGCTCAGCTGCAGTCAAGTTCTTAATCGGTTTGTAATTTTATTAGAAGAAATTAAGTTCTTTTTGAAATGAATAGTTTTGAGGAATTTTCAAATATAATAGATTGGTTAAATGATTTAATGTTTTTATGCGACATCACTCGGCATTTTAATGAACTAAATAAAAAATTTCAAAGAAATGGACAGATGGTTTTAATAATGTTTGAAAATATTCAAATATTTATGACACGAAACTTGATACCTTTACTAAAGATTTGGAAATGAAAATTATGAAATATTTTCCTCAATTACAAAAACATTTTCAAAGCACAATAAATTTTGAAGAAAATGCAATTAAAAAATATTTAATGATTATAAGGGAAATAAAACGAGATTTTGAAAAGAGGTTTAATCAATTTAAAATTCTGGAAAATACATTTCATAAAATAAAATTCGAAACAATGGAGTTAGCCGAATTTATATGGCTAGGTATCCATGATTTAGAAATGGAATTAGTTGAGAAAGATATTTGGGGGAGGGGATGATATAATTACGTAATATCTTCTACGGTAGGCAGTAGATTTGAGAAATACCTTGCTTCATAAAGAAAATCAAATAGCGACTGCTCTTTAGAAATTTAAAAATGTTTTAAAAATACATAATTATTATAATTTAATTTAAATTTTTCCTTATATTTAGGGGTGAAAAATAAAACGAAATTATAAAATTCCAACTAAAATGGTAGTTTAGAAATAGTACGGAAGTATCTTTATTAGACTCTACTTCTCTTTTTTATTTTCGTTAGTAATCCGATTCCAATTCTTTGTTCGCGAGCAAGTAAAAAAAATAAACATATTTCTCATTGAACTATTTTCATTTACATTCTCCTTCTTCCTTTGCCATGTCCGCTTAGCGGACGTCGGCGACCAAACGGTTAACACATGTCTCGATTTCTAGCCATATCCGTTAGTTTTCACATTTCATTCATTTTATATTCTCTATTCATGATGTACTTGATCTACCGCGTAACCGTTTGCCTTCTATTTTTCCTTGAAGTATCAGCTGAAGTATTTCGTATTTATTTCCCCTTATAATATGTCCCAGGTACATTATTTTGTGTGTTTTTTTTTTTTTAATAATTGTTATTAGTTTCATTTACAAAATAAAAATTAAAAATAAATAAGGAAAGCAAAAGACCGATGATAGTTGGGTTTAAAATAAAAAGTAAAAACGTAACATTAATAGTTTTACTAGAATAGTTAGAATTAAATCCATAGGTAAAATGGATACAAATCTTTTATAACATAAATTAAATTTCTGTTATAAGCAATTTTTTTCATAGATGTTTGGTTCTTTGGGGGGGGGGAGGGCTATCCTCCACACCGTGGAACCGTTACTGATTTTGTTAATATTTTCGAAATATATAAGCGAATCTCATTCAGTTATTTGTCTAAATAAGGCGTGATACAGTATTTTTCTAGCCATAACCGAAGGAATTGTTTTAAAGCGATAAAGTTTTATAGCAGAAGCGTTTAATTTTATTTATTATGTATTCAATATGTTTATGGAATTTTAAGTTTTCGTCTATTATCATACCCAAATATTTGATCTCCTTTTTAGAATTTAGTGATATTTGTTCTAACTTTATATCATTTTTAAATTCCTGTTTATTTCTTTTCTTTGATGTTAATCGCATTTGGATCTTATTTACGTTGAAGCTGAGTCCAAATTCACTTAAAGCTGTATTCAAATTTTGAATTTAGAATTTATATTTACAATATGTGTCTTTTTTTAATTCCAGTTATAAATAGCAAATCATCAGCATATATTAAGGGAAGAATTATTTGATTGAAGCTTTTATATATAGATGACATATCAATATTAAAAAGACTAGGAGATGAACCTTGAGAGTTGAGGAACACCAGACGTTAAGACGTATTCTAATATTTTTTTATTACCGCTATCAAATAGCCCTACAGTAGTTCTGTTTTCTACAAAGCTCTTAACTATCTTTAGAAGAGTAACGTCTATTTGATTATCCCCAAGAATTTTCAGCAAGCTGGACCATTTAATTTTGTCAAAAGCACTAGTGACATCAAAACTAATTAGTATCATATAATTATTATATTTTTTACTATAAATTTTAATTTCATCAATCATCTTTTTAAGTGCTAGTTCAATAGATTTACCAAAACCAAATTGATTTTCAATTTTTTTTTTATTTTTAGTTCTAAATAGTGTTTAATGATTTTTTCATAAACTTCACCTAATAAAGGGAATAGAGTTATTGGTTCGCCTATTTTTCAGTTTGAAGGAAAGTTGTTAAAATTAAGATATTTTTCAAAAATGTTTGTGAGTAAAGTGGGATTTCTTTTGTGTAATTTTAATAATTTTATTAGAGATTTCATAATATCCATTAACTTTCCTGTTATTAAGATTTATAATCACATAATTTATTAGTAGCTAATATGCGGCTGAAATTTAAGAACATAATAAAGGAGAATAATCAGTTAGTAAGAACAGATGTAACGAAGTTGAGGAACCCAAAAATTAGAGCTGAAGTACAAGATAAATTGAATAGAAGACTGGAAAATTGCTCAGACGAAGCATTACCACTTCCAAACTTAAATACCGTAAGCCAAGAGATAAATAAAAAATTCCTGAAATCAGAGACAAAAACGTTTAAACGACTTCCCTTGTGGGAAATAGCTCCGATCATGGAGATGTCTTAGAAGGACGCAACTAGTTACCTACACAAGTAATGTGTTCATTTAGGAGAAGGTAATAAAAAAGCTATTTTATATTTAACATACATAGTATTTATTGCACATTAATGATACTTAACACAAGTTTACGATAGGAAAAGTACGATATGTAGTTCTTGGTTTCTAGATGATCAACGTGGCGTGATAAAACTGCGTCAATGCATGTGTTGTTTCTGGTTATCGAGATTGATGGGTCGTTGTTCAGTTCGAGACTGAATGTTTCACGCATGAACTCGATGAACCGAGATCCTTCGCTGCTTTGTAAATTTATGTTTATATCTCCAGCAAGAACGATGTTCGACATCGGATGTGCAAAAGAAAAGACGGATTGTTTCAGGGAAATGCTCTTCCGCGTACTCTCTCGTAACGAATCTGGGCTCAATCGTGGCCGTTTCTTCAGATGTCAAGGGGTCGCCGTTGCCGATCTTTGTCAAGATCCCGGAGAATCTAACGTCAGACTGGCGCATCACTTAAGCAAGTGGATAGTATTTGAGTGATTGCCACACGATCTCCGAACAGAAGTTTGCTTTACTTCGTTTATAGATCGGCGTTTGGCACACAGGCGGCAGCTGCCGTAGATCACCACAAAACACCAGGTCCATTTCAGCGAACGGATGATTGTGATCGTGAAGGTACCTCTTGTACTTCTCACCCTCTTTCTTTTTCTTCTCTTTTACCTTCATTACTTTAAAGGCAAGGATCTTCTCATCCTCAGTTGTACTAGAGGAAAACGGAGTATTCATCAAGAATTCGGTATATTCCTGGCTCTCATTCTCATCTCGCTGACGAAACTGCCTCACACGTTCACCGGACGACATCCCGATACACACTAACTGGTTTAACTATCACAGTAGCTTACTTATGAAGACAATTCCTGACACAAAATTCCCTCATCATATTCTGAATTTAAATCTTCTAGGAAATGGATTAAAAAACTATTTTCTATTTAACATACATAGTATTTATTGCACATTAGTGATACTTAACAAAGGTTTGTGATGGGAAAAGTACGATATGTGGTTCTTAGTTTCCAGATGATCAACGTGTATTTCCAGTCATATGATTGATGGCGTCACTTCCGTTACACTTTTTGGTGGCGCAAATTCTAAAATGACCCCCCATAACTAAGACATATATCCATGTCAAAAAACAGTAGAAATGGATGACTGATGAAATCTTACTTATGACGGATGAGCGTAGGAAGGTGAATAATAAAAATGAAGTCCAATATAAAGCAATGAATAGGGAGATTCAGAAAATGATCCGGAAAATAAAACAAAGTAAATGTGATGTTATAGTAACTAATTATTTATCAGAAATCAGTTTTATTGTAAAATGTAGGCTAAAATTCAAAATTATTTTATTCAAGCCATCAAATTATTAAAAAATATTATGAAAAACAATTTACAAAACTAAATTTTTGAAGTTATTACTCGTTTTTTTTTTTTTATTCTGATATTAGTGTTGGCGGTTCATTTATTGGTTTTTATCGTCATACGTTGGAAGTTTGTTAAAAAAAAAATTTGATATTAAAAATAAACTATTGATCAAATCATGGCAATTGCTGTAATTATTTTCAAATCTTATAATTTTTTTTACTAAAATTATATGGAAATGAATAAAGAATTGCTTATTAGTTGTGTTTCCGTTCAAAAACCACCTTGGAATCAACAAATTAATGGTTACTATAACCGCTTTATTTTGAATAAACTCTGGGATGAAGCAACTAATGAAATGAAATCTATAAGTAAGTTTGTGAATTAACATTTGATTTAAACGTTTGTGTAAATATTTCCTAATTCTAAATTCCAAATAGGCTATTTAACGCAATTTCTATACTGGAAAATTTATGACCGGCATATTAAAAATTTTTTATTGTGTTAAATGTTTTAAAAACAAAAAACGATTGGTTTTGAAAATTAAATTTTCATTTTCATAGTTACCATAATATTTATTTTTTGGAAGCCATCATGTTTATTTTATGATAAGATCTTTTATACATTTGATATAACATTTTATAATATATGTGAACTTGAAATTAAGCAACGAAAAAAAAAATTGTTCACTTGGATGTTAACTTTAATTGAATATTTTGCAAAATATAAACAAAAGTTGAAATATTCATGTGTAAGTATGAAAATTTTTTTTCGGGTGTCTTCTTAATTCTTCATATAAATAGTGAAATTTGGCATGTACATATATTTCTACTTCTATTTTTTCATGCACATTACATTTTTTTGTACCTGTTCTATTTTTCATTAAATGGAATATTTTTAGCCCAGGGAATTTTCGACGGAAACAGCATGCATCTTCAATTTACATCTACCGGCGGCCGAATATACTATTGCGTTGTCTGAAACGCTTTATCGTTCTTCACTCTCCTCGAGACGTCACTATTATGTCTTGATACTCTTTCGTCGAGGCTATCTTCGCTGTGCTCGTTTACTAGTATCGCAGCTCTCTCTTCGACACGTCAACATGTGCTTAGCCTTAGGAATAAAAGCGCGGCTTCTTGCTCATAATGGAAACTTAGAAGAAACAAATCTCCAATAGGTGCTAATATCTTTGAGCTGTTATATTAAAGAATGCAATCGGCGATTACAGTATTTGAGCACATATCGATCAGCAAGAACATTCCTTCTTATAAATAAGGCAGGTGTTTTATTCTTGATCTGAGGACACACAATCGGAGAAGAGCTCACATTGGCGGTGATGTATAGGCAAAGGTTTTGAATAACGTCAAATTTAGACAAATTAGATTTAGAGGCCAAACCGTAGAACATAGAACCATAGTCAAAGCGAGAAATAATTAGGGTTCTGAAAATTATATTAAAAAGTTGCTAGACTCACGTCTTAAACCGGATTAGTAATTTTTAAAGTTTGCTTATGGAGTAGCAATATGTGGCAAGACCAGGTAAGTTTCATATCTAAATGCATCCCCAAACACTTAACACAGGTAACTATGGGAATAAGCTCATCGCCAATGTAAATTGCAAGATCATGAGAGAAGTATAATCTAGTTGTAAAAATTGAAGACGCTGACTTAGCGGGAAGTATATTTAGTCCAATATCATATGTTCATTACAACGAGTTAGACAGAATTGATTTTCACAAACACAGCGAAAGACATTCTTATTTATACTACAGACAGCAAAATCATCAGCATATGACAATATTTGTGAGTTAGGAAATAATATTGGAGTATGAAATAACGACGAGACATAAAAGTTAAATAATATTGGGCTTAGAACAGAACCCTGAGTAAATTCCCTACAAGTATGGCTAATAGTGAATTTGTGATTAACTGGATTAAAGAAAAACAAGGCTTTCTTTAAAAAAAGCGAACAGATGAATTTGGCTAGCCTATCGCGGATACCTGATTTTCTTAACCTTTTTGATAAAATGGGAATTGATACATTAAAAAAAAGACGTCATGACGGTCTAATCGTGTGTCCAATAAGAAATTTCGGTAGGAAAAACGTGTACATTTCTGACAAAAATTACACAAAATAGTAATCAAACGGCGTAGCGGATGTGTAAATTTAGCGATGACTAGAAAAACCAGAAAAAAGGACTAATTTTACCAAAATTTACAGAAAACCTGCTCACCATGCAGCATGGCGCATATGAATTTTAACAATACGGTAACGCGAAAGCGACTAGACGAATGCTGTCACGATCGGTTAATGACGACGATTAAGACGCTAAACGTACCAAGATAATGTGTCTATTTAGACTGAAATCTCTAACCGAATACTCGTATAACAATTAATAAACGTGATAAGGTATCGATATTTCTAGAACATCTTCCGAATAGTACCACGTTAGTTGTCCTGCCTGACTTTTACAGGATTTTATCAATCTTCCTTCGGCTCGAAGCTGTTCGACATAGCCTTTAAGCGACGCACCTTCGCCCTGGACTCATGCAGTTATCTCTATGATCAGCCGCTACCAACAACACACACACACACACACACAGTCTCAATTCCGACACATCCGTCCGTTCGACCGCGTACGGGAATTTTGATTTTAGCCGATAAGCACCTCCGATACCTACAAGCAGTGATTGCGTTGAATATAACCAGTGTTCGAGAGACCACGAATTAATGATTTTACCGGAGAAAATATTTTTATAATTCGAACACCGCTAAAAGATCGCGCTGCAGGTACCGAATCCATCTCAATATTTACTGACTAGGCAAGCTGCTACCAAGGTCTACATCCATTTGATTAGACTGGCACGTGGTGCTTAGGGAGCTGGGAGGAGTCTCTTGTTGTGTACCCACCGGTCTATTTTTTTTCCCACACTTTGAACAAATGTATTCTTCTAGTTGGATGAAGATTCTGTGATTGTGGTCATCATTGTGTAAGAGAAATAATTTAGGGATATTTGCACGGTTCATATGTTTAACATACACCTGTCTTCGCCAACTTATTACATGTGCAAACTCATCGTCTGAAGGGTTGACTCGTAGTATATATATATATATATATATATTGGTAACAATAGCTTAAGGAATAGTTTTGAAATGAGGTATGATGGAAGTGTTTCATTTGTTATGTTTACTGGGAAGTCTAATTTACATGACGCGAATTGTTTATTAATAAATATATTTCAGTCATTTGGACATAACTGGACCGTAAATAGGTAAGAAAAGCGTCCCTATAATCGATTGGAGCTTTACGTGTTAAGAATTCAATTTTTTATAAAAATGCAGTTCAATGTTCATATTTCAATGATATATTTTAAAATATGTACACATGCGCGATCGTAATCATTTTTATTGCTAAAGAAAAAAAAAAAAATACAATAAAATGTTATTCGTTCAATAAGTCACATCGCTATCGTATGTTTTACACTTTAAAAGCAACACAAATAATTTATACAACCAACTTATTATAATCTACTTTTATGTTGAAGTATTTAAGAAAAAGAAATGATTTTACAAATAATACTTATTGTACGTGCTAATATTGTTATTCTAAATAAATGAAATCAATTGATTTTTGTAAAATTACATATACATTTACATTTTTAAAATTTCTCCATTATAAACAATTACAAAGAATAATTCACAAAAAAATATACGCACATATATTTAAAATTTTTGATCGTTATTAGGATGTATAAGAAACTACGTAACACAATTAAATCCATCTTCATGGTGATTTATTAATTATAAAAGGAAAAAGATTTGATTCTAATACGAAAATTTTATTTCGAACAAAATTCAATACAAATTTTTGCCGTATTGATCATAGATTATTATAACACGGAAATATTTAGACATATTTCATTTATCGCATAATCAAAAAACATAATTTAGTTCAAAAGAAGCAAATAACTAGTTGTTTAAGAATTAATTTGACCAAATTATTTTTGATTATAATACTTCAGGCTCAATTGATACAGTTATATCACTATTTCGTTTCACGAAAAAAGAATGGACGATGATAAAAGAATGAAATAAAAATTCTTATTAGATATTTTTCTTTTTTTCCTACTATTATATAAAGCTTAAATAAAAATTTAAAAAAGAAAAAAAATGTAAATGCTTAGATCAGTAATACGAGAAGCAATGATAATAATGTTAGAATTAAAATCAAAGTATTCTGTTCGTTCGAATATACTTGATGTATCCTTAGGAACAAGCATCTAAAAAGGAAAAAAGTTTTAAAAAATATCTGTTTTTATTTTTAACTGTAACACATTGATAATACTAAATAACTCGATTTGGAAAAAAATCACCATTCCTCGATTACTTTATAGTTTTCACATAGCACGGATACGCGATAATTTACTCCCCTTAAAAGAAGTTAGACCTGTGAGCTAATATTATTTTCATCAAACAGCAAGTAAAATAATTTCCCCAAAAATCGATTTTATCGAGAATGACATGTTGATGAAGTAGTGCGCTCTTCTTTTACCGAGAGGAAACAGTTTTTGCAGAAATTTATATACATATATAAAGTCAAAAATCAGGAAAACACATAAATTATTGCAAACAAATCAGGAAATTATATATTTCTGATAATTTTTCAAATCGGAATAACTTTTTTTATCAACTTAATCAGAAAATATATTTAAAATTTTTTTTCTGATTAAGTTGATATAAAAAAAAATATTTCTATTCGAAATCAGGAAGTAATTATAGTAATTCTTAACAAAAACATGATAACTACAGGTTTTTTAAACATAATGTCAAAAATGTAGAAAAGTCATTTGATAATTTAAACGACCGTAATAAAAGGAAAAAAAAAGCTAAAGAACCGATATAGAAATTCGGAAAGTCAAATTAAATTACAATAATGTGGAAATTCGGATACTATTAAAAACTGCATAAAATTGTATTTCGTGGACAAGGTGCCACGTACCAAAATTTGTTTATCAGAAGCGTATTTGCGCATGTACGTTGTTTATTAAAATTGAGTAGCAATAAAGTATTACACATTCCATACGTTCATGATGCCCGCCTAAACCTCTGCGAGAATAACGCTATGACGAATCGTGTGCACTTAGTTTTTTCATCTTTGAAGAGACCAACATGAAATAATTAATATAGAAAAATCGGCCAGTGATGTTATGTCGATCACAAAAAACCCAGTAAAAGTAAAGATTTGGAAATAGTAATGGTATTCTGGACTCCTGTCTTCCGATACCTAACTTATGTTTATCAAAAAAGAATTTAAAAAAAAAAAAAAACAAAAAGGAACTCGCAAAATTTAATGTCACCACACTATTACAGACCTTTGAGGATACGATTTATTCACGAAATTTTTCATATAGTAAATGAAAAAATTACATACTACAATAATGAGATTAAGCGATTTAAAAGACTAGATTAGAAGAAAAAATGGCTATAGAATACAAAATGCTGCTAACAGTAATGAGTGGCAAAATTTCCAATGTGTCGAATTAAATATACCAACAGTGAAATTTTATACTTGCAAATCTACTCAGAAAGAATAATTAGAAAAAAAAAAAAAAAAAACAACAAAAAACCAAAGGGCTTCTAATTACAATATTTGTGACACAACTGGCGCACACTATTAAAGAACACAACTTAATACGGTGCATTTGCAAGTTATTCAGAAAAACAATGTATACATGTCGCAGAGTTGAATACTTACAATGTATAAACGTAGTACGTAAGTTAACCGGCGACTACAACTCCACCCGAACCAGGCAAATCACTGCTGCCCATTAAGAAACTGTCAACCTCACGAGCTGCTAACCTACCTTCCGTTATACCCCAAACAACCAATGACTGGCCGCGTCGACAATCTGAAAAGTCAGTTAATCGATATAGTTAAACTGTTTGCACTATTATAAGTTTATTATATCGAAATATAAATGAAAAGCAAGCATTAAATTACCTCCAGCGGCGAATACTTTCGGAGTGGACGTGGAAAACTTTCCGAGCGGAGTTTTGTAATTCGATCGCGGGTCAATTTCTAAGTTTAATTCGTTTGATATATATTTTTCGGGACCCAAAAATCCCATGGCTAACAGCACCAACTGACATTTATATACCTAATATACAATATAAAATATAAGCATATATTTCTTTCAATGTTCATTTAAATTCATTTATTTATCTAATATTTTTCTTTGTTTCCAGTATTGTTTCTCTTATTTTATGTGAAAACGTCAGATCGGCTTTAATAAAATTTCTAACGATGAGTCTACAAACATCAAATTATGCTGCTGTACTGTAATGGTAACACGGTTTAACCCGGGGTCATATTAAGTTTTTTTTTTGTTAACTGTTTTTTAAAATACAGATATCTCTCGTGCTCGGGAAACTTTGTATTGTCGAGAGGATATATTTCAGTTAGACAAGCGAATTATCTTTATTTACTGCGTCTACTTTGAAGTACTTCACCAGGTAAGTTTAATAGCGAGTTTCTTTCGTAATTGTCGGGGAAACTATTTATCTCTTGTCCAATCTGAAAATTCCAAGATGAGAAAACGATAATCCGACGTAAAAAAATTTAGTTGATGAATTCCAAATTTTATTAAAAATTGAATCGGGGTTTGTGGCGTCATCTCTTGACCAACTGCAGAAATAAATTATTTTATTCCGTTCGCGTTATGCTTCGTTCTCAAGACCGATCGGTGGCAGTTGTAACCGATTAAAAGTCCATTGACTATTTTACTTTGTAGCTTGAGTGTATGTGTGTTAGAAAATGGATGGTGACGCTGCAGAACGCATACATTGAGCGTTAAAGGCTACGTGTGTGTACGTAGTACTCACCAGTACTTGTGAGCACAGTGTACAGGTAGAGCAGATAGAAGCGTTGTCAGTAGCGACAATCTATCGCCGCTCTTTTTGTCGCTTCAGAAATCGGCCGTAAGTGAATGAAACTGAGCATATTTACATGGCTGCGGCATTTCATATTGAACACCTTCTTATTCATCGTTTATAACAGATCCATCATGTATTCGAGGTATTATTCATATCAAAATTTAATACGCTATTTGTTTCATTAGCTGTATATACTTAAATAAGCTGAACTGAATTTACATTTTTTAGGTTAAAAAGAAATCCCCAAAATCGTTCATGAACAGTACCGCAATATTCATAACGAAAAACAATTCGTCTCTGTGTTCTGTTATACCTATCATCGGCCAATAACATTACATAGATCGTTGATCAATTTTTGATGTTATTGTATGATTTAATCATAAAAAATTTAATCATCTACGAGTGCTCTCTCGCAGTCCCGAAGTTTGGGCATTTATTTCGATATTGGACTCGGCCACGAACAACGTTAACTAACTAAATGATACTGCTAAAACGAACCGAAATTAACCGAATACAGCTGAATTTGATCGAGATCTTAAAATTTTCTGTATGCGCTAAAAACAATAGAACGCTCACGAATACGACGAGCATTTTTTTTTCACAATTAACAAACAGAAAACGAACGGCGCATTTGTTGCCGTTCTATGTATGCTACTTGCGGTATTCGCTTAATATATCAGTGCATTTGAAGCATTTTGCAAAAGAAATTACCCGATTTAACAGATCATTGCTCATAACACAATTCAAATCGAAAGTAAAAATCAACAAACACGTCTTAAAGTATTATTTATTTTTAAAATATTTCATAAATCTATATATAATTTACTTTTAATGTTATTATTGTTAAGTACAATTTTCATTTGGGGGGGGGGGGGCGCTACAGTGCCACAGTTACAAACCTTCATTAATATACATATATAAATGAATTCGTATTAATTCGTCATTTAAGCAAATCTTTATTCTTAAGCTGATTTGGACCAAAATTCGTGAAAGTATTTCTTAGATCCAAGAATAGTAAACTGTAATATAAAAGTCCAATTATTCCATTTTGGAGGCAAATCAAGCTGCAGGCTATTCCGTTGTGTTCAGTTATTTAGCGCGATGGCCAGACTAATACACTGCAGTCACGAGTTCAAAAGCCGATAAAAGTTATTAAAATAATGAACGGAAAGCAATAGTAAACTGCAACGCATACTGTATCACTTGCGCATGGGTCGATGTAACGGAGTAACCGCTTGGGAGACTGCATTGCGATAATCAACGATTACAGCCAGTTAGTCTATTAGCAGTAATTTTAGAATTTAAACTTCCCTCAAATATGATTCCGCATCATAATCACCCTGGTCCAAATAAAATCGAAATATATAATGAAACAAAAGATGCATCAATGACCGAAAATGGCATCGGGATTCACGCAAAAACTATGTCGGAAAATAATTTATTATAAAATTATTTGAAAGTAGAAGGCTCACTTTATCAGAATCTGGAACTTCATCCATCTTCCATCTTCCAAATTCATCTTTTTCCCACTTCACGGTTACCGTTCTAATTCCGGAAAGGCGTCCAGAGCCATCGTCAAGAAATTCCTAGAGAAAGGTATAAATAAAATTGTCATTTGGTAGAAATTTCAATCGTATCGATTGTAAGTAAAAGTAGCGCAATTTGAATACGTGGAATAGATTTAAAATAACACATATAACCAGCACTTTCACAAGCACAGTGTAAAGAAATGTTAACCTGCACTAACAAGTGGATATATAATTAATAACTCGAGTGGTGGCATTTAGTTGTTGCGAAGGCCGAACCATTATAATATTTCACCACTAACTGGGCAGCGATAGTCCCCTAAAATTAATTAAATGTAGATAAATTTAAGTACGGAAAATATAAGGGTTTTATTAATTTTCAGAGAGTGGGCCATAGACGAGCAATGAGCAGTTTATGTGTAGATTTTAGATCAATAATCAGTTTAAAAATTATCTTTAACTTTATCGAAATAAATAATGCATGAGATAAGGATAGCAGCGTGTATTAATGTAAATAGAATTATTTTAGTCGGTATTCATGTATAACTTGAACTTATACCAAACTTCAAGAATGATTAAACATATGTTGGCTTGACGGGAGTTACAGAGCGCATATCGAGTTTAGTAGTCAAGTGTTTTATTATTTTAGAACTACGTACGATTAATAACATTTAAGAGACTCTTCATAATGATGTAACAATGTTCGTAATGCTACTCTATTATAGGAAGAAAATAAGTTGAAATTATTACTACAATAGCCTACACATTTTAAACAAATACAAATCAACCGCACTTAAAGGGTTCGTTTAATAAGCAAATTTTATGTTTGCCATACATATTTATGACAACCAGGCTTTTTTAATTTCAGTAGAAATTTTGCATCTTGTATTCCGAACAGATAATTCGTGATCAATGGTTACTTTTTCGATACCTTACTAAGGACGCAGAATTTCCTGGGATCGTCTCCGCTTTTAAGTTTAACTTCTTCATGTCCGTAATCTAGTTTAAATACTCGTGGAAACTGCGGCCATGGATTATCTTTTCCCCGTCCTTTCGGAGGCTCCGGCAAAATTTCGAAAGACGTTATTGATTTGGCACCCTATATTGTAATTGTGACACGAATGAACTGTTAATATTTCATTAATTTACTTTTTTATTTAAAAATTAACAGGTTAAATAAAATTACGTCATTAATATTACAGTTAATAATAATAATAATAATAATAGAATGCTATTGTTTATTATATTATTACCTAATAACACTCTGCGTAATTATATTAACATTAATAAATAAACGCTTTTCGTAATTTATTTTCAATTAATAAATAAAAATTTATAAATCCAAACAGAGTTCAATTCTAATAAGCACGCAAATATTTAAATTTTTTATAGTGTACAATCAAATATATCAATTAGAGAAAAGAAAATTTACTTGTCTAAGAGAAGTCGCAATGCAATCACAACCAGTATCACCTCCGCCAATTACGATGACATCTTTATCTTTTGCGAGAATATCAAACCCACCCGAGTCACCGGATTGCTTCTTTTGCCATGATTCTAAAAAGCTCATTGCGAAGTATATTCCTTCTAAATGGCGACCAGGAATTGGTAAATCTCGCGGCCACGTGGCTCCGGTGCACAAAAGTAACGCGTCAAATGAATCGGACAATTCCTGCACACATTACAAATAACTATTTCGGTTTCTTTGAAACATTTTAATACAATATCCATATTTACTTGAAATGAAGGTAAAACAACGCGACTTTTTTCTCATATTTTTTCGGAAAATTAAAAAGTTCACATTTTCTGGTTAGGAGATCTGTAAATGCAAGGTTAATGGATAACACGCTAAATTCATTTACGACTTTTTGAAGTCCATCCTCCCATAAGCAATATCGAATAAATATAACTTTCAAAAATACAGGTAGTAACTTAAAATTATTAAGTATAAAAGACAAAATTTAAATTAGAAGTGTGGCATTTTCTTTCATTTTTTGTACTATCTAAAAAGAAATTGTTGCCATCTGTTTTCTTTTTTTTTTTTAATGGAAGGTTACAATTTCTCTACCAAATCATGATTTTTTAATTTGTAGTTTGAGTGTATGTATGATTTCTTGTAACTAGATGCATCAGAGGCCCATGTTTTATACTTTCATTCTTAATTATTGCCATTCATTCTGTTTAATAATTTGCCCCCGGCGCACATTTACATTAATTTTAATGACAAGATATTTTACTAATTATAGCATCGGAAAAAAGAAAATAAATTACAACACAATCCTCGAATTTATCTTTCGCTTTACGTTAAAATAATTTTTATCCTCTCTTAATATGCCTGAAAATATTCATATGATCAATATTTTTTTTATTTCAACTCTACAACAATATCAGTGAAATCTAAACGGCGAAATAAATAATTATGAGATTCCAAATAAATAAAACAATATTGTGTTTATATTAACTTCATTGTTTTTTTGTTTTTTTTTTTTAATTGTTCATAATTTTTTATATAGATTAAGAAATATAAATGCGTGAAAATCAGAAAAGTACTCCTCCCACCAAAAACAGATTTAAATTCTCATAGAAGTTGTGTTTTAAATGTATCGGATCATTGCGAGGGCTTTGCCTCTGCTCGCTCCGCTCACCAACCCCCAACACCACGACTTATTAGCATTGTCCTTTTTAACATTGAAAACTATCTAAAAATACAAACAAAAAATATATATATTAATCTTTGCTTGCATCGCTTACCACCTCCCAAAGGGGCCTCTCAACCTGTTCGTTTCGATAGCACATGCGAGTTAAACTATTAAAAATAAAAATATTTTACATATATTACGAAATAAAATCCCCCCAAAAAACAATTGTTAATTTTTTATAATATATAAAGAGATTATTAACCGTAACATACGTTATAAGAGCAAATAAAACCAAACTTTAGAAAGCACTATTGATTTTAAAAAAACTTTTTCCTTTGATTTACAACTTTCTGCGAACAAAAAATTTCAAACGACTCCGTTTCATTAAAATCATTTTATACGTTTTATTATTTGAAACATTTATGTTTAGTATAATTATTATACTAAACATTTTTTTTTTTTATATTTAACTGATGAAATCAAGACCACGACAACATTCTTTACTTTACTTTCATCAGATAATTTTAAAATAATTCATTAGTCAAGTTTAAACATTATGACATATACGCACTTTGGCGGAAATATCCTTTCCAACATCGATGTTAGTTTTAAACGTTATACCCTCGTCTGTTAATAATTGTACTCTGCGTTGAACAACTTCTTTAGATAATTTCATGGTTGGTATACCATATCTTAGTAAACCACCAATGCGATCGTTGCGTTCGAATACGGTAACATAATGACCAGCCTACAAAACAACGAAACAAATAAATTTTCATTATTTGTTATGTGATTTTCATTTTTACAGTCAGATTATAATAAATAAACACAGGAAAATAAAGAAGTTAAATATCGTAAGCTATAAAGATTGCAAAAACCAGAATAGGCAGAATAATTAATCTGAAATAAAATTGATGGATTTTTTCACGGATAGCTAAAGAATAAACCGATACAAAATGGAATAATGAATTTCAACCGATTAATAATCAAAAAGGAGAAGATTATGCAACAACACAAAACCTTAGTTCCATAGGTTCTTTGGTTTGGGGCAGTAAGCAAACCTCAAGAGGGATTATATAGTAACGATAATCAAGTTGAGAATGGAACACAATAAATCTCCAGCTCAACCGTGACGTAGTTGGTTAGGTGGTCATGTTTCGTTCAGGTAAGACCCGGTTCGAATCCCGCTATCGCACACTGAAAATGTAGAAAAACTGCTCTTATGTTAGGTTGATGTCCATAGTTGATGAGTTCAATAAAGGAAATATTTATATAAAAAAAGTGCTAGATGTGAAGAGGAAAGTACAATAAATTCACATTATTTGGTAATGTAAAACATATGAACAAGACAGAGACAAATTCAACGTCAAAGATAGCCTTATTAACATATATATTTATTAAATATTTACATCGCAGTACTTTACTCAGTTTCTGAACGTCGGCGAGACTACCTATTCGTACATTCTAACTATACGGACATAGACATAGTGTTCTAAACAATTGTAATATGTAGTGCGAGTGTAGACGTAAGACTACATTTGGAACTGATTGTAAATGTTTAATTTATCGATATACAAATACAATTCCCTATGTGTCTGCCTACTACACATCAATTAGCGTACATACGGTGGTTACGCAGTGGTTTGCCATTGCTTTTCAGGTGATTATTAGCGGTTAATTTAATTATTTATTTTGTAATTTCTGTCGTCGTCTGGGATCGAACTCAAGACTTTTGTACAGAAGTTGAGTGCTCTAGCAACTTATTGCGACGACCAGCCGTATTGCTCGATTCTAAACAAAATAGAAATTTAAAATAATAAAAAAAAAAAAAACATCTATAAAAAAAGAGGGAAAATCCTAAAAAGGATATAAAATAAATAAATAAAACAAATAAATGTGTCTCAGTTAAAATGGTATTAATGTATGATGATGTTTTACTTTTAAGCGTTTTTTTATTGTAAAATATAAGTTCGGTAATCGGTTATGGAATGAAAATAAATGCGGACAAGACCAAAGTTATGCAGATTGGAAGAACGGCGAACAGTATACCAATATGCATCAAAGTGGATGGCGTACCAATCGAACAGATTACAAAATACAAATATCTTGACGTAATCATAACCGATGATGGAAAGAAAGATGACGAAGTAAGAACACGACTTGGCACGGCTAGAACAGCGTTTAACAACTTAGAAAGAATATTGAGAGACCGCAAAATGAAACTAGAACTCCACTTAAGAATTCTGAAGTGCTATGTATGGTCCATTGCAAGATATGCAACAGAGACATGGATAATATCAAGAAACGTCGAAAGAAGAATTAATGCGTTCAAAATGTGGACTTACAGAAGACTCAATAGGATTAAATGGACGGAAAAAGTCACGAATGAGGAGGTACTGAAGAGGGTAGGACTGGAAAATACGATTCTGTTGACCGCAATTAAGGATTGTAAGCGGCTATTCATACAAAATAAAATGACGAATGATGATCTGTTCGCATTGGTAGCAAACGGAAAGATTCCGGGAAAAAGGTCAAGAGAAAGAAGAAGACTCACAATGCTGGATCGAATCACAGAATAGTACCTACTATGTATTATATTGTCGATTGCAACCTCCCGCAAGGGAGACGCATACAAAATACAATACAATACAATACAATACAATCGTAAAGAGTGACAAGAAACTAGCATAAAGAGATTGGTAAAAAAGTGAACCATTTCTGCGTATAAATTTGTTAAATAAACTGGAATTTGCAATAAATTTGATCAAAAAAAAAAAAAAAAAAAAATTGAACGCGTAAAACATCGATTTATAAAGATTACAAACATGCGTAAGTCTACACGAAATGTCCACTTACTTGACGTAAAATAAAAAAAATAAAATAAAATGCAAACACCGCGACCATTGAACGATGAACAGAAAAAAGTACGAACTGCGAAGAACTAATTTAAAACTATCACACGATCTAGTATGTTTGGTAGTAATCGAAGATGACCATACAGTTGATCATAGGCAGCCACTTTAAAACACATATTAAAGACTTGAAACGTTATTCAAGTTTTAAAATTACACGTTAATGAATTTATTCATACGAACAAAGTATAAACACAACTTTTTGACATAAACACTAATTATATTAGTTCGGTAATTGTAAATATTCATTTTATACGTTTATTATGAAGCAATAGTGACTATTATCAGGATATTTACTCTGAGATTTGACGACACACGGTTGACTTTTCTAAACATCACAACAACATTTCATAATTATCATATTAAATCTCTTCAATAAATTATACATTTTGAATTTAATCGTTTTCGAAGTTTAATAATCACGTTATTTGCATCAATAACCGCTAATAAAGTTCGATAAATATTGTTCTATCATCCTGTAATTTCTGATATTCATAATCTCTCTGCACCTTTATCTGACCATTTTATTACACTATAAATTACAGGAAAAAAAAGCAAAAAACTCTAGTCTACATTTACTATTACACGCATTGAGTTGAATTAAAAATTTAATCTTAGAACATATTTTAAAAGTGTACTTTCTATAAAAACGCGATGTTTTTAGTCGATACTTTTATCAGAATTTGTTGTATAATTATCCCTATTTGAAGGGATGGTTTCATTCGAAAATATTTAATTTATTATTTGTCATTATTTATTCCTGTATTAGTTATTAATCAAAAACTTTAATCGGGTTTTTCGATAGGGATATAAATTTGTTTTTAATGCTTCCAAAAGCACGTTTTTTTTTTTTTTTTGTAAATATCTAAATAAAATTGTACAATTAAATTATGTTTATCTTATCGTTACTAAAAGTATTTAATATTCCAAATTTTTGTTGTAGATTCAGATAGTACATATTTACTGCTGTGATTTTAATTGTTTTAATATATGAATTGTGTATTTTATTCATTCGTGATTTTAAAAATAACATCTCCTTACCAGTTCAAAAAAAAAAAAATCATTCTACATTCGACCAGAATTATAAAATATATTACAAAAAAATAAGCAAACTTTAATTCCTATGAATCACGAAAATACGAAAAGTTCATGTAATAAATTTGAAATCGAATAAACAAATGTTAAATGAGAGACGTTTTTTAACAATAAAATTAATATTACCTATCCAAGCAAAACCCTTTTTATTCCCGCCTTTGTTATTCAATGTAAAGACAGAATTTTTAATGTAATTTCGAATCGAAATAATATACAAAAAAAATAAAAATAATAGTGAAATCAGTAAAATGGAATGAAAAAGTATACAACGACAACGATTAAAAATGTAGCTTAAAAATTATTCAGCAGACAGCACTGCTTTCATTTCTAACTAATGATGGGTAAGTTTATTTCTTCGGATAACTGCATTCCGGATACGTATCCATTGGATCCAAATGGATCATTCGGTATTTACATATACAGTACACTCAATACCGCCACTAGTTTGCAATGGTTGTCGACGCAGCGTACTATTAGCAGTGTTAGGTTAGATTACGCGAGTTAGAAAGAGAAAAGGAAATTGCAAAATATTTCAGTTAGAAGTATAATCATACAGGGGGAATTGTGTCTACAGAAAAAACGATAGAAAACGTTTCTTTCTAATAATCCTAATGTTATCACTTTTCACCTTTCTAACTGATCTGGCACATTTCTGCTCTCAGATGTTCATTATAAAACGCAGAAAAGGACAGATGGTCTATTCCACTCTGCTTTCAAGATCTGTATTTTAATTTCCATAGCGGAAACGTGTGAACCTGCATAACATTGCTCGATTCAGGTTGTCTACGCTGGGTCGGAGTTATGGATATGTGTTCGGAACTGCCGTCAGAGTTACATCATCAATTCCGCTGTGAGATACGGATCCCGGGACACTTACTCATCACTATTTCCAACACTGATATTTCAGTTATCAATTTAATTTTAATCGCTGCAGCATTAAGATATCTTATTACGAATTTAAAATGCGTATTTTTCTTAATCTGACTCGAGATTAGTTAACCAATGTGTATCGCTGATATTATAATTTTTAGAATTTATTCCGGACAATGCAAACTCTGAGCAGAAACTTACTTTATTTAATTGGTGAGCAGCTGCTAAACCGGAAGGCCCTGATCCAACGACAGCAATTTTCTTACCCGTTCTGGCTACAGGTATTTCAGGTTTAATCCAACCTTGTTCGAACGCGTTATCGATTATAGCACATTCGATATTTTTAATCGTTACTGGCAATTCATTTATTCCCAAAACACAAGCTCCTTCACAAGGAGCAGGACAAACACGGCCAGTGAATTCTAAATAATTTAAATCCCGCCGATATTAGTTCCATATTAAAACTGTCGAAAAACGTATGTAAGACTAAACAAAAAAAAAAAGAAAAAGGATTTAGAAATTTAAAAAATTATTTAAGTTTTTTTGAAGTCTAAGGTACCATAAAAAAATTAATAAAAAATCTGTCTTATATTCATTTTTACAATATATATATATATTGTCATGATGCAGGTGTGTGTGGTAATAGTAACAGTAATAGTAATAATAATCAAACGATAACGGTAGCTAAACTGGTCACTTACACCGAATCGCTAATGGCTGTGCTCTGATTATCGACGGGTACAAGAATGGATTTTATCAGTAAGAAAGTAAGTGTCAGCAAGTCCGTTTGTTGTTATTTTTCATTCGGTGGAAAGTATTTCGATTTTTATGTGTTCCGTTGCTTTGATAAGTACGGCAAATATTTTTCGTATGTAATGTTTAATATAGAGATACATCAAATGGTTAACTTAATTTAGAAAGAAAAAAGAAACTAATAAGATCGATATAGAAAAATATAAGAACATAGTAGAATCGGTTATCATCTTTCCATCAAAAGTCGAGGAATAAAAAATAAAGAAGAAATCAACACGAGGAATCATCGGTCCCAAGACACAGAAAACAAGGAAAAAGAATACGACACATTTTTGATATATATCAACCAGTTAGAAGACAACTTGGATCGGAAGAAGTAAGTAACGAGAACTGGAGTCAAGAGTTTAGGTGAATTAATTGTGCACAAATTTATACGTTACTGCGTGTGTCAGATTGTTGAATGTATGTGTAAACTTTTCCAGAGCTTTGTGTTTACTGTCGATATTTGTGAATTAAATCGTAATATAATACATTAAATTAATACGTCATAATGAATATTATAATATTTTCGGCGATTATCACAATACGTATTATTTATTCCGACCGAGTCTAGTTCAGCCATCTTACAAGAAATTAAAACTAAAAAGTATTAATTGGAGTTTATTTCGATATATAAAAACATATATATTGATACGAATCCGGGTTGATAGCACGATCTTTCGAAGACGATCTAATAAATGAACAGTTCTATTTTTAGTATTATTTTTGGTTCCTGAACGTCGTCGATTATCGGCTCCGATTAGTATCTTTATGTACGGGCCGGTAGCATCTGTGTGTACGTGCGGACTGCGGCACGTACCGATACATCGTACTACATTGAGCGGTAATAAGAGATAAAGCCGGCTCAGGTAGATCGAATGCGATAAGAGTTCTGCACTGTGTCCTTCTGACGTTTGAGCGAGTTGGAAATCGAATTCGGTACGGCCGACCGAAATTGAACAATTAATAGATCGCATTTTTTCTCGTCCCTTTTAAACAATATACGTTGATTTTATTTATTTTTTTTTTAAATGTATCTACATATAAAAAGCCGAATGCTCGCTGTCAACTAGAAGTCGCAAGTTATTCGCGGTATATTTTTTTTTTTTGTCGTTTTTTATTTCACCGTATTTTCTCGTTTTGTTGTCTGTTTACGTATCTTTTCCGCCTCGTTTTCTTTAATCTGCAACGCTTAAAAAAGGGCGGGTTCGTAATAATATTTATTTATATATGAAGCGTCTATAATCAGTTCCAAATGTAGTCATGAGTTAACGCGTCGCATGGATATATATATATATATAGCCGGCGAACAATCGCGCTAACGTGAGTGGGCCAGTCGTCTTGGTTGGGTATTGCTATGTCGACAACAAGTTAGGAGAATTACAAGTTCCTACATTAGCTGTTATTTTTGTTTACTATCATGCTTGTTCTTTTTAACATTTGTTCTATTATTTTAAATCTCACAACTTTACCCATCTATAAATTTTAGTTTCGCTATTTAGTATTTTTTATTGTTTGTTGTTATTGTTCTAAAGTTGTTTTTTCTGTTTTTAAATAAAATGTTTGAAAATTAAATTTTTCAAATCCTAAACAACTTTATTGAAAATATAAATTCGTATTTATTCTTTATTGAAGGAGAACGTAATTTTCAAATTTTTAATAACTTCTTATTATCAAAAGGTTTTACATTTTTTATTAGGACTTCACGGAAAAATAAAAGTATGTTGTATTCTAGAAATAGTATTTTCTGCATCATATAATGGAAATGAGATTTTATTAACAATTTTTGTAAATTTAAATATATAAGCGATAAATTAGCATGGAGCAATAAGAATATTCTTATGTTTGGAGTCATTTATAAATCTTACCACAACAGTAATGTAATGTACTCATAAGAGAAAATCACAAAAAAAACTCTGAATTAGTAAATTTTTTATTTTTAAATTATAAACAAACATTAGTTAAATAATAAAATATAAGTTTAAGTTATTTTTATATTTTAAAACATTTTGCAGAATGATCATTCTCAGTAAGGAAAAAAAGATTTCGGATACAGCCTACAAAAAAAGTTGGTTGTAAAGCTGAAATGATAATTAAGAAAATTAAGTGCTTTCCTGATTACAGTGTCCAGAATGTTTCAAAAAATATTCATGATAGGAAAACTGAGACATGCACAATTATTTTGTTTGCTTTGATAATTTTTCAATGTACCATACATAAATTTATTACTATTGGCGTATTCGGGATTTGTTCGGGGGGGGGGGGGGGGGGGGGGCTAAAAGAGTAGCATATAGGAAAATGTAAAGGTGGAGGTCGAACATGTTTGGTATATTTATATATCTCTCTATTCTCTCATTTATAAATTTATTTTTGTGTAAAATGTATTATTTAAAAACACTATATTTTTATCAAATATTAATTTTTACTGTCAAAAATTTTGCCGGTAACAAATTTGGCCATTATTAACAGTGTCCGTCTAATGAAAATATAACAGCTAGGAATTAATTTAGAATTGGGAATGAATTCTTCATGATTAATCATATAAACTTTATCTCAGATAGATGTTGAAGTATTGTTTTTTCTAGATTTTACTCGGATTTACAAAAGCAGTACATCGCATGGAATTCTAAATTGATACTTAGCGAAAGGGATTAACAATTTATTGGAAACGAAGTGAAATTTCACATTACGATAAAATTACCATAAAATCCGTATATTTTTCAAAACAATATTTTAAGTTTCTAACTTGAGTCTTTAAAATGAGCAAAATCAATTACAAATAAGTACCTTAGATATTACTTTTTTAAATTTAAGTAATTGTAATTAGACAATATAAAAATTTTATTAATATATTTCAGATATATAAAAGAAACATAATTTGTAATAATATCTTATATAATATCAACAGTTGTAATTCAGTTATAATTATTATTCATTAGCGATTTCCGGTTACTCTATATTTTGTTTTTAAATATCACCTGCTACTAGATCAAAAATAACAGATATCATAGGAACCAGTTATTCTCCTAACTTGTTGTCGACATAGCAATACCCGTCTTGGTCAACCTCGCCACTGATAACCTTACTTACGTTGGTCGGCAGCACGGAAGCTAGATTTCGCTCCGGTGACTGTGCTCCTCAATAGCGCTGCTACTTTATCCTTACGGATAAAACTCATACTCGTAATCGAGGAAGGTAGTACATATAGACATATATATATATATATACATATATCATATCACTTAGTGGAATGAACTAATATCAAAGGAAATAATTTATCTGATATTTTACTTTAAAGTCTCATTTCACTTGTAATTAAAGTTAATTTACGTTAAATGTTCAATTCACAGTTATAACAGATATTGTACCTGGGAAATTATTCGTTTGTAATAATTGATTTAGCGCTTCGCTCCAATTATCTTTAAAGATTAGGTCGTTCCATTTCGGTATAATATTGCCCAAAGGACAACCATGGGAAGATTGGCAAAATGGCACACCGCATTCCATACATCTAGCCGCTTGTACCTGTAGCCCTTTTCTAACGTGTTTAAAATTATATATTTCGTCCCAGTCGTTGACTCGTTTCTCTGCTGGACGGTACGGTGCTAGTTCGCGGCTGTATTTCATAAATCCCCTAAAAAATAACGGAAATAAGTTACAAAAAACAAACGCGTAGGATCAATATAATTTTACATAATAATTTTTAATTTATCTTTCATTGTGAAGAGAAGATATAGTTTAAAAAAATACCGTGTTTTATCGAGAACCCGATCTAATTTTTTTCGTTCCATTTCGGTGTCTCGTACTGTTTCTTCAATATCTTTTGCTGATTCATGCAACCCATTTGATATATCTCCCGATGTTGGCTTACTTTTTTCAACACTTGCTTTTTCCTCTTCCTCCGCCATCTGGCGTAGTGCACGTTGGTATTCGTAGGGGAATACCTAAAATTCAGAAAACAAATTATTGGCAGAAACCGCCTAAAAAATTTAAAAAAAAAAAACTGAAGCTGCTTGATTGCGGTCAACCTTTTGTTTTTGTATTCGTATTTCCATCACGAAGCTGTTCGATAGTTTTGTAAAAAAGTTTTGCATTGTAATAGGAAATTTTATTTTTTTTTTCGAGCATTACATTTCCAACCGGTCACCAACTAATACGAGATAGCACAAAATAAAGAATTGAACCGCGTGCCATCACTTTATAAGATCGTGTACTTTTAATTCAAAGATTTGTCAGGTCGAAGGTTCGTTTTCGAGCAATTCTAATCTAAACTATAAATTCAACTTTTTATTCAGAAATTAGTCAAACCACCATCAGCTTTTATGAAAATTATGATTGCGACAATGTGTACCGACTCGACGACTTTTACTTCACCATTTGGAGACTTATCTTATTCAAATTAGAATGTTCGGTAGAAACCGCGTACTATTTTTATCTAGAGTTTTTAGATAGTTGGAAACGGTAGTCGTCTAATTTTCGTAATTATTTAACTTAGATTGCAAAGCAGTTTTTTTTTTCTCAATATTATTTCTGTAATAAGAAATAGTTTTGCGATCTCAGTAAAAAAGCGGTAATTACGGAAAGTAAACGAGTGTGCTTTCAACTATCTAACCTCTAGACGAAAATAGTATTTTTAATAGAGACTTATCTCATTGTTGACAAAGTTGCAATTAAATGTAGGAAGATGAATGTTACTACGTAAAATCATCTAAACCAAAATTAATTATACTTCTTTGATTATAAACCACTTAATTATTAAATTTTTAAGGTATTATTCACTTAAATTCTGTTAAGTTTTCTAGAACATTTTTTTTATAATTTACCATTTAAACTACACGTTAAAACTCGACTAGTTAAGTTCTACTTTTGCACGAATAGTTTGTAATAGAGTTTGTAATTTCAAACTTAGTGAAACAAAAAACATTTAAAAGTGATGCAAAAAGATCTTTTCTGTTTTATAACATTTGTAAGCGCCTTCGCATTTTTCATTCACTAAAATTATTATAAACAAAACAGATTCAATTCAAATGCTTCTTTTTTTTCTTCTTCTTTAATTAAAACAATTATTATAATATAAATCAGTTAATTTTTGTGTAATTTTTCCCGCTTGACTACGACATGTGTATAACTTTAAAACGTGCCAGTAAAATACTGTATTAGCGCAGTATGTTTCAAAATGACGGAGAAACATTTTAAACGTATAGATAAAACTTCACATAAACGCTATCCCTTATAAACGAAAATTGAACTTTTTTATGTAAAATTTTTTTTATTTGAAAAATTAAATTATTCATACACTTTGCAGTGATTGATTCGAAAACGATTTTATTGTTTTTATGCGCATGACATTCGCTTGTGTAAATTGTATCACCTTTAGAGTAGACCGTTATAAGCTGAAAGGTATGTATTGCGCACTAACAGAAAAATATACTGAAATCATTAAACGTGAACTCGGCCAAAACTCTAACTATAAGCTGACACGCCATAGCACACTTGTATCTTTCTTTCCCTCTTTTTTAAATAACATCTTTTTTTTTCTTCAAATATTAAAATTTTTCACATATATTTTGTTTAACCGCAGTACTCATCTAAAGAATATGTTACCTTAATTAATTTTAAAATTACAATACCTAAAATACTGATAATGTATGATGATAAATTGAATTATTTTAAATAGTTGTTATGTCTTAATTATTTGAAAATGAATATTTCTTGAAACAATTTACAAAACTAATTTACATACTCACTATATGATGGCATGATGGCTCAACTCAATGGATAATGGTCTATATTAGAACATCTTACATAGAACAATTGTTACATTAAATGAAAGCTAACGAAATTTCGCATCGTTTAAAATGATACCAGCATTAACTTGTGGGGGTGATTATTCCGTAGAATAAAATTTACTTAATAAGTTTTAATAATAATAATAATAATAAACATAAAATCAAATTTTTCAAATTTTAATCTCAGTAATCTAGTTCAACTGGATATTTTTAAAATAAACTGAACAAAGAAAAAAAAATTATTTCATTATAGAACTTTAAATCATAAATAGTAGAAATAAGTGTACTTTTTGTTAAAGAAAGTAATAATATAATACTCCAAATACGATTTTGCCGATAAATAACAATTACTTGCAGTTCGAATTAATAATTGAACATAAATTGATTATTCTTACTTTAACAAATCTTGAAGTAGATTGAGGCCACTCGTCGATTAAATTCTTTGCAATAATTGAACCAGTTTTCTTCTCAAATTCAACCAGCAAAGATTTTACGTATTCCATATCGTTTTTCTCTTGTAACGGTAATAATTCGACCATTTCGAGATTGCATTTGCTGAAATAAAATTTAAAGGAGGTAATTTTAATAGTTTACGCCCGTAATTGATTTATTTAATTAAATTATCGCAAAAATTGGGTCATTTACTTTTTAATAATCTCACTAAATAAACAGAAAAATAGTGATTTCAAAAAAAATTTCCAAGTAAAAAGTTAATCGATGAAAACTCAATCCCTCTTTAATAAGGTTTTTTTTGTTTTTTTTTTTTTTAAATTTTTGTACATATAACAATTGATCGGGCATAAAAGTTTTATAATACAGATGCAGTAGCTTGAAAATGAATCGCGGAGAAATGAGTTATTATTAAAATATCCCTTTTTTTGGATTTTAATAAAATACCGAAAATTAAAAGCGAGGTTCAAATTTGATTTTTAAGAAATATTCCAATTAATAAATCAAGTTTTTTCTCTCATCGTAACTGCTAAAAAATTTAGATTTTAAATTTCATACGCTCCTTTAAAAAAGAAAAAAACATAAAGGAACAAAATATTTAAAAAAAATACATGCATTCTACCTTCGGAAAGAACCATCTATATCAAAGACATAAGCAATACCGCCAGACATGCCAGCAGCAAAATTTCGCCCAGTCAAACCTAGAATTACTGCACAACCACCGGTCATGTATTCGCATCCATGATCACCAACGCCCTGTTATGAATTAAGAACCGTAATAAGAATAAAATAAAAATAATTCATTCGTTTTTTATTACTTAAATATATATTTACCAATCGTCGTGAGAACTTTAAAAGAATCTTATAATAAAACTGAAAAAAAGTTAGACCGTAACAAATTTATAAACTATAATGGCATAAATATGAAATTATTAATATAATAAACCAGCTTGATAATAAATATGTATATAAGACAATGCGAGTAGGTGTTCTTTTTTAATTAACATTCTGAAGTTCCCATTTACTTTATTAATTATCCAACACCGTCAAATCGTAAATATTTTACGTTCAAATTTTAATAAAAAGTTTAACAATGAACAATTCAAATCGTTTCATTAGCAATTTTTAACGAGAATTCTTGAAATATGAAAAGATAGATAGGAAATTATTTTAAAATTATTATATATTTTTTTGTTTCTTTTGAAATTACTATATTATTAAGTCCACAAGTAACTGCGTTAATTTTGTTATTGACAAAAGGAGAATAGATGCCTGGCACTTTTAACTTAAACTACAGCCGTATATTAACACGGATAAATTAAATTCCGTAGATGACATCCTTTTAGTCGGCATATTTTACTGTAATTATCTAACAATCGATCACTAGCTGTTTCGAAAAATTCTTCAGTCTGTTTTGATAGAATTTATTCGCATTCTAATCTCTAACTGCTGGAAATTTCAAATACTGATGTGCCGTTGTGCACAAAATAAGGAGCACTTGTTGTACTCTTCGGTAATATATTTTAAAATAATCTTTGTAAGATTTCGATGTTGTTATTAACATTGCATAGTTCTGCACAGTTCATACCATATGCGGACATCGATTTAATGACGAATTTATCTAGCACTATTGTTAATGAAGCATACAATTTAGCTTTTTATATATGATTTTTAATTGTTTTCTCCTTTTTATGTATTTCTTTCGAGTAAAAATCGGACAAAACTTAACGCATTCGTAATTTGTTAGTAATATCTACTTACTATTCATTTATCAATTTAATGTAAACGAAAAATGAAGTCTACTTTCATGTTTTATTTTTGATGTCGCTACATACATATATTAACACTATACCCTTAAAACATTTCTAATTATAGTTTTAGACAAGTAGAGTAAATGGAAGAAATCAGGACGGCCGGTGTTGGTTAAAGATATCTCATACGAAATAAAACGGTCGATTTGATTGAAAGTCACAATTTTTTGCTATCAAGTGTTAAGCTTAAAAACATACTTTGCGATGAATTGAACCTTATTTACCTTTTTAAAACATTACTTGTTTTTTTATTCTTAAGGAGTGCAAGATCGCAATACTTTATGTATTAGTATTTCTTTTTTGATTTTTACATTTAATCCCATTATAGTTTTTTTTCTTCTTTTTTTTTAAATAAAATTTATCAATAAGATCCTCAAGTTTATTGTTTGGTACAAAACACTGTGCATTGTATTTAATAGAAGTGTGTACATTCGTTTATAATTTTATTACTTTGAATGATACTTCACTGATCTGTTTAGCAGATTTCCCTAAGATTATAGACATATATCATCATGCTTTATAGAAAGAAGGCTTCGATATTAGAGAAACGCAAAAGCGTAGCTATCTTTTATGTTGCCTTCGTTGATGAAGCCGGTTCTTGATGATTAATATGAAACACGGATAATGTATCACTCAAGTAGCAACAAAATAGAAACTTTACCGGAAATTACTAAATCGTTGCAAATTTTATATCATTTGCAAATAAAAAAAGATATAAAATCACGAAGATAGGCGGGTTAATTTTAAAAATATTTTTAATTTGTAACTAAATAGTAAATAAATAAACACATACCTGCTAATTAATTCGACGAAATTAGTTTCAATAATTCAAATCAAAATTATTTCTTTTTGGCTTAATTTTACTCATTTAGCCAACTTAAGGGGGGAACCTTCTCCAGACAACAGGTTTTTCAATAATATTTTACAAAAAACCTAGGGCATTTATTTTCAATGAATCAAATTATATAATAATATTGGCGTTCAAATGAATACAAAAAACAATTTTTATGGGCGAAAAAAAAACAAAACAAAAGGCGTTGCTAGTGATGCTCGAACTTAGCTCCTAGAGTTTGCGCCGTGAAATGCCGGGGTTCTTGTAGTTAAATAGAATCAACGGAACAAATTATTCAAATTAAAATTAGTCATTCTGCTTTACATGGACCTAAATTTAGCAATAAATAAATAAAAATTTTACGACAAAAAAACAAATCGTTAAAAACAATTATTATAACAATTTATAAAAAATTTTAGGTTTGTATAAAGGTCAATAAGTTAAAGAATATCTGTACAAAATTTCAAGTTAATTGGTTTATTACTTTTTAAGTTACAATCCACGGCGCGGGGGAAAAAAAAGGAATTTTGAGAAAAACACATCGGAAAGGGCACATATATATTCAACTCCTCTAGCGGAATTTCTAACGGAGTTGGTTTATATCTCTATCCCCAACTGTTATTGTGAGAAAACGAAAAACGACCATTACATAGGCCGAATTTTTCTTTACAATCGTTGGAGTGGCCGCTATTATTCAAAAAGTAAACTAGCAAACTAGTAAACTTGTTCGGTTAAGAAATTAAAAGGTAGAGGCTGTAAAAGGCGCGCGCCGGTTTACTTACTCTAGGTACTTCTGGAGTGCATCAGTCCGGTGATTTCCTAATGACCTTCAGGGCTTTCTGTTGGGCTTAAAACTTGGGAAATATATTCTTCAGAAACTAAATTAATTTTTAAAGTAATAAAAAAAAAATGCAGAAAAAATAATATCTGGAGAAGGTTTCCCCCCTCTTAAAACATATTTTTTTTAAAAGTAACTGATCTTTTATGAACATAATAATAATAGAGTTTCAAAACTAATTAAAAAAAATATAAATAAAATAAAAATTATAAATCTACACTTCATATTTTTAAAGTTATTTTTCTCTTAATTAATGCAGTATGTAAGATATCTCGGCGAATAAACCTCCGTGAAACTTATTTCTGTGTTATATTCGGTAACTTTTTTTATATTTCAGATCACTCTTTTTTCTTTTTCTTTTCTTTTTTTTTTTTTTTATATTAAATAAGAATTAAACTAAATTTGTAATACGGCAAAAGCATAGAGAAGTTTACGATTATCAAATAAATTCACGAAATTTAACATTGCAACACTTATTTTTAAGCGGATGAAACTAATTTAATACGAACCTCAACAACAGTAACAACTCCAGAATTACGGACGCAAAACCGTTCTGCAGCAATTCCACGGAAAAATGCTTTACCAGTTGTAGCACCATATAAACATACATTACCAACTATTACATTTTTATGCGACTCGAAAGTTGATTCTTTCGGTGGGTAAATAACAATTTCTCCTCCAGATAATCCCTAGGTAAATATAAGAAATAAACTATGTCGATATCAAAAACACGATAACATACAGTCACCATCATTATTATACTCACCAGTATTTCAAAAGGTAAGTTCCGTTTAATACTTTTTAAAATTTGTTCGTTAATTTTTTTTTATTACAGCTTTAAACGTTTATTTTTATCTGTTTTAAATTAGATAATCGAGAATTCATTGCTATTATTTCATTTTTAGTTAAATAGAAATACAAATATAACGTTTAGTTAAACGCTAAGCCCACCGATATTTGTAAGAAAGTTTATATTTTTAGTTTTTTCATAAATGAAAAATTTGACCGATATCCGTAAAAATCAATAAAATTTTAAAACACCTTAAAAAGATGAGATATACTACGCAGTTGCAAATCGATTAAAACAAAGAACTTTAAATGATTCGCATATGTATGCACATTTGAAGACATTTCCGAAAATATACATATCTCTTAAATAGTTGAAAGGAGATGATGAATTGTTCGTAAAGCTAATGTGAAATTTAATTTTTTGACCTCATCAAGTACGGCATCAAAAATCTGTTGGAACATTTTTCATATACTACTCTATATTTGACGCGATTAAAAATGAAGTATACATCGTCACTTGTTTTTCAGTTACTGAAAAAAAAAAAAAAAAAAATGTTTCCTGAAAAACTTCAAATTCCAATGAATGCGCGATTCATTTTAATTTCTTTATATTTGCAAATTTGCGAATGAAAAGGACTTTTTTTTTTATTTTGAGCTCCTCAACTATGGACATAACTCATAGCAAAAAGAATTTATCGATAAAATGAAAAAGAATTAACGAGGGAATTAAATCTTAATGTATAGAAGACAGGAATTATGATTAGCATTGACTGTAAAGAGAAAACAAAGGACACGCGGTATGAAGATCTTGCGAGAAGGAGAATTCAAACAAGACATTACCAGAGTTATATCCAACCTATTATGACGGACAAATAAAAGACACAATGGATGATTTAGTGAAGCAGAAAGCCAATTGTGACCAGATCGGAGGCGACGGATAGTAGAAATAATGGAACAGCGAAGGTGTTGGAAATTTAAATACCATGATTGAGCACGTGGACTGGGATGATGGATAGATATTGTAAACTTGGATTAATTCGTGAAAAGGGAATCAAAACATCTGCGGATAGATAAAAAAGTTACATTAACTTCTGCAAGGCCGGCAGGAATAGGTGTGGATTTTAAGATTCCTAGCCATAAGTGTGCGCTGTATTCTGAGTCAAGTTTAATTTATTGACGAAATAATGAACAGTATCATCACGCAGAAAATAGTATAAATCGAGTTTGAAGAGGACATTGAATTTATAGAGCGTAAGAAGTATTATAGGATCACCTTCCTAGTAGGAAGATAAACCCTTTAAGCTAATCACACGTTTAAGAGTAGACGAATGGAGATAGTTTATATGCTCCGTAAAGAACAAGCGACTATTTAGATTCCTAGGTAGCGGAAGGAGACAACAATAGACATAAGTTGCTGATAGCTATGTTGATTAATGTGAGATTGAAGGGACTAGATGTAAAAAGCAATTGAAGACTTTTGGGAAGAGATCGACAGGTGAATTAAAGATAGGGTGCAGAATAGACAAGGATTCTTGTATATATTATTGCAAGTATCTAAAATGTTAGTCGTCGCGATAATTTAGTTGCTAAAGCGCTTGGGTTCCATTACGGAAGTCTCGATCTCAGGTGACGACAGAAATTATTACGAAAAATTAAATCAAATAATCGCTAATGGAATCACATGGAAGACAATTAGTTTCGAGTGTAGTTCTTGCGTGTACATTTGTGGTGCATATAATAATTGCTACATACTTATTTAGAAAACATGATGCATTGATACTAGTCGACTTATGGTATGCACATCATGGGGTGACAAATGATCTAATAAATATACCACTTGGGTAATAGGAATTAATATTTCTTGAGAAACGGCTTTCATCCAGCAGCGAAGTGACATGACTAAAAGAGAAAAATTCTTCGGACTTAATTTCTTATATGTGTCGTCGCGTTTGGCCTAGTGGCTAGAGCGCTTGACTTCCGATCCGGCGGTCTCGGGCTCGATACCGGGCGACGACAAAAATTATGCGGCGCTAGTTTCGTACACAGCAGTTTAGACACAGTTGGACACTGCATCTGTAGCGCGATAACAAGCGACTATAGTCAGTTCCAATTGTAGTCGTGCGAGTTCGCTAGCGTCGCATAGAAACACTCAGCCGGCGAACAATCGCATCAACGTGAGTAAAAGGCCAGTCGTCTTGGTTCGCCTTGCCATTGGTACCTTTCTCACGTTGTCGGCAGCACGGAAGCCAGGTTGCGCTCCTGCTTACGTGCTTACCTATTGCGCGGCTATTCTATCCCCTAATTCTCCTCTGAATTTTAAGGGATATCTCATACTCGAAATCGAGTGAGAATAGACGACGATATATATATATATTACGCACACTTTATTAGTAATTACTGAAAATTATAAACTTACTCCTTTAAATCTTCTGCAGAATTTGACTTGTTATAAACATTAAATTTCTTTCGTTTTCAATTGAATTGAAGATAGAACTTTTTACAATAGATTTTTTTTAAAAACACAATGTAAGTAGTTTAAAAAAATCGATTTTTAATATTAGAAAATAAAATCTCACTTTTCCAACGTAGTCATTGGCATCACCTTCTAAAGTTACATGAACTCCTTTTGTCATGAATGCACAAAAACTTTGTCCCGCCGATCCTTTTAATTTTATAATAATGCTGTTCTCAGGTAGGCCTTTGTCGTATTTCCTACAAATTTTATAACATTAATTGTGATATATTTTATTTAATCATAGAAATTAATACATAAGATGTAAAAGATTCAAAAAAGCATAAAAACAGATTAAAATTAAATTAAATTAACCACTATTGTTCATTTGATGCCAATGAGGGGAGAATATATATTAAATAAAATTACAGTAATATTTGTTTAAATGTTCAAATTTATTGCATCAAAATTGTAAAGAAATTATTCTTCTAAAGTATTTGCGATTGTTTAAAGAATTATTCCGTCGTGGGGTTAATTCATAATATAACACAAAAAGTAAAACGTTTAAGATTAAATTATAAGAACAGATGAATAGAAAACTATGCGTCCGTTTTTTAACAGCGCAGTGCGCAAAATATTTTTATTGAATCGGGACAATATTTCAAGCGCTTTCTGTCATTTAAAAATAGCACCCTTTCAAGTAATTGTAACCTATAAATTGATTAACTTTAGATATAAAATTTATTTTATAAAGTATTTAGCTATCAATAAACGAAAAATTAACAAAAACTAACTTTGAAATGTAATAACTCAATGTAGAGGCGAAAGCCCGGCACTCGTTATTTATATTTAGTTCGATATTAATTTGCTTTTCTTTTCCGTTTAAGATACCTTGCGCTTTCTCAATTAAAACTGTATCCAATCTTTTTTCTAACTGGAAATCCTGAAAAAAAAAAAAAAAATTAAACCAACATATTTAAACTGGGGGAAAAGGTGCAATGCTCCACATTAATTTTTGAATGAATATATTTTCAGTTAAAGTTTATAAAATAATATTATTTCTATTATTATTTTTTTAGTATTATTATGAATCGGCTTTTAAATCTGGCAAAGGCGAGTATATTTAACATGAAACTGTTGGGTTTGGTCATATGGCTAGTTTTATTTTATGTATGTTATATAAGAATTGTAAGCATATATTAATCAGAAAATATATATGATCGCATAGGTAAGTATTTTCTTTTCTTTAAAAAAAAAAAAGTAGCAAGTGTATGCATATATACTGGGTTAATAAATGTAAATAACGAATTGTAAATATATTGTAAATTTTTAAACTTTATAATTTTTTCTAAGAATACGTCGAAATTTCGTTTTGTTAAATTTATAAATTTTGCTTTATGTTACTTGGGTCTGTTCTTTTCATTTTTAATGCAGGTTATTATTTTATTTTAAATTTGATGCATTTTATAGTTATATTTGTTATTTAATTTATATCCTTTATGCATCTCCTGTAATGTAAGTTCTATTTTATGTATCATATATTAATGTAATAGCTTAATTTTGTTTCTTAGGGTCCGTTTTATTTGTATTTTCAGCCGATAAATTCGTTTAAATTTAACGTTATCCACTACTCGCGCTTTGCAGCGCATTTGTGGATTTTCCTTTTTTCAGTAGTAATAATAGTAAATAAATAAAATAAATTGAAATTGAAATACGTGCTTAATTTCAAAATATATTATCCAAATAGAATTAATATTTCACGTTAGTAAAAGTTTATTGGTTGTAAATTATAAAACAAAATATGTAGAATGAAAATAATAATGCATATACTTGAGTATCCGATCCAGCAATAATATTAGTTCCGGGTCTCATATGAAGAGCATTCTTCAAAATTAAACCTAGATTGAGAGATTTCGCTTTCTGATTTGTTAAATTTTCTGACATTTTCAAAAAATCTGTCCTACCGATCAGTTCCTGATAAGTTCGAACTCCCAGAAAAGCCATATGTTCACGAACCTATTAATGAAATAATCATTAAAAGCTAATTAAATCAAAGTAGTAATTACAATTTTTTCTTAAAAGCAATACTTTTTTAATTTTGATTTTAATTTTTTATTTTACAGAAAGATTTTCATTACTTATACCTACAAGAGTTTAATTCAACATTTGACTATTTCATTTAAGAAAAACGAGACAAAATTTTCTAGAACCGCTGCTTATTTTTGATATAACGTTTTCTAACAATTGTAATTATACTAGCTATTTCCCGCGGCTTCACCCGCAAATAAATTATCCTTTGAATCTTTACTTTTCTTTTATATACAATTGAATTCATCTCTTTAGAAAAGAATAATTGGTTGTCCTACCTATTTGTACGTTTTTGTTATACAGATATAGGTAGACTACGGCTATTCTATGTGCAATGCAGTTGCACGCAAGACTTCATTTGGAACTGACTTCACCACACTTTTTATGGCGATACAAGTGCAATCTCAAGTGTAACTGTCTATATACCGATCGGCGTACATGTTATAGTATCGTGGTGATTTGTCATTTCCTTCTATACGACTATCGCCGATTATTTTATTTTAATTAATTTTATGTAACTAATACTAATGATTATGTAGTTATTAAGCACTAAACCTACGATAAAAAACTATTTTCCGTGATGTCAACCGTAAATCTGAATCTTCTTTGCTATCCGAACATTTATTTTTCTCACATCATTTACTTATTCTATGAACCTTCGGTTTTAAATGTATTTCATTTTATTTACTTTTTTTAAATTTTTAATTAACACATTTATATAAAGATTTTTTTTCTCTCTCTGAGAAACATATCTATCATTGTTCAACAAAAATCCTATAACTTGTGCCTGTCGCGATCTAACAAAAAATTTCGCTCAACTAAATATATAAAATAAACAAATGTCACGTAGTTTACATTACCTTACGCGTGTAAAATACTCCGTTATAAATCGATTGTAATAAAATTGATTAAACTAAAAAATAATTCTACTTAAATGTACGATCGTCAACATTTTATTGATATTTTTTTTATTTTATCGAGTGTGTTTTACCTTTTTTTTTTTTATTCTCTTTATTGACAAAAATTCTTATAGGTCGGCCAAATCACACTAGAAACTTATAAATGATGCATTAAAACCTTCCACTGGAATCAGTCTATACATCTGTGAAAACCGCAATAAAATCGGTTCAGTAGTTCGTGAGATTAGAGCATACAGAGAATAGACAGGTAGACACATTTTCCGATTTTCATTTGTATCTACTGTAACGGCGTTAGCCTAATTATACCTACCTGGGATGTGATTATATTATATAAGCCCTCCACTATTCCAGCAACGAGTTTGTATCGAACTTGTCGATTTAAACATGATAAATTTAGTTATTATTTTAATATTATTATTAAACTGATGAAATAGAACATTTTTATTGATTTTTAAAATTTATATTATCCAAATTCCTGTATTTATTTTTCTTTATCGACCGGCCGCTGAAAAGACACAAATAATAAATTTACAAACTTAACACGGGAAAAATTAAATATGTAAAAAATTGTACGTATCACTGTTTGCCGGCGATGGAACAGAAACGCGGTGTTGACAATTTCCAGATCTGCAACCGGACGGTATTTCTGTTGACGCAGGCACCAGAAACCACTCTATAAACGTATGACGTTAACAATTTCACGATTCTGCTCAGCGATTTTACTGTTTCACTTTGCAAAAGTTATTTTTCCCCTGAAGCTATTAACTCACAAAGACGTTAAAAAACGACTGCTTCATGGTGACTGCATAAAAACGGCTGACAAAAAAATGAACAATTACTCCGATCAAAACCTCACTGACTGATTTTCACAATTTTTTTTGATCGCGTTTTTTCGAATCTTTTTTCGTCTTCTCCGCAACCAACCACCATCATTTCTACTAATAGATGGGCACATCTCCAGTGACCACGTGGTGGTATATTCACCCCGCAGCTGACTAACAGGATTTCAAATACGCGCAGAATTTCTCTCTCCCCACGCTTTCTTTTGAAATTTTATAATTTTAATTTTTTAAATTTATATTTGTTTTTATATTACCTCTGTAATGTACACAGTACACTATGTATGTATAAATGAAAGTTGAAAAATATAAATTAAAAGTAAAAATTAAAATAAAATAATTACTACGGTAAATATAAGCTCTAGGTAACATTTTATTAATTTCTGGCGCAAGTAAAAACACCACCTTTCGCCTCATCTCTTTTTGCGTTACTCAAACCATCAAAACTTTACGGCAAGTTTTAAACACATAAGCCGCCCTCTCAACCTCCTAGCTGCTGTGATTTAAAGAAAAAAAGGATGCAGAGAAATCGAGAATACTGCAACAGAATTTTAAATAGCTGTTAACGGAAATAGTATTTTCATTCAAATTTTAAATCACCGTCTAACTATAGTGGGTTTGCTGTTGTGGTAATAAATTAGTTTTTATAAAATACTTGACGGAGAGGTCGAAAAACGTAGACGAAAATGAGCATGTGGATGGAGAACGTGTTCTTTTAAATATGTAGTTGTAGGAAAATATCGCGTGACCAACTTGCAACCGGTTTATGTATTTTATGCGCACAAGGTAAAGAGGAGAAAACTATGTGTCAGCGGTTGCTTTTATATATTTTTGGAATGACGGCTGTGTTTGCCCTTTAGTTGCGCGAAACTTTTGGTTCAATCGCGATAGACAAAACTGAGAATGTTTAGCCGAACGTGAGAACATTTTTTGTTGTACGATAATAGAAATGTTTTCGAGAGAGAGAAAGAATCTTTACATAAATTTGTTGATTAAAACATAAAAAGAAATAAAAATGATGAAATATTTAAAGTTAAAGAGAACAGTAGGGTAAATATTGGGATAATTTATAAATAAAATGAATATTACGAGAAAGATGGAATAATGAAAGCAATGGAACCTTCAGAAATGATAATCAGTTGCTTCTCTAATAAATATTTCGGCAACGAAGATACAAATTTACGGTTGAAGCCGATACCATAGTACTGAATTATAGCGTAATAGTAAGTATTAGTTACGTAAAAATGTTACACTTCTTCATAATAATATTATTCCTTAATTTTTTTAAATATTTGGTTATGCACTTTATGTATATTAATAATGTGTTCCATGAAAAAATGGATCTCATTAAAATTTTTAGAAATTTACATTATGAAGAGATTATTAAAGAATAAGAGTTTGAATAACAATTTCGAAAAATATTATTCACGTTTAAATCTTAAATTCTTGACAACTACACCGTTATGTGATGTTGTAGAGTGTTCTTAAATAGTTTGTTTTAATTATTACATTAGTAATATTTCCAAAAGGAAAGAAAACTGAATAAAGGAAAGAAAACTGAATAAAGGAAATAAAACTAGAATGCGGTAGTCGCAGCTTGTATTTGCCACTGTTATTTTAACACTATTATTATGTTGTTATATTCCCCCATTTCATTGTTTAATAACAGTAGATTAGAATTACTTTTTTCTTGTACGAATGCATTTTCATATTATTTATAGTTTAAGCTCGAATTGAATATATTACAAATAATACAAAATTCACTTATAACTCAAGATAATACGCTGTATAATCTTTAGACGATTAAAACTATTCTTAACTAACAATTAGTCAAACAAACCTCTTCAGCCAACATAAATAGGTAGTTAATAACATGTTCCGGTGCTCCAGAAAACTTTTTCCTAAGTTGCGGATCTTGAGTAGCGATTCCAACTGGGCACGTGTTAAGATGACATTTTCTCATCATTATACAGCCTAAACTAATTAAAGGAGCAGTGCTCATGCCGATTTCATCGGCGCCCAAGATGGCCGCCACAACAACATCGAATCCTATATAAAAAAAAAAAAAGAGGAACACCGCGATATATTTCATTTAAACACGCGTGAATATTTCAAACTCCTTAATATTTACTGCTAACGCGCTTCAGGTCTTTCACAATTACGAAATATTAATATTATCAGTTAAATTTATAAGGACACAAATAATCCAGTCTAAATTGCGCCGTAAAAATAATTTATCATTTACCATTAAAATTAAATGTTATACTACTAACAATTATGACGTCATTATAGAAAATAATGGAAAATAATATTTGGAATAAAAATAAATTTATCAAAATAGACAAGAACAAAAGTTAATTTTTTATACATAAGAGATGACAAACTCGGGATTTAAATTTGAAAATTCTGTTCCGAATAAATAATTTAAATAATTAATGGGTATGTGAAAAACGGTAATAAAATAACGATGAATTAGAAATTAATATTTCGATATTTTTTTTTAATATTTAAAGAAACCATGTAACTAATTTATTTGTTTTTTATTCAAAAAATCCATGTAAAAAGGGGGACAAATCGGCAATGAAGAAAAAAGTCGCTTAACTCATGTTTATAATTACAGATCGATTTAAAAAAAAGTGAAAAAGACGTCATCTATTTGCTTTAAAATAATATTAAAAAGGAGAAAAATATAAATTTTACATTCCTAAACTGTAAATGTATTTTACCTGTACGTATTTGACCGTCAGCTTGTAAAACGATTCGAGACCTTAAGTTATTCAACACTAAAACTTGATGTGTTTCTGCAACTCCAAGCTCCCATGGTAACCCTGCATTTTTAATGCCGGTCCACGAGCTTGCGCCGGTACCACCATCATGACCGGAAATAGTAATATGTTCCGCTTTTCCCTATTATTACGATTGACAAAATCATTACATTTTTATCATTGGAGTACTCATAAAGAACATTTAACGTACATCAGTAACGGACGATTTATGTACTCAACTAAACTAAAGCTAATATATCGAATAAGTAATTAAGACTTACTTTCGCGACTCCAGAAGCAACAACACCAACTCCCACTTCTGAAACTAATTTAACCGAAATTCGAGCATTCGGATTAGCGCACTTAAGGTCGTAAATCAATTCGGCAAGATCTTCGATGGAATATATATCGTGATGCGGAGGTGGAGAAATCAAACCGACACCTGGCACCGAATGTCTAGTTGCAGCAATGTCTTTTGTTACCTATAAGATAACATTTCAAATAACGGAAAATAATATAGGTTAAAAATAGTACTTCTTAGTTTAATGAAATATGTTACTAATGACTAACTTTATATCCTGGCAGTTCACCACCTTCACCAGGTTTTGCCCCTTGAGCCATTTTGATTTGTAAGTCGTCAGCGTGGGCTAAATAAGAACTAGTAACTCCGAAACGTCCTGACGCTACTTGTTTAATTGCTGATCGTTTAGAATTTACAGGGTCATCATCTAAATATCTGCTCGCATTTTCACCTATTATAAAGTAAATTAGGAAAAATTTTAAAAATAACAATTACTGCGTGTTACATTCATGTTGATGTACGTCTTTGAATAATTACAGAATACTGCAATGCAGATTGCGTACATTTCTTTCTGTAATTCTTGATTTTGAGTCGTTAATTTTTTTAAAAAATAGGCACGAATAATGAAATACAATCGATACTTTTACACGAATTGTATTTATTATTATTATAAATCAGTTAGAAGAAAAACGTACACTGTGATCGATGTTTGACATTTGCAGATGATCTGACAATAATTAGTAGCAATAAACAAAAAGCGCAGCAAGCATTGGAATTCTTATACCAAATCGCGGTCAGAACAGGTTTACAGATATCACATATTAGAAAACAAAGTATACAGAAAAATAGAATAATTATACGCAAAGCATACATATAAAATTTGGAAACATCAAAAAGACTGAAAAATTAAAAAATCCAGGGGAATATAAACAAATAGAAGAATCAAATAGGGCATCACATAAAGAACGGAAAAGCTTCAGAAAGTATACACACATGGCCACATTACAATAAGAGGAACATTTCAAGACAGGCCAAACTTATACATTACAACGCCGTCTTATTACCGGAAGCACTCTACGCATCAGAAAGAACTACAATCGGAGCAACAGGTATCGTAGAAACAGAAAGGATTGAACGTAAAATCCGCAGAAAAATCTTTAGAGCAATTCACAGAGATGGCATATGGATAAGAAGGATCAACCAAAGAACTGTACAAACCCACAGCTAGACTCATTAATATGATCAGAAAACAATCGATTAACATTCTATGCACACTTGTCAAGAATGGACAACAGCAGACTTACAAAGAGGGTCTTTGATGTAAGAAACAGCTCAGTTAAGAAAACCAGTTGGTATTACGAAATATAGGAAGATTTAAGATACACAAGGATAAGCGAGGATATACCGAAAGAAAGAGAGACTTGGGAAAACAATTAAGAACATTAAATTTGGAACAAAAGAAAAGAAGAACACAGGAAGAATGTGTGCAGAATAAAGGAAACGTCAAAGAATGAAGAAATTTTGGAAAGAGAGAAACAAGAGCAAAAATTAAACAATTTAAGTTCAAACACTGTTCTCTTAAAGGCAAAAATGAATAATAACAATAATATATATATTAATTACAATGTAATTCTTAGACTACCCCCATTAGAAAAAATGTTCCAAAGAATGTCCCAATTTTATATAACGTTTGTTATATTTTATAGGATTTTTGTGATTATGTTACTATATTCATATGGACCGATTTAGAATTACGTTTTAAATTTTGATAGTTTTATACGAAGTATAGAAGAGAAAGAGACAGAAATGTAAGCAAGAGGGGTCAAAGGGCACAGACCTTTGCGAGGCCAAAATGGCCGAGTTATATATATATATATATATATATGTATATATATATATATATATATATATATATATATATATATATATATATATGTATATATATATATATATATATATATATATATATATATATATGTATATATATATATATATATATATACATAGACACACATACATAGTTTTATAGCAAATTTAATATTGTTACAGCCAGTGTTTTTTTTTATTTTTCACTTATATTTGTACGAATCTCTAATAAATTTTAATGTTTTTATATTTTTTATTATTTTTAATCCGTGCAACTATTTTCAAGCGTAATCTTAATATGTGTGGTTTTAAGTCTAGAATATTATTTTTCAATTTACAAATTACTGATAGTTTTTAAAAAATAAAACAAAATTTACTTATTTTTTGTTAATGCTTACCTCCTTCGCCAGTATTAGACTTGCCACCAATTCGATTCATAGCAATAGCTAAAGTGGAATGCGTTTCTATTGAAATACTACCAAAACTCATTGCACCTGAATATTTACAAAAAAATTATAAATTTTCATTAAAAATATATACAACATTTCCAAAAATAAACTAATTACACTTTTTTATTAAGCTTTGATTTTTTTTTTTTTGGTTTTTATTGTAAATTCCTTTCTTAATTAACACATTTTACCACCTTTTGGTCTTAAATATTCATTTTGCCGTTACTTTATCCGTTAACTGTAATTTTCTAGATGTAATGGTACCGCGGTAGTTTGGAATTGAAGAGGTTCGAAACTTATCTTGTTCCGGACTCAAGTTATTTTCCATTTTACCCAATCGAAGAAAATTATAGAAATCCGGGAAGAAAGAAATCGGCTTTTTTACTCTCATCAGTGTCGTTGGAATCAGTACATTGTAAAACTTAATTTCACCACTCCAGTTCCTGTGTGGAGAGTATGGAACTCACTTTATTTCTCTTTTTTTGTTGCTTATGTAAAAGCACAATTTAAAATTAATCATTTCTACAATTTACAATTTTTTTTAAATTTCAAACAATTCACAGTTACACTTTATTAATTTTTGCATTCACGTTTTTTTAACATACATTTCAAATAACTAGAAAATTCTTCTTCAAGTTAACCTTTTGTTGACGAATAATTTATTTATTTCTTCCAAAAAAGGTCTTAATGTACACATATACACATAAAATATGACAACGAAAGACGTGTAACAAGTACCGCAAGAAGAAAAAGTAAAAAATAAGAATTTAATAAAGACGCTCTAAAAAGTAAAAAATAATTATTCGATAAAAAATATATTTCAGAGTGATATTATCGTAATTATTATACAACATTATAGCCTTTTCGGAGTCGGCATCAAATTCATATTACAATATCTGGGAACAATTTAATGAATATTTAATGCAGTTTTTAATTATTATTTTAATATGAATTGATACGCCGACTTTAAAAAGTTAATGTTGTATAAGAGTTACCATAATATCACTTTAAGGTATATCATTCTGAAATATGTTTTTTATCGAATAATTATTTTTTACTTTTAAGTGCATTTTTATTAAATTGTTATTTCTTATTACTTTTTAGTACACTTTGATTAGATTTTTACAATAAACTAGTAGTAGGTTTTTTTGTTTTTTTTTTTTTTTTATAAAAAACATTTCATTATACAATTTTTAGCATTATTATATTTGAATTTTTTTCTTGCTAAAAATTAACTTTTTTTTTCACATTATTCTTCATATTTTATGCGTTAAAAAAAGTCGATTTCTTTAACATCAAAAGCTACATTTCCATGGTAATTCGGCAAATTGATAGTATATTATGTTAATTGCCTCTGCTATACTAATAATAAATAATAAAAAAAAATTTATCCAAAGTGACCATATTTTTTCACGTTTCTTGACGATTACTCAGTTTATGTTTACTGATTTCCATCAGTACTCACATGATACCTAGGTTGAATGGTACTCTTTCTAATGGACAAAGAATCAGTAAAATCGATCCGGTTTTGTGTGTTTCGTACTGTAATTTAACCTCAGTTGATACTGAAACACAATTAGAAAAACTTCGTGACACAGAGAATGTAAGCTGCACGATCAGAGCGCGTTCGGCACTTTAAAAATACATACTCAAAAAAATCTGGCGAAGAATTCACTGTGAAATTACCATTTAAAATCGATCCAACTTGCCTAAAGATAATCTCGTAAATATGTGTATTTTTAGCTACTTCGTTCCGAAAAGCGACAATCAGAACCCGTGCGAAAAATGTATTCCGAATTCATGACTAAATATGAAGATTTAGACATCCGCAGATTATCAGTTTCGTCGTTATCCAGCTCCAACAAATTATGGCTTATTGGCCCAGATTTATTGCGCAACAGTACCTTTAAATATGAGCTCACCGGTACCGTGTACCCGGATTGCAAATTAGAAACCCGCAAGGTAAAACTGATCAGCTGTTTAATTTCTAAAAATTTCGATTCGTCTATTGTCACTAGATTTTCGTCCTATCCTTGATTAGTGCGTATTGTAGTTCGTATTATTAAATTGTTTCGCGACTGGAAAATGTCCCGATCGTTTATACAATCAAAGATATCCGTTGGCTGTCCGAAAACGATTTGGAGTTGACGCGATTTTCCGCATCGTCCAAAATTGTTCGTTTCCGGACGAATGCGATCGTTTAAAACAATCCAAGTAATCTCAGCAGACGCAGTCCGCTAAGGCGATTAAAACCATTCTTAGATTGCGACGAGGTAATGCGGGTCTCCGGTCGGTTCTGCAAGTCGGACATTTCATACGGTACGAAACATCCGATTATTTTGGACGCTAAATTACATTTTGCAAGAATATTAATTTCACACATGCACGGTAAATATTTGCATGCTAATAGATTGTTAATTTTGTCGTTCTTGTTCGCACAATTTTATTTCGTTGGTAAGTTTACAAATGTGGTTAAATTCGTCGTTCGTCGCTGCCCAGCGTGTATTCGATATAGAGCTGATACACACTAACAAATTATGGCTGATTTATCGTGAGAAAGAGTAATCGTTAGCTACCCTTTCACTCACGTCAGAGTAGATTTCGCCGGACCGTTCAACTGCAAATGCATCAACCAGCGATCATTACGCCGTTATAAAATTTATGTAGCAATATTTGTCTGTTTTGGTACAAAAACTACCCACACGGAAATCGTTTCGGCATTTTCCATGAATTGTTTCTTGAGTTGTTTACAACGATTTATTTCTCAGCGTGGGCGTTCCTCTTCGATCCACTCCGACAATGGCACCAACTTCGTTGGAACCGATCATTTTTTAAGGGCAAGTTCCGATCGAATTCCTGAACAGGCAGCACAAGAAAGGATAAAATGGTACTTCATTCCAGCACGGTCTCTTCATCGCGGAGGTATATGGGAAGCAGCGGTGAAGTTCGCGAAATATCATTTAACACGCGTTTTGAAAGGTAACATACTAGATTATGAAGATTATAGTACGATATTTACTAGAATCAAATGTATTTTGAATTCCCGCCTGTTAGTCTATAAAGCTTCTTCCTGAAACCGTAATTCTGACTGGGAATGCTTTGGTCGCATTGCCCGAGACTGAAGACGAATCCGTGCCGTTATCCAAACGATGTGACGCTATTCGAAACAGAGTCAATTATTTCTGGCGGTTGTGATCTAAAGATTACTTGTCACAGTTGCAGTCACGTAACAAAGGGTTCAACAAGTCAAAAAAAAAATTGGAAGTCGGAAATGTAGTTACATTGAAGGACGAGTATCTGAAACCACATCTCTACCAACTCGGTCGGATAATGAAACCATATCCTGATGAACATGGCGAAGTTCGTATTGTTTGATGTGCTCGCAGATGGAACTATTCGAAAGAGAACAACCAATTCTTTGGTATCCCTGCCCTCTGATGCACTTTTCGGCTCATCCGGGGAAGAGTGCTGTTAATAGCAGATTTGCACAATGTCAAACGTTGTTTATTTTAATTTATTTTTAATATTTTTTAAATGCCGTATTTACTTAACGATTTCGCTGTTAGTATTATTTTCTTGCAAAAGACACGTTTTTCAGTTTATTTTAAATCTGGCCAATGATTTTTATTTACCGCTGCGCATCACACAAAAAAAAAAAGGAAATATGGCCGCTCGTTATTTGCGATCGAGTCCCTTTTACCTGAGCTGTTGTTGTCCGTCCGTTATTGTAGTAAGTTCGTTCTTTGTCGTTGTTTGTTTATCACGTGTGTATCGTTTGTTTTTTCCCGTTGTCAACTTTGTTGTGCATCCCCCGTGTATTTTAACGTTTTCTTTAAAATCCGAATTTCGCAATTATTTTGTTGAAATAGTCCTTTTCAGGGGTCCGTCGTCGTTTTTGTAAAAGTCTACATTGCCTCACGTAGCTATTACCGAGTGTTTATTCGATAATATAATTTTTACATCCGGAATTTTTAGTATTTTAAATTAACCGTAAACATTAGCAGTATCTCATTTTTTAGGCTCCGTATGCGATAGTTTTTAAAATCCCCTTTTTAGCAGGCGTGCACACTTTAATAATTAGTTACCCACCATGTTTCATGATTGTGGGTCCTAGCTATTCTGAAAACTTCGCGATGAATTAACAATACATTTCTTGTTTGTAAAAATATAATAATACTCCGACATTTGAACAGTTTTTACCGAGTACGTTTAATAAGCTATTCTTCATGTCTCAATCACATAACGAAGTACTTACTGTGCATGAGTGCAAGATATACCATTTTCAACGTTTTCGTTCGTAAATACTTCCTTAAGGTGCAAACTAACAGAGTTACAATTTTAATTTTTTTTCGTTATACGTCACAATGCTTCAATTTTGATTTATTTTATTACTATAATATATTTATAATCTAAAACAAACTCTATTAATTCATAAATTGTTCTTACGTATCGACAATTTTGATCAAAAAATGAATGCATTCGTCATCATCATACTGAATGACACCTATATATTCTGTAACTTTTATTTCAATTTTATTTATATTTACTCTTTTAAACTGTCATACTGCAGCTCCTTCTGCTTATAATTGTTATCATATACACCAAATTATTTACAAAATAGTTCATTTTTATCATTTTTTTAATGCGCAGCCAAAAAAATTTACATATCACGTACCAGTAGCAAATCGTTTGACAATATTAGATGCGGGTTCAACTTCTTCTATAGTAACAGGTTTTGTAGAACGAACTAATTGCAATTGTCCTCTAATGGTACAATCACGAACACTTTCCATCGTCGATTCTTTAAATCGTTGATAAGCACTAACATTTTTATTCGCCACAGCTTCCTATCACAATCGGCAATGTATAAATTACATTTGATTAGAACTTATTAGATGTTATGTAAATTTGGTACATTTAATAATTAAGACTAAAAATGTAATTTAAATAATTCTTGTTTGCATATCTTTAGAAAATAATAAAAATGGATTTCTTGTTTACAAATTTAAAACGGTACAAGTCTTCCATAAAATGCTCATTTTTTTTTTTTCACACACACCTGCACATAATTGATAAATGTTCTCAAAAATCATGTTTAATTCTTTACATCTACTTCCTTTTTTCGTATTACGAATATTTCATTTTAAAACAATAGTTTAACACAAAATACTCGATGAAAACATCGCTTGTTCCGATAAAATATTACTCGAACGCGAACTGCATCGGAAATATTTTCCAATACAACTTTTAAGATCATCATAAAACCCTCAACTAAAAACAGTAATCGTGAAAATTTGCAAATTTCTTAATAAAAATTATATTCACGTAGGGAATGACAATAAAAGCAGATATTTCGGTAAAATGAAAACTGGGTTTTCGGCAAACAACAGTAACTAATTTGACTATGCTTTGAAAGATAATTATGAAAACATTTCATATAAGGCAAGAATAATAAAACATAGAAGAAAGAGCCGAAGATCAATATTTGACTACGTTACAACTATGTAGAGGTGATCGATAATAGGCGAGTACGTAGAGAACAAGAAACTTTCACAAATATAATTCCGGTTGTACGAGTGCTTTCTCGGAGGAATCGAAGAGTGAATTACCGATTACATCATTTGTTTGAACAATACGATATATCAAGATCAATTTACATGTGTCTCAATTTCCTCAAATTCTATGACTAATCTTCGACCAGAATACTAAAAAACACCTTCTTACAATTACCTAGTACACTGCTATTACATTCCTTAGTTGCATTTCGAGAATACTGAACACAATTGATAGACACATAAAAACATAATTCCTACATTCCTGTAACTTTGTCGTCCATTGGCCGTTTTTACAATCGATGAAGTATTTATAATTTTATTTTTACGTTAAAATTATGTCTCGCGTATATATTTTGAAAAAGAAATTAATCGAAGAAATGCAAAAATGTTTTAATACTGGCCTCAAAATAGTCTCCTACAGGCAAGATTCGAAAGCTTTCTCTTATTTTTCTTTTCGACTTGTACAGCAACACGTTTTTAAATATAATGCATGCAAGTGTTAAATGTTTTAATTTTAATAAATATCTCGCAATTTGAAAGTTTTAAAATAATACAATTAAATAAGTAATAATACTTGTAGATTGGCGATACTAGATGGATCATTGATGTGTTTTTCACCGCCACTGCGCCAATGATAAAAGCCAGGATTTCGCAGAACTAACATATCGACGTTTCTCTCTGAATACGATAAATGATGTCGCTGTAAAGCTTCTTCGGCTAGCGTCTTAAAATTAATACCTCCAATACGAGATGGCGTTCCCTATATAATAAATTATTCCATTAAATGAAGTTGCCGATTAATAATAGTAATCATAACTGTTTCAACTAAACATATAATTTCCAAGGTTTTCATTCGCATTGGAAAAAGTTGATGGAAAAAAAAAACCTCAAAAAGTCAAATTTAGTTCAGCAGTATAAGTTTAGGAGATAATAAGTATTTAAAAAGACATTAACATTTTAACAAACGCTTCAAAAATACTTTATTTTTAAACTGTATTAGAATTATAATTTTAATATTTACTTACTTTGAAACATTTATTTACAACTTCTTCGGCTAAGCCAACAGCTTCAAATATTTGGGCCCCTTTATAAGATTGTAAAGTTGAAATACCCATTTTTGCCATTACTTTTGCTATACCTTTTTCCATGGCTTCTGCGTAATTCTGTTCACAATAATGACAAATATATATATATATATATATGTGTGTGTGTGTGTATGTATATAAAAATAATATATTATGTGATAAAATTCATCATAATTAAGCACAAAATTTTAAATTTTTGTACTACTGCAATATTGACAATTTTAATAGTAAACGCCTAACATGTAATCGTTTAAGAAAACTTTTATTTTTACGAAAGAAGTATATAAGAAATAATTTGTATTTCGTATAATACAGCAAAACAAAAACAACTTCACGAAATACATTTTAAATTCGTTCATTATACTTTTATAAATCCGTAAATCAGCTGCCTAGATTACAAGGATAAAAATAAAATGATCAGGAAAACTATTAAAAGAAAATCTGACAAAAACATTGTAATATGATAACGTGACAAAAATTAGTAAATATTTACTGTTATGCAGAAAGCATAGTGACAGTCTCGTAGATACGGTACAGTAGGGGGCCTAGAGTGTTAATGAATTTTAAATGAACCGAATGTGTTAATAGATTGTTTGACAAAAATGTATATTTCAAGTCTTTAGTTAACACCAAATTTAAGTAGGAATTATAATTCGAATTCACTTATTACAATTTAAAAAAATTTAAATAAGATAATGCGTAACTGTAAAGAAAATTTAGAGAACAAAAATTTAAAACTTCCATCGTTTTCAATGCTGGTTCTCAAATTATAACAACTATTTTACCTGTAATATTATTAATTCCTTTTTTTTATTAATAACGGAACAATTTTTTTAAAAAAAATTTTTATTTACACATACGAAATGTTTAATAGTTTATTTATTGTTAAACACTTGATGTTTTATTTCTTTTCGTATAGTAATTAGTGTTAACATTTGCGCTTAAATATATACTTTCGCAGTGCAGATTTTTTTTAAATTGGATACTGACGATTAATAGTCAAACATATTGGCGACCCATTAATTTATTCGTGTTTTTCTTATTACGGTATGCAAATTATTTTGTTAATGTATCGAGTACATAATTTATGTATCGAAGTTTCGGGAATTATTAAAAAAAAACTATTTTATCTTTGTCCCATTGAAAAAAGGGTATGTATCTCTACTCAATTAGCTTCAAAGTTAGTAACAAAAGTTAATTTTGTAGAAATTTTTCTTCTTTACATTACGAAAATAACCGAACAAAAGAATTTTTTTTAACTTTCTTAATGCACCAAAAAACATAACTATATTTTGACGCTGTTATCTAAATTTGTTTTCAATTTTTCGGGAAATTTCTCCACTAGTCCCAAATGATAATATTAAAGCTCTATTTGATATAGATAGACGAGAGGGGAGGGATTAAAAAATAAATGAATACAGTTTCATTAGCACTGTTAGAAGAAACATCCGACATTGTGAATAAATTGTTATTATCCACAGTTCTTCGATACGTAAAAAAAAGCATTTTCAGGATCTATGGATGCCTGTGAAGACAAAATTATCTTTCCCAAGCTGTATAAAAGAATTAAACGGATAATATTAATAAAAAATTGCTACTTAAAAATGCTTTTTATGTGAAAAAAGTCAAACACAAAAGCTGGTATGTTATAAAAAGGATAAATTTGTAACCGAGCACCGCTAATTCATGAGATGTACCACCCCTCTGATTTTGGAAACGTTTTAAAAATTAAAATTAACTCCTTCAAGTTTAATAAAAAATTAATAATAGGTTTTTATACGCCTTCTTTTCCGGGCGAAATCTATGATAAAGCGTGCACTAATGATTGTTATGCCGCTGAAATTAAGATAACAAATTCTGACCTCGTTTCGAAAATACGTGTGAATAAACATAATGTAATTTATTTGTAAAAAAACTAAAAACAAATTTTTAGTTTAAAAAAAAATTACCTCGTATACTACTTTATCAGTATAAGTGGTATCCAAAACACCCTCTTCACGTAAGCCCTTAGCCATTTCAAGTACTAAATAAGGACATATAGCATCCGCACCGTAGCCCAATAGAACACACATATGGTGGACTTCTCTAAATTATATATAAATTATACGTATTCCATTATAAACTTTAAATGACAACAGTATATGTGAAATTTTGTGCATACAGTTCATAGAAAAAAATTAAACGAACCATCATTAATAAACAATGAAAAAATTATCGATATTTAAATATCTTTAAAGCCTAATAAATACATGTTTAAATGTAGCATGCTTCCGTAATATTAAACAATTAAAATCAGTTTTTGATTTGTTTAGCGACTAGAAGAAATCTTTCTTTACAACGGAATGGCATTTAAAATATAGAATTTACCAATTCTTTGTGTAAAAAGTTAAAAGAAAATCGCATTGTAACATTTTCTAAACGTCTTGCTGCTATATTTAGATTAGAAAATAGATTAAAAAATAGATTAAAAAAAGAAAATGTATATATATGTATGTATGTTTTGGTATATTTAATAATAACTGAGTAATAAATAGAATAATGTACGAACTTTCGGATTTGGATATCAGTAGTGAATAACTAACAAAAAATTAAGCGTTTTAAAAATAACACATTAACCGTGTGTAGAAACGAACATTCGATTTCAGATCTAATTTCCCTCAAAATTAAGCAGATTCAGACTTTTTTTTTAGCGTATGATATACAATTATATAATTTTCATTACTAGCGATATTTTCATATTGATTATTAATTTTCGTTTTTTTGTTCTCTTATTTAAACAAGTAATAAGTATATTTTTCATCGTTTCAATACGTTGCAATTAAAATTTTTTTTTTTTCAAAGTTGTTTTTAATTTTTTTAATAAAAACTGATTCAATTTAAAACGAAATGATAAATTTAAAAAATTACATATTAAAAAGTAAATATCTAATCACTTGAAATTAAGCAACTTTTGAGACTTTAGTTAAAATCTTACCCTCGTTCGGACACTAATTACGCGTTTGTTATTTAGTGTCATATATCCTTAATAATAAACGAACAACTGAGACTGTTTTACTTATTAAGTTAGGAAGTATTTTAAACGCGAATAATAGATATTCGTGTAGGACACAAATTTAACATACACCCTGTCAAGAAAGTATCGGGAATTGTCAATTTAAATCTCCCGGGTAATAGCTAGGCAGATAATTTTTTTTTTCCAGGTTGGTACAACTGTTTTGTATTATGATGCCTATTTTTAGCGCGATCTGTCAACCAGTGTGTTTACAGCAGCTGTTAAAATCAGTCGACCTTGAAGGTTTTGTCGAAGTTTTACAATGAGTGAAAATATTGAACAACGTACTTGTGTTAAATTCTGTGTTTCGAACGAAATTTCTTGTGCCGATACACTGAAAATGTTACAGAAGGCTTTTGGTGAATCTGCTTTATCAAAAACGCGGGTTTACGAGTGGTACAGAGCGTTCAAGGATGGTCGGGAGACGGTCGAAGACATGCCTCGCTCTGGACGGCCTTCAACGAGTGTGACCGATGATAACGTCGATAAAATCAAGGAAATCGTTGCTGAAAATTGTCATGTGAGCTTGAGAGAGATGGCTCATGGATTAGGCATGTCACACGAGAGCGTACGTACGATTGTGCACGAAAAATTGGGTATGCAACGCGTTGCGGCTCGGCTTGTTCCGAAAGACCTGAATTTCTTTCAAAAAAAGTACCGAGAACAGGTAGCTGCAGACATGCTGGATCGAGCCAATTTGGATCCTACCTTCTTGGAAAAGATAATTACTGGTGACGAGACATGGGTGTACGAGTACGACACGCTTACGAACCAGCAATCGTCCGAATGGCGGCCAATTGGCGCGCCAAAGCCGAAAAAACCTCGCCAAAGCCGATCGAAAGTGAAGATCATGTTGATTGTTTTCTTCGATATTCGAGGCGTGGTACACTATGAATATGTGCCAGCCGGACAGACAGTCACCAAAGAGTTTTACTTAAGTGTTTTGAGACGTTTGAGAGAGGCTATCCGTCGTAAACGTAACGATTTGTGAGTCGACAATTCTTGGATTCTCCATCACGATAATGCGCCGTCTCACAAAGCCATAATTGTGAATGAGTTTTTGGCCAAACACTCGGTCAATATCATCGAACAACCGCCGTATTCACCAGATTTAGCACCCTGCGACTTCTTCCTATTCTCAAAACTCAAATTTCCGCTACGGGGAATGCGCTTCGAATCGATTGATGACATCAAGACGAATGCGACGCGAGAGCTAAAGGCCATCCCGGAAACCGCCTATCAGAAGTGCTTTGCCGAGTGGAAAAAGCGTTGGCATATGTGCATCGCTTCGAATGGATGTTATTTTGAAGGTGTCAAAATAAATAAGGATGAAAATTAAAAATTGTTCGTTTTATTTAACAATTCCTGATACTTTCTTGACAGGGTGTATATAAGATTTCCATGGTTCATTTATATATCCGTGTTATTTTTTTCAAGGCAAACCACGTTAAGATTACACGTTAAGACAGATTTAAGTTTTTAGTCCGTCTTTTAAAACAGTTATAAATATATTTAATTAATTAAATAAAGACCTCTTCTTCTCTCTACTGATTGCTGGTCAATATTCCAAACGAAATGTGTGCACCGATAGTAGATTTTAGTCGAGCCGAGGAATTTTACAGATTCGGCAGTTCCGGATAAATCGTTACGGCTCGCTACAAACTGCGTTACTGTCGCCATTTACAAAGTTGTATCGGCGAGTGCTTGTGCTTATGCATAGATGGTCTGCATCAGCAACGCGTTTTGGACATGGTTTTCTATGCAAATGTTAGTTACAGTTTTTTATTATTGTCACATTTTCGAATCGTTCAAGGGCGAATCTGCTCCAATCATCCGTTAAAAAAAAGGGGGCGAGGGGTTTCTAGTACTTTTTCTGATTTTTTTTTATTAGTCAGAAATGTGATTTATCATTTTTAATTGTTACCGAGTACAATTTTTTTCAATTTACAGGTCACTGTAGAATGCATAATTTTTATTCCCTGCGACGAGAATATCCCCCCCCCCCGCAATGAGTATTTAAGTTGAAAACTGTGGGGGCAATCACAGAATGAGGTGAACTACTGCGATTTTATTTGTTTTAACTTCATTCATTTTTTTGAAAAATTTTATTCTCCATGACACAAGCATGTTTCTTAAAAATTTTTCGCCCACAAGCTCTAAAAAGAAAATCCAACGAGATTTATTTCAAAGACATTTCTCCAAATGAAGGTAAAACTAAATTCATTTCAATTGACTTCTCTAAACATAGTTTAGGTAAACAATATTCATTTTATATTGCTTCGCTCCAGGGGACGCTTCATTTCAGCATTTACGGTTCAAAGAGCTCTGTATATTATCCTGTCATTGAAACGTAATTAAAAATGTAACCGGAAATATTCATTATTATATAAAAAAACGAAACATCTATAAAAAACACAGCTAGCTGAAATGTTTAATATGACTGGTTGAAATGAAATAGTAGAACAAGTTGATTTTTATTTGAATCAATGGTACTGAGCGTTTCAACTATTTGTGTTTTCATATCAGAGTGTTTTATTTTCATATGTAATGCTGAATATTTCTAATTACATTTTTTAGTTGTATTCTGATAATGGACCGTGCACATCCTCTGTTAACGTGGTTTCTGTATACAGACTTAATATTCCAATTTTAATACGACCAAAATAAAAACTAAAAGTATTAAGCTATAAAATGGACAATAAAATTCTTTCATACAAGTTACTATAGAAGTGAAAGAAATGTACAATAATACCTAGCTTCGCCTGTTTCTAATATTAAACCAACTTTCATCCTTTGACGTTCTTCAATGAGATGATGATGTACAGCGCCCAAAGCCAATAGCATACTAACTGGAATACTATTCACAAAAAGTAAATTAAAAACAAATGAAAATTAATGAAATATGCAAATAAATTGAAATAAAGGAAATTTATTGAAAAATATTATTTATTAATTATTAAAACTAAGTTCTATTTTATTTATTAATAAAAGCGAAATAAACACTTATTAAAATAACATATTTATATATAATTTTAACCGGTTTTCAAGCTTTTATTTATTTATTCGATTTTTAACTACTTTTATTTCAAATTAAATTTATTGGATACTATATATTACCGTTTTATACTGGCCAATTTATCAGACAGAATAATTAACTGGTAACCATCCAAAGCTGCTTTGTTTGCTTCATTACAAATTCTTTCGATGGTTTTTAAAAATCCGTCTTGACCTTCTCTCCTATCGAACGTAATATCTATAACAATAGTCTATTAAGAACAAAAACAAACAGTTATTATTACGATATAATTGAAAATAAAATATATTTTTGTTTTTAAAATTACTATTAAAACTAGGGGAGGAGATGTTTATAGTAAATCATTTTATTTGCAGGCAACTAGAAGACTTCTTAAATTCATAGATCACATTAATTAGTGCACTGTTAAACAGATTAATTAACAAGTATAAGGAGCACAATTAGTATAAAATAAGTACTTAATTTTTAATACATTTTATATGTAAAGTATATACTCGTGCATTCGAAAAATTTCTTTGCTCCTAAATATTATGACGGATCTCAATTTATAAAGAAAATAAGTAAATTTGTTTTTTTATTGCTAGCGGAGATTCGCTTTTTGTTTTATTATTATTTTTTTCAAAATACCTAAAATTCTAAATTAACATCATAAAATTTAAACGATTTTTTGTACTGAGCATCAGTGATCCAGATGCGTTAAAAAAGTGATAATTTGGGTGAAGCATGTCGACATCAAACTAATTAAAAAAAAGAAAAAGAAATTAAAATGAGTAATATAGCAGAAATTACATAAAAAATATATTTACACGATTATTATATTGCGCTGAAATTCGAGGTCTATCGGAACTAAAATATCTAATAAATAATTATATTACTGTTCTCTACCAGATGATACTTATTGTAACTATCGGATGCATTATCGTGAATGTAATTCTATTCTAATTAACAATTTTTTCTAAACTATACAAATCAATTTTGGTTCATCAACTAAATTAATAGTATATATTTATTTTATAAATAATCTAACTGGTTGGGAATCTTTTTGAAATTTCAAATTTCATCTTTATATTATCGATAAATTATTATAGCGCAATTTGGCCCTACCTTTTAAAATTTATTAAATTTTTTAAGAAAACTAAAAATATATAATTCTTTTAAATTAGCAACGTCTATGGCTTTAGGTTAGTGTACTAGAATACAAAATTGTTTAATCCTAAATCATAATTTTGCATTTATATTCGACATAAAATAAAAATTTTCGTAATGTAAATATATTTAACAATATTGCCTAAAAACCTATTAATGTAATGTTTTGTTTTTTTTTTTTTTTTTATTTAAGCCTTGCTTTTCGTTACAAAAAATATAATAGTTGATTATTATTAAATATTCTTTACCTTCCAACCGCGATGTCTGTTGCAACGTAGCACTTCCAAATCGTATATCGAAATTATCGGATTATTTAAAAATATACGATGACACTGTTTTCCACTGGGAATGAGTATGTTCGTTTCCGGTCCAATTGGACACATTAATGACATAACAACTTTTTCACGAATAGGATCAATCGGTGGATTAGTAACCTATAAAAGTAAATAAACCAGTTGTTGAAAATTTTTTGATTTTTAAAGCAGAAAAATTATTATTTTAAGCAAAACCTGTTTCAGACCTCCGCTGCATTCGCATATTAACTGATACTGGGATATTTTTAAAAACATTCTTAAACCACGTATTTACTATATTTTTCATAAAGTTTTGTAATATTTATTAATTTATTTATATCACTTAATCAAATCTAAATTTATACGTATATAGGGTTATTACTTTTGACGGATGTAGAAAAGTTTCTGACAAAATCTGGATGAATGGTATTATTTCTAAACTGAAACATTTTTGCTTCATATTTAGTGTGTATTATAAAATCATATCTTTATAATACAAAGTTTTACGTTACGATAAGGAATAAATTTTGAACTGCAGAAGTTTTATAAAAAACTAACTTAAAGACGCATTTATTTAAAGTGTATATTTATGATATATAATAAACTGATAAATATACAGAGGCTAATTTTTACGCTAATGATGCTGCGCCTTTGTAATAGAATCCTACAGAATAAGTATAGCCTTATTAAGTAGGCTAAGAAAAGTAGCAAAAAACATTATAAAGTATTGTAACGATTGAAAAAATTAAATGAAAGTAAAACTGAAATAGTTACATTTTTTGCAAGATGCTTATCAAATCCAGGAATCTTGTTACTATCACAAATTCACCATCAGAATAAAAATCAACAAAAAGAGATACCGTTAAATTACTTTCAGTAAAGATTACCATTTTAAAAAATGAAATAAAAAAAAAAAAAAGCGTTAAGGTAATTTGTATTTTATTTTCCACATTCATTAAAAAATCCAAATGAGCAATCAAAAAAAATAAAGCGCCCGAAATTGTTGTGTTATTCATCTGAACAATCTTAAAAATAAAAACTGCAAAGATTTCGAAATCGCTACCCAACAATAATTTTAAATAAACCTATTTAAAACAAAAAGACTCTGCCACCGTTTATTTTTGAACAAATTAAAGAAGGAACTGAAAACTCCTTTCCTTTTCATATGATAATGAGGGATTTGCGATTATCAATCATTCGTCTTCTTTTCTTCAATCTGTACATGATGGATAACCTTTATGATTCCCGATCGTAATAACTAAAACTAAGCACTAGAATTCCCTTTGCTCAGCCATTCTTCTTGAATTTGCATAACTGGTTGCTCCTATATCCTTTACTATTTGTTCGATATATGTTTTCCTTGGTCTTCCTCTATAACGTTTTCCTTCCATTTTTTCTTCAATTATTTACACTAATTTATGATTATGTCGGTATAAGTGACCTATTTAACACTTCTTTCTTTTAATGTTTTAATTAAATGTCTTTAAAGACTTTTTCGTTTGTTGTTTTCTGCATCCTGCGCCAACACCATGTTTCGAAGGTCTCAATTCGATTGCACATTTGGCTGCTTATTGTCCGCGTTTTCGACCCATACAGCAATATGCTCCATATGTATGATTTCACGAAATGTTTTCTACTTTCCAAGTTTATATTTTTTGAAGTCAGTAAAGATTTCTTGTTATTGAAAGCATAATTCTTGTTGTTATCTCTTTATCGCTTCTTCTGTCACTAGTTATTATACTCCCCAGGTATCTATAACTATTTACTTGCTTTAGGGTTTTTCCGTTAATTTCTCCGTTTACACTATTCCTTGCTTTTTTTCATCACACTTCATTACTACTGTCTTTTCTTCGTTTAGTAGCATATTATATTTTTTAACTGCATTTTATTGTACCGATTATTCCAGTTCTTTTTTATAGCAATCATTATAAAATAAATACAAAAGATGAACAGAAGAATAGGAGAATAAAACATATTTTATTTACACAGTTAAAATTTAATTCTACGATCTTGCGCAATTGGACTGCTATTGTTATTGCTCCGCATTATACGCAATATATACAGTTAGAATTCTTAATTGGAATTGTGGTATTTTTTTCTTCTGTTAAATTGAAAAATTGCTAATATATTTAAGGTTACTGAAATTATAAATATTCAAATTTAACTATTATTATGAATGTATACCCCTCCGGGGGACACCACTTTGACGTGGTGGAGGGGCTTGCGTGCTTCGACGATGTTGAGAGCTATGTTGGCGGTAACCTTGTTACCAGAAGGGTCACCAGAGCCAAATAGGTCTCAGCGAAGAAGCCAGACAAAGCGTGTCCTAATCAAGTAGCGGCTGTACTCCAGAGGAGCGGTTACCAAAGGCGTCTGCTCCCTATGTTAAGGGCGGCCTATTTTATACGCAGAAGGAAGCGAGGCTCCACTGCGGTTTTTTTTTTATGCCTCACGAAAAACTATGGATTACTCTAAAACGAAGAATGTTAAGCCATGTGATCCGACTGGCACTCGGCGCTGCTCGGGTACCGGGCTCGAGAGTGTGAAATATGCGACCGGCCATGGTGATGTAGGAGACCGGACAACCCATGGAAAGCATGTTACTGGAATAAAAATGTGGAAAACTAGCAATAAAATTGGAACGTGGAATGTACGTGGGCTAAATGAAGCAGGGAAGCTGGATGTTGTCGAGAAAGAAACAATAGAATATTGAAACTCACTGGAAAGTTAAAGGACACTTCATCAGCAGTAATGGTAACGCAATATACTATTCAGGAAATGAAAACCGGTCTGACAATGGTGTAGCAATTATCATAAATAAAAACTCCGGCAATAAAGTAATCGGATATGAATCAATAAATGATCGGATAATAACTGTAAAGATAAAAGCATCCCCGGTGAATGTAAACATAATACAAATTTACGCTCCAACTAGCGAGGCGGATCAAGAATGTCTGGAGGCTTTTTATGTAATTTTAGAAGAAACGCTGAGAAAGATGCCTTCGCGAAAAATTACCATAATTACTGGCGATTTTAGTACGAAAATCGGAGACACTACCTTGGATAATGATCTACGTAGCGTTGTGGGAAAATTTGGACTTGGTACCAGAAACAATAGGGGCGAATACCTACTTCAGTTCTGCGCTAGCACTGGAATGTATATATGCAACTCCGGATTCCAGCATCATCCTAGGCGACCGTATACATGGCGCTCACCTGGCGACAGATGCCGGAATCAAATAGATTACATCTTAATTAACAAAAGATGGAGAACAACAGTTAAAGACGCCAAAACTTATCTGGGAAAGGACTGCGGTAGCGATCATCAGCTACTAGTGGCCAAAATAAAAATTAAATTACGCAATTGCCAAACACAGAAACCTATTCGTAACAGATGGTATCTAAGCTGCCACGAAGGATCTAGACGGGAAGCAACACGAAGGCTTGCGGCCATTATAAAATCATCAGAACAACGGAGAGGTGCCAATACCATATGGGAATCCGCTAAAAATACCCTAGAACAGGCAGCAGTAGAGTACAGTGCATCCTACCGAAGAATGAAAGTGTGGATGAGTGACGAAACATGGAAATCAATAAATCAAAGGAAAGCATTAAAGATTAAGAGCTGGAAATGTGAAGAAGACTTCCAAGAAATATCATGACGCAGACAAACAGGTAAAGCAAAGTTGCAGAGCTGATAAAAGCAAATTTTTAAAGAACATGTGCAAAGACATTGAAGAACACAAAAATAGCAACCAGGCTGGAGACATGTTTCGAAAAATAAGACAAATAACGAGGCATTTCACCCCACGCTATGCGATAGTAAGAAATGAAGAGGAAAAAACACTGACCGATGGAAGAAAAATAGCGTCCAGATGGCGAGAATACTGTAAAAAACTAATGGAAGGAAAACACGAAGAAGAAAGTACACCACAGATGCAAATAACAGTAACTGAGAAGGAACCGCCGATGTTGAAAGAAGAGATTAGCCGAGCTTTACAGAAAAACTAAGGACCCACAAAGGGGCAGGAAATCAAATTGTTGCAGAGATGTTCATAAAGATAGGTGATAAGTCTTATATGAAATATGTTAGAGAATATGGGATACAAATATCTGGCCAAGCGACTGGACACGATCTATCTACATACCAATTCATAGAAAAGGAGAACGTGACGTATGTGAAAATTATAGAACAATAGCACTGATATCGTACGCCAGCAAAATAATGCTGCATGTCATAATACATGAAAGGTTAAAGCTGTGCATATTGCCACAGATACCGCCGGAGCAACGGGTTTCATGCCTGGAAGAGGCACGCGAGTTCAAATAATGAATTTAAAACAAATAGTTGTAAAACGTAGAGAATTCAATGTTACAGCGTACATCTGTTTCATCGACTATAATAAAGCATTTGACTGTGTCCAATGGGAAGAACTATAGAGAATACTAACTGCTCTGGGAGTTCCGCATCATTTAATCTGTCTTGTCAAACCGCTGTACATGTCTAACGAAGGTAGAGTTAAAGTAGACAACAAACTGACGGACGAGTTTAAAACAGGAAAGGGAGTACGACAGGGCTGCATATTAAGTCCGATACTGTTCAACATTTATAGAGTGAATGGACAATGCGAAGAACTCTAGAAGAATGGGAAGATGGTATAAAAATCGCAGGAAAACCAATTAATAACCTGCGATATGCGGGCGATACTGTAATTATCGCTTCATCGGAACAAAAACTGATATGCTTTCTTGAAAAACTGGGAAATGCAAGCAATGAATATGGCTTACTAACGAATAAAAGGAAAACTAAAGTAATTATCGTAGATAGCAACAGTCAGGCACAGAATCCACAAAGGCTAGGGCGGCCTACAGGTGGTCGATAGATTCATATACTTGGGAACGTTGATTACGAAAGATCGCGGATCAATTGAAGAAATTAAACGCCGAATAGCAATAGCAAAGCTGGCATTATCACAGCTAACAAAAGTATGGAAGAGCCACGACATAACGATCAGCACAAAAGTACGTCTCGTTAATACACTGGTGTTCTCGGTTTTCCCATACGCGTCCGAATGCTGGACCCTAAAGAAGAGTGATATTAGGCGCATTGACGCATTTGAAATGCACTGTTGGAGAAGTATGCTAAGGGTCCCATGGACTGCGAAAAGGAAGAACTTGTCGATACTACAAGAAGTCAATGCGGAGCACAGGTTACAACATGTTGTACGGACACGGATAGCGACCTTTTTTGTGCACATTATACGACAGGATGGACTCGAAAAGATGGTTATGACTGGAATGGTGGAGGGTCGCCGGAAAAGAGGGAGACCCCCAATAAGATACATAGATGGAATCAAAAAGATAGTTGGCGCCGGATCATTGCGTGAGATGTTCGATCGGGCAATAGACAGGACTTCATGGCGGCTGGACACAGGTGATCCATAGTGCCACGATGCTCGAAACGAACAACCGACGACGATGATGATGATGATGAATGCATAAGAAAAGAAAAAAATTCGAAACAAATAAAAACTACACAGAAGACCTATATTATTTTTACGGTGTACTGCAAATAAACATTTCTTTCCTTTTTTCAATTTAGCGGTTTCCGCGTATTCTGTTTTAGTTATAAAAACGTATATAGCGGTTATATTTAAATATTCTAGTATTGCCGCAATTTTTATGTAATTTCCAAGTACGATAAGCGTTAAACAAATTTTAACGCATAAAACAGAAACCAAAAATAACATTAAAAAAATATCGCATCAACAAAAGTATATGAAAACCCAAAAAAGCGAGAAAAACAACGAAATTTGCTAATGAAATTGTAACAGATTATATTATATGAATTACGACATTTCAGCAGACGATACCGTGAATACAACATTTTCTAACAAAAATCAGGATAAAATTTAAGAATCAACCCTCAGCTGAAGGTCGTTTACTTCTTGAGTGTTACGTTAGAAATTAGCATTGCTCATTATCAAAAAAAAAAAAATAAATAAATAAATAAATAAAAACTATCATTTTAATCCTGAAAAATTTATTTTGAGACGAAATATTTGTGAAAAACGCAAGAAAACACGATGTTATTGCATTTAAAAATCCAGTCGAAACACTGTCCATGTAAAGCATATAGAATAAAAGTAGTGTCCTGATTTTCTGAACAAATGGATAAATAAATTAATAGAAGCAATAATTTAAACAGAAATTTCTAGTCTCGTTCGTGTACAGTGAAACGGATTCGGTACTTGTAGTGCTATCTTTTGAGACGATGTTCGAACTAGAAAATATTCTCTGACGGCGTAATTAATTCACTATCTCTCGAACCTCGTACGATTTTGCATCGCTGCATTGTCTTGTCAAGGATGCTTATTCGACCGAAAACGAAAAATCCCATGTACCGACAACGTACATGCGATTACGCCGAGGTAATGATTGCGTTAGTGGTCGAAAGTTGAGGCAGTGACATGTGCCTACGGGGGAAGCGCATCCGTGCTGTGTGCCGAGTAACGTCGAGTCGAGGGAAAATTGTAAAAATCTTGCGAAGAAAATCAAGCAGAGTAGCTAGTGCGGTGATCTATGCAGAAGTATTCTTTTAGAAACTTATGCGTAGCCTTTTGTTACACTGTCACGCCACACATTGTTTCAGTCGTCGTTGTGCCGTAACCGCCGAAGCAGCTTGTAACGTTGTCCTAGTCGTTTACGCGCTAATTTTATTGAACCCATATCGTTCGTAGAATATATTCATCCAAATTTCTGTTAAATGTTGTTTTTTTTTTTTTTTTGGTAAGAAATTTGGTCCAGGATGAATTCGTCGCTTGTGTAGGGGCGCGCGGTCAATTTCTTTTTGTTAATTTACGATTATTTCGTATCTCTTCCGTTGAATATACGTGGCTTTATACAAATGTCTCGTTATTGGACGCGTGGTATGCCTTCGTGAGATCTTCCGTGCGGAGGGACCACCGCCGTTTCGGGGCGGTATCGTGGTTCAATTTTTTCTTGGTTTTTACTCGAATATACTTTTTTTTAAAACGATAATGATTTTTTTCTTTAAAATCCGAGTGTGACGACACTGTGTGTGTCGCTAGCGACCGTTTTTTTTTTTTTTTGTTTTGTTTTTGAGGTGAAATTTTTAATTGTAGTCAATTAATTACCTGTGCAAATAACTGTTTAAAGTAATCATAAAGCAACGGTTGAAACTGTGATAGACAAGCTAGCGGAGCGTCATTTCCCATCGAACCAAGAGCCTCTTTCCTATAAAAAAAAATTAAATAATGTATAATTGTGTGTATATACATATATATATCAATATATATTAATATATATAAAATGTATGTAATACACATCAATTTAAAAGGTATCATGACTTAACAATTTCAAACTTACTGAGTCTGTATCATGGGCAATAAAAGTAGGTTGATAGTTTCGATTGTGTAACTAAACAAAGACAATCTACGGTCACCGCCCCAAATACGAGTTATTTCATGTTCAGGAAGATTATCGGTGATGATTTTTTTCTTTCCAGCACTATAATATTCGACAGATTTATCCCGGATTAAGCCGACACGTTTTATTGCTTCGCTTCTCAAATCATCCATCAAAATCTACAACATTCCGCGCAATTTATTACACTCCGGAAATGTTTAAAGCATCACAGTTTTCAAGCTCAAATCCGAAAAAAACATTAAGACCAGCATATCGCGAAAAATTAACGATATACAAAAATAAGCTCTATTGAGTAAATGTAAATCATTGAGAATATCTTTTCAGTTCTGAACTTCACGATTAAATTTATTCTATTTTTTTTTTTTTTTTTTTGCACAATTATAATTTATATAAAAAAAAGTGTTTACATTTTCTTTTCAGTTATAATTTATTAAGTAGAAACTAAGGTGCTAATAATTGCCAATTATTACGGAATATAATTAAAGTTTTAAGCAAAAAGTCTACAAAAAATACAGTTCATTAACTGCACTCTAACCATATTATAGTGCCTAAAACGGTTCGTTAATTTAAATTAAGAGTTTCATTAAGATGGCCAATATCATATTCACGGGGACGTTCGGTTAAATTATTTCTCTTATTTTCTTAGCTGTTTGACTTTTGTGTAATTTTTTTTTTTTTTTTTTTTTTTCTGGTCCCAGCTTTTGCCATTTGACCAGCTGTAACGTCATCGCAGTGACTAAAACAGATATTAATGATGTATATTTAATCTTTAAAAGTAAATTTAAATCAATACATACGATAATCTACTAATTACACCAACAAATAGAAATTAAAATCCATTATAAGATTTATCAGAATGAAAGAAGAAAAAAATTAGAGTGATACCATTAAATTTTTGTTGAAAAATGAAATATTAAATTTAAAAAAACAAAACACAAAAAAAACCAGTACATTCGTACATTTTATACAGAAATATATATTGTAACGTGGATATATTTTTCGAATAGTGCGTGAATTGTAAAACGACAGTTTAGTTTTAGTAAAAACTTGAACGCAAACTGTTGATCACAAATTGAATGAAATGTTTATCACGATGTAAATATAAATAAGTCACTTACCAGTTGATTGTAAGTGAGGACCGTAAAATTTTGCGATATTCTTACGTGACGAACAAAATTTTAAACTGAGCCCAGGCATCAGATAACTCATGTTAAAAGTATCGATAAATTATTTACGTAACAAGCATTTCCGGAAAATTATTGGTTTTTGCACTGTCTAATTACGCACATAAACTTATAAATAATGCAAGTATAAGAATATCTTTCGGTGATGAAAAAAAAAAAGCTAAGAAAATAGTTTTAAAAAAAATTTCACGAAATTATTTCTTTTTTTGATTAACCGATTATTTATAATTATCATAATGAATATTCGAATTTTTAGTAATCAATGTAACTCTAATCATTATTTACCACATTTTTAATTGCTAATTCTAACAAATTAAAATGCACTTATATTAAAAGCTACCTAACACATCAAAATATATTTTCGGGTAATTTACTTTACGACTGATACTATTTCGGTGAACTACATGTGTTACAGTAATCCCTCCGTATAAAAAAAAAAAAAAAAAAAAAAAAAAAGGTTAGGAAATCAACACTTTGAGAATGTTGGAAAAAGCTTCTTGCAAATTTTTGGGGACTCGAAACCGCCACTGCAATTAATCTTAAAAGAAATTTATAAAAATTTCTTATATTATTAGAGGAAAAGGTTTTAAAGATATGAAAAAACGAGAATCAGACGGCATGATTTTATTAGTTCTAACCGTTTTTCAGATGACGATCCTATAGCAATTATTGAAGGAAATAAAACGAATCGTCAGAACTTCTGAAAAAAAAAAAAAACGAATATCTTGATAACCGATTTTATAATATCAAAGGTAGAGTTTATGCTCAGTTAGATTAAAATCTAAATATTGAAAGATATTTAAAATTTCAAAGAACGTATTAAAGATTATAAATACAGTTTTGTAAGAAAGTGCAACAAAAGAGAAAATAATCTCCCACTTTTCCGTTAGTAGTTATTTATTTAAATATGATTATTATAAGTTTATCCATATACATGCATATTTTTCGTCAACTTATTCTTCGTATTATACGGAAAACTCAGTAATTTAACTTTACCTTTTTAAAGAAAAACAGTTTTAAGTTGTTCTTTTAAACCAGTTAAGAAGAATTTTTTTTCTCACCGTTTGTTTCTTTATTCTTTTATAACGTAGAAAAATAGACTTAACAATCGCGAAAGATTTTTGGAATTTATCCCTTGCAAATGTAAAGGTTTACTGTACTCGTATAAACAAAAATTTATATTTATTTAAAATAAAAGAAAACAAAAAAAAAACATTCTTGAAAATTAAAACATAAATGCTTTTTTGGCTATATCTGTATTAGTTTAATTTTCGATAAACTGATTACTGTTATTTAACCGTTGCTAATGCAGCACACTTGTAATTTGCATTAACAATAACAAAGATATTTTTTATGGATAAAAGAAAAAAAAGTAAATGTTAGTTGGGGATTGTGTCATTTTTACCATAACAGAGGATTACTGTAACAAAACAAAATTATTTCCTAAAACAAATCCTAATTTGGGGCAAGCCTTTTAAAAAAGAAAAGAAAAAAAAAGCTGTTGAATTCTTAAATTTATAATGGTGTTATGCGCTGTTCTGTTGAAAGTTTTTTTTATTTACATTATTCTAATCAATTCCAAAAAAAAAAAAAACAACATTAAATTTTATCAATTTCGAGACTTTTGAGATACGTTTTAATTAATCATTAAAATTCCTGAAGAAAATTACATTTTCATATTCACGTTTTCTTTTATTTCTTTTCCCCCAGAAATTAAACATAATATGGATTACTATGAAGAATTAATATTGGTGCAGCAAGCTATTGCACTAAATGGAAAACTAAATTTTGATAAAATCTGAACATTAATCGAAAAATACATCATTTCTCTTTAAATTATAGTTCAATAATTTTTTCTCCTACGTTTATTAATAAGCATAGGGCTATAGGATTTTCATCCGGTTTACGAATCCATAAACTACATCTAGTGACTTCATATATAAGCATTATCAACAGATATATTAGTGTTTCTATTAAAACGCTTTAAAAATACATCAAAGAGTCTCTTTATGGCTTATCAGAACCCGCATTATATGATGTGAGAAACACGACTGGAACGCAAGAAAGCTCTGCCTTTTTTAATTATTTTCGACGTCTCAGTTTATTCTGATTTAGTGGACTAATTTAGATTTTTCCGAAATTTATCTTAACTGAGGGAAAATAGTTTTGATTCTTAAGTGTTCGTAAATTTATGATATACAAAATCAGTCTCTCGAACTGTTTCATACAAAACCGTTCGGTGTAGGGTGTGCGAACAATTAATTCTAGAACTGAAAATGTGATAGAGCAAATAAAAGAGCCGTAGTAGATCGATGTAAGACCAAAAATGACCTACTTATTTCGTAATATTAATATATTTTATCGTTAAAGGTTATTTTCAGGTGGTTGTTATCAGACATGTTTCTTCATTGCGTGCTTTTGGATTTTACGAGCAAGGAAATGGCGCGCATGAAAGATTACGGAGTTGACGTTTGATATTATTTTTAAAGGTGACTGTACACATAAAGTTATCGACGTAATTAGTTTCACTAATTTCACATGTGACAGCTTCTTTTCGCCTATATATTTAACTAATCGTAAACTATTAGATCTACGAGTTTCTTAAAAAAAACAAAACGAGATTTGACGTTAATTTTTTTATTTCAGATGTGAGAATAGCATCGGTAGTATTTTGCATCAGAAGTGTTATTAGAATTCTGGTTCAGCTGACATTATCAAAAATTTGACAGAATGTGTATGCATATCGTAAACACTTCCGGAAATAACTAAAACTACTACTGCATATTTTAAAAATGAATACTTGTGAAAATCAATTTAACTGGTAGAACGTACAGTAAAAATTCTTAAATTTTTCCTGCTGGAAATTTATTTACTTTTTCTGGAATATTTTTCAAAACCAAATTGACAAAATAAAAAGTTACACGCGCATATTTTTTTATTTCAAGTCATATCGCGAAAACGGATAAAGTTTAATAAATCGATCCAATTCGATTATAATTTATTTTTAACACAAACTGAAACAAACTTATATTAAACAAAATTACCTTTTATGTACAAATAAAAACGGAGAAATAAATATATCAACATGCAGAGTGAATTAATAGAGAATTTGTGTGCGATAGATTTTGTACGTTTGTGTTTCCGTCATTAGGAGTCCAATTTCAACCTTTCTACTAATTCGTCCATTAGTACCAACCGCATTTCTGTGGAGAATGTTACGGAACTAGATGTGAGGTTTGCGGAAGGTTAAGCCTAAATGTACTTTAGACCCTGGCAACGTACCGCCATATATTTTTAAGGCTTGTCGAGATTTATTCGCCAAACGTCTTTCACATATTTTTAACTGTATAATTAACACTCTAGCATTTTCCTGCAGGTTTGGATATTCCGAAAAGTAACGTTCCAATGATATTACAAATTTTAGACCCATATCTCTTCTTTCGCAAGCCGCTAAAATTTTTGAACTTATTCTTTATAAAAAGTTATTATATACACCTCTAAAACACTCCATTTCAAACGATCAGCATCGATTTGTTGAAGGTAGATCGGCTATAACTAATCTAATTACGTTTACGAATTATGTTTCTGCGGTACTAGATAGGTCCTCGAGGTGGACGTAGTATAATATACTGATTTCCAAAAAAAGCTTTCGATAGGGTAGATTATTCGGGTCTGTTGCGTAAATTAAATAATTTTGGGTTCTCTACTGGGCTATTAAAATTTATGGAGAGTTATTTGCGGAATCGGGAGTAATATGTCCAATTTGGTAACTGCAGGTCCTGCTCTTTTCTTTGCCCCTCTGGAAGAGTATCTCGGGGTTCTATTTTAAGTCCATTCCTCCTTTTTATTGTACATCAATGATTTACCGAATGTTATGCAGTATTCTAAAAAATTCTGTTATATGCTGATAATGCAAAATTATTCAGAGAAATTAGAAATATTAAAGATACACTATATCATTACAAAATGATATAGATAATTTCGTATCCTAGAGTGTTGCTAATAACTTACCGGTGAATACTATGTTTAAATGTAAATTTATCTCTCGTTTACTCGCAAAATTCACCCTACTTCTGTCTTTTTACATTTAAATTTCATGTAACGAACACAATTGGTAAAGCGAGGAAAATGCTGGGTTTAATGTTACGAAGCAGTGTGAATTTCAGATACATCGAAACGTATATTTATTCTTATACTCCGCTTTGATTCGTTCGCATTTAGAATTTGGCTCGTTGATTTTGAATCCTACATCTGCTGATTTAGTAGATAGAATAGAAAGAGTGCGGATAAAGTTTATAAAATACTTCCTGTATAGATTTGGTAAATTTGGTGTGATGAGCATTTCGAATACGGAAAAACACTCAGACAATTAAACACGAACAGTCTAGAGGGGAAGAAGATGGAGATAGCGCTTCGCTTTTTACAAAATCTGTTGCACGGTAAAATAAATTGTCCCCCAATTTCCTAAAGAAAATATTGATTAAAGTACCCATTTCAGGTATCCGACAAACTCATATACTGGCAGTACGGTTTGCGGGGGGACTCAGCAGTATGCATGTTCTCCTCTACGCTCCTTCTTTATACTATACAACAAATCAGAGTAGAAACATCATGAACTAAACCTCTATGATAGTCATAATAAATAATTTTCGGAAACAACTGTGCTTTTAAAAGATATTTATTCGCTTAACGTTTCGACCAGCTTACACTGGCCATCATCTTCTTTAAAAACACAGTTGTTTCCGAAAATTATTTATTATGAGTAATCACTGTGAAAGCTTTAAATATTTACTCTATGATAGTCGTTCAGGAAAGTTTTTAAAAATCGTCAAGAGTTTGACAACACAACGCTGAGTTGTCCTATCTGTTTTCGCTGAGAATATTCTGGATGCGTGTGCGCAATTGGATTTCATCTGTGTGCTTGTTTGTATTTGTGTGTGTGTGTGTGTTCATGTGTGAGCATGTGAGAGTGTATGGATATATTTTGGTGCTGATTTGTATTTTTCATATTTTTTTTATCATATTGTGCTGTGCAGTAATTGTACGGTAAGCTGTTGCACTGGAAAATTGTAAAATAAATAAATAAATAAAGGAAAAAAAAAAACAACAAAAAAACAGTAAAAGCGTAAAACTAAGAAAAGTACACCAACAGCTCTATGAATACAAGTAAATAAAAAATATCCAAATCCCAGATAAAGTGCATAATTTAAAATATGGCCAACTCACCCTCTATTCGTTAAATTTTGTAAGACCACAACAGAGACACGTGGATAAATGAAAACAAAAAATAAAACAAATGATTAGTATACTATATTTTATCAGAAAATAAAATGTATATATACGTATATATATATATATATATATATATATATATATGATATATGTATGCAATATATGTATACAGCCACTATAAATGTTAATATTAAACTAATTTTATACACGTCATGTATTCCTTTTCAAGCCGAAATTTTGGTAAAAGTTTTCTTCAAAGAAAATATACCTTTGAATGTTTTACTTCAATAAAGCGAAAATCTTGTATTAGCTGATTAAAGAAAATTACTAAACGTTGTATTAATTATTTTTTACGCTACTACATTCTTTTATTCGCTTTCCTTCTGTATCTTTTTTGCACTATTTATTGTATATTGCGTATTGCATATGCGAAAATACATTTAAATTTCAATCTTATTTGTTTAAAAAATTGAATATTTTCATAAATGCTATTTATAAATAATCTAAATAATCAATAAGAACGCAAATTTACATTAAATTAAATTACCTGTTCCTTTAGCCATAAAGAATATGGACGGCTTTTAGCGATTTGAGCCTTTAATTCGACGTCTTGTATAATTTTTTTCTCTTTAGTATCTACTAACAACATTCGACCCGGTTTTAATCGACTCTAGTAAAATTAAAATAAATCAAACTGAAATTATCTTAAATATCGGAACAATTAAAAAAGATTAAATACATCAACTATTCTTCGATAAAATATTTCGTCGACCATTAAAGAGATTATGTGAATGTCCAAAGGCGGGGGTTTTTACAAAGGATTTTCACGGCTTAACATAAATTGGAACTGGCTAGCTAGCCTAGAACCCCACTGGTTTAGTATATTTTTCTTAATTCCACTTTAATCCAATTTCACGTAGGTATATACTTTACAATTTTAAGTTTCTTTTATATACTGCGTTCTTTTGACAATGAGAATATTCACTGGTGTCTAAAGCTCCAGTGCATATATTATCAATGAAACTTTCTTCCGTAAAAAAAACAACAAAAAAACGTTAGCATTTAACATACGACGGTTACTGAAATAAATTTTTAAATTCCCGGTTTATTCCCGGTTACTAGAATTATACACGCGCTTACACGGACGTTCTTCCGCTGGTATAATAACAAACCCAACAAATATTAAATTCTTTAGTTGTTTGAAGTTGTTTTATTCACATTTTAAATACTTTACCGTTACAATGACCAATCAAGCAATATGTGCTTACTTTTTCATTACAAAAGTTAACAATGAAGTTTATAACAGGCTGAATTTGTAATCATATGTGCCAACTTCAAAGGGTTTATAGAGCTCAAGTCCCTCCAAAAATTTTACTGAAACGGTGCTGCGCAACCCTCTCAATGAACTTAAATGCACAATAAAAAAAAAAATGTATGCGTTTTGTTGAAATGTTAACTAAAATGTACTGGCAATCTATATATATATATATATATTTTTTTTTTTTTAAGGGTACGCTAACGAAGAGCAACCAATCAACCAAGGAATCCAAGTAATAGCTCAAAAGGAGCATAACATATTAGATTTTAATCTGACGCGAGATTGATTGAATGAATAAAGCTAGAATAGGAACAACTGACAAGGAAAGAAATGAGATAACATAAGAGTAATCATTGTATGGAGTAGGAAGACCAAGATCCAAAAACTGAGAATAGAAGAGAGAACGTTCTGAAGAAAGTAAGGAACATTCGAAGAAGATGATATTGACATCACACAGAAAAAGGGTATCTTCTGGGTGAAGAGGTCACCGCGGAAAAGAGACGAGGGAAAAACGAAAAAGTGACGAAGGGAGAAAGGTATGACGGAAACGAAGACGACATATGGCAGCGATCAGGGGACGACAAAGAGAAGGAAACATGTCAAACCATCTGGTTAGAGAAGGTAAAGGCTGGACGGAAAGATGAAAGGAATTCGGATTGGAGAAAAGGGAAAAATAAATATCTTTCCATAATCTAAGGTGAGGCAATCAATATAAATATCATTCATCATGGAAATAGACTTGCCATTATAAAAAAAGTTTTTTAATTGAAAAATTAAAGGCAAATTGTATTAAGAATGGAACATTTTTTGTCACTACTGGTAATGTTTGATCGCCGCGGCATATTTTATACAAATAAAAAAGAACTTCGTAATTTATTATTGAATAAAATACATTCACTTTCCGTTTAAAACGATTTTTTTTTTTTTTTTTGTCAAAACTACCATTTGGCCGTTTTTACTTTTTTTCCCGGTTTTACAATAAAATTCTTAGCTTATTTTTGGGGTTTTTTTCCGGTATACAAAATTCTCAACTTATCCTCAGTTTCCCGGTTGAATGGCTACTCGGTATCATAACATCTTAGTTTTCTGTTTGAAGCGCTTCACTATTCTCGCGATTTCGAATTCAAGACTTAAATCGGTTCGGATACTAAAGTGACCTGGGAACCGAAAATAACTGAAGAGACAAAGTAACTCCCGTATTTTCATCAGACTCCAACACAATCTGGTATTTTAAAATTTAAATAGTTTAACTTCGGTAATATTAAAGAAGTATTTGTCGTAAAATAGATTCAGCAAAATCTAACCTTTAAAGCGACGTTCGCTGGATCAGTGTCGTAAACGCCAACTTCTGAAGCCATTACCATTATATTATCTTTTAGAACGTAAAATCGCGACGGTCGCAATCCATTCCTGCGAGTTTCAACAAAATGTAATAAAAACATGTCAAGATAGCTCCAATAATTTTCAACGGCATAATTACTTTCCCTTTTCAATAACATAGAAACCGATGTTCAGTGTGCACAAATAATAATAAATGCATAGGTCTTAAATTCATAACTTTTATGATACCTCGTTGAAGTTTCATTTTTTTTTTTTTAGAAAAATACATTTTTCTAACACGGCGCACACTTAGAGCGTTTAATTATTCTATATTCTTCAACTGTTCTGTAAAAAGCAAAAATAATACTTTCCCCCTAAAAGTGGAACAACTATTTATGAACAGTAGTTAACAGTAAGTAGCAGCGAAACAAAAATTTTCCGCAAACGGGAAAAATCGAATATTCCGGGGTTACATTTTAAGGAGAATTCTGCAACGGATTCATGAAAAAAGTTAAAAAAATCATTACAGACACCATATTGCTATTACCGAGGTAGAGAATTTATTAAAATTATTCAAGGTGAAAAATTGTCGTCAAGTTATCAGGAACATCTGTACAAACCGGTAAAGCACGCAGAAAAGAATAGGCTGGGAATATTGCGTATTTGATTAACAGGCTTAACTCGAAGATAACATTTTCCGAAAGTGCACAATTCGAATATCACGCAATAATTTCTTTAAATTTATAACCAAGTAACTGCAGTAAACCATTTTTATTCATCTATTTATTTTTTTTAAATGTATATATTACGCACATTATTACGTTCAGATAAATAATGCAAGACAAACACATCTTACCTGTCTAGTATTGCTCCAATGTAACGACCATCAGTAAAGGTAAATAACGCCGGACCATCCCACGGTTCCATGGTACAAGCAGACCAATTATAAAAATCTTTCTTCTCACCTGACATCACGGGATCATTATGCCATGCTTCCGGTACCATAGTCATTATTGCCTAAGTACGACGTTGAATATCGGTAAAATAATCGACTAATCAATTTAATGTGTACTAATTAGTAATAGTGCAGTATTCTCTCTGCACGACGACAATAAGGGGCTAAAACAGATATGCATGTTCTATAAATAGTCGGACTGATACTTTTAAAGTAATACCAATGGCCGATTTTTACTTCGAAAACGCAATGGTAGCCAGTATAACTCTACCAGATCAAATTTCATTAGTGCCTAAAAGAAGTTGCTCGTGATAATAGATAGCCTGCAGTGACTCGATAATTACTAACTTTCTGTAGACAGAAATGAGGAGTAAAGCGTTGTAATTTTTATCAGAAAGTCGGATTTAATGCGATAAACATTTTTCAAACGTTTAACTATGCTAATCTTCAATTTTTGAACAATTCAGTCATTTCTGTTACGGCCGTGAATCTGTGATTTAAGAAGTAACCAGGTAAACTGCTGATGATTATTTTCTTCGACAATGAAAGTGGACGTATTCAGAATTTATCTCGCGAAAACAAACAGCTAATAAACCCATATTTTAATCGGAGCATTTTCCGAAACATTCGAGCATCACAAAAAATTAATCATTTTTTGTTTCATTCCAACACAACTCTCTACAAGTCGGCGCTTATTCGGTAGTTTCTAAATCGTAGATCTGGTTCAAAACTCAACTACACTCCCTGTGACTTCAACCCCTCCTCTTTTACTTTTTATTTTCGAAATTAAAATTGTAACGAAACAAATTGGTTTGGATCCGATATTCAGGACTTCCAAAATGCAGTTACTACGAAATTTAACGCATCTGTGTAAAGAGAACGCTCACTTGGACCCTTATACAGACCTAAAAATTCATGCCTACTATTGTGTATTATAATAATTATTATTTTGAATAATTTCTATAGCACAGCACTTTTTTTTTTTGATTAGTCTTCACTCGTTTACAGCATGTCATTAAGTGCGAGTATTTATAAAACGAACTGCGTAAGTATATGTGGATTTTTGTACTTTTTCACCGTGAAAAATTGATGTTTATCTCTAAGTGATCAGTAAAGATACAAATAATAATTATAGGTAACGATACTCTAAAATCAATTATGTAACGAGAACATAATAAGCGAGAAAAAAAGTGATTAAGTAATAAACAACAACAATAACGAGAAATAGCGGGAACAACATGACCGGAAAGTATTTAAATTTTCAATCGCATAAAATTGCTGACCTAAGGAAATGAATTTACCGGTTAAATTTTTAGATGTAGAAATCAATTTTCTACTAGATTACCGCAGAATCGAGCACTTAAATTATATTAAAAATGAAATATTACCTCGGGCAATGAGCGACCTCCGGCCTGAACGAGAAATTCTAGTACGCAGTCAGCAGAACCGGAATCGGAAAGATTCGGTTCAACAACCGGATAGAGCTGTTTTATATCTTTGAAGTATTCGCTTTCCATAATTCCTTCACGAGCTTTCATGAAATTTACATTTCCACGTACAGTATTAATTTCACCGTTGTGAGCCAACACTCTGAATACGTAAAAAAAATTATGGTATTTTTTCATATACATATATATATATATATATATTTAACATTTAAATTTTTATTATTAAGGCTAGAATTTTTGCAACAAGACCAAATGAATTTTTTGAGTTAGAAAAGTAAAAATTGCGAAATTTTCTACATACGATTTTTAAAACTTCAATTTTCACAGTCACCTTTCTAAAAGAATACGTTATAGTAAATTCAGAAGAATATCAAATAAAATGTTCTTTAAAAGAATAATTGGTTGAAAATAAGGTTAGCGTTGAATTAAAGTATGTTTTGAAGTACATATATCTCGGAAAATTTAGAAAAAGAAGAAAAAAAGAAAACTTTCGGTACCTTCCCCGCATATTCTAATTGCCCTTAAAAAAATTTAATTTTAACAAAAATAAATTTTTCAAAGTTTTCTTAAAATGGAATTTTTTGCAAATTTGAACAAAAAAAAAAAAAAATAAATATATCATATCTGTCTTCAAACGGCTTTGGTAATTACTGAAAAATCCGAACTCTACTAATTGTATATCGAAATGAGGTATTTTAATAATAATCGTAGTATATGCGTCTATTTTAAAATACCTTAACGGATGAGCTCGTTCCCAACTAGGAAAAGTATTGGTGGAAAATCTAGTATGTACCAGAGCCAAATAAGCTTTGAATTCTGCTTCCTATAGTGGAAAACAACGTGATAAACATTAATCCGAAAATTAACAGGTTACAGATGAGATGAGATTATAAAACACTCAACACGTCATTACAGTTCAGTAAAATGAAATCCTTGCCTTTTTTTTTTTCGAAAAATTTATTGTATTACCTTTAAATCCGTGAAATACGCCCATAACTGATCCGAAGTTAATTGTCCTTTGTAAACAATTACCGACGTGGACAAAGAACATATGTAAAATCTGCGAACGGTGGTCGGTATTATATGGGTCGCTCGTTTTCTCAACACAAAAACCTTGAACAATCCAAAACATTTTTCTAGCGTTATCATAAACATCGGCGCAATGTAAACACGGGAATGAAAGGCGAATCAGCTAAGAGGACGATGAGAGGAAAGGGAGGAAACGAAAACTGTAAATTAAGAAAAGTACCAAAATACAGGGGAGGAAAAAAAAACGGTATTACCTGTCGCTTAAGAGTTTCCTCACCGAGGTTACCACCAGAAACAAAAACCTGTCTCATTAATGGTTCGCTTAATCGGGCTACTTCACCAATTCCGATGTTTTTTGTTGGTACCGTACGCCAACAAATTACCTACAATTCAATATAAAAAATTTGATAATATAATTTCCCGTTAAAAATAATAAAGTGCAGATCAAAAAATAAGTATAATTTACAGTGAATTATTTAGAGAGAAAAAAAAAGTCAAAATAAACAATACAAATTTTAACGACAAAAATTATTAATTTCCGTTAGAGAATTTTTTGATCTAAATTTTATAATTTAAACGTGTATAATTTCATTGTGCGCGATTTATACGAAAACGTTTCTTTCTTCGCTATTCACTTTATTGCTATGGTGTTCAGCCTCTGCCGACACTTTGCATTCTAACATATTTTAATAAATCGTTCGGCGACACGATTATTTACGAAAATTCAAGTATTTTATGCTTCTATATTTTAGTATTAGTGAATCTGTATTTTTCTTGTTTGTGATCAACAGATATAACGGAAAAATTAAGTTATAAAAATAAATTATCATAATAGACTGTTTACAATATTCAAAAAACATTCACCAAGAATTATAAAGTTTATGAGGGAAATTTCAAAAATCGTAACATAAAAATTAAAAGATACTTAAAATTGTATTGTTTACATGCAAATTTATTAATTTTTGTACTAGATGTATATCGGGATTATAGTTTTTTTTTTTTTTTTTTTTGATCAATACAATTTTTAATAACTTTTCTTCTTGCAGCATGCGGGTAAATTTATTCCATTGACATCATTCCGTGAAAATTTCTATACTTGCACCGAAAAAATAAACGGTTAAATATTCTTTAGAACACCATTGATAGAAAATTTATATTACTTTATTATTATAATTTATTATTATTATTATTATTATTATTATTATTATTACGGTGTTGATTAGCAAGTCACTTGTATTTCTTCATAGGATATAAATAAATATATAAAGAATTATTACGGTTTTTAGATATTTCGTTAAACAACATCTGATACAATCTTGCATTTAAACTGGCTCTTGCGACTCAATTATTTGCAGTATAATTAACAATAACAAAACAATTCGTAAATAAACAATAAAAATGCATCACGCATAATTTAATTATACAAAATGCTAACGAAGCTAAACGTATTTTGTGATATATTAAGTTCTAAAAACTAAATCTTTTATAAAGCTTACAATGCGTCGTTTATAATTTTAAAAAAAAATATTTTCCAAAAAAAAAAACACACTTTTTTATATAATTGTGACGCGTATACAAATGTGACCACCATAATGTAGTTTTTAAATAACAGAAAAGTTGTTTACATGAAAGGGTTTTTTGGAAATATTAAGAAGTAGGTTTAGTAATGTTCGTGTTTTATATAACTAAATTATATACAATACATTTTTACATTAAAATGGACTTTATATTCGAACTGTTTGATTAGTGTTGGTGACAGTACAAATAACGGCCTCCGAGGGACCAGATTTCAGGTTAAGATATCCGTGTTAAATGGTAGTTAAAATGAATTTAGTGTGCTGTACAAATCGTCGTAACAAAAATGACGCACAATAAATGCAATCTCGGATAACAGAAGACGATTCGTGATGTTAAACAAGTTAAAATTAGGAATGTTTTACCGCTGATTCATTTCGCGTTATTCTATCGCTGCATCATTATAAATAATCTATCATGCAACATGGTGCAATCATAAAGCGATTATAACTTATCTCTGGCACAGTATGCTTAATATCAGAACAGATTATAATCTGCAAAATACTGAGATTGCGTCGCGGACGCGTGGAAAATTGTATCATTGATGTTAGAAAATTTCAAATGTATAATTTTTCTTTTTAAATTTATAAATATAAGAAAACAAAAAGGATTAAATCAAAACTTTTTACGCCGTTTTATCAATTGTTAAAGTAATCGTTGATTTTTAATACACAAATTTTATACGCACAATGTAAAAAACCGAAAACAACAGCCTAAAATATACTCTGTGAAATACTTCATTACTGTTTCGCATACTAACTGCTGTGCTCTGCCATTCAGTTGTATTGGGTACAGAACGTATCCTACTCGCGTATCGTGACATTTTTTCTTCACCTTTATTTAATACTATTTTGAGTTCCAGGCAGTTTTGATCTTTCCTTGAAAGTTAAATAAGTCGCTCAATCTCGCTTCATTTAAAACGGAATATGAACATTTTCTCCCTCCATTATCGATTTCTTTGCCGAAGCTGCTGGCGATTTGTAAATAATAATCGGTTTTAAAATAACTTCAAATACATTTTAAATAAAAAATGAAGAAACTGGCGGCGTGCTGTTGCTAAAATTATAATTTAGTTTTGATACATTGAAATAGCCCCGTTTTCCGTTCTTGTGTAGAAAAGGAGAGAGCGGGCTATACACTACAAAAACCATCAAAAGCGATAATAAAAACATTTACAACTTGACTTATCTTCACGAGAACGCACTAAACGTGCCAAACAGGTCGAAACAGGCAATGGTCATGGTTGAACGCATTCATTGGTTCCCGAAGTTTATGCACTGAAGTAAAACGCTACAAAGTTGTTGTTTTTTTGTTTTTTTCTAATGTTGGTTTATAATAGGAAGAAAAAAAGAAAAACAACAGATCAGTCGGGCGCGTTGTTTCGTGCGCTGAAGATTCCGTACGTTAAATGGAGATTTTTATAATTTAAATTTATGTAAAACTAAATTCAAAATAAATATTCTGTATTTCGATTTTTTACGTAATATTACCGAAAATGCGTGAAACTCTGTTTTTAGAGGACTTACAAAATTTTTAAGGGTAATACACACATCACAAAGCACGATTTTATTTTCCATGTTAAAAAATCGAAATATAGTTTCATTAACTTCAACCGTGTAGATTTAATTTTGAAGTTAGAAATTCGGCTATTTAGAAATGTTTTCCAGAATATGCACGTTTATAGACTCGGTTTAAAATTTTAAATTACAATACTCGATCAGCCACAGAGAATTTTTTGCGCTTTTTTTTTTGAAAGTTTTGTTAAAAAATGAAAAAATGATTTCGTTACCCCCAAAAAGTAAGTTTTGCACCCCGTATAAAATACGTCTAAAAAAATTTTTTTTCTGAACCACAGCACACCCGGAGTCCAAATTTGAAGTTGTAATATCGACTACAATTTTCCAACAAAGATTCCCTTTAAATACCTGTATAAGATGTCAAAATTTAAAGTACACACTATTTTCACCGGTTAACAAATATAAAATTCACATGAAAAACACTTTCTATAAAATAACATTTAATAATTTTATAGAACGTGATTTTCACGTGTATTTTATTATTTGTTACCATTTGTTAAAATATATTTATTTAAAGTCGCTCGGCAGCCAGGGCCATTTGCAACGCTGAGAAGTTTATATCTATTATAAGTAATAGATTATAAAACAGAAAGGGGAAAAAAAAAACAACTGATATACAATACTTCTGTTTAAGTGGGAACAGTAAGGTAAGCTTCAAAAATTTAAAGATTTTGTTACACGCCGTTTCACTGTCCGCCAGAATTTCGGTTAAACCAGCACTCTTCTCGAAACACGCGGATCGGTCTTGTTGAAATCTGTAGCAAGAGGCGAGGAGATGATACACCATGACTGGTACTGCACGTCACAAATGGGTTTTGGTTGTTTTTGAAAAACAGGTGATTATGTGTAAAAATGCAGTAGTCTATGCGAAGGTGCGCTAGTATTGTTTCTTCATGACGGTTGTATCTGTGCGATGTATTCCATTGTAGTAGGTTTTCCTTAATTTTGAACGGTTTTTGAGTTCGACAATTTCGCTCCCATTCATATTAACAAGCCGAGTATACATGATTTTTTAGTTGGCTCTTCAAATTTTGGTTATTTTTTCTTATCTGGGCACTAAATTTTGCTTAGTGTTGTGTATGCTGATGTTCCACGGAGCGGTTTCATTAGTACGTCGACAGGCCGAAGGTGTTACTTGAAATCTGCTGAACGCGTTCCGTCATTCAATACCTAGAGGCTTGGACTTTTGAGGGTTTTTTTTTTGGTATAGTTGGTATGAGATTCGGAGATGTTTTTTAATGTGTGGAGTTTGTTGTATTTAAGGATAGATTGACGTAATATTTCAGAGATAGAAACATTCTTTTGAGTTGGAGTGGTAAGATTGTTAGTTTCTGCATGTAGGCTATCTATTAGGCTGCAGTACACTACGTCTGAGATTAGTCTTGGGCAGAATTTTGGATGGTGTTTAATTTATTAAGCATAATTGAACCGTAATCCATTTTTGAAAGCGTGAGAGCGGAATAGAAGTTCTGTAGGCATTTTCTATCTCCTCCCCATTTTATATGAGTCGGCATTTTGAGTACGTTGAATGATTTTTGACATTTTGCTTAAAGTTCACCGATGTGCCTGGACAAAGTTTCCTGACAAATATCATTCCAAGGATTTTGATAGTATGCGTTGATTTAATGGGACTATTTCTCAGTATTACTTTACAATCGGAAGGGATTTTCCGTTACTGCTGAACATAGTGTAAGCCGCTCTTTCCGATGAGAAGCTTGATCTGAAGACCAATTTTGTAGTTTTTAGGTAGTGTTTTGAAGGACTTTTTTTAAAAAAAATTCAAGATTTTCAGATGTCATTTGCATTATTGTGAGGTCGCCAGCGAAACGGCTACATTTAACGGGCGGTTATGTGATTTTGGTCAGGTCGAAAATGCCAACTATGAATAAGGTCGGACTAATTACCGAGCCTTGAGGCGTGCTGTTTTCGTGCATTCTAGGAAATGACAAGGTATCTTCAATTCGAACTTGAAACGTTCGATTTATTAAGAAATGTGTTTTATGAAATTAAGCATATTTCCTGTGATGTTTCAATCTACCAGGGTTTGGATGATTTTATGTCGCCAAATACAAACGAAAGCTTTTGCCGGATCGAAACCTTGAAACGAAGCCGTCGCAAATTTGCTGGTGTAATTTTACTAGGTGGTCCATCGTGCGTCTCTGCGATCTGAAACCCCGAACTGCATTGGATCAAGAAGTTGTTTTTGTTCCAAAATCCGTATAAGACACGAGCGTTTAGTATTTTCTCCAACAGTTTGCATAATGAATTGGTCAAGGAAATGGGACGGTAGTTGCTGGAGAGGTGGCGGTTTTTCCAGGTTTTAAAATTGGAATTCGCGTGTTTTTTTTCAAGCATTCGGAATTTTTCCCGATGTCCGAATTAGGTTTAGCAATTGAAGAATTCTGTTTAAGGATTCTGCTGGGATTTATATGAATGGCACATCAGACTTCCGAGAGCTAGTGATCGCATGTGTTTCAAGGCACATATTAATTCAGCATAGGTAAACGAAAGATTCAACTCCCGCATAGATGAGGCGGAGGAACGTAATTATTGGCATTCGCGGTTCTTTTTAATAATTCTACAAATACGATTCAGTGGCGGATGTTTTTTGAAAGTGACTAGCCAGCTTTTCAGCGATATCTAATTTGTTGAATATTAGATCAGAATCCGTTTTTATCGACGAGATCGTTGAGAAGGTTTTTTTGTTAGATAGCATTTTGACCTTGTTCAGTACCGTTTTGATTGGAGTACTGGGATTGAATGTTGACGTAAATTGAATCCATCGCTGTTTTTTCGATTCTCTGAGGAGACGTTTGCACTTTACCGCAGAAATTTTGAAGTTTTTAAAGTTTTTTTACGTTGAATGTTGTTTTGCTATAGATAGGGAGTCTATTTTGTTCCCTAACCGCTTTGCTTCGGTCATGCATACCGTTTGTCTACGTGTCGTTCGCGGACTATTTTTTGGAATGCTATCGGAAGCGGCGGTCGTTAATTTATTGATTATATTATACTCATTAGTCTTGTTAATATCGTCAGTGTTTTCTGGTAGTTTTAGGTTCATTGAACGGATAAAAGATTCCCCCCAGTCAGCACCTTTAAGTTTCCAGTTTGGGAATTTTTTAGTTATCTCTGTCTTTTGAAAATTATACCGCTATCTGCATAGGGAAATGATCACTTCTAAATAGAGATGCAAAGGACGACTCCCACTTTGTTATGTGGACGAGAGAATGGCTACAGAACGATAAATAAATAGCTCAGAGTGATATCCATTATACGAATTGAAGTGAGTATTTCTACTAGTGTTTAACAGAGTTAGGTAAAATCTGTCCAGCAGCTTTTCAATATATTTTCCTCTTCGGTTAGAAAATCTTGAACCCCAGATCATGTTGTCAGCATTAAAGTCACCGCTCATGAGGAAAAGAGAGAATAATTGTTTTATTAACTGATCCAAGAGGTCGTTGGTAACGTCGTCAGATTGATGCAAATACACTGTACAAATAGTGACATTTATTAGAGTTCGTATTTTGACAGCTACAGCTTGTAGGTTAATTATAAGCTTGACTGGCTCGATAAGCAGGTCGCTTTTGGTAACAATAAGTACTCCACCTTTTACTGTAGATTCAGAGTATAAATCTTTTCCGAGTATAGTGTTTCAGATTGAATTTAAGCTTAGTTTTCTGCAGGAGGATTAAATCGGGGTTGTTTTGAGCAATGATAGTTTTTGCAGTTCAGGTAATTTGTTACGAATACTATTGAAGTTCCAATTTACGATTTTCATTATTTATTTAAATTTGTTCGTAGTTCTACACAGGTTACAGATCATTTCGGCTCAGACTGGCTCCAGCCTGTTCATGATGTTTGTAAATTTTATTTTTGTTCTTGTACGAGCTAAAAGAGCGTAACTTCCTTGAAGCATTTCGATGAAGGCACAAGTGTTTGTAATATTATAAAATCTTCCATTTCTCGGATGGCATTTTGAGCGTTCGATCCTCCTACCACATCAACGAATGACCTGAAATTTGTAAAACTGAGCGGGTATCTATGCGAATTTGTACAAATGTAGATTTTGAGTGGGGCGAAGATGGTCTTGAATTACGTTGTTTCTTCTCCAGAGGAGGAATCATCGGGTTTAGAATCTGATTTATTCCTCCCTTTTGTCTTTTCGTTTTCGCTGTCTGTTCGGTTATTTTTCGTTACATCAGTTTCGGGTTTCTTTTTTGTAGATTTTTTGCGTCCTCCGGATAGTTTAAGACCTTTTCAGATTCTACAGCCATTTACGAAAACGTTTTTCTTTCGCTGTTTTTCTGCTAAATTAGCGAAAATGTTAATTTTTTATGAAAGTGTGAATTTTGTTACGTACATTTTAAGTTTCCGGTTTAATGAGTTATACGGCGATGGACAGAGAATTTTTAAGTAACATTTAAGTTGATTTATTTTTTTTTTTTTTCGATTTTTAATTTTGTATGTTTTCCTAGAGAGCATTTTAATTTTGATTTATAGACGCGATTTTAATTTTAAAAGCTTTTCCAGCACTATTAGATTTTATTTGATTTTTTGACGTTTCTAAATCATATTATAAGAATTCTGTTTATTCTCCGTGTCTAAACAAGCCTAAAAATTAGATTTACCCACTACATTTAACTGTTCCAAAACACTAAGCTAAACAACATAAATGTTATTTTACCTATAAAAGTTATAAAATATCTGACAGTTGTGAATGATGTTTATTTCGTTCTCATTTTTATTATACATATATATTTGTTTAAAAAATATATATATACACAGGATGGGACAAAAGAAATTGCACACTCCACTCCACCTTTTTTAAACGTTTATTCTCAAAAAATGCGTATAATTTGTAATTCAGATATTTTGTCTGACTCTGGACAAAAAACAAAACATTTACTCGCGGAAATGAGGAAAAAAAACTTAGAAATTTAGACAAAAAACTGTACGTAGCAAAAAAAATTAAAATTAGATAAAAACTGGCGAAAAATAGTAAAAAAAAAACAAAAAAAAACATAAAAATTATTAAAAAATAAACGGAACATTTACATGTAGTAAAAAAAAAACTTGATATTTAGACAAATACGACTTCGTTTCAACTTCTATTTTACACACATCTTTCGCTTAAACAAACCCATTAAAATGTGGCCTAAGAACTTCAGGCTGTCACCTAAAATCATTTTTGAACCATCAAAGTCGTTAGTCAAAATTTTAATTTTCGTAACACTGTTCTCAAGTGTTTCTTCCATTTGAAAAAAAGTGTGTAGTTTCTTTTGGGCCACCCTGTACACACACACATATTATTTACATGTGTGTGCGTGCGTGTAAGTGTGTATATATGGCGAGATATGTTCACATTATCAAAGATGTTAGTCATATAAAAATTGTATTATAGGCAGCGATCTGTTTTATGAGTAAAATATCCGTAATGCTACTGAATGAGTGTAGCTACTAAATTTTCAACTTATTTAGCGTTCTTTTAGATTCGGAGAAGAAAAGAAGGACGTTATTATTTATGGATTTCGATTTTCTATTTAATGTAGTTCAGAAATCTGATAAATTCAAAATATTTTAGGATAAATTCTAATATGGTTAACTTTTAGTTTTAGTAAAATATTAATCTCCCGAAAAGCGATTTTAGTTACGTATTTACATGTCTTATTACAGTTATGTATAAACTTGGCTTTTTTTTTCTTCTCTTCTTTTTAGACGGTGTATTATAATTTACAAGCAATTTACATATAACGCAAATAGCATAAACGATGAAACGAAAAAAAAAAAAAAAAAAAAAAAAAACCATCAGCAGACTAATTGAAAATGCCTTTATAATATTGTATCATTCAGCGCTGCGTAATTTTAAGTTATGAAATATTAATTATTTTAAAATAACGCGTGGATTATTTAATTAATAGACACGATTAATTTCAATATAAAATAATTTTCTCACGTGATAAAAGACTTTGGCGAATTATTTTCTACTTCGGTTACTTATCTACGTGTCTACTTAAATAATTTTCACTTTGTACATTGTATGTATTAATAAAAGTTGAAATTTACTATTTTCTTTTTAAAAAATTATACGTAAAAAATAAATATATATAAGAATTGATTATTTGGTAACTTAATTAGAAAGCTATAAGAGTAAGGGAAAGAAAGAGAAAAAAGATATGTAGGCGGTGTACTCTAAGAAAGCGAAAGAAAAAAAAAGCCTAAGAAATTAGGATACCGGTACTTCATTTTAATTCGGTAAAGTTCCAAAAATAAATATACTTCCGCATCATTTGATTGCAGTTATAGCATATTTATCTTACCTATTCGACAGATTTCGGAGCAGCGCTACTAGTTTTATTTTTCATTGTAGAGAAAAAGGTTGCAACTGATTGAGGTTTTAGTAAGAATTTCAAGATGGAAGCGAATTTTATGAAGGGATGAATACACATTGTAGGCATTTTATCGCGCGTATAACATAAATGTGACTAATTATTTGAGTAAATAAGTAAACATAAAACGTTCAATATATTAACACAAAACTGAAATAGATAATTTAAAAAATACACGACTAGTTTCGAAAAACCGTTATAGTGAACATAAATTTTTGAATCTAGTAGTGTATCTTTTAAATCTTACAATCCGTTTTCAATATATTGGATGTTTTTATTTTTATTTATGTAATATCAGTGACGTAAAATTCGAATTTTACACCTTTTTTACCTTACGAAACATGATTTTGCTGAAGACAATGTATCATTCAACGGATTAATAATAACCCTCGAAAGTTTCATTATATCTTTTCTTATCTTTCATTTTCCTACACATCACTACGAAGTTTGAACAGGAAAAATTCATTTAGTTTCAAAACGCAGCCACTGTTTGCTTTTGTTTTTAATGAAATATAAAATGGCACGTGTATAATGCCATTTTTTAAGTTACCATTTTCCGTTTTCATTAAAATAACCTCACAAAGCGCTACTGTTAACGCAGTTATTATTATACCGTCACAATCTTGACAGAGCACAGATTTTAAGATTCCCATTCTTGCACGTATATCTTTATAGAATTTCCTTAAAAAACCAATTGTAACGCTTATTACCCTGAACATGGTCAGATATTAGCGTGACTCGCGAGAATCAGTTTAATATATATGTATGCGCAAATATTTATTATGTATATGAACGAATTATATACAACATTTTTAATCATTTTAAAACGGGAGAAATTACATGATTACCGCAATTATCGATCGTCCTCATAAATCAGACTGCGCGTTCTATACCGGTATTAAATGAAATGAAAATTTTAATATATATATTAAAAACAATTTAAAACGCGTCTTATATTTCTTAATCGACGAGCGTATATTTCAGAATAAATCGGACATTTGCTAAATTACAAAATTTGGCGCCAACTATATTTTCAGTACTTGGTCTTTTTCAAAGTTGCCAGAAAGAGTTTTGCACATTTTTTTTAAATTTCGCAACAATCTGATCGTTTGTTATATTTATTTCATTTTAATTCCGTGTCGAATGGTTGAACTATATTTCAAAAAATATCATATAATAAATACAATTAGGCTACCATATAATGTAGTAGTCGAAAAGGAAACGTATTTATTTTCGCATTTTAATCAATTTCTGGGGGGGGGGATTTTAAAATATATATTATGCTTAAACATTTTCGGTCTTTTAGACCTAATTTCGGCACCTCTTATGAACAAAAATGAAAGAGGTATAAAAATAAGCCGTTTAGGCCATTTAGACATTCATCGCACAAGACTGAAAATTTAAGATGATTAAAGTTCCCGTTTACCATAAGAACTACAAAATTTTTATTCCATTCGAGCAATTACAATAGTTACCACTTTTGTTTTTACAAAATATTTTATCCTGTTTTTATCTTGGGCCTAAGGTGAATAAATGAATTCCAATAAGTCTCGTTAAGTGATGGCGTAAGAAAAGCTGCTTATTCAGCAAGATTGGTTTATGTTGCGAAACGTGAAATATTAGAAATCATCGAAGTAGATAATATAAATTATTGCAACATCATTTGACCGTCAGAAACAAATCATTACAGATAACTAGAAAAAAATTTAATTAAAAAAAAGTTAAGTGATTAAGGTTGTTCATTACACGCCGAATTATCCAAATACAAATTTTCTCATTTTCTACTTCAATCTCGAAAATTTGAATAATTACAGAGAACATTCAACCAATTTTTAAAATAAAATTTCTATTACGATTTATTCAGATCTATTGCAAACAAATCTCAATGTGCTCAATGATGTCGATACCGCAAATACAATTAAGATGATTAACATTGTACAAAAGTTATATATAATTATTTTGCAAAAGTTCAGTATATTTTCGGAGAGTTTCAACATTTTTCAATATTGATTAACCGGCAGAAATTTCACTGTCACGCACCGTTAACAGCGCATTTTTTAGATCAAAAGGGAACAGCAAATTTACAGGTGAACAAAAAGGAATATATTCATAAACTTATAGGAGACAATATTTAGCTGTTATATTTTTTTATATACATACAAAAAAAAACAAAACAAACAAACAAAACAACCGTTCAAACTCGTAATTTAACAATAGATATTCTCACACAAGCTTTAATTATATCTCTCTCCTTTACTATTTATCTGTCTGTTTGTCTATCCTCTTTCGAAGCGCAATTTCACATCATTGCAATTGACTCGCCGTAAACATTTCAACTTCAAAAATTTAACTGAAAAAAAAAACAAACAAAATAAAAACATATTTTACCGAATTGCTCGAATGCACCAAATGGGTAAAATATATTAATAATATCAAAACAAAAAACAAAAAAACAGGATTGTTTTCTTTTGACAGGGATTTTTTTTCAGTAATTTCAGTTTGTGCGGTGAATTTTAATTTTATTTAATCATTATCAATTTTTAACACAAATTTATAGGGAGAAAAATTAAAAAAAAAAAAGAAATAAAAAAAAATAGAATTATAACTAAAAATGAATATGTAAATGAGAGTACACGCGCGCACAAAACATAACCAGAGCGCACTCGGACATATTCGCATGCAAACGAGCATATATAAAATTTATAATTATAAAAATATTGTGAATTACCGGGTGATGCTGAAATATATATGGCAGTTCTATGCCACCGTCACACCTTCGCTACACCCGTACATGTTACGCAACTTCTGTAATGAAAACATCTTACCTAGGCTTTGCTGATTTACACAAAACAAGAAAAAAAAACTGAAAAAAATCGGTCTCCAACCTGTACACATAGCCCTATTAGCTAAAGTTAAAATTTATGATTTCTTTTATTTTAGAATTTAATTGAAAGCCAGATTTTAAAAGCACAAATATAAAAACACGACTTCTTAATCACTAAATAATATGTGGAAAAATGCTGTTAAACTTTTTATTTCATTCATAGAAAATTGTTTCTATGTAAAATACAGTTTTAAAATTAATCCAACAGTTCAACATTAAGTGCTGCTTAGTTCAGTTACCTACTGTGATCGACCGGACTTACACAAATGCTAAAAATTAGTTAGCGGGAAAAGAAACAGATTGGAATGCGGAAATGTGTCGCAGTGTACATTCAATCCTTCGAAAGACTGCAGATATTTTGTAAACTAACTACATTAGAGTTCTACAGGACACAAATGTATAAATTTGATTGCTTTTTTTTTTTTTTATTTCAACGAAGATGTACTCTGCACATACCACCCCTTTCCATTCCATATTTAATACAGCAAGATCGTAGACTGGGAAGATAAAGGCCAACAGAGCTTTAGAGACCGATGCTCTAGGCGTGTACATTTTGTACTTGACTTAAGGTTACTCCGAAGTCACGTATACCTCTGCAATTACTTTTACCCTAATTCCGGAACGTTAATTTTTCAACTAGAACGACACAGTATCAAAGTATAACGAACAGAGGACTATTTCAAACAATAGGGGATATTGCATTTTACTGAATCAATTTTTAAAAACTGGATATTAAATAATATTTACGAAATTTTCTTAGTCGCCCGAAATAAGTGATTAACAAAAATTCTGGTGGAATTATAAAAAATAAAGGAATAAACATTTCAAACAAATGCTACGACGAATAATATAAAAGCGTTTTGTAGACTTAATTAAATATGTCTTTTTAATATGATTTCCGCAAACAAGAAAAATGCTAATTTTATCAGCCTTTACTTTTTATAATTACGGAATTAGAAAAGGTTTTCTTTTTCTTTTTTTTTTGAGCAAAGTATTAAAATACATACATACATACATTTACTTTTCAAGTTTAAAATTTTTAATATCCCAACCAGTAGTAAAAATCATAGCATTAAAATTTTAGCTAATTTGGTTAACTTTAAGACGTGCCGATATAATCAAGAAGATAGCGCCAATAGCGTAACTCAGCGCGCGCGCGCGCGAAGGTACACTTCCGCTGGTTACTGGACAGAGTGGCCTGGCGGATGTTACGCAGTAAAACAGGAACTCTCATTACAGGCTTATTAAAACTATACTTAAAATACCACAATTTTTTTCTTAGCCTTCTTTCTCAGGTGAATAATTTCATTGATAAGAATAAAAAAAGTCGTTGAAAACACATTTACAATTTGCCACAGAATAGACTAAGAAAGTTAAGTATTAATGGCAGACATGAGCGTCGATTTTTTCGTATCGGAGGATTTTTTTCGATATTCCGCTACCACTTGAAGCAGATACTGTTTTTGTGCTGGGTAATGCCCTCTCGACTGGCGATCCCGAAAGAAAAAAAAAAACAGTACTGTTTTTGAACTTCTTTGCAGGTCAGTTTATTGTTGTATTGTTCAATTAATTATACGCCGCGTTCAGCTGCATCATTGACCACTTTCATTTTGGAGATTAATCCCCTACTTTTTAGATAATCTTCATCCATTCACTTGGACTTCTGAGAAGAAAATCGGTGTTAATACGAAATATCTCAAAAAAATTCTTGTCAGTGAATTAACAAATTGATCTACCTGGACATAAATTTTCTAAGTCAGAAAATTTAATCTGCAATCGGCTCATGTCGTCATCTTCTGTTGCATCGAGATCCAGGTTTTTGTGCATTCTTTCTTTCACCTCGTTACTGACATCGTTATCAAAAAGAGCGAAGCCAATTGCTTCCGCAGTTAGATACCGTAAATGGCGAATAAATTGATTTACAACCACTTCTTCGTCAATTTCTTCGTAAGAATTCAGTTTTTTTTTTTTAGAAAATTAGAATCTGAATTTGGTGCTTTTATAGTTAGCGGAGCTGAAAACCACGCTTCCACATAAGTTGTCACAATAAAAATACAAATATCAGCTAAACCTTTCGCTTCTAAAGTTTTCAGCTTAAATTCATAACGAAATAAATACATTTTCAAGGAGTATATGACCGTAGACATCCACCTTGCATGGTGCATGGCTCCGGAATGTCGAAATGAAAAATTATTTGGAGTTTCTCCTAGAAATACTAAGCATAATTCTAAAAATTCTTGGTAATCGTCACGAGGCTGGTATGTAGCAAGTGTATACTGCAGGAATGTAATCAATTGGGATTTTCTGTCGTCGTTAAATACTGATCTCATTTCTTCTTCCATTAATGCTGAGCGAAAATTGTCTTTATTCATCTTTTTTGGACCAGAAGTGCGAGGCATTTTCAGTTAGAAAACAGTTCTTACAATCATTTCAAAAATATGGTGACGACACGTCAAATGTAATAATTTGCGGTCGAGTAATCGTTCCAACTCATGTCCCTTCTTTGTCACCAGTATTAACGGCAGTTGTGTCAAAAGAAATACATTTAATAATACAGGCAAGGGATTTTTTGGTTTTGGCCGAGCAAGCGTTCTTGACAAGGCAAAGCGACTGTTAAAAAGAACGATGTCCCAGAGATCATGAATTAATGACACTTGGGAGAATATTTTCTACCTCAGACATGGTCAAACGATAGCGCTGCAAGTACCGTATCCGTATCAATATTAAACAGCAGAAAACAATATTCTCACTTACAATTGCGCAATAAATAGGAATATAAGCAAGCACAAAAAATCTATTCACTCTTTTCTTTGCCTCACCTATGCAGTAGAGAACTCTTATCATACACATTTAGAAGAGATATACAAATGATGACACTGTAAGAAATATTCCATCAGAACTATACTGCCTCGCTGGCACATAGTAGTATAACGAGGGAAAGGAGTATTTGCCGCGCGCATGCACGTCTTAAAGTTGACCAAATGATCTAAAATTTTAACCGTATGATTTTTTCATATAAAAGAACAATTCTACGGGTTGGGACACCTAATTTTTGAAAAACAAAAATGTCCATCATCTGTAACTAAGGGCCACCCTAATATATATATATAAATAAACTAGAGCTCTGCAAACCCTGCGTACACTGTTATATGAGTAATGCAAGCTAATATCAACAGTTGATCTAAAAGATCACAAGTAGTCCGTCAAAACAAATTACTTCAAAAAAAAAAAAAAAAAAAAAAAAAAAAGGTTTACTGCATTACACGTACTCTAATCGCATTACAAAATATTATTATTTGAAAAGAAAATTATATTCGGACACATAAAAATGCCTGATTAAAAAAAAGCAGACCTAACCAACCATATTTAAATTTTAAAATATTTCCTATATGACGTACACCGAAGTTAAGTGCGATTAACATTCTACAATTAATGTACTTCTCCTCTTTTTGCTTCTTTCTCTGCAGTCCGTCTAACTATCGATCGTTTACATTATCAAATCATACTTTCCTCGTTTTAATACTGGTGTAATTCGGTATTATTGCTCTTTGTTAATTTCAGTCGACGATGCTTCATAAGTCATAATTATAAAACAGACACATTTCTGAAAACAACTATCATAAAACATACTCCTTTTTTTCTTTTTTTTTAAAATTGTTATCGAAACCGCTACTGTAAATGGTAAACTGAAAATTCAATTTTCAAGAATCAATATATCTATAGATAAACTTTTGAAAAAATACGTGCCGTAGTAATTATTCAAAATGATTTATGCGATCTTTGTATTACTGCGTAAGAAGATGTTAGATCAAAACGTGATTGCTTCAATATATAAGATTTATTCTAAAAGTTATATGAAAATAATACAAAGAACGGTTTTATCTTTCAACTAACGTGCAATATTTGAGGTGCATATATTTTTGTTTAAAGAAAGCCACTTGGAAATGATTTTCGACTTTTCGGCGATTTTTTAAATTGTGTTATGTCACCATTTCATCACAAATTAAATAGTTTCTAAACTCCCCATTAAAATCGTGACCTCGAAATGGTAACCCATATTAATCAACATCTAAATTCTGATATCGCTATAACTTTTCTTTAGTTATTTGCCTCTGATTTGTTTAGAAGTTTTCATTTGTTTTTTCTTCTGCTCAATCGTCTTTCTTTAGATCAACATCTCGGTACCGATTACTCTCAGCAGACAAATAAATCAAAAACGCACTCAACACCATCTTCGTTCCTTGTTTATTCGATATGTTTGAGAAAGTAGCTATTTCTAATGCGAGTTTTTTCGCGCATAAAATTCCTCCTTAAAAACATGTCTTCGCATAGAAACATACTGTTGACTTGTCCGTAGTTTGCTCAACCAATTAACAGTCTACTTGGACTTAACGGTAATATTTACGAAAGGACATTTAACAATTTTAAACAAAAAAACAACATCCGAAATTTAAGACATGGCTTATTTTATAATTTAATAATAATTATTATTTGTTAACTATTAACCCTCGTATACAGTCTATTTAATCGGTTAGTGTAAGTAATATAGTCCGCTCAGTGAAGGACAGTCCGGACCTTTAGCGTGGTAGTGGTAGTTTCTACTGTATTGCAAGAAATTATTGTGCTACGTTTTCACTATACTACTTAGGCTAATTATACACATTCATACATTTAATTTACAAACACATTCTCGATTTTATTTTAAAAATAAATGCTAATATAGGGACAGGCGCACACTCGACCGTTTGTAGTCGCCACCAGCAGTCGAAACTGGTGACCGTGAGGATCAACCCGGTAATCGTCATTCACGGTCATTATCATCAGTCGATACTCATCGTGCTCCGGATGTAGAAGAAAAACGAAAAAGCGACCTGCACAAAACTGTTTCACATTAAATACATCTCCCATAACTATGACGTGGGCAGTGTTAGGACTTAACCGCTTCCGGTATGAGCAACAAGACACGACTATTTCGCTGCCAGAAGTCGACTATAAGCCATTTAAAGCCGCCAATGCAAGGAATTTATATAAAATACTTAAGAAAGATAGCCACGTGCAGCTTGCGACGATCACCGATGGGAATCACAAGTGGGTCCTGTGTGTGCATTGAGTTTAAAAAGCAAACTTGGGAAAACTCACGAGAGTTGTACAAGTTAACACTGTTCGAAAGTTTCAGATACAAAAATATAGATCAGATTAATATCTTGCTTGTTATTGTAAGATAAAAAGTAACGATTTTATTATAATTTGCGAGGAGCTATGATCATTCTTGTCTATATTGCTGTTACCATTTTCTTGTAGAAATACGCAAAACATTATAAAATCCATATTTTTCGTTTGTCTGTAATGTAACCCGAATTATATTTAATTTTCATCAGTTAATCACAAATCATTTGACGAAGTTTAAAAACACGCGAGAGTTGCAACGCCGGTGAAATAGTTCAGTAGCCCATATGACGACACTGAACAAAAGAGCGGACTACCATTTTTCGCTGAGCGGACTAAATATTAACAAACAAAAACATTTTTTAATATATCCGTATTACTACATATCAACATCGATACTTTTTCGATATAAGTTAATTTTTTTATTATTTCAAAACTTAATCGATTTTTGTTTCAAAATTGTACCGTTCTAAACTTCAACGTATATATGTATATATCGGGGTTAGGTCTACTTTTTACCGAATAAAAATAATAATAATTTAATTTAAACATTTAGCAGAAATATGTTGAATAAATTATTTCTGTTTTTAAAATATCGATGTTCAAAAATTTGGATTTACAAAAATTTCGAACTTTCACATTCAAATTTTCTATGACATATTTCACTTTTGATATTAAACCGGCCAAGATTTACGCTACCTCGCAAGCGGCTACTCTTTGTACTCTTTAGCATTTTCTAATCTCGTTAAATTCACCGCAATTATATTTTAACTATTAATAAATTAATAAGTTTATAATCGTAGACAGCCTATTTAAATTAAAAAAAAAAAAAAAAAAAAAAAAACTTTGCCGTTCCCGCTGCAATTAAACTTAACTCTCATAATTTTAGCCAATAATAACAAAACCGTTCCTTTTCACGCATTTTTTTTTTTTTTGCAATCGCGACAGAGTTCATTTAAATTCTCCTCTTCTCGCGAATGCTAAATAAAACACTATTATTTTCATCTAGTTTTAAACGGTACTTTAATTTTATTATTTATAACGCAAGGGGATTTGCAATAAGCGAGTATTGCCAAAGAATTACTTTTGTACAAACCTGATGATTATAGTGGTAGTATGTCACACTGTTCGTTCGGGCAGATTGGTGCTCATGGGAATTCAATGTGCAATGAGTATGTAGGTAAGACTACACTTAAAATCGATTGTAAAGGTTTAGTTTATTGTTATACAAGTATATAGTTCATATACGTATGTCTATATACCGGGGAGGGGGGGGGGGTCCAGGTGATTATGTTCGCTGCATTGGCATCGCCCTCCATCAGACTATGAAAATTGTTTATTTTTAAAAATTTCTACTTGTCGCTGTCGCATCTGGTACTTAAGACCCTCATTTGGTAGTCCGATCATTCCAGCGATCTAGTGTTATCGCCAATGCTGCGGCATAATTCTAACATTCACCAAAAATCACTTTAAATATATTACGACCGTATTTTACTAATAAGAAGAAAAAACGTTTTTCAGCTTAAATGCTCTTTCTTTCCTTTTTTTAATTAACATAAATAATTTTTCATGTGAAAAAAAAAGAAAAGAAAGATCTTATTCCCCTTTTTTTTAATTTAAAAAAAAGAAAATACTTCGTACATGTTTACAGCAACTCAAAGTATTCGCACCTAACCGGTATTATTGAAATAGATAAACGAATGAACTAATAATAATAATAATAATCATTCGGTAACTCGAAAATCTGTGACATTAAAAAGTACAGAAACATATGACACATTTACTATGTTGACATCGGAGATATTTAATAATATCGTGTCCATTAAAAAATCAATTTTTGGTTAATGGTGCAAAACTGAAAATGAACAACCTTGAAGGTATTTAATGATTAAAGAGATTATTTATTTACGGTGAAATATATCGGCAATAAATCATTCCGAACGGTATTCTTTGATGACTCGTTTTGTAAATCAAATCAACCCGATACACGTATTTGAACGTTAATTTGTTAATACATCATTTTAAAGGAAAGACATATATTCTTCTATTTTACTTTATTATTAATACACAATTATAATTAGTAATTAATTTTTAATTTTTTTTAACGCAATTAATATTGACGACGAAATTACACAGTACATCTAAAAAGTTTGTGAACTACCAATTCACATAGTCACATACAAATAGCTACGTCGTTGTTCCTTCGTGGTTAACGTGAAATAGACGAATAATTATTGTTTCACCGCAAACCTTCATCACTGTTGTTCATCTTTATACGTTCGTAAACAATGTTTTTGCCAAATCGGTATTCAACCGTTCTCGAGAAGAAAGAAAAAATTTCATACAAATTAAGTGGCTTCCTTACGGCAGTTATTTACGCTTAATTTCGCATCGTTAACATTTTTGGCCTAAATTTAAAATATGCCAAAGTTTGCTAAACATTCAGTTCCAAACAAAAAGAACAACAGAACCATGCATTATGCGAAAAAGAAGTACTCCAATAAAACGGATTGTAATACTCAGTTGGCACTTTCTACTACGTGTTATTTGCAAATAAAGCGGCAGTTGTACATTACTCCTTTCGATGTTATTTAGATTTACTCTCTCCGAGTTGTCATTGCTGCTCCCAAAAAACTAAACTGTTATTAAATGTTGACAATCAACTGTTATTTCAACTATGTACAGATGTATCTTAAAAATAACACGAGTTGTTAAATTGATGAAAATACTTGATATAAAATACAGATTTCCGGAAGAATGCGATAATCGAAAGTAGCCAACGACCTACTAGCAATAACGAACAATATTTTAAAGTTCAGTAACACGTGTTGAGGGCTATAAATAATTCCGACCAAAAGTACGCAAGCTTACCGCATGAGAGTATCATCTTCATCGTAAATTTATAGAAATAGTATATGATACTAACGACAATCGCCCACAAGAATAAATAAAAACAGGATGATTTGCTGCGTTCAAGATTCTGGAAATAATAACCGTACACGATAATAAAGAATCATCTAGTGCGCTCGAGAATTATTGCAGACTTTTATATGTCCCAACGATGAGAATGAACGAAATACATACGCATAACGAATGTCGGTGTAGTAAAATAATCAACGAGTTTTTTCTTAAAAATCACACATCAACACGTTTTTTAAGGTCAAGCTTGTACCGAGATTCAGATTTTAACTCTGATGAGGAAACAAGCCTATTTGCCAATAAGTTCCATATATAAAATTGTTTTTGGCAATATACATTAAAGTAAGATAATTATTTTTTACAACGAAATGAACTGCGTAAAAATGTTATTTGTTTAAAAAAAAAATTTAGTTATACTGTGTAATTCTCGTGATTAACTTTAGTATAGTTTTGATTTCAATAAACACACGAAAATTTATTCATTTTTTATAAGCCGAAAAAAAAAACAAAACACATAACTATACCCGCGCATACGTATGTAGAGACTTTGTACGATTAAAAAAAAATCAAAAATGGCGAGTTTTAAAAATTCTTCGTATTACCTTTTCAAAACAATTCCGCGGATCGCATTATTGTAAGTATCCAAATTGTGAAATAATTTAATAAAGTACATTTAATTCCGATCTCATTTCGTTAAAATGTTAATATTTTGTTTTAAAAATTTTCATAAGTAATCGATATTTTCTCGATTCACTCGAAATTCTAAATCGTGGAACAACAGACGATGATATTAAAAAACCGCATGTTAAAAAATTATTCGATATAAGAAAAAAATGTTATAACCATTACTACCAATAATTTTAATATTTCACCTCACTCTTGCAATACCTTAAGCTATATTCAAAATTTTCAGTTCAACACTTTAATAACAAACGGGATATATCTTTTACGCGATACGAAATATATTAGAAATATTTTAAACAGGTGTTTTTATTATCTTCGAAATCCATTTAAATTCGTTTCATGTCAAAATTTCAGATTTACAAACGACTATTACAGCAAGCTATATAGGATTTTTAAAAAACGTCAATCACAAATATAGTCGAACTATTAAATAACTAAAACACGACGTCAGAGAAATACTGAACAGAAAGTTTCCGCTTTTTATTTGTAACTATAATTTATGCGGATAAAAAAGAAAATGTTTTTTCTCAATTTTCTATGCAATCATTGTTAATTGAATTTCATCAGCGGCACAGCTATTCCAATTGAAAATGTTAGCGGCAGTGAAAAGCTTTGCGTCTACGTTACTACCGACAATGATGAACAAAAATCCAGTAGTAAGCAGCGCCATTTAAAATTTATGTTCACTTCATAGATGTCAAAGGATTCTGAAATAATCGTCGAAATAAAACTGTCGTATAGGAACAAAAAGATGCCCAAAAAACTGCCATTTTGAATATTATTCAAATTGGAGACTAGTTAACGTTTTTTGTAGGGATTTTCTCAGAATAGACGACGACGGTTTCACAGATGGAAACGAAGAAAAAAAAGTGGCACCGAAGAAAATGCGAGATCCGGTTAAAAATGATTTAGCGCGAAGTAAGAATGAATATTAAAAACCAAGACGTAGCGTAAAACACCACCTTGATGAGATGAAAGCAACGATTCTGTAGTCCTGGCAGAACTAGAAATATGGGTAAATTTATAAAGATGCGATTTTTCTACATTCCATAAAATTCACTAATTGCATTACTAGCAGCTGCTCGTAAACATATATACGATTAGAGTACACTAAGCTCTGAATAAAACTGCTGACTGAACTAGAAAGATAGCATAATGATTAAAAGAACAATTATAATGTAAAAAATAACTAGTTTTTTTTTTTTTTTTTTTTTTGTTCTCTTTTTGTTTTTAAATAACTTCAAAAGTATCTACGGACGGACATATTCGACGAAAGCTCATATTTATTAAAATAAAAGTTAAAGCTAAAAAGCGATGAATTTTGTGCCGTTAATAAAGAGTTTTACTTTTTTTTTCTTTGTTTTAGTTGGAGACCATTTATTCTACATGGGATACAATACAGTAGTATCACATAAAAATGCGTAAATTAGCGTAAATATTAATAATGTAACACAATCACTAATATCTTTTTGTAAATATCGACAAAAAAAATCGCTACCTTCAATTTACATTCTTCCGCCAAATTTGCAAATATTTTCTCGCTTTCGATATGGTACTGTCCATCCATGTAAATTATTCCGGTAGCGTAAGTGCCAAGCTCTGGGAGATCGATACCTTGTTCATTTCTAGTGGAACGTCAGTTTCACATTAAAAGTTAAATATATACGTCTTTAAAAGTGCACATATTAACTGTATAGAAAAAAAAAAAAAAAACACCATCCTGATATTTAAATTTAAATCTTACTACCCAAGAGTTACGCACACATTATTTTAAAGTATATTCATTATTCAATCATTGCAAATAGAAAAGAAGGCCATACCATTGATGAACTATTAGTAAAAACTTGATTTGGAAGAAGAAACATTTATTGATAATTAATTGCAAAACTCCTTTTCCATGTTTATATGCATACAAATATGTAAGATGTTTATAATTAAACATTATCGGAAACATAGAAAACTACACACTTTTACTATGTTACGTAACTTCCATCTACAAAAAAACCTACTTTTTCTAAAACACATATATATATATTCAAATAATATTTATAATATTACAATGCTTACTGCTTAATTTACTTACATCGTATGCACAGAATTTATCCGTTAAAAAAAATATCTGGAACCTGCGTGAACTGTGATTTATATTATCTTCAATAATACTGGAACAAAATTTATACATACATACTCACATAAATGCGCGCGCACACATACATCTACATATATATATTAAAAAAATCACAACCCTAAAGTAATAAAATTTAGTGATTTTTATTACTTGATTATTGCTGCATAAAACGAATGAGGTATAGAAGTTAAGACCCCAGCTCCATCTCCAGTGTCATTATCACAAGCACAAGCTCCACGATGATTCATACGCTGCGATAATCTCTGTGCATCTTCTACAATCTATTTTCGGATAAAAAAGATATCAATATTAAAAAAATAAAAATAACAAAAACTCTATATTACGAGTTGCCAATACGTAAGATTTAAATATGTATAAATTCACGGTGGCCACTGAAATATAATTTTTAAATCTCCGGTTTATTCCCAGTTTTCCCGGTCCAAATCCTTCAGCTGATTTCTTGATTACTAGAATTGTACAAAAAGAAGAACGGAATTTTTTTGTTACTACTGATAATATTTGATCGCCGCAGCATATTGTATGTATAAATAAAACAGAACTCTTCGTAGTTTATTTTAAGTAAAGTACAGTTTTTTTTTTTTTTTTTTTTTTTTTGGCTTGGTTTTTCCTTTTAACCTTTTAGTCAGTTTATACGTTAAACGTGTGCCATGTAGTATTCAAATCTCAAACTTCAATATTGCATTTCTTAAGGGGTATTGATAAAGCTGTTTACATGCTTAATGGATTTGTAAGAATAGATACCGTGTTTATCGGTAGTGTGTGATATTCCTGAGTTGATTAATAAGTTCTTCTCGTTGTTTTTGGAATCCGGTACATTGTCATAGGAGAGATGAATGCTATTTTCCTCATAGTCTTTATTATCGTATTGGCATTTATCCGATAATTCGATGATGTTCAGTTTTTTTAATCGGTCTGCTGTTCTGCTATGTCCCCTGTTCTAAGCCGTATGATTTGCTTTGTATAATTGCTATAGGCAGGTTCTCCTCGATTTGAAGGTACCACCATGGGCCTGATATGTCGCTTTTTTTTTTTTTTTGTATATTGAAATAATATTTTCCGCAGTTGATTCTGTTCAAAATTAATATTTTGTTTATTTATTGCTATACTTTAAACAGTATTTACGTAATCTTTCTAATGGTATTTGATTTGTTCACATTTCCGGTGACTTTCCTTGTTAATTTATCAACAAATTCATATTTCTATTCCACTATGTCCTGGTGTCCATACGTGATTATTATAATTTACTTTTGCAGATTCTATTTTCCTTTTTATCTTCAATACTATATTATTGTCGGTTGTGTCATTTGTTATTTTATATAGCACGCTCAGTGAGTCGGTTAATGTCAGAAAATTATGATTTCTATTTGTAGTGTTTACGAATTTGTCGATTGCTTGATAAAGTGCGTATAATTCTGTCGTATATGACAAGTGTGATTTATTAGTAAAAAAGGCATTCATTTTTCGAATCAAATGATTTTTTTCTTACTAAAAATATCGTTTTGACTGTTTTTACTTTTTTTCACGGTTTTACGACAAAATTCTCGGTTGGGTAGCCATCCTGATATTGTAAAAAATAAACGATCATTATAATTAAAATGAATCCGTTACAATTTCTTTATGGGAATTGCTAAGCGAGGTAAGCATAAGAATTTGGTTTTTGGAGGTGGAAACTCCTAAGAAATTTGCAACAAACACGTATTGTCTTTACTTTTTTTTTCTTTTTTCGAAACATTATTTGTATTGTGCGTAACTAACAAAACTATTGTTTAGCAGATGAATAAGATAAAGATCAGTAGTGTTGATTAACAGTATAAAAAAAAAAAAAAAAAAAAGTAAAGTAAAGTAAGTCCCATACATATATATCCTTGATAGAGTATCATAGATTGTGAAGTTAAGGTTCACCGTGTACTACGCCTAATAGATCTAAATACCGGGGCCAGTTCCCTTATCTCGGTCGCCTTTACTTTCCTAGATTTCTCTGATATCTAATTAAATTTCAGATTAGGTATATACCTGGGTGCGACTTTTTCAGGCTACCACCGTCAGGTACATACGTTAAAACTGCACGAATTAATTTTGGTGCAGTGGTTTACATAGAACAAGAGAAATTGGAAAGCGCGGTGTTAACTGAAAAAAAAAAAATTTAAATTAGAGGGGGTTTCGGTTTTTTCAACTGTTCGATATTAAAACACAGGAAGTAAACATTTTTCCTTGTATGTATATCTTTCATAGGTCTTTGGTATAAATTTTCAGGAAATTAATTTCATACTTGGTAGGCCTCGATTGTAGCAATTGCTATGAGCGCTACCTATTCTGTACAGGCAGAATGTACAAATTGGGTAGTCACGATGCTCGGAACCTCCAGCAAATCCGATCGGGAAGAAGAAGAAGGCCTCAATAATGTCTATACGCAGTAGTATAGTGTGAATAGAAAAATGGCACGCATTCTAGAATAAATCAAATACCGAAACAGGTACACGTTTTCGTGGCAGTTTTGTCGTAAACGATATGTGAACGATAACTAAAATAGTTTTAAACATAAATGCACATTGAAGGCTATATCATTCTAATTTCAATGACAAAAAAGTCAAACACTTCTTGGCTTCTACAAATGAGAATAGTTTTATTTGAATTTAACGAATATGATAGTAGAGAAATCCGCAAGTATAAGTGTGCCCTTTAAAGAAAAATCAATTTTATAAAATCATTATATCCATTTTAAATGGCTATCCCATTACATTTAAGCGAACAATCGAAATTATTTAGTATGTTTCGTCGTTTCTTCACCGATGATAATTATTACTATAGGTAATTTATTGATCTACTTATACTATTATCATTACTAGTCTTAAAACGGAATTAATGATAATACGAGAAAACCTTTCTAATGAACGGCGGTATATATGTATACATATATTTATTTTAAATCGACACAAGTACACGGAATGCTATAATAGTGCGAACGATAAAATTTCTAGAAAGAAGAAAGAAGTTAACTTTATTTTCTAAAAACATGTTGAATTAGTGATTTCGCAAAATTAACTAAATATTGGTAATAAATATATTAAGAAGAACACGATCGAATTGCAGAGAGAGGAAGAGATGCAACATCTATGTATGAAACAGAAAGCAGTAATTAAAAATCACTTAGCGTCGTAAAGACCTTTCAGAAAGAGACAAGCGGCAAATTGTAATATCTTACTTTATATTTAACCTGCATGTGACAAAAGAAAAAGAAGTAAAATGAAAGGTAGAATGTACAAAATTTATCCATGATACGGTGTCGGTCGTAAAGAGTGGAAAAACTGACGGAAGTTAATGTTGAAATGAGAAAGGGAGTATGTAATTACGACTAACACATGTAACTAATAAAAGAAACAAAAAAGAGGAAATTAAATTTACAGAAATTAAAGGGAAGGGCATAAAAGGAATTAAAAAAAAAAAAAAATACATATACGCAGGATACGGGCTAGTAACAAATTATAAATGTGAAAAAGAAATTAGACCAAGAGTAGGCAAAAAAGGTACCTGAAATGAGGAACGAAAATTTATTATGCGGACGTAGTGATATAAATTTAAGAAAAACAATGGTAATTCATTCATTTTTTGCTTTTTTTTTACAGCTTATAGATCTGAATATTAATGCCAAAAGCGTGTAAGGAACTGAAGTTGTTTGAAATGTAAGCATGTGGACGAATACTGAAAATTGGGTAAACGAAAAAATTTAATAATAAGAAAGTATTCTGCAAATAGTAAATGAAGAGCAAATGTGCTAATCAAGGAGAAGCTAAAAAAAAAAAAAAAAAATGGAAAAAAAAGTGGGAAAAAAAGTGGATAGAGAAGTTAAGGAAACACGTAGAAGGGATTTAAAACGGGGGGAGATGACAATTTTAGATGATCCGAAAGAAAGAGCACAGAAAATACCAAGTTTGTTTCTAAAAATGAAAAAAAAAAAAAAAAAAAAGTATATAAAAAATGAACAAGCAAAACGCTGAGATCACTTACGATGCTGCGATGGTGTTTGCAACTTGTAAATGTTAAAAATGGAATATATGTGTGAAGGAAATCGACACCTGCCCAGATTTACTTCCTCTGGACTCCCGGATATTTAAGACATTGCGGGAAACGAATCTGTCGACCTTCCGGTATCAGCAGCTTTTAATGGGGATGTTTTAATAGCAAGATTCCAAAACACAATATTTTCTTCACAACTAAATCCTGTCACCTTAAACACTATAATACGCCATTTATATTTTACATTTTTCTAGTCTTACTTCCTTTTAGCTGTATCTTAATCCTGCCCTTGTTCCTTGTCCTTAGTTCTATTACTTCTTTCATCTGTGTTAATCTATAGTTACTAAACTCCTCCTTACATCTCTAAACCGGTTTCCTCTGATATCCCCGTCCCCCATTTTGTTCGCTGCATCCTGAAAGTTCCTGCTACGTTTGTGGTGCAATCACATATTTTTTCAGCGTTTCTGTCTATGCCGTGAGCGTTACTCTATTCTCATCTTAAATTTCGGTCATCCCAGTGCCTCCTACGTTCTTTCTTCGCCTATCCTTTCGGTTGTTCCTGTTCTAGAAATGTTCATCGGTTCCATATCCAATAAAATAAAAATACAGTTCTTATCTTGTTTCATCCAGCCCCTTTATTTTGCTAGGCCAATGTTTTTTGTTAGCACCCCTCTTCACCCACCCCCCAAAAAAAGAGAAAAAACTTTTGTAGATTCACCTTTATTCAGGCATACAGTTTAAACATTTTAAATGTACTTGTAACAGTTTGAGGCCTCTTTCGGCAGAGTACATAAGTCCGGTGGTTAAAATAGCTTTATTTATTTATTTATTTTTTTAAGTGGATTTGTCAGCAAGGACATTAGCCCAAAAAGTGGGAAGGAGGAGCGATAAATTTATATTCTTACGCGTTCAAAGGCAGAAGATCCCGAAACAGAAGGAAATGAGAGAATAAAAGCAACACCGATAAGAACCGTAGGGATATCAAGTTTTAAAAGCGAAGAATAGGACGATTGCTCAGCAGAAAAGGCCACACAAACATCATCCCATTTAATTTTTCTTTCTACTAATAAATTTAAACGGCAGAAACTGAAGAAAACAACAACAACAACAATTGATTACTGCTTATTGTGCGTGTGCAGTAAAGTTTGATAAACAACTTTTTCTTAATACTGACTTTGTTAAATAAAAGAAATAGTGTACACATAAAGATGTCACTGTGCAAATATGTATAATAAGGTTAAAGAAATAGAAATAGACGTACACGCAGTCTTTATAAATTTAATTTTATGTATCACTGCTAAACCAGTCGCATCGAGTTGCAATAAAATTGTGCAATAAACAGATCAATAAACGATAACTAACGTCGGAATTACTGACAAGGAGAATAATTACCCGATAACCGGGAAAAATAAGAAAGAAAAAGTATTCTCCGAGACTACCGTATTTTTTTTTCTTCTTTTATTTTCCCGACAGAATAAAAAATACATCGTTCGAAAAGGAAAATAGTGTAAAAGATTGAAATACGGCATTTGTTTCTACGCAGGTTCATTTCCAAATAATTTTGTCTGCGTAAGGCGCTTAATTACGTAATAAAAATCGATACGGACACTTTATTCGCACACTTAAAGTACAAACGATAAATTATCGAGAGATAAATACGCGATGAAAAAGAAACCAGTATCGTAAACTGGTTAAATAAGACTTTTTTATATTTAATAAGTGTAAAATTAAAACTGCATTACTAAAACCCACGCCTATGCTTTTAAAGTCGTCGGTTAAAAGACATAAACAGTACCTACTACAATTAAATGAAATTGTAGGTACAACGTTTAATTAAATTAAAGATCTTAAACAAAAATCAGTTAATTTCCGAATTACCAGCTAAAAATGTTTACCAATCATTAGTTTAAAGTGATTTCTTTAAACATTAGCGCATTATTAGTTACGAATATATACGAAATGAAAATAGAAGAATGCTCCATCATATCCTTTGTTTACCTATTACATACATCCGAGAAAAACTATTATTCAACACGCAAATTACTTTTATTAATTAATTTTTCGTATTCGGTATTAAAACGACATTAGTAGTTTTTAAGTAATATCACTTCAAGCAGAAGAAAAAAATTCAATAATCAAAGTATATAAATATAGTCTCATGATGCCGAGATTGATTATATAATGTTTTATATTCGAATTCACCTTATTGAATTAAATTTGATTAAAAAAAAAAGATATATATATATATATAAAATGAAAAACAATACGAAAAACTACAGGCTAATAGAATAACAAAAATAAAAATACGATAAAACATAATTCACTGGCCAAAACCATCTTCCTATATTTTTTTTATTTTTGGCTTCCAACAAAAAATTTGAATTACTTATCTTGCACGTAAAAAACGGTAGCTTTAAAATACTACTTCCGTTAAAAGTATCTAAACTATTTTAAAATTGTTTCTGTTGACGAAAAATTATAATAATTTTTTAACTACAAATATGTTAAACACGGTGTTTCCACCAAAAACGCTTTTAATTACAGGTATACCAGTGTCGGCTGTAAATTTTTCAGTATCCACAAATTAATTCAACGGGACCTCAAACATTAAATCTGAAAGACTACAACTGTTTAAAATGTGAGTCTTGCACTGTATGCAGATGTGAGTGTAAAATAGACAATGAATACTTTGTCATGTAAATGGTAGTTCGATAATAGATCTCGTCTATTAACTTAATTTTATCTTCTGACTATATCAGATGCGGCGAAGAATTATCTTGTATAGCAACTCCGTTAGATGCGTTCAAGATTAAAACTAATTTTGATTCTTGCCTAATTTATTAAAGAACGTTTTAGACCTTAATTTTGCATCTCTACCGCGACTCTGATTAACTTCGAAGCAATTAGGGCACTGTGCTGTAAAATACTTAACTCATGTAAGATAGTAGGCTAAATCGAGGGTTATTTAATAATCCGAATAGCGAAACCACATTATCTTTTGATTTCTTAATTTTTCATACATAACAAGTCTAATTTAAAATCTTCTGTAAAATAAAGTATTTTATAAAATTCATTTTTGGAATAAAATTTTTCTATTCAGATGCATGAATTGTGTAACACGTCTTTTTTAATGTATCCTACTTTTATCACCTTTAATGAATTGAAATTAAAACGGGCTTAAAGAAAATACGGAATTTCAAAAACACGACGAGAACTTCGTATACAGGATCCAGAAATCATAACCTTCAGAAATGGAACATATCATAAGAAAATAAATAGAACAAAAGAAGCTGCAAGTTAAGGACAATATTAAAGGGAAACACTTCTGTAGGAACTGCTAAATCTCATTTCAACTGAATGTTAAAAGCACAGTTAAGTATATAGTAGAGATCATTTTAATATTAACAACGAGTAAACCTCCGCAAGAGGTAAGCTCTTTTAGCTTCCAGCCAGTTTTATAGAGAATTTTTGAACAACTCTTTCATAAACGCCTATCAGCTGTAATAAAGCAAAGCAATATTGAAGCAGCCGTACTACAACGGAACAAATGCATAGAGCAGCTTAAAAAATATCAGATGGTATCAAATTCGAAAATATTGTACAGCAACATTTTTAGATAAAAAACAGGAATTTGATAGAGTTTGGCTTCAGCGGCTGATGTACAAACTCAAATCTTTATTTCCAGCGAACTATTTCCAGTTAATCGAACATACCTTTCTCAAACAGATATTTTTGCGTCGAGTAGCAAAATATAATTCCATTTTTATATAAAATAACTGCGGGGATTTATTGTTGGCTTCAATTCAGAAGAAAAAAAATTAATCAGCGAATTTAAACTTCGCTGAGATATCGAAGACTGGCATTAAGAAGACTCATCCTAGATCATTTAATCCATCAGCAAAGATCTATTCAAAAGTCGGTAGGGTGAAAAAACAATATTTTGGTAAAGCAAATTTGTTAGATTTGTTAAATTTGTCAAATTTGTTAAATTTGCCAAATTTATAGTTGAATTCATAATATCAACATCCAGTTTTAAAGAAGTAATCTAATCGGGGATTAAACGATTGTGCTCCTTTTATATATAGTAGTTTAAAAAGCTTCCAATGAGGAGCCATTTGATTTCGAAATATTCCCGAAATTTGTGGGGTTTACGATAATACGATCAGGCAACATCGCAACTTTTTTGATATTCAGGGAGTATGTAGATCAAAATACAGAGCTAGATTACATAACGAAAACGTATCCATAATGAATATATTATTATTATCGTACATCGGTTCATTTGGTTAGGATGAAAATAATTAACAACAGTAAATTACGATGTAGAGGGTACATGAAAACACCTAACATGTTCCAGAAATATAAAAAAGAAAGAATAATTTTGGTAAACAAACTATTGCTTAAACACTTTTTATACGCTACACGCATAATACAATTAGTAAATTTTCCTCGCGGACAATAAAGTGCCTATTTTTTATGAATTTATTAGAAATAACACAAATGATGATTTATAAAAAAAGAAAAAGAAAAAGAAACTTTTATAGGAATAAAAAGATGAAATAGAGTGGATAAAAATTTGACCAAAGATCGAGAACCGAATGACACATAAAAGTAAAAAAAAAAAAAAAAAAAAAAGAAAACAGCATTTATACTGACACGCGCTAAACCAGAGGACACGGGTTCGAGACTTGTCTCGTTCTAGATCCGAATCGCTTCTAAGTTTGTACCTAATCTGAAATAATTGAGTACCAGAGAAATCCGAGAAAGTAAAGGCGGATCCCATGAGAAAGAAACTGACCCCAGTATTCTCATCAGATTCATTAGGCTTAGTACCATTATGAAAAGCTTAACTTCACAATCCATGATACCTTATCAAGGTTATATGGGACGTACTTTACTTTACTTTTCAGTGCGTGCTGTGAAAAGAGGAAATTACGAAAAACCGGGAATAGGACGAGAAATCCGGCTATTAAAAGGCACACTAAACAGAAAAACCAAGCAGCTGCGTAAAGTACTGCGTGAAAATAAAAACGGAACGCTTGCGACATTTCTGTCCAGTTTGTCGTCGACCAAAAACGATGATTACTCACTGTGCAAAGCAGACGTTTTCAACGGCCAACTATGCGTATTCCGCTAATACAAAAACCTGACGGCGTAGCTGGGCTCGCACTAACTTCGATAAAGCGGCGCATTTTGCCAATTATTTTTACGATGTATTTACACCGAATCCTCAAGCTGCTGACTCCAGAGTAATCCTTGAATACTTGGAAAAACCGCTGCAAATGAGTCTACCCCTATAACACCGGTTGCCCCCCCCCCTCGTGCAATACAGTAACTCATCAAAAACAACAAGAAACGGGAAAAGAGCTCCGGATTTGACTTAATCACAGCGGAGCTCTTAAATGAGTTACCACATGTGAAAGTGTTGTATTTATAACACAATTATATAACGCCGTCCTTCGTAATCAATATTTTCCACCGGCTTGGAAGTTTTCGCAGATAATTGTTATACCGAAAAACCCGTCTGAGGTGGTCTCATCATATAGACAGACACCTATCTCGTTGCTTCCCGTGTCCTCTCAAAGATACTGGAACAATTAATTTTAAAACGGTTGTTTCCAATATTATCTACCAATACAATTATTTCCGCGATGTTAAACTTGAGTCACAGACTCTAACGAAGATTATTGAAAATAGTTTGGAAAACAGGAATATTTGTACGGCTGCGTTTATGGGTGTTCAGCAGGCTTTCGAGATGGTATCAAGGGGATTATTGTATAAATTTAAACTTCTGCTTCCTCACTCATTCTATCTACTATTTAAATCGTATATACGAGAAAGATATTTTGAAATGAAAATGGTCGATAAATACTCAGATATTTTTCCGGTAAAAGCCGGGATCTCTCCGCAGGGGAGCGTTCTAGGTACAATATTATACTTAATCTACACGTTCGACTTCTCGATGCTGGATAATACAGAAGTAGCTTTGTACGCGGATGACACAGCCATATCTTGGCTGTGGTGATAAATGTGAAAACACAGCCACAGAAAAACTGCAGCAGTCACTTGGGCATGTGGATACTTGGCTAAAACGATGGCGCATAGTAGTCTCAATGAAAGTAAGTCGACGCATATTTCATTCATAAATCGAAAACTTGAACGCCTACCAATCAAAATAAATAACGTCGTAATACCAAACGGCAATAACGTAAAAATTACATTGTCAAGCCTAAGTGTTCGTATTTTACGATCAGTCGGTACCCCGAAAAAAGCCTTATTACGATACAAAGCATATAAATACGTTCGTTTTATTACGAATTAAAATTGAAATTTTCTCTTTATTACTAATTATTAAAAGCATCAGCATTTGTATCAAATTTATATTTAAATTTTGCGAATGCCGTATAAAATTTCATTATAAACATACTACACATTCATTCCTGTAATCGAAAAAGATTCCTAGCAATTTCATAACTACGCTAAGTGTGCGTATCGTTAGTTTGCATATGCAACGGGGAACAGATATTCCGAAATCATCCATAAAGCAAAACTGGTGAATTTTGAAGTATCTTTTATATTTTTATAAGATGAACAGCATTCGAAAATCTTAAAAATCTCATTCAAAAATTTTGCTTCATTTTTTTTCTTCTATCGTCAGTTTTATATTGATAAATAAAAGTTAGCGGTCTGAAAAAGGGCTGTACTTAAGTCTTAGCCTTTACCTTGAGATCTATAGCAAACGATAGCAGTCTGCATGTAACTAAATTGCACGTGTTTATCTGTCGACAAAACGAACAGCCTGGCATTTTTAGCGTAATTCTTAATTTTTTTCGAAAAGTAATTCTTTAAAAAACAACAACTCGACAGTAAAATAATTTGTCGGCAACGTGAAAAGTCGCGTTTTAATTACGTGAGATCAATGATTAATTATTTTTCCCTCCACTAATTTCGCAGAATTCGGTATTCGTTAACGATTCTCTTGCAAATCACCTTTTCCGGCATTCATTTACAAGCCCGTAATGTTTCAGCTAAAACGGACTGAAGTATTGTTGTTAATCTCCCATTTAATAATTAAAATTTCTGCCATTAAACGGATGTTACATAACGTCGCAATATCAACCGGCAGTTACACAGCTTTAATGCACTCAAGTATAATTAGATTACAAGCGTGTTTGCGGTACATTTTAATGGATGTAATAACCTTAAAATTATCAGTAAAGAAATAAATACATTCTCGTGTAAAAAAATTAAAAGGTAATATAATTGTTCTTTTTTTTTTTTTTTTTTAAATGTTAATTACGTTAAGTATCGAAAAATGTTTTAAAATCGCCTTTAATAAATATGCGATTTTTGAAAAACAACGTTTAACAAGATATTTTTTATTATACAAAAAAAAACAAACTTTGGCCATCGACGACAATATATAACTTACATAACCTCGTGCACCTGTGATAAAAAATTTTCAAAGGTTTTCATTCACTTTTATTTTCACAAACGTTTTACAGTACAATACGATATATTTGGTTTTCGTCCTCCCGATTCCATCAGTCTTCTTCTTGCCGATATCTATAAATCTTTCATAAACAAAAATTATACTATTGCCTCCCTCGCTGACGTCTCCAATGCGTGCAATAACGTACACCTTCCTACTCTGCAAGACAAGATGCTCTCCATTAACATTACTCCCCAGTTTACCTCACTTATTGTTAAACTGTTTCAAAATAGTTCTGTGCACCTATCTACTCCTATCTAATCCACTTCACGGAAAGTATTTCAGCAGGGTCTATCGCAGGGCTCCTGCCTTAGCCCTATCCTTTTTAATATTTATATCTCCGGCATAGCTCGTCTTCCTCTTAAATCATCCACCCTATATTTCGCAGACAATATCGTTCTATATTCCACTTCTAAGTCTATTTCAGAAACTAATGCTGACCTTAACGACTTTTTGATATTTTTAGAAGCCGTTCTTTCCAATATTCATTTTTCCATCTGTCTCTCCAAGTCTCCATGTGTTGTTTTCACTTTCCGTCCTTATAATCCATTTTCAACAATCTTGTCCGTAAATAACTGCGCCATCCCTCCTGTCTCATCCTTCTGCTACTTAGGCATCTTTCTTAACAGACGTCTTACTTTTCAGGAACATATAATATACTTAAACAAATCTGTTTCTAAAAGGCTAAACCTTCTTAAAGCTCTTTCCCCGTGCCGTAGAGGAGGGGGGGGGTCCTTGTATTCTTATTATCCTGTATAAATCTATTATCCGTTCGAAGTTAGTTTCTTGTATGGCAGTGCTTCCAACACAGCTCGTTCAAAACTGAATCGTGTGCAGAACCGCCAGTGCCTTGGAGCTTTGAAGTCGTCCTCCACCGCTGCAGTTCTTTCGGAAACCAATCTATATTTTCGTCGATCTCTTATCTTGGCTATCGTTTCCTAACAGAGCGACTTCCTATTTCCTTGTCTAAATCTTATTAAATTTTATATTTCCATATTACACAACTGGCGCTTCTCTCCTAGGAAAATCCCTACTAATTCTCATATGTCTGAAGGTCTTAATAAATTCGCTCCTTACGTTTTCTCTTTTAACAAATTCCCATATTCACGCTTAATTATTCCAATTTTCTGTATCCTCCTAAGATATACTCTCTATCCGTCTTTCACAAGAACTCGGCGGCTTATATAATTCCATCCTTATTTCCTTTGCACAACGTTATCATTACTGATGGCTCCAGAACAACGGACGGTACGAGAACTGCCTCGTTCTTGATCCCATCACTTAACTATTTTAAAGTCTTATAAACTGCCTTCTTTCTGCTTCATATTTACCGCGAAGTCCACAGCTATCCTTCGTGCTATCCAATACATTACTTCCACAAATGGCTCTAATAAATTTCTGATACTCTCGGATTCTAAAGGTGTGCTACTGTCTATCGCCTTTCCTCTTCCTCGTCATTCCTCAGACTTCGTAATTCCCCTGATTAGTTCTCTTGTCACTAGATTGTATAGCGTTCGTTCGATACAAATCGATTTCTTATGGTCCCACAGTCATGTTTGCACTGAACGTAATGAACTGACTGATTTTCATTTGCTCGATCTGCCGTTCAGACTGGTCAATTTCTATCCAAATTTTCTTCTTCTAATCTTAATGTTCTTTCCAGAAATTGCCATCGTAGACGATGGCATGATATTTATCCTCTTTTATTCTCCAATCGTGAATCATTTTATCGTAACATCCAAACTCATCCTCCTCCTTATCATTGGTACTATATCCTTATCTTTAACTTACTAGGTTATAGCCATATTATTAATATTTTTAAAAATTTTAATTTAAAAAAAAAACTAAAATAGCTTTAATACAAATTAAAAACATGTTTAACTGTGACCTTTTTACTAGAATTATTAAATTCTTGAAATTGTAGTAGAATACGATTTTTAATTATATAAATACGAGGAAAAAAACTCATCATTAAAACGATAAATAAAGATCATTTACGGATAATTGCTTGGAACTGTCTCACAATCTCGGTCCGATTATGTAATACTTCTCATGCACTCCTTCGTCCATGATCTTTTTCTCCATCTTCTATACTCGATCGAGATAGATCTTCTGTAGATTTTTGGTTATTCGGGTATTACGGGCAATGAGATGGTGGATTCCTTAGCCCGTCCTTCCGTTTTCAGTGACAGATTTTTGAGCACATTTTCAGCTCATGATATTATTTTTCTTTCCTTAATTGTCCTCATTCCAAATTATAGTTCATCTTTTATTCTCCTTCAGCCATTTCTTCTTCTTTGTCCATGGTTCCTTGACTTCTTTTCTTTTAAACGCATCTCTGCTATTTAAGGCTTCGCTTTAATGGGTACACACATCGAAGTTCTCCGGGCTTTCATATTTATCATAATGACTGCACACTCGTAGGTGCTTTTATTTTATTTTTTATTCTTGGGCGCGTCAACTACGGCCGTTAACCAAGCACAAGTGAAATTTTTAAAAATGTCAACGTGCGACAGCGGATATCGAACCCGGTTCTACCCAAACTACGCCACGGTAAAAGGATAAATGGAGAAGTTGCAATATTTACATATTTTCAAATTAAGCATGATTTATTACTCTCGCCTAAATCACACTTTTTATGGGCAATAGGTGTAAAAAATGAGTACAAAAGCGATAACTTTTAACGTTAACGTCAATTATAACCATCCAAATAATGAATTTTTTTTCTCGTGACGTAATAATAATTCTTATCGGAAATTTTATCGCAAAAAAAAAGAAATTCGTAACTATGTTTACAGCAACCCAGCTTGTAGAATTCTTTACGTTCTATCCGTTTCGGTAACATGAGTCCGGAGGAACGAGCATAAATTTCACCCATCGCTACTCACAAAAACAGCGTACTTGACTTATTAGCGATTAAAAATATGAACAAACATTCAAATATTGCGTTAAATGAATTAAACTCTGTTCACGGCACTCTATATTATCCGTAACCGTTAATAGCAAAAATAAAATCAATAACGTAAACCATAATTTTGATTGTAATCATACTAACTAACATAATTACATAAAGTTTAACACAGATAGCATAATGATTTAAATACATTTATTAGTTTAAAAAAACTGCAAGCCGTTTATCTAAATTCAGAGAATTATCCCCCTAAATTCAATTAGTACCGTCCAAACTTTACAACCACCTGAAGAATACGATTAAGTTCAAAAATTAAATTAAAAGGCTTTTCATAAATTACAGGTCATTCACGAATGCGTAACATTTAAAGATATTACACTAAATATATTCTTATACAATTAGTTAAACGTGTAATTTGGCCGTTTAATTAGTCTCAGTCCCAAAAAGTGTACGGTGCGTTTGTATAGCATTTCCTCCGCTCTTAGACGAAAGTACACAGAAGGTAATTTTACCGTTGAGTACTTTAGCAGATGGAGACCATCACTTTAATTAGACTTGTTAACTAGTACTACTATGTTACCGATTTATCTAACTTATAAAAATGTTGCGTATCTGCACTAAAATTTCCCGAAAAAGTTTTAATTAAAGAGCGCTTCAAGAATGTTTTTTTTTTTTTTGCTTTTTTTAATTTTCTCCTTATCATATAAAGAAAAAAGAAACTGTTTTATATAAAATATTTAAAAAAAAAATACCGATTTCAAGATTTATCATAAAAATTTAACAAAAATGCACCTAAAAGTAAAAAATAATTATTCGATAAAAAATATATTTCAAAGTGATATTATCGTAATTATTATACAACATTAACTTTTTCGAGTCGGCAACAAATTCATATTACAATATCTAGGAACAATTTAATGAATATTTAATGCAGTTTTTAATTATTATTGTAATATGAATTTGATGTCGACTCCAGTTTATGTTGTGTAAGAATTACGATAACATCACCTTACGGTTTTAATGTGTACATTACATGTGTATACAGGGGCGGATCCAGAGAGACATGGGGGCGAGGGATTATATAATTACGTAATATCTTCTAGTGTTGAGAGTAGATTCGAGAAATACGTTGTTTCATAACGAAAATCAAAATTTAAAAATGTTTTACATGATTATTACAATTTAATTTAAATTTTGTTTTATTTTCAGGTAAAAAATAAAAAAACTACAAAATTCTACCTAGAATGGTAGTTTAGAATTTGAATAGTAAGGAAGATAGTATTTTCATTAGACTTTATTTATTTATTTATTAGCCGTTACAGTACTATAAACGAAGCGTGTAGTACTTATAAACATTTATGTTAATACATTAAAAATAAAAACTAAAAGTCCATATCCTAAGCAAAGACCTCCCTCAACCTTTCTCGGGCAATCCTCTCGTATTGCTTATTATGTAAAAATTTTGTTAAACTATCTTCCCATCGTAGAAACTGTCTACCTCTATTCCTTTTATTTCCAATATACCAATTTTTTATTCTGTATGTCCATCTATCGTCCGTTAGTCTCGCTACATGTTCAGCCCAATCCCACTTTTTTCCTTTTACACTTATTGTATTTTTAGCTTACCTTTAATAATCGTATTCCTGACTCTATCTTTACGTCTGATGTTTAGCATTGACGTATGCATTTTGCATTATTACTGCTCTCCATTTTCCTTTCATCCATTTTTGTTGCGGACCACGATTGGGATCCGTATGTCATTGCTGGAACGACACAACTATTAAATATCTCTCTTTTCGCTCTGACCTTAAAAGGACCTTTAAATATACATCTTATCGGCCAATACTTCTTCCACGCTATCTTTACTTCTTTTTTAATTTCATTAGTAATCCAATCCGAATTCTTTGTTCCCGAGCAAGTACAAAAATATATACATATTTCTGATTGAATTATTTTCATTTACATTACAAAATAAAAATTAAAAATAAATAAGAAAGGCAAAAGATCGATGACACCTCGGTGTAAAATAAAATAAAAACGTAACATTAATAGTTTTACTAGAAAACAGTATTAAATATTTGTTATAATTAAATCCATAGGTAACATTACACAAATCTTTTATATGGTTTAAATTAAGTTTCTCTGTATTAACAATTTTTTCATAGAACCTTTGAACCTTTGGGGGAGGATGTTCTCTATCCCCCACCCCGGGGATTCGCCACTGGTATATAGATATACAGAAATAAAATAAATAAAAAATCAAATAAGTAATCTAGAAGAACATGTTGCGAATGTATGTCTGTGGAACTATTTGTTGGTCGGGGGTAAAAAGACTACCACACGGTCAGACTGGAGAAATAAGGGCACATATAGAAAATGGAAGACAGGTAGCAGTCAGTCGCAGTTGAACCTTTTTAGAAGATTTTTGAGATCAGTTCCGTTCGTCATCAGTTAAGAGTCGCGAAAACGATCTCCGTTAACAGAAAATTAGTATTTTTTATTAATCAAACCGTCCGCAGCGCGAAGTAGTAAATGATAGCCCGTCAGAATCGTGTTAAATTTTAAATTTCGTGGAGATTGATTACTAAATTACTAAATTACGCGACATCGAATTAAATTGAGTTCCCTCTATCGTCCAGCACGAAGAGAACAACCAATCGTATTCTTGGGACCCGTCGTCACAGCGTTAACCACTGCCGAAAGACAGTTTTAAGCACCAATTTATTTAATATATTATAATTATTGATCTTGCGTCGAATATATAATTAATAATTGCGTATTTTTAGCGGCCGGTTTGTAGGTTATTGGAAAATAAAAAAAAAAAAAACTTTTTAAATTTCAGTTTTAAATTCATAATAATTAAAAAGAAAAAATAATACTTTTACGTCCACGGTGTTAAAGAGACTATGGTGGCATCCCTGGGAAATTACCTTAAACGGTTACACCGTTACACGGTATATCATTCTGAAATATATTTTTTATCAAATAAAAAGTTAATGTTGTATAAGAATTACGATAATATTACCTTAAATTATATCATTTTGAAATATATATTTTATAGAATAATTATTTTTTACTTTTTAGTGCATTTTTATTAAATTTTTATAATAAATTCTAAAGTCGATATTTTTTTTTCCAAAAAAAAAAAAAAAAACAAAAATATTTAAAAATTTTTAGCATTATACTTAAATTTTGTTTCTTGCTAAAAATCAATTATTTTCCACATTCTATACTTTAAAAAAAAAACTAAAAAAAAAAAATAGATTTCTTTATAGTAAGCTGCACTTTTACAGGGTAAAAACATCAAAATATAATAATCGCTTTCCTTATTCAAAGCTACATTTCCATGATAATTTGGCAAATTAATTGATCTAAAGGGATCAGCACGTTTTTTTACGTTTTTCAACGAATGCTCAGTTTATATTGACCGATTTTCATCAGTACATGGTACCACCGCTGAATGGTATACTTTCTAATGGACACAAAGAATCAGTAAAATCGGTTCACACGAATAGAAGATGAACGTATATAACGGGGGTGGCCAACCCGCGGCCAGCCTTGAACATTTTTGCGGCCCGCGAGGTGGCCAAAGTAGAACTAATAAAATAAATATTTTTTAATGATTTCATTTTTTATTGTTTCATTTATATTTATATATTTCTTATATTTCATTTTTAGTGTTAGATATTTCTTTGTAATGTGTGTTTAGCGTGTCATTATTTATTATATTATCTATGTTTACATGTAAGAATAATAGTAAACACAATAATAATAACTCATATTATGTTTTAATTTTTCACTATAAAAAAATGCCTATTATAGTGGGTCTAAATCTAATATGGGGATATATGATTTTATATGCGGCCCACGGAGTTATGATGCATTTCCAAAGTGGCCTGCAAGGTCATTTGGGTTAGTCACCCTTGGTAAATAACTTCTTTTTTTTTGGAAGTCGGTAAAAATCACGTACAGCGTAGACAGATTAAATTTCAGAATGTCCGACGACATTAGATTTGCAATAATGCGAAATTATCCTCGACCGAAAAAAATAGTTTTGGTAATTAGTGGCAATTTCGTGCTATATTGAATAAGACTTTTTCTTCTTCTCGTGCCACCCAATCCGGGTATTGCTTAATCATCTTGTATGGATTAGATTATCTGCTGAAATTGATTACGATCTTTTGCTGTTTTGACTAAATCTTCTGTTCTCTTAATTCCGGTCCATTTTTTGATGTTATCTAGCCAAGAGGTCTTTCTTCTTCCTTCTATCATGCCCATTATTATTGTCTGCAGTAACTTGTATTTTTCACCTCTCATGAAGTGTCCGAAAAATTTCATCTTCCTTCTTTTTACTGTTATCATTAATATTCGGTCAGTTCCCATTAGTTCCAATACCTTTTCATTTTTCATATTTTCCACATTCATTCTCATTCAATTACAAAAACTGGACAAGCTGATTATTAAATGGAAGTGATCTGCGGAAGAATATAGTAATCATCGATTTGATTAATTTTTTAATCGGGAGATTAAATAATAATTCGAAAGAAAAAATAGAAAAGTTAGATGAATTTTTTTGTTGCACATTAAGTGAATTAAAATTAAAATTTTCAGTAAAAACTACGTTACTATTTGAAAAACAAACGAACCCATCAATTACGAAATAGTCAAAAAGTTACTTGAACTTAACATCGCTTTAAGAGGAGAAAGGTGCTCCTCTCGGGGGGTAAAATAAGACGAAGAATAATAAATATCGTCGGAGGTACCACAGCGAAGCTGATTGAAATCAGAAATGATAATTCGATTAGAAAACACGTGGAGATTATTAAACTTGTCCAAACGCTCGTATTTTCCATCGCACTATGTACGCAGTGAAACTCGGGAAATTAAGGAAAGCTGACAGAGACAAAATCGACAATTTCAAAATGTGCTGCCGGAGAACCTACGATTCCGTGAACAGCAAAACGAACGAACGAATCGGTATTGCAGCAAATCCGCGTTGCGCAAAGACTATTTTATCAATGATGGTTCTAACGAGAAAAATGAAATTTTTCGGTCACATAATGAGAAAATAGACAAGAATGAAACGCAAGATAGTCATTGGATGAACCTGTGGAAAGCGATTAGTGGGACGTACACCGAAATGGTGGACGGGTGTGGTTCTTGTGGTTCGGGAAAATGGCTGCGGGATGGGTATGTCAGTCGGAGAATGGAGACGAACAAGGCAAAATGCTTGACAGGTAACGACCATGGGTTCAGAAGAATGACAAACGCGGGTAGTGCAATAAGTAAGTACATATATCGAAGAACAACTGCGATTTCAATCGTGCAGTTTTTGAGTGTCCATCTTTATATACCAACCGTTTTATTTTGTATTCCTACTTGCTATCGGGCTTCCTGCTCCTCACTATGCTTCGTCATTTTTGCCTATTTCCTACATTATTCCAGTGTTCTCAGTGTATTTATACCATCAATCTCTGACAGGATCTCATCTTTGGTTGTTTTTTTACGCCATGCACAGCCTTATTTATGGCCAGAGGCGTGAGAACTGTTTGGATTTAAATTAGGGAGTGGAGACTGGTAGCTTGCAAGAAGGAGAAGAGTTTGTATGTTTTGGTATCATTGTCTGAAAGTAGAGATTCAAGAGATTCGTTTTGGATGTATAGGTCTCTTTAGGTTTGAAAATTTGGACAATCGATTAGTATGTGTTTTATGGAGATGGGAACTGTGGAGGGTTCACATATAGGTCGAGGCTGTTTGTTTAATATATAACCGTGAGTGAGAGCTGAGTGACCTGCTCTTAGTCTGAATAATATGACTTCGTTTTTTCTGGATTTTTGATATGAAGTTTGCCAAACATCTACGGTTTTCTTTATGGTTTTTAGTTTGTTTGTGTCTGGAATCTGATTCCAGTGTTGTTGGAAGGATTTATATGCGACGGATTTACTGGATATTTTCAAGTCCGAAAGAGGAACTGGAACGTTTGGAATTGGGGAGATGATCAAGGACCGTTTTGCTATTTCGTCTGCTTTCTCATTTTGACGGATGTTACAATGGGATGGTATCCAAAAGAAGATGATTTCTTTGTGTGAAGATGCGAGGGTACTTGCTATTTCTTGAGAAATGGGGTGTTGTTTCTTTTTATGATAGTTTTGGATTGTGAAGAGTGCTGGCAGTGAGTCTGTTAGAATTAGAATATTGTTTGTTGAGAGATCCATAGAGTAGTTTGTGGCTAATTTGAGGGCGTAGAGTTCAGTTGAGAGTACTGTAAAATGTGGCGCGGGTGGGTGTGGTATTTCATTTTGATCGCGAATAATTGAGCATCCGCTTGGTTGACGCGCAAAAAAAAAAAAAAACACAAAAAACCAAAAACCAAAAGAAAAAAAACGTGGCGGATTGCACTTACAAACGTATAGAAAAACGAGCGTTTACGTAAGATGAAAATTTGGTAAGACTAAAGTTTAAGCGAAATTTGATCGGTTTAGGCGCTGGTTACAGAGACCATTACAATTGAAATAAATAGTAATTTTAGACGGCTTATAGAGTTAAACGTGTCATTTTGTGGACATCGGTTTATTAAAAAGAAACATGGTAGATAGGCAAAATAAAGGAACAATCAATCAGAACGTACAAAACTGTCGCAAATCCCATGGGAAATTAACAGTTTAGTAATAGTAATGGGTCCCCCGCGTATAATCTGGTGACGAAGAAATATCGTCACAATTTCAAAAGTCAACGAAAAACAACTCAGCTGAGGTTTGTTCCACATCGTGATGGAAATACGTGTTTTTCAGATAGTGACCTGGTTCATACTAAAAATTTTAATTTTAATATTAGAAACCATCAATGGCTCTTTACGCATTTTAAATATGTAAGGCGGCCGAGAGAAAGGAACTGGCCCCAGTATTCTCATCAGATCCCCATTAAGAACCTTAAGTACATTGTGAAAAGCTTAATTCCACAATATCCGAATGTTTTTAGGATGGCTTGGTTATAGAATTCTGACAAGTTCTGAAGCGGTAAAAAAAAAAAAAAATTCAATGCTAAATTATAAATAAAAAACTTAATTATGATTAAGTCACTATGTTGTCGAATTTTAAAAGAGAAGGCGCATTTTAAATATTCTGAAATTTTGTGCTACGAAGATAAGCTTTTAGCAAAGCTCAAAGTTAGAATAATTTATTTATTTTCGCTGATATCTTTACAGCTTTTATTTTAATCTTCCTATACCTGACCCATAGTTAATATCGAAATTCTATGTCGTACATACTCTTTTACTCATATTATTTAGACAAGGTTTTTTGTCGTCACAAAATGCATCTGAAAAAAAACAAAATTAAGATCCTCCTTCTTCGAAACAAATTATTAAAATACCTTATATTTCTACATTTCGAAATATAGCGTAGAATGAATTTCGCAAAATTACCCTTTTCGAGCTTTTACAACGCAGTAGTCCGCTTACGACCCATCACTACATCACAATTATAGACGACATACACACTTTGGAAACCTCTACCTGGCATTCAACCTTTCGTCCCCGTGCGCAAAATATTTTCTTGTTGGTTCGTACGCTGCAACAATAGGTTCCCTTTAATTTCGGTCGTAAATTTAAAAAGTCCGATAATTACTGCAAGTTATTAATGTCAAACACAAAACTGATCTTTCCGCAGAAAGAACGTACAAATTGTGGGTAGCAGTTACGTCAACGAATTTTTTAATTAAAACAGGAGAAAAAAATTTAAAAATGAGGCAGGCAGCGGAGTGTCGGTGCCACATTTATCGATTTTGAAGTGGAGAGCAAAGTGAAATGTGAAAAGGGGATATGACGAAAATAGAGTTTGGGAAAATAGCGACGGAACTGGTACATCGATTTTTCGGAGGGTGTGGAAGTCGGAGCCACATTTACCGTCGACATAAATGGGTGGGTACGGTCATAAGAGACGCGCCAGTGCGCCAAATGCCATGTACTAGTGGATGTGTAACGATGAGGGTTCAGAAAGCCGGCTGCGCATAACGCAACGCAATATACCGCGTCTAACGTAACCTTCAAGAATTTGTTCTGTTGGTTAAAAAAAAAAAAAAAAAAACAACAAACAAACAAACAAACAAAAAAGTCACTCCAAAAAATGGTGATTTAAAATTGAAAAAAGAAGCCCCCTTGCTCGAAAAATCCCTAACAAAAAGCGGTTCATTACTGCTGAATGTATTAATGTTCACGGAGGAAAAGGCATAAATGTTTATGCAAATGGGGAACGGCAAACAATTCTTCGCTATTACTAGTTACAATGAAAACAAACAATCAATAACCGGCACCGGGTTCGTTCTAGTAAGACGAATTTACGGAACACATTAATTCCACACTTAAGCAAATAGTCTGCTGTACAAGAGAACCTCGTTATTTATGGGCACAGCCTGTACAATGTCGTCGCGCAGGGTTCGCAATTGTTCTCAGAGAAGAACTTTATCTGCATTATATATAATTTGCCCGAGTAATTTTTCTACTTATCCGATAGAGCGCCAGCAAACTTAACCATAACCGTTTCTAACATAGGCCGCGCTAAATTTTCCGATCATAACCGTACTCGAACCCGACGTGCCATGCATTATCTACACCCGTATTATTAGATATTCAAATGAATATGACAAGACAACTCTATTACCGCCGTTTAATACCACGCGTCCCACTTTACAAAAAAGTGCGCAAGAGGGTGGGTGAGGGATCTCAGCGAATTAATCAGGAAGTACGGTTGAAGTATTTTATGTCCAGACGGCCCCGTGTCTTGCACATCTTATAAGTATATACATTTAAGTATACACATATAATCGCAAATGCTTTTGGACTTTTCAAAATGTCCTTTTCATATTTATAAATAATACAGTTTTTAAAGCGTAATACTTCAACGTATAAAAAACTGGGAAGTACACACGAGAAATTCATACAAATAACATCGAATCAAACAAAATTTTTTCAAAAGTCTTTAATTATAAATAAATCTATTTAGAATTGCACTACCATTTCGCAACGCGCAAATATTTCCACGGTTCTCTATGAGATTCACAACTGAAAAAAAAATTTAATCTCAATACCCGTAGCATATCCCCCCCCCCCCGATATCATAAATGTAGCGCGCGTGATTTACTAACTGAATCGATTTCTCCTATTTTTATAATTCTTCAATTTCTACACGTTAACTAAAATTATCTTCCTTATAAAAATACGATATTCCTTTGGTACCAGAGAATCAAGTTGCATTTCGCTATGCTTTCAAAAAAATTCAGGAATCAGTATTTAATTTTAATCCTGTCGAAAGGACCGCGATTTCGTAAAGCTACACAATAAATAAAAGTAAAAGCGGCATCCCTACGCGCTAGTTCGTAATTATTTAATCGTTAATATGCGCTTCGATCTCCTAACCGATCCTACTGATCACGCATTTCGATACCTACCCCGCGTTTAAAATATAAACATTTACGTCTTGAACGTGGCGATTTTCAAAAAGTATATAACTCTACTCGTGTATATTTATACGGGAACATATGGAATTTCAATTTTTGCTTATAAAAGTTTCTCTTAATCATGAAATAGTACTATAACTTCTTCTGTATTTCTTCCTCAATATACATTATATATGTGAATCAACTGTGTAAATATCTAGGGGGGGGGGGGGATTGACTCCGATTTCAATCATGGTGATTGGCAAACTAGGACATGATTGAAACAGAAAATGTTATTCAAGAAAAACGATACAGCTTTCGAAGAGGAAACAGATAATCAATATAAATAGCTTATAAAGGGTGGAACGTAATAATGCGGAATATATCTCGAAAGATAAATAAATGAAATGGCGAAGAAAAACATTTCGAAAAAGTAGATCAAAAAATAGTCGCGAACAGTTTAAGAAAAACTACAGGTAATAGAACAAAAACGGAAATGCGAAATGGAAACGGATAATATAGAAAATACAGAAATCTAACAAATAGGGTAGCGATTTAAACGAAAGAAAACTCGATCCGAGTGAAATAGAAAAAGAAACTGACAAAACCATAGGAAATCCGGAGGAGAAACCGTATATGGATAAAAGGAAACAATTTAATACGAAAGATAATGAAATTACTATTATAAGAGTACGGGGAATCGCTGAAAGAAACATACCTAATAATCAGGGAAATTCGATAAAGTTTATGGGGGAACAGAAAATAAGTGCGACGTAGAATCAAGCGCGGCTTAAAACAAGGCTTTCGGATTAGCGGCAAATAATTCAAAATTCCATAAAGCTTCACGGACAGATTAAATAAAGAGCGAATCTCTTTAAAAAAAAAAAAAATCACCGGTAAAAAATATTTATGTATAGAGGAAACTCCCGGGGACCATTTCAAAAACAATTTAACGATAGCTGTACTAAAAAGAAAAAAAAATTGATGTACTCGAAGGTTCATCTAGCATACGAAAACTTATGATAAAAATAATATACGAATGAATTCAAAAGAAAATAGACAAGAATTTTTCGGATGATCGACTACAAAAGAAGCTATCCTCGCACTCAGGCTGCTAATCGAAAGCAACACTGAAGTTCAATGATGGTCCGACAAGGCGGTAAAATTAAAACAAAGAACGCGTTTAATAGTAAACGAGCATTGCTTTCTTCACAAAAAAAAAAAAAAAGAAAGGTTTCCATAAAACTTGGAAAATAATTTGTTACAAATTTTATCCCTGAGCACTATCCTATATGGTTGTAAAACCATCGACCACGCTGAAATAGGAAAAAAGATGAAAGTACCAGAAAGGTACTACTTACTGGCTTCGAATGCTACGGATGATAAAATATAGACTGATTTAATTAAAATCAATGAAAAACGTCGAATTCTGAAGACAGAGAAGTAATAAGAAACGCCGGCATCAGACATATGAAATTCACTATGGATCACCAATCTGATCGAGGGAAAAAAAGTGGGAAAGTCATGGAAGACCTCGTGTGTTAGATTCATAGATGAGCACTCTGAAAATCCTACTACGCGAAGATAAAAGCCCTATGACCAATCGCACGCCACCTTATCACGTTCCGCCACAACTCCGGTCAAATAAAGAGGCTCAACAATTATCGTATACGGTTGTATTATAATAATACTGAATATTATATCTAAAATTTTCTACATCTCAGAACGAAATTTAATATAAATTATATATATATATATACGTTAAATTTTATATGCATTCTAGTTTCACCTATCATACAAATTCTTAATAGCCTTATATTAATAAAAAGTCTTTATACGTATTTGGATTTTTCGAAAATTTCAGCACAACCTTCAAAATTTATAGAATTTTTTTGCAATAATTTCATTTTGTATAATTGCATTTTGAGATTTCCTACCTGCGGAGTAGTATAATTCACATTTTGCTTTTTTTTATGATAATCATATTTTTATTATTGTATACGTTTGTTTCGAATTATTTTTTCATAAAGAATAAATAACGAGCCACTAGTTAGGAATTCGATCTTTAATTTAAACCCATACTCTGTTTTTTTTTTTTTTTTTAGATTGCACCAGATTATGTATTTAGATAAATAGCTAAACTACAGAAGGGATTTGGAGCCGCGCCAAATCAAGCAACAGAAGAAAAATCGCAGACAGCGTGTGCAGAGCGTGATCCTTCGAACTAATGTAAGAATGTTAACGCTTATATGTATGTAGGACACAAAATCGGTAAGGATCTGAACGTTGAAGTAAAACAGCTTGCCAGATCATGCGATCACTGTGAATTTTATTCATTATAAGCAACGAGGCAAAAAGACTTTAATCAAAATTTACATATTATATTTACAGCTAAAAAACCTATTAAAATGTTCTCGACTAAAACTAAATTAGTACGGTATATAGATACATTATATAAATTGAAGAAAAACGAAAGAAAAATTTACTTAGGCTGGCAAAGATGACAACAAAATGCCCTACACTAAACACGGGGGATGGATCATTTTAGCCGATCACATTTTCTTAATTAATTAGAACATTTTGTAATCGCAACCGTCGACAAAACCTCATAAAAGCAGGGCTGATGCTGGTACAGAATAGATATTCCGTTTTTTCGCATAAATACCAACGAAAAGCAACCAGGCTACAATCTACCTCCTATAGCGACGACAGCCATCGAATCATGTTACGCACTATTTTTCTAAAGAATTCTCCTAACCTTAAAATAACAAAACGAGTTCTTCGATTATGAACATTTCTCCGTTTTCTTCTCTTTTTTCTTCACGTTAATCTCTGCAGGAGACGACTGAATTTTTTGTTCGCAATCGGTACGTCGCGAATTCGACCTCCATCTGTTCGTTGAACCGGCGTTGTTCTTGACACTCCTTCGTCTTCGCCGTCCACTTTTGCCGGGGAAGGTACAAACGGTATACGACAGATAAATTCACATTTCTTTAAATGAAAATTTTCAGACGGTGCCAGCGAATTTCTCGTTTAAAATGCACAAATCGCGTGGACCGTTCCAAAGTTACACGAAAAAAGACGAATAGAGTTATAGATACTAGTGTGCTATGCCACTCGATAGAAAAACGACGCGAAAAATCGTTAGTCTATTTCAAAGATGATTTCTGAACTTCTACAAGAAAGCATAATCGGTATTATACGGAATTTCGAAAAAAGAAAAAAAAATTTCCACCTCGCAAAAGCACTGTAAGATTTCTCTACACAATATCCTTCCCGTAAAAAATTCTTATTATTCCAGCAAGAAAGTCTTGGTGATTTTTTAACGCTGTAAAATTTTCGGACGTTATTTCATCCGATTTCACCGGCTTATATCCATGACGGTATGAGGTTCTTCCCCCTGTAATGTGCCTGTGTCAGTTTCTGCATGCAGAAAAAAATCCGCTTTAACCGCGATTCGACACCACGTTGGGTATTGTCAGTTCGTCAGAAATGCGAATGCAATCGATGTGTGTATAGGGTGTGTAAATATTTTTCAAAAAAAAAAAAAAAAAAAAAAGAAACAAAGCAGTAGAGGCTGCGTACAGGACTTATGTCGAGATTTTTATTTTTCTTATTTTTATTGCCTTCCTCCACTCGTGACAACCCCCCTCTCAAAATGGGCAGATTATGTCGCAACAGTGCCAAGCTGTGGGAGCTAATGTTTAAATACAGCATATATTATAACTGTGTTCCGGGACCGATATGCGCCCCTTCGTCTACCGCACCGTTATATTAATGCGCTAGTAAAACACTTTTCCTTTACTGCGCACCGGAAAAAAAATTTTCATTTCTGTTTCTTTTATACTTGTCTTTCTTACGTATCGGATTTCGTAGTTTTCGAGAACAGTTATAATATTTTTGTTCCTTTAATATCGAAGAAAAATATTCACAATCGACGGAAATTATATTCGGTACGTTCTACAGTTTCCAGTCGTACGAATGAAACACGCGGAATTCTATGAGAGTTCAACTAAGAAGATGTATTGTGTGCCAGTCGATGCAACTGTCGCGAGGAGAAATGAGAATCACAAAAACAAATGGCACTGCACGCAGCTGCAACTTCAAGTGTTTAGTGGTGATCAAGGAATGGGTGATGTTGCTCATGCGTGCCTGCTCATTATGTCTGGTAACGATAATGTGCTCTAATTGACGAGGGACAATCCCAGATTATCATTGGTGCGGAAAAGAGGCCCCCCGTCGGTCCTTCTCAAGAAGAAAACTATAAAGACTACCCTGATAAAATTGTCATCGTCTTGTGACGTTCTTTTTTCGATTCAACTAACCGATAATGAAATTCAATAACTAAATTTATTCGTATATTTCGTTTTTTCCTTTATATAAAATAAATTTTTTTTGGAATTATTGTTAATTTTTTTTTTTTTTGATTTGTACAACTAAATTTTACGTTGTACTACTTAAATTTTTGACCAAGACCGGTTTTTTTAACGATTGAAAATTTTGTTATATCCGCGTAATTTTCATTCAATAAACAATCCCAGAAAAGGAAAAAGGATATTCTTATATTTTGCTCCAAAATGTACAAGTTTTTTTCACAAATTGTAAGTGCAGAATATTTAATAATAAAAAAAAGGAAAGGAACAAAAATATAAATCTAGAAGTTTCTCGGTAAAATAAATATTACGTACGTTAAACCCATCTTATTGTTAGTGTTAAGATAGACGTTTTTTATACACCCCCATCTGGTTCTCTTCACCAGTACTTCTCAAACTTACAATAATTTACAGCAGTTGATTAAAATTACCCGCACTGATTTTCGACCAATAAGCAGATAAACACACACACACTTTCCCCCCCATTATTTCGGGCACTCTAAAAGAACTGTGACATTTTGTTTATCCGTATCGAGAATTAAAAAAGATCCACTAATCTTCGCACCCCAGACCTTTATAGGTATAAAGTGTATATGTATATAAAACTCCGCCATTTTGGCCTCGCGAGGCACTGTGCCCCTTGACCCCTCTTGCTTTTATTTATGTCTCTTTCTCTTCTATACTTTGTACAAAATGATCAAAATTTACAACGTAATTCTTACTAGCGTCAACACAAAAAGGAAAACAAAACATATCCTATCCTAACATTTAACTTTCATTACATAAAATTAAGATATTGTTTCATTACATTTTTCGTTACATAAAATTGTGACATTTTTTAAATAACAGTAACAAAAATCCTATAAAATATAACAAACGTTACATAAAATTGGTACATTTTTTCGAATGGGGGGTAGCCTAAGAATTACATTGTAATTAATATATATATATATATATTTAAAAAAAAAAAAAACGCACGAAAAAAGCACTTGAATAATCGCTGAATTTTTATACTAATCTCGTCGCAAGTGTGGGCATTTATTTTTAACAGCGGTAGCGATTTTTTAGTCGCTGCGACTGAAAATCGCAATTATTATTGTTAAACGCTTTTATTTTTTTTTCCTGCGTGACTGAAATTTGAGGCACTTTCCGATAATATAGAAGACTAATTTTTTGTTTTAATCGATTTGTCTGTCGGAATAATGCAAAATGTGCTATCAGTTTCTTTTTTTTTTTAATTTTCAACATTGTTGGCTTAAGATTAATCACGGGAAATGTCAGGTCGTCCCCTACCATCGGTCTACAAATGGAGACCAAAATTGCTCCTCTGAACATTAGAAGAAATTATTTAACAGATAAATTTGTACTTAAGTATTGTAATTACAAATATCCGCAGTTTATAAGTAAGATAATGCAGGTAAGTAGTGATTGGAGATTTGTTCCCCAGAAAATGCCGCTCTTGCTCAAAAGAACTAGGATGTATTATAGTTATAGTCCAGCTCTTGTGCCATCTTCTCCCTCCAATTATTTTAATTTCAGATACGACCTTAATCTTATCAAACTGGACATCAATATTAACACCTTTAAAAGCCAGAATTTGCATCTGTTACCTGGTAACATTGTGAACTCCGTTTTTCTAGGTATCGCGAAAGAATTATACCCCGGTTATCGGTTGATCTTTACCGATGGTGCCAAATTCCGTGGATTTAATGAAGGCGTAGGGGCCGGGTTTCTTATAGAAGGTATCACTGAGCAGAAATTTAAATTACCTCCAGAAGCTTCGATTTTCACGGCCGAGCTTCTTGCAATTGAAAAAGCGTTAGAGTTTGTGAAAAACGTGTTGCAGTCCAAGGGGGAGTTTGTAGTATTTTCGGACAGCCTTAGCTCTCTCTTGTCGCTTCAGAGAAGTAACTTTGAATGTAATTGCCATCCAATTATTTATGAAATTAAGGAAAAGTATTTTAATATTTTCGAACTTGGAGGAGTCATTAAATTCTGTTGGGTTCCGGGTCACTGTGGGGTACCACTTGGTGACCGTGTTGATTTAATCGCAAAAGAAGGTGTTAGATCAGGTATTAAGTTTCCATTTATCCCATCCTTCGATCTTCTAGATAAAGCCAAAAGAAATAATCATGCGGATTGGATAAGTCTTATTTGTAGAGAGCAAGGACCTGGTAAATATTTTCATATGGTCCAACCATCTTTGCCGTCCATACCTTGGTTTTACCGCATTAGTGTCCCAGTTAGTTTGACCCGTAGGTTTGTGACCGTTGTGTGTAGGCTCCGCTCCGGCCATTGCCGATTGGGTTTAAATTTTTCAAACACTGGGCACTGCACCGGTTGTAATATCTATTGTCGACAAAATTTTAGAGAAGACATTAATCACTTGTTATTTAATTGCACCCAGTTCGATGACGCGAGACTTGCGTTTTCTAAGGACCTCATGTCCTGTGGTGTTTATTCTCCATTGTGTGTTTTTCATCTTCTCTGTTCCAGTGATAAAATTTTATTTGTCCTTTTTAGGTTTATTGAAAGAAACAGGATTGTTGTTTGATTTTTTTTTTTTTTTCTTTTTTTTCTTTTCTCTCCATTATTTTACTTATTTTTTTTCTTACATTATTGTAGTCTTTGTCCAGTGTGGCTGTGACTACCTCCTTTTTCTCATAATGCATTGTGAGCATTGCCAGGCAACTGTGGTCATAATGTGAGATAGAAATATTTATCTACTTATCTATTTTTTCTTTTGCTCCTTTTTCCAGAATGGAAAAATCTTGTTTGTTTCTGTTTTGTTTCATTGAGCATTGTGGGCACTGCCAGCAGTTGCGGCCATAATGTAGAATGAATGAAATTTCTCTTCCTGAATTTTCTATTATTAGTATTTTTTAATATCTAGTCGTGTCGTAGTTTGCTGGCCAAATGAACTGTTCTGTTCGGGCCAAAAAAAAAAAAAACATTGTTTTTTTAATAATTTTTTATGATATTGGTTTTGCGTGTACCATAATGCCAGTTTATAGCGAGATAATAAATAGCGCTCGATAAAAAATAAGTCTTCATAAGCCACCCGTTCATTGTAGATATCGCGTCATATTTAAAAAATAAAAAAAAAATACACGCGGAAAGATTAATTTTTTTAATAACAATACTAAAATGTAGAAAATAAAATAAAAAAAAAGTGCAAAACAAAAACATTTTTGTTATTCATTTATCCCCGCCCCCCCCCCAAAAAGAAGAAAACAGATGGCAATTTTTTAAACCTTCTTTTAGAGGTGCGTGAAAAATAAAAAAAAAACTCTTTAATGATAATTTTGCTAAATCACGATGTAAAAGCTATTACGAACTTATGTTTTGTTTTGTATTTTTTGGGGGGTGGCTCGTCAACCAAGGACCTTTACCCAGAAACAAATAGAAAGGAAAGAAGTCGGTTACATTTTAATCCGATCAGAAATTTTTGATAAAAAGCAACGAATCGTAGCAGGAGAGATAATCAATGTGGAAAAGAAAGACACGATATAAGAGGCGCAATAAGGAGTAAGAAGCCTAAGCCTCAACAGACAGGAATACAAAATGCTCTACAAAAAAAAAAAAAAAAAAAACAAAAACGAAAACTCAAAGAACAGATGATTGGCGTCGCAAATAACAGCATTATCAGGATAGAGAGGAAAGTGTGAGCAGGAAATCAGGAAAAAGCGAATCAGGAGGAAGGCAGTAGAGAATGGCCACAACGCATACGAACAACGAAAACAACATCAGAATGTTGAAGAGAGAGATGCAAAAGAAACCATGAATAGGGAGGAAGAGTAGGCTGAACAGACATGAAAGGAAGTGCAGGTGTCCGACCTATTATCTAATACATTCGATAATAAAACGCAACTAGATTTATTCTTAACATCGTTTACATCTGAATGCATCGCAGCCCGTGGCTTCGTGGCCTCCCCTTAAATGGTTAAAGGATAAATTGCGCTCTTTTACCACTGTGTACCATTAATTGGCAGGATAACTACAGCTCAAGGCTATCAATCCGGCAATATTACCCTCGGCTCTGTTGTTGCGCCGTCCGCATTTACGGGATCTTACCCGTCAAACCTCCTACAGCTTTTCTGAAACCGATTTGCGCACTTTCAGTAAAGCGGCTAGCGCTTCCACCCTGGCTTAAAACTATTCTCATCTCATTTGTAGCTGAGCTGATCAACTCGAGTGACTGCGTGTTTTGCACGTTCCAAACATATGACATTCTCTCGGATGTCACGACTATCTTTATTAAGCAGTGCAACAATAATGAAAATGCGAGAAGAACGAAACAGAATTCGATAAACATCGCTACAACAAACGTTGCATTGGGTTTCGAGAAAATTTTAAACTAGAATAGCAACTAAACGGAGCAATTAATTTGCGAACTACGTTCTAACTCTAAAATTACGACAAATTATAAGCGGGCCATTTATTTGAACGAATCACCTAAACTCCGAACCGGTAATATAGACGCGCACGCCGCTTATCTGCGACAACGAACGATAAATTTCGATAGCACTTTCAACAACGTTAAGTTGTATAATTCGACAATTTTTCAACAGCATAAACAAAACGTGCCGCCGTAAAAACTCCAAACCTAGACGGTTCCAATTGTAAAATTATGCAACTGGGACATTATGCAACCTTTCCATCCTTGAACATCTTCCTTAAAGTATAAATTGGACTTCTCTTATAGGTGCTTAACGTATTCTATAAATATAAAATAAATAAATTCCCCTAATAAAGTAACAAACAAAAATAAGTTAATCAAATTTATATTTCAATTTGTTAAAATATTAATTTATACTTATTTTTGTTCGCTATTAAGGGAAATGTGTTTATTTCGTATTTATAAATATTAGCAAACAGGTTATGGATTTATCCATGTTTTAATTTAATGTGCGTAAATATTGCGACTCGACTAAAACACGATGTGGACTAATGAAAAACAATTCAACTTGTTTTTTCAGGTTGGAAACACGCTCGGGACTTTACGTGGCAAATGATGCTAGTTTTGAAAGTGGTTAATTTAAACTGCGCAGCTAGCTGCTCGGAAGCGAACGTATTTTTCGCCCTTCTTCATATCCGGCCCGGAGGAGCAAATGTTGCGGGCACATTTAAAATACATTCGATGATTATTCACAAAGCGCAACATAAAAAACGTGAAAAAAAACACAATATCACAGGTACATTTTTACTTCAAGACGACAACCGAGAGATACACAAAAATCACGATAATTAAGTAAAACAAAATAACGCGTCAGCATTCACTGCCGATTGTGTAACACAGGAAAACGTTGTTTCACCGTAATTTTATTCTCATACGTTTAACACATCACGCTGTAAGGTGTGTTTCATTTAAGAGACGACTTAAAATTCGATATCGCGAAACGAAAACTGCGTGTAAGATGAACAGTAGTACCCTGATATGCGTTCTTAAGAAACCGAAAAATCTTAAATGGTAAGATATCACAGCCAGCAGTGTCGACTGCGAGTTTTGTATAGGGAAGTGTTTTTCGCGTTCATTTTCACGGTTGATTACTAAAACGAAATCCGCACCTGGCCCCGCTTGATTATTTCTTGTACGGTTACCTCAAGAATAAAATTTATCGAACGCCGTCTACAGCATGGCCAAGTTGCAGCAACGGGTCACTACGGAAATCAGAAATTACCGTAAAGGTCTTCTAGAATTTGATCAAACGAGCGAACTACGCTGAGAAATAGGAGACCGTTTCCAGCTTTTACTATAAGTAACTACGGTTTTTTTGTTTGTTTTCTTTCCATGGGTGTATTCGTTTTTTATCATACCATCTGCGTTCGAATAAACTGGAAAATTTATTAAATAAATTTCGGAATTTCTCATTTTGTTTTAAACGCGAAAAAGCCATCGTACTAAACTTACAGCTGGCACCGGCTGCCCCACGGCGTCCCTTACATTTTAGGATTATCTGGTTTTCCACGAACGTGTCAGTACCATTTTTCCCGCACGTAGACTTGACGCTGCTTCGAATTTCGCGCGTATCCTAACAACTTTTTCAAATTATCATTCGAGAAAAATTATCTTTTATTTTTTAGCACATTCGAAAGATACGCTGTTTTTAAAATATCTATTTAGTTTAGTCACAGTTTATTATTAAAAACTGTGAGCCGTTTTTTTCTTGTAAGTAAATAATAAGTATTGTAATGGATAAATAAAAGCGATTTTTAAATTTATTTTTTATTACATTATTAAATTAGTTTTTATATATTCGCGAAATTTTGTAAATTTTTTAATTCGAACGCACGTTATAACTCGTGACGATTTGGAAGTGAAAAACCGAAAACCCAAATGGTATCGAACGCGTATACACTTGATATTACATCGAAAATAAATCTACTGAAATTGCTGTCGAAAAATAATCTAAAAATACTGCAAAACACTTAAAAAATTCATCAAGATGCATCCTTTTTAATCAGTTCTTATGTAATATTTTCGATAAAAAAAAAAAAGTCGAACGTTTTAAAAAATAAAGGTGTTTCTCACGTTCAATGCAAAAATTATTTTAAATTATATCATAGGCAGAAAAAACGGATTACTTAATCAGAAATATATAACAGAAATCGTAATGACCGATCCCACAACAATGACCACCACTCTGCACCTTTCATGTATAGAGCTATGTGTGCTGTGAAAGCTCCTAATATAATAAAATACTACTAAATTCAGTAGAAAAGAATAAATACGTAAAATTAATCTACTGTATATATATATATATATATATGTACATACATATATACAGGGTGCGGCAGCATAACTTCCTTTTTTAAAACAGGAAATCGAAATAAAACTGCAAGGGAAGAAGCATGCGTATTGCCGATGGGATCAGAGTATGTTATTTCGGTTTTCTGTTATTATTTCTTTAAAAAATTTAGTAGAAAAAAAGTGGCGCATTTTAAAAAAGGAAGTTACGCTGCCGCATCCTGTATAACTCGGCCATTTTGGCCTCGCAAGGGACTGTGCCCCTTGATCCCTCTTGCTTACATTTCTATCTCTTTCTCTTCTATACTTTGTATAAAATGATCAAAATTTACAACGTAATTCTAAATCGGTCCATATGAATATAATAACATAAACACAGAAATCCTATAAAATATAACAAACGTTACACAAAATTGGGACATTTTTTCTAAGGGAATGGGGGGAGGGTAGTCAAAAATTACGTTGTAATTAATATATATATATATATATATATATATATATATATATATATATAGAATAAAGTTGTTTCTTGTTGTTTTCTGTCCGAGCACGAAAATATTCAAAATGATTTAATTCCAATTTTCATCAGCGGAAGGACTGGTCTCGAAGAAAAGTTTCAGTGAAGTTTTTGGTGTAATTTAACTGATCTACGAGAATGTTTTTCAATAAAATGAGAAAAAAGAGGTATCAAATGCCAAAGTAAGAAAAATTGAAAAATACTACGAAAAACGTAAGTGAAGCAAGTCTCTCATCACTCTTAACAGGGCCCCAGGGATTGTAAAGTTATTGTTCGCAATTGACCAAGCCCAATGACAGTGAAAAAAATATGTGAATGGAGGGGGACTAGTTCATTTTTCTCGACCGCCTTTACTCTTTCCCAGATTTCCTTCTGGTACCTAGTTATTTCAGGCTGGGAAACCTAGGGGCGACTCGGATCCGAAGCGAGCCAAGTCTCAAATTACCCTTAGTTTAGTAATTGAACGCTATATTAGGCTACCGGGAGTCTTACAAATGTAGATTTCAGATAAAATAAATATTAATTTATAGGTAAAGATTTAAAAGACTATTACGGCCGCAGCTGGCAAACCCAACAAGACAAATTAGTTAAAAGATGAATCAACCAGATCTAAAAATTTGGATATATTACTATTACACTAACGAGTCCGATTAATGATAAATCAATAACCAAAAAAAAAAAAAAAAAAAAAAATGGTCGTTCCAACAATTTTAGTTTGCAGATATTGAAAATAAATTTCGAGAAATAAAAGTGCGAATAGAATAAAATGTTGAGCGTCGCTGCAAAAGAACTTCCTAGAAAATTAAAAATGTCGCTAACATTTTACTTTGCAGTGTGTGATGAAGCTACAGTTATTGCTCAATACGGTTACTCACTTTTGCCTGATTGTCGGATACGAATAACTTCATCAGAGAGAAATTAAGAAACCGCACCAAACAGTACTGACCACCTTAATAACGATGGTATATCACGTGGTAAAAATTGGTCAGCTTCTGCCCAAATGATTCTTATTCAGCAACATTAACAAGTAAAACAAAAGAAAATTCTGCAATAATAACACATCGCATTAATCACCGTTAAGCTTTAGCTTTCGAAATGTCTTTGTTTTTTTATTACGATGGAAATAAAAGTGGCGAACTTTGTCAAACAGAGCTTAACATACGACTCTTTATAAGACTGCGAACATGATTACTTTTCATACTTGAAGTTTGTCTGCTGTACGGAATAAAAACGTGTTAGGATGATAATACGAAGTTAAATAGTAAGTTTAACTGTGTTTTGAACAGGAGAGAAAAAAAAAATAAAAAGAAATGGCTCTTCTTGGAACAATTATGTGATTTCAAACTGGAAATATACTTTTACCTTGTGCATATATCACAGTCAGCTTCGAGGTTCGAAAAGTAAACAATTGAACGGAATGTTTTCATGCGCCTCCATTTTTAAAGCTGAACTTTGATGAAATAACATTTCTAAGGATTCAGCGCTTAAAAATTCAGAAACATCCACCAATCATGAAAATTATTACACAGAAGTAAATTCTCAAACAATCTGTGTTCATAGAGTTTTTCTGTCAAATATTTCATTCTCTGTAATACGTGATCCGCAGCGCCATTGTTTTTTTCATAATTTGGTCCGTTTTTTTGGCTGGTTGCCACAATTTCGTTGTTAAAATAAAAGCCAATCGAACACTAAAACTCTTTTATCGATAATTCTCCGAAAATTCCAAGCGGAATTATTACATGTAGAACTATTTCTAGTTTGAGTATTTTTCTGAGAGAAAAACTCGATAAAATCAAGAACTTACAATTACTAGTACGTTTTGAATTTTTCACATTTTCGAGGTTTTTTCGGTATACGGATATGTAATCAATTTTTACGAGGAAAAAAAAAAAAAAGATGGCAGACTTTAAAAAAGAAACAATATTTCGGTAACCGTAAAACGTAGGGAACTTTAAAGTGTTATAACTTTTGTGTTAGTTAAAATAAAACCGTTATCTACGACATGCGTCATAATATTTGCACATATCTACGAACTAATCAGAACTTCAACTTCCTAAAATTATTACCAAATTAGGACTCCCCCGATATTAGGTAAAAAATTGATCACGCACACATATATAAACAAATATATATCAGCGGCGAATCCCGATGATGTTTTTTTTTTTTTTACAGTACTTCTCTAAGGCAGAAAAATGTTGAAATGGAATTAACTCAACATACAACCGCACGCACTACTACACAAACAAAATAAGAATTAATTTCATGTAAAACTGATATTTCAATTTCGATAAATGGAACAATTCATGCGAACAACAAAAGGAAATAAATATAAAAATTAAATTAAAAAAATAAATCAAAAGGATTGTTAAGTAACTTTAATTAATGAACTATAAAGTGAAATATACGCAACATCGCCTTCGTCTTGTAATAATAGAAAAATTTGAAACATATCACTTCTCTATGATTTTCGTTTGGTTCGTCGTTTTGCTAACATTTCTACTATTCGCTTGTGTTTCAACCATACTCCGATGGTCTTCCTCTTACTTTTGCCCCTATATTTTCCTCCTGTTGTCTTCTTCATCTAAACGATGAAGCTTTCTTTGACTTTAACCATGCTCTCTTTTTAACTGCCCTTCCCTCTCAACGGAACGTGCGATTTTTTATTCTCAAATGCTAGCTCTTAGACACTTCTTACTCCATATCGTTCTGCTTTCATCCTGTCATTTCGACCATTAACCATCATTCTCTCCCTTAGTTTTTTTCCTTTCGTATTTCTTCTGGATGAAAGTTCTTGACTAACGCGCCCCCCTAAGAAAAAAAAAAAAAAAAAGGAAAATTACAATCACATTAGGAAATTTATTTAAAATTGAAAACAATATGTTTGCCCACATTAACCAAAATTGGTTTCTGACGGATACCTGGACACTTTGGAATCGAAAGTAATGACTTAGCAAACCTTCTCAGCTTGTTCAGCTTCTTTTACCGAGAGATATCTTAGCCCTTTTGGAACACAACATGTCGTTTCTGTTTGCAACTGCCCATTCCAAATTATGGATTTTCTAATATCTTAACTCCTAAATATCTGTTCAACCAGATCCACCGTTTCATCTTAGTTTCTCATCTTTCCTTCTTTGCAGCGTTCGCCTCTCTCTGCAACCTGTCGTCTTCACTTTGGACAACTATTGACTGTAGTTAAAGGAAAAAATTGTAAACATTTGAAAACAGTTCCTGGAGGGGAAAAAATGAAGAAAGAAAGAAAAACATGGGAAGCTGTGAAATATTAACAAAAATAATTTAATAGACTGCGATCAACTCTTTACACATCAATATACAAAATAAAGACATCAAACTTCCAAATAAACCGATGGAAAATCGTACTAGAAGAACTTTGCAGGATGACGTCATCAATGTAGAATTCACCACTAAACTAGGACTGCAATTCTACTTGTTTCCATTTCCGACGAGACGCACTCTTTTTTTTTCTTCCTTTTTTTTTTTTTTTTTTTTTTATTGTAAAATATTACAAACACATATGTTACACAAACTCTGGCAAAAAAACATCGTTTTTTTTTGTTTTTTTTTTACTTTTTAATCAAGGCATCTTTAACAATAATTTGTGTTCATAACAGAATAATCTGTTTTTATATTTTTTCTTCGAATTAATTCATACAACTATCAACTTGCTTCCCCACTTTTTTTTTTTTTTTTTTTTTGAAAAGTCAAATATTTAATTATTTAATAGAATAGGTATATTTTAATGCGACGGAAACCAACCGTTTTTTAAAGCTGTATCTAACTCGTCGCTTACGAAACATTCAAGTGCGAAAAATTTCGTTTAAGCCTAAAAAGTAACATTAAAAATACGCATTTTAAAAATTGTTTCAACTAAATTTTTATATTTCTGTAACCTCCATTACCTTCGACTCGGTCAAAATTTTACCTTCAGTCGGTTATTCACCGCTACTACAACCGTAGCTAAATGTAATTCGGTTAAACATCGTGTCGTGCAGAAATTTTGACAACAGTTCGTGATACATTTGTCGTTGGGATCCAGTTATCACGCATGTTGGCTAACCGGCCTTTCCTTAATAACCAATTTTTTTTCTTCTAAAACACATATTTCGCCTACACGAATTTTACTCATAATTCAGAAGAAAAAAAAAAGAAGAAATAAATAGAAAAATTGTCATATCGAGCGATTCGTTCCACGTCATGTCGATTCTAACTAGTAAATTTCATTAATAATGCGATCTAATAAATAGAAACTTGCTTCGAACATTCTGAATAAACTTGTTTGCATGCAAACGTTTAATAATAACAGTAATAGAAATAGTAATGATGCTAAAGCGACAGTCTGTCGACGCCTTTTTCCCGGAGGATGATATTGTAAATTCAAAAAGTTACAAATCGAAAATCCTAACACGAACATGTTTTTTAGTCTGATCGGCATCAACAGCTTTCAAAGTGATGCCGTAAATATTCACGTCAACTTAGAAAAAATTAATATACAACTATGTGTCCTCATTTTTTACTAGTCCCTCAAACGTTCTAAATTTAAAATTTAACAATCTTAAACTTTTCAATTAGTCCATTAAAACCAAATTAAACAATTTTACTAATATTTTAGTTCCATTTTTTAATTCGTTTTTTACCCATCTCCTCTGCTCAGAAAAAAAACAAAACAACCCTGTACGTATAAAGACGTAGTTTTAGCTTAGCGATAATCGTTTATGTCAAACGGGTGTTACCTAGGATTCAAAGTAGATATCTTTCTTCTTTTTAACGTTTTCCCGCTGACGCGGGGCTTAGAACAAAATAAACGACTAGAGATGGGAAAATGAATATAACAACCGACAGAAGTTATAAAAAATGAGAGATCAGAAATGAAATATCCCAAGTACATGACAAATATTAAAAACAGCCCAGATTATTTTAATACATCTGCTGGAAAAATAACGCGAGTTAAAAAGTTCAAATATCTGGGAGAACTTATACAACAAAATGGACTAGAAGAAGAAGCAATGAATAGTAGAATATTTAAATTAGGTCGGGCATATAACTTGGTGAAGAATGTTTACGATAAAAAAGTAATGAGCATAGGAGCAAAACTAAGACATTATGCTACAGTTGTAAAACCAGAAGGGTTATATGCATCAGAAACGTTAAATCTAAACAAGAAAATATTAACAAATCAATTAGAAATAAGGGAACGGAGAATCCTGAGAAAGATTATAGGAATTAAATGGAATGATGGACAGTTCAAATGGGTTTCGAACTATAAACTATATAGACCAAGATTGAACCATTGTCCATATCAATAAGGAAAAGAAGATTATTATTTTACGGGCATATTACCAGAATGCAAGAGGACAGGTTAACCAAGAGAATTTCATGAAAACGAAGAAAATAAGACCTGCATGGTTCAATGAATGTGAAAAGGATATGGAATTAATGGATGTTACTGAAACACAAATGTGTTTAATAAGGGGAATGGTTTCATAAAACAGTTGCGACGTCAATCTTTAAAATAGAACAAGTTAACCGGAAGAGGTCGCTTTCGATAAGCCATAAAAATGCCTTGATGGAGGGTCTCAAGAAATACTGGAAAGATGTTAAGTAAGGAAGAAGGAAAAGATGTAAAATGAAAACTTAGTTGTTTAGCGTAGTCCATAGAGGCTGAAATCGAAAAAGAAATAAATAAATTCTTTTAAAAGTAAAGAATGAACAGAAGGTGTGTATATATATATATGTGTATCTGTAATATTTTTGTAGAAATGACAAGAATAGGATACAGGTAATAATAGAATTGGCAGTGAAAATAGAGGAGAAGACGAGAATGTTAAGATTTCAACGACAGATGAAAACACTCGCAATTGAAATGATTCTGAATCGCAGTGCAGATAATGACTTTAAAAAGAACACGGGCAAACGTTACACGGTTAAATTCGCTAATAATGGATAGATGTGGAAGAATTCTAACGCGTACACGACGCTGAAAAGAATAATCTCGAAACGATGGAATTTATTATTCCCGTTCTTATTGTCAAACAGAAATATTGGCTTAAAGAAGAAGAAAATTACATACAAGTTCATTATTTATTTTTAAAAGCTTCGACAAACATAAATTATTAAAGTTTCCTCGCATTTCAATTATTTCCATCACACACCGTACAGATACAGTGCGGCGAATTCAGAAATAACCAATTAAATAAACGCCATTACAGTAATCTAATAACAACGAGTCTATATTTCGAAAAATTTACTACAACTTAAATTGCTGGAGATACGTATTTCCTTTTTTCTGCAGCGCCAAAAAAAAACTAATGGGTCTGTTGTCGCCGTAGGGTAACTTTTACTCCTAAAATATCGTCTATCACAATGTACACGATCGATTAATTTAATAAGGCAAATTGTAAAAAAGAAAAAAAAAATAGTTATTAAAATTCATTTAAGCAATTAATAGTTTTTCTGAAATGCTGACAACTATTCCAATACGTGGTCGACATGTACGAAAAAATCAAATCAGAGTGATTTCTCTACACATTCGCCTCGATCAAAGATCACCCCACGTTCAGAGAAATACATTCGTTTACGAGATGCCTCTGCAAAGGATCGAAATGTCAACGATGTTGTTAATACTTACGACAACGTTTACTGGAAATTCGCAGCACATGCGTATACAAAAAATATTCCGATAGTCGTCCCGAACTTTCCAACACATTCACAAGCAATTCAACATGGAACGAAATAAAAAAACTGCCGTGTTCGGCGTTAAGCTTAAGCGATCGTCAAAATTTGAAAAACTCGCGAATTTGAAGGATTTCACTGTAAAACGTAAAATTAATACTGGAACTCGCGGCTGAATGTCTTTAGCTGATTGTCTTTAGCTGAATGACGCAAAACCGAGAAGATTCTTCCACGGACAATATCCTCATTTAGCTTAAAAAGTCACTCTGATCAAATCGATGATGTTATTTGTGCAGAAATACTCGATTGCAAAAGATGATTCATTGCCGTTCGATATTGTAACGAAAAATATGTAGCATGAACCTTGTAGGACTTTCGGTTTCGTAGTCGCCGTGAACGCAAATGTACAAAAAAGTATTACAGAGATTTAACTACACGCACTGGTAACGGAAGTTACCCTCAATACGGACGCCATAAACCAGGTGATGGTAGTCGCACAGCTACAATCAGAATGAGGAATGTTGATGTTGAAACTGACAGTAGATGGATTCTGTAGTATTCAGCTTTGTTATCGAAAACATTCCAATTGCAAATTAACGCAGAACATCGCAATTTAAATCAATCAAAAACACGTTAGAGAAGCTCGCCAACAACTTTACTTACTGGAAACCAATCAACCTTGGTTAATAAAATTGATGAACATACTCATTAGCTATTTTACCCGAACAAATACGACCATTATTCACCATCATTTTGGCACATATTCACCATCCAGCCCCAAAGATGTATGGAAAAATTCGAAGATATTCTGCAACATGTTCACACCTCCAGCAATAACAAGACCATTACATTGAAAGCAACCATTGACATTGAAGACATACACGCTTAGTCATCAACAATAAAACACTTATTCAACTTAGAGTGGTTACCCAATGGCGTTTCGCTTATAACATTTACAATCCAGATCAATCGAGAGAACAACAATTTAATGTTGATGACTTATATATATTTATCATAACCCCCCCCCCCCCCCCCCCCAAAAAAAAAAAAATCACTTTTGGTTACGGAGCAAAAATTGATAACGACAAAATTACAAATGCAATAAGGTCACGGCGGTCTATTTTTCCCTTGAAACAGTAGGCAGCACAGGGAAAACATTCATCAGTTCGTTATAAACTTCGTTCCCAAAATGGAATTGCCCCGGCTCTCGCTTCATCTAACTAATTGTATGTAATCCGCTAAAGTTCCAACATGTAACACTATTCAGGCATGGCGAAAGTGCTGCAAACATGCAAACCGATTGTCTAAGATGAGTGCATTATAAAAAAATTCCCAAAGCGCTTGATCAAAATCTTCAAGATTTACAGGGAAATATGCAGCAATTCGGTGGAGCTTGCATTTTATTAGCTGGAGGTTTCCCACAAAAACGTTGCCAGTTAATCAATACCAGCTGATGAACTCAGTGCTTACCTAAAAGCAACAAAAAATTACACTAACCACCAATACGAACGTATATCTACGGTTTAATGCGATGTAGGTACATTTTCAAAACGGCTATAAAGTACCAGATGATGTCGAAACAAAGTGCAGTTCATTTCCGTAGAATAGCTGCGTTATTGTGCTCTCTATGAAACCATAAATTCAAAAAGTTTTCCCACAAACTAGCATGAGTTATAAATAATCACCAATGACTTTGCAAACGTATTATTTTGGCTGCAAATAATTTTAACCGAATCAGCCATACAATTCAAGAACAAATTGCAGGTGAATCTGTAACACGGTCTTTATTAACGCGAACAAAGTTGTAAATTACCCGAGTAAATTTTTTAAGGTTTTTGGGCTATATATTGTAGCATTGTGTCCTTCAAAATTGCGACGCCCATAATTCTTCTTCACAATAATAATCCGTTTCGACCGTGTATAATGAAATTAAATTTGTTGCAAACAAACTGATGCCAAATGTTAACGAAGCGACAATTCCCAACGGCAAATCAAAAAAGAGATGTGTGCTATTCCCCACGTATTAACTCCACTGACAATTTTAAACGATTTTCCCGTTCATCTTGCTATTCTTCAATTAAAATCAGCAAGGCACAAAGTAAATCGTTTCAAGTATGCGGACTGAATCTTGAAAATCCACACTTTTCACGTGTTCAATTATATGTCGCACGATCACGAGTGAGGTAGTTCGAAAATTTATTCATTTTTGTATAAGATGGAAATGGTAAAAGTTTAAAATACCTAAATGATATAAACTTTTTAAAATTTATTATAGAAAAAATCATTTTTTAAATTTATTCCGCGCTTGTGTACTCCTAACAATTTTACACGTTAAAATACTGTTTACGCGTGCCCAGTTTCACTATTTTTTCGTGTAATTATTAGGTATTATTAACATTTATACGCATATACACATTAATGACTATGTGCACACTTGCGAGGCCCGAAGATTATCCCATGATTAATTAAGTAAAGTAAGTCCCATCGAAGATCAGTTGCTGACATGCCCGAAGGGGGGTTAAAAAAAACAAACTAGATCCCATACCCTTGACAAGGCGTTAGGGATCGTGAAGTTAGGGTTCGCAATGTACTCAACGGCACTGATAAGAGTAGAGGGGCCAGGTTCCTTTCTCTCGATCGACTTTACTTTTTTAGATTCCTCTGGTACCCCATTATTTCAGACTGGGTAAACCTGGGAGCGACTTGGATCCGGAACGAAACGAGTTTCGAAACCGTGACTTCTTAACCACTAGGTTACCGCGCTACCATGCCCCATAATTGTCTCCCGTTAATTGATATATTATATAATAAAAAAGGTTAAATACCATGTTGTACAATTCTTAAGATATTTTTTTTGTTTCTATTAAAAGGTGGGTAGGGATGACGAAATCAATTGAAAATATATTTCTAAAAGAATTTTAGAAGAAAAAATATTACGGGGGGTTAACTTGCCTCTTCGCGAAGCCCGAATAGCAGAGTTTATATATGTATATATATATATATATATATATATATATATATATATGAATGATTTGTGTGTATGTGTATGGTGATCCGTATTTTTCATCCGAGCAACGCCCAGTATTTCTCTTAGTAATTTTATAGAAATAAAAACAAATTATAAGTGAATATTTTTTTACAGGGGCTCGTCAACCGTGCTACCGCAAGAGCAATTTATCTATGTTACCAATTTGCAGCAGCAAGATTCGAACCCTGCCTGAACGAAACGCCACTATCTCAGCAACTACACTACAGAAACTCGCTAACTGAATATCTTATTCGGCAAACGTTCAAGTTTATTAACGATATAAGGGAAATGTTACATCATAATTGTATTAAATTTTATCTTAAATTAAATTTTATTAAAACGAAAACTTCTACCTTACAGTAACTATATAAATTAGAATATAAAATTTTTTACTACGTTTATATTTCACTTTCTTATTAATACTGATTAATTTTGAACATAATCAAATTCAATTATATGCCAATATAAAATACACGTCTTTTCAAGTTTACATAGAAACCAACATATGTCTCTTTAGTAATGAAAAGTTAAACGAAATTCGTGTCTTACGCAACGGTTATTGTCTTACGCAACGGTTATTGTCTTACGCAACGAGCACCTTTGTACACAGAGACGTGTTAACAATGGCAAAAGTCACTCAACTTTGGACTGTTGCTTCATGCTCAAATAAAAGTCACATACTATATCTGATTTATCGTCGTAATATCCACAGAACTGATCACTTATCCATATGTTAATAATGTCAAAATTAACACGCGGACACGAATTATCACATCTATCCTTACGTAATTACAGTGTAATCAAGAACTACTAGGCAAAAATGATTATCAGGCGAACATAAACATATTTATTTGCTCGTTCACGTTTGCATTCTACTCGATGTCGCCGAATTAAATTGTTTCGATTATGAGGTGGAAATTACACAAGAAAATCTAAACTAAAATCACTCGTCGACAAAATGGTAGCAAGACTGCGCGTGTTAAATCAAATGAAATGTGCGCACATATAATTAATAGGAAAAAATCAAGCGAACGAAAAAAAGAAAAAGAAGAAAAAACAATTATGAAAAAATAGTTGTTAAAAAAAGCAACATTGGGCAAGAACGAGAAATTTTTAAATTTATAATTTCTGAAAATTGACAAATACGAGAGAGACGGAGATAATAGAAAACAATTCAGGAAACTACGCTAATAAGAACGCCGAAAATTTAACGCACACGTAAGGTAAGAAAGTAATCGGTTGCGTAAGTTTCTGTAAGAAACATCGTACGAATAAACACTAAATAAAATATACACTGGTAATAGTTTTTCAGGCGAATATCCCGTTTTCAGCTATAAAAGAGAAAAAATAACATATTGGTACACAGATGAATGTAGCATATATTGCCGGGATTTGAGATTGCCTATCGGTGCATGTAGAAATTAAAAAAATAATAATTAAAGTAAACACAATATATATTTTTATATAGGTAGGATAATCGCAAAAATGTTTCCGGCATATTCATTTTTCCGTCATAATAATGTTGAAAATTAATAATAACGCACACAAAAACAATAATATATTTTATTAATTCATCGCCGACATGTTTCAGAACAACATCGTGATTACAGAGTTTTAGCTCCGAAACACGTCGCTGATAAATTAATAAAATGTATTATAATCAGTTTATAATTGATTTTCCACATTATATTCCAAATGCAAACAATGATCTTCTTAAGCCGACTACGCTATATACATATTTGTTTTTCCATAGACTAATAATTTTCGACACAACGAAGAGAATAATGAAAATGGGACAGATGGCACTAATCAAAGGCGGATATCTTAAATTTGAATAATGTGATCAACGTATACATTAAATCGTAGGCGTCAACTGAAGCAGTAAGCGCCGTTCCTCCTGCATTTTAAAAAAATTATAATTTTGAAGATTAGCTTTTTTCCTATTATTATTATTATTATTATTATTATTATTATTATTATTCTTATTATGCGCGAAAATAAGGCGATCCGTTGGAAAAATCAACAGCGATATTTTAAACGGGGAACAACCATAGAACTCAACCAATATAAAGACTTACATTTCTTACCCGAAACCCAAGTGACAGTTACACCTCTCTGCGCAGAATGAATTTAGGGATGCCTCTCGTGTTCCGAATACATTAAACGGAGATGATATCGAATAGACGGAAATTAAACCATTCAGAAATCTATCAGGCTTTATAAAAAATCATCATCTGATCCAGAAGGACATTGGAAGGGGAGGATTATAAGGACATTTTGGGTGGGAAATTATATAATTACATAAAATCTTCTATAATAGGCAGTAGATTTGGGAAATACCCCTTATTTCATAAAGAAAATGAAATAACGACCTTTATAGAAATTCATAAAAATGTGATTTAAAAACACATAATTATTACAATTTTTAATTTAACTTTTGTCTTGAAAAATAAAACGAGAAATTATAAAATTATACCTTAAATATGGTAGTTTAAAAATAGTAAGAAAGATAGTATTTTTATTAGACACTTTACTTCTTTATTATTTTTGTTAGTAATCCGATCGGAATTCTCTTATATATGATATTTCTCATTGAACTACTATTTTTAATTAAGATTACAAAATAAAAATTAAAAATAAATAAAAAGGGCAAAAGATCGACGATAATTACGTTTAAATCAGAATAAAAACGTGTAACATTTCATACATTTACTAGAAAATAGTATTAAATATTAATTATTAAAATCCGTAGGTAAAATTCGTGCAAATCTTTTATAGCATAAGTTTCTCTGTTATAACAAATTTTTTCGTAGTGGCTTTGGTTCTCTCGGGGGAGAAATGTTCCCTGCCCCCTCCCCGTGGATCAGCCTAAACACTCTATCGACTACCAAACCGAAATAATGCTCGTTATTATTTTCTTTTTTTCGTTACGTGGGATATAACGTTTTTTTTTTTTTTTTCTTCTCAAAATCGACATGAAACCAACTCGGTTTGTACTAGCATGCATTTTATTATAATGTACAGTCTACGCTTGAGCAATTGCGAAAATTTCCCAACAATTTGATAGTAGCGTGAACTAATCCTGTAAGTTCTTAATAATTCTCAATTCTGCCAAGCCTCCCGAGACAAATAACTTCGATAATTAAACCGCTCGCAATTCAGAAGCAGTGTATTCTTCGTTTTAGACTACATGTTGTGACATGATCTGTGCAATAACCTCCGAGGTCATTAAAGTTTTATTATTACAGAATGCAGTTGAGAAAAAAAAAAGAAAGAAATGAATATTTTCCTTTATAGTGAGATTTTTATTCGTCGATAATTTGCATAAGCACCATCTATCTGTAACTGTACATATCAAGTTTTTATATTCGGCAAAATTAAATTCGAACGGCTACTTAAAATAAATATGTTTCATTAAGTTCTGCCGTCGTTCCAAATGGGGAAAAAAAATCAAAAATTGCGAAAAATATCTATTAGAATTTTCACAAAAAAAAACAACAAAAAAACAACATAGTTAAAGTCGTTTTAACCAGAATTCTTTCCGTTGTATTACTAGAAAAGTAAACATGTTTCTCAGTGTCATCCCCCCCGCCCTTATTTTGTGTAATTCTCTTGATTACGGAAACGAATAATTAGTACCTTTTTTGTTTTTTCTTTTTTAACTATCGTGTTATTACTATGCTCCAGTTCGGTTTTTTCTAATCCCATAAATGAGAACTCATTTTTTCCTCAACATCAACGGTACACTCAATTTTTTTCCTATCCGATAAAACAACAGTCCAGCGTTAATTATTTTACCGGCCCGTCGCCGATTATCACTTAAATATACTTCTCCAAAGGCAATATCGCGCTGGTAGCCTAGTGATTAAGGCGCTGGGATCCCAAACCAGAGGTGTCATAGGTTATTGAGTCTTGTCCCGTTCCGGAATCAATATATCCAATCTGAAACTGAATATTAGTTATACCAGAGAATTATCTGGGGGAAAGTAAAGACGGATAGTCCAAAAGTAAAAAGGAACTGTCCCCAGTATTCTCATCAGATCCCCATTAGGCTTAGTACATTATAAAAAGCTTAACTACACAATCGATGATACCCCTTATCAACGATATATGGCATTTACTTTACTTTTATATTTGCAAAAAAACTCCCAATTTATTAGTATTCAAAGGCGATATTATACAGCTACAGAACCAAAAAAAAAAAAAAAAAAAAAAAAAAAAAAAACACGTTATTTTGTTACGTATCATTCTAATAGTTTATACTGTAAACGGATACATCGCGTTTACGCTCACTTACTAAATGTACACGTTTATTCTACAGTTTACAAAAAAAATTCATAAATAGCAGTAATATATGAGTTTTTTTAAGAACAGATTTTTTAAAATTTACACTTAATTTAATTTTTTTTTTTGCCGCAAAAATCACAAGGCTCGTTGCCCAGGGCAACGAAAAACCTGAAATTTCCCTTTTATCGACTGCTCGTTACACAGCGAGTTCGCTTTGAAAAAGATAATGCCGTGTTGTGAGTAAATTAGTAAATTATTTTTTATTTTTTGCAATCGTTGTTTAATATTTTTAGTTTATTTCTCGGAATAAATACGATTCGTTTTTATTTTACGTTTAATTGAATTTTTCTATATTTTCAAATTTCAATTCTATCGTTAAATGCTAAAAGTAATTTTCTTTTTATTAAATAAAAAATTCTGAATTTTGTAACAACAACTGAAGTTAATTTCTGTTGCAATTTGTAGTTTAAACAAAAGCAAAACATGACAATGCAAATTAAAGCGAGTATAAAACGATATATACAATGTAAGTTGGATTAAATAAATAAACTGATTAATATAATATGAATATCTTTAAACTTTCTACATTTTTTAATTAAAATTCGTGAAATATTTTCTTGAAGAAAATTCGCTAGACCAGAAGGAGGAATTATTTTTCCTCGCCCGTCCTCTTTCGACTATTTCTCGCTACGATAGCCAGTACTGCATTTAAATGTAATCGATTTTCGGTAAAACGGGAAAACTGCGCTTCTATTTTTCTTAACGGAGGAATGCAATCTCGTCTTCTGACCAATAAGATGAGAACAGTTGGAACGTAAAAACGTAATTGGTGCTTATTCGCACAAGACCACTTTAGAACATCTCTGATGACAAATGCACCAGGGTCTTTTTGCCTAATCACCGTAACCTATACTAGTTTATTCACGCGTGACAACCTTTTTCTTCGATAATTCTTCAATAATTCTTCGATAATTCTTCGATAATTCTTCAATAATTCTTCGATAATTCTTCGATAATTCTTCAATAATTCTTCAATAATTCTTCGATAATTCTTCGATAATTCTTTGATAACACTGCGTACATTTTCCATTTCATTTAAGGAAGATTACAACATCATTTGCCGTAACATACCAGCCCGACCCCCACCATTCACTTTATCGTTCGAAATCTGCTTGCGTTAGCTTCAACCAACGGTGCGGTTTGCGTATTAGCAGAATAGTGCCACCACCGCGAGCAAAACTGCAGCATACGCAGAACTTGCTAAAACAAAAACCACGCCTTTCGTGCAACTCGATTAAATGCGCTTATGATATATTTATTACACCAGCACCTGGCTAAATTATTAATTGTCGCGAATATCGACCACTGAATACGCCGGATCCCGGGCAACTCCTTATAAATCTTGGTCACGAAAATTGCCGAAAAATATAAAACATAAACGTCCTCTTTATCCGGGATAATTCGATAATAAGAAATACAATAGAAAAACAACCGACTTTGAAGTTTGCTCTAAGAATATTTTTAAAAAACGTACTAAAATATAAAAGATTATTATTATTATTATTATTATTATTATTATTATTATTATCATTATTATTATTATTATTGTTTGATAAAACATAACTCAGAGTAATATAAACTTTAAGGAGGTTTTATTGTTAAATGAATCGTTATCAAGAGTGTCGGCACACACCAAAATCAAATTGAAACGGAAATTAAAAACATTAAATGTTTCTGACGTTTTCAAAACTTGGCCTACGGAAAACCAGTACATTATTATATTCGTTTAATGTGTAGCGTTTCTAAATATTGTCGTAATTTGAATATTAACGTTGTTTTGATAATAAAATAATCGTAATATCCCTGTACGTGTAAAAATAACTTTTTTCAAATACAATTTTTACTTTTTATTAGTGTTTTGAAGTTTTAAAGTAGATTTAAAAGACGTGTTTGTTTTTTGTTTTTTTTTTTTTTTAATTTGTTCGAATTAAAACGAAACCTTAAAAATAATACTTCTTCTTTTTAGTTCTATAAAAGGGAAGAGATGCGCGCATTTACGAGTACACACATTTTCGGTATAAACAATATTTACATGACTCCGGCTAAAAACAACCCATCTTTACGGATGGTGTAAGAAGCCGCTTTAACGGAGAGGGCACACGGGTGAAAAATCCGGTCTATAAATTAATTCGAATGAAGACGGAAACAATGTAAAACGGGTTATTCTCTCTCTCTCTCTCTTTTGCCGCGAATAAAGTTTATTTGAAATTAATTCGAATGCGGAAATATGTAGTAAATCAATTGTGCAAATGATACAATACGCAAAGCGAGTGCCCCATGCATGTAGAAATAGTTCGACATTTTTATACGATGATGATGAAGTAGCAGCGAGAGAGACTTACGAGAAACGCGTTCAATCAGGATATGCCGAAGCGGTGCGCGGTCGCCACATTATGAAACGGGAGGGGGGGGGGGGGAGAGTACCGATTAGACAGAGATTAAGATCATCGGCTAATGGGATAACAACCGCCAAAGAAATTAAATTAAAGAACAAAACGGGAAGAAAGCGCCCCGAGATTTTAGACGCGATTAAGTACGTAAAGCGGCGAAATAGGATATGGACTGGACAAATACCGCAAAAAGAGCGGAACAGAGATGTATGGTAACTCTAGAAAGAGAAAAAGGGAAAACACCGGATAGATTAAAAAAAAAAGAAAAAACAAACACAAAAAAATTAAAATTTAACGTGGAATTCAGATGAGCTAGAAGGCACGAAGAAAAACCTAGAGGAGTCATCCATTTGCGAGGGGGCATAACGACTGAAAAACGAAAAGGAAAAAAAAAGCAAAGGAAGAACGCCGAGTTTTCAATTGTAATTAAACACATATTAATTACAACGGTGAAATACTTCTAGACGCTTTTTCAGACATCTGAAGAGAATATCTAAAATCGACTTTTCTACAACGTTAAAACCGTTCCAGTTCGTAGAACTCGTACAAATCTGACGAGAATGCCGTTGCGCTGAATACAAGCAGCGACGTACATTTGACATATAGAAGGGAAAAAATGATCGTGACTTACGAATACGCTGACGGGAGTTCAAAAAAGGGAAATATTAACTGTACACACGTGTGCATATAATCGAACGAGGGGAAGGTCGAATTAATCCGGACACGTTATACGAACTGTTAATTATTCGGGAAAAAAATTAATGGAATCGAAGGCCGTATCCGAAGGAAAACGTCGTGGACACCAAACGTCGACAGTAGACCGACGGTAGGGAAACTGATGCAGTCGCTGGTGAAATACGATTCGAAGGCCGAAAACGATCGTCTAGCCGCAGATAATGCCACGAAGAGAAGATTAACCAGAAAGTTCCGACGTTACAATTTGAACAATTTCACATTTCGGTCGTGACGTGTTACCTGAGAGGTCAACGCCGCCCTACACGTTATAATATATAGTCGAAAATCTCATTAAGCCAAGTTCTCGGTCAACGGAATAATATTTGTTTGCTCGACGCAACTTATACAAGTAAATATGATTACCGCTACTTTTTAATTGTAGTAAAGACAAATGTTGCATACAAAAAGAAATGTATACATACTACATCACTGAAGTATTGTCAATATATACGCAAGGGATGGAAAAAAACTGACACAGTCAAAATACGTCGGGACTGGCTATCGCTTAGCCGATGTAAATGCTTTGAAATCTGTTTTTGGTTGTACCGATTTTTCCGTATGTTTCGTGAATTCCAAAAGAATATAGACAAGAGAAATTAAGCTGGTCCGAAAAAAAAAAAAAAATCGGGTCTGAATTTAAATACACCAGTTTGTTTGAAAGCGCAGCAGGTTTAACCTCAAGGTGTTTGTTAAAGTGTTTATAATTTTTATTATTTTAACAAATTTTTAGACTTTTAAAAGATATCTTTTCACGGAGGCCACTCAAATATAATTTTTAAATTCCCGGTCCAAATCCTCCCAGTTTTCCTGATTAGTGGAGAATTGTACAAAAAGAAGAATGGAATTTTTTTTCGTTACTATTGGTATAATATTTGATCGCCGCAGCATCATATTTCGTAATTTATTCTTCAGTGTGAATTACATTAAAAAGTGCATTCACTTCACTTTTTAACGTTTCAAATAATTTTTTCTTAACTAAATAAATCGTTCTCGGCTATTTTTACTTTTTTTCTCCGATATTACGACAAAATTCCCCGGCTTATCCCGGGGTTTGCAAAATCCCCATCCGGAATTTTAAAAAAGAGTAAACCCTAAAACTGACATTGATAAAACTTTAACCGGAGCTATTGGATTTATCTATCGAACAATATTTACCCCCGAAGTATACATGAACTATAAGAAACAGAACGTACACATGTCAAAAGTTACTGAAATCCCGAAGTTTTTGCACGGAAGCCGGATGATATAGTTTATAAAAGAGCTAAACGATCAACAACATCTGCTTCTTCTGGCTGAACTTTAATAATATATTATCAAAAAGAATGATAATGAAAAATATTACGCTGCCGACTTAATGTAAATGTTCCGGTTTTAGAAAATGGCGTTTTCCATTTAAAGAAAGTGAGTGCATTAATTACACATTGCGAAAAAGTTTTCTTGTGGAAATCTGCATCATATTGGAATAATACCTATTTTAATGCGAACTATGATACAAAACATGGATTTAACAGCAAACGATAATATTAATTACGACGAATGTACCACCGAAACTGAAAATGGCGTTTTTCCCGACGTTAATGCATCTATGAAAGAAGTAGACGACTTTTAAAGTTTCCAAACACGGAAATCACGTTAAAGATCTATATAATAGCGTATCGTTTAAAGTTTCTCAAGCGAGAAATGTTGTTAAAGATACATTTAATAATTTATATTTACAAATATCACCGGAATAACATCAATGAAAATCATCCGAAAGCACATATGTATTTCAAAATAAACTGAAGGTTATCTTTTAATACAAGCCTCTTTAAAACTTCCAGTTAAAAGAAGGAACAAAGTAAAGTTTTGAGTCACATTTTCCTCGACAAAAACGGTTTTTATCAAATTTTTAAAACATGTTGATTTATCACCTATTATTATTCATGTAACATTTTTACCAGAAAGCGAATGTTTAGTTTTTTTTTCTTTCCTATTTAAAGTATTTTTCCTGTTATGTACTTTTCCCGGCGTGCCTTGATACTTCGTTATACAGAAGTTTACATTTTTTATATTTTACTTACATATTATTGATTTTATTCTTTGCGATCTGTATACTACTTTCCTTCGTTAATTTTTATTCTTTAGATTATCATTTTTCTGTTTGAAGTATTTCTTTCCTTTTCTATATGATTTAGATGTTACTTAACCGTTAAGCTAACCATTTTTTCTTATATATATATATATATATATATATATATATATATATATATATATATTTCTAATTCGTACTTACCGCTAGATATGCTCAAGATCTTGGTGACATTTATATCTTACCGCTAAGTTAGTTGTTTAAATTTATTTGTAATTAATATTCCTCTATTCCAAATATCTCTTTTTACATAATAAATTTCATATACATATTTATGAGCATATTAGTAAAAAATGTATACAGAAAAGTTTTAAGCACTACTTTTTTGAAAAAAAAAACAGAAACCATTGTATTACTATTAAATAAAGTTGTTATTTAAACTAATTTTCACTAATAAAAATTTTGCATTAGCTCACTTATAATTACATTTTATTTTAAAATTTATTCACACTGTACAATGCCACTATCTGAGAGCCGCGCCCTTTATAGTTCATTCTTCATTGTAATACTGAAATATTTATCTCTCTTTTTAAGAAATTGTTATTAAACTAACTTCGCTCCGAATGATCATTAACGGAATCCGACGGAACCTGGTGCAGTCTTATCCATATAATCCGAGTGATATTCGATATATTTTATATTTTGGAGAAAACCGATTCGACGTCATCATGAGATCAGAGCAAGGCGTCCGTAACCTTAACGAAATATCCCCCTACCAACTGAACTTTACCGATGGTTACTTTTAACATATACAATTTAGAAATACCGTAAAAAATTGCCAAAAAAAAACCTAGCGCAGATTGTAACACAGATCATAGACTGCTGTAGGACAGGTGTAATTGAGTTCTTAAAAAAAAAGGTAACAGATTGAAAAATATTAATAAATATCGAATAGCTGTCTACAGAACTAAGCATGCTAAAAGAATTTCAAGAAGAACTGGAGAAGAAAATGGAAAAAATAGTCCAAATAAAGAAAACAGACGATGATATTGACATTGAATGCTTATGCAAAGGATGGAAAAATTCAGTGATGGCATCCTCAGCTGAAAAAAAACTTAAAATCGGATGAAACAAGAAAGAATAGATTCACAAAGGAAATAATAGATATTATAAATGCGAAGAAGGAAAATAAAAGATAGATCGAGCTTTGATTATAAAGATAGCTACACAAATTAATAATAAAGAAAAGTAAACATGCAAAAACGCAGTGGTATAACGAAAAATGCAAAGAAATTGAAGAACTTCAAGAACGGGGCTTGTACACATTGCATGTGAAAATAAAGTGTACGACGAAGATACACAAAAAAAAAAAAAAAAGAAAAGAAAACTGAGAATAACAAGGGTAAAAAACAAAGAAGGAAACCGAATTGCATCGATAAAAAAGAAATCGAGAAGATCTGGATGGACTATATAGCTCATTTATAGAAGATATAAATAGACCGGAAAAAGATGCGGGTTAAGATTAAGGCAATAGAAAGTGCAATTGAAAAGTGTGAATTAGACACGGAGCAATTAAACAGGCAAGAAAGGGAAAAGCGACCGGAGCTGATAAAATTTCAGTAGATCTGATTAAACATATTCCGGAAAAATGCAGAACACCCCTGTGCTCCAACTTTTCAATAAAATATATTAGGAAGGCCAGCTGCCCCAGAAGATTTACTAAAAAATTAGTTTCATCTCAATACCAAAAAAAAAAAAAAAAAAAGAATAATTCAAAAAACTGTTCAGAACACCGAACAATTGCTCTAAATGAGCCATACGTTAAAACTCTTACTGGCAATCATAAACCACAGACTGCAACATAGAATAGATAAAACCTCGAGTAAAACACAATTTGGTTTCTTAGCGAATAACTACTAGAGATGCCATAGTGCTGCTATTAAAAGTGACAATACAAAGAGCTTTAAACATAAACAGAGATGTATTCGTTTTGTCGCTTTCGACCGAATTTGCAAAAATTCGATATCGACAGTAGTGACCTACAACTTATAAAGCATTTTGTATCGGGATCAGAGGGCAAATATGAAGATAGGAAGAAGAATACTGTTGTATTAAAAAACGAGTCCGACAAGGATGCCCGCTGTCTCCTAGGCTTTTAACTGTATATGCGAAGGAAATAATGAAATCCTCGAAACTAAATGCATCGGGATTTCAAATTAACGGGCAATTAATAAATAACACATTTCATATACGGATGATAAAGAATAGCCGAAACAACCGAACAAATGCAAAGAATGCTAGACGTCATAAATAAAGAAGGAAAAAAATATGAAAATAAATACAAATAAAACGAAAATAATGACAAAGGGCTTCAGGTCAAAAAGCGCAGAGACGTAATAGAGGGACAGCGACTGGAATATGTTAAACAATATCTAGATACTTAGTAACTGAAGACGGACATGACCATATAGAAATAAAATCCAGAAAGCAATGACCGGCTTTTGGAAATTTAGAAAAAAATAATAAATAAAAAAACCAATATAGATACGAGGTGCTATGTGTGGTCCGTAATGCAATATTCTGCTGAAACCTGGGCAATAAGTGCAGATTGTAAAAGAAGAATTGACGCCGTTGAAATGTGGGCACATTATGCTGAAAATCCCGTGGACGGATTTCATAACAAACCGCGTCAGGTGATGAATCGGTGTAAATTAGATAAGTTGCAGTTATATGACACGATATAAGAGGAAGAAAAATATTAGAGAAGAAGGCTTATTCAATCTGGTCACACAGGGGAAAATTAAAGGAATTGCAAGAGGAAGAAGGAAAATGGAAATGATGAATATCCAGACACCGGAGGAATTAAAGACTTCTTCCTACCAACAAAATTAGCCAGATGCAGGAATTTATAATGTTCGTGACGTGCAACCTCCCGAATGGGAAATGCAACCAATAGTGATGATGAGGACTTTTAACATGCGAGCAATTCTGCACAAAAAAAACAAACAAACAAACATACATCGTCTTTCCGAAATAGCCCCCCCCCCCCCCCCCCCCTAATGAAGACTTATTTTATTATTATAATTACTACACGTCTTCACCGTAATGGCCGATAGGCTTGTCTGCCTACGCGGTTTAGTTCGACACCCGCGACGATAGCCATCTAAAATAAATCGAAATTCCCCCAAAAATCGCATAAAAAAATCAACGGTAACTGGCCCCCACGCAACGCTCGTCCGGACATTTATTCACAAGCGAAAACGTAATCGTATTATATTAACATGTGTATAGGCGGGGCACGAGAAAATCACTCCACTACAAATGCACGCGCTGACGAGCTTAGCAGTGAATTTCAGTTCACCGATTTACCAAACTTTCAACCAGTTGAATTAAAAACTAGAGTAATTCGAACGCTTTATTATAAAATTCATCGATTTTCACAAACGCTGGTACCCGTGTTTCTTAATCAATCACCGCCCATTATAAAGTAACCGACCAAGATGTATCTATACATATCGCAGTAGTGGACATTATTAAAGTATTGTTCAGAAATACGATTTAAAAGATGACCTCTGACATATGCGTTGGTATCCTAAACATCTCCCCTCCCCCCCTAAGTACACTACTACTTCGGCAGCCAAAACTACCCCCTATTGCAATTCGTGCTGATTGCAGCCAGTTGCCGTTTAACAAATGCCAACACAAAATATCTCCTCCTTTTTATGATGGAAAATAAATGTTGAGTAAAAAAGAAAGAACCAACGATAACCCCGTGCTATTCTTAACAACGCTCGAAGTGGACACAGACAAATATGGAAGAGAGAATTCCATACCGTGGCTGAATTAATTGTAGTAGTCCGTTAATTTTTCCAACTATTACTAGTTTCACATTTAGATCTATACGCGAAATATATGGGGGGGGGGGGGTCTTGTTTTTAATTATAGCTAAACTATAGCGTAAGAAAAAATCAGTATAAAAGTGCGATAAAAGTCAACGTGTTAGGGCGCTTGGAAAAACATTAAACAGTTTGACGTAGCTAACAACAAAGAGTATAATAAACCTCGTCTGGTTACGTAGACAGAAAAGTGCATTTTGTTGATAGCGACGGATGTGGCGCTACAACACCGCGCAACCATAATGTACATTCCTTTAACAGCGAACTCTAATAAGTAACATATAACGGCCGCTATTTCGCCGTAACAACACTATTAATAACAGACTTGTCTGTGACTGGTATTACAATTCGAATTTACCGAGAAATTCCATCGGGCCGATTAATTAATTAAGTCGAAAGACAAAACGTAATATTACGGAAAAACAATTAATTTTTACTTTATTACGCTGTTTCCGCTTTTTATTAATTAACGCAGAATTTACACACAATTTTCTTTTCCTTTTCCTAAGCCATTTCTATTTCAAATTACAGTCAGTGTAAAAAAAAAAAAAAAAAAAAATAAATAAATAAAAAAAAAATAAGATGATAATAATTCGTACAAAGAGAAAATTTAAAAAATAAAATAAAAAAAGACTATTCATTTCATTCGGCCGGGACGAGATAATGTTTCTACCTGACCAGCTCTAACACTTGACCCCTCATTAAATACGAGCGCAAACTCGTATGTATGATTAATTTTCGGTTATTGATTTATTTGTCTCTTTCGAGAGTAACAAATTCTGCGAATCGCCGATTAATTTAATCGATTACAACAATTTAATGATATGATTATTACAACTGACCCCTGGGCAGATTAGATAAACGTTAGTTATTACATTTTTTGCCGTAAGCTTTTCAATCAAACACTTTTATCATTTCGGTATACATCAAATCAGGTATCACACTATCGTAGAACACTGGTGTGTTTTCGGTTGAATGTCTTAATATAGGAAACGTGCAAAAAATCCATAAAAACCTTCACTTACCGTTAGAACTGAAATGTTTATCATGGCTTTTCAGAATGATAGACTTACTTCTACTAGGAGGAGTGTTAAAAAGGTTTCTTTATTTAACGCGTAGAAATACAAACGATGTACTTAAAATGAAATATACGAAAGAAGAATCACGAAAATGGTTTTTTTTTTTTTGAGATTCGCAAATGAGTCCTGCTGCGCGGAAAGAAATAACTTTCATTAACAAGAATCATACGAAACTAATAGAAAAAGGGGAAAAAACGAAAGCGATACGACTGAATATCGGTAATTTGAAATTACAAGACGGGTTTTAACCATTGCTGTTGGCAAAAAAATTTCAAACCGAACTTTTTTTCACGAAATGCTACAACAATTTTCAGCAAAAATTGAACCGCTCTTTTCACTACTTCGTGCAAATACTTATATTACAAGGAGCAGCTCATTTGGAGCAGAATCTACAGACACACGCACACACACACACACACACACACAAAACGCGCGTATATACAGATTTTTTTTTCTTTAGCTGTCAAATTTTCTGACGAGGACAAATGAGAGTAAATTCGTTTTTATTTATTTAAATCGATATTGACATTTTCCGACTGTGCTCGTTTTCGCACTGTAAATACATTTTAAAAACATACTAGGTGGTTTTCCGTTACGTTAAATTACCGATAAAACAACATGGCAAAGTGTTCAAAACCCGATCAAATGAAACATGGCGAAAGCTTCACTCTGCATTGTTAATTTTAACGAGAATAACTCTCAATAAGTATATGAAATAGATTAAACAACTGATTGTCTCGAGCGACAATTAAGATTATTCCTTTACCTTTTCGTAAAGAACACGTGACAAATATGCGCTATTTGCCGGTAAATACTATTTAACAAATAACGATAGTAAACGATAACTTTTTGGAAGTTTTTGCGGAATCTAAGAAATTTACATTACTAACATGTTCGGGAGAGCTCGCTATCGAAAAAGAGCCCCCCCCCCATTTTTTTCCGCCACAGTAAGCTCTTTCCGAAACATATCGGTAATGTAAAGTCTTCGAATTTCACACTTACCTATAATAAACTTCTAAAAAATTATTATTATTCAATATAATTAACCGTGTTAGTTTATCGGAAAAAATTTATTTACGAAATATTATTTGAACCGGCAAGCTATATTTTTTAATCGATTCCCCGCTATTAAATTATTATTAATCATCTGCTTTTTTTTTTTCTTTTTTACTTTTCAAAATCTCTATACAACACGACTTTTATTTCTAGACAAAAAATTTAAAATGCCGCTTTTGTTTTATTTTTCCTTTTGTTTTCTTATAGAAATATTTATTTATTTCGTTAAAGATATTTTCATAAAAAAAAATTAAACGCCGTACGAAAATCAGCTTACTGTCAATTTGAGTTTTTGTTCCTAGCGAAAAGCAAATGCAGAGGCAATGGAACAAAAAACACTATATTTTTTTTTTTTTTTTACTTCGCAGATTAGAAATATTGCTAATTACAGCCGAAAAAAAAAAAGAAAAAAAAAAACTTAGGTCACAAATACATTTATTACTGAATTACAAACGTTTTTAAGGTGATGCTTTTAACAATACTTAAATGCATAATTAAATACTAACGATAAACATTTTTTGAAATTTACCAGCTACGTCCATGCAAATATTCCCGGCGTAATTTTATAAAGTGAAAGTTAAAATTATCGACGCGGTAGATACAAATAAGTGTAATAAACACAAATTGTTCTGCACGTCACGTGCACACATTTACTTTTTTTGACGTCCTCAAATTTTTTAAACATTCATATTTTCACGCTAATTACATTTCATTCGGGAATTCGTAATTTTAAATTGAACAATGATTGTAAATAACGTTATTTCACTCGAATATGTTCACCAATCAAATTGACTAATGTCATTTGAAAATGCAGAATTACGCGTAAATTAATTTGTTTCATTACCAGATGAATAATTTTTAAATGGCGCAGCGGCTTGTTGTACAGCATTTATCGAACATCAGTAATATAAATTTCTCTAATGTTCTCAACTGTTAATTTGGAATATTGTTCTTAAAGTGAAAATAATATTAAAGTATACAGCGGTTAACAGCAATCGTTAGACAAATTTGGACTTACAATACCTTTAAACCGGACTATTAATTACAACGTAATTCTTAGGCTACCCCCCAATTGGAAAAAATTTCCCAATTTTATGTAACGAAAAAATGTTTTAATTTTATGTAATGTAAGTTAAATGTTAGAATAGGATTTTTGTGATTATGCTATTTTTTTTTGTGTTGATACCAGTAAGAATTACGTTGTAAATTTTGATCATTTTATACAAAATATAGAAGAGAAAGAGACAGAAATAAAAGCAAGAGGGGTCGTCAAAGGGCACAACCCCTTGCCAGGCCAAAATGGCTGAGTTTATACATACATATATACTACAACGTAATTCTTAGACTACTCCCATTATAAAAAATGTCCCAATTTTATGTAACGCAAGATGTCCCAATTTTATGTAACGTATGTTATATTTTACGGGATTTTTGTTATTGTTATTTAAAAAATATCACCATATTATGTAACGAAAAAATGTCTTAATTTTATATATTGAAAGTTAAATGTTAGGATAGGATTTTTGTGATTATGTTCTTTTTTTTGTGTTGATGCCAGTAAGAATTACGTTGTAAATTTTGATCATTTTATACAAAGTATAGAAGAGAAAGAGACAGAAATGAAAGCAAGAGGGGTCAAGGGGCCAGCCCCTTCCGAGGCCAAAATGGCCGAGTTATATATATATATATATATATATATATACTATATAGTATACTGTCATATAAAATAAAGCTTTATTATCAAAATTTTGAAAAATAAACATGCATTTGTAAAGAACTTCTTGAACGAAATGAGCATTTTCATATATCAGGAAAATCTGGAAGTAAAGGGAAAACAGATACTTTTTAATATACGCAATATTATTGCCCTTGAAAGTGATTTCTTTGCAATAATTTTAATAGTCACTGTTTAGTTTTACATTCTTTTTTAAAAGGCTTATTTCATGGTAATTTACAAAAAAAAAAAAAATAAAAGTTAAACTTTCTTACACTTCCAATTTGTATATAATAAATAAAGTATAATCAAAGATAATACAATAAAATAAAATAAAATAAAATAAAATAAATAAAACTAAATTTTTAATAAAATCATTTCTGTTACAAAGAGTATAAGTTTTCAACTTATTCCGACAGGATTTCATCGGAGATCGACATTAAAGTGAAAACAAAATTTTCGGTTTTTCCTTATTGTGTCGCGGTATCGTTGGTACATATATTTACGGTCATTCTCGCGTAGTGCATACATAATAGACGACGTAAAATGAACTTATAGAGGACGTTTACAAAACATCGTACTACCCGCTTTAAGGGGAACGCGACAAAAATTGGGCTTTTCTATTGTGCATATCCGTACCGCCTTCTGAAATTTCTATTCTTCTACACGAATAACGTATCACCTCTGGCAAAACACCAAGGATACATCCATATTCGTCGATACTATTAATGAAAACAAAAAAAAAAAAAAAAAAAAAAAAGGACAACGCGGTCTCAATTATAGGTTAAATATTTTATAATGCCAAAATCTATTTTTCCCCTTTTCTTAATTTAATAACAATATTCATTAGAGAATTTTATGAAAATGCCTAAAAGGGGAAAAAAAAACGACCACTCTACTCTCCCCGATGATGCAGTTCTTGTTCTCTGAGAACAATTTCACATACACGGCTAACCAAAAAGTTACACACGCTGTATATGCGTCAAAGTCAGTATGTCGAAAAAGCCCTTAATTTTAAATTCTTCGTGCATTTCTAATAACAAAAGCTATTATGATGATTTTTTCGAAAAGTTAATTGTAAAAAAAAATTATCAAAGTGACCTACTACGTCGATAACCCACATCATGTGCATTGTTAATCAACAAAAACGCTCTAAAGTATATTTAACACAAGAAGCTTACAGAAGTACTTAGGAAGAAAACTTTATGCGGCAAAAACTTGATGAACCTAAAAAATTGCGCATCCATTAATACTACACCTGTGTATACACCGAGACGCACAAAAAAGAGTGACAATTTATAGACCCTAGATATATACCTTTTCATTTTTATGAAAATTTTATTACGTGGCAATTAAACGATATTGACACATTAGAGTTACCTTTTCCGAAATTTCAAATTGTTTTCATACTTTCAATATTGCCGGAATTGATAACGATTATATTGGGGGGGAAATAAATGTAATATGTACGAAATTTAATATCGTTAAAAATAATAATAATAATAATACTGTTAATGTTGCCTAATTATTATGGCTCGCGTTATTGCGGAGAGCAGATGCAGATTATCAACTTCTAAAAATTATTAATAAATGTTCGATATTTCTGCCAAAAATAAATGGAACTAAAACCGATAAACATAGAGGAAAAAAAAAAGAAAAACTGACCACGCAATATTGTCAATACGCGTGGTATATTCTACCAAACGATATTTTTAAGTGGCAACAGTACGTTACCTGAGATTTATTTTTTTATTCGCAAATATGGCAACGAGCCAAATATTTACTGTTAACCACATGGTGAATTATATAAAGATTTTTGAGACTTAACAAAACGGTTGCAAGCTGGCAATGTTGTTATTTCCGAATATACAAAAATAATATCATTGTTCTTCTAAACAATTGTTACACTAATGCACCGCAAAACTCATTAAAAAAAAAAAAAAGGAAAAAAAAAATAGCTGCATTTATTACCGGAATGAAATGTAGATAAATATACAATTCAAATAATGTAATAAGTGTACGCAATTACAATTATAAAATAAATACTAATTTCCGCAGCGGCGACTCATACTTATAAGAGGAAAATTATTATTATTCGGTTATCGGCTGCTGTAACATGAGTACCGTATACGAGATGCGTAGAATGAAATTTTGCATACCTTATGTGATCTCTCGCCATCTATAGATACAATAAATCCAACACCGCAAGCTTCTTTCTCCATTTTAGGATCGTACAAGCCATCTTTTTCTGGTAGTGACCAATTATTTCGTGCGACCATAGTGAAAACTGCAGATTCCTTTAAGCTTAAGTGCGAAAGCCTAAATTGAAATATACGATACCGGTATCAGATTTTTTTTTTTTTTTTTCTACTCAATCGTAAATATACGAGGTACAGCATAGTTCTAATCGAAGAAGTGCTTAATAATATTCTCGATCATTAACACGTCATCGTTAAGATCTATTTAAGGTAAAAATACATAAAAAACAGTCGGAAAATTTAACAAAATCATTATCTAGCAGTAACACGAAAATATTATTCGAATTAAATTTGCATCGATATAATTTCTAAGAGCCGATCTGTATCGTTTTATACTTACTACGAAGGTGCACGGCAAACAATATTTCAATAATGTCGGGGAATTATTCAAACGTGCTAACGTTGCCAAAAATAATGGTGACAAAAGAGAGAGAAGAAAAAAAAAAAAAAAGAAAAAAAAAAGAAGTTACACAAAAATAAAGAACAATTTTATACACTAAACAACACGACCAAACTGAGAATAATTTCAAATAACACTGCACCGGCAAACGAATAAAGATTGTATAGCGGCCGCACAAGTAGCGGCAGCGGTAGGCGAAACTTCCGAAGTGTTTTTCGCTTATTGCAACGATAACGCTAGTCCGGAATTGTAATACTATTTTCGTGAATTTGCAACAGAACACGATAGCACGATTTGTTTTTTATTTTATTTTTTGGAAAATTATAAACACATAGATTAAACAAGTTTTAATAAACAAATATATAGTACAGTCACAGAACAAAGGTTATAGATTTAGTATATTTTGTTATTATCGAGTTCAAAGTCGCACGGTTTGAATTTTACTTTAAGAGAGATTTTAAATTTTAGTATTTTCATTAAATGTTACATATTTTACGTTAAGAGAAAATAATATATTTTATAATATTATGATAAATTTTATGTCCGATATATCTATATATATATATATATATAGGAATTTTGATTTTCCGTTGAATTTTGTGATTTTAATTTAATTCCTAAAAATTAACTTAGTATTAATTTTGCAGCTATTAAATAGATCTGTGTAATAAATAATAATTATTTGCACAAAACATTGAAGTCAAATAACTAAATGTAGATATCACATGATAACGGGAAAAAGAAAAGCAGGGCAATCGTGACCCGTTGCAAACCCACGAAAATAGTATTACAATTTCAGAGTCATTAACGCAAACTTCATTATCGATACCCAATTATCGATGAAAATTTTCTATTTTTTCTCTTTATTTTATCATTTTTACTCTTTGCAAATCAGATAATAAATTATATAAGAGAAAATATAAGAAATATTTCAGAATAGAGTAGCTTTTATTTTAAATCACTTTCACTATTGCAATTCAATCGCTAAAAACCAACTGATAATATGGATTTCGTGAATTCGCTTCAAATTGAGATTTAATTAATTTACTACGTGAATATGATTACTAATAGCCCGAGAGCTGATCAGCACTTTTGGGTAAGTATTTAAGGCACTTTGAAAACTTATTCAATACATCCTTAAGTAATACCTAAATGCAAAAAGATAAACCTAACTGCGGGGTTAGGGGGCTTAAGCGACCCTTAAATTTTTAAAGAAGGGAAAATTTTTTTTGAAAAAAATGTTCTCGAGGCACTTTGGAATTTTAACATGTTAAAATTTGGTATTTGAAGAGTTAAAAAATCCAAAAGCCAGATCAGTCACCCGGGGCAAAAGTGTTGCCAGGTGCTTGCAAAATTATTTTTAAAAAATCGGAAAAATGTACTTGAGGCACGATGAAATTTTCACGGTATAATATTCGTGGCTAAAAATAAATATTTACAAAGAGACATGTGGTTTCGGTGCGACTTTTTATCTATCGGGCGATTGAGAATGTTCAACGTGAGTGTGAGTGAGTAGCACTATGGGTAGGTTAATGTGTAAGAGAGATATCGGCAGCTGTCTCAGCTGAAGGAGGCTGCGATGCGATTGGCTCTCGCGTAACAACGTGACTTACAGCACGCTAGAGGTTTTTCCTAGTATTTTGAAGTATTCTCAATCCTATAATACAACGTATTTCTGTATCACGTGCTATTATTCCATAGTTTTGTTATTAATTTCGTTTTCATTTGCTATTTCATTAATAATTATTGTATATATGATGGCCAGAGAAAAGTTAGTGTGAAGCATTTGATGATGTTTGTAGTTTTATTGATCAAAGTATTTTGGAACAGAAAACATCCCACTCTTTCACTTCTATGTGCAATAGTTATGTGGATATAATAACGAACATAGCAATAACAAAAGGTGAAAAGTACGACAACGTCTTCAGTAAAGTTCACTCTGAGATGAAATTTAAAAAAAAAATATAAAGATGAGTTACAAATAATATTAAGGAACGATAAAAAATTTGTGGGACCAAAATGTTATTTAGTCAATCATGACTTGTTCCCTTATTGAAGAGAAAGACATGATCCAAAATGCTGCTCTTATTTCACGGCAAACAATTTTAAACATGGAAAAAACACCATTACCCAAAAATTTGCACACCTCAGATTTATTGAAAGGAGAAAGCAAAAGACCACAAATAATAAAAGATTCTGGCTTTTTGATTTTTTAACTCTTCAAATACTAAATTTTAACATGTTAAAATTCGAAACTGATTCAAGCACATCTATTAGATTTTTTAAAACACAATTTTGCAAGCACTTGGCAACACTTTTGCCCCGGGTGAATGATCTGGCTTTTGGATTTTTTAACTCTTCAAATATTAAATTTTAACATGATGAAATTGCAAAGCATCTCATGAACATTTTTTGCAAAAAAAATTTACCCTTCTTTAAAAATTTAAGGGTCGCTTAAGCTCCCTAACCCTTCGGCCAGGTTTGTCTTTTCGCATTTAGGTAAGGGAAAGTTGTATAAAACCGGGTACTTCATCATTTACATAACTACGGGCGACATCAATGGATTTTATAGTGAATTACGTAGTTCCTAACGCAATGATAGTCTGTAACAGGTTCACTGCGTGCGTCGTGTGTTTTTGTGTCTTGGAATGATTTTTATTGAAAATAGGTGAAATATTATCGATTTTTGTATTGATTTTAAGTACAGTGAATCATATTTGACTTTACACAACATATAGTGATAAGTATTTCATTGATTATGCATGGTATAAAGAGAACATTTCGGAGGTTTATTCAATTGTTTATGTTGAGTTATCGCCGAGTGACACCATTTTGTTTGATTATGGTCTGCTCGGAGTAAAATCGGGTACTAAGATGTGGGGCAGTACCGGGTAGTACCCGATTTTATCCCTTATTATTTTTTAAAGTTATAATATTAATCAAAAGAAAAATTATACATATTGAGACGGATTCGACCGCCATGACGTTATATTTCTCACACTGTCCGAATTAAAAAATTGATAATGATGATTTTCTAAATTTCATTTTTCCGTTTTTTTGACAATTTCTCGGGCTTCTTCGAGCAGCGTGCAACGTCGCATTCTCCGGCAAGAACGCTAAATCGACAAATTCGTGAGAAATTCGGCTGTGTACGGCGCCAGAGTGGCGATCTGGATCGTGGTGTGCGTTACTGATAAGAGTGGATAGTTCGATTTGGTGTTGTGTTTGTCGTTCAATTCTGTTAGACTTAGAATTTCAAGAACCATCCCCCGCGCCACATATTGAGATCCACCCAGGCTTGTCGCTAGAAGTTGCAGCTCAACAGTCTACAGCTATAGGCGATGGAATCCTATCAAACTCCTCAAGAGACGATGTAGTCCAACAATCTACACCTACAGATAATGGACTCCAGCCAAGCTCTACGAGAGAGGATGTAATACAACAATTTGCATCTACAGATGAAGGAATCCAAACAAGCTCATCGAGGAAAACTGTCCAACGTTCGGCAATCACAGTCGAGGAACTTCGATCACCCCCATCTACCGAAAATAGAGCCCAACCGTCCATATTTGTAATTGATGGAACTGTAACTTCCACTTCATTTGCCGTTTCTCCGAAAGAAATAAAGCCAGTTTCAAAAGAACTGTTTAGAGAAAAAGAAAGAAAAAGTAGGAACAGAAGAGGAAAGACTGCGATATTGACTTCCTCGCCTTACAAACTAGAATTGAAGATGGTTCAGACTTCAAAGAATCAAGGCAAAAAGAAACTTTCCTTGTCTCCAAATAAGAGAGCTCCAAGAAAACGTAAGAGAAATGAAGTTTCCCAAACTAAATCAAAGCAGAAAAGGCAGAAAAAGTCTAAAAATCAGCGGGTCGTAGATCCGGTCAGTGATTTTTCGTCAGAAGAAGATCACGAGCACGACGGAGCTTGCATCTTTTGTAACGAGCTATATTCTTGCTACAAAAACGAAGGCTGGATAAGGTGTGTCAACTGCTTATGTTGGGCACTCCAGTCTCGCAGTAATGCTAATGAAGAAGATAACACTTTTGTGTGTGATTTTTGTCAATAATTGATTCGGTTTTTATATATTTTTTGTTGTTTTATTTACGTTTGGAATAAATGGGGAAAAATCGGGTATCACTGAAAAGCATACCCGGTTGTGGCAAAACCGGGCAAATGTAATTTTTTTGGTAAACGCTCTCTCTACACATCTAATAGAGTTTGCCTAAGTAAGTGATTCTATTTCACTTTAGATACAAATATATTAACCTACAAAGTAATTTTTATCGAATTCTATACAGCAGGAGCTTTTCTAGACACGATAATAGCTTAGGGTCCCGATTTTGCTCCACTTTCCCCTATTACTAAAGGACGTATTGAACAAGTTTTCGAAGTGCTTCAAATACCTACCCAAAAATGCTGATCAACCCTCGGGCTATAATGCAGTAACTGATAGCTTTGATAAAATCACCGAGAAAACATAATTAATAGTAATATAAAGATATGTAAATATCCAAATGTAAAAGTTTATTTCAAATCTTTATGATTTGCCTTACATTGCCAAAGTGTAATGTATATTACATTTTTTAAATCAATTGTCAATCGATATATGTTAAAAATACATACATGTGTAAATACGACATATTTAAATGATTCTTTTTTCGATAATTTTAGAATTTTTTGTTAGATGCCCCCTAGGTGTACCTTCCAAATAAATAAATAAATATAGAAATACAAGGGTGTCGCCAGCCGATGAACCAAGGAGGGGGGGGAGATAATATGAGTTATAGGAAAAATATATAATGTATAATTTGTAAAGGCTGAATATTTTATTAAACAAGAATCTTAATTAAAACATAATTTTCGTGGGTTCCTGGCAAATTGTTCTACTACTTTATTATAAAAGTCTTCCCAATTGTCCGTGATTACATGCCTATGAATATTCATCATGGTCAGTTGATTAAAAAGTTTTGAAGCTCCATGAGAGGGGGAGGCAACGGTCATTCTTTGCCGCTCCTTGGCGACGCCTATGAATAAATAAGTCAACATGTGCTCTAAAATCGCCAAAGTTTTAAACGGAAAATACATGCAATTTTTTTAAGCCCTTTAGTAAAAATTAATAAATCGATTTGAAATTTTTCATGCTAATGTTATTAATAACAAACCCAAGACATTTCAAATTTTTATATTAAATTTTTCCGTATATATATATATTAATACGAATTCGGTATTTCAAGCGCCATCTTTTGGTGCTGCTTGAGTTAAAAAATTATTATTCGGTTAAAATCGTTTAATTTTCGATCTATCTGCATCATCCTATTGTTACTGTTATGGATAGCCAAAGCGTATCAAGAATGTTTATTCTGCTGAAAGCTTAAATGTAGTACATTGTTTGAAGTCCGCCACATGCAGGGTTGCGAGTTGTTTAGGTGTTTTGATGCTAGCGGCCATCAGCAGCGATTTGGGTATGTTCGCGGTAGGTGTGCCTGGTCCAGTAGCTGTAAAGGAAATTTGTAAAAATCTCCAAAAAATAGGAGTACAGAGTAATTGCTACAACTGCCGACCACTTTGTGCGTAGTTTCTATTGCCACCTCCTCATTGCTACTGTTGATCTAACCATCGGTCAACTTTCACGTATCTTTTTGGCCTCGAAAACCGTGATACATTCCTTTTTGTATAGTCGTGCCATCATATCGCATTTTTCTATAAATTTGGGTACTTTACGTAAGTTAAAATTCTATTGATCTAGTCGTTGAAATTGTTTATCATTTTCACGTTTTAAAGATAACAAAGAAATTCACGTTTAAGTTATTTTTCGTTTCTTTCGTTTTAAGTGTTGCCGCGCAACGCAAGCAAAAAGTAACGCAATCTGCAGATAATAGCTTATACATATATTATATATATTTTTTGAATTTTCCTTTTTTATCGTCATTTTTTAGAGAAGACACTGAAGCTGTGTCTTCCGTAGAAATTGCAGAAATTGCGCAAGAAAATTTGGACTCGCGCAAATATTTAACACTTTTTTCATTAATTTATTTTGTTAAAATCCGGATAAAACATAAAAGTTTAGTGTTCGGAAAAGTGTGTTTGAATAACAATTTTGCTTGTCCAAAAAAAAAAACCGGGAAATCTGAATTTTTGAATTCCGGATTAGTGAGCTAAATGTTTTTTTTCCCCAGAAGATTCCGAAAATCGAGTCAAGCACGTCTTTATCAGTATGAAATGGATAAATACATCGAAATTTTCTCTACTTGAAATATATTTGTATATATCACGCGATATATGAATTAATTTCTCTTTTTATACGAGTTCTATAAAAAAATTTAAGAATTCTGTAAATCAAAAACTAAAAAGTGTTCAAGTTTTCATTAAATATTAGTAAAAGTGAAAAATCTATTTTACTCGTAAAATATAATTTTTGTATTGATAAAAAGATAACGACTAACGGTCTATTTATTAGCACGGTTTATTCGATCGTGTACTTACTTCATATATATTCAGCGATCGTAACTTAATTGCTTTTTCAATGAACCTTCTGTATCGCAAATTTTGAATCAGTCTGTGCAATGATAAATTAAAATTTTAATGCGTTATTTACTAGTGCAATACAAACTAGTGATGAGTAGATCTACAAGGATAAATATCCGCGCATTCGTATGCAATAGCATTGTTAATGATGACTAGAGTTCCGGATACGTTAACTCCGACATAGCAAATATGAACTGAATAGACGAATGTTACAAAGATCTAGGTTCTCACGGTTGCGCTATAGAAGTTAAAATATAGTGACCTTGAAGATAGAAGAATAGGCTGTTTGTCCTTTTCTGCATTTTTCATACAGAGATGAATATCTGAGCAGAAATGTGCCAGAGCAGCCAGAAAAGCGAAAAATGATAACATTAGGACTATTAGAAAGAAACTTTATTGTTTTACCTCTGTGGGCACAACTTTTTCTATGATTACACTCCTAACTTAAATATTTTGCAATTTCCTTCACTCTTTCCAACATATGTAATCTAACCTAACACTGGTTAACAGTGCAAATTAGTGTCAGTGTTGAATTAAGTAGATAGAAAAAGTATCCTTCGATCTTCATGCAGCTTTTCTTTGCATTGGTAATATTGTGTTTCAACTTTAATCCAAAATAACCACTTTTCTTCGATCACTGCAGTTACACCAACTTATACATTTTATTTTAAAATTCCGAAGTAAAAAAATAACACTTTTAACGCTTGCATTTTCAACAGTAATTTATTTCCTATAATTGGGCATCAACATTGTTATTTAAAAACACATTTTGATACAAAGAAGATTGTTCCATAGTAGAAATGAAAAAAACTAAACTATCTAATAAAAAGTAATTTAAATTAGTGCATAAGAAATCTTACCTGAATTGATTTTCATAAGTTTGTATCAGAGTAGATAGAAAACGTTCTTTCTGGAATGCTTTTGTTTGTGAGTTGCATACTCTTTTTTTTTACAAAATAAAATAATACCAATCTGACCATACTCCCTTTGCTACAAAATCATGAGTATGAGTTATCCGCCATCGGCCGTTTTATATACTCATTACTCCTCAAGGTAACTACTTCCTGTCTGTAAATACCTTCACAAAAATGTCTTTATTCAACAACAGCACTCGACCAAAACAGATATTAATGGGAGGCTTTAACTAACCAATTAACCTGTGCTAAGTTGCTTTGTGTGCTTGCATGTCTGCATATGTATTGATGCATTTACTATTGCCTAACAAATGTAATAATTTGCTAACTTGTACTAGTTCTTTAGGTCTTTGCATGCTTTGAGAATGTGTTTTACCGTTGACTAACCAACTTTAAAACTTTTCTAACACTTACCAAAACCTTTGTTTTTTTATGTGTGTATGCTTTGGGGACATGGTTTATTATACCTATAACTGGACAATGATAATACAACTTACTAATCTAATATTACTACGCCTCCATGCATGGGAGTCATCAAATGGAGGCAGGGGTGGGCCGTTGTCCCCCCTCTGGAGCTTTGAAACGTTTTAATCAACTAGCCATGATGAATATTCATAGGCATGTAATCACGGACAATTTGGAAGACTTTTATAATAAAGTAGTAGAACAATTTGCCAGAAACCCACAGAAATTATGTTTTAAATAAAATTTTATTCTTGTTTAATAAAATATTAAGCCTTTACAAATTATAAATTTTGTTTTTCCTATAACTGATGTCCTCTTTCTATCATCTTGCCCCCCCCCCATCCCGGTTCATCAGCTGGCGACGCCCCTGCCCCATGTTTGTTTAAACTCTTGAAAATGGTTTGATGTGTTGATTAATCAAAATTAGACTAACATTTATTAGCAGTGTTTGTTTGTACATATAATTTGATAAATATTTCACATATATTTAAAGTATATGTTGTGCTTATGTGTTTTAAAAAATGCATTGAATCAGGGATGTATATGAGGGGGGTTTTCTGGGTCCCCCCTCCGAAATGCCTGCGAAATAATAACTGCTTGAATTAAATGGACCGAAATTCAGAATAAATTTATTTCTTTTCAATTTTTGACAAGAGGAAAGAAAATTAAAATTTTTATGAATTCTATGGAAACGACTATTTTTTATTTGTTTTTATTATAGTGTTCAAATATTGCACATACAATAATTGACTACAAGGCTTTAATGTACCATTTATAAATAAATATATTTCATGATAACACTCACCCACTCACACACATATATATATATATATATACATGTATATGTATGTATGTATGTATAATTATAAATATATTCTGTACCCCCCTCCCTACATGCAAAATTTTGGTCCAGATACGGCCCTGCATTGAATTATATTTGACCAACAAATAAATACTGAAATAATGTTTTGTGAGGACATGTTTCAACTTCTAGGTTTTGGTAGGTATTCACATATATCTAATCAAATAACCACAATACAAACTTTTATTGAAATTTGCTCTTGATCTCATCCATATGTTTCTAGTATGATACTTTGTATATGACTAATCACAATGGATGATCAAAAAAAATTAATTAGCCTAGTAACCTGTATTATAAAATCATTTCAATTGCTACAAAGACTATGCTTGATATTTAATAAAGTTGCTTTTTTGATATGTGTCAAGTCTGCTATTTAATTATGTAAGTCTTTATGAAATTTTTTTTAATGTATGAACAGCCAGAACTTAGAACCAAATTAATATGTTGTAGCATACACACTAGTCTGCGAGTAGTGTTGATCGATCGTAAAATAATTCGGACTGGCTGCTAAATATATATCAGGTGAAAGACTGTGTATATTTTTAAATAATTTAAATTCTACTATTATTTTTGGCCCACGCTTTTCTAGACGATGGGTGTAAAGTATTATTACTAGTTGATATTTTCGTTACTAAGGCACTTGACGTATTTTAATTTGGTTTTTATTTATTTAATTATTTATTACATTCATTACATTATTTTACGTTCATAACGTTTATTATGTTAGTAAGTTTTTATTACTTTATTTACAATTTATTATGATTTTTATGATTTTATTGAATTAACGTGATAAAATAAAAATCAGAAGTATAATAAGTTATTATTTTAAAGTTAAAAAATCAATATTGTATGCGGATTGACATATTTCAATAAAGATTCTTCGAAGAAAAAGCTGGACGAAAGTCAGATCGTTGCGGTGTTCAGTTCCAGACGATAAAAACCATAGGACGTGAGTACATATATCGCTATTCGATGTCAGAGAATAAAGTAGCGAATTTCTCAAGATATTAGATAGATTTTCACGCGTTTCAAAGTATTAATGTGAACGGGAGATAATAAAATTTCAATTAATATATGTAAATAAATATTATTTTAGTTTTGTTGTTTGATATGCTTTATGTATGTTTGATACAATATACATGTGCGTTATAGCATAATAGTACACATGTAACATAACAATATGTTGACATGTGTGCACGCGTGACCACGTATGTGCATGTGTACACTTCCGAATGTAATGAAGTGATATATACCTCAAAATTACCAACCTTTGCAGGTTTGGTACAGTTTCTGTAATATGCAACTGTTTAGTGTGGATTAAATTAGAAAAACAAATTGTTGTTGACATACAACAGCAAAGAATGTGGACGAAACACCTATGTTCATACAAGAGAGATAGGAATAGATCGATGAAAAGAGGAACAGGATCTCTTCCATGAGTTTTTCTTTGCTAATTTAAAAACAAATCTAGCTTTAGCATTGCCATTCCTATGAGCAAAAAAGTTGGAAAGGGAAGGACGGGAACGACATGTTCTAAAAGTCGACATACTTCAATTAAAGGTCGCCTAACAGCCTTCATTCTACCGCAGTGAGGAGGATGTTTCAGGTTTTTTGTAGATAATTGGTCAGATAGAAAGAGAACCAATGAGTTAAAGCAGAGGAGATTAATTCAACAAGGAAGAATTGATAATGCGAGCTGTCAAGAGGAGAACTGAAGATGGCCCAGTCTACATTAGAAAGGATTCCATTTAGGAGAGCGAAGAGTTTTATAAGAAGCAGAAGAAGGTAAATTGTTAAAAGGAATAATAACAGGAATATGATCGATTCCAAAGGTCCGTTTTGGAAAGCTTTTAGGTCTAAGAATAAATAAGGTGTTAGAAAGATTATGATGTAGCCGTCCGTACAGTCAAACTTGTATACAAGCCACATGAGCAGTAAGTAAACAGGAAAAAGTACAATTAATAGAATGTTTTTAAATCGAAATTCTCACTGCTCATATAGATCATTGCGTATGGGTCGTGGTATGCTCTCAACCAAACCGGTCAAAGGCAGCAAACAACACCAACGGAAAGCAATGTGAAAAACAGGTAACCCAAGAAAAAAAAGTAATTGTAAAATAATGAAATCGTTGCAAAATGAGTTTTAATCTGGAGCAGCGACACCCATCACTCGCAAAATTCATTTCGTCTAGGTCCCTGTGTGTTATCAAAGAAGGCAAGCAGTACCAAGAGAAAGCGTCGAGAGACGCAGCGTTGGTGCTGAAGAGACGAACTCTGTTGATAGTCATTTCAGATAAGTCATATAACCGTGTTTAAGAGACAAAAATGGAAGCCAAGGAAAGTTGTAAGAGCGATAAGAATGCAAAAGATATAAGCAGAAAAGGAATATCGGGGCGAAGGAGATAAAACACAAAAGAAATAATAGACAATACATATTAATGTAAGGAGAAATAAAAGTGAAATTAGAGAAACTTAAGACGGCCGAACATACATAACTTCGTATAAAAAAAGTCAAAAAAGTGTTAGTAATAAGGTGTTTCCACGATTAAAAATTAAACATCACACGATTGAAAGTTCGATATCGTCATACGCATGACTGTGGAAGATAAATGCATGAAAAGAATTTTGGTAGTTACAGTTAACGCTGATCCTACACTACTACCTGTCTTATTTGCTAGACAGTGTTAAGGATAGAATACAGAACCGTTAATTATCTACTAACATGAACATATACGTAAGACTGAGAAAAATGGAAAAAACCAATACGATCTTTAAATGATGTTTACATTAGTCATCGAATGAAACAGGATGATTCTATACATGAATTGCGGTAAAAATAATTGGACTGATTAGACATAGGAGGATATAACTATCTCGCTCAAAGAATTTGTATACTTCGCTCATACGCCGTTCTTACCTTATTCTGGCGACTTAACGAACAAGTATATCATGCTTTAACTCCGATTTTGCAGTAACAATTGCGCAAGAGATTGCATATAGCTCTGTCGACGGCACGGAGAACTTTGATGGAAATGGACATCGAATTTATAAACGACGGCACAACCACAGAAATTTTTTTTTTTTTTTGCTCCATTCTTGTATAGTATTTCATGACCATTATACATATTCAGAAGATTCTGGAACGAGTCCTGAATAGTGAATTGTGGTGATGAGCGAAGATTTAGGAGAGATGTGTCATATATTATGGGGATGGATATCGAAGGGGGAATAGACAGTAGCTAGTTTTACAGAGAGGAGGCAGGTTAATGTCAAGGTTATGGAAGATGTTTGTGATCTTGTTGTGAAAGAATAAATTTGAATAAGGAATAGATTGGTAGTTTATAGTCAGGTAGATCGGGAGTTATGAGTGAGTGAATGTGGAATTTAAGGAGGATGTAAGAATAATGAAGATCAGCGAGAAGTTCTCCAGAGTTGTGAAGCAGATGGTTTATTGGTGTTGATCTCAATGCACCAAGTGCAAGGCGTAAGGCTGTATGGCAGACTGAGTTTAATCGTTTCATTTTTTTTTTTTTTTAAAATTAACATTTTTTTATCATATAATCGTAAGCTTCTGCAATTGATTGTGTGCGGAGGGGATAGATTTGCATTTGCATCCACAGTGAATAGTTGATTTCAATGAAGGCTGAAAGTAACGGCACATCTGCAGAAATATATAGAAACGGTACTTTAGGCGATGGAATATTATCAAAAAGAGAGAGAGAGAGAGAAAGAGAAACAATATATTACTTTCATTCGTTTATACATTGAAACATTACCGTTTTATTTTATGTCCTCCAATGTGCCACTGCGGACTGCGTGGCTCCATGCAATTTTTACTAGCTTATTTAAAGATCACTTTCATTTTTCTTTATTAATATTACTAAGATTTTATTCCTTCAATGGTTCTAAGTTTTTTAAGAATGTATTCAGTAATTCCCTACACTGATATTTTTTGAACAGCCGACCACTAAAAAACAGAAACAATAAAGAAATAACTGTATACAAATATTACAACGTTTAACAAATAATTAAATAAAGTTGTTGCAAAACTGTACGTTACACTGTTGTTAGTGGTGATCCAGAGAACGGAAGCTTGGTAATTTCCCAATATCTCTGTGGTCGATATTTCTGTATGTTCAAATTAACATTAGCAGTGAAATTTACAATTTTTTCGACTATTTAATTAAACTAACGAAGATAACTGTTCTGTGATCGATTTAACCATTTCGCGCTTCAGAATCTTCGTATCTGCTTAATGAGCGAAGACTATTTCGATGGATGAGCGATTTTTGATTAGGGGAAAAACCCCGATCAAATTATTCTTCTTCTCTTGTACACTTTCCAACCCCCGACCTATCAGAACCGACCACAGATGTGCGCTTAACTGATGGGCTGTTTGCCCTTAACCGAGAACCCTCACGCAATGTATACCGGTTACATGTTGCTTTAGACTTTTATTTTAACTGTACCATATAATACGTTACACATCCCTGGGTTTACGAAAAATAAAAAATTGTTGATTTTTGATTTAATTTCATATAAGGTAAATAAATATAATTTAATTGATTTATTTGATTTTCTATTTATTGCATTATAAATTTTATGCCTTGGTTTGAATGACTAGAAACCCTTTTTACACTTACAATCGACTAAACAAACGTATAATTTCAGAAGTTTTATTTCATCGGGTCAACAATCCATCTTTGTCTTGCACAATCGAACCTTTTTCATAAGTATTCATTTTGTTCGACCCGTTGTTTGTCTTACAATGGGAAATCTCGGTTCAGGTATTCTTGGACGCATTCTTTTGTTATTAATATCTCGGTGCAACTGTACCATCGTTCACCCTCAAAACATGTTTTTTTCTTTTTGCTAGCCATTTTTTAACCTTCAAGTATTTTATCTTCTTTTTTTTTTTTTTTTATCGCTGCGCCTTGCCGTGGTTCCTAGCAACTATTGTTTTTCAGTTTACACTGTTCACGGTTTGCTTTGAACTATCACTTATTTTTCTTTAACCCGCTATATTATTGTTTACCCGTTTTCTTTCTTTTCATAACAATCGGGTTTTATTACTCCGGGTCCATGTCAATATTATCCGCAAACTATATTTTCCCACACAGAGTCACCTTCATTATTTTTCTAGTGCTTGAGTACGTTTCTTATTAAAACCTCACCTATTGCTGGCATACGTTTCCCAGGGAATTCTTTTCATCTTTTCAACTTCACAGAAAGTGATATTTTTAACTGGTCTAGGTCATGAACAGAGTAACTGATATTTACCATTTACCACTCTCCTTATTTGCCTTTTCTCCGATTAAATTTTATTCCTCTATTCGAAAACTTAGTACACCTTCAATCAAATTTGGATATTTCCACGCGGAATTTTGAACTTTTGTATAGAAAAGGGAAGGGAGGAGCTTGGATTAGTTTTTGATAGTGTGTATACTTAGCCTCATTTGAAAAGAGGATGTCGAATTTTTAATTCATGCTGCTGAGATAGGGAAGAGTTTTTTAAAATGTATACGGTAGCATAGTGTAAACTTTAATTCATTTTAAATACTTCCACTCAAATTTCAAAAAATCACGCTCTGCTAACTTTGCAGTGGCATCGCTCTGGCGGTGGGCCTGTGTAATAACCTTGATGTCTGTGTGTCTACAACAGCGGTTGGAAGTTATCAGAGACTGAGAAAATGTACTTAAGCTACACTTAAATATGTACACTCAAATTCTTTAATTTGTATTGGGAAAAGGCTGTTCATTTCAGTGGTTTTGAATAATTATACTTAAATTTTGCACCCGTGCAGCAGGAATGGAGATGTATGGATGGCAGGCGTGTGTGGGAACAGACAAATGGGGGTTGTTACTTCATAGGTTAAAGTACACTTAGGCTACATTTTGAAGTAATAATCATTCGATTTTCGAACTCGTACAATGGTGGGGAACAGGGGTTGGAGTTAGTTTTCGTTACTAGGACAGTATACTTAGGCTACAGTTGAATATGTACATCCCAATTTTCTATCTTGCACGGTGGAAAGGGAAGGGATTTAATTTTTCATGCTTGAACGGTATATTTCGGTCAAAACTGAATAGTTACACTCTAAATTTCAGTCAATTTTTAGCCCTCGCACAGAGCTGTTGGCTTGTGACATCATACGTTCCAGAGTCGCCGTTTTTGTACTACTGTTGACTTATTTAAGAGAAGCGCTAACAGTGATAAATGTTCATAGAAATTTCATAATCAATAAACAGCTGTATTCATGCATTTTGCAGATTATGAGAAAACAGTTAGAAATCATTTAGCCAAGGATACAGTATGATCTCATACGTTGAGATAAACAATTATGATTGAAAAATTATACAAAACATCCATTATTTTCGCTTAGAAAATATAGAACATAATCAGAGCAAATCTACATTACAAAGATACATTTTGTCAACATTGTACGTTTCAATATGCAAATGAAATATTATAGAAAGCACCATGGAATCTAACGATCGAAATTAAGATTAATGGAAGATGTATAAGTAATATTCGATAAACACCGTTTTGTTGGTCATCTCGTTTGTCAAGATGTACTAACTACGTTTAATAAAATCGATGAAAATATGAAAAAATATAATTTTACAACTGATAGAATTAAAACCAAATTCATAGTAATAAATGAGGCATGAATAGCTAATGTAAAATAAGGTCAGTTAAGCATGATATTTCATGCGCTGAAGATTTTCTATAAATACAGTTAAAGACAGTTTATATTTACATAATACTAAATTTAAAACAAAGACACTAAATGTGTATCATCGCATATATTTTTTACCCGGCATTCCTGTGATTGTATTTTTATACGTTTAAAAATTTTTGTGACTTTATTGTTCTTTTTCAAAATTTTTTAAAACCTACGAAGCTCCGTTAATAATTTCACAACTTTCAAATTGGATTATTTTATTTCGTTAAAATAAAAAAAATATTATACTCGCTACTCTAATACAATAAGTTATAACTTCTTTTAACAAGAAAATTTAAAAAAATATGTGTATACATATATATATATATATATAACTCGGCCATTTTGGCCTCGCAAGGGGCTGTGCCCCTTGACCCCTCTTGCTTTCATTTCTGTCTCTTTCTCTTCTATACTTTGTATAAAATGATCAAAATTTACAACGTAATTCTTACTGGCATCAACACAAAAAAAAAAATAACATAACCACAAAAGTCCTATTCTAACATTTAACTTTCATTATATAAAATTAAGACATTTTTTCGTTACATTTTTCGTTACCTATTTCATTACATAAAATTGTGACATTTTTTAAATAACAATAACAAAAATCCTATAAAATATAACAAACGTTACATAAAATTGGGACATTTTTCTGGGACATTTTTGCGAATGGGGGGTAGCCTAAGAATTACGTTGCAATTAATATATATATATATATATATATGCAAACAACGAATGCGATCATTGCACATAATTAAAACCGTAGATAATAAAAGAAACCTTAAAGGAACATGTTACCAAATGAAATGGCTAAATACGAATGATAAATATAAAATAACGAAAATGTGTTAGAACCAAATTCAGTTCATTTATGTTACGTTTTAAGTAGCGGGGGGCTATCAATTTATAACTTTCTAAGTATTGCGAATTATATGTTAAATCAAAAAAAAAAAAAAAAAAAATGCCATTCGAAAAGAATTTGACCGATTAATAATATTAATCATCTTTATGTTTCTTACTAGCGGATATACCGTTTTTTACTGTTTTTTGCCCAAAAGTAGGGAAGTTTAAATCATTTTTAACCTCTTTTAAGGATGACTTTTGAGGTCGGTTTTAAATTCCGTATCAAGATATATTTTTGAACTGACTATCTTAGAGACATTGTCATAAAGAGAAGCTATTAAAAGTTGATTTATATTCCAATTTTGAAGTTTATAAATCAAACCGTTCCTGAACTATTGCAGATTTTAATTAAATATTTTTGTCGGCTCTAAACGATCTCATTAGGATTTGAACGAGTCAGAAAATTCGATAATCTCAGATCGGTTAGGAAAGCCCAGTTTTGGTAAAAATGAGAAAGCTGCTCACAACAAACGGCTCATTACAACTGAGAAATATAAAATTTTATAAGATGCATTTTGACTGCACAGAAAAACTAGGAAAAAATATCCTCAACGCAGACGGTGCTGAAGAGATCTTTGTTCAGCGCAGTAATGTTTTGCCGCTTTTTTAAATATCATTTATCGCTAAATACGTAGATGTTTAATTCGGAGGTGTGGCGGGATTTTACCCAATTTTTTTATTTATCGCTTTTTCATAATACATTTTTATATAGACTTGAGCTATATAGTTTTCCACAAAAAAAAAAAAAAAAAAAAAAAAAAAAACACGCCAACTTAGAATAGCAAAAATTGAAAAAACAAAAACAAAACACTAATACATAGTTCTTAAATAATTTTAAAGGACCGTGTTACAACCGGGTGTTTTATATTTTTTTCCGACATATTGAATATCCTTTTAGATACTTTCTTATCGTTAAATTATAAATATCCGAAGCAAATTCTAACTCCAAATGACTATGACCAGTAATTGCGATATGAAAAAATTGAAGTTAAACTGTGCTTTCTTAAGTATCAGATTACGTGTTTTAATCCATACCGTTTCCACCTCTTAAAAAATAGATTTTGTTCTTCTCTTTTGGAACTGTAGATATATATTAAATTTTCGTACACTTCATTCTTTTTTTTAAATAATAAATTAACCAAATGTTATACAATTTAATAACAAAGACTTTCCTTACATTTACATGTTCTTTGGTTACATTATTAGATAGGATATTCCGGAAAAAGGTTTCCAAAATTAAGGATTTATTATATATTTTAGTTGTTGAATATTATATTTATTAATTTAAAATGGTACAATTTTGTTTTTTAATAACCACAGTAGGCGGCGATAGTGATGCGATTATTTGGACTTATAAAACGAGAAAGTTCCGAAGTAATAAAATAAAAACGAGAACTTTTCTATTTTGACGGACTAAAAATATAAAAAAAAACTAAATCGAATTTAAATTTAATAAAATGCGTTTTAATATAAGATTCTTACTTATTAAAAAAACATTCTTGAAATTTATTGTTTTTTATTATTTTTTTTTGTACATAATCGTCGCGCAATTTATAATTAGTTTTATGATCTCCAAATGGAGAATAAAAGAAACTAAACATCCTATTTAAAATTGCCTTTTTTAATCTCTTCTTCGGTGATTATTTTCTTCATCTTTGCTTCTTATATCCGTTCCTTTTCTTTTAGCTCTTCTTCAATTGCACACATTAATTAAAAGTTTTTTAAACGTATATCGCTTTTAAATATTATTTTGCAATTATCTTCCATTGTTACCGATCGTTTATTTAGTACATTAATCAACGGATTAGAATTTTTGTAAATCCCGATGTGTTTCAATTATATAACATTTTATAATCAGAGATAAATAATAAATGTGAATTAGAGGAGAGGTATGCATTTATTACTTGATTTACTTTTGAGGGCTAAAAAAAAAAATAAAAAAATTCACTACTATAACGATTTTTAAAGCATTTTGAATGTAATTTAAAAAACAATTTCACCGCACGATCTGTCCGGATATCTGTTAATACGAATAAAATAACTCAATATTTCTAAAGTACCGTTATTATCCGATGATGCAAAAAAAAAAAAAAATTTAATTTAATATTTCATACAAATAAGTATTATTCATCAAAAAGATGAATACAATCAAAAAAGATCGCAAAATCAATCTAAATCGTTTCGGTGGTTTCTAAATGTACAGAAATCTATTAAATTTCCGTTTTAATCCAATAAAGTCTATCTGCTCCTCAGCCATTAAATGAAAACAAAATCGAGAGAAGGAAACGGAAATAAAATGAATATTACAGATATTAGATATTAAAAAAATAAGGTTGTATTTTTTATCATTAATACTATATTGATATATTTACATTATGTATATAAATAATATAAAGAAATATACAAAAAAAAAAAACAAAAAAAAAACAATATAATAAAATATTGGTCCATTGAATAACGATAATAAAACACAAGATGAGTTAAAAGTGTATGTAAACATGAAGACAAAAGTTTTACGTATAAATGAAAAATAACAAAAACTGAATATACAAAAAAAGAAAATAAATAAAACAAAAGGGAAATAAACATATACGTAAAAATTATATACTTTTCTCTACACTGCCTAAAAATTAAACTAACAGAAATGAAGGAATTATTTGAATACTTTAAAATGTAAAATTTTTTATTTTTTTTTTTTTTATCACGTGTATCATTTTTTCCAAAAAATAATTCCTTCATTAAACACGTACTTTCCTACCGTAGCATTAAGCGAGCAATGTAACACTTAATTCTGAAATCATAAAGACTTCCAAATGATAATACAAAGTGTTTCGGAATGTTTCGGAATTAATATTGAACAATGAAAAGTTGTGACAGACAAAGAAGTAAATTTTATTATTACTCTTAAAGAGAAATCGGTCAAATAACTGGTCCGATTACTTAAAAGCAATACCACTAAATAAATACAAAAATAGCGTCACGAAGGAAACTTCTAAATATATAAAAAATTACTTAATTTGCGAATAGTTATTTAATAAATCTGCGTGTCTGAATAATTTTTGTTTTTCTCGTTCGAGTGACTATTATTATGCAACGCGAAAATAAAGATTCGCTAAATTACCTAACATCAGTTTTTACGTCTAATGCTCGATTATTAATCCAAACGGTAAACTTTTCATTTTGTTTCTCCTTTTTAGTCATTTCAGAATTGAATGATTGTCATTATAACAATAAATGACTTCTAAATCAAAATTAAGGAATGCGCAACTTACTCATTATTCAATAATTTTACTTATTTACAACATAATATATTTAAAAACAATAAAATTAATAATAATTGTAACAATTGTAATAATAAATTTTAACAAAAAACGAACGTATTTAGCGGAAAAAAATAAATTCATTATTTTTCCGCGAAAATAAATAACATGATTTATTCTATGTTTCTTTAATATGAGACAAAAAGCAAAAAAAAAAAAAAAAAACCAAAAGAATGATGGAATGAAAACTGTTTTCGGTATAAAAATGATAATGTCTTTCCGAAACTAGGCGAATTTCTCAAAGAAAAATATATATATATACCGTTATTTACAAATAATAATATTAGTACATATTAAAGAACTGTAGAATGCTTTAGCTAATGTAATAAGCGAACAGATAAACGAGCAGTAATTTAACTCAACCATTACTAACACTATTCGTTACACAAGCGCCATTGTTGTTATTGCTGTTTGTTGAAGTATTAACTGTGCCGGCGGCAGAGCTCAAATTGTCGATATCTCGTTGGGCTCGTGATATTTTCACTTTGCTTTTCGGCGTACCTTCCTCGCCAGTTTCCATTGCGAACATTTGCATTTTTTCGTGAAATGATAATTTTTCAGGCACTGTTGCTAATTTATTGGTCAGTGATTTCTGCTGCTGCTCAGCTAGCCGTTTTTGACGAGGGTCCCTGCGAGAAAACAGAACCATTTGATCAATTTAAATCATCTATTGACGCAAGTGCAGAAGAGCAAAACATCGACAATGAAAGTTTCAAATTACTGAATGGAACCGTAAGCGATTTATGACGTTTGTACCAGCAGTTTCGCGAGAGAAATCAGTAAAAATTACTATTTTTAAAAAAGAAAAAAAAAAAACAGTTTTGACTTTCATCTCGTCTCAATTTTTTTAAAGGTTTCTTTGCGTTTGTTTTTGCTTTAATAGAAGCGTTAAATTGTGCATATATATATACTCGGCCACTTTGGCCTCGCAAGGAGTTCTGCCCCTTGACCCCTCTTGCTTACATTGCTGTCTCTTTCTCTTCTATACTTTGTATAACATGATCAAAATTTACAACGTAAATCTTACCGGCATCGACACAAAAAAAAATATATATAAAATAATCACAAAAATCCTATTCTAACATTTAACTTTCATTACATAAAATTATGACATTTTTCGTTACAAAATCTAATAGGGGTCGGCCTAAGAATTACGTTGTAATTAATATATATATATACCCGAAAACCGAAATAAATGATATTTGAATAACTGCAGATATTATTAAAAATTGTATAGTAAATAACAATATAATCAAATAGTAATCTCTGTGTGAAAGAATAAGCACAAATTTAAAATATAAAAAAAAAATGAACGATAAAAACAGAACAAGTAACAATATTAACACAGAAAAAAAAATCGGAAATCGGTATATATATATATATATATAGACACACAGCTGACAGTGAAAATAAAAAGAGCAAAATTAGGTGTTTCAAAAAATATCAATTTTATGAACAAATTCAATTCGAAACTCCCATAAAATTAATTAAATTTATCTTAACAGGCCGAAAAGTACTCAAATGTAAAATACTCGGTAAAAATGAATACAAATAAAGCTGAATGATTAATTCAAAAATATTTTTACATTACATAATTTTAATTTTCGACACATGCTGTAGCATTAACAAATATGTATAAGATAAAGAAATGAATATTACATTTACAAATTTATGAAATAAAATTAATTTATATACATAGTTGGACCTATATCAATAAATATATTCCTCTTGCAGTTCATTGCTCATTTGTACGTTTTAGTATAGATGTATTATAGGTGGTGTAATGCTCCTGGTAATTCTATAGGCAACACAAGTGTATGCAAGATCGTACTGAAGTTCAGGCATATAATGCGTTATGCAATGATATATATGGTGGTTCGAGCCATATCCTTCCACAATTATATTTAATTATTAATTTACGGACCCCGCTTTTATTTTTCAGAATATTTTGTAGTTTCAGATTTTAATGTTAAGATGCGTATCTGGTAGTCGCACACTAATAAAGTTATTTTGTACTTTTTAGTTCATAAATAAAAGGCTATTTTTAAAAAGTTTTTTTATTTTTATTTTTAATTAATAGAATATTATTTGATAAAATTGAATCACAGTAGATCGTGGAATTTGCCTACCGGGGAAACCACGTTAAAAAGCTCACACAGGTGGTGCGAAAATGTGTGCATATTATGCAGAATACGACTTTTTCAAATTTTAGAATCGCGATATCTCAGAAACGATGATTCGTGAGAAAAAAAGTATAAGAGCAAATTTTGTAGATAATTGCACAATCTACAATTTTTATCTGATCCGTTTTTATGATAACACTTACCGCTCACCAAAAAAATGCAAAAAAGTAATATTTTTGATCTTTGACCTTGAATAATTTTTTTAGCGGACATGGAATCGGTGGGAACTTTTGATATTTTATTTGTAATAGTTTGCCTAAGACTTGTACCAATTTTCAGCTTTATGCGAATTAATGTAAATTCACCACTATTTTTTCGTCTATTTTGACCGGACCAATTGCTGAATATAAATCTAGAACAAGTAAACGAGTATCTTGGCTAGAGGAGTGAATCCCAATAGAAAATCACGACAGGAGGCAACGGGTAACCGTTGCCATTATAAATTTCTAGATAAAGTACATAAAAAAATATATGATAACCCAAGTTTCTATCGGGCTGCTTACGTTACGTCAGGACATCCCAGTGGGGTTACAACAGCCGGAGAAAAAACGAGGCGGGAGCGTAGTATTAACATAGCCACATGGAATGTAAGAAGCTATTGAAGCTAAATGCTTAAACCTAGATGAGACCAAACGGAAAAGAAATGGAAGAATTAAAACAGATGATGAATAAGAGAAACTCGATGAATGGAAAAAAGAACATATAGAGTAGAAGGTAATGGTAAAAAAATTTTATTAGTTATAATTAAAGAAATAGTACCAACTTCGGAAAGAATCCTTTTAATCAGTTTTAAAATAAAACTAAAACTTATCGCTTTAATATAAATATACGTGCTAACCGCTGACCGTAGATCTGAAGAATTGAAGAAATTTCACAAAGCGATAGGGAAAAAGCGTGGTCGCATCATCTGTATTCTGGGAAATTTAAATGCCAAAATAGACGTGAATCACAAAAATGCACCAACAGGGAAAAACTGTTTGCGAGAAACGAACGAACGCGGAATGCGGTTGTTGGAGTTTATAAAAGTGCGTGGTTCGAAAATATGCAATACGTGCCTTACGCAACACAAAAGAAAACTGTACACATGGATCAGCAGTCCAGGGACGGGCACAAGAACCAAATAGATTTTTTACTCATTAACTTAAAATACAAAAACGCAGTAAAAAATTACCATGTATATTGGGGAGCCGATTGCAATTCAGACTACAAGTTTCTGCCGTGTAGATGTCGAACTTCGTTAAATTATCAAAAGGAAAAGACAAAGAAAAGATGGAATTTTCAGTCTCGAATGTAGAGAGAAATAAAAATGAATGAAATTGAAAATGTTTAAAAAGAAGAAAACATAAGAAACAATGGGAGAAATGGAAGATGATGACCATAAATAAAATGGAGAAAACTTCACCAAAACGAAAGTACAGAAAAGTAAGTCGCGGAGAACGGGAAATAATTGATTTGTTAAATAGAAGAAGCAGAAAACGCAATCGAAAGTGAATATGGGACTTAACATACTAATCTTGAAAAAATGAACCGCAGCGGTAAAACAGAATGGCTTGAAGAAAAGTGTCCGGAAATTGCGAAAATGCAGAAGCACAACACAAAAGAAATGCGTACACAGATAAAAAATATGATGAAACGAGTGAAAAATGAAAATTAAAAAAAGGGATGTAGGCATTTTCAGGAGCAAATGTGATCACAAAAAACCAATACATCACTGAGCCATATAACGGTGAGACAAGACCACTAAAAACAGATAATAAAACAGGAGAGAGGTCGTCAAAGATATAAATGTGAGAACTAGAGAATGCTATTAAAAAGGACAGGAATAATGCGTACGTGAAGATCAGATACCTGCAGTGGTCATGAAGAATATTATACTCAAAATCAGATGCACGCAAAGTTTGTTGACCTTATTTATTCGAATATACGATCAAAAAAAAATGTCGGAAAGCTACAATTTATAAAATACAATGCGGATTTGTCGCAAAGAAAGGCACCAGAGATGTAACAGTCTTCTTGGTGAAAGTTGTGGTGCAGTGAACGATTTATATAGGCCGAGAAGTAATTGCGCGCTTTACAGACTATAAGAAACCTTTTACCAGGTACAACACACTGAGCTAATAAATTATATACTCCAAAGGTATACACACAAAAAAAAAAAAAAAATTTTAATCAATTAAAAATATATACTAGAAACAAACTGCGAATATCAAAACAAGAAAAGTCCTCGATAACGGATGCCAAATTAAAAAAGAAGTTAAGACAAGATTGCTCGCTTTTCCTCAGGTGATTTAACATTTACTCAAAACAGAGCATTAAAAAAAGCGGATATCTAATTTAATAGGATTGTATGAGATATGCAGATGGTAAAGTTCTACTCTCAGGATCAATCAAAGAAGCGCAGATGATGATGAATAGATTAAATCAAACAGGAAAAAACACGGCAAGAAAATAAATGTTGGAAAAACAAAAGTTACGAAATTTACGAAGACTTCTAACAATATGTATATCAAACTAAAAATCGGGAACAGTGGGCGAATTTAGATATTTAAGCACATTACTTGCAAGCAACGGCCGAGATATAAAATTAAAACAGTCCATATCGAAATGGCTAAGTAAGAGTTCAGTAAGTTATAGGCTAACCGAGAAACGAAAAATTTAAAAAAGCACGAAGATGAAAGTACGGCATGTTTGTCCTGAAATGTATAGTAAAAACCGCAAATGCTAAAAAGAATGTGGCCGATACCGTGAACAAATGAAAAATACTTGAAAGCAGTAGAATGGGAAAGGTAAAAGTGGTCGAGTACATACAAAAAAAAAAAAAAAAAACTAGCAATGGAATTTCTCTTTTACGAAAAACCTATATTCTTTTTTATATATCCGTACGGCCCAATCAATTTTCTCCTTATGTTTCCTCTTTTAAATTTTTTCCTAACCAGGCAACTTTAAACAAGAGTAGTTATAACTTCATATTTTACCTTTACCGATTGTTCAAGGAAACACCAGCAGGTACTGGAACTACTTTTATAGTTCTGTTACTCAACTATTCCGAGTCTTTCAAGTAGCTTTCTTTTTGCTCTTTCTTCACCGGGGAACTCTACAGCTATTCTCCATGCTATTCTATTCCCACTGATGACATTAGTACATTTCTAATAGTCTTCGATTTTAAAAGTGTTCTAATGTTTAGTTCCTCTCCACTTACAATTTTCCTCATCTTTATTGTTTTCTTACTCCTCTATTTGCTGGCTTCGCTTTGATCATAGTCGTCTTTCTGCTCCTTTCGTTCGTTTTTCTACGTTTTCATCAATTTTTGTTCCTTTCATTCTGATGATTCCATTCCACTTTGCGGTACAAATCATAAATTCTCTGAATGTTCGTGTCTACATCTGCTGAGGGCTCCCTCTGTTATTTAGAATTCCTATACCTTGGTTTGCCAACGCTTTAGTGCTTCGTTTATTCTTTCACTTCCACATAATATCATCTTTCATTTCTTCTATTTCTCAAAATATCCGGTTTTAATTTTTTATTTTTCTTCCAAGTAATATAATGTGATGCTGCTGAGTAATGCTCTGGGTTGGCGAGACCCTCCCAAAAAACAAAAAAGATTGTTCACATTTATTCAAGAAAAAGTTTAAGGAAGACTGGGAATAATGTCAACTAGCTTCCGCAAGAAAAAAAAAATCGCATAAATAATAGAATTAGTTAGAAAATGAGAAATTTAGATCAATGTTGATGTAGCTAGGTTCTGTCAAGAAAACAATGCTAATGAAATTATGTTTGGTTTAAGGAATAAAAGTTTCACCTTTAAATAGTACATTTATAACTTTAAACTTTTTTTTGAATGTACAGGTAAAGTAGTTTTTTTTTTTTTTCTGATTCCTGATTCAGACCGGCATTAAATACGCATAATATCACTGGATATTGGATATAATTATGGCTGTTAAGTTGTTTGCAGGAATGTTTGTTCTATTAAAATAATATAATTATATTTACAACGGAATTATACTTTAGTAATACTCTGGAAGTATTGAATATTTGGGGAGGGGCACAAGAAATCTTAATACCTGTTTATGTACACGACTGACTTTAAAATTGCAGACAAGTAAAGTTTTTAAAATAAGCGGCATTTTATGTTTTTACTCTATTATATTTTATTTTATTAAAATATTTCAGAGAAGTATCTTAATTTTATTTAAAAACGTTTTTTTTTTTATATATATACATAGTCAAATAATAAGTGAGATTTATTAGTTTAATGAAATGCGGGTAATACACTGCAAGATGGATACACGACAAAAAAAAAAAAAAAGCGTTTTCATTGATTACAATTTTTTTTTCTTAAAGAAAAATAGAATACTAACCTATAAACTTCTTGAGTTCCAATAACACCGGGTGTTGAGTTTAGGAACGGAGTGTCTGGGCTTTTTGGAGATGCTAACATCGTTTCAGCTTCTGAGATGAAACGCTGAAAATTTATAAATAATAAAGTAAATTCGGTGAAGTAATAAATTCACTACTTTCTAAAACTAAAAATTACAAAAGTTAAAAGCGGCAGTAATACTTAACTTCCAGATTGACATCAAAAATTTAAATGTTACCAATATTATTTAATTAATATTTTTAATTTACATTATACGGAGTATGGTTTTGATTTTTAATTTCGGAACATGAAAGTTTAACGATTTTTTTAAAATTACTATTTCATTTGAGCAATCGCTTAAAAAAACACCCCTACTATCAATATTATTATTATTATTATTATTATTATTATTATTATTATTACTATATTTTTTAATTGATGTTTTTATAGTAATGTATTTATATTATGTTACACAATTTTAACGAAATAGTTACTAACTGCCTTTTTAATCTTATATATTAAAATATTAGGCAGTTTTTTATTTGTATCCTACGGCATAGAATATAAAAATTTAGTTGCAAAATATAAAACTACTCTATTATTAATTTGAAATGAAACTAATACGGTGTTTTTAACATACATTCGGATCTTCATGATGAACTTTAGTATCATGTAACGAGGTCGAATTAGTAGAATTTGCAATGGACGTTGTCGTCGAATCTTGAAATGATACTTTTTTTGGGCCGAGCGTGTTCGTGTGACTTTGTGGTGAAAAGTCATTTTTACTGATTGAATTCTGAGTAGAAGACGGGGATGTTGCTACCGATGCTGGCGGATTCCGTAGCGTATGTGAAATATTTGCAAAAGAAGCTATTCGTTCCGGCGGCGGAGGAGGAAGCGTTTGTTCCAATAAACTGTCCAGTCTTTGTTGCGGAGCTTGATTCAGTGAAGAGTTCATTGAACTGTTGTGATCAGTCACTAAAGAAGTATTATTCATGCTACTGCTAGCGCTAAGATTCGAACTAATATTGCTGTTACTGTAAGCGGTGGTTGAACTGTTAAGTAGGTTATCAAGGCGAAGATGCGACGGCCGAGCAACTGCTGGCTTCGGTGTGTTGGAACTATGATTTAAATTATTCTGGTAAAACCGTAAGTCTTCCTCCTGCAAAAATAATGAAAATTTTTAGAATTAGATTATAAACTAAAAATAGGCAATTTAAAATCAATATTTTTTAATTGATTGTAAATAGCGTAATCATAAATACGTAATAGGCCAATGAATAATGTACTAAAATTAAAATGAGATAAATATCTAATTTAAAATACTGTTTCAAAATCGACTGCTATACTGATCTATTATAAAACGTTTGGAATAAATAAGAAAAAGAACTAATCAATACTTTTTCTTCTCTTTTAATTTCTTTTGTCCTTGCGTTATAAATATTTCGTCAACATAATCCAACTGCAGATCTTTCCAATCATCACTCGTACCTTTTAAGCACAGAATTTGGTAGGATAGGGAACACTTGCACAACACGACTATATAATCAAAATTAAAACTAAAAAATAAGTCCCGCAGACCCAAGTGCAAAATTTAAAAAATTTAAACACGTTAAAATAGGCAATGTAAATTAGGAAAAAAATAAAAAATAAAATGCATTTATACAACAAGAAGTGTCAAGATTTTATCGGACATTAAGTATTGCGCTATCTGGAAAACAACTGCTATTCCGCAGAGATTAAAAAAATACAATACGGCAACTCACAAGAAAATACTTTCGGATATATATTATCCAAAGTAGGAGGTTAAAAAACGGATATACAGGAGGTTGGTGTTGCAATTGAAACGGTGACCATAGGGAATCGTAAGAATCGATAGGTATAAATAAATGAATAATGATATCGAATACATCTAGGAGGGGAAAAAAGATGTATTTTATGAAATCAACAGCGCGAAATAAAATAAGGTGATTTAATGTTAGGGTTGGACGCAATTGAGTCGTACGGAAACTCTTCATGGTATTACATGGAATAAAGAAATTAGACATATATGGAGAATGCCTATTACAATTTTACACCAAAAATGAACTATACATCATCCAACTTATTTGAATAACTTTAATCAATTTATAATTTTCAAAAGCAAAAAAAAAGGGGAATTTCTTAAATATACACTTTAAAAAATTATTTATTAAATACGACTGAAACCAAAAAAATATTTATAACAGTACTGTAAACGCGTTCCAGATCAAACATTTCATATACCATCGATTATGTAATTACGAAACTAAAACGTTAAATGAAATGTTTTTATAAAAAAAACTATGCAATGTTGAGCCTACAACGGCAAATTTCAGCAGCATTCCGCCGCCGACAAAGCGCACATGCAATATTTCTTTAAAATGGAAAAAACGTTCGATCGAGTATGGTGGCGGGGCTATTAATGAATCTACTAACTGCTGGGTTAACTGGCAATATGACCAGTTATATCAAAATTTTCTAACAGAAAGAAAGTTTCAAGTTAAGACTGGAACTACCAATTCAACAACTATGCCACAAAGCTCTGCCCTAAGTGCAACCTTGTTTATATTCTTTATAAATGGTATAGCAAATTGCATCACGCTTCCCGTTACTGCCCGGCTTTATATCGACGATTTGAACATTTCTTTATCTTCCAGCCTTCCTTCCAATGCACAACATATTCTCCAAAAAACAATAAATAAATTACAATCCTGGTCAAATAACAATGGTCTAGTGTTCATAATATTCACCCCATGCTCCTTTTATCAGTATATAAACCCATTATCATATCTAAAACCATGTACGGGTGCCCAGCCTACTCCCAAGCATGTTATTCCTTAATAAATTCATTTCTTCTTTTTCTTCTTCGTGCAACCCGATTCGGGTATAGCTTAACCACTTTTCATGGACTCAACCATATGACGAAATGCGTCTCGATTTCTTGCAATCTGGAACAATTCTCCTACTTTTGTAACTCCAGTCCATTGCTTAATATTTCGGAGCCAAGAAATCCTTCTTCTTCCTCGTTCCCTTCTACCCCCCCCCCCCATCATAATTATGTGCAGAAGGCGATATGTTGATCCTCTCATGAAATGTCCAAAGAAATTAATTTTGCGTTTTTTAATTATGTCCATTAATATCAGATTCGCCTTCATCAATTGTAATACCTCCGTATCTTTCATTTTTCTAGTCCATGGTATCTTCCAGATCCGACGATAACACCACTTTTCAAATGATGAAATACGCTTCTCCATATGTGCTTTTACTGTCCACGTCTCGCATCCGTATAAGAGAACGGGCCGCACATAAAATTTTAGCACCTTCTTCTTGATTTCCAGATTTAACTTTCTGTCGCAAAGTACATTCTTCATCTTCATAAATACATCTCGGGCTATCTCGATGGACGTTCTTATTTCTACGTCCGGGTTATTATTTTCCCCCACGGAAAATAATAAATTCATTAGATAAGCCATAATTTTGCGCCTCGTTCGATACTAGGAGCTCATCGAACCAGTCCAGCATCCAGTATATGCAATTTGTTGGCGTGCCTGCCGTTGTCATACTATAGAAAGTACCATAGACGGTGCAATACTCTTCTGTCCTTAACACATACTCCTTTGGCTGTTATTAATTTTTCATGCACATCAAGTTTCTTAAATGATCCTGGGTATTAAAGCCAGCTCACGGTGAATGAATGTCTTCAAGATAATCTCTTATCGCAGAATGTTCCCGAATTCGTTGGACGTTCAGAGAAACTTTGGACTTTAGAAGGGAACCGCTTGTTAAAAACAAATAAAAAGAAGATAAGTGCTAGGCTTCTTTAGACACATATGAAAGAGTAGAATCACGAAAAGATGTATGTTCAAGAAAAAATCTAATGAGTAAGACCAAAAGGATATCCTCTTGTCTAATTCAAAACATTTGAATATTTAACAGGTTTTAATTCTTACAGCGGCAAATATATTTAAGTGGCATCGAATAACCTACGGGGTTACTTGATGGAACACAATATTCAGAATGGAACAAACAAATAAAATGGAAAATTAATACATATATAAATGCATCCATGCTGTGATCTGTTGTAATTTTTTGAGAAGGTCACGCACACCTATTAGAGTGTTTTTCATTATTGTATGCTATTATCGATGTAAGGCCGTAATAGGTTTTTATTGTATTGCATTATAGACAATACACTCAAAACATTTGGTTATGTAATACCGCATACTTGTCATCTTACTAAAAAACAGTAATTAATGATATAAATATCTTTAAACTTTTGGAATACAAAGTCGTAAATAAATTTAAACATGCTTAATACAAAAAAAACGTAAATTCAAACTTCATGAAGTTAAAATCACGAACTCTTTACTGAGTAAGAAAACCGTATTCAAATTTAAAAGTTACAAAGTGATAAGTTAACAAACTGAACAGTGGTATACATATACATACACGTAAATAAATCTATACAGCAATATCACTTAGATCAGCAGAACTCGGACGATCACTGAATTTTCCTTCTTTCAGTTAAGAAAAGAATAAATAAATAAAATTCATTTATATTTTTCTCTTACAATTTAATCTTCGAATCTCATTCATTTTTTTCCTTTTTTTTGTTCGTTTGTTTCTGATTGTATTTAAAATATTATTTAATCTAAACTACAATATTTTCAGTCTAATCATATCAAACTCTTCTGTGAATTTGAGGCAGTGATAATACCGGAATTGATTCCTTCTACAAAACAACCTACTTCTTCAGTAAAGAGCGAATTAATTCAATCAAAAAGTAACAATCTTCTCTCTCTCTCTCTCTCTCTCTCTCTCTCTCTCTCTCTCTCTCTCTCTCTCTCTCTATATATATATATATATATATATATATATATATATATATATACACATATACGCACACACCACATAAATATAAAATAAAAATTATTCATAAATTCTGAAAATACATAGAATTGAATTAAGGACATCCAGAATACAATTGAAAATCTAGGTTGCGCTAAATCACTGCAGCCAGAAAATAAACACTAAATATTGATAAAATACAATTAATTTTTAGATGCTTCCCATTTATTTTTTTTTTCATGTCTATTTTACAATTTAAATGGCTTCGTTAAATTAGTAAAAAATATTACAGCAAACCATTTTAGTAAAATAAATTGGTTTGCATATGTTGTACCTTATGCTTGGCGCGTTTTTCTTCAGCTTTTAATGAGTCCAGTTCGGCTTGCCGCATTTTCATTTCCTTCAGCCGGCGTAACCTTTCTTTTTCTTCTAAACTGTACAGAAATGTAAAATTTAAATTCTTTTTATTAAAGGGCTGTTTCACTATTTGAAAATAAATAAATGTATTAAAGATAATCATATACACACACACATACACCTATACAGGGTGTTCTGAAACTAATTCAGGAAATATGTTTTACGCTATAAAGCTCGTCAAAATGAACAAAAAATTCCCGAAAGAAAAATAATTTGGGCGAACAGTTAATTAGTTATAATTAATTTAATTATTTCAATGTAATAAAAAAATAAATATTTTTCTTCATGATTCAATATGTTTTAAGATAAAAATAAAATAAATATTGAAAAGAAGTAAAATATGTATTAAATGTAGTAGTAGTATAAAGTCAACTAAGTAAAAATTCAACCCAATTCGTCGCATTTTTTCAAGTCAGCGGTATATACATTTTACCATAACGTAGTCTCAGCGTTCATTTGTTTTTCTTTGCTGTTTTGTAAACACAAGAAACAAAATAAAATCATCGATTTCAAAGTTAGCCGGAGCATCGGCACACTACAAAAGGGCTATAAGAAGGCATTTGTATGAAGCTATAGGACGCCTCGAATCGACCGAGTGACCAGCAAGGTTTCCCGATATAACTCCTCTGGATTTTTTCTTGTAGGGTTGTATTAAGGAAAAGGTGTATCGTTCACCAACAAACACACGAGACGACTGCATACAACGGATCGTCGCAACGTTTGACAATATTCGACGAACACCAGAACTTCTACAACAGGCCGTAAACAACGTCACGCGAAGAACTGAGAGTTGGTGATAAAGCAAAATGATCAACATATTGAGCACTTACTCTAGGCCATTGACAAATCATTGTTGACTATACATTTACGACTACATTTAATACGTATTTTACTGCTTTTCAGAAATTTATTTTATTTTTATTTTACAAAATATTAATTTCTAAAAAAAAATATTTTTTCATTTAAATTAAATAATTAAATAAATTAGAACTAATTAATTGTTCGCCAAAACGATTTTTCCCTCAGGACCTTTTTGTTCATTTTGATGAGCTTTATAGCGTAAAATAAATTTCCTAAATTAGTTTCAGAACACCCCGTATACATATATATGTGTATACCAATAAATAATATATTATTAAAATTTTCGGCTAAAACTACTTTACACATTTGTTAACCTTTCGGATAATATTGTTTAATTATCATCGGAATAAAAATTCAACTGACACGAAAAATTGAAAATCACCAAAAATAAATAACGAAAAATATGTAACAATATCAACCAGTTGGTCGGTTTATGATAGGACAGGTATATTCCCCATTGCCTGTTTATATTGTTTTTTAACTTTTCCATTTATAAAAACTGGTGTTTACGCCTAGGAAAACTCCTACTTTAAATTTTACCTTTCTTTGTTTTAGTCCATTTTGGCCTTATTCAATTTTATGTAATAATTTCTAACATTTTCTCTTCGACTTTGCCGATCTCTGTCTCGTTTCATAGTATTTTTTTACCTTCATTTTCCAGATATCTTCCTTAAGCAGTGGTTAAATAGAAATCTCTGCTATTTGTCGCCTTCACTTTAACCAGTTTCTTTCCGGCATCATTTTCTCGATTTTCATCTGCATCTACTCCATTTTGTCCTTTTCGCCCCCCTTCCATATACTTTCCTTGTGATGCTGATCGCATTTTATTTGTATGTGTGGCCTTCTCTGTTGAGCAATCATCCTTCTATTCTTCGCCGTTAAAACTTAATATCCATACTCCTTATAGTGTTGCTTGAATTTTTCCACTTCCTTCTGTTTCAGTTTCTTGCCCTTGAAGTATTTTTATCCTCTGTCCTTAAACGCATAAGAATATAAATTAATTGTTTCTTGAACTAATGTTCTTGCTGACAAACCCACTTAAAATAAATAATAACAAATAAAAAAATCAAAAAAATCTAAAGCACTTCCAATTCCAAATTCTTTCATATGTAATCATTTTCGCTGATGGCTTCAGGGGACCTGATTGGTATTGGAGCTTCTAAAGTAATTTCGCTTTTCTTCTTGCTATTCCATCTTTACAGCCGAATTGATGGTTATCCTGCGTTCCTTTCATTTCCTCTAGTCGTCCTTTTTTTAATTATTTAGTCATGTTTGACTCCATGAGTGCCTTTCAAGTGATTAGCCCCTTCCTGATCATTCATCCGATTTTATCATCCTTTGCATACGCTATCTTACCCGCTTTCTTTATTTTCACTATTCCGTCTGTGTTGATTTGCTATGGGTTCATAACCATACAGATTTTGAAGGTAATGAGATTGCGGATTCTTTGGTCCGAGTTGCTGCTTCCTCTCACTCTTTTCAAAAAATGTTATCCTCTAATTTCATCTCTATGTAAAAAATTAAATTTTAAATTTTAGTCAGATATTTACTCTTCCTCCTTTCGTTAACGAAAATTCCTTTTATCTATCTGTTCAACCTAATCTTCTTTCTGTTTCCTCACTCCTTGATTTTCCTTATGTTATTTTAATTCTTTCGCTTTTCCCTTATTTCCCCTCCAAATTGCTCTCTTTACCTGAGACGCTGATCGCAACTTCTTTGAATGTTAATATTTTTCTGTCGCACGTTGTATTCTAAACTTTCATCTGTTAAAAATCAAATTCCCTACTCCTTTCGACACATCTTATATTCTGTCTCCCCTTCACCATCAATCATTCCAGTTATTCTTCCTTTACATTCTTAATATTTGACGGAATTTAACTGACGGCTCTTTTGCTTCTTTTAGTTTTTGAGTGTAGCTCCTTGACTGACGTGCCTGAAAAAGAATTTTTTTTTTATGTGACTGATCACAGAACTCCAAATTTTATCCAATTTAACGCTGTCTTCTCTATTAAAGTTTTTTCTTTTTCTATTTTTTCCCTTGGGATCACCAATTAAAAGCATTAACTCAGAACTATAGTTCAAGGTACTAGAAAGAAGAAAAGAAACTAGATTTTGAGAAAAGAACAGAGACAAAATTATAGAAACTATAGAGGGTGAAAGAAGCGTAAGAATCAAGAATACGTTATAGGGCGTTGGAAAAAAGATAGAAATCCGAATGTTCAATAGAGAAAGGAGAATATTCAAAGGGAATGTGATCAGCGTGGCAAATTAAACTGCGGTCATCAGAGTTGAATTGACAGAAAGGAAAGCTTGTTAGAGAAAAACGAAAAAGGGACGAAGGGAGCAAAGTACGGTCAAAGCCAAGACCACAAGTGGAAGAAATGAAAGAATGAGAAGAATCAACGGCCGAGCAGAATTCACCAATCTCTTTTGAGAAGAACCGCGAAGAAGCGTTGAGAGGTTGAAAATACTTTCATGTTAACATCATATTCAATACAAAAAAAAAAAAAAAAAAAAAAAAATGGAGATTTGTTGTTTTTAGATGTTTTGGGTTGAAGAAAATGTTAACGGGGAAATGAAAACATCAGTTTTCCCCAAACCGAGTCACATTAATATCTGCATAAAGACTCCCACTATTGCGATGTCAAAAGTTTGGCGTCTTTAGAAATCCTTAAAGTAGAAGGAAAAAGTGTGTCACAAGGATAAAATACAAATAGCATTTGACTGTATAAGAAAATACACTTTTAAAGATAAAAAATAAAGTAATTAAAAAGAATTTACGAATCACATTGTGCTCTCATATATTCCCGAGGCCTCGGATAAAATTGGGGATATTGCAAAAAAAAAAAAAAAAAATAAATCAATTTTTTGGGGTAAAAGAATAATTAAACATTTTTTAAGAAGCAATAAAAACGACTTACCGAATTTGTGTACAGCTGGAGTATACAGAATTTCGTGTGGAGTGGTTCTATTTACATTGAATACACAGAAAGACCAATTCAGATGATTATAAAAGAACACATGGCAAACTGTCGACATAAGCGCACAAATAATTCCGCGGTTGTCGAACACGAAAAATCAAATGGACATGTGATTAAGTCTAATGAAACTGAAGAGGAAGCCAAGGTTGGGCGGGTAGATAAAAAGCTAATCAGAAAGAATCGATAGAAACAGATAATAAAAAAATTCTAACAAAGAAGAAATAAGGAAGCTTGTAATTAGTTAAATAAAAAATAATAAAAAACTGGGAGCGGGGAATGTCCGTCCTATTAAAGACCGACCGACTGATTGATGTTGCATATATTTCATTATTTATTCTTAGTGATTTTCAATTTTTGTGCCAGTTGTATTTTAGTTCTGATGATGGATGGAGCAATGTCAGCCGAAACGTCAACAAATATAAACTACGACGTCGTTTTAACCGAAAATTTGACCGACGTATTACAAACAAACTACGAAAGTTTTAAATTATTTTTACCAGTAAGCACTCAAAGTATAAAAAGTATCATGCATAATGAAAATTGAGTTTATTTTTATTAATGCAGTATGATAGCAGTACTTACGCAATATTTGTTGATATTCCGCTCCGGTTTATCGTAGCACCGTTCATATGGGAATAACCGCTATTATTCGCAGATACTCGAGAACTATTACTGCTACTACTTTTATTTAATGTATTAGTGCTATTAAACATCCGATCCTGTTCCTGCGCAGTTCTCATTACATCTTGGACTCGTTCGATAGTTTCCTATTGTTTTTAAAAATATATTTAAAAAAAAAATAGAAAAATCAATCAATTATAATAAAAAAATGTTTTAAATAGGAACATAGATTTTTTGTTATTAAAAAAAATAAAAAAAAAAAAAAAAAATAAAAAGAAATCAAGCTTGAAAATTTCTAAAAACTATATCAAAAAAAATATATACAATAATGACAGTTGGCAAACCCTGTCTACGTTTTTAAGATGTTAATTTGTATATTTCGGTAGATTATAAAGTAATTGTAAACTCTCTCTATTAGTATTGATGAGGCAATATTTGCAAAACTTCCATATCTGATTTCTTGGACCATTTTTTTTTTTTATTAAATAACACTATGAACATTAATCTAGCGGAAGTGAAGATGATTATTTTTTTTTTAGTAAATATTATGTTAATAGTGGTTTGGTTTGTAGCGTATTTTTCTTTTTAATTTAGTTTTGGTTTAGTAAGTTTGGTGGTAGGTTTTATATTTTGTAGCTTTTTTTCCTTTACAATGAGTATGTTTTGTTAGATTTTGTTTGTGGTTTGCTTTCTGTCTTTTTAATTTAGTTTTAATTTAATAGGTTTGGTGGTAGGTTTTACTGACTATCACTTTAATTTAAAAAAACAATTACTAGCCATTATATGCTACTGTCTTCTTTTTGACTATTGTTATATTCTTTCATTTCCATTCCGTTTATCCAGGTTGCTGCATTAAGGTATATACATTTTTTCATTTTTAAATAATTTTAAAATTTATTAAAATTTAAAAGTTATTTCGTTTTAATTTTCTTATTTCATTCAATGTATATGTGTTTTTTTTAAAGTTTTGTGATATGGCCCGTGAAGTTATGCTGTGTGATACGTCATGGGAGCTTTCTTTTCCTGAAAGTTATCGCTACACAGAAGAAAAAATCCTTTAATTTTTATATTAAACATCGAATTATTTCTTATTTCAGTTTAATAACTTTTACTTTTTTTTTTTATTGTATGGTTTAGGAGTTGCCCGGCGTGTTATACTATAATCATAATTAATAAAAATAATAAAAATCTTCAATTTTGATGTAATCAACGGGCTAGTGTGTGTAATATTCGAAAAAGCGCTCGATTTCTTAAATGGCGTCTTCTTATTTATTTACGTTATATTGTCGTTAATTTTCGTCTCGTTCATTCCTATGTTTTGTTCTTTTTTAGATTTTAGTTCATTCATTTTTTTCTGTTTTTCGCGTTTTGAATTCAAATTATAATAGAAAATGAACAAACTAGTCTTACTGTTTTTTATATTAATAATGCACGACAGAGTTATTCGCGAATGGAAACACTATTGTCTAATTGTAATACGTAGCTGACCAGAAAAAGATCTTTTATTATAATTAACCCGATTCTAATCGTTTATTTATGGTTACTAGACATATTTAGCTACGTTCCCTAGTTGGGTCTAAGCGTGACTAAAATGATAGTTAATCAGTTACAAAATTATTCGAAATTTCAGCTAACATAAATTGTTTAGTAAAACTTTACTTAACTGCCGCCAGTTCATTCTTCTTTTTTCGTTCATGCATCGTTTCTAGTTCAGTATTTTGTCTAATAGAAATGTATTAGAAGTATTAAATAGAGGCTAGTAATATATTATTTTATCTTACTGACATAAGTAGGTTTGGTTTAGTGACTTGTTTAATTTGTTTTTACTTATATTTTGACTTACAGGTGTGGTGGCTGGTTTATTTTCTTCTTAATTATATTTTGATTCACTGGCTACCACTTTACACTACTCACGTTCGACTGCTCTTATATTCTCTCATTTTAATTTATTTCATCCTCTGAAGTTCGAATTAATTCACATCTTCTATTTTCTGTAAGAAGTACGTATTTTTATTTTATTTTTTACACACCTTTTCTGTTGAAACTTTTTTTTTTTTTTTAAAGTTTTTCAACATCGCTATGGAGATTGAATTATGCGATTTTTCATGTAAACTTTCATTTCGAGAGGCCTACAGATATTCCGAAGAACAAATTTTTCTCTCGTCTGACTGTTTTTATATTCTTTCATTTCACTTTTGGATTCACTCGGTAATATATTCGGATTTAAGGTATGTAAATTTTTTATATTAATGTTTAATGTAATTTTTCACATTAAACATCTCTCTATTTTATTAAAATAATTTCCGTACGTTCTAGCTTGTTGCCATTCGTTTTCGCAATGGAGATTGATTTATGCGACGACGTTTGTAATCCGGTCTACTTTGATTTGATGGCATTTGCTGAAGAAGATGCCATCAAATTTTACATAAATCATCGGGTCCTTCCTTTTTTCAGGTTTTTACACTTTTTTCTTTTGTTTTTCCTTTTCATAGACAAGAAAAATGATACTTTGAAAAAGAAAAAAAAAAAAGGAAAAAAGTGTAAAAACCTGAAAAAAGGAAGAACCCGATGATTTATGTAAAATTTGATGGCATTTTCTGCAGCAAATACCATCAAATCAAAGTAGACCGGATTACAAACGTCGTTACATAAATCAATCTCCATTGCGAAAATAAAGGGCAACAAGCTAGCTGTACGGAAATTATTTTAATAAAATAGAGAGATGTTTAATATGAAAAATTACATTAAACATTAATATAAAAAATTTACATACCTTGAATCCGAATATATTACCGAGTGAATCCAAAAGTGAAATAAAAGAATATAAAAACAATCAGACGAGAGCAGTAGAAAGTAGCAGCCAGTAAATAGAAACATAATTAATAAGAAAATAAACAAGCCACCAAACCAACGGTCAGACAAGAGTAGGAGAAAGTGACAGCCAGTAAATAAAAATAAAATAAACAAGCCACCACCAAACAAAAATAAACCTCAAGAGATGAACTAAATGAACTGAAAAGACGGAAAATGAACTGGTGCCGCCTATGTAGTCGCTTACCTTTTTTTTTTTTTTTAAATTTATTTTAATCTATATTTTACTTCTTCTTCTTCTTATTTTTTTTTTATGTCTTAGTAAAAGCGTCGCAAAAATTTATTATTCATATTAAGGTATGTGTTATTTTTAATTTTTTTTACATTGTTATCGTTAATTTTAAAATATCGTCTTCCTTATTTGTATGTCTTGTGGTTATTTAGAGTTCAGTTTGTTCATTTAATGTTTTTTTCCACATTTTGAATTAGTTCAATTTCACAATGGAAAATACCATTAAATGAGCAAACTAAAATCTTGTAAAAAATGAACCGGCCCCACGCTTACCAATTGTTTACTTTGTTTTCTCTCTCATTGCTCATGTAAAAACCAACATATTTATGACGTATGAAATTTGTTTATACTTGGCTAATAATATTATCGAAATAAAAATTTTATTATAGTTATATTGAGAATCAAGGATTAAGATTTTCTGAATATCAACGTTAAAATTATTGTTGACGGTTAATATGCTAATTATGTTGAATTTTGCTATAATTCCGATTTATTTCGACGTTACTTATTTACAATTCACGAAGAAAGTAAAAATGTTATTACTTATGAATCGGGTTGTATTTTAAGTTCAATATACTAATTTTGGGAGGACTAGGATAATTATTATTTTATCAATGGTTTCCCCAGTTTTATAATTCATTCCTAGCCATTTACCATTGTATACGGGCGCGCACGCACAGACATAGACACACGAAGTGCAGGTACACTATATGGAATTAATATTGCAATGTTTTAAAAGATTTTAGTAATTGGAACAACTGTACTACGTTAGCTTCCCGTAACCTTATAAAATTATCATGGCAAGTAGTCGTTAAGCAACTAGGGAAACAAAAGAACCTTCTTCTGCATTATTCCATTTAGTGTTTTTTTTTTTGAAAATTTTGACAACTGATATTACAATTTTGATTCGTATTATGATTAGTAGTTGGACGATTACTTAAATAAATTAAAGTTATCGAATAATAATACTATAAATCGCAATTAGTACATAATGAATTATCTTTTAAATATTCAAAAATTATATTTTTAAGTAAGTTTATTGCATCTTTCAAAACGGATTACTTTCGAAACTACATACTTTTGTTACATAATCAATATGTTTTCGTAGGAGAATTTTTCGAAAAACGGAACTAAATACGAAAATAATATTCATAGCAATGTAAAACACGATGAAAGAAAGAAAAATCTTCATTTATAAGCTTTTTTCGTTCAAATCTTTAGGAATTATTTTCACGGTATTATTACAGAATAAAAAAATTACGAGGGGGGACTGCATTACCGATACACTACATTAATTTCTAAATTCTTTCTGAAAGTAGCTTGTATTTTATTCGGATACATTTTTATGATGCCGCTGCTGACGTAAATTTTGTAACATAAATATAAGAGACAAATTAATAAATTAAAAAAAATATACGATACCGGATCATCCTCCTCGTCCTCATCGTCCTCTTGAACTCTACGTTCAAATTCTTTTTCCAATTTAAGAGCACGAAGTTGTTCTTCCTGACTTTGATTTCTATTCGGTCCTAGTGCTAGTAATTCCATAATCTGTTGATCTCGCCATTCTTTAGCTGCTTCTCGCCTTAGTTCCGCTTCCTATCGAATAGACTGATTGGTAACGTATTTATCGCAAAAACAGCAAAAAATATATAATACTATATTAAATGTTAACTGACTTTTTCTAATCTGGCCAGCACTTTAATATTACTAAATTTAATTTTGCCTTTTGCTTTTTCTTCGCATTCGGCACCGCAGAAAAAACTGAATTTAACAATACTGGCTAAATTTAAAAAAAAAATAGCACATATTTAATAAGAGCTATTGAAACAGCTAAATTGAAAAAAAAAATGAACAGAGAAGATGGTCTAAAATTAACTGAAACTGATTAAAATGTCAAATCGGAAGTGTGATCAGGACATCTAATTGGTCGGTTGCACCTGTACCCTCTCTGTTTTTTCGCAAAATAATTGATGTTAAGAAACATCACACATCCATAACATATTCTTTCGGATCCCGTCATAAATGAAAAATATTTTTCTTATTTTTTAATTAAAATTTTACAATACCACTTCATTGCTTTTTAAAACGGATTAATACGAGTATAGTGTAGGTCGTTGCGATACCCTAGTGTTGCTAGAGCACTTGGCTTCCGTTCCGGAAGTCTGGGATTCGATTCCGGAAGACGACAGAAATTATTACAAAAAATTAAAGTAAATAATCGCTAATAGTCATGTGGAGAAGGCAATGGCAGACCACCACGCGTATACCACCATAACGCACACGGGACTGCACTTGTAGCGCGATAAATCAAACAATTGCAATATCAGTTGCAAGTGTAGTCTTGCGTGTGTACCTATAACAATTGCTATGAACATTGTGCCCATGTCTGTACAGCTGAAATTTACGAATAGGCAGTCGCCGACGGTCAGGAATTAAGTATGACATTATCTGATACGATATGTGATTAGTTGAGTAATATGTTTTTTGCACTTTCATAAAGTTTTTTCACTGCGATTAACTTTTTTATTTTGAACAATACTGATCGAGTAATTTTAACTAACTAGTGTGCTTTATTACCTTTTCTCTTTCTTCTCTTTCCCACGGATTTGTACCCTGCAAAGGGTAATGACGTGATGATGATGAAGATGTTACTGGAGACGACGGGTAATACCCACCTCTTGGCGGTTCACCAACGCTGGCAGTATACCTGCAAAATAAATTCGCGTAATATTTATTCTCAAAAATGAAGGCTATAAAATGAAAGTTAAAAAGATTAAAATTTATAATATGAAATGGAAACTACTATATATATATATTGTTTTAAATTCGTTATGTTTTTCTTTAAAAATATGGATTTGTTTAATACCGCGTAAATAGCGCAACAAAAGATTTCGTTTCACCATGTTTTATTTTAAATTGCGCTTTAATTATATGTACTACTTCAATGGATTGTTTAAGTAAGTATAGCTATACAAACATATCTCTTTAAAATGGCATTCCAGCTTTCATAATTTTCATGTAAATTATTCTATCGTGCAAGAAATTGGTTGTTCTACATTCACTATGACGTGTCATCGTTTTGTATTATTAAAATTAATTTGTAAAATTTAAGGAAAGCTGGATTTACGTATTTTTGTTTATAAGGAAAAAATAACTGCTAAATAATATCCTTCCGCTATATTACACTTTCTTTTATGTTGCGGGGATGTTGCTTAATTTGTAATATATATAAATTTATTACAAAAAAAAAAACAAACAGGTTTACAAAACTTGTAGAACAATTTAAAAAAAGACTTTAAAAATGAAATGCCTAAAAATTATATTTATCTATTGGCGGGTTATGATAGAAATTTGATTTACCTGTTATCGGGGGAACGTTGATTAGGTTGATACAATGGGTGAGTAGAAGTAGGGGGAGGTGGCGGGGGTGGCGGTGACTCTCTGTAACCGATCTCTTCTGGTAGTGCAGGTCGCATAGGTTGTTTTAAAGTTGAACTTTGATTATTACTATTATTGCTGTATGAAGTTGAGGAAAACTGACCAGCTTCGCCGGAGTAACAATTTGGAATATTCGCTTGCGGCTTCGGTTGTTGTAAATGAGGCGCATACTGACCAGGACTATTGATTGGAGGCTGTTGAAATATTAAATAATTTATGTTACTGAGTTAATAATAATAATAATAATAAAAAGGAACGGATAATTCTGCTTCCTTTTCATTACAAGTTGAGCAATTCAGAATTTTATATATATAGTTAAAAACAATTTTATTACTAATAAATTCCAGCTAAACATAATTTACATAATCCGTCTGATAGTTGAGAATGATTCTTATTGATTTAAATAACGAAATTTTATTCTAATTTATTAACGTATAATATATTATATTCTTCTTCCCTTTCATCTAATATATATATTTTGAGAATTCTTTCCTCAATGTCAACTGAACACAGACTTCCAAATTTTGCTGTATTGCTGCGAATGTTCCGCAAATTAATATGCAGCTGTTATTTAATTTATTGAAATGTTGATACGAATTTAATTTTACTGCCTGTGTTTTGAACTACAATTTCTTTTTGAGCTCAGCCATTTCTTAAGTATAAATATGAATGAAATTCAATGCTGCTATCACTATGTTGCATTTTCACTTGTTCTTTGCAAACTGCAACTTCATCGTCTTTAAGTCTGTATTCGTTATTGTTTTCTAGTCATCACTGAAAGCGAATTTATCAAAATCTATTCATTTCTATCCCCGTTTAAATTGATGAAAAATCGTAAAATTATGTAATCGTGGATACGGAATTTATGCATATCCGATATATATATATATATATATATATATATATATATATATATATATATATATATATACTTCTTTTTTACATCAATAAAATTTTCATTATCAGCGAAAAGTTATTTATTTAACCTTCTTATACTTGTTATCATATATGTGACTCCTACGTTACAATAGAAGCTCATTATTCGGATTAGTTACTAAACCTAAAAATTAAAATAAAAATGAAAGCATTATAAACTGCTACCGTAGAAAAAATGGCGAGTATTTTTCGTTACATTAATGATAAAAGAACGTAATATTTTTTTTTTAAAATTTTGTTCGTACTTCTCCGGTTGTTACGAAAACGCACACATAAACGATGACAATTAATTTTTTATAAAACGTTTACAGGTGCTTATCTTGAGGTTTTTTTAACGTATATTTAAAAAGCGTAAAAAATTCGAGTTTACTAGTTTTGGAAATGCTATATTGGCACTAAATTTTAGAGCGAGCAGTACACGAAGAAACTTTAAAACGAAAAATTACAGTGCCAGTGTAGCATTTCCAAAACTAAAAAACGTTCAAAAAAAATAATTTTGTTTCGTGTAAAATATTAAATCTTAATTTTTTTATTTTCTTTTAATTTCGCAATGATTTATTTATACATCATGTTCTTATTCGAAATAATAATTTACGCTTCACTTAGCGATCGTTAACCGTATTAACTTGTTATAAAAATAAATAAATAAATAAAAGTTTACGTTTTATATTGGCCTTTGTCCCAATCAAATTTATATCGATTTCGCTATGTAATATTGTTATCGCATAAATTAAATAATTCATACAAAACTGGATACAGTATAAACGTACCCGAATACGCGACGGACTATTGGCATTGTAATACTGTTCTGGCTGCAAGTTTATTTTTTCTCTTATTTCGCGGCGACGTACTTCTTCGCCTATTTCTTGCAGTTTAGCTTCTTGTCTTATCATGTCTCGCGTAGAGTACGATCGACCAGACATACCCTATTAATTCAATAATTTAAATGGATCAGTAAACGGGAAAATAATTACTTTATACAAAATATCAACGTGTTATTAAAGTTTATACTATCGAGAATCTTTATAATTTACTTCCACCTGGTTTGGTTTGCGAAGAGAAAAAAAAATGAATTGTTTAGTAGGAAAATACTTTTAGGGATATTTATATACCGCTTGATATTTTACTATATAGAAAACACTCATGTTCGCAACGTGAATCAGAAATTTTGTCGAAAAATACTGATAGGTGACGAAAGAAAAGTCAGCGATTATATTACAACGTTTTGTTGATGGAAAAATAGAATTGTTAACTTTCCTAAGTTGAAACGAGTAAACTAACGATTTAAAGTTGGCCGAAAAAATTTACAGGTTGTTTCTTATTTTTTTCGCATTTAGCTCATTTAATTTTTTTCTCTTTCTCCCTTTAACTGATTTTTAATTCAGATTTTGACTTTATCGTTCACTTTAACAGAATTCTTCATCGTGAAATTCGCCAGGTTTTCATTCAACTTATATTCCATTCGTTTATAAAATGTTCCTCTTTTACTATATTCGGCAATTTCCCTTCTCCTGAAACCTTCTTCTTTCTACAGTATTTTTTACTATATATATCCTCTTCGTTTTTTGTTTTTTTTTTTATTTGAGCATGTCAGCTAAGGACGTTACTCAATTCAAAGGTATCGCAGCATTAATGATTATAAAGGAAAAATATTAGAAATGGAACATACGAATGAAGCTAACAAAGGAATAACCAAGGGAGACGGAAAAGAAAGGATACTGTGAGCGCTGTAGGGCGTAGAGAGGCCAAGACGCAAAAGACTGGAATACAGTATCGCGCATTCTGAAGAAATGAAGGGACATTCAAGCAAAACGTGGTTCATTATATTTTTTTTTCTTCCCAATTTACAGCCTAACTAGTTCCAATTCCTTCTCTTTATCTTATTTACCAGTTTTCTCTTCGACCGTTCTTAATAATATTTCTTTATTCTTCATTCTATCTATCCGTTTTACCCGTAACATCCGCTTCCAGATCTATTTTTTTCCCCTTAACTTCTATGTCCCGGATTTAAATAACGAGCTATACATTCCATACGCAACTATTAGTTAATCTACTTTGCCGAATTTATACTTACTAATGCGCTATTCAAGATTTCTACTGTACAGTTTTATTATTTCGCAGACTGAAAAATTTAGTAGGTTAAGAAAATGAACATTTTAAAAATGATTAAATTCATATTATTAATCGGAAAAATATGTTTACCGTTGCGGGAGGTGGATAGTTTTCCTTTTGTAAATAAGCGGACGTTGGTCGTTCTTTCAGAAGCGGCGGTGAAACAAATTCATTTGACTGACGATTCGGTTGAATTTGTTGCAATGATGTTTGAGAACCAGGGAAATTTCTTTGAAGTGGATGATTTGAAGGCGACCTGAGAATAAATAAATTTAAAGTAAAATTTTTATTACTAATAATAAAAAAAGTAAGAAAAATCAGCGCTCTATATATTTTATAGCGATAATTTTAAATGTTAAATATCGTGTTATCGTATAATTTTAATTTATATAAACGCGTAAAATTTTTTAGCTTTGTAATGTAACGGGGTATTTTAAAACATTAAAGACTAACGTTTCCAATCGTAGTGTATCTAAAATTTTTCACTTTAATTAGTAACTGGACTGTGACATCGAATAATATAATTCTGATTTTATATTTATCCATTTTTTCCAATTGATATTTAAGTAATAAAAAATGAATAAAATCAATAATTAGCGCTGAAACATAATTTCGTGGGATATCATTTACTTAATTATTGATCTGGTTTGATACTGTTTAACGTCGAAATTGAAATTTAAAAATTCAAAAAGTACTCACGTATAATTTATTTATATTTTTTCAATACTTTTTAAACGAATTAGGCAAAATATGTTTTTTCACACGCCTCTTCGTATTACAGGGCATAATAATAATAACAGATATTAATGAATATTTATAATAATATAAGATCAGCAATGAAGTTACAAAATTCAGAATTTAGAATAAAAAAAGGCATTACGATTTCAAAAATTAAATCGATATAATATCGTAATTAAGATCAATAGAGGTTGAATATTAAGATCATCGATTCGCTAAAGATAAAATTTTAATAGCGACCAGTACTGAAGAATTCCAAAGGTGAACAAAACAGGAGGATTAAAAATTTGAATGTTAAATGAAATTTTAAAGACGGTTAATAAACGTACACGCGCATGTGCAAATACACATATACATAGAGTGTAAGAGATAATAATTATAAAATCATATTAAATCGAAAAATAAACCGCCAGATCAATTTTGAATGAGCAACTTCTTGTAGAAATTCAATTATTTTCAGATTATAAATATCACTATATATTTGAAGAATTTTTTAATACGTGTATTCTTCCTATGTTAACATATTGCGAAACACGGATATTAAAAAAAATGATTATAAACATATTTTACAATAGTTCAAATAGTTAATGGAAAGGTGTAGACTGTCAATGACGAAAGAAGATCAGAAAATAATAAAAATAACAGACGTAATAGAAACTGTTAGTAAACTAAAATGGCAAAGGTCTGTAACGAAAAGAACAGACTCAAGACGGACAATAGAAATTATACATTGGTAACTAAGTGAAACGAAAAAGGTGCTGAAAAATATCGTACTGATATAAAAATATGTCCAAAAGCGCAATATAGGCAAATCAGATTGTTGATAATGTACATAAAAGTTCAAAGCAATACGTCAGAAATGGTAATTAATGTTAAAACCTTTATAGAATCATTGAGCGAATTATTTACTGTTAACCGATGGGATCAAACTATCTTTGTAGAGGAAATACCGTCGAAACATAATTTAAAGACGCTGTTCAAATAAAATAAAACAGCGAAAAACGAAAAAAAGTTATTAGCCGGCGTGGCGCGGGGGGGGGGGGGATATCAACCTTAACGAATTTTAACAAAGGAATTAAAAGAAGTTCAAAATGAGTTTATTAATACCACTTGTAAATTTCGGGTCTGGAAAAATCGTTGGAAACTTTGAAACTACCTAATTGTCGAAATAAATGCTTTACAGAAAATTTGATCCGTAAGCAATTTATTTTATTTCCATCTACTAAAAGAAGAAAAACCCCCATATGAAGAACTTCACTATCGTCCACAAGCATAAAACTATCGTGAAATTCCCATGGCCGACCTTCGATACAAAAATCTGATCGTGGAGAATTCGACAAACTTTCCGAACCAGAGGTCGTGTACCTCATTTGCAATTCTACAGCGGAGAAATAGCAAAATTCACGAGAATATTAAGAAAGTAATGTAGAAAACAAAGAATTGTTGTCATTAATAAAAAAATAAATAAATAAAATTAGTTGGAGCACATTATTATAGCTGTAGTAAAGTTTAACCTTTGGTTAGGATATTTGTTGGTAGAACTGCCTCGGAAGGTGAAATTTAGAGCAATTATTAATCTTCGAGACGGAGATGATGGATGAAGAAGTGAAATAACTAACACATCTACACGATTTACTCGCAAATAATTTTTTAAATTTAAAGTTATTACTAATATAAATAATAACGATAAAGGGAAGTACCGACGGTTTTAAAGACATTTAGGAGTATTATCAATGTTATTTATTTATTTTCGGTATTTTTTTCATAATTTAAAAATGAAGTCTACATAACAGAAACTACAGTGCACAGACCTCGATTAAAGGGAAAAAAGAAAGTTATTGAATGCCCATTTATGGAACGGATTACTTTTTGTTTTGGTTGCTGGTAATATATCTAGGTATGCCTAAATGCAGGCTTGACATTTTATCGATAACTGTAACTTTCAACAGGAATTGTGCGATGTGTTTGAAATGATAAATATGTTTCCATTCAATACGACATAGTTTCTATAAAAAAAAAGGTCTTTGAAACTTAGTTATTATTACATAATGTAGTATAGAGGCAGGTTTTTAAAGAAAAAAGTACCTTTCATACTGAGGAGATAGCATTTTTCCTCCGTTCAAAGTACCAGAGTTGCTAACATTATCCGATGATATATAGCCATTGGGAATTTCTTGATTTCTGTAAATACTCAAATTCTGATAAAACCGTTCGCCATTATCCAAACTAGTGTTGGCGACGTTATTATTAACGTTATTTGCAGTGATAGGAACGTTGCCGCTACTGTTGTTATGTTGTACATTATGTAAATATTGTTGTTGTTGTTGCTGCTGCATTAGTATTTGTTGCTGCTGTTGAACATGCTGATGGTACATAGGATGTTGGTGTTGTGACTGCGGTGGACTATAGCGGTATTGAGGAGAATGCTGGTACTGCGGCATAGCTTGTTGAGCGTGGTACGGAACTTGTTGTTGCTGTTGGGGCAATATATTAGTGGAATTTAAAGCAAAACTTGGCGGTAACCTACTTAAAGTCATATGAGAAAAGGCCGGATAATTTGTCATCGATCGACTGTCATTTAAATTTTGCGTTGACCTAAAAAAGTACGAAAAGAAAAAAGTTAAAAACAAGTAAATTCAGATTATTTTTTAAAGCGTTATAAATTTTAATCTAAGCTAGGAAAATGAAAGAAAATTTTTGACGCCGATATTCGTAGCAAGCAATTCTAGTTTAGTACAAGTTTTTAATAACATAATTGGCGAAAAGAGAAAATACTTGGAAAGAAAAAATGATCAATCCCGCATCATTATAAGTCTTTATGCGACGCGTGTGCTTAATAGATGTGACTAATGGAAGTTTGTTCGAAAATTTTTTACACATATTGTTTTGTACAGCGTAATTTTTTTTAATATTATTTTAGCCTGTTTTTTTTCTTTTTTTTAAAACTTGTGAATGCAGCGGTGAAACTGCATCCTGATAATAGTACTAAAGATACTGATGCGCAGTATATAAAATATAGTATTAATTTGAATCTGGATGTAAAATAGAGCACTAAGTGCGCTCGTTTATCTCAGTAGTTTTTTATTATTTAAAAAAAAAATGTAAATGAATATTTAAAGTTGGAATTGCGCAGTTAATTAAAAATACCGTAAGAAGTTAATTTTGTCGCATCATACTACTAAAATAAGTAGTTTGGTATTTGAAAATTTCCATTTCCCCGGTTATTTACCGGAAAATCGAAAATTTATCATTTAAAATGTTATATTTATGAATTAATAATAATTTACTGTAAAAATTTAATAAAAGTGCACTAAAAAATAAAAAATAATTACTTGACAAAAAATAATGTATTTTAGAGTGATATATGTATACCTCAAGGTGAATATTATGATAATTCTTATACATTATTACCTTAATCAGAGTAGGCCTCAAATTAAAATTACAATATCTAGAAACAGTTTAATAAATATTTATTGCGAGTTTTAATTATTGCCGTAATTTTAATTTTGTGCCTTGATTAATGTATTAATGTTGTATACGAATTATCATAATATTCATTATAAGGTATGTCACTCTAAAATATATTATTTTTTATCGAATAATTATTTCTTACCTTTTAGTGTACTTTTATTAAATTTGTATAGTAAACTTTCAAGTCGATATTTTTTTTTTAAATATTTTATTTCTAAGTTTCTGCATAATACTTAAATTTTTTCTCTTACTAAAAATCAACTTTTTTAAAGGCAGTTTAAAATTCATGTTTTTTTATTCAAATTACATTTTCACGCTTAATATTGATAATATTTTAAGTCAATCGCATCTGCTATATTAATAAATAACAATGATTTATAGGAACCACACTTTTTTTTATGTTTTTTGATGACTACTCAGTTTATGTTCATCGATAATCAACGGATACTTAAGTGGTACCACCGCTGATTAGTACACTTTCGAATGAACGAAAAATCATTAAAATCGGTTCACATGGGCGCACGTTATGCGCGAATAAACATAAAAAACAAAAAAAAAAAAAAAAAGACAAAAAAAACATACGCGACGAACGCATTAACCTGTTTTTTTTTGAAGTTGGTAAAAAATAAGTGATATTTGTTTATAGTCGAATATAGTTAATGTAAGGAAGCGTTACGGTATTTTGTTTACGATACGAAGTAATGTAAATGTTTATATATTAAGAAATTCTGCGAAAGTTTTGCAACACTACTGATAAAGGAGTCATTGTGGAACCTTCAGAATTTTACATTCATTTATTTTAAGAAACAGTCAAGAATTGCTGAATTATATAATTTGAAAATCATTATCAATTCCTCACGCAAAGTGAATAACTTTCGTAATGAGTAAATATATTAATTTTATCGCTGACTCGCTGGAATCATTGAAATTTTATTGAGCTGCGGGTTGTATTACGTCAATGGAAACAGAAAACTAATATGAGTATAGTAAGTTAATAATAACAGATATAATAAACAATTATAACAACCAAATAAGATAAATTTTCTTACTTAGTAACGTTTTCGGGCATAACCCATCTTCAGCTAAAACAATATGTAAACAGATACAAATTCTAAATCGTATCTGTTCACGTATTGTTTTAGCTGATGATGGGTTATGCCCGAAAACGTTACTAAGTAAGAAAATTTATTTTATTTATTTGTTATAATTGTTTATTATATCTGTTATTATTAATTTATTATACTTATATATTTAACAAACAGTATGAAAAAAGATTCTTCAGAAAACTAATATGTCACAAAACATACGAATTTATAATTGCTTTATTATAAATATAAATATGTAAACATATATATTATTAAGGTGAACCAAAAATTTTTTCTGATTTTTTATTAAAAATTAAAGTGATAATTTAACAGCAATTAAATAATATTTAGTTTGGAAGTAAAGACCACTTGAACTGTTTATAAATTGTTCGATTCTACGCTGGTATCATACTTTCTCCTTCTTCTTTATAGCGCAATACTCAGCTTCTGAATGTCGGCAACTACCTATTCGTAAATCTCAGCTGTACAGATATAGGTAGTGTACTAGGCAATTGTTATATGCAACGCAGGTGTAGACACGCAAGACTACATTCGGAACTGATAGTAGCCGCTTATTATCGCGCTACAAGTGCAGTCCCGTGTGGGTCTGCTGTGTACTGACCTAGCGGTTGTACGCGGTGGTTTTCCATTGCCTTCCACGTGCTTCTTAGCGAATATTTATTTAATTCTTGTAATAGAGGCAAATAACTCACAACAATCCGTTTCGACTTCGTCTGAAGTACTGAAGCTGCCTAAAGTGATAGTCGGATGGCACAAGGTCTGAACTATATACCGAATAAGACAAAAGTTCAATTGCATCAGATGTTGCCTTTTTTCCTTGGTTTGTTTGGAGGTATGTCCTTCGGAATATTTTCGGTCCGATTCTACGTATATCCATCGGAACGAGTGCAATAGAGGTTTACATTGATGGTTCTACTGATTAGAATCAATTCAAAGTGGATTACAACCTCGAAATTTCATCAAACGCGCAATACGACCTTCCTCGAAAACTGGTTTCGGCTTAGCTACCGGTTCTGCCATTTGCCCGAAATCAAACTATTGATTTTGTTTAATTGAATTATTGAAAAAGACTCACTTTTTCGCGCTTTGCGTGAAATAGAAATTTAAAGAAGAAGGTTGGGAGATCGACTAAGAAATTTAAAACTACAGGGAGAAAAAAGTAGATTATATCAATTATTATTTGACAGTTGATTAATATTATTACATTTGATGTTAAATTACGATAAAATTCTGATCAATGTGTACTAACGTAATTGAATAAATTTACACTTTAATTTGTTTTTAACATAATTAAAAAAAACAATATTAGAAATGTCAGCTATATGATGTGGCTAAATGTTCGATTACAACGTATTTTATTATTTATTATTAATATAAGGTGTCTAGAAACTGTTCCGTATATATTTTGTCTTTTGTCCATATATACAGGGTGCGGCAGCATAACATCCTTTTTTAAAATGCGCCACTTTTTTCTACTAAATTTTTTAAAGAAATAACAGAAAATCGAAATAACATACTCTAGATCCCATTGGCAATATGTATGCCCTTGCAGTTTTATTTCGATTTTCTGTTATTATTTCTTTAAAAAATTTAGTAGAAAAAAAGTGGCGCATTTTAAAAAAGGAAGTTATGTTGCCGCATCCTGTATATATATTGTGTGTGTGTGTGCGTGTAAGCGCATATTAAAGGACAATGTCTGTTAGTCAAAATGGTGTAGAAATATTTCAACTGCGAATACGATAGAAAAAGAACCTTCAATAAATGCCGATCTGATTCCCCCTTCAATCCCCCTAGAATAAAATATAAGTGCGATTGATTGTAAAGAGCTGATCGGACAATTGTAAATTTCTAAATAACAGAAAAGGAGTATGGGTGATTGAGTGCTCGTAAATTTCTTATAGAAATAATGTGAATACGTAAAACTCGACAATATTATTTAATTAAAAATTCGCTTTATATTATGGTTACTTATTGTTCGCAAAATACGACATTGCGTTAACCAGATGTTTCTATTCTGCTTCTATAATTTATTCGAAAATATATGAAAATAAACGTAAGGAATAGCTTCAGCTAATTTTAACAAATTTACAAATTGCAAGAAAGAAAACATTAAAATAAACGAAACAATATTAAGAAATCTATAGAAATAACTGGAATTAAATGATTAATATCACTGAGTTATAGTACCTAGACCGATGGGCAGCGTGGTGATGAGGCATCTGCTGCTCGGTTAACCGCTGATGTATACTGTTAGTAGACGATGTTCTGCTATATCCAGGATTGAAAACTTCGTGTGATGACCTACTTCCTAAGGCAGGTGAAACTACTTGATTATCACTAATACCTGTTGTAAAAGATAATTAAAGAAAAAATGAATAGCTGAAAAATAATACGAATAATTAAAGAGAAGCAAAAAAGTTAAAGAAAATTAGTGATATTACAATAAACGATTTCCGTTTCTTCGATGAGAAGTGACTTTATTTGCTTTGTCGTTGCTGAACTATTTTGCATGAAGTCATTAGCTTCTCCATTCATATAGGTATTCAATTTACATAAAATCGTAAAGTGGTATGATATTATTTACCGGTTTAATTTTAAACTTAAGTTAGATATTATTATTCTTCGGCTATTATTAAATATTTATAATAGTTTGCAAAATTATATGTATTTTGTATTAATTAAATCAATTTTTGTATATTTAACAAACATATTTAATTATCAGCAATTCTGCCAAGTTTATATTAATTTTAAACAAAATCATAGCGCAGTAGTAGATTAAAATTTCAAATATATAGTACTGCATTATCTAATAATTAATCGAAATCAATAAGCGTTAAAAAATTGGTACTTTTAAGCGTGTGTCTTATCTGTTAACCGATTTATCCGCCTTAGCATATTAAAATACACCATATCAAATTAAAAATTCCTATTTCGAGTTTTCCAGCATGTTATCATTTTTCGCATTTCATCCAAACGGATTTTAAATATATATATATATATATTTTGTTCTTTATATTCGAACTCAAATTTCGCATTTGTACTAAATCTCGGTTCAAAATTATTAAAATTAACATTTGAAGACATTTATTGATCAGGGGGGGTAACATTCCTCCTCCTTTTATAGCACTTGAACTTGTTCGGCATTAAAAAAAAGTAAATCATGCACACGCACCCAAATATATACTGGTCGCTAACCTGTACTATTTAATGTAGGAACTGATTTAGAGCTGTGTATCTGTGACGGGTGCATTGGTATCTGCGGATTGGTGTGATTGTGCGAGTCGTTCTGGACCCGAGAGGGTAGATCCCGTTCGCTTATTCTCCTTCCAGCTGCAAAACACAAAAATGAAATTTACATAAAATAGGAAAAATATAAAAAATTAAATAATGAAAATTATGTAACCAGTTAAAACCGTTTATTTTGGGTTGTAAGGTTTATGAAATAAAAATAAATCGTTAAAAATAAAACGTCTCTTATTGTCATGAGAATGATTTTTTTGCCAGACAAAAAAACCCAGTGTAAATTATAACACGGTGTTCAGAAAGTTGAAGAACTTAAATTTTTTAAAGAGAAAAAAGAAACATAAAATACGATTTTAGCAGTTGAATTGGTTATAAGGTTTCTATTTTATGTGCTTCAGTTCGTTCGTTCGTTTGGAGCGGCAAACGCCGTTATTCTTCCCCTATTTATTCACATTCAAATTCAACATTCATTTAAGCGCTTTGTCGATAACGCGGTGTACATCATACTTCGCGACACCTCTTCCGTAGTAGAATGGATTCTACAGTCATACAGATGATCCATTGTTTGGACTTTTCTGTGATCTTGATAAAACATGACGGCGTTAATGATGACGATTAGCGGAATAAATAGGATGACTGTAAAATGTTTTTTTTTCGAAAATCAGGTTATATTTTACGCAGTTTAATACTCATTTCCTTTTAGACATATGTGTTTGACGCCACATTTTAATCGAAGAATCGTGAAGTTACAAATTTAAGTTGGATAATGTTACAATGGCGAATTTTTCTTTTTCTTAAAATTTATTCGTATGATTAAAATATTTTATTTGGCAATTTTAATTAAGTTAACAGTGTTACAATTCTGTTTGGAAAACATTATTTGTTCGATAAAATAAAGCAGTAACGTATAATTTGTTACTTAATCAAAACTGTTATCTTAACAAAAGGGTTAATATATTTCAAATACTACTGGCGCACTATGTTTTAAATTAGATCGCGAAACTTCAGAGCACCAATGAATTTTCCTTAATCAAATTACACTGATACTTTGAATTCGAAAACTAGAAGCGGAAAATTTACTCGTTTAATTAAATTCTTTATAAAAACATATTTAAGAAATATTTAAACCGACGAATACGATAATAAAGGGAAAAGAACGGCAAATATTTAACATGCATTTTTTATAACTATCACACTACGTAAAACATTGCTGCTAACATCATGCTATATATACATGCTATGTAATAAATAATCCCCGACGATTTACAAATTATTATTTTAAATAGAGATAAAAAGAATACATTTTTCATTTGTTCTCGGAACTTTTGTCAATTTTATATATATACCCCCCCATCTATGTATATATTTATATATACACACATATGTGTGTGTTTTGAATATGTTACATCGGATTTCCGAGTACCGCTATTTTAATTAATCGCGTTACGACGTCTGACTTTAGTTTATATGCAACATTTACTCAAAGTTTAAGGAAACAATAATTTAAAATAAATAATTCATTGTGCGACAAAGAAACTACGTTCTAGTTTATTACTAATAAAAACTAAAGTAAATTTACAAGATAAATAATTTTACTTTGTAAACAGCGTTGAAAAGCGAACTATATAAATGAGCAAATGTGAAAAAAAGTAGCAAATATGTGGAAGTAAAATTATTTCAATTGAAGAGAGGCGTATTATATTAAGAACATTATGAATGAACAAGAGCAAATAGAAGCTCCCCCCTCAAAAAAAAAAAAAAAAAAAAAAAAAAAAAACACAAGTAAGGAAAAAAATATAAATGTTTATAATAGACAGGCAGTAAAATACACGAGACAATGTTATCCTGCTGTAGAACGTATCATTACGACGTCAAAATATTACCGATATTTTGTATATAAAAAAAAGATTCATCGGAGATGCATTGAAGTTTCGTAAGAGATATTTTTGCTGTCTGTTATGCTCTCACATTTTTCGCGAACAAATTGATATGTTTCGTTTGTGTTTTTAAGTTATTCACGTTACATTTGTCGCATTTGTTATTTACGTTTTAGCGAGTGTTTTCAATATGAATACACTCTAGTTCGAACGATAAGCAAATTGTTTTTATGAGAGCGTTTAAAACAGTAATTCATTTTAAAGAAAAATGATACAACTAAAATTATCAATAGGATAATAAGAATATTTAACTTCAAAGGAAAATAAAACAATTTCAATGGGCAAACGGAAAGTACATTCAAATTTATTTACAAAAAACACAAGACAGTAATAAATTAAAATATATGCGTGCCACGAAACGGTGAAGATGTTTTTGTGTAAAAATAACGGTAAAAGTTCGATATCATAATACGATTTTTTTTTTATATACGATGGCGACTGCTTCGTAAAAATACGTTGGTCATTCATTTGTCTAATATCACAGTTAGAAAACAATTTTCACGGTTTAACAATATCATCGCAGAGAAAGATTGATGGTGATCGATTTGAGAATATTTCCAACTGACGAATTAAAAGCTTTCTTTCAATCACCTTCAAATACTTCATGAAGAGAAACAATCGATTTACTACTTGGTATACTGATGCAATCGTTAATAACTCTATAGCTGAATTTTGCTCGAAGACAAATCTTGGCCGAAAAGAAAATTTAAGAAAAGTGCGCTATATAAGCAGACTAAACAGTTTCTTAACGCCCCTAATTTCATTTCGTGTAGTTAATTAATAATTACACGAATTTTGTAGGAAAATCGTAACATCAAACTTCCACCATTCAATGAAAAAAAAAAAATCATTTCATAAAAAGAGGCGGCACAATCCTATACACCGAAATATCTAATATTTTTACTTACAAATTGGCATTCATTTAAAACACAGTTTTTTCCTCTATAAAAGGATGGCACAGAATAATCGTTTATATACGGCATTTAATCATTGTAGAAATTGTCCACGACACCCGTTTACAAGATGCCGTTTGCGTTGAAGATCAAATGGAGAAAGAATTATAATAAGCTACTCTAAAAAATGCAGTTACTTCCTGCGTAACAGTATGCGTCAATTAAATTGTCTTATTGAAACTAATAACACATCTGTCTAATTATTCTTCCACGTCCACACTGTCAGGATAGATTTTATTTATTTATTTATTTTTTTTTAAAATCAAGACACAATTATGTTTATCTATCATCATTATTAATAATAACAGAACAATAAAAGATAATTATTTATTTTCGCTTTTGTCCGTCAGTATTTGTTTTTCTCTTCCCGGTTGACTGCTCACAGTCTGTAGAAATGCTTGATATCATAATAAAATACATGTGTACTATAAGGTTTGAATAGCAATCTGCCATTTCGTGCTGTTAACTACACTGTATTCTAGCTCTAATCCATTCATTATTGTTTTGATTTTTTACACTAAAATGATGTACGAAATATTCGCACCAGTAGAGGGGGTGCTCGTATAACAATCGCAGCGGTAATAATAATAATAATAGCGATAAAATTATATTAATATTTTAACCGGAACAGTGAACTAGTAATTTTTTTCCGAGCCCCCGAAGCCACGGTAATGCAAAAAGGGAAACCCCCTCCGACGGCAAATTTTAAAACATTCGACTTTATAGTTTTCGCGAACGGGAAGATATTTTTATACAGTGTAAGTTATCGTGCGTAGTAAACGAGTAAGCCCAGTACACGGGCACGAAAATATTGAATTGTTAACGTGTGCGAACGCAACAATATTTGCACGCAACAAAAATAGCAACACAGATTTCAGATTCATGTGAAAACAGCGAGGTGATTTTAAACAATTCAATAGCTCGGCAGCGGGGAAAGAACTTGTCGAAAAGTAACGCGATATTTAGATTATTAGAGCGTCACTGGAAGGAAAAGCGGTTGCTTGAAATGAAATTTTTCGCCCTACAAAAAGAAAAAAATACTTGCATGAAAGTGACAGATTAACCGAGCGCGGTTTAAGATGGACGTATGACAAAATACAAGCGCGCACAACTCTAGAAACTAGCAAAACTACCGTGTAGTATCAAAGCTAAAAACCGACAAATAAGCGCAAGACAAAACGAAGAAAATAGCCGAGTCTGCGATAAAATAAAAATCAAGCATGCGCAAAAACACAATTTCGCTAGTACAAATTTGCGTGAATCTCACAATTTAGACGATGCGGCAGCGGCATCTTCCAGTCTTCGACATATGCCGGTATCCAGTGATTGCCAACGAATATTTTTAAGAACTTTCTGTTTAAAATCGTCCGTCTTGCTCTGCACTAAATTGTCGCTCGTTAAAAGCAGAAAACTTTTACGCTGATCGAGCTTTTTCCCGCGGCGAATACGTTTTCCGCGCAGGCACGGTCCCTTGTAGACCCTTCTTATGTTATTTTTAAAACTGAAGTCGTCTTCGTATCCGCAGTCGACCGAAGGAGTTACGTGCCAATGATTGCCGCTAAACGTAGACGGAGAATAGTACGGATCGTTTTTATTCTGGACAGCAGCGGACCCGATTAGATCCTCTTCGGGCAACGTGGAAAAACAATTTTTAAACCGACCGTTTATGTTATGATTGGCGGTAGAGGTGGCGGTAGCGGTAGCGGTAGCGGTAGAGATAGCGTTAGCGGAAGCGGGCGCAGTGCCGGAAGCAGTATCGTTGTTCAAAGACATTGGTATTATTTCAACGCTGTTGCTTTTCATTCGTTGCAGCAATAATTCTTTATTCGCTAAATAGTCTCTGATGGCGGTGCTCATTTTATGATGATCGATTTTAATGTTATCTACGTAGACGCCGCCGTTGCCGGATTTGCCGTTACACAAATCGCTGTCGCCGTTATTATTAGTGGCCGAGGTGGCCGCTATATTTTCTGTCGCGTTTTCGTCATCGCTTCTAGGTTTCTCGTTTGGTAGCTCGGCAGCAAGCTGGTTCTTCGAAAAAAACTCGGCCGGCTGCTCGCAGGCGCGACGATCGCACGTAGTGTGGCACCGTTTCAGATGATGTAATGTTTTTTTCGCTTTCGAACGAAAATCCGCCACGCTGGCGAATCGATTTAATTTTTCGGCCGAGCGTATTTTAACATCTAATTCGTCCACGTTAATTACATCGCAGAAGACGGGCCCTTTCCTAGCAAACGACTGTCTTCGCTTCACGCATTCGCTGACATTCGCGCCAATTCTGCTCTCGTCAAAGGCCAACGTAGGAACAGCGGAATTATCGTTTTCATCTGCGCAGCTTAGTGACTTTCGTCCATCAGAAACAGAACTCAAATCCGGATCACTTTTAAATAGCACTCGATCGTTAACTCTGTCGCCCGGTAACAGGCACTCCAACGAATTGGTGAATAAATTGGGAACCGATTTTGACAAACAACTACCCTCTTTCGAATTTGAGCGTGCTTTTATTTTTATAATACCCGCGTCGCCTAGTTGGTCGAAATATTTCGTTAATTCGGCCACTTTACCGATCGCGGTATAGGTTTCTTCAGACGTAGCAGAATTCACGGTTATACTACTGGACGATGAAGATTCTCGCCGACATTGAAGATTTTGATTCACCGGTAGACTAGCGGAGGTATCCTTTTCCGCGGTTTTTCTATCAGTGTCGGCGGTTGCTTGAAAAAAATCGCTGGAAACAATATCCTCCAGTTCGCGTAGTATTTCTCGTCGTTCTTGCTCCGTTAATTTTCGATTTCTATTATCGTTCGTGACTTTTCTCGCGAGATCATTCTCTTCAGAACTGTAAACTTTAGACGACGGAACGCTTTCCTCGGGCGAGGAACATAACGAAGAACTGGAAGACGTCGCAGTTACGGCTATTGCAGTTCCTTCGTTAATCGGTAAATCATCACCGGAAACGGCCTTGGTAAACATGTTACCGCATTTTGAACAACGCAGCACCCACGAATCACTTTGGTCTAAACTGACGTCGCTACTGCTACGTCTAGTCCTCTGATAGCTGTTGCCGCGAACATCTTCGACACTCTTAAACGGCCTTAATAGCAAAAGGTTCGGATTATCATTATTATCCGTACCGTCCTTAAATGATTTCTCGTAATTTAATTTCATATTATCGTTACCGCTGTTATCGGAAGAATAACTGCTACTGCGAGTATCGAAATGTTTCGATTTCAGAAAGCACATCGAAGTAGCGGAAGGCTGACGACTAGCTACTAGCGTAGAAGAATCGATCGTGAGACCGCTTTCTAAATTATTATCGCTACGTTCCGGATAAGGGGTCGTTTCGCTGTTATCAGCAACTGAATCGGTTTCAAGGTTAAAATTAGACTGGGACGATAAAGACCCGGAAGGAGTTAACGAATTTTTAAACGTCGGCGTAGAGTACGAACGATTCATCATTACGCTACGACTTTCTGTCAACGTTCGCTTCGAGCTATTTGATTCTTCCGAATTATAGCGGGTTGGTCGTTTCGCTAATGCCTGACTCGAAGCACTCGTGTAAGAATTCGTACTGGTATAGACGGAGGCCGGTACAATCACTCTGTTCATGGTGGACGCTGCTATCGGTGCCGCTACATTTTGCAACTTGTCTTCGTCACAGGCAGCCGTGTTGTCATCTGCGGCGCCGGCATTAGGGTATAATAAAGCGTAGTCGGGATGTAAAAAGTTACCGTAACGCGGTTGAAATGAAGTTTTACTGTTTCGAGTAGAGGAGGTTGGTAAGGATAATTTTCTGGCTTGCATCGCATTCTCCGATGCTCCGATTCTACCGGTTGCATTATCACCGCGAAAATTACCGCCATCGATATAGTTACTGTTATAATTATTTATTAGACGATTCGATTCCGAACAAAAATTGGCGAAATTTTCGATCGGATTTAATCGATGAAGCTCATTTGCAGATTTACTGTAAGAAAATCGTTGATACATTAACGTAGACGGTATCTCCGAGTAACGCCTATATGGTAATGCTGTATGCAAAAAATAAAAATATTTTACCGAATAACAAAATGTTAATTGTAGCTGAATAATCGACCGGATAACTTCTGGCTAATACTTAATGATAATAGTAATAGTGCAGAGAGCTTTGTTACGCAGTATTTTTTCTTCTTTCGTTTCATTTTTTTTTTTTTTCGTTACAACTTTATTTTCAATAAAAAACTTTTTAGTAACGCCTTCATAGATTTACTGGTTCTACATTCATGTAATACTCAAATTTATCTTAGATTAATATTTTTGCTATACTGAATGGACTTTTGTCTTACGAATTCTGCAAAATATGTATATTCCATTAATAGTAAGACAATTTTCACCGAAACTATTAAAATTCTCAAATATACGAGTAAATTAAATACTTGCTAAAGTATTTTTATAATTAATTATCGACGAGATGAAAACACCTAGTCAAAAATTTACAGGAGATTACGTTTATTTCGAAGAATGAAATTTATGCGCGTTTTTTTTTTTTTTTTTTTTTTTGTCGTTTCCTTCCGTTAAAATATTAGATCAGTATATCTAAATACGAAAAATACGAATATATATATATATATAGTATTAAAAAAGGTAATGCGAAAAAAACAATTAAAACGATTTATCCGCTTAAAACTGAACGTTAAAATTAACACGATTTGAAGGTCACTGGAAGTTAATGAATGAAATGTTAACAAGCTCTAGAAGACGACGTAGTATTGATGAAAAACAAAACATTCCATTTTGCTCGATATTATGTTGTATTTTACACGCTCCTCGGCAATAGTATTCAGCCGAATTCCAACTATTTGTCGACTTTTTCCCCCTTACTTTCGGTTAAAATACTGATTTTTTATAACTTTTTATACATTAACACGATTTATCTTTTTTCGTAGTTTTAACTTTTTACATTGTTGTTATTAATATTCTTTCTAAGCGAGACATCTCGCACCGTGTTAAGTGTAATTTCCATTTACACTCCGTAATTACTCTATTAACTCGATAAAATGCAACGAATGTGTTTTTAAATCAATCTTTACACAAATGAAGTCGTTTAATATTCTTACTTTAACCGAAATCATATTTCGAAATACATCGAGCGTAATAAAAAAAAATTAATTTACTAGATCTTTTGTTCGTGTGTACGAGAAAAAATGTTTTCATAAAATAATAATTAATTATAAGAATAAATTAATGCACACACAAGAGTATGTATTTGAATCTAACCTTTAGATAAAACTGGAGATGGCTGCGATAATAATGTTGCTAATCCATGATAAATTGCACCCTGTTTGGCAACTTCCAAAGTGACTATCGGACCGGTTCTGACTAAATATTCTGCAGCTCTGTATGTATACCGTTTAAATCAATTGATATCAAAACAATATTTTAGTAAAAGATAAATTTTTTTCTACGTACGACGCATATATTAGAAAAAATAAATAAACTTTTAATAAATCGCATTTTACCGGATGAAAATAATAAAATATTCGTTAGAAAAAGAAAACAAGTAAAATTATACTAATGCGTTAACATCATATACGGAATTTTACGTTAGCATTAATAAAATTAACAAAAATGATTCGGTAAATTTTTTTTAAATTTTCTTTTATATTTCGCGCGCAATATGTGCCAGTTTTAAAATCGTTTTCAAGATAAAATGAATGTTCCTCCGCACGTTTCAAGAACATCATAAATCGACGAAATAATGAATGCAGCGTCTCTGTAGTCGCAAAGTTTCTCTTAACGTAACAGAAATGAGCGATGACAAGTTGACAGATTAAACTGTATCACTGTACATTGAAGTCACGGAAACCTTTTTTTTCTAAATGATTTTTTTCATTATCTGCACATGTAGTTTTCAGTACCATCTCATCTCGGCTGCTGGTTTTACTTACGTATTGTTTTTCTTTAATATTTAAATTATCAAAATTTTATTTACTCAGAGAAATAATTCGAATCTAAAGGGCAAGTTTTAATTAATCAAGTATGTAAAAAAAGAGAAAAACTTACTTTTCTTGAGTAATTCCAACGAGGCTTTGGCCGTCCACTTTCAATAGCTGATCACCCGCTTGCAATCTCCCATCCTGATAACACATGAACAAAAACATTTTAACAACCCAAAAAACAAATGAACCGATTTTGCCTCATTTAGTTTAATCTTCTAGTTTCTGGCCCATCGAGATATTTTATATAACGCGTAGATTATCATTTGTTTCAATTTGAGCGTTGTCTGCAGTGATTGCAGTATCATCGGCAAAATAGGCGAAGGTTGTACTATCTGTCCTCAGAACATCTGTTGTAAAAGGAAAGTACAGCATAGGACCGAGAACATAGCATTGGGGCATACCTGCTCGTATTTCATAAAATTTATAATTCGTATCTTCATTTACAATACACGACTTTCTATTTGAAAGATAAAATTGCAGAAAATAAATGTAATTTATGGGTAAGCAATTACTAAGTTCTAATAACAGCTTTTCACGCCATACGCGATCAAATACGTTTAGGGCTACATCGAGAAATACTACCGAGCAATTTTTTTCTATCTTATAAAGCATTGGTAATTGTTGGTCGTACGTGATGTGCCCTTGCTGGATGGTGAAATGTTTATTTGGAATTCAAATTTCTCATTCGATATTATAACATTTATAAGTGGCTTAAGCCTCCTAAGAAACAATTTTTCAAATAATTTAAAAATTGAATAGAATATAGATATTGGTCTATAAGACGATACTTCTTCTTTTGGCTTATCGGTCTTCCTTAGCATAATACTATGCGCAATTTTAAAACTAAATGATACATGCCGAAGACATAAATACACATTAAACAGATATCTTAGCAGGATTATGCCTTTACGCGAGAAATTACACGGCTAAAATAACAAAATTGTTTTATTATAAATTTAAAAAAAAAAAAAACAACATAACAAACAGAAGTGTATTATTAACAGAAGGCATTATTTGTAATAAATTATCTTTTATAATAAACTGCAAAGTATCATTTAAGTGGACTATTTAAATGTACGTACTAATTAATAGCTTCGAAATATGTAAAACTAATGTAATGATATATAACGAAAATACATTTTTTCTTAAATAAACGTTAAATTAAATACAGGCAGGATTATTATAAACCTCAATTACTATAGTGATATCAATAGAAATAAAATTTCACAAGGCAGAATGATTGAAATATGTTAAAGTTCACATTCGAAATATTAGAAACTTAAACAAATAAGAATAAAGCATAATCAAAATAAATAAAGAACATAGAAATAATACTGTCGCCTAGCAGTAACTCACGGCCGTCTCTTTATATCTAAAATTAAAACTCATTTGATTACGCAAAATTGAAAGTAGTTAATAATTGTCTTTAGTATTCAATTTTTACTGCAAAAGAAAGTTTAATATTTTATCAAAGAAATAATGAACATTATTTAATCGACAAGAGGTTTAAAGCAGATGTTTCCGAATGATTTGTGTTAAGTTAAAAAAATATAAATATTGCGTACAATACGAAACTATTGAGATTCTATTTTTATCAGAATTTTACATTTCTATCTGTTTTGAATATTTTAATATTTATTTGTGTTAAAAAAAAAAAAAAAAAACAAAAAAAAAAAACAATTGCATTGTAACTTACAGCATCGGCTGCGCCACCTTTTACAACTGATTTAATATAAATTCCAAGCTTATCTTGACCAGCTCCCTGAAAATAAAATTAAACGAAACTAAGCATTTTAGAATACTGAATGCATATAAAATCATAAAGATTTAATAGAACTGGCACACGTGTATGTAAGAAATGCTGTTAAATCATTGAATGGCGTACTATGTTTATTAACCGAATCAGTTGTTGATTAGATGTGCAAAACAAAGGAAAAGTAGCAGTTTAATGTGTAACGTGTATCTAGGAGACAATAATGGAAAGTAAAGCGGAATAGGGGAATTTGCATAAGAGGTCAACGTATGAAACTGGTTTACATAATCTGATTACAGGATGGACATTAAACACACAACAACAATCGTGCGAATATTACAAAAACAGACAATTAGCATGCCAATTATTATTAATAAAAAAAATAGCAACGCCGATAATGATAATAATTTATATTGTACACTTCTTACATATTGCATTATTCAATATTAATATTTTTAGGAAGTGGAAACTGATTTTCATAAAGCAACTTATATGAAATAAAACAGAAAACTATTCGAATACAAAACTAAGATCAAGAAGCGAAAAATACAATTATTTCAATAAGTGAGCTTGGTAAAATTAAATATTTCACTGTTTTTAAAATACGGAATAAACTATTCGATCTAGAACGAAAGAACTTATTATGTTCTTCTATTTTTGTTTTTGATTACACGAATTAATAATAAGATTATTTGATTCCTCGATCTAATATAGTAAATATTTAACTGAAAATATTTTTTACCAAAAAATACAATAAAGGTTCTAAGAAGAACTCGTAGACGGTCATGATTTAAACTTTAAAACCGTTGTCTTAAAAATAAAAGAAGCGAATTAAAATTTTCAAAAAATAATTACTATAACGAGATTTTCATTGAGAAACTCGATAAAATACATTGATTTAGAATTCTGTTTAAAATAGGCATATCTAAACGCATGATATAATTTACCTTAGCAGCTACTATACTTAATCCCATTCCGTTATTTGATTTGTGTAATTTAATAGTTTGTATTTCGGGTTCTTGTTGTCCTGGTTGATAGGCACCCGATCTATTACTCATTGCACTTGGACTTCTCACCTAATTTAGAAAGATCCAATCAAAAAAGTCATAAACTAAAAATAATAGGCCGAGAATCAGCGCGACACAAACGATTATGAGAATTTTCGATTTCAAAATTATACAATCTGCCCTAAAAGTAACGATAACAGTACGAATATCCTGTTAAATCGTTAAAAAATGAATCAGTGCAGGATATTAATTATTTCATCCTGGAATATTGATGTTAAATTTATAGTTGAATTATTAATTATATACATTTCGATAATTATAGCACAGTTAGTCTCTGTACGGGCGTTGGATTTTCAATTATTCCCTTTAACAGAAAAAGTATTTTAAATAGCTGAGATAACAAAAATCTCACTGAATACTTTCATTTCAAAAAGAGAGAATAAAGCGAATATTACACGTTATTAAAATACATATAAAAATATTTTCAGAGACAAATAGAATTTCGAATTAAATGGCGATAAACTATTTGTATTCTTAAAATGCTTAGTTCGATACAATAGTAATATTACAAATAAACCTTCCATTTTATGAAGAATGCATGCAGACCATTAATGGTAAAAGCTTAAAGGATTAAAAAAAGTAGATATACCTTTATTTCAGACTGAAATCACATACCATTACCATTTTTATTCCAAATTAAAAAAAAAAAAAAAACAAAAAAAAAACATAATCGTGTTTTATTTTATCGATATTATTATATTTATTACTTTTAGATTTAACATTATTAGTTTTTGCTGCACCTTCTTTATGTTTCCCCATATTCCATCGATGTTAATCCATTTTTATTTTTGTTGCGAGTTTTAATATTATTAAAGCAGGAAATTCTTCTTTTATTCCACTTAATATCAGCCGATTAAAGCGGTTCTTTTAAAGTTACTCTTAATTTATTTAAATAGTAGTTTTGCTTATATTTCGTTTCTAACGTCTTACTTACTCAGTGCATTACCGAATCGATAGAACACATAACATTTTTCATTCGTTTATGTAACTTTAAAAACCGCAAGCAATTTTACGATAAACGAAGTATGCAAGTAATACTTAAAATGTTTCTTAAAACAACATTTTAATATGACATTGAAACGAGGTTTTTTTTTAATTTTTTTTTTCTTTTTCGGAATAATGCCGACAACTTAAATTACGCATTTTAAAGCCTTCCGGGACTAAAGAACCATATTTGATGTAGATTGTATTTTTACGCTTTAGCTGACAATAAATGCTAATAACTGCCGCTTTGGGTGCATCCGTTGATTTCGTGAGCTGTTTTTCTTTTAATTCGGACCCCTTCCCCTACTCCTTACGTGAGATTTACGCTATAGTTGTTAGAAGATTAATATTATTTTCATAAAGGGGAAAAATAATAATACAACATATAGATGTACTATAACGAATTTATTTAAATTTAGTCAAATTAAAAGTAAAAACAGGAAATATTACCTTTCCTAATTTTTCAACCACTCAATGGGCAAGCACATGTACTTTTTCTATTGTAATGATAGGACACATGACATCTATGATTTTTGGTAGTATAGGAAGACAGTCATCGGAAGTATCTACATCCTCCTCGCGCATCTCCACTCCAGTTTATCATCCGCAACGCATTTAAAAGTTGACGTGAAATTTTCAATTATCCTCCCCTCTCAGTTTAAATGAGATTTGATGAGAGTTTTCTGGACCCCCCCCCCCCCATTCGAGCTCACTTAATTAATGGATGCCTCCTTTTTAAATATTAATATCTACGCTACGTTAACGTTACATTGTAACAGTTACATAAAAAATAATTAATGTCATTAACGTATCATCCGCTTAAATTAATCGTCTCTGCATTTAGACGTACTTTTTAAATTCAAACATTTTTTTCTTTAAGGATTTCATAAAAATTCACAAATGAACGAAAAATCTGAATACAGCAATGTTTTCTTCTCTTTTTTGGAACTTACATCAACTGAAATTATTTTCTTATTTTCAATAGAAGTAATATCCCCTGATCCTTTTTTTTTTTTTTTTTTTATTTTGATTATTATTATTATTATTATTATTATTAAAAATAAATGTATACAACTGAATAAAACGGGATTAATGTTATCGCCGCTGTAAGGCAATACAAAACGCTGCTATTGTGAGAGGTGCCGAACGTTATCGAGAAATATTTAATAAAAACAATAAATTTGCACTCGACATAAAAAATATAATAATGCCGTAATATATACTGACCATTGTGCCACCCGGTAGAACTGCGTGACCCATATATACTGTCCACGACCCGTTAGATGAAGGCTGCGAAGACAGTCTGCATAAACCGGAATGTTGGAGGGGAGAGACAAATTCAATTAATCCTTGTGGAATTCCGCGAATAACCTCACAACTATAACCATCTTCAGGTAGCAAAAACGGCAAAGCCAGTTCTGATTCTTCCTCTAATTTTACTTCACGACAGTCGGAACGAGCTAGCTCGTCCGCCAAATTTTCAGCTACCTACGAAACAAAATTATCAAATTGATTTATATAAAATAACTGCGTGTTCCGAAACTTGTATTCTGTCCAAGAGACGACTAAATTTTGTTAAACATTTCATTTAATTTTTTCTCGTAAACTATCGCTTTTCTCTCTCTTAATAATATTTGTTTTCTCCGAGAATGGATTAAAAAACCTGAAACCAGTCTTGTTAGTTTTATAATTTAATGTAATTAAAAATTCAAAACGTCAAGTAGCGATAAATTATGCAGAGGTTGTTGAAAATATTTGCGCACTATTTCACGGCGTTCACTTCTTAATGTAAAACACAACGTAAAAATTACAAAAAGAAATTAATTTCGAATTCAATACTTCCACATAGTCGGAAATAGGCGTAATATACTATTTCACGATGTAATTGTTATTCGAATATTTTCGACTAATAAATAAAGTTGTTTCGATTTCAAGAAATTTCGTACGGGTCAATCGCGAAAGTTAATCTTATTCGGTGTAATATTGCAACAGATAATTATTTACCTTTACAACGTTTTCGATGAGATCGTGGGGAAGTTTGGGTTCATCCGGCGTCAAATTATACTTCGTTAGCAAAGCTCTCAGCTGTAGAGAGTTTAGTTTAAAGCAGGTAGATGTTAACGAAGCCAGATCTTCGGTTGTATATTTTGGCGCCTGAAACGTGAACAAACATGTTAATTCCGTTTTGTAAGATTACATTGTAATTCGTTCGTTCGACGAATGTGAAATAAAATTCACGTTATTATTCCTACGACTTACATTATGCCGTTTATTTTCTCGGCGACTAAACAGTACACACACACGCGCGCGCATGCACGCACACATAAAACGTACACGACGATGAAAAGTACTAGCGAAGCGGAATTCGTAAATTTAAGGTAACCGTTTCATACACGCCGTCTTTTTTCCATTGCCGGCTTATTCATTTTTATTCGTGCTCGACGCATGCACTGGCTATGAAGAAAACCTCGACGACGAAGCGTTCACTCAGCGCTTGACACACATTTGTCGCAAAAAGAAATGTATAATTTGCGTTTTGTAAAGCGAAAGAAATTTCACTTCAACAATCGGCCTACAGTTTGTGTGTATAATAATTTTAACAATCAACGGTAAATTAAATAATGTACCTGTAACAAATGGGCCGCTTGAACGATTCTGGCCAGATGGCAGTCGGCAGCTAATTCCAAACCTTGTCTTTCTGCCCATACTTCGATCTGAGCTAAACGTGCTTTTAAACGAAGACCCCAAACACGTGAACAGTAATTAGTGTTCGGAGCGATCAGTTTGTTAAAGGCCCACACGTTTATGAAATAAAATAACTGGCTGAACAGCTGAATCGTCAGCGCCGCATTTACACGACATCGTCTCAGCAGCCCCATTACAGAGCTTAACACAGCCAATACCTAACGTAGAAATAATTAATTAATATTCAAACAGTTACAACTTAGAACGTGCAACGGAATACGCGGGCTTGTTGTAAAATTTCAACGTCAGGGATGATGTGTACAATAGAAATTAGAGTTACGCGGAATTTGTTCGCTTTCCGTTTCTTTTAATATAACGCGATAGATTTTTCTTCCGAAGAAGTATACGACACAATAGTTTTACGTCGTTTTACCGCATGTTAGAATAATAAAAAAGAAAATATTACAAAACACTCACCGGAGCAATAGGAGAGTCTTCCGCATCGTGACTCGGATCGTCTTTGTCGACGAAGAAATGAGGCATCACTGATGATAGTTCGCTTTGAATACAGCTAACCATATAACTGAAATATGATTTTTATAAGTTATAAATGCGAACGTATTGTTAGCAATCGTAATTATTGCAATATATAAACGTATCGTCATTTTTCAGTACCGAAGTAAGGAAAAGAAAAAATACGTTTAAATAAATTCAGAAAGTGAAAGCCGTAATCAATGAAACACCACATTAGGCGAATCAACAGAGGCGCGTTTATTTTATACGCGCATTAACATGAAATAGTCTAGTGAATTCTAGTAACGAATAAAATTAAATAAAATGATTTTTTTTTTCCATTTAAAATTTAATAGCGACAAAGTTAAAGAAAATGTTATTATACCGGAAGGATAACTGAACAGCATCTGCGAGCGTATCTTGAGCATCGACGGAAAAAGCGGAAATATGGCGATCAGATTTCAGAAAATTCAGCAATTCCGAAGAATTAGCTAACCAAAGCGCGAGCGACTTTTTATCGCAATATCGTTCCTATACACATAAATTATACGCGAATAAATAAACAATGTGTATTAAAACGGAAAAAAATAATAAGTAGTAGAAAAAGGTTTATCGAGAAAGAAAAAAAAAATAGTTTTTAATTAAAATAAACGTAAAAATTTACGCGATGAACAGAAAATTAACAGATAGAAGTAACGTATGATGATCATGCGAATGTTCAAAAGTGGCAATATTAGAAAACTGTTCATTGGTATTTTCTGTATAAATCATATCTGGTTTATTCGGAACATCGTGTTATTGTAAATATTCAAATAAATGATAAAGAGCGGGTTGCCTTTTACAAAAAAGAAGAAGAAAAAAAAAAAAAAACCCTAGAAAAAAGCATCTCATAATATACGTTGGTAAATCGGGTACATTAATTTCTCTTTTTTAAAGTAATGGCAATTAATAGTCCAGAAAGACAGAAGTTCCTCTGTCGATATTATTATTCTTATTAATGTATAAAACAAAATCATTAGTTAAATGCGAATTAAAATGTTGAATGAAAAAAAAAACAAAAAACAACAGAATTTAATTAATGCATTATTCTAAAATAATAGTAATGTTAAATTTATTTACGCGTATTGCACAAATTAATATATTTTACTTCTAACCTGATAGTTAGTCTTTTTCTAAATTCTTAGTTTTTATTTTTTTTTTATTTTTCATTATACTGCACCACGCTTTTATTGATATATTAAAACCATCTCACTTATGTCGTTCATTTTTAAATTTCTAACTTTTGGAATTTAATATAATTAATCTGCACTGAATATATAAATTAACAGCAGTAAAAAGAACAAGAAGTAAACTTGAAAGATTATAACATAAATTTATAAAGCAAATTAATAGGAATAAAATTTAAAAACAAACAATAATAAAAATTAATTTTTTTTTTCTTTTTGTAATTGGTAAGAAAATCAGACTTTAAAAAATAATTAATCACTTTGTAATACTATCAATATCAAATTATTTGAATTATCATGGTGGCCACTCAAATATAATTTTTATATTCCCAGTTTTCCCGGTCCGAATGCTCCCGATTTCCTGATTACTAGAATTGTACAAATAGAAGAATGGATTTTTTTTTTTTGTTACTATTGATAATATTTGACCGCCGCAACATATTTTATATGAATAAAACAGAACTTCGTAATTTTATTATCGAGTAAAGTACATTAAAAAATGCGTTCATTTTTCGCTTCAGATGATTTTTTCTTCTTATTAAAAATATCGTTTTTGGGTATTTTTTATTTTTTCTCGGTTTTACGACAAAATTCCCGGTTGGGTGGTCACCCTGACTATGCAGGTGAGGTACTAATAGTTAATTCTTCGTTTTAATTAGTTTTTACGCGACAGATAATTTGTCGTAGTTGTGGATCTATTCTTGAAAATTACGCAATAAGTAAAAGTCATCCTGAGCTACCGTGAACATCTCTGGGCGGCATTTATGACGATTTTTGGAATGCTATTAATAAAGTAATAATGTCATCTAAAATCGTCCTCTTTAACGGTAACATTCAGACGAGAAATAAATGCGTATTCAAATTCTGTTTTGCAACATGAACTGATCTTTCAAAATGGGAAAAAATGCTATCGTCGAATAACGGCTACTCTTATCGGTAGTGTCAAACGTTTCATTAAATTACTATCGTCCTATATTAAACAGTTAGCATTAAATAAATATACTACGCGTATTAGAAGAGTTCCCATTCAGCGACTAATTTATTCAAGGAAGTCAACACATTCCACGTACTTTAAATATTAAAAGATCTAGAGCTTTTAATAAACTAGTTTTTCCTTAAGAAACTCCTTTGCATAGCTCATGAAACTAACTTTAGGTATTTGGCGAATATTAAATTGGTCTTAGACTGAAAGTTACAACTAACAGTGAGCAGCACGCAACATTATTTTTGTCAGTTTCGATCAAGGTAGGTTTCCAATTTAATTGCAAATAAAGGCGCGCGCTGTCGATTAAAAATTGTTGTCAAGAAAGATGGATGTAAACGAAATCCGGAAATTTAAAACGCAACATTTTTTATTGGAAAGTAGGTCATAAACAGTACATATATGAGCGTCATTTACCCGGAGCCGCAGTAATCAGTTTAAATTAGAGAGAGGTGCATCTAACATCTGTCACGCATAATACGAAATTTATTAAGTTTGGTAAAACATATTCACGACTCCCGTGTAATTCTGCGCACACAAAAACATCACGACGTCGAACTCCATTACTGAAGTATCTGCCTTTTTTAAAAATTTCTTCTTTTTCAAATATGCTATTGCGACAGACGAAGCAGCAGAGTTAATAAACTCATTGCCTATACTGATTCTACCAGGCGGTAGCCAAGAGTAACATAGTTCGTTGCTAACTGAGTTCGTCTTGATAACCAACGTTGCTATTTATTGATCGGCATCAGAACATCATTCGATACATTTTTGGTCATCAAACGACTCAACCTCTGGCTTCCGTAATAAACTTCCGCTGAATCTTTGAGAAAAATTGAAACTATGTCTATTTATACCGCACGGGAAACTCATTCATATTTTTTCCCGTTTTCGACGGCGCGCTAACCTTGCAGTTATTAAATTTTTTATTTTCACTTTAATTTTCGTAGACTTTTATTGAGATCATACGTAGATTTGCGTTTTCGATGGGCTAATTTGCTATCCGTTGAAATATTAGTTCAAAGACGCAACAATCAAAATTGATTTTTATTTGCTTGTCACCGGTCGATGCCGATACTCCATTGCGCAAATCTTACTCGTAATTTTCGGTAATCCCTTTTTTTCTTTATTATTTCCGGCACTACATACAATTACTAATATATTAAATGAGAATGTGTATAATTTGCTTTTTTGGTTGCGTCTATAATTTATAATGTTTTCTTCGTTTTCCTCATTCATTATAGTTTAGTTGTCTCTTAAAGCAGACCTATCCAGACATCCGCTGTTTTCTTGCTTCTCTTCTTTCTTTATCAATATTTTCTTTCTCACAAACACGTGTCGTTCTAAATATGCTGTGTATTTCTGCGTACAAGGTGTACAAATGATTTTGATAATTCCGTTTTACTGAAGACTAAGCAATATCAGGCGGAAGTACAACCTAAACAGTTCAACAAAGATTTATCGCAAACAACTGAAACTATTTTTTTTTACTTATTTTAAACATAATCTGAGAATTTTTTTTATCACTCTCACTTTTATTATTGTTACATTTTATATAAAACCCGCGATAATTCTTATCTAGCAGTATAACTCTGGAGTTTTCTTTTCTTTTTTTTTTTTTTTTTGCAAGAACTTCTCCCCGAAATCAGTGATTACTATGCGCAATTATACCGGCAGAGTAACGTCAGTGTTGTCTAGGCGGTAAAGTATTAATTAGTATCTAACCATTTGCCCCTCAAAATCCTCATGCAATAGAAAAATTATAATTATATTCTAAAGTTTGGTGCAAAACACATACTATCGAGCTCACATATATTTTGGTTTTTTCATTAACAAAAAAAAGATTTTTAACTGACCTATTTTACTTTACGCAAAAGCAAATTAAAATTTAAATAAATCAAATTGTATCAGCTTTGATAATTTCAATAGCGTTACCTGAATAACTGCGTGTATAATTCCAGCTACTCTGGCCAACATCAAAGTCAGTCTGTGAGCTCGTTCGGTAGGTGTTAATTCCGGTCTATAATGAGTGGAAGCGCGATATCTAGCCATTAAGTATAAACAATAAGCCGGCGCTAATTTGAAGCTAGGTGTTAACGGGTCTAAGTCCGTTATCAATGCGTGCAGTAGCGCTTCTTCAGTTTCTTCTCTAATTTCTAGCACAGCCGGTAAAATCGGATCGGTTCCGACTCGAGGGTAACCAGCATTTGGTAACCTGTAAAGTTACAAATCGTTACATTGCATTTGTATAAAATATGACGAATTTCACGGCATAATCATGTTCAGTCGAATACAGAGTATTATTATTTCGAATATAAAAATAAATAGGGATATGTTTTTCCGGTATTTATACTTTCCTCTCTTTAGTGAACAGAAATCTCACATTTAAACGTGTTTACTCATAGTAATTTGTAAATTAAATGCGCCACTCTACCTTCGACCATTTAGAAATTTCGAAGCATGATTTTGTTAATAACGATGATGCGTGAAAAATGCTAAGCGCACAACGTTGTAGCGATGTGAAATGTTTTGAATATTCGGAAATGTAACGATGTAAATTGAAATAAATTTACCAGTTGAGTTAAATTGAGCGTTTAACAGAAAAAAAAAATCATCGGAATAAATAAATTGCATTTTTCTAAATGTTATTTAGAAACGTTGAATAAATTTTTGATAAGCTTTTTAAAAGTGTAGAGTGTTGTCATTTCGGTCAAAAATCATAGATAATTTAAAATCTAAGATACATAGAAATGTTTATTTGTTGCGTTTATTACGTAAATTCGATTCTTAAAGAAACAGCATCATCAAAAATTTCACTGTAATAAAGTACCAGTCAATTACAGTATTAAAAGTAAATAAATAAATAAAATAAAGCGAAACTTACAAAGTAAAAAAAAGAAAAAAGAAAAAAGTAAACATATAATATTGTATAAAATGTTTCACTAGAAAGTACCATTACAAAATATAATAATAACTTTTTCAATTAGCGTCAATTGTATACTGCTAATAAACTCGTTCCTTTGTTAATTTTTATTTGAATTGTTTGTATTTTTTAGATAACTTGTAATTAATTTCTTTTTTTATGTTCTATGTCATGATTAAATATTTTTCAAACGATTTTTTAGTAGTTACATTCTTATTTTTAATAATTCATTAATGCGAAACACAAATGTAATAATTCTCGCGTTTAAATTATTTTATCCGTACTTTTCAAATTTATCAAATAATTTAATAAAATCTTTCTTTAATATATATTTATTTATATATTTATTATGTATAAAAAGTTGAATGCACGATAATTCCCCGTTACTTATGCAAAAAAAAAAAAAAAAAAAAAAAAAAAATCCGTGACTGGATTAGTTAGGTACATTAAATAAGAAGCGAGTTTACTAGCTGAATAATAAAACGGCTCGACAATATTAAGTTTATCGATTAATCATGTTATTAAGTTTTTCAGTAATGAGTTAAAAACGTTTATAGTGAAGATCTAATCGATTTAGATCAGCTACTTTATCTAAAAGCGCGCATTTAGTAAATAGTTAAAATTCCTGCAATTAAAAATGGAAAAAACCGACAATAATAAAGAAACGAAAATGAGATGCAATCGAATTCAGCTGACAATAATCTACGCACCTATTTCCATCTCTGCTACTACCGATGGATCTTTGAGAGCGGGTATCATCTCTGTTTCCTTGACTAGACGTTGATCGGGTTTCAACGTTTCCATCAACATCGAAAGTTGTCTCATAATTGTGAGGCAAAGCTGGCCCTTCTCCCGCGTTTTGTGAAGAAGATATCCGCTGAGTTTCTGTCGTTGTAATACTAGATGTATCTTCACGAGTTGTCTGTCTACTGCGTATATATTGCACATGCATACATATGTATATTAAATAAGCATTAAGCGTAATTAAATAAGCTCATGATAAAAATACATTTAACGATTTGAAAAGAAACAAAAATGAATAATAATAATAATAAAAAAAAAAAAAATAGCGGGTTAATGACTGTAAAATTTTAAATGAATAATAAAAAAATGAAATTCAAAGCACAGTTTTTAATTTGCTTTTATTAATTTTTCAGGTGATATTTATACGCGCCTGTATTTATTTTGTTTAAAGGGGGAAAAAAAATATACATGGATTTTAACAAAACTTAGTTAAACTTTCGAAATATATGCATTTTTTCACCGTATACATGTATTTAACGACATTCTCGTTATTATTGTCGTTATAATTATTTTCACTTCTGATTTGTTTTATCGTTCTATTGACGTCACCCCGTGGGGTAGAGTTGTTTTCTAAAAAATGCGGCTAATTTCCCCGCATCATTACTGACTGAGGAATTTGCACGTAGATGCTTTGTTGTTTTTTTTTTTGTTTTTTTTTTTTTTTTTATATTATATTTATAATTCTAATTATAAACGCAGTCATTCTTACCACATCTAAATTCTATAAATTCTTTACTTCATCCCTAATTTAATTATTCAGTCGAGTTAGGCATTATTTTTATTTTTATAATTGACTAATGCTGTACCAGGTATTATTATATTGGCTTCACTCAAGGTCACCATCCAAATATAATTTTTAAATTCTCGATTTTTTTTACTGTAAAAGTTCCCGATTTCCCGATCAGTGGAATTGTTCGAAAGTTTAGACTCACCTTACTCCGCTCATATAACAGCAAATTGAATAAACTGAAGCAAGAATAAATAAGACACCAGCGGAGGAAGAAAAAGTGTAAATTCAATTTTTTCTTGCTTAACTGAAGCTGTTTATATTCACATTTTAAATATTATACTTGTTATAACGAATTCATGAAACATAACATTACAAAAGTTAATAATGAAGTTTATAGCATGCCGATCGCATTGCTGATTAAAATAGTTCAAAGTTATTTGAAATTTAACATTTACATTTGTAATGATAGGCGGCGCGCCAACTTCATAAATCTTTTAAGCTCTCTCAAAATAATAATAATAATAAATAATAATAATAATAAAAAAAAAAAAAAAAAAAAAAGTTTTATCGGAAAGGATCAACTGAAAAATAAGGAGCGCAAAAAATATTTATATGTTACGTCAAAATTTTAACGAATAAACGTGGAAAGAAGTTTGAAGACACTAAGATCATGGTAATTGGCAAAATTCGTCGGCAAATAAGGATAAAATTTGAAAATAAAATCATCGAAAAAAGTATCAGCATTCAAGCATCTTGGTCAAACGCGAAGAAAATTAGCAATTTAAAATAAGTCCTTACTGACTCGAAAATTTTTGTCTATAAATTTGAGTACAAATTTAGTTAAAGTATTTGTTTGGTCAATTGCTTTATACAGAGCGCGGAAACAAGCGGAGCGAAATAAGATTGAAGCATTCGAAACGAGTGGCTGGAGGAAATTGCAGTTGGACGGACAAAGTAAATAATAAAGCGGTACTGGAAAGAATTGGCGAAAGAAGAAATATTCTGTAACAGATTCGTAAAACACGGCTTCATTGGTCGGGAACAGTTTACGGCGGAACTACATAGAATATATTAAAAAACATAATAGAAAGGAGACGGTAATGAAAAAAAGAAGACAGCGTTCGCCCCTGAATTACCTTCACGAATACTTTACCGAAAGAAACTCGAATGTCCTCATATTTCGAACTAAAGAAGAGGGCGCTAGATAAGCCTTCCCGAAGAAGAAGACGATTGGTACGCGAACCAGCTGCCAGACTGGAACACTGACGACGATGAGACGTGAAATTCTAACTCCAATATACTTTCAAATGTCTGAATCAAGTTTCATTCAAGTTTATCGCATTTTCTGTATTTGTAAGGAACAAGGGGTAATTTGTTGTTGGACGAAACAACCACGATTGTTTTATACAAAGAACGTGACTATTTTAACATTTTAATTTTAATAAAAATAATATAAATTTAAAATAATTAAAACAAGTAAAATCCTAAATTTCAACAAAAACCCTCTGCTTCTTCGTCGATATCTATCGTAAGCCCCCCCCCCCTTTCGTGTTTATAATGTGCGGTTTTAAAAAAACATTATGATTATTTATTCCCTCTTTCAGGTTACAGATGAGAGATGATCAATCGTAAACATTATTTGATTTCAGTTATTCACGTGCATAAAATGAAAGTAACTCCTTATCGCGACAATAAACTAGTAGTCAGTTCAGGTGTAGTCTTGCGTGGCATGTAGCAAAAAATGTATAAACGACGTGAAAAAACATAACTTTTACCGACGAATGAATAAATCGACGATTGAATTTATTCTTCGGTATGAATTTTCGCTTGTTTTTTGAGCGGTCCGGTTTTTACAGATAACATCGTTCACTCATCGATCTAAATTTTTTATAATCTTTCGATTGCATACTTAATTTTAAGGCAGCACCCACTCCTTAGCGTGAGAAAAGTTTCTTGCAACATTGGGCCCTTTTTTCTTGTTCACCTTACTGCCACTGTCTTCTTCGGTCCTAAACTGTAAGAACTTTTAGGTCTGCAATGACTCTAGGACCTCTCTCCAACGTGGAACTTTAATTTAGTAATCATGTATCTTCATTAACAGCTTGTCGTTCTCAGTCTTACGGGGAGTTGAGTTCAGTGTTGTAAACAACAAACAACGCTGAAAGAGTTTAGAAGAGGCCTACGTCAAATATGGCGTTGGACGACTGCTTGAAGAAGAAGAAGAAGAAGAAGAAGAAGTGTTATAAACAACTAGTCCGCGTGTCGTACAAACATTTGGTTTTATATTTTGCTCACAAATTTACATTCTCGTTTATCCTTTTAACCGACCGTTTACTAAATTTATTGAAATACGATTTCACTTCGACAGCTGGTTTTTTAAGGTAAAAATAGCTATCTACACTGAATAATTATATTTCCGTTCACGATTTTTCGTAAATACATTTAGTATATTTATTAATCAATTCTGTATTTCGATATTTGAAAATACATCAGTAATGACGAAGAGAAGTATTTAATTGTATGAAAAACATTTTAATTGTTCATTCCGTAACTTTTTATCGCGTTTTTCCCATATTATGATTTATACGTCCGTGTTTATTTTACTCGCAGTTGTTTCATACATATACACTTGTTTCTCACTGCTATATTCATAGTTTCATAGTTTCATAGTTTCATACCTTCTCTTTTATTTCAATAATTTCACGGGAGATTTAAAGTAAGACGGAACCGATTCGGGGACTTTTGATAAATTTTCTATGTATACCATCTTTATTTCTGTGACGCATTTTTTTTTTTTTTCGTTTGTTTGTTTAATGTCGTTTGTCATACTGAAACTTTTTTTTCTAGCAAAAATTATTTTATTATCTATTTCGTTTAGCTCTAAAACAATTTAACCAAAAAAAAAACCTTTAGCGGCGGCTAAGCTTTTTGATAATCAATAAACGCTACATCCTAGTGCTGGTATTAATTATATTTAAGCGTAATTGTTGCTATTTAAAGCTCGAAGAAAAATAATCATAACAAAAAAATATCACACGCAGTGCTGTGCTTGTTTAAAAAGATGAAAATTAAAACACAAAGTGTTCCAAAGTTAGAAAACAGTGTGTGTGTGTGTGTGTGTGTGTGTTTCGTACCAATTCAAATACTATAATTATATATAATTGTCAATATTACCAACCTTTCGTATACGTAGTCGTTTATATTGCGAACAGAATCATGGCGTTGCCTCATTCGGTCTTCAAAACACGGATCTAGAAATCGGAAACAATGAATCCTTCCAAATTTCACAATAGATCCATTCTGCGAATAAAATATTACGAAATATTAGCGATAACTCTTAATTTTTGAAAGGAACTAAATTGATATATAGAAAAAAAAAAAAAAAATGTTCGTTACATCGTTACGTACAAGTTTAAAGTTAGCTTTGCATTCAGTTGAGAAGGAAGTTACTAAACAACGACGAAGAATACACTGTGCATAAATATGGCGCGTGAAAGACGTTTTAACTAATAGACATAAGAAAAATAAATGAAGTTTTCAAAATTCAGAAGTAATTCCGATACCCGGAGGGTATTCATTAAAATCAACAATAGCAACGAGAAATAAAGTGTCCCTCCATTTCAGATGATTTTAGCTTGTTACAAATTTTTTCGACAGATATAATACTTGATTCACGCTAATTTTTTCTCTTTACAATTATTTAATTGCGTTATTTGATTTCGACTATGTTTTTATATATAAATTTTTTTTTTTCCAGCTATATTATTAGCTCTGTTCATTACCTACAAAATCGAAGTAAGTTGGTTTACCCGCCGGAAAATATTTAAATGCATAAAGATAAGTGTGTTTTTCTAGTGTTATTGTCGAATTAGCAAAATTTTAAAGGCGACGTTGTGCATTTCCAGTTTTTACGGGAGAAGATACGGTCAATTATTGCCTATTTTGAGAAAGAAAAAAGAAAATTACAATCTGATGGAAAAGAGTTCGCGTGGAAAAAGGGTGAAAAGGATAAATCTTTCGCAGTCTCTGGTAAAGCTTAAATTGTTCTTCCTTGAAGATTATTTGAAGAGAACAGTTTATTAACCGTAGGGCCTTAATTTAGCGAAGCGAAGTGTAACATATTTTCTCCCAAAGTAATTAAAAATGAAAACGCATACACCCCCCACCCCCATCCGTGTACAATAATAATAGAATTAATAAAAACGATTTCTCTCCATTAAGTGATTTTCGAATAAGACATTTTTCAAATTGCAAATGTATTAATTTTAGACTTTAATCATTTATTATTGTAAAGTTATACCGAAATTTAAATAATAACGCTAAATGGGAATACAAGTGGGCGGAGCAAATTTGAGCGTGAAAGAAGAACCGCCAATTGTCTAATAGTATCATTCTGGTCCCAATCATGTTCGCTGGCGCACCGACTTCCCATCTACATCGCACTGTACCGCGGGCGGTGTAATGCAGAAATTAAAAAAAAAACAAAAAAAAAACAAGAATATTTAAACGCAGATTCGTACGAATCAATTAATTTGTCGTGTACATTTCATAGCAATATTTTGGAACGCGGGTGATTTTTAAACATCGTATTAATGGAAAACGAATATTAGAATATTCTATTTATACGGATACCTATAAGGTCTATAAAGTTGAAAATAACTGTGTGGCATAACGGCAAAATTTACTTACATCACGCAAAAATACTTAATGAAAAAAAACAAAAAAAAAAAAACGAATATTTTCTAGGGGCGAAAAAAGGGGTACAAGTCAGAAAATCGTTTTCTAAAAAACTAATAATCACGTTGTAGCCGAAACCACTTACATCAGATAATTAAAATCCGATAAGAACACACTATTACCCAGATACCGAAAATATTAAAAATAAAAAAGATTTTTTGAAAATTCGAACTTTCAAGCGGCGAAGAGAGGTTCCAAACTGAAATACATTCGCAAAAAATAGGTTTATCATATTATAATTTTGCATAAAGATTTGTTTATATTGTGCAGAATCCGCAGGTTTTTTTGTAACTTCAAAATTTTAAGACCGAAAAAGGGTTTACTACACTATATAATATTTTTAGCAAAACTCAGTACCACGTTGCAACCAGAAAGAAATACTTCTGACAAAAATATCATAAGAATATTACACATTTTTATTTCGCATTAATATCATCGAAGTATTTCGAAAATTGCGACAGTTCAAAATACAAATAGTGAACTACTCGCGATAGTGTAGGAAATAACGATATCCCAGTCAAAAAACTAGCGACACCGGGAGACAACCATATCTTTGTAAAACAGTTTACATATTGCATTCCAAAAAAGTGAGAAAATTGGTACATTTGTCAGAATGTCAAGTTCTAATATGGTTATTTGTTTATGCTAAGAAGAGCGAACGGTATTTTCGTTTGATTATGAAATAGATATTTCTTTTTTTTCCCCCGAGGGATGTAACAATATATTCTCCTTCCGAATTAGTTTCTATTTTTGGTTTGTTCGGTATTTATCACACTCCAAACAATGCAGTGCTTTTTTTGAACGGAGACAACATAGTTTACATTACGTTAAGGTTAATAATAATTTGCTTCTGTTTGTTATGAAGCGGAAAGGTGTTATATTTAAACAGTTTTTAAGTTGAAAAGAATTTTATCGGCGATACAAGCGACTTTTTCCAAAAACATAAACCGAATCGAGATCTGATATGTAATATCAATTAATATTTCTTATTAAACTAAAATGCGCATTTATAACCTTTATTATTATTATTATTATTATTATCTTAATTAGTAGACAATTTTTAAAAAATCTCATTTTCATTCCTTTTCTGTATTTATTGTATTCGAATTAAAAGTTGTTCAGATTTATATAATCGTTTTATATCGTTTAGATCGAAATTAATTTGTTTTCAGTTTTGTTGTTAAAACTAAATATATTAAAACTGTTACACTTAAATTTCCAACGAACTTATAAATACAAATAAAAATTTTTGGTGAAAAGAAATTATTATTAACACATATTAACATAATTTTATTTATATACAAATTTTAATTAAAAACATTAAAAAAATAATAATAATAATTTACATTCGAAGCGCAAGGAAGCGGACGAGTAAATAGGTGGAGCTTAGTGAGATAAAATAATACAAAGTTAACGGAATGCTAAACAGCAAATTAAAAAAATAAATAAATAACAGTGATCAAAAAAAATGTATCCAAAAAAAAAGACAATAATAAATTCGTGGGCGAAACCGCGGATAACAGTTAATATAAAATAAATCGAAAAAAATTCAAACACAGAACCAGAAATGTAAGAAATTGTCAACCTTTTAATTTCATAGAAAAACATGGAAAGTTTCAAAATTACCTACTACGGTTTTTATAGCTCGGTATTATGTAGCGACAAACAAATGAAAATAATAGTATTTTTATGTCGAAAGCATGGTACACTATAAGGAAAGATTAAAAGCCTGCAGAAGCCTCTTATCTAATAATAATAATAACAACAATGTTTCAAACACTAACTCTAGTGATGAAATGTAAAATTTACACGGCAAATGCATAAATTTAAAATATAACACACGATGTCTCCTCTAAGAATAGTGCAATAGAAATAATACTTAAACAATTTTTGTTCCGTTTTACGACACAGTAAACCGTTTTAATAAATATATTCGACTATAAAAGAAAAATACCGTGTCCATACTTTACTAAACTTCTACGAACTAAATTTTGTACTTTGTACCGTAGTCGAAATTGTATTAAATCCGATTATGCGAAAAATTTCAACATAATTTTTGGAATTTGATGTAAACTTAATTGAAATAACATTTATAGTAAATATAATTTATGTTCTTTAGCAACGCTCTGAAATTTTCAACTCTTTCAATAAATTATTTTTGTTAATACGAATTCAGAGACTTTACTAGATTATTCCATTTCCTTTAACTTTAACATCGTATCTCATTCATGTTATTCTTATTCTTATATTCAAATAGCAAGTACGAAGACAAATAAGTAAACAGATAATCTCATAAAATAAAATACACATTCAAGACTTAAGGAATTTTTGAAAAATCCGGTAAATGAAATATTTTATTAGCTCGATACTTTCGTTATTAGGCTTCCCCGTACACATATAATGAACGGAATAATCCTAGTAAGATGGTTCGGAAACGATAAAAATGTTCAATTAAAATATGGAATAATTCACGAACGGTTTGACTTATAAACTTCAAAACTATAAATTACAATTAAAATTCGCTTTAAAAATAAATCTACAACTTCAAGCTAACCGATTACTTTGAGCGACAAAAAACCGTCAAGTTGCAGAAATGCTTGTTATAGATGACAATACAATATTATGCAACATCCGGGTGTCCAACTTTAAAATTAGACCCTCAGGGCGCCGAAAGCTCGAAATTTTGGAAATATTTTTTTTTCGGGCATGTGATATGTCATTGGAAAGATCGCTATTTGTCGAGAACAAAACCATATTTTATTTCTTTAATGAAACTTTTGAAATTTAATATAATACGGGATTTAAAACGACCTCAAAAATCACACTTAAAGAATTCGTAACTGATCATCAGATAACCTTTTAAAAGTGAAATTCATAAAACAAAACGCAGGAACTCTTTCATAGAATCAAAAAATTACGGTTAAAAAATTATTTAAATCCCCAGTTAAGGTCAAAAATAGTAAAAAAAAAAAAAAAAAAAGTATATTCACATAAGCAATAGCACGAGTAAAAAAGTCGAGGAAATCAAAACATATATGAAACACATGTATAAAGGATCGCTTTATAGGGAAACTATAGCCAAGCTTACAGTTTTACGCCGAAAGCTAAAAATTTTTGAGAAAAAATATTTTTTCCCCCAGGCATGTGATATATCGGTGAAAAGATCGCTATTTGTCGGATACGATACCGTATTTCACTTCCTTAATGAAACTTTCAAAGTTGGCAAAAAGTTCAAAAAAGCGCGAAAAATAACGTGAGTTTCCCTTTGCGGTGCGGAAAATCAGATTTCTTTATTTTGAATTTCCTCAATAGCGTGAAACATCATGCTTGGCTGAACTTATTTTAAAATAAACCGTCATTGATTTATCTTTTCATCGGGTTTTATTTTCTAACAAGCCATTTACTAGAGAACATTTACGAACTTTGATTCGCTATTCGGATATTTTTCCGGTAAAATTTTAAATATTATGAATTATTTAAAATAGCGTAACATTCTTCGCTAACCTGTAATATGGTGGTTTCGTATATACGTTGGTTATTGACGTAGGTTTCAGCGTCCCGACTGCATGGCGTAACGGTCACAATGCCTTCTGTATTTGCAATGACGCAGTGTCTCGGCTGAATATTAGGACCGAACAGTTGCAAGTATTGCGATTGACCTGGACTGTTCAATCGTTCGCATCCGACTTCTGTTACATTCAGGTGGAGTCGGTGCCTTTTAGCTGCACCGCCGGCTACTTCGCTTCCGTCTGAAAATTATTCATTACCATTATAAATTTTTAGAAGAGATTAAACATATTAAGAATAATCGGAAAAAGTCACATTTTCATGGTACTACAAAAATAAGTCCCATACCGCTGACAGAGCGTTGGTGATTGTGCAGTTAAGCTTTTCATACTGCACTAAGCCTAATGAATCTGAAGAGAATATTAGGAAGTTAGTTCTTTTCTCTCGGGGCCGCCTTTACTTTCCCAGATTTCGTCGGTGTCCAATATTTTAGTTTCGGTAAATTCGGGAGCGACTCGGATCCGGAACGAAACAAGTGGCGAATCCGTGACCTCTGGTTTGATAGCCGAGCACAGTAACTGCTAGGTTACCACGTCATTTCAGATACGGTGTATAAAGATTTCTTTGTCAGGTTTAATACCGATAAAAGTTTGCTTATGTTTTTGCTGTATTACACTGAGATAGCGATTCCGATCATGACGCATCGATGTTGAAAATTAATTCTGGTCATAGAACTGGATATGTGAAAATAATCGATAAAGGTAGTTCAGTTATAAACGTAACAATTATTACATTGTTCAAACCATAAATACACCTATTCAACATATTCACCGTGAATAAAATTTACGAATACACAAAACCAAAATGCAGGCGGCGCACGGAAAACTAATCTTTCTTTATACTCGTAGTAGTAGTATAAACGAAACCATTTCGACAAGACATAGTTGCTCAGGTTTCAGCGTTTTGCAGACGATTACTTCAAAATTTACGAAAGTTAATGGCTCAAAAATTTGGCACAAACATAACATTTATTCACTTCGACGTATTTTGCGATTCGAAATATTTTTCATTGCGTCGTTTTAAAAGGTACTACGAAAGACTATCTAAAAAAAAATATACGTCCGCCTTGCCTTGTTAGAGCAGAAGTTTTTTGTTGGAAATTTTCCGTAAACCATAAAACATTAAGCGAAGATTATATAGAAAATATGGCACTACCTTCTTAAAATTAATATTGAGAGAGAGAGCGAGGTCAAAAAGGGGCAACTTTTTTTCGCGTTCCATTGGTTTAAGATGTCTGTTTCTAATCCTTTATAACAGCGGTATATCTTTTGAAATTTATTAAAGGCGTTGCGGAAATTGCCCGTAAAAGGGTATTCTCTCCTTTTCACCGAAGTTTTTAAACTAGAAAATTTCAGATTTCTCTGAATGACAAAATATTCAGTAAAAGCGACAATAAAAATAATTCGATGATTTTATTGGCCTTATAGGTACAGGAAACTGATAACTTTATAAACTAATACCAATAAACCGTATTTATCTTGAAAATATTGTTATTGTTGAATTTTTTTAGTGAAGCTTAGATAAAATATCGCCTCATATCTGAAAAATTTATTTTATTACTATTATTCGAAAAAAAAACTAATTTTAACACGAGATATTTTTTTAAATGCATTAAAATGAAAAATTAGTATAATTAACATTGCATTGTTTTTGTAAAATCTTTTATTTAGATTTAAAAAATGGCGCTAAAAATATACATAATTAATGTATGTAATTAATAAAAATTAAAGAATAAAAATATCGCATTCCAAACTTTTCTTATATTTAAGTTAAGTAAAGTACACTCTTAATAGGGTGGTGTCGGAGACTGTGCAGTTAAGATTCACAATACATACTAAGCCCAATGGCACTGATAAGAATAGGGGAGCTAATTTCTTTTTCTCGACCGCCTCTACTTTTTTCCCAAAACTTCTCTGGTATCCAATTATTTCAAGCTCGGTAAACCTGAGAGTGATTTTGAGCCGGAACAGGACAAGTCTCGAATCTGTGAATTTTGCTTTGGTAACTGGGCACTTTAATATTTATTTCATATTTTTATTAGGCACGATTAGCCCGGTTCTTTAATTCAGCAGCATCGTATCAAAGAAAATTAATCAAAATTTAATTGATATAAACAAGAATAAGAACAGCAAAGAAGAGCAAGTAAAGATAAAAGAAATGAAGTTTAAGTTTTACAAGATGATATTATACAAAATGAAACGCTAAAGAAAGAGAAAAAAAAAATCACAGTGAGAAGGTGCACTAGAATGCATAAAGTAATTTTTTCAACAATCAAGCAGTGAAATTAGAAAACTAATGCTTAATGGGGAAAGGATTGTAGAAATAGAAAGAACAGTGATTGGAAAGGAACGAAGCGTAGATTTTTTGTACAACGGTAAAGTATATTACAGGATGAAATTTTTTTAACAAAACGATGGGAGAAAATATCAGTTGGAGCTAGAAAATATGCTTTCTTTACTTTTTATAATTACATGATCGGGAAATCATATATATATATATATATGTATATGTATGTATGTATAAAAGGCAAGAACAAAACAACAAGAGAGGATTCAACGAAAGAAAACATATTCGAAGGGCGATAAAGTCACAATGTATGAAGGAGAAGGGAAAGTAATAGCTTGAGGCGAACTTTTTGAAAACAGGACCATTTAAATAATTATAAGTACGTAGTTAGAGAATAATTCGACTGATAAGATGAAACAGAAAGAAGAAAGTTGAAATAATTCTGAGAAATTATGTAAAAGAATCTTCAACGCCATCAGATATTTTTTAGATATTAGTGAAAATAACTAACGGGAGAGGAAATAAGGAATTGGTAATACGAGGAATTCCCATTTGTTAAGTATATCAGAAAATGATTTAGAGCAAAGAGAAGATAATCTTGCAGAATGCAAGAGATTTAAGTAATCGAAACAGAAATAAAATGTCATTATTGTAAGATATTAGGTAACATTAAATGTCTTATTTGGTGATGGAATATAACAAAGTTTTTCTTGACAATATATATTTGACTTCGAACCAAGATTGTATCCTGCTAATTGTATTTCAGACGATACAGTATCGATATCCGACAGTCTAAATGATATGCAAGATATGATTAACTGCATCCGCGATGTTAGTTTTGAACACAAACTAGAAATAAACGTAGCAAAAACAAAATGTATGTTAATACGTATTAAGAAGTACGATACTAATGCAACTCTACAAGTGTCGGATTTATGTTGGTCAAGAGGAAGTAGATAGAGTTGATAAATATTTATACCTGAGCACATGGTTTCACGAGGAAGTCAATCAAAAGGTAGAGATGAAAATAAGAATTGAAAAAGCGAGAACGACTTTTTGAACCATGAAAAAGCTTTTAACATGAAAATATGTTAATTCGGAACTACGTATGTTGTTCGGTGCTACGTTTTTTCAGTACTTTTGTAGCGAGTTGAGAGTTGGACTCTGACAAGAAATCTGGAAAGAAAACTAGACGCGTTCGAAATATTCATTCACTATCGCATGTTAAAGATACCATGATAGGATAGAGTTACAAATGAAAATGTCTTAAAATCATTGTCCAAACAAAAGTAATTTAGTTTTTACGATACGAAAACGTAAACTGGAATATTACGGGCATATTCTTAGAAATATTAAATATGATCCTCCTCTTCAACTGGTTCTTCGAGGAGAAATAAACGACGAAAGGAGGCTAGGACGAAGAAAAACAGCACGCAAAGACGACTTGTTACGGTGGAGGAGCAAAATATCAGAAACAGAACCCACACAAACGGTCATTAATAAAGACAAACTGGCCTTATTGATCGCCAAACTTCGCTCGGAGACGGCACAGACAAGAAGAAGAATTGTATTTCATATTTTTTATCTAATATTTATGTTTTCTTCATTTCAAAAAAAAGCAATCTGCTTTCGTAGATGTTGCTCGGCTTTTAATAATGTTACTCCTACCTTAAAGTAACCTTACACTCTTTGTCATTATTTTTTCTTTTCCCTCTTCTTATTTTTTTCCTATGACCTTTCTTCCATCATTATATTGTTTTGTCAATTTCCTTCCAAGCTAGTTAGTTGCTCTACTTACCTTGTCTTATTTCTCAGCAGCAGTTTATTATTCCAGAATAATACAAATCATCCGCATAGGGGGGGTTTTACTTTTAGGAAACCAAATTTCGTAAAAGACCTCTCTGATAGAAAATGAGGCAGAGTTCTCAGTATTCTTCTTACCCACCAGATAATAGGGATGTGCAAATTTAACCCGCTAGCTAGAGGAATTGGATATATATATATATATATATATGTTCTTTCTGACTGTCAGATATATATCCACTTCTCAACTTCAATTCCGAGCGAGTTACATACCTCATACCTAGTGTATAATCGTAATCTTAAGCGCCGTATACTCCATTCCAACTCCACGAGCTACTCCGAATACATAAAACAACAGAACGGCAAATTCTGATAGTTGTGCGATGTTTTCAGAGTTGAGACATATTATGAAGTGACAACGTTTGTTCGTAGTGTAACATCTTTCGAAATCATACCGTCGCAGATATATCCAACAGTCTGCGAACCTCGAATAAAACCGTGTTCGGAGATATCAATGTCTACCAGACAAACCGATCACATCCTACTCAGATCCGATTATTGCTCATTTATTTATAATAATCCTTTTTTAAATCATTCCTTCTCAAACTTGATCGCATTCATAATTTCTATCTTCATCTTTCATTAAAGTTTTTCATCTATCTCATCTGTTCTAATAAAAATAAAATAAACAATTTTAATTAAACGGCTTTCTCGTTTAACTTTAAATTTCCCGCATTCCTATCTTTCTTTTCTTAATATTAATTGATCCGAAATAGAATAAAAAAAAAAAAAAAAAAAAACAAAAAAAAACTTATATGTTCATTAGGTTCTACAATGCCGTTAGAAAAATTACAGTGATTAAAATTTTTTAGATAACAAGATGTGGAAATAACGTTAAGTTCCCACTACCGTGTTTATCAAATTCAAAGGGATCTCGGATACAATAGAGCATATTCCCGGGTCGCACATAATGCATCACATATTGGATATACTAAATTTTATAATTTAACTTTCTGACGAGATTTTTTAATAAGCTGGAAAAAACATATGTAGGTTGATCGCATTTTGTTCCTAGAGTAAAGTAAATAAAATAGGACAAACATTTGTTTCCTTTATCTACACTTCTAATATCCATATGAATATTGTAAACATTTAAGAAAATCGCCTTGAGCAACTTTGAAATGAGCGTCCAAAAAGGACACACTGTTCTTTTACATCTGTGGATTTACTCTAGCAAAGGATTATAACTTTTTTCCTCGGTTCAAAAATCGTTCAATCTTCAAAAAATTCGAATTGTCTGGCGATTTTAATAAATTTTCCGAAAAATTAATTGAGAAATAATCAGCTGGATTCCGATCCGTTCACTGCTTCTTATATTAAACAGTTTACCTTTTACATTATGGTATTTTGAAACTTCCAAAATCGTGTCCCCTGGTGTAAATATTAGCAAACTCCTCTTTATGTATATTACATTTGCCGGAACAGCAAATTTATTTTTTTACCTCTTTTCTACAATTGTTCAAAGAGTTACCTCACTTCTACTTCAGTCAAGTCTAGAACATAGGAACATTCTTGAAATGTACCAGCAATAATATCGTGATCCGGTGTAGCTTTTTTATTAAGCCTTTTAGAATTAGTCTGTTTATGTTTTATACATATCCAGAATATTTCACTCGACGATTGCCGATGAATTCTGTACGTGTGTTCATCGAGAGCTAAATAAGGTTTGCTCCTTTTCGTCAACAAATTCTATATTTCCAAAGAATTCGTGTTTATAGTTTAAAAAGGGGAAAAAAAATAGATAAAGCGAAATACAGTTTAAATAAAATAGGTCATACTAGTCGCTAGCACGAAAATTTTTACGGAATAATACGATAAAAACAGTTTTTAGTTAAGTTAAAAAATATTTAAAGCAAAACAATTTGAATAACGCATAGAAATGAAGTTAATACGAAATTAAACAGAATCAGTTTCAGCGGTTTTTTTCTTTTCTTTTGATCTGTTTCAGCAGTTGAATGAAACGAAAATAGAACCATTCATCTATAAAACACACAAAAATTTTGGTTTTCTCTTCAAGTAAACAAGATTGATTTTTCTGTTTTTTTTTTTTTTTTTATTTAAATGCACGCAATAACTCTCGTTCAAGTATACAACGTTTTTATCCCCCTTTGTTGCTGCGAGCGGGATTGTCACGAAAATTGTAGTGCTAAGAGCAATGGAACCTTCAGAAATGATACTTAGGTGAGATTACGACGAAGAAGGTACAAATTTACGGTCAACGCCATGGGAAGTAGCTTTATAACATAGACACAGTATTGAATTATTGCATAATCGCGAGTATTAATTATGGAAGAACCGTTACATTATAAATAATTCTTTATAATAAACTATTAATTTTTTTTTTAATATTTAGATATGCAATTTAGTAACTACGCTTCACATTGGTAATGTTCCATGAAAATTGTCGGTTAAGGCCAGCCTGGTTCGGTACGCGATTCATACTACGAATACGTACTGAATGTATCACACTATATTAAATATACAATTTATTTACTTGTGAACGAAAAATATATTTCATTGGAATATGTCAGAAATTTAAATTATAGAGAAATTATTAAAGAATCCTGGGCCAGTGCTTAGTTGCAATGGTTGCTGCCAAAATTATTATTTACATTCAAATTTTTAATCCTTACCAAATATTGTGATTTGCTGCTAAGAATCGTACTTGATTTTTTTTTTTTTTTTTTTTGAATTATTATATTAGTAATATGCCCAAAATAAAGGGAAGTTGAGTAAACGAAATAATCCTTTATTGGAAATACACAGAATTTATTATATAAAAAAGAAAAAAAAGTTAAATATTTAAATAAGCATTAATATACGAGCGAAGCTTCGGGGGGAACAGACACACACGCACGCACAAATTGATTTTATTTATTTCAAACAGTCAACAAAACGGTTTAACAACGTGACTGACATTTCAGCTTCATTACTTCATTACGCAAACGATTTTCATTGGTGATTGTTTTGCTTCACTCTTTTTTAATTTAAATAATAAATAATGTTTCCTCACAATAACCAGTAAGAGACCGTGCCAATTAAATATGTTTGTTCGTACTGATTGAACACTATTTTCGGCTAAAAAGTGGGAGTTACTCAATTTATATCACGCATTACTGAAATGTGTGTGTTTGCGTGAATGCATGCCTATGTTTACATTCGTTAATTATGCCGGCTATTGAACTTGATAATTTAGGAAATTTAACTCCAAAAAAATCCGAATTATTTAGCGTTAAATTCTAATAAACGAAGCGAAATATTTTTAACCGGCTACTATTGAAGCAAAACTTCCATGGGAATAAACAGATGTATTTTTATAAGCAACATCTAATATAGAAAAAACCAGAACAAAATTAAGAGCGGGACTTACGATTATTAAAAAATATCTGTAACATTATTAATTTTTAGTATTTTTAAAATAAATATTCGATTAAAATATAATTTACAAAAGTATGAACGTTAATTATAACGATTCTATATATATAGATATATATATATACACGTTCTTTAAATATCACATAAGTATCTTCACATTTGATGATTTTTTATATCGCGAATAATGAAATAAATCAATTTCTAAAATAATATTTAATGAAGAATTAATCAATTTCATAGTAGATTTTAAAACAATATGTTCCTTTTGTATTAGTTCTATTCCGATTTAAATAAAAACGTTTCTTTTGCCTATATAATTATTTCTGGAAACTAGGGAAATTAACTTTAGCTAACACAAATCAGGCTATTTAATTAGATTATTGCATAAGGCCGTTTTCTTTGTCTCCTTGCTAGTGTCATAAAATTAAATCTTGTTAATAAATTCCCATAATGTTCAAATTTTGGATAAACATCGGTTAATTTGTAAAATGCGTACCTTAAAAATTTTCTATTAGTTCGATATTTTAACGTACATGATTCTAGACGATCGAACAGCATCCCCCAAATGTGGAAGCACTAGAGTAATAGTATTTTTGAAATTGTTGCGTTTTTCTAACCGCTTAGTATTGTTAATAAAGGAACACTTAATCTTTGAAGGCACTATTGCATGATAATTGATGTTCTCATGGCATATTCATAGATCTTTTATAATTTATATCCGCTGTATTACCATGAACAATGTAATAGTAAGAGGATCCATTAATTCTTTTCGTAAACGATCGTACCGAACACTTTTTTTTTTTATTATATTTTGAGTACAAAAATGATATCATTTTTTAAGCAATACACACATACCTATAAAATACGCTGTCGATAAGACAAGCCAAAAAATAAACAAAACCACACAATTTTGAAAAAACAAAATTTTAAACAAACAAATAAAAACAAATTTAGTGTAATGCATAATACGAAGGCAGGCAGTAAATTTTAATGTATCGTATCACTTTACGAAAAAAAGTGTAACTTTTTAAAAATGATAAATTTGTTTATATTTAGCGTATTTAGTGAATAACCGCGCTAATAATTCTATAAATCGTTCATGGGGGGTAAGCCGTAGACATATTGATAATCTAGAAAGGGCTAACTTATTTGAGAGCAAGTTTCTTTTTATTATTAATTCGGCAATAGTTTATTTTACGACACGATATACATGTATTTTTTCTTTTTTTTTTTTTAATTCTCAGTCCTTCAGTTATATATTATTTTTCGGCCCTACTACTACGATTTTCATATCTCAGCCGTCGTACTATATCAGTCTGCTTCCAGTGTTTCCATTTAACTACTTTACCGTCTTGTCCTTTTCATCCAGATGATTCCGATTTTGTGATGCTGATTATATTTTTTTCGAAACTTTTCTCGCTCTTATTCTTAATTTTTAAGCTCGATTTTCGAGCTCCTTGTAATGCTTTCGTTGTTTTTTCCTTTGTAATTTTTTGTCTATCATCTCTATGAACAGCGGGATTCGAACTTGGCTCTACGCGAACGAAATACCATTGCCTCACCAAGTACGCCACGGCTTTTCAATCGACGTTTTCATTTTCCTTGTTTTAAAAATTAAAATTCACGAAGTAAATGAAAAATCCAAAGGGTTGGCCACGAAACGGCAAGCTCATTCTCCTGATATATTTTAATGACACTCTATTGCCAGAAAAAAAACTATGAAAAAGCGTTACGAAATATGTAACCGATACCGGCTAGGTAAAATCATAATTTATTTCTTCTATCAATGATGTTAATTGAAAAATTTACTCTTCCAAAGAATTACAGAATTTTCATCGAGGGATTCCGGGAGTGACTTTATGAGCCAGGTTCGAAGGATCGAGTTCACGCGTACAAAACGCGCGCCTGTATATATTCCAGGAGACCAGCGGCAGCTATAAAGTTTGTGTATTATCTCATTTATTTGAAATGTTGCTTACAGTGCTTTTTATTTCTGTTATCGATTTGTTTTTTATCATGCAACCAAAAGAAAAAAGAAAACATTCTGATCATATATACAGTCTTGTCAAGCATCAATTTTTGTTTTTCAGAATGTCTTTCTTGCCCTCAATTTTTTTCCTTTTCTATCTTTCGTTTCTTGTTTCATATTGATTTTACTATGAAAACAAATAACATTTTTTAGAAAAAGAGGGGAGTCTTTTTTAGACGTTTTCTAAAACTTTTGGTGGAAAAAAAAACAACAAAGTTTTAAATAATTGAAATGCGTAGAAAACGAACGATGTAAAAACTGAACCGTGGTAAAGTACGGGGACGCGGAACAAAAAACATGTAATGTAAACAATAAAGACGGTCCCTAATGTCCATTTCGCAACGATGAAAAATAGTCTCTAACGTCAAGTAGTGAATATTCCCTGGTGTAAAAGTAAAAGACCTTTATTATTTCAGCGAGCATTCGAAAACACTACCTAATTAAACTGGCTCAATTTATTCAGCGAAATGGAAAATAATAATAATAATAATAATAATAATAATAATAATAATAATAATAATAGACGTTGAACCAGAAAGTGTTAAATAGGGAAGAAATAATCTCAAACATTATTGAAGAAGTACTTCATGGTATATACTAAATGTACATAACGAGTAAATATTTAGTTTCTACTACCAGCAAAAACACTAAAGAGAAAAATCAAGGTGTGATCCAAGAATTGAGAATTCAGTTTTATAAATATGCTGTAAGTAGAGGAATTACATGATAGACTGCAAATGCACCGATATACACCAATGCGTTACAAACAAAAGGTAGGTAAATTCTGGACCAGTACGTGGAACTCGGAGTTTTCTACTGATGAACAAGAACGACGGTAGAAGGAATTAGACTCGAAATTAAATATGGCAACGTGAAAAAATGTTTTAGACAAGGAAATATACGTAAGTATGAAAACATTTTGAGATACACATATGCACCAAAAATAAGTAACTGAATATACATACATACATACATACATACATACATACATACATACATACATACATATATACATACATATATATATATATATATCGTGCATCCGCATAAATCCGAGGATAACACATCGTTCAGCTAGATCTCGACTCACCTTACAATATGAAGTTACATAGTTTGTTCGCTTGCAGCGCTAAAATCATGTATGTTTTTTTGAGTGAATCAAAAAAGATTTTTTCGGTTGGTCTCAGGCGAACGAAGGAAACACGATAGATTGATAAGCCATTTGATTTCACAGAAAAGCACGAGTAATGTTGAAAGAAATTTAGCCATGTTTCATACCGTATGTACTTTGCAACATGCCAGCTGGAAAGTAAAAATCTTGTTTCGACTGACTAACCGAACTATCAAATCTAGGCACATCGACTTTCGTGACGCTGAAATATATACGATTAGAGTTCGCAAGTCACAACGTGCTGTAAAGACGATGTCGCCGTCTAGAAGGTGTCAAAAATCGGCATCATCAATGGTATCGTTCCGTTTAGTTCTTTTTTTCGTGCTACTACCCTCAAAGAACTATACATAACGAACAAAGAAACGGTCATGTTATGTTTTACCAAAATGGTAGATTTTCATAGGAATTGCTGCTAAAAACATTTTTATTAAAATATTATAAAAATAAATTGATTTAATCTAATTAAACTAATTTATATATTTAAAATAACTTTTACAAAAACCTTTAGACAGCCTGCTTTACTTATTTCTCAAAACAACACAGGATACACTCAAATAGAACTAAAAACATACTGCAGAGAAATCATGGAACTACATGTATATATATATATATATATATATATATAAATATATTTATGTATGTAGGAAAGTAATAAGCGGATGACTTCATAACTACTATCAAAGGTGAATTTTTACGGATAAATCAAAGACGGTAAAATATATAACAAATCAAAGGAGGGATGATTCTGTTTACAAAATAATGACGAATTTGATAGACAAGACTCCAAAATAAATATTAAGGAAATATACAGAACAAAAATCTAATGATAGTTAAATTTTTATAATAAAAATAGGGTTATTATTATTAGTAGGTATTTGATCGTTTAAGAGTAATTATGTTTTTTATACGATATTCGTTAAGTTTCCTTTATTATGGAAATCCAAGACTGCTACATTTATTTACAATGCATTAGGCGTATGTTCATCTCTTTCTAATATAAAAATTTAACTGCTTATCGACTTTTGTTCTGTACATCGTCACATATAGTCCCATGATTTCTCCGCGGTATGTTTTTAGTTCTATTTGAATTATGTTGTTAGCTCTGATGATGAGCTATACCCGAAAACGTTTCTAAAGTAAGTTACTTTAATTTATTAAAGTAAATTATTTTATATACTTATTTTTTGTTTGTTATTAAGCAAAATTTATTTATTGCATATTTTTTAATTTAACGTTTATCATTTATTTCAAATTAATCTGCGAAATATAAGGAGATATCATTTGCTCGCAATGAAATTCCTGTATTATAGCGCTTTTGTGTATTAAAATCTCTAATTATGATTATATTTCTTTTTATTCGAAAACTGATATCATCCTCTATTTTTAATTTTTAAAGACAATATGTGTACGAAAGATACGAACACGATTCCCCGTATTGATCAGTCAGACAAATGATTACTGACACTCGCGATAGAGGACGTAGAAAGATATTAACAAAAGACAGTCGCCAGAAATCGAATAAGAAAAAAGTCCGGGAAGGAAAAGGGAAAGAAAAGTTGAAGAGGAAAAGCGGAAGATCGGGAGGGTAAATGAATAAAAAGAGAGCAGCTAATGAAGAGCCTTTTCAATGAGGGGGAAATTCGAAAAGACAGAAAGAAAACACACAAGAGAAGACGAAAAAGAATATTATTATTGCCGAAAAATGCAAACAATGAAAAAATGCGATCCAGTAGCTCGCATAAGGAGAAATCGAGAAAAAGCTCGAATTGGTGAAAAGTTAAATTTTTCACTTTAAAATAGAAGTGGACAACCAGATGTTCTCAAGAGCACAGCCGGTCTAATTAAAAAATTATTGTCCATTATATTTCTAAACAAAAAATACAGAAGTTCTCTACGAAAGAATCCGAGCGTTTTAAATGATGGACTGACGCATACTTTCGTTAGGCACTAATTGAAATATTCTTAACGCGTTTTACATGCGCAGTAAATTCAAAATCACCGGCGTTTCGATAGAAAAATTATTAAAAGTCATTTTTGGTATTACCTTTTCCGATTTAATTATTATTGCGCGAAACTAACAGATTTAATACATTGTAAATGGACAGGAATAATGTCAAGATTACATTATGAATTAAAAAGCACGTTTATAGTGGTTCTTTTTACTTATTTAAAAGGACCACGTGCAAAGACTGACGCCTCGTTTAATACATATAAACACACACATATGTATATATATGTATATATATTGAGAAGAACTCGTTTTCTTTCTCGACAATACAATTTAAAACGATAATGGTGATGAAATTTACGGGCGTCAGTGATACTCACGGTGTATCGCAACCGGTATAGCTCCCCCCCCCACCAGCAGAGCATCAAGCTTTTCGGAAAATAAAAGAAATTCGCGGGAAAAAAATCGCCTAATTATTAAAAATAAAAAAACCCGCGATCCCCACCGTGTGAAACGGCCGTAACGTCTCCACACCGGAGATGTCACGATGGCCCACCAAAGGTCCAATAACGAGACCTTTTAATAGAAAAACGCGTATATTTTGACAAAATTTACACAAAAAACGGACTAGACGACGATTCGGACGAACGGTGACTAGAAAAAGTAAAAACAAATTGACTGTTAGAACAAAGATTTATAGAAATCGACATAGAACGATAACGAGTAAGACGACTAGATTGATGCTGCCACGATCAGCCACGACGACGATTAAAACGGACTAAACCGTGGGCCTAGCACGATGTGTGTCGTAATAACGTTAACAAAAGCTGGGTAGAAGTTTCTAGAAGAACACTTCTGCTCAGATCACCGTACAAATGGCCCTGCCTGACTTTTACGGGATTTTTCTATAATCTTCCCTCGACTCAACGTTGCTCGGCACACATTGCAGACGCATTTTCCCCGCCAACATACGCTACTATCTCCGCTTTTCGACCACTAACACACTACGAGACAAATTCTCTACCCCCCGGCGCAGCCGCACGTACCGCTGCGCACGGTATTTTACGATTCCAGCCGAATAAACATCCTAAACAAAACAGCGATGCAAAACCCGCGAACGATGTCCGAGAAACCGAGAATTAATAATTTTATCGGGGAATTATTTTCTAGCTCGAATATCGTTATCTAACGGCATAAGAAATACCGAATGCGTCTCAATAAAACTACTGACTATCAATATTCTTCATTAAAAACACGCGAATTTAATAAGAATAAGCGAGACGGTAGCTCTAAAGATTTTTTAATACCAGCTTGACAACAAATATAAGAGGAGACAAACGTTCAGGACCAGTTTGAAGAATTTGTGTACCGGAAAAATTTACGGCCACACAACTTTCGACTGCATCACTAAACAGAGCACTGCGATAAAGTTGAACTATAAACCAACATCCGGACACGCAGAGAAATTTTTCGATACTAAACGTTTTTCGTTTTTTACATTTCACTACAACTTTTATATTTTGCAATCAAACAGCGTGCTTCTTCAACGTTGCATTAACTAAACCGGTCATATTAAATATTGCGCTAATTTCCGCCCGTAAATACTTGTTAATCCAATTTTGGTGAACTGGAAGAGATACACATCGTATATGTTGAAAATAAATAAAACCAGGAAAAAAAAAAGGAAAAAACTCATTCCAAAAAAAAAAAAAAAAGTTGACGAGCACACACTTTGCAGTATCAAAATCCTAAAACAACACTAGTATCTGGCTCGATGAAAAATTTTTACTTGATCAAATATGTGAACGAGAAAACCCACCGGGGGGGGGGGGATAACAAATTGTCGCATTAGCGACAATATCTGACAGTTGCTGATAAATGACTCCAATCCACACCTTAAATGGTAAAAACAACGGAAAAATGGAAAACACGCTACAAATGTATCCGGAAACAGTGGCAATAGAAACGATTAAGGAAAAATGCTTTAGCGGCCCTCGCGAACGACAAATGAAATCAGTTTTTCGAAAAAGAAGCGGAGAATTCTTGTCGCACGGTGACCGAACCGGCGTTCAATCAATAGTAAAGTCTTATCGAAAACACAAACAGGAATTGGCCAATGACGCGGAGAACGATAGAGCACTTTTTCCGATCATTAACTTTTTCCATCGACGACTATTGGAAAATGGAATTTATTGGTTTATATGAACACTATTAGCGCGTATTACACGGCACCGACAACATCGCATATCGTTCGTAGGAAGGCGCATCCATCGCTATTGAATGATAGATGATGTTACCGCGGTAAGGGTCAAACAGCGACACGCAACTTTCGCGCCGGTCAGAGAATTCGCCGATACTGCAAGAGAGAAGACCAGCGCGCAAAAGTACCGGTCGTATCACGACGATACCCGTTATCCTTAATTAATAGACGACGTTCGTGTCTGAGGGATATCAACGAAGGGAGAAGGCGAGGACCCTAAAGAAAAACCATTAAAAAAGAAATTTAGTTCAACATTATTAAACAACCTTGACTTAGATACATGTATAGCGCGCGATGATGATGGTTACCGTGCTATTAGTAGACTAATTGGTTCGGTAATAACAATATCATACAACGTCAAGAATATAGCGGAAGGTCGCGAATAAAAAGACAATAGAAAATGAAACGAGTAAATATAATTTGGAAAAACAAAAAAGCAATAAAACCAATTTTTGATGCTGATCGATCGAATGGAGTAATAAACTATAACCGAGGGATATCGACTAAACGTAAAGAGAAGTTGTTGTGTTACAGAAGAGGCCAGTAAACAATGAAGAAATTTCAAAGATAAGATGGTAAACGATTGGAAAAAAATGCGAAAGCCAAAAAATATCAGTATTAATTAACGGAATTAGATCAAAAAATATTATTCGTAATACTCGTAACCAAATTTACAATAGAACGCGTAGATTACATCATCGAAAGGGAGGGAGGATGCTCGACAAATCATTACAAACGAGCACGCGTAAAATAAAATCGTTAAATATCAACAGTCATGAAATAACTATCGTATAATTCGACATAAAATCATTAATTACATCGACAAATTTAAATTAATCAACGTTAACATATTCATCAAATAACACTCAAAAATATTCGAATACGTTTCATTTTTCTACACAATTTAATCGGCCGCATTGCCATTATCGATCATCAAACGACTGTGCGTGTCTATGGAAGAAAACAAAACTCATCGATTTTTATAAATTATTTCTTCGAACAATTTTCTATCATTTATATATGTACAACACTGATCGCTTTTCTCGCTTTTTTTTTTTTTTTTTCTAATACAAAAGACATAGAACACACTGGCCCAAAAAGAGCACGTGTATTTTATATTCCGCGTTCAGATGTGCGGTTATTTATCTTCATTAATTGATCATTATTTTTACCGATAAAAAAAAATGTGTTTTTGGATTTTTTAAATACAAGCGCGGTAGTTCAAGCATGTCGTGTGTATTTTTGCAATATGTGTGGGGTAGTCTGGTTTTTTGCTTTCCGCGCGACTACCGACGACTATTTATATTTAACAGCTTCAAACTGTCACCGCTAGATTTTGCGATCATTCCGGTATTATTTAACTGTTTCGGGCGACAATTCAAAAGAAAATATTTCAAAATTTAAAATATCGTTTTTTTTTTTTTTTTTTTTTTTTAAAGCACCTATTTGAGTGTGCTATAGCAGTTTCGGTTGTCAATGTGCGCAGCAATTACTTGCGGAAAGCACACACGTATGAATCATGTCCGACCGAATGACAGGCAAACCAGCGATGATTGACCGAGCGGACGGTGAACGGACGGTAAACGGGCGGTGAACGGACGGTTCGGCTGTTCTCAGTCTACGTTAAGGAAGTTCTCTCGTATCAAAAGAGCGGTCTCTTACAAAATGACAACGTAGTGACGTTTTGACGCACACGCTACACATATGTGAAATAAGTTCTCCCCGCGGAGGCCGCTTTCATTGGCTGCGACGGCCCGGATCGAAAAGTAATTCGATAAATTCTTCGACCGGAGATCCTCGCTGTCGCCAATTTTCCTTTCCGGTTCCGTCTCGACGGAATTTTCGAACGCGCATCAACTTCTAGTTAAACTTGTAATACCGTCTTTTTTAACATTCGCGAGATTTATTTCCGCACATTTTCATCCTTCGGACTAATTGAAAAAGCGAATAAACTTCACTGATAAAGCATCGTTTTATCGAATTGGTCCCCCCGGGTTAAAATTTGCCGGTCTCGAATTTTGCTTCTCGTAGATAAACTTCAAGTTTAGTTGGTCCAATTAATTACCGTTCTATCGATGTGTCAAATCTATCCTTTTTAAGGGTTCTTTTTTACCTGAGATGAAACTGACGAAACCTTTTATTTCAGATTTAGATTACGAAGAAATTTGTGCGCAGTTATACAAAGACAAAAACACCTTCTTCTTCATCTGACAATCCGCCATTCCCGTCACGAAGCTTTGTATGTCATCTCTAGATATGACGGCCCGGAAAATGACAATAGGCGAGCAGTCAAATATCTTCAAAAGTGCACTTTGTCCGCGCATATTTTAGTCTTCTCATAATGGTTGCCTTAAGTATTTCAATTCGTTTTCTCTTTTAGTAAAAATTCGACAGGTCCAGTTTTTTCTTCGTTGTTCTTAGAACCTCCTCGTTTGTAACCCTTTTTCGTCCACCAGGTAGTTTTCAGCATGTGTCCTCGAAGACCTAAATATATATTTCTCCGAGGCTAAATCCAGCATTCACTGCCATAAAAGAAGACGGAAAAGACACGCAGCAGTGTAAAATTCTCGCGCGTAATTCAAGGCTTAGTTCTCCTCTGGCAAGAACGTTCTTCATTTTCAACTGCTTTCGATTGTTCTATTCGAGAACTTGTTTCATTCCGCGTAGTTTGTCACCGGGAATAGGGTACTACTCTTCCAAAGCATTTCAAGGTGTGCACCTGTTTCAGCTCTCCTATCCATATACACACTATTATTTGGCACCGTGCCGAAAACTGTCGCTTTTGTTTAATTCCGATTACTATAGTAAAAGGAGTTTGTTTACAATTGGTTGCAGTTCTTCCTGACTATTAGCGACAATTAGGCAATCTTGCGCGTATCGCGCATAATTGTAATACTTCCATTTTGCCCGCATTACCAAAAAGTTTTATAATTTTTTCATTACTTTTCGATACATTTAAAACACTTTTCTCTCGTTACTTTGCAAGCAGCATCAATGGCGGCAAGAGCACATCTACGATTGAGCAGCAAAATGTACTATTAATATGATTAACTGAAATCTCAGCAAACAGTGATCATCAAAAAATTCCACTCAATGTGATAATTCATATGCTAAATTCATCGCTATTATCGAAAAAATACGCGACATTTTTTAAGCCACACATCACGTTTCAATAAAGTACATCAATCATTGCAATAACAACGGGAGAACCGATACGACCATTTTAAATGGAAGCACTGATTTAACGCCGGAGCCAATTCGACCGGCTAATGTAGTAATTCCAGTCTATCACGCGAATCAATTCGATGACCTAAATCTGCGGCACCGATGCAATCACGTTTCGTTTATTCGTCCTTATAGAGCAGGAAAAAGGAAATAATGAATGAAACAAAAAAGATTATTCAAAACAGGAGAATGAAATAAACGAGTGGCTACAGGGGGAATTGCCGAAACAACAGCCGGTCGTATGGCGTTCGTTTTCAAATGAAAGTGGCACGACACCGTAGAGACAGGTGTGCGATTTTTATCAGTTTTTAGAACATGCTAGTATAGTTAGTTACCTGGATTTAATTCTAATAAAAATGGTAATCTGTCCAGACCGTCTTCGTAACGATACTCCAACAATTCGTTACTGGCTTGTTGGTTCCATTTCTGTTGCGGTTTCTTTTTCCTTTTACGCGGATGGTAGTCGGCCGGTCTACGACGTACGTGGAACATTATCGAACCTGCACAGTCAAACAGAGAAACAATACATTTTTAGTTTATTCGCAATGAAATTTGTCTGTGTCCGACACATGCGCAATAATGCCCTGGGCGAGGTGATTTTATTAGTAGGAGCACCACATCTAGCTGTGGCAATCGTGGGGTGATACTTTATTTTTTCTCGCACGAGAACGATTTCGAAAATACAAATACGCTAAAGTTTTTCATAAAAAATAAAAATTTAATGAAATCATTTTTTTTTATTATTTTTTTTTTTTTTGCACTTTATATTTACATTCGATCTCCGAAATTTTAAGGTTTACAGTTAATCGGCGAATACACTTTAAAACATTACGAGCATCTTCATACGCGCACATATATGCACAAACTGATTTAATCTCATTCGCATTCAATATTCATTTCAGTTTAACCGCGCTCCGCTAATCATTATTACCTGTTCGAATATTTCGAAAAATTTTTGAGTAGAGCGTTTATACACGCTGGCGATCATTAAGCGTTTATCATTGTTAAATGGGCAATGGACTGGAATTCCAGGGAAAAATAAATAAATAAATAAACCAAGCGAAACTTTAAAGGAATTTTCAAATTTAATAAAGTAAGTGTAAATATAAACCCGTTAAGAAAAATACAATGAGAAAGGCTACTTCACTTTGGCGACGTCTTTAAAAAACAAATATTTAAGCTACATTGTAATGCGACTTCTCTCTAGGAAAGCAAAGTTCTATTATCTCTGCTCTTCGGTACGGAGAATATACTGTAATGTTGAATGCGTTTTATTTGTAAACAATTTATTTTGCATTCTTTCTTCAGATACTTCTTCAAATTGATTATATTATTAAGAATCTGAGTAATATATTATGTTGTTGAAAAGAAAAAAAACAACAACAATGAAAAAAAGTACATCTTTTTTCCTGAGGTGTTTAATCGTAAACTATTGCAGCAGAATAAATCTAATTAAAGAATTCGGAATATACATAATCGTGAAAAAGTTTAAAAACCAAGCAGCATATACCTTTATAGGTAGAATTACTAGCAAAGTTTTATGGATGTACCCGCATACAGACACGTATATATGTGTATGTGTCGCGCGCAGACAATGAAATCACACAATTCAATCGAAAAATTGTACGTAATTACAGCAGTGTCATGAAATGTTCCATTTTTTTATTCGTATTTCGTTAACTGTAGGATTTCAGTATCTGCAAATAGCATATACATATCATAATATTACATAATTTGACCCTTTGGGGCATCCCCCCCCCCTCTTCGGATGGCCAGATAATAGCCTTACGTAATTTTTATAAAAGAGGTGCTGGGGGGTTCAATTGATTTTTTGATTTTTTCAATTTACGCTTTGCGTGCAATTTTTCTAATTATCGTCCTATCGATGACGCTATACTTCATAAATCGTCGATTTTATTAACAGCTTCATAAAGCGCTTGCACTACATAAAAACGCTAATCGATAAGTTTCATGAATTTTTACATTACTTTCAGCATAAAAAGACATAGTAATTAATATATGTATGTAGTTTATATTAATTACAACGTAATTCTTAATTAGAAAAATATCCCAATTTTATGTAACGTGTTTGTTATATTTTAATTTTTACCGACTTCCAAAAAGAAGGAGCTTTTTTATACGTTCGTCCCGAATGTTTGTTTTTTTTTTTGGTTTTTTTTTTTTCTTTTCTTTTGTTTGTTCGCATATAACTCACATTTATGTAGACCGATTTTACTAATGCTTTGTTCATTAGAAAGAGTATCATTCAACTTAGATACTATGTTAGTGAAAATCGGTGAACATAAATTGAGTATTCGTCAAAAAAAGGTAAAAAAATGAGGGGTCCCTTTGGATATTTTTTTTTTCTTATTATTTTTTATTAGTATAAAAGAATCGGTTGACTCAAAATGCTATCAAACGCTTCAAACTTTTCAACACCTGCCGTTTCCGAACCCTATATATATATATATATATATATATATATATATATCATGTATAAATGTGCCAAAACCTTCGCTACTGCACAGTTCGTCGTCCCGTTTTCCGCAATTCACGTTTGCATTCGGTAGCGGTTTTCGTTTTTGGAAACACAATGAATACATATATTATTACTATGTAGGTTGATGAATAAGAAGTCCTATCATAAGTTTAAGCATGTAAAGACAATATTGCTAATTTAATAATACCATGGAAACGCAAAAAAAAAGTATTATTTTTATACGTTGTAGTATGGTAAGTTGTTTCGGTAGTTCAAAAAAAATTATAATATAAAATATTGGTTGTATTTTTTTTTTTTTTTTTTTTTTATTATATAAAATTGAGACATTTTTTTGTTATAAAATCTAATGAATTACTACGTTGTAAATTTTAATAATTCTATATAAAGTATAGAAGACAGAAATGTAAGCAAGAAGAGTCAAGATGCATAGCCCCTTGCGGGTACAAAATTACCGAGTTTATATATATGGTATATATATATATAAAATCTTGTAATATATTAATAGGAAATAAAAAAAGAAGTGTATACGGGACGATAAAGTTTTCCTCGATATATTACTCAAGTACAATTAGGGTAAGTTGAAAGATTTTTCTTATTTGTAACTAATATTAAATTTTTTTTTAAATTATAAAATTAACATATCCTCCCTGCATACCTCCCTGAATTCAACAAACGCCCCCCAAGTTATATATTCCCTTTAAAATGATTATGATTATCTATACTACCGAATCTATTTATCATTATGGCTTTAACGTAATATGTGCGAGTCCGAAAAAAATAAAAATAAAATCAGATAATACAACCTAAAAATTCATTTTTGTTATTCAGCACTATTTTATTGTAAGATAAGTAGAATTCATTTGCGCAGTAAAATAATTATAAGAGCGCGTTAAAAAATATATATATATATATACCAATGAAACTGCGTAAAAAAAAAACAACAACAAAAAACGATGAACTAATCGAAAAACATGATGCATTGTAAAATGCGAATTATTTAGATTAAGAGCCGAAACTGAAATCTTCCGATATAGATGTACGAAGGTTTTAAGAAAAAATACGTTTCCTCCGTATTTCACAAGCCGCTTAGAACGTAAAATGTTCGTCTTATGCAGTAATTTACTTAAGTGAATAAAACTGAGCGAGCGAATTCGCATTCGACTGGGGGGGGGGGAGCTGGATCAGCATGCAAGGCATTGAATATTTCACTTAAGTAAGATGGCCGAATAATTCACAAGTGTGAAAGAAATAACGATACAGATGACGACTCAATAAGGAAATTTGTTTTCAAATTAAATTATACTTCTTCCGAACGAATAAACATCGTCCGAAGGGAAACTTAAATTGATTCAAATCGAACAGTTTGGTAATTCATTTCGTACGGTTGCATTTGTTGAAGCCTACCAGCGGAAGGAGGGAAAAGTAATTCATTAACGTGCTCATTCCGACGCGCGGCACCTCTCTGAATAAAATATTATCCGCGTCTATTTTCCGTAAGAAAAATAAATTCCTATTTGCTCATTAAAAAGTTTCACTAATTCCGACTTCGAGCCAAAATAGCGCCGTATCAGATGACTTAAAGTTTCCCACCCGTTTTTGTTTTTTTTTACTGAACAGAAAGTTCGAAAGAATTAGAACTTTCAACAGTTTTTAAAGATAGCACTAGCTGCGAAGGATATGTAAGGAGATTTTGTCTACTTAAACGATTATACGGGGAAAGACATTTACACGGAAATTATGCCAGCGCTCATTTTTTGTTTTTTCAAAATGAATTTTCTCGACTCTTTTTCCGGTTGCCTTTGAATTGGAACACAATTATTGACACGCCGAAAAGACCGTACACGTAATTTCTAAATATTTCGCAATATAGTAATTTATCACATCCCGACATAGTCTAGTTCAGATCGTAAAATCTCAGGTAACTTATAGTTTTTATTCCTCGTTAAAAAATGAATAAAATTCGTTACCGCACCTTTACATTCCGTTTCTCGTTTCGACTATTAGTAAATCTAATGCGATTTTCTATTACGTGTATAGATTTTGCAAATCATTTTTAATATTTTCAAGTTCAATATAATGTGCAGAAACATTCCGGGTATTTTTTTCAAATTCCTTGATTTTCAATCAATTTCCCCGATTAATAAAGTTGTCTGACTTTTCCCAGTTTTCCATGAAGTTTTTTTTTTTTTTTTTTTTTTTGGAAATACAACAAACAACGCTACTGACACATGAAATATAAATCAGTATTAAGCGTAGAAATGTAAGTTGGAAAAAAAACTAATTTTTCATGGAGCAAAAGATTAAAATATTATCAACGTTAATTAGCACGGATAAAAATATACATGCAGATGCGAATGAAGAAAGCGAATTTAAAAGCGCCGTCACGTTAATCATTGCAAGCTCATCACTGACGGAAATGTTATGCGTCTTTAAAGTTACCGCTTATTATAACTTCTAATATCATGTGGAGCTGATATCAATGATATCCCGTTCTCGTTTATTCGTAATTATTTACATGTGACTGCCGATGGCGAGTATCGGTGATTCTTTATAAAGAGACTGTCGTTTTTGTAAATTGTGGTAATAAAATGGTACTGTTATCAAATACTACAGCTTACGCTTACCGTGGAGAATAGAAATTATTATTTAATCGAAGAAATGAAGTTTAACAGAAGGGGAAAACTGAAAAAATCTGCGACATTATGGAGTAGATCTGTTTGGATTGTCTAAAGTTTATCAAAATAACTCCGTAAAATGTAGGCGCTTTAAAGGGTTAAAGTCGAGTTCTAGGAAAAAAAGCTAATTACACAAAACCAACGCAATCATCTCATTTAATATTAAATCTCGGTTCTTGAAATACAACACTACGTAAGAAGAGCGAAATTTCAAATTTCATACGGTTATTTTTTAATTATGAAAATCATCATCTCAGTTCCGTTGCTTTGTTTTTCGTTATTACCTACACTACTACATATCGTTGCATCGTTTGTTAAATTATAGCTGAACGGCGTAAAGTTAAATAATGATATATATGTGTATATGAATAAAAAATAAAATTACAGATTTATTTAAATACTATCTGATGTACGTGATATCACTCGCAATAAAAAATATAATACATTTTTTCATCGCCACTAACAAGAGCTTCCTTTAAAAATTTTAATTGTGCAGCAAATTTTCAATTGCTTTGAAGAAAAAATTTAAATAGCACTATATTTCCGGTTCGTTTTTTTTCTTCTTTTGTGAATTTTGAACGATATAACAAAAATCCTACGTCCAGAAGTAATGTAGAGGAGAAAGAATCAACAGTTAAATAGCAATTCGGTCAAAGATGGATAATATAAAAGAACCAAGTAGAGGAATGACGGACAAAAAACGAAATGACAAGATATACGAGAATCAATTGTAAGTAGTAAGGACGTCAAGTGCTGAAAATTTAGAATAAAAAATAGATCGTTTTTTCGAGGGGCACGGACATTCAAAAAAAGAATATGGTTGAAATCATAGAAAGTCTCATCGTTTGCGTAAAGAGGAGAAGATGTTAATGAAAAACGAGAACGAGAAGAAGATAACGGGGATAAGGAGTAAAGTCGAAGGAGAAATGGGGAAGGTTGAAGAAGGAGATTACGCGAAGAAAATCAGAACTACACGTCGTAAGGAGATGTGAGCTAGGATAGGAATTTTCTTTGAAATAAAACACCAGTTCTTTATAATATAGATGCAGGAAGAAAGTTTAGAAGACGTCAATTATGCCTTTAATATTTATCCGCGACACTGATATTGTTAGGTGGAAGAAAAAATGTGTAAATTAAATATATGCTTAAAAAAAGAGGCCCCATGTCCAAATTTGATTTAGACCAATTTCAGCGAACAAACAAATAAAAGTTAACAAAAAGATTTCAAAAGGAAAAAAAATTGAATAAAAAAACAACAAAAAAAAAAAAAAACGATTTCATCTACGAAATTTCTAAAAATATACAAATCAGAGACTCTTCATTACATCCTTTAAATTATCAATTATCCGATTAGAAATATCCCCCCAATTGTTCCGTGTTTTGTACGAAATACCAATTTACAGTACTCAGGGCGTCGATGGAATTAAGCAACAAAACGAAACTACTATATTTATAGAACGAAAATAAAATATACGCAACACGATAAAATTAACGTGTGCGTTTAGTCACATTCATTTCATTTTGTAGGTACGATGAGAAAATTATAATGTGAAATAAACGATCGATCACGATTAATAATGAAATTCTGGTATAAACGTGCATAGGAGAGAGGAAAATATATAAATATACGGCGCATCAGTCTTTCAACGTCAAGAATATCCCAAGGAAATTTCAGGGCTTAATATTCAGAGTTATAACGTCGACTGCAAACAATAAACACCGCAGAAACAAAAGAAAAATCATTTACCGAAATGGAATGAAAAATTGAAGACTATTCTTCCTCTCTTTTTATTTCAACGGAAAAACACCGCTTTACGCGGATATTAAAAGAAACGAAAACACGACAAAAAAAAAAAAAATACGCGAATTTGCAATGAAATAAATAAAAAAAACAACAACAAAAGAACAAAAAAAAAACACACGAACGATGATGAACGAAAGAAAAAAAAGCGAAAAAAGCATTTCTTACAATATCTGTTTCGTAATTTCTTTATTTGGAAATCTGAACGATATTTGTGACTAGAGCTCGTGAATTTTGCGTTTCACTTATAATTTTTAATTTGAATACAACCATTTTTCATGTTTTTTTCCTCTTTGCGAGTACTAGTGAAAGTTCTCAAAAATGCAATAAAAAACTGTATTAGTATAATTTTTTTTTTGATCCGTCGGTGTTGAGAGGTTAAAAATAAAATGTAAATTGCCTTTCGAAAATTTTAATTTTACCGCTCTAATAAAAACAACATAAAACACGCATTTTCTTTTTTTTTTTTTAAATACTATTGATGACTGCATCTCTCTGTAAAAGCTTTGATATTTTTATTTTTTCACCGGCTCCCATTTAAAGCCATGCCGGTTACTCCTTAATCTATCTGAAATATTTCTTGGCAAAGTTCTCTATGGTACCTAGCGCATTAATACTGATTTCGGTTTGTCATGCATCAAAGAATTTTCTCTACCGAATTAAATGCTATTACTGATGTGGAATAAACGCATAGAGACTGTTACGTGGCGCTGTATTAATGCGTCAAGCAATTGTTCCTTTGCGAGTGTTAATTAAATTAAATAACATTTAATATTTTCATAAAAAGAAGAAAAATTTTGAAGTGTGTCTTATTTTTATAAGAAACATCGTACAAATTATAACTGTTAATAAATAAAAGAAGACCGAACACCCATATACGGGTAAATTTGTCTTGTGAATGAAAGGGAGGAATATATATATATATATATTCATTTATTTACTCGACTAATCCAAGCGACGGATGACAATATTTTTTTAAACTGTACATACGTACGATTCGTTGGATTTCATATAGCCTAAAAAGCCTGAAGCCACGAATACGAGCTTTCGTCGAATTTTCAATTCATGCACTCAAAATTACGTTTTTTTATTTTCTCCCTGAAAAATGCATGAAATATATTGTAATTACTTCCAGTTAATCGTTTTTATCTTTAATTCGACATTCTGGATTTTTTATTAATCGCTTACACTTTAATCGTGTTCCGTTACCCTCTTATCGCTTTTGTTTTCCTTGGCATCTCCGAATGATGAAGTTTTCTGTGACCTTAACTACATCCGCTTTGAATGTCTATTTCAACTGAACGTTCTATTTTTGATATTCTCCTATGCTTGCTAATATTTCGCTACCCACAATTATGCTTTTCACTTTGTCGTCTATTTCTCTGTCCACCATTAAAGCCCTCTTGATTTCTTTATTTTGTCAATCTCTGACCGAACTTTTTTATTTAATTGAAAAAAACAAAACATTAATTCGGTTTCCGCGATCTTTAAATTTTGACTTCCTCGGTTGAAAATGAAGTAAATATATAAAACTTCCCGTTTATGACATGATATACTTATATTGTTATAAACTGAGACAATTCGATTAAATTTGATGATAACGGGGGTAAAGCTTACTCCTCCCTCCCCGGCTCGAGCATTAGGTTTTTATTAACAAAGAAAACTTTAATTATCACGAGCAGGAGAGAAAAAGCTGAAAATGACAACTATATTATCGCGGTACGAACTACAGCATCTTTTTCGGAGAACACATACCGCGCGGAGACCAAATACGAATATGGCATTCGGAGGAAACAAAATCAGATTAAATCGAAAAAAAATATATATTCACATTGGACGACACAAATTGAACCGTTCGAAGGCTAAAAAACTGGAAATCTATGCAATACGGCAACATTAGTATCAAACTTAGGCAACTAGTAAATTAATATATATGTAGATAACTGGATACTCCTAAAACGGGCGATACGAAGTCGTAATGCACTATCCTGCTATCTGTTACAATGATATAATGATTACGAATTTAAATCTTCGCATAATCCGATTATTAAAATCACCAAAAGCACACGTTTATTCCGACAACCATCGCATTGCATTGTACCGATACGATTATTTAAATTCGTATTTCGATTATGCTCCGAATTAAAAACCATCGTATTTTTGCGATTATTATACATATAAGAATCGTCTAAATAGTCTGAATCATTAAAAATGTACATCATAAAAATTTTTATTACTTAAATGCAAGCCGTGTAAATGTTTTATTACTGTACATAATGATTATAGGTTTCTTATTAAACGCTTAGTAAAACATAATGTAGTAGAACTTCTTTTTTCCGTCGACCTCGGGACCGGGTCTATGACGGATAATTAAATTGACGGATAACAGAAATTCCATTACAAACGTGCACAGTTACATGTATAGTACTGTACTAGATTTTAAATAATTTGGGGGAAAAAATGGAAAAAAAACGTTCAATTGGATAACATTTAGAGTACGGTATTTTTATTTACAAATTTAGTATAACATAGTGTACAATACGAGTATAGTAACATACCTAGGTAATGAGTCTCTACGTCAAATTGTTCACATCTTTAAAAAATCAGTAATTTTCTTAAAAAATCACAAATTAGCAATTTTTACAGTAACGGATAAAAGAGTGACCGCTAAAAGATATACAATACGTTTGTCAGACCGTTTTGCGAAAAAATTACTAATGACAGAAAAAACTGCCAAATCTCAATTATATCAGTAATGGTAAAAATGTAATTTTTAATAAATTATCTATATATAACAAATACGAAATTTTATATTTAACTAGCACCAAAGTTTTATTTATTTCAAAATAGTTGTATTAATATATATATATATATATATTACAACGAAAGAACAAAGTTTTTTAAAAGTTATATATAACATAAAATCGTGTATATTTGCAGTTAAATTGTTATTTGTAAAATTAAAATTGTTTAATTTAATATTAAATAAAATATGAAAAAAAAAAAAAGGGTAATTATTTTAAATAATATATTAAAAAATTAAGCCTTTTAAAGCATTTCGTATCATTAAAACAAAAAATTTCCATATACAATGTTTTTAATGACTTTTTATTTTAACGTTTCAAAGTGATTAGAAGAATTCTATTACATCTTCATAATGAAATATTAAATGCAAGATGAAAAATTGTATTTTTTGTGTTACAAGTAATTTTTATTAATTTAAAATTCCATTAATCTACTAAAGGCTATTGAGAAATCCATTATGAAATCAAACAAATCTGCAAGACAAAATTGTTTACAGTGTTATTAGGGCCAGATTTCAGGAAGGCCAGGGAGGCCAGCGCCCCCGGGGCCGTCACCAAAAGGGACCCTTCACTGAAAACTGGTTACCTGCTAATCACTCAAAAATTGAAAATTACAAGCATGAAAAGTACGCGCGTTCAGATGGTGAAACGATATATCATTCTGATTTTCTTGGTGATGTTGAGTTCCGAATGCGACACATTCCGTGAATTCAATTTTGATGATCTAATTGAAACTTTCGCTATTAAAAAATTCGGCGCGTGTCTCTCGTTTATAATTAATTATTAAGGATCGATTTTATTAATTTACTGAATAAATAAAACAAAAAATGTGTACTTCAATTATTAGGGAGGGGGGGATTAAGGGGGCCTTCAGCAATTATTTGGCCCGAGGTATTTTTTTCCTTAATCCGGCCCTAAGTGTTATACTTCATTAACGCTTTTTCTTTTTTTTTTTTGTAAATTATAGATAATAGATATTATCAAAAATAATCTGATAGAAAATTAATAAATAAACTCCTTTACCAAATTAAAAAGAATCGTTCGCTTATTTGTTATGCTAATCATCAAATGATCGACTTTTAAAGTAATTTAAATTCGAATATTTACATCGCGCATCGATGAAATTATTTCACATATTTCAATTCAATTGATTCTCTACTGAACCCAGAATAGGAATACTGTACGAGGATTAATCCAAGTATTAATCTGAGAATTATTTTGAAACGAATATGAAGAACTGAGTATCTCAATAATCCGATTATTTACATCACTAATCTGTTCGTACTTGGAACATTTGCTGATGATACTTGCATATTGGCTAAGCATGAAAATCCAGTTTATGCATCAGCGCTCATACAAGAACACTTAGATAAAATAGTTGTATGGGCAAATAAATGGAAAATTAAGATAAATCATGATAAAAGTCAGCAAATTACCTTTACGCTAAACAAGGGTAACTGTCCACCCGTGAAGATAAATGATCATTTCTTACCTCCGGTTCAGAGTATTAAATACTTAGGAGTAATTATGGACCAGCGACTAATATGGCAGCCTCACATAACACACGTGAGAAATAAGATAGCAACAAGAATGGCCCTACTAAAAAGATTTTTCGATGCACGATCGACTGTGAGGCTGTCCTGCAGGCGTCTCATATACTTGGCGGTTATAGCTCCCATATGGAGGTATGGTATTGAGGTGTACGGATCGGCAGCTAGAAGTAACATCAATAAAATCCAACAGCTGCAGTCGAAGATTCTTCGTAGAATAGTTGGAGCTCCATACTTTGTTTCTAATGACACATTACATAATGATCTGCATGTTCCTTACGTTCATGAGTACTATGCTGAGCAGTATAGAAAATTCTTTGAAAAGCTGCCAGACAGTGGTAATATCAACGTGGTCAGCATGTATCACCAGGATCTTCCAGGCGTTCCACAAAGAAGGCTAAGAAGGAAGTGGTGCCGGGATGTATTAAATCATAGCTAACGATGGAGTACATACCAGAGCTGTTGCAGAAATAGTGCAAGCAGGCTCTCCCTACCTCAACAACGCACATGGTGTAGGGTAGGGGTATCAATGATACTGAACAATACAGTGGAGGTAAGTAATAAGCGCCGTGTTCGTAAATAGTAAACTGAAAAAAAAAAAAAAAAAAAAGAAAAAGGACCAGGTCCTGCGCTGTCCTCATCTGACCCATGTGCGTGGAGTAGAGTGGGATTATCGGTAACGGCGAGATCGTTTACGGTAGAAATAGATATTAAGATTAGATTAAGAGTTATACATAGTTAAAGTAATAATATTATAATTACTACTGTCAATGCTGTCACACCTCGATGGGGGTGATCAGTATAGAGTTATTGATTTATATTTAAGTATTGTTTAAAAAGAACTGTAGCGTCGCCAATAGTGGCCTAAGGGCTGGAGTGGCGTGTAAAAAAAAAAAAAAAAAAAAAAAAAAAATCTGTTCGAAGGTTGAAAACTCTACACGCATGCTCGGAGATCAGCTCGCACGCGTCAGCACCTGCCGCGACACCCTGTACGAACACCGGCACAGTTAGAGTTGCTGCACACTCACGCTAAGACACCGAGATGTTCCAACGTAATCTAAATCTACCTAGGTAACAGAATTCTTTATCGTCGTCGCACGCGTCTTCATCTAAAAACCGTCCCGCTGAACAAAATAAGTGATTTCTCGCTGCACGATCGAGCGAACTAAAACCGAAACTTTCAATCTATAATTCGGCTTACTCGAATCCATCAATATATATATATATATATATATATATATATATTAATGATTATGTCACTTTTACATCAGAGGTAATACAGTACAGGTTTATGTATCAGTTGAGTGTAATGTTTTTACGTAACAGAAATTGTAAAAAAAATAAAATGGCTATTTACGCAAACCTGCAATTAAAAGATGACCTAGTCAGTTGAAATTTTCTCCCCTATAAGAATTACTGAAAACTTACCACCACCTGGGAACATCCTGTACCGTCAGATACGAGTTTCTCCGTAATACTTATAAAAAAAAAAAAAAAAAAAAAATTTAATTGACTAATGTATAAACTTGGCCATTTTGGCCTCGCAAGGAGCTATGCCTCTTGACCCCCCTTGTTTACATTTCTATACTTAAAATGAATCAACATTTACAACGTAATTCTAAATCGGTCCATATGAATATAATAACATAATCACAAAAATCCTATAAAATATCACAAACATTACATAAAATTGGGACATTTTTTCTAATGGGATGTAGCCTGAGAATTACGTTGTAATTAATATATATTTATATACAATTTAATGAAATGTTCAGAATCTATAAATTTAATTGACGGTTTGTGTGATCACATTTCTGGTACTATTTCCGAAACGCACTTTCGTCTCTTATTAGCCCTAGCGTAAGATTGACACAGTCATTAATATATAAATAAATGTAAAAGGTTATTATTTTATTGATTCGAATAATGATATTTTAAAAATGAATCCGAAAAAAAATTTTCACGTCAGTATAAGGAGTACATTATTTTCTTGCGCTTTATTGTAAGTTGCAGAGGTGTAATTTAGGAAGCCGAGGCAACAAGATTACGATATAAACCGAAAAATTTTCAACTAAATTTTCAAAATTCAGGGCTGCTGATTCAACTTTAACTGACATTATAGAACACCCCCCCCCCCCCAAACGTATACACACACACAAACAGGAGCACGCTCGTAGCCACCCATACATACGCATCCGAACGCCCCCAGCGACGAAATGAACGTATCTAATGAAGGAGGAAACGATTAGGAAGATAGAAACGTAACAACAGATAAATCTACAGGCGAGAGGAGAAAATAATGAAATACAAAAGCAAAACTTTATATGTGATGTGTAGTAAAAATTACACGCTTTCTGCGGGCGCGGAAGGGGGGGGGGGGTGTAATCGATTACGGCAAACCTAATATTATATTTTCTCTATGACACCATTTTTTATGTAGAAAATACACACACGTGCACGCAGACACGCCGTCGAGTTTATTGTATAAACCAACACGGAGAAATATGTGTACTGAAGAGCGCTTTAAAAAGATATACAAAGTTGATACTAGAACGCGGTTAATAGAGGAAACATCATTTTTATCTGGACAAAAAATAAAATCAATCGTTCCTTTTTGAAGCGAACGAACAACAGAGCGTGATTGGCGTTGATTCAATCGGTCGTTTCACTTGTCAGCGGCGACAGCCATTTTTCCTGTTTCAGTCGGTTTTGCAAAGAAGGAAATTAATCGCCGTTGGATGTGACACTAGCTTTTCTTTTTACATTTCAAAGCAACAACAGCCGTAACGAAGTATTTAATCGAAATGGGGAGGGGAGAGAAAAAATAACGGCCTTCCGTAATTGCTTCTGGCAGACTTCAGATCGCGCCTCGGCGTCTTCACTCGGAAAATTACTTTTTTTCCCCAATTGTTTACCACTTGCTATCCCTGTACAAATTTACCTTCACTGATGCTCATCGTCAGCAGCGTCATTACCAGCTCGTATCTAAAAGATTGCGCTGTTCTTATTTTCTGATCGCTGCAGTCACTTTTCTAATCCGGCCAAGTTGCCTCTGCAGAGCCGTTAATATTACTCTGGAGAAATGGATACACGTGCCAAAACAACGCCTATTTTAAATTCGCTCCTTACTATCACTCGTTTTCTAGTCTTCTTTCCTCAGCTGTTGCTTTCGCTTCTCATCTTCAAATTGACGGCTATGCCCAGCGGCAGCCAACTAATCCTTATTACGGACGACCGCCAAAGCTCCAATTTACCAAAAGTATAACATGTAATAATATACTGCAGCCCGAATGCCGTAAAATTATCCGCCTATGTAGCGAATAATTTATTCCCCGGGATAAAATTAACCCGCCGTCTCTTTCTTTAAAAAAACCGACTACTTTGCCTAAGAAAAAACTGCTCGCCACAATAACAACGCACTATTATAAGGCTACGCGGGATGATTCCACTTCTTCTGGTTCAGTATTCGCGCGCAACCATTACTTTCAGAAATAAAGGAATAAAAAAGAAAACGCCATCTTCAATATCACTCGCTTATTTTGGGTTCTCAGCACCGATGCCAGCAAAAAATATGATCACATTTACACACGTTGATGATTTCTTTTGGAAAAAATTTCAAATTGACACCGCATACCGAGTTCAAAATAGCAGCGAAGAATCGAATTTTCATTCCGCCTGCGTAAAAAACTACCGAAAAAGAACAATTCAAATGGCAAAGATATAAAAGATTTTCATGTATTATTTTCATGCTTCCTTTTAAAGTGTTACGTCTGATTTATGAAAATTAGCGCCTAAAGCGGACGTGTTTAAAATGGTCACTCACCAAGATATAAACATTCTACTACTATCAATCTTTTCAATGCAAATTAATTTAAAAAGTTTATTAAACACATTTATGAGCTGACAGGTTAGTATTGGAATCTACGCGTGCAACAATATTAATTGCATCGATACAACTAATAAAACTTAGCAATCGATAAATGTTATATTCAAAAACGTGTTCCACTCCTCTTCCAAGCAGAATGTGCTGGAAGTGGGGAAAGCATTTTAGAAATTGAGCATCGTGTTTTACTACGTTACGTCGTTGCAATTTACATGGGAAAGTTTTAATTTTTTATTCTCATCCCCTTCATGCGGTTTACGCCCTACGAAACCTATTCAAATATCAAAACAGCCTTAAAACTCGCATCAACAGGCATGCGGGGAGAATTTTTAAATCTGCAACTGTGACATCATTTTTTTGTTTCACATTTTCTCAAAAAGAATTTTAAAAATTCTAGATTTCTGGAAATGTGAAAAGTTTGTAAAAACGTATTGAAACATTTTGGAGAACTAATCTAAACCTCGGGTATTTAAAAAGAGATTTTGCTTTATAAGAAAGTTAACCATCAAATAGTTTGACAAACGCGTAAACTAAAAACAATGTCTATTTTTTTTCTTTTTTGACATTTCGAATTATGGGTAGATGTAGACTAAAAAGTTTTGAGATATAGAAACAGTACGTTAAAATGTAACGCAATGACAAGTATAAACTACGAACGGCAACGATTAGTGCTTGAAAAAATATGGATTTTTTGTAGCAGCATTCCACAGATATAATAATCAGTAATTTATAAGAACCCCGCTAATGTTTAAAGAATTTCCGAATTTCAATTTAGAATGCATTAAAGCCTCATATGCGGATCAATTAACAAATTGCTCTTTAGCAGCTTGGTTCAATGATTCATTGCCTAGAATACTTCTATGGCCCCCAGTCCATACGAAGACTATTCGGTAGGGAGTATTTAGTAATGCCGATACTCCCTACCGAATAGTCTTCGTATGGACTCCGGACCATAGAGGTATTCTAGGCAACGAATCAGTGGACCAAGCTGTTAAAGAAGCAACATATTTCAACCCTATACCCGATATTTCAATACCGACAACGGATTTTAAGAAACATTACTCGGTGTCTAGACAAAAAATTCCACGACGCGTGGCTGGAAATCCCGTCTACAAATAAACTAAAAAGTAATTAAACATGGTTCGAAGTCATGGTTAACATCAGCAAGATCCAGCCGTAGAGAAGAAACCGCTCTTTGTCGGGTCCGCATAGGCCACACTGCTGTCACTCATTCGTGCCTTTTAAATAAGGATGTACAGCCTTAATGTGATCGCTGCACTCCTCCACTCTGACCCCATTCAACACCTCCCCATCGACTGCCCTCAATACAGAACGATTCGAGAAAAATTCGCTCTGCCTTCATCACTTACAGAGCTTCTCGCTGGTGATGAAAAAATAATCTCTAAACTTTTCATATTTCTTAAAGAGACACATCTAATACCATCACTATAGTATATCTTTTGTCGTGCCTCTAGCCTAGTCGCTGTATACGGCACGTTAAAATTAATTTAAAAAAAAAAGAATAATAACTTTGACTATTTGCATTGTTTCGCGAGTGGCTATAAATATTGATTTAAGTCAGGGTAAAGAAATCTGAATAACATAAAACACAATAAAAAATATTTAAACCTTAAAAATTTGAATAAAAAATACTGAAATATGTGAAATATATTTTAAAAACTCGCTCGGCTGGCGATCTGGAGGAGAAATTATATTTCCTCATCGCCTCTTTCAACTATTTCGGTACTATATTCAAATGAGCAGCGTTGTATTTACACAGCATTCAATTTTCAAAACGCACATTCCACATTTCACATGTAACAAGAGCAAAGATCTTTATGTAAACACATTTTCGATCTAAAAGTTGCAGAAATTATATCGACGTATTTAATATCTCAGCTGGTTTACGCTTTGAGAAAAAGCTATTCAGAAAGACGAAAAATCTGCACCCATTTAAAGTTGAGACTATCTCCACCATGTTTCATTGTAGGTCGTACATTCTGTGGAGCATGTTCAGTATATTCCATTTTCTTCATACGTATTTTTTCCCGTCTGATCCGAATAGGTTGAATTTACTCTCGCTCCCAAAAAACATCGAGGATTTCCAAAACGGTATTGCATGATTTACACATACTCCTGAATTGGAGGCGTTTAATGTGATTTTTCTCGGATATATACAGTTAATTGCGAGGGGTTCGCCGATTAATATCAGCTGCGTGTAAGATAATTCGTACGGTTTGTGAATTAATCATTTTACCTGACTCTGTTGCAACTTGTGTGGCTAACCTTACAGCACTCTTGTAAAGATGCGATCTCTTGATGAGATTCCGTTTTTCTCTGGCTATTAGCTTCCGAGACTTACCTTTCCGCGACTTGTTTTCAATTTTTCTGGTCTCCTGATAGCTTTTAATAACGTACACACCGCGGGAAACGTAAATTTCGTTTTGTTCTCAATTTTGCGATAACTTTTCCCCCTTTCGTACATCTCAGTAATTCGCACACGCGTTTTAAACGGTATTTCTTTTGTTTTCGGTGCCATCATGCACCTATATGCACTTAACTCATAACACTTACTACGCATTTCGGTATCATTGTTTCTTTCTTCGATGTATGTTTTTCCCGACGGGTCACTTCTCACTTACATTATCTGCCCACTGACTGGATCACATATATGCGCATGCAAATACTGTTTTGACCAAGTATATAGGCATTTTTTTTACTCTGATCTTTATTTTTGTTGAAACATACACCCTCATTCGTCTCCGACGAACGTGTTTCTCTATATAGCCATTTGCGTCTGATTAATACTCATATAACCGTTTTACGTGGTGTGCAAATACTTTTATATATATATATATATATATATATATATATATATATATATATATATACCCACCGAAGACATATTCGGCTTAGAACGATACACTGGTAATATTTCAGAGATCTCTGATTCAAGTATTATAATCATCGCCGTGCAGTATTGCATTCGAAAAAGATAGTTTTCAATTTTATAAGAACTAGAAGGGCTTCAACCCTGTCGAAATATTAACACTAGCGCTTCCAAGGAACATTTGTTTAATTATTACTCGATAAACGTGATTCATCTGTCTAATCCGCCCGTTTAAAAAATAATAATTTTTCAGCATCCGTGAAGGTGCATAGGTAACCGGAAAAAATAGGCTCCCTTCAAATAACAAGGAAGGGGGAAAAAAAAGGATCACAAAGGTCTATTATTAATAAGGCAATAGGCCATGTAGCATTAATGCGGGCTATTACTGTTAGATGAATAAGCGGGGAAGTTGGTATTATCAAGAACTTCGCCAAATTTATATTTTGAGTTTTACAGGATCAAGTTAGAGGAAACTTAGCTTACATACGCTAACAGCCTTGCTATTACTAGTCTTAACGGAAGAGAACAAACGGATTTCCTATAGTATATGTAGCAGCTGTTTTGGGTGATGATTCTGAGTGTTTTCTGCTATGTTTAAACATTGACCAACAAATGTACAATAAGAAGAGTTTACTAGAAGACATAGTAATTTGAAGTAAAAATAAAATACAAATATAACAGAAAGAAAAAACTAAAAGTATAATCTGCATGTATACTACTTAGAAACGTTTTTTCCAGGCAAAGTCCATCTTTAGCTGGAAAACCAGAATTTACAACATAAACATAAAACTAAATAAATGTTGTGAATAAATTACAAAAATTTAAAACACGAACGTGAAATCGAGAATGCGCGGCGAAGGAAAGACAAAAGCAGACAAAATCTGTTTTTGCAGCATGCAAATTATTACTTAGTACGTATTTCAATGAGCAATCAAAGCGGGAGGAAATGAATATTTCAGGCAAACGTAATTAAACACAAGAATTTTTTGCCGCTTAAAATATACAAAAAAAAACTATTTTGTTTAGACAAACAAGCCATTTTACTGATAGGTACATTCTACAGGAATTAAAAATATTAATCCTGATATCGATAGTGGAAATTAAAATAGCCGCACAGAAAAGTGGTTAATTCAGCTGTTTTTAAAATGAACCATTCCGCTAAAAGGGTCAATATATCGCGAACGGGTTCGATACACAATCTTTTAAAATTGCACCAAAAAAAAAAAAAAAAAAAAAGTTGTTTATTAATTACGTAAAATAATTTAAAATCATTTTTAAAATACTTTTGCAAACCATTATTATATTTACATGTTTTTTTGATTTATGATGAGATTCAAAAACCACCCTCAACCATAAGCTTTCATTATAATTGCTCCCGGCATTAAACTATTTGGCTGCTAAGTTTTGTAGTATATATTAATTTATTTCGCATGTCTAGTCTTAAAAACATGATGTATTAATGTTATTTATTAGTGATCTCATTCTTATGCCTGCGGTAATATGAAAAATCGGAATTGTTGGCGCAGTCTGATCAACCGGGTGACAGATCATGGTCACGATACCCCTACATGGGGTGAAACGATTCGATAGATATAATATGAAAAAAACTAAAGCCTTTCTGTTACGTTTTGAAATAAATTGCTAGGCAACCGCAAATTAATTTTCTTTTTTTAAAGAATTACAGGCAATTAAAACTGACTCTTCTATAAGTGCCATAGAAGAACTGTCATCTTGGCGGTCCAGGGGGTGCTCCCGTTGCGAGGTCTGAGGGACGAGTTTACACACACACACACACACACAAGTTTGTTTAATGTGTTTGTTAAAACGATTATCGAAGAGACATTTGATGGAGGTAAATATGGAATTAGATAAGCAGTAAAAGATGATACCATACAATTAAATTCGCCGATAATACTAAAACATTAACAACAACGATCTTAAGGATTAAATGATAATATGAAAAGATATGAAATGAAGGTGACCACATCAGAAAAAAAATTATGGTTAGGCAAAGTACTTCAACAAATAATTAAACTAGAATAAGGATCAGCATTTAAGTGAACAAACTATAACATATAACATGATTTGTACTGAGGCGATTGACAGTCGTACTGCAATGGTCATAAAAAAGCGTTCAATGATAATCGCTTCTTGCAGACCGAAATAAGATAAAAGCGTTTGAAATATAGTGTTGGAAAAAGTTGCAGAAAATTGGTTGAACGGATAAAAGACCAACATGTTACTAGAAAAAAAAAAAAAAAAATTCTGCAACGATAAAACGCGACTTAGATGGTTAGGATACCCATTACGATGGGAACGTAGTAGAAGGGAAGATAGTGGAAAATAAAGACAGGCGATTATACTCGAATTACGTTCATCGACGTGGTCCCGAAAGAAACCGGAATGACCGAATGTATAGAAAAAACCCCGCTATTTTATTAATTTATTTTTTTTTAGACTTTTATCCAGTGGCGATTAGAAAGGGAAGACTCAGTTACTGATCCTAAGAAAAATTAACAGAACGAAGGAACTACGAATTGCGACAATGGATAGGAAGGGAAGAGATAAGTTGTAACGGACGCAATAAGGATTGGGAAGTCCAGACAGGCTTTCATGAAAACGATTGATCCATGAGATGAATTAGTATTAATGACTAGGTCATTTTTGCATGACGAGTAATACGAAAAATTATGTAACATTTTTGAACCAATGTGATAATATTTAAAAATGGTATAGTCAATTAAAACCAACCATTCTTCATGAATTATAGAAGAGTATTACCTCAGGATCCGGAGGGGGGCACATGCCGATATCTAAAGGATTACATTTTTATACATATACATTTCCCTCTTCAGTAGTAATCCCCCCATTGATTTGCAGTTTGCTGTTTACAGTGAACAATTGACTTCGCAAGTCTTCATCGTGTCCGTTCACCCGATGTGTAATCAGCATCGAGGACGAGTTCCCCCGGCATTTGCCCGTCAATTATTAACCGTTGCATAGAATGCTCGTTCCGCATAATATGACCAAGAGATTGTAATATCCTTGATAAAACATCGCTGGATAATCTACGACTGATGTAGCTCTTGCGTAAAATAGAAACATTTGTCTGCGTTTCTGTCCAGGATATCCGTAACATACGTCTGCAAACCTACATTTCGAAATTACCGATACGTTGCCTATCTTTAACTTTCACTGTCCATGTCTCCGTCGCGTATGTGAACACAGAAAACACGAAACACCGTAATAAAACTTTTTTTTTACCGCATTCGTGATTCTGTTTAATCGGCTTATGCGGTCAACAAAATTCGTCGTTTCATTTCGGCCGCCGAAGCGCTTTTATCGTCAATAAGAAATCCCAAAAATAAAACCGGATAAAAGTTTTCGTTACACACTTCACAGATGAGAATAGTCCATATATTGTACGATATCTTCCTTGGGTTCTTACGCCTCCGACCACTACTTCGATTACTATTTTCTTCAGACTATCATCTTCGCATCTCATCACTCTAACGGCCGTATTCTGCAAATATCCGCAAGTCCTTCACCCATACCGATCTCTATTGATATAGTGGCATTAGTCCACCAAAAATTCAATTCATCCGCAATAGAAGAAACACTTCTGAAATGAGTTTTTTTTTTTTTTCTTGTTTGGGTTTTTCCCTGGGCTTGTCGGCAACGGACGATTACCTATCAACACGTGTAAATAGAAGTAATTAGGAGTTACGAGGAATGGAATGTGACAAAGAACGCTATACCAGAAATGAGAGTCGGCCAAAATAATAAACATTTTTTTTCAGAGGAACTACTAAAATTTAACGATTAGATTTTCAATGCTTTTTTAGCAACTTTTTTCTTTTCGGCTTCGTTATCGGCCAAAATAATAATCGCAGTAGAAGACAGGTGGTGGCAGAAAATTAATCTTCAAAAGATAAAGTACGTAGAACACAGCGACAGTAATAATCTTCGGTAATAAAAAACGAGCCATAGATAATAGTCATTGTACGAAGAAGATAGAAAAAAAAAAATTTATTGTGATATATGGTAAACATTTATTCAATTCATGCTTGGAGTTGTTCTGTTTCTTTTGCATTGGCACATAATACTCTTCGATAATGTTATTAAAAGTGGAATTATGTAGGAGCATGTTGATCGATAAATGACCGGTCAAGACTAATAGCCGTTAAATGCGTGTAACGCAGTACGAGATTGTTTTTTTGGGTTTTTTTTTTTTTTGAAAATCAATTTTTGGACACTAACTAACCATTAAATTATTTTTCATTTAAACTATTACTTGAATCAATTTCAACTTTTGCCGCCGCTGGGAAACGAACACGTCCGACTACCATCTTACTAGTTAAGCGTTCACGCACGAGTAGGCTATCACGAAGGTTTGGGATTATCGTTTAATTCGTTTAACGCGACATAACACGACAAAACGTAAGTGTATTAGTAATTATTTAAACACACGGTAAGCAAAAGTTATCTTCCATTTTTCTTTTTCACAAATCTTAACAGCGATGGAAGAAGTCACTACTCATGATTTAAATTGAAAACCGAACCTACGATTCAATAAACTTTTCATCGGACTCGATACTAAACTGTCAGATAAAAATAAAAATAAACGTTGCTGAAGCATCACAAATCGCGTGATCAAACTTGACAAGTGCAGAAAAAAAAAAAAAAGAGGAAAAAGAACAGAGTAAAATAAATTTGCCACAAAATTTAAACATTAAAGGTGCGCAAAAATTAATTAACGCGAATAAAACATAATTGCATCTTACCTAAGAGCACTTCACATTTACTGTTTCTTAATCGAAAATTCGTGTACGACCACAGACCGATCATTATTAACAACAAAAAACGAAACAGAACAACTGATATATATATATATATATAAATAAATAAAAATATACAGAGTAAAAGTGAAATAAAAGCACAAATGGACAGATGAGATATAGTAGGAGCACAGAGAAGAGAACGCGTCAATAATTCATAATGATCTGTTGCTGGGCTTTAAAAGAGTAGTTCACTTGTCGACAAAAAGAGACACATGATGATGTAGGAGAGGAAAGGCGGTCGGAAAACCCCCGACGGTACTAATAGCAATGCAGAGTATTAGTGCGGTACTAGAAAGAAAAATGATATGATATGCGGAGAGAATAATAACGGAGTGCGAAAGGAAAACCCGGTGAAAATCGACGGTTTGAGTGAAAATTGTCCGAGCCGAATTCGCGGACCATTGGGGGTGTCTTTCGCGAACGAGCGAGCGAACGAAGTACGCCGACAAAGTGCGGCGCGTATAGGATGCCTCCACAATCAACCGGCGACTAAACCAACAGCCGTCGCTGCTGGCATACGTGTCAGGGATGATATCGCAGCGATTGCCGGGAAAATGACGACAGGCTGCTCACTAAAACTATTTCTGTATAGCAATGCGAGGAAGGACCGAGGTGAAAAACTAACTAACCCATTAGCGAACGGAAAACCCGAGCTCATTTCACTTATTCCACACATTATCCTGCTGTTGCCTCTGTCCCTTACACACGATGCCCTCTCCTACCCGGTCCTACACTTCATAAAGTGTTCCCTACATAAACCCTCGTCGCCATTATTGTTATTGAAATTTTTCCCAACAGATAAGCCTACACGCACACGCTGTCTTGCTGTCAGTACGGCCGGCGTACGCCCGGACCAGGAGCCCTAGCTTCGTGTAGTACTCGGCCGCTCGGGTGTAATTGCAAAGTACCGCATTGTTGCGTAAACAAAAATAACGCCAACAAAAACGGTTTTGCATCAGCCTGCAAACCATCCGCCGATGCCGCATTCCCATTCGTCGTGTCCAAACAGCGCTGATCATTTCCGAAAGAACAACGCGAAAACAAGCAAAGAAACGCGCCATTAGTCCCCGCGGATTATTTTCTCGCTCTCTAGCCTTTCCTTACCATTAACTCGGCAAATTTATAGCAACAACAGCGCCAACTCTGTTCGCCGATAATCGCATTTTCACAGTCGGACCTTTTCTTAACCCCGTTCAATTTAATTCGCGGGGCTTATACGAGCGTTTTATTTATTTGCGCCCGACTGGCTAACTTGATTTATACTGCGACCCCCCCCCCCCCCCCCCGACTCTGTGCAGCAACGTTGCTACCTTACACGTTTAAAACTATTATATTAAACCGATTTTATACTGTAGTCCAGTTGGCATTTTATCCAATGACTTTTTTATATTCTTCTTACTCGCCTACAGCGCACAGCTTTCCTCCGAAAGGAAATTTATTATTATAATCCGTTACGTGTCTAGTAATCGAGAAGATGAGAGAAGATGTTTAACTGGGACGATAACTGAGGGAAAGAACATAAGAGCCATCGTAACGAGTAAAAAAATCGAGGCGAAAGAGAACAAGAAAATATATGATCGTCATTACAGTCTGAGTATTATCCGGTCAATGAAAAGAACAAAATGAGGGAGAAGCTTACAATGAAATAAAAAAAAAAAAAAAAAAAAAAAACACGCTGGAAGCGGATAATGGATTTCGGATATGAGACTTTGATAAGTCGTAGTGGATTTTTGGTTGCATAGATAAGAGTAAAGAGAACAGTGGAGGATCAGAAGGATGTATGCCGTGCACCGAGCAAACTAAAATACGGAAATTTTCGCGGATAAATAATTAGCCAAAGAACTCTGCGAGGAACTGGCCAGACTTAAATTTTATACTAATAAATTAATCATTTTTGTTAAAACAAAATTGTTGTCCTTATCTGCTTCACCCACTATCGTTTAATAAATAAATGATTAAATAAGTGCATAGTTTTATAAATAGCCGAATAAAATTGCCAGAAAATCAAAACCGTTGCAATTTCATTAATTTGTATTACTACTAAACACTTACACGAGCCCAAATATGAAAGAAAAAAAAATCAAACCGCGATCTAAGCGATTAATCTCTCTTTTTTTTTTTATTGTTGTTTTAATCTTTTTTACGGGTTTGTCAAAGACGGTATTAGCCGAAGAAATGGAAGGAAGGAGGAAATAAAGTTCTTAAAAGTTTAAGGATAGAGGATAAAAAAATAATTTGAAGCTAGAGAAATAGCAGAAGTAAAAGGAAATGCCATACAATGACTCTTATGTTCTCTCATTTCCTTCCTTGTCAGTTGTTCCTATTCTAGCTTCTTTCATTCATTCAATCTCGCACCAGAATGAAATCTAATATGTTATTCTCCTTTTGAACTATTACTTAGATTCATTGGCTGATTGGGCTGTTGCTTTTCGTTGGCGTAATCATAAAAAAAATAAAAAAAAGAAAAAAATAAGAATATAAGAAGCACCAATAATAAGAAGAGTAGGGACGCCGAGTTTTAGTAGAGAAGAGTAAAAGAACGATTGTTCAGCAGAAAAGGTCGAACATTCAAATATTATATCGGAGTCGCAAGGAATGTGTATGTAAAAGGGAGATGGAAAGGGAAAAATGGGGTAGAAACAGATGAAAAGCGAGAAAATGATGCAGGAATATGATTAAAGCGAAAGCGACAAATAGCCGAGATGAAATGTCTAGAAAACCGTGAGCGAGAAGAAAGATATATGGTTAAATAGAGAGATTAAAAGCGCCAAAATTTAGAAATGAACAGGAACAGGAATCGGGACATAGTCTGAAATGAATCATTTAAGGGAAGAAGAGCAATGCCATTAAAACTAGCCGGAGAGCGAAAGTCAGGTCAAAAAAAGAAAGAGAGATGAGACGAGCTCAAAAATTTGCACGGGAAATGGAAGGTCGGGCTAATGAATATCCACTAATTTATTACGTTCGATGCGTAAATGACACCAGGGATATACAAAAGATCGATCTTAATCGAGTGAAAAAGAAAAAGATCAGAGCGTATGAAATAATTGAAGGTTAGATGTGACAGCCTGTAAAGCACTTTTAGAACCCGAAATTACGAGCATACTTTTTAGAAAACCGGTGATCATCAAAAACAAAGAGAGTAGCACGTAGATTTGCAACAGATTCCGTATAAAAAACTGAGTAAAAGGAGCGAAGTTTAAAAGACCCATAACCTCTGATTGGAGGCAGGATAAAGGGGGGGGGGGGCAACTCCACTTTTTGGAACCGTCAGTACAATGGTTCAATTGACACTTGTTTAAATTAAATAAAAGTTTCTGTTTATATTTACATAATTCGATCAACAAAAAAGTAGTAATATGAAAAAAATAAATAATAATACAATATAAAATAATAAAACGCGCTCCAATCAGATTTTACCGCTGTTTTTTATATGAAAATAATTTAATCCGAGAAAGCGGTATCATGCAGAGATGCAACGCTTAAAAATGAATAAGAAGTTCGACCGCAGGCACTATGGCGCACTGACAGCCTCGATGATATACACTGGGCGCTAAAAAAAAAAAACAAAACAATATAGTCATTACAGACGTGTCGATGAAAAAAAAAAAAAGAAAAGAAAACCACCAGACCCGCTTTGTTTTGCTTTTTTTTTAGTTTTTTTTTTTTTTTTTTAAATCGCTGCAATCGATTGGAAGTAATCCAGCGAGAAAATGTTTAAAAAAATAGCGGTATTCAAAAAAAAAAACAAATGCGGTGTCCAAATGGACGTATGTTAGTCATACATTTTAGAGGGCTAGTAGCGGAAATGAAGTCTCGAACAAATACAACGCACGCAAGGGTACCTAGGCGTTGAAAAGAAAACAAAAAGGAAATTAATTTTAATATTACAGCGAGTCTTTTGCCTGGAAATAAACGCGCTTAATTAAAATTTTCGCAATTTGTATAAAACGTTTTACACTAGAGCGAACGCGGTCGAAGGAGGAGAAGCTGCTATAAAAGAATCCTCTCTGAATTTAGTCGCGAAGGAAAAATCTCGGAATTAAACGGGAACAACACTGAAAAACGTTACACGACACGCGACTACTTTAAACTCGTGCGGTGTCATTAACAGTTCCGGTAAGGCCAACTTCCGGGAAAACCGTAGCTGTTTATTACAACTTCTATTTCAAATATTAGACATCTCTCGCCCCCGCATGGCGACCACTAAACTATTGCACATGTTTACCTGGAAACGATGTAAGAAATTTTTCATTAAGGGAAAATGTAACCCCGGTTTAAATATAGATCGTGCACAGCAAATACAGTTTCCGCATACTGATTACACACTTTTTCCCGCATGCAGACGGACCACATTCTTACTCGGAATCGACTTGCATAAGAACGAATCGATACTTTAGAATTTCAGGTTAGCAATTATGAAACCGAATTCGATTTCGACCGGTAGAGTTACAAACCGGACTAAGAGGAGGAAGGAACCTCCTCTAAATATTGATTTTTTTTCATTTTTTTTTTTATTGCTCTAAAAATTTGTTCAGTACCTGTAGAATTTATTTCCAAAGTTTTAAGCCCAACAGGAAGTCCTAAAGGGGTCCCCAGGAAGTCGCCAAAATGTTGCGCTCTAAAAGTACCGAGAACAGGTAGACGAGCGTGCGTCCTCCAGGGCATCTACCTTATTTCTTATCCAAACAAGATTGCTAAGTTTAGTTTTTGAATAATAGCGGACACTTTCGATGTAATGAAAAATTCAGCCTGTGTAACCGTCGATTTTTGTTTTCACACAATGACAGTTGGGTACAGAGATAAACCAATTGTATTATTAGAGGAGTTGGATATATATGTGCCCTTTCCGATGCGTTTTTCTCAAAATGTTTTTTTTCCCCCGCGCCGTGGAATGTAACTCAAAAAGTAATAAACCAATCAACTTGAAATTTTGTGTAGATATTCTTTAACTTATTGGCCTTTACGCAAACCTAAAATTTCGTATTAATTGTTATAATAAATATTGTTTTTAACGATTTATTTATTTTAAAAAGGGTTTTTTTCTTGTTCGCAAATTTTTATTTATTTATGTATTTATGTATTTATTTATTTATTTTTGCTTTTGCTAAATTTAGGTTCATGCAAAGCAGAATGATTTATTTTAAATTTAAAAAAATTGTTACGTTGATTTTAGTTAACTACAAGGAGACCTGGGCGTTCCATATCGTAAACTCTAGGCACAAAGTTCGAGCAACACTAACGCCGTCACTTTGTTTTTTTTCACTCATTGAAAAATTTTTTTGTATTCATTTGAACGTCAATATTATTCTGTAATTTGATTCATTGCAATAAATGCTCTCAGGTTTTTGTAAAAAAATTATTGAAAAACCTGTTGTCTGGCGGTGGTTCTTTACTCTTAATATAAACCAGTCGGCCCTGAATTCCGGAAAAGCCAGTCTCGGGACTTTAGAAGACCAGCTTATTATCTTTGTGAAGAGATAGCAGATTTTTTATTGAGTGTAAGCAAAGCGGTTAACATAATTCACTGTTTTCAGACGTCGCTGTCTGTTTCTGTTACTTATTTAATCGGTACATTTTTCGCGGCAGTTTATTTTCATTTTCTTTACTACTCACTTTTGTCCAAGCAGAGTGTCATACTTCAGATTGTAATTTGTTTCATGGTGAATCTATCGCTTTCTTCTGCGCAAGTGTCATCATATAGATATGATATTCATTAAAAAAAAAAGAAAACTAATGTATTGCGTATAGAATGTGTCTGTGTTTATATCGGATTTTCGATTCCATACTAATATCAATCCAGCTGTTTTTGAAGTTTTTACCAACTTTGTAAGTTTCGTTAAAGAAATTAAATACAGTTTTGTTCCCGATAAATGACGATCTTTCCATCGATCATATATGCCCGGGGAAGTTTTTTTTTTTTTTTTTTTTTTTTAATTTCGAGCTTTGGGCGCCTCGAGGGATTAATTTTAAAGTTAAAATCCCAGATGTTCCAAACCAGAGAAATATATGGGGAAGCACATATTTTAAGTCTTGTTCAAAATTTTTTGCTATAATGCTCGAGTCGCAAAGGGAGGCTACATATCACTTCTCGCGCTTTTTTAAACTTTTACCCCCTTACTCCGGAAAACCCTAATATACCTCTTTCAACTGCAATGGTCATTACAGCACGACCAGGGAGAGGAGGCTACTTCATATCCCACCCAGTAGATTGCTCTCAAATACCCAAGAAGAATTTGTGCACGACGCGTTGAGTCATTTAAGAGGATGTTTGAAAGTGTAACGCCGGCAAACGCGGAACGGGCGAACTCTACACATTTTAGGAAGGACCGGAACAGAAAAGATAAATGGGTGAGGGAACAGTACCTTCAAACACATAGTTATGTGAGACTGCCATATGTTCAACTCGCAACCGATTCAAAGCAGCGTATTCCCGACGCGCAAGGTAAAGATGAGGAAACTATGGATCGGCTATGACTTTTATGATTTTCATAAAGGTTGGTTTCCCTCAGCCATCATACGTTCTTAGAAATAACTCCTCATTTTGCAGATTGATGGTGATGATAACAGCACTGGTGCGCGCAGGGCAGACTTGGTGCCAAATCGACTTGCTCGTTTACTTGAATTCCTGCATGACTCGGCACCCATAAAAACGTTACCTGATTTCTTGTTTGATGGAGCAACATCAACGTGTAATTAACTTTTAGGTCCAAGATTGAAGATATCCATGTTGTTCTGTGAGAAAATCGAATTTACAGATGACTAAAGAATCAGTTACTAAACGTACATTTCTATCCCTAAATCTTGCTTGTTTAGCCTCGGAGCTACTGCATATGGGATACAATTATGCTTCCTGTACCGAGCAATAAGCGCAAGCAGTTGGCAGATATGTGGATCTGCTTTTGCAGCATCAGTATAAATGATCAAAGAGTTAGATGACTATTGATTTTCTTGGCGGCTCAGTGAATTAAGTTTGGTACCGACCTATGAGTTACTGTGAATGTTTCGTTGAGGAAATTAAATACGGTTTTGCTCTCGACAAATAGCGATCTTTCCGTTGATATATCAAATGCCTGGGGGGGGGGGGATTGTTCAAAACTTTTGAGCTTTCGGTCCCCGACGATTTAAATATAAAGTTGTAAGCTCGGCTATAGTTTTCAAATAAAGCAGTCCTTCGTTCATTATATTTGAAATACGTTTTGTCTTCCTCAGCTTTTTTACTCGTGTTATTGCTTACGTGAACATCCTTTTTTTGCTAGTTTTGGGCCTAAAAGGAGGGGGTCTATATAATTTTTTAATTATAATTTTTTGATTTTATGAAAGAACCTCTGCGTTTTGTTTTATATTTTGAGTTTCACTTTTAAATGGTTATCTGGTGACCAGTTATGAATTTTTAAGTGATTTCTGAGGTCGTTTTAAATTCAATATTATACATTCTTGACGTTTTTTTGGATTTTTTGCCGCCCAAGGTAATCGGTTAATTTGATAATCTAATTTTGAAGTTTATAAGTCGGACAGTTCGTGAATTATTGATGTTCTTTTGATATATGTTTGTCGTTTCTGAACCATCTTATTAGGATTCCGTACATATAATGTACGGAAACCTAAAAATGATATCGTAACACTAACAGAGAAATAATCATTGACTTAACTCTAAAATTCGCATAAAATCGATTTCACAATGTTCCATGAGTTTTGACTCTGTGGGGTCAACTCAAGAGCCGACAAATTAGAGTTGTTTCCCTTTAATGATTAGTAAACACAAATGATCTATTTTCTATTTTTTGAAATTAAATCATTTTTAATCTATTGAAGTTTAAAAGGATTAACTTTTTAAATAATAATAATCGCGATATATATATATATATTTTTTTTTTAAATATCCACCATCGGCATTGCTGAACCTGACTCAAATACTAACAAGAATATTCTGATAACAATATCCCTAAAATTAACCAAATACAAATAAAACATCGCTAAATAAACCGAACAAGACGGCAAAGTCATCTCAATAAAAATTACGCGCGGGAAAACGTCAAATTTGATAGTAGAACGGCGCATGGTAAATTACTATATATATATATATATATATTAATTACAACGTAATTCTTAGGCTACCCCTCATTAGAAAAAATGTCCCAATTTTATGTAACGTAAAATGTCCCAATTTTATGTAACGTTTGTTATATGTTATAAGATTTGTGTGATTATGTTATTATATTCATATGGACTGATTTAGAATTACGTTGTAAATTTTAATCATTTTATATAAAGTATAGAAGAGAAAAAGATGGAAATGTAAGCAAGTGGGGTCAAGGGGTACAGCCCCTTGTGAGGCCAAAATGGCCGAGTATATATATATATATATAGATATATATATATATATATATATATATATATATATATATATATATATTTTTAAAAAAAACAAAAAAAACGAAAAAACCGCAGTAAACAACAAGAACAGTTAAACTTTATTTCACTTGAACATAATTAGAAACGTTGTAAAGGGGGTTTGACAGCGTTAAAATAATTAAATTTTACGCTAAAGGAGTAGAAAAGGAAATAAAACCTCCAATTATATTTATTTCAAATGTAAATATCACTTTCAGAACTACTTGAAAGAAAAAATAAGAAAAGGATTCAGCTCCTTTATTTATAAAACTATTAATAGTCTAATAAAAATAGAGGTTATATAGAAATAACGCCAAGACATTTGTTAAAGAAAATACAGTTTTCACACTTTTTAGCTGAAAAAGCGACGTTCCTCCGATCAAGGATATAGAATTATCACGGGCTAAAAAGTGGTATACAATACGAGGAATAGTCAATACACATACAGTACATAAACATCTTCATAGAAGCTAATCATAACAATAATAAAAAATTAATTAGCGCATAATCTTTACGCGCGGTTGAAATAAAACTTCTTACAACTGAATAGAAAATAAATAAGACGTGCGAGAATTTGATCGTCGAATATATCGATAATGTGTTTCCTCATAAGCGACAGAAAGTCATACGGTATATTATTTACATTTAACTATATCAAATATTATGAAAACATTACACATTATTATAATCAAAGTATGAAATGATAGGTACTTATGGCGGAGTTTGAATTCAAAAATATAAATCCTGTTTTGCAGTTTTTTTTGAATTTCGTGAAAAAAAAAAAAAAAATGTAACAATCGTGGATCCGAGTCGAATTGTTGACTGAACTATTTTTATCGTTAAATTTAATTTCTCGCTTAAACAAAAACTTACGTTTCGTCAGCGGCGAGTATCGATGGTTTGTTTTTTCGTGCATAATTTTGTACGGGCGAAAGTGTAATAAAATGTTTCGGTGATTCGGCCATTCCTCTTACACAGCAACAGCGCGATAACATTGCAATGAAATTGGTGAGATTATTCGGTGAGATCGTATTTTTTTTCTTAGTGTTAACGTTTTTCTCTTTCTGCGGCGTACGCAGCGAAACAGTCACGCGAGACAATTGATCACAATGCCCGGCTAAAAAGATAGTCGGTCAGATTCGTCGTAAATTCATGTCTCTCGTTTAGTACATTCGTACGATAATCGGTGGCTCATGCACTCTATTCTGTCTAACGAAGCCTGAGGTAAGCCACCGACCGATAACCAACCTCATGTAGGCTGAGTTTATTATCTTGCGGGTAATATAAAGGAATAATTGCTTTTTAGAGTCGACGAGCAGCAAATCATTTCGTGTCACCAGTGTCTGGATTTAGAGCGAAACACCCTACAATTTAACAGGCGTATTGGACAGTAGAAAAACTGAATCCGACTTGGAACAAAAAAGAGCCCGCGATGCGGGTTTTCTTTAAAGTCAAGCTTTCGATTAGGTCATGACGACTATTATGAAAAAATTAAAAAAATATTTCCCGCGTCAGTATTACAGACCACTTTCTTCACGTATAAATGAAAGATTCCATCCGGTTAAATTGAGAAGGTGAAGTATTCAACATAAAGTAAAGTAAGTCCCATGTATCCTTGATAAGATATCATGCATTGTAAAGTTAAGCTTTCCGTAATGGTACGAATCTCAACGGCACTAATGAGAGTAGGAGGGACAGTCCGCTGGTGTCTCTCAAAACGCGCGCCGCGATCACTACAGCTTTTTTCGTATTAATTTCATTTTAATAAAGAGCCGGGACAGTAATAACGGCTGATTATAATTAATTACGTAGGTAATGCGTGCGATTGGTCTGCTTATTTCAAGCGATTCTCATGTAGCATCTCAGACACAGGCGAGTTTCCTCGTAAGCGGCGTATTAATTGTGGAAGTAGAAATCGCATCGGAAACCATGTTAAAACGGATTAAAGTTGATAGTCGTTTTTTTATTAAATACGTTATTATTATTATTATTATTATTATTTATTATTGCCGAATGCAATTTAATCGACTTATTACAACAACAGCGGAGGCTTCACTATGTTTTATAAACATCGTGCAATAAGTGAAAACAGAACGCTGCTCTGAAACCACGTCATATGAAAACTTTTGACCGCATATTAGCACCGTGTGTGCCTTTGCCGTAGAAATTACAACTGGAGTTTTGTCTTTCCTTGCTGATTTACGTGTTTAACAGCATTTTCCGCGATTTATCGAGATTAATGGAATTTTCGAATTTACACGTAAGAACACACAGACGGCGGTTGAAACACCGGAGTAATAAACCGACAGAGGGTAATAACTTTAAACGGCACACAACCGACTTCCAGGTAAATTCGTCGTAAAATGTTGTTAATCGCGCTCGACCGACTATCGGTAATGAGGATTTTTCACTTTTCAGCCTATGGCCGTTGTTTTTTCTCCTTCTTTCCTTTCTATCAGCGCCATGTCATCAGAGCTGGTTTAAATGTTCCTACCAAACGCGAGCAATTATTTTAAGATGTCTAAAGATTAATAAGGTAACCGAAACCGGTATAAATAAATAAAGCTGACCGGGAACGAAAAAACGTATCTTCTCTATTTCCAACGCCGATTCGTTCCTGATTTCGCTGTTTTTCTATATTTCGAAAAGAAGTTGAAGTTTTTCCGTTGTCCGTCCCGTCATCCGTAGTCCGCTGTCAAGGAAATGTTTCGGATTACAATCGTTCCGAGAGAATAATGGCAACGCACGACAGGAAAACCGGATGAAAAGCGTGTTCTTCTCTATGCGCTGCTGTACTTTTACCGAGTACACATACATGCGCGCGTTCATTAAAATCGCAGCGTTCCAAAAACGGAGCTAATGAAGCGGAATAACTAATGGCGAATAGGTGCGCCGGAATCGCATGCGAACGTGGTCGCGGGGAAGGCGCGTAACCTGAGAAGGAGCGAAGTGCAGGTTGTAGCGGTTTCGGCTGCAAACGGAACCATCAGGAACAGGCCGGTAGACAGATCAAAGAGAAAACTAATTAACCATCCGGCAAGCGCAGACGAACAAAGCCGCAGCCGGTTACCGGAGTGCCGAACAGCGTTTTCCGTTCGACGATGTAAGTGTCTAAATGTCAGATGCAGCAAATTAGCAATCTGCATCGGTACAGAATTTTTCGCTTTATCCGCCGCTCGCCAGTGCCACTGCGAGCAGCCACTTAACCTGTCAAAGTTACCCTTTAATCCGCTTTTCGATGTTCGCCTGCAACAGCGCGTCTCACGCATTCAGCCCCGTTCTTCTTCCAGCCCGTGCGCGAACCTTCTTCGATTCGCCGCTGTCGAACGTGCATCAGCACGCCATCAAGTTCCACCGCTGCCAACGACAAAGTGCACTCCATCGCATAGCTGCTTGCTCGCTAATTCCGTGTCAAAGTTCGATCTCCAGCAACAACAATAACAACTTGGAAGCTACTGGCACGCCGTCTCTCCTGTTTACTTTAATTAAAATGCAAACGGCAAATCTATAGACAACAGTTCCGCGACAACGATTGCTACGGAGCGTGCAAGTTGTTCCTACCTTCAGTATACTCTGCCATTTCATCATGGAAAGACTTATAAATAAGCAACGATTGCGATATGGTTGAAATTTATTATCGAAAACCAGTGCTCTGTGAAAGATGTGCATCGTTTGTCATATTATGGTCGTCATAATCGACCTGGTGAATCAACAATTCGTGCTGTTATCACCAAATTTGGTGATAACAGCACGAATTGTTGATTCACCAGGTCGATACAAACGATGCACTTTTTTCACAGAGCACTGGTTTTCGATAATAAATTTCAACCATATCGCAATCGTTGCTTATTTATAAGTCTTTCCATGATGAAATGGCAGAGTATACTGAAAACTTTTCACTTTGACAGATGACGTTTGGACGCCAATACCAACCAGTGCTGCCAACCTGAAAAACTTAACTCTTAAAAAATCACCCTATATTTAAAAAAAAAAAAAAAAAAATGAAATCTCAACACTTTTAGCCCGAACTATGATGCATCAAACTGTATGAATAATTAAAATACTCTTAAATTAACGTGTCGACATTTTTTTATCAAAACTGCATTCAGAATTTGTATCCTTTCATAGCAATCGTCGTAGCAGCATCGCAGAGAAGGTATAACCAATAGACATTTGCCCTACAGCGGTCGTTCTTGTACATACTTGAAAAATGTAGAATATCAAAAAAAAAAAAACAAAAAAAAAAAAAAAACCAGCGAAAACGTAAACAAAAGGAATGGATAGAAGTCACCTGAAACTGAAGTAAAAGTGACGTAGAAATTTTTTTCAACATTTCAGAACGGTTAAACAAACAAAGAAGCTCACAAAGCGCTGTCGTTGTTGAGCGCTTTTTTTTTGTATTTTTTTTTATTCTTTTTAATTTTGCGGCTAAATTTTAACAGAACGGGAAGATCATTTTCGTTATCATCAAAATTACGCACAGAGGCGTTGTACTTCACCGCTTGAAACATTTTAGAAACTTTTATTACCGATTAATTTCATTCGCTCGTTTATAATTCAGCCGGGGGGGGGGGCTCCAAAATAAACAAAAAACTTTATTTTCGTCCAGAGAGGAACCATAAAAGACTCAAGCAACTAACGCCGTCCAAACTGAATAAGTTATTCGGTGGCAATAAATTCCTGTTTTTTTCTCGTTCTTTATTTCGTTCTTTCAAAACATTAAAATTTTTTTTCTTTTTTTACATATATACATAAATATATATATATATATATATATATATATATGTACATGTATATGTACCGCGGAAATGAAGTTAAACTTGCGATAAATTAAAAAAAAAAAACAAAAAAAAAAAAAAACAAATAGATATAAAAACAATACAAATGTAATCATTTCAATCCGCAGATAACAACACAGTGTTTAAAACGTAAATTAACATTGTCCAGGGCCCCCATCTATAATAATACTAACGCTTATCAACAATGTGTAGATGGTTTTAGCTGTACGAGTTTTTCATATATCCCGTATACGGTGTATTTATAGTGCAGTTTCTCCGCAAATAACAACAAATCGATCGGATAGTATTAGCTATGACACGGTTAAATTGTCGGTACGAAAATTTCGGCCAATAAGTTCTGCAGTTGGGGTAAACTTTTTCTACCTTTTTTTTCTACAAATTTTGGATATTTTTAATTTAGTAAAAATTACACGAAGTCGTTGTTCGATTTTCTCAATCATTTTCAAAATACCGCTTATTAGTGATTAGTATACCTTTTCGCTTGGCGCGGTATTTATTACTTTAAACGTTTTTCGTTGTAATATTAAATTTCGAAAATTCATTTAAAAAGATTATTCTTATTCGGACAACTTTTATTACTCGACGAATATTTCTGTTCCGTTTTACACTTTAAGCGCTGTCGTCACATTTATCTCCCCACACATATAAACACGTCTATTATTACAAAATTACATTTAAAATATGTACCCAATTCGGAAAAACCTGCAGTATCGTATGAAAAGTGACTCTTTTCGAAACAGCTTCGCTTTCTTTTACAGTACAGCGATGACAGACAACGCGATAAACTTTTAAATGCATATATTTATATTTGTTCAAAGGTTGCACACTTGAAACTACATTACCAATGAGGTGCGGTAAAATACATCGAGAACCGATTAGAATTAAAATATACATTCGAAAGAATTATTTGTTTAAACAATTCATTAATTAATTCAAATAACATCAAATAGTTTTTTGCAATTTCGTATCGACATATTTCGAGAAATCAGTTTCATAATCGCGGATTATACGAATTACGCTCCCGAAAAATATGTCGGCATGAAATTATTAAGTTATTTAATGTGTATTTCCGAATATCGATATTTTACTGTTTAAATTAATCGATTGATAAAATTATCAAAAAGAGGTAGATTGCACCAAAAGTTTTTTTTGCCTGTTTTGTTATTGATTTCACAAATTTTTGTTCGAAATTAAACGAATTTCTATATAGAAAAATGAAAAAAAAGGGAAAAAAAGAGGAAAAAAAAGAAAAGAAAAAGGAAAAGGAAAAAAAAATTCAAACTATAAAAATTTGAGGCATGTAGAATGTAACGTCTTTTTTTAGCATTCACACAAAATACGCCGACTACTCTACATCGACAGCGTTCCATGTAACCAAAAATGAATGTTACGTTCCCTGCCAAGTATATATATATACACATACAGAAGGAACAACATAAACATTAGACATCGAGAAAATAAAATGAATTTGAGGCATAGAGGGGATAATAATAAAAAGTGTTAATCAATTATAGTTTTGGGGGGGGGGGGGGGGGGGGGTCGAATAAAGTAATCATTCTTGATGACCTGTACGTGAAAAAAATAAAATAAATAAATAAATAAAAATTGTTAAAGAGCTGAACTGAAAGAACAGTGAGAAATATTGAAAAAGTCAAGATTTGCACGCAACATAAACATTGGACGGTTGCTAGCGCAAACATGCTACCTTATCTATGGAATTTCTCAGGTAGCATAAACGACGACACCGAACAGAAGTAACGAAACATCAATAGCGTAATTAATTTATTAACCGTTTCGCGCATGCACGTACTCTCGTATACTCCATGTACTAATGACTGAAAAGTACATTATTTACCAATTTTGAAAAACATGCCGAATCACTCTGGTTTAACATCGCTTCACATACGCCAACTAGTCATTTATCATCATGCGAATGGTAAGTCACTATTGGAGACTTTACTGAAACTATCACGCGGTACGATATAACATCGCATTATTAAACGCTATAAAAGTGAGAATAGAATTGACTCCATTAAGGCTCCCGGACGACCCTCGAAGCTTTCAGTCCAAAATAAACGATTTATTGTGTGATCTGTCGTCAAGAATCCAAAAATCAGCGCGCTCAAAGTGGCCACAGAGTTACACACGAGGTCTGGAACAGAAATTTTCAGGTAAACGTTTTGTACAATTTTACAAATTAACGGATATAATTCTCGGACAGCGAGAAGTCGGGGAAATTGTTGACGGTGCGAGGTTGTTTCGCGGCCAATGGTGTCGGTGTTCTTTAGATTTTATAGAAACTAATGTGTGAACGCGGAAATGTATACAAAAACATTTTACAGAAAAATTTACGTCAAAGTGCTGAAACATTGGAGATTTTAAACACCTTTACGTTTTTCCACAAGATAATGTTTCTACAAATCCTACAAAACTAGCTATTAGCTGCTTTATAATTGTCCTCCTACTGTTCTTGAAACTACTCCGCAATCCCCCGATCGCAAACCCATCGAGAATTTGGTGGGACTATTTGGAATTCGTATAAGTCCCATCAGTAGTCGCTCTCACCTTAAACAGCGCCTACACGACGAATTGGCCAATATCCCCCCTGTGATTAATTGCGAAAATTCGTTTCGTCCATACCGAAACGATTGAATGCGGTTATCGAAGCCAAGGCCTTGCAGACAAAATATTAAAAAGTATGTAAACTATGAAATATAGTACATACTGCAGCTGAATATTTTAAGTTCCTGAGAATGTGCAGCGTTTATGATGCGTGTAAATTGTGCGTTTTTTTATCATTTTTCTCTATAATGTTTTTTACTTTCTTGACGTTTTTTTTTATTATTTTAAACATGTATGCGTTCAAAAATGTTAATTTTATGTTTTCCCGATGAATTTAAAATTAATAAAACACATTTTTTACTCTTTTCCGTACCGCAAAGTAATTTGTTTTCTCGATGTCCAATGTTTATGTTGCTTTTACCGTATGTATGCAATATATGGTATTTTTAAGTCAACGAAAAAAACATATTGCAAAATGTTACGAAAATTACAAGAAAATAAAATATAAACCAAATGTAGTTGAAATCAAAAATAGTAATAATGGGAAAACAGGCGAAGAAGAAAACCGTAATAATTTTAAATCCAAACGTATAAAATTAAACGAGCGGCGCCATCTATCGGTTACGTTGCGATATAACAAATGGTAAACTGAAAACAGGAACAGCTTATCTTTTTCCAATCTCACTAATGAACATACTACCGCGCGTTTATCAGGTGTACAAGTATGAAGTGCGGATTTTTTTTCGAAAAAAAACACATTAAATTTGGAAGAATGATAAAAAGTGGTTTACTCAAAGTATGCTGCATCGTTAGTTAAACATTTTTCCCATCTTTTGGGCAATTTGTGGATACCACGCCAGTAAAAATCTTCCTCTTTTGCCGCGAACCATTCATCGAGCCATTTTTTCACATTTTCGTACGAACCAAAGCGCTGCTCAGCAAGTGCGTGACCCGTCGATGCAAATAAGTGGTAATCGGAAGGAGCTAAGTCTGGTGAGTAAGCCGCATGGGATAGCACTTTCCAGCTGAGTGCTTCCAATGTTTCGCGAACCGGTTTTACCGCATGTGATGGTGCATTATCATGGAGAAAAATTACCTTGTGTTGCCCTTTTTGATATTCTGGTCGTTTTTTAAGCAGCGAACGGTTCAAATCGATCAATTGTTGTTGGTAGCGTTTGATATTAACCGTTTCACCAGGCTTTAACAGCTCATAATAGACCACACCCTCCTGATCCCACCAAACACAGAGCATCGTCTTCCTGCCAAAGCGCTTCGGTCTTGCGGTCGATGTGTATAGTGCGTCTGGATCTACCCATGATCTTTTGCGCTTGGGATTCTCAAAATACACCCACTTTTCATCCCCAGCAACGATACGATGCAAAAACGACTTTCTTTTGTATCGTTCGAGCAAAATTTCACATGTGTTTTTGCGCCTCTCCATCTGCCTCTTGTTCAACTCATGTGGTACCCATCTGCTGACCTTCTGAATCTCTCCCATTTCTCGTAGGCGATTGGAAACAGCTTGTCGACTAACGCTTAATTGCTCTGCGAGTTGTTTTTGTGTTTGTGCATCGTCTTCATCTAGCAATGCTTGCAATTCTGCGTATTTGTATCTTTTTGGCGGTTTTCCGTGTTCCTTGTCTGCAACATTGAAATCAGCACTTTTAAAACGCCGAAACCATCGTTCACACGTATCTTGCGATGGAGCATGTTCACCATAAGCTTCTCGAAGCAATCGGTATGATTCAGCAACAGTTTTCTTCAAATGAAAACAAAAAATTAATGCTGTCCGCGAATGCTCTTTATTTGGCACAAATGTCGTCATACTGAACATAGCAAAACAATACTACGCAAACAGTTTTTCAATTTATCACTGATGTACATTTGCTACATGTTGATGGCGCAACAAAACTGCATATGCGTCAAATTTTTATAATACACATTGTATTGGTGAACATCTGATTTTTCAAATCCGCATTTCATACTTGTACACCTGGTAAAATAATATTTAAAAGAAAATTTATCAACAAACAAAACACAATACTCGTAAAACAAGCTAAAATCTCTATCGATTAAAAAGAAAAAAGCAGCACGCCTAAAGCAATGAAAATTTCGATTTCTTTCCAACACCATTCTGACGAGTTTTCAGCGTAGTAAATTGATCGTTTTTTAATAAAATTCCGACTTTTTTTCTTCCTTTTCTAGTCGTTCTAGATTGACCGGTGACTTAATGAAAAATCGATGTAAAAGTGTTTTTTTTTTTAATAAAAATAAAACCTTTGCAAGCGCGCTTTAAATATTTTACCAACAGAGGCAACGTCGTGAGCTGATGAAACGTTCCTTTCACCGTTACTAAAGCGCCATACGCATACACGCCCGGAGGTAATTAATGTACGAGTAGAAATGCATTTAAACGAGAGGGACGAATATATACGAAAACACATTCCGGTAGAGTTTCTTTTAGCCGCGCACTATGATATTGGTAGCCACACGAGACTGCTTCGAACAGCGCGGCAAAAAGGAAACTATAACCTTCATATATGAGCACAGTGATTAGAACATAATAAAATCGTAGGTTTTTTTGTGGAACGAAGAAATATCTCAAGAATAACCACCCACGATTCTCATTACACAATGTACCACGTGTCTAAAGAATGGCAAAACCATCGGAACATTTCACACTATCGTTAGAAAAACTGAAAAACAGAATCTACACCTTTCTTAATTTAAGCCTCTCATTTTAATAATGTTAATATAGTTAAATGTAATTATACACTGCACGAATTTCCACTATCGCTTATAAGAACATTATCAAACCAAATTCTAACGAGGCATTTTTTTTTTTTTAGTTTTGTTTTGAACGCGCCAACTAACAGGGAAAATCAATTAAACGGCCATTCGATCAGAGGCGATACAATGAAAACACTGAGAAGAAAGAATGACAGAGAAGACGACAAAATAACAAGAGGCCCAGTAATAGGCCGTCGAAATATTAGCATATGAGAATATAAAAATTAGAACCGGCAGTTGAGATAGACATTCAAAGGGGACCGCCGACCACCGGGTAGTTTTAGAACAAATTTCAAAGTTTGGAGGAAGAGAAAACAACGCAAAGTAAATTTTTATCGGGAAAAACGGAAGCTACAAGAAGGTAGAGTACTTTCAGTTTAATTGGTAGCATTCGCCTTAGGCTCGCTTCACATTTGTTCGGTTTCTATTTGATTCGTTTTCGGTTGCCACCTAATCTCTTCATACGCGCGCGGTTTCTTCTGTATTCGGCGAACTGAAATCCGACGTGCAAAACCACACGCGTTTTACTACTATGGAGAGGAGAAGTCAAGTTTTGGCAATGTTGTTTCTCTGTAGGAGAATTAAGAAACGAAGAAAAGGGGTTAATCGTTTTCATTGGGAGCAGCACCCGATTATAACCCGAAAAGGTCGAAATTTGGAGCATTTTACACCATTTCTCCGGAGCTGAACGAAGACCAATTTTCGAACTACTTCAGGATGTCAACGAAATCATTTGATAAATTACATGTGAAAGGATCATCTTCTAACAGCGAAATACATTTATGAGAAATTGTATTGATAAATAAAGATTCCAGCGCTTCCTGCCTTTTTAAATTTTCCCTTGTATTTCTCTAGAGTTTTGTCGTCCCACAGTACTGGTCGTGCCAATACTAATGAAATCATACGATCCATATAACGACGTCTAAGTAGTACGTTGCTGCTCATTTTTAATAATAATAAAAATAAAAAAAAATACATAAATTTATATTTCCAATAAACAAAGTTGACTATTTTGAACGCATAAACCGAAACTGAACCTGATAGAAACCGCGCATGTGTGAACGCCGCGTTGACCACCTTGTGTGCCCTATACACGAATTCACGTCTGTTTAAAACCGTTTAGAAACCGATTCGGTCCTGGGGACATTCGCTGGCTGTGCGGTTTCTATCAGGTTTGAATCATTGGTTTACACTTGTTGTTCGGTACATCCGAAAACGAAACGAATATAAACCGAATAAATGTGAAGCGAGAGCCTTACGTATAAGAAGTTTTACTTCTAATTTTATTTTTTTTTTTTTCAGACATACATATATATATTTTTTATGTATACATATGTCTTTGCACAGCTGGGAATCGACAAATTTGACTTCAAATTTCTTCGATTTAGAGTCACTGCGTCGGCGTTATTTGACGTGTCACCGAGAACAGATTTCAAGTTTTGTCAGGAATAAATGTTTAATTATAACCGGCGGATCGATAAAGCGGTGTAGCATCGGTGTAAATGTAAACATTTCGATAATACAATGAAATCCAGATACGCTAATTCAGAATGCCGAGCAAAAGCCTAAGTAAAAAACCTCATAATCGATACTAAGTAAATAAACAGCGACGCCGCGCAAGTATAATTAAAGAAGCATTTTGAAATATTAACTTGCCATTTAAAGGAAACGGAGCGCTATTTCTTCTGTCTCTCTTCTCGCATTATCGGCATTACCATGCCTGACTAGTGAACAATCAATATTTGCCCGGCACAACTCAGCCGCGCTTGGCTTGGGTGATAAATACGGTTGACATATTGTCAAGGGGAGAATACATACTAAATCCAGTTACGTCGCATACTGGTAACATGAATACGGAAGAACTCGCCTATTTTTGAGAACAGTTTAAATATCTTACGGTAAAACATAGACAAGTCTTCAGTAATAATGGATACCGGTTTTGTGGGCGCTCAGCCTGTGTGTCGATAATGTAAATAGATTGAAGTAAATAAAATAGAACACACACTGACAACTAACAACACAATGATATTATAATTTAAAAAAATATAAAAAATATAAAAAAACACCGATTAGTTTCGGATACTACAATCCATCTTCACGGTGTGTATAAACAATTAATTAAAAACTATTTATACACACAATAAAGATGGATTGTAGTATCCGAAACTAGTTGGTGTTATTTTATATTTTTTATATTTTTTAAATTATAATATCATTGTGTTGTTAGTGTGAATTCTATTTTATTTACTTCAATCAATTGTAACACAATAGTATGAATTACAATCATATTAATGTAAATAGAGTCGAACTAATTGTTTATCGCTAAATTTCTGTAGCTTTTTGCGACAATGTATTCACTGGAAAGCGGTATATTAATGAAATTGCCCAATGCGAAAAATTGCGAAATTATCGCTTTTGCAGCATGTTTGTAAGCAAAAGATGTCTTTTGGTTTAGCGCCCGATCATTAAAACTGCGCCGACAATTCATCTATAACCCTTTACCCCGCTATTAGTGCCATATAATAGGCATGATAATAAAATTAGAGAAACCAGCGTTCCTCAATCGCAGAAAATCGCGTTTCTTAGCCGCTTGTTGTTAATGGGCAGCTAATATTTGCGATACCCGTCAATAATGACTATTTCGCTACTTGTTAATCCAAGTTGGGCAGCTTTTACACCGAACAGGCTCTAGAAGGATTGTAAATAGAGCCTTTGAGAATCCACCGAGTTAGGAGACTACTGTTGCATGTCAACAAACTCGCTAAGATTCACAGAAATCTGAGCGTAAACAGAATAATAAATTACAGGGGGGTGGAATATGCATTCCGAAAGCGACAAATTGCGTGTTCTTTTCCTATCGAAGGAAAGCTAACAGTGTGTAGCCGTGTGATAAAGTATACCCTGCTGATAACGCGATCACTCTTGAAAGCGTGTGCTACGACTGTATAAAGTTTTTAACACTTGTACACCTCAGTTTCACTTGGTGGTGTAAACTGGACCGTAATCTACAGTCCACAATGTACGTGTTAAAAGTCGACTATTTTCAAGTCGGATTACGCTAAACAGCGCTAAAAATCGTCGCCAAAAATATTATGAACCAAATAATTTTCCAGCAAAGCTTTTCATTGAATACGTTCTACGGCATTATTGAAGAAAAAAAATGCGACTTGCTTGCATAGTGTAATATTTTTTAATTTTTTCGTGTGTCTCTTCAACCACGAAGAGCGGCGGAAAGCAAGTAACCGTCACAATTGTCGCATCTTATTCAACTCTGTCCTCCATCGTGCCCGTCTCTCGCAGATCGATTCCTTTAAATACTATGAAACGAGTTTAACAGTGGAAAACTGATAGAGGAGAAACAGAATTTGTAGTGTATGAAGAAATCGATATACAATTATCGAAATAAGTTTGGTTGGAATATTATCGAAAAATTGCCGAAACTGATTTTTAAGCATAAAAAATAATCAATATTCAGTAGTCATCTCTGTTGATAGCAGGGATATTAAGGGAAATTAATTTTAAAAGATTCAAAAATTACTCGATTTATCGCCGAGTGTGTTACCGTTAAAAATAGCCGAATGAATCTGGTTCTTAAGCGAAATAGCGATGAGAGGCATAGAATAACGTAAAATCTAATCGAGAGAAAATTTACATTGAGCGCTGGTGCGACCGGCTCTGCTATCCGACTGAAGGCGTCTCGTAACTAAAATAATTAACAGACTGCAGAGTAAAAGCTCTTCAATCGAAATGGGAAAATTCTACACTTCGATGTATTCGAAACGATCAGAATAACATCGCTTAGTAGTAATAGAGCACCGCTGAAAGATCCATCAGTTTAGCAATGTTCAAATTAATAATGTGCAATGTGATAGCCCATCTTTTTTCCTTTCATTTTCTTAGGCTTCCGTAAAATAGGAATGTTATAGTTCTTTCTTTGTCCTTTCTTTTCCATTTCCAGATATAATCCCCGTACTTCAATCTTTCCTAAGATCTATTTCTAATCGTCTCTCTATTTAACCTTTTCCATGATTTCTGTAGTTGCTGGGTCAAAGCCCCAAAAGATAATATATAAAATAATATTATTTTATATTCAAAAAAAAAAAAAAAAAAAAAAAAAAGAACGTGGAATATTAATTTAACGGTTAATATTTTTGTATGCATTATTTTACAATCCTTTCGTATAAAAAAAAAAAAAAAAAAAAATCGATAAACATTACTTAAAATACTGTAACGACTAATTAGAGTACATTATAATAAATTTTTCTCATCAGCGCAGATGGCTGTGCAACGTTTATTTTAAAATCACGTAATAGTAACGGGGATTCTAGACTCTACAAACAGCGGGCAATTAAGCATGTTGCAGTTTCAATTACGAGTAATAAGTTTATCGAATTACAACATAATAATCTGAGAAATTTATTAATGAATGAAGACAACATTTTAAGATTTGACTTACTAGAGAATTCACAGAGTTTCTTTCGTTATCAATTTTAAAATAACAATTTAACACAATTTTTTGGTACACTTATTACGTGCTTTCTTAAACTGAATATTTCTTTTTCGCCAACTTTTAATTAAATTTCATCCGTTTCCTGATCGTTAAATTGTAATTTTTCGTTTGCGCGACGGATGTATGGCTAATTTTAAATTTTTTTAGTAATCTATTGCTTCCCAATGAATGCTAATCTATTTATACTATAAAAGGATACTATTTCCGTCCCCTAACACTTGCAAGCCTAATTCCCCAAACTGCGACCTAGCCGGACGCGATTTGTGGTCTCAAAAAGTACTCTAATTGTATTCTGTTTTAGGCCGACACTTTCCAGAAGTTGACAACTAAGATTTTAAACATTTACGTACGATGTACCTTTGTGCGCGAATATACCCAAAATGCCGAAATGTATTTCAATTAGATTTTAATCGAAACAAATAACAACAACACGGTGAATAATGCTGAATCGGCGATTAACAGTGTAAATTCAAAATGCTCAATATAGAAGAAGAAACAAAGAGCACACGTGAAAGTGATAGCAGCGACGGCCACGTAACAACGTCGATTCTGATTTTATTTATTTCGCGCGATTTACGGAAATACAAAATTATTTCTTATTGTTTGACCTCGTCCGAAATATTATTACAGGGTTTCCAAAAAAAAAATTTTTTTGGTACCACAAAAATTTCTTTGCGCGGTAATTTAGAGAAACAGGCAGAACCAAAACTTAAAGACTTTAAAAATTGAACCCTGTGATTGTAAGATGCATTATTATAATGGAAAAACGGTCAATAATGTAATTTTTCTTAACAAGTAGTTTTGTTTCCGCGTAAAATAATATTAATATTAGTTTAGAATAGGGGGCCGGCCGCCCCACATTTAAATTTAAAACGAAAATTGTTCAACGGTCAACCTTTTTTTCTTTTTCTTTTTGTTTATTTATTTAGACGATATTATAATTTTCATGAAACTGCATAAAAAATAATGAAAGTATCATCATTGTAATATTAGATCATGTCTGAACGCGCTGCTTCCAATTATAAAACATACAATTCAAATCTGTATTATTTTATTCGTATTAATTTTTTATCGGAACAGTCTTACCTCGGGAAAATGTAATGACTCGGTCTTAAAAATTTAAAAGAAGAAAAAGAAACTTAATTTTAATTTAAACAAAAACAACATAAGATGACTAAAAGTTACAGAACTGTAACATCTGCGTATAGTAAAAGTTCGAGGTAAAACTTTGAAATAGATTAAAATAATAAAAGGCGCAGTAGCGTAGACATCCTACCGTCAAAGAAAGTTCATAATCATTCTTTTTTTTTTTTTTTTTTTTCACTTTCAGAAAATAAAAATTAATATATATTCCGCAGAAGCATTGCCAGATCGTATTTTACGTACTTTTATTGTTGCTGTAAAATATAAATGTGTTAATTAAACGTCAACAATTAATAAAATATAGAGGTTTTGAAGAATTCAAGGACGAACCGTTATTTGCTCTCGGCAAAACTTTTTTCAATCGGGAGGAAGGCTCTCGTCAACGTCATTGACGAGACTGTAAAACGTGCATTATGAAGAAGTGGTTAGATGGTAGGGGAGATGATAATAACATAGAAGAAAAATAGTAAACGATAGATGCAGAAAAAAAACCTACAGATACACGATTAGTCAATTTAGTGTGCGCTTCAGACTAATAAGGCGCGTTCGCTTTCGATATCGGACAATGGAAGAAAATGGACAGAGAGCTGTAAATCAAGCGAATAAAATTGCACATATGGAAAAGGGATTACTACATGTAACAAGCGAGACACGGTGTTGCTGTGGTCCGCACGCGGTAAAAAACAAATCGCATTAACGGTAAAAAATATAGCGCCGCAACAATTGCCTTAGTTTCTAGAACGCGCAGCAACGAATGGAACAGCAGCTAAAATACAATTTTTCGTTTTTAATGCCGGAAAAAGGTAATTTCTTCGTTAAACTTTCGCAATACGTCAGAATTTTTAAACGAACAAAAAGAAGCAAAAACATTTGCAAAACTGAATAATTTATATATTCACGCACATATATACAACGGAAGAATAACTGAAAATAATCTGCACGTATTCATTACCATTTTCCGCCTTCCTTTTTTTACCTTGAACTAAAAACGTCAAATTTTTCTTACATTCTAAATTAAATTTTAACAATATAAAAGATACCGCGCGCTGCACTAGGGTTATCCCATTTATTTCGTCTTCCCTGCAATAACGTTGTCATTAAAAAAAAGGAAAAAATAAAATAAAGGTTAAAATAAACGCAGATTCGCAATATTGAACATAACCGATCTGCGGGGGGAGTCGAATATAGCTCGACCAACACTTCAGCTAACTTATCTAGAACACGCTATAATCAATTTCCACAGTACAATTTTAAAACATAAAAAATCAAAATTAAAGCACACGCATTTTCCGATTGTTGGCTAAACTACACACAACACTTCGTACAGGCACACACACGGCTCAGAAATATACGAGTATTTTTACTTCAGAATTAATATATATATATAAATCGAACAAATTTATGATATTTTAACACGGAATTTTACAGCCGTACACGAGAAAATTTTTAATTATCGAACGTAATTAATAAAAATTATAGTCATAATCGTGTTAATGAAAGTTTCATCTTATTAAAACTATTCGATGTCTCCATTTAATCGTGTAACTAACAGTTACTATTTCAATAACGTTCCCCAATAAAGTGTATAACGTCCAGTTATCTAGCAAAAATTAAAAGCACCGTGCATTATTGTTTCTACGAGGTTACTTTTAAATTTATTTTCAAAAATTGTCACGAAATTGTCCATTAATAAAGTTTTTAACCGGCGGAGAAAAAACAATGTCAACGAGTTTATCGTGAACTATATTATTTTATTCTATTTTTTTTTTTTTTTTTTTTTTTTTTATGACTAGAATCTTCGGAAAAACATTAAATAATATTATTCGTGTTTAATAAAGACGATGATTTTTCCTATTAAGCGTCTTAAAAATCTAAAAGTCTTAATTCAATGTATATAGGCATGAAAAAAAAAAAAAAACTAAATAAATAAAAACATCATTATAATTACAATAACAATTTTCACTGCGAAACAGAAACATCCAATTTGATTAAACTGAAACAGTAACATCTATCGGTTACAAACAGAATACAGCGTAGTCTCATTGACATAGTAATTGCAGACCGCTATGCAGACCATAAATAAAGTACCCGATGACCGAGCTTTGTTTAGCATTTATTCCGAACTTGCAGATCTCAATCATTGCGAATGGGTTTCGAAAACAGTTAAAAATGTATCGTTGGCCCTTTGTTTTTTTTCCAGAAGATTCTTCAAAATAAAACCAAATATTCATAAAACAGAAATAATAAACTATCATCCATATAACTCACCAACGCCGACCTATGCAGTTTAACTAGCACGGTATTTCAAATCCCTTATAAATATCGCGAATAAATATATTTCACAACTTTGCCCCCCCCCATCCCACCACCTACTTATTATTTATCATGGTAATTATACTACTCCTCCCTCTTTTTTCGAACTGTGCTCGATCAGTAAATTTTTTTTTAGAAACTTTCAGACCTCAAAGTGAGTAAATGAAATTACATATTCTACCTCTATAGGTCAGTTATCGGTGTATTAATTAGTAAATTGGGATACGCTCTGATCTTACGGTATAAATAGTTGGAAAAATATTAGTAGGCTCCCTTTTGCATTTTGTTACGAAGTAGCTTATTTCTCCATTCCATTCAGTTTAATTATCAAATACTTGTTATTTGTTCATAAATGGACGATTTCCCAGTAAATTCTCACTAGAGGTGAGTTTAGTATTTCTTTTTTAATGGAAGTAACTCAAATCTTTTTTTTTTCAGTTTTGATTGGAAACTTTAGTATTTAATTTTATTTATATAAATATGGATATAAAATATTTTTGGAACTAGTAGGCGTTTTAAACGTAATTTCAATCCTGATACTATTTTCCATGTATAAAACGTGTAAATAAGGGTAGATTTTTAATATTCTTTTTTGCGTAATGATATGGAAGAGTAAAACAAACTGCTAATTTTCCTATTAATTTTAAGTTGTGAATTCCTACATATTAAAAAGTTACAAAATTCATCTTTATACATTATAAGTTATTTCTAGTACTACCATATGCTGCTTTTTGCAAATGTAACATTTTATTATAGCAAAAAATATATATGTAAATTACAATTTTTAAAGTCAGCATCTCTGATGGAAGATAGCTGTCTCGAGATGCATTACACAATTATCTAAAACTAGTTAAAATATTTTTTCTTCTTTTTCACAATATTTTTTTTTCATCTACAGTTTGCGATGTCCCATCTCTTTCCACCTTTTTGTCTATAAATCCACTCTTTGTTTTTTCATTATTTAGAGCAGTACATCTCAGTATTAATTACAACGTAATTCTTAGGCTATCCCCCATTAGAAAAAATGTCCTAATTTTATGTAACGTTTGTTATATTTTATATGATTTTTGTGATTATATTATTATATTCATATGGACCGATTTAGAATTACGTTGTACATTTGATCATTTTATACAAAGTATAGAAGAGAAAGAGACAAAAATATAAGCAACGGGGGTCAATGGACACATGCGAGACCAAAATGGCCGAATTATATATACATATATATATATATATATATATTCTTTAAATTAATTTATTTATATATATATACACACACACAAACATATATGTATATTTGTGAGATTGATTCTTAACAAAACTAATTTTTCTGTTATCAAGACGGTTCAACTGTTCAACTGCGACTCACTGCTACCTGTCTTCCATTTTCTATCCGTGACTCATCATTTTACTGGTCTTTTATTCCAGCGGGAACCAATGTCATTTCTCCAATCATCGACCTTTGTCCAGTCTGACCGCGTGGTGGTAGCCTTTTTAACCCCGACCGACAAACAGGATTTCAATCATGCGCACATTTACTCGCGCCCCACCTATTCTAAATTATTTTTTATTTTTATGTTATTTTATTTTTGTTGCTTTTTCATTTGAAATTGACTATTTTCGATATTTTTCTTCCAACCATGTAATGAGCACATTACACAAGTTATCCTATAATTTAATTATTTTACCAAAATAGGAGGTGATCGTTTGAATGTAAACAACTAATTTGCTAAATATTTAATTCGATTTCCGGGCAAAAATTACCGGACATTTTTTAAAATAACCGATGCTAATTAAAAATAGCTAAGGTAATAAAAGATGGTTTTATAATAAAAGTTGTCAAGTAACTTGAGAAAGTTTATTTTTTTTTGAATCCAAAAACAAGATCGCTAACGTAATAAAAATTAGATAACTCACTAATCTCAACGAGCGCAGTTTAAAAAGCAACCTTACAGAAACATTATTACGTATGTAATGAATTTTATTGCGAAAAAGTGATAGCATTTCAGTGGTGCGTCTAGAGCCCAAAATCGATCCGCGGAAACTTAAAAAGCGTCGGGTAGGCACGTCACGACGTGTAGAAAAACTTATCCTATTGATTACAGGGTACTTTTTTTTCTTTTTTTTTTTTTATTTCAAGTTTCAGATTTTTTATATATTTGTGTAAAGGAATCCGTTGCTTAGTATACCGTTTCATGTAAAAGTGACATTTTTTAATACGGCCTGTTACGGCGTAAATTAACAAAACTTTTCCGTAATATTATAACTAAGAACTTTCGACGACATAGAAATTTGACTGGTCATGTAAAATCCGGGTTTACTCGCGCGTCAACTCGACAAAACGTCAGAAATGTCGCAGGATCTTCATTGCAAATGTGTACAAAGAACCTGCGCCTTGGGTAACATGACGAAATAAGGCAATGTTGAATTATGTTGCAGCGGACAAACTAGTGCATTCCGTTAAATCAATTCGGGAAAATCAACTGCCGAAGTGATCAGGATTTAGCGGTGTTTTTGTTACTTAAAAACGATATTAATATTGTTTTAAAGCTCGTATTTTTAATAAAGTACATTTCTCCGCCTAGCATTTTGGCTAAATTTCCTTCTGTCAGAGTAACGTATTTCGATTCACAGGAGATTGTCCTCGAAATGAATTTTTCGTTAGTTACAGTTGCCAGAACTACTGCGCATCATTTAAAGCGAAGTTTTCAACAAATTTGATCAATGTTCACCGAATTAAAATGCAAAAGTACTTGTTTTTTCCTTACCAAAAGTCTACGTGTTTCTCTTAAATCATTTAAAAAAAGGTGGGGTGAAAACTGAACCATTTTGATATCTTCAAACATATAGTATAGTTTCGGCGTTCGTATAAAAATTATACGTTTCTTGTAAGATTATTAAAAAATCTGATTTTCGATCAAAATAAAGGAAATAATGTTCAAAAAAATATAAGCGCACATATTAATACTGCAAATCGCAATTAATAACAAAGATAATGAAGTAATTGGCGGATGAATCTGAGAACAAACATAAACCTGGTTAGAAATCAGGCCACCGGTCATATTTATAATAGTAAAATTAATAACGTTATGCCTCCGTTGTTGTTTCCCTATTTTTCTCATGCGAGGGGCTGAAGGTCTTTCGCAATCTCGGAATAAAATGTATCTATCGTTGCCGCTATTGCTTCGCTTGATTTCTCTTATGCTTGTCCAGCGTATATAGAATGAAAACTTACACAACCCACTGATGATGATAGTGGCGCGAAATTAAACGTGAAATCTTAAATTAAAACAATTGCGATAGTTAACGATTTAATTATATTTAAATTATTGCCTAGTATTTATAATTTTAGTTATTTCGTTTTTCATCACCTGGAGAAAATTATTACTCGTTGCATATATCTATTTTGAAGAGATTTCAAAGTTAAAATTTAGTTACATGCGGGGTAATTGCGCGTGAAAAAACACCATAAAAATCGATGGAAAGCAAGACACGTTTTAAATTGGTACGTAAATTTATTTGAAAGTCAACAGAATTTTTCGAACTTTTCAGAAAAGACATAATGTACCGGGGTAACATTTGCGGTTTAAAATTATTGTGCAAAACTTCGCTTGAGATTCGAAACGCAAACTATACTAATATAGTCTTGTGTATCAACAATCGCTATATTAAGCATTGCCTGCTGGACATTGTTAAACTTAGCAAAGATTACATTTCGAATATCGTTTAATTAGCTGTACAATGTAAGTACACGGCTTTTCCAATATTATCCGAATAATAGTGTTATTTGCCGGCGTAATTACTAATTTTTATTAAGATCAACTAATTTAAATTTGTCCGTTTTTACGCCTTCGGCGTATTCATTAATAATTTTTACCTTTGCATGCGTGCATTTTTGATGGAATAAATCCTGAATCAATATAAGATCGATTAACCAATTGTTCTTTAAGTTTTTCAAACGATAACATATTGGTCGATTAAATACTTTCATATTCCAATGCCAAATGTTCTAATGTTCCTTTTTTTTTTTTTTTCGCAGTCTTGCTATAAATTATCATCAATCAGAATCAATCGTTTTAAAAGAGCTAGAAATACACACACACACGCGTGTACGAAACAGATCCCGCTTTAATTCTGCACACTATGTCCGTGTAAATTAACGATTAGATTTTTCGGCGTAGTTTGTTCATTACGATCGTATCATATTATACGTCAAAATTTTACTATTTTTTAGGATTCCGTACACACATAATAATGCACAGAGAATTCTAATAAGATGGATCAAAGAAACGTCAAAAATATCAAATAAAAATATGCAATAGCTCAGAAACAGTTTGACACATAAACTTCAAAACTGGATCATAAATTACTATTAAAATTCTCTTTAAAACAATTTATAACATGTAAACTAACCGATTACCCTGGGCGGTAAAAATCTAAAAAAAAAAAAAAAAAAAACCGTCAAGAATATATAATACGCAATTTAAAACGACTCTAAAAATCAGCCTTAATAAATTCATAGCTCATCGCCGGGGATAACCCATTAAAAGTAAGATTCAAAATGCAAAACAAAACGTAGAAGCTCTTTCATAAAATCGAAAAATTGCGATTAAAAAATTATCAACTCCCGGACCAAAGACAATAAAGAAAGAAAAGAAAGAAAAAAGATGTTCATAAATAGGTAATAGCCCGAGCAAAAAAAAATTGAGGAAACCAAAACGTATCTTAAACACACGCATAAAGAACCGCTTTATAGCAAAACTATAGGCGAGCTTACAGCTTTATATTTAGGCTCTCGGGGCGTCAAAAGCTTTGAAATTTTTGAAAAAAATACATATATTTTTTTGTTGTTGTCCGGGCTTATGATATATTGATGGAAAGATCGCGCTATTTATCTGGGACTAAACCGTATTTCATTTTCTCGACGTATTGAAGTTGGCGAAAAATTTAAAAAAATCGGATTTCTTTGTTTTAAATTTAGTATTAAGTGAATATAAATATTATAATTTTATCTTTGACTTAACATACGGAATTTTCAGCGCATGAAATATCATGCTTGACCGAACTTTTTTATCGATACTCGGACTTTTTCTACCGAGAAAATAATCTGTAGCTAATTTAAAGCACTTGTGTTTCAGTTTAAAATTACGTATACAGGGCTCCGAACGGCTATTAGTCGGGAATTCAATTCGAGATTAATATATACGCTTTATTGTCGACTAATAACAAGCAATTTCACTCAAACAGTTATTCTAATATAGTCGTTTTAATTATTCAATATCGTTTGCCACGGTTGCTTTACAGCCAATTGCAGTATTATTGGACGAAATAATAGAATCTATATATCAGAATTCCAAATTTAAAAAATTCACGCATTTTATTATAAAACTCCAGCGCGTCAAGTTCGAATTTTACCTTTGCACTGTACCCTAATAAAGTGAACTAACTTTTTCGAGAACGAATTTTACAACATTTCCTTCTTTTGTCATTAATTGCACAAATCTACAATCAATATCGCAATAACGACTTCGAACACTTACAATATTATATCGAGAATCTGTACTATTTTATCAGCGAATGATCTCAATTCTTTACATCGTCATCAAGTCGATAAGAGCTAAATACTCGAGATTTAAACTCGTACGATCACTTGTACGAATGGTATATCGATACTGCATACATTTTCGTCTAAATTACATTTTGCGGTAATTTAAGATATATATTCATGATACCGTAAACGAATATTAACAATAGCAACCGTTGGAGCTAACGGATGTATAGTTTTCGTTAAACTGCAAAAGTTTCGAGAAGCTTATTAACTTTTTTCACGTTAATAATTCGGCCGATACAAACTTTACCAATCATTTGGAGATATTAAATCTGGAGTGTCGACTACGCTCTCTCTATCCGGAATTGCACGGTCCCGCAGTTCGACTGCAACGGCTACACACGCAGCAGTTAAAAACTCGTTTCTTTAATCGTTTCCGTTAAAGGCAAAACACATTAAACAGCCTTTTGTTACGCGGCTTTTCTACGAGGAGATCACATACAATTCAGCTCGTGCGCAGACGACTGCAGAAAAAATAGTTAAAAAATAACCGCCAGGTCTTTTTACTGTTTACATAAATTTGGTAATAAAAAAAAAAAAACAAAAAAAAAACCCGACAATATCAAATTGTAAATGAAAAGAAAAAATGCAGTTCAAAAAGAATTCCGATCTAATTGTAATGATTTCCAAAAATTGCGAAATGTACTAAATATTTACGACAAAAAATTTAACACAATGAAAAAAGAAATGATGTGCCCCGTAAATATACAAATCACTTTCGTTTGTATCAATAATAACAATAAACGTAACCCACCTGCAATTTATTTCGAATATTAAACAACTCTTGGATATATCAATTAAGGAAGCAAAAATGAAATGAAAAATAATTTTAAAAAATAAAGAAGTGAACAAAAAACAAAAAAATAAAAAGGTCGGATGATCATTAAAATGACAATGTCGATTGGAGGAACGCTCCTAACTCCTTGAACTCGGCGCTATTCCTCTGGCGCGCACAACATTTACAAGTGATTATTGTAATAGAAGACAAGAAATGAGGTCGGTATTATCTCTTTTCAGCGATGTAGCCTGAACGCGCGATAAAGGAACGATAAAGTACGCCACGCTTTTGACGAAAAATGTTATGCCTACCTCTTGTTGGCCGATATTACAATGCGGACTGTACAGCAAAAAGATAGGATTATCCGCTGAAACTATTATTCGGCAAAGTATAATTTAGCAGGAGGAAACATAAAATTGTAATTCTACTTCGTTAGATACCGAATGAATCAACAAACCAACTCGACGAACAAACCGGAAAATAAATTGTCTCGAGCGTCCAATCAGGATGAGAATCTATCGTACATTATGCGCAATCAGAATTAATGTATCGCGTTCACATTTCCTGCGTACGTAATCGCTGTATCTAAATGACATACACGCATTTAAATAATGGAATCCCCCCTTCGCATTAGGAAGAATCTCATTTAACGCGTTAGTTCTATATATAAAAGGTTCAATTCGCCTATATTTCTGTATTTCCTAGCTTGGTCGACCAGTGATTCGGAGCTTTTCTTTTCCTTTACAATGCATGGACATACTCGAGTGAATTTTAGAGACATAAATACGCGCGCGCGCGCGCGCGCACTGTATACATACATATAAATATACGCGTGTGTGTCTGTACACGCGTGTAGTTAGTCCCGAAATGGTCGATCGTCTTATCCACAGCGCCAACATATTTTAAATATTTTTCAATTGCTACCAATAATCGTACGCCAACCTGTCAGTTCTTCCAGCATCAAATTATTAGCCGAACCTACCTGGAAAGCAATTTACCACGGGCCGCTACTATTCCAAGCACGTTTATTAATCGGAGATAACAATTGTACACAACTCAGTTCGGTATTTGCAGCGAAAAATCTTAATCTTGTAGCAGCCTCCTTTATTAACTTCACATTCACGCAGTAAGTTTCTTTTTTGTATTTCTCTTGGATTTTTTCCTCTTCTCGTCACACTAAAATTACAATCTCGATGCTGAAAACTGGGAAAACTATTTTTATCCAGCTACCTTTCCCGTATTTATTAGGCAACTGTTGCTATAATAAAGAGGTAATAATAAAATATTCGTATTAAGTAAAATTACGCGCCATTTGTTTTACACGCGGCAATATTATCTAAATTCTTCTCGTTACTTCCTTTTTTCCCTTCTAATTAATCGCAGTAGACTAAGAGCATAAGCAGCAACAATACGTGTTAAATGATTATAAAAGAGAAAAACTTGTAAATACATTGATACAGTAAACGTGTTTAGAAATACCATAAAATAGACGTACAGTTACCGGGAATACACACTAAAGAAAGCGTAATCGCGTTTATTAAAATAAGCTAATTTGTAATTGAAATAATTTCAGCTTAGGATTAAGAAGCCTTTGAGACGATACATATCTTCGTTATATAAGAGCAATGTTACCAGCTGAAAACGGTACAAAAAATATCGAAGTGTTTAAGACTGGTGGTGTCACAAGCGTTTACTTTCGTGAAAGCACCTACGTAATAATGCGAACAGAAAATTTGCAGAATACCATAAAAGCAATTAATCTTAGCTACGTTTTGACAGTAAGCATTCATTGCCAAGGCCAGTTATACATGATCAAGAAAACGGACAGTTAAAAGCCATTGCGAAGATGGAATGACTAATAATAAGACAATTCGGAAGAGTTATTCTAAAAGCGTTTACAGAAGATAAAAAAAAAAGGATGAACCATATTCATGCGGCAGAAAAAATGAAATCAATAAGTTCTATCTAAAAAAATTCGATTAACATTGGAGCAGTTTTTTTTTTCTCTTTTTTTCTTGTACCTTCAAAATTCTATTTTTTCCGTCTGTACACACACACACACACATATATATATATATATATATACATACGCGCGCGCGCGCACACACACACACGCATAATACCGAATCATAAAGGAACCGTATTTTAATTAAGAATAAAATATATTAAACGTACAAAGTTGCAAAAAAAATATGATTCAACGCGGAAGTGTTTAAAACAACTTATACAAGAAGAGGAAAAAAAATGGGGAAAAAAAAGAAAAGGTGTAAATCTGTGAAGAAAAACGCGCCGTTATTTTCTGAACCGCGAAATTTAAAGCCACGTAAAGAAGAAAAGATAAAACGATAAATATTTTAAGGATGACACAGTCGCACTCAAGCCTTTTATGTTTGTCGCACGCAGCTGTCAAAATAATCCAAGCGTATCATTTTGTACACTATTCGACGCGTAGCACTTCTGCACAAGTACGTTGCTAGTTGCCTCGTATTAAATAAAATCCCTGAATTTTTATTTTTATTTATGTTTTCTTTTTCCTAAAAAAAAATAAATAAAATAATAATAATAATGCAGAAAAGAAACAGCAACGGTTATTTTATCTTTGAAAAATGAAATTTTTTTCGCTTTATAATATTCCACTCTTTGGCCCAACTTTGTCATGAAGTTTTCGCACATATTATTGTTTCACTGCAACTCTATTTTCACCGCTCCCCCTACCTTTCTTTTTTCGCCATTTTTTTTTTTTTAAACATATATATTAGGCTTCAGTAAAAATACAGTAGTCTAAACGTACGAACAGTTATATTAAAAATGATATTAATATATATTATACAAATAGAGTTTATTTTTTATATTTATTTTTTTAGGGAATCATTTACCGAATAAAACTTTTATTCGCAGTGAAATCCATAATATTGCAATTCAAGCTTTTGGAGCTGTATTTATGTAAATAAAATGCTATTACTTATCGGTTGTTTTAGCGGTTTCTTGTGCTTATGTGCGAATATGATATCGTAATAAACAATTTTTAAAAGTGTTGCTCGTTCACGCTTTTAATGGGAAAACTGTCAAAAATTAATCTGAACTTAAAATCTGCTGCGTCTGCGACAAACTTTTTAAACTAATTTGTAATTATTTCTGAAGGGTTGAAGAAGTTACGGGTAGTTTACTTTTTTAGTATATAACAATCTCTATAGCGCAATAAATGTTTTAAAATTAAAATCTTATCCAAAAGAAAACGCCGTATTCGGTATTTTGAAAGGAAGACACGAGCAGTAATTTCACGGGAAACTTCATAAAGATATTATTTTTAAATTAATTTATAAGATGAAAAAAATACATCTTAAATAACTTTTAGGAAAGCATTGATTCGAGGCTAGATAATGTATAAACAAAACGAAAATCAACGAATAATAATTTTACAAAAGTGTAATGCAACGAAAAATGAATAATAAAACTGCCAATGATGGATTCACTTTATCAATCAACGAAAAAATCGTAATAAATATGATAACTTAAAAGAAATGTTCTTTAAATATTGACTAATAAAACAATTTAAAGAAAAGAGATTTAAAAAATTTCAGAAAAAATCCTACGTAAAAATACTTCAAGAAGCGTATACGTGTACCGATAAGAAATTAACGAAAATATTTTTGCGAATTTTCCGGAGGTATTTTTTAACCAAACTGTTGTCAATGTAAATTTATACTTTATAAAAGAAAGAATAAAATTAAAAATGTTTTACGTTTTATTTGAGTACACTCTGTATTGTTAGCCGGGGATACTTATTTTAATTTATTAAAGTAATTTAATACTTATTTTTGTTTGTTAATCAAAGGTATTTATTTTATAGTTTTAAAATTAAAAATGTATTCCTTTCTAATATTGTATATATATATATATATATATACCAGGGGATTGGTTTCGCGGCCCGTTCCTTTAGATTTCAAATAATTTTACTTTGTAAATTTTCATAAAGACTGCAGCGTTCACATATATTTATTTTTTGGATGCCACTGTGGTCTCGGTGTTTGTCACAGACGTAAGATTTAATTATTAATTTTTAATTTAAATTTATTATTCCTACTTTAGTTATTAATTTAATGGTTAATTATTCAAGGTGAGAACATTGACATATATCGATACTTTATGTGAAATAATATATTCTAATTAGAATTTAAACTAATACCGTAATCACGCACTGAAATTTATTTTAGTAATTTAATTATGCATTTTTTTTTTTTTTTTCATTTATGCGGACGATGATGATTTGCAATAATATTTTGCCAATTGGCAATCTTAGTAAAGATGTGAGATGTTTTTAAGTCGTTTTAAGTGATTTAGAATATTAGCCAGATAATATGCGGCAAATTCTTAAAGTTTTCAACGGTTTTATGAATAATTAATATCGTAAAAAATTTCCATTTTCCTTCGTTTATCAACTGCTATGTAACTTTATATTTGAATCAATTTTTTTATCAGTCTATAAACGATTTTATCTAGCTTCTACATTTACGTATCTATAAACCACAAACGGAAGGCATAATTAGTTTGTTTTTTTTTTTTTTTGTAAGTAATAGACGTTTCACAAAAAATAAATCTAAAATTTTCTATCCGCCAAATCCACAACTCTCTCTACACAAAAATGAGAAATGTTTCCAGTCCAAAAAAATAAATATATAAGATATCACGCCTTAAAAAGCTCTAAACAAAAATAAAGTCCCCTTATTCTACCACGCAAAATGTAAAAAAAATAAACTATACCAAACAACGGAATATTGATAGAGAAGAACATTTCAAAGATCATAAGAATTTTCGGCCGCATCGATGATGACCAGCCAAATAAATATATTTTTTTTTATTTACCGTACCATGTACAGCATCTTTGACTAGAAGTGTAGAAAGTTGGGCATTATATTTTTCTAATTGGTCCAGACAATTCAAAAAAGGACAGAAAAGATATGATAGTTGTAGGATCGTCTTGTAGTTGAGATTTAAGGTTAAGAGGTAGTTTGTGCTTAAGCTGCAGGCTTTGGAGTAATGGACATAGGACGAGAAAGTGGAATACGTCGTGTGATCAGGTGTGAGTTAAAATACATACTGCAGCGCATGCACCCCTTTTGGTAATTGGAATACTTTATTTCCCACCAAACTCTAACAGAATGGTGCATTCAGATATTTACGATGAAATCTGCGATTACGTATTACGAACAAATTGTAGATTATTGATTCTAGGTGATTTTAATATTCCCGATTACCCATTAGATGATCATTTGTTGCCAAAGACTTCTAATAGTACCGTTAATAATTTAATGGAAATGATGGAAATCTGTAACTTAATGTCTTACAATAAAATCTGTAATATCTCTGGTAGAACTCTGGACTTAGTAATAGGAACGAAAGGAAATATTGAGGTTGAGAAAGAGGAGTCGTTGTTTCAACAAAATGATCGATACCATCCCCCCTTACGTATAAGTGTTAATTTGGCCACTTCAGGGCGATCTAAGGGTACCCGCGAGAATGTAAATCAAAAGGGTTTATTTGTGAGAAATTACAAGAAAGCGGATTACTTACTGATGTATAATATGTTAAGAGCAATTGATTGGCAACCGTTGTATGAATCCATTAACAGCAATTACGTAGCATCTTACTTTGATAAGACACTTCAATCCGTTATAAATAAAACTGTACCGTTGATAAGAATAAGTAAAAGTAATTATCCTCGTTGGTTCACTAGAGATGATAAATTTAATAAAAGAAAAGAATAAGTACCGGTTAAAGTTTAAAAAAACAAAACATCAACCCTTCAAAATTATCTTCAACAATTTACGTAAGGAGTTAAAATCGAAAATAACATTTGCGAGAGTAAATTATGAATATGCCATAGAGAGCAAAATGCGAGCAGACCCAAAACGGTTTTGGCTATATTACAATGAGAGGGCAGGGAAGTGTGCGAATACACGTACAGAGGCTTTTGCATACAAAGGGCAAATGCTACGCAGCCCTCAGCACATTGCTTCTGCTTTCGCTGTTCACTTCTCATCAGTTTATTCTACTCCACATCCGTCCACTTTCAACCTTCCTGACACTTCCGCTAATACCAACCAAATTTCTGTTGGGAATATTACGGAAATTGATGTAAATGAGGTGTTACAGAAGCTTAAAATGTACTTTAGGCCCCGACAACATACCGTCGTTTATTTTTAAGGCTTGTCGAGATTTACTCGCCAAACCTCTTTCATATATCTTTAACTGTATAATTAACACTAATATTTTTCCCCAGGTTTGGAAAGTGTCTAAAATCACGCCCATTCCGAAAAATAACATTTCCAACGATATTACAAATTTTAGACCCATATCTCTCCTCCCACAAGGCGCTAAAATTTTTGAACTTATTCTTTATAAAAAGTTATATCCATCTCTAAAACACTATATTTCAATTGATCAACATGGGTTTGTTGAAGGTAGATCGGTCGTAACTAACCTAATATGACGTTTACAGATTACGTTTCCGCGGTGCTAGATAGGTCTTCGCAGGTAGACGTAGTGTACACTGATTTTCAAAAAGCATTTGATAGGGTAGATCACTCAAGTCTATTGTACAAATTAAATAATTTAGGGTTCTCTACCAGGTTATTAAAACTTATGGAGAGTTATTTACGAAATAGGGAGCAATATGTTTATTTTAATAACTGTAGGTCCCGTTCTTTTCTCTGCCTCTCCGGAGTGCCTCAGGGCTCTATTTTAGGCCCATTCCTCTTCCTAATGTACATTAATGACTTACCGAATGTTTTGCAGTACTCCAAAATTCTGTTATATGCCGATAATGCAAAATTATTTAGAGAAATTAGAAATGTTGAAGATACTATATTATTACAAAAAGATATACATAGATAGTTTTGCATCATGGAGTGCTGCTAATAACTTACCAGTGAATACGTCTAAATGTAACTTTATTTCGTTTACTCGCAAAATTCACCCTACTTCTGTCTTATACCATATAGAGGGTTCTCTTTTAAAAAAGGAGGCAAGTGTCACGGATCTTGGCATTCTTTTAGATGAAAAATTTACATTTAAATTTCATGTAATAAATACTATTCGTAAGGCGAGGAAAATGCTGGGTTTAATGTTACGGAGCAGTGTGAATTTCAGATGCATTGAAACATACTTATTCTTATGCTTCGCTTTGGTTCGTTTACATTTAGAATTTGGCTCGTTGATTTGGAATCCTACATCTGCTGATGATTTAGTAGCTAGAATAGAAAGAGTGCAGATAAAATTTATAAAATACTTACTATATCGATTTGGTAATTTCAATGGTGAGCATTTCGAATACAGTAAAACACTTAGACAATTACACATGAACAGTCTAGTGGGGAGGAGGAAGGAGATAGCGCTTCGCTTTTTGTATCATTTGTTGCATGGTAAAATAAATTGTCCCCACCTCCTAAGGAAAATATTGATTAAAGTACCCATTTCTGGTGTTCGACCAACTCATACACTGGCAGTTCAGTTTGCAAGGACTCAGCAATACGCATGTTCACCTCTACGCTCCTTATTTACACCGTACAACAAACTAGAGAAGGAGCATCAGGAACTAGACATATTTGATAGTTGTTCGGGCGAATTTTTAAAAATTGTCAGGAGTTTGACAACGTAAGGCTGCTGTCGTTGAGAATATTGATATGTATGTGGGTGATTGTTTTTCATCTGTGGGTTTAATTGTACTTGAATGTGTGTGTTTTGCGTGAGCATATGAAGGTGTGTGGATATATATATATATATATATATATATATATATATATATATATATATATATATATATATATATGCCGTTTGGCATTTCTTGTATTTACGTACTTTATTTTCTTTTTATAATATTGTGCTGTGCAGTAATTGGCATAAACTGTTGCACTAGCAAATTGTATAATGAATAAATAAATAAATAAATAAACAATGATATGGGCGTTGCATGAGGAGCATAGCAGAGCGGAGAGTCTAGACAAAATGTGGCCCCATGTGAATATATTTTGTGCCCGATGTGAAGCCGACACAGAGTGGTCTGGTCCTTACGAAGCGAGGGAAAGTGATTCTATGGATAGACGTTGTCTTTAATGAGGCGAAGGTGTGATGGTCTGGAGTTAGTCTACTTGTCTTGCCACAGTATGTAGAAAAGTTTTTTGATTAAATATTTCACGTCTGATAGCGGTGGTTATATTCGGAGCAAGTCCCATCGATGCTACTTCTGTTGCTGTTCTGTCAACAAATGTGTCTCCAAAATGCCCGAGGGTTCCGCTATCCATGTAAGTAACGGAATGAGAGATCGGCTCTTTGCAAGGACTTTGTAGACGGATGCTATTATATGGTTGCGTTTTTTGAAATATTTAATGAATCCGGGTTTTACGTGTTATATTTTTACACATTAGCATTAGTGATCGCTGGAACGGAGATATTCTTCTCGAGTTAGTTCGGAAAAAACACCTAAACATTTATAAAGCCGGAAAATAAAAACTGCAATCCCGATAATTAAAAACCGGAGGTTCCTAAATAATAAGCGAGAAGAATGTGTAATTTTTAATCCGGCCGAGAGTAACGAAAATAAAAGCACAATAAAGAGTCAGTAATTCAACGGTTCAAACATTAAAATTTCTAAAAGAATATATGAATCTTTTATTTTTGGAAGTATTAAAATCACCCGTTATTTTGATATAACTCTAGACTGGTACCATTTATCGTGACACTGTCGGCGCGTTTTCAATCGAGCTAACCACCGGGGTTATTAATCCGAATACACGGAAATTACCGAAGGCAGAAAATATTTTTATGTTTCAGTATTATTTTAGTCAAGTTCTTTATTAATCCGGGTATATTGTACGAAATTCGCCAAAAATTAATTATAATTAAACGAAACGAAACTATATTTGTAATACAAAAGAATACAAAGCGTTGGAAAGGTACAGGAGGAATTTGTATAATATTAATAACAGCGACACACACGTGAGACCTACTGAAGAAAGTCAAGCAGAAGCATCGCTTGGCCATTATATCGATGTGCAAATATTGTATAATAAGAGGAATGCAATTTGTATATTACAAAACGCTCTGTCAATTTTTTTGACATATTAATTATATTGGCCAGTTTCTTTTAAACAGGTCGAACGGTCTGCAGCAGAGCTCGTTTAGTCGACTCATGTCAACAGCCGTTTCGACATAACTGTACTACTAACGAAAAAAACGATAACATAGGCATTGGCATGATTGAATATCAGGCGGAAAAAAATACGCAACGTTTACCCCTCTAATAGAAAACTACCTGGTCGATATATTATTATCCAAAAAAAAAAAAAAAAAAAAAAAAAAAACCTGCAAATCACTACGCTTTTACGGCGCGGTAAATCCTGGACCGTCTAAGATTAAAGCAATAATTTGAAATTTCTTAAAATCTCACCGTTTTTTTCGCCACAGTAAATAGCCGGCTAACATAAGTTATACTTAAATATGGTGACCACCCATCATTTTCTACGCCAAAAACTTCTTCAAACATAAGGCAAAACTACGCCGCTGAGAAAAATAATTTCAGGAAACCGTAGAGATCTAAATGAATTTAACGTCACACGAAAATGTCCAACATAACGCATGCACTACATTATGGAAATTACGAACAATTTCAAAAACGTAAAAATTTGGGTTAAAAATAATTAAAAAGGCGCGGAGAAATCGACTTCATAATGACTCGGATAAAAGGAAATAATATTCTGGTATCATTCGTCTCCCTCCAGTTCTATCGTATTTTTTTTTACACTACTGACTTAATCTCGTTAAATCTATTATTATCATTTATACATTTCCTCTTTAGCGCAAATGCTAAACGGGCTAAAAAAAAAGCGTAAAACGTTTTCTTTTTTTTTCCCCCGACCAATTTAAAGCATTAATACCCCTTATTTCAATAAATGAAACTTTCGTTATTATTCGATTTCTTCGCATCGTGTCTCGTGTAATTAGCCAATGTGCGTAGAATGAATAAAGTGTAGTAAATAACAAGGCGGCAAGTCGCTAAAGGCAGTGTCGCATTTTACGATTTCACTGAAATGGACTTTTTCACGATGAACCATATCCATGAACGGATCAGTTTCAAAAGCTAAAAGCATTTCAAACTTTCTTTTGCAAATATCTGCAATATAACGGATTAGTCTTTTTATGAAATTAATCAGCCTTTCGTTAAAACTTTCACTCGTTTTGTTGTAATAAATTTACAAGATGAAGAAAAAAATAGCGCTTATTTCCGTTTCGAAAACGAAGATTTTTTAACATTTCCGATATTTTCAATTCCGCTATTTCGTAACCATACAAAATTTTAGTATACGCAATCACTTTCTATTCTGCAAAATATATCTGCTGTTACAGTTTATAGTTTGTAGTTTTCAGGACCGTAATAGAGAGTTTTGTACATTATACAAGAACATTGGCGTTTTTGTTTGTTTTTTGTGACCTTTACTACAGATGTGTTACAGATATCTATAGAATTAGCTGCATTCTAATTCTGCCGTTTCAAATGTTTGCTATCACAAAATTCATCTACTCAATTCTCATTTTGAAAAATAACCGTTACATCTTTATTTTTTCATTTTAACGAAAATAATAATTGAGGGAAAAAGCAAGAGCAAGAAATACGGACTAATATAACATCAAAAACAAGTGTACAGATGTTGCGTATCCGCGGTAAATTCAACAGCGTAAAAAATCGTATCACACTATCAACAGAAAAAATTTGAAGATCATCAAATTGATTTATCAAATTGAACGATTTAGTTTTGATCATCTATTCACTTAGTTCCTTTCAACGTTGAATTTCACCGATCAGTTCTTTCGGCAGTTTAAATTTATTTTCTCACTACATGACTATTTTTCCCTTACGATAATTCAATTTCATTACTCCTATACAACTTAAAAGCTGACGGTAACACGAAATATGCTACTATCGAAAAATCTGTTATTTTAGAAATTGTATCTACCGGTTTATAGATTGTTTCTAAAAGTGCTTCTTAATGCAAATTAAATATGTACGAGCAGTTCAGGTAATTTTCACGTGTAGGTTACATTTTAGTTTATTTTATTTTTTCTATTAAAACTCTGTGTAACTAGAAAAAATTTTAAATATAAACGAGTTATTTTATTTTATTTTATTTTTTTTGGCTTTAATTATACACAAACAGAAATAACCAATTGGTCTCGAAGGTGTAAAATGATCTAACTTTTGCACCTCATTATCTTACGTTGCATTTTATTAAATGCAACACCATACCAGAGTTCGACACAGCATCATTTATTTATACTTTAAAACAATGTAAAAGCTCTGGTCATCATTGACCAACTATAATAATGGAAACCACCTAATTTTTTTTTTTTTTTTTTTAAACATTTGCAATATCTTTCATCGATGATATCTTCATGTTTAAACACACTGAATACTAAACGACGATTAATACAGATAATTATTCTTTAACGTTTTGATGGTGATTATTTTATTGGAAAGAAAAATGACTGTCCCTGACAAATTTCAATTTTTAAAACTTTTAATTATTACAAATTTTTAATTAGATTTTTTTTAATGACTTGACCTTATAAAATATATGTATATAAACTCAGCCCTTCGGGCTTCTTAAGGGGCCAAGCCCTTTAGACCCTTAATCTTTTTTCTTCTAAAATTCTATTAGAAAAATCGTTTTCAATTGACTACATCATTCTTCCCCGCCTTTTATATGAAAAAAAAAATGTAGTAATTGAACAACGCTGCATTTAACCTTTGTATCTTATGCAACGCGACAGACATAATCACGGGACAAAAAATTTAGTGTACCCCGGGAGGCGTAAGAATCACATAGTCCTAATAAACATATTCTAATTTTATATTGCAAAAATAAACTATTTAAAACGCTACTAATTGTATGCCGAATTAATTCGCGAAAAAATGATTACACAGTACTATTAGTGCCGATTTTTATGCGGCACTTTCAGATTTATTTGCGGAAAATTTAGGCTACCGTATACAATTACCTTTTTAAATTAGAACCAGGCTTATCAACGAACACATAAATATAATCTTGCCTTCTCGATGAAACAGTTTCAATATAACCGCTGATATTACAGACGTATGATTAAAATAAATAAATTGCTCGATTTTAATTAGTTTTAAACGTAATATTTAATGACGGTTTCATGATCTTTAAATATAAACAAGTTTATTTTCCAATTTATTGCAATTGTTTTATATTTTTATTTATTAATTATTTAAACGAGGCTTTAGCAACAATTTTGTCTTATCGATTTTTATAGAGGCTATGTTATAAATGAAATATAAATTTTTAAATGAAGCCATTCATCAGTAATTCTAACGCACTAAACAAACCGCAGTTAGAATTTCTTCTCGCTGCTAAATTAATCAGGAAAGATTTTGCTATAATATCGTTAAAAAAAAAAAAAAAAAAAAAAAAAAGAAAAAAAGAAATGCCTCTTAATACTGCAACACGAACTATAAAAACCTCATCACATATTAAATCGACCTCATATTCAAAATTATGACACGATAAAATTCAAAAATAACTGTTTTCATAACGATTAAAAAATAGAAAAAAAAAAAGGTAAAATTAATTAGCAATAGAAAACTATTAAATTTAAAAAAATAAATAAAATAAAATAAAAATAAATAGCCAAATTATTTTTGTTTTTTATACTCAAGCCCTCGTTAGTAAAATTAGAACGTAAACTATATTACTTCGATAATTATAGATATTAGCGGAAGAGTTTTTAAAATTCATTTATCACAGTAGTTTTTAAAATAAAAAAAATAAACATGTACACATATTTATTTACTTGCGAAAAAGGTAGCGAGGGAGAATGAGAAAACGAGAATTTTTTTCATTTTACAAAATACGTTGTTACCGTTAATTATCTTATTTACATTTTAAAACTAGTGCACATTTCTATTTAATTTTTTATACCGAAAATACTAGAAAAATTTAAGGAAAACTTATTTCCCTCAGTTCTGCATATTTTCGTAGAAGCAAATGATTTGTAAATAAAAAAAAAAGTTCAATTTGTAAAAGCAGGGATCAATAAGGAGACACCAGAGCACGATCTCAATGTTCGGTTAAAAAATAGCGGAATGGAAATTTAACAGAAAGCACTGAATTTTAATAAATCAAAAGAAAAAAACTACATAACGAACTGTACGATAAAAAGCGAACAACCGGTTCGTTAAATAACGAATAAAAAAAGAAAAAAAAAGAAAAAGCTCGGAAGAAATATTCGAAAAAGAAGTAAAAAGTCGGGTTATCTACTTACGTCTGATGCCCCAATCCATCATTTTGAAATATTTCAAGTATACGCGGATAGACCAGCAGCCGAGGCCGTTGAAAATTAATCAAATTCGCCGGATGAAATTGTGTCGAACGTGATTTAATTACTCTGACGTCGTTTTCGCGTCTAATAAATTATCGCGGCGTCTAGTACACCGAGAAAAGAAATACAACCACGACCCTAGATATTATTATAGGTTGTAACGGAACGAATCAGATAAGAACAACCTCGATAAATTTTTCGTTTCGTTCCTTATTTATTCTTGTTTAACTTAAAAAATTAATAAGAAAATACGATAATAAATTATACGCGAACTAAGTGGGATGCGTTTGGAAGACGATATGAATGAATTAACGTGTTTAGTCCTGATTTAGTAGCCTCCCCCGATGTATAAAGTAAAACCCTTTCCTAAGCAGCGGGAAGACATGCGTGTGGGCTAATGGTTCTTCTTTCCTGCAAGCGAGTAGAGGTGGCGGCGATGATGTCGAAGGAACCAAGTTGCAATGAACGGGGAAGAACCGCTAGAACTAGAAGACGAAGTAGAGAAGAGCTCAGGGTACAGTTTGATAACGAGCTTTCGTAAGGACGACGGGACCGTTGAAGAGACGCGGGTTACAAACTTCATCAAAGTACAAACACCGTCAGGATGACATACCCGACGGTTGAAAGGACGTACAAACGAACGACCGAACGAACTTAGATCGGGGCGGAGATCGGTATTTTAATGTGTAATAATTCGACGGTGTGTTTAATTTTTTCCTTTCCTATGTACAACGCGAACGCCGTGGTCGCAGCACTGGCCAATAAAACGCTCCTTCGCAGTCAATATGTCAGTAAACAGAACACAGTATGAATAAGCGGCAATTTTTATTATTATCCGTGTACACAGTATTCTCATACTGACACTACTGCAGCTCGAACACGACACATCTGCAATAGACTGGCACGGAGAGGCCAGCATTTTTCATAAGTAAATATTCGCAAAATCAAACAACACTGCATGTGTATATTCAACAACTATATACTTCCACCCACGTTAAATTTCATTCCAACTGATCCCGCAAATTATTAAAATTCTTTCAAACCCAACCAGACAGTATAATGTAATTTTTTTTCCAAAAAATTTATTTCCATCAATTTTATTCCGGCTAATAAACAATGAACATTCATCCAACACTAATGTTAGCTTTTACGCATTTTTAGTGAACGGGAACTGGATTCGGAACAAATCTGGATAGCCTTTCACAGTTAGCAGTACTTCTCTCTCTCTCTCTCTCTCTCTCTCTCTCTCTCTCTCTCTCTCTCTCTCTCTATATATATATATATATATATATATATATATATATATATATTCATATATATTTATAATATACAAAAATAAATTAAATACACAATATGAAAACTTTTAAACACTCTAGTTCTCTTTCTTTCGATGTTTTAATAAACTTTTGTAAAATTTACTATGAATTTCAGACTATGTAGTATACGCTTCAATTTTTAAATGTGTTTGAACATATTTTCGTACGGATAACAATTAGTGCAACAAATGCCGCAAATTTAAATTACAATAATAATTTCGATTTATTTTTCTTTTTTTAAAAATAGAACTATTACAATTTGAAACAAACCTATATTATTGTTAGAGTAGTTCAGTTAGAGCGTTATCAAAACTTAAACCACAAATTGCCAATTAGGAATCGTTGCATGGAGGCTGACAATGATTATATTAACGTTGAATGCGCCAGTTCTTGTTCAATTCAAAGTTAACATAAAATTATTTATGCCCAAAATAACTTGTTGATTTTATTATTTGTAATACTCTTTAAAAAATAAATTCGGTCGTGACGTTAGACTTCGCTGTTTACCAATATGAGACTTCGAAAGCCTTTTTAAGTTAATGCGAATTTATAGCTATGTCTTAATTCAGTTACAATGACTTTCATCGTTTTTTGTTTTTTTTTGTTTTTTTTTTATCCAACTGAACACCGAATTTACTGTATTATTACAATTATCGTTTTTCATTTGTTTGAAGGCTCTGATTTTCTGTTTTTCATAGTTCATTAAATATAGTAATTGGCTTATAATAAATATTTTCCTAGAAGACGGGGGGGTTTTAAGAAAAACAAACCTCCACTCAAGAAATTAGCGAAATGTGTTTATTAATAGTCCGAAAAAATTCCATGTAATCATAGCAACCTTTATCATCGGAAATTAAAAATCAAAGCTTGTCATACTCAACACTTAACGCAGCACTGGGGGGTTTTTCTCTTCTTTTTCATTATTTAATTATTTATTGTGTTTCGTCCATTCTTGTGCAATTCGTAAAATGCGCAGCACGTATTTTTCTAGACATTTATCCGGTTGTAATAAAAATTTTATTGCACTTAATTTCGTTCTGATTCAGCCAGGCAATAATAAGTTCGCGACAATTATTAATGATCAAATACAACAAATAATTACATTTTTTTTTTTTTTGGTCATATAAAAATTTTTAAGAAATCAGTATCAGCCCTCTAAAATTATAAAGACGCCATGTAACCCGTTATAGTACTAAAGCGCGCAAAATTAAAAAGTCCCTTCTGCACACATCGTCTATGTTTATAGTATAAAAAACGACGAAATTTTAATCTCACTTCCGAACGAAAAAGACCAGCAACTTTTCTATTAAGTTTAATGGAATAAATAAAATGAATTAATTGCGCTCTATATTATCATTACATCTTTCCGCAAACGTGAAATGTGAAATATGTTTTTTCTTTTTTTTTTTGTCCGCTCATTATAGAGAATTTACTGAACTAAAAATTCTCGATTAAATTATTGAATTATTTTTTATTTATTACAACCAGTATTGAATGTTTTTAATTTATTTTCAAATATGTGTAACTGTAATAAATGCAGTTTAAATCTATTAAAAGTTTTTGTGTATTTTCTTTTTCTTCTTTTTACTATACTGCTATAAAATACTAAAAGTAATATTTTTTTTTTTTTTATTATTATTATTACATAAAAATTCATATTTTCTAATAACTTCACTTATACCTCCTCCGTTCATTAACCGTATGAATTAAAGCAAATAAAACATAAATAATAACACGAATAAAAGTAAAGTAATTTGAATAACATAAAACGCAATAAACATTTAAAATATTTTTAATAAAAAGCACTGGGACGCACGAAAGTAGTAAACTAAGTATAATAACGTTTAATGACGTTTTAAAAGAAACAAGTTCAGTCAAGCATGATGTTTGATGCGCTGCTGAGAATTCCGTATGTTACCTTAAAGATAACTACAATATTTATATTCACTTAATACTAAATTCAAAATAAAGAAATCTGATTTTTTGTGCCGCAAAGAGGGAATATTACTACACGTTATTTTGAACTTTTCGTTAACTTCGAAAGTTTTGTTAAGGACAAATAGCGATCTTTCGAAAGAATTTATTATTTATCTTTTACAAATTTTAAGAAAAAACTGAGAACATCTCAAATTTCCTTATATCAAATATTTACAATTAATACTTTTTGTTTATTTAATTCATAAATCAGAAAATTTCATTAAAGCGACTGTAAAAATAAATATCCAAGCATAGTTCAGTCTACTACCAGAAAATCATAATTTCATTATACTAAAATAATATAGCAATGAAATACTGAGAATTTTAGGCAAAAAAAAGGCAATACTGTTAATTCGATATTTTAAAAATATACACGACCGATAGAATAAATAAATGTTTCATCCTGTGGCAAACCGACGTGAAAAACTAGTGTGTTAAAATAATTATTAGGCGGTAATATGAAATAAACTGCACTGTAGAAAAAGCATCCAATAAAACCGTATGGAAGATTGAAACAGAGAAGTATAGAAGATCAGAATTACCTTTCCGGGAAGAAATTGTACGCGCAAAATATTTTTATAGTATTTTTAGCTGGTGCAAAATTCGCTGCACCATTGTCGCGTTTCACTTTATGACGTTAATTTCGGGTTTTCATGTAACAGAGTAAAATCGAAATTTTTAATTAAAATGAAAACAAGCATCTCGATATAACCGCTCGACTGTTTAGAAAAAACTTTAAAAAAATATAAGGAACGTTCGGAATCCGCGTTTGCTCCGTGCATCAGTTGTTTAAATTTTTACCGCATCAGCTACTTTAATGAAAGTTTAAAATGAGCTAAACCTATTAATTTAGATTAATTCTTAATATTATACAGTACTATTAAAATACGTTTTGTACGGATAGTTTAATAACTCGGAAAAATAGCCAAAACAATATTACATACCTTGGTTTGGTTTCTGTGTCATCAGAATTGTTAAAGGACATTCATCATCGTCTAGAATATATTCCTGATTACTGGTATTTGAGTTGTTCAATGTGTTGCTATTCTTCAACGTACCATCGTTATTACCAATATTTTTAGCAATATTGTTTGAAGTTCCGTCTTTATGACCACTGCTACTGTTGTTCTCCGGGAAACTATTAACCTATTTCGCAAATGTAAACACAAATTACACTATACAGAATTTCGGCATTATGATTAAAAAAATAGTTTTGGCTGAAAACTGATATGGTAAGTAAGCAGAGCTTTTTTGATAAAAACAAAAACAGTTTCAGCAATTTTTTTAATACAACATAAAATATTTTAGAATATATTCAAATAGAGACTTTTTTGTTTTTTTTTTTTTCTTACTTTGAAAACCACTGCGTTTTTATCAATAATATAACAGCGATAAACCAAGTTGTAAAATAACGACGCTGGTATCAAAAAAATAAAGCAAATAAGTTATGTTGTTCATTAATTGTGAAGTAGAGAAATATATATATATATATATATATATATATATTTTGTCACCTGTGTATATTTCCCGCAGCTATGATAGAAGTTATTTTTAAAAAAGTTTCTAGATTACATAATTTGCCATTATTATTATTATTATTATTATTATTTCTTTATGCACTGTACTATATACAACTTAGGTAAAAAATGCGAGTAAAATATACCTGTAAATATTGAAATATGTAATTTAAACTGAATTTAGAGTTGCGTTTCTCGCTGCTTTTTTTATTTTTCATCTTCTTAAATTTTTACGTTTGCTTTATAGGGAATAAGTATATCAGAAATACTAAATAAGTAATTGTACATTAGAAAAAATATTGAGGGCGACGGTCATAATAAAATAAAAACTGAAAATATATTTTTTAGGATTACATCGTAAATGTTTAAATTAGCAAGATGGAATTTCCGGGATTTTTTTCAAGCAAAAAGCGATCAGCTATATGCATTTTAAAAAATATCTGGTAGAGGGGGTACAAGCTTATCCGATTATATAATAATATATACTCATTTTAATTGAAGTAAATAAAATAGAACATACGTTAACAACACAATGATATAATTTGAAAAATATAAAAAATATATAAGAACACAGACTAGTTTCGGATACTACAATCCATCTTCATAGTGTGTACAGTTAGTTTACACACACTATAGAGATATATTGTAGTATCCGAAACTAGTAGATGTTTTTATGTGTTTTTTATATTTTTTAAATTATATCATTGCGTTGTTAATGTGTGTTTTATTTTATTTACTTCAATCAACGGTAACACAATAGTATGCATTACAACATAGGCGTACCCAGGCCAGTTTTTCGGGCGGGGTCGATCCATTAAAAAAAAAAAACAACAACAGAAAAAAGGATTTTACTTAGTAATTTTATTTTTTATTAATAATCTCTTGTAAAATAGTTCTAAATGCGTAAGAATTAAGATTACTTCTGTTCGTTTTCATTTTGAGAATAATTTACACTAATCCGTAGTTAGTTGTACTGTCAGAATGCCTGGTACCAAGACATCTTACGGGCGTAAAGTGACAATACAGCAAACGTAAAAATTCATTTCGGGGGGGGGGGGGGAAATCCCACCCGTACGCCTATGCATTACAATCATATTAATATACTCATTTCATTAACAATAAAAAAAAATGTTTTTGAATATATGAAATATATATGTGACCGGTTCCGAAGAAACCCGGCTTACGTCTAAAAAATCAATTTTCGGATTTCGACGGTTTCCATGTCTTCAAACCTTCCTTCATGACGTACCATTGGTAAAAATAGAAAATAATAATTACAAGCGACAATGTAGTCATTTTCCATCACCCCTGTCATATGTAAAGTAGTTGAAAATTCGCTCTTTTTTAATAATTATCAGATTACAGTTTTCTGAACCCCCTTCTCCCTCATAATGAGTTGTTTGTTGTGATTTGGTGCTGCTAGAACGAAAAATATTTCATCTTTTACACGAATGATACATACTACTGCCAATATTTATAACAAAAAATGATGAAATGTGTGAAGAATAGATGAAAAAATTGACAAAAATTACATGAAAAATTATCTAATTCTTATTTGCACTTTCAAGCTGTACAAGAATAAAGACATCTCTACTGCTAATAACCCTTACAAAAAATGCCAGCACGATTCACAAAAAATACATCAGAAAATGAATGGAAAAGTACCTGAAAAATGATTTAATTTTTATTTACAATTTTATGCTTTAAATAACCTGTACAAAAATGAGGACACAATTGATAAAAAATAGATCGAAAAATTAATAGGTTACATGAAAACTTACTTAAAATACATGAAAAAATGAATAGGAAATCAAAAAATTGATTCATTCTTACTTGTGGTAATCACTTTAGAAGCGAGCTCGACCTCGAAATCCACCCTCCCTACTGCCGTTTCGACATCTTCCTCCGTGACCACGTCCTGTCCCTCTATTTTTACGTGATTCCTCACGACCTCTTTCTCCACGACTTTCACCTCTTGGTCCGCTACTGACACGTCCCCTTTTACTTCCTCGACCGGGTGTAACCTTTCAGCTTTTATCGAATTCCGTACCACCCCTTCCTCGAACTCTTCCTCCTCCTCGAAGCTTCTCGTTAGTTTTTTTATAAACTTGTTGGCATTACCTGAATCCGGCACACAATGAACGCAGCTCTTTGTACAGATACCACTGGCGCTCCAGTGATAAGCCCTGTGGTTCTATTTCCTCTGGTCTGGCATCGCTTCCAATAGAGGGCTTGATTCTAACGATTTTTATGAATTTAACATCAGAGTCTGCGAATTCTTGGCATCCAACATCCTTCCACGACTCAAATGTGAAATGGTAATACCGTGTGATATTTGGTAAAGTGGCATTATACTCGTTGTAAGTATGTCTCCTACTTATACCATGTCACATAATTTTGCCCAGTAACTAGGTTTGAGGTAGGTACTGTGTTAAACTGAAGCCAGAGGGGGAGGCTTCAACCACGCAGTGCACAATGTCGCGAAAGGTGTCAATATCAGCCTTTACATACCCCAATTTAATCAATCCAAAAATCCGTTTACAGAACGCGCACAGCGTAAAAATGTTCGATGTTTCTACGTACACATACACACACACGCATTCGCATGCACGTCTCCCAATTCCCGGATAACTGCTCTACTAGCGGTAATACTGTACAGAAACAAAAAACAATGTAACAGCTGCTGGAAACGATGAAACAGTGTTCCCAAACTTCAAACGCGTTTTTCTCGCATATTGCGTTTTAGGCATAAACCGGGTTTCTTCGGAGCCGGTCATTCGTATACATGCGACAAAATGTTAAAGGGATTCTTTATTAATGTGAAAAAACAGCGAATGGTGGAAAAAGCAGAAAGAAAATACGTAGATTAGTTTATGAAGCGGGCAGTAAGTTCTCCATTTTTGCAAAATACCTTCACATAAATAAACTAAGTATCAGAGCAATTTAATGGAATCGAGGCATTAAATGGTCTATTGTACTAACCGAAGAGGCTTCAAATTTTCAAAGCAGAAATAATTGCAATTATATTATTTGAACATTAATCTCAATTAGCATTAATTTTTTTCATTATTTTATTACTCTTTTATGTAATTCTGTAGACTAAGGCTTTCTTAAACTTTTTTTGAAGTCACGAAATACCAGATGTATAAATTTTTGTAGGCGGAACAGCAACATTAAAAAAAAAAATCAATTACTCAAACTATTCTCATTATTTTTATTCCAATTTTTAAAAATATTTTATTAACAATTAAACCGGCCACCTACTGCTATGTCATTAAAAGAAAACGCGGAGAATTTTGTAACTGACATTTTATTTAAATGTAAATAATTGGAATAATATTTGATAATAACGATGACATCTTTCTAATGCGTTTTGGTATGCAATGGTTTTTGTTTTATCATCTGTTCCATATATATACATAAATCAGCCAGAGAAATCACATATAACTGACCTTGTGAAAGGCTTGGATTTTCTGAATCCACGAACTTTCAATGACTGTCCCTGCGCTTTACTGTTATTGCAAAAGCCAATCGTATTAGAAATTAAAATCATTTAAATCAAAATGGCATGTTCGTTGCTATTATAGGGTAAGGAGCGGTAAAAGCACATTTTCTCCTTTGAAAATACCATTTCAAGTTATTGAATTTATTATATTGTTTTCTTGTTTTTTTAACAGCAACCTTAAATCATTGCATAAGCGCGGTAAATTAGTATTTCTTAGAAGAATAATTGCAACACGAATTTTTAATTTTAAGATATGCAATAACGATCTAGGTAAATGAAGTGATTTAAGGAATTCAGTTAGATATATAACGCTGCCAATTGACTGATATGTAAATGTTTGGCCACATTTTGAATATTAATGTGAATTTCGTCAACGTCGATATTTTTCGTAGCTAATATTACACGTTCGCTTAACCAATTACAATGTTTGTAGTTTCGAAAAACACAATTTATTAAATCACCTTTTGTTCCTTTGAGATTATTAAAATCGAATAGGAAAATAATACATATTTAGTTGTGATACTAATTGATTTTTATGATTTCTAATATTTATAATAGCTATTTAACAAAACATACAGAAAAAGTATAATTTTGTAATTGTACGTGCATATTCATAGTTAAAGTGAATTTAGGTACATATGTCCATAAATGAGATATTTTAATGCAGACATTTAATTCAGCAGCCGGTATCAAAAGTGGAATGGCAAGTACGGTTTATTGAAAATCACCAGACAATAAAATTAGAGTACCGCCGCGCATGGCCGTTGATTTATTCTTAAATTTCGCAAAGTGCGATTACGTGAACGACTTTTTGTGTGCCATAATGTATTCATCCTATGCAGTTAATTTACATGTACGCAATATTTTAGCCTTTCTTGAATTTATTGTAATGTTACACGTTGCAGTTTTCACGTATTACATTTTAATGGTAACTTCAGAGCTGAGCTGTTCTATATATTTCCATCCAGGAGATTATTCGCTTAATGCAATATTGTTTTCTGAACGTATTTTTGCCAACATTAATGAATTAATAAATGTTTTTCCTGTTTTATCTGAAATATCTAAGAAATTCAATCCATTTGTACAGTTAGCAATGTTTTGCGTATCATACAAATTTTTTTGTCGAGTTAATAATTTAGGGAAATTTGTTTCAATAAATGTATTCAATTCTTTGATATAGAAATATGACGTTGAAAATAATAAGTGAAAATGTGGTTAGCAGATCGAATCGATGCAAACATTCCTAACTGTATTCAGGGTTTGTTTATTATTGCGAAACATATATCTTCATTAACAATTAATGCTTTGCTGTATATTCCGAGGTTAATTTCATTTCGTAGTTTCCAGTTGTTTTACGTAATTTACGCAGTCGTTCATAAAATTTTTTGTATTAAACGTATTTGAAACATTTAGTACAGTATCCCAATGCGTATCATTTGGAATTAAATTTAAATTCTGCTAAGCTTTTTAATAAGTAGTACTCGATGTACTTATTAATTGTGTTTAATTGTTGAAATGATGTAGGCTCACGTATGTTAATTGGCAAAAATGGCAAATAATAATATTCTGTATTATTTAGAGAAATAGTATAATATATATATATATAAATGTATAGCTGACCTAAAGCATTTGTGAAAAATAAATTTGTACGTCCTACGATAGCTTTGCCTTGTTTACATCTATAGAATTGTTTTGTAGAAGCATTTCAATCATAATATTTTATAATCTCAATATATAGCAAACTTTTGCAAATTGATCTAATTGACAAAATGAAAAAGACGCAGCTAATGCTGTTCTTTGGTACTACTGCTGGCCATTTTCTTTTGAAATACACACGTTCCCCATTGTTTAAATGAACACCTACGAACAACTGTTGGATGTCGTTTACGTATTGGGAAAGACAAAATCCGACTCCAGCATCATTGCTACCGATGTAGCAAGGCAATCTATCTAATACTGAGTTATTTCATCGACAAATGCATTTTCATTTAATATTCAAAAAATCCGTCATATCACTTTCTTTGGTAACATATTTAAAAATGCACTTTTTACTAATTCAACAGTATTGAAGTACTCAACATTAGTGTGCATTTTGCATGTTCTCAACTCCACGATTGAAATAGCTGACATTACCCTTCTTAGTAGATCTTCTACTGCACCATAATTGCTAGTAATAGCGGAAATTCAATTTTCGTGTGCGTTTTTGTGCGTTTTCCATTAGACACACATAAACAATATTAAAAACACCGCGCGGACCATGAAGCATACTCAAATAAATCAGGATAAAGACCATAGGACGATAAGCATAGTGAATCGGCCCTAGATGGATATCTGAATCATCTGTTTGCTGCTACTAATAAGATACGTTGATGCTGTAAGTTTTAGACTTCTTTCTATTTTAGTTTTCGAATAAATCGAAAAAAAAAAAAAAATGAAAAGTATAGAAATAATTTTTTTCTCGAAAACGGTTTAACCGATTTGAATGAAATTTGGACGCATCACAGAGGTATATACAGACTATACTAGAAAAAAATAACAGTTCATAATCTTCATAACCATTAGAAACGGGCGATTTTTTCTGAAATTATTATTTTTTTTATGATAATGCTTTGGTACAGTTTTGAAGCGAATTTTTTTATGGCCTTTTTTAATGAATAATAACCTTCCAAATTTAAAAATTGATTGAAAAGGTACGCCATATTGAAAAAAAAAATAAAAACTAATTTTTCGACATAAAAATCGTTTTATTTCAATGTTTATACCTTTGAAACAACAGAAAAGAAGCTTATTCGATTAATTTATAAGTGCAAATGACATAAAATATTTAAAACAATAATGTGAAATTTTTTTAAAATTAAACTATTACGAGTAAAGCAATCAAAAGTTAATTAAAAACTATATTGGAATGTTAATAATTTTACTTAGAATATCCTTTTAAATTTTAAAACAAATTATTAATATCTCAATTAAGTTCATAATTAATTTTAAAATATCTTAATATTTTAATAAAAAAAAATTGTATTTGAATCATTGTTTTGAACATTTTGCACTTATAAATTAATCTAATAAGCTTCTTGAATGCTTTTATTCCTTAAATTGTAGTTTTATTATGAAAAAATTGATGTTTTAAAATTCAAAAGGGTGTTCTAAGTAAAATTATTACCATTTCAATGTAGTTTATAATTAACTTTCGAATACTTTAATATTTTAATTTAAAAAAATTGTTTTCGTATTATTATTTTGAATATTTTATGTTATTTGCACTGAATACTCTAGGTAAAATTATTAACATCCCAATATAGTTTATAATTAATTTTCAAATACTTTAATATTTTAATTTTAAAAAATTATCACATTATTGTTTTCATACTTTATGTCATTTGCACTTATAAATTAATCGAATAAAAGCTTCTCTTCTGTTGCCTATTTTATTTATTTAGCTTTTTTTATTTAAAGTCACTCGGCAATCGGGGCCATTTGCGACGCTGAGAAGACATCAAAAATCTATATAAGAAGAAAAAGTCTGGTAAGCTTCAAAAATTTAAAAATGTTTCCGCACGCTGTTTCCTTGTCCGCCAAAATTTCGGCCAAACCAACATCCCCTCGAAACACACAGCTCTCTCTTATCGAAATTTGCAGCACGAAGTGAGGAGATGCTCCACCGTCACAGGCACTCCACAAATTTCACATATAGGTTTAGATTGTTTTTGAAACAGGTGGATATGTCGAGCTAATATTGTTTCCTGATCACGGTCCTGTCTGTTTGAAGTGCTCCATCGCAGAAGGTTTCCCTTGACTTTGTCTTCTGTTGTTTCAAAGGTATAAACATTGAAATAAAACGATATTTATGTCGAAAAATTAGTTTATATATTTTTTTTTCAATATAACGTACCTTTTCAATCAATTTGTACATTTGGGAGGTTATTATACATTAAAAAGGACCATAAAAAAAAATTCGCTTCAAAATTGTACCAAAACGTTATCATAAAAAAAAAATAATTTCAGAAAAAATCACCCGTTTCTAATGGTTTTAAAGATTATGAACTGTTATTTTTTCCTAGTATAGTCTTTATATACCTCTATGATGCGTCCAAATTTCGTTTAAATCGGTTAAGCCGTTTTTGAAAGAAAAAAAATTATTTCCATATTTTTCATTTTTTTTGATTTATCCGAAAACCAAAATAGATAGAAGTCTAAAACTTACAGGATCAACGGGTCTTATTAGTAACATGTTCTCAAAAGATGATTCAGGTATCCCTCTAGGGCCGATTCACTATGCTTATCGTCCTATGGCCTTTCTAAATCTGACATTTCAGTTGAAATAACCTGATCAATTTTATCGGGTGTTATTTTATCTAAGATCTAAATCAAAATATATCGTACGGTAACCCACGTTGTGGACGTTCTATTGAGTATATCCAGCAACGTGTTTCTCCGAAAACATGATGGTTAATGATAAAATCCATAAGGAATTTTATTTTTTTATGCGAAAACACGTGCTGTAGTAGCATCATGACGATTTTATGGAGACTGCCCTGGTATTAGAAATCCCTTAATTTCTTCCCATATTGGATTACATGTGAAGATAAACAAATGGAGACGACCGTATGATCTAACAGATGTCGCGCAGCATGTTTATTCATATAAACATATAACGTGGGCTTCCTGTAAATGTTGCAGGTAGCATTACCATATTTTTCCCAATTCGTTAACATATCATCAATAATTACGGCATCACGTAAGCGTATGTATTCCTCTGATCGTAATCTTGTTTAATTTAATTGAATGCAAAGTAGTCGATCAGATTCAATTTTTGTACATATACATATATATATTCAAATATACCGATAAAATATTTGACGGTACTTTAAAATATGATAAGCGAAGTTTTTTTGGATTCATTACACTGTATAAATAATAATCCACTGTCCTTGTCCAATTATATCGGGACATTATAATGCGCTGTTATAAAACTATTCGATGCCTATTCGTAAGGCATTTGCTCAAGCGCTGTTTTCAATAGCTTAATTATTACGTTATATTAACGGAATATATTATATTTGTAATAATTCTACGCGTCTTGTTCGACTGCTATACGCACAACGTTGATCAGCTTGTTGCCTTCTATCCTCAATAAAATATATTTGAAGAAATTTATGTTCACACTCTCTGTGTTAGCGTGAAATTGTTTTGCACAACATTTGTTGTACTCAATGGTATCATTTGAAAGCAGGAACTGTATTTACATGTACTTTTAAGAAAATGTTTTAATTCTATATAGTACGACATCTGATAACAATATTAATTGGTAGTTTTGGTGTCTAATTCTGGCAATTTGACTTTTTTATTTGAGTAGTAGAGTTCCACCGATTCATATTTAAATTTCAAAGCAAAACAATAAAAGCAAACTTTGTTTATAAGTTCAATAATAACGAACGGATGCGAATTAAATCAAACTCATCGTGTCACTGATATGCAATACTCTTACGACTGAATGAGATGACAAATTATGTTTAGGACTTGAAATTGTTACCCGGCCGCTTATTTTATTTCGCAATTCGGAATTAGAATCTGATTTGATTGCGTGTTCTCTTACGCCAATAGACCACTTTTAATGAGTGATTCAATTTGTTCATGCGTTTAATTCTCAAGTAATTCTCTAATAGGCGAAGAACATTCGAAACATTTAAATTAAAATCACCTTCTTTCATTTAGATATCTTCAAGCATTTATTATTTGCTAATTTGGAAGCCACTATCCCCTTCCCCCCGGGAATTATTTCGTATTTATAATTACACAAATAACAAATTTTACGTTTTGATGTACATTTTTCGTATTTTATTTTCTAATGCAGTAATAAATAAGAACGGGAAAATTATAATAACATAATCAAAAATAGCCAAAAAAATTAGTTGAACACATATATTATTATCATTTTGAAATTATATTTAGAATTTTTTGGGTTTTTGCGAAATGAGCTTCGCAAGCAAGAACTATCAAAACTACAAGTATACGGTAAATATTTTCCAGATATAAATGAAGGTAACCTGAAAATCTGAGCTCGATTGGTTTAGTAGCTTTTTGCATTTTTGTACCTCATACACACCAAAACTCATTTTTGTATATGTATATAACTTATTCATTTTTATTACGGACAAATGAATTACTATAGAAACATTTTTATCTAAAAATCATTTAAAATTACAATTCACAAATTTAATGTGATACATAAGCTTGGTGACCACTACAGATTTCAGTAATATTATGACGAATGAATAATAAAGCGATTGCATCTCATCTACATTTCGCAGGGTCTTGCTATTCTTTGTGTTAATATTAACCGTCCTTGAGAATCTTGACGCGCAAAGATATGACATGGAAAATAATAATAGTATGTTTAATACTCGTTTTAATAGACTCGGGTATCCATTGTTACCTGAAATCCGAAATCCTTCAAGAGTTATTTCAATGAATTTCAATTTTAATGTACAATCGAAAACACACAAATTGAAACCGGAAAAGCTTGAAGAAACAAGCGAATTTCTTTTGTTTGAAGAATTCACACAGAAGCCCTATACATCCATATAAGTCTGATTCCGGCAGTATATACACGAGATTTCTTTCTAACAAAATTATCTATTATCATCGTTAGAAAATATTTTTGAAAAATATGTAATTAATTGATAATCTCGGAACCGTTTGTTGCACCTGTAAAAACCTTATTTGATAATTAATTTCGCGAAGAGCGATTATTTAAACGCGAGTTAACCGTCAGTATTCTTCATAGTAGCTGCAAGCAAAACAACACCTTAAAAACTTCAACCTAAATTACACGCTTTACCTCTTAGCTTTCGTATATCAACCGCTATATATTTGATTTATTATGAGTAGAAATTTCTAGTCTAGAAATAGCGGAAGATTGAGTACAATTACCCGAATAGTTATCACGATCGCGAAAAATTGCATGCGTGCTAATGTTAACCGGTCGTCAACGAAGGATACTTTGCTCGGTCTAAAACTTCCCAGAATTATTGCTAAGCAATAAAAATGTTGTTTACACTTTTCTGCTGAAATACGATGTAAGGCTTATATGCATTTATTTATTTTAAAAAATCAAATCGGTTTTCGAATCTAATACAAAAATTGTATTATACCGTATTGCTTTCTTACTTTTTTTTGTTTTAACAATTTTTAAGTGTGTATTTAACTATTTTCACGGACCACAGTTTGAGAACCACTGCCCTAGACGCAGAATTAAAAATCTTAGTTATTCTTCAGGAACGCTCTATTCTTTTCACACTATTTGCAATGACGTATCAAACGAGTAGTATTTTGCGGATGACGTGAATTTTTTTCGTAGCAAACAGAATAATTTTCATTACGAATTATACGAAAATGAACTTTTATAAATGAATCAAAAAATTATTATTACCTTCTGGAATTTAAAAAAAACATAAAAAACTGAATTTCGATTTTTAATCAAACTGAACAATTACAAACACGACCAGGTATTTCTAATAGCATTCCGATTAATGAAATTAACATAAAAAGAATAAAGCGTATTCAGTTCTAGTAACATTAGAAAGCAGGTTTTACAACTGAAAAATAAGTTAAATGCACGTAACACTTATCAGAAAACAAAAGCGATAATAATGTATAACTTACATTATAGCACGAGCACGTGTAAAATGAGCTCTTTATAAACTTTGCCTAAAAACGCAGAATTTTCAATTTCATTTCGATTCGTTTCTTACTTAGAGAATAAAAAATTCCATTAAAAACATACCGAATGTGACTTTCCTATTATTATTTGAAATTTTTAACTTTAACTAATAATTACTTTCAGTTACATACTTATATATGATACATATTGAATCGAAAAAAGAAAATGATTTTTTTAAACCGTTTGAATATTACAAGTGACAATCCGAAAACAGAATAGAGCTTATTAAATCTTATTTAATATGATAATAGAAGTGGTTGCTAATTGCAAAAAGCTTATAAGTTTCGCTATAACACGATTACGATGCAAATAACGAAAAGGTCAATATTTTTTGTTTATATAAACTTAAGTATGATCAATTTAATGAAAAACGATAACACTGAACAGTAAAAGATCCCTCATCATGAGTTTTTGTAGAATTTATTATTTTCGATAACCTTGATATTTCAATATATCCATTCTTAAAAATGAACAATTCGAAATGCATCAAACGCAACACAGAATTCAACTGAAAAATCCGAACACCATAAGATCGTTATTTAATCTCTCCAGCTAACTGGAATGTACATATATATTTTAATATACTGCTAAATTACGACCACTAAACGTCACCTTATCGCGAATAAAATAAAATAAGGTTAAATTTGTAATTTCTAATAAAATTTAATGGAAAAGCAATAAAATACAAATATTTCGAATGGCATGTAGGGGGAAAAAAAAACGGAATTGACAACAATAAATTTAGAAAAAACCTCACCCAACCTGCAAAAACATTCACGACGGTCAGTAAGCTTTATAAACCGCGCTTATTTATAATAAATGTAAATGACCTTTAGTCCCGCAGTGCAATAAGTTTAATTAAAATATAAAAAGAACTAAACATGAATTTTTAACGGCAATGTATCAATTGAATAAAAAATAAAATATAGATCTGAAAAAAGCAAAATGTGTAAAAACAGACTAAGCGTAGTTGTAAATAAATCATAATACGCAGCAAAAAAATTAAATAGTATTTGAATAGCTTAAGAGAATTTAAATGGTAAACAGAAGTTTAATATATGAGCGTATGCAGATAACTTCAACCGTAACGGAAAAGCCGAAAAGTTTCGAATGTAACTGTAAACAAACAACAAAAGCTTAAAGCAAATTACTGACTTTTTCTTACCTTTTCAGAGGGATAAGCAAATTTTTATCAAATCCTCGATTACTGCAAATAATTAAAATTAACGAATTTCAAAATTTTTCTTTTCTTTTTTTTTTTTAATTAGAAAAAATTAAATATTATCGTACTACAATTAATAAACGGTTTACGTTAAAATAATCAGTAAATGTCATTAATCTAGGAAAATTAATATTTCAGATGCGCTAAAACTGTCGGTTACAATCGGCACATATTTCGGTTAAAAATAATCGACCAAAAGTAGCAGGCAAAGTAGTTTTAAAATTTTATTTTTATTAGTGGTTGATTAATGATTTTTAGAATACTAAAGTTATTTTAAAAAAATTAATAAAAATATTTTATTTATTAAATACATTTTTGCATTAAAATCATAATGGAAATTACTGTTATATGGTGTATGCTCTTTTCTAAAAACCATTATAGTTAGAAAAATTTTCCCAGAACACATTATTGAATAAAGATACCGTTTAGTATACGCTAAATACACTTCATCACCGACGCTATAGTTTTTAATTAAATGGGTAATAATGAATTTTGGTAATTTTAAAGTGGCATGAAAGATAATGACAAACATATATCGTAAAAGGCACGCGAACGTACAAGTACATGCATACATAATCAACACTTACACTAACCACGATAAATTATTGCAGTCAATGTTTAAAAGTGTAATCGGCATTAAAAAATCGTTTTGAATATAAAAATTAACCATAGTAATATTTCAAGTTAAACTCGTTTTACTTGACTATTTTAAATTAATTTAATAAGCAATCTATGGGGTTTGGGAAGTTTTAGATATTACGTGGTTACGTTATAAATACATATACACTTTAAAATTCGTAACAATTTTTTGCTTTTATTAGAAGCATCAAAAATTATTCCTCAAATCTGAAATTTTGAATTAGCTAAAAATTTATATTTACAATATATATTTAGCTACAAAAATAAATTTTCTACATTTTAATGATGGTAAATGATAAAATAATGAACAAAAATTAATGCAAAAGAAAATCGTAAAAAAAAAACAACCAAAGATAATCCTATCCTTGGTTTTTATTTATTTATTTTTTTGTTAAAAATAAGATTAAGTAAGTTAGCCTGAAATTTACAACTATTATAATGAGCACCTGTTAGTTTAGTTAGCATTTTTTTAGTATTATGTTAAAATAGTTGTAAACCTTACTTTAAACAAAACGCTAAAACCACGGTGTATTATTATACATGGAATAGCCAAAAATCATAAATGTAAGTGTACGACTTCTTTTTAGTACTTAAATACTCTGTATTTAGAATTTGCCAGTGTTAAGGTAATTTCTGCAATCTATCGTCTTATAATTTTGATATATCCAAGTATGATACTGGGATAAAAAAAATATTTAGATTTCGATTTTGCTTCATTATTTTTTTTTTTTTTTTTTTTTTTTTTTTTGTTGTTGAACTCCTTAGATACCAAACTAAAAAGCTGAGAATTTCACATCCACTGATTAAAAATTGCACGCTATGGCGCTTAATGAGAAAAACATTTTAAATTTTCACATAAAATTAATAAACGGAAAAATCATTGCTGCACTAATAACTTTGTCTTCATTTATGTCAATATCAATTTCCTCTACTTGTTTTCTAGAAGATTTTAATGCCAAGTGAGTTTCTTTTACCCCCCAAAAATTAACAAGGTAACAATATCAAGTGGAGAAACGATGTTGGATATTGTTTTTGATACCACATTTCATATTTTCAACAACAAAATAACAATATGAAAATAATAATGTGGGAGGCAGGTTTACGATGTTGCAAGTTTGAGAGAAAGTTAGGCGGTCACAATTAGAACTTTTAAAAAAACAAAAATTTATCTAAAATAGTTTCGCCGTTCAAGATTATTGGTTGCCAACGGGGGGGGGGGGGCTCTTTCTCCTAAGAGGACAGTTGCAACAGAGTTTTGGATTTAAAAAAAAAAAAAAAAAGTTTTTTAAAGTAATATCTTCAATGTTTCCGAAAATTCGAAATTTTAAATCTATTTCTAATTAACGTCTTGATTGTGCTTGTTCGTGATTGAAAAAAGGTAAATCGAGTATTTACGTTAGATAACGTTATTAAATTAGCACATTTTCTTTAATTAATTCTTTTTTTGTAATCAATATTTTTTAAAAGTATTCAAGAAGTCAAGTAAACTATTAAAAATTAACATCAGTTAAAGATGGAAGGAGATAAAAGCTGCAGTTTGTTTTTCCATTTTTTAATCATAATTTTAGTACTTCATAAAAGATAATGAAATTTGAAAAATTTCACTTGCTTATTCTAACCACATCTGTCACATTTCTCATTTTAGCAAATCCGACCTATCCAAAAAAAAAAATGGATCAAACAATACTTCGATTTCTAAAATCGCTTCAGTCTTTACCGAGAAAAAGAATAATAAGAATTTGTAAAACAAGAAAAAATTCAATTTATCTTTATGTTTATAATAAAATATTTTATTACCGGAGCGTTAATCAAAAAGTATCATCATTTGGTCGAAAACCCCAGAGGGGTGTCGTGATCATGGCGACGCCGATTTAATTATTTAAAAGTATAATAATAGAAAAAATATTTTTTTGATATACACACACAAATATATATGTGTATATTATTATATAACTTTTCATTGCCTTCTTTGTTGGCTTATTCAAAACATAAATTTTTAAATCAATACATGATGTCGGTCAATCAATTAGTTAACAAGAAATAATATATTGCTCGACATTTTGTATTTTTATATAAAACTTATATTTGTTTCGAAATATTTTACTCTCGTATTTAGAAGGTAAATAACTTTTATAATTTTAGCTAAGAAAAAAGTTTGTTCTGCTTTATTTTACTTACCTTGGACTGAATCCGAAATTAAAAATACTATTAATTTACTTAAGTTAAGCTGGCATTATTGGGTGAAATAGTTTAGGGAAAAAAATGAACCAAAAAAAAATTGAATTAAGTTATTCTGCATTATATACTGAGAAAAGACGTTAAATAGGATTATAATTTGAACAACTTATTACATTAGAATAGGCAAGTGCAGGTTTGTTTACTAATGATAAGGGCTCGGAAATCAAACTTAACCAAAGTTACATGAATATGGAAAAGTAAAATTTAAAATAAAATTTTAAAGTTCCTCCTTATGTAGCAAGAAAAAAAAATATGCAAGAAATAAAATAACAAATTGATGATCGTAAAATAAATGTTAAAAGATGCAATATTAACCTCGATATTACAAAAACTCGTGTTTACTTTAATTTTATAAATGAACTATTTGCACATTATATAAACTAAAGTATGTGGGGGGGGGAGACAATGTTTAATATCCATCGAAGTTTTCTCGGAAAATTTTGTGCCACTTGTCCCCAAAACTCGTATCTGATCATTATTATACAGTCAGGAAAGAAAAAAAATTGAACAATATTAAAACCAATTTATATGTATTTTAACAAGCATTTAGATTCTCATTTTTAAAGAATCCCTTAAAATATATTTTTAGAAATCCAGTCAAAAAAAAAAATAAAATTTTACTTCATTATTAAAATTAATCAAATGTAAGAGGGAAACTTTTGGCAATTATTTTTATTTCATTTTTAATACATACATATTCATATATGAAAATATTTGTACATCGCACTACATTTAAATCGATTAAAGAAACACTTAAAATCAAAATATTTTCTATAATGAGCTGGCACTTTTTAGTATCAAACGCAACAAAGTACTATGTCAGACCGAACTGCATTACCATGGTAATTTTTAAATATTTACGCATTGTTACGGTGACAGAGACATTGTTCCGCATATTAACTTCGACGCTACGTTATTTAATCGATAAAATGTTGAAAGTCAATTCCAATTATATTTTTTTCAATACTTTTCCAAATTTTATTTCTTCATAACTGAGAGAATGATTCATAAACAGTTAATTATCAAAGCCTTTAAAGTAGCCTGAATTTTTGCAAAATAAGAAAACACTTTATTATTATGGTAAAAATTTCAAAGGTATATACTTTGATTTACATCCATTTAAAACTCAAATTGAGTATCCAATTTTTTGTAGCATATTTCAGATAGGGCTTGCGCGTTATTACTTTTCCACTAGAAATACGTAACGACTTTTTATTTGATTGCTTATCTAAACTTGAATATCATTTGTAATGATATAGCGTGTGCGCGCGTTCGCCTTTAACGCCGCATTTTAAAAATGTGTATTAGCATTTTTCAAATAAAAGTATTATCTTTACTGTTCCGATTCTCTATATTCTAAATAAATTCTAGAAATTGGACTTAAAACAATTTTTTAGATATGAAGTTATCGATGTACGCTTTCGCAAGTGGAAAAAATAGGATTTAGTATTTAGACTATCGTTAGTATATAATTCGCGATATAACTCGTCCTTCAACATTCAAAAAAATTTTAAATTCATACCTTGTAATTTATCTAATCGTGTAATGTACAGAATGTTTTAAAGACATACGTTTACTTCGCGAAAGGAAAAAAACCAATACGATTATTCGGCATCTTATGAAAACATCGGATTTTTAAAATCGTAAATTAGAAAACTCTATGACTTTCCTCGCTATTGGCCGTACTTTATACTACACTGGGTGCTGCCCAACAAGAGAAACCCAAAAACGCCGCTCTCCCACACCATCGAATTAACAGTTTTAATAAGCGACATAAGATAATATTTCGTATCACGCATCTGCCATGATTTCTCGCAAACATTGGACTTTTAAATACTGTTCACTATTTTTAAACACTTTTCTTCTTTCATATTGCGAAACGATTTTTATTGCTTACATGACGACGGAAATAAATTGTTACTTTATCGAAAAGAAAAATAAGATCATTAAACGCTACCTGAACTAAACAGTAATTATGAACGTCCTCCTTTTCCAGTCCATATTTTATTAACATTTCTTTAACCACCTGTTGTGCCGTGTCTTTAACTGATAACAATAACGTTTTGTAGGGTACGTCCCGGCATAACGACTCTCCGTAAATTTTTAAAGTTCCACCCGTGTCTGGATTGCCATCTTTACCACGAAATTCTTGCAATTTTTCTTCAAATTTCTGTTGCCTACGCCTTCTCATCACGACTTCCGGATTAGATATGGATCTGGTAAAACTTGTTTCCGGTAACTCTGAAAGAAAATAATTAAATTCCACCATTAAAATAAGTAAAATTTATTGAAATAATTGTAAAACGTATCGGGAGATTCTATTCGAAGGTAGCAGACGAGAAAATAAAATTTTTTGTGGCCGCGAAAACGATAAAATAGTTTAAAATAAATTCGAACGGGTTTTATTGAAATTAAAAAATTCCATTAACGTCCTTAAAGCATGTAGCCGATCATCCGACGGCTTCTTTAGAATCTAAAGGAAATTCTCGATAACGTGAACTAAACGGTAAATGGGTAACATGATAAGAGACCGATGGATAGCAAAATTCATTCGATCTTGGTGATGATGGAAATTACTTGCTTCCTCCGCAGCTTTGAGAATAGGCGTTGGTACACGTTTACGGCTGCGTAATATTTCTTAATCACTTATACGTAATTTTATAATCTTTATATTCAAAAGTAGTCATCGCAAATTTAGTCAGTCTCGATGTATCGCAGATACAATTAGATATTTGAAATAAATTATTTTGAAAACTGGTCATAAATAGCAATGAAAAAAAAAAAAAAAAAAAAAAAAAAAAAAATAGTAATAATAATAATAAAACAAAACTAAACAAAAAAAAAAAAAGAAACACAAAAAAAAAACAATAAAAACCAATAAGAATGAGAAACCAAAAGTCAAAAATGTCCGTGAAAATAACCATTCTATACTTTAGCAGTCGGAGGAACCAGAGGAATCCAGTCTTCGTCGAGCGGAGCCAAACAGGCATACACACCCTTTTAGCAATCAAAGGAGCCAGCATGAGATCTCGTTTTCATCAAACGAAAATAAACAGACCAAATTTTTCCTCCTTTTCTTATAATAATTTTGTATGATTGTGTCGGTATAAATGAGTATAAATAGAGTTTAGCGTGTATTATATGTATGTGGTTTTAATGTGTTAATTATTATAATCGATTTTGTATGCAGCTGCATTTTCTTTTCTAGTCCTTCTCGTACAATACGAATATGTATTATATATAAACCTAAAAACCTAGGCCATTTCGGCTCGCAAGGGATTGTGCCCCTTGACCCCTCTTGCTTACATCTCTGTCTCTTTTTCTTCTACACCTAATATACAATGATCAAAATTTACAATGTAATTCTACATCGGTCCATATGAACATAATAATATAATCACAAAAATCCTATCCTAACATTTAATTTTCATCACACAAAATTAAGAAATTTTTTCGTGACACAAAATTGTGATATTTTTTGTTACAAAATCTAATAGAGACCGGCCTACGAATTACGTTGTAATTAATATATATAAAGTCGGTAAAAATTAAAATATAACAAACGTTACATAAAATTGGGACATTTTTTCTAATAGGGGGTGACCTAAGAATTACGTTGTAATTAATATACATTAATTACAACGTAACTCTTAGGCCGGCCCCTGTTAGAAAAAAAGTCTCAAATAATGTCCAAGAAAATGTCCCAATTTTATGTAACGTTTGTTATATTTTAATTTTTACCGATTTCCAAAAAAAAAAAGGTTATACATTCGTCGCGTATGCTTTTTTTTTTTTTAATGTTTGTTCGCGCAAAACTCATATTTATGTAGACCGATTTTACTGATTCCTTGTCCGCAATTCACGTTTGCATTTGGTGGTGGTTTTCGTTTTTAAAAACGTAATGAATACACTCCTTATTCCTGTGCAGATTGATGAATAAGAAGTCCCACCGTAGGGAGAAGCATGTAAAGACTATATTGTTAATTTAATAATACTATGGAAAGGCAAAAAAAGTATTATTTATAAGTGTTGTAGTATGTTAAATTGTTTCGGTAGTTTAATAAAACTGGGATATTTTTTCATTATAAAATCTAATGGGAGCCGGCCTAAGAATTACGTTGTAAACTTTGATCGCTTTATACAAAGTATAGAAGAGAAAGAGCTAGAAAAGTAATCAGGAGGGGTCAAGGAGCACAGCCCATAATGCACAGTGTTAATTTTTCTTTTAGATATACGACTTTTAAAACAATCGAATCATCCGATTTATGCCGACAATTTTGCATTTTAATAATAATTAAGAAATTCTAATATAAGCCGGAAAAATCTATGCGATATGCATTGTAAAAGTATATTACTTATTCCGTATCTCCTTTTACAGCAAAACGATTAGTAAACAAATCAATTTTAGAAACATAAATGTACAACGCAGACAAGACAAGAATATAAACACACCTATCCTATAATTTTTAGTTCGAACTCTTTCTTACATATAGCTTAATATTCACATTAATTAGAAATAATTAAAAATTTATCGCTTCGATAATCATATTACCATAATGATAGCAGAAAATCTGATACTTTTCAACTATTATAACCTTATCGATTTATATACGAGGATAGGAATTACCATTTAAATAAATTAAAAACAGATATGTACGCGGACGGACATACAAACCGAATCTGCAAACTGATCAGTAAGAAAAACTGGTTTTAAACATGTTTATAAAAACGGTTACGATTAGTACCGATATCGATGAATCATCATCTCATCGGGTACTTGATATTTATTCTTACGTATGATTCACCGAAATAGCTTTGCAAAACAGTAATTTCTCACGAGATACAAATCGATAAATTATCGTAAGATAAAATTAAAGCGTCACAACACTCAAACTATCATCGATTACTTTGTATTTAAGTGTATCCAGCTGTAATGCCACATGCTGTTTAGTAAAATGACCTGAAACGGATTTTTACGTTAGCTTTATTAGAGAGCACCTAATTATCTTTTACTACCGCTTGATCATCGATGACCTACATTATAGAAACTTTTTATGCGCGTTTACACATTAAATCGGTACAACTGATAAAGAAACATAAAAAGATAAGAAAACTATCGATTTTTTGGATAAAAATAATTTCGAAATTTTACTTTTCAATGAAAATCGCTTCGTTTTTTTTATTTCTTTATTTTTTTTTTTTTTTTTTGAATTTAATATCCGAAAACTTTCTCCATTTAACCACTTACAGAAATTAGAGAACAATAAAGAAATGTTGTATATAATGTTCGTAAACGGATCTCAGATTATTAGAATGCCGAATAATAAATAAGGAAACTGACAGTCATTTTGATTAATTTCGCCTGATGCGAATCCATTATAATCATTTCAATATTTATTTATTTATTTTTTAATCATTACGAGGGGTTGAAGCAGACAGATTTTTAGAAAATTTTCCTTAAAACTTTAACACTAAAAATAAAATCCTTCGAGTGAACTTCTCTAGCAGAAGCATTATTTCACATCTTCAACATATCAGTCCCGCCAGTAGATAAAATAAATGTCAAATTGTTCCGAATTTTTAAATTATACTAAATAGCATAAATTGCATAAACTTAAAAATTTGAAAGAAACAATTAAAATGGCGATACAAAATTATTAATTCGATTTTTTCTCAAACCATCTAAATTAAATATAAATCGAACGGGATTATGAAACAAATATGATGCATAATTATATTATTTTTTTCTTTTATTCTGGATGAAATAAAAAAAAACAAAAACAGTATTACTGTACGTGCGCATGCACACACGCAAAAGAAATATTTTCGGGAATTCAAAAACGAAATTACATGGAAAAAGTAGACCGCAACAGAAAATTTAATAATCGAAATGTAAAAGAACTTCGACAAATTTAAGAATTTAAAAATTTAGATTCAACGTTAACAAATAAAGGAAGAATGCGAATGATGATAAATATTGAAAATATCTAAGCAAGCTTATAAAAATAATAAAGTAAGAGCAAATAAAAAAAAAAAAAAAAAAAAAAAAAAAAAAAAAAAAAACTTTAAAAAACAATACTGAATGGCATCGGATATGATTTTGGAAACATTTCTGAAAAAGAAAAAGAAAAAATGGAATGCAGGTTCCGACAGTTTACTATCAAAATAAAATAAAATCTGGCATCGCATTATATCTTTAATACAAACATAATTCGATGAGCGATTTTTACAAACTGTTCGCAACATAAACGGCAATATTATCGTAGTTTAACAATATAATGGTCATACCGAAGACGAAATTCATTCGAATACCAACACTAGGCGGACTGCCGTATATACTACGGTGAAACCGGTTAACATCATTATCAAACTCACATAATTGGCTGTTGGTGACTTGAAAAGAAAAATTTTTAATGAAGGTAATTTTCCGCGGCGTTAGTGTAATAATAAGAGAGGATATCCTAACTACTGAAATTTTTTAGGATTTCATATTTTATTCTATACTTAAATATAATCGAAAATATCAAGATTATACCGGCTGAAGATCAATAATAAAGTAAAGTAAGTCCCGTACCCTTGACAGGGTTTTTTTTTTTTTTTTTTTTTTTAATGGTTTATTTTAGCAAAAGTGTATATAAATGTGCAAGGACTAAGTGTGGAAATAGAAAATCGCAAATTAAAAAAGAAAAAAAAAGATAAATAGATAAAATAAACTACACTGAAGAAACGAAAAGTTGTGTGTAGATAGTCCTTGCAAGAGTACTTATACAATAGTAGAGGCAATGATCAGGATGACAACAACATAGTCCCAACCATAGCCAAAAAGTGATTATAAATTTAGTTGCATAATAAAGAAATATTTATCAACTATGATGCAGTAAAAATTAAAATAAAAACAATAAACAGTAATGGGTTCACGGTTGAATAAGTTTTCCAAAAAAAAAAAAAAAAAAAAAAAAAAAAAGAAAATTGTAAGTGAATTAGAAACTTAATAATAATACTGCTAACAACATTTAAAAACTATTATATACAAATATGTTAGTATTATAGAGAAAAACAGTTTTTATGGGGTATAAGATTATTTACAGTAATGCAGCAGAAGTAGAGCATAGTTGTAACTAGTAAGTTTCCACTGTATTCTGTATTGAATCAACTGAAGTTAATAAATACATTAGTGAATGAGTTGAAACTTGAGCCGCATTGCATGTTCACAAAACTTGAGGAAGTTGAACTGATTTTTGTTGTTAAAGAGAAGAGAGTCCATTTTTTCAATATTGTATTTTGTGCGAAGAACCGCAAAGGCAGGGCATTCATTTTTGACAGGATATTGGGGATTGTGAAGTTAAGGTTCATAAAATAAAATTATTATTACCTGTGTACAATTTTTCTGCAACTTTAGTATTTTCTTCTTCATCCGGTCCCGAAACACTTTTCAAACGATTTAGTTTTTCTTGTTTTTTTAACTGTTTCTTTTCCCTTTTTGACAGTTTTCTTCGAAAACTAGATCTGTCACCGCTGCCATCTTGAAGCGACCGGGAAGGTGGCATCTAAATGAAATGAATACAAGACATAATTGCATGTAAACGCTTCGTTAGTTTTATTATTATTACTACTTTATATATCGGCTAAATACTTGAGTGTGCGTGGAGCATTAATCGTTATAAACAAAACAGTACAAAATATGAATTAGAAAGATAACTGCACATAATCGTCTCGAACAAGTTTTCAAGATATAACACGTACATAAGAAAATGCATGCAATCAAATTTTTTTGAAAGAATAATTTATTAGGCGAGGAAAGTTTTACTAAATCCACCAAGTAATTAATTCGTATGAAATAATAATAATAATAATAATAATAATAATAATAATAATAATAATAATAATAATAAGATTAATCAGATTTTATTATTTTTAAGTAAATTGTTTTTTGTTTTTTTTATTTTTGGTTCACATTGTCCATTTAGTAATTTTATTACAGTTGAGAAATTGAATATTTTCACGCAGATAAAAACGACAGACTGCAAACCGGTAGAACAAAATAAATAATGGACACTGCAAAAGAAGAGAAGAATTTTTAAGATGTTAATTTCCCACAAAATATTATAATGATACCTGCTACAAAACTAGAGCCAATAAGGTTATTATCAGATCCTGCATGGTTAGCCAAATACGTTTTAAATACAATCTACAAACTACAACAATAATATCTGAAGAGCTACGGTTGTTTCTACGTGCTGATTTAACTCTTCAAATTGAAAATTTTCCGATTTTTGCCGCAAATTGTAATGTGTTCATGTTTTTACGTAACAAACTGTTATAAGTGAAACTTCACTAAATGTATACCGCTTTAAATACATTGCTGGCAAAAGGAGTATGCAGTTTCAAACAGATTAAATATTAAATCCTCAACCACGTTTCGAAGAAGAAAAAAAAACTTTAATAGCCACTTAAAGAAAATAGAATTTCAATTATATTTTGGGAATTTGGAATAAAACATAAATGCTTAAGAAAAATAAAAAAATGTGGGTACTTGCTCTATGTAATAATATTTGTTATTATTTTTCTTTAATCTCTAATTAAACGAAAATCGCAGAATGTAAATATAAATATTTTTTTATAACAGATTAGTGATATATGTGAAAAACAAAATAATATTTCGTTTATCTGATACACTTTAATGTTCTAAATAAAAATGAGAAAAAAAAAAAAAAAAAAAAAAACAAATAGAACGAATATATAATAATCTTCTTGAGTTTTATTTATAAACGGGTTTTTAAGAGTTGGATCATTTTTACATAAAATAATCAACAAATTTAATGCGCAAAAAAGTACCTCTGTCGTTTAGAGAGCGATTAATAATAACTAAAATACAATCACAATGTTATGTTATTCATTATTTAAAATCTGTCGTATTATTAGTGATTATATTAAAAAGTTAAGTTTGCCAGTATGTAAATTCATAATCTAACGTCGTATAATTGACCGAATGATTTCATCAAGTGCAGATCACCGGTAGCATTACTAATCTGGAACTAATATAACTTACGTGAAAGAATGTTCCGACCAATAATTTTAATGAGGGGCGATGTAAATCTAGTAATTTCCAAAGATGACTTTAACGAGAAGTTTAAAATGTGAATGCGAAACTTTTTTCTTTTAAAAGGAACAAATATATTCTAGTCTATATAATACCAAAAAATTTTCCAATAAAATATCAGGGGAGACGTTACGGAACAAAGAACATTTTTTAAAAATATCCACCGTATAAAAATGTTTAAGCCACTGCCGTAAAATAATATAATATAATATAAAGTAATCATGATATATAAGCGGTAATCCTAATTTTTTAGGCTGTTTTATACGTATGCGTAACTATGTCCAAATTGTATTTTTCGCTGCACATACGGAAAGATACTTTCTTTATGTTACATAATTAGTAAAAGCATATCGAAACGGCGAACGATCGATTGTCATTTTTGAATGAACTCGCAAACTAAAAGATGCCAATAATAACGTATACTGTTTTTTAATGATATAAACGGGCACAGACGCGGTCGAATTAGTAATGGATCAGTTTCACATGAAAACATAATTATTTTTGTTAAATTTCATTCGCTGTAACCGTTATAAAAATTTAATTTTCGCGGTTAAATGCACACATTGTGTTATACAGACAGGCATGATACGCACACACGTACTCAAAATGCGAAATATTTAAAAATATTCAAATATTCAAAATTTATCCACGAAATTAAAAACTTTAACTTTTCTTAAAGTCTGGCTATCTATTGTTATATTCTACAAGATAAATATAGCGGTTGGGGGGGGGGAGAGAAAGTTTATCTAATCCTGGAGTAGTAGAAAACCATTTTGCAGATAGAAAAATACGTTTTTTTTTTTAATGAAAAAATGTTATTAACGAAAATGCATTTTTTGAATATACACATTAAATGTTGAAAATAATAGACTGAATTAACAAAATGGTACTGAATTTTTAAACATTTTTCTCTATGGTTTAATAAGATGTCTCAATCTAATAGCTGAAAGATTTGTGAAAGAAAAACTCAATTAGTTTCGAATTCATTAACAATTGCTTTCGGGTAAAAATCTAATTCGGAAATTACGCAGAAACCAAATATAATAATATAGTATTATAAGATTTTTTCAATGCGACTGACTATACGGGTCGCTATGTGTACATATTAAATAGTAAATACTTCTTAAAAAATTAATCGATGCATAAAGCATTGAAGTTATATTTATATTATATATTTATTTTTAAATTTTTTAAATTTTACTAAAAATAAAACAAAATTATAATCAATCAATGCGATACTATAAGAACTTACGTTAGTAGTTTTATCATCTATCCTCCTTAGTAGGAACCTTCCTTCCCTGTCATCTTTATGCCAATTTAATTGCACCAATAAAGGTTTTTCGTCCATTTCAAGCCTCCTTTCTTCTGTAATCAAAATTTTAAAAAATCCTATAAATCCTATCAACTTTATGAAAAAAAAGTTAATTTTAAATTTCAGTAAAAAAATAAAAATAAGAAGGAACAGTGTCGTCGTTTAGATGTAATTTTTAAATTCTCGTTTTTTTAGTTTTCCTAATATAGAATTTTTTTTTAGATATTTCGGTTAATCGAACTGTATCGATAGCCTACTCTACATGAATTCGAATTTTGCTTCGTTGAAAAACAGTAAGTTCTGAAACAACAGAACTAGCGCTAAAACATCTAACCTCACAATGTCGAGAGCGAGGAAAAAATAAAAATTTACTTTTTACAGCTATTCAAAGTTATTTCATTCTTATTCCAAATACTGCAACATATTTGCCTGTTTTACAGTCACTAGAATTTAACAACTAAAATTTGTAACGCGTTGTTTACAGACACTTTCATCATTGAAACGTTTTGAACAATAACTACAAAACCAGCTCTAAACCTGAGATTTATTTCGATGAATTATATTAATTATTTTCTGAAAATTTGTTCATTAAAATCAAAGCGCATAAATTACATTTAACGTTTAAGGGAATATTTGCAATTTTCGAGAGTTCATTTCGGCGCCGTTCTTGTTTTAGACTTAACAGAATTTGTGCTTTTTTTCTTTCTAACTATTCGCTTTCTCTAAAAGCCTGATTTATTTTTATCTTTTACATCTTTCCTTTCTTGAAAGTTTCATTATTATAAATATGTTGACAATCAAATTTTCTACATATAAATTTACAATGGTATAACTTGGTTATTTAAATTTTTTTTTTTTATTTTTAAAAGAAAATTCTCATCTCTAGTTTTTTCGGTTATGCGGTCAATCCGTGTAGCAGTAAAACTAAAAATTAATGTGTAATGAAGAAGCAATTTTTTATGCAACTAATGTAAGTAATAAGAAAAACGGAAATAATACAATAAAACTTTTAAACGAGAAAACAGTAATTTAACTACTGGAAAAATGAATTAGAGTTGATACGATAAAGACATACAATTAATGTGTATCGTGAAATCAAAATAATCGCTGACGTATTTTTAAAAACATACGGAATTAATTTTAACATTATATGGTTTCTAAAATATGTATTATTTAATCTTACATGCGAATCATATTCTTGAATTCGGTAGAAGGTGCTTGGCTACCATACTAAAGAGATCATGAACTAACGACTTGTCTCATTATAAAAACCGAAGTTGTTTCCCGGTTTTAACCTACACTGAGACAACTAGGTAGCAGAGAAAGTTATGAAAATAAAGTCAACCGAAGGAAAAGAGCCACCATTGGGCGCAGTATTTATGAATCTTAACTTCACAACCTATAACGCTCTACCGTTAAAAGGCGCAGGATTTCACCTTAAGATATAACTATAAAGACTAGATTATTTTAAATAAGCTGTAGGCACTGTTAAAGAGGAACGAGCATGCATGTTTGTAAAAAATCCTTTCTGCTCCAGATATGATATATGATTATCATAAGGTATTATTATTCTACAGCTCAATCCGTCGGATCCACCAAGCTTAGATGGTTAACGGGCTTCAGAAATATCGTCCCATTGTCCTGTTTTAAGTTCATCTGCTGTCATGATCTATGCAAACTTATAAGATTGCAATACACCACTAAAAGACAAGAGGTCTCATATAAACAATGCACATGTTTAGCAGGGAAGTCGACAAACAGATGAAGCTCTAAAAACACTTGTCAAATATTTCTAAAATGGGATAGGTAACACATTTTAAAATCATTTTAACCGAGCAACATAACAGTAAATAAATATAATTTAAAATATTTACAACCGCTATTGCTAACGAAACCGATTTTATTTATTTTGAGCGAATATAGGGGAAAGAAATATAAGAAACCGGCGGATTACTGAGACTTTTGAAACTAAATTCGGTACAGAAATTTAAATGTGATACAAAAGATCAGCATTCCTTTTGTTGCAAAACTGACTGCAAAAAAAAAAAATATGCTAGCCGTAATAATCTCATCCGAAAATTGTTTTAAGACGCTAAACTTACAGCTAACTCTTAAATGCAATCCGAAGTAACCGCTAATATTTCTCATCTTTCTCTAAGTTTTCTCATTCTAATTAAAAACCGCCATAGGCTGTAAAAAAGAGAAAAAAACAACATAAAAAAATGCAAATCATTAAATTACCCGCCGCCATCTTAACATGAGCACCTCAAAGTGAAACGTGTGATTTTATGCTGTGCGAAATGTTGCAATCGAACGTAAAAGGAAGTTGAAAAACGATAAAAATAACACTCGCAATGATATATATTTAATGTAAACAATTCTGTTGAATGTCGGGGGGATGTTTGACAACACTACTTACTCGATTTGTTCAGAGATGTGAAATCATATTACGAAAACACGCTTAATCAATAGGGAAAATAAGAATAAATAGAATCTTTAAAGCCATTCATCATTTTATAGTTCTAGAAATCTGTATTGCCAAAAAAATTCTTGAATGTATTTAATACGCCAAAACAATCCTATGTCGCTAACATCAAGTTAATGTGTTACAAGGGTAAGAGATAAATCGATTTTTTCTCTCCCTTTTCATTCAAAGAGCTGTAAGTTTATTAGATATTTTAGGAATGACGTTGTTTCGAAAATTAAAAAATGATTCCAGTAAATGTATGTTATCGAAAGTTTTAAAGCAAAATATTTATACTTGGACAATAAATTCATTATTATTAACCATATATCGCATTATTGAACTGTTAAGCTAAGACTTTATTATTCTCCGTATAGGTTAATTTACACACATACCGTCTTCTCTCACTAATTGATTCGCCCCGCTTTGCTATGAGTTTCCAGCTATTCGAGAATCTGTGTTAATGATGAGTGGCTCCTCCAGTTACTACTTCTCCTCGCTTAAGAAAAATCCCATCTTCTAATCTCCTGCCACAGGGTAAAAGTTTCCATTTTAGATTTTGGTTAGAACTTTAGCTTTCTTCTTTTTCTAACAATCGATCCTTCTGTCTCTTTATTCAACCCATTCTTCCTTCTAATACATAGTTCCTCTTATTTCCTTCATTTGTCGTTCTGTTGCGTTTTGACTATGTTCTACTGCATTTTCGCTTTTTATTGGCTTCTTTCCTTCGTTGTCTTCTCCATTCAAATGATGCAGTTGTCTGAAACAATTATCATGCGTCATTTGAGTGTTCACCTCTTTTTGCGGAACAAGGGTTTTGTACTCCGGTGTGCTGAGACTTGCTCCTTATAGCGCTTTTTATAATCCTGCCCTTCTTCTTTCTTACTCATCATTCTTGCACTTGTTCCTTCTTATTAACGATATCTGATCGGATTAAAATATAACCGGCTCTTTCTTTTCGCAGCTGTTTTTGGGCAAAGGTCCTTCGTTGACGAGCCCATGAAGAAACAAGATCAAATCGTACAGATCGAACAGAAGTTTAAAATTTAAACAAGGACAATTTATCCGGAAACTTTACTCAAGTTGTTGCTCGGTAAACTAATAAAGGGTACATCAATACAAAAAAATCCTTTCCCAGATTTGAGCAGTTAATTTTGTAAGCTTTTTTTCACTGTTAGAAAAAAATAGTAGAATTTGAAATTAGCATTAACGTTTTTGAAAATGTTTAAAAAAAACAAAAAAAAACAATGAAATTACGAATTCTACCGTTTAATTTAGCTATTCGGCAAAGTTGAGAGATCGTAGAATTACTATGGAGCGTTGGCCAGTCGTCTACGAGAATGAATTTGAAAATAGTAGATTGCCAGTAATTTAACTAGGTTCAAATTCTAGAAGAAGTGGAAATGCGGTATTTTTCTAGCAGTGAAATTCGGAAATTTTACGTAAACTATTTTAGTCAGTGTTAAGCAGGATATTACACTTCTAAATACTTTTATTTCAGTAGAAGTAGCAAATTAAAGGATAAATAATGCTACTTTTATGATTCGGTTTAAAGTTAAAACGTTAGATGTTTTTTTAATTTCACTTTTTCTGCAAAAAATGATTTGTAACGCGAAAAGTCTGTCACCATTTTTGATGCAGTTATTACCAACCGGTTCCTAAGAATTGGCCAGATGCGAGTCGAGAAGTCGGTTATTTGTTGATGTAATTAAGTTGAAATTATTATTCAACTTAAATGCTATTCTAGCTGGCACATTTATAGTCACAGTAATTAAATAGGACTGCGGGCTAAAAATACAATCAGATATAGCAAGCATCCGGTAGCGAAATAAATACACCGAGAACAAAAAGGAATAATTATTAAACAAATTGTTGAAAACGGTAGATATAAAAAAAAATCTACTCATAGTTGTATAAAAACAAAACAATAATAATGCAATCTATTTAGCTGAACGGCCTAATTAGAATCACGAGGTCATACAGCTTATCGATCGATTCGTTTCATTTAGTCGCAACGAATTTAATATATTACCAACGATTGATTAACATAAAATTATTGCATACTCTTTGAGGATACCAAAAACTGTTTGTTAGCGTAAAATTTTTCTCAAATATCGTCAACAAATATTTCCGATTTGTAAACTATCATATACATCGGGTTAAAATAAACGTTATAAATTAATTAAAATAAAATAAAACATTTTTTAAAATTTTATATATATATATATATATATATATAAAACTGAAAACTTATATGTAAGAAGTTTTAACATTTAAGACAAAATATAAATAAAATAAAGCGAATACCTCGTCATACTTCAACTTAAATATCCTAAAATAAACTACTAAAAACAGTGCTTTCGAAATATTAAATATTTTTCTACATAAATTAATAAATTTAGCAATCGTACTTATGTTTAAAAATTCAAACGTATATCATACAGCGATAAATTATTATTTAATAATCAGCTAATAAATGAGAATATTCTCAGAGGATGTTGTTCAACTTTTCTGAAAAATTTTAAAAAAAGGAGCTCTACCAAGTCGGTATTGATATTTTCTCAATAAAGATAAAGTATAATAATATCACATATTTCTATCCTTTAGAAGCCGTTATGAAGGTACTGTCTAAACCCTCAGATTATAGTCTTCTATAATTCTTTAAAGAAATATAACTATGTAATTCTTCGCAAAACGTTACACAAAATGTCACAGATTTCGTTGTGATTTTCTTTTTACCACCGGCGCTTAAGAATGACACAGTTATGAATATATGTTTTTTTTTTTTTTTAATTTTTAGCAGATATCACACCATAAATAAAGTGGTGTTCAGTATAAAAGGTTACAGAAATTTTTCGGCGGCATTAACTTTCAGCTTTCATTCCACGGAATAATAAAAAGTTAAGAGTTGCTCTTTAACTTTTTTTTTTGCGGGGTTAGATATTTAACCCAGCACAAGTGAAATTTTTGTAAACTACAATTTGCGGCAGTGGAATTCGAACCCGATTCTACCCAAACGAAACACCGCTGCCTAAACAACTACGCCACGATGATAGCTGAGGCTGCCTTTAATATTTGAAGCACTCTCTTTTTCTATTAATGCTTTACCTACAGTTTATATTAATCGTGCTACGCAATAATTTCCTTTAATTCTCTTTTCTTTTTTTTTTCGGAATTCGAACCTTTAGGAACAGAGGATTTTAAATTTTACGCCTTTTTTTATTAATATTCTAAATTTTTACGTGCCATTCCTTATAGACTGTTTTTGTAGGGCGTCATATTCTTGACTTTTTTAAAATAAATTTGAAATATTTTCTTTATCATTTTATTCCATTTACTCTTTTCTGGACGTTTTTCTTCGATCAAATTTTTGATAAAAATTTGCGTAGCTTTCAAAACACAAATCTGTGCGTAGCTACAGTAGGGTAATACTACTGTCCAAAAGAACGGAGAGGTAATTTACAGATGAAAAATAATTAACAAAAATGAAACGAATTTGATTTTTACGCAGCTAAAGAATTATACACGGTCAGAACAGCACCTCCGCCACTGTTCGTAAATCAGGAGAACAACTACACGTTACATCTTTACTTACACAACTTACAAACTCCTCGTGCCTAACGTCATTTCGATTACGGTATCTTCTCAAACAGATGTGAATTATGAGCAAGCTGCAGCGGTTCTTCGTTGGATAGTTATAGCGATCACTTTAAAGTGGAAATAATGTAGACAATGGTAGAAAAATTTACGAAGAAAAACGTACAATTAGACGAGTAAAGAACATTTTGATAATTTGAGTAATTGTTTAATTAAAATAATAAACGCGAGCGACGATGTATTCGACGTGTACAACAGTATTAATTACGTGTTGGGCGGGGAACGAAAACACTTAACATTTAATAAGGTGGTTAGTGTTTCAGATAGCCACCCAGGCGGCGCAATACCGCCTTAATGTAGGGAACCAAACACAATGTTCAACGCAGCGGTAAACAAATGTTTTCCCGCTATGCTGGACAGATACGCGATACAACAAAATCGTACGCACCGATATCTGTCAAGTTCCCATTGAAGAAAGGCTAAGCAGCAGTCGGCAGCGCTTTCGTCGGTTTTGTGATAATAAAAAATTTTCATTTTTCACGTTGCACCGAAAACGATAATAACGGCGAATGCGAAATTATCGAGTTTTCTTTCGCGTAAATAGTTGAACGACTGTAAAGATAAATCGAAGAATACCTCCGTTTTCGTGGATCTCAAATAGAGCATATTCAGGTAGCGAAAGCATCCGCATGTCCGGCCGAAATTTCTCGATCAGCGTTTCGATTACGTTCTGTGCCGTCGCGTCAGAAGCAACTCTGATGCATTTTGTAGCCACTTTCTGACCCGAATCTTGGAAGTAAAATCGCATTACACCGTGGAAGTCTAAATCCTGCGAACAGAGAACACAGAGAGATATTCATTAAATGTCAAATTTCAAAAATTTCGTGCACACATTTAAGGATAATATACTGTTTCTAACAAAACATGACCAATTTTTTCGAGTAAATTATTCAAAAGCAGGTAACGAGGTTTCTCTGTTAACTTTCTTCCTTTGCGAACGCAACGTTTACAAAGATGATAATGTTGAATGACAAAATTAAATGTTTTTTTACAGTTTAAGTTTTTATTTACGAAAAAGACGTTCGCTCGCAATAATTAAAACTCCCTTCGAAAACAAAAATAATAACTGAAATACAATTTGTCAGTTATCGCCCTGTAAAAAAGGGCAAAGCGTACCGCTATATATATACATATATATAATAAAAAAAAAAAAAAACAAAACAGGATTTGTTTATAGTACTACTATTTCCGAAAAACCCTATACGCGCTGATAATTTTAATAGATTTTTGTATTTACATAATCATTTTCGTACGATACACGCCCATTGCAAGCTATAACACAGTCTTTAATTACAAAATCCCGTTTGCCACTTAAGGTGAAGTTCATCGAGTCAGCACGCTTCGGAAACGATCAGTGTTTTTTCCGAAGGATTATTTATTGTTATTTCGTTTTAACGTTGTAGTGATTCGAATTAATCGTAAAAACAGAGAACAAATGACAGTTATCGTTCGGTCCAAAATGCGGAACTCTAATGAACACGGAGTAATAGAATGTTATAAAGTTTCATTACGTATTTTAAACTTGGAACATATTTTTCCTAATCACTCGGATTATAATTAATTTAGAACTAACATATAATTCGCACTTCGTTGACAGATGAACGTTTTTCCCGACCACTTATTTCCCTACTTATTCCGGACTTTCACTTATAATTTAACTTTCCTATACGCGGTAGTTTTAATTTTCTTTTCGAATATTGTTGGCACTCAAAAAATATAATTTAGAAGCTTTATAAGTCACAGATTACGTAGCCCATGTTTACAATATATGTTTGTATACTTAGACGGTAAAATATTTAGATATAAAAATATGTTAAATTATAAAATCAGTGACCCTAAATCTAATACTAAACGCGCATATTTCCCCGATACCCTGTAGTTGACACGGGAACTTCAACAATAATGTATGAGCTAAAAGTAAAGTATGTAAACACACTAATAATAATAAAGTAGTAATTAGTTTAAATAGAATGAATAAAATAGAAATGAAATAACAAAAAAAAAAAGTAAAAGAAAATATTCTTATGTTTGCTTAGTAAACTAGTGAAAACTAGAGATCTTAAGAATTTATGATAAAGTAAATGTAACTGTGGTAATATTATTAAAACATACTAAGAGGGGGGAGTGTATGTTTAAAAGTTAAATTAAAAAATTGTAATTTAATTTTTTGGAACAAAAGTAAGTGTTTAAATTGAAATTAAATCTAAATTGTAATTTAATCTAATATGAAATTAAACAATTATGTTTAGTAGCAATAATATTATGAAAATAAAAATAGAACGATATTTAATCGATCTGATCGTTTGCACTGATCAAAATAAATAGAACGCAATTGTTTTAAATAAACCGGGGTATTTTTACAGAATTTGATTAAGAAAATTAGGAAAAAGTTCATCGATAGCATTATAACGGAATGTAATTGCATATACTACCGGTAATTTCAAATATGAAATGATTAGATAGCATTAAATTTACAATTACCGTGTAAAATTCCATTTCTAAATGTTTTTGCGCTGTAGTATATTTTACATTGTGAACTTTCGTCGCTAATTACTAATTACTAAGCAAGAACTTAATATTATCTTTCTATTAATACCGTCTTACTTAGTGAACTTGTTTTTGTAAAATTATTAAGGGGAGGTTCTCATCTGGAGGCCCTAAAACGACGTAATTTTCTCGAATTTTTTTCTAATAGAGGGAAATAAATTAGACACTCAAACTTTTTGTCACTTGCTTAGTGTGTTATAAACTAAAAAAAAAAATAATTTTTTAATAAAAAATATTGCGACAATAATTTTTGACATGCCTTGTAACGTGACCGTCTCAAAAAAAAAAGGTACCTTACTGTTGTCCACTCTAGCACCTGCAAAAATGATCAAAAATCAATAATCGAAATTTTTTTATAAACTATATGAGTGTAGTTGGAGCCCCTACTAGAATCATCCATGAAAGTCAAAATTTACCAAAATGGCGGACATTTGAATTTTTACATACAGTTTTTCACGATTTTTCGCTCTTTAAAATACTGTAAAAAAAAAAATTATGCATATATCATCTTGATTGTAGTAGGGGCTCCAATGACTCAAATCTACTTTAAAATGAAAAAAGAAAAAAGGCGATCCGTCAAGTAGTTTTTGAGAAATCTTGGACAACAGTTTGAAAAACACGATTTTTCAGGAAACGCGATTAAAGATTTTATTAACGATTTTTCTGTGTTAACATAAAAAAAATGTACCTTGTGGCTAATCAGCGATTCCAGGGCCATACATCAGTCCTTCCTCAAGTTCATATTGCTCTCGAAGGGTGCTTTGGTCGGCTTTTTTCGGAAGTGCAGCTGCTCTTGCTCCCTCCAACAAACTGTTCTCAGCCGCAGTAACACGTTTCATATCAGCTAAGTGGGCAAAATTATTGGCTTCAAGCCCAACTGTAATTCCTAAGATGCCCATAATTTTTAACAGTGCTGTATATCCTTCATTAAATAGACTAGTAGCGATGTAAGCGGCAATTTCTACAGTCTTTGCACCGCAGTGAAGGTGATTCAGAGCGAGCTTCCAGACGCAAGAGTTCACTGACTCATTCGAGTTTTGTGTGTTTCCTCCAGTGCAACGTTCCATCAAATCATCCGATGACAAAGACTCAAAAATAGGCTTGATTGCATCTTGAACGTTATCTGCCAGAGGTGGTTTGTGCTCCAATAACTTAAGGGTACCGTTGGCTTCTGCTACGCGCCATTTACACCAGCTATCCTTTCCAGCCGGACAATATTGGTGCTGCGGATTTCTAGCAGTTGAGATATTATGGTAAAAGACAGCCCACTCAGCATCCCGTCGAATCGCCAATCCATAATATGTTGTTAAGTTACAAATTACTTTAACAGTTAATTTACCTGTGTACCTTTACCTCCGAGATTCGTTGTTTTCTTTTTTAAAGCCCTGAGACGAGTTCCCAATCGTTTCTGGACATGGCCCATGCATTCTTTTTTTCTTACTATGGGGTCGTCATAAGGATTTACATCTAATATGACCTTAACCGTTTTCGTATCGCCATCACCAATGTGTGAGTCATACTTTACACCGAGTAATTCTTGAGAACGAGATAACATTTCTGTGATTGCGTCCACTTCCATTTTTCCGGAACTATCGTGATGGTTTGCCGTGCATGTCTCTTCATGACTTTCTTTCCATAAACTAAATCTGACGGTTCCTTCTTTGCCTTTTTTATTGGCACTAGCTTGACAGAAAGAATATTTCACGCAAACATTAAAAACCTTACTGGTATTTTTTCCGATAACCGTGGCAAAACCAAGAGTCGTACCTTCAAATTTTTTCGGAGTCATAGCATACATGCGACATCTGGTGGTACTTTTGGTAACTCTACTTACCGTAGTATAGATATATGCACGCGTTATTCAAAAATATTGATGTAAAATACACTCCGCTCGAACTACCGCTCGATTTCAATTTTTGACTAAAAAGGTGGGTCTCGTTTTTGTTCCATAAATTTAAAAAAAAAACCATATATTCGAGCAAACGGTTTTGGGAATATATTCTACATATAATTTACTACAAAAAAATGAGAAAAAAAAAAAAATCGATTTTTTGGTCGGTCTTGATGAGAACCTCCCCTTAATTAAACAAACTGTGCAATTTATTATATAGATTAATGCAGTGTATCGTGTAGCGTAATAATTAGTTTTTTGTACAATCAAATGCTATTGTCTAGGTACCTCGTGTATATGAATTTACCTGTATATGTATTATTTCCAAGATTAAGATTTCTTATCTAATAATGAACCGGATAATTTTAAACCTAATGTCCTGCTGCTGTCCGTAATATAATATTATATGTTAAAGTGTACCAAAAACCATTGTAAGATTAACTAATTGTACGCATCGGAATAGAGTATTTTTTTTAACTAAAATCGATTTATGTATTCTCACTGCGCAAAATTCTAAGATGCGAACTTTGTTACAGTAATACATTAAATTGTTCACACCAGATGCTGAAGTGATGTTTATTAAAATTTCTGAGCTTGTTTTTTAAAATATCTGGTAATGAATTAAATAGTTTGGCCCCCGTGTAACTCGCCTGTATTCTATTATGAGATTTGTAGAAGCAAGGTAAGTCTGCTTTTTCTGGTTGCGACGCTCTCGTTTTTCCATAGGATATTATATTGTTATATTAAATTTTTCTTTATTTTTTAAAACACAGAAAGTAAAAAATTCATAGTATAAAGATCTTTCGCACATTAAAATACACCTCTGTCACTAGAAAAATGACTACCTAAATTAATTTTTTTTAATTTAAAAGATTTTTGCAAATAATTTATTGCAAATAATTTGGTATCTTGCTGTACCTCCTCAGTGTGTTATCCCATAGGCAAGGATCGGTTGGTATAACGCTAGATATAAAGTTCAAATTTGTATGTAACTGAAAAATTGCTCTAGGCAATAAAATAGATTAATTTAATTTTCTCAATTTTGCCGCTAAATAAGAAAGATGATTACCCCATAAAAGTTTACAGTCCAGCAGGTATTTCACCTCATACGATCTATCTGTAATAATATTATATTTCCACTGTAATTTGATTTGATCCAATTTGCGCCGAGGGAGATTGCTATCTATATTTATATGTGAAATATTTCGTTATATATTAAACTATCGTATTGGCTGGCAAAAATTACGTTCATTTTACGATAGTTTGTTCGTTCATTACATTATAAAAGTAAAATTACTAGACCCGTTAGTTTCAGTTAGACATGTTTAGTGTATTAAATAAATAGATCGCCTCAGTCAAGAGAACAATCGCGTTGGACGACGGCTGAAACGAAATTATAACGATTAGTGAACATCAGTGTGCCAATCAATCGTTCGTCAAACAAACGATGAATTGGTTCCCTAATGTAAGAAATATTTTTGAATATTTTTTGTTTTTCCGAATCAAATCTTCGCCGCACGCATTACAATTCCCCTTTCTAAAGAGTACTATCCTACAAGTCCCTAGAATGATGCGGTGGTTTTCCCAAATTCCAATATTTTAAATTCGTTAGACTAGTAACATAGCGATAATACACGACTCGTATTAAACAAATAAACTTGATACACGGAATGTACAATTTATACAATGCAGCACCGCTAATTATATTACACATAGTTGCGTTAATTTACGAAATAACGCTAAAACCCGATTATAACGGCAGTATATCATAATCAATAATGTTCATCTGACGCGCGATATTCCTAGTTGGAAAAAAAACGAACAAACTATACGTATCGCAGTTTAATAATTATGGAAATTTGTGAATCGTCGGGTATATACAATGCAATGTCGTTATCACTTTTATAATGACTATACCGATTTATTCGAATCTGCTATTATAAAGAAAATAAAAGGTAAAAACAATATAATAATTAAAGGTTTAAATCGAAATTTAACGATAAACTATCGAAAAAGTTAATGCAGTTTAAATACTCATCATCGAAACCTCCGATAAAAGTCTTTAAAAATATTATTTGTGAAACTTACTACTCGCCGATGGCGATTCTTTTTCTTGCGGTATTTCGGGAACTGGTCCATTCGGGAGAAATAGTAGAATTGCGTCGAGCAAAGAGAACACAATATTGTAGCGAATCGGTGAGTATCATCTCACGGTCAGTTCGTGGAAAAGGAAAAAAGCGGAATAATAATAATACTAATGATAATAAAACGAATAAAATGAGGAAGAATGATTAATTACTTCGGAGAGGAGGGGTAATAATTAACAGTTATACTGTCTGAGAAAACGATGTCGCATCGAACAATTTCAACCACCGTTATTATAATGGACAGCAAATACGGGGACAAATTTTTATTACCGCAATGCACGTATTTTTGAATAAAGCGACAGATGACTCTATTATCTCTGTACACTCTGCACACAATGAGAACATTTTAATGCGACAAATAACTGTCATTCACCAGTTACAACATAAACAAATGAAAAAGCCATTAATAAAATAACTTAGCCGGGAAAAAAAATACATCGCAGAAATGTAAATAAAACGCAAATTTTCAAAGGGCAAAATAAAAAATGTGAAAATCTTAACACAATTTGAAAAGCGGAAATACAAGAAATTACGTGAACAAGATTAAAAAGAAGGGATTACAAAAAAAATGTTCAATGCCGGCTAAAACAATGATAACAGAACTTCAAACATACTAATCGCAACTACACGGTGCATGTGCTAAAAAAATATAGTACTTTTATTGTTCCAAAAATATAACAAAGACATTTGATGTCACATATACGCGGCTACGTTTTTAAGAAAAGTGTGATTATTTCGGGGAGAAATTTTTTTATCTGTATTGTCTTTTATTAGTTTTTTCAAAGAAAACGTTACAAAAAAGCTGTTCTAATAAAATGCGGCTTTTCTTCAAATTTCTGTAATGCGGAAAACGGACATTTATAATAAAGTTTAATGATATAAAGCTTGTTTCTTTCTTTCCACGCTCGCAATGCATAATGGTTTCATTACTGCAACATATAAGCGCCGTTTAATAGAAAAATTGATCTTAAGACGACTGCCATTAAAAACTGCATTTATAATATTTAAATGAATAAGCAACATTGAACGAGTGTTAGCACTACATCTCCCATTCTAACACTTGATGTCTATTGCTGTAAAACAATTGTACCGGCCGAAATGTCTTCACATTACAACGAAAATAGGATAGAACAATAACATTCCTATAACACAAACCGGTATTTTCAGTTGACTCGATCAACCATACATTGTTTGTAAGTATAATTATCATTAGATTCGAGGAAATTGTAATTCTTTTTTTTTTCTTTTTTTTTTTTTTTTTTTTTTTTTGTAACAAAAGTAAACCAATGAGCGAAAAAACTGCCGAACGCCTTGCATTATTATTACCTCAGTTTCGGCAACAATATCGCGAGACAACTACGTGTATAAAATAAAATAAATTGTATTAATATTATTTTTTAACGTAAATCTTTTATATTTAAAGAAATGTTGACGGCTATTTAGTATAAGCATACCAACATTGAATAGAAAAAAGTACATTAAAAATAACGAAATTATAAAAAATAAACTTTAAATAAACTTTAAATAAACGGAACAGATTTTTCCAACATCTGCAATAGATTATCTTTTATTTAAATAAACTAGTTAAGGCTGAGACCAAAGGAGAACTTCAATAAATTTTAGAAAGTATTACGTCTTTCATAAACATTAATTAACGCGAAAACTTAGTTAAGGCAAAATTTAGATGAAATACAAAAAAAGGGAAAAAAAATTATAGAAGGAAAAAACAAAATAGATCATTTGAAATTCGGATACCACCTACAACAAAATAATCTTCTTTAAGCCTTAATTTTTTGCCATCAAAAAATGATCGTACCATATCCTAACTAATATTAGAAGAAAAAAATAAGAAGCATTCTTTAATTTATACTAGCAGACGATCGTATTTTTGTCTTGAGATAAAAAGCAATTTATTCTACTCCACCTTCGGACCATTTTTCATTTCCAGTTAAAATTACGTATTCCGTCTAACTGAAGATGACTTTTTCAAATATTCCACTCATGAATTTAAAACCGGATACATGAAATAATGCAAATTGCACATATAATTTTTAAAAAATGTAGAACGCGAACCAGATACAGTACTTTAGGTAAATTTTTAGTTTATCCAGTTTTTAAAAAGTATTTGTTGTATCGCTCTCATCAACGTAATTTTCCGTATGCATGTTTTTTTCTTAGTTATTAGTGCCAAATTTTCACAATTCTAGTTAAATTGCGAAGTTATCACAAGAAATAGAAATTCGCGAACAACGATAAGCAATTCACGTAAACTTATTGTAAGGCACCCTCCTCCTTTTGGTTTTTTTTAGGGTACAGTTGCACATGTAACTGAACGTGATAAAATAAAATGAGCCAGCAATAGTATTCTTTCCAAACTTCACGTTGAAACGAATAGATATCAAAATATACTGGTATTTTATAAACGGTAAGTATTATTTTTTTAAAAAAATTAAATATAAAAAATACAAAACTCCTCAGCTTGTAGAGTTTTTTTGAAAGTAAATTAAGTAACTGATTTCATTTATCCCCTAACCCTCTTCCACCGCCATTTTTTAGTAAAAAAACAAATAACTCGTGAGATTAATTACAACGTGATTCTTAGGCTACCCCCATTAGAAAAAATGTCCGTATTTTATGTAATGCAAAATGTCCCAAAAAATGATCCAAAAAATGTCCCAATTTTGTGTAACGTTTGTTATATTTTATAGGATTTTTGTTATTGTTATTTAAAAAATGTCACAATTTTATGTAACGAAAAAATGTCTTAACTTTATATAATGAAAGTTAAATGTTAGGGTAGAATTTTTGGGATTATGTTATTTTTTTTGTATTGACGCTAGTAAGAATTACGTTGTAAATTTTGATCATTTTATACAAAGTATGGAAAAGAAAGAGGCATAAATAAAAGTAAGAGGGGTCAACGAGGCCAAAATGGCTGAGTTTATTTATTTATATATATATATATATGCATTGGCGCACCCAAGGGGGGTGCCACGGGGCCATTGCTCCCCCCCCCAAAAATCTTCGAAATCTTAATTTTGTTTTGTAATGTTTTGTTTTACTTAAATAAAATTCGTATGCTTATCTAATTTGTGCTTATTACAAACATAATGTTACGTTTCTATTATTATTTTTTTTTTTTAAATAAAATTCGTCAGTTTTGTAACTTTTTTAAAAATAATATTCGTTAATTTTGTATTTTTTTTTATTTTTTTTTTATTTTTTTTTTTTTATTTTTTTTTATTTTAATTTACAAACCGCGGAAATAGATGGATACTTAGTCGAGGTACCGAGTTACCACCCCCTAACTCATCTTCTAAATTCTAGCCCCGACCAAAAAAAAATCCTGCGTGCACCTTTGTGTATATATATATATATAAAAAAATATATATATAAATATGTATGTATTTGCTTGTATTAAGAACCAAAATATTAGTCGGAAAAAGATTACAAATAAAAAAAATAATTAAAAACAGAACAAAAAAAATAGAAAAAATAGGGCAAATGCTCCTACTGTTTGATATTACTTTTACAGAAATCTGTTTAGTAATTATTAATATTTAGGTTCATTTTTATACCCCCATTATTTGAAACTGGGTCCTTGCTCTTCATATACCTTGCTCCTTCCCTTTTTGCTCATAATTGCTGCTATTAATTCTTTCATTCCAGCACCAGCCGATCGAATTAAAATCTACAATGAACTCTTCTTTCTCCTATTGTTTCTGAACAAATATACACAAACTCATATATAAATACTGAAGCCAACGTCATTCTTGCATTGTAGTGGAGGGTGGGGAGTATGAAAAAGATATTTGTTTTTTAAATGACAGAATCACTTAAAATGTACACTTCTGAAAGTAATAAAATAAAATTATAAACCAATTACAAGTACTAAATAAATACAAATTCATACACTAAAATCAATTTCGGAATTTTCCAACTTAGCTAGAAACAAAAGGAAAATCAATATATATTATAAAACTAAGTGTACAATGTTCGTGCCGCTAAAACTCAAAAACGAGTCCCGGTACGATCAAGGGAGTTATATGGTGTGGTAGCCCTCTATTCCTTATTTATGAAGAAGGTTCCCGTTTTTACCTGAAGGGCGTGCTGTTGAAGATATAAGGGCTGGAAGTTTCGCCCTCTATATCTTTGGAACCGTTAGATGCTGGATGTACACAATCAAATGGCAAAAACGAGGACTGCTTCACTCGCAGAATCTTATGTGATTACATGATAGAATTCATCCCACGGATATTGACAAAATTATCTAAGCTGAATTTCCCAATTCACAAGAAAAAGTATAAATTACGCAAAAACAAAAAGTAGATAAACGAATTAACTTACTGGTGCGTTTTAACGCAACAACGTAACGGATATTAAGTTTAAATACAAGAATTCACATCATGGTACGAAATAATAAAAAGCATAGCGAATAGAGAGTGAAAAGCTGCACAAAAACTTTCAAAAACGGATAGCTTTAAGCGTCCTTTTAATTATATTTTAAATAAACAAATACTAATTAATTCACTGGCTTCCTTAAAAGTTGAACAAACTCGAGGCTATATTATTTATTTACCTTTCTGCAAATTTCAAAATAAAATTTAAATACATTTTGAATTTCTAATTAAAATTTAAAAGTGACATAATATTTAAATAAATATGTTAAGGGGAAAGTAATACAATTGATTGTTTGCGTTAATATTGTTAACCTATCACAAGTATAGAATATCGAGTAAAATTATTTCTACGAAAACTATTTATTAAAAAAAGTAAGTAGAAATTTAATAGAAAACGAATAAAAAAGTGAACAGTGTATAAAAACTCCATTACATAAATTTGTGATATAGATTTGTAAGTAAATAATGTATTTTATTGTTATTTTTATAGTGTAACAATTGTGTATGTAAAAATAAATACATACAACTACATATAACTGGAAAATTTAAATTAATTCTTATTTATATTTTTGAAATAACATTTAGTTAATATGTTCTTATGTTGATAAAGTTTATTCAAAACTATCTGGAGTACCCGTCTTGGTTCAGAGAGTTGATGTGAGATTGTGTGGTAGTTGGAATAAAAGGATAAACTTTAAAATATAAGAGGTGAAAAATTTTATTGAAAACGTATTCTAATTTTTTACAATGACACGATAGTAAACGTTGAAGAAAGTGTCAACTTCCCTACAGAATTTCTAGACTGTTTGCAAGTACCAGGAATGTCACTATTACCTGCCTTCCACTGAAAATTGGATCTCCGATGATACTATTCAGAAATCCGAACTCACCAAAATTATGTATGGAACAAGGACGATCGTCAAACAGCTATCGAATAACATCATCGAAGCCGAACTTATGACTGGAAAGGACACACAGTATTTATCCCTAGAATACCACTGGTCTCTACTGAACTGCTATTCCAATTTAAAAGACTGCAATTTCCAATCAAATTAGCCTATAGTTTTAATAATTAACAAAGCGCAAGGACAAACTTTAAAACATTGCGGCATCAACCTCAAAGACTCCTACTTCTCTCACGATCAACTATATGTAGCTCACTCTCGAGTAAAAAATTTGAAAAATGCGTACATACATATATACCCCGGATAACAAAATGAAAAATGTTGTTTATAAACAAGTATTGTGAATAGTTAGAATATGTTTTCAATAAAATTTTTTACCTTTTATATTTTAAAGTTTATCCTTTTATTCCAACTACCACACAATCTCGTATCAACTCCCTGTGCGAAGCCGGGTACCCCAGCTAGTATATTAATAAAGGAACGTGGAGTATTACACGTTTGGAATCTCCAAGAAACTAAAATAACCTATTTTCATCCAGAAAAGCAAATCAAAGGATACGACTAAAAATTAACGTAAACGTTTGATTTTTTAACTTTCCACGCAAGGTTGCGCGTTTGTGGGTAATAGAATTTGAATTTTAAAAGTGTAGAAAAACTTATATAAAAATTATTAATACTAAAGAAGATGGAATTATCTGATTAGAGATGAAGCGAGTATATGTATTTGGATTTTTGGAAGCACTAATTCAGTCATTCTTGGTTGAAGAGAGAATCAAAAAAGCATTAGTGTAAAGGTGAATGGGAAAACAGAATAAGAACTATTATTTGGAGGGGGGCGGGATATACCTATGGCCGAGGACTGAAGGACTGAAATTATTACAATGCGAATTTAGATTAGGTATGTCATGTGGTAGTAATAATAAAATAATCGTCTCTTCGGTTCATTTTAACAGAACTGCTGACAAAATCACTTTAAATTTTCTAAATAAAAAATCAGACGGTATAGATGAGATTTGCGTCAGGCTAATGATAAGAATCAGCATCGGAACAGCTGCGGTATAGCCGCGATTTTACACTACTCACCCAAAACTCAATCTGGCTACTCGATTTCGATACACTGAAGTACCGTCAGTTATTTGGTGTGCTGCATGACATTGGCTTGGCACACTCCGGAGGATCGTAGTACATGACAGAGCTAGAACGCCATTTTAATTACAAATTCAAACCGGTTTTTTACGGAATTCTATTAACACTAGAGCTGTAATTCGTGTCGTGCACAGAAGGTACAGAAAGAGAGAGAGAGAGAGAGAGATCACAGAGTTCTAGTGCTCCACAGATTCTCGATCGAAGAAACGAAGTGAGGTTCGGCGCAACTGGACGAGTGATTTTAGTATATCAACGACCAGATACTGCCGTCGAACAGAAAAGAAGCCACGTTGTTGACGTAGTGCGTACGGATTATTGTTGTGACCAGTAAAAATCAAACGAAAAACCACTACGAAGAACTAGAATGCATAATCGATCGACTGACCTCTGCCATAGACGTAACTCTTAGACGCACTAACGAACAAATCAGCAAACACGTTTTACTATTGCTGCACTATTATTGTTGAGACAAAAATACATTTTATATTTAGCTATAATCCACGAATCTGCCAGAATCATGAGAAATGCGTCAAGTTCACATCTGTAAAAGTTGAACCATGAACACGTTCTTAGGTCAGTAGATTTATTAATTACCGCTAATAAAGCTTCAGCTAATTCGATAAACTTTTCACGGGTAATGCGCATACCAACACGCGCGCGCGCATTGAAATCGAAAGGAACTTCAATACAGTAGGTCAGCCGACGTATGAGGATGATCACTACCGGGCAGTAAAGTAATTGTAGTTGGAAAAATGTTGATTGGTTTGATATTTCCGGCTTACGCCAAAATTTCCCTCTTTCTCTTCAAACGAGTTGTAGCATATACTTTATTCGTACAGTTTCATTCTCTAGCCATTTTCTGATGTTCAATGTGGCCAAATGAACATTAATTCAAAATGATTGTTTTATAAATTAGACTGAAACATAATTTGTACTCTTCTGAGTTTTTTTTTTAATTAATTACACTTGCAGAGTTTTTAAGATTGACATCATCACTAGCAATTACAATGTAAGTGATTTTTAGCTCGAGATGGAAATAAAACGATCACTTTAGCCGAACCTGCGACTCTTCGAAATATCCGATTCCAAGCTCAGCACAATAGTTTTCACTCTGGAATGATAACTAACATTTTACCAGAAAAATCCTATTTACAAGTATTCATCGTTATATCCTGCATACCTGATACTCCGTAAATAAAATTCAGACCGCAGCTTTCTAAATTTAGCCATTTTTTTTTTTTTTTTTTTATAATTCCACTTCATTCTAATTTCAACCTTTTTCCAAAGATATTGTATAATCTTAAAGAAATGAAAGACCGAAACAAAGAACAAGCCAAAAATATCAAGTAACGTTACCGGTCAAAGGAACACGCAACTGATCTACACGGTGTATGACAAACCACTTAGGCTATCCAGTTACCAATTTCAATTCATCTACCTGACAAACTAACCGCCATACATTTACATTAAAAACGCAATGTGCGATGTACGGAGATAAGATTACGACAAAAATCTCTGACGAGTTCTGATTTGTTTGTTGAAATTACACACCACGCAGAACAAAGCCCGTTTAAATCGAATTCGAAACATTAAAACTGTTTATCGGCGTACCTATTAAATGAGCAAGAGTCGGATGTGTGACTTTTACGTTTTATTGTGTTCTCATTGTACGCGAAGAGAACAAGCTAATCACACATATCTGCTTTAAAAAGAAAACTAGGACAAACATTCTAAAAAACTTATTACGGCTTATTTTCCTCCCTTTAACTTGGAATTATGTTAAGCGTGGAAACAATTAAATTTACACGCAACTTAAAATATTACTGTATATTAAAAAAAAACTCGATTCCTCTGATCTAGCCGTAGGAACATCTGCTGGACCTCCTAGACGATAGTTCTCTATAATTCGCATACCATATCAGTTATAAATATTGTGTAAGCAGGATGAAAAAGAGGTTACAGATAAAATGCAGGATTTTTATATTATCTCAGGTTGCGAGCAGCGGTTTGAAGTAAATACGACATTAGACGCAATAATTAATAATATAATAATAGAAATAGCGACGATTAAATAATAAATGAACTCATATAATATTCATCAACCCACCTATAGTCACCGAAATAATATAATTCTAGTTTAAAAATATGTTGAATATGTAGCTGGCTGTTTAAACCAGAAGAGTTTTTTCAAGCAGTAGCCGCATGCAATATTTCAGTATTCCGTCTATGCTATTAGTCCTTTCAACGCAGCTGTTAACTTTATTCTAATGTCTACTTCCCAACTGACTAATACGTTTTACTTACTGATTCATTCATTCACGATATCGAAACAAACCGAATTACTAAAATCTCCAATAACGTTTTTCAACCAAATATTATACATCGTACGAAAACTACATAAGCAAAATACCCTAATCGCCTTCGTCTGAACTCCAAATCACTGATGAATTTATGTACACGATAGGATTGTTCATCGTGCGGCGATTCAACAGCCACCACAAACTTCTTTGCCGACGATCGCTGGCTTAAATTATTCCCAGCATATTGTTCAGCAATTCGCAAAAAAGATCTATCGTCATATGGTTGAAGATTGCCGAAATTACATTCCATATCGTACAATCCAATTATAAACGATTATTTCCGATAAAAATAATCCGAGGGACCTTACAGATTTCTGATCTAATCGGATGATATAAGAAACATTTAAAATTTGATAAGTATGCATATAACCGAATAATATCAAAAATCTCATTAACTGCTCATAACAAAAAAACAAAACAAAAAAAAAACACGAAAGCTAACATAGCACACACGCACGAAATGAAGAAAAAATTAAAGGCCAAAATATTTACATTGGTTACCAGGCAAAAAATCACACTTTTATTAAAAATAAGTTATACTACTTCACAATAAATGCTATATTGCTAACGGTCATTACTCTCTGTTTTCATAATTTGTATTTTGTCATTCATAAATACTATAATTTCACGTTTACAGAAGATTTGTGTTCATTTAAAATTTTTTTAAACACGCAAATGATATTTTGATCACCCTTCCTCTTCCTTATTCGTTTATCGAGTTATTTTGAAATTATTAATTATGAGTTAATCATCAATGTAATAATTACGAGTATAAATTTTCATACAAATCATAAATTTATTTATTTCATTATTAAAAAAAGTACTTTTAAGGATTTTATAAGATTGTGGATGGACGCCAAATTGCTCAAGAAGCTGCGAGTAGACACACACACAATATATATATATATATATTAATTACAGCGTAATTCTTAAGCTACCCCCATTAGAAAAAATGTCCCAAAAAAATTTAACGAAAAATGTCCTAATTTTATGTAACGTTCGTTATATTTTATACGATTTTTGTGATATGCTATTACATTCATATAAATCGATTTAGAATTACATTGTAAATTTTGATCATTTTGTACAAAGTATAGAAGAAAAGGAGACAGAAATGTAAACAAGAGTGGTCAAGGGGCACAGTCCCTTCCGAGCCAAAATGGCCGAGCTTTTATTTATATATATATATATATATATATGTGTGTGTGTGTGTGTGTGTATATATATATATAAAAATATATATAAACTCGGCTATACTTTGTATAAAATGATCAAAATTTACAACGTAATTCTTAGGCCGCTCTCCATTGGATTTTATAACGAAAAAATGTCCCAATTTTATATAATAATAAAAAAAAATACAATTCCTAAAAAACAACTTTTTTGTCACATCATTTTACATATTTTACGCTTAAAAGGAGAAAAAATAAAAAATAAAACATTTCTTTATTTTGAACTACATTTTCACGGTAAAAACATCAAAAGTTACATTTTCATATTAATTTGGCAAATTGATAGTATTTTAAGTCAATGATCCCCGTTACACTAATAAAAAATATGAAAAAAAAAAAATTATCTAAAGGGGGCCCACATTTTTTTACGTTTTTTGACGAATACTCTGTCTATATTTACTAATTTAGATCGGAATTCACATGGTCCGAGTGGTACACTTTCTAATAAACAAATAATCAGTAAAATCAGCCCGCATAAATACAAGTTATGAATGAACAAACGTATAATTTCCTCCTTTTTGGATGTTGTAAAAATTAAAATATAACAAACGTTACATAAAATTGGGACATTTTTTCTAATGGGGGATGGTCTAAGAATTACGTTGTAATTAATGTATACATTATTACGAAATAAAACTGTAAACGTATTTACAGACAGACAGACAACCCCTATGTAAAGGTTAAATGCGAATTTAAATTTATTCTTGCAAAATTTTATTCATTTGGAATTCTTTTTACATCTTTACGAAAATCGTTATTTTAAATCCGTTAAAAATTTTGAAGAAATGAAGAAGAGTCGTAAGTTGTTGATTCAATAATCAAAATTTATTTACTCAAAACCCGAATTTCACAAATCCGATTTGAAGATTTCCTATTTTTTCTATATTTTTTTGTCATAAATACATCATATAAAATTGGTTATTAGAGTTAATACAGTTTCGTGTCACTTTATAGATACTAAAATATTTTTTATATCCCAAAATAATATGTCACTATTTTACAAATAGCTGGTGCACAAAATTTATCTTGAAATAAATTTGTGGATCAAGGGGCCAAAGTAGCAACTGATATAAAAGCACTCTGAAAATAATAATTCGAAAGCCGGACAAAAAAAAAAACTTTTAAAATTGAATGTCATGTTCGGTCGTAAATGCAGATTTTGGCCGCAGAATCAAATTTTGATTTTTACTTTGAGGGAAAACATTACAAATGACCTGACTTCGAACCATACATCCATCATATCACATATATGAGTTCAAGAAAATCGACCCAATTTCAACCATCCTAAACTTAAGAGCATACTACTTCTCGACACTAAAAATTTTGATAAAAAAAGCAGCATTATATATATATATATATATCTTTGAGAAGAGAAAACGAACACTTTCGCTTACATCTAGGAATCCAAAGATTAGTATAATACATTCAATATACAAACAAAAACCAATGATATAAATTTAAATATTTCAAGAGGAATAAAATCCATTTCTTGTTACTAAAAGGGGAGATTGAAAGAACTCTCAGTAATATTTTTATTACGAAATAGCAAATATATTCAGTTCTAATAATTTAAACTACAAAACTCAGAAACTGTATTATTTAGATCACGTGCTTTTAAGAATACGAAAGAATATAAAGAACGTTTCCCTCCCTTTCTTTTTAATAATTCCGACTAATGAGGTCGTCTTTCCACTACATTGAAATTTAAAAAGTGAATCTGAATGACAGTTTTATTGTGATAAAATATCAGCACAACACGTTCCAATATAGTTCTGTAATAGGACAGTCCGACCATTCGAAAAACACATTCTTAACGGTCTTTTGAAATTCTGTCCCTTTTTTCTTATATTATTCTTACGAATCTTTTATATGCAGCATATACCTGAGCAGTTTCTCCGAATACAACCTCCACTGCTCTAACGGTGTACTTGTTACCTGAATATAATACACCCGCATGCTGCAAGAAAAAAACATAAACAAACCTCAACTTTTATAGAATAATAAATCGGTTGAAGCATATTCGAAACATGCTCTATGCTCCTTGATTAGTGAAAAAACGTTTCGTCAAAATTTAACATAAATGATGCCATCGGTAATTTAAACGAGGTTAAATTGAATTCATTCTGGAATTCAACATTATGTCGTATTTTTATATAAAGTTCAAAGACAATTAGCACGTTCGTTTGTTTCATTGATACATCGAACATCTGTACACCGTGTTAAGCTAACGAAACATTTTCAAATTGTTTTAAATTTTGGCGGGGCGTATCAACAGCGAATTCAAAAGAAATACTTAATATTTTCTCATACTGGAAAAATGATTTAATGAACTGGCCAAATTAAAACGATACGACCAGTAAAATTTCATTTTCAATGCAAAACCATTATCTTCTTTCTACTTTTTTATTTTTCAATTTTTTACATTTAGCTAAATTTATTTTTGCACTGTTGATATTCTTTATTATTTTATTTTAAAGTTTTAATCATTTATATGCATAGTAATGTAGACAGATTTTTTTAGCAAAATGGAGGTTAGGAATTATACAAGACATCGATTATGTGTCAAGAGACATTAATAGTATAACTGTTAAATTAGTGCTCTGTGTATACATATATTTTTCATACCGCGGGTCGAATACTGAGAAACTTAAATTGATGCCGGGTCATAATAAAAAATTGTACCGTAGATGAGCTTGCAGAAACAGTGTCAGCTTCAAAGTCAACTGTCAGGATTTACGTTTGGACAAAATTTAGTACAATGACGCAAATTGATGCTCATACATAATGGGAGGAGGGTAAGTCTCAAGAAATTAAAAATAGTCGCAAAAAATATCATGTTTTAATAGGAGATTGTCACAAATACTTGGTTTACAAAGCAGATGGACGAGAAATTATATCTACGTTTTGGTTAGGTTTTTTGGCTCGCTGACAAAGAGCATTGACCCATGTTCGACAAAAAAGGAAAGGAACGCTGAATTATTTTGATTTGTATGCGGTCAGCTATAGCATCAATGAAGGAAACAAGGGGAGCGACAACAGATAGCGAAGGAAAGGAGAGAACAGATGCAGCACTATAGGGAGCAGGAATATTAAGTCTTAGAAGTTCGGAGTAGAGAAGGAAACGTTCAGACGACAGAGTGAAACATTGGAAAAGAATGTGGTTAGAATTACATTCATGAATATCATTGGTAGGATGTAGCGGACAATAAGAACAGTTTGAAAGTGAAACTCGATAGTGAGATGAGATTGAAACGCAACCGACATAAAGAGAAAATAATATAACGCTACAAAAACGGAAATTTATGAAACCAAGGATTAACGGCTGAATAGAAAGATAAAAAGAAAATTGGTTAGAAAAGGAGGAAGGGTATGAGTCTGACCAAAACCCATAATGAAATTTTTCAGACAATGCAAGTAAATTATTGAACTTGTTAATGAGGTGTACTTTAACAGCTGCACTTCGAGACAACTGATCAACTCTTTCATTTCCTTCTATACCAACATGGCCTGGAATCCAAAAGAACTCAATTTGAATATGGTAAGTTTGGAAAAGGTTATGGATAATCGAACGAATACGAAGAATGATAGGATCACAAGAAGTATGAAGAAAAACAGATAATATAATACCAGAAATATTGAGAAGGTTTAATATGCTGGAATTAGATTTGTGTACTTGTGGAGAACCGGACTCTACTAAGCATGAATTAAGTAGAACGTATTATACAAGGAATTGTTTGGAATGTACATATTACAGTGTCCATGTAAATGTTGCACAAATAATGTCGGATCCAGCAACTATTTACAAAAAAAAAAGTGAAATAAGTATCTAACGGCCCGATCTTAATATAATTATTAGTTAATATTAATTTATATACCTAACAATTAATAAAATATTTAAAGATATCCAAAATAGACTGGGTAATTAGTTTAATCCGGGTCAAAATATATATATATACTAGTATATCTTAAAAACTGATGAAATTTTCTAAACTGCTTGAGGTGATAATCACACTTCACTTTATGATGTTTTTCAGATAATTAAATCGCACAATTCATAGTACGTGCAGAATTTCGAATAATGCAACAAAAATGTGCATAATGGCGTTTGCTGATTTTGTGTATTGGTTCAACGAACTAAAGGGTAAATAAAATGACTTCGTATGCATTAGTGATAGATAACAAGAACAAGTAGAATTATGAAGCGAGGAAGTGAATGAAATTATACAGTATTTTTTGTATGCTTATGTATGAATAATGCTTATAGAAATAAATGGTAGCTTTTTTACCGGGAATATAATATGGCTTCTGTACTGGATAAAGATATGCATGATGTTTACGCTAACTTTATTTCAAATGTATATTGACAGGAAAAAAATTTGCGCGTAGCTTTTATGGATATTAATAGATCAATGAAAGGTATGCACAAATTTGGATTCTTAAGAAATTCCATTCGAATATCATCACCATTTTTACATAAAAATACTGTTTTTCTAGTGGCAATGTCTGAAGAAAAATTATCAAAAAACCTTTCCTTCTAAAGTCAGGAGTGAAATAACGCTGCACACTGACTTCATTTCTATTTTCCGTTTATGTTGTTTTATTTTTATTTTAATAAAGACGCTGCCCTGTTTTAATTTTTAAACCCCCGGAATAAGGATGACGTATTACGACACACAGTTCGAATAAACTGAAGAAAGTGTAATCCCGGAAGAAGTTAACGGAACGAAAATAAAGCAAAATTATTACTCATCAATTAGATAATAATAACCTGATAACCTTAACCGTACATTTCAAATAAACATAAGATCTCAGAAGTACATCGTCACTTCAGACAGCCTCGGTGTATCATAAACAGCGACAACTCATTAGATAGTGAAATACAAGAAAGAATCCAAACGGCCTCCAACTTGGTATGTAAATTAGGCAGAACATTTTTCACGGGCACATTTATTCATAGCCTATGAAACATCGAGTTTTATACAGCTTTGAAACTTCATATAAAACACATATCAAAATTCTGGAAAAAATTTAACAGCATATTTCTAGACGCGGACTTACATTTAACTAACTTACTGAATCGTACGAATTATAATTCAGCTCAATTATCAATAACTGAAATTTCTTATGACGCATTAAACACACATTAATTCTTGGTCGATTTTCAACAACCGTGCTGTACGGACAATTAGCTGAAAGAAATACATTGCTCGGACAACGAAATACAAATTTAAAGAATTCTCAAAAAGAACACTATATAAAAATGTGGAGTACACATAGTTCCGGAAATTGTAGAATCAAAGCCAGAACAAAAATGAAAATCTCTTGTTAAAGAAGACTAGCTGAATTTAACTACAAACGTTCACACAGCGACAGGTAATCGCACAAATTTAACTCCTCCGCAATATATTTACAAAAGTTTTATTTGTGTCGGAACCGGTTTAATATAGCACCGCTCATTTAATTCTTAAGTAAAAGGGACAGTCAGTATAACATCTGATGGGGAAGATACCAATTTTCTAATTTGTTTTGGAGTCCACAGGCAGCTTGCAATAAATAGACTTGTTTTTTTGTAATTAAGTTTTCATTATATTACAATATTATATTTATAATTATTACAAGTTAAAGTATCTATAATTTTTAAATATAGATTCTTTTTTAAAATATAAAGTACTTTCTCATTAATTCCACTTAACATTAAGGCACCGAAAATATTTTTATCTCGCGTACGATTGCGACAGGAGAATCCATTTTCTTATAGTTTATTACTGGATAGGAGATGGGTGTCTAAAAGTAAAAAAAAAAAAAAAAATTCTCGTATTACGATAATAAATAAAGAGAATCTATAAATTCATATTCGGGAACTGAAAACGTTATCTTCACCATTATTACTATAGATTTATAATAAGGAGTGAAAAAAAAGATTGGAAAAAATCCACTATTTATTTATACAGTAAAACCGCGATTATCCGTGTGTGTTTTAACCGGTTGGCGGATTAACCGCGCATCACTTTAAACTCGTGTGCTTCCTGCAGAAAAAGTTCCAAGTTGTGATGGGAAGGAATTTGAACATGTTGATAATGAACATATGAAGGAGTGGATAGAAAGCGATCAAATTGTTCCTTCTAGTTAGCGTATTTTTACTGATGAAGAAATTTTAAATAAAATCAATTCGGATTCTGAATCGGAAAATAAGGAGGAAGTCGAAATAGCAGAACAGCGAGTAAGCTGTAGTAAAACTACGTTGCATTACAGACTGTGATCACGTTTTTCGAGCAGCAGACAGATCACAAACATTCTGCAATTACAAAATTTCCCGAGACGAAGATAAAACAGAAAGAGATTCCCGACAGGCAGAAGAAACTGGCTGACTTTTTTAATCAAAACTAAAATATCTAGTCTAATTCTATTCCTTTTTATAACACTTTTTTTCTGTACCTTACATTTCATTTTTATTTGTACTCTACTTTGTATATCTTCGTCTTGTCAACAAATGAATCAAAATTTCGAATGTTATAAATCTTCCGTATGTACAGTATTTACTTAATTAAATTAGTCTAAATTATCCAGTTAACTTCTCGCTAAAAGCGGTTTTAGATCACAGCTATCATTATACACTATTATACGTATTTATTATAAAACAAAAAAGCAAAACAATACAGAAAATTATACAATTGCAGTCGTAGATGATCAGCTATCATTTCAGAATATAAAATGGAGTGAACAGCCTCCTGACCGACATATTACATGGGTCGCAAGGCTCGGGATACATAAAAACTCGCGGAACAGCCGGCGGCAGGTTAACCGTGTTTTCCCATATCCATACATGATGAATCCCCAATTACCACGGATAATCGGGGTTTTACTGTATTTACATAATTATATTTTTGCGGACATTTTGGCCACTATTTTAAGATAAAAAATTCAAATACAACCATTAATTTGTAAACAACTTTTGACTGAAGTGAATTAATGTTATCAAACTTAACTAGTTACGATAAAGGAAGAAGTACCGACCTGGGCTAAGTTAAATTTATTTGATGCTCGTAATTTTTTTTTTTTTTTTTATTTCACATAAATGTAATTTCTAATTAAAAATTGGGATACAAACACTCCGTTTTCGTAACCTCATTTTATAAGAGTCAATCTATATATCGACTTCGGTAGTCGAACAAGAATTGGCATGTTCCAAGTGTTTATTTACGGTAATACCGGTCTAGCCCACTTAGATAATTCTCACCTTCCCCATAAACAACAGGTCGTACACATGTAGTTTTCCAAATGTAGTGCTATCAAATTGAACATGTCTTTGGAAATATTTTGCACGCTATTTTTAAAAATCAAAATATAATCACCCCGATATAATAATGACAAAAATTTTTAAGCTGAATTATTTCGAAATACAAAAAATATTTATTTCCCTTCACTGTTCTTACATAGTCAGTTATTTATTATAAATTATACATTTTGTAATATACTATTTTTATTAGCTTTTAACCGATGAAATTTTTTTTTGTCACATGCATAACAAGGTTTAACAGGAACTCTAGTCGTCGTAAATTTTTCTTCGGTGAACGTAAATATGTGAAATGATAAATTAGTATTTATAAATTCATTTTGTTATTACAAATTTAATTCTATATTTAAAGCGTTTCAATGATTTTAATAATTTGGAGGTCGCGATTATAATTAAAATTAATTCCGAAACTTAAGTAATGTTATTTATTTATTTATTTACGTGCCTTACAAGCAACTGAGGCTTGAGACACGGCAAGAAATTACAAAATTACGGAAATTGAAAACAAAAAAACAAAGAGAAATTAACAAAGATTAATAAAATTAAAACAGATTTAGCAAATTAGAACATTTTAGAAATTGAAATAAATGGCTGCTAGTGTTACAATTGCGGCCATAATGTTAAATGAGGATCTCGTCTTTGCTGCAGTTTTTACATGATTTATACTCTGCTTTTATTGGTAACAAGCTCCCTGGGCTTTTGTGAAACTACATACAATGCATTACAAGACGTGGTATACTCATATTTCTAGTACTGAACCACTCTTAATCTTGTCAGTCCGCCTACAGTTTTAGTGGTGCTAGCTTCTAATCCATGAACCTACCTGAGCAATCCTTAGTGCTTTGCTTCTCTTTCTTCTTTCCTATTTGAAAATTTTTTTTACCTTATTTTATCCATTAGTTTTTTTTTTCTTAAGTCTACTACTCTGGGCGCAATGTTTCCTCCTGTATTTTTTCTTGTGCGTTATATACTCTACTTCTTTACAGTTCCGCCCCTCAGGTCTTTTTTCTTTAGATGAATCTTACTTACGTTGTTGGATAATCGGTCAATTGTTAATAGGCCCAGAAGAAAGAGAAAAAAAAAACTCTTCTAAAATATCCAACATCATCAAAAAATAAAACTCCACAACATCGAGGAGTGTTTCTAGCGCTTTATTCTTGCGTAGCATTTATAATCCAAAGTGTTCTTATCATCGTACATATTTTGGCTCTCATGGTAAATTTCGAGTCACATCGGGATTCTTAGAAGTGAAATGGCCAATCAGCTGGGCAAAGGTGTCAATGACTTCCTTATGGATTGGACATAACATATGATAAAAACTATTACATCTAAAGTGGTCAACAAAATTTTCAGTCATTAAAAGTGCCGGCTGCCATTTTATAGCCAATCACGAATCCTAATCGCTCTAACCAAATAGCTATATTAATCGACTATGATGGACTACACAAACGCAGTAGTACACCTGAACACAACTTAACGGCGTTCGTTTTTTTTTTGTTTTTTTTTTTTTTTTTGTCTAGAAAACCACTCAGCATCAGTCCCGCTCCTCTTATATTTATTAGATCTAAATTTAGAGTAAGAGAAATATACATAATATACAGTTCCACCGATGTTTTTAATAACAAAACAAATTCTCCGGCATTCTAAAATCCGCTACAATTATAAAAAGTGCGTAATTGATATATAAGTAAATAAGTTTATTATCAGATATGAAATTTCTTAATAATTGTTTTGTTTTTGATTTTTTTTACTGTAACTTGACCTCCTCAGCATAAGAGGTGCAGTTTTTTGCGACATTGATCACTGAGTGTCCATTTTTTCTGTGCAGTGCCTCCGCTCTGTAAACCTATTTCCTGAGACTTGAACTATTCCCTAATACGACTCTTATTATATCGTACGTCTTTTTCTTTTCTACATTTTATCTCTGCTATATTAATTACGTCTTATTAACAATATATAATCAGATTAAAATTTTTTAATTGTTTTTAGTTGATAAGTGAACAAAAAAAAAAAAAAAAACAAAGAAGCCGAAAAAAACAAAAAAAAACGTACTATTCTTGCATTATTTTAAAGTGAAAAATTAAAGAAAAAAAAATAATAACATTTTTTATGTACACAGATAATAATTTAATGCATAATTATCATTGTTACGCATACCGACAAAATAAAACTACCGGCACCGCATACGCATTCGGAAAATCAATTTTCTTCATTCGTTTTCATTTTTTTTTTTTTTTTTTTTTTTTTTTTTTGATGGGCTTGTCAATCAGACGTCTTTAGTTAGAATCATTTAGAGGAAAAAAGGATCATCTATATTTTAATTCCTTCGGGTATTGCTAATAAAAAGTAATTACTATAACAGAAATACAATGTGCGTGGAAGAGAAAGAACATAAGAGGCGCAATGAGGAGCAGGAAGCCCGAATCCCAGCAAATGAGAATACAAAACAGAACACGCCACAGAAAGTGACCGCGCACTTAATAAACGCATTTTTCATATTAATTTAGAGTTCGATTGCGGACTTGAGTCGATTTCCTCAAATAATTACCGAACACACTATTATAATACTAATAATAATAAAATGTAACTTCCGGTTTACCAATCGAGATACGAATTAGTAACAGAGCCCGTGATTAATTATTGAAAATGCAAGCGAGTTTTCGGGTCTCACTACGGAATCAGTGGAAAAGCAAAGCTCGCAGTATCTCCGGAAGATTCAGGTCATAGTATCAATGATTACTTTGTTAGAATGAGAAAAAGGGGAAAGAAAAAAAATCTGTAAAATACGGTCACGCGGAAGTTTCCAAGGGAAAAAGCTATTAACAAAGAAATGTTTAACTCACAATTTAAATATATTTCGCGCTTACTTTGAAATAAAATCGTGCACATTACCAGCCTGGCGAGACGGCCACTGTCACATGCTAACGAGATTAAAAGAAAAGAAGCGTATACAGTATTTTTAGCAAATTCTATCGCGGTTTTTCTAGCTCTGAAACCTTAAATGTTTAAATTACAGCTTAATTAAATTATTTTTGAGTAGTTTAATTAGTCGCAAAGGTCATACTTTCTATTACCTTTCCAACAATCACATTTACCTGTCTACTCTGCTTACATTAATTTCTGTTTTATATCGCGCTACTTCCGACGCGACTCCTAATACCTTTCGCAAACATCGCTAAACACATATCAGGAATAGCTTCCTGTGTACACATCTATACGAGTACAGATCAACAATTACCAGAATCGAAAACTGGCAAAGTAATTTTCTTTAGCACATTTCAATAAAGATGTTATCACGTTTCCATCTAATTTTAACATTTCGACGAATAAACACACACAAAAACAAAAAACCAAAATAAGACGAGCTATTTAAAACTGCACTCCAAAGAAACACCATACTGAAATTGGTTGTAACTTTTACTAGTTCACTAAAGTTAAGGGGGGCAATACAATTAGGCGGTCAAAAACAAACGCATTTTTCAACATATTTCTTTTTCCAAGTAGTAGTTGTTATTCAATCATAATGGAACTTTATACGCTTGAAGTACACAAACTTTTTTTTTCTTGTGTGGGGGCGTGGGGGGCTATATATGTTAGAACGAGGAGAACCCTGCTAATAATTGACAGAATCTTAGACGCTGAAGTTTCGATCTCAAATGGTCTAGCAAAAAGGTATGTTAATTATGCTTATAATTTGCCGCTATAAAGCTCTAAGAAGCGGAGAAAAAAAAAAATCGGCAAAGTTTTGAAAGAAAAATTGTTAATTTTCCAATATTTAAATATTAGGTTTTTATTAATAAAATTCAAAATCTTTTAGGTTCAGATAGAAGCTAATATCACTAAAAGGAAATCCTGTAAGTTTCAGCAAAATCAGCTAATTAGTTTTTTCGCTATCATTGGCAGCAATTTCAAAAACGCTGTTTCGGGAGAAAATTGTTTTGTTTTTACCCCCACCACCCCACCCATACTAGGCGTCTTTGAAAAATGACGAAAATCAATAGAAGGAATTCGAATTTTAAAATTGAACTTTTGGCAGCGTATTCTACGGGAAATTTCCTATCTTTCAAGAGAGGGGAAAAATAGATTTTTTGAACCGTCTAATTGTATTCCCCTCGTAACATACTTTTAAAATATTTGATCCATTTCTGCTTCACTATTTTCGTTCCACATTTAATTATTTTTGTAGGTTCCCGGATAAAAGAGATCGAATGTTAAAATTAAAGACTTTATAAACGTTACATTATTACATTGAAAATTTATTTAAAAAACTGTACTATCGCCGAGTTTTAAAGACCAGCTTCATGTTCGCAGTTTTGTTACAACACTATTCAAAAGTAAAATTAATCTAAACCAGGTGCCGTTTTTTTTTTTTTTTTTAAATAAATTCCTCAAATTTTTCCAATTTTTCAATTCTCTAATAGCCATACACATAAAAAACTAGATATAAATTTCCAATATCACGTCCCGATGAAATTTTAAATCGCTGAATGTAATTTTTTTTTACTTTTCTTCGATATATAAATAGAATTCGTTACCACCGCTTAATCGCCTGTTTCACCGTTTTGATTACCAATAAAATGATATTTTTTATCAACTAATAAAATAAATGTACATACACTAGTGCAGCAATCATTTTTTAATATTTTCGAATAAAAACGTAGATATTTCTATGTCCTCTCGGAATTCCCTACTTTCAACAACTTCCCCTAATTTTCCCCTGAATAGTACAATTCCAGGAATTTTTCCGGCTTTCCGGAAAGTGGCCACCACCCTGTCAAACCACTCAGTATATTCAGCTAACCTAAAAGAATACTTTGTAATTGAAAGTAGCAAATTTTATAAATGCGAAAACGCTTTATAGAATTGTGTGAAGGAAAAAAAAAAATCATGCTGATAGAAATTACGGAGGCGTCGTATCTAGTTACATTGCTATAAAAATGACGGTCTAGACACGTGGTTCGACTGCCACTGCCATACGCTAAAAATAGTATAAAAATAAATGATTTAACTATTAGGGTTCGGATTTATATACACCAAAAAAACTCTAATGTATGAACTTAAAAACATACATGAAAATATGCAGTAAAAATTTCATAATATATAGTGTACATTGAAAAAATAAAATCTTTTTGTTCTTCGTTTCAAATTTTTATTATCATGCTACTGTTTCTTCCATTACATTAAGATATATTAAAAAACCATTAAATTACAAATTTAAATTTAAAAATTATTACATTTAACAATAAGAATTTTTTCTAAATTTTCAACACGGATATTACGTTTTGTGTCTGTTAACATAGCTTTCATTACGGAAAACGACCTCTCTACATCGCAAAACACAATTGATAAATATTTAAATACGGCCACTTCAGATGGAGTGTATAACATTTTGTTTTTATTTAACACTTTATCTAATTGAATCGAAACTGTAAATGATGTGCTAGATATTGAAGAGAGCATGTCTAGATCAAATTTGTGTCACAAGTTGTGTGTGTGTGTATATATATATATATATATATATATATATATATACGTATATTTATATACGTATGTGTGTGTACATATGTATACGTCAGGTACATGGTTCAAAGGACAGTTACCCACCATAAAGTCGAAGATAATTTAGCACTGTTAAATAGCGGTCAGTCACATATTAGTGTGAAAAAGGTCGGTCAAGAATATTTATTTTTGTTTGCCGACACCTTTGTTCAGCACAGGCAATTGACAATATAAATATATAATCCTAAAAGGACGGAACGTACATGCTTTCAAATTCATTTCATTTACGAAGGAGATAAAAAGGCTTTTATTCGCAGAAAGATATCCTGTCTGTAAAGGAATACAACAATGGTAGTCACACGACCAACAAGAATTTTTTTTTTTTTTTTTTTTTTTAGTTTCATAAATAACTGACAAGAGTCTAGTATCGAACAATGGACTTGCAAAAAATAAAAAAAGAACACCTTGTTTTTTTAGTAAAATTAAAAATTTCATACATTTGCTCTGAACCTTTTCAGCATTTCCAATACATATAATTGTGTGTGTATATATGCGTTTTCGTTATATGTAATTATGAAAAATATGTAAAAATTCTCGAAATAAGCAAAATATGCACGAAACATGCAAAATATGCATTTATATGCACTATTAAATTAGTGCATTTCGAATCTACAACCTTTGAAACGCCTAGATACCAAATATCAAAGCGTTAGATACAAGCAAAAAAAATATATGCATTACATGCAAAATCAGAATCCTAGTTATTATATTATTGTCTCATTTTAGGCCTATTAGTTATTTCTTATCACGGGCGTTAGCCATGTAACTAATTAATTGCAAATAAATTCAATATTGATGAGATCGTAACACCGAATGAACAGTAAGAAAATAAAATCGCGAATTAATAAATTACCAGCAAAATTAAGATGTAAATCGGGAACAAATATTAAAAATCCACAAACAAAAACGGCAATACTTGACAGATCTAATGACATTTATAGAACAAAAACGTCAACCCGAATTAATAAAAATAGTTCTTAAAAAAAGACTACAAGTTATAAGTAACTTATAACTGACAAAATAAAGTATTATATTTTACGATATATTATTTTGCTTAGTAAAGTTAAAAATAGCAAAATTAGATGCCGGTTTTAATAATAAGCGGACCCAGTTTCATCTGAAAACAGTCGTGATTTAGTTGTTCAATCTGATCGGAAATCCTAATTTTTAACGCATTCAACATCTGTATTTTTTTTATTTTTTTTTCATAACATTTTAGTCGATTAATGTAAAATCAGTAATGAAAAATACATTTACAATTCATTTAATCTTCCAAATTTTTTCTTGCTTTTACGTTTGCTCGCTCCATTCATACCCTTATAAATATAGGAATTGAAAAACAGCACCTATTTTTTTTAAAATAACCGCTTAATTTCGGACATCAATTTTTGGATAATGCCTAAGCGGATATTTAAAAAAATTGCAGCGCAACGTGAAGTAATCGCGAATACAGAACTATCAACGGGGTCGAGGAGGCAGGTAACAATAAAAAGAATTAGCCAAAATTACGAACTGGTATGGAAAACAGATTAAAGCATACAAAGCGTGACCAACGCCTTGTACGCTATTTAAGAGTAGCGCAAATAGGGAAAAAAACTGTCGCCGGAAATAACGTTCCTACAACGGCAATTCACAAGAAACGCCCACGCTATTAACAAAACTGATTGAAAATTCGAGGACGATATGGCAATAAAAAGACGCGCTTATAAATAATAGAAGCTAATAAAGGAAACAAAAAAACCTATTAAGGTTAGTCGTCACATAACGGATTTATCAGGATAATCCGCTGACCCGCCATTAAATAATAATAACCTAACTAAACGTAATTAACTGATCTAGCAGTCGTTCCCGGCTTTTTCAAGTGCCGATGCATATCGCGCTGCAAAAGAAACCGACATAATTGGCGCATTTCTTATAGTCACCACCAATAGAAAACTAGTCAAAAGATTGTTTTTTTTTTTTGTTTTTTTTACTGCTGACTCTTCCAGGAAAAACATTTACTTTTATTTATTTAATTATTTTCCCCTTAACCGTTAATTACAGCTATCATTTCTGTCGCCGCAATCGATTAATCATTAGGCAACAAATACATACGAACGAAACAATAAAATCGTAAGTTATCCAAAAAACTAAACATTTTTTTATCGAGTCTAAAAGTAGTTCATTAAATTTATTTTTATTCAGTAGATTCCTTCGAAAATTATTATTTTGTACCTTCATTTCAATCTCGCACCAGATTAAAATCTAATATGTTATTCTCCATTTAAGCTATTACTTAGATTCTTCCTTGGTTGATTGGGCTGTTGCTCTTCGTTAGCGTACCCATTAAAAAAAAAAATACTTTCTTGATTCGAGACTGATGGCTAGTTGCCTGCAGATATTCCTGCTGAAATTGTTTAACTTCATAACGTTTAATGCTATCTTTAATTAAAATTGCAGAACCTCCATGCGCAATGCCATCTAGGTGAACAGTACCATACATGCTATATCCGTTAATATGGAAATATTCTATTTCATTTTTGTAATTTAGAATGCCATTTTCATTCCATGTTACGATTTTTAGTATATTCATTTTTTACAAATTAAGGACGATGATTCATCATTCCAACAAATATATCTCTAATTATAAAATAAAATACATAAATACCTTACTAAAAAAATTAAAAAAAAATAATATTAAATAATTTAATAAATTTAAATAAATACCTCAATTGAAGGAAACGTTTGCGGGCATAGCCCATCATTAGTTAACAATATAAAGTACACTGAGATAAAACTAAAAGCAGTTTAATTTTAGTTTTATCTGAATGTACTTTATTATATTGTTAGCTGATGATGGGCTATGCCTGAAAACGTTTACTTAAATTGGAGTATTTATTTATTTTATTTTATAAATATTAATAAATAGGTAAGGACTTATCTATATTATATCTTAAATTTCTTGGACATATTTAATATCACTTCTATATTATTGTTATAATTATTATTAATAAGTTCACTGCTATTACGAGCATTACCAACCGTATTAGCATTATGGTAGATATTCTTCTTCTTCTTTGATTAACGTGCCCTGTACTGCTGCCTAGGCCAGAGACACGGATAAGATAGGAGCTACATAGAGTGGAATAGGTTAATGATCTTGAGGAAACCGTAGGAAGCGTTCAATTTTGTCGTGACGATCAGACAGGATTTCGGAAAGGTTAGATGACTGGAGAATTTATGCTCGTTATGAATTATAAGCGGGACAGCTGACGAGAAATGTTGGATTGTGAAAGGAGAATTGCAATTGAAACACAGTGGGATAGGTTGTCTGGACAGGAGATAGTTACGGGTGATTTTGGAGTAACCTAAGTCTTCTGACAACGATTTCAATCATTCGATTGATGAATAATGAAGTTTTCTATGGTTGAATATTATCTCGAATTGGGCGCAACTTCTTGTTCGTGTTTGGGATGCTAGTCCACTGTTTTTGCTATGTTTGCAGTGATTTTTGTACTATATGAGCCTTAAGATCCATCGGCAGTATATTTCCCTGGATTTGCAGCTCATTTTTAGTTGGTTGATATACGGTTTCCATGTAAGTTTCTCATCCAGAATGATCCCTAAATATTTTACGACATCTGATAACGGAATGGTTACACGTTGTTTAGTTGGACTGAAATTTCATGACTAACTCTGCCGAAATGTATAGCGGTAGTTGTCGTGTTGGAAAAATTGGAGCCGTTGCGAATTGGCCAAGCTTGTAATCTGTCGATTGTTTCCTGCAATATTGACGTTCCGGCAGACAGGTCTGAACAGGAGATGAAGATAGCTAGGTCGTCTGCAAATAAGGAGCATTGGACAGCCAGGTGAATTTATTCCGAAATGTCGTTTATGGCTACGTTGAAGAGGACAGGGCTGAGAACGGAGCCCTAAGGAACATCGTTCTGTAGATCATGGGAAGTTTTCGACGAAGTATACTAAGTAACCGCGAACCTCCTAGCCATGAAGAGTTTTTAGATATTTGCGTTACACTGATCTCTGTTTTCACATAAATCTTGAGTATACGGTGAGCGAGCAGTAAATGGTTTTATAGTATTTTTAGAATTAGCTGTTACATGAAGGGAAACTCTTTCTCATTATTTATTACTCCTTTATTTAGTGTATTTTCGCAATAACTTTGAACAATATTATTCGGAATATTTACATGATTTGAGACTTGTTTGGATTTATTTCTTTTAAAAATTTTGACAGACCATATATCCTTTAGAACTGCACAACGCACATGCAGTCTACAATTTTTAATCTTTCTCGCATTTAGATATCTCATGACCGTGTCCACATTTAACACATCTATAAGGTCTGGCACAATAAAATTTCGTGTACGATCATAGAGTTGACATCCTGTACATTCTAATAATGTACTCCTTTTCCATGGTTGCTCAAATTTTACTTTACCATTAAGTACTCAATGTTATAAATATCTCTTTTGTTTTCATTTGGTTCAGTGTCAAAAATAACCCCAGTAGTAGTGGATATTTCTCTACTCTATGTTCAACATTTATGATGTTCCTTATTTCGTGCCCTCTTTCAAGTAAAGCGATAATAATATTATCCGTCGGAACTGAGGGATGTATATTTCTTAACATTATACTTTAAAGGTGCGGTTTTCTTTCAACTGATAGGTATGAAAAATTGCAATTTCTTCATTTAGCCAGTTAATCGATCCTCTATATTGATGAGCATTATTTATTATTCTAATTAAACCATTCCTATTTATGGTTTTATAACGGAAAGCTTCAGGTTCTAGATTTTCTTCGATTTTTTGTTGTAATAATTGAAAATTACCGACATTCAATATAAATAATATCGAGGGTGGTTTTGCTTTTGTGATTGCAAACTTAAATCATTATTAGATTCCAAATTATTAGTTATTTTTTGCAATTTTTTGTAGTAATTTTAATTTTTTTGATTCGGTTGTGGGGATAAGGAATTTAGTTCCCTCTATCGTTTTCTACTGCAGTGAACTACTCGCCATTCAGGACCTGTTTCAGTTCGATCAAGTATCGATTTAATTAGTGGAATTTGACTATTTCGAAAATTCTTATCCAGATTTATCATTCGTTTCTACGCTACTGATTTCGTTCAAATGAACAAAATTACCCTTTTTTTCAAAAAAAATTTTATCATCATATTTCATATTACGCGTATTTAAAATAAATAATACCATAAACAACAACAACAACAACAACAACAACAACAACAACAACAACAACAATAATAATAATAATAATAATAATAATAATAATAATAATAATAATAATAATAATAATAATAATAATAATAATAAAAAAGTCAATTAGTATTTTAAAATAATAGGGCTTTCCGAATCGTTCTGGTTAAAAGATGGTCTGTTACCAGATAAAATATTCTCAGATTTAGAGAAAATTCCTTCTGACAAATAAATTAATACTTCGAGTTTAACAAAGTCCTTATTGCCTAGAAAACAGCGCTATTATATATATATATAAATTCATTAAGCTGATTAAATCGATTAATGGACTCTGAATATGTCTATGTAAATAAGACGAAACCGGTCGGATATGATTTTACATTTATTATTTTTATCATTTTTAGAAAGTTTAATTATGCAAATTGAGTTAATGTTTAACTTTTTAATATTTTCAAAATGTTATTTTGATAAATTGTGAATTTTAATTCGTGTAACGAAAAATAACATTACGCAGTTACAATGCACGGTACATTTGATTTGTTTCGTTTACTATAAATCGATTGAAGTGATAAAATAGAATTTGGAATGTAGGTTTCCAAATTAAATATTATGATACTCTCTAAGGCGATGAACCTTTCAAATACTTAACAGAAAACGCGCAAACGAAGCAAAACATATTTTTACGATCACGAACTGATTTAGAAATAATGTGCGAGTTTAATTTTTCTGTATTAAACTTGGCTATTATTCATAGTTTCTGCATAATCGAAATTTTAAATGAAAATATGTAAATCTTTTTTTGAACTTCGAAATTTGATCGATTACAACTAGGGTTACAAGAAATACATGAACATAATATACGAACTGTAAATAAGAAACAAGTTCATTCGAGTAAACTGAAAACAGATATACAGATTTTTATAATGTATCTTGGTATTAAGGGTATTATAACGTAATCAAGAGAAGAAGATTCAATAACAGGTTGTGTTAATTACATAAGAAAAACGCGACATAATTAAAAGATGGTTTGGAAAATTACTTCATCCGGCTAATTATTTCAACATACAAAAATGGCCACTGTTAAAATCGATGAAGTTATTACCAGTACCTTCACTGCGAACGATATACTGTTATTAATACACGGTGGATTCTAAATGTTAAAAACAAACTACATCTATTTATCAATATTTTTATAAAAATTCAACTGCGCCAGTAACATTAGGATTGTGGAACATGCACGCAAAAATACAAATAAATCCCACATAATATTCATACGTGTACAAACGAGCTCCGCTGTTTAATCTAATCAAAACATTTGATAATTATCAACAGGTGATCACGATGTCTTCTTTTTAAGAGTCATTGCCATTGTCATTTTTACAAATCTGGTGTATAATAAATCATTTTTTTTTTTTTTTTATTTATTATTTTAAATTATCTCATTTTTAAATTTCAAATGATTCTTAAAATTGCAAAACCTTAATAAATACAAAAAACGATTACAAAGTATAAATTCCTGTAGATGGAGACCGTTTGACCAATGGTTTATCCGTATCTCTTCTACATTACAAAATATCTAAGAGAAGAGCTATCGAGTTGGATTATAACATCATATTCTTTTCTTTTTCTTTAATATGGTGGTTTATATTTTATGGTCTTGATAGAATTATTTTATTCTTGATCCAGTTGTAGTTTCCTCCGATGCGGTGTGCAGCTCTTATATGCTCGAATTTGGAACAGTATAGAAAAGTATGATCCGGTGAATCTGTTTCGATATTGCATTCTCTGCATTTATCATCATTTGTTATGCCCACTTTTTGTAGACACTCAGCGAAATTACCATGTCCCGATAGAAATATGCTTAGAAAGAAATCCGAACTGATTAGTTTGTTCTTCAATCTATCCTTAATTCTGGTTAATAATCCATACGTTCGTCTTCCTGTTAATTCTTGCTCATAAGCGTTTTACCATTTCTCCGGGTATTTCGACTTCATTTCTTCTATTTTCTGTATTACCATTATCCTATCACTGTGGTTGCTTTTTAGTTATTTTTATCTCGTTAATCATTTCCAACCACCAGCATAATCCCTGATATGACATACGAAGATATACAGGAAACCGGTCTACATGTAGATGTTATATTTAAGATGATTTTCCTTTGTTCCATTTTCATTTTCTCTTTTTTTTTATTTTACGGAAATGTCCAGAAAATAAATCAAGGAACCATATTCCGTTATAGATCTGAACAGCGCGAAGTAAAAATCAGTTTAGGTAGCTCAAACTTTTGATGAAGTGTAGCGTAAAAGTATAGACTACACTTTCTATTCTTTAACACTTCAGCTAATTAAATGTTTGCTCAATCAATAATATTTCTGCGAGTACATTACCATTCAACAATGACCAAGCCAAAATTTCGCGAAACCATTATTCCCCTTAGCAAATAAAACATGAACGACAGACTTTTTTCATACAATTTTACAAATATTAATGTCTCTTATATGTACAACTGAAATTACATACACACGCATTGTTACAAAATTTCAGATATGAAAAGTTTGTATGTTACATTTACATTTAACACAGTAATATGCATTCTCCTATTTTTCCGGCCAGAATAAAGCGTTCGCTTAGTCACCCCTAAAATTATGTCATTTTCTTTTGCTTATAAACATTTTTGTTATTATCTAACCCGATCAGGACGAGCAATTCCTTAAAGTTAGCGATTCTATTGTTTCCTTTCAACATTGATTACGTTCGCCCGAGAATAAAACTGACCGATTCAAAAAAACTGCAGTTTGTCATTCACTGAAGTATATTTTTTTACATCGATATGTGAGTAGTAATTTTTACTGCCCACTTCGTATGGAGCAGTAGAAAAACCGCGAGTTTTATTTTAGAAATGATCGATTTTTTTTCTTTAAGTACTGCTGCATCGCATTCGAAACCAGCACAATGAGAGCGTTATTTGGCAGGGGCATATTTACACAACGGGATCTAGAAGACACTCCTCACGAATACATAATATTTTGATATTTATCTCCAAAGAAAATTTGAAAAAATCTAAAACAGTTTAAAACACCGAAAAGGTAACACGGTTCGTACTATTTGCAAGAGGTCGTTATGTTGAACTTTATCAACGCCTATGCCACATCCTCAAAAAAAACCGGCATCGGAACCTTTTTATTTTGAAGGTTACGTCCAATTTTCCGAATCATTCCTGTAACATTATCATTCGCCGTATACGTTCTCTCATTCAGATTCTTTCTTCCCTCCATGCGATCTATACTGATTTGCTATGGATTCCTGGTCATTCTGGAATCTTTGGTAATGCGGCGGCTGATTCTTCGGCTCGGAGGCTGCTACTTCTTCCGCCTTCTTTTAAAAAATCCCATCTCCTAATTTCGTGCCGCTGCGTAAACACTTCCATTTCAGATTTTGGTCGGATTTATACACTTCCTCTTTTTCTAATGATCATTCCTTTTATCTATCTGTCCAACCTAATCTTCCTTCCAATCCATGGTTCCTTTTGCTTCCTCCACTTCTACGCTTTGCTGTATCTCTATTATGCGTTTGCGTTTTAATCATTCCTTGCTGCTTTCTCTCGCTTTCTTTTCTCATTAGCCTCTTCACCATACTATCCTCTCCATTCAAATGACTCGGTTGTTTGTGACACTGTTCACGTGTTCTGTGAGTATCCAACTCTTTCGGTGAAGCATTCGGCTCTATATTCCCATTTGCTTAGGCTTGGGCTTCCTGCTCCTTATTGTATATCATGTCTTTTCCTTTTATCCTTATTATCCCTCCTATTGTTACCTTCCTATTAACAAAATCTCTGATCGTCTTATTATATAACTTTCCCTTTTCATTTCTAATTGTTTCTGGGTGAAAATCCTTGGTTGACGAACCCACTAATAAATAAATAAATAAATAAATAAATAAATAAATAAATAATAATAATAATAAAAAAAAAATAGCTGTAAAGATAAAATAATCTCTTTCTTTGTCTTCGATTATATAAGAAAATCGTTTTGATACCAGATTATACCTTTGCGACAAGTGTGATTTCTTTATTTCAACTGAACAAGATACGTGTATGAGTGTACTTTAAATATCATAAGGCAGAAGCCAAACAATGATTTGCTTTCGTTCGTATTGTTAATTTTAATTTCTCCCGGCGAGGGTGGTTCAACCAGTGAATAAACAAGTCCGTATTATATTTAGATGTTGGTGAATATTGTGCAAGCGTGACTGCAAAATTTCTTCAAAGTATCAAGTAAATTCGTAGGCTTTCTCTTTATTAACAGGAACCGGGTTGTTCCCGACTGATTTTCTTATTATATGTAGAGGTGCAACCTAGGTAGTTTTAAACAATTTGTCGTTTATCACAGAGAGAACTGTTACTAGTTGCTCAGTAAAATTGATGTACTTTTTAATGATCGTTTTGATGTGTTTTTAGTAGATGTTTACATGGTTCGATTATTTAACATAAACTTTAAACTACGGTACATCGATATGCCTGTGTGTCTTTTTTGCATAGGAAATTATAGGAAAATTCATATGCATATTTGGAGGGTACTATACACCAAAACCGCTTCTCGTAAACTAGTTATGAACTTTTACAATAGCAGTACGTTTTCTATGTCAGCTTTGATGCATTAGTTTGTCTTTTTTTTTTAAAACTAAATTCGTCCCAATTAATTTCTTCGGTACCTGTTCTTGGTTCATCCGTCTCATGATAATTCTGTCACTTATTTTAATGACTATCTGAGAGTTACCGGAAGATAAATCAGTTTGCGGATTCATTTAGTGGGTTTACAGTGTGCGAACATCAGCACCGGAGCCGTTTTAATGAAAATTCTTAGAAAGACGACATCGGCTACGACAATAACTAGGCAAAGGTTTTTGATTGTTAAGCGAACAGAATTTGGATCGCCTGTTTGTTTTCGATGAGCTTCCGGTAAAAGCGCACTACAAAGAAAATTCGTTCGCATCCGTCATCGCTATCTGCAATAATGAAACATTTCAAGTACTCAGCTAGCCGTTTAATTGATCTCCCCACTTTTAACGTGCAAAATCAACTTTTATCATTGACTCTGCATACACGTCTCCGTAACGATTGCAGGCGAATTATTTCAGATTGCTCAAATGTCTTCTTATTTAAACGGTGGCGGTGGCGGTGGGGGGGTCTAAAATCGGCAACGGGGCAGCTGCCTTTTCTGTTCAGATTTCGTTCGCTCACAATCACACAAAGCGGACCACTATTGTTAGTGTATTAAGCGGAAAATTTATCATTTGTCTATTCCCGTTTGTTTCGTTATATCGCGTACAGCTTGCTTGAGATTACATTTCCTGCTCCAGTTATTGATGATAACAAGTTGCAGAACGACACGTGTGATTATTGTCCTCGCAAATAAGATACGTATTTATCGCGTAATTCGTTAATAAACGTGTATGTCTTTTTCCGTTCATTTTTCAAGAAACGACATCGTCCGCATTCGCATTGGACGTTTTCTCGGATATATTGATAAACGTGAGTGTATAGTAAACAAAAGCGCGCGTACTGCTCTTTCGAACCGCGGAGACATTTTAATATTATAATGTGATATTAATGTTTCGTTGCAATAGGCGCAGTGTTCGAAAGTCGGAGAAATTAAATTATATTCCTAAATGAGTTCTATAATCACTAACGACGAGCTGACCTCATTGGCGGACGGAACCTGTCGTCACTGGTGAGCGAGCACAAACGTGTTATTGTCCTAAAGGAGTAGACAACTCGATAACTCTGTGCTTACAAATGTGACTCATTCAACGATTCAGCAGCAGCAGCAGCAGCAGCGAGGGGTTAAGATAGGCCAGAGGAGAGACGGAAAAAAGCACGTTAACAACAGGAAAAAGCGATAAAACAAAAGGATCGTACCATGATAATTCGTAGAGCATGTCGGGAGTCGCGTTGAACAGGAACTGGCTCAACTGAACGGCAACTATTTTTTCACACGAAATATTTCATTTTGCGCTCCTGCTTTTATAATATATTTTATTTATTAGTTTTCGTTGATAATTACGCGACCGACTGAAAAATAATCGAATATCGCTAATTCCGATTCCCCGATGTTTCGATCTTCCATTCCAGCGAACACCACCTCGTGTACACACTTTTTTAGCGCGCCCGCTGGTAAGAAAATCTTCTTTTTTTTTACCGATTTCGAAAATTGCGGCACGACTCCAAGATGAATAGCTTTTTCGCGTGAAAACGTATTGCCTTAAAATATCCAGCTATCGGTGTAATTTTTTTCATCGTTTTTAGCACATACCCACCCGAAAACTGCTTTCATTTTTGTCGGCGGAAAAATTTTGCTTCTTCTGCTAGTCATTCTTCCTGTCTCCAATTATTTCGAATTTCTAATCCCTCCTTCCAGTGAAAAATGAGATTCCAATGCAACTTTACTGCTCGTCTATACATTTTACGCACGTGGTACGTGGCACCCAGCATTCCGTTAAAGACCGGTCCGTACCATTTCGAAATCAAAACTTTCTTCTACAGTTACATTATATTTCTGAGTTCTATCTTCTGCCCGCAGTGATATGAAGTATTTTGGGTCGCATGAACTGAACTTCTCCATTCGCAGTTCTTTAAATAATTCGTTAATACATTTAAAATTAACTTATTGTCACATTTAAAATTTTCTTTCCGAATTATTATTTTTTTGATTCTTCTTGGGGGGAGGGAGCATCAGCTAAGGGCATATACGCAGCGACAGTAAAATTATTAAAAGTTTTAATGTGCGACAATGGGATTCGAACTCAGCTCTGCCGGAACGAAACCTAACTGCTAACCAACTATGTCACCGTGGTAGCTGGCTTCTTCGCGAATTATGCATAAAAATATATTCACGCCTACTTAGAAAAAATCCATAACAGTTTTGTCTAAATAATGTAAATAATGATTTTTTTTTTTTTTTTTTTTTTTTTAATTTAATATATTTTGTCAATAATGAATTGCTTCCAACAACATGCCCCGAACTTAAAATATTTATTCTTCCACTTATTCCGTCCGTTATTTGTTGCAATCAGCTTTCTATACATATCTTCTCATCCATATATATATATATATATATAAACTCGGCCACTTTGGCCTCGCAAGAGGCTCTGTCCATTGACCCATCTTGCTTACATTTCTGTCTTTTTCTCTTCTATACTTTGTATAAAATGATCACAATTAACGATTTTCTTTACCGGCATCGACACACAAAAAAAAAAAAAAAAAAAAAAAAAAAACACGTAATCACAAAAATCCTATCCTTATTTTCTTTAAATCAAATACATAAAAAAATTGTGCATTTTTTTGTTACATAAAATTGGGACATTTTTTGGTTACAAAATCTAATGAGGGCCGGCCTGAGAATTACGTTGTAATTAATGTGTGTATATATATATATCTGTGTAATAGCGAAGAATTTGTCCCATTTATACGTAATACACACCTTTTGGTTCGAAAGCGACAGATGTAGAAAAGTTTGAAACGTTTTGAGACATTTTTTCTAATGGGGGCCGGCCTAAGAATTACATTATAATTAATATATGTATATATATCCATGCTAATGACCTTTATTGTAAAAAAAAGAATCAAAAGTATAACATTAAAAAAGCACCGCCTTTTGTTTTTCATGCCAATACATTTTTTTCCTTATTCCGCTTTTTCACATATTCACACTACGTTCGTTTAAGCTGCTATAATCTTTACTTTTTGTTTCATTTTAGCGTATAACGATTACACTAGAATTGTAATATAGTACTACAGCTAGCTACAAGTTGAAATAACAAATCCATCTGTATCGCTTCGTGAGCGTTGAGACCGAAATCACAGTAAACAAGCTGAAGCCTTCCGCATCAGCCCTTGAAAAACACAAGGACACTCTACAGTCTTGGCTTATTAAATATTCCGACTTCTTACAAGAAATACATCCGAAGACATTTCACCTTCCACTTTTTCTGAATTATACACGCCATAAGAAATTTGGAATTTTTCTTAACATTCAATTTTTGACTTAACTACGGACTTTTAACGTTATTCGTGAGCAGCCCTAATACATTTAAACAAATTGCAGACGACCGTACCATTTCATTCTCCTCTTGCTAATTTACGCTCACAGTTACAAACATTTTTTGCAATATAGTCGGAACGATTTTTAGATGGCTGAAATTTTAGCAATTCCGTCTATACGTTGGCTTAAGACACGTTTGTTTTTAGTAGTGTAGGTTTCGTTCTTTCCGACATATTGGGTTTTGTGGCGATCTAACTGTGTTCGCGTTACTTCAGTTGTTCTCTATTTTCTTCTTTTTAACCTTCTGCATTTATCGGAGGCAGCGTAATTGCTGCCTCTCTTTGAATAATTACCCGATATTATTACCGTTATGTTAATTTGCAGCGTTTGGTTGCGTTTTATATTGCACAAAATTATTCAAAATATCATTCCAAAACGGTTGCGTTTAGTTAAAACTCTCTAAAGTTTAGAATATACGACGATAATAATACTATGGACGAAGTAATTGGCGAATGTTTTACAATTTAGCCAACGATATCAGCGATACTTCCCGGAAAAAAAAATACTCTGTTTCTCGATGAGTGACTCCTTTTGTTATGTTTTTATTTAGATTAAACATTGAAATGCCGATGTGTTATTTTTAAACGCAACACGGGAAAAAATGATAACGCTTTCTAGTAGGACTATTCTGCGCCAGCAGCATACAAAATTTACGAAATCCAACTTCCGAATTATAAAAAAAGATAAGAAAATTATATCCTTACTGCCCGAGGATGTAAGTGACGAATTTGCGAAGAACATACACATTGTCAAAGTACATCTTGTTTTGATTAATGTAATCTATGACTATTTTTATAACACACCTTATTACATTTCATATTCATTTTTAATTAAACATTAATAATACTTTTCTATTACTTGAAATTCAGCCATGAACAATTATGACAGTAATAAATTAATAAAGCCAGGCGGTCACTGCGATATACGTTAAAGATAAAAATAAAGTATTAAACAAACAGATAAAAAAGTATCAAACCTAACTTTTCAAAACGAAATCACAAACACATGTCAAACCGAATGTTTTTCTATCGTTTCATTATACAACCGTGGGAGCGTGATGTTAAAAAAATTATTTAATTCGGCCAGATACCTTCCATCGCTTGAGTGAAAAACCGCAGAATTAGACAATTTCAGCGTGCATTTGCAATAACGTCGCAAAATAAACATGTGTATGTCACAGATCGATCGTAATCAACAGCAACGAAAACCTCTTTCAAAATCTTTTCTCGCCCGAATTCTGAATTTTTCCACCATTTCCAAATTATTTACCTTGCATTGTAAGTTCATAAGGAAAAGTTAATTTCCAAGGGCCTAATAACCTCGTCGACTATATACGAGTGCTGCAAAATTTTTATAATTCTACACCGCGTGCCTTAACCGCACTGAAAACATTTCGCTCTATCTAGAAGTACATTAGCTTAACAATCCACGTACGGACTACGTGCTATAATAGAGGTGCTATTTGAAAAATGCATTCCACCGAACGAGCAACATTAATAACATGTACAAATCTGTGTTATGCCGACATACTCTCGTGTACATGTGTACATTATTATTATATAGATTTCAGGCACAGCGATGGCATACGATAAATACGTTAACACGTAGTATTATTACTATCACAGGCGACAACCATGTTAACCTCAGACGATGACAGCAGCGAAAGTACGTGTCGTGCGACATAGTGTTTACGAATACACTGTGCGTTCCCAACGCGCCTCGAAAATGATTACGTTCCTTTCATCATGCAACCCCTAAACACTGTTCATCAGGGAACACTCACCACAGCGAACATATTCTTATTTAATTCAAAACGATTAAGTAATCGTTTGACAACGAACATTTTTAATACAAATATAAATAACACAACCCCGATAATGCTCATGTACTGTTTGACTCTTGGATAGCGATGACAGACTTAACTGCAGTTATGAATTACAGCAACACCAGCTGGCAGTGTTTATTTATATTCGTATTACAACAATAATTTTTTACGGAATAAAAATATTTATCGAACATGGCAGAAGTACCGGAAGGTTTGCGTAATTTTATAGTGTTGTTTTACATAAATAAAAGATATGCAGTTAATAGCGATGGAATTTGTAATTGTACTAAATACGTTCTTACCAAATCCGCTTTTTATTATTAAGAATCGCTATATATATATATATATATATATATAACATTCAAATTAAGTTCCGCAGAGTAATAAAAAACAGTAAATTAACCCCGCTGGCTATACCGTACGTTTAAGTAAACATAATATTGTTTACAAACGGTAAAAAATTGAATATATTTAACATAGTGGCTTAAGGAAAATTTGGAAAAACAATTTAACCAATTAATATAATGTAATTTAAAAAAAAAAAAATAGACTAAAAGCACCTAATTACAAATGGGTCTTCCGAAATAAAGGAATGTTTTATTTAATGGTGAATTTTAAATAATCTGAAAATTATTAATTAAATAGCAATTTAAAAAAATAATGTTACTGTATCTAGTTTATAAGTACACATAACATTCTTTGTGTACAAGGAAAAAAAAATCAATAAATTTGCCCCACCAGCAGTGTTTGGATTGGGGAACCATTTAAAAAAAAAAAAACCTTCAATGTATCACTTTATATTATAACATTTTGTTTGATAAAACTCCCCCTTACAACCAATTCTATGAATAAAAGAGAAGTTTTAAACCACATACCAGAAATCTATTATTTTATTAAATATGTGACATATGGTTTTGTTCGTATAGATATTTGTAAATAAATTAAAAATTGTTTCGGACACACGGGGATGAGGTTATGTGGATGAAAAGAATAGAATATTAAATGATCGAAGCTAAAGAAATATGTCAAAAAATCTTTAATAGAAATATAAAATTTATCGCATAAAAAAAGGATGAAATATTAAAGATTTAAACGTGGGTTAAGCCGCGGCCAAGTAAATACGCCGTGTTTATAGAATAAGGGAATGATATGAAAAAAAATGGCACATAAGGAATAAAAAAAAAAACAGATGATTGCAATGATAAAAGCTACCGAACCTCCAGAAATGTCACCCAACTTTATATTTTGGCAAAGAAGGTAGAAACTTAAAAAGGTAGGATAAAATATAATAAATCATAAATTCTAGATAAAACAAATTTTTTCCCCTTAATTCGTAGATGCAGATTTAAACGGGCATTGGCATGCGGGCGAAGCTGTTTTAATTTTTATATATAATATATATGCGTGTGTGGTGTGTGATTATGTCATTCTGACGCAGGAGTCAATAAGAAATCCTGTATCGTTTTTGCGTTTTGAAAAGTCCTATTATGTGTACAATGACTGTCGCAAAACTAGTGGGAATTCACTTTGATACGGTGAGCAAAGTTACTTACCGATTTGTCGATAATTTAAGATTATTGTATAAAACAATTTATTAACAATTGATAGAATATTCGTTGCGTGTGATAGGAAAATCAGTCGCTTCGCTATAATCGTTTAAATAAAAGATAGAAGCGTCGATGCAGCTTTTAATCACTTCGAACAGCTGATCAACAACGTGCATTAACAAAATGACAACTTATTACACATCTCATCTGTCCTATTAGCACAAGCCAAACGTGTTGAGTTAATAATCACTTTACAGTATCAGTTTGCAGATGATATAAAAACCGCAAAAGCTACGCGTCAACAAACAGAAATTCGGAACAGAACGTTCTTCAAAAAAAAAAGGTTAAACATACGAAGAAAGAAAGAAAAAGATGAAATTAGGCAAAAACCAGAACAGGAAGAAGGAGTAAAATTTTATTAAAAATCTGATCACGTTTTAATTCTATTTACTGAATTTAAAAAAATTGAAATGGACATCGGTCGCTAATTAAGTATAAGTTAAACGAGAGCGCGAGTTAGTTGATTTCGATAATTAATGTTCCATTTTCGGAAATTCTACTACGATGAACGCCGAATAAAAACGTCACAACAATTAGCTCTCAAATATATTGTTCGTAACAATTATAAATTTTGTATATTGTAAATGAATCGTTAAAAATATCGATATAATAAAAATAAATATTGAAAACCGAAGAATTAATTTCATTCTAAAATAATTGGCCAAATATAGCCGGAGCATTAACAATTTTTAATTAACATCCACAATGCCGACGTCGAGTTAGGTAAATGAATTGAGACGATATTGCTATTTTCAAATATATTTATCGTAAATGAAATTACGAAATTATGAAATCTTAAAAATTTTTAAAAAAACCCGTTAAATTCAATTACACGCGTTATATTTTTTATTATTACACAAACTTAAAAATACGTTCAATTCGCACAAAATAGATAACGTAATTTATAAAACATATTACACTACGTAGGTAATAAAACATTAAAAATTTTAATTTTTTAATGTTTTATAAATTACGTTATATATTTTGTGTTCTTTTTTGAAAGTTTTTAAAATTTCATAATTTCTTCTAAAAGTGCGGTTACGGAAAGAAAAAATAAATATAATATTTATCGTAATTGATAACCGAATACGATCGAAAAATACATGAGTAAATAATTCAAACGATAATTCAGATATAAATTCTAGCGTTCAAATCTCACCAATCACAATTACGCGAGATTTTTTCAGTTAATTTTAGATTCTGAATCGCAAATTGCTAATGATAAACAGTTAAATAAAATAAGGAGTAGGGCTATAAATCCACTCACCCCGCAACCTAGTACAAATTTTCACTCGTAACGAAACGATATGTGTCGTGCAGTGTACACGCTGTCAACAATAGGGCTGCAAGAAAACTAACCGCAACAAGGATTTCACGTGTGTCAAATGTGGTGGAAACCATGATAGTTCGTTTGTCCTAAACGAAAAACAATTGTCGGGCACCATGAATACATTGTGAAACGGTGCATATGGATGTAAAATGTACCAAGAAATATCGAAACAAAAACGCGATAATGCTAAAAATACTCGTAATTATTTACCGGACCAATCCTCTAACGCGCATTAATTTTACCAATATCCGTACAGGATGAACGAGAATAATTCGTCAACGTATACGGAAAACCGCAAAATCATTCGTATCCAAACCGAACGGAAGAAAACATCTTTTTTCTTAATTATACAACAATCATTTTCCCGAACGGAGTCATTCTTACAAAAACAAACAGATCTCATTAACCATTCGATAAACATGACTACAGAAATACTTCCCCCACACTATTTCCAAAATGATACTAGGATATCGATACTATGGATGTCAATAGGCTTTTCCAACATAAACAGGAGTTGGAGAATATTTGAAATCCGAGACACTTGCCGTATTTCCAAAATTTATTTCATACTTCAGCATTTAAAAATGATGTCACACAATAAATGCGAGCGGCAATATTCACGGTGGTTCAACTGCACGTAATAATATGAGTTTCAAAGAGCAATCACAATTACAGTTGCTCACAATACGGAACAACCGACTACGTTTGCGGCGTACTACTGTCCACCTGAGCATAAAATTAATTCTAATGACTTCAGTCAAGAAGTACATCAGTAGTACATTCAGACCGAAAAGTAGGTGATTCCCTGACATCGATGAAAATGTAGCATTGCACAAAAAAGGTAAACTAAAACAACGACGACAGATCAACATATCTGTATATCACCTCCCTTTTCAATTGCACGTTAAAGGTACACAGCATTTCTCATCTCGTAGTGGAAAGTAGTCGAGATTATTTTAACATTAAAGTCGAGTTAGCGTCCGCAAAAAGTAAACTCCCATACAGCTATTGACTTTCTGCGAGGTAAAATTTTGAAAAACCCTTTCTCTTAAACGTCTGCTAGTTCTGTAATAGAATAATTTGGTTTTCGAAATAACCGTACTACAATAGAACAGGTACACAATTTTAAAAAATATTACATCGTATCGAATCCAAAAATATTGTACAGCAGAATTGTTAGATATAAAACGGGCGCGCGCGTTTGGTGAAATTCGACATCAGGGACTGCTATTCTCAAATCTTTACTTTCATCAGACTACTCCCGGTTAATCAGAAGTTCTTAAACAGATATTTCGCCGCAACAAGCAGCAGATTTCTGCGAAATAACTGGGAGGAGGGTGGCCCCGTCCTTGGCACTGGACTGTATATTACCTTTACAGCCATATTTGCCGATTACAAAAAATATCATGTGACCATGTACGAAACAATACCGTAATTATGTCAATTACCTTAAATGACACAGATCTCGTTGTCTCTCAACGTCTTCAAGAAGGAAGGTTACAAGTGCAATAGTCGCTCCGTAAATGGCGCATTAGAGCGAATGTAAGCGACACAAGCTATCTTCACAACAAAAAGAAGAGAAATTATCCACCGAAAAACGTTTAGTGATAAAGTTTTAAGTCAAGCTGTTGCAGTCAGGTACTTTTCGGTTTTAACATTGATGGAAGAATTAACGTGAAAACACACATTTAAATTAAAATAATTAATTAAAACATTTTCACGACTTTACTGGTTGGTTAGGCGTCGGTCTAAGCTTTTAGTCGAGTCCAAGCTATTAATATAATTGAGACTCGGCTGAACCTATGGGGAATCCAGCTGCGTGGGCGTGTGCTTCAAACTCTAAGATAATAGTAATACAACGATTTTAGCGCAGGACGACAATGCCCATTGGATGCGCCTCGGTTCGTCTCACATGGAACCCCACTCTACGGGGCGTTGTCGCTCGTCTTTATAGTTCAAACTGTGCTGAAAAACTTAAATCGAATTCGTTAACGGCTAGTATGTAAAATAATGACGAAGATACATAACGTTTGAAAATATTATTTAAGCCGCAACAAAATCTGCCGAAAAAGTTTACCTAGTCGTAAATTTTAAGTATTTTCTTTACGGAGTGGCATCTCCACTCGTGTCACATCTCTGAAAATAATTACTTATTGTCCTCTGGCATCATTAGGATAGACTGTAATATATAAGTAATGAAAAATTAGTTTAAAAACAATTATCGTAATACAACATTTTAATAAACACAAACCGAAAAGGCTTTCACAAGATTATAACCGAACACATTTCTCCTTTCAATTTAAACTAGTCGATGATACACCTCTCTCGTAGCGATAATTTCACGGAATGTGACAACATTATGCGATCATTTTGTAAACATCGCCTTCGGTCCGCCTTTAATACTTACTTCTGTCAAACTGTTGACCGATTTCTTTTCCCCTCTGCTATAGCATCGATATCACATCTTCTTTGGGCATTCCTCTTCATTTTCCGAATGTTTTTCTGTTTATTCCAGAATACGGTCTTATCGCTCTGATATTCTTTTTCTTTCCTACCAACCTATTTTTATTCTTCTATTATCATTTCCTTAGTTTTTATTTCTAATCGAGTCATTAATTCATTGCTATTAATTATTCCGCTCCTCATTCGGATGGGCCATTAGAAAATATCTCAAAGAACACGTTTTTATTTCGGTGATACTATTCTAACGGTTATTTAAGTAAACCATTTATAAGTTTTCCGGACTTGATACACATTCGCGTGTGTACAATTCAATCACGAGCTAAATTATAGTTAAACGCCAACACTAGAACCCGTTGTTATGCCCCTTTAGGCACGGAATGAAATATAAACAAGGGACGATAATATAGGACGCCGAAGAAAATTACAAGAGAAAATAAAAGACGTAACCGAGACAAATACAGAGCGAGGGGAGGGGGCTCATACGCGGGGAAATATAAGTTTCGTAAAAGCGGTAAGATCGTTAACGAATGGCAATATAAAAAGAATAACAAATACATCGCAATCATAATTATTCAATAAATCGCGTCTATAGAAATTTTAATACTAAACGATTAATGGAAAGAGAATCAACCTTTTCTTTTACGCTCGAAGAAAAGAAAAAAAAAGAGGATAATAATATAAATTTGTTTTCTTCACCGACAACTATTGCGTACAGTTTAAAACATTTAAAAATGTTACCATGGTCTCGAATTTACTGTAAACCTCTTTCATTTGTCGTATTGTTCAGCTTAAAATGTTCTAGAACAAAAAAAAAGGAGGGGGGGGGATTTTAAACATCTGAAAAGAAAGAAATTTTTTACGTTATTTTGAAGCCGGGTGGTAGGTAACACTCTCTTGAACCGAATTTGTATGTCCGTACACCATTTTTTTCAAATCGATTCGTAGATATTAAAACACTGAACAGTTAGTAGAGTTTCGAAAGAGCGAGAGAAAAATATACCCCCCAATAATATTTATCGCAAAATCCTAAAATATCAGCAGCATTTTGGAAATGCAGAAGGTCGATTTCTGATAATTGGATGGGAAAATCGATGGAATATTTAACGTACTGACAGTGAACCCGGCGCGGCCGGTAGTGTAAGAGATGAGTGAAAACCGTTTGAACACAGCGTATACTTACCGAATTACGACGGCACATATTTCCCATTGTTGGCGAAGGATAAAAGTCGGTTTAATAATTCTCGGAACCGCGGGCAATTTCGAAAATTACGCCTTACACATAGTGAATAATAACGCGATTAACAACGTCCAGCAAGCGAATATCCCGAACAGCTTAAAAACTACATCCAGCAACGGTCGTAGCACCATCGCGATAACAAAGAAACGAACGGAAGTTGCAGACACGATGATATAAACAGAGCAACACAACAAAACTCCGTTTCCAGACATGAACAAGACCTCATTAGAGAAAAGAAACTAAGCTAAGTACGCGTTCTTCATCAGTGCACTTGAAAATCTTACTCTTCGCTGAATAACCCACGCATACGAGCCTGCAGCCAAGTCAATTATCAGCGAATTAATCGCACAACTGGACAAAGTATGCAAAAACCGATCAACGATCAAACCCCGTCGAGACCTTTTCCGTGCCCCCCTCCCCCGCCGGCATTATTTAACAGCAGCATACATTAAACATTTTGTTAATTCTTTCGTAAAAATCCCGCATCAATAATTAATAATTATAATTGGAAAAGGTACAGAAAAAAAACACGTCATTATGTAAAGAATGTTATAAAATAAATTTTTAATCACTCCAAAATAGATACGTTGATTCGAAAATGAAAAAGTTGCTTCGAAACATATCGGTAATGTTTTAAATAAATCTGTTTTGTTGTGTTTTTCTTTTTTTATCATAATTAAAATTATTTTATAACATTAAAAAACAACAAACTAAAAGAGGAAGTAATTCAACGCGCGCGTGATCCAACATGAATAATAATAGGGAAATCTGGAAAAATATTTTAAATCTCAAAATATTCCGAAATTCTTACAGTTGAATTATTCGGCGTCACGTTTAATATCGAAACGTGAATCTATCGGTCGTTCTATCTCTATACAGGATTAGATTAAAGCCGTTTAAAAATGGATTATTAATGTGCCAAAATTAAAATTGTATGCAGTAAATTAAGTAAAACTGGTAAAAAATAATAAAATACAAATGTATCGAAAAAACTTTGTTCCGATGTTCTTTACTAGAACTAAATTGAAGCAGTAGTAGCGGTTGTCAGTTAATTGAAGAATTAAATTAAACCCGTTAAAAGAAGGAGCGTAAATAGTTGAAACTTTTTTACATTTCAATTATTATCATTAATTTTTTATTATTAAAAATTAATATACATTAAAAACAATCTACGACGCGCTATGTAACAACTCATATTTCGGGCGCTTCCGGATTAGAAAACTTTCTGAACTTCGGTCAAGCGATTAGAGTGGAACTTTTATAACACGACTGTAAGACAAATGATTAAAAACATCAAATCGTAAAATTATAAGATCTCGCTCGAAGATTGAAACCTCGTTATCGTGTTTATCGCGATAGTCTATAAAATTTTTCATTCAATCACAATGGTCTAAATGAACAGAAAGAACATAAGCAAAAGATATCGCATACAAACAATGTCCCCGATAAAAATTAAAATGCTTCAAAAAAAAAAAAAAAAAAAAATTATTAAACATCATTTGATATGCCACTTGTGTCACTATATATAAACTTACCTCTTTATTTTTTTTTTTTATAATTCAAAACTTCGGTAATCGTGAATAATTAAAATTTAATTAGCCAACTACGGAATGTGTTACGTGAACTTTTGTCTCGTTTCGCAAACACGGCACGTCAGTCTTTCACGGGCCAATTTAATTCCAGTAATTCGAGACACAAGTCGTTTCCGGATATAGCCAGAAATAATTAAGCTTCAAAAAATAAACCGGCCAGCCCGTTATCTCAAGTATCATTTAGCACACTGCAATTCGACCATAACTTGATTATCCGCAACACCCTGCCAAGGATGCGGAGACTTACTTGTTTTACTACACTTTGACCTTCAGAGGGCATTATCTTATCGCGATGGAGAGGGGCTTACAACATGCCATTTTTACGCTTTCTATCGTAACCATTCTCACGTTACCTCTACTATCCTTTTTTTTGTAAAATTTTCACATCTCCATTATTTTCAATATTCCGCCATAATTCGAAATTCGAAGATATCCGAATTCCATGTTAGAAGCGGCTTTTGGTCAGCCCTATTCTCCGCACGAGGGTCGGCTGCTGTAAAAAGACGGAAAATTCATATACGACGAAAGAAAAAACAACTAAAGTATGAATCCATTAAAAACAACCGATTAAAAAATTGATTTACGCTCCTCCACATGATCCGGTTAGTACTTCACACGTTCAGCAATATTCTATAAGTACGTGCAAAAATGAAACAGCGCCGAAATTTAATTAATCAGTGATATCGATAACTGGGAAATTTATAACCGGAGTAATGAACGCAAAGAGTTGATATAAGACATATGTATGACGATAAATAAGGAACAATCATTGGTAAGTTCAGAGTCGCAGACTCAAATAAACGGAGCAAAAGATTACTCCAATGTATAATAAATAATAAATTATGAATAACAAATATAACATATTCGAACACCGCATCAGAAGATACATTTAAAAAAATAAATAAAACAAAAAGAAAAGTCATGTATGTAAAAACTAATGGTACGCAAATCGCGGAAGTCTGAAAGAAAATTAGAAGAAAAAAAAAAAAAAATCGTAGAAAACAGAGAACATAAGCGTTAAAGCCCGATAAAAATTAATTGAAATATAATTTAAACCATACGTGCAAGATGATAAGTAGGAGTCCATAGCCAAATACTAGACGACTTTCAGAAGAAACAAAACAGTTCATACAGAAATTCATAAGATTATCGGAAGATTTGAATTGTTACAACGAAAAATAGTGAAACTGTTTAATCATAATGACACGGTGTCCTTGTATTGGGAGAACTAACGAAAGAAGAAGATTGTCCCGCCAGTGATTCTCCTCCATTCGATCATATTTCACGTATTGCTGAAATTTCGGGTTCTAGATGTTCGACTATGTTTTTATTTGGATTTCCGCGAGGATTTCAATGTATCATCGAATATTATTACGTATAAATTAAACTTGTACGAATTTCGGAGAAATATAATAATAAAATGATTTAACATGAATGAAAAATTCGTTCATAAAAATGAATACTTGGTAGCTGCGTATTAATTTACTTTTTATAGTATACCTCAAAAAAGGAAGTGAGAACCAATTCTATTTTTAATTTTAACGATTTGTGTGACTTCAATTTAAACGGGAAAATCTATCGTTACGCTGATGGCACGTTAATTTTAGAACAGCTAATGTATAGTGCGATACACAAAATCCGATAACTAGATCAGAAAAAACCAATCCAATTTTAAATTTAAGTAAACTTTCACAGACTTATTAGGATCATCCAGAAATATCGTATGGCCAGGTAATATGCCGTATACAAAAAGATCCTCCGATATTAAATATCTAAAAATAACACTTGAACTAGGGCCGAAGCCAGAATTTTGAAAATTTTCTTCGCATATTTATTTTATAAATAACAATAAATTTTTCACTAATATTCGTACTATTAATAATTTCCATAATTTTGTTTTATATATTAATAATAATTTACATAAATGAATTACCCCGTATATGAACATTAATAAAAATTACACGTGTTATTGATTATACTCGTAATAAAAAATTTTGCATAAAATATTAGTAAATTACTTAAAAATATGGAGTATATTTTTTCTTTTTTTTTAGAGGTAAAAACGTCATAAAAAATCATCGATATTTATTTTAAATTTTAAATTTTTTTCCGATTTTTATGCATTTATAATAGCTATTTTAGTTCTAATGGGGTGATAACTGGGGGTTAACCCCCCGCGGACACGGCAATGACTTGGACTGCAAGTTTGTATGGAATAAAAACTCCTGCGCGTATGATTGCGCAAGTTAAACTTATTTGCTTTATTATTTACATAAACTGTTCGATGATTATTAATTTCACCGTATTCATCTAATATTGTACTATAATCTATCTTGACATACGGGCTAATGTGAAATCTAGATGCACATTTTACCCTCGTAAACAATTACAACGATTACAAAAATATATTTTCGGACTAATTACGAACAATAGTAATGCGATTCGTCACAATATTAGGTAGATTGAAACCGCGTGAAATTTAACTGCTACAGCGCGTGCCCCTAAAAAACAAATCAAATTTTAATATCTCACGAGTTCGAGGAAGAAGTCGAAACGGTTAAAAAAGAGGACTCATAAGCTTAATAGCGCACGTTAGACTGCAGACAATTCCACAGGAACCGTACAATAAATTTCGTAAACAACTAAATTTACTGAATTCTAAAAACTTGGAGCGCATCACAGACTATACGATTAATAAAACAGCACCTTCGGTTAATTTACATCTATCACTTGCATTTCTATTATGTTATACCATTTGATTATTCTTGATTATGCCCTAATTCACTAATTTCACGCCAATGATCGGTTTGCTACATTTAGTTTTAAATAAAGATCGAAAAGCTTTGGTTTGTTTCGTTTAACGTTCGTTTATTTAGTACTCACTCAATCTTTTTTTGTTGCGTTAATTGAAAAATTCGTAATGCTTTAGTTTATTCGCTGTTACGCTTTTTTTTTTTCGTTCTATTATATTTTACAACATTTTTATCCGAACGCGCAATAAATACTGCAATCATGCATGAAACTTGACTGTTGCAACCCATTCGTAGGCGAATTTAACTGCGCTATTTTTGGTCTATGAGATTCTCTTTATATGGAACATAACTCACTCAGGCACTAGTACGTATTGCGGAGCTACGCATTTACATTTCACATTTCTTTTTAATTAAATAAATAATATACTCGTAATTATATTCACACACGTATCGCCACGTGTTCTATAAATAATAAAACTTGCATTAATTTTTAACGCTTACTATTTGTTTTTTTCTAAAATGAAATTATTGTATATATTTTTCTGTTTTTCACCTCTACTACTCGATCCGGCTTCTATTACCGCACTTCTTAATATTAACACTTTCGTCATTATTCTTTTCAGTTGAATAACTGTTATAAATCACTGCCTAACAGAAAATTGTAAATCCGTAGGTAGCGATATTTCTTTCCGTAACCCTTCCACGATCCGAATCTAAATTTTCATTACGAAAACAAGCTATTTGCGTTGTATTTTTTTCTTTTCGATACTAATCCGCATTCCAAACATCAAGGAGAAATGGTTTATCGCAAAAAAAAATTTTTAAGTGTTTATATTTTCGCGCGCGAGTCATTTCCTTTCGCTATGACACAAACCGATCATCAACCTGCAGATGCTGCGTACTCACTTGTGTGCGGATGACAGGCCAGTGTAACTGAGCCAACAAAAGCTGAATGAACAACGCAATAATTTAAACCACCCTCTATCGCAACCTCACGGCTACGGGAAAGAACGAGCTCTTTCTACATCAATGAGGACACCTGCAATATTCCGCTGCGACACTCGACCACCGCATTCCCACGGTTGTTAAGAATACACCCCCATCGAATGCCACGGTAACGACGTGACGTCAGCAGAGCGTGAAATATAAAATGGGTATGGTAATTTTATTACTGTTCGCGAGCTGCAACCGTGTACAAGTACAATATAACTTTATTCACGGGAAGGCGAATAATAATTTGGCCGACGAATACAATTCATCTTCGTGGAAGAAGTAGCACTGATAAAACATACACCGCTTTCTTATCAGTTATTATCAGTCACATTCTGCTAAGAAAACTTATCTTCTAGCGACAAGTTACGAAGAACTCGTAAAGCGGTTTAAAAAAAAAAAAAAAAAAAAACACGAAAAAGCGAGAAAAATTAAACTATTATTAAGAAGCACAGACAATTTTCGAGAAGCCGATGATAAACATTATACGAAATTAAACATTAGCCGTAATACGAATGTTTACACTATCATTAGGAATAAACACACTTATAAACCTGACGCTGTACTCGGCACAGTAGGAGATCGAAAGACAACCTGAATGAATTTACACACAAATCTATTTACACTAGAGGAAGGAGTGGAGAGATAAGATATTTCCAAGTACCCGAGAAAACACATTCGGCAACGTACCTCGTGCGCGCACACTACACGCACGTAATATTAGAATTTAATTTACGCGTCAGAATTAAATTAGAAAGCTCCCAACATTTTCGCCTCGTAAAATCAACGAAATTACAATATTCTTCCTCCCTTAACCAGTTTTATCAAATTAATCGCTAAAAGGATAAGTTTTTTCCGGGCAAATTAATATAAACATTTTTTGATGCGGCCAAATTAAAAATTCCTCTTAATCGCACGTCAGAGTCTCTAGCATCACTCAGGTAATTAGGTCGCGAATAAGTTTAATGCATACGCTTGTTTCCACAATTTATGTGAATTTTCTTTTAATTTCGATAAAATCGCCATTTATTTTTCATTTTCTTATTTTTATTGTTTTACTACTATTTTATTTTGTGCTCGTCAAACTCGGCCTAATATAGTTTTCGTATTGTTTTCAATATGCAATAGAGCATAGTTTTCGAACCCAATGCCGTTAAAGATGTTTTTTTTCATCCTTGAATGAGGGCAGGCCAGTAATCAGCGACCACCGCTCAGAAGCACTTGGGAGAAAAAGTTAATTAAGGTAGAGAAAATCAGCTTTATAAAATCATATTTAATGTCGTGAGCAGACTTAATCTTCGAATTACACGCACTACGCCACATTGAGTGTCTAAATCGATTTATAAACAGACGAAAATTTTCAAAAATACATACGATGATAATATTTTCATGCTATTATTTCGATTACACGTTGGGTGATGTTTAAAATATGAATAATAATATCGGGTGTGCTGTTGCATCAGACTGGATTATAATACCGATGAAAACCGTATATAAAAAGAAAATAAATAAACTTACAGTACACTAAATTAATAAAATGTAATTTTTCCCCCAATTTGTCGAATTTCTTATGATACAAGTAAATATGTCTTTAAGGTTCGCAGAATCCGCTAACATTCAAGAACACACTTTTATTCTGAGCAAATGAAATCCAAGAAACTACTTTGTTAACCAAGACATACACCGTTTTAACAGCAAGTCGGGCAATCGCAACTAATTATTAAATAAAACCGAAGAAAACGCTGCGCAGTTTACGCTAACAAAGCCTATAATTTTATACAAATATCTTCGCGATAAACGCGAAACATGTACCCACCACTTTTAGTGTACTCTTCTTGAAGTTTCACAAGATCGTTCACTATGCAGCTTTTTTCGCCGTAGATTTCACAGCTTGTCTTTATTTTAAATTTTCAAGTACAGATAAGGCACGACTTACCAATAGCTTTATATCTTAACCTCTACCTTCCACCACTGTTTTACTAAACAAACGCCAGCTGTCCTCTCCAAAAGTTTTAACATTATCGAATTGTTTTCTCTTAGCATAGACGAACACAAGGCCCGATTTAATCGAATTCCAATTAATTTACCCTAAATCCTTGTCTTTCTCATTAAATTACTCGAAACAATCAACGTAGTCTCCCGAATCAAATTTATCTACACATAGCTGGTCTGTAAAATCCCCTTAAAACAACTCGCTCTGAAAGCGGAAACGCGTGAAACCCCGTTTATCTCGAAACATCATTTAAATGCTCCTTTCGGGATACGTTTGTTCATCATTAAAGATTCCTTGCGTTTTCCGTCGTATAATATAGGTCACCACAATTCTAAAAGTTAAATCTATTTTATAACGATTATCCCCGGCGGTTGGCTACCAGACGATTAGGTCACTTACCTGGGGTTAACGAACAGCCTCGGCAAATGCAGTTCTATTTTTATTTTCTAAAATGTTACTTGATTTTAAAATATTTTCCTCGGCATATTCAATACTGAACTTGATATCAATAACAAAGCTAACAATACAAGTCGCGGCAGTTGTTTGTTTTTTTTTTTTTTTTTAAACATAAATGGCGTATTTAAAATTTAAAAAATGCGTGTATAAAGGTGCAGGGAACTAGTGTGATTAAATCAGGAGTGAGTCATGTGTGTGTCTTTAGCTGTTATAAAGTATTAATAAACATAGAACCGTGTGTGTATGGTAGTTTTCTGCAAAATGTACATAAATTAAGGTGATAAAAGGATACAAAACATAGTCCCTCTACTCATCAAGCGCGTGTGTTGATGAAGTTTTTCTCTAATAAGTGTAACTTAAAATAACTGAATAAAATATTATGCGCAATGATTTCATGATTTTTGGCTATTTACAGGAAGCGCATAAGATGGAAAAACACCATACTACATTTACGGTTTCACAACTGAATTTCAGTCTCGGCGGTTACTAGTGTATTAGTTGCCGTTTATGAATTGCAGACTCCATATACAACAGGAGATTTATAGAATTTTCTCTAATAGTGGTTAGAGAATGAGAGCTATGTTAATATATTTGGATCTAAGATATATTCAAATCCGAAACAGTGAAAGAGATGTTCAATGCTATCTTCAACACCAGTTGGTGCACATGGAGCAACCCGGGACCATCAGAAAGACGAAGCCTATGTAAGTAGGAGCCAAACTTTCCGTGCCCCGAGAGCACCCGCGCATTGTAAAAATGAATGTTGTAAGTTTTTTAATTTTGATCTGTCAAAAACTTTCGGGAAGAACATGTATGCCTTTCTTCCAGTTCGACAACTGTCCTACCTCCGCTACCATGTTGCAAGGAGTGTGCCATTAATATGGTTTTCAAGAGTTTTGAGACTTGGGAAAGGACCGAATCTGGAAAGAACGATATCTAGGAACTGGATATTTTTAACATGGAATACGTCTTCAACAACCCTGTATTCAGAGATAATGGAGGCGCCCGTGAGAAAAAGATCCAGTGGAAAAATAGCAGACGTGGGCAGGTTCTATGCAAAAACGAAATATTTAGATGAAATTTCCTCTGGTGTTTGCCAACAGCTATTTATATAGATGATAGAGAGACTAAATTTTATACAGGATGACCCTCTCACCGTATTTAAGGCCAAAAGTGTTCGGCTGGAGTACAAGTCACGCAGTTACCATTTATATCTTTAGCGAATGTTTACATTTAACTTTCGGAACTCTACCGCAAACACAATTGTTCCAGTTATACGGCTCTACAACGATGAAACCTCTCTGTTTAGCTATTTCATTCGTCTCTCCTAATAACAACCGACTGACTAAAACGAGAATTTAACAAAATATCACTGCAGTTTCCTAGAGCACCTAAGATATCACTATCAATAATGTGAAAACATAAAAAATCTTTATCGAAAATTTCTTACGCCATAAATATTTAGGTGAAAATCATACTTTATAATATCGAGCTGAAATAATAATAATAATAATAATAATAATAATGCTAGAACTTTTTTCGTTGATTTTTTTGACTTTTCGTCGTCAAAATGAATTGACAAAATGCTGCAACCGTTGCCTCCAAAATTCTTTCATTATTAATAACTTTTTATCGTCGAAATCGACAATATCGAAAATCGATGTACTTCGAACCCGGAACCCGAGCTAACTTCATTCCCTCGGCCGATGCATTACTGAAACGAACAAGACCGCTTCGGAAGCTCGCTCTTTATAACAATAACAAAATGAATACGACCGAGAGAGTAACAATTTGATCTTAATTACGCGCTGAAATAATATTCAAACGTGCGTTTCCTTCTCTTTTTAGTTAGATGAATATGTTCATTGTCGACTTACAGGGCTCGATGCTATTTTGTATAATTGGCAGCCATATTAGACTCTTAGTCGCGGATGGGGCAAAATAATAATTCGATTTAAATTGGTGTTGCAGCAGGACGGAAGCAAGACGAACGTTCAAATAAAGTCATCTCATCTGGAATTCTAATCGATCATTTCCGCTCTTTTCATACATTTCCATTTCTCTTCACTCCATTTATTATTTTTACACGCCGTACTCTTATTCTGCTCAATTAGCAGCCCAGCACACCAGTGCCATACGAGATTAAAGCCGTGCTTTGTCAGTTAATATGTCCCGCCGAGAAATAAATAGATAAGTACGCAACAGTCAAAAAAAAAAAAAAAAAAAAAAAAAAAGACAAATACTACGGAGACCTATCATGTCACTCACAGTTAATATCCATTCCGAATTGAACGATTTAATTAAAACAATTTTCCAGACTGGAAGTTGTCCAGCTCGCTGCCAGCGGAAATATTTCGAGAAAATTTTAACGCACAAAACTACCGCTCATCTGTGATACGCGCCGCTGCAAACGCAAACAAAAAAGTGAAAAGAAAAATTCTTTAACTAATAAATGTATAAAACTGGGAACGAAGAATTTCTTTTTGAACTAGTTCATTTAATATACCTGCCTGTATATAAATCTAATAAACTGCAATGCAGGAAATGTTTCGTACATATGAAACTACTTTTAAACGACGCCATCTTTTTTCGGTAATTAATATTTGAGGCTGTAGAGTAATATCATCTAAATGCCGGAAAAAAAGTTCCTAATGATATTAATATACTAAAAAACAAAACGCTACAAACTTTTAAATCAAAAAAAAAAAAAAAAAAAATACTTCACACTTTTTAATTATCAATTAAACACCTGTGAATTAATTTACCTATGCACATTTGTTCATATAATCTTCAACAATTTGAAATATAATTTATCTGAGGTGTAACGTAGAATGATTAAAAAGTTTGTTACATTTGTTTTAGTTTCGCTACGTATGAATTTAAAACAGCATTAAAGCTAACGTGTTATTTCATATTTTAGTCGCTATTGCAGCAGAATCGTTACCAACGGAATACATTTTTAAGTCATTTAAATATTGAATTTCTGTAAATCAGAAAATTTTTCTCGAAAATATGCGTCAAAATCAGATAACCCGGAGAGTAAAACTTTATGTGTCAGAATGGTAGTGAGAATGCAAAAGATAGCCTTCTACTAGCAGAGGTGGTAAGAGTGCGTATGGTCGCGGGACTTATATTAGAAAATATCGAAAACACATAGAGCAGTGCATTGGAAGTGTTATTAGCGGTGATAAGTTAAATCAGAATTTATAGTTGCCTTTACTATTTCAGAGACTACGATATCGAAACTGACGCTCACAATGCACAAATAAATCGTCCGGGGAAGTTATCATTTCACTAATTTTTTACACGGATTCGAACAGCTTATTGTAATCGTTTATTCCCATTCTTAAGTTCAACGGAGCTCGCGTTGTAACTTTTATCATACTTCGTTCCCTTTCGGCAATCGTTACTATCACGGAATTTCATAGTTGCAAATTTCAAAAGAGTCGCCGTGTATATTTCAATGAACTCAAATTTTTTCACCTAGCGTCACTTTTAATGATTATCACCATCTTGCATAATAGTGTAAACTATTTTTATCTGAAATAAACATTCGACAACTTCCGTCGCGATAATTGTAAACATCGCAAAACGTTTTCTACTAAAGCCGATTCATTACTCCATGTCAAACACATCCGTCCATAGATGTCTACTACCATACCGATAGGCACTCCTTACAGGTGCTACATTAATACTGGACGACCGCGCAACTCTGATTTCGAAATTGCAACTCCGTAAAATTAATAATCTAAATGAACTTTAATAATAGCAAAAAAAAAAAAAAAACTCGGAAAAGTTAACAGTCAGACCTGGCCATTAAAATTCATTCCATTCCTGAACATAAGGTATCGCATTTCAACTTTTTTTTTTCTTTATTATTAATTCTTCCATGTCCAAAACTGGAACCACTACTAACTAACTACCCTCAGTTTTAATGGGGAAAAAACAATATAAAATAAAATAAAAAAAGAAATAAAAAAAAGAGAAAATCCTGGCAAGTCCACACGTGTTAAGCATCGAATATAGAAATGTTTAAGAATGTAATAAAACAAAAAAATATGGGAATGAATTACCTCATTAGGTTCGGACAGTTCAAACAAATCCAGTCGATTCGCATTCCATTGTTGTATTATACTGCGCAAGGCTTCCCTTTCTTCATTTCGCTTCACCACCATCGACATTTCTGCGTTCATTTTGTCGTTCTGGACTGAAACAAAAATTCAAATGTAGCGTTTCCAGTTTTTATATAAATTGTACTTTAGGATACGAAAAAAACCGGGCGCATTTTAAACGCGGCGTAAACTCAATTGTGTTAATAGGTTTCCATAAGGCACACAATATAATGTACTGTGTTTTTTTCAGCTACCGATTGAAGAACAAAACGGTACTTTTGGATTATCCGCGTACATATAAATATTTCATTAAACATTCTAAACAAATAAATTAAATATCCGCAGCAACCAACTTACGTCTATACCGAACGCGTTATATATGACAATATACGTAATATATGCGAAAAATATCGTGCAATATTTATTAATAAATCGATTCTCTCCTATCTTCACACCTTGCCCATCACAGCACGTACGAGAATTGGAACAAAAATATGCGTATTTTTAATACCGATCTTTATTAAAAACAAATAATTGAAAATTTCTAAAAATTAAAATAAGTGTTGTCAGATAACGGAAACTAGACCAAAAGATTGACTGCCCACTTTGTTGTATTTATAGTAGGAAGAGCTGAAGTTCATATTTTTAAGTTATTGGTAATCATTTTGTCCTGTCGCCGTTAAATCACTCATTGCAAATTATTAGAATGTTACTTCTAGCTATTACTTCTAACGGTTATTGTATACTTTTATTTGAGCCTCAGGGATGCCACCATATTATTTTTTAAATAATAGACTATTTAAATACGCAATTTTTACAGGAAAATTACTAGCCAAAATAACAAATAAAAAGCACACGGCACTACACCAATCAACAAAGATAAATTCGAAGCAAATTGGAGAAATATACTATTGTAAAATATTATTCAATGCAAAAAAGAAACAGAGTGGATCAAATCAAAAGTAGAGTTTCAAAAAGTCGATTATTGAGAGAAAAAATGTATGTTTCCTCTCTTTCTTTCTACAATCTGAAAATATTGCGAGCAGTAAAAGTGACCCAGGCAAAATAGCGCGAAGCAAATAATTTAATACAACTGGTCAATCCCAATGACTACAGTCTCCTTGCTGTATTAGATCTAAATAAATTTACAGATTATTCAAAATATCACGCGGTCACAGCCTTTTTAATCGACGAGTTGACGGATCAGGTATATTTTGATTTGCGACGTCAGTAATCACAGCTCGCGTTTGTATTAGCCACCAGCCTGTCAGAAAAGGCCTGTTATCTCGATTTTTTAACTTCAGTAACAGAAGGAATCCGGAGATCTCTTCCTATCGATGTATTCAATACAAGGTGCACCGAACTATCTTACGCGAGATCTTAGACTCAACTGATTGAAGAGGACGTATATGTGATTTTTTAGCAGTTCCCCAAAGTTCGACACCATATGTCCAGATCGGCTTAATTAAGCTATTGTATATTAGTGTTTTATTATCTAATGATAATCTAGATCGAGTATCCAACAACCGTGAAAGCAGTCCATATCGCCTTCTTATTTCGCCAATTTCGACGACCCCACATAAGGCGCTTATACATTACTTACCTGCGGTATAACATTCCATTTAGATAAACTGGAGGTGTGATGCCTCTCCGTAATATTTCGTTGTCCCTTGTCCGTCAGTCTGTGAACCATGATTCTAAACGGATAATTTGTTGCTCTGATCACATCAGAATCAGAAGCAATCACGCATGTATCATCAGCAAAGATGCACAGCGTTGTGCTAGGAGTACTGAACGTCTCAAATATGAATGATACAATCAACGCCGGCCCAAGAATACTTCCCTGGAGAACTCTGGAGAAGACGGTATAAATAGTAAGCATTACCTTGTTTATGAAATACCTCTCGGCAAGATATGATTTAATAATATGGAAATATTGTGATGGTAAGACATCTTTTAACTTATATAAAATGCCCAGGTGCCACACCCGATTAAATTCCTGAAACACATTCAAAAGCAGTAAAGAACGATACATTTTACTCTCAAGTGCAGTAGTTGTATTATCAACAACCCTATGACATTGGTGCACAGGGTAATGCAGTTTTTAAAACCAAAATGATAGGGTGGAATCATCCCCTCTAAGATAGCATACGTATGGTTGAATAATATTTTTTCAAAAACTTAGCCCATCAGCGGAAAAAGACTAACTAAAAGACGTGTACAAGTGAGAGGTTTTATGAGACTTGGGGACCATTTTTATTATAGAGTACTTCCACCGAATTGGGAAGTAGTTTAACCGGAGCACGGAGTCATGAATATAGGTTAATGGCAGAATTCCTTTTTTCACGGAGAAGACGCGACATTGAGTCTCTTATGAGCTCATATCCTGGGGACTTCTTGATTGGGGGTTCATAATTGGGTTTTTGACTTCAGGCGGAGATATCAATTTACGAATGCGAGGTAATGAGAAAAGTCCACCAAGTATTTTGCATATATGATCTTGATTTATAATGTCTGGCTGCGGTTGGAACGTTCCATATATAGATAAGATGCGGACAGCTCAGCTTGTTCAAGCTCAGTTTTAGTCCAATCGCCATTGTCATTGGGAAGAGATAAGTTAAAATTTCTATGCAATAACACCTTTCTAGTTGCTTGGCAGAGAGAATTATCGGTAGTTGATAATCCTTTTGTATATGTACGAAATACACTGGCTCGTAGGTCTCTTATAGCATTATTTAATGTTCTATTAAACTGATTCCAAGTGTGCTTATCCGATGGATATTCAGTCCTTTTCCAGTTAGCCCTTGCCCTTCTTTTTTTAATTATTATATCTCTAATATAATTGGTGTAAATTTTTGATTTCAAAGATAAGGGTGGCGTAATGCAGAAGCATTCCACACCGTGTTCTAAATGTTTGAACAGAAAAACAAACAATTGGAAAGCCTCAGCATGAAAAATTTTTGGTCCGAGAAAATGACGAGACTTCACTAAACGTTTTTTGAGTATACAAATGAAAAGCAATTCAAATATCCAGCAAAATGCCTAATTATTGGATGGAAGGAATAACATACATGATTCCAAAATGTAGTGCCCCGAGAAGGACCTGGTGAATTCCACCCAATTACAAGCCTGTAGACACCATATATAATAGTATAATCATCGCGTGTGAAGAAAACAAAATATATACTTGCACCTCGATTATAATGTAATAATAGTTCCAAAAAGAACGTAAAATGTACATATGGGTGGAAAGTGCAGCTGATTATCAATAAGGTTATTCTTAAGGAGGCGCACATATTAAAAAAAAAAAATACAATACACCCAGGTCGTCTACATAGACTGCAAAAAAAATCAACAGCGTTCAACAAGAATTTTCGAAAATATACAAAAACTTGATAGTCAAGCTACAGCTGGAAAATGACGATATGTGCAAAAACTAACAATAACGTCTTAACAGAAATACCGGAGACAAAAATCAAAAGTGACATATATCACGGAGAAGTTGTTCAATCCACTGCTGTTACGGTGCTTAACCGATCAAGTAACCTCTTAAAACTAAATACGGTTATGCAATCATACTTGATAAAAATGAGTACGTAATTTCGAAATAGACGAATGATATTAAATTGTTTGCATCAGATAGAAAAGCTAGATGCATGTAAATGTAGCGAAACGTTTCCCATTGACATTCAGTAGAAATAGAAAAAAGTATAAAATAGAAATAAATTAAGATTAATAATGCTGGGAGCGTATTTCATTCGTCAGATAAGGAAATGTCTCATAAATATTTAATTATATTACGGATCAAAAAAAAACACAAGAAAACGAAATCAAACAGAAAATAAAATGTGTATATTTAACCGAAATTTGTAAAATCTTAAAGGCACACAGCTACGAGTATAATATGCTAAAAATTAACATCTGCGCTATACCAAAAAAACAAAACCAAACAACGACGTAGTCGTTTGGTATTATTAAATAATCAAAAACTGAACTGAAAGAGATGAAAATTACAAAAAAAAAACAAACAAAAAACTACAGCACGTACAATAAAGCTCAATAATTAGATATGTCTAGAAAATATGGGAGAAGGGGGCTAGCTAATTAACATTATTTGACGACTAAAATTGCAGATAAATAAATAACAATTTTTTTCAAATAAGGCAATAACGTCATAGTTGCGTGAATCAATGATATAAGTAGACAAAGAGGTCTGACGTGACCAAATCTCATTGACATAACTGAAAAAATGGAAGAAATAAATATCATCCACGAAGACGACTACAATACATAAGGTGGGTTCTACATAAAAGAACTTGAGTAAAACTGGGTCGATAAAAAGGCAACTCTGTTAAATGGCTTCATCATCATTATAGTGCTATATACGCTGCTCGTAAGCGATCATTTTGGCTTAGATCTCGCGTTTCATTCTTCGGCTATTGTTCGTCTCCCCTCCATTGACGTATCTTTCTCGTTCATGTTTTTCTTCTTCCTTTGCCCTTTAATCCATCAATTTTCCCTCGAATAATTGCTCTTATTAGCTAATACCTCCTTCCCCTGATAACATATATACGAAATAGTTTGATTTTTAAAATTTCCTCTTTCGCACTAGCTTTCGTTAGCGACATCTCTGGTTCCTCGTCTTCCATGTCCGTGATATCTTCATGCTTCTTCTGTGCAGCCACACTTCACACGACTCAAAATAATTCACTATTTTTGCTGTGTATGTCGCTGCCTCCGCTTCATATAACAGAATGGAATAAATATAACAACATTTTATGAAATCTTGTCTGATTTTCGACTTTAAAGATCTATCTGTAAATTTCTCAGACTTCCGGAAGCTTGTCTTGCTTCAGCACATCTGCCCTTGACTTCTTCATTTGGATTCAAATCTTCCGCAACACAACATCTCAGGTATTTATTTTTAATACGTTTAACTTCTTCATTATTAATTTTTATTGTAGCATTTTGATGTCTCCCTATTAACCTGAACTTTGTTTTATTTTCGTTAATTTTTAGGCCGCACTTCTTTCTGCTTTCATTAATTTTATCAACTGATTGCTCCAGATGCTCATGGGGTGCCGCCAATAAGGCAACATCATCTAACGTAGCAAATATTATTCATCTGTCTTTTACTGATTCCTATTTTTAAATTCCATAAGGTCTCTCGAAATACTTCATCTGCACGTATATTAAAGAGGCGACAATATGCACCCTCGTCTGACTTCTCGTCCTTACGGGAATGCATTCAGAAAAATTTATAATAAAAAAACAAAAGCACAACAGATGATCTATGTGTCGCGAATGCAAGGCTAAGTCGGAGATAATATAGATCGTAATATCTGAACGTCCGAAATTAGCATCTATAAACTGCGTGAAACGATGTAATGTCTTAAATTTTACATACTAATATCTCAAAAACCAGAAAGAGTCTCAAAATACAAACTTTAAACTGATAGGTCGGTAATTACCGATAAAACTGTTATCCACAACAGGAGGGGCGGACCTAATTGTGATAAAACAAGGTCAGTCAAACATGATGTTTCACGCGCTGAGGAATCCCCGTATGTTAAGTTAAAGACAATTTATATTTACATAGTACTAAACTAAAAACGGAGATATTAAAAATTTTAAATCTCTAACATCGTACGTATTTTTCATCGAGCATTCCCGCGAATGTGCATTTTTATGTGTTTAAACATTTTTTTGCGACTTTATTGCTCTTTTGCAAAATTCTAGGAAAAGCTTCGTTAATGATTTTACAACCTCTAAATTTGATTATTTTATTACATTATAATAAAGCAAATATTATAACACCTGATGATTCACTGTAATATGACGAATTTAACGTTTTTAACAACAAAATTAGAAAACAAACGACAAATACGACCACTACATATAATCAAAACCGTAAATAGTAGAACATAATGGAACATAATGGAACGTATCACCAAATAAAAACTTACTAAACACGAATGAGAAAGAAAGATAAAATAACGAATTTGTATTTTAGAACCAAAAATTAAGTTCATTTATCAACAACACAATTGTTGGTAGACACCACGTTAAATAGTAGTGTTAATGTTGACGTGGTGTCTACCATAAATTGTGATTTTGATGTTAATATGAACCACGAAAACTCGTTTGGGTATTGTTAAGTTTATTTATGTTACAAATGGCCGATAGCTGCTAGTTTATAACATTTTAAATACACGGCTGACTACGTAGAAGATACGGAATATGAAATTAAAATTATCCCGTTGGTTGTATCAGCAGCACCTGGAATAATCGCGAACGAATTAATAAATGTTTCAAGTTACTGAAAATACCAGTTTCTATAACTTCTATTCACTATACCAAATACAATTATTCTTAATACATTTTCCGGGGGAATACTTTATTAATAACTATAGCAACAACTTATAAGGTAATAATATGTAAAATGTAGTAATAGTAATTTTTTTTTTTAATCGAAAGTATTTATTGGATGTTATGTAGAGTTGATCATATTTATATTTCGGACTGCAATCGGATCATCAATTAAAATTTAATCAACTGCAACTAAATTTTCGAGGTCGATATATGGAGTATTGTGGGCATGCAGAAAGAATGAATGTTGCAGTGTTAGAGGTATCTGGTCGCAGCGAGAGCACAATGGTGGATCTGTTTTATTTATAATATAACTATGGATGAATGCAGTATAACTAATAAGGAGACGAGACAGACCTGTTCCTTTTTACTGTGTGTAAACGATTAAGATTTCTATACCAACAGAATGTTGTAATAATTTGGTAGAGGTCACAGTTGAAGAAAAAGAATCAGAAAATTTTTAGATCTTTGCGATACTGCGAGGTATGCAACATTTCCATACCCGTATCATAAATATTTTCAAATTGTTCGCGTGAAAATAATAATAATGGTAAATAAATAAATTTTATTAATTGTAGTGACCATGCTCTATTTTAGATAAGCAAGCTGTTTTCAAAATTATCCTTTTCTGCTATTCCGGGTTTTTTTAAAAATTAAAATGCAGTATAAAGAAACACACTTTACCGAACTTCCGGGATTGCAAACAATACGTCGGTAAAAAAGAAAATTCGAAGCTATTAGTGTTCTCGATTTTTTGCTACATTTTTACAAGCCATATTCTCTTGTACAGACGTACACGTGGCAAACTACATTAGAAATTTTTTCGAGCTAGTAATTGAAAGAAAAAAAGAAAAATTACGAAAAGGAAACTTAAAACGGACGGTTTTAAGATCAACAATCGGTAAGCTAAAACTTGTTTAAACGTTGCGTTTTATTTCTGGATATCGGCAGACGTGTACCCATTTAAACGCTAATGTATACTAAGCAGATGGCCAAACGCGCATAACTCACCAGCCGCTAAAGGCTTTTAGTCAGATTAGGAATTTTTGTCCGAGTGATTATTCACTTAGAAACAGCATGAGTTTCTCCTTCTACGAGCTCATGTTTTGCCTCCCGTAAGTATTTCAACTCTTCCGAAACACATTTCTTTCTTCGTAAATTTTTCTTAAACCCGTCAATAAGTCTCAATACGCGTGTAAAAAATGTCGGGAACGTAAAAATGCTAACATTTACAATTTCTTTAGAAATCCTTTTCTGAACGTATCAAGCAGAGTTAACACGGAGAAAAAGAACGAAAGATTACACTCTTCAAAAGCAAGATTTAGAGATTTACGATTAAGTCGAAAAAGTTAAAGTAAAGTGAGTGCTCCATTAGCTGGGCGTCAGGGATTGTGAAGTTAAGGTTCACAGTGTACTGAGCCCAACGCGGCACACTAATGAAAAAAATACCAGATGATAATTTATAACTACAAATTATAAAACAGAAATATTTACAGCGAAAAATAATTGACACAATTGTAAATTAGATAACAAATAAACGGATAAATGGAAAACGTAACACAATCACACGTAGAAGTATATAATAAAAATAACAAATTTTCAAAGTAGCAAGTAAATTATAATGAAATGAGCAAGTAACGGATCAAAATAAACGAGTAGTAGTTCTTCGATGATATCAAAAATAAAAAGCATTATAATATTATGTAGTAGCGCTAAACTAGTGATTTCACTTTTCTTTAGCTTTTTCATTTTTGTAACTACGCTTATTAATAGTTTTCCAATTTCGACTTTTTACGCTATAAGCAAAAACATGCCGGAACAAATTAAAAAATTAAATACATATTTCCTCTTTGAGATAGTAATATTTTTTTCACGTAATAACATCGCAGAAATGGATTTCTAACATAAACAATAATCTTACACGGAGCAATACTTCTTAATATGAGATACATAGCGCAATTGGGCTCAAAATTAAACCGCATTCAATGATTTAAAGATGCTTTAAACCTACCCCGGTTCCAAAACAGATCTAATCTTAAAATATTTATCAGCAATGAAAGGGCAGAAAGTTTACCGAATTAGTTACAGTCTCGGTTACGTCATTTCTACGCAGAAGTACCGTTCGAAACAGATCAATAGGAATGATGATATTATTATCTTCAGATGTGTAAGAACATTTATGATTTTTTAACATTTATTCATTTTGAGAAGTCTCTGTGGTTTTTTGTCGACGATATGGAAACTTGTTTTTATGTATCAGAACTACTTTATTACATCTGCCCTTGAATTATTTTTATCCTCTGTCCTTAAACATTTAAGAATACAACGTTATTTTCTCCTTCTTCCCGTTTCTTGGGCTAATGTCCTCACTGACAAACCCATAAATAAATAGTATATATATATTAAAAAAAAAACTACTTTATTACAAACAAAATTTTCCTGTTTATATCGTTCGACATCCATTATTCATTCTTTTTTCAGCGTTAATTATATAATGGGAATAATGAACAAATCCAATCGGTTTCTCCATACCGGAATAATTACACATTTAAACTCAATTTCGATGAAAGAACAAAATGTGAATCACAGATCGGTCAGTATTCATATTCCACTTAACGTTAATATTTAAGTACGGAAATTAAAATATAAAGTCTGACCGAATCTCTATAATTCTCGTCATCTAGATAATATAACGAACCGCTTACATCTAATAAGTGATCAAATTTGAGAAATCTAATTTCCAAAGAATGCAACGACGATATTTATTTACCGACATCATCATCGGATTATAGGCGGGTTACTCCATCGAATTTGATTATACCGATTACACGGGCGTCTCCGACAAGATTTGGAGGATTCGGAAAGAACAATATGCTTACAATATGCTGGCCGAACAGGACTGCGGTGCCGACGTATAAATTTACGCACAATTCTATGTTTAATAACGGGAAATACGTAGGGCATCTTAAAAGTAATGCGCACGTGTCTCCATACAAAAAAAAGAAAAAAAATGTATTTGACCAAGTCATATAAATATTATAATTTTTCAATATAACCACCCGCCTCTTCAATGATACGTTCCCAGCGTCGGGGGAGGTTCTGGATGCCGTCCAAGAGACCTTTGAAATTTAGTTCACGAGTCCGTCGGGTTGTCACATTCACAAAGAACCATATCCGACGAACAGGGCAGATGTGGTAAAAATTCCCAACCGTATTCCGCAAAGATTGCCATGAGGGCGTGCATTATCATACAAGATGAGAACGCCGCGACCAAATAGTGATAGACGCAATTTTCGGATTTTTGGTAGTTTTCCATACCGACCTATCTTTTCGCTCATCATACGACGATCTTCATCGATCAGTTATAGCGATGTTTGTGTTGTCACGCGAAGTTCTCGGACGACCAGTACGTGGCGCATCCTCAACCGACAGACAGCCTTCTTTATATTTTTTTGCCCAGCGAGAAATAACAGTCCATAGTGTCGTCACTGCCACACACTTCTTCAAATGCAGAATGAATTTCTGTAGGCCTACGACCACGAAAAGTTTCGATTTTCATGCACGACCGCTGGTCCAGATTTGTAACGGTCTTCCATTATTACAAAAACACTTTTCTTACGCACGCACAACTCACTCGAAACCAATCACAGTGCACGCTGCCCCGTGTTGACAAAACTTCATACTATACATCCCTTTTCCCAAATGCATACAGACTGCGTAAGAACGTTGTGTGCATTACTTTTGAAATGCCCTATGTAGTCATATTTACACGCAATAAATCAAAGCGGCGCGCGACCAGTCCGTTTCAAAATGACGTTTAGACCGTTATGGATTCGTACCGATGTACTTTTTTAAAACCAGATTTTATTTATATCGTAATTCGAGTAGACGTTTTTCTTAATAGGCGATATAGTTTTTGTTTTTGGTTTGGGTTCCGACAACATAACTCATAAGGTTTTGCTGCAGCGTGACTTGAAACGCAAAATTAAACAGGAAACGGTTAAAACCAACGATCAATGTGCAAAAAGTGATGTAAATCGCTGCAAAAGTGCCGTTTTATTTACCGCCGCGCCCCGGGGACTCATCTATCCGTTACTATTTTTGCAAGTGATTTTTGGCATGCAGAGAAAGTCCCGGTTCTAATGAACATTTCTAATAATAACAAGTGTTACTGGTATATATATATATATATATATATATATATAAGAAGCAAACGTATAGCTGTGATCGAGATTTATTTGCAGGGTGAAAAGTTAAAAATGGTAAATTTAAAACAGCTTTATTTATCTCGGCGGAATAGAGAAATACACGCTCGTGAAATATATTCTACACGCGACATTTCAACATGCGGACAACGAAAAAGAGAAAATCACGTACATCGGCCCGAAGAGAGAATGCGTGTCTCTGTTATCATCGGCGTTTCTAACACATTCAAATCACGTACCAATCAGTGTCGTTGATAATGATGAGAAGAGAAAAACAGGTGGCACATACGATAGACGACAACTAGAACGGTCTTCGTCATCCATTTGTTTTTTAATCAAAATCAATATTGGCTAATAAGGTCTAGATTAGAGGCCGGTGAATAATCATTACCAAAACGCAGTAATTGCTCTCTGAATAGATTAAATTCCATCTACTAATAATATATCACGGCGGCAACATTCCTCTGTACACGTTTGTCGCCCAGTTCAGAACGCATACCTTAAAAATATTCAAAAATACTTCTTTCCGAAACGTCAACATAAAACATACACGGGTTTAACTGAAAAATTGATTTCGAATATATATTCTTTTTTTAAAATTTTTTTACTACTTGTAAGTTGCCTTTTTTATTTTTCAAACAAAATCTTACAAAAAAATGATTTCCTTTAAATTTTTTTTTTGCCTGTCACTAAACACCATTCAACTAATTATAAAATTATTTCTTAATCTATTGCTTAAATTTCTACTCTAATTATAAAATTATTTCTTAATCTATCGCTTAAATTTCTACCGTTGCCGCAATTGAACTTGCAACTCTACTGCATTAACAACCAGTCGTTCACTAAATCCTCTGTTACATATCCTAAATTTTAAATCGGTATAACACCTGGCTATGGTGGCCACTCAAATATAATTATTTAATTCCCAATTTTCCTGGTTCAAATCCTCCCGATTTCCCGACCACTCGAAGTGTATAAAAGAAGAATGTAATTTTTTCGTTGTTATTGTTAATATTTGTTCGCCGCAGAATATTTAATATGAATTAAACAGAACTTCCTAATTTCCTATAAGAACATTAAAAAATGCATTTATTTTAAGCTTCAAATGATTTCTTTCTTATTAAAAATATCGTTTTTGGCTATTTTTACTTTTTCCCCGATTAAAATTCCCGGCTTATTCCTGATTTCCTAGATTTTTCGGTTGGATAGAACATTCGTTTGTACATTATCTGATGATCAACCTCCACTATATAAGCCGTCGGAGCTGTGCTAAGGAGTCGAGCGTAACGGTTTTAACAAATCGAATCGTGATAATTGAATTCTATAGCCAATTATGCATCTAAATTAATTACCGAAGCGCATAATTTTCGCGGTAACTTCTGCTTCTCGAGCCATCCGCTTCGGGTGTTGCTTAATCATAGCCCTGCATGGATCGGACTGTCTCGTGAAATAAGTTCCGGTGGTCTCTCGCTATTCCGGAATAAGTCCCCTCTGCTCTCTTAATTCTGGAGCATTATTCGATATTTTCCAGTCAATTTTTCTTTCCGGATTTCTCCCTCCTTCTATCGTACTGCAATAGTGTTGGTATATTTCACATCTCTCACGAAGTGTCCGGAAAAATTTGTAATTTGCCTTTCGTCTATTTATTATTACTAATTAATACCCGTCATCTTTTTATACCTACGTCCGCTCCGAACAATTTTGTGGCAACATTCCGGTCCACTGCCTTAGACTTTCAAGCTGTGCTTTTTAAATTCTTCCAGGATGTCGTTAAATTTTTGACAAAGTATTGTGTACACATCGCAAGGGATCGGAATTGTTGGCGCAGTCTGATCAACCGGGTGACAGATCATGGTCACGATACTCCTACATGGGGTGAAACGATTCGATAGATAGATAGATAATCGTTTCATAATTATAAATGATTTTTTTCAGTTGATCTTTTCCAGTGTAAACTTACTCGGATAATTGTATTATTTATTTTTCATTGCGTGGCTAATGTTTTTATTTCCAATTCCTTGCTCATTAGTTATAAAACAACAGTTTAATTTTACCATATCCAGGGAATTGTTTTGCATTCGCCTATAGCGTCATCATAATTTATAAGGCTTTCAATCGTTTGCAAGATACTTTTTCGTAGATATTTTCAAAACATCGTGTAATAAAAAAAAAGGAAATATTAACACGATCAATATTTACTTTTAATCGGCACATTGTTTTCTGTATCTAACTGAACGCTGTTTCAGCCTTACCTATGAGTATCTCTGTATTTCTTCCTTCGCCCGATCTAATTTATCGTTTATCGACGCCTCTAAGTACTATACTGGCTGGCATTCTCCGTGGGTCAATTGGTGACGAAAATTTGTTACTGATATTTTTAACATGCATAATTCTTTCACATACATTTCTAATATTGTTTATGAACCTGCTCGCAAACCACCCCTTTCTCGCTTGCAAACGATAGTATATTGACTGCGTCTGATTATTTATAAGCAGACCCCGTTTTTAATTTGTTTCTTCGAGTGCGGGGGGGGATCCTATTCTCTACCGAATTGTTCGGTTTCTTCATTTATTCCGCTATTAAATGGAACACAAGCTTTTTGGTACTAGCGCAAAACGAAAATTGTCCTAATATCTCTTTCATCCAATATTAAAACGAAAGTCAGCATTTTTTGTTTTTTACTCGGCCGAATGCTTTTTCGAACAATTATCAACATACTAAAACTAAAAATAGACGTTTCCCAAATTTTAAAGCCTTCATAGAAATGAATATCACTTAATTTTACGTGCAGTTTCCTTAAACGTTCGTGTCTAAACGATTCACAAAAAAAAAAAAAAAAAAAAATGCACTGTCCATAACAATTATAGCCCTTTGTGTTCTTCACACTGTTTAGGTGCGACCTTGTTTAAGAGCGAAATCAAAAAACAGTTCTCATCGAGAATTTTAGTTTCACTAAAGTAACAACTTTTTTAAAAAAATATTATTATTAGTTTGCTATTGTTGTAACTATAAGAAAGAAAAAATAGTCCAAAAAAGGAGCATATTAAAAAATAAGCATGGTACTATGCAAGGAAATAAGTGAGAGTCAGTTAACGCTACACATCACTTTCACCTCGCACGCATCGCGTTACTTACAAGTAGAATCAGTAGATCAAAGTAATTACGCGGTTAACAGAAAAATGATTATTAATTTCAGAAATTCAATGGAATCCATTCAACAGTCCGGTCGAACCTTTGATACATGTACGAACTACGTTATTGTCAAATAGTGAAAGAAATATATATAATCGCGGCGATCGAATTAACAACGAAGCAATTCTAAGAGATTCAAATATTAATCGTAAAAAAAAAAAATCAATTAACTGTTAATAATTAACAAAAAAAAATCAACATTAGTCAAATTTATGCCCACTAATAGAGTCCATAAACAACTTCAGTTCTGCGACAGCTAAGTGAAAACTGTCTTCAAAAACTGGTTAAGTCAAAGACGCTTTATTTTATAAAGTCATCGCAATTTCCGAATTACATTAATATATTTCAATAATTCCTCCCCGTAATACAATTATAACAAACGGAAAAGCTCTTCAGTCGAACATTAAACGGTACATAAAAATTAATAAAATCGCATTTGAAACAAACAGGCCTACGACTTTACCGTTGCTAATTGATTAACTAAATATCAGCGGTTAATTAAGTAAAAACGTTTGCTTTTTGTCCATCTGGATTTAATTGTAATGCGATTCAATAATAACAAAGTACAATAATATATCCCATTAGGAACGAACTAATTAATATCTCAGTAATGCTTATACGTCGATTCTATAACCGGTAAAAGTACTACTTCTCGTTTGTTAATTATTATGGATCTCGAGGAACCCTGGAGATAAATGTAATTAGTAAACTCGAGGAATAAAAATAAATAAAAATGAATACATGTTTCAAATTAATATATAAATATATACGTGTGTATATGATACAAATATTAATGTAACAAAAAAAATAATTATAAATAACATATCTCGAGTATATGATAATGCGACTATTCTCCATGCAACTGCGAAGAATAAATTATTATCTTACGATTAAGTTAACATTTTTTTTCATTTACAATGCTGCTGGTATCAGCGTAATGATGTTAATCGCGGACGTAACTAAACTTTAATAAAAACCCCAAAATTATAAACGGTTTTTTTTTTTTTTTATTCTTTTTTTACCGTGTATATTTCAGTACAATCTCATTACAGTAAATAAATTAGCATAATTTCGATTTGTAACATAAACAGAGTAGAAACCATGTACCTAATGTGTAGGTATATAAGTAATCATATATACATATAAATACCCATACCCACGCACACTAAGTATATGCACATACCCACAAAAGTTACACACACATATATACAGGCATTAAGCAATACTATATGAACTCACAACTAGTAATTAAACAAACACGTGTTATAAAGGATTTTTTTTTTAAATTACTCAACCAATGAACATCAGTCTATGTTTCGTACGGAACTGTCATTGCAAGGGTTCCTCTAAGGATCCCGTATCTTGAGCTTTACGTTTACCGCCACTTATGCAACTTTCCTACATCTACTTTGTACGCTGATTACACTGTATTATAGTTCACTTTATACCGAACAAAACCATTGGTAACATGCTACAGTATTATCTCCAGTGTTTTAAAAGCCAATCTGCTATTTGCTGACGTGCAATAAACGTGACCGTAATCGTCTTATGTTTTAACACAAAAAATGTTTACGATAGTAGCCTAGTATTCGTTCAGGTCACGGGTAAACAAAGTGAACTACCTGAATCAGTAGCGAATAAACATTCCCCAGTTTTAAGCAAACGATTTTGAATAAGACTTTTCTCATTTTTACTAACTGTAAAGTTGTTGGCAAAAATGGAAGTTTTATCTCGACACCCTCATAATCGAAAGCAATATATTGATGTTGGAGCGTTACACCTTGGTTACAGCTAAACATTTTATTTTTAAAAATATACCGGGCTTAAGTTTAATAAAAGCGCAGTGTATTAAATATAAATATAAATGTAAATGTAAATAAAAACAAAAAACAAAAACGTATTAATTCACAGAATAAATAAAAGTAAAAATTAACCGATATATATTTCAGAGTATCGTCACATACTGCTCCGTCATCACAAGTGTCTGTGGAAAAGTCGGAACTTTGAAACAATTCGGGTCAGCGTAAAAAGTGGAGAAACATGAATAAAAAGTTTGAAATAGGTATAAATCCTGCAAAACGACAAATTTTAACTCGTCCTGAAGTAGAAGAAATTTTAACCCTAAGAAAAGTTAAAGACATACACATATGATCGGATATTACAAGAGTCGAACCACAGATTGGTGTTTAAGGAACATCTAAATTACATAAACAAAAACCGAGATACATTACCCATCCTTTGTTTGAAAGCAAAATTCTCATTTAAAGGCGAGTAATAAATTAGCATTATATAAAATTCCTCTGGTATAATTTTCCATTTTACATTCAGTCTTAAACGTCAATTATAAAACAAAAAAGTAAAATAAATTTTAAATTCGGCGGAGCTGATGTATGCACCTTTTAAGGTGTGTATCCGCTGAACAATAACAGATACCCTTGAAAAGCTGATAGTAGTAGTAAATACGGTTGCATTAATGTACCTTTCTTCGCCAATTGTTAAACTAGCAAATTCTTTTATACCTCCTTTGGAATTCGGCTGATCATAATCCCGAAACTTTCATATGCGAAATATTTATTGTATTATCTTAGTCACTGGAAACTGAGTTCTATAATATTTATTAATTAACAAATAATTTATTTTTCTCGCGTCTCTTATTAATAGCATATTTTTCGTACGCTTATAGGATTATATTTTTATTCTCTGTTACTTATTTTCGCGTAGAAAAGCTAGAGCTTTGAGAAATGCACACAATGTTTGTGCATGCTATTACAATTATGACAAACGCAATATAATGTAAATAATCCCGCTTAATATATTTACCTGAATAGATGTAAATTAAAATTTCGATAATTTAAAATAAATTAGTTCTTTAACTTTTAATTAGTACACCATTAGTATGTCGGACCGAAAAAGTGAATACCATTATTTAAAATACAAGCCAAGTACCCACGACGCATTCAGAAAACAACCGGCAAAACGAAGCAAGCTTTTTCAAATAACGCATAGTACGCAAGTATTCCTCATATTTCGTTATTATTACAATATAATCGAACAAAACAAATGCATTTCGTAATAAAATATATTCGCGATATTTGCACGTAGCAAAACTAAATATCTATTGCTTCAGACATCTTCCCACATTACATTGAGCATAAACAGAATCGCGTATGTAAATCGAATCACGAAGATAAAAAAAATATGAATATCAAAAAATCCATAAACCGCGACAAACGTACAAAAGAGACGCTCAAATCGTATTAATCAAATATATGAACATCTCTTAAAAAATCTCAACGAAAACTAAGAAATTATAAAGAAAAACGTTGTTAATTCGTTTTAATGGCATAGCCGTTTTTAATAAGATCAGTCGAGCATGACGTTTCATGCGCTGAGGATTCTAAGTTAAAGATGACAGTAATTTTTATTCGCATAATACATTAAATTAAATTAAAATTCCTATTTTAAATTTGTAATATCATACGTATTTCTCACCCAGCATTCCACCGCATAAATTAGTGCTTAAAAATTCTTGTAACTTTATTATCGCTCTTTTTTAAAAAATTTTAAAGCCTAGGAAATTTCGCTAAGGTAAATCGACGTATTATTTCACAAACTCCTAATTTAATTATTTTTATTAGATTATAATAAAAAAAAAAATATTATATTTTAACAACGATTTTTTTTTTTGTTAAAAATTAAAAAAAAAAAAAAGGACACATGCAAATAACGAATGCGATCATTACATGTAGCCGAAAGCGTAGGTAATAAAAGAAACCTTAAAAGAACACCAAATAAACTCGCTAAATACGAATAGAACAAGAAAGATATCAGAACCAAATTCAGTTTATTTGATGTTTACATTTTAAATAACGGAGAGCTATTAATTTATAATTTTTTAAACGTGGCTAGACGTATTAAATAAAAAAACAAAACAAAACAGATAATATATTTGACCGATTATTAATATTTTTCATCTGTTTCTTACTAGCGGAACTCTTAAATATACGTCGCAAAAGTCTGCTTATTTATATTTCACACCGAAGCAGTTATTTCAAAGGAATTACGAGCGAGGGGTACCGTCTCTGTTTTATTTAAAATAGCGGATTATTACAACCTTTTTCCGTCCCTGTTCATTTACACTTTAACATTTTCATTCGTGTTTGCCTTTTAACATTTATCTATCATCTTACATATTAGATACGTTCAACTAAAAGAACACTCTTAGTAGTTCCGTTTAAAACTGAAAAAAAACCCTTCCCAATAATGGATGTGATAAGTTTTTATTTAAATTTGTAATAATTATATTTCGAATTACTTAAGCTCCGGGCCACCATTTTGATTTTCACTTCTATATTTTAAAAAAATCATTAATCCATGTTTTATATATGTCAATATAATTACATCGATGAATAGTTCAAAAGCAATTATGAAAAACGAATAATGAAATATAATTTCATTCCTATCAAATAGAAATATTACTAGCCTAAAAAAAAAACACGCTATTTTTAGTCAAAAGAAAGAAGCGGGGTGAAATAATTTTTTATTGGTAGTTTTTTATTTTACTAAAAAGTTTCTACGTTTTGTTTTGTTATTTGGAATTTCTGCGTTAAAATCTAAAACCTGGCGGTGAGTTACGAATTTTTACGTGGTTTTTCAGGCAGTTTTAATATCTTGACGATTTTTTGAGTTTTTTGCCGCCTGCGAAGATATCTTAAAGTTATAGATTAACTTAAAGAGAATTTTAATTTCTAATTTGTTTCAATTTTGACAAACCAATCCTGAGTTATTGAATTTTATTTTATAGTTTCGTCGTTTCTGAACCGATTTTTATTAGAATTTCGTACATTTATATGTGCACGGAATTTAAAAAAAAAAAAATAAAGAAAAAAAGGTGGTGGTAATAAAAAGTATAATACTTCATAGTATTTGAGCTGGGAAACGTGAAATTGTAATTTTCCTTTTATTGTTAAACAACCGTATATTTTATATTACAAATATTTGTACAGAATCGTGTGTACCGAAATAGTCCGGCAGCATTTTCGAAACAGGCAATATTTAATGTAACTGCCGATTTCGCATCTATCAGTCAGGTAAACGGACACGCCCACACATTTCCTCCCGAACGACGCCGATGAAACCGGAGTAAAAAGTATTTCTTCACAGAACAGGAACACACGAAAATGCATTAAATAACTTGCACTTGCTCCAGTTTCGTGGAAGGATGACAAACTATGTTTATACAAAGCGCATTAAGCGCACTTCGTAATCTATAGACACGATACCTGCGCGTATCTTTATTTCCACGATCATCATTATCACGACTATCATTACATACGTTCATTGACGTGCTCCATGGAATTCACTTTTTTCTTCTTCATTATAAAGAATTTATAACAGCGCCGAAGATTAGCTCAAGGGTATGGTCAACGATAAGCAACACATATCAACACATAACGGATACGGAGACAAGTTGAACAGCTCGCTACTTTCCGACGAGCACTAGAAACATAAAAGACGCATATTATCCTACGGAAAAGTCATTCGCTTGAGAAAAGAAAAACAAAATGTTGACCACCAAAAACATCTACACGTTCATACGGCTTTATGTATACTACTACACAAAATATATAATGTAAAATATCATTCTATATAACTTCATACACACACACACACACACACGCGCGCGCGCGCGCGTATGCATATATACATGTATGTATGTATTTATATAATAAATAAGAAAGATGTGCAAAAGATATCTTGCTCAAGATACCGCCGAAGAATTCGTAAAACGCATAATTAGTATACAACTGAAATAGGGGTCAAAGGTATCATAAAGCGCACATTTTAAATTGGACCAACCAGTTCATATAAAAACGTTGAATATAATGACCGCAAATAACAGTTTAAAAAAAATTACATATATGCAGCGTAGTGTCGCCAAATATTCGAATTATTTTGCCACACAACGGCGTATCGCCACATACACCAAGAATAGCGATGCCGATTTTTCACAAAAAAAAATAAACAAATAAAAAGGATTTTTTGAATTGTTCAATCTTTTTTATTGGTAATTTGAAGAGAAATCTCATATTAAAAAGCACAATATTTTTTAGTTGTTTTTTCCCCGTAAATTTAATATTCAGCATTATAACTAATTGACTTACAGTATATACATCTAAATATTTATTTTTTTAACCTTACGTAAAAACATGAAATTCGGGGAAGTAAATTCTTTCCAAGTCAGAAGTTTGTAAGGCGAAGGAATTTTTTCAAATTCAGTTTAGTTATTTTAATATTTACTGTTCGTTAATACTACTGGTGACCACCGTTAAATGTCGAATAATCACATTTTATTATTATAAATATATTTAGAAAAAAGAGAAACTCAACACTACACCCTCTTATGAATCTTTTAGATTACTTAATTCTGCAGTATTTTGGTTGAAGCTTGTCCATGATTTGTACATTATTATCTGCAGTTAAAAAAGCATCTAAACCATAAACAAGAATAAACAAATACGATGCTACGTTTATTATTTTTATAATTCCATAACAATGAATGCGTATTTCCCATAGTTTAACTCCGGCATATTTAACAGCAACCTGCTTACGATTTAGATTTCATTATATGTTCAAAAAAATAAATAAATCAACTTGAATTGTGTGTAGTATCCGTAAAAAATTTTTAATAAGGGTAATAAATTCCTGCGTATTTTTCTATAGCAATATATTCGCGACATACATATATATGTTTCCTCTTCAATCAGTTGAATCTAAGATCTTGCGTAAGAAAGTTGGTGCACCTTGTATTGAATACATCGATAAGAAGAGATCTCCGGATTCCTTCTGTTACTGAAGTAATAAAATCGAGATAACAGGCCTTTTCCGACAGGCTGGTGGCTAATACAAACGCGTGCTGATTACTGACGTCGCAGATCAAAATATACCTGATCCGTCAACTCGTCGATTAAAAAGGCTGTGTCATCGCGTGATATTTTGAATAATCTGTAAATTTATTTAGATCTAATACAGCAAAGAGACTGCGGTTATTGGATTGACCAGTCGTATTAAGTTATTTGCTTCATGCTATTCTGCCTAGATCACTTCTACTGATTGAAATTCTTGCAGATTGTACATAGAAAGAAAGAGAAAGGGTTAAAAAAAAAGTGTTTCTTTTAGATTATACGCAAAAGTTGCTTTCACTCATATATATTTTCTTAACTCACAACCTATCGTTGTAGAGCCTGGCATAATAGTAAAATTAGATGAGAAGAACAGGAATCTAACGGAGCCGGTGATGCCGAACAGGATTACGTCTCGATTCGCGTAATTTCCAACACAAAGTTTTGCGGTCTTAGAAAACAGTAAAAATTACCACCTCATAAGTAGTTTTATCGTTTTATCAAAAATCCCCACCCCATTACCGTATTTAAAAAAAACAAATAGAAAAAAATTATACCGAACTTTTTTAAATGTACGTTATGTTTTTATATTTGAAAACAAAAAAGACATTAGTATTTGATATTCACTTCTGCACTAGCTGTGTGGGGTCCCTTTTTTTTCTGTTTATTTTAAAATCTAACTTTTTTTATTAGTTTTAAGATGATCCTTTGTTTCAAGGGCATTGTTCCTGGTTGGCGTTTCATTAAATATTATCAGGCCATAGAATATTAAGGATTATCTAAAAAACTTTAAATTTCAAGTTCAAACAGATGCATTAAATGTAATTTACAGGACATTACAGGACACATTTTTTACAAGGATAGCAATAAAACAATATTTAATGATAGTACAGATGAACTTATAAACTTTTTAAAGAATTTAATAAATTTACAGTCAATGAAATCGAGCATCGTAAAAATAGTATACATTTATATTAAAAGATGCTAGTATTCAGTATTTTGAATAGATAAGTATAATAATAATGTAATAACATATTGTAAAATGGGATTAATGTGTCATCAGAACTTAATTAGACGAGACATATTAATTAACCGTTATGTAAACAATGTAATTAACAAATAAAAAAAGTAAAGTGACTTCCATGCCCTTAATAAGGTATCATGGATTGTGAAGTTAAAGTTCACAGTGTACTAAGCCCAACGGCACTAATGGGAATAGGAGAGCCAGTTCCTTTCTCTCGAATTAGCAAAAATAGGTATGAAAAAAAAAAATGCATGTGTGTGAATAAATAAATATTTGCTACATTAAAAATTAAATTCCCGTTCAAGAAGGTCTAGAACTCGGTAATATAAACATTTTTTTAAAAGAATCTAATCTGTTTATAAATAGTTTTCTAACAACATAAATCGAAAAAATATGTTTTTATCTTCACAAACATATATATATACATATATGATTTTTATTATAAGGACTAATGTTAAAATTTTAAAAAATATACTAATTATTTATAAATCCTGAAAAATTAGTTAACTGTTTATTCTATATAGATAAAATAATTTTCTATTTTTAAGTTTTTTTTTTTTTTTTACATTTTTGATTGATAGAGTATATTCCAGCTTTCTGATACAATTTATATTTTTGTTATTAAAAATAACTAATTTACACAGATGATTAGATACATTAACTCCAGAAAAATAAAACCTTAAATTTCAACGCGAATTCAAAAAATAACGATTTAAAACAAAAAAATCGATTTTGCAGCCGCCGATAATTTAAATATCTTTTTTGAACTCGTTAGGCGCAAAAAATTGATAACATTAAAAACAGCTTCGTTGAATTAGATAATTAAGTATTTTTTCATAAACGAATTTAAAATATTTTTTAACATATTAATTGCGCAATGTCAGTTTAGCGTGTTGAATAACATGAATATGCAGTGTTACAAGGCTTGTTAATACGTGGCATTTAATTAATTCTGAGGGTTAATCATTTTGCGGAAGAGAAATGAAATGGCATTCAAGATTTCACCTTTATTTAAGAAATACTCTACATTCATCAACCGCCCATACAAACTGAGTCGAATAGCTGTTGGTACATATTTTTTTACCTATTTAAATGAAAGCACCTTTAGGTGTATACGAATTAGGAAAACATCGTTGATGGCAAGTAATCACCAATGTGTTTCGAGCCGACTGAACAATAAAGTTCAATAAAGACTCTATTTCCGGAATTCGCGAATAAATATTTGCGCATGCACGTAAGACAGGAAATCACCTAATTATATTCCAATAAAAATAAGTTACAAAATAAAAATTTATCGAAATGACGGTTTTCATCGTACGAACCGGCAAACGCAAGCGGCCACGCGTAGAATTCAGGCCGATCACTGCGAAATAGACCCAACATCAGTTACGGTCTTGGTCACAGTTAAACCGTATACGGCCGTATTGACCGATATTTTTAAGTGCTTATAAATACTAGCAGCGTAGTTATCACTGGCAATGACCGATTCAGATAGGTTGATCCACTTCCTTATGACGTCCGAGTACTCTTTTCTCGTTTTATTTTTCGAACTGTGTTTGGCAGCTGTCTTGATAGTTTGTTCAATTAGTTTGTTGTTTTTTACACTTTTATTTCGCAACAATGATCCAGGCGAAAAGTGCAAAAAAAAACAAAAAAAACAAAAAAAAAACAAGAATTTGTGAAATATTAATTTTAAAACGTGCCATATTCCGGATAAACGTACGCTATTAACCAGTTATCTTCTTTTTTCCTTAAACAAAACTTTAAAATTAAATCTGTATTACTAACAGAACGTTCTTTGCCTTACCGAAGACAAAAAAAATTATGTTTCGGAAATGTTATAGTGTTATTTTCGCCAATACGTTCGAAAAATATTCTACCGAATATGAGATCAAATTATGATAGTTGCCTGGAATTTTAAAAAAAGAAAGTTAATCAGATTGGAAAATTTCACATTTGCAGCATTATAATTTCGATTTTCAGCAGTATGTTTTAAACCAGATGGTGAACTATAATTGAGAGTATAAGGATCAAAAACGGATTTCACGTCGCCGACAGACAATCTTTTTGCCAAGCATGTGGCCTAATGATGCTCTACTGTTACATCTGTAACACTTGAAATTACGTAACAGGAGATACCAGAAACAAAATACACGGGGGAACGCTGAAACCCGTGAAGCCATCTACAGAACACTATTGCAATATGGGACAAAATTTCCCAAAACACTAATTCCGTCCATGCAGTAAATTAATGCAGTTTAAAGTTACGCCAAAAAATGCCTTTACGGAAAAACTGAAAAAAATAAGAAAGATTGTAATAAACAAGCTTGTTGCGGCGCTGGGAATCAATTATACGGATAAACAAAAAAATCAGAACATCGTGCAAAAGGAATGAAAACAGCTACTCAGAAATAGAGCAACGTACAGACAAGAATCCGGTCAATTTAAACCCCGAGGATATCGGTAATACAAAATGACATTAACAATATTTTGACATTGACCTCCCTGAAATGTGGAGGCAACATTACGTATTCTGTAGTGTAAATATATATTGATAGATGCAATAATAGTGGCAACGAAAAAAAAAAAAAAAAAAAAAAAAAAAAAACAACTTTCCATTCTCAGAAAACAATCCAAAAAACAACTATACAGATGAAATCAAAAGAGCTGCAGAACTACATCATCACAGCTAAGATACTAAACTCAGTGACAGAAGCAGCTACTGATAACGTATTACCAAACATAGAAAATTCGAAAGCGGCTTGACGACTGGCGTTACTCTACAATTATATAAAAAAGGACACCAATATACAGCACAGCAACTACAAGCCTATACCATTCGCAATCATTAGCGACAGACTAAAAGAGATTCCCTGGCAATAAACACGCCTTGCTGATAAAGGTAGCAGACAATAGGACAAATAATTAACGCGCAACAGCTAATTAAAAAAAAAAAAAAAAAAAAAAAAAAAATCCTCTGAATACAAGGGCTCCATAGATTTTCATAAAGTGTTCGAGATTTAAGGTAAACAGAAAAAACTATGTACCAAATATCGCGTGTACCAAATGAAACAATTATTGTACGAATAAAGTTCAATCATGGTGCGCCCGAATAATAATACACCATCCACTACTATCAAAACTGAAATTGACGCGAAATAAGGCTATTTTCTATCACCGTTACTATTTAATATAAACATATATATAGATAGCGAATTCATTATCTGGTGTCGCATAACACGGCGATAAGAGGCAGAATTAATGATTTATACGATAAACTCAAAAAATTTTTAAAAACATCCGGAAAATACTACGCAATTGCAGAAAATATAAATTTAATGTAAACAAAAATGAAACAAAATTCAGCCCCTAGAACTAGTATACGAAAATAGCAGCTCTGGATTTAATGGGCGGGTTTCACGCAGTTACAAAACGCTATCAAGCATTGGATAAACACAGCTTCATCACAGAACTCAAAACTGAAAGCGATGAACTGCTTGGTTTTTTAAGTTGTTACATATGCTACAGAAAAATAGATCGTGGCCACACAATGGACCGCAACAAAACAAATATTTCTTAGAAATCCCACGGTATCAAAACAACAATAAAAACACATCCCCAGAGCCGTATCTGAAGGATGATTTTCCGAATTCACCCCCCCCACGAAATGTCTGCGAAATAATAACTGACTGAATTAAATATTTATTTCTTTTCAATTTTTAACAAAAAAAAAAGAAAATTAAAATTTTTATGAATTATGGAAACGATCGTTTTTTATTTCTTTTTATTGTAGTGTTCAAATATTGAATATACAATAATTGACTACAAGGCTTTAGTGTACCATTTATAAATAAATATATTTCATGATAACACTCAAACGCGTGCGCGCAAATACACGCACATATATATATATATACATATTTGTGTGTGTGTATATTTGTAAAAATATTTTCGTACCCCCCCCCCCCCCCCGAAATTTTGGTCTAGATACAGCCCTGCACATACCCGTCTATCAGCGAAAATAAGTAAGTATTTTCGAACTGATGGCATAAATGTTTCAAAACAACACATTGTTCAACAAGTAAACTCCGAACAGGATGGGTCTGTCTATCAGTTGTGATCATTATTTCATTTTCTTTAATTTTCCTTTTTATTTCTCGAAAATATAATACATCTTTGCCACAGTATTTCGCGCGAATACGTGCCATTTCGACCAACATTAAAAAAGGTAACCGTTTCCTTAATTAATGTTTACACGATAAAATCAGCAGTTTGTAACATACCTATAATAATTCATTCGCAGAAAAAAGTAAAAGTTTTTTCCCCTTTACACAGTATTTTTTTTTTATCTTTTCTGTTCATTTTGAATTTATTATTTTATCCCGTCCGTTGTCCCACATTTGTTACATCGGGGTGACGAGAGAATGCAATAATTTTATCATTTTTCTAACTTACGCTGAATATTTTAGATCATTTAAACTCCGTAATTCGTTTGTTGATTAAACACTTTATATTTGTCAAATTTCAAATAACTTTTATTCCGAATGCTTAATACATAATGATAAATGTTTATTAATACACGAAAAATTATAGTTCTTGGTAGCTTGCGCATTAAGTATAAACATAGTAATGTTTGTATACATAACTCGCCTATTAATTAATAGAATAATACTACAATACACAACCGTGTGTTATTGCGTTTAATAAATCGATAAACATTTATTTATTTGTTACATTAGCACGCTGGCTATATTGCATTATTATTCTGTTGTGAACGTTAACGTATTTCGTTATAACAAACTTCGTATGTAATTTAAAACTATGTTATAATATTCAGTTGAAATTTTAATTATGGATTTAAGTTTTAGAACACTTATTTTCTGACCGAGACTTTTATTTTATTTTATTTATTCGCTTATTTATTCTTTTAATTATTAAACCATTTACAATTAAATGTTATATTATGCAACTTATTTAAACCGAGATGCTGTACATTATAATGCCGTACGACGGTCACGTTAAGAGTCTGATATATTTTTGCTGTATCATTTCTGCAAATGATTATGCAAATCAACTATTCTTCTGTTTAAAAACAGTTTACTGTCCTCTCACGCATCGTCCTAAATAAAATACATAATTTATTTTTCAATTCACGTATACTTTACTTCTTTCTTATCTTTGCTTAAAGATTTCGGAAATTTAAAATTTAGATTATGTAAAATATTTTTCATCATTTTCTCGTACTATTCACATAATTGATAATTACAAACTAATAAATAATATATACGATATAGCGCAGAGACTGTTGTAGAGGTTAGTACTCAATCTTGTTGCACTCAACACAGCTGTACACTCATGAAGCCAGAAAAATTATCAGCCAATATAATTTTCGTTCCAATACTAGTAAACTGCCAAAGTCTTAATACTGACAGTATGACAGCTGCCTTACTCTAGCTCCTCATATATATATATATATATATATATATATATATATATATATTTATATATATATTTATATATATATTTATATATATGGTGGAAATGTGTTTAAGGTACCGGATCATACTCAAAAATCAAAAAATCTATAATGTCTAATCCTAACGGTTTCGCAGGCAATAGCAATGAAACTGGAAATAAATTAAACGAATAAAATGTATAACATCAAAATCAGAATCAGGAAACTGGTTACCGGATTAAAAGGTCAGAATACGTCAGTGATAGTTAAGTGAATGTTGGATCACGTAGGGATAAGTAGGAATGAAATAGTTCAAAGCAGAAATCCAGGAACTGTAATAGAAACTATTACAGTAATCCGGAATGAATAGATTCCAACTAATAGAGAACGGATGGTCAGGAACTGGAACGCGGAATATCGAAATATTAGTGTTCATAAAGGGAACGACTATCAGCCTTATAACATGGTTTACAGAGCATGATATAGGAAGAGAAAATACAGTTATGACGTGCCGACTCAGGATGGAAAGCCACCGTAACCCCGCTCTTTAAATAAAATAGGAATTCTAGATAAGGATATACGTATAGAATGCGGGGTAAAGTGATGGATTAAGCATTTTGTGCGGAAGTGTGTTATATTGCTTTAAAAAAAATACTAAAAAAGCTTACATACTTTACCGTCGAAAATCAGTTAAATAGTAAACGATCCTTTTTTCCGAAGAGGCAAAGCATTTGTACCTTTTATTTAAGAATACTAAGATAAAACTGCGGGAAATGGTAAGTCTGTTTCGAAGAAACTGGTCAAAAAGTGAGAACCAGGACAAAAAAAAAAAAATATTAATTTTAGGTACGCCCAAATAAGTTTTCTTCTTTAAACCATTATTGCGTAAGAAACTTGTATAGAAAAAAAATTAAATTATGCGTCAACTTTATTGGTCGAAGCTAAAGAAAGTCATTTAGCGGTTTACAGCCGTTTTCCACAAAAGTAACGAAAGCAACCGCTCTAAAAATTGGTAACAATATTCGTGAGGAGAATTTCTATTTACCGTAACGCCTAAAATATTTTAATAATGCGCATTCCATGTCTTATACGTATATTATTTTAACTGCCATAACTTATTAGTAATCCCTAACTACCGCATTCTAAAAAAACCACGATTATTTAAGTCGTTTGTTTCTGAATAATTACTCGTATTTAAATTAAGCAAATAACAGTAAAAAGGTGTGAGAATTATGACTAAAATCACGCTGCTTCGCTAGTATTGCAGGTATATACCACAAACTTTCTACTGTAAAAATCAATAAAACTGCTCAGTTCCACTCAACGAAATTAATAATTTATCTCTCGCAGATTATTTCATCTTACGTTATTTACAGGTAACAGCCATATTTTAATCCGCAAAATAAGCCGTGCACGGTATAATGTGAAATCATCGAATATTTACAAAATTCATTAGTTACCTGAATAATACATCAAGAAGCCCGGTAAAAATAATTTAAGAAAATTTTCGACTTCCGTTACAAACTTTTTTTCACCTATTCATTTTCGGCAATCTAATACGTCTGTATGCTTAAGTTTACGGTTTATAAAAGAATAACTGAAAAATCTGTTTATAATTTTTGAACTAATTTAAATTAGGGATGAAAATCTTATATTCTCTATATATTAATTACAACGTAATCCTTAGGCTACCCCTATTAGAAAAAATGTCCAAATTTTATGTTATATTTTATAGGATTTCTGTGATATTCATATGGACCGATTTAGAATTACGTCGTAAATTATAATCATTTTATACAAAGTGTAGAAGAGAAAGAGACAGAAATGTAAGCAAGAGGGGTCAAGAAGCACAGCCCTATCTGCGAGGATAAAATGACCGAGTTATATTCAGGGTGCGGCAGCATAACTTCCTTTTTTAAAACGCGCCACTTTTTTTCTACTAAATTTTTTAAAGAAATAATAACAGAAAATCGAAATAACATACTCTAGATCCCCCATTGGGGCAATATGTATGCTTCTTCCCTTGCAGTTTTATTTCGATTTTCTGTTATTATTTCTTTAAAAAATTTAGTAGAAAAAAAGTGGTGCATTTTAAAAAAGGAAGTTGTGCTGTCGCATCCTATATATATATATATATATATATATTTATTTATGTTATCAATATTTATGTAGTTAAAAAAACAATTAGTTAAATTATATATATATAACTGAACTTTAATACTATAGTTGGAGAAAGGCGAACCTCCTATTCTATATACGCCGCAAATCTTGTAGGAAGTGGACGACTTACAATACTATTTCGCATAGCTCACTCACCGCAGTATAATACATCCACTGAATAAATAATTTCGAACAAAAAATTTGCACAGCTAATTCATAATCTATAGATAGCAATATTGTTTAATGGAGCTTAATCTAACCAATGAACTTCGTGTTTCAAAATTTCTACAATATAAATAAAGAACACCTACTTCCAGCGATTATTATACGGTGGACCGAAAATGAGCATAAACTGAAAGGAATCTGTTAAAACAACAATATCTCTCTAAATATCTTAATTATTAAATTAATCAAAGTCTTTGAAAGCAGCTATTAATTTGTCGGACAGTTAAACGAGCTCAAAACAAATAAACATAATTATTCATTGAGTGGGCATATTCTGTTCAATAACCAAACGAAAAACTATCTGCACACTTATTGTAGATACTAAATCTAAAATAAACGATCACAAGTTCAAGTTTACTTATTCGAATGTGTATATATTTATATATGCATGTATACATGTTAAAATATTTATCACACGAGCAATTTTTATTTTATTGTATTCAGTATTTTCCTTTAAAATTAAGAGTAAAAGATGAAAAAGAGGTTCACATTAATTCAAATTTATTTTTATTATCAGTTACAGATTTTACACTAAAAACAATTAAACAATCTCTTATTATCCATCAAGCTTTCTTTCATCATTCTTAAACAGAGTATCAAATATTATATCGAAATTACTCGTTCGTTATCGTACGGAATAATTTCAGAATGAAGAAATAATAGTTATCGATTTTTGAATTTTACACATTCAAACTAAAATTCCGACTTTTGAAAAACTGATATATTCTATTATTTCTAAATAAACCCACTCGTGATGTGAATGTAAGTATTTAAAATTACTTTAAAGACGTAAGTAATAATGATCTAGAGTAATATAGATTAACTTTGTTACACGGTCAACAAAAATCAGAATAGGTGAGATAAGAGGAATGTTTAAAATGTTGAACCAAATTCATTTTAAAAAAATGTTTAAAAACAAGGGAATAAAAGAACCCTAAAAACTTTATTCCATTATTAATCCTATGCAATATTCTTACTGTTTTAACGGTTTCAACACTGGCGGAAAAGACTGTTAATAATTTCAATTCTTAAAGAAGCGTCTACCACTATGAAAAAGAAGTATATATATATATATATATTTTAGATGAAATCAAAATCATTTAATATTCAAAAATGGAAGATGCCTAAATTTTATACTAATTTCTCTTATATAACTTAATCGCATCAAAAAAATATTTTTCAACCAAATTTTATTAAATACAAAATAATTCAAAAATTTGATTTATAACTTCGCATTACATAAATACTTTGAAAGCAAAAACAACTGTACAAAAAGCCGTGAGCAACATTGATTATCCTGTTGAATTTTAAAACCGACCAAATCACTGCGACACGAAATAAACAGTTTTATAATAATAATTCATTCGGCACAGATAAAGTAGCCGGGAGGAAATTAATGAGATTCGGGAATGCGACGTCATACAGGTTTCCTGGAAAACTAACACTACAGCCGGCTCAGCGTACTAAATTGGAAAATCAGATGCGTAACGCAATTACCACCGCAATAGCAAAAAACGAGCAACAGTTTCTGTCCGCTGTGTGTTTTATCATTGAACATTCAACGAAAAACGTCGTTTCGGCCCGATATTAATTGCCATCACGATGCAACCGTAACAGCGAACGAAAGACATGTGCAACCAGAAAACAATCAACACTCTCGCTAACAATTGACACTGATTCCCCAGGAAACGAATGTGATTTTTTAAAATCACAAATATACCATCGTTACGTTAACAGAATCAAGTTAATCGCACGCGAGGTATTTATATAAGAAATTATAGCCATTGCTAGTGTCCTCCCACCTTCTTAGACTTCGGAGCATAAATTCCAATAACCTCCGTGTGCAAATAGCTAAATTCAGTTATTCAAGAACCCCAAAGAAAATGGTGAATTTTATATTCTTTATTCGCCCAGATACTCTAAATTTTTTTCGAATTTTAAGTCCTACTCTTTTTAATATCTACTCGTTAGGCCTAGGTTTCCTTGCTTGTCACGACTTCTACACTCCTTTTCACGAACGATATTCTTGCTTATTCTACTTCAACTTGCATTATCTCTACTAATGATAACATCAATAACTCCTTCAACATGTTTGACTCATCTCTATCTAACATCTATCTCTAAATCTGCTTGTACGGTCTTTTCCTGCCACCCATATAATACTAGTTCCTTAATTAATTGTCTCCTTAATAAATTACTCGTGTTATCTCGGCGTTTTTCTAGACAGTCGATTATCCTTTTACGAGCATATTTCTCATTAAATACAATTCCCATCTTAAAAAAACTAATTTATTAAAAGCCCTTTCCTCATACAAATGGGATGTCGACCCCAACGTTCTTCTCATCTTGTACAAATCTATTATTCGTTCCAAGCTTGACTGTTGTGTTCCTCCGTTTACGGCTATGCTCTCGAACACTTTCTTTCGAACTCGATAGATTCCAGAATTCGTGTCTTCGTCTTTGCCTTGATGTTCTGAGGTCCTTTCGTATTCCGGAAACAATTTCAGAAGCTATTCATCCTTTACACATTCGCAGATCCTTCCTCATAAAACGTATTCCCATTACCTTCTCTAAATTAATTTCTGCCTATATCCATTTCAACTAATTGAGGTTGCCTTCTTCAAAGATTTCTATTCTTTCTCATTTTTTCAGCGTTTTTCTTTCTATTCGTCATTCATTTATGCATATAATAAACTTCCTTTTTTTTTTTTACATTCAGCTTTTCAAACCTTTTACATCCTCCTAGTTTATTTTTCCTTTCATTTCACGCTAAATCTACACCTCTAATCGCTATAAGCGAATTCAACGAAACTTTAAATTCCTTATTTCCTTCTATCCTTTTTACGGATGCTTTCAAGAGTAACGGAGGCGGCAGGATCTCTTTCTTTTTTTCTTCTCTTCCTGTCTATGAACTTTCCTTCCTTCTGTTCTATTTTTACTGCAAATCGTATGCAATAGTCCGTGCTGTTCTTTTCATTGTACGGTCCTCTCCTATGGTAATAAGTATCTCATCTGCTCCGACTCTAAAAGGGTCTTACAGGTTATATACTCCCCTTTTCCATCCTCTTCATGTGACTACATATTATCCTTTCTATTTGTTTATTAATAGCCAGTCTTTCCCTAATTCGTTCCATTCAAATTCCTAGTCGTAGCGACATCACCGGCAACAATTTAAGTAAAATCATTTGCTCACTCAGCTTCCTGTAACGGCAAATTCATTGATAAATTTTCCGCTCACAATATCCTTTTTTCATCTAAGCAAGCATACTTCACATCATAGACTGATATCTAACTTCCTATTCTAATCGCCATTCCTTTCAAAAACTAGTACAACCTCTTTCTTCATTGTCTCAATCGTTTACTTCCACCATAATACGTCTTCGTTTTAATCACAGTTGTCTTCCTTCGTCTTTTTTTCCTCTTTCTATTGTTTCCTCTCCACATTACATTCTTCTCATCCGTAGATCACGATTGCTGATCCGGGTCATATTCTTTTTAAATGATTGCCTTCGCAGGAGCGCTGTCTTCTCTACACTACACTAAGTTCTTATATCTTAAACTTCCTAACCATCATTGTAGTTCCTACACACTTTCCTTTCATTCACCAGGCTTCAGAGAAGAGTTCACTTCTTTTATTTCCCTATATATTAGAATTTATACACTTTACTTCTTAATCCTTAGACGTTGAGTCATTGTCCTTGATTGGCATCCTTCCTCCGAAAAAAAAGTTAAAATATTTCTAAAAAAGAAGAAAAAAAACAGCAACAAAGTGCTATATTTTTAGTATATAAAAAATTTACATTTCTCCGATCAAAAAATCCGAAGTAATATCACGTCCTTTCTCACTTACGTCACGTAAAAAAAAAAAAAAAACCTTTTCAATTTAGCTATTAAAAATATGGTTACACGTTGGAATCCAATGTAAGACGGTTCTTACGACTTCAGGGCTAAAATAAGTGTGGTTGCATAGCTAGACGTACAATAATCCTAGAATACAAAATAACTAGGGTTTTTTTATTTATGGATGTTCAAGATTTTTTAATTCGGAGCATCTTTTATACTTTCGATTATTTACCCTTCAGTATACAAAAAAAACCTTCGCGATCCATGCAATCAATTTACAAATATAACAATAAGAAATAGATTATTAAGTATTGATAAGTAAAGAGATAGATTAAGATTAGTAAATATTACACGATTATATATATGTATAAGTTAATTTAAGATGATAGTGTTCATAGGATAATTTGTCAACAAGCGTTTTAGCTTGACGAAAAATTTGTAAGCAAAAAATAACAAATACATATTTTTCAAAGAAAATAAACTAAAACATTTAGATGACGTTGAACGGCCATTATAATACGTAAGTTATTGAATTCCGACACGTTTCAAAGCTTAAGGTTTCATAAGAAACATTACGATAAATCTTCGTCATATAAAGCCGTAAACTTCGAAACGTGTAAGAATTATTTACTGACCCGTTCAATTATTCAACAATAAAATCATTTTTTTTTTATTAATATTCTTTTCACCGTGAGTAACCTTTTCGTTACGGTTGTTAATATAAAGAAAAATACAAATTTATCATAACATATGTTTTTGAATATAGATTACTTTTTGTCTCAGGAAAAAAAAAAAACAAATATGTTCTTATAATTTAAACAATTAGCGGTTCGCGTATAAACGAAAATACAATAGGATAATCTGGTAATCAGTTACTCTTTTTGAAAACACCTCGTACATCTAACATTATTTTACTAACATCAAATATAACGGCGATTTTACCACTTTCATGCAATAAATACATTAAAAAAATAAAAACCATCTAAAATTTGCATTTCCTTCATAAAATTAGCACGATCGATAACGGCAATACAGTAGACAATTAAATTTCAAGAAAGTTGATCGATTTAGATCAACTCACATTTATCATCGATAATGTTTTTGTCAAGTAAACTTGAAAGAGACCAATTTAATCGTTCGAAATTATATTTTACAACAAAATAAGAATCTAAAATTACACGAAATAATAAAGAAAATTATAATAACCGGGCAACTGCGATTAAATTTAATTTTTTCCGTCAACATTAAAAACAAAAATTTCTTTTTTCTTTTATTTCATACGAGGTACTTTCCGGGATCATTCGTAAAACAGGCATCGCAAAAAATAATAAAATACACGAATTTAAAGCTGAGAAGAGAATAAAAACGAAACAAACAAACAGTACGGCAAACATATAACGTCGTATAACTGCGGAATGTTCAGTGAAAGTAAACTTTGCCTCGAGTTAAAAAGAAATAGGTTAGCTTTCAGTATAGGTTTTTTTTCGCTTCAAATATTTCAGTAATTTCCTCGGCGCATACCTGCGCGCTGTCAATAATTTTTGAAAAAAATTCAAAGGAGTTACACTATTTTCTTAGCGCAAGTTCGTACATAGCGAAAGAAGATTAAAGAATGTCATAGTCCTTTATCTAACAGAATTTAGTAATAAATAAGGAAGAAAACAACCATCGATTTTCCGTATGAGAAATTAAAAAGAAAAATTTACACTTATATAATAATAATGCATTCGAATTAGATATTTTCTACGTTGAATTCGTAATATCTTTCATATTTTCGTAAATGTCTATTTATTGATTAATTAAAACGGGTATAATTTCAATCATTTGCGAACTTATTGCAAATTTTGAAAGTCCCATTAAGATGAAATGTAATTTGGTTCAAACAGCGAGCTTTCTATCAACATACAACACACACTCCCGGAAATCTTTTTTTTCCAACTAGTTTCGGCAGTACGAAGGTACCGTACATCGGCCAGAATTTTCCAATTAAGTTCTTCTTTATATTAATGTATAGAATATTATTAGATTTTCCAACTTTTATACGAATCGCCGCTGACAAAGGCATATTTGATTTTGCGGCTTCTGTACCAAAAGACGAGAGAGTAAATTATTTTTGGTTGTCGGTGTTGTTTTATTGTATAATTTAAATTTCACATTTAGTTATAAACTACAAGAAGACACAATTCAATCGATAAAAGGAAACTGAGAGATTCTAAATTTTTTTTAAAGTTTAAAATTACTCCACAAATATTATTCGTAATATATTAGGATCAAATAATAATTTTTTATAAACTCAACAACAATGATCGAATCGGAAACATTTTCGCTCATTCCAAATGAAAATTCCCTTTAATTTGCAAATACTATCCCGAAAAAAAAAAAAAAAAAAAAACTAGCACAACAACTATGTAGACCACTTACACACTTCTACTAGAAGTTCAAAAAGAGTATACAGAGCAAAGGAATTCAATGGCAAATAAAATACGAAAATTAAAAAGTTAATAAAAATCCATAAAAAAAACGCAACAATAAATCGATTTAAAAATAAATTTACTCGCAGTATAAATAAAAGTAAAATTATAATTATTTGCATCTCTATCGTGAATTCGATTGCGCAACAATGATGTAGAATTCCGAAGGCCGCGTTGATTTAATCATAGCCGACAGCGCATCGAACATAAAACTATGCGCTACGTCGAAGAGCAAATTGCCAGTCGCGATAACGTTTAACATTTATTTAAGGTAATATTTTAGCCACAAAAAGATGAAAGAGAATAAGTAAAATATAAAAACACTGAAAGTCGCGTAACAACATTAACACACGCTCACACGTACGTACCGAGTAAACGAAAAACAAAGACTGTAAAAATAATTATCAATACCTTACGCAAATAGAACACTCTGAAGAAGGTACATACACAAGTACACTAGAATCTATACGGATTCCAAAAGAGGGATCTACGTCAGACGGAAGATAAGTTGACGATGACGTATTTAAAATTAACGTAAATCTTAATTGCTGACATCGAATGTTCATATAGAAAACGGTAAGATAAAAATGGGTTAAACTGAAGGAAAAGCTTTACAAGATTTTACAAAATGTGTTGCAGATTTTAAATTACAAAATTTGTTTTTCTGGGGATAATCTACTCTCCTGTCGTATCATACATACACATATGTGTAGGAAAATGACGTGCAAGCAGTTTAGCCTTAACTTGTACAATGTACGCTCGATCTATTAAAATAACACCGGTACATTAAACGGGTATTAATAATAAAAAACAATGTAAAAAAGACGTTTAAAACAGAAAAAAAAAAAAAAAAAAGTACAAAAACAAAAAAATCACACGGCTCAAGAAAAAACAATTAGTCACTCAAGTACTGAAATTATATAGCAAAAATAGAGAGTGATTCCCCAGAGATCCCAAAAATGAAAAGCATAGCCAAAATCCAGTTGAAAAAGTTAAGTTCTATTGTTTGGATCTATTATAATTAGCACCTGGGCGACCGAGCTTCGCTCGTTTTTTGTTTTTTTTTACGAATCACGTACTGATTAAATATGAATATTTTTCGATTTTACCTACATATGAACTGGTTATTTAAATTAAAAAATCACGAGTGCAATTAGTTTAACATTTTAATAGAAACAATTTGCTACGTTTACACTTTTAGTTTATCTATCATCATCCAAATCGTTAGAGCCGTTTCCGAAATACGCGTAATAAATTTATATAGAAGAATTGCTCGTTTAAAGTTATTAATCTCATATACATATTCACAAAACATAAAATATATTAAAAAACTAATTTATGAACACATTTATGAATTTAATGCCTCTTTCCATGCAATTTTTCAATACTGAACGCAAACAAAAATGTAGAGGGGTCCTTCGAATTCGCTTTCCCCGGATGATTGGAAAATGTTTTCAATGACTGCACACGTTGATTTTTATGAATATATTTTTCTATGCGTTTTCGATTTGAAAAAATTAAATTTCAGTTTATTCGTTGTAAAAACAAATAAAAAGCGTCTTGTAATTTTACCTGTGTTGATCAGCTGTTTTTCCAAACAATTGGAAAAAATCTCCGGCTAAATCAATGCGAAATATAATAATAAGGATACGATGCATATAAGAGGGGTTTTTAAAATGTGCACAACATATTCTCAGTAATTCACTTTCATAAATAAATATATAAATAAGCAAAACATTTAATATCTGTATATAAATAAGCAAAAACAAAACAGTTTCTCCTTTGTTTATTAACCAATTTTCTTTTTCTTGTTTTGTTTAGTAGCTATTCAAAAAAATAAAAATTTTTTTTCTTATTTAAATATAAAATTAATACAAAAAAAAAAAAAAAATGAACTGTTCTTATCAATAAGTGATTGTTTTTAAAAATAAAAAATAAAATCGCTATAGCCAGCAAATCTCAATAAATGATTGTTTTTGCGATTTACTACTGAAAACATTAAAACCCATTTAAAACTTGCGAAACCAAATTTTGCCGTGGATTAGAGACCTTGACAGATTGATTTATTGGCCCAAAATACTCCTAGTGTGCAAACTTCATCCAAACCGTTAGATCCGTTTCCGAGATACGCGAAATAAATTTATATACAAGAATTGCTCGTTTAAAGATATTTATTATATGAAACATTGTAAAAAAAAACGAAAAAAAAAAAATAGCAACTAAAAGTTGTAAAAAAAAACAAAAAGAATCTAAAAAATACATGTAAAAGGTAGTGGTACTAAACGAAATAAATCAAAAGTGTAAATATTGCGTGAAAATTAAAGGTTACAAAAGGTAGGAAAGAAGTTTAATTATAAAAAATATAATATTCTCAACGTCCAAACGAGTATTCGTCTCGCGGTCGTATTTATACATACAGTAAAACGAATACTCGAACATCGGTGAATCTCTAAGATTCATACTATACCAGCCCTGTCGGCACTAATAAAAATAGTGTAGCCAGTTACTTTCTTTCACAGCCTCTTCGTTCAATATTTCTAATACTCGATCATTTCACAACGAATATAAATTATAAATGCATCAAATTTTTGATCCTTTTGTTTTTGTTTTTTTTTTTCAATTCCAAAAAAAAAAACAATAAACATTTATAAAATAATTGAATCAACTGAATTTATAAATTAATTGCTACGTTAACGCGATTAAACAAACGTGTAGTAAAATAAGTACGCCAAATTCCCAATATGTGTCGTTTCTCATACTTTATCGGAATTGAATTTTCAATTGTTACTATTTACATGCTTAAAAAGAAGCCACACTACTGTCTTTGATCGTGTGTCGTTGTTAGCCGGATTAAATATTTTATAAATAAATAAAGTAACAGAGGAAAACTTGTAAAACCCGACAACAGTCTGACTTTCAACAAACGTCGGAAGAATAGCGTAATTAAACAAAACTACAGAGAATCAAACACGGTTGCAAAAGTTTCAGTCTACCGATATCAACTGAAATTCTACGGGAGATAATTGAAATCTTAAAATTCATCGGTATACTGTTTGATGAAACGTTTTGATTGTTTAGGTTTTATTCATTTTTATTTGACGCTTTAAATCAAAAAATGCTACATTTTATTAGCTTTTAACATCGGTTACCTTCTTTTAAAAAGTACCAAAAGTTGCTTTGATTGTTTTTTTTTTTTTTTTTTTGAAGTTAATTTTTACATTAAGTTTCAGCTCTATTAATTTTAATCAAGTATTTTCTCTCGTAAATGTCTCATGAAGCAACACTTAAAATCTTTATATAGTTCATTTTGATTCCGATTAATTTTTTTTACATAATAACATGTTATAAAAATTCTTTACGCTTTAATTCTGAACTGCGTTACACACATCTTAGCTACTCGGTTAAAATTTTTCATCAGCATCATCACTTTTTTATTACATAGCTTAATATTTATGGTGGAGAAGATGGCTTATTAAAACTAGCGTAATTTTATATCATTTATTAGACATAAGCTCTTGAAAAATAAAAATAAAATCAAGCTCTGAATTCACGCTATATTTAGTTACTATCTGAATTTTCAATGACACTTTTTCTTAATTTAAAATACAAGACAAAAATTTTTTAACGTGAACAGAGCTAATCACTCACGCCTTGAATTTTAATAAAGGCGCCGTCTTAAATCGGAGAAGAAACGCTCAGAGCGAACTACGATCAAAACGCAAACAGTAAATAGAAAACAAATAATAGAATGGCTGGAAAATCGTGGTATTGGCGCTGAGAAGGCAGATATGGCTAACGGATCAGTAGGACTGTTGGAGGTTACAAAAGAAAAACCAATACAGAATTTTTTGGATAAAGAAAGTTATTGTTGAAGGAAGAGAAATTTTTAAGGAACCGATTAACTTAAACGGCGCTACTTTCGCCAGACGTGTAGTGTACGATTCAAATAAAGGAAACTTTTAAAAAATCGGCATCGTCATATGACTAAACAGGTCTTTCATAATATTTTCAATGTTTAGCTTAGTTAAAATTTTCGGAATAAGATTATCGAAGAAAGGGAATGGAATTCGATCAGCTGTAATTTTATTATTTTCCAATATTCTATAAGAGCTGTGTTGTTTTCTTTAAACCTCCGAAAATTTGCAAAATTAACGATACTATCATAAACACTAATAACAAACAACTTAAATTTTTTATGAAATGCACATAGATGCACTTCCGGGAAATGGATTCTAAAACTAAATATATATTTTATATAAAATCATAAAAAATTGTAAATCATAAAAAAATCATAATAAACCATAAAAGATTATAACAAGTTATAAAAAATGTAAATTATTTTTGTAATTAGTCGTAATAATATTAATTTATTTACAAACGGGTCCAGTGAGGATTTTTTGCATAAAAGCGACCACTTGCAAAAGTCAAAGAAAACTGACTTACTTTCCAAATTTCGGTGAAAAGACACCTTGTTTTTCCTTCTGCCGAAGACTTTAACATCGCCGTTCATTATTCCAACACGTTACGAAAAAAATACCGGTATATTAAAAACGCGAACTAGCTACGGTGAAATAGACCGACCTTTTGCGACTAGCAGAACGCAGCTATGCTGCCGGTTGAAGCAGACTGCATGCGCAGTAAATCAAAACAAACGCCATTTCTCATATCGAATTCACTGCGGTCGTATTCCGTAATAATTCCTTATGCTGCTGTACAAAACGAACAGAGAGTAAAGTAAATTTCGCCTACCTTTATTCTTTAATGTGAATATTCAAACTAGAACAACTCAGTACAATTTAACGTTGAAAAAATAAAGGGCATAAAAGGAAAGAAAAAAACAACACAATGCAGAAAATGGAAACCGAACTCCCGTCAAAACGAGTAAAGAAGTAACACCAAAAAAAAAAAAAAAAAAAAAAAAACGATACACAAAAAAAAATACATTAAAACAATGATTCGATATATTAAAAAAGAAAGAAAGAAAAAAAATGCTGCATTACGAGCAGGCAAATAGGAATTAAATTCCGAAATAAATCTACTGCGAAAAATTACCATGCAAATTTACGAGAAACCAAATATCGCCACTAGTCTAGTCAGCAGAATAATACCAAAACATATAGAAGCCGGCATAAAGTTTGGATGACGTAAAGAAAAAACCTACAAAAAACAAACGAAAACATAGAAAGGAAAGTGTGTAATATAGTTGTTAATACATCAAGAGATCACCAACAGCTGTAGTCGTGAAAAAAACGTCGCAATAAGCAAAATCTATCATCGACAAGTTTACCGGGAAAAACCATTGTATTTTTAGCTTTAGTACGAATAAAGTGATATAATGCGTAATTATTTAAACCATTAGACAGAGCAGTGTCTCGAGTCCACGACCTGGCTCGAACCTTCCAGCTGCACATCGAAAGTATACATAAATTCCTCTGGCGTTGCATGTTAAAATGTCTCTATGATAGTTGACATGCCAAAAAATTAAAAAAGTAAAATATTAACCAATGCGTTCAATTTAGTGTATAGATTTCTTCCTTTTATGAACGACTTCTAATAGTAAAATTATTAAAATTAATACTTTTATTAATTCTCCAAATGTAATTTACACAAAAGAAGCGTGCACACAATTATATAACTGATCGCGCGACAACGAATAATTTTATTAAAATACCTATACATCTTTCTTCGAGCACCTTTACCGATTCGGTCTTCGTGTTTTCCAGCGAAAATACGACTTAAAATCTGAAAATCTTTCAACAACTCGTAAGAGATAGCCGTGAAGATTACACTGTAAAAAGGCTAATTTGCAATTTGACGGTGGAAAAATTTCATAGATAAAATGCACGGCGAAATTAACAATGCTATTAGGATGATAATGTAAAGAGAAAAATGAAGAAATCAGACGTATATTGGCTCAGAGAGCATCGACTACGAATAAATTAAAACTCATAAGGCATTGTAGTAGGCGCCGGAAAAATTTAGAAACAAACATCGTGCGCCCCTGCTGTTAGAATATACTATGCAAAACACTAAAACTCACAAGAGTAGTGCTCACACAAATTCCACTATTGCAGTAGAAATGCCGATACGCTGATAAACGAATGCTGCAAGAAAAACGATAAATAGTAAAAAGAAAACAAAATGCTTAGAACAAAATTCATCGTCAACTAAGCAACAACGTCTGTGAGCAAACTTACCATAACTACACTCTTTCGCATATTCTGTCGACTTTTCTCTCGAATTCTGAAGAATAAACATTTCCAAACGGACGGTTACTATATTTCCCGTCATTTACCGCAGTAAAACTTTTTCACTGATGCCTCGATGCGGTTTTGCGTGTCCTCACAGTTAAAATGTGTAATATTAAGAACCAAATTCGGTAACAAGATATCAAGGGCATTAGTCAACCGATCGCTCGTAACCGATGACCGTCATCCATCTGTAAGGGATTCATCTTAAAGCTTAAACACACGCTGCTACTATTCTCTCGACCGATAATCTGTTCCCAGAACAGAACGATCACAGAGCAGTACACTATTAATCAAGTATGTTTGAAAATTGCGTACAGAGGTAAAATCGCCGTATATTCCATCTTTTGTGTATTCTCCGGGTCAATATTTTTATTGTGCTCCGGTTCACGCTTTTATTTCAATCAATTGAAAAAAAAATTAAACAAAGTACCCTTAATTGAGCGTTGAGCATAGTGAAGTTAAGGTTCACAATGTACTATAAGCCTAATGGATCTGAAGAGAATACTGGGATCAGTTCTTTTCTAATTCAGATCCGCCTTTAATTTAAGAAAGATTTTTCTGGTACCTAATTGGGTAAACCTGGGAGCGACTTGCTTAAGATAGTAGGGCTATTTTGTTTTGTTTTGCGTTTTTTAACGACAGCATACAGCATAACGTTTATTACATACAACGAACTGTGAATATTTTCATTTTTTTTCCCCCCTCACGAGGAAATGTTACAAAATTCTATAATCCATATTAGTATTTTCACTTGGTGAACATTTTATTCAATTTTGTGTGACCAACAGTTTTTCATATTTTTAATGATCATTATATCCGTGTTACAGAAGTGGTACTGTTCTTTTTCTTTTTAAATTTCGGAGAAATTTTAAAAAATCAGAATATAACGCATACGCATGCAGAAATCTTAACCCATCGGGCGGAAAACAAAGCTTTAACTTTTTTCGAACATTTTTAAATTACCTTTATTGACTGATAGAAAGATACAACATTTCTAGAGTAATAAAAAAAACTTATCAGTAACTTTAAGATGCTTAAAATTTACTAAACGAATTAGAACGAGAGTAGGACAAAAGCGGGGGCGTAGATTACTCATAAATTACTAATAGATTACTAATGGATTACTGATGATAGAGTACCAATAGATTACTAGGTAATCAAATAAAATTCGATTTGGTATTAACCGCGTAAAATTTAAAACTCGCTCCTTTATAAATAGGCCGATGATAAAAGTAGTACTCGAACCGATTTTGGAACTGCGTAACCGGATTTTAAAATTATCTTCTGCAAAAAAATTGTATCGTCACTCGAAACCGTCATCTCATAGTGTTACTGCGCTTTAAACCATCGAAATTTTCTTCAAAACATTTTACGCGTATCCTCATTTTCATTTACCATTTAAACGGAACAACTTCAAACAGCCGAACTCGCAATTCTATCATAAATACCGCTATATCGTACAATTTTTGCACGGCGAAAAGAAATACAAAGCAAGATACACAATCTGCAAAATACCTTCTTCGTCATCACGGATTCGACAACAAACTAACTTTTTTTCGACAATGACCTTAATCTTTCCATTTATTATTTTCAATCCCATGTTGTTGTTTTTTTTTGTTTAATAGAAGAAAAAAATCTCAAAAACACGTTCATAATCTGTTCCCGTTTCTAACTAAATTCGAAAAGTAGACACAAGAACAATTTGCAACACAAACACATCTCTCGTTTGTTTACACATCGGTACTACACTACACGCTGGTTACGTAACAACGGAAGATTAACGGTCGATTTGAGTAACAGATAGATTTGCGACACACTGATCGAAGCAAGTGACTCGATCCAATAGAAAGAGAACGAGATGTAAAACGCAAATAACTCCGTTGGAAATAGTAGGCAGGCAGTGTTCCCGGTAAGAGCGCTTTCGGAGTGGCCACGACGCTCGACGTCGTCGGAAGAATACATCGAAGAATGTGCAACGCAGTTCAAATAATAACGTGATTCTGTTAGCAAAGCAGCAAGCAAGGACGAGTTATGCGACAGTTATTCGGCAAATACCGATCCGCTCTTTGCAGAACCAATCATTATCGGAATACACACGTGCACAAGCGCATCACAATAGTTGTAAAACAGAAATTTCATACAGGCACGCTCTATACCGAAATTCTACTCCGAAATACGTGAAGGAAAATTAAACCGCGGGAACGGAACACACTGAGACCATCGCATCGCCAAACGCGCAGGCCACATCACACCCTAGATTCGCAGAGCTGATTCGGTGGTAGCCTTTTTCTTTTCGAAAATACGCCGTGTAAACTAATTATCACTTCAGCCTTGCGCATGTACTAGAGCTGAGAAGCTGGTTAGGTACCGGAAGTGCCACAGGTTCGCGCCTTGTCTCGTTTCGGACTAGTCGCTCAGAAGAATATACCTAATCTGAAATCGAATACTGGTTATACCGGAGAAGTCATCTCCTCTGTGGCAGGAAAATAAAAGTGGACAGTGCCAGAAGAATAAAAAAAAAAAAAAAAAACTGACCCACAATTTAAAATATAAAGTACACATTGCGCGAAATTTTTCCGTATTACAAAGGACCAGTGCAATTTTTCATTATTTTCTTCTTTCCGCAACCGTCCTTATCCTATATCAATTTCGTCACATTTAAAATTGTTTACATTTATCTTTCCGATAATTCAACTATCGTACACCGTTATATGAAAAGTGTTTTTGAGATGCAAGTACGAAGAATTTTTAAATTTACTCTGCAGAAGTTCCCATAAATTTCGAAATGTAAGGAATTTTATCGACGCTTGCTTTTTTTTTCGATGTATTTTTTTGGGGCGCAAAAATGCAGCTGAGAGCGGATTATGGAGAACCGCCCGAATTATTCAAAATATTATGACACAGTTGGCGAATCTCTCTTTCGGCTCCGAATAATCATTATTAAATTCTATTCTTCCGTATGATAGAAAACTTTCGGAAATTCTTCCGTTATTCGGTCCTAAAATTCGCAGAAAAACAATCCATTAACAAATTGGAACTTGGTAATTTACAAAAATACTTCTTAACTTACCCCGGGCTGAGTTCGAATTCGTTTTCTCAATCGAAATAAAAATTACTACGGAAAGAAAACGGTTTTCCCCGGCTTTGTTTACTTTTACCGCTGAAAATTATTGCTAAAGTAAAATATTTTCTTTTTCGAGAACTGTTCTTTTTGATAATAAATTTGACGCAGTGCATTACGCGAAACCTACGGCGATCGCGGTGTTATATTTAAATTTTTAACATTTAATTAAGATAACTCCGTTTATACGGAGGGCAAAAAAGTAATTCCAGTCTACGCGGACTTTTTGTTATAACGAAAAAAAAAAATACATAATTTTTATAGACTAGGGATGATAATAATGTGAAAAAACCGCTATGAAATATGTAACGTTATTCTGTCACGTTTTGAAATAAATGAACAATAATAAAATTAAAACCCGATCGAAAATTATCTATTTTATGAAATGGCGTAGTCAACTGAAATTTATGTATTTCTTCAGTCTAAAGTTTAAAAATTACACAAATTTATGCTTCTATTAATAGATGTAAGCAGATTAAATGCATATAGATGTAAAATAACTGTCGGATAATAACAAAACTCCCTACATAACATAAATATCGGCATTTGAAAATTGTTTTTTTTTTTTTGTTTTTCTTTTTTTGCAATTGAAGTGCAGAAATACTTTAGATTAACAAACTCAACCAATTAATGTGAACTTTATCTCAGTTCCCCGTAATTTGTTTTGCATCATAAAAAACTTTGCTAATCACTTTTTCATTATTGATCTTTTCATCAATATTTCAGATTACGAAATTAAGACTTTTATTATTTAAAAATACTTATTACTGCGAATAATCGTAAGGCTAAAATTAGGCAGTTTAGAGCGATAAAATACGCTACGAATAAATGCCGGACATAAAAATTGCAGTTTTGTAAAGATATTTTATACGTCAAGCCTTTTTTTTCCTTCTACGCAGGCGCTACTCTATATGTGTGATCTTGACTAACTGTATAGCCTAACGCAGTTAAGATGTTTAACTAGCAACCCTGAAATTTCACGCCGGCACCGTATGAAAGGCACAGGACTCAAACTTGATACGCAGTACTACACTAATATATTATTTTCACGCTTCAGTATACAAGACATGCAACTAAAATTAAAAACTGTTACGAATACCGTTGCTTTAACAAAATTGAATTCTCTTTTTTCGTTTCCTCGAACAATCGTCATAAACACTAAATGAATAGAAAACACGCATCGCTATAATTAAATATCACGGATAGGAAAACATTTCTCCATAAATAACCTGCGCGCAGTCGCGAAGTTAATTTTGAAATAGTGTAAAGAAAAATTTAGAACCGATAAAATACACTGAAAGCCGAAAATAAAGCGAGTTATGAAAACGACGAGATTGGAGCTTTAATATTTAGGAAAAATTTACAAAATATCTAAACTGTGGAGTCCTCTTTTATTTTACTCCAAACGGAAAGCTTGATTCTTTTCAAAAAAAACTTTAGGGGGGAAGGGACTGCCGCTAATCATGGCAATTAATCCAACGTAATGATAATTTTTTAAACTTTCGATATTCGGCAACGGTCGGATTTGTTCCGAGTTCTACTTCAATGAAACATCATTGCCTAACCAGCTGCGGTAACTGGCTGAAAAGTATGAATAAACGTTAAATATGAAGGTTTAATTCATTTTTTAATTTGCTAGCAAACCGTAATTTACCACAAAAAAATCTCAATATCGTATTTACTACAAGAAAATCGATCATCATCTGGTTTATTTTCATGCACTTGAGTGTCAACGCGAACCTTGTATATCAGTCCCATAGGAAATTAACTTTATGTCTTATGATAACATCATTGAAACGTTAATTCATGATTAATTTAGATAATAAAATTCCTGTGCAGCAAAACATTTACGGAACTGTTAAAAGAGCCGCCTGATTAAAAAAAAAAAAAGAAAAAGAACTATATTAAAAAGAAACGTAACTTTCTTCAATTACAATTAAAAATTTAAATTATTTTTTATTCATTTTTATTTATCCATTTAATTCAGTAGATAATGTCAACGCTCCTACCACCATAAAAATGATTTTTATAAACGTGCAATATGTAACGAAAATATTACATATCTTTCATAAATGTAAATTTTAATCATACCTTGTAGATAATTTTAACATTGTATGACGTATATTCTAAAGAAAATTTCTGAGAGGAGTTTTGCCTATGTACGAAGCTCGGTATACTAACACAAAACAAGTTTCTCAACATGAAAAGTCATATTCATATATTTTTGTAAATGTTCGTACATAAAAAAAAAGAATCGATGCTTCGAGCTTCAACGTAAGAACACTATACTAGGTGGACCCCGGATAATTCTTCCATAATACTTCTGGAAGAGTAAATTTCGATTCAAAAATTAACAATGTCTATTACAATTTCAATTACATACAGCATTATAATAGTTTTCGAAACGTTTTTCTCATATTACTTCTAAGGCAAGAATGAATTTGTCATTAATAGACATAAAGAATCAAAATTAAAAATATCATCAGTGAAAGAGAGCGATGTTTTTGAAATAATTCGGCTTATTAATTATATATAATTTATAAATAACTGTTTTCATTATTTAAATGTTTATACATTAACCTACTTTGTTGTTTTTTTTGTTTTAATGTAATTAATTCTAGAATTTAAAAAAAAAAAAGGAGTTACAAATGTATCAATAATTTGAAAACAATTATTACATATAGTGCATGCGTACGATATTATATAATAATCACTACTGCATGTGATATTATTAAGGGATTATTATTTTATAAATAAGTGATACAGTTATTTAAAAAAGACTAACAAAACTATTAATAATTAAAATGATTAATTTTTTTATTTAAATATTAGCTGATTAGAATGTGATAGTAATATTTTAAGCAACAAAAAAAGTATTAGAAACAATTTCAAGTTTGTTTTTTTTTTAGTTTTTTTTTTTTTAATGTTACAAACATGCTTTAAATAACATAATAGGGGTTCTAAATCTCCCTTATTTCCGTTGGGTACATCACCGTTTTCGATTACTAGATACTACCTCAATTCTAAGATTACCCTGTTTTGAGGTTAAATGAGGAGCTCTTTGCGATAACAGTAATAATATTTTGGTTTTAGCAGTTTTCTCAACTGAAACCGAATAGCCAAGCTTTTTTCAAGAATACTGAAGCAAAAACTGTTCTCAAAAAAAAAATGTATTATAGATTATTTCAAACTTCCAATCATAAAATATTTTCTAAGAATTGCAAACATTGAAAAGTAGACTCATCAATAACAATGTTCTGGTAAATTCCTCTTTTCTTATTTTAGTTTTAATTTATTTACTTAACTATTTCGTCTCAGCATTCTTTAAATATAAAATCGGCAGCTGTTATAATTGTTTCCTTTGAATGCTGTTTCGACCTAACCGTTTCTCGACCTTACTCGGAAGTAACTTCAGTTTCTCGTTGACAAGTTTTTAAGTCTCTTTTAACTGGTTTTTTTTTTTCACTTTTGAACTCAATTTTATATTTAGTATAGAATAATAATTTCATCGCAAAAACACTTTCAAAATTAGTCTCTAATTCCTTAAAAATCACAGATCAGCAATTTTTAGAGTTTTTTTTAGCATTTTAGAATAACTTAAGGCAGTTATAATAATATAATTGAGAAACTTCAAATAGAAATTATAATCATAGCTTAAAGATAAAATTTTATTAAAACGCATCAAATTTTAAATCAAAAACAAGCAAAATATTTTCTGACACATTTAAACAAGCCTGGTATGTACAATAGAACGTTTTATTGAATAAAAAAACAAAATATAAAATGATGATCAAATATACAGTAGCACTTTTTAAATGTCATGGAATGAATTACGATGTCCCACACCACATACCAATTCTAACATTTAACTGGAGTGAAAAAATTTCGTAATTAACAACAACAAAAACGAATTTCACACTAATTGTTATCTACTCGAACAACAAATTGGATAATGTACACATATGCCAATGCATATACATCTATAAGTTTACAATTTTAAATTATATTTCACACTACTAATATTTTATAGAGATAGAGATTATGAAAAATGAAGTATGTAATACAAATGATCAACACTACAACTGAAAATATTAAGGTAAAATTTTATCCTGGAAAACTATGCAGTTAATATTAAACATTTTTATGTTTCTTTTAAATATTATTTTAAAAACAAAAAAATGATACCCAAATTTTCATTTTTATATTGTAAACGAAATCGATTAAACTGAACAGAATACACTGTTTTAAAGAAATAGAATTTAATTTAATCGAATTCATGTGGATGATCCACAAGATTGAAAAAAAACCTTCTCACAAAATAAGTTATCAAACTTCAATGTAAACAAATCAGCAAATTACATCCGAACATCTTTACACACATATACACAGAAAAATTTTTATTTACAAGTTCCGGAAAACATTTTTTTAACATGGATATCTACGATAAAACCGAAATCCGAAAAATACCAAAGTTCACTCGTAAAACTCCTTTATCGAAATTTAAAATGTAATCATGTTTAATTAACATACAAACTGCAACTTTCGGATTAATTTAAGTATAAATCAAAACGTTTCTATAAACATACGTGGAAACTAATTTATAAATGCATTTAAACTATTATATCAAAAACAAAATGAATATAAAATTTTTATCATTCATTCTCGTAAATACAATATATATATATATATATATATATATATATATATATATATATGTATATACTATCCAAAAAAATGCAAAAATAGTACAATTAGTAATTATTATTAAATTTATCTACTAGAATTTTTTCCGAGTAAAAACTTTTTAAAAATTTTAAAATGCATTCTTTATTCTCCGTTTGTTCAAATATTAACCGCATAACTATTACATTATTTGAACTTTTCAATAATATAACAGCGACAAAGTAAACAAATAGTCAAGCAACAAGTTGGAACTATTCAATATGCAGTAATTATTAAATGCAACAATGCACTTATTTTAAACAGCAATTTATTATTTCTTCATCTTACACGCACAAATTTTATATTCGATAAATAATTTGGAAAAATAAAATAATCTAAAACCAGCCTACCTGTTTAGTATCCTTAGCGTCCAACAGGTGTTAAAGAATAAACAGAGATCGGAAAAAAGCCATATGTTATAGTATAAATGAAAAAATAATTTTTAATTATTGATTTACTTTTAGTATAAAAATCATCCTGAACAAAGAAAAATTAAATTCAATATTACATATTCATTGTTACTAAAAGTTCACACATAAAACAGAAAAACATTAAGAAAAAGAAACAACGCACCCCCGAAACACATAACTACAACGATCGTAAAGCGAGTCAACTACTGCTATGAAACCAAACGCAACAAAACACAATAAACGCGCATGCGTATTATTAGTACGAAATTAACAGTCAAGTTTAAAATTTTTCAATAATACAGTGTATCTCTATAGTCGATATGTATCTATATTTTATAAATAATAATCTTAAAACGACACGAACTGTTAGCAATATTTGCATTATTAATTATTTATGTTAAATTTAGCAGATATGTAAAACAGTCATTTATCAAATATTTCAGTTATTAAGTGGTAAATTAATTTTAATTGTAAATGTACCAACATTAAATAGTTTTAGTTATTTTTAGTTATTTTTAGTAAAATAATTATAATTTTTTGTGTTGCATTATTATATAATGTAGACGATAGATTAAGCATTAGGCGTAATTGATGGATAAATACTTTTATTTTATATGGCAAGAGAAAATTGAAAAAAAAAATATTCAATACAATTTCATTGTATAACTGAATTACAAAATTTAAATTGGAGTATATCGAATTTATCGACTAAAAAGTGCATCGCGCGAATTAAATAAAAAACGTTAATTTTCCAAATCCGTAGACTAGACAGTCGAAATTGAAATAGTCCGTTTCTTATCAATAACAGATATATAAATAAAAAAAACGAATATTATAATAATGTAAATTAACTGTTACACGCGATTCTGTTGAGTTACGTATTGCAAGAAACATTTATTAACAACGCTAAAATTTTATAAAACAAAAACTACTATAATAAATAATTAAGTGATCTCTTTTAATAAATATGACTGTTCTTAAAATATTAGTGATAGGAACTGACATTTTAGTAGTATCTAGATATGTCCCTGTTAATAATTTTTTAAAATTATGAACACTCCGTTATTACTGTGAAGTAATATATCAAATAAAAATTTGGAATAACGATTAATAGCTACCATTTAATTAGTTATACCAAATGATATGTAGAATGTATGCTTCAACTCTAATTAAAGTCATTCAGAAACCGTAAAAAAACTGAAAAATAATGATATTAACAGAGACCAATATAACAAAATAAAAATCATTTCTTAATAATATATTGTTCTCTGCAGGGCTGTATCTCCGAGCTTTCCATGGTCCCCCCCCTCAAATGTCTGCGAAATAATGACTACTTGGGATGAAATGGGCTGAAATTCGAAATAAGTTTATTTCGTTTCAATTTTTGACAGAAGAAAAGAAGACTGAAATTTTCATGAATTCTATAGAAACGACCGTTTTTTTTTTTGTTTATATTATATACTATCGTTTAATTTTACATTTCTCCCAGCGTTTAGTTTAAAAAACTGTGGGATTCTACAGAAATAGCGTTTTCCTTTCAGTAACAAATTTGATGACATGCCGTAAAATAGCACTAGATTTATTTTCCGCTACCATGATTTTGAAATAAATAAAAACTAATAATAAAGAAACGCTAACCAGACAAATATCCACATTAATTATAGTAGCGCGACTGGAAATTTTAAACTATTCACTTATCACGCAGAACTATTGTTTTCCTTCGCGATTTTTTGTTCGTTTTTTTAGTAGAACCCATTGCCATTTGCAATTTGATATATTTGATATGCAAGAAAAAAGTTTAACAAAAGAAAAAACAAGTTTTGTTATCATTAACAGTCACTAGTATTTAGAAGTGATTTAAAAATTGTTTTTGAAAACATAATTATTTTAATTATGCTCATTTTTAAAATTAATTCTGTAAATTTATATTTTTGTTCGAATCGGATGGATCACAAAGATTGGTACATTTTTAACTTTTACTGATATCATTACAATGAATATACGTATATTTTTAATATAGTGCACCTGTGCACTCTATTTGTTAATTATTTAATAAAAAAAATGGAGCATTATAGACATAAACAACAAACATTAAATTTACCTAATGAATGCTCCAAAAATGTTTTGGAAAATATTCCGTTTTCAGCAAGAAAATATTAAAAATAAACATAGTATATATTGTCTGAATCTAAAGTTGTGTGTACAAGGAAACTAGGCCCACTGACAGCTTCGCAACCTAACCCTTTGGATTTTTAATTGTTTTATTTCGTGAATTTTTGAAAATAGTACTGCAGTTCTCATAAAGTGTTTATTAAAAAAAAGCAATGCGAGCACGTTGATTAAATAAAACGGAATTTGAGTAATTTAAAATGTTGCCAAAAAGTAATTAAAATATTAAACTTGGAACAAAATAGTAAATTAATATAATTTAATAAGCTTTATTCCATTTGTGTTCACAAAAATGATTAAATAAGACTTCTATTCACAGGAATTTGGAAAACATGAATCAGTGTACACTCTTTTGAATTTTGAAAGTTAATAAAAACGGTTATTGGAGTAAAAATTCAGTTCATTTTGAATATTCTCGAGAAAAAAATGATATTATATTTGTATATTTAAACAAATTATTGGTTTATTTTATTTTCGCTTTTATGATTTCAATGAATTTAAACTTAAATGATAATAAAGTTAGGTATATATCAAAATAATTAATTATACGTCTAATTAGAATTATATTTGATGATCTTATAATCTGATTTTATATAATGTAGAAAATCTGTACGTAAAAATGGAAGAACCCGAGCTCAAGTTATTACTATTTCCTTCAAAATGACTCTTAACTTTAAAATTGAGGAAAGAGTGACATTTTATTTTACAATTGAAAAATAAATTGTTATTTTTCCAAATTTCACAACGCTATAGCTGTTTGCAGGTTGCACAACTGCAATTATAATCATAATTACCCAATTTTTTTTTAACATTGAAATAAAGTTGTTTTCTCCGGTTTGAAATATAAATAACATTACGTTTGAATAGATTTTTCGTAATACTCCACAAAATAAAAATCATTTATACTTACGTTTAAGGAAGTAAAAAATTAACTAAACAAAAAAAAAAAAGTTTAAAAGTTTTTAAAATAATTTAACTATTTGCTTCCTGAACATCGTTTTTCTCACCAATTTTTCCATAAAATATCCTTTGAATTACAAATGATATTCAGTTTCTACTTTTAATTATTCAACTGATTTATATACTAATAGTTAAAAATAATTACTCAATTTCTGTATACTGACGCGCGTATGGAATGACTCAATTCAATAAAAATGAAAGAAAGAAATGTAGTTAGTTTAATGAAACAAGCGAAATGGACTATTATCAAAAATCGAATGGTTTTGGTAATGCACGTTAATAAAACGTCAAGCTAAATTGACAGAAGTTTTTTTATTTCACTTTAGATCCTTTCTCTTAATAAAATATTTTTAGTCAACGTTTATTGGGCAGAAATCAAAGAGAACGTAAACTATAAATTTATAATAAAATTTGCTCAATGTCAGCTTCTCTTCGAATTATTTCTATTTTATATTTATAAAAGTTCCGGAAAGATGGCGCTAATATAAAATTTGAAGAAAACACCTATATAAGAGGTACGCTATTCGAAAAATGAATGATAAAAGATATTTTCAAATGTATTAATAATAAAGACATTGTAAAAAATTTTGTATTAACAAATAAAAAAAAATATAAATAAAAAGAAAGAAAACAAATTTTTTACCGAGGCGCGGGTAGCCTTTTGCAAAAAATAAAAAAAAAAAACAATTTCATTAAACGAATGTATAAAAAAAAAAAAAAAGAAACCAAAACAATGCACATCAATCGACTGGAAAATATAGAATACAGGAAAATATAAAAATTTAATAACAATCAGAAACAAAATGTGGTACCATCACGATAAGCAAAAATAAACGACTCTCTTGACAACAGCAGTAGACGGTAAAGAACTGAATGTTAACTCGAAAAAAATGTATTTCTCTGACCAAGAACAGTTTAATTTTTCGATTCACAGTAAAGGTGCAAGATTTGAAATATTTTTCTCTCCGCTTAGTGCTACTTGGCGTAGATAACTATAAAACAAAAGACGGCATCTTTCGGATCAAAATAAAATAGAATATAGCCAAAAATTAATTTTAAATCGGATATTGCATCACAAGTACCGAAATAGTCTAAAGGTTATGATAATTACCAGGAGAAAATAGAAGTAAAGATAAGGGAAGAGAAAACAACAAAAAAAAAATGTTGAAGAAATGGGCGATAAAAAGAAATAACAAAAATTGTAAGAGTGACCAAAAGGAAGTTATAATTGAGTAAAGGAAGTTACATGGGTGATCATTTCTGTGGTCATGGAAATATTTATTAAAGTTGCGTTATTTACACTCAAAAATTATCCACTTGTTAATAGTTGTTCAGTAAAAGAAAAGGAACAGAGGGTAATGAAATGGCAAATACCTTAGCTCAGATTGCTGAATTTTCTCGTTTTTATTTCTCAAAAATTCCTGCTTCTAATTTGCTTCCACTATGTAAAAAGTTTCGAACTAGATTCTGGTCGGATATTTATGTACCTTTTCCAACAAACTTTCCTTCTACCTGTCCATCCAACCTAATCTTCCTCCTCGGTCTTAGTTTTACAAGTTTCCTTCGCTTCGCCGTTCCACTATCATCTCTATTATTCTTTTACATTTTAATTGTACTCTCCTTGCTTTTTTACGTTTTCGTTTTCTTTCTATACTTTTCCCTAATTGTCCTCTTCATTCTAACGACGAAGCCGTCTACAATCCTAATCATATCTTCTTCAAATGTCCTTCCCTCTTAAATGAACGTGCTGCTTTATATTCTGATCTCTTGTCACATAAGCCCCTCAATTGCTATTGTGCCCCTCGTATCTTATCAGTCCCGTAGATCTTCATTGTTCCGATCCTTAGTTCTTTTATTTTATCAATATCTGGCTGAGTCATATCTAATTGACTCTCTCCATAATATCATTTCTGGGTTTAGATCCGCTGCGGACGTGCTCAAATTGAATTAAAAATAGGAAAAGGAAAAGAAAAAGAAACGATAAGCAAGTTAGGTTACTTAAATTCAGTTCAGTTTTTGAAACGAAACATTCAGCGTTAATGCTGAAAAATGCAAAATTTGAATGAATTTCTTCATTAAAGGTTAAAAAATAAAGTCTTTAAAATGTTACAGTTTGTTATTTTCAAATTTTATAGTGTTGTAATTTGCAGTTAAGGTTGTTCACAATCAAAAATTATATTAATAATGCTAAAACTTAAAGTTGATATTTTTTTATAACGTGTACATACCTGTGGATTAATATTTTTTAAAGAAAATGAATAAATGTATAATTTAAATTATTGTTAAAGCGTAATTGTTTAGGATTATTCATAAAAACTGATTTGACTGTGTCTGTAAAAAAGTAAGATCGAATTTCTGATGTTTTTCGAAAGAATGTAACAGTTAATAAATATACATACTTATATATTTCAAACATGGACTGAAATGTCTAAAATAATGAAAAGGAGACATGCAATTGCACTACACAATCTTCATTTTATCCTGAATTACCGACATAAAATATAAAATTTTTATGAATAGAATATTATATTTAACTCTTTTCAATAGTGAACAATAATAATGCATTTTTTAATTTTTGTGAATATAAAATGACTGTGGAGAAATAAATTTTATTCTATTTCTTTCTACATATATATATTATATATATTTATATATATATATATATATATATATATACTCTTATATTTCAGCTGTTAAATGATCATTTTTACTATGTACATCATAAATGTTGTAACGTTTACAATATTGGGTGTGACTAAAAATCGGTGGCTTCATCATATAAAAAAAATGATGAACGATTTAACATTAAATAACTAGTTTTTAATTTGTAATATACATAGTTTGAATACAAATATAAAGTAAAGTAATAACTTGAACAGAAGTCTATCTATTTAATGTTTATACCAAGTAAACATTATAGAACACATTATTAAATAAATGTAAAATGATAAAAACAGATTTCTTATACATAATTTTCATTATATACTTATTAGAAAAGTAATGTAAATTGTATAATTTCTGGTACTGTATACATTTAATTTATGTAATTTTTTTAAATTTTTGAGATCTTTATGTAATATCGAATAGTTTTAGATAATGTATACAAAAAATCAATATTTTTTTAAATTGTAATTTGTAAAAAATATTCCAGGAACATAAAATCCAATACTTAAACCACACATGCATCATAATCTTGCAAAAGTAAGAGTGGTTCTAAAAAAATCCTGTGACCTGATTTTGGATTATCTAAAAGATAAGCAGCTCTGTTCCAATGACCGCAGTAATTTAATTCACATTTTCTGACACATTATATTACAAACTAAACCATAAATAACATATTTAAGACTGTAAAGAAATGTAGTTATTTAGTTCTTTGGATTCTATTGAATCAATTTTAAATTTAGTTCATAAATATACAAATAGATTAGTTCACAGTTTCAGTTTGTGGCGAACCAACCGGTTTTTAGTCACACCCTACAACGTTTATCAAGAATGCAAATTGTAATATTTAGTTTATTATGCTCTCAGAAATGCCACGACAACCTCTAAATCTGTGGATATGCATTTTTATTGTTTTTTTTTATCTCAAATTATTATTATTATTATTGTTATCATTATTATTAGTATTATTATGTTTTAATTTTACTTTATTTTATTTGAACTTTTTGATTATATATCTACGTAAGATTTTGATTTCATGTAATATACAGAATTCTAATAATCAAGAATGCAAAAGCATCAAATAAAATTCAGTGAACGGTTTGACTTATAAACATCAAAACTGGAACATAAATAACAATTATAAGTACGTGAACGAGGTAATCGATTTCTGTGAGCAGCAAAAAACGTAATAAACCGTTATGAATACGTAATAATTAATTTAAAACTACCTCAAAAACCAAAAATAAAAAATTATTCCAACTCCTCTTTTGAGCAAAAATAGCAAAAAAAAAAGTATTTTCATATAAGTAATGGTTCGAGTGAAAATGTTAAAGAAACTAAAATATATCTCAAACATATGCATAAAACAGCGATTTACAGGAAAAATATAGCCGAGCTTACAACTTCAAAATTAAGTCCTCGGGATGCCGAAGGTTCCAAATTTTGGGGAAACAATTTTTTTTCCCGGTATGTGATATAGTGATGGAAAATCGCTATCTGTTGGAAATGGAACCACATTTCATTTCTGTAACAAAACTTTTAAGTTAGTGAAAAGTTCAAAAAGTGCGAAAAATTATGTATCCCCCTTTACGGCACAAGTATTATAGTAAAAAATGTCAAACGAAATTATCTTTTTGTTTTCTCTTGGTCTTTAACATATCGATAAAACGTTCACACTTAGGTAGGAACGAAACTATATTTCATTATTTATTTTTAAGATTATAACTTAATTATTCATGAATGTACTTATACTAACAGAAAACTGTAAAATACAGTTTAATGAAAATAAAATTTGTCAGTCATTATTATGAGTTTTTTTTTTTTTAATGGATGGGAAAATTTCAGTAATTCAAAATAGGATTGTACAAACGCAAATAAACTTATGATCAGGGGTGGATTAAGGATTTACCGGGCCCGGGACTGATTTTTAATGAGAGGCCCCCTTCGAAGAAACAATGGTGAAAAAATTCAGTATTATATATCTGCAAACAAACAAGCAAAAAAAATAATCTACTAATGCAATTAAAATTAGGCTCTCTTTACAAAATCAACTTTCTTACCCCAAACAAACAGAATACTACATAAATTGAATGTTAAATAAGGAATTTTACACATACATACCACCACACACAAATATATATATATATATGTATATTTATGTATATATACACATATAGCGTAGCCTTCGTTAACAATGGCTACACACAAGGGCGTCGCCAGCCGATGGGCTGGGGGGGGGGCAAGATGAGTTGCCAGCCGCCAGGGGGAGGCAAGATGATAGAAAAAGGATAGGAGTTATAGGAAAAATAAAATTTATAAGTTGTAAAGGCTTAGTATTTCATTAAACGAGAATAAAATCTTAATTAAAACATAGTTTTCGTGGATTTATGGCAAATTGTTCATGATTACGCGCCTATGAATATTCATCGTGGCCAGTTGATTAAAAAGTTTCAAGGCTCCAGGGGGAGCAGCTTCCCCTCCCTGCCCCTCGCTTCCGACGCCCGTGGCTACGCAAATAGTATAGGTTAATACTAGTAACTTATTAATAACATAATGTTTTAATTTTCTACAAAAAAATATTTTTATATATAAATTAAATATTGTGGGTAGTAAAAAAATGATCGTTTTTTTAATGGAAATAAAAACTTTTTTTATAATGCATTATCTATGGCGGCGGTGCTGGTATTGTTGCTACAGCGGTTTTCAAGCTAATTGTGATATACACTCATGCAATGTTTTTGATCATGTTCTTTTCTTTATATAAATTAAACATGCATGTTTAAAATTCCATAATTGTTTATATGATTAGAAAAAAGTAAATGAAACGCATTATGATTTATTCAATTTTTCGAAATACAAATATATTAATAAAAGTAGCAATCGATTAAAACTTGCTTTCATTTTAAATGATTTTTATACAGTTCAAAATAAAACATATTAACTTTCAATAAATATAAAAAATAAAATACTGTTTAAATTAAGAATATTTCAGATCGTAAGACGTTTTTACATAGAACAATTCACAACAATATGGATATCAATATTTGGATAGAGAATTGTTATTAATCCATTTTTCGAATGTTTATTTATTATTCAGAACGTATGTTAAAGGATTCATTCATTTTTTTTAACATAATAAATTATATTTATCGTAGAAAATTTTTTAAAAAATTCATTTTATGTAGCATTGAATTCATGGGGAAAAAGAGAAAGAGATTTATAAAGAAAAAGTATATAATTTTATTTGAACTCATATATATTTTTTTTTATATATAAAAATGAACTGAATTCTTTTGAAGATAAAAAACGCAAGTTTAAAATTTTGCATTTTTACAGTATTGAGTAGTTTGAGGAAAGAAACTTAAATTTTGTACATAGAAAATTAATTTTTTTTCTGTTGAAGAGCACGGGGCCTCCTTATATTTCCCTCTAGCTACCCCGTAGATCTAGCCCTGCTTATCCCATGCACTATTGCAAGATTTTTTATTATTAAATACAACTAATAAGGATGTGGTTTTAGAAGATGATGATTCAAAGTTTAGTACATCTAATGTCAAATAGGAGGGTATATAAATGCCAGAAAATAAGCAAGGATGTAAGTAGATGTATCTATAAATGAACAGAGACAACACAAGGTTGTGGTAATCCGTTGTTGTTAATAAAATAGAAACCTATTTTATACCATTGTTCGATATTTCTTTGAAATAACGACTTTGGTGTGAAATATAAATAAACAGCCTTCTGTGACGTATATTTAGGAGTTCCGCTAGTAAGTAATATTATTAATTAATCAAATGCATTATTCAATGCTTTTTGGATTTTTTTTTTCGTGATTTGCCATTTTTCTTTTGCATTTCTTTGAATATTTTTTATTATCTACGATTTTGAGTATACGTAGTGATCGTATTCATAGTTTGTATATATGTATATATTTTAATTTTGTTGTTAAAAGAAGATGAACTCATCATATTACAGTGTTAGATATAATATTAGGATTTCGTAGTCACAAAATGTACGGAATCTTAATAAGATGGTTCAGAAACGACAAAAATATCAAATAAAAATCAATATCTCACGATCGGATTAACTTAAAAATTTCAAAATTGGATCATAAATTCTAAATAAAATTCTCTTTAAGATAATCTATGACTTCATGCTAACCGATCGCCCTGAACGCCAAAAAATCCAAAAAACCGTCAAGCATATATAATATGGAATATAAACGACCTCAAAAATCTTTTATAGGTTTATCTGGTGATAAGTTATAAATTTTTAAAAGTGAAATTCAAAATGTAAAACAAAACGTAGGAGCTCTTTCATAAAAGCAAAAAAAATCGGTTCAGCAAAAAAATTATACTCACGTAAACAATAGCTCGAGTAAAAAAGTAGAGAAAACTAAAACGTATCTCAAACTTATGCACAAAGGACCACTTTATAGGAAAATTATAGCGAGCTTACAACTTTATATTTATACCCTCGGGGTATCGAAAAGTCAAAAGTTTTGAAAAAAATACTTTTTTACCTGGGCATGTGATATACCGTTGGAAAAATCGCTGTTTGTTGATAACAAAACCATATTTCATTTTTTTAGCCAAACTTTTGAAGTTAGAGAAAAGTTCAAAAAATCGTGTAAACTAAAGTGCAAACCCCGCCTTGGTCGTGAGTATTACTAGATAAAAAATTTTGAACAAGGCTAAAAATATGCACATCTCCGTATATTTCTTTAGTTTGGAACATCCGAGTTTCCAATTTTAAAATTAGGCCTTTAATATTTTTGTTTTTATCCTCCGGGTATGTGATATGTCGGTGGAAAGATCACTTCTTTAACGAAACTTTTGAAATTGCTGGAAAGTTCAAAAAAGCGCAAAAAACCACGTGTAGCGCTGTCAGTATTATAGTTGAAAATTTTAAACAAGGTTAAAAATGTGCACATCCCCGTATATTTCTTTAGTTTGTAACACCCGCGGTTTCAACTTTAGATTTGGACCCTCGCCCCGGGCGCCCCGCCAAAAGCTTGAAATTTTTGAAAAAAATATTTTTTTTTCTGGGCATGTGTTATGTTGGTGAAGAGATCGCTTTTTGTCGGGAACAAAATTACATTGCATTTCTTGAACGAAACTTTCAAAGTTGGCGAAAAGTTCAAAAAAGCACGAAAAATCACGTGTCTCTTCCTCTTTGCAGTGCGAAAATTCTGACTTCTTTGTTTTGACTTTAGTAATATGTAAATGTAAATTGTAGTTATGTATTACTTAACATACGGAATCCTCAGCGCATGAAACATCATGCTTGACTGAACTTTTTTATTATAATGTAATAAAATAATCAGCTTTGAAAGTTATGAAATCATATTCTAGGTTTTAAAAAATTTTGAAAAAGAGCAAAAAAGTCACAAAAATTTTTAAACACATACAAATACATGTTCACAAGAATGCTGGGTGAAAAATATGTACGATTTTACAAATTTAAAATCGAATATTTTTGTTTTGAATTTAGTTTTATGTAAATATGTAAATTATGGTAATTTTCAACTTGACATATGGAATCTTTAGCGCATGAAACATCATATTTGAACCTTATGTTTTCTTTTTTATATTTTTGATTAATTTATTATATTTTGCTTGTTTGTTTTTGCTATTTACGTTGTGTAACACATTTGCGGATTCTTATAACAATAGTAATAATAAAGATTTGATTTAGTTATTATTGTTATTACCATGGGCGTCGCCAGCGGGGGGCAGGGAGGGCAGCTGCCCCCCCTGGAGCCTTGAAACTTTTTAATCAACTGGCCATAATGAGTATTCATAGGCGCGTAATCATGAATAATTTGCCAGAAATCCACGAAAATTACGTTTTAATTAAGATTTTATTCTTGTTTAATAAAATATTAAGCCTTTACAACTTATAAATTATATTTTTTCTATAACTCATATACTTTTTCTATCATCTTGCCCTCCCTCCCCTGGCGGCTGGCAACTCATCTTGACCCCCCGGCCCATCGGCTGGCGACGCCCTTGGTTATTACTATTATTCCTATTACGAAATCGGGGAGTCGAGTTTTTTCAGTGGTATGTTAATTTATTTCATATAGTTTCTATGTTGGTCGGCTGCTGAAAAATAGTAGTTGCAATATTAAAACTAATTATACGAATGATAAATTTAATACAAACAATACGTATCAATAATTACGACTGGGGTATTTCAATGGCTGTGTAGCTGAATAATGAGTTTGCTGATGATTCAAATCTGGATCTTTTGGAAATGAAAAGGGTGAAATTTGGGAATAAACGAATCGATTGACAATACTTTTTCACGGTTCGCGTTAATTTAATTAAATAATGTGACAACAAAATCCTGGTAGATAGGTATTCCGGGCAATTGAAGGCATTTGCTACTCGGGATCTAAATCTTGACTGAAGAATTTCTAACTAATTGTGGTAAGCATCTCTAACTGTATTTAATTTTTATTTACTTATGTTTTCCAATCTGCAAATGAAAGCACTGGGATCACATGACTTTTCAAAAAAAAATTACTCTGAAAATTCAGTTGTATCTAACAACAATTTATATAAATTGTATCGATTTAAAACGAAATTACATAAAATATGTCGAATTGCCTAGCAAAACTCTGAGGTTGAATTGATTTTAAATTTGATTACTTGAATTAGTCCACCATTTTAATTCGGTTAGAAAATAAATTGTTTATTAAATGTTAAGGAAAAATAACACGGTTTTTGATGTGCTACGTCCTGAGTGTTACCTATCAAAAAACATTTCAGTACTTTTTTTTCATATTACCCTCGACACAAGAATGAAACTACAAGATAATAAATAACAATGTAACCACGCAAGTTAAAACATTTATTCAACGATGGAAAGGAGAATAAACATAATTGACCGCAATAAAAATATTTGTACGCTTTGTCAAAGTTATTTCTCTTTTCAAAAAGCAAATGAACATTTCTAATAGTACATCGGTATAATATATAATATACATTCCCTTGTTATGGATTACAACTTGTAGACGATAAGGCACTAACTTCACAAGGTTCTGCGTCACTTCTGGGAGAATTTTATTCCAAGCATTTCTGACACAGGCCATTTTTCTGCGATATACGTCATCTGTAACTTTTTTTTTCGAGATGATTACATAAATGTGCAATTAGGTCTAGATTAAGCGATTCTGAGGATGTCTCACTCAATGTGGTGTATTGTCAACAACTGTTCTTATGTTTTGGGGACCGTGTTTCAGGTTGCTGTCTTGCTGAAAGACAAACTGTTGTTCTGGATTCAGTTGGGTAGTATTTGGCCGAAAGTATGACGCATCACTGTGTACTCTTACTTTTTGACGCCTTTGGCTATCATGCAACTTCGAACTAATACGTTCTCCTCGTTATGCTTTACTCCGACTGCATCCTTTAAGCTTCATATTCTTCCGTTCACACTGCTTGCCATTGGACACAAGAAAGTTGTATTTATTCTTATTAGCCTAAATGACTGAAACCCAGAAATTTATCAGTTTCAAATAATATTTGATAAACTGCAGTTAAACTGTAGTCATTTTTGTCAATTTTGTACCAAAATTCAACCGCTTCTGTCGGAGCAACGGACTAAATTTGCGCTAATTGCGACATCTTTTGTTTTGAGAATGAATAAGTTTTCCCTATCTTGTTGCAACGTCTTCTGATAGCGTGGTAGTGTTTTTGAACCGATTGTTTTGTGAGTTATAGACCTTTCGTTATTTTCGGTCAATCAGCGTTCTTGTTCACTGTTCTAAACATTCAGCAGTTTGGTTGCAAGTACAAGCATTTTTACGAAGCACTACTATTCGTTCAAAATACTTCAACGCAATTTCCATTTTCTTCGGAGATATTGTAGCAGAATTTAATCTGGTATACTTACGCACAACATAGACTGTAACTAAGCGCTTTTCAACTTTGTTAGCAGTATTTTTAATTTCAACTTTTTTTTTTTTTTTTTTTCTGTAAACAAAATATGAAATTAATGTTTTATCGACTGCGGAGACAAAATTGAATTAGTAAATAAATAAAAAATGTCGAAATATTAACTAAGAATAAAAATTAAGCGGACAACGAACGAGTTTAGATGAAATGAAAGTAGTACACGAGAAGGAATAACTTTACTGGGAATGTTAAATTAACAATAAGTGAAACAATAAATTATGGGTAAAAAAGCTCAAACAAAACTCTTTAAATACAGCAAACCAAATAGGTAAAGTCAGATTCTGTTAGTATTTTATAATAAATTAATTTCATTATTCTAAAAATTAAATTAAATTTTTCATTTTTATTTTAAGTCGCTAATAAGTTCCTATAAGATCCGTCATTTTTCTTTTATTTGAGATTACTAGATATTCAGAGATCCATTTTCGTTCCATATACATATAATTATTTGAATTGTTAAAAACAAATTTGTAATAAATCGGCCTTAAAGTATTACTTTTTTTCCTGATTTAATTGTAATACTTATTAATGAATAATATACTTTTTGGAAATTTTATGTATCTTAAATATTTAGGGTTATATTTCGCTGATTTTAACTTTTTAAAAAGTTTTTTCATATTAACTAGTTGTTTTTGCAATTTTGTTAAATTTATTACTAATTATTATTATTATATGTCTGAAATTCATAAATTATTAGGTTATTAAATGTTTCCTGTCATTTAGATAATATATTTGAGTTTCTTAGGCAACTAAAAGACTCGTAATCATTTGTTTAAACAGACGCATCACCATTCTTTAAACGATGATATAATTATTGCGAAATTATTGTCCTTGTTTTTAGTTTGTCAACTGTTGACAGGAGGAACAGCATGTCGTTTTGTTGTAACAAACATTGGTTATTAGTAGTATTTTTTTTTGTAATTTTGCTTGCAACTAAAGTGTCAACAATGACAAAAACTTTAAACGTTAAATATGGTTAGTATTTCACCGATATTATGGTCAAAGAAATATTCAAGTTGATGAACTTTATAGAATAAACGGGTATTAACTATAATTATTCAATTTTGTTAAACTACTCGTATTTTAATTGATCGGTCAAAAAACGTGAGGATTTGAAAATGATAAACTAGATTTAAAATTATGTTTAAAATTACGTACATATTAATATAACATGTAAGATGCTAGTGTCCTTAGTATTAATTAATTTATTACTTAAAATTTTATTATCTGGTTTTTAAAGGATAAAAAAGAAAAACAACATGTAACTCTTATTTTTATCTATTTGCTGAACTGAAAACAAATACATGTGCAAAGGGTAGAAAAACACATTGCCATACAGAATTATCTAGAGATTAGCTAAAACCTATACTGGCATAAATTAGATGGTATTATTTTCTCTTGATTTCATTTTTTTATTGCTTTTATATGGTTTGCTCTTGTGTTTAAAAAATTCCTTAATCATGCTGTTTGAAAAAAGCTATTTAGGTGATCATTCTTTATATTTGGTAATATTTTTTTCCATAAAATTAATTTTTCTCTTCGTATTTTTTTGTTGTTGTTTATTAACGATATTATTTATTTATTTTTTATCGAAAGAACATGTTTTGTCTGGAAAAGTTTACTTTTTCTGCTTCTTAACCCGTGAGAGGTCGCACACTGAGTTTTTAATTGTTATGTAATATTTTTTGAACATCAAAACCGGATAATTTCAAATTTTTTCTATCTTCCGTTTAGTACGTTTTACAGTGTTGTGAGAGGATACCTGTCGACTTGTTTTCGCAAAAGCATTTGATGCAAAAACGTATTTTGTATAAACCTGGAGTTTTTCTCCGTCTGCGACTACATCTGGTTAACATATCAGAAACTATTTCGTTTAGTTTAGTCGATTCCTCTTTTGTTTAGCACATTTAATTTTAGACATCGCATGTACGTAATGACCGTAGGTTTCAACTCGTTCTCGAACTGAGGAATTTTGCAGTCTCACCAGTTTTGACTGCGAAGTATTGCGGATATCGTTTTTGTTAGTTTTTATTAACTCCCTTCTCGGTAAAAGTTGTTTAATTTAATACGTAATTTCCAGTCGTCGCAATTCACTCGGTTCGTGTTATTTTTCTACGTAATTATATCGATGAGTCTGGAGCCGTACTTAATTTTTCTTTTAGTCGTGATCGCCAGCGTACCGGTATTTTGTTTGTTTTTTGTTGAATAAACTTGTAGTATTTAGTAAATAGTAAAAAATTTAACCAGTTCGTTATCATATGTATAAATTGTTTCGTTTATTCTAATTTTTCTTAAATAAAATGGGTGGAAGAAAGAATTTTAAGATTGTTAGGTAGTGTTGACGAGTAATCGAAATGTACTACTAGTGACTGTTCTGATGAATCTGACACTGATGTATAAGAATGCTGAATTAGGAAATTTCTAACGGTAAAATATATAACGATAGTGAAGAAAACGATCCGAGTCCAAATGATACACCGAAGTTCAAAGGCACATTCAGGAGTTTTTTTTGGTCGGGGCTAGAATTTAGAAGATGAGTTAGGGAGTGGTAACTTGGTACCTCGACTAAGTACCTATCTATTTCCGTGGTCTGTAAATTAAAATTAAACAAAAAAAAATACAAAATTAACGAATATTATTTTTTTTTAAATTACAAAACTGACGAATTTTATTTTAAAAAAAGTAATAATAGCAATAGAAACGTAATATTATATTTGTAATATAAGCAAAAAGTAAATGTGTATGTTTTTTTAAAAAAAAAAAAAAGTAAAACAAAACATTACAAAACGAAATTAAGATTTCAAAGATTTTTGGGGGGAGCAATGGCCCCGTGGCACCCCCTTGAGTGCACCCATGCCGAAGTTGGTATATATATATATTGGAAAAGATGGCCACACTTTGTGGAATATACACATCTTTCCGAAAAATATCAAAATTCCAAAGAAAAATATTTTACAAATTCGTACGCCTCGAGTAATTCGTAGCGCTCAAGATGCTAGCAATTCTATGAATATGTGGAAGTTATACCGATGGAATAATAGAAAATATCACAACCAACACGAATATATGGATTAAGAAAGGATAAATTTGGTATAGAAAGAGATGTAGTTGAAATATCACCAATAGAGTTGCAGGCTCTTTGTGGACTACTACATATATTTAACAAGAATCCATAAATCTTTGCACATAAATTTAGAAGACTTATGGATAACAGATCGAACAGGAATAGAGTTATTACCGATTTGCACGGTACAAAATCGGTTGAATTTTTTACTGCAAGCGATATGATTCGATAATTTAAATTCACGGAATGAAAGAAAAACAGTGGATAAACTAGCTTTGAACGATTCATCGTTGGGAACTACAAAAGCAATTTCAGTCTTAGCGAACGTGCAGCAATCGGTGAAATGCTATTAACTTTCCGCGGCCGATGTAGTTTCCGGCAGTATATGCCAAAAAATCCTGCTAAATACGGATTAAAAACTTTTTTTCTAGTTTGCTCGAAACTTTCCATATGGGAAACATGGAAATCTATGCAGGAACGCACCTACAGGATCATTCTACTTCAGCAATCCAAAGTGTTATGGACAGATGATTAGTAGAACAAATTTCCAGAAGTGGTCGAAATGTGACTATGGACAACTGGTATACATGAATTACTTGAAAATCATCGATTCGCGATCATTGGTACTCTAATGAAGAATAAACGTGAAATACCTCCGTTGTTTATCAACAAAGATAGATCAGTGAACGGTTCAATATTTGATTTTCAATCAGATTTAACATTAGTAAGTTACGTTCGTAGGAAGAACAAAACTGTTTTGGCGTTTTCTTCGATGCATTCATGCGATGATGCTCATGAAAAAGAACCGAATAAGCCTAAAATTATTTCATTTTACAACCTTACTAAAGCTGGAGTAGATACTGTTGATGAAAAAATTAGTACCGATTTAGTCAGCAGGATTATTAATCATTGGTCCATGGCAATGTTTTTTTTACTTTTAAATATCGCAAGAATAAACAGCTACATAGTTTTTAGATTTAGCACAAATAACTTCGATATATTACGAAGAAATTTTTTAAAAACGTTTTCGGAAGAACTATGTAATGGGTGTACATGAAATCGCGTCTTGTTTATCGAAATTTATCAAGGGGTATCAAAAGCAGAATTTAAAAAAAATGTGGGAATTCGTGAAAAGTGCCAGAAATAACTGTAGGTACTAGTGATAGATGTTTCAAATGCGTTTGGAGAAAAAAAAAATCCTCTTTCAAAAACCAACTGCAGAATACGCAGAAAATTCATCTGTAAAGTACATACAGTTCTGAACGAGTAAGGTTATGTTGTTTTTTTTTCTTTTGATTAAGTAGTGTGTTTAATTTATTTATATAGAAATTAAAATTATCTTTTTTTATAATCGTTAAAGACATTTTTATGTTTTTACATGGTAGTTTTAGACAAGCAATATATATATATATTTACATCATTTTTAAAATGTTAATAATCAAAAAATAAAATTTAGTGACCTGGAGAAATCATCCGTGTGTAACCTCTCACATTATTTTTTATGTTTGACGGTTAATTAGGATCCATATTTTTTCAATTATTTACTTTTTATTATTCCATCATAACTACTTGCATTCAGCACAGTTATAATTATGGACTTTTTTTTCAACGTTACCAATATATTATGTGGAGAAATGTTGAAATTTCTCATATAACGATGTTAGTTTTATATAACGTCGTTTGCTTAATTAATATTTATATAAAATTTGGAAAAAAACTATGGGTGAAAATTTTCTTTGCATATTTATTTTATAAATAATACATTTTTCACCAATATTCGTACTATTAATAATTTCCATCATTTTGATTTATATATTAATAATTTACATAAATGAATTACCCTGTATATAAACATTAATAAAAATTACATATACTCATAATAAAAAAATTTGCATAAAATATTAATGAAGTGCCTAAAAATATAGAGTATATTTTTTCTTTTTTCTTTTAAAGATAAGAATATTTCAGTTCTCATGGGGGGGATACCCCCCAAACCCCCTGTGGACACGGCCTTGCATTTGTGAGTGAATAATATAAGATGTGAAATTTTGAGCGTGTAATGTAAAAATCGATTAGAATAAAAACAAATCACACTTATCATATTTTTCAGTCGTGTTGTCCGTTTGCGGACGTTGTAACCAACCATCATGAACCAGTGGACCGAGCGACCACCTGGCGCTATTTTTCTCTGTTGTTAATCATTTTCATTAATTCTGATAGAGACAATTTTGTGACAGATTTAACATGACATCTATGAGCCTCATTGGTGGGGTTGCCTTTGACTCCTTTTTCCATTGATTTTTTCTTACATGAGAATTCGTTCTAATCTGTTCCGTCTCATTGTAGATCTAAAAAACACTTTGAGCTCTGTCTTATTATCGTGGACAATAATCGTTGCATCGGTTCTATACGCAGTTGCTTTAAGATTGATAAATTGATCCTGTGCCCAAGATATTCTAAGCATGCGCCTGTAGCAAGTCATCTCAAAAGCTTCGATTTTCCGGCATGATGCCACTGATATACTCCAAGACTCTGAATTGTAATGAAATATTGAGTGTACCAGCGCTTGCATCAATCCTTTCTTCACTTGGCATGTTATTTGTTGGTCCTTTCATATTTTTGTAAGTTTGCCTAAAGCGTTTTTTGCCACGCTTATTCTTCCTTTTATTTCTGTCTCATAGTTTCCATCATTAGTTATATGAGCGCCAAGGTATGTGGTTTCAGTTTTTGTATCAATGCCGGTTACTGAGGTGGTAAGTTTGCCTGGTAATTTGTGGGCTTTGTCAACCGTCATTATTGTGCATTTTGACCGGGTTAAGATTGGGTTTCCGGCTAAAATGTTCAATCCGGTCCAATAAAGTTGCCAGTTCTTTTTCATCAGCAGTGATTATAACTGTACCATCAGCATAGCGTAAATTATTTATTTTTCTACCGCCGATGTTGACTCCTTCTTTCCACTTTTCGGTTACCTAACGCATGATTCATTCGCTGTGTATATTGAATAATATGGGAAATAGGATGTATGCTTGTCCAGCACCTGCTTCGAAACTTTCAGATATTTCATTCTCAATCTTAACACAGACGCCATTATATACATATAAGTTTTTGATTAATATGATTAAATGTTTTGGGACGCCCATTTCGTTAAGGACTACCCACAGCGTGTTTCAATGCACTTTGTCGAAAACGTTGGTATAATCTAAAAAACAAAATATTGTTGGAACGTTCTATTCATAGGCTTTTTAGATTATCTGTCTGATATTAAGAAGTTGCTCAAGCGTTTCTTTCCCAGGTGTAAAACCTCTTTGTTCTTTTGGTATTTGTGGACCGTCCCATTATTACATACAGAAAAACTTTACTCGCATGACTTTTTAGAGCGATTAATCTATAATTGCTGTAGTCTTGTTTGTTTCCTTTTTTATAAATTGGGATGTACACTGATTCTGTCCAGTCTCTTGATCATTCGTTATTTCCCCAAATTTTATTGCATATTTGATGTAGTATATCAATATGTTATTCTCCACTTGATTTAAACATTTCAGCTACTATCACATCACATCCTGCCGACTTATCGTTCTTTAGTTTATTTTGAAATACGTAGAATTAATAAATTTTCCAAGTATATTTCCAAACGTATATACTTCAATTTTAAGATTTGTGTCAATTAATATAAAAATGAATAACATAGTAAAAGTTATTATAAGCGAAAAGCAAAGGAATTTTTTACTGCACCATCCGAAAGCTTTAAAATCAAGCATCATAAATTTGAAATTTAGGAAAGAAATATATCGTTAACTGTTTTATTGTTGTAAGAAGAACGATTAAGGTTTATTTAAAAACAATAATTTATTATATTTATTAATAGAAAAAGTTATGAGTAATAATCCAAAAATTAACAATTACAGTAAATATTTTGAATTAGTACTATTAGTGAGACTGGTGAAGCGGAAATAGAAAAATTATTTTTCTAGTATAGTAATTACATACGGCAAATATATAAGTTGTAAAGGATACTCTATAAACATAAAACGTAATGATGTTTATTACATGCAAAATAAAATATGAATATGTTTAATCACCTTCGTTAATTTGATTCCACTACCATTCTTTTAACTAATTTTGTAAATGAACAGATCAAATTCAATTAAAATACTAGAAATTTAACTGAAAAGAAATAATTCAGTTTTTTAAGTTCGAGTTATTTTTAAATTATATTCGGTACGCTGAATGATTCTGCTATAATCAAATAAAAGTGTCCATAATATTGAACAAAATTAAAGAAAAATTAAGTAATATCTATTCTCCTTTTTTCTTTTTTTAGCATTTTAAAAAAACACACAGAAACTATGCATAAAGTAAATAGAACTTGAAAGAGTAAATTAGACTGTTAAAATTACAAATTGATATCTACATTTGTAATAAATTGTTTAAATATATCCTTTAATTCTTTTTTATATTAATTTACTGTTTCCAGTAATTTATTGTTGATTTAATCAAAAACAAACAAAAAAAAAAAAAAAAAAAAAAAAAAAAACCCGAAAAAGAAATAAAAAAGGTTTTTACATTGTTTTCTGTGGTAACAGACGCAGAAAGAAGTAAGTTCAATGTATGAGCATATCAGCAAATAAAAATAGTTTGAGGATATTCTTTTTTTAAATTCGTGATTGAAGACCACTGTGCTCACCAGCTGTCACTGCTGCATCGTCATATGTTTGAACAATTAGTTTTTCCTCATATTTAAAATATCAGAAAGGTTTTTATTTAAATACCGGGCACTTGTATCATTTTTACATTCTGAAAATACAAAAAAACCTTTCTTCAATACTACCCGTATTTTCTACTCATCAAAGTATGATTAACAGTTGCGATTTTTAAACATCTGTTGTTTCATCCATTATAACCGGTACGAAAAATAAGTTAGGTAATTCAATCTTTATTTTATTTATCATCATCTTGGAAATAGATGTAATGATATCATTTTGAATATCAGTTGATAATCTAGAAAAAAACGTCGAATCAGTCAAATGATTTTCAGTAGCGATGGGGAAGGTCATTATTTCTTCAGATACGGATCTGGAACTGAATCGCGGGTTCTAGAACTGCATCCTAGACACGTATCCATAGGATCCAAACAGATCCAACTAGAAGGAAATTACAAAGTAGCTTATGTAGGAGTACAATCATACAGAGAGCTGTGTCTACGGGGAAAAACGATACAGTTTGTTTTTAATTCCAATGTTATTATTTTTCACTTTCCTAGCTGAACTGGCTCATGCTTAGATATTCATTCCGTATATGAAGTGCAGAAAAAGACGAACGGTCTATTATTTTTCGATCAAGGTCTATATATTAGCTTCTACAGCGGAATATAACATTCATCGATTTGGTTTTTATTTGCTGGGTCGGAATTGTGGATACATGTCTCGAACTGTAGTCGGAATTACATATCGTCAATTCCGCTGTGGGATACAGGTATCTTTCCGGACCTGCTCATCACTAATTTCCTGTCACTGTCAAATTCATTCAATTTTTTTAATAAATCTATGTAATTTCCTCTGTTTGTTGAATTTTTCATTCATGATGTCCTTTAAAAGCTAATTCTTATTTTTTAAAAAACCACGCAATTTTTATCACACAACTAAGAATTTTTCTATTTCTTTTTTTGCATTTTCATTATGCGCTTGAACTGATGAATGGAGTTTTTCACTTGAGCAGTTTTTCCAAATTGTTTAAGTTGTTTTAAAGAAATAACGTGGTTAACAGATAATTTATGTCGTTTGCTTTTTGCAGATTATTTAGATCATCAAAGTCATTTACATTTCATACATTATTTTCCCAGTTAAACAAAAGACAAGCTCAGCTGAATAATTTTCTCATATTCTCACATTTCTCACAATCGTATAAACACGGAATTGTAGTATATAAATCTGTTTGAAAATGACAATTAAATGTTTTATTCCCTTTTGATTTTGTAATCAAATCTTCTAAACTAGGCCTTTGTCTGTTATTTTGAATAATATTAATTTTTTCTTGGAAATTTAATGGACTAAAATTAATCAGTAAAAGTTTTTCAATAACAAAGTTGTATGTAGCCTTAATTTTAGACGTGTTGGGATTTGCACAGATTGGTACATTAGTGATTGTTGTAAATGAAGATAAACAAACCGGTATAGTTTCTGTTGTAGTAGTATTACGGACCGATCATCGTATCCACTTCCATTATTAGCAAATAGCATGATACAAGCAAAAAAACACCGTAAACATCGCTTTTTTTTTTTTTTAACGTCACATTGAACATACACAACGAATTGACGCGTATAAAAATCTCGTTTTAAGATTAGTATATGTGACCTTAAAACGATTCAACCTATTGCTTCCAGACTGAATATGCACGTGCAACATTTCTTCACTATCGATACATACAACTCTAGAATCAAATGTATAAAAATCCACCCAAATTGATTGTGTACACGAAAAACCATTCTACACAAGAATCAAGTTTTTGCAAAGGTGTCACTTTTATGAGAATAGTGCATTAGTGTAGCAGTGATGCCATTGTAAATACATTTTACTATAGTAGTGTTGGGGAGCGTTTATTATTTATTAATTATTACTACATCCGATTCTGTTTGTGTTGTTTTCTACTGTATGTGTTTTACATTATTTTAATAAAAATTCTAAACATGTTTAACTGTAGGTTTTTTTTTGAATACATTATCCTTCAAGGATTTTTACATATTTTTTACTATCGTTTTTAATTTAATCATTTGTTACATCTGTATTTTTATTAATTCTTTATCATCAGCGAAGTCTATTGAGTTGCTTGTTTCATTACTTATTTTAAACCTAATGGAAAGTAGTGTTTTTTTTGTTTACACAATTTCCTTAATGTAATGACTAAACAATCTTAGCGTTGTTTATTGCCAATACAAAATTTTAATTAAACTTAAAACTCGATCATCAACATTATTACATATTTTTGATATTTTAATTAAACACTACTGATTCACATTCTCAAAAACGTTGTCATAGTTGATGAAATATAAAATTATTCCACTGCCCGGATTTAACGTTTTGTACGTAATAGTTTTAGTTAGTGATGTAAATAAATATATTTTACATGTATTTAAATTTCGTTCAATTTATTTTACATTGTGATATTTATTCATTTTATTAAAGAATATTTTATCATCCTGTTTGTTAGTAACTATAGTATAAAAAATAAATGCTAAAATAACAAACTAATACGTAAGTAACAAAATTAATATAAGAATATCAAACTTGTTATCTTAGGAACGTTTTCGGGCATAACCCATCTTCAGCTAAAATATAATCGAACTAAATTAAAAACATAGTGTAACAGTGAACACAATTTAAAACTTCACTTTGAAGCTAAAATAAAATTAAATTAAAAATAAATTAAAATGAAAATAACATGAAACATAGCACACATGTGAATTGAACTACAGTCTAACACATATTGAAACTAAAATTTTAGTTTCAATATGTGTTAGACTGTAGTTCAATTCACATGTGTGCTATGTTTCATGTTATTTTCATTTTAATTTATTTTTAATTTAATTTTATTTTAGCTTCAAAGTGAAGTTTTAAATTGTGTTCACTGTTACACTATGTTTTTAATTTAGTTCGATTATATTTTAGCTGAAGATGGGTTATGCCCGAAAACGTTCCTAAGATAACAAGTTTGATATTCTTATATTAATTTTGTTACTTACGTATTAGTTTGTTATTTTAGCATTTATTTTTTATACTATATTTATTCATTTTCTTCTATATCATAGATCTTCACATTTTTCCTAGTCAGGCATCTCTTAAGAATCGTAGCTAGTAAAAGTTAAATATTCATTTAGTCATCGAGGTTAAATAGTCCAATTAACAAAAATACGTATAGTACAAATAATTTACTCGAAGCATTAAATGAAAGATACTAAATTTTATTTTTCACCTTGAAAATAGTTTCTTATTCTCTATTAATTCTATTTTGAAAAAAAAAAATCGAAATTATCTTAAGACATTTTAAGAAAATATAACTAACCTTTTTTTTTTTTTATATTTCAGAATTATTTGTATTGGGAGTTTTGAAGTGCGATATAATAAAAGAAATAATTTAAAATCTTAAATGTTCAGATGCGACATCACTAGTAACATTTTTGGAAATCGATGGATTCCTGTGTAGACCGCTTTGTGTACGTGTGATCTTGAAAGCGTCACAGCTTAAGTGGTTCTAAATTGAATATGCGGGCGCAATACTTTTTTAATCATCATCGTTTAAAGAGAATAACTCTACATAATATACATATGAAATAATAGACTCACAGCTATTTCTATACTAACTCTTGTAGATTCTTTTTATCTGTTATTTGTTTTTTTATACCAAATTTTAATTTTGATATTTAAAACCATTGAATAAGTTTGATTCGTTTTCTTGTCACTAGATTGTATAGCGCTTGTTCCATACAAATTGATTTCTTTGGACCCCGAGCCATGTTGGCATTGAGGGTAATGAACTGGCCGATTCATCAGCTCGATTTGTCGTTCAAATTGGTCAGTTTCTATCTAAATTTTCTTCTTCTAATGTTAATGTTCTTTTCAGGAAGTGTCATCGTAGATGATGGCACGATATTTATCCCTTTTTCTTTTCTACTCCTGATTCCTTTTATCGTAAAACTTCACCTTCCTCCTTATCCTTGATACTACAACTTTCCTCATCTTTCGCACCTTCCTATCTCTTAAACTGCAGGCTTCGCCTTGTCATAGTCGGTTTCCTGCGTCGTCTTTTCGCTCTCTTCTATGTCCTCATCTCCTTTTTATTCTTTTCGTCCTGATGATTTTGATTTACTCTGCGATACAAATTACGTTTTTTCCGAATGCTCGTCTATATCTATAGAACGTTCCTACTTTTACAGTCAGCTTCTGAATCTTGGTTTACCTACTTTTTATAATGCTTTGTTTATTCTTTCACTTCCATCCCTGGCGATCATTCCTATTATAGCATCTTTCATTTATTCTATTTTCAGTAGTATTCTGTTCTAATTCGCTTCTCTCTCTCACTCATTAATAAAATCTGATGCTGGGTAATGTCACGCCTGGCGACCCCCCCCCCCCAAAAATACTTTCTTTTTTTCTGTTGCTAGTACTTTTTCCCCCTTTCGTATTAATTCGATAAGGAAGGTGGCGTTTCCATCGCTTCAATTGATGCTGCATCACTGTTATAATTTTTAAACCAAAAAAAAATTAGCTCGAACTGCTTGATCGGCAGTAGAATTTTATTTTAGATGGACGAAATAATTTTTTCTCATATAATTTATATTTATTAAAACACATTTACACAAATAAGTAGATATATTCAATTCGAAAAACCATGCTAGGGTCAGATTTATCTTCAAATCGGCAAAGAAAAATGCATGAAAAAGTTTCTGTTCCTCCTTCTCTCGCTCTACTCCTATTTCTCAGGTTTGGAGAATGGCCAAGGCTTTCAAGTCCTTTCTTTCTCACCATCCTTTTGCCTGTAATTTCCCTGATGAAAAGTTAATTTCCTTTTTTGACTCTATTGTTCCTTGTTATGTTAACCATGTCGTATTTCGTCCTCTTCCACCTCCTCACATTTTCTGCTCACTCCTTTTATCTAAACGGAATTAGAAACATCCTTACGCAATTTTTCAGACTCTGTTCCCAGAGTGGATGGAATTACATTCTCTGTTCTTAAAAATCTATCTGATTTTTCTCTTCGGTTCTTTTTAAACTAGTTTAACTCCTTCTTCGTTTTGGTTGCATTCCGTTATCTTGGAATACCTTCGTCGTTATTCTATCCCTAAATTTTTTTCACTTCGTCCAATTTCTCTTGCGTCTTGTGTCAGGAAGCTTTTTGAAAACCTAATCAACAGACGTCTTGTTTGGTGGCTTGAACATTATAACTTGTTGCTTAGTAATATGTTTGGTTTCCCCCCTGGTCGCGGCCCTCTCGACTGTATTAGTGTATTTCTGGCAGACGTCTACGAGTCATTCATCGACAAAACATTTCTTATTGCTTTCTTCCTTGATATCTCGTCAGCCTTTGACAATGTCCACCTTCCTACTCTTTTTGATTTATTGCTTTCCTTTAACATTCCAGCTCATTTTTGTTCTCTTATTATTAATCTTTTCCTTTGCCGAACGGTCACTCCTTCCGTTCCCCTTCGTGAGGCTACTAGACAAATCTTTCGGGGATTACCGTAGGGCTTCTGTCTCAGCCCAACTTTGTTCAATACCTATTTCATCAAAATTGCTTCTTCGTCTCTGAGTTCCTCTCCCTCTTCTTTGCTGATGACATCCTTATTTATTCCTCTCATCGTAACATTGCGCAGGCCAACTCCTAACTTCAAAACTCCTTAATTTCATTGCAAGACGCTTTATCCAATATCCATATTTTCATCTCCTCTATTAAATCTTCTACTGTTGTCTTTACTCTGTGCCCTTTTATTTCTTCCTTAACCAACTTCGTTTTAAATAATGGCCCAATACCTCTTTGTTCCTCCTTTCGTTATTTGGGTGTTTTTCTTGATAGTCGATTTTCATTCTATAACCATATTAACCATCTATTCGTGTCCGCCTGCAAAAGGCTCAACCTCGTTACATCCCTTTCTCATACTGATTGGGGTGGTGATCCTGTGATCCTGCTTATGTTTTAAAAAATCTTTTATCCGCTCTATTCTTGATTACTGTTCTTGCATTTATGGAAATTCTTCTAGATCCCTGTCTAAGCTCGCTCGGGTCCAAAATACACGCCTCCGCCTCTGCCTTGGAGCCCGAAAATCTACTATCCCAGTTCTGCATGTTGAATCTCACATTTCTCCTCTTTTTCTTCGACGTTCCTACTTGGGTTATCGTTTCCTCATCAAACGATTGCCGATTTCCTCTTCCTCTCTTACTTTTTCTTATTACTCCATCTTACGTAGCTGGCGTTTTTCTGTCAACAAAATTCCCATTCTATCTTTTATCGCTGCCTGTCTTGTTCAGTTTTCTCCATATATCTACGTTCATGATAAACTCCCATATTTCTTCTTCAATTTTTCCTTTTTTCTTCATCCTATTAACTGCTCTTATTCTCCGATTCTTCCTAAACCTTTCATTCATAATGCTGTTAGATCAGAATTTTTACTGAATCTAAGCTCTTCTTTCCGTAACCATTTTTTGATTTTCACTGATGGTTTCAAGGGACCCAATGGTGTTGGTGCAGCTTTTTTCTGTCCTTCTCTAAATTATGTTGAGTCCTTTAAACTTCCCTCTTTTTGCTCAATCTTCTATGCGGAGTTCTCTTTCTGCGTGCTCTTCTATTTATCAGAGCCACACCTGTCTCCCCGCAATATCCTTATCCTATCGGATGTTCAGAGCGTACTGCAGACTATCGCATCTCCTCTCCCTCCTCACTAAACCGACTACGTAATTCTTCTTATTCGCTCCTTGATTCATGATCTTTTCCTTTCTCACTTAATCCAAACGGACTTCTTTTGGATCCCTGGTCATGCCGGAATTGAGAATAATGAGTTAGTTGACTCATTCGTTCGGTTATCTCCTCTTGCGGTAGGTTTCTTCCTGTTTTCTCTTCTTCCAATATTATCCTTCTGTCTGCAGCTGCTCATTCCAAACTGACTCTTACGTCTTCTCATTCTCCAACCCGGATTCCCTTTTCTTGTCTATTCAGCCTTCCTTTCCTCGCTTCCGCTGGTTTCTTGATTTTCTTTTCATGCGTTGCTCCAACATCTCTGTGATTTGCTGCCTGCGCTTTGGGCACAGTTTGCATTCTTTCTCGCTTTTCCGTTACTTTCTTGTGCCGTCTCCTTGTTATCCATTGCACTCCTCCAATATCTAATTTGTTTGTGATCCCGATCACATAATGTTCAGGTGTTCGTCTCTTGTAACCGATTAAACTTCTTTCTACTCCTCCCTTTTACAAATTGCTATTCCCACTCCATACAGTGCTTCGTTCATTCTCTCCCTTCCTTTTCCTTCTGTTCTCCAAGCTCTTGATTCTTTTTTGTTGGCTATTTCTGATCGTGTAAATATCCGAGTCTCTTGCGTCCTTTTTCCTTTGTTTTTGGGCCAATGTCCTTGTAGACAAACCAAAAAAAAAAAAAAAATCGAAAAACTAAAACTTTTGTTTATTATATGGATTCAAGAGATAATATTCAAAACAGAAAAATAACAGTATTTCTATTGAGACAGTTAATAATTTGAAATTATGTTTTTAAATTTTAAATAAGTGTAATTGCTTATTAAAAACCAGTCGAATACTACATGCATCAACCGTTAAATAGGGAGATAATAATAAAAGAGTACTTCTTATAACATATAATATTCCGAATAATTTTTTAATAAAATTTTTCTTTCGCAGGCGAATTTATTTAATTATTTTTCTTAATTACGCAATATAAGTTTATCATGCTGATTATATAAACGTACGTACAGTATGAGCTTTCGTAAAAATAACGTTTGGTTTGGTGGTAGCCACAAGAGAAATAAAATTACAATCTAAACCATTCAGAAACAACAAGACAATCAATGATATCACTTCTGTTTAAGAAACACTGTATTCATAAAGCATAGTTTCCAATATGACTGAGTCTAATAGATGCCAGTACATTTTTTTAACTGCTCGAACGTGAAACGAGACGTTCGTGACACTTTTTTGAGACATTCCATTGCATAGAGCGTATGATATTGACTAACCACATAGATTGCATTGGAATAAACAAATACTTTACTTGATCGCTAAACTAAATTAGATTTTTATTTTATTATCTAAGTGCTGTAGCCTACGAATTAAGGTGCTTGACTACCAAACCAGAGGTGTTATAGGTTATCTAAACTTGTATCGTTTCGGATCCAAGCAGCTCTCAGGTTTACACAGCCTGAAATAATTGGATACCAGCGAAATTTGAGAAAGTAAAAGCGACCTACAGGAAGGAACTCGCCCCGGTATTCTCTTCAGATCCATTATGCTTAGTATATTGTGAATCTTAACTTCACAATGTCCATCGCCAGTCTAGGGTATGAAACTTACTATACAGTTTATTATCTATGTAAAGTATTCTATAAAAAATATATTCGTAGTCCGTATTTTATACTTTACCAACCTGTCCTACCTTATAGAATAATACACCGAAGTAACGCAGCGGGTTGCCATATTAAACCAGTCGCTGTGTTGCAAAAGGAAGTTGTCAAATTATTTTATAAAAACTTTTTCCAATCGAAATTTGCTCCCTATACGATCTTATGTGTTCTAAAAATTCATTATAAATTTCAAATCTCGACTGTTTCGAAATCATCTGGAGAAGACAGAATAGTGACTCTCCTTTATAGCATCTATTAATGATTCTTTCGTTGGAGCATCGTTGCAGAGAAAAATAAAATCTTACAATGGAATTCAGCAATTGTCAACTGCTATCTACATTAAGATCAATATAATAACGATATAACAGAAACTGTCGCAGTTGCGAATGCATCTAAACATTATTTTCAACGAATTCCTGTTTATCATTTTCTCTGTTGCATAAAGATGTAGTAGAACAAGTTTATTTCTTATCTACCAATAATATGGATCAATACGACCTTCCGTTTTCTACGTTCGAATTAAATTTTTTATTAAATAAGGTCAAAGAAGTTGTATCTGTTATTTATTTACAGTTAGATGCGGGACCGTGTAGAACATATTCCCTCCTCACGAAAAGAAACAGCTGTTGTTCCTTGGTTGAGCAAAAGACCTTAAGGTTAAATTTACATAGAGGGAGACCTTGCGCGCTTTTCGAAGTCACCAGCATCTACGAAGGGCATTTTGGATGTCATTGGCACAGGTAGGAAGACTTGCGCTCAATCATTTTATTCCGTACAGATATATGAATTAGTAGACAAAGTTTCATTCAGATCGGTTTGATAGTATTTGCGTTCTACATATTTAAAATGGAATGGCTGTTAGAGTGCGCATCCGGTTCTTGCGAGCAAAGTGCCATTATCTGTTTCCTTGCCACGGAAAACTGTACGGTTAAAAACGTTCATGATCGTTTAAAAAACGTGTATGGAGAGTCTACAATGCCTTTTCGAACCGTCAGATCCTGGGTTGAGCGGCTTAAAGATTCATGATCACGATAGAAGTTGGAAGACTGAGCGACCCAGTGAATGAACGGTCTTTCGGGACTTCGCGGTTTGCTTCATATCGATTTTATGGACCACACCTTAAACTCGGAACGATATTGTATAAAAAATAAACGACCCCGGTTTTTGACTCAAAAACCCGTTTTATTTTACAACCCGCGATAATGCACGTCCGCATTGCTCGCGCGTTACCATTTTCCACTTCGAAAAATTAAAATGGGAGGCATTCGAGCATCCATCATACTTTCCTGACCTTGCGCTATCCGATTTTCACCTCTTCACTCAACTGAAAGGATTTTTAAGATTTCATGAAATGCTAAAGTAAAATTGAAATTTCGGTAATAATAATTTTTAAACAAGTACGCACTTTTTCGTATATGAATTATTTTCATTTACCAACGACTGTTCTTTTTCACTGTCATGTCTTTATGGTAAAGCGATCTCCAATTAATTGTAAACAACTAATTTTGTGTAACTCTCACGTTTTCTTTCAACTGTTAAAAGTAATTACATTTAATTTTTAAATAACATATGGAGAATCCACAAGGCAACCGTCCGTCTGTAGGTTCTCATCACAGTTCCAACGTTTATTTGTAATAAAGTTACAATCGATCATATACAATTAATCGCTTAACTAACAAATGTGTTACAAAACAAAGTAAGAACAAACGTAATATAAATTTTCATTAAAAATAACAGCATAATTCAAAATTTAAACTAAACAAGGCAATACATAGTAGCAATTTGTATAGAAACCTAAATAAACTGCAAATTAAATGCTTGAAATTAATAGGAAATCCTTAAGGGGAGAAAATGAAAATTAAATAATTAAAAGGCAAAACGTAACGAGCATAAGAGGAATGTACTTATTACTGAAGATATGGGAGTACATATCAGCAGAAAAGAAAATTGAATTGGAGGAAAGAATAAACACAGAATACGAGTTGAGGGAAAAACGTATATTCCTAGTCTTAAGGTCGGGAGGATTCAGCTTATAATCATATAAAGAGATAATACCTCAGTTTAGCCGGTAATTCTTCCATTTCCTTCCACCAATTATTATTTGGTACGTATTTACTTTCTGAAGGTAATGCGGGGATATATATAAAATATTACTAATGATGACTCAACTGATAATGTGTAGACTTAGTTAATAGAGAAACCATTATTTTAATTTTTGCTGCAGTATACGAAATAATCTTTTTCTCGAATTAATACAGATCATTCTATTCGTTAATTTTTCTTTTAATAAACATGTTTTAACTTTTAAAGTGACCTACTTCGCAGCGTATCCTTAATGTATGTCAAAAGTTACACTGTTTTTATTCTCTGCAACGATATCATAGTCAGATTTGTTTGTGCAAGAGAATTTGAAGAAAAGAAGGAAATACGAATCTGAAAATTTTATTCACTTTTAGATACTGGCGTTAAAAAATTTCAAAATTTAGATACGTACTTACAACCTGATGATTTATTAAGCGGCGAATATGATTTAACCGATCCCGGAAAGTACCGCTGCGCTCGAGATTGCGATCAGTATCGAGAACCACGTTTGTGTTACCATAAATTTGTATTTGAACCATATCAAGTTATGGGACGGTAAGTAATTCGACTGTACCCGTTATGTTTTCGTTTATTAAGCTATTTGTATTTATTGCGTTGCAACAGTACTCAGTTATCAGTAATTATTAAATTAGTTTTTTTTCCCTTTTTTCTTTTATTCATTTTTAAAAATATTTGCTGTTGCCTACGGTTTTATCCATACATTATTAACTCTTTTAAGTAACTATTACTTTTTTTTTTCTTTTCTGGAAATAATTAATATTTTTTTATGAGTAAATTTGTTATTTATTTTGTCGAACTTCGGACCGTAATTAATAAATCATATTGTTAGATGTTTTAATAAAAAATTTTCTCGTGTTCACGAATTCATCCCGCTGTTTGTGACGCTTCGGAGGAGCCTGGCATTCTGTTTTACTTACCCCAGAAATTATTAATTTTTAAAAAAATTTTATTTGGCATTTTACATTTACTACTATTTGTGCCCGACCACGCGTTACCGTGGATCAGTCTTGCTAAACTGAAAAGAAAGAAGAACACGTTTTTAATATGATTTAATTTCGCAATGCTTGCGGCTATATAGAGCCAGTCTGATTTGCCAATTCTATAAAACACAACATATAATTGCCCATAGCAATTCATTATCTACATCTAAACCGCGCACAATTCTAAAAATTGGCCCCAAGATAATATTTCAACGCCAATCGAATTGGTAATTTCAATATCTTGGAAATGGCATGTCCGTTGGAATCATAGGAATGTGAGCAATGAGAGCATCTTCACCTTTGCTTTTATGACGTTGTCCATTAATTTTTTTACTGCAAGCCACGTGCTGTTGCAAAGCTTTGGCTGGTTGATATTTCGCTACACGATAATTGACACGCCGATTTTCAGCTGCAGTACGTGCAGCGGAATCCCTGGCAGATCGAGTGAATTCAGAAATTCTGTTAGACAGTTAACCGCTTCATCTGCATTCACAATAGTGTCGGTGAAACTGCCTTGCTTTGAATGGTTTATACTAAATAATATTGTTAACTTCGTAGACGGTTCTCAGCCAATCGAGATTCTTATAATTGGTTTGAATGTTCAGAAAAATTGTTTTTCAATTAATTTTTCTTTTGACGTCACCGAATTGTAGAAGTTATGTGGTAATGAAATTCTTCCTGAGGTCGGATGAATCGGCACCTTTTCTATTCCAATTTCCAGCAGTTGATGTGAGAATATCTCAGTTGATCGATCATTTTGCCACTGGACACGCATAGTTCTGGTTAATTTCAACGCTTTTACGTGTTGCCATAAAGTAGAGTATTTCAGGCAAGTATTTATTTTGTCCGCTGGTGTCGATCGAGGAAACAGGCAATGTTTGTCTGAAATATCCTGCAAACAATGTCCAAATGGTCTGATGTTTCCACGTAAATTTTGCAATGATCGATCAAGAGCCTCGGGCGATTTTATGTGTGCCATTGCGCATTCATCCCAAACAATAAGTTTGCAGTTTTGCAATACTTTTCTCGTGCCGGATGCTTCGGAAATGTTGCACGTGGGAGTTTCAATGGATTGCATGTTCAATGGCAATTTCAAAGCGGAATGAGCAGTTCTTTCACCTGGTAGCAATGCCATAGCTATTGCGAACGACGCAAGAGCTAAGGCTATGTCATTCCGAGATCGAATTGTTGCCAGAATCAGTCTAATTAAGAACATTTTACCACTTCCCCTTGGCGCATCTAAGAAGAAGATTTCTCCAACCCGGTTCTTGACAGTTTGCATTATTTAATCGTAAATGGCTTTTCGCTCAAACGTTAGCTTAGGAATATTTGATATTGCGCGTACGACAAAAGATTAGCCGTGTTGTAATGCGCAATTCTACATCGAACGAAGCAGCATAAAATCGATTCAATGATGGCATTCCTAATTGATTGTGAACTTTATTCGCCATTTCTAAGCACAAATCTTCAATCACTATCAATATTTTGTTGTATATTTCTACTGCGAAATCCGTATGTTCATATTTGAATTCTATTTTCGTATTCGGTGGACAATATCTTCAGCCGCGTGCGATTTGTATTTCTCCCATAATTCTGTTGGAGATGAAGGAGATCAAGTGGTAAATATGATCGCAAACAACGCATGAATTTGATTTGGATGTGACTTGTTGCACGCGTCATTAATGCGTACATCCCCGTGTCGGTCGTTCTCCAATAAATTTAGAGCTTGACATGCACTGCGGAAAGTGGCATGTGTAATGTCGTTGACAGACAGCAGCTGTCGAAAAGCATGCTAATAGGCATGGGCAATGTTTATGCTGTTTCCACTCCTAAAGCTGACACGTAACTAACGTGTCAAGGAAACACTTTTACGCTCCAAGAGAATGCAATACCTAGCAAAATCGCGCATCGGTGTGCAAGAGAGCTAATATGTAGCTCTAGCTGTGCAAGTACCATTAGTATAGCGCGTGTTACTCTTATGTTCAACAGATGGCGCTGCAGTAGACAGAACAGAATACTAACTGAAAATAATCCCGTTCTAATTATTTCTATGCGTGTTACCGACAGGTAAAAGCTATATAGAGACACGCGCATGTTCAATTTCGGAGATTTAAAGTTTTTCGAACAAACGAACATTTACATTTTTATTAATGTACTTAGATAGTAAACATGTTGTTTAATTTCTTTTTTATTTTACGTGACGTATTTTACACCTCTTCTTGAAAACAAAATCGGTTTGGGAATTCTTACTATTATCGTGCAGAGCCAGACAGACAGGAAAATAAATGTAAACACCAGTTCAGTCAAGCATGATGCTCCTTGCCGTGAGAATTTATGTTTACATAATATTAAGAAATCTGATTTTTCGCGCCATAAAGAAGGAGAGATACGTCGCTTTTTGCGATTTTTTGAACTATTTGCCAAAATCGAACGTCTCGTTAAAGAAATAAAATACGGTTTCGTTTTCAACAAATAGCGATCATTCCGACGATATATCACATGCCCGGGAAAAAAAAGGCTTTTTTTTTTAAATTTCGAGCTTTTGGCGGACCGAAAGGCCTAATTTTTCAAGTTGGAAACCCGGATGTTCCAAACAAGAGAAATATACGGAGATGCGCACATTTTTAAACTTGTTCAAAATTTTTAGCTATAGTATCCGCGCCACGATGGAGGCTGCACATTTTCCGCATTTTTTTCAGCTTTTCACCAAATTCGATAGTTTTCATAAGGAAATGAAATACGGGTTCGTTCTCGACAAATAGCGATATTTCCAATGATATATTGCAGACCCGGAAAAAGAATATATTTTTCAAAAATTTCGAGCTTTCGGCGCCCTGAGGGCCCAAAAAAAATATACGGAGACGCGCATGTTTTTCACCTTGTTCGAAATTTTTAGCTGTAATACTGGTGCCGCAAAGGGGGAGGGATACGTAATTTTTCGCACTTTCTTGAACTTTTCGTCAACTTTGAAAATTTCGTATAAACCGGTTTTTTATATACGTGTTTGAGATACGTTTTGGTTTCTCCAACTTTTTCACCGGGCTATTAGTTACGATTTTTTTTTTTTTTTGCTATTTTCGGCCTAAAGGGAGTTTTAATTTTATGAAAGGTCTTCTGCATTTGGTTATATATTTTGAATTTTACATTTAAAGGATTATCCGGTGATGAGGTACGAATTTTTTAATGGTGATTTTGAGGTCGTTTTAAATTTCATATTATATATTCTTGACGGTTTTTGCCGCCGAAGGTAATCGGTTAGTTTGAAATTATAAATTTTCTTAACGAAAATTTTAATTGTAATTTATGATCCAATTTTGAAGTTTATAGATTAAACCGTTCGTGAGTTATTGTTTTTTATTTGAGATTTTTGTCGTTTCTAAACTATCTTATTAGGTTTATTCCGTACATTATATGTATGGAATCCTAAAAATAAGTACATGAGAGTTTGCATTTGTATGCACTAAAAAATCCCAGTATATACATTAAAAAACTTCAAAATATGAATTAAAAATTTTGTAATGGACAGCGTGTTTATTTAAAAAATTATAATGAAATTCTGATTTTCGCTTCAATTTTTTTCCTTTGTTAAATAAATGTATATTAAAAATATATTAGGTTAAAAATTTAAATTTAAAAATTGTTACATTAACCAGTGTACGAATTTTTACCTAAATTTTCAACTTGAAAATTATGTTATCTGTTAACGTAGTTTGCAGTATGGAAAATTACCTTTCTACATCGTTGGATAATCAAAGAATATTGGAGTACAAGTAATTTTATTTCCATCTGTGATGCTTCAACTGAACTATTCATTCAGTTTTCCTATCAGTGCCGTAGATTTTGTTTAGGTGATATTTTTAGTTTCCAGCTGATTAATTAAATTTGGAATGTGCGAAAAATTTTCTGATATATAAGTTAAATTTAATAATCATTTTCTGATCTGAAAATGCCGTCTTAGATTAGGAATAAGAGCGCGCGAAGTTTCTTCGAATGCAACAATAACCTTAAATAAGCAATGTTGCTTATGTCTCCTTCCATCGCTATTTCACAAATTATTCCATTATCTCTGATTCCATGAGTGCCCTTCAGGCCATATCTTCCGCTTTTTCTACTTACTCCTGTGATTTTATTTTTCTTCGAATACGCTCTCTTATTCATGATTTTATTTCTCTTCATTCAATCCGTGTTGATTTGTTATAGGTTGCTAGTCATGCAGGCATAGAAGACAATGAATTAGCGGATTCTCTGGCTCGAGTTGTTGCTTTCTCGTCCACCTTCTTCTCCAAAATTTCGAATTTCCTACCTTTTTTTCAAACAATTTCATTTCAAATACTGGCCTGACATTTATGTTCCGTTCTTTTCTAATAATCTCTCTCACTACCTGACTATTCAAACTATGTTTCTTTCAAACCCATTGTTCCTTGATTTCCTCTTACTTCGGCGTTCCATTATTCCCTTACGTGCCCTTATCATTCACTATTACTTTCTTCCCGATTTCGTTTTTCCTTAACATCTTCTCCGTACTGCCCTCTTCACCTGAACGATGAGGCTTTCTGCGATTTCAATCATATTCTTTTTGAGTGTCCGTCCCTTTCAAATGAACGATTTATTCTTTACACTCAAATGCTAGTACTTGACGTCCCTGCTCCTTACTGTGCTTCGTATATCTTACCATCCCCTTCTATGCTCATTCCTATACTTCGCTTTTTTTTTTGATTATCTATCTCTGACTGAAGTGTTGTTTAACTGCTGACTAAGAGCCCTCTACATCGCTTCTGCGCATAGAATCTTTTAAAATAAAAAGTTAATCATTGCCGATGCACTGTATTCGATTTTTTATAAAAACATTTTAGAATATATTTAAAAGAAATAATTTCGGAAATGTTAGTTCGATCAAGTCTAAAATTCAGCTGATCTGAAATCGCTGATAGTGTCGAGGTTATAAATTACAAATGATAATACAAAAATATATTATATAGCTTGTGAAAATTCACGATTTTTCAAAGCTATAACAATTTTTTAAAATTCCAAAATTTTAAAAATACGTTAAATAATACGAGTTTTACATTAAAGTATAATAAAATTTTTAACAAATAAAAACAACTCTTTACTCTTTTTAAAAAAAAAATAAATAAAAGAAGGCTCTTTTGACGTTGTGGCTTAGCAGATAAATTTGAAATATTTTATAAATGCACCTCTGAAGAAAATTAATAAATGCTAATTGCGGTTCTTCTGTTCATTTATTCGATTAGTGCTTGTGATGGATGTCCAGACGACTTGCAGGCCTGTTATAAAACGCACTGTGTTCCAGCGGACGGTGTAGAAAGGATGATATCAGCGATCAACAGACAATTGTGTTCTCCAGCTATCATGGTATCGTTTATTTGTTTCTCCGGAAATTTCCTAATCTGTATTTTACTAAAAACAAAAAAACAAACAAACAAATAAAACACACTATGTACTAAATCATACCGTTCCACTCTGAACATGATGATTATCTATTTATTCATTTTGCTTGTACAGATATAAGTACTATTCATGGTATATGCAACGAGGGGATATGAAAAAGTACACTTGAAACCGATTCTTTTTATCGTGATATAAATGTAGGCTTAAATGTGTATGTCTATACATCGATTTCTTCCTTCGTTCGAATGTTTCTCGTGCTCTTATGTGTTTCTCGTGCTCAACTTTGCTTTGTCTTGTTTCGTGGAAATAAAATTAGTGATGCGCTATTACTATTTAAATTGGATTATATTTCGTTAAAAGGTTCTTCAGCGAGTTCAGTCATAATACTCGCGTAAACGTTCCCATAAGTCTCGAAATTCTAGCCAATAGAAAATGATTAAATATTTTTAACCGTGTGATAGATAAGGCTGAAGTAAGATTACTCAGTATTGTTTATGCCACTTTTTTTACAAACTAATCGTTGTCGTATTGTCGTAAATAACATTTCGATGAATTTTAATACCTTTACAATAATAGTAGGACTAGTAAGAAGTGATGTTTAGTGATGGGCGAACCCTCAATGGACCCCAAACAAAACAAAACAAAAAAACAAGTTCAGTCAAGCATGATGTTTCATGTGATGAGAATTCCGTATGTTAAGTTAACGATACCATAATATTTATATTTACATAATACTAAATTCAGAACAAAGGAATCTGGGTTTTCGCTTCACAAAGAGGGAGAGATACGTACTTTCTTGCGCTTTTTTGAAATTGTTGCTATCTTCAAAAATTTCGTTAAGAATATGAAATACGGTTTCGTTCCCAACAAACAGCGATCTTTTTAACGATATATAACATACCAAGAAAAAAAAACTCAAAAATTTCGAGCGGGACCAATTTTATAGTTTGGAAACCCGGATGCTTCAAACTAGAGAAATATACGTGGATGCTCATATTTTTAACCCTGTTATTTTTACCTCGAATACTTGCAGCACTAAGCAGGGGGGTACGTAAGTTTTTGCGCTTTTTTGAACTTTCGAAAATTTCGTATAAGATACGTTTTGGTTTCTCCAACTTTTTACTCGGGCTATTATTTACGTGAAGTTTCCTTTTTTTGCTATTTTCGACCAAAAAGGAAGTATAAATAATTTTTTAATTTTTTGAAAATGCTTTTGCATTTTGTTTTGTATTTTGAATTTCACTTTTATAGGATTATTTGGTGATGAGTTATGAATTTTTAAGTTAATTTTGAGGTCATTTTAAATTCCATATTACATTATAACTGAACTTAAAAAAACTACTGTTTTTTTAGCTTTAAGCCAAACAAAAAAAATAAAAATTAAAGATAATTTTATTGACTTATAAAAAATTTTAAATATACTATTAGATTAATAAGTTATTTGTGCTTAATAAATCTGTGTTAATTTTACTTTCCGTTTATTAACTTTTTAAATATTCTCTCTGCTTTTTAAAGGAAATATTAAAAACAAATTCTTATGCTCAATAATCGCCTCAAATGTATAATTTCCTTCTTTTTGGAAGGTGGTAAAAACAGGTGTAATTTTTTTTTTTTTTAAGGGTGTGTATGAGGGTTTCCTTGTGCCGTCTCCGCATGAAAGCTAATACAGCTGCGACCGCGGACGGAGCATTTGACAGTATCTTAGAACTAGAGGAAATGGTAAAGTGAATGGATCGTGGTACTGCAAATGAGGAACATTCGAGAAATAGGTGATAAGTGGATGTGGCGCTCGATTGACTACAAAAGGGGCAGACATTTGGGGACATCTGGCTCGTGAATATGTAACTGTGCGAGAGGGTTGTATGTCCTATTCGGAGACGATTCAGGACAGAAAAATCTCTACGGGAAACTCCGTCTGTGGGCCACCAAGGCTCTGTGGTTGTTTTTATGCTTCGTAGAAACGTACTTGAATATCCCTGTTGCCATTCTTCTCCAGTTTGCTGCATAAACAAATGGGCCAATGTAGAGGGAAGAGGGGGGTTGTATGGCATTGGAGAGAACAATGTCGCCTGAGCTGCTCTATTGACACGCTCATTGCCTGAAATCCTAACATGAGCCGGCACCCATAGGAAAGACATTTCAGAGTTTAAATGTGATAACCTGTATAATAGGTAATGGACCTTCCTTACCAAAGGGTTGTTGGATTTAATCTCTGACATGAGTTGAAGAGAGTTTAGAGAGTCAGTTATGAGTAGGTCCTTTTGGGACTGGGGGTTGCTATCGGTATAGTGTTAGATGCAAAAGACCATCGAGTATATTTCAGCGTCCAGTGCTGTACAGCAATCGTGCAGTCTAACTGACTCTGCTGCCTCTGAGACTTCGAAGAAGCAAATTTTATTTTGATTTAGGCTGGAATGCGTTTTTTCAGATTTTTCTGCAGATCTTCCAGATCTTTTTTCAACTGAAAACATTCAATTGATTTATTTCCATCCCGGGAGCATAACAAAATGAAAAAAAAAAAAATGAGGACAACATTAATGTAGTCGAAGTCAATTAAATATGCATTATTAAAGATAACTCAAAAACTACTGGTCAGATCTTGATCAAATTTAAATGGGACCACATGAGAAGCACAAACTTTCAAATAAAAGAAGAATCATTAAAATCGGTTCACCTGGAAAATAGTTCTGAGGTAAGATACATTAAAAAAAAAACAAAAAAAAAACAGTTGAATTGAGAACCTCCTCCTTTTTTTGAAGTCGGTTAAAAAAATGAAGAAAAAATAATTTTTCTGTTTTTTTTTTTTTTTAATGAGGAATTTAGATAAAATTAGTATACAAGTGCATTGTTTTTAATTTGTAATAAAATCATTTGTTTGCTTTCAACTCATTATCTGAAGTATTTTTCTTTTTTTTTTTCTAAAACACTGATTTTTAATGTTAATGTCATTTTAAATATTAATAAGGCACACAGTGACTGGTGCTAAGTATTCTTGTTCCAGCAACCGATCTCAAAATATATTTAAAATGCGGTCTAAAGGCTCTATGGCAGAGGAAATGGCAACAAATGTCACAGATGAATAAGCTTCAATCGATCAAGTCGTCAATATCACCGTGGAATATATCACTTTCAAGTTGAAGAGATGATGTAGTCATCGCCAGACTCTGATCCATGGACACTTACTAAATGGAACTGAAGCTCCTCAATATGCCATATACAGTGTCTTCTTCATACTCCTTGGAAAAAAACTCTTAATCTACCTTCTTCTCTTCCCCTTATCTTCAAAGACAACTTTACTTCACTGTTAATTTAATTCTCTTCCTTCATAAGTCTGGCCTCTGCTTGTTAATCTCAATCTCCTTCTCCCCCCGTGCCTCTAGCCAAAATTGCTGCACTGGCACGTAAATCTAATTTAATAATAATAATAATAGTAGTAAGACGGGTAGCATTGAACTTCTTTTTTTTTTCTTTTTTTCTGTCTTTGGGCACGCCAGTCAAGGATCTACACCCAGAAATAACAAGAAGGGAAAAAACCGCCAATTAAATTTTAATTCGGTCAGATATGGACAATATAAAGCAACTAATGAATGAAATAATGGGTGGCGAGGGAAAGGACAAAATATAAGATGCACAATAAGGAGCGTGGAGTTTCAGTTTTAGCAAACAAAAATATAAAATACAACGTTCGACAGAAAGGAATGGACATATAAAAAAAGATGTAATTGCCGTCGAAAATCACTGCTTCATTGAGATGGAGAGGATAATAACAAGGGAATAGCCAGATACCTGGAATATTTAAGTGCAGATAATTCTATGGAAAACAAGTGCGCAAAAGCGTCTGCAATGTCTTTAGTTTTTATTGTTGGAAGTATAAGTGTACTACTGTTGTAATTGCTATTGATGGATTTAATTGTTTGCCGCATAACATGGGCATTAGCTGTTTGGCAATAGATGTAGCAAATTAATTCCATGATTCTTGTTTTTTTCTGCAAATGAGAATTCAAGCGGTTGCTTTACACATTTATTTATTCTGTTTCCTCTGTGAATATTTTGGAATTGTCATCATGGCAGTACTCAAAATCATATTCCTTAATAAACTTATATTGGTATCTATTGACCTGGCTAGTAGAGGGTGAGCTGTTATTTTCATTGAGTATGCTTCTCAACCTACTCTATGGAAAACGAATCGTGGCAGGAAAGCATCAGATAGGTGAGTTATTAGCGTTGTTCTGCAATCTATTATAATGGAAAGTAATCGCTCAAACATAAGTCGTTCAAGACGTTTAAAGTGAACTTAAAGACGAGAATACTGGAGTACAGAATTAGATCTATTGCCGAGAAAGTGTAATGTATAAGGTTGAAGTGAGTGGATTCGGACATGGTAAGTAACACTTGTTCGCTGTTGACAAGAATATCAATTTAACATTCAAGTATTTTGATTTGAAAATGGAGATCCTCATATCAGTGAATGTGCATTGGAATCTCTAGGAAGCACTGCATTACTCCCTAACCTACTGACGAAAGTATCAATTGGTTGTGAGTTATTTTACTCTCAGGGAGTAAGTAAGAGTTACAAATTTTTACTTTCGACCAAGAGAGGAAGAAGAACTTGGCTTGTTTCTAAGAAATTGAGCATGAAAAAAATTATTTTAAACGATTGTTAATTATCCTCAGCATTATTGTCACATGATATAGTAGCTATAGTTACATATGTAGAATTTTTTAAATGAACTGAGACATGCATGAATTGTGGCCAGGCCGAAGGGTACCACATAGTAGCTTTGTTTTGCATATTGATTATAATCTTGCATTTATGTCATCTTTATCAATGACTTTATTATCATTAGGTATACATACCGCATACACCTCGCTTCTTATCAGGGCTTCCGGATTTGGCGAATATATTTACCGCATATGTTTTCTGATTTGTCCTTTTCAAATCTGCTCTCGAAGTATTTTGGTCTTCTGTTGGCCATATTTGTTTTCTCTATTTCTCGGTTTTCAAGTTTAAACTGATATGTTATGCCTTTAGATTTTCATGCACGATGTACATACTGCTTTTATCGTTTGCTTTCTAAGCTGACCGACATATCTTGCAAAAGTACTTGTTTTTGTCGTTTCGAGGTATTTTCTGAATTTCTTAGCTTCATCTTTTATATTGCGTGATGGCGATTTTTTTTTTGCAGATTTTTTTTTTTTTTCATTTGCTTCAAAGTTTGACGATTGCTATCTATATTTTTGTCAGATTCAATGCGAACTAATTTTACTATATTTTTTTATTTTAGCTGGACAATAACATATTTAGTTTACTTATAAATCCAGTTTGGTATTAAAATCATGAGTTATCGATGATGTACATACAGCCGATAAATCTTTTCATATTGAACTTAATTTCTGGAAAAACGTGTTTTCCTCTGTTTGTGCTATTTTTTTCTACTCCTTTAATTCCCCATTTCCAACATTGCAGATAGGGGAAAATTTGTCTGTAAAGGAGCAGGGAACTAGAGTACTTAAGAATATAATGCGTGTATGTGTCATGTAACCGATAAATGTAGATGAAAAAAATACAAAATAAACTGTGTGTGTAGAAGCTCCCTGCAAATGTACTTAGATTATTGGAAGGTGACGCGATGTTAACGTAACTAGTTTGTATTTTTTTTTTTTTTATATAATCTTGTTATGTTAGTCATAAAAGAAATAAATGTAATAATGGCGAGAAAGGCCGAAGAGACCAAGCCGAACATCCAAACAAACAGTAGCATCGGGATCACGTTTGAATTAAGGTGTAGGCAGACTATTACTGATTGGACAGCGTAAATTTTAAACGCATTGGCCTTTCAGCATATTCGAGGAAGACTGCATAGTTTCTTCTGTCGAGAATAAATGAAGTGCGTAAAGATTCTGAGTTATAGAAATCACGAATATCGGAAAGGGCAGGGCAATCAAACCTATATTATGTTGAGGTCGACTGAAAAGATTTTGAATCTTGTCATAATTTTCTATTATCCAGCTTTGAGGTGCGTTGGAGACTTGTCTGCTCAGATTTGGTGAGTAGTGTTAGTCCAGGGGCTAGTTTTCAAATGAATTTCTGATGGTCTTATGATTCTAATACAATCTATATTTGTTGGCAGTATTTATTAGGATACCGTATTCGATTTACGGTCCTCCGTGTATACCATTTTCAAGGAAACTCCATTTTCGCCATTTCATCGGTATCAAATTTATTAAAGAAAGGTTTCCACCCCGCACTATGTGATCATACGCAATTCCCTAAGTTATTGTCATTCCTTTTGCATATTGGTATAACCGATATTATATGGTAAGCGAGCGACAAGTTGACTCTCTCGGTAGTTGGCTTTATGTTTCAGAGGAATGTGTTTGTAGATTTTCATTTCTGTTTTTATTCTATTCCGGATCGGTGCACGGGTAAATGGCGTCGTGTAGGAGGAAGCAAGGGGTTACATGGTATGCGGGAGATAATTGCAGACTGAGTTGCCCGATTAATTAGCTTGATACTTGGAACCCTAACGTGGGCCAGGGCCCATGGGAAGGAAACTTCAGAGTTTACATTCGAGAGCTTGTATAATAAGTAGTGGATCTCCCTTACCGCGGGATTGTTTGAATTATTTTCTAAGATAAGTTGAAGGGAGTGTAGAGAGTCAATTATGAGCAAGGAAGCCTTCCGGCACGCCATTTTTTATCAGCATCAGTTCCGACATTGAGGAACCAGTCGTAACTTGGTTCATTCTGTTGTCTAAAAAATTACACAGATATTTACACCCATTCTTTCAGAAATTCCTGCCGATCGCAGTTTTAATAATAAGTCGCGCCACCACGAGCAGTCAAAGGCTTTCACTAAACCGATGCTGTTATCGATGAAACGTCAATAACATCTGTTTTTATAGGCTGACTGTCGATCTTGGTTTTCGCTCATTGATTTGATTAGAACATAGGAGTTTACTTCGTTTTAGGAAAAGCAAGGGGCGCTTCATTTTTTCCAGCGTTTTGGAAATTACACTCAATAATGAATAAGGCCGTAGCTTTCAGGAAGAGTAAGGTCCTTTTGGAACGAAGTTCTTTTACGCGGCTTGTCGGTAGGAGTAAATTGGCAGAAAAGGCCAGGTCACGAAAATCGTGTTATGCGTAGTCATCCAAGCGATTTTCACTCTCTTTCTCTTTCACTCTGTCTCTTTCTATTATATACGGTAGCGTGCGTGTGTGTACGTGCTGGCGAGTATTGAGATTCGAGCAGCAAGCATTGTTCGCGGTTAGCTGTATAAGCCCAATTATAAACACGTGTAAATTTTATTGAATTTGAAAATTGGCGCGTTTTTTTTGTGCGACGTTACCACACTTCAACGAGTCTGATGATTTATTTATTGTTTTTGTTTTAATTCATAAAGGATTTATTTTTTGTCTTTGTTGTTTTTGTTTTAATTCATACGGGATTTATATATTGTGCCATTTTTTATCGTATACTTTATGAATGACTTTATACTTGTATATCTACCAAAAAGTGAAAGGTACTTCATTCCTACCGGGTGTCTAGACACCACTTCTCTCTTTTTTCTTGTTGTAACATTGGGATAATAATAGCCGATTTCCAGTGTGGCGGAATATTTCCAGAATTCCAAATTTGACTGAATATGTACAGGAGAAAGTATTTGGCAGGAGTTGAATGATGTAGTAATACATATATGCAGGTGGATGGAATCGGAGCCAGGTGCACTGTTGCTAGTATAATACTCGAACTGGTGTTCGGGTTCGGATATTGTAAAAGGGTGATTATAAAATTCGTTAGCCTTGCAATTGAAGTGAATAGGTTGTTGCTCATAAACTGGGTTTTGCTGCTGAAATAACCTGGAATATTTAAGTGCAGACAATGCTATGAAAAAAAATTGCGCCAAAAGTACTGGCTGTTGTTCTACATAGTATTTCTTGCTGAGGAAGGTGACCTCTCGGATGATGACGATTAGTTTCAGTGGGAACGAACTGGTTGAGGATAGTGGGTAAGACATTCAACATTATTAGTTTATTGGATGGGTTTCTAAAATACTGAGCCGCAATTACTTACTTGTCTATAATGATTTTACGGCCATTTTCGAATAAAATTCGGTATTGTTTTTAGACTAAAGAAATATGACAACTCAGTCTCTGCAGATTCCGGAGCCAGCTATTGTGTTTGATAGCTTGCCAACTAGATTTTTTAAAGCCAAAAAGCAGTCGTGGTTGCTGCTAATTAGAACGTAGGGAAATATTATACCCTGATCCTTAACTTTCGTAATTTAGATGTAATGTAGCTCAGATGCTTGCGTCAAGAAAGTTTTCAGTCTAAATAAAGACCCAGATACGGAATCTCATAAACTCGATGTAGACGTGTACTATCTTGCCACTTGATTTCCAAATTATTCCAATAAAACTGAGGGAGAAAACTGTATATCATATATTTTGATTTCTCTAAATTTAAGGTTAATTTATTGCTATCTTTAACAAAAGTAAAGTAAGTTCCATATCCTTGATACGGTATCATGGATTGTGAAGTTAAGGTTTACGATATACTAAGCTCAACAACACTAATAAGAGGTGGGGGGGGGGAGTTCCTTTCTCTCGGCTGCCTTTACTTTCCCAGATTTCTCTAGTATCCAATTCAATTTCAGATTAAGTATATACCTGGGAGCGACTTGGATCCAGAACGAGATAACTCCCGAAAACTCATGACACCTTCGGTTTGGTAGTTAGGCACCTTAACAACTAGGTTACCGCGCTATCTGTTATCTTTAATACCGTATTACTATTCAAGGATTCTTCATCCTTTCTCACAATTTTTTTTTTTTTTTTTTTTTATTATTTTTGAGGTATCTTCTTTAATATCATCAATAAGAGTTTTATTTCGGGTTGGTAATATGTTTTTTTTATTCAGTCTAAGGGATGACGGCGGATTTTGTTGACGGAGTTGATTATTTATGAAATTCCCAAAGTTTGCAATGTGTCAGGTAATCTTTTAGTTTATCCTAATGTTAGTTTCGGTGATATTTTTGTTGATTGCATAGTTCGTTAATTAGCGGGTAATATATTTTCTTTTTTATTTTGTATATGCTGTTCACCTTTAATGTCATTTTCTTTGTTTGAATTTTCAAATGGCTTTGTAGGTAAGGTTTTAGGATCGTAATAAATAGGGAATCGGGTTTTACAGGTTTGTGTATTTTAGGGGAATTTGCACTAATATGATCTTGTTGTTTGTAGTGAAAAAACAATCGAGATTCATTAACTAAAAATATTCTGTATACCATATTTTTGTGGTTGATTCGTAATAAAGTTGGTAATTTTTCAGTGTCCTCGGGGTTTATAAAGACTTTTGTTTGTTAAGATGTGATTAAGTTCCAGTTTACTAAACCCTGTAGGAAATAAAGGTGGTGGGTGAAGTTTGCTGCATTTCTAGCTTCTTAAATTCGGTTTCTATTAGATATATTAGAAATTTTAATCCGGCCTTTGAGAGATTTATTTAACTTCTAAATTTCTGCTACTATGCCGTTGAATGAGAAAATTTGTATTTTTTGACAACCGTTTCCAGTAAGAATCGATTATTTGACCTTCTGAATGCAGCCCTGATATCGCTAAGATTAACCGATTGTATTTGCTTAATTCGGTCAATAGCTGTAAATACGATGGCGTTATTTTCATTTAAGAATTGATTAGCGGAAGATGAAGTTGCATAACTGATTCTGCTGGTAGTCAGTTTGTGTTTGTATTCGCTGTCTCGTTTACCATATGAACAGTTTTGGTTTCAAGTGATGATAACGTAATGCTTGTCGTATTCGGGTTGATCGGACCATGATACGCTGAAACCGGATCATTGTTATCGATAGTTTTGATAATGGGCCTAGTAGCGGAGCAGGAAGCGGGGTCAAGTGATACTGAATTATGGCGCGATTGTTGCTGCCGAGCGCAAACATCCTAGCGTTGTTTGAACTAATTACTGATCTATTACAATAATTTGTACCAATTGATAATTATCGCTCAATTGAACACGGCGAATACACGTTATCACTTTAGCACGATTGAATTCCCTTGTTTCTCGTTATTTTTCTGATCGAGTTTTCTGCTATTTTATATGCTTTTTTCCATATCCTCTCTTCTCTAGTCCTTCAATACGTTTTACCATATTGGATTTCTAAAGTGTCCTACAGGTTATCTCTATTCCTTTTCTTTCTCCTTCTAAATTCTTTTCATACCTTTTTTTGATTTATAACCTTTCTTGTTCTTACTCTATTAAAACTGATCACTTATGAATACCTGGACATTCTGGAATCGGAGATAATGATACAGCGGGATTATTAGCTCGTTCATTTTCTTTTACTGGTAGATTTCTTAGCGTTTTTACGTTCCAAATGTTGCTTTTCTCTCAGCAACTAGTCATTATTTTTTTTTCACTTTCAAATCCTTACTTTTTCTGTTTGCTTATTCAATTGATTTTTCCACCTCATTCTGGGTTCTTCAACTTGTCCGTTCTGTGCCGTCCAATTTCTTCCGTAATCTGTCGTTTGTAATTTGAACGCAGCTTGGTTTCTTCATCGTTTTCCCGTTTCTCGCTTATATTTTCATCATTCTGTGTTCTCCAACCTTTCGTTTCTCGTTAAATGCGACGCTGCTCACATATTACTAGAATTTTCTTTTATCGCTGTTGAACGTTTTTTTTATTTATTTTTTAACTTCCCTCTTTTACTAACTGCCCTCTCTACTCTTATACAATTCCTATTTCATCTTTTCCTTTTCTTCTTTTTTTGTTTCATCGGCCTTTGCGTACTTTTTGTCTGTTGTATCTGATTGCGTAAAAATTCGATTCTATTTTCTTCCTTTTTTCTGTTTCTTGGACTGATATTCATGTTGAAGAACCCTCAAAAAATAAAAATAAAAAAAAGCAAAAATTAAATAAAATGAAAATAGACTAGAGAAATATTTTTGCTTAGTTTTTATGAATTATTTTTATATTTAAAAAAAACACGTGTCGTGTTACTGAAAAAATTGCAAAACAGTACTGTTTATTAAGTTACCTTTAACTTGCCTAAAAATTATAAATCTCTCGAAATTTTTTTTTTTGGGCGGCGAAAATTTAACGGAAAGAATTTGTAATTGAGTATAATTTGAAGGTTCGCTGATTTTAGTACAAATTTTCATCTTAAACTTACCTAACTGACCAAAAATTTGTAAAATGTAACAAATCTAAGAAAAGAAAACGGAAATAAACACTTTATTAATCTGTATATTTTTAAACAGGAAATAATGGTGTAATTTTTCTATACATTTTGATTTTTTTGATAAACTTCTCTATTACTTACGTATTTCTATAACAGATGTTTTTTATAGGACATTTCATTGCACGAATGTTTTTATTATTATTAATAATGGTTTGCAGATTATTTTTTAATTGTTTTTATAGCTGGGAAAATGGGCTCTTTCTTTATCCTCGGCTCTCTCACATGGTTAAGGCGATGGCGTATTAAAATAAATAAGAATAAATGCAAACATCCTTTATCGAGAATGTATGAACCTGTTAATATAAATAGAGGAATAATAATCCAGGAAAAAGATGTTAAATATTTAGAGGCACACTAAGAGAATTATATTGGATTCTTAGCAAACATTCTGGCCTTTCATTAGAAGTTTTTAATTTACAAAATAATACTGCAGTATGTTGTGGGGTTGTATCAGAGTCACCTATATAAGTAAGACGGTTCAAAATATCAGACTTATTGTCTCTCTACTCCGGTATAGATTATGCTTTATATCGAAATTTTAATATTTTGAATATAAAAAATGAAATCAAACGTCTGCTCTACGAGACATAAATTATTTAGAGTCTCACGCAAACGCTCTGGAAATCAACTTCTGAAATAATAGCCTCGACGTTTCTAGGGTAAAATGAAATAGAACATTCGATTTGTGCAAAATTAATTAAGAAATAAATGGTGAACATCACCGGATTCTGACACCTCATAAGTTGCTTAGTGGCCACCTGGCCAATTGTAATATAAAAGTTTAAGGAAATTACCTAATCTTAAAAAGTTACTATAATCTTCATGATTTTTTTCGAACTACATTGTCATTAACTACACGCAAAGAATTTTCGTGATTTATATTAATATTAAAATCACAATTTTTGGTAAACACCACGTCAACATTAACAAAACAAATAAAATACTTGGGAGTAATAATAAACAGTAATTTAAAATTTTATGAACATTTTAATTACATTAAAACCAAAATAAGCAAATTCATAATAATATTTAATAAGTTGTATAATAACCAAAACTGTAAAAATTATAAAAAAGGAGTTACGTTGTATAAAAGTATTATTTTACCTAACATACTTTATAATAGTATCATATATGTAGAAATGTTAAAAACTAAAAAATTTCAAAAAAATGTTAAAAAGCTTTCAAAAGCTTATAGCTATAAAAATGATTAAATCATATAGAACAATCAGTTATTTGTCGGCCATAGTTATATATGAAACCAATCGAATATGAAATACAAAAACATATAAGCTTGGTCGCAATTAAAAATAATATTAATATAGAGCATCCGTTCAATAACGTAATATATAAGACACCATTTTTTAAATATGAGAATAAACTAACTAAAGTAAAACAAATGAACAAAATTTATGGATAAATTTTACATAAATAAATTTCAAGAAATATGGAATAATTATAATGGAATAGCGTATCAATTTTCCCCAAGTATAATAGATAGATTTAAAAATAATCAATATACGCCAAATTTTTTTAATTAGATTTTGTGAATTGAAAAGAATTTTATATACCAATAATAATGACAATGTATTAACCTTGAAATCACAATTTTTAACACCACGTCAACATTAACACAACTATTTAACGTTTCAAATTACACGGTCCATCATCAGAAACTAAACTAAAAATCTAATTCGCCTGTTTCAGCTGACTTCGACTTTGTAAATAATACCTTTTTTCTTAGCGGCCCCTTTGAAAAAGAAAAAAGGTATTATTTACGAAGCCGTAGTCGGCCGAAACAGGCGAGTTAGACTTTTAGTTTAGTTTCTAATGATGGACCGTGTAATTTGAAACGTTAAATAGTTGTGTTAATGTTGACGTGGTGTTAAAAATTGTGATTTTAACGTTAATACATTGTCATTATTATTGGTATATAAAATTCTTTTCAATTCACAAAATCTATTACGTAACGTGATGCGAGCAATAAGTATATAATGTGTGGAATCAGGTCGATACATAATGTTTTTTGACGTGTAAAGAATACCAAATTAAAAAATGGATATCAATAAATTGGCACATTTTATTGGCAGACGTGTTCACAGATTTTCCCTTTTTTTTTGTGTGTTGAATACAGATTTGTCTGCTAAACTAAATTTTGAATAACACTTTTATCAATAAATTTTTCAAAGTAGTTTCACTAAAACGAATCTGCAAATTCGCGACCGCTAACCGGACTGTTTTTATCTCTTTTAAACATGAAACCTTTACGTCTTCAAAAAAGAAATATATATTCTTTTCGCTGGAAAGAAAGCAAAATAAAAACGAAATCGATAACTTTCATTCACGGGGGAACGAGTCGTCTTCGCCGATAACAAACACGAATACTTAACTGATAAGGAACGAAAAAAAATTCGATTGAAAAACAATTTATTTTTCAACATCAGTTTGGCTTTTTAAAACATCATTCCACGATTGATCAATTGCATAGGGTGGTTAGTGTAATTGAAAATAGTTTTAGAAACTAAAAAAGTATGTACTGCGGTATTTCTCGACGTTCAACAGGCTTTTGATAAAGTCTGGCACGATGGTTTATTATACAAATTAAAATGTTTGTTCCCGAGTAACCTTTACCTGTTGCTAAAATCATACCTCGAAGATCGTCATTTTCAAGTACGTTACGAACATACCTACTCAGAAATACATCCAGTTTTAGCAGGCGTTCCTCAGGGTTCAGTGTTGGGCCCCACGCTGTACTTGTTATACACAGCAGATTTTCCTGCGACAGAGAATGTGCAGATGGCTACATTTGCGGACGACACGGCACTACTGTCATCACATGAAGATCCGAAGAAAGCTAGCAACAATCTACAAAATGCTCTTACGAAGGCTGAAACATGGTTTAAAAAATGGAAAATCGGGATAAACGAAAGCAAATCGGTGAATATCCATTTTACTAACCGAAAAGTTGAAGTCCCACCCGTTAAGATCAATAACATAGATCTTCCTGTACGAGCAACGGTCAGGTATTTAGGTTTGCACTTAGACAGCCGATTGACATGGAAACACCATATACAGGTTAAAAAGAAAGAATTAGATATCCGGGTTAAAAAAATGTACTGGCTGATAGGGAGAAACAGTGTACTGACAACGGACAACAAACGTCTAATATACACAACTATTTTGAAACCCATCTGGACATACGGGGTTCAACTTTGGGGTTGCGCTAAACCGTCAAACCTGAAGGTAATACAGACTTCCCAGAATAAGATCCTTCGGTTGATAACCAAGGCACCCTGGTATGTTACTAATCTAACCTTACATCGAGATTTGTGTATAGATTATGTGGCTGATGTCATCAAAGTTCACGCTAAAAGACACGCAGATAGACTCGATTCTCATCCGAACACTCTTGCTAGAGAATTGCTCGATGTTACCGATAATGTAAGAAGACTGAAACGTCAGAAACCGCAGGACCTTGTTTAAGGTAGGGGTAATCGGGTAGGTGCCATTGGGTACTCCTCCCTTCATGTTTAAGTTCATTCACACGTATTACTAAATGTCCTTGATGGACAGCTCGTAATAGTGTATAAATATATAAAAAAAAAAAAAAAAAAAAAAAAAATTTTTCATTCAATGACAGAATTCACACGGCAGCTTCGAGTCAAAACAGGCAGTATTCGATGGGTAAAAGTATAAGAAATAAAAAAAATCATTCATTAACAAACGACTAGGAGTGTAATGCATCAAGTAAAATTTTCTTTTTTTTCTCGAAAGACAAGCGAAACGACTGTATTTCCTCGATCTAGTCACTTTCATTGGTAGCGATATTTCTGAACTGTCGTTATCTTTAGACATTCGCCTCCTAATCAGTATTTATCACCGTTACATTAGAAAAAATGGTACGTAATTAAATGAGGAAATTTGGTAGTGCAAATTTTTTTGTTTTCTGAAAAATAAATACAAATACAGGGGTGAGCAATAGTCAGGGTGCAAACGCACACGTGCAGTTTTCAATAGCGCACCCTGACTTTTGCTTACTCCTGTGTTTCTTTCACTTGCGATAAGCGATAAAAATCCGAAGTATCAATGAATGTTTTTAATAATACATATATTGCTTAATCAGTTAGGGAGCTAACAAAAAAGCGTGTTAAAGAATGTAAAGGAATGAAGATTTTTTTCTACTATCTGGTGGTGAACCATTTTAAATAGTGATGCGGTTTGTGCGAATAATTTGAATTGTAATTGATGATCATCATAAGAATTAGCAGAAGCAAATGGAGAGACGAGATTATGTAATTGTAGAAGCTGCACCAACAAATAGTGATGACCCCATTATTAATAACGTGAATCTCGCCTTAAGTCGTCTAATAATTTCAATTGAAAATTATAACATTTTCCATTACACTCTTTTATGGTAGATAATATGCAGCCGATGCAATATCAATGCATTCGTCGTTACTAGTTTGCTTAACGGTTACTTTCTTTTGCCATGCAGTAGTTATGTAAATTAACAGTCCGTTTTAGTTTTTCTCAGAAATAACGAAATGTAATTGTTATTTACGAGTAACTATTAGAACGCAATATCTATTTGATTCCTTCAGTAGTTTATTTTTGTTAATTCTGCTGTATATTTAAATGCTGTCTCATTGATAGTGATAGCATGGTGGTGGTGTGGGGTACATGCCCCGGTAGGTTATACACCACAAATTACGATTATTTACGAAATAAGAGTAAAATAAAGCTTTATACTTTTTATTTTGATTCGAATGACATACATGCGTTGTATGAGCCTTTGCGGGACTAATCATAATGGCCTTTTCGGAAAGACGGCGAGTCGACTCTCCGAGAAAAAACGTTTATAACCTTTTTCGCCTCGCAGGTAAGAGAAAACTGGTTTCTTCGCTGCTAGCCGCAGCGAAGGGAGAAGTGTACTCGCACAGTCTCTACTCGTCGTGCATCGAGCGAGTACTGGTGCGAGTCGCTGTCCCTACAGTGGCATACGTATATATTCGAAAAATCGTTCAGGAAAGAGTCATCATTGGTATTTCCAAAAAAATTCTTAATAAATTCATCAACAAAAGTAGTATTTGATTTGATGCTATTAGTATTCATTATAAAATAATTATTTTATTAAAAAGCAGAAAAATTGTAACTTTTAATATTAAGAAAACATTTTAATAAGAAAAACGAACACAGATTCGAGAAAGCGTAAATGATAACTAAATAAATAAATAAATAAATAAATGATTGTTCAAATGTCGTAGTTACTAATTGTTATAATTATGTTATAAAACGAATTTTCATTCATTATATTCACATATGTATAACATTAATTTTATTTGTAAATAAACCTAAATTAAATTCACTAACAACTTTTAAAAACTTTATAAACGTTTAAAAATTATATAAAACACACATTTTAATCTTTTTGTTCGACCGGTTTCGTCTATCTTACCAAACATATTATTGTAAAGTGTAAACGTTTAACAAATAACTAATGCTGATTGACCACATAATTTCATAAAATGAGTTAACTTGAGCCAATTTTTGAATAGGGTGTGACTGATGAAATGTTGCATAAGAAAAAATGCAGCTTCAACAGTGAAGGTTGTTTGCATTTGCACATAAATGGAGTAGTCAAGAACTTGGATGTATGCATATGTATGCATGTGATTCTCATAGTATATACATATGCACGTTAGGTGTGGTCCCAGGAAAGGTATACGCTGGAATAGAAAACTTCCTCGTAAATCAAGATCAAGTTTCAACGATACTTCGATAAGGAATGGATGAGATTATGGCATGTATAGAATCAGTGGTACACTTTTCATAGTGTCTGTGACTGTAGCATATTTTGGGGAAAAAATAAAAAAGTAATGAAAGATCAGAAATTTTGGCTGCGAGGAAAGAGGAATTTTTTCTTTCTTTCTGGAAATTAAAAAAATAAAAATATATAATACTTTGATTAATTTTGAATACCTATGCTCAGATTTTCAGTTATGTATGAAGGTAGAGGTAAATTGAGGCTAAGGTTGGTTTTTGGGGTTTCGGTGAAAAATTTTGGATCAATTTTGAAAAGAAAATTAAAAAATAAATAAGTTAGTTTCTACACTTTGTACACAATTTTGGACACGATACTAGCGCTCAAGCGTTCCGTGATGGTTAGCGTTGGAATCATGACCCAGAATGAACAGAAATTAACTACTTATCTCATCATTCAACTTTGAAATCATACAATGCTACTTGAGATAATTTTTATATTGATTGCCTTACGTAAGGCCATCTACCATCCATTATGGATAAATAATAATTTAAAATTATCGTTAATAATGACTCGGTGTAATTTCCCTCATATGCACCAAAAAATTTTAACTTTAAATATCTTAATGTTTATCTAGGCACATGTATTCAAAGAGTGAAACGGAATAATAGGATTTGAATTTCTATGTGTGTTACATTTAAGATTGATTTATGTTTAAACAGGATTTTGTTGATTCCTAGTAAAGGATTATTGGAATAACTTGAGATTAATAATGCAATACTAAGTTAGATTTAAATTATGATACATAAAAAATCTTCAATCATAGTTTAGGGAGAGTACAGCTACTACAGAACATAAACTGATGGATGAGAATGAATGTTGTACACCGGATATGATGGATTAAGTAAAAAAAGTTTAAGCATAAATTTCGGTCTTAAAGGGGTACACCTGACAGCTGTAACTGAATGTGCTAAGAGCCAACATGTTGTGTGAATTCAGGAGAAATTTTGAATGTACATATATGGGTATTAGAGACCAGACAGGAATTTGAGGATATTTAATTATTATAGACATTTAAATTTCGAGAATTTTTTTTTTTTAGTATATTTAAAACCATACAAGTATATAGTAGTAATCTAGTGATATACATGAAATTCACAAAATTTCTAAATTTATGTATCAGGAAGATCGTTTTATTAGGCAGAATTACTGTCTTGTATCTTTGATGTGTGCCTTATATAAAATTATGATATGTAGGCGACTCTTATATTTTCTCAAACCTAATTTTTTCTATTTCCTATAATAATTGTAAGTCGAAAGTCAAAATCAACAATTTATTATTTAATAAATTTTTAAAGAAAAATTACAACAATTTTATGCTCAGTTTTTCAGTTTGGAAATGTAGAATTATTTGCATCGGCAATCAAAATATAGCTGGTAAAAGGAGGTGATACGTAATAATTATTTTATTAGAAAGAGTGATAACTTTAAATTAAAAGTGAAACTTCAACAACAAACCCTACATCAATAAAGAATAACGTACCCTGGGGCTTCCTTTGCAATTGATCGTATTACAATTTCAATATTAGTTTGCCTACATGTAGATTTCCAATATTTCTTCCCTAGCCCGGTTCTTGTTACAAAAAGCAATTAACAAATTATTTCATAAGTGGTCAAGAAATTATAGACTCATTTTTTCTTGTCAAAAAGAACGTGTATTGATTTTCATAGAAGTCACCTAAATCAAAAATTAGTTTTATTTTTACTTGAGCAGCAATGTAGTTCTGTTTAAAATAACAATAACTTTTCTTGGTCTTTTATTGAATACCACACTAGCTTGGTGGAATCATATAATGAACTCAAAATTTAAATGTCTGTCGTCATTGAATTCTTACCAGGTCTCAAATACCTATATTCATTAAAAATTTCTCCTGAATTTACACAATGCACTGGTTTGTAGCACATTCAGTTATGGCTGTCAGGTGTTCCCTTTCAAGAACGAAATTTGTGCTTAAATTGTTTTACTTAATCCACCATAATCGGTGTACAGCATCCGTTCTCATCCATCATTTTATGTTCTATAGTAGGTGTACTCTCCCTAAACTATGATTAAAGATTTTTTATGTGTCGCGATTTAAATCTGTGATGCGCAAAAGACTTAGCATTCCGTCATTAATTTCTGGTTATTTCAACAATCGTTTACCGGGAATCGACAAAATCCCGTCCAAACATAAAATTAATCTTAAATATAACTCATAGAAATTCAAATCCTAATCTGTTCTCCTTTTTGAGTGTATGCCCACTTTTTGGGGTAAAATTAGATTCCATTCTTCATCACATGAACTTGAAAAAGTGATACTAAAGATAATAAGTGAACATTTCAATTTTACCGAAGTATGTATATACTGATGGATCTAGTGGTTCATTATCACTTGCAGAATTTCTATCTAACTTAGTATTACCATAATGGACCGTGATACTGGCTAGCCTACAACAGAGCTGTGATGACCTCTAGACTGAATAAAATGCTGCGAAATCATCTTTCAATTTTCTGTCTGTCATACAATTACATATCTCTTAAATGCCACCTTCCACCTGGTACCGTGCGCTCTGCGTCCCATCCTTCGTTTCAAATTAAAATTTCTGTTACTCAGAATCGAAAATCAATTTCTATATTATTTTAAAGAATGGCATAAAAACTAATTTTGATTAAACCATGCCATCCTAGTATGCAATGCAAAACTTAAAAATAACGGAAACGCTTACCTCATTTTATGATCTTCAAATATCAGAAGTTAATATTTCTTGAAAATTGCCAACATATAGGAATAATTCTCGGTAATTTCAAACTGTTTTTAAGCATACGTGCATGATTACTTTTTCAAAAGCCAAATATTAGAACGCAAAAATAATATGTAAATAAAATATTAATTAATGTATTATTGAAAATTCAATTCAATTCTTCGATGTAATATAAGAATATTTTATGCTTTTATCGAATTTGGAACATAAGTTGAGTAAAATAGTGATTTTATTTTCATATGCAATATAAGTAACATTTTATTTAGGTTTGCAGTGGAGATCGAATTGTGGTTGATGTGATAAATAAATTGCCAGGTAAATCGACTTCAATTCACTGGCATGGTTTATGCATGGTCGGCTATGGATTTTTCGATGGAGTTCCTAATCTAACACAATGTCCAATTAACGAAGGTACAACGTTCAGATATGATTTCCCAGCGCAACAAGCTGGAGATTATTTTTATCATTCACACAGCGGTAAATAAAAATAATTCTTACAAATGTATATTTACCAGGAAAAAAAAATAGCATAGCATGAAACAGCATATTTACATTGTTTATTGTCTGCTTAATTTATTATATATCTTATCGTAATATTGTGAATTTCTAATAAAAAAATAAATAAAATAAATAAAAATTGTTACCTAGGTGGCATATTTAATATATGCTTAGAGTAACTTAGGACATCATTTTACAATTGGTTGCCCTCTTGTAAAAATCTCAGACTATTTTTGCGAATTATTTTATTTTATTCATTCACAACCATCGATCAGGGTTGGTTATAAAAGTTCTTGTTCTGTTGGTCACAAAAGTGAAGATGAAATTTTTAATGTAAATTAGCTATTTATTTGGAGAGTCCGTATCGGTAAATTTTATTGCACTATTGCATACATATACTCATACAACGTTGGAATAATATAAACTCATGTAAGGTGACACCTTCATAACAAATAAGTATAAGCGAGTGACTTATTTGCAACAGTGTAACTAAAAAATTAAGTTCAGATTTATAAAGCATTATATATCATTGATAAATTTATAAATTTTTTAATTCCATTTTAAATTGCCATTTTGAGTTATATCTACTCATCATGTACATTAACATTAAATAACATAACTTTTGGTAAATTTTATAAAATTGAATTTATGATGTTACCAAATTTCTTTGACTCCGATGTATTTGGTTTTTTATACAAAGTAGAAAGATAAACACATGTATCAAAAGTTGATCAGTATAGGTATGTGAGATATACCATAACATATTGAAAATAATGAGTAATGATTACATTGTCCGTAAATTATTTCTTTTGGATGTTTTGAGGGATAAATCTAGCCTTGGCATTCGCCTTTTTATAAGCCATGAAGTTAGCAAAGTAAGAACAAGACCGGAAAAGTCTAAATGAAGAAATAGTCTTTAACGGCATTTGTACAATCTTCGTTCCACCAAAGTGAGAAAGCCTGAAGATTGTAATTTCTTTTGCAATGATGAATTGGTGGAGAGGAGGCGTCCAGAGCAGAAGAAATGGAATCAGATAAAACGCTATATTGTTGGTTAGGATCAGCGAGGGAGTGTATGTTAGGAAGAGATAAGTCGAAATTAAAACCGAATTCCTCCCGGTTAACCTTGTTTAGAGACCATTTAGGAGCAAGAGCGGGTATAGAATAATCAGGAGAAGGAGAAGGAAGGAGATGGCGAAAAGAGAGAACAATGGCAACATGATCGCTGTCGAAGGTACCGTCCAGAGTTCTCCAATGATAGCGAAGGCCAAAGTGTGGAGAGGTAAAGGACAGATCAACAGAGTTAGATGAGTGAGCGCCTCTATAAAGAGTAGGAGAGTTATCGTTCAGAAGGACAAAATTGCTACCGAGAATAAAGTTTTCGAGAACACGGCCATTCCTGTTATGATGCGTAGAGCCTCAAAGAGGAGTGAGCATTCCAGTCACCCCCGACAATGAAGGGAAGAAAGTGAGGATAAGCCAAAAGAGTGAATGGGAAATTATTAAGATCAAAATTAGGAGGAATGTATACAGAAAATATGTGAACAGGTTGAGGGTGAATATTTGGAATCGAAATATGGACTAGGTTGGTGAGTATGGATCAGAAGAAAAGTAAGAAAAATGGTCGTGGGGGATAAAGAAGATATCATTTCTTATGAGGATGGTAGCGCCATCATAGCTATCAACACGATCAGAACGGATTGCGGTAAAGCCACCCGAATGGATATATTAAAGGATTTTGTAAGCTAGGTTTCAGATAAAGAGCAATATGGATAGAAAAGGAGTCAAGTATTCCATCCAATGCCTGTTGGTTGGCTCTTAAACTACGATAATTCCATTAGAGAATATTAAATTTGTGGATCATTTGAAAGAAAACAACAGGAAGAGAATTCTTGCTCGCCGATCAAGAAAGGAGTGAAGAGAGAAGTATGAGGGGAACCATAAAAGAGGGAGTTGAATGCGGGGATAGTGGAATAAGACAAAGAAGTAAGATTGAATCTGCTGCAATAAGGCGAAATATAATGGAAAGAAACATAGATAAATAATATTAGTAATTGAAGACAGTAAATGCAGAACAATATTCCACCAGAACAACAGAGAACGTTCTATGTATCCTATCATTATGTAAAAATGTTATATAAATGAAGCTATGCTGAGTCCGCATGCAACATGTAAAAATAAATAACCAGGTCAAAAACCTGTGACTGGCCAAAGGAAAGATTACCGAAACGCTTCTTGGGCCGGTAGGTTACATTACCGTCCAAAGCGTTTCTCTAAAATAACCAGGATGAACCGTTGAACGGGAAACATCAACTGCATTGGAATACTGGTTAAAATGAACCGATTCCATAAATCTTATAATTTTTAAAGAAAAAAATTGAAAGGATTTCAAAAGGATAGTTAGAAGGAAGAGGGTAGAATTGAGGTTTAAGTTTAAAAGAATGATAGTCTTTATTAGGTTTATGGAACACGGGAGACTTAAGAGGAGTGTGGCCAGTAGAAACAGGAGAATCCGGAGAAATGATCAATTTGGAGGAGGGAACGGAGGCGCGACTAGCGTATGAAAAAGCCGGAGTAGTAAAATATTTGCTTTTTATACTAGAAGCTTCATGAAACGAAACGTTTTCAAAAGCCATGATCTTCTTAATGTCCTTTTGCTAGGATCAATCGGGGCAACTGCGATCATTAGAACAGTGTGAGCCGTTGCAGTTTTGGAATAGAGGAGGATTTTGCAGATTAGAACATTCGGAGAAGGGATGTTTTAAGGAACAATGGGAACAAATAGTGCAGGAGCTGCGGCAGTTTCTAGCGATGTAACCAAAGAGGAAACATTTGGAGCACTGGGTAAGAGGTTTGATGCTGGGGGATACAAGAAAACGAAGCTTGTAGATTGACACAAAATCGGGAAGAATTGTATTAAAAAACTTGATTTCGATAGATTTTGTAGGGATTTTATTACCATTGGAAGTACGAAAGGTTCTTCTTACAGAGGTTACAGGAATTGAGGATTCAAGCCCTGATAATATTTCGTCTTCTGAAAAGGAAGGGTGGACGCCTGAAATTACGTCTAACCTGTAAAAAGAAGTAGAATAATATTACAGAATGTTTTTTTTCATATTTTTTAGACACTGTTTTGTTCCAAAAAATTTACTATCTCATTCTATTTTTACTATGGATATTAGTCAAGCGTGAAGAAGATATTTTTGTATTTTCAATGATTTTTAATGTGCGGTAGTAGGATTCGAATCAAGTCCTACTCGAACGAAGTACCTGTGCTTACCCAACTACGTCACGGTAATTGATTTTGGTCTTACGTTCATAAGAACTTTTTTGTTTAGCATGAAATTTTTTGTTAAAACTTTCAGTCTGGACCTTACCTGCACGAACACCCTGTCTACTAAGATTGATTAGTGTGCGCAGTATTATCTTTTGTAAGAAGTAACGTCATATATTTATCTATCCAATCAGGGCCGTGCCCAGAATTGGGGGGGGGGGGGGGTTGAACACTTTCTTGGCATATTTATTTTATAAATAACAATACATTTTTCATTCATATTCATACTATTAATAATTTACATAAATTAATTACCTCATAAACACATTAATAAAAATTACATATGTTATTGATTATATTCTTTAAAAAAATTTTGAATAAACAATTAATGAAGTACCTTAAAATATAGAGCATATTTTTGATGTGAATCTTCTATTGGCGCCCTTGGGGGTAAAACCGGACTGCAAACGGAGTGACGCTTTCATGCTGTCATGCCCCCTCTCCTCTGCCGCACACTAATCTCTTGTGTGTGCGTGGCGCGTATTTTACGCAGGAATGTATACTGCGTGCGCCTCTATTTGCCTACAATATACTTGATACAGTACATTAGCGCGTCGCCGCTTGTATACGTATAAGTGCAGGCTGCAGTAAAATGTCGAATATGCGGGAATGCAATCTACCGATTGACGAAACACTATCTACCAATTTAAACCAAAGGCTAGTAAATCATCTATTATTAATATATTACCATTCTATTTCATATTTTCGCAACACAAGCCAGGACCGTATTTAGACCAAAATATCGGGAGTGGTTACGAAAACATTTTTATAAATATATACATATATATGCGTGCGTGTCTATTATTATGAAATATATTTATTTATAAATAGTACACTAAAGCCTTGTAGTCAACTATTGTATATGCAATATTTGAACACCACAATAAAAATAAATAAAAAATAGTCGTTTCCCTATAATTCATAAAAATTTCAATTTTCTTTTCTTTTGTCAAAAATTGAAAGAAATAAATTTATTCTGAATTTCGGTCCATTTAATTCAAGCAGTTATTATTTCGTAGACATTTGGGGGGAAGGGTTAAACCCTGAAGACTTCCTCTCAGATACGGCCTCGACACAAGCGACAGCTGATATTATAATTTAAACTCACAATGACCAAAATACATTTAATTTGAGACATATCATACCAGTCAGATATTGATACTTTTATCTTTCATTTTATTATTACACATATTTATTTAGTAACGTTTTCATTATTTTTAATTATAGATTCTTTGATTAACCATCTATTATGATGTTTCACATCTGCCGGGCGTCCCGTGACGGCTTTTTTTTTAAAATGTAAGAACGCCCTAAAATATTATCAATATTTATTTTAAATTCTTGATTTTTTTCAAATTTTTGTGTATTTATAATAACTATTTCAGTTCTAATGTGGGGGGGGGTATCTCCCCGGGTGGATATGGCCTTGTACCTAATGCGATTATTTAATAATGATAGCAATAGTATTAGTAGCAATTATAATAACCGCGATTGTAATTATAATAATAGGTAGTGCGATAGCCTAGTAGTTAATGTGCTCGCTACGAAACCGGAGATGACGACAGGGGTTTGATGCTTGTCTCGATTCAGACACAAGCCGCTCCTGGGTATATACTTAATCTGAAATATCTGGAAAAGTAAAGCCGGCTGTGAGAAGGAAACTCTGGAGCCAGTACTCTCTTCAGATCCATTAGTATCTTAAGTAGATTATGAATCATAACTTCATAGTTGTCGTCGTTACGTTAAGAGTTTATTCATTTTTTGATGAAAGTAATAATGTAATGAAACAACAATAATACTGATAAGATAGAAAAATGGTGAAAATTCGAAAGACATGTAGAACGACCTGTGTCTGTTTTGCAAAATATTTTTCGAAATAATTAAATACGTTGATAAAACGCGAATATCCAATCGATTCTGTTTATCAACTAGGTGTCAATTTTTCTGTTTGTTCGTTAAGTTTTTACAATCGCTGCTACATCGATATTAAAAACGTGTTGTCCTTCCTAAGTACGCGATTGATAATAAAAGATATCCATTCGTTTATTTATTTATTTATTCGAATTTGTGACAATATTTGTGTTTTTTGCGAATTTCGTTAAATAGATGTATATTACAACCGTTCGATAGTTTTCCGTTATCCGGATGCTGGTAAACTCAGTGAATATTTACATTCGTGATAAAGAAATAAAGATGAAATAGGAAACTTAAAAGTAATAACAGAAAAATCGTCAAAAGAACCCAATAAACGTTATCAGAAGAACGCAGAATACTACGACATATCTCAAAAAATGTAACAGACTTTGTTAAATTTAAAAATATTTATTCAAGCCAAATACAAAATAATTCCTGGAAAAGAGACTTTGAAGTCAAAAATTCATATGATTGGTCCACATACTAGGGAACCAGTTAGTCGGGAATTCATAACATTAAACGAAATATATATTTCACGAAGTTATTAATTTACAGTAATATATCGAATACGAATATAATAAAATCTATTACAAAATTATATAACAAACACAAATCACACAAAAATAATGAAAAACATTAAAAAATTAAAAACATCGACTAGTTTTGACCGCGGTGCCGACAGTATTACATTTAACATTATACATATTAAACAAAATACAATATAAAAATGAGAATATACTACTACAATATGTACAATATTATGGATATTTATTTATTTATTTTTGTATATGTATGCAAAAGTCACATATATATATATATATATATATATATAACTCGGCTATTTGGACCTCGCAAAGGGCTGTGCCCCTTGACCCCTCTTGCTTCCATTTCCGTCTCTTTCTCTTCTATACTTTGTATAAAATGATCAAAATTTACAACGTAATTCTTACTGGCATCAACACAAAAAAATAACATAATCACAAAAATCCTATCCTAATATTTAACTTTCATTATATAAAATTAAGACATTTTTTCATTACATATTTCGTTATATAAAATTGTGACATTTTTTAAATAACAATAACAAAAATCCTATAAAATATAACAAACGTTACATAAAATTGGGACATTTTTTCTAATGGGGGGTAGCCTAAGAATTATGTTGTAATTAATATATATATATATCTTTCTGAGGAATACACTATTCTCTAGAAATACCTTCGAAATTATACTTTTTTGTAATAATAATCGTCCCATCTGTGCACATCCTCCAGCTCTTAGCATTCTGATTTTCCTCAACACTGGATCGCTGCCGGTACTGTATAGGCAAACTAATTATAAAATTGCACTACATTTCTCGTGTTTAATTTTTGCGTTGCTATGTTGCTTCTACATCTTATTTTCTTGTGAACAAATAAATGGAATTGGCCGATAAGTGACAGGCTTTTATGAAAAATGGCAGAAATAAACAAGAGTTCTAGGTGCACGAAACAAATTATAAGTGCTTTTAAATTAAATTATAATACGTCCTGTTCATTATTTTTAAATAAAATTAAAACCGTATAAAGCTTCCTCAATAATACAAAAACTATAACTCATAAATCAGCATTTAACTTAATAATTGTTTCTGCGAAATATCTCAACAAATTCTAAATTTTATATTTTTGTATTATAATAATAGTGTGGAAGAAAATTATTTATAAGCCTTGATAAGTAGTCATCATCATCATCTTCAGTTATTTTCAATCCACTGCTGGATGTAGCTCTCTCGAAGTTCCTTCCATTTTTTCTTGTCTTTGCTCGTCCAGTCCTTTTGAAAATTTAGTATTATTATTATAATTTACTTTTTAAATTAATTAATAGCCATTCAGATGGAAGACGGATTACAAGGACCCTTGATTGTACGGACGGTGAAACAAGAAGAGCCGTATTTCGCCGAGTACGACGAAGATTTATTTTCACATTTACTTTTTATTCAAGATTGGATGAATGCAATCACTGATGATAAAATACCTGGTTACAATAAAATTGAGTCTAAAATTAATATGGACGCAGTAACATATCTTATAAACGGCCATGGAAATTTCAAGGTATGTAAATCAGACGTGAACTTTGTTTCGACAATAACGATTAGTGAAATACGTATATAAATGTTTGGATGATTGTGTAGTTTTCGAATTTTGAAATAAACATTTTGTTTTTACTTTTTCGTGCATTGCATTTTTACGAAAATTTTCATATTCAAATAGTTAATACTGTTTTAAAACTGGCACTATTTTACAATTATTATTAAAATTATTATTGAAGAAAATAGAAAAAAAAACGTAATTTACGTGAAGTTTGATATTAAACTTTCATCTTTTTCGCAAATAATTAAAAAATAAACTACAGAAAAAAGAAAAAAAAAAAAGGTCAATGTTTATGAAGATATTGTTTTGATTAAGATCATTTCTAAGACTATATAATTCAGAAAATAAAATAAATTTCGTATTAACTTTAGCCAAATATTTAGTTTTAAAATCAAATAAAGCGATATTAAAAAATATTTCAAGAGTGCAAAAAGAATACAAGCAACTAAAAGATGAAAACAAAAATAACATGATTTTTAATTCTCGGTATGCCAGGGGAATGAACGTTTACCGAACACAAAAAAATTAGAGGAGACAGAGATCACATTGGAAAATGTTTAAAAATTAAAGAAATTAAAGAAGCGAATAAAGGAAGAACTGAAAGAGAGGGAAAAGAAAGGAGGCAATAAACACTTCAATGAGCGGAAGACCAAGATCCGGAGGATTCAAGTAAAAGATTACATTTTCCGAGGGAATAGCGAGGCATTCAAATAAAATGTGATTTGCACAGCAAATGAAATTAAAGTCCGAAGGATCGATGACTGAATAAGAGAAAAACGGAAAAGAATAACAAGAAGTAAATTACGATTAAGCCGTAGGCGAACTATTGGAGAAATATAAAGTAGCTAACGTTAGGAAAATTGTTAAACTAAGGAAAAGGAAGAGAATAATATGTCTGAATGATAAGATTAAAGGAATTTGAATTGGAAAAGAAAGAGGGATAAAAATCGGACAAACAATCCTAGTGTGAATGAAAATAAGAAGACTTTGGGTAGGAAATACACTTATAAAGCAACTATTGATTGCAGCTGAAAATAATCATTCTACTTATTCACAGAAATGCTGCAATGGCTCAGATATTGAGGTAAGCGAAGGAGCTGACTAAGGGAATAGGACAGTGACACAAGGAAGGTTAACTAAGGAAGTCATCGAGGTTGATTTTTCTGGAGAAAGGGAAAATAAAAGTAAGGTAAAAAATTTTCCAGAATGAAAAGGTTTTAGGTCTACTTTCGATTAAAAAACACAGCTAAATGAAAGAAAATCGTGGACACGCCTTTGTACAACGGAGGTGCCTCTCTCCGCACGAGGGACCATTTCACGCACCACGTGTTTAGCTAGATGAGGTTAACAACACACACAAAAAAAACAGCGTATATATTTTTTAATTCGCTCAAATTACCACGAAATACAATAAAAATTCGTCCTCGACAGATTTAAACAAAAAAAAAAGAAAATAATAACGAATTCTGACCGAAATATTGACTTAGCGGCTTGATAAAACGGCTTCACACGTTTAATACGGTGCGTAAACCGGTGATGTCGCGACGAGATGATACATGCATAGTAAATGGTTTTCGATAGACTCACACGGACTCACGACACCGTCGCATTCACTAGCATAGAAACGATAATCGGACGACTAGACATCTCTAAGCGGGACTAATCGAACGGTACACTGCCGAAAAACTTATCAATTAACATCAGGCTAAATGCCTATCAGTAGATTTAACACACACACACACATATAATATAATACTTCGTACAATATTCTCTCGCAATTCTGCGGCTCACGCTGCCGACAGACATTACCCTGCTGTCGCCGGACACACAAACACCAAAACATTTACGCAGGCTCATGAAATTTCGATAGAAAATCGGAAAATAGATCATTGGGGTCGTGTAAATATCTCGGACCGGATTCTCCGACGACAATGAACGGTAATGCGGACAGATCTAAAATGAATGATTTTAACGAGAGAGAATCCAGGTAAATATCGAACCCCCGTATCAAGCTTTAATTGTTCCTGAGTAAAGGTTCTTGCAGAAAAAAATAAAAATAAAATAGCACGGATAACCGTAAATTAAGAGATAAAAATAAGTGAGAATTAAATGAAGAGCTTAAAGACTGCAAGAGAAGTTATGCGATAAACGAATATACAACATGATTCTTTGCACACAAGAGTTTTCCTGAAATCATTAAACCAAGGCGCACTTTATAGTATACAGAGCTAAATCACGGGCGTTTGAAATGTAAAGAAAAGATGCAGGTCTGCCGTCATCAGGCGAAAAGAATACGAACTTAATAATAATTTCTGTGCTGATAAGTGTAATCAACTGATCTTATGAGGAGAATAGTTTGCATGTGTTTAGGTGGTTAACTACACTCCATTATATTTATTTATCTTTCTAAACGTTTTCAAGTATTAATTCTGAAGATGGTTTATATTTCTGAAATTGCTAGACCGAAGAAGGACTTTATACGAATACACCATATACGATATTCAACGTCGTGCATGGAAAGAAATATCGATTTAGAATTATATCGTCCATTAATGCGGGGGCGGTTTTAACTATTGAAGGGCACGATTTTGAAGTAATATCAATGGATGGGCATTCTGTTCAGAAGATATTCGGAAGGTCATTATTTCTTATGGCAGGTAATTTACAGAATTAAAATATTTCGTCTTGTTCTTTAAATTGGAGCATCTATAGAGTCTGAGACCAACTATAAAATGGTATTTAAACAAATGAAACGTTAACTGCTAATACTGTAGTTTCCTCTTTATGCAAATTATGTCATTATACACAAACTTCAGTGCCGTATTTGAAGAAACTAGTATTTTCATATTCTCCTGCCTTTAAATGTTAAAAAGAACCAGTAACTATAATTGAAAACTCATGATATCGCAAGATATTAAACGGAGCTTTAGCATTGATAGATGCATCATAATGTTTTGAATAACTTTGTTTCTACAAGGTCAATAAATATTAATCCTTCTCCGCAAATAGCAGTCGTGCCTTTCTCGATGCATCCTTTTTATTTTCATGTTTAAATTTGCCTACTGCGAATGTATTTGTTAAATTCGTCATCTCCTTAGGTTTCGCGCTTTAATACTCTGAAGGAAAGGATATTTCGCCTACGATACTGCAGTTGCAGATTTATGTGACTTTTACATTCTGATGTCAGAATTAGAAGTCTAATTCTTTCATTCTTCTTTATAGCGCCATACTTAGCTTCTGAGCGTCGACGGATACCTATTGGTTTATTTTAGCTGTACTGATATAAGTAGTGTACTAGGCAATCGTTATATGCAACGAACCCGAGACTTCCGTAACGGAAGCCAAGTGCTCTAGCAACTAGGCTATCGCGACGACTAATTCTTTCATTAGCACTACTATAATAAAATGGTTTTCATCTTCAACTACATTTTAACCTACCACTTTCGATGATAGAAATTTTTAACATGGCTTCTACGAGATATGCACATGTTGACAAATAAATTCTGCTTCATTCAAAACTTCATCTTACTATGGGGAACTTTGAAGAAGTAATCTTTATTGGGGTTGTTTTTATCAATAAGTTTCTAGCGAGATGCCTTGCGTACGAGTAACCTGAATGAATGATTGTGTACCTTTACTATATTGTTTATTCTAATTATATGTTTCTAAGTTTATGTTTGATCTGCACCTATGATTTGCCTACTAACTTGTACTACTCATACATTCATTTCAGTTGCTACAAAGAGTGTGTTTGATGTAAACTTTAGTAATGTTGCTTTTCTGATATGCGTCGAATTTGCTCAATTTATCTGTGAACATTTTTACAAAATTTGTAGAGTTTAATGAGCTGGAACCTACTGACACACTATCATTTGTGGTACTGATGTACTTTATGTATGTTTGCTGTAATATATGCATGTGTGTAGCACACAATAGCATTCATGTGATGCGAATGATGGTACTTATGAAGATGTGAGTGCATGTACGCATGTGTTACATTATATGATGAAGAGATAATAATTGAATTTTTGTGTGAAGTTACGGTATTGGAATATTAATACTCTTGTTTGCATTCTGTCTGTAATTACTGTATGATGAATAACCCATTAACTAACTTATGTAGCTCTGTTAACATCAATGTTTGTCTGACAATTGTATATGCACGTATACACCACCTAATGTAATGAAGCAAAATCTTTAGCACAGTTTATTAACTTTTGCAGATCTAGTGCATTTCACATAATATGTGATCGTTTAGTGCAATATTAAATTAAAAACATTTAACCTGTTTGCATACATCAAAATAGTGAAGATCATGCTGTACATGTCTGTCGGAGTATGTTTAGTGTGTAATAAACGTGTAAGAACTAATTTTTCTATCTCATTTTATAATTATTGTGTGCCTGTATTGAATGCAAAGCATAGTTTAAATAACAAGTAGCACTCACACAGACGATGTGAGGCACACATACTATGCTACACCTCAGTTTTATTATTTGGTAAGACTAATTACACTTCCAAGAATTCTGCATTGGCTCTGTTCTTAACTAGCACAACATCCCTAATAATTCACCTTAACTGCTGAACCATCACTCGAAATATAGCTATTAAGTTAAAAGTTCTATAAATTTCTCTAACAAATCACCATCTCACTGAAAATATTTCAGATAAACATAAAATATAATGTCGCAACAAGAGGTATACGATTTAAACCAGAAGTATTATTTTTACACAAAGTAAGCCATTTTGGAGTTGAAATGTTATTTTTTAGACAAAAAGAGCAAACTTGAGAGGGAAAGGGTTAGTTTATACAAAATAAATCATTTTTAGATTTAAAAAATAGTATAATTTTTAACAAAACACTAGGGTTGTGCGAGATCCCGAAATTTCGTGACTGGGACAGGAAAGGTTAAATTGGGACGGGACGATTCGGGATTTCCTCTGTTATCTGTAACATTTATTTAATACATTTTTGACATAATTCAACAAACTGAATAATTACAGTTCCATTCATTTCATCCTTAAGTACCCTAAGCTTCTTTTTATTTTCTACAGAATAACATGAATGGTCCTTTGGATAATAATTTGTACCAAAATACTGAGTGTTGTCTTTAATACCTTTGCAGAAATCAAATGTTTTAAACTGATAAATAAGTTAACGGTATCACAAAATAAAAACCTTGCACATTACATTGTGATGCAAATCAAATATTTTCAATTTACTTTTATCTAGCATAGTCATTTTAATATCAATCGGTTTATTAAATTTAATCTTTGTTGAATTTAAATATAAAATTCAAAAAAATACCAAAATATAAAAAGAATTATCTTTTTTCCCGCGTCAATATTTGTATCGCATATGATCAGAAATGCAACGTTAGTGCACACAATTACCCGTCCCGTGCTATTTATTTTGTAATACATCCCTGTACAGTGAACATTCTAGTAATCTTAAGCACTTTGCGCTGCTCATGCGCAAAACTGTTACATCGACATATACGCTTACGGCACTAGATATCTACATTATCTCATAGTTCTCGTACGGTGAATATTTACACCGTCGCGCTGAACACAGGTAGGTTGAGGTTATTTGAAATGACGAGAGTTTTTCATAACAGCAGTTTATTAAACTCACAGAATTAATTTGTAAAGTGCTGAGATGAAGTGATCTAGAGTGGAGAAGATGTTTTTTGCTTCACACAGAACCGTTAACTAGTCTTGTACTATTTCATAAGACAAAAGTGAGTCAGTGAGGATAAAAATTAAAAAAAAAAAAAAGAAATGAAGTAACACAGGAAAATGGTAAAAATTAGGTAAAGATCACAGTTGTAAACTCTAAGTGCAATCGGAGAAATAGAATTAATGAAAAGAGACTAAAACACACCAGAAAATCCGATTTTGAGGAAACAGCAGTGTAAAAGGTGTCAAAACATGACTAAATATTGGCTCCTGATTAGCTAATCTCCCAGAATGCAGGTATGATTACTACTTATACAATTTGTTTTAATTATATAGCAATATATACTTTTATGCTATTGCAGTAAAGAGATGCAGCATTTGCATTTATACTAATAAATTGCGTTCATTTCTGATCGCTCAAGTTAAAATTACTCGTCAACTCTTCTTATTCGACTTTAATTCTTCGACTTGGTCGATTATGCGCTCACTTCATCTTCTTCTCAAATATCCACTCTTACTTCATTTTCGATTGACCATACCTTATTTTGTAACTTTGAATTTCCTTTTAGGAGCGATTCTTCAATTCGTATTTATCAGCTTTTTCGAAATCAATTACTTTTCGTTGAACTAGGTGTTCGGGGTAAAAAAAATACATTTACGATATAATTTAAGCACGAAATTAGGTTAATCTAGTTTATTTCCGCGAAATTTTTATACCTTACTAATGCTTATTAGTGGAGCGATTAAAAGTATGAAAATTAATAAACCTTGAAGTTATATCATGAAAAAGCTTTCTTGTGAATAAAAATCCCGCCTACGGTTGCGTAGTATTTAACGATAATATGTACACTTTCGTTTATTAGCATAAACGCGTATTGAATTATAACGGTTTAAAATTTTAATTAGTAATAAGTATTTCGTTTCAATGTAATATTAGGTGATAGATTTAGCATAATAATATCAGCAGATAAAGTTCCCAGATCGTACTGGATTCAAGTAAAGGGAGTGGTTGATAATTGCGTTCAATATGCTATTTTACGTTATGTCAATGAAGACGGTTCAAACATTAATGATTCACCGTTAATTCCAGAAACGGAAAAACCGACTGAAAAATCGCCGGTGATTAATTTATTAATACATATTGTAAAATTAAAAACGGCGTAACCTATCATTTTATGCTTTGTAGATTCTTGTTCTTATGCATCGCTAGTCTCGGCGGAGTATATTCAACCTGTCTCTCTTTCCGTTTTGATTGCTTGCTTTTTTCTAGCAGAAGGTGTAATTGTTCTTATTTAACTGCCAACATTCTGGAAGGCGATGTTAACGGTTCACATTTTACTAAAGAAATTATGGTTCATGCTGTATATATATATATATATATATATATATTTATATAAAGCTATTGCCAGATCGAAAAGATGTGCAGCTTACGATACACTGGCCATTCGGCCAAAGTAGAGACTTTCCTGGTTCGTTAAATGTTCAATCTGATTGGATGTTTACGTTGTTGTTGTATGTGTGTGTGTATGCTTTTCAAAGATCGGAGAAGTATTCACAGCACCAACAAGTGAAACACAAAAGACGAGTAAATTATCAAATCGAAATTTGACTGCTACTCGACATGGAGCCAATTTACACATTAAACATTTTTCTTTGCATGTTCAAATAGCGTTTTTTTAGTATTCTACTGGTACGCTAACTGCTAAAGAAGTACTGACAGATTTCTTTCTTTTTCAATTTATTTTGGTACTTCGTTGCATGACTAGAAGTACCTGTAGATTTACCACTGCCATCCTTGTTAACTGTAAATTCAGACGCAAAATTAAAGTAATTTAAGTCGGTTAAAAGTATTTTGTACGAATCGCTTGTACTTTTCAAAATTCATAATAAATGGTGTCATTTTGTTCTCAAACAATGGTGTAGTCTTTTCTATTATCTGAAAGATTTCTGAGTTATTACTGATTGTACTTCTTTTGGTTGTGCCGATGGTTCCAGTGGTTTTCTCATTCAGTACTGACTTCTTAGGTTGTGTTGGATATTTGAGTAACTTATCATAAAAGCACTTTCGGAGACACTGAATGGGATTACTTTAATATCGTATTATGGACCATCTCGTTTCTCATTCTAACTCGCATCATTCGACTGTAATTGTTTCTCATTGTTATTACTTTTGAGTGGTTATGATCATTGAGATTAAAATTTTATTAATAAAAATCTCCCTCCCATTTCCGAGTGTGTTTGATAGTTTCTTCCATGCCACACTTCGGCATCTAGGTGAACAAGTACGTGACGGTAGTCCATTTTTAGTCTGCATATTACCACCGCAAAATATCTAGGTTCTATTTTTTTTTTCTTAGCCCAATTTCATACCTTTTGGCTAGCTCACTCTTTCCCTTATTTGTATTTTCCGATTTATATGACTATTTCATTGTCTTTTAAGAATCGATGTAGTTGCCTACACTCGACTGAATTTAGTTGTGTTTCTATTTGCAATATAGTTAATGATGTTTATAGATCTGTTAGGACTGTTTTCAATAAAGTTTCCCTTCTATGTTCAAATTTCTCAAGCGTGCCTTTTAAAACACAAACTTCTCACGCGTTAATTATTCCCAAACGTACCGGATGAAAAGAAAACTGTCTCTGTCTACGTTATACCCAAACCATGGATTCCAATCAACTGATTTATTAAGCTTAACGTAATTGGTTGGTCTTTCTGTATGATGTCTTTTACTGTTTTAATAAATACTATTTTATAACCGCCACGCATTTCCACTCAGTTTAACCTTATTTGTTTTATTATATAATTCCCTGTGACCTTGTCAAAGCATCACCTATTTCGTGTCGGAATCTACTTGAAAACCACAATGGTTCCTTGTCCTTTTAACGTATGCACTATTTTTCTGATTCTTATTTCAAAATTGGTAATTTTTTCGAGGAATAAATCTTTTTATTTTTTTTAACACGCCCATTAAATTCGTTAGTATCAATATTTTTTTATTACAATTATTTCTTATGTATTCTAATGCCATATTTATGATGTATAACTGTACCGCATAAAAATATCCGGCAAATGTTATTTGATGCAGTTTTGATACTTACCTACGAGAGTAATAGGATATTATGTAATTTTGCAACTTTATCTATAGAGCTATTGGTAAAAGTTAATTCATAATTGTTCTAAGTGTATTATTCCGAAATCTTTTATCAAATAATTTCGTTCTACTTTTTAGTGTATTAAACTTTTAGAGTAAATCTCGAAGTCGGTACTTTTTTTTAAAACAATTTTATTTCACAATTTTTAATATTTTTAGGCGAAAATACGGGCAGAACAAATGAAAATTCTGCCATCTTCCGTACTCTATAAAACTGGCTTATTGGTTCAGGAATGAAATTCAGACGTAACATTTCTATTAGCGATAAGTTTGTAAATCGCACTATGTGAGTTTCAAATTTACTATCCTTATTCGAATCTACCTTTCTGTAGGGAAGTAATGTTGATAATAATTGTACTCGCGTTCATCGTCCCTTTAAATTTAAAATGTTGACCCTTAAATTTAAAAATGTTTAAAGTTGGTATTATTATATATTCCAATGATAAAAAAAAAAGGTCGATTAAAAAAAAGAGAAAGAAGTCTGCCATAAAGCGGGTTGTGTATGTTTTTAAATTGCTTAGCTAATTTTTGGCAGGTTACATACATTTTTTTTTTTGTTATTTACATCTACATTCCCACGTTAATTAAGTAATTTGCATTTATAATATTTTAACATACTGGCATTCATCACCTTTTTAATTTTAAAATTTTGGCTTTAAATTTTGGGGGTTCATATTTTCCTTATATCCTAATGAAAACTTTTAGCTAGCTTGCTCGGCTATATTAAGTAAGGAAAGTGTATCCTTCAAGGGGGACTTTTTGCAACGAAGTTCTTTAACGCGGGTTACCTAAATCGCGAAATCATCACGTAACAGTCGAGTTCGAACGTTTAGCAACATAATAAACGTATTTTAATTTAAAATATTATTAATTTACCATGGAAACATAATTTGGAAAAAAAAACTTATGTTTTTTTAAAATTTCATTTCTATTTATTGTTAAACACTCGACAGCTAGGTAATTTGCGTCATGACTGTAATCTATAAGTTGCTGTAAATATTACATGCTTTTAGAAAGTTAAGTAAGATGTTAATATTATTCGCATTATCGGCTAGCATATAATTAATGCCTCACTACCAGCATCTTGCAATATCCGAATATCCGGTAGAACTAATTTTTTATAAAACATTAAAATATCAATGTTAATTACCATGGAAATATAAATTCGAATAAAGAAAACGAATTTGAAATCGCCTCTGAAATCTCGTTTGACATCTTCAGTGTAGTCGTAGTTAGAATAGAAAAGCCCTGGGAAAGATATATCTCCTAGGGTAAATGATGTTCATAATGTTAATGTTTAATAATGATAATAAAATAATAGTGTTTATTCCACAAAAGTTATTGTTTCATTCCAAGAAAAGCGTAATGAACTTCGTTCCTGACTGGGGTCCCACGACCGCGCAACAATTTTTTTTTTAACGCTATTTGACAACTAGTCAGTACTCACCGACACTTACCGATATACTCATACAGTACAACTGCTGACCGATACGATTTCTAATAAACAAAAAGAATCAAAATTACTCCACAAGGTTGTTTGTAGTAATATTAAGAAGTCCTATGTTCATTAGTGAATAACGTTATGTAAGTTCCAAATCCGCTTTCTTTATTTGAATGTAAATGCCCTTGGTACGTAACATTGATAATATTTTAAGTTACTCACGTTCATCGCTTTCTTAGTTTCAGAATTTTAGCCATTAATTTTTAAAATTTTGGAATGAAGTATTTTTTATCCACTTCAAAAAGAAGGAGGGTATGCGTTCGTCGCTTTTTAGGATTCCGTGTACACATGTAACGTACAAAATCCCAATAAGATGATTCGGAAACGACAAAAATATCAGATAAAAATCAATAACTCACGAACGGGGTTTAACTCATAAACTACAAAATCGGGTCATAAATTACATTTAAAATTCTATTGAAGACAATCTATAATTTCAAACTAATCGACTTCTCTGGGCGGGAAAAAAACCAAAAAATCATCAAGAATATATAATGTAGAATTTAAAACGACCTCAAAAATCACTAAAAAATTCATGACTCATCACCAAATAACCCTTTAAAAGTGAAATTCAAAATATTAAAACACAGAAGCTTTTTCATACAATTCAAAAAGTTACGGTTAAAAAATCATTCTCCTCTCCCCCGGGACCAAAAACAGCAAAAAAAAAAGCATGTTCACGTAAATAAAAAAGTTGAAGAAACCAAAATGTATCTTAAACATATGTATAAAGGACCGCTTTATAGGAAAAAACTATAGCCAAGTTTACAACTTTATATTTAGGCCTTCGGGGCATCAAAAGCTCGGAAGTTTGGAAAAAAATATTTTCTTTTCCAGGCATGTGATATATTGATGGAAGGATCACTATTTGTCGGAAATGAAACCGTATTTAAATTCTTTAACGAAACTTTTGAAGTTTGTGAAAAGTTGACATCTTCCTCTTTACGGCGCGAAAAATCAATTTCTTTGTTTTAAATTTAGCATTATGTAAACGTAAATTATTGTTCTTCAAGTTAACTTACGGAATCCTCAGCGCGTGAAATATCATGCTTGACTGAACTTCCGTTTGTTCACGTATAACTCTTAAATCTATTTCGATTGAATTAAATGATATTCTTAGTCCATTCGAAAATGTACTACTGGTCAGCAATTGTGGCATGTAAATGCCGATGAAATTCGATGAACATAGACTGAGCAATCGGTAAAAAAAGTGAATAAATTCCATCTCTTTGTAAACACCACTGAATTAAAGTATTATTAATGCCGTGGAAAATAATTAATTTTCCACGGGACAAAAAATTAACGTATTATCAATTTTAATTACTATGGAAGTGCGGATTCGAATAAAGAAAACGAATTTGAAATCGTTCTAGCGATATTTGCAAGTGCATCACGGACGGAAATATTACGTTTTTACTCTTTTTCCTCCCTTTTTTGACCTCGTCAACCTAAGAGATCTTTACCTAGACGTTTTCACATTATTCTACTATAACTTTCGACTATGTCGTAACGGTTCATCACTGATAGAATTTGAACATTCTTCCTGAACCAATACCCAGCTTTTTATAGAATACCGGAAATAGAATCTTTTTAGGCTGGTCCGTCCGTATTATTATCACTTAAAAATATTTACACTAAAAATGATGAACTAAAGTGTTTATTTTAAAAAAAGTACCGACTTCAAAAATTATTCTAAAAATTTAATAAGACAGCACTAAAAAGTAAAGAATAATTTTTAGATGAAAAATAAATAATATATTTTAGAGTTAAACGATAGGAGCGAAAACTAAAAAAAAGATCCACAGCTCTTTCCAGAGCCTCAGCTTTTATGTAACACCTAAAAATCAATCCCTAGTATACAAAATAAAACAATAACCAAAAATTGATGATGTTAAAAAGAATAAAAAAACATTACTTCTGTATCTACGTCATCGGAAAAATATTCTAGAGCCCGTTTCATAAGATCTTCTTCAGGGTTAATTTTTTTTTAATTGACATCTTTTGGTTATTAAAATATAGAAAAAATACGAAACACCTAAATTATAAAATTTAAGACTACAAAAATATTTCCGCTTCGATTCTAAGAAAAAAAAAGAAAGCAATATTAATTTAATGGAAATAATTAAAAAGAATTAAACATAACATATTACCTTCACATATATTACCGTACAGGTGGTTTTAGTTTTTCAGGTATTTTAATTCAAATTTCATTTTTTGAATTAATTTATTGTCTTTTCCTTTTTTGAACTCTGAAGTCTTTTTTAAAAATTTGCGAAGTTACGTAATTACGAATCCGAAGGTTTGGGCCGCGAAGTGGCCAATAAACCCATTCTTTTTCTATACATATGTATGTGTATGTATGTATCATGTTATGTCTATGGCGACCTACTGCTGAATGTAGGCATTGGTCTAATCTCCCTTTGCTAACCAGGCAAATGGAGAGATGCATTTTATAGACGATGCCAGATAAGCGCGGACGAGAATTCCAGACGATAGACTGTAAGAGGCCTTCAACTTAATGAAAATACAATCTGCAATATACCTCTATCAACCTACTCACGCATATGGCGTAATTTGCTATGCTAGATGTAACGCGTGTTTCATATTCCATTAAGCTTTATTATTGAACCCGGACACTCTGAATTGGTAGTCGAGTGATCTGGCAATTAAGCTATCGCGACGACATGTGTGCGTATATATGTATGGTGGATGTGTAGATAGATATATACAAAAGTTTTGTTTTCAATAATTTAGTGTTTATTGGCGAAACTTTTGCAAATATATTTTACCATATTTCTTTTATTTTTATTTTTTTTTCCCATAAAAGTATAATATTGCGCAAATTTTTCTCAATGGATGTTCTTTTTTATTCCTTATTTTTTTGAATCCTTTATTTAGCAACAATTAGAAAAGGAAAAAAATCAACTATATTTTAACACGATCAGATATTGTTAATAGGAAAGAACAAATAGCGAGAATAACGTGTGGAAATGGGAAAAAAAAGTAGGAAAATTAAGTCTCAGCAAATTGTAATGCAGATTAGCGCGTTCAGCAGAAAGAGATGAACAATCAAAGAACATGAACAGCGTTGCAAACAGGTGGTTCGTTTGAGTTGAGAAAACAATATGGGGAGGAAACCATTAGAAAACGAAAACGGGAAGATGGTAGTAGAAAATGGTTAAAACGATGACCATTAATGGAAATAACAACAAAATGACAAAGTGAAGGAAACAAAAGGAACCATAGGAAGACTGCATTTAACAAACAGATAAAAGGAGCAGTTGTCAGAAAAAGAGGAAGCATATAAAAACAACAACAATTAACACGAAAAAGAGATGTACTGTTTAAAGATAGATTGACGAAAGCAGGCCTATAAGGTCGCAAAGTAAGCACGACGTAACAAGGTTTAATAGAAGAAATAAAAAGGTTAATCGAGGAAGAGGAAAGTTCCAGTAAAGAAAGAGACGAATTAAGTGCCTAACTGGCTGATGTAATATCGCGGGACGAGACAAATAATAGAATGTCATCAGTGAAGAATTTAAAGAAAGAATATAAAGGAAGAGAAGCCATATTGATAATGTATCGAAAAAAGTAGGACTGAGGGAGCTTGAGGAAGACCTCGAAAAAACGTTTTTAAAGCATGAAAAGATGGAACAAAGAGGTGCATAGAACGATTCGTCATGAAATTGATTATAAGGGAAGTAAGCTGAACTGCTAATTACTGTAATTTTATCTTTTAGAATTAGTAAATGAAGATTATCAAAAGCATAAGATACATCGGTGAAGGAAGCTAAGGTATAATGTTTTTAGATAAAGGATTTATATACATATATGGAAGAAAAAAAGACTAATACAATTTGAAGAACCATATTCGGTCGAAAGCCAAACATATTACTGAAAAATACATTATTTTGTTCCAATTATTAAACCAAGCGCTTGTTTAACATACTATCAAACAGTTTTTTTTGATACAAGATGCCAAGGAAATTGGACGTAAGGAAGAAATCTTTTTTTTTTTTACGAATGGAAATGATGATAAAAGAATTCTAGGTGTTAAGAGTTATAGCTCTGGAAAGAAAAGAATTAAAAAAACCAAGGGAAAACTATCGGATACATTTTTAAGAAGTTGAGAAAAGGTATAACGTTAAAATCCAGAATAAGACTTGGAAAGAACAGATTTTAATTCATTAATATTGAAAGCAGATGTTAGGAAGTGTGAAGGGGAATTTAGTGGAAGTAGAGTAGGATACAATCCGTCAACTAGTTCAATGAATGATTGAAAATAATAAGTGTAAAATTAATTATAATAATACCATATTTTCCGTTGAGGCCACTTTCAAATTAAGTTAAATCGATATTTTTTTTCTTTTCCGAATTTTATTATTTCGAAAACATGTTTTTAAGAATATTACCTTCCTTAGAACTGAAAATAAAAATAAAGTTTATTAACAATGAACCGATATGAGGTTTCATCTGAAATTAATACGAAAAAATAAAGCGAAAAGGAAAGTTTGTTTCAGTAAACTGAAATGTAGTGAAATAAGAAACCAATTTGTTGAAAACCTCAACGTAAAGGTACGAAATATTATATCCGCGGGAACAACATCAATAGAGGAAACATGGCAAAAATTAAAGGAAAGTATGAAAAGTACATAGGCTCTCATCAACAGGAATATAAACAAAAATGGATGACTGAGGAAATCTATTAATTAATGAATAAAAGAAGAAATTATAAAAACACGATAGAATACAAAAACATTGATGAACAAATAAAAAGTAAGATTAGAAAAGAGAAAGAAAACTGAATAAACGGAAAATGTCAGGAAATTGAAGAATTACAAAAGAAACACGATTTATTCAACTTGCACAAAAAAATAAAAGAATTTACATATACATATAAGAAGAGAACATATGGTATAATTAGTGATAAAAATAATAAACTGATAATTGGCCAACAAGAACAATTAAGAACGTGGAAAGAATATGTACAAAAATTGTTTGCTGACGATCGGAAGCAAGTAGCGGAACTTAGAACAAAGGCAGAAAGTCCAGCTATTATGAAAGAAGAACTTCAAAAAGCGATTAAGGATGCAAAGGTCGGAAAGGCAACTGGACTGGATGAAATTAATGTGGAACTTTTAAAATAGCTAGATGAAGAGAACTTGAAGGGGATGCTACAAATGTATAATAAGATTTACAGTACCGGTAGCATTCCAACAGATTGGTTGAAATCCACTTTTATTCCAATCCCAAAAAGACCAGGGACCAAGAAGTGCCAGGAATATCGGTTAATAAGCCTGATGAGCCACGCAGTAAAAATACTTTTAAAAATTATATACAACAGAATATATATGAAAATAAATTAGGAAATTGGAAATACGCAATTTGGTTTTACAAACAGCTGTGGAACAAGGGAAGCATTGTTTGCGATACAAGTACTAATTGAAAAATGTATAGATCGACAACAACCAGTTTATGCGCGTGCTTCATTGATTTCGAAAAGGCTTTCGATAATGTTAAACATAAAAAAGTATTAGACTTACTTACAAGAATAGATTTAGATAGTAACGATATAAGAATAATTATGAATTTATATTGGAACTAGTCGGCTCAAGTGAAAGTTAATCAACACCTCACAGAAGAATTAGAAATTAGAAATGAAGTCCGACAGGGATGTATACTTTCACCGCTACTGTTTAATTCTTATTCGGAGTAGATATTCAAAGAAACATTAGATCAGGTTAAAAAAGGAATAAACACAAATGGGGTGATAATAAATAACATAAAATGTGCAGATGATGCGGTGTTATTAGCGACGAGTATAGAAGACTTGCGAAACTTAGTGGATAAACTAAAGAATAGTTGCCGATAATATAGTATCAAAATAAACACCTCTAAAACCCAAATAGTGATTATAAATAATAAGGAAATAACAACTTCAAAAGAAATAATAGTAAATGCACAGCCAATACAACGGGTAAACAGAATAAAATATTTAGGATATTGGATTAATGATAAATGGGACCCTGATTACACCATTAAAACTCGAATTGAAGTAGCAAGAAACGCATTCCAGAAAGTACGAAATTTGGTGTAATAGGGGCTGCCGCTAACAACCAGATGGAGAATAACTAAATGTTATGTGCTTCCGGTACTAATGTACGGGATGGAAACTTGGACACTAAAAGCGGCATCCATAAACAGATTACAATCATTTGAAATGTGGCTGTACAGAAGGATATTAAAAATATCATGGGTCGATAAAGTTTCCAATAAGGAAGTGTTGCACAGAATTAAAAAAGATGGAGAATTGATAGCTTTGGTAAAAAGAAGAAAGTTGGAATACCTAGGACATATAATTAGAAGTAATAAACATGAGCTATTAAAAATTATCCTACAAGGGGAAATATTGAAGGGAAACGGAGCCAAAGAAGAAGAAGAAGAACGGACTGGATTAAAAATATACTGGAATGGTTGAATATCAGGAAAGTTTCAGAAGTCTTAAGGGTAGCCAGCAATAGAGAACAGTTTCGTCATATGATAGTCAACCTCCTTCGAGGAGAAGGCACCTGAAGAAGAAGAGAACAATGAACCACACCTATGGGAATGGATTTTTAAAGTCAGTTTGGTAAGAACAAATGATTCAAAAAAAAAAAAACAACATATTTTTTGTTTTAAATGCACAGACGAAAGATAAAAATATTTGAAATGATTGCGTGTAGGGGTGTTCCCCGTAAAGAAGAAGTTATGATACAATTTCGATTGTAAGGCTTACGCCATGTACAGCAACTAGGCTAGGAGCGTGCAAGCTAATTTAATAACGGGTTATATTAAATGTAAGAAACCATGAGATTTTAGGAAAGAGGACATAGAGGAAATTGTATTAGGGTCATCATCCTGGAGGATGGTAGCCATGTTACTGCTGATGTTCAATGTTTGCCGGAGGACGGAATAGGAAGGACATTCTAGTATGTTTTACGGTCATGTTCACATTGCATACGAGACACTACATTTACTGAGTTTTGTCGAGGATGTGCTTGTGCGTGAGGCTAGTGTGCCCTAAACGCAGGCGGCACAAGACAACCTGCTCCCTGCGGCTATCTGGCTGGTGATTCCATGCGCATATTTCCTTTTTGATAGAGTGTAGATGGGAAGGTTCCTCTGATTTATTTATCCAGTTCTGTTGCCATGACTCCAGCAGAAGTTCTTTTAACCAGTTTTTCATGTTTTCAAACGGCGTTTTGATGTTCAACGGGGGACAATTTTTAGCAGCCTTCTTTGATTCCGCATCCGCTAGACTTTTTCAGGTTTGAAATCGACTACAGACAGGATTTGTTTGCGCATCGGAAGTTTTTACCTTTCTTTCACGAAGAATTGAAGAATAGATATAAAATACAAGGCTATTTCTGATTAGTACGTTTAATTCATTTTTGGTTATGTTTTAGGTTTTAAATGATATACGATATGACTGCGATGTTTCTAGAAATTCGGCAATTTGCGTCGATCAGTTCGAAGCACTGAATCCATCGCCGTTGTTCCTACTGCATCCCGAATCAGAATACAGATTAGTCCTTCATGCGAGTTTTCACTATTTTACGCCAGAAGAACTCTATACTAAGGGAAAGTATTACAGTCATTATTGTAAGTAAATTTCTTCTCTTTTTTTGCAATAACAATTATTTAACGTTAATTTTGGTGGGAGAAACAAAAGATGCCGTAACTGCAAATGGTCCATAATGTGAATAGTCGGACATAATTTATTACATGCAAAATAAATAATAATATTCGGAAATTTTGAAAAAGAGCAAACTTGAATATATTTTTGTTTTTTAATTATTCAAAATTCTGCTCGCAGTTAAATGACGCCGAATTTTATTGAATTAACAAAAAACAGTGAATATTTTTGAATCTAGCTAATCAACAAAGTTTGAAAGTTGGCTTGTGATATTTAAATAAGATAACACATATGAGATTAACCGGAAATGATAAACTAGTAAAAAACATCACTCTAAATCGTATAATAGATCGAGAATAGATGGAATTAGTTGCAGATTCTTAAAATTAAAGAGGAAATGGTTAAAGAATCGGAGAGTTTTCATAGAAGGGAAAATATGAAAACGGACACAACGCACTACAAGATGAATGCTCGCATAAGTATAAAGCTATAAACCGTAGTTAAATGAAAATTGGGACTACATTGTTACAATATGTAGAATCAGATTAAGTTATGCACGTTGGCCAGTTTATTTTAAACGCTTAAAGTTCAGTTAATAGTGATCAGTGTGAAAATTGCACCTTGTTCGCTGGCCTCCTGTGTGCGAATGCAAGAAATATAATGTACAAAAATCAACACTAATTAAAGAGTGTATTATACCAGTTCCTGTTGATGAAATGATAGAAAATCTTCCAGATTTATTGGTTCAAACCTTATACATATATATATATACATATATATATATATATATATATATATATATATATATATATATATATATAATCATCATATGCTTTAATCTGATTTCAGATACCGTGACTTAATACATCCAGTCAGAGAACTGATTTGTAATTTTTCTCAATGTCAAGCGATCTTTGGCCTTATACATAATTTCCGGTATCTTCGAATTTTGTTAATTGTTTGATGTAGTCAGTGAACCGTGTGGGAGATCTTCCTCTGCGTCTGCTCCTTTCTACTTTTCCTTGAATGATCTGCTTCTCTACACCATTTCGTCTGACGATATGGCCGAAAAAGTTTAAAGCACTCCCGCTGTATCCTCATTACTAATCTTTAGCGAGGTGTAATATTTAATTCCTGCAGGATAGAATTGTTCGTTCGAAATGCATTCCATGATATTGTCATCATTCTTCGATAGACTGCTATTTCGAAAGTATCTATTTTTCATCGAGCGTGGATATTTTCAGCGTCCAAGATTCAGATTCGTAGGTCACAATGGGAAAAATTAATCTTTCCATTACACACTTTTTGGTTTCTTTGGATATATTCTGGTCTTTCCATATTTTACTTAGTTTTGATATTGCACTTTTTGCCATTCCCCTAGTCTTCTTTTTATTTCAGTTTAGCATATTCCTTTGTTTCTAATCCAAAATATATCACTTTTTCCTTACGTTCCATATCCGATATTGAATTAAAAACTGCAGGGGGTTTTCGAGCTCTTCCAACCACCATTAAAGAACATTTTAATCTATTTAGTTTTAAGCCTGCTTGTCTACTAATTGTTTCCACTCTGCTCAAGAAAAGCTCCTTCATTTCTTCTTCTCTGTTTGATAAAAGCCTATATATAAAGACGTTAAAATTAAAATACAACAGCATTGAACTTTCTGATTGAGAATCACTAGCCAAATAGGTAAAACCGAGTAAAAAAACAATGCCTGTTTACTACGAATGATAAACAATTATTAAACGAAGTAGATCTGTTAAAATGTTTAATGAAATATTACGACAGTTCTTTTGCCCTTTAAGAGAAACATTTTATGACGAATTGAATTCTGTAAATCACAAAAAGTTACTATAATGTAGATTGTGCGTAAAACAGAAATGCGCACAAAGGACATTTACCGAAAGCAGTAGAAAAAGAGTTGTGTTATTTAGAAATTAAAAACAATCGCCACAAATATGACGAGCGCACAGAACGCTTAACACCCGGGGAGCAATAAGTAAACAGCAACAAAGAAACACATAGCATTGCATCTATCAAATGCTTTTCTACAAATTACATTTTCAGACATGTAATCCGTGGACTAATCTTGGAAGGTATCGGTACTAATCACAAGATAATAAAGCAATTCCGATATCCTTAATAAGGTATCATGGATTGTGAAGTTAAAGTTCACAATGTACTAAGCCCAACGGCACTATTAAGACTAGAGGGGGCCAGTTCCTGAAAAATAATTGGGACGCTCTACTAGGGAAAATCAGCAACTGTGCGGAGTGAGGGAGAAACTTCTGGAAAAATACCGATTAAAAACGGAGTATGCCAGGGGTGCATTTTGTCTCCACTGCTGTTCAATATATAGGGTGTGTCCAGAAAGTTGTGAAATATGTTTTTTTTTGCGCCTCTCTTACCTGCAGCGCACTCGAACCGGTTTGGTTAGGTGGAGCCGACTATCAATTTCATAGCGCACCACAGTTCAGTCTTTTCAAAGCATCGGCAGTGTCAGTATCGGTGAATTAGTGTGCACCTCTGTTTTTGGAGACCTTGTCACGACGCACGATATCCGATTCAATTAAACAACGTTGGGCGATCAAGTTTTTCACAAAGCTCGACAAAAAATCTGCCGAAACGTACATAATGCCGAAGGAAGTCTATGAGGAGTTTGCTATGAATATGTTTGGTTTTCGCCCGGGGTTGGGTCCGGTGACTGCATCAGTCTTTTCCTATCAGACGTCTACAAAGCTTTCCTAGAAAGAAAATTCACTTTTGCTACGTTTGTTGATGTCTCCTCTGCGTTTGATAATGCCCACCTTCCTACTCTATGCGCCAAGCTTCTTCGGCTTAATTTTCCATCTACTTTCATCATTCTTATTCTAAACCTGTTGCAAAATAGATCCCTCTTCCTCTCTACTCCCTCCCGTGACATTTCCAGATGAACCTTCCGGGGACTTCCTCAGGGATCTTGTCTTAGCCCCACACTTTTCAATATCTACCTTCTTAATATTGCTTCTCTTTCCATGATTTCCTCCTCGCTCCTTTTCGCAGATTATATCCTTATCTACTCCAGTTCTAGTGATGTGGCCGCCGTCAACGAAGAGATCAATAACTCTTTATCTATCCTTAGTGTCTCCCCCTCCTTAATTCACCCCCTCTCTCTCTCTCTCCTTCAAAGTCTTCCTCTATGATGTTTCCCTCCTCCCCTATAATCAAACTTTGGTAAGTATTATTTTTTCTAACATTCCGATTCCGCTCGTTAGCTCCTTCTGCTATCTTGGTGTTATTTTCAACTTTCCATGAACACATTAACTATCTCTACAATTCCTCCCTCAAAAGACTCAATCTCCTGAAAGCCCTATCTTCATCCAAATGGGATGGTGACCCTTCTATTCTCCTAATCCTTTACAAAGCTATAGTTCGTTCCAGGATTGATTACTGCTCCTTCATCTACGGAAATTCCTCTAAATCTCTCCTCGCCAAACTGGACAAAGTTCAAAACTGCTGCCTTCGGCTGTGCATTGGAGCGCTAAAATTCTCTCCTATTCCTGCTATTCTTTCTGAATCTACGATACAATCACTTTTTATCCGCAGATCGCAGCTTGGTTATAATTTTCTAATTAAACGTTTTTCTGTGTCCTCATCTAATCTTATCTCCTCCTATCTTGGTATTAAAAACCAATGACGTTTGGTTCCTCATAAAATCCTGATCCTTTCTCTTGTAGCAGCTCGAGTCTCCAAATTTTCGCCTCATGTCTTTTCTTATTCCAAGCTTCCTTACTTTTCCCATGACTTCACCAGCATTTGGCAGACTATTAATCTTTTCTCTTTTCCTCTCCAGACCAGCTCTATCGCTCATTTTACAATCCAAGCCGAATTCCTCCACTTGCTTGATACATATTTTCATTCTCGTTTAACATTCTTCACTGACGGTTCTAAAATTGAGAACGGGGTGGACGGCGCGTTTACCTCCCTCTCATTGCATTACTTTAAATCCTTCAAGCTCCCTTCCTTCTATTCTATCTTCACAGCGGAGTCTATTGGATTTAATTATAACTAATATTTAATACTGTTTTCTGGTAAAACTATTAAATTTTAAACGCAACTGTCATCGATCTTTCGTCTTTCTTATTTATTTTTAATTTTAATTTTGTAATGTAAATGAAAATAGTTCAATGAGATATATGTATATTTAAACTTGCTCACGACCAAAGAGAATTCGGATCGGATTACCAACAGAAATAAAAAAGAAGTAAAATCTAATAAAAATACAGTGAAGTACCGATTATCCAAAAATCGCTTATCCGAAATGGATGTTTTAACGTATTTTAATTATTTTTAATACATATTTAAGGTATTTAAGATTTTTAATATGTACGTACGTAATTACATATACGTACCATAGGCCTACATGATACTACATTCGAGTTTTTATTTTTCATTACAACATATTACATTACTGTAGTTTATAATGTTTCTATAAATACATGTAATGCTTCTATAACGATTATCGATTATCCGAAAAAATCTTTTTTCCGAAATTGTCAATCCCCGATTATTTCGGATAATCGGTACTTCACTGTACTACTTTTCTTACTATTCAAATTCTAAACTACCATTTTAGCTAGAATTTTATAATTTCGTTTTATTTTTCACCCTTAAATATAAGACAAAAGTTAAATTAAAAATTGTAATAATTATGTATTTTTAAAACATTTTTAAATTTCTATAATTTGATTTTCTTTATGAAACGGGGTATTTCTCAAATTTACTGCCTACCGTAGAAAATTTTACGTAATAATATAAGTCCCCTCCCCCAATGGCCTTCTGGATCCGCCCTTGTTTGTAGTATATTTCTTTTTTCGTTAATCCTAAAAATAAATTAATTAAATGATCTCACCGATCTCTTCGACAGACATTTGAACGTGAAGCGAGCAAACTTTATCACACGAGAGCAACACTTAAACTTTTTTTGAAGTTCTAAAAATTTTACCCGTTGAAAAAAAAACCCTAAAAAATAATCACAGTAAGAGTGTAATTTTAAAACGTTGAAAAAACGGCAGGCCTTTTTGAAAAAAAGAATTCAGCACGTCTGTATGTTGCAGCTTTAGAGAAGAAATGTAAACGTGGGTGAAACTTTATAGGTGTATTTTCAGGTAATTAATTGACAAGCTGAGTTTTAGTGAATTAAAATAAACGGATAGGTATTTTTAACAGATGGACATTTACAATTTGCTGTAAACCAAAATGTAGATTAATTTATATTTACGTGGATTACGAATTATTTGTGATTCTAACCTTGTTCGCTTTCTTGTTCGAAAGATTAACGTATAGCGAAAGGTTATTGTTAAGTTATTATCGGCTATCTTGAAACTTACCGATTGCTAATGTTATCAAAAGCGAAAATATTAGCTTGTAAGTACATGAATTTTTTGTTTAATTTCAGTACCAGCTGGTGGTGAAGGCGGAATGTGGTCTGACGTATACTCTAATGTTAGTTCAATCTATCCTTCATTTTCCCTGTTTACCCAGAAAGAGCCAATTTCAGAAAATCAAGTATGCAACGATGAATGCTTTTCGTACAATTCACACTGCGAATGTTTCGTAATATATAAAATACCGTTAGATTCTGTTGTTGAAATTGTTTTAATTGACGGTGAGAATAACGATTTTATTATTTACCGCTATTTTCTTATTTCCTAGAATTTTGTGTATGCATGTAACGTATGTCGAAGTTGTAGAAGAAGACCTGATCCTAAAATAATTTAAAATTCAATTGATTTATCCTGTAAATGTGAAATTTATTACTGTTCCATAATAAATAAAATTTGCATTAAATACTTTTTAAAGTTAAATCGGTAAGGATATAAAAATCAAAATCAAAATGCCAAGAAAAACTATTGAAAAATATTTGGTAACTTTGAATATGCTTATAAGCTATTGAATTTTGAACGGAAAACAGATTTTTTAATTACCAAATCACATCGACTTTTTACAATTTTTTTTTAACAAATTGCAAAACAAATGTTTTTATCTCGATCTTTGTATTTATGTAAAGGTTAATACGATTATTATTTGCTGTTAACATTTTTTAAAAATCTGTTCGATCTGAATTTAAAGTTTCAGATCTAACGGTTGTATCTAATGAAACCATCGAAAATTTGAATGAATAACTGAATAAATAGTTAATTATTAACATTTTACAAAGTAATTTATCAATTTATTTATTATAGAGTGAAGTTACCGAAGCTCACGTTTATACCACATAACGATTAGTGTATATCAATAGCTATAAAATAAATATTTCAAGACCCATGCTGTACCGAATTCACGGAAAAAAAAAAAAATATGTCATCGGAAACCTAATTGCTTACAACCTATTCATTTTGATAGGTTACCAATTTATTAGTGAGATTTTACAGTTTTTTGTTAAAGAAGAGAAGTAAAGAATAAAATGATGATTTTTGAGCCTTTTTAACGAATCATATCATCTAGCTCACTCGAAATTCCGAGTATGAGTTATCTTCTAATTTGGAGGAGAATTAAAGGATAGGTAGACGTGCAGTTGGAATCACGTAAGCAGGAGCGCAGCCTATTTGTTAGAATTTATGTTAATTCCGTTTTTATTTAGATGTTGGTTATTTTTTTAATGATCGTCAGCAAGTTTCATTTCTGAATGGTATCTATCTTGAAGGAATAATAATAAATAGCAGCTTATTTTTTTTTTTCCTTGGGTTTTCTACCAGAGAGCATTAGCAAAATGGAAGAGATGCATGAAACAGAATATAAACTATATTTTTATTTTACCAACAATGGAATCAAGTAACACCTCTAGAATAGGAACAACTGAGGGAGTAGGCAGAGAAGGAACATAGGAGGCATTGAAAGGAGCAGGAAGACCAAGCTTTAAAAGTTGATAATAAAGTAACTCACGCTCGCGAGATAAACCAGAACACTTGAAGAATACGTGATTCGCATCACAAATATACTGGGAACCTTCAGGATCCAATGGATAATTAGGAGATGCAGCCAAGGAAAAGCGATTTAGAGAGAAAGAAGCTATGCGAGAAACGGAGTCGAGATAGTTTAGTAATTATGAACCGACGCAAACTGGGTTAATCGTAGAACCAAAGATAAGAAAAAGAAACAGGGGTTTAATCAAGAGATAAAAGGAATTAGGATTAGTGAAAAGAGAAACATAAACAGAGTGCCAAAGTTTAAGATGGCAGGATTCGGTTGGAAGAAGTATATTGTGTGCTGGAACGTTACTAATAAAATTTCCATTGGAAGCTGCAGCTTTAGCTTGCCATATGAAACAAGTTCGTGAGCATTAAAATTAGGAAGGTCGTTCATATATAATATAAATAGAAAAGGTTCGAAGATACCGCTTTTTAAAGGAATCCAGCAATGATTTATTTATTAAGGGAGTTTGAATGACTAATTTTGGCTTATTGATTAGATGACTATCGATAATTTTAATGAATGAAACGGGAAGTTGAAATTTATTAATTAAGATAATATTCCGTAATGTTCATCGTAAACTTATTTTTTTCGATAAAAATCACGTCACACCAACGTTCCAAATAGTAATACTCTATTCATCAGAGCCAAAAAACAACTGTGGTAGCACGGAAAAACCCCGACAATAAATACATCGAAACCCAACCAACTACTACCTCCAAATATGTGATTACTTTCTTCCGCCACTCTATATCAAAACACGATCAGTTACAGAACTCCAACTCGAATCGCTTTTAAAACCGTCCTGTCGATTAAAATTTTTAAGTTTTTCTATTTCAATTGCTTCTCGTCTCGTATTTTCGATCCTAGCCAATATTTTTGTGTCGCTAAATTTAATTTCGCGATTATTTTTTTTGTTCGTGTTCGGACACAGTTAATTTTTCTATTCGGTTGTTTTTGCAATCCTCTTCGTGTTCCTTAATTCGTACGTATATCGGTCATCCAGTATGTCCGATGTAACTTTGACCACATGAACATGGGATTCTGTACGCCCCAGCAATATGTAATTTCGGTAAATTATCTTTGTTATTTTTAAAGAAATTTATAATTTTAATGCGACCTCTAAAAACTGGCCTAATTTTATTTTTTTCCTTAAAATTTGTCCAATTTTATCAGTCACCTTTCCTATATACGGCAAAGTGACGGGCGCATCGAATTCTTCCTTGTTTTCAATTTTATTTTTCCTAAATCTTTTTATCAATTTTATCACTTCTTCTTTATTGTATCCATTTTTCATCATTGCGTTTTTATATTATCTATTTCCTTTTCGATTTTACCATTATCGCAAACTTTTTCCGCTCTTCTAATCAACGTTAAACACTGATGTATTCCGAATATGATGCGTAGTGGCCTGCCAAAAGTGCATAAATAGGCATTCCAATGAGACCAATAATATGCTCCATAAAAATAGTCCTTCATATTTCATAGAAGGATATATTGCGAAGAAACTAAGGGACATACTACACCGGAATACGTCAGAGATTATCGAAAAATTAAAAACTATAACTTTAGAAGAAAATGATCTATTGGTCAGTTTTGATGTTGTGTCTCTTGCTGAGATAATGGAATTAATTAGAAAAATAGGAATGGATAAGATCAGAATGAATTTTATATCCTTTTCTTCTTGTTTCTGACTAAACGTCCTTAATTGACGCGCCAAAAAAAAAAAATAAAAAAATAAAAAAAAATAAAAAGGTTTGTTCATTCAACAATTAATTTTTTTTTCTTAAACATTTATAATATTATGAAATAAGTAACTATTTCTCTAAGGAATAGCGTCTGTCTTTGTTTAGACAGCATGGCATTTTAGTCTGCAACAGATAGTTAAAAATATTACATACGGCAAATATTTGCGTTAGTCAGTGCGTGTGTTTTATGGATTAGATATACTGGTTAACTTGTTTTTGCTTCCAGAACCGCTTATTCTATGCGGTGATTTCAATGCCCATAATCCACTTTGGGGCAGCAAATGCTCTAACACCAAAGGCAATGTAGCTGAACATGTGCTGGTAACTATTCGAATCTACCCCCCTTAAATAACAACCAATTCCCAATCTGCATAAAATCAAGCTACAGATGTTTTTCAACTACAGACTTAAAAATATGTTCAAACTGCCTAGTGCCTAAGCTCCAGTGGGTGGCATACGCGGATCCGTGTGATAGTGACTACCATCCGATAGTGATCTTTTTTGAATACTGAAAACCTTGTCAAATAAGATCTATATCAAAATGAAACATTCCCAAGTGAATTGGACTTCGTTTTATGATCTTACAGCTAATGCAGATCAGCTCTTTTATCCCTTATCCGTCACAGATTGTGTAAGTACTTTCACTAATTTATTTATTTGTGCGGTTTAGAAGGCAATACCCGCATCTTCCAACTCAATTAATTCCCAAAGAATAATCTAGTGATCTGAAGAAATAAAATTAGCCATAAAAGATCACCACAAAGCCCTGCATAAATTCCGAACTACCATACGTCAGTAAGACCTTATGAAATATAAAAAGTTTAGAGCAAAAGCCAAAATGTTCATCCGCTGCAGGATCAATCAGCTCATGTCTTCAGCAGCCATGTAAAATAGTACAAAAAGGTTAACAGGAGGCAACAAACTAACTTCCGCCATCACCTAACTTCAACACAAAAACCAAACTTTTGCAGACCCTCTTAATATTGCTAATACGCTAGCCAATCATTTTGCATCTCTGTCATGGGATAATAATTATGATAAGTCTTTCATTACTATCAGAGAGAAAGCTGAATTAACACCCATCAATTTCCATCATCATTCTGATAACTTTTACTACAACCAACCTATATCCAACTAGGAAGTTAATTGCGTTATCCACAAATTCAAAAACACAGCTCCATGGATACATATACTAAATTCATCTATGCTAAAAAACTTCGATCTTAAAATTTTGTGTTATCTCATACAAAATATTTACAATAGGCCAGTATCCATCTTAATGGATAATAGCTACTCTACTTTTAAAACTCAATTCAAACCCGTCTAACCTTTAATCGTATCGCTTTATATCCCTAATTAGAATTATTGGGAAAACTCTGAAGAAAATTGTTTGGAACATTTCGCACTACGCCGATTGACAGTTTGCACTCTGAATCATCAAAATGGCCTTTAGATTTCTCTTGGCTAACTTTGCAGTCTAATGCTTCCGGTTTTTCGTCACCACGGTTGGTCTCATCATCGACCCCGCCTTCTTCAAGACAGTCGCAGTTAGTTTCGGACATTTTTAATACTATTTTGTCAAAAATAAATGTTCCAGATAGATCGGTATTTAGGTTCTCGAATGCATTAATTTCACCGTCGGATGACAACAACCTAATCAAGATAGATCTTTCAATGCTCACTTTGAGAAGGGATTGCGCATGCATCGAAAAAACAGAGAAAAACATTAGGACACGAACCTCCGGCTCGTCTCTTTTCTTCGATACATTTGCTAGCTGCTCAGTCGTCTCCGATGGTGTCGCTGTAATCCGTTATTCACTTCCGGAACCGTTTTCCATCTTCTCTGCCGAACTATATGGCATCTGGCTCACTGTCAATTTCCTCATGAAATCTGGCTCGCACCAATCGTCCGTAGTGTGTTCAGATTCTCTCTCAGCTCTCAACGCCTTATTTAACATGTTCATCCACGATCAACATCCGGTAGCCAAAGAAGTTCTCAAATTATTACCGTTGAGACCAGATCGGACAGTGACGTTCCTGTATTGAAGGGAACGAAATGGCAGATACGGCTACAAAGGAGGCTTCTGTGATTCTGCCAGTGCCAAGCATTCCTGTTCCAGCAACCGATCTCAAGATTCATATAAAATATGGTTTAAAGGCTCTATGGCAGAGGAAATGACTGTAAATATCTTTGCTCGATCAAGTCTTCAGTATCACCGTGGAATATATCATTTCCAAATCGAAGGGAAGATATAGTCATCACCATGAACATTTACTAAACGGAACTTAAGTTCCTCAATGTGTGCCGTGTACAGTGCCATCTTCACTATTCACCATATCCTCATCGAATGCCCTTCATACTCCTTGGAACCTTAAAGACAACTATTCTAATCCTTTTCCTTCATCAGTCCGGCCTCTACTCACTAATCTAAACTTCCTTCTCCTCCCGTGTCTCTAGCCATAGATGCTGCACATGACACGCGAATCTAATTTAATAATAATAATTAATGATAAAAAATTGTTACTTAGAAATAATTTTATTACTAACCCTAGCAACACTGATTAACGGTTGTCAACAAAACATCTCTACATGTTTCAGAGATAAAGCTCATAATCGGTTATTTTACGTTTCTGCGGCAATAAATTACTACTTAAGATCTGTTCGTTATCTGAAAAATGACGTGAAGGTAGCAAAAAATAATTAATTCTTTTTCAATTTTTGTACTTATGTAGCTTGTCTCTGAAATTTTTTTATTTTTATATTTTACGAAATTACGGTTTATTTTGGATTCATCAGTATTTATTTCCGAATGAAGTGTTCAAACTGCACTCTATACGTTTACTTACAGTCTTGCAGAAATACCATTCATCGATGTAAATATTATTTACGTTAACCTGATAATCATTATTAACTTCTGTTACATCGAATAAAAGGTATGCTTTACGTGCGATTAAAGTGAGAATCTGTAAAATTTTTAATGCAATTTTTCAGAAACATTTGGCGGAGATGATGAGGTCCCTTTATATCATTCCCATCACCTTCACGGTCACAGTTTCAGAGTCGTAAAAGTCGGTGGTAAAGATGAAATGAAAACCAATCCACATTTTTATATGAATGCTATTCCACGCGGATATAGGTTATTTCCTTTAAAAGATACTATATCTATTCCATACAGAGGATATAGCATTATTCGATTTTGGGCCACAAATCCAGGTTAGTGTACTATTCAATTATGGTCTAAAATTAACCAGAACTGGTTAGCGGGTATTACCAATTTTAATAAATCGTGTTTTATGTATTCCTATATTTATTAGTTACAATCAGAATGCGACCGAACATTTAGCTTGGACTTTAGCTAAAATTAGGTCAAAGCTAACGGTTTAACGTATTTAGAAAAACAAGCCAAGTTAAATGGAAGATAGAATAATTTTTGCTTGAAATACAATACGCTTTTAACTGTAATACGAGTATGTGAATTTGACATGTGATTCGAATTTTCATTATTTAACATTTTTGTATTTTTGATGTTGCTTCTTGATAAATTGACATACGGAACTGACAGAACGGTACTTTTTCAATTTCTTATTCTATAAATAATTAAATGTTAATACCACACTAAAATCCTTCTGTTAACGCTAAAAAATTATAGAACACCAAATACAAATAAAAAACCAAATTATTTTTTCCGATGTATTTTGTTTTGTTGTTTTTTTGAAACCATTTCGTTAATCATATTTTAAAAGTTGATCATAATTATTGCGATCGAATGAAATTCAAATTGAAATGTGTAAGTTCTTTATTTCGTGTTCAAGTTGTTAGTTAATTTGATCGTGAACGAACGCTGTTTCCGAATAAACCGGTAGACTATTTAATTATTTCACTGATAACGTGTTCGTATTCGTATATACTTTCGTTGCTCGCTAGCGCCGACTCGCACGGCCCGCTTGATGGTAGCGGTACATACGCTTACTATGATAAGATCGCCGCCGTCACAACGCAGATCTATACTTCGCTGTAACGACGCGATATTATCAGATAACAAGATAGCGCAGTCAGGTCGCTGTACTGATAACAACGTTGAACAAATAATTCATTCTATTTCCCCCGTACAAGTACGTATGTCTGAGAATAATCAATGGAAAGTATATACCAAAAGACTCTTCCGCCAATTATTCCAGTTCTTCGGTAGACTCGCCTAAACCTAAACGTAACGTATTTCAATTCTTATCTACTGACCATGACGAAGAATATATATTAATGACATCCCCTAATGGGCAAGTAAATAATGTAACATCGGCCGGAAGTTAATGTAGAAAATAATATAGCTGATTGCGGAATTCATAATTCAAATATAACGCTACTAACGAAATAATTAAATTAAATAATATGATAATTAATAATATTAATAAAACAAAACAGATGGTTCCACCGATACTAGTCAGAAATATTAAAGATATCGCAACGTTAAGAAATTATAAAATTTCGCTTAAAATCAACTAAAACGAGTGTCACCATTATCCTAGAAAATAGTGATAGTTATCGCAAAACAATCAAGTTATTAAAATCAAAAAATTATTATTATTTTACATGTCAACCTTTTCGGGTAGTACTTAGAAACTTACATTCTACCACTGACACGGATGAAATAAAAAAAAAAAAATCGAGAATAAAGCATTCTCAAAATGTTATGAATATTATACACTCTAAAACAAAAATCAAACTATGCACTACATCGATTTCTACCCATCACCTCAAAACGAAAATATATTTTTATTAAGCACATTATACTGTATACTATAGTAGAAGTGCAAGAAATTAAACCGAATAATCAAATAATGCAGTGCAAAAGATGTCAGTTATACGGTCATTCACAAAATTGCTGTAATTTGCCGTTCAGACGTGTAAGATGTATAGCAATAAATATGTTTGCCAAAAAACGCAATCAAACTACGTTTCTTTTTTATTTGTTTTGGTACTTAGCTGCATAACTAGGAGTATTAAAAGATTCGCCGCTGATATTTATATAACATTAATGAAATATTGATTAGCTGATACTTATTAGATTGTTTATTTTCATTCTTCAAAATTTGAATAATAAATGAATAAATTTATGAATATCGTAGTTAAAAACTCAGAAGATGTAAAATTTCAGCGACACTTAGAAAAATGAGAACAACAAACACCATTAGTAATATTGTACTATGCGTTTCAAACAGGTATATGGCTTTTTCACTGTCATGTAACCAGACATAATCATTTTGGAATGAAAGTTGCATTACAAGTTGGAGAACGTCGTCAGTTTCATAAACCGCCTCCTGGGTTTCCAACTTGTGGAGATTTTGTCCCAGATGTTGTTTTCCCATAAAAGGTGTAAGAACTTTTTAAAAAAATCTTACTGCGGATCGTAATAAATTTTTTATTAAAAAACATTCGTGTGGCGTAATATATCAATAAAGATTTTTATGAAAAGTAAAATGTATTGTTAATTTGTTATGCGTAAAATTTTGTTTTGGTTCTGCTCAAAATATAACTCTATAATTGAAGACTGGAAATAGGAAACGATGAAGATGTAGAAAAACTTGAAATTCAATCGACTTTATAATTCGGTGTACATGCTGTCTATTATCCAGTAGCTATTTTGTACCAAGAGCTTCTACATTTGAAAATTAGTACCTAAATTTGGAAGCAAAAGTTAATAAAAAAAAAAAAAAAAGAAAAAAAGATAGTATGTATGTTAATGAAACCATAACACCACTTCGTTGCTGCTTTCACTGATTTCTGGCACACTGATTTTCGATTTTTGATACATTCGTACAGGGCGTCTTGCCTCACATTTTTCCAAGAGGCCCAAAATATTTTTATAGTTTAAAGTTCACTTTTTTGAAAAGTCTTTTAGGATAGCTTATTTCCAATGTGTGTTTCTTCAAAATCGATTCATTTATTTTCACAGCATTCTCAATATGCAACACCGTCGCTACATTTCAATGTTTTCAATGCATTTTATCTCGGATTTTCTCAATGACCTGTTTTCAAATTACAAGTGAATTGGCGCAGCGCCATTTTAACTGTATATCCCGGATCTGGCAACTAACATCGCGATTCCGCCGTGGGTCCCTTTGAATATTGATATTGATTTTTCCTTGATGAAGTATAATAAACCCTTGCATCCGAATATTGTTCAGTTGACAGCAGCGACAATCCAAAAATACCTCGACCACCTTATTTTCTTCGCGGATGTTGCCAAGGCCACCCCAGAGGCTACTTCATCCCCAGCTGCCTGCTCCTTTGAAGCCTACGATGTCGTCCGAAGCATTCGACTGAATGGCAATTGTTCGGTACTGGATGTTGAAGTATATGGAGTATTTTTCTGTTTGGAATATTTCCTTTCTGCACAGCCTACATCGCTGAAAGCCCTGTTGGTTTCATCCGCGACGCTATCGACAATCTCTAATACTTTCACCAAACATCCCTTAACAATTCGAACCCAGCAGGTATTATATGAACTTATTAAGAGAGAGTGCTCCATTTCTTTTTTATGGGCGCTCAGCCTTTTGTATATCTCTTGACGATGCGAAATCATCATTCTATCTAATACAGGAGGGCGCACCATAGAGTAGTGTATTCTGGCCTATTCTATATCTCGTGCATACAATAGATATACCGACAACACCAAATACTACGGTTGCAACATTTGCTAATGACACTGGTAATATTTTCAGGAAGCGATTCACAAACTGAAGTAACTATAAACCTTCAACATACTTTAGACTGCATAACGAATTTGGTATGAAACTAAAAGATTAAGCTTAATGAACAACCTTTCGTTCTTTGCACGAAAACGAGATCTTTACTACATAATCTTCCTAAATAGGCAAGTGCTGGTTTCTGACTCAACAAAATACTTGAGTCTACATCTAGATGCGATGCTGATTTGGAAAACTCACATTGTATTAAAAGTTCATTAGATTCGAAAAAAATCATGTAAAACATGTTGTCTTGTTGGGCAATATTCCAAAATGAAACTCGAAAATGAGCGAATTATTTATTAAATTACTAGCTGTGACCCACGGCTTCGCCCGTGTATTAATGCCTGTTTAAATCTGTACTTGGAAATTCATAAAAAAATGTTTGTTTTATTTAGAATTGTATTTATGTAAAGATTCTTTCTCTCTTTTAGGTAAAAGATGTTTATCACCGTCCAACAGAAAATAGTCTTCACGTTTCAAGTTTAGCTGAAAATTATCGATCTTTCTATAGTCTGCTCGTCGTGATCTAACAAAAAGTTTTGCTCAACTAAACAGCACACACAGCCATCGTTTTAAAGAGGCCGAGTTATTCACAAGGTGATCTCCCATAGTTAGACATTGAAGAAAACATCGTATTCAATCATATCTTTCAACCACTTTGTCTCGAGCTTTTTATTAAAATTAATTTATTAACGCAGCAGTAAACTGCAGTAATTGAGTAAGGATTTTAATATTCCTGATAAAAAATTATGAGAAAAAAGTTAAAGGCTAGAAATGGCTTCTAAAAAAAAAAAACAGTTGATTAAAAAAATTTATACAGCTGTTTTGATCCAAAACTTCGAATATTTGGCATATCAGTTAAATACTCTATTTTATTTCTGTATGTTCCCCATTAAGTCCAATAATATATGGCTTATATATATATACTAGCTGTGCCCCACGGCTTCGCCCGTGTATTAATGTCCGTTTAAATCTGTACTTGGAAATTCATTAAAAAAATTTTGTTTTATCTGGAATTGTATTTACGTAAAGATTCTTTCTTTCTTTGGAAGACATGTTTATCACCGTCTAACACAAAAAAGACTTCATGTTTCACGGCTGTTCCTGTTCAGAATAAACACCATATTGTTTGTGCTGTTATTAAACACTAAACAACCCCAAAAAAAAGAAACTAAACCGGAAAGATACCACGTTGAATCGCTCAAGAGAAAAAAAACATTGAAATTAAATAAACCACCATTTTCTTCTTTTGAAATAAACAAATAATCACAACGCAACTTAACGCTGTGATTGAAGCATCTTTTCTTACTCTTTTTGGATATGATGAAAACTGTTCGACAGAAATATTTCTGTCCCCTCCGAATAATTTACTATTTGAATTTTAGACAATTGCAGTTTCTAAACCACTTTAATCCGAAACCAAGCTAAATACGTAAAGCACAGTTCTTTCTGAATGTTGTTTGGTATTAAGTTTTCTAAAAATAGATTATAACCCTTTTTCACTCTTAAAATTCCGAAGATATAAAAAAAAATGAAACAACCTTTGTAAATATTATAATATGGTAAACCCATTTATTACGAAGATATAACACTTCAGTCATATTATGAAAACAATATTCAACCACTTTTCTCCACTTCAAGTTCAATTTTTCAAAAAATCTTTCTAATTTGTTATTTTCGGTATATGGTATGTTCAAATGGGCTTTCTGATAATCAACGTAAATGGTTTTGGTGAGGCGTATAAGAATTTTATAAACCTTTTTGACACTTTTAGTTGACCATGCGAGGTATCTTCATGCGAAATTACAATGTGGTAAACAAGCCAAAAAAATAACAGTTTGTGTATTTTTTTTGGAAACGGTTTTTAACCTCATTCCACCTCTTAAAATCTGAATTTTCAAAACAACGTTTTTATTTGACATCCTTAGTATATACACTGTATTCACATGAAATTACACGCGATAATCACGATTCGTAATGTGATTTTTGGTTTCCTCAAAAATGATCTCCTGTCCTTTTCCTCCCTTAAAATTTTAGGGATGGAAAAAAAGTTTTGCACACTTTTAGTACACCACATAAGGTATCTTCATGCGAAATAACAATTATGAAGATCCATTTTTACCAAAACTATAACAGCTGTATATTTTTCGGGAAACAGTTTTTAGCCCTTTTTCACCCCTTCAAGTACGAATTTTTAAAAAAGCTTTCGTATTTGATATTTTCAGTATATATACATTATATTCACATGAAACTACACGCGATAATCATGACTCGTTTGGACTGTAGCGTGATTTGTGGTTTTCTCAAAAATGAAGTTTTACCCTTTCTCCCCCTTAAAATTGTGGGGTTTCAAAAAAAATTTTGCATACATTTAGTACACCATATGGGGCATTTTCATTGCAATTTGATCAACCCATTTGTACCAAAAATATTACAGATTGTGTGTTTTTTGGAAAACAGTTTTTAACCCCTTTCCACCCCTTAAAGTCCGAATTTTCAAAAAAGCGTTCTTATTTGACATCTTCAGTTCCTTAATAATGTTCATATAAAATTTCAATTATCTGGTATAAATGATTTCGGCTGTAGCGTGATTTTTGGTTTTCTCAAAAATGGGGTTTTGCCTTTTTCTCCCCTTAAAATTTAGAGATTTGAAAAAAAAATTGTGCACACTTACTACACCATATGGGGTGTCTCTATGCGTAATTACAATTTGATAAACCCATTTGTACCAAAAATATTGAAGTTTGTGTGTTTTTTGGAAAACATAGTTTTTTTTAACCCCTTTTCACCCCTTAAAATTCGAATTTCCAAAAAAGCGTTCTTATTCGACATATTCAATATATACACGGTATTCAAATGAAATTACATGCGATAATCACGATTCGTTTGAACTGTAGCGTGATTTTTGGTTTTCTCAAAAATGGATTTTTGCCCTTTTCCCTCGTTAAAATTTCGAGAACTTGAAAAAAAAATTCACTTTTAGTACACCATATGAGGCGTCTTCACGTGGAATTACAATTTGATTAACCCATTTGTACCAAAAATATTGAAGTTTATGTATTTTATGGAAAACAGTTATAACCCTTTTTCACCCCTTCAAGTTTGAATTTTCAAAAAAACGTTCTTATTTGACAGCTTCAGTACATAAGTAAATGTTCATGTAAAATTTCAATTATCTGGTGTAAATGGTTTCGGTTGTAGCGTGATTTTTGGTTTTTTAAAAAGCGATTTTCTGACATTTACCCCCCTTTTCACCACTAAAAAATTCGAATTTTTTAATACATTTTTAAATGGTGTCAGTACATAGTATGATTGTATTAGGTGACAATTTTCAGCTTCGTAGACCTAGTAGTTGCAACGATAAGTTAATAAATGCTGTGACTTTCAAATATTTCCAGATTTTCGATTTTATATATATATATAGATTATAAGACCCAATTGGATTTGTAGGATTATAGATATTTAAACAGTACAAAACAAGTTCCTCTGTATGATAACCAACGCTTGATGGTTCCAGTGGAATGTATCTTCACACGCTGATTTAAGGATTAAATGGGTCAATAAAGTAGAGATGAGCAAATCAACTCCGCTAAAGCAGTTGGATGTATGTGTCTTTTCCGACTGCGGATATACATATATCCGCTTCTATACGTCAACTCCGTTGCAGTTACGCATTCATACTTACTATGTAATCGCAATCTTCGCTGCATATTCAACTTCAACTCTGCGTAGCACTCCATACTCCCAAAGTAACAGAACGTCTTTGATACACGCAGCTAATGCTTTTCAGGGTTGAAATATAATATTAAATCACCCCGCCAAAGATAAATCCGATTCTGTCCGGAATAACATTTGTACGCTGTGTGACGTCTTTCCGAGTTATGATTAAATTACATTGTCCGAGATATATCCGACTGTGTCCAAACGCAGGTATATTTCCGAGGATATAATTGTGTCCGGAGTTACCCATACCTACAGCAAAGTCATTAAAGACCTCAACCAGCATGCCACAGAAAGACCCATATCCATTTAAGCCGGAAAGTACTGGACCATTTGCTCATGTTGTTTTTGTGTTCAAAGTTTCCAGATTTACATATTTGTTTCATTTCGTTTAAATGTGAAGTATTTTATTTTTGATAAGTTTTATTTATTAATAAAAATGAACGAACTAAAATTTGGGATAATGACATGAAAAAAAGGAAATAACACAAAGAAGGAATTTTACAAATGACGGTTATAACATTTAGAAAAACCAAATAATAAAGGGGTAATTTTAAAAATGTCTATATATTTAATCAAATTATGACACACCTCAATAAGCGGGACACGTTTGAGATTTGTAATAATAAACAGCCTTAATTTTAATGTTTTGAACTCCAAAGCAAAAAAGTCGTGTCTCAATTTTGGCTGATTTTTGTAAAATTGCACTTAAAATCATCACGGAAGCACTGCGTTAGTGTACGTATTATAAAAACCGAACGGGGTATTACTTATTTGGTGTTCGCAATACATATTCATGCATGTATTATCTGGAGAAAAATTTTCAGGGCATGTGACATGGTAATCATCACATCGACTTGTATTACTCTTTATGGGGAACGTCATAAAAGTTGATTTCATCTATTTACTTCCTGTACTCTTGCTGAAGGCTTTCAACATTCTCTGTATACCGCTTTCACTATAATCAGTTATCTCTTTCAACATTTTTGCATGTGATATACATCAGATCTGACTGCTTTTTCATTTGTTTGCCTTTTAATGACATACAATATCTCTTCCTTAGTGATAGGTGGCTCTTCATCACAATAATCATGATATTCTTCCGGAAGTAAGGTAGATTGTTTCTGTTATCATCAAAAAGATTCTCGCCACTCTAGCTTATCTTCTGTACAAATGACAGATTTTGCATTCGGGCCCAGCAAGATACCTGTACTTTGTTTGCGATAGGTACCTGCAATTTCTTTTATCAGCTTGTAAACATTAAAGAAGCCATGTTTATCCTGGTTACCTTCAGTTTCAGTGCATTTTCCATTCCAGTACACTTCTTTCGCTCCCGACAAGATTTCCTGATTAATCTGTTCAAATTACTATATACTTCTGGGTTATTTTTAACACTTCTTCGTTCATCCATCAGTTCCAGAATTTCATCTGTTATCGATTTCTGCTTTTTCCTGTTCTTAACACAGCCAATATTTTCCTTTTGGACATCTAATATCTATTTGCTGATGTCATCCCAGTTGCCCATGCTTCTTTTCTCTTGGAGTTCAATTTTCTCGTTCATTATGTTTCCTATTTCAGATTTTTGTTTTTTTTTCTTGTTTGAGTTTTGTCCTGGGCTTGTCAATAATACGCGATTACCCATCAACACGTGTATATAGCAGCAATTAGGAGTAACAAGGAATGGAATCTGACAAAGAACGCTATACCAAGGATGAAGAAACAATGACAATCAATGTCGAAAAATGCCAAACATATGCATCCTAAAAAGAAAAGGAATGACATTGTCGAAGGTAAGAGCAAAAGGAGTTAGTTGTCCCATATCATGGCCACATCTGCAATTACCCCACAGTACAAACGGACAAAGGAATCAGCCTACAAATAACTAAGGAAGAAGAAACACGGGATGTTTAAAAAGCAGTTAGATCCATCAAGCACGAAACCTATATAGAACACAGCGCTTAGCGTCCGTAAACAATTATCCGAAAGTTCAATGACTTTCTCCACCACTATAAAGCAAAGTTTATAGTTCTTAATTATGAAAAATTAATAATAATTATGGCGACTACTGCGAAAGCAGCGCCTATCATCCTGTCGAAAAGAAATGAGTAGAATTTACACCCAACACACTATGGCCACACTGCAACAACAGCGCCCGCAGTGCCGGCTGACAAGGAGTTCACTATCTACCGTTAGGGCCGCAAATGCGACAGCGAGCCCGTAAAATTAACCGCGAGCTGTGCCTGTTTGTAACTATAACTACAACATCAGTGCGTGCTCTTCGTTTAGTGAGGAGTTCATTAGAAATAACTGGACACGATAAGTTAGGAATGCCAAAGTGAAAGAGAATTACTGAAGGGATTAGATCTTAACATAATGAATTCAGATTTGAATGTTTTATTCTTCAATTTATCAATGACTATTCTTCCTTTCCACTCCTTCTTTATCTTGACGAATTTCCGCTCCATTTTTAGCTTCATAACAACTAGGTTATGATCAGAATTAATGTCAGCTCCAGGCAAGGCCGTGTCCACGGGGGGGGGGGGGGGGGCATTAGATCTGAAATAATTATTATAAATACACAAAAATCTGAAAAAATCAAAAATTTTAAATAAATATTGATGTTTTTTTAAGATGTTTTTACATTAAAAAAAGAAAAGAAAAAATATGTTCCATATTTTGAGGTACTTTATTAATAATTTATGCAAATTTTTTTATTACGAGTGTAATCAATAACATATGTAATTTTTATTAACGTTTATATGGTAATTCGTTTATGCAAATTATTAATACATATAAATCAAAATGATGTAAATTATTAATAGTATGAATATTAGTGAAAAACGTATTATTTATAAAATAAATATATAAAAAAAAATGTTCCCCCCCATCCAATTGGTGGACACGGCCCTAGCTCCAGGATATGTTTTTACTGAATAGAGGTATTTCCAGAATGGACGGAGTAAAAGAATATAATCGATTTGATTGTAGACTATATTATCCTCAGTTTCGGCTGGAGATTTCCACGTACATAGTCTTCAGGGATGGCGTTTTACGAAGATGTGGCAATCATTAATTCTGTTTCGGTACAAAATTGTAATAAACGGTCTCCTCTTTCATTTCTGTTACCAAGACCATACTTTCCAATGAATTCTCCTTCTTCTACTTCACCAATTTCAGCATTAAACTGTCCCATGACTATTGTAATTTCACTAGTTTTGGTTAGATCTAAAGCAGCTCGTAGGTTGCTGTAAAAGTGTTTAATTTCGTCATCTGACTTATCTGCTATTGTGGCGTAAACTTGAATGATGTTCAGCCGGCGGTACAATGTTTCCAGGATGAGAACAGAAATACGGTTGCTTAGTGGTAAAAAATCGACAACAGACTTTGCTAATTTTTCTGGGACTAGAACTGCAATTCAATTTTTTCTTGAGCCATCGGTATTGCCAGAGTAATGTATATATGGAAATATGCACAACACAAATAATGATAATTATAAATAAGCTTTTCATTTATAGATATGGGACATAGCTGTTTGATGTACTTTCAAATGATAGTTGTATCTTTTGTCTCATTAATGTTCAATATACTTTATTATAATGCTTTTGACATCTTAGAGCTGCTTTTGATAAATTCCTTTATTCAGTAAAAAAAAAAAAATAGCTAAGTTTTAAAACGAATACAAAATCAATTTAAACCCCGTAACACATTAAATCGCAAAGAAGACGTGTTCGATTTAAATTCCGTTTACAAACAGCTCTGTGGCGGGAAAACGAAGTACAATGAACGTCTGTTGACCCTGGGTTTGTGTTGTGCAAGAACTAATTGTTTTATTAGTAAAACCATGTTTAAAAAGAAGGCTTAGAAGGCTTAGAATGCTTAGAAGGCTTACTTCACCTAACTCGAGAAAACATAAGACTGTGTCGTCTACCAAAAAGAAATTTTGGATTAAGAAGTTGAAATTACTACAGATCTACGCACAGAAATGGAAAAACGAAAAATATTATATTCGTTCTGCCCCCCTACACCGATGATAAAAAACCTTGTTTTATTGTGCATGCCTGCCCTCGTGTGCGATGAGCATCTTGTACGAACTATTGTAGGTAGTGCGCGAATAAAAATTTATCTTAATTTCTTTTATTAGTATTAGTTTTAGTATTAAATTAGTTTTTTCTTTAAATTGGAATTATAAATTATACGTTTTCTGTTTTGTCACTTCATTAAATATATACAAACGCACATATTACAGAAAATTATACATAGTTATAAAAAATATAAAATATAGCCGACATTATTATTTCCACGAATACGGAGTATGTAACTCTGAAATACGTCGGCTATATTTTATAGTTTATTCTTGCAAAATTTTGTTCATGAGAAAAGTAACAATTAAGCCGAAAGTATTGTTTTCCCGGATTTTTCTTTATTCAAAAAAACGATATTTTCAATAATAGGAATAATTGTAGTTTTCGAAAATGGCTCATTTGCTGTATCCCTCATTCCTTAAAGGTACACGTATATTCAGTTGTGCAACTTTGTAAGAATTTTATTTTTGCATTAAAATTTGATTGAGATATGATTAGTTTTTTCGGTGAAAATTAGTTTTTCCGCGATTTTCTTGCGTACATATTGCTATAAAACTTGTTTTTTTTTTTTGATTATAAATAACTTTAAAAAAAACAACTGGATTATAATAAAAAGGATCGTAGATAAGTATCCCAGAACTTTTTCAGATTGTTTAAACATTTTATTATTTTTTTTTTTTTTGAATAAATATTAGCAGTAGTACATTTTTGACCCACAATACAGACAGTTATTTACAAGTAGAGACGGAAGCTTAGGATCTGCTCGATTCATTCATTAACGATGACAGTTGACAATTACGACCGCGAAAATCACTTACGAAGAGAAGACTGTTATCAAATGGCTAAAAATAATTATTAGTCGGATTTTTATTATTTTTTATTTCCGTATTAAAAGAAACTGTTCCTCCTATTCCCAAAATATTCATTTTTAAAATAACATTAGCAATTCACCGACTAGAAAACAATTAATATACATATATTAAAAAATTAGTACATCGACATGTTTCGTAGACACTGTAATCATCATTTTTATTATTCATTATTGCTGGCTATTCCGTGAGTAAATCAACAAATATTCCGCATAAATTCCGTGGCAGGAATGTGAGAGATGTATGTTGGTTTACTCGCCAAACTACACCAGTTCACTTCCTGCGGGGTAGCGCCCATAAGATCGATAGATTTTCTAAAATGATAACGTTATAGTTCAAGGTTTCTATAAATGAACTGTTTAACTTGTTTTCCATCAACCTAAAATGTAATTTTTTTTCTTTTTTTCTTTCAATTCTATCTTTTCCGGCTGTTTTGAATCCCCCCACCCACTAATATGGGTGTGTTTTTTCGTTGTTCTCGCTATGTTATTTTTCCATATTTTTCGCCTCAGCCACTTTCTGAGTAATCGTTGTCGACAAAATTCAGTTCGTTCATTTAGTGGAATCATTCGCATTCTTTCGCTACACTTAATTGACTACTTTCGGGTAACAGCGAAGAAAGAAGAAAAGTTTCAAAGTTTAGAATTTTCCCAGTTTTAGGGGAAAAATGTTGTTCCGCGTCAGGTAAATGATGACACACACGTGAAAGACGATCTCACCGACACGAACGTGACGATCACACGTCACATCTGTGGAATCGACGGCACTCGCCCATCCACAACTCGCCTCTCGCTAACGAGTCCATAGTGCTTCGCGATCGTCGTACGCAGTCGTAGTTGTTCGCTTGGCACGAACGAAGCGATCCGATCGCCCGGCTATCGGATACTTTCCCTATGCGTCACGGCGCGTATTATTTGTCTTGCTGAACGTCATATGACAAGTACGCGCTCGAGCGGGCTTTTTATTTGCGTCTCTGTGTACGTAAGTGGTAATCGTTGTGTCGGCATAGACAGAACGGATTATTAGTCATATGGTCTCGCCGCGTTAAGGCCGGAGAAATCCTTGGTTCGCCACAGTAGTTCAGTACAGTGTGAATCGGTGCCGAATTTTAGATCGGTTGGCGCGCTTTGTTTAGTTGCGTTGTGAATTTAAAATAGTAAACTCAGTGTCCGAAGAAAGAATTTCGATAAATCGCGAAACCATTCGACGTATCGCGAAGTTTATTCTGTGTCAATTTCGGATCTTCGACTCGTTCGTTTTTCCTATGAACTGTGTTCACACTTTTCGATAGAACTTCTTAACCCCCGGTAAGTTTTGAATTTTTTTACAACGTCGATATATTAATTTTTATTTCTTTTAGTTCGATTAATTTTTTTTAATCCGTGTTGAATGCGTGTGCATTTCGCGCGTGCCGGAATAAAATCGCCTATCAGCAATTTTAGATGTGATAATATTCCATCGATCAATCGGGGTGCAGGTTTAAATAAGAGGGCACACTTTTATCTGTGCTATATATTTATAAGGCAGGGGCAGATCCAGAGAGACATTTTGGATAGGGAAATCCTGTAATTATGTAATATCTTATACGGTGGTAGGCAGTAGACCTTGTTTCATAAAGAAAATCAAGTAGCGACTACCTCTTTAGAGTTTTAAAAATTACATACATAATTATTACAATTTAGTTTATGTTTTATTTTTAGGTGAAAAATAAAACGAAATTATAGAATTTGAATAGTAAATTTCATTAAAAAGAATAGAACGATAGTATTTTTATTAGACATTTTACTTTTTTTTTTTATTTTTGTCAGTAATCCGATCCGAATTCTCTTTGTTCGCGAGCAAGTTTAAATATATATGTTTCCTATTGAACTATTTTTAATTAAAATTGCAAAATAAAAATTAAAAATAAATAAAGAAGACAAAAGATGGACGACAATTTAAAACAGAATAAAAACGTGCAACATTAATAGTTTTACTAGAAAACAGCATTTTAAATATTAATTATTAAAATCCATAAGTAGTAACATTTTTACAAAACTTTTATAGTATAAATTACGTTTCTAAGTTGTAACGATTTTTTTTTATCGATATTTCGGTCGTTTCGGGTGACATGGATGCCCCCTATCCTCCCGTGGACCCGCTTTTGTATAACGGTACGCTACCGTAATTCGCGAGTGTAATTTTAACGACGAAAAAATTTTGAAATTTGATTTAATCTTCGTTCGTTTTCTGCGCTTGTAATTTCAGTGGAGGTGCGATAATTTTTTTTATGAGGAAATGTTACTAACTTTAATTTTTATTCTTTCTGCCGTAGATCATTTTCGTTTCGGTGCACAGCTTTGAAATGTTTCAGTTTTTTCAAATCTATATTTATATATACGTTTTCTGCAATATGGTTTAGTGGTTTATTATCTGAAGTAACTACTTTTTCGATAAGTTCAAACGATTGGCGTAGCAATATTTGAATTAATTAATAAAAAAATAGTAATAAGTTTTTGCTTCGGTATTTTTATTTATTCTGATAACATTTATATGTTTGTGTTTTGTTTTCTTATTGTAGCTTTGAGTATTATGATATTTTGATAGCTTTGAGGAAGTAAATAATTGTACAAAGTGCACTAGTGTTTTATTGTATGAAGTGAATTCCGAAAATTCGCCAAACCTATATTATATGTTATATTCGAACGCAACTATTAAACGATTCGATTTTTTATTGAACGATGATGTATAATGTAACGAGTTAATTAATTTGTGATCAAATAGATTCAATGCAGGCCGGTGAAAGGGCTAAAGAAAAAAAACTAAAGTCGCCGTTATTTTCGATGCGGTGAAATCTTCGAGGGATATTTATTTCGGTTTTATAAATATTAGTGTCCCTATTGGAAAGAAAAATATCGAAAGGGTTTACGTACAGTTACTGGAATATCAAATATATAGATAAAACATATAGAACATAGCGTTTTGTATTTACTACTTCGGTAAAAACTTTTATGATTCTACCAAACGATTCAGTAGAATTTTCTGTAAATAAACATTAAAAATACCTACTCTGCTTTTTCGTTATTATTGAAAATTCACCATACTCGTGGTTTATAGTATATGGATGTTTCTAAACTGTGACGAACATTAAACCTAAAAGTTGGATAATTTTTATTCGAAGTAAAATTTCATCTGTTGTTGTGTGCAGAGGTGGATTAAGGATTTACGGGGCCCGGGACTGGGGCCCCCCTTTAAAAGAAAATGGTGAAAAAATTCATTATCATATATGTGCAAACAAACGAGAAAAAAAAACCTACCGCGTACGCATGAATGACTAATAAAATTAAAATTACGCTCTCTTTGAAAAATTAAACTTTCTTACACTGACAAGCTGAATACTACATAAATTGAAGGTCAAATAAGGACTTTTATATATATTTATATATTATGTTAATGTTTGTAATTTATTATTAATAGAGCAACATATTTTATTTTTCTACGAAAAAATATTTACATATAAAAATTGAATATTATGAGTAGCAAAAAAATCGTTTTTTTAATAAAAATAAAATCTTTATTATCTACAGCGGCGGCGCCGATATTGTCGCTACAGCGGTTTTCAAGCTAATTTTGATACACTCATGCCATGTTTTTGATCATGTTCTCTTTTTTTTATACAAATTAAACACGCGTGTTTAAAATTCCATAATTGTTTATGTGACCAGAAAAACCCGTGAATAAAACGCAGTATGATTATCAGGGCCGTATCTAGGCCAAAATTTCGGGCGGGATTACGAAAATATTTTTATAATTAAACACATATATATATATATATATATATATATATATATATATATGTGTTATCATGAAATATATTTATTTATAAATGGTACACTAAAACCTTGTAGTCAATTACTGCATGTGCAATATTTGAACACTACAATAAAAACAAATAAAAAATATTCGTTTCCATAGAATTCATACAAATTTTAATTTTCTTTTCTTTTGTCAAAAATTGAAAAAAAATTTATTTTGAATTTCGATCTATTTAATTCAAGCAGTTATAATTTCACAGACATTTGGGGCGGGGTGAACCCGGAAATCCCTCTCCCTCTAGATACAGCTCTGATGATTATTATATTTCTGGAAATATAAATTTAGTTATGAAATCGACAATCAATTAAAACCCGCTTTCATTTTAAATGATTTTTATACAAAATAAAATATATTAACTTCCGATAAAAATAAAAAAGTAAAATACTGTTAAAATTAAGAATATTTCAGATCGTAAGAATGTTTTTACATAGAAAAATTTACAATTGCACGGGTATCAATATAATAGAGAATTGTTATTAATCGATTTGTCAAACGTTTATTTTTATTCAATACCTACGTTAAAGGACTCATTCGTTACTTTTTTTAACACAATAAATTAAATTTAACATAGAAAATTTCTATAAATATTCATTTTATGTAGCATTTTATTGGGAGAAAAAGAGAAAGTTTTATAGAGAAAAAATATGTCATTTTATTAATGAACTGATATGTATTGTTCTTTTATATATATATATAAAAATTAGCTGAATTCTTTTTAGGATAAAAAACGCAAATTTGATATCTTGTATTTTTACAGTATTGAGTGTTTCGGGAAAACAAAACTTAAATTTTGCACGTGGAAAACTAAATTTTTTTTCTGGTCTAAAGCACAGGGCCTTCTGGAGGCTGAGGCCCGGGACTAAAGCCCCCCTTAGATCCAGCCCTGGTTGAGTGTAAGACGCAAAACGGTAAAGCGTGCATATTTTGTTAGTGGAAAAAACCCGAATTACGCATATCATAAATTATAATTAGCGTTCTTAAAAGAAAAAATCGTAATCTTAAAAATTAACCAAAAACAAATAAACCGAACAAGCACTTAAAGCGGATAAACGATTTTATAGCTTTCGGTACGTGTAAATTAATACTAAATAAACTCCGCCTATAGCGCGATAATAATGTCGAACGTGTAATAAATATAACCGACTTCTGAGATAGTTTAATGCCAAATTTTGAAAGTAGTCGTTAGAAGAAAAAAAATCGATACAGCGTTAAAAGGCAGGGTAAACATTTTAAAACCGCAAAACCGTTTGTTCAAAAAACAAGCTACTGTAACTAAATTTCTGTAGGGTTTGTACTGTTTTATCACGGTTTTTTTCACTAAGGATAATTTATAGTAGACTCATCCTTCGTGATTACAGTAATCGGGGGAAAATTAGACGAGAAGAAGAAGCGAATCACTTTCTCTCTCAAAGCTCGGTTCTTTCGATTGAACTTTTTCACCTTTATCACATCAATTTTTAACTCTTTCCCTATAACTTTTCCTGTTTCTTCTCTATCGCTAGTTCCCCTATTCGATTATTCCTGTTCTATTTTCAATTAGATAATAAAAGTATGATGTAATTTAAAAAAGAAAAAAAAAGAAAAAGAAGTTTACACGTTAAACAATTGATCCGCGTTTGTGATAAGAAATTTTTTATCGCGAATCAGCTCTTCTCAAAAGATTCACTTTGAAAGAACTGTAAATCTTTTAGTTCAAATTATAATTATAGTTTCTATGAAGAAATTTATCGTTACTTCGAAGTATGAATAAATTTCTCAAAAATACGTTGTATGGACGTGAATTAAAATGTATTGCCTCCCCGGGATATTTGAATATATATATATATATATTACACGGTACGATTTTAATTCGAAATTGTAACGTCTTAAATTTTAAAAAATTATTTCGTTCATTTAACAAAAATTGACTTAACATGATAAGTGTTGGAAAATCGTATCGTGCGAATAAAACTCGATGTTACAGTACCGAAGTAGGAATTTCGCTGTTAGTAACACAGATCCGTTAACGAGACATCGCATGTTAAAAAAAATTCTATTCCAAAGTCCAGAAGAAAAATAACAATTATAAATCCGTTTGACTGCGGTACACTATACATCTGGTTCTTTCGTTGTTATACCACTATTTGACGCGCCAATTACTTATAGCGATGTTCCATGAAAGTTCGCTAAAGTTTTGGAGAAAAATACATCCATTAACGTTAGGCAATTTTGATTTTTTTCGATACGTACTTCTGCAAAGGAACCGAATCAGTGTGCATGAATTAAAATTGAACGTGTAGTATAATAGATATGTATAATTTATCAATTCTCATATTGCAGAAAAGAATTGAAAGCGTCCGATAGTGTTCATTATGTAGTCGTATTTAAAGTGTCGAAGAAATGGAGAATTTATTTAGTAATTTTATACGGTGGGCGTCCAGATGGATCCTACTGGCACCCACGTCCGTAGCTTTTTGCTCTTTGTATAATTATATACTTGTGCAATTTGCATATTTCATCGTAAAATTTTCGCGCCTACCTACATATATCTCTGCCACACATCGGCGCTCATTTTGCAATAACAACCGTACCGACTCAACTAGAATCAAATTCTACTTTGTATCACTGCGAGTAGAATTCACTCGCGGTTTTCCTTATTTTTATTTAGTTTTACTTTCATCGAGCAGTGACAATAAACTACATTCAGTTAATTACGTGATATCCGAGTATAAAATGTAGTTGTTTTTCTATTGTTTTTTCCCTCCCCGTTCCATTCAAATACGCCCCCCCCCTATTACGTATTATTCGTAAATTATATACATATGTGAAAAAAATGTATCATTAATGTATTATAATTCCTAAACTGAAGACACATGAAAGTACACTTATTGTGTATTTTTATTTAAACGGTAAATATAACAATAATGAGGCAAGCATTAGGAAATCTATGGAAATGTTCTTCAATTCATTAAGTAATAATAACACACACTGTTTAAATATGTATTATTATAAATTACATGTAACATGTTTCGGTGTTATAACGCCATAATCGTGAAATATAATAATAATAAAGTTACCGAAAACAGATATATAACTTCATATTTCAGTATGAAATCGATATAAAATAAAATAAAAATCGATAAATTACGTAATTTGTAATAATTTTAATTTTATAATGCAATATTAAACATGTAGATTATTAAAATAAATTATAAAATTCATTTAAATAATAGATTATTAATATTAGGAATATCAAGGGCGTCACCAGTGGATGAGCTGGGGGGGGGGTATGATAGAAAAAGGATATAAGTTATAGGAAAAATAAAATTTATAATTTAGGTAAAGGCCTAATATTTTATTAAACAAGAATCATCATCATCATCATTATAGTTGCTTCTCTTGAGTCAGGAGATTGCATACATTCATATTATTCGTTCCCGGGAAAGAGTTATTATCTTCTGTAGGTTTTTGCACGGCGAATTTATTGGTAGGTTCGTTGTTGTCAATTCTAATTGTCTCCTTCCTCTTATTGATTTTCCAGGAATTTTCCCCTACACCGCGCTATCATGAAAATTCCATTTTCTCGGATTTTATGAGCTAGTTATTTCAATCTTTGATTGTTCTCTTTTCTTCTCATACTTTTTTCAATACAGCGGTATTTGTTGTGTGTGTGTGTGTGGTCCACGATATCTTTATCAACCATCTGTAACACCACATTTCCAAATCGGCTATCTTCCCTTCGCAGTCTACTCCCATTGTCCATGTTTCGCAAACGTAATACGTTCCAGACATAACATTTCATTATTCTTTTCCGTAAATTTAAACTCATGCTTTGATTTCCGAGCACCTTGTATAAATTATTAAATGCTTTAAAATCTTAATTAAAACATAATTTTCGTGGGTTTCTAGCAAATTGTTCTACCACTTTATTATACAAGTCTTCCAAATTATCCGTGATTACGCGCCTATGAATACCCATCATGACCAGTTGATTAAAAAATTTCAAAGCTCCAGGCGGGGCAACGGCCCTCCACTTGCCTCTCCTCCTTTGTCGACGCCCATGAGGAATATTGTCATTTAATAATTGATCTTTAATTCCTAATATTAATAATCCACTATTTAAATGTAACTTACAATTTATTTTAATTATTCCGTTATAAAATTAAAATTACTTGAAAAATAATTTAAAATTAGTATAAATTACGCGATTTATCAATTTTTATTTTATATCATATCAATTTCACACTAAAATGTAAAGTTATACGTATGGCGCTATTACATCGAAACATGTGGAGGCTAATTAAATTTATACTAATAATATACATATATTTCCTATAAACAGTGTGTGTTATTATTACTTAATGAAAAATAAGAAAATGAATTTAACAGATACTGTCAACATTACAAAACACTTGGATTCCTTACACGTATTTCTTTTTTAAAAAGTTTCCGCTATAAATAGTACAGTGATTTCGAGTATTGGATTGTACTAATTATGCGATGAAAAAAAGAAAAATCATATATATATATATATATATATGTATTATATATACGAGTATGTATATTTAAGTATGCTACTATTCAAAAGTGAAGATAAATTGCAAAATTTAAAAACGTGTAGAAATTGGCAATTTTTTTTTCCAACTTTATGTAATGTTTTTTAGACAACTATGTTGTTCGCAGTTATAAAAAAAAAAAAAAAAAACGTGAAAAATAACCAGATATTAAAAAATCGAAGTTTTACAATGATTAAAATGAAAATTTATTTCAAAAATACAATGAGAAAAATTGTGGGACAATTAGGGAATGTGTTCTTTAATTTCTGTTATGTATGAAATTACGGGTTTTGTAATTGTCGAAATAAAACACATACAAATGCCACTCGAACGTTCTAAATGTCGCGAAACCATGCCGCTAGATGTTATTATTATTATTAAATTAGATTTACGTGCGATGCGCAGCAATTATGGCTAGAAACACGGGAGGGGAAGGAGGTTTAGGTTAGTAAGTAGAGTCTGGACTTTTGAAGGAAAAGAATTAAGTTGGTTTTTGAATTCGTTATTAATTTCTTTCGATTTCTATTCATGCCTTGACGCAACGCACGAAGTTTCATACAGCTCTTACTGCGGCTTAAGATGTTTACATTAGTCGGAAGAGACTCGACCAAAAAGAATATCTCTCAAAAGAAATTTAATAAAAGTTCGGAATTGCGGAATAGCCGGAACAGCTGCTAGGAAACCGAAATTATAGTTTATGAGGTACGTTGTCTTCTCTAATACGCTCGAACTAAGAAAGTTGTTTTTCCCGACGTGACGTAATATCGGATTTAGAGGCAATTATTTATTATAATTGGTTACTTTTTTTTTTTTTTTGGGTCTCAATTGGTGCTTTTTTTTAAAATTTATTAAACCATATTAGTGGTGTTACTTGCTTTATACTTTATCTTCTCGATTTCGTTCAACATTTTGTATTTATTTGCATTTTTTCATTTTTACTTTAACTCAGAGTGTCCGGATCAAAAAAAAAAAAAACAAAAACCATTCGTGAAAAGCAAATTTTAATTACTCCATCTTAGATAATTCACTCCCCCGTTATTTTGCCGATGTCCCAAGTCGTTCGACATAAACTGACAGAAACGAGCGCTGCTAAACACTGATTAATAGCACTCTATTGATCAAAGCAGGTGATTCTGTTTCGGCCATAAATTAACCGCATGTTATTCAGATATTTTAATGAAATTATGTGAACATTCGCGGTAGCAGACTAAATACCGAAAAGAAAAGGACGTTTCGAAATTCTTTGCAGACAAAACTACTCCGTATTTGATGTTTTATCGAGGACCATTCAAATTATTCCGGAAATTTTTGCAGCGCAATCGGCGGAAACAAAAATCGGGACAATTAAGCTGCAGGATTTCATTTGACCGAACGGAAGGATTTTGATAGAAGAATGTTTCAAAAATTTGAAGAAAAAAAAAAGAAGGATTCAAAGTAAATCTGGCTGTTTTAAGAAATTTTAATTATCAATTTCAAGACTAGGTTTTTTGGAGGAGGAGTGTTTTGGTTTAAACGAGGCATTCTGAACTTTTTAAAAATAAAGGTTTTTTTTTTTTTTTTTATCTCGGGAGGAATTTCGAAGTGTAAAAATTGTATTTGTTTTTTTTTTTTTTATGAATATTTGTTCAGGTCCAAAATATGTGTAAACTTTGTTGTACGGGACACTTTAGCAATTTTAATGTTTCCTTGCATACGTTTCGTCTGATCTATTCGTAGGCTTTTCCGGTTTACTTTTCCGCATTATCGTGTGTTCCGCCTCCATTTTCAACATACTTTGACCTTTTTCATTTTCTGTCGCGATATCCATTTTCTAATAGCGGCCATCGTGGAATTTCCGCATATGTTAGTATCGCCAACTGGCGTTCTCCATCTTCCGCCCATTCTATTCGTTAAGAAAAAAGTATTACGTGTTTTTTTTTTTTTTCTTCTATTTAGACTGGTTTTTAATCGAGACGTAATCGGATATGTCTAATACATTCCATACCTGTGCCTAGACGCTTACAGGATGTATTCTCCATCAGCGTTCTTTCGGCTATTTTACTATACTTTTGTTAGTCTTCCACAGCAGCGGGAATTTTTCCCAATTTTTCGTCCTTTTTCCATAAATATGCGAGCAATTTGGCTACTCTATAAAAATTTTCTCGGTATTTTGTTTTTGTTAGAAGAGACACCAGGATGCGGATTTTCACCGCACGCGGACGGTCTCTTTTTTGTTTGATACAAAAGCGGTGCGTATGAGATTGAAGGCTAGCAGCAGGTGTTCTGTTCTTCACTTTATCGATGTTTAAACTAGCTATGAAATACATCATCGATTTAATCAGATGAGACCACCGAAGGTTACGACAACCTATAACTGTTTTGGTGGAAAAATAAATTACGAAAAAGCAAAATATAAACAGCAAAACTGTGAAATTTTACCCCTCTTTCATTCACAGAGTTGGCAACGTCATCATAATGTTACTGTTCGACGACGTCCCCGTTTATCGATTAAAAATAAAATATTTTCGTTAAAAATCGATAAAATTCATCGTTTATTTCGTATTTGGAACAGCTGTTTATATAGATCTACAGTAGTGTTTTTTTCTTAATATTTTGAGACATTAATTGTTTATATTCTGGAAGAAGATTTAACAACATTTTACAAATAAGAAAGGCGTCTGTAATGCAACATGTAATTAGATATAAACAAGGCATTAAAATTCATTGGTGCGTCAATACTGTATTTATTAAAATTGGTAAAACATTTAAGTTTAGACAATGAAAGAAAAAAAACACAAAAAAACTTGTAAGTGATATTATTTATAATCAGTTTTTAGTCTATATATTTCGCGGTTAATTATAATGTTAAAAGTAATTAATGCGCACATCAAATCGGTCTTTTAAATTCTTTTCCAGCTTATCCTCATTTGTTCCTTTCATCGCAATATTTCGCTAGCTAGCTGTCAACTTTAATACCATTAGAAAACACTTTATCCGCTATATCCATCTTTTTATCCCTCCACTAAACGTTTTACTGTTGTTTTTACAGAGTGTGTGCCTTTTTGATCCTTCTTTAATTAATCCCGTGTTAAATAATGGCCTAATCTCTCTTACTTCCTCTTTTCGTTATCTTTTGCGGACAACAGTCGTCTTGCACTTGGTAATCACATTAACCATCTGTGTACTTCCACATCTTTCGGAAGGCTCAACTTCATTAGATGCCTTCCTGCACTAATTGGGGATCGCGTGCATGTTTTTAAATCTGGATTATTGTTGTTTTATTTATGGAAATTTTTTCAGATCTCTATTCAATCTCTATAGTAGCCAAAAAAAACCGTCTCTTCGCCCCGGAGCCCGAAAATCTACTCCGATCGCTGCTCTACACGCAGAATCATCACGAATTCGTCCCTTTTTCATTTGAGAAGGTCTTATCTGGGCTACCATTTTCTTATAAAAAACGTTTACCTCTATCTTTGCCCACTCCTGTTCCTTAATATTGCTCTTTCATAATTGGCTTTTACCGTCGATAAAATTCCGATACTATTTCTCATCTCTGTCCGCCGTCTTCAGTTTTCTCTGCATACTTTCACTTAAGCCGTCGTTATTCTCCTTCAATTTTCTTCACTTCTTTACCCTATATTTGCATTTTTTGCAACTATCTCATCGAAATCTACTCCCTTAATTCTTAAATACCTTAAACTCTCCTAAACCACTTTACGATCTTTACCGACGGCTCTAAAGATTCTGCAGAGTTGGCTTAGCCCTTTCTTTTCCTTCCCTTAATTATTTCGAATAGTCAGATTTTCTTTGTTCAGGAGTCTACTGCTATTTTAAGGGCCATTTTCTATTCTTCTCTGACCTCTCAAAGTGTCCTTATTAAATCAGATTCCAAACTGTATCCTTCAAACCATCTCGTCTAGCTTCTTCTACGGAGAGGTTTCTTTGCGTTTTTAATTCACACATAGCAACACGTCTTTCTGCAGTCTCTCATTCTAAATTACGGAATAACTATTATTCCTTTTCATAAAACCTGGTTCCATTTATTCAACCGAATCTTTCGACTCATCCTTGGATTCTCAACTTTCTTTCGTTGATCCGTTAACTGTGCAATCTGTCTCCTACGCTACGGGCACCACAGATTGATTATAATTTTTCGGTTTCTCGCTTATAACATTACCATATGCCGGGGAAGGAAAAAAACGCGACTGAAAAAACCCGTAGAACAGTTCTAAACGAGAAGAAAAGACTGGAACGAACGACTGTAAATGCAGCAGTTCAAAACGTTTCTTTATTAAACAAACTCTTAATTTGTCTCCTCCCATTGTGCCAGACTCTATTCACTTTTCTATTTCTCATTCAGAATCTTCTATTGTTTTTACCTTTTTTTCTTTATCATCTCGTTTTCTTTAAACAATACTCTTTTCTCCGCGCTAATTGCCTTCGCCGTCTGCGAGTTTTCCTTAAAAATCGGCTAATATTTTCTGGAGTACTTTTCCTCTTCTGCGCCCCAGTAAAGGGCTAAATTGGCTGAAAGTTATATCTGCAGCGAAATGGGCTGTAACTTCTTACATTCGGATCTTTTTGTATAAATCCATCGTCCGCTCAAAATTCGACTACTATTCCTTTACCTTCGGTTCACAAATCCTGACTGTCAATTTAAACCGAAATTCACGCTCTCTGCTTTTGTGTTTTTAGATCATCTCCAATTTTATAAATTCTTACTGAATTCAACATGCCATACTTGCCTCTTCGTAGGCTCTTATTAAACAACGTCCTTTACTCACGTCTTCTACTCTTATTCATTTCTATCTTTCCGTTTATAAGAATTGGCATTTGAGGCCTAGGAAAATCCCTAATTTAGCTTTATTCTCCCCGTCGTGGTCATTTTGGTTGCACACACCTTAATTAATATATGCTCGTTAGAGTTGTTTTTTTGTTCGAATAACGATTTTAAAATATTTTTAAAAAATGATGTAATTTCGAATAAAAGAACTTCAATTGGAATATGAATTACAGTAGACATTTGGCAGCAACGCTGAAATATCTACTTTTGCCTATTTTTTTTTTTTTTTTTTTTTTGGCTTTCATTGAACGAAGTTAGTGAACTCTTCATAGAGTATTTACGAATATTGGATTTTTTTTTTTTTCATGAAATCTACGCACATAATTTCCAACGTTATCTATCTTTAATAAATTGTGAAGAAAGATAAATTCATTAAAACGCATTTCGATGAAGTGATAACTGACTTGTGTATTTGCACAAGGCCGGAGGATTATTCATCACGTTGACTAATTCATTAAAAAAAAAAAAAACGGTAATTTATTTCGGATCTGCGTAACGAGAATTTACATTTGATGTTTTCCACGTGATTCCGTCAAAATATTTATCTTTTATCATGTTGGACGGATGGTTTTTCCGTTGACAATCGCTAAAAAAATACCGAACATTAACTGGATACTGATGTGGTGAAAAAAAGTTGTTTAACGCTCAATATTCGATGCTCTATTATAAAGGAAAGAAAAATTAGCGAAATTTTTTCACCTTAACCTTATATATACAACTGCAACTAAGACTTGTTTAGCGTTAAGTGTTTTCCTTTAAATTTTCCGAGTCCACTTAAGCACACTATTTCACTTTATTTCGGAAAGAAAAGGTGAGCGGTTAGATTTTCTCGGTATTTAGTTGTGGAATTAGATTTTGTTTTTTTTTCCTTTATATAATATTACTAATAGATACAAAACATTTTTCTTAGACAGTTTCCCGCCCGAACTGGTATAGTTTGGTCCTCCAACTTTGACTAATTTTTGATGCTCATAAAATCCATTTCGGTTGAAATATGTCCGCTTTGCATACGAATAATTAATTTTATAGCGCCGCAGTAGTGGTGTCGAAAAATACCCGTACAAGGCTTAGCTTTTAATTTTTTTCCCCCAAGCTCGCCAGCAAGAGGCATTGACCCAACGACTAATTAAGGAATTACTAGATAGGAATTCTATTGGTGGTATAAGTTATAAAGGTGTAGGAAGGATAGTCTATTCCTTGCAACATTGAGAGCTGTTCGTTCTTTTTTCGGTCCATGTTATTCGTAATATATGTACATCTCCAACGGTACGTTTCTAACGCATCTATCTTCTATCCATATCGGATTTACGTGTAGAGTCCATGTTTCTGCGCCGTCGTAGAGGAATACTGGGAAAACCATACTCTATTCACGAGACTTATTTTTACTTTCTTCGATACCGTGGGATCATGTACGTTTTAGCCGACACATAACACTTTTTCTTATATTTGTTGTGTATCTAATTATTGAACCTAAATATCTGTGCACTGTTTCACAATTTCCACACCGATAATATCATGCAAAATTCTGAACGATTGTCATTTTGCCTGTCTGTAATTATAATTTTCGTCTTATTTTTATTAATTATTAACCCATATTCAACGCCGCATTTTTCAAGACGACTTAAGAGTTTGCGCCATACTGCTTAAGCTGCCGGTTATTAGTGTTGTCTGCATACCTGAGATTTGAAATTTGAACTCCTCCGCCTGAAAACCCGCTGCTATTATTAGTCTGTAAAAATTTACGCATGATGTATTCTCCATAGAGATTGCACGATAGTGGAGATAAGATACAAGCTAGCCGTACACCGCGCGATGGGTAAAAGATTTGCGATTAAGCGTACTAAATGTCTTGGTGCTCCCATTTCAATTAAAATTGGCTAGAGTTTACTCCATTAAATGCAATCAAAAGCCTTTTTGTAGTCCACAAAGCATAGTACCATTTCAACATCGTGCTTTTTCTATTAGTAACCGTATGTTCAAAATCTGCTCCCATCTTAAAACATCGAAAATCGCTGAAAATTTCAGTTGTTTGTAAATTTGACCACTTTCCACCACTCCAAAAGATCTGAAAAAATTCAGAGTATAAATTTTTTTATCCTATAAAATGTTTTTATGAGCTTCAATAACAAATTCCGTCATAGCGTTAATTTTCAGGCGAATTTGAAATTTTCAATTGACTTTTTACTTTATGTTTTTGCCTCGAGATACTCTATAAATGACTAGGTTATGTGCGCCTTGTAATTTTCTTCAACCTCGACTCGAATTTTTCAAAATCCGTTCATAATAAACGTAAATATATGGTTAAAAAACTGAAAAACACATTCTTTGAGATTGAGGCTGAAATTTGAGCCCCAAGACTGAAAACTTTCAGGATCGTGGCAAGACAAACGTACAGATCAAATTTAGCCAAATCGACGGAGGGAGGGGGGATTTACTTATCCAGCTATACTGTTTATTCTGTTGCTTGCAAAGATTAATTCGATGGTGACTAGAAACCTAGGACGCTCTGTTTAGTTTATTTATTACTTTTTTTGTTGCTTGTCAAATTGTTATTAATATTTCAACGTGTGTATGGGAAGAGCAGATATGACCGTTTCTTTCGTATTGTGCCCAGGCAGTTAGCGTCGAGAGGGCATATTATTAAAAAGACAATGGGTTCAACTAAAAGTTTTGTACAGGGTGCGTAAATAAAACTCAAATTAAAAGAAAAAATGTTTTGAAATTCTTACGTTATTAGAAAAAGCATCGATATCTGTGAAGCGCAAAAATCAAAGGTATCATTGCGTGTTCATATGTATATTATTAATTAGTCAAAAAAATCAAAATCCAATGTAAGAAAAAAAAAATTTATCAACAATTTTCGTCCATCCTAAAGGCGAACACAAAATTTTATGACTATTTCGCAGCAATTAAAAACATATAAAAGCCGGGAACTAATTTGATATCATAATTGGCTCACGTATCGGTAAAGATAGAATTATTACCTTTTTTTAAACACGCAAGCGAGGCTATGGTTCCTTTTATGTTGACTGCTACGGCGTAGTTGGTTAGATGTTGGTTCGAGTAGAACCTAGTTCAAATCTTGCTGTACTGAGAAAAAGTTCATCGGCCCTGGGTTAGTAGTCACCAAAAAAAAGAAGGTGGGGACAAGTCACATTGGACAAACCAAAATGCGAATTCGTCATCTAGCAAACAAAATACTCTGACGCGCGATACCTTAATGATAAATTTAGTCTAAAACCTTTTTATTTTTTGTGTTCAAAATTTTTTTCGACTATTTCGATTTTACGAACTCGGCGGGAGATTCTGAACACCAGTTGACTCTTCCGAAGGCAACACACCGGCGCGTGTCGGACGCCCCGGTGCGACGCTAACGCTTTAACACATGGTCATAAAAGTTTCAGTGTCGCTTGCAGTGATTTTCAACGATCCTCTGAAACTCTCTGCCTTGTCAGCATGATAACTACGAAAAGTAATCCTAGCACTTGCCATCGGTTTTGGTTAGACCAATATGTCCACGTAAACTTATCGATGAAGAATATTTCCACATCAACGTCTTGATAGCGGAGTTCCCCCGTTTCAACAATCTACGTACCTTACCGTCTTTGCATCACTAGTAGGACGCCACCAAAAGAACTATTCACAGTCTTCCGTGTAAATCCGTCAGAATAATGTCATCAGCTGACGGAGAGTGTGGAACAAATAAATTACTGTTTGCGGCCAAGTTCTTTTGTGATGGCGAGAATGATCGTAAAATATTCCTACCCATCAAAGATCATATGGAAAAAAGAAAAAAAAAAAACAACAATTGAGGTACATAGAAGGATATCGCAATGAAATAACGAACAATCCAAAAAGGAATGGTAACCATAATACGAGTGACTAAATTAGTGTAACGAGCAATTAAAGACACCAGGGGGGGCGTTTATAAATAATAAACAATCTATACAGAAAGTAGGGAAATGCTGCGAATGATCGGGAAGATTAAACTGCTACATTTATTACGACAGAAACGCAAGCAGTCCGCATAAAGTATAGCTGCTAACTTAAAAACCATGCGTGCGATTATGCGGCCAATTAAATTTTCCAAAATGATTAAAAATTTGGAAAAATCAGCTGCCGAATATGATTTAACATCGGACACTGGTAACTTGAGATTTGCTGACAAATACCGACCCAGTAATACAACAACTAGTTGATGGTTAAGAGTAGTATATACAGTTTTTACAATAGCGAATAGGGGAGCGCTATAACGATTCTAATAGTTATAAACAATAGCGTAGTACGATGCAATATCTTTCTTAAAAAACGCGCAGTTAGGATTTCGTATTTTTTTTTTTTTTTTTATAAAGTTCCTTTAACAGCTTGTTGACTTTCCTTTTTTTTTTTAACAGTAAAATTATTAATACAGTAAGCTTGAGTTTTAGTATACTTTAATAATTAGCCGTAAATAAATTTTAGGTGTTTAAATGCAATGTTTCTCTGCATGACAGTCTTTTCCTTATCTAACCGATATTCAGTAAAACGTGTACTTGAGAACAAGGACATAATTTTCATCCGACGATTCAAATGAAACCAAGTCACATGGGTTGTTTCGCTTCAAACTACGGAATTCCATTAAATATAGATCACAACTTGCCGCGTTGATAGGGAAAGTGAGATCTAATAGAAATCACTGACCACCCTTGGATTTTCATTTTATACTGGTTTTTTTTTTGAACATGAATTCTGCATAAGATTGAGACTGAATTTCAACGTTTAGTTCTCTTTTGAAGGATAAAAAAAAAACCCAAATGTTAAACTACTATATGATCATCGAGTAATTTATGACGGAATTTTAGGCGGATCTGGTAAATTTATTAAACCAACGTGTTATATATAAAAACTTTGCAGAAAATTACAATATTCTCCGATTGAGGAACAGAGCCGAAAGTATTTCGAACAGCACTGAGTTGCTTTACAGCTGAATATTCTGTGTGGAAAAGAGGAGCTTACACCAAAAAAAAAAAAAAAAATCTGATGTAGATTATGATAAGGGGAGAAAATGTGTTCGCGCGAGGAAGCAAGAGAAAAGGTAAAAAGGGCAAATAAAAACAATTAAAATTGCGCCGAATGTTTAAGAAAAAAATCTCCTTCGAGAGTGGCCAATTTCTCGTTATTCACACAGCATTTAAAATTGCGAGTTCTTTTCTCCCCGTGAAGAAATTCGTACTGTTAGTGTAGAGAAGGAGAAACGTTCGATCTATTAAACTACGTCAGATTTTCGTGCCAACTAAATGAAACGAGAGAGTCATCCTTTCAACCTTAATTTTGGTACTTCGCTGAGCCCGGTGAAAAAATTTCGTTCCAGCGGGCTAGAAAAAGTCTTGATTTCAAAGCTGTAGCAGTCGCCAACATCTTTCGGTTTTGTCGCAGCCTAATTAGCCATGCCCTTGACTTTTGCTTATGTGCACTGTGATTGTGCCACGTTCGTTTCTGTTATCGATTATACAATAAATTTTATCTTAAATTATAAATACGTTACACGCGTCATGTTTTAATTTAGACTGCTCTTTTTATTCGCATTATTATTAATTATTTAAATAACGTGATATCCTTTAATTACCAATTTGGCGCAATTTGACTATTTCGGAAACAGACACGAATTTTCGTGGACTCGTAGACGGTCTTAATTCAGCGAACCGTTCCAACTGTCTGCTTTTTCCAGTTGTCATTCCATTCCGTGACAGATACAATTAGTATTTTGTCGGAGATTGTTAATCAGTACGTTGATTCATCAATGTGAATAATGCAGAATGCGATGGAAATTTCCTATTGAAAATGGACGTTATCGATATTAGAAACTGAGTCATAATTCTGAATTGTGAAAATTTCAAATACTCAGTAGTAAGCAATGTAATTGTGTCACTTTGCCTCAACACTAATGATAATAATAATAATCAAATCAAATCAAATTTATTAATAATAATAATAATAATAATAATAATAATAATAATAATAATAATAATAATAATAGTATAGAGTATTGCGGAAATGTAAATGCGTGAACATGCTTCGAAACGCGTCGAGGATATAAAAATTATACATTTAATTGTTTAATGAAGCGTTAAATATATATATTTTACCGTGAATATATTTAACAATACGTCATCTTAATAATAAATAAATACGGTGAATAAATTAAAATTAGATAACATTCAATTTTTGGACGCTAGAATCAAATCTTGCGCAGTTTAAATTATTATTACTTTTTCTTTAAAAATTAAGAACATCTGCTCCAGCCTGGTAAGATGGAAAATGGTTGGCTACATTTTTACTGCATATCAGATGCAACGATGATTTGAAGGAATTGGTAGCAGGCTTGATGGACAGGGGAGAAAAATATTTTGCTCTTTTTTGACTATCGCTAAATTCTTAATTTACAGAACTAGCAGGTTCTAGCCCGCCAAAACTTCACCGCCTCTAATGCTACGATCTTGGTGGCAATGATGTTTATTATAGTCTAAATTCAGTCAAAATTCAATCAAAATTCAATCAAAATTCAGTCAAAATTCAATCAAAATTCAGTCAAAATTCAATCAAAATTCAGTCAAAATTCAATCAAAATTCAGTCAAAATTCAATCAAAATTCAGTCAAAATTCAATCAAAATTCAGTCAAAATTCAATCAAAATTCAGTCAAAATTTATTTTTTTTTGTTTCCTTATTCCGATATAAACTAATCGTTAAATTCTTGAATTAATCTCTACTTTCGCCGCTGCTGAGAACCATGTTGACCGTTATTATGCGAATAGTTAAGCGTATCCGGCCACCATGGTTGTACAATTAATCCGGTACACGCTTGCATCGTAACATATATATATATATATATATATATATATATATATATAAATGGCTGCGCGTCTGATTTATGTTCATATTCTTTCACACACACACACAATTGAACATACTCCATATATGAACGAAAAAGCGTGGAAAAAATAAGAATACTCGGAATACGACGAAAATAAAAAGTATAACGAAAAAATTTCTGAAGCATTTTTAATAATTATCCACCGGAAAGGGATTTATAGGGCCTCGCGAACGGTCTTTTGATTTTGTTATTTCGGCAAAAAATTATAGCCGGCAGTTGATGTTAATAATATACTGTCGTTTTCACTGCAAGACAAGGCGTGGTACCCGTTGTACATTAAGACATTGCGCGCGAATTTTTATATGACGAAACGCTAACACGATCTCAACGGTGTAAGGTATGTAATCAACAAGCATTCGTTTTTTTATTTTATTTTATTTTATTTTATTTTATTTTATTTTATTTTATTTTTTTTCACGTTAAATTATGCTGTTCATTCTTGCTGTTCATTCTTGCTGTTTGTCACATTTTGTTTTTCGTCGAAATTTCTGGAATAGTCACGGCTGTGTAAACTATTCGATAACAATCGCGCGGCAACTTCTTCTCCGATGTTCTTCCGTATCTGTCCGTGTGAGGTAGTCTCGAGCGAACTTTGCGCCGCTCGCCGTACACTGCGCATTCTCGAATATCTGCGAGACCCCGGACGACGTTATGTAGTCGAACAACATCGACCTATTTTCTACCTTAATTTTTTTCCGGCTATATTCAAGACGGTAGTATATGCTTTGGGAAATTTCTGAGGATAAAAGCGGGAAAAATTTTCAATGATTACATGTGAGAAAAAAGAAACATATGAAATACAATGTCGCAAAATAGTTCTGAAGAAAATACTTTAGCCCCTTTTTGCAAAACACTTACAACTTACTGCGCGCTGTATGTAAAATAAAAATCCCAACACCCCGTTGTTGATCGTATGCGAGATTACGCGGTTAATTGTGGTGTGCTGCAAGAATTTTTATTTCCCCTATATGTGTTAAGATTACTCAAGTGTAGGATTTCGTATAATGAATACGAAATAATCTTGAACAAACGAATGAAAAACGAGAAAACCGCCTTCGTCGTATTTAAAGGTGTGTAACACATTTCATCAGCTCCGTAATTAAAAACAATCGATTTTGCAACAATAAGAGAGTAGTTTACGAATATATCGCCTTTTTTATCGCCTAATGTTAATTAATAATATCGGCCAGAAAAATTAAAGGGGAGGACACTATTATCAAAAATTCACCGGATTACAATGATAACATTTACATAAAAGCTCGGTAAAAATAATATGAACTTTCGATAATAGATATAAATAAAGAATCTTTTAACATCCTGTTTGTTAATTATATATCTTATACATAGTAATTTATAACAAATATTAAAATATAACAAACAAATTTAAGAATAAAATGAAGACTTGGAAACGTTTTCGGGTGGTATAACCCATCATCAGCTAAGAATACAACTCACTATGTGTGATCGGAAACAATTTATAAAATCTCTATTTTAGAATTTATTTCTGATCACACATAGTGAGAGTTGTGTTTTTAGCTGATGATGGGTTATACCACCCGAAAACGTTTCCAAGTCTTCATTTTATTCTTAAATATGTTTGTTATATTTTGATAGTTGTAATAAATTATACTATATAAGATATAAAAATATTAAAACGAAACGATATTTTTTGTTTCTCCCATCGCCACTTTGGTCCGACAATTGGCGTTGAAGTTTAGTTATTTAAACCTTGACTTATTTTACGTTAAGTTAATATACTTCCTCTCGTGGTCTCTTCTCATTAGAACAAGACGTGACTTTTAACTAATAATACGCTAATAACTTTCACAAAAAAAAAAAAAAAAAAAAAAAAAAAAAAATCGAATTACGCAAAATAACAAAAAATATTATTCGCAGTAAAAAAAAATTTTCACGACTTAAATACGTGTTTTATCGCACTGTTCAAACGACCCGTGCTAAGTCAGATTGAATTATCCATGTGGCTTGAGCGAGTAATATACTTTCTGTGGCATACTGTTTACATTTAATAAATGCTGATTATTTTATAATTATGAAAATGAAATATCGTCATTTTTTGCTGATCTAACGGGTAGAGTATGAATAAACCGGAGATGTAACTGTTGCTATTTCCCGCTAATATCCGAAATTAAAATGGGTAGTAGAGAAATTTTAGAAAGTAAAGAGTGAGTCATCCGGAAAGGAGGGAGGACGGCTGATCCTCTTCAGTTGGGATAATGTAATAATTTGACAGCGATACCTTGTATACTCGGTTTACTCTCCCCGGAATTCGTAGAAACGGTGTCAAACTGTGTAGAAGATTTAGATCTTAAAGCTGTGTTCCGGATCCGCTTTCTAATTGTCTGCATTGCTCGCTAGCTTTTTCCCCGGTATCCTGGATTCAGCTGCTCAGCTAATTCCTGAAACCCGAACTTTACGAATCGACGAAGGAGAATATCGCGGGCAATTATTACAGAGTGGCTAATTTAACATCGACTGAACTATTTTAAAAGAGTTTTTAACTTTTTCTTTCGGGAACGTTCGTACTTTCCCTCGCCATATTTACATACGTTCCTATTGATAAGCGAGTGGGTTAACCAATGATAAATTTCAAAGGTAAATCATCGAAGAAACAAACGAAAAAGCGAATGTCAAAAGGAAAAAACACACACATGACCGGTGAGGAGAATGCGCTGCATAATATTATCGGAGTAAAAATGACCAGTCCCATACCCCCCCCCCCCGGGCTGGATGTCGAGAACTGCTAAGTTATCACTACCAATGTAATGGATTATCATTCTAAAAGGATCGACACAGGTCCCCCCGGGAGAGACCCCCCCTTATGATTATGAAAATAGCCGTGATTCGGCAATATAACCCTGCTATACACACACACACACACACACACGCGTTATTTTTACGAAATCAACTAGCCAAATTGACGACTTTGTAAACATTTCTCCCGCTAGAGTTATTTTCTTCTCTGTCTGCCCGATCTCTGATTTCCTTTTCCATTTTTTCCGCTTTCTTTTTCCTTTTTGTATGTCAAGGCCAAAAACACATTGCCGTAAAATCTGTACTTAAAATTATGCTTCCGAATTTGCGTACAACGATTCGGCAAAGCAGCCTGTGCGTTGATCGTTCTAAAAACGCTTTCCGAAAGAATAGAAACGGATAAAAGAAACGACATAGTAAATGTTTTTTTTTTTTTGTTTTTTTTTTTAATTGCATCTTCCCAATTACAATCTGTTTTATTTATATAGTTTATCATGAGCAATTCTCAGCTTTCCCATTCGTGGCCTAGCTTTGAAAAATTTAGTTTCGCTAGTTTAACACAAGAGTCACGTATGAACGACCGTCCAGAGTGCCCATCCTTAAAATACAACGCCCATAACTACTTACCAGACGCGCGATTCGAGTTATTATTTTGATTGAGACATCATCCAGGTTAAATGATACATTATACTTAGTTTGTCGGCTCTTTTAACTGAAAGGATCATATTATTAGAAATTGGAAAAAATTCCGCCGTGCACGGAGATCCAAAGTAAATTTATAACATAGCCGTATTCTATAAAAAGCTATGAATCATAATCGGCTGGCTATGTTTGAATCACCTTCCTCCGACGATCCGGCTGTAGAAAATACCGCGAAACCGAGTGCCACTTTAAAGACAATAGTGCAATCTGGTGGTCGCTAATATTCATCAGATAACGCTGGCCGCTTTCCAGTCACCTTTACGTGAAATAACGAATCCGTTTCTTATTCGTTGCCAAGTTTTAAAGGTCATCCAGTTATTGTTCTATGCGGTTATCGATTAGCTAGCAGCCTGAACATCGGCTAATAAACAATCCTGTAAGCAGAGACGCGTGCCTACTCTTATCTTCGTTCGCGTTGCTTCTTGCATGGCGATAATGCTTAATGGTTTAATATGAGACGAATCTTTTTTTTCGTATCGTTCGCCGTTGATGATTATGATGTTGATGTTGATGTTGATGTTTTTTTGGGGGGGGGGGGGGATTTCCGTTTGTATTTTATAACGGAAATAGCATTTGCCCTAGCTAAGGACATTTCATATTCATTTAATATGCGGTACGTGTTTCTGCACAAATTATTGCGCTTAAACGGGTTCCGAATTATTTTAGTTAAAACCAGTTTGTACTTTTTATTGTTAATATTGCGTTTCTGTTTAATCAGATATGATCGGAAACACTTAAAATATCTCAATAATTATCGCTTTGTTCCTCCGCGTCGCAGTTCCAAAGAATCGATAAATTTTGATACCACCACCGTTCGTTACGACCGAACCTTGTTCGGATTTATTTCGAACTTTCGGATTAATCCAAATATATATGTATATATATATATATATATATATTAGCGAGGTTAGCGAACCTTTAAAAAAATAAAGCAATCATATAGGCATGTGGTAACTAAATCTATTTTTCAATCTGGATGCGTATTTTAGTTTATGTAATATTTGAAAATCGCAAAAATCGCATCAAAAATAAATTTTAATTTCCTATTTAAAAATAAGACTATTAAACCTGAAATGCAAAAAAAATTCATGAACCGTTTTTTTTTCTGAAAATTTTTGCAAAAAGACTTTAAACGATTAATAATATTTCCAGCTCACGAATTATAAATTTTCGTTTTTATTTGACACTGGTCACCTCAATTTTACAATAGCGACGATTAAACCTCGACCAGTCAATTATCTAAACACCCAAAAAACCCCTAATTCGTGAATTTTATCAGATTCAAGAGCCCAGGGTTACGCCGTATACATGTGTGGTATTTTTTTAAATATCCGCGATAAATAAATATATTATTTTTTACTAAATAAGAAGCGTGTTTTGCTTAATAAACCCCAAAAATTATTCGGATAATCACTACTAAAACGAACATCAGTCGTCTCTCCCTTACAATTACTCGTTTCAGAAGACTGGTCGGTCGGATCGTCGATTTATCTAAACACCTAAAAACTCTTAATTCGCGAATTTCGAATCTTTTGAGCCGTTTCCGAAAACCCAACTACATTTATATACGTGTATGTTTTCTGTTCATATTTACGAGATATTTTTATTAATTTGTTTTGTAAGCTATTATTATTAATATTACTGTGATCAGATAATTCTGATATTTTACGCTTATACCATTTAACAGGGGATCCCCCCTTGTAGATTATTTATGTTTACACCGACTTCAAAGAAATAGGAGGTTATATGTTTGTTAATGCTTTTTTTTTCTTTTCTTTTTTGTTTGTTCAAGCTGCGACCAATTTTATTCTTCGTTCATTCGAACGTGTGCTAATGGGGTAATATTTTATAAGTACACCGACGATGAGCATCAGCGGACTCCGAGATACACTCAGTAGTTATCACAGTCGAAAGGGTCTTTTTAGAGAAATTTTTAGTGATGTAACAAATAACGATATACCTGAAATATTATCTCCTTATTAATTATCACGGATAAAGAGAATGTCTCATTACTGACAGAAATATTATTACGCGTCCTCATATTACTACATATAACTTCTAATCGTATCGAACAATATTTGAATGATATCCGAATGATATACTTTGTTTATTAAAAACTGATACTGTTGGTCCCATATAAGTATATCAGTAAGTATCGGTACTCGGCGGTTTTGAAATAAATGTTAAAAAAAAAAAAAGTAGTCTCCTTAAAACAATATATTTTCTTTAATACAACCAGACGAATATCAGCAAAAAAATCTTTGTTAGAATATTTTGAGGAGCGCCTAAAATTTGAGAATTAAAGGGGCGATAAACGCGGGTAACTTAAGCAGCGTTAATTAAAAAAATTTAGATTTGTATAAAGATAATTGAAATACTCCACAACGCAATTTACCAGTTCATTATTGACGGAAATATTACGTTTCAACAGTACTGCTGAATACACGCCCACCTTTATAAACATTTGTTCATATTTACATCATCAACAGTGGTGTATTTTTGAGGGCCAGAATGTGATTCATTTGTTAAAACTGTTTCTAATCTGTAAGAGTCATTTTCTGTTACCTGTTTATCCGCTTCCTGATAATACATGTTTCGCATATCGTAATCGTATTTCGGATTTTGTTGTTGCTCGTATTTTTTAAAATTTATTTCAAATCTGATTTCCGAAAGTAGGAAAAGTTTAAATTAATTCTCAAACTTTATGTAAAAGTTCCTCTAGAAAATTATTATCTCTCGTAACTTTCGAACTTATTTAAATGAAGTGAAAAGAAAGATATATAAACCGTTGGGTAACCATCCAGATCACCAAACTATTTCATCATACGCTCCACCCAAGGCCGTGTCCTGGGGGGGGGGTTAAACCCCCTCATTAGAACTGAAATAGTTATTATAAACACATAAAAATCTGAAAAAAATCAAAAATTTAAAATAAATATTGATGATTTTTTAGGGTGTTCTTACCTTAAAAAAAAAAGAATGAAAAAATATACTCCATATTTTTAAACGGTAATTCATTTATGTAAATTATTAATACATAAATCAAAATGATGGAAATTATTAATAATATGAATATTAGTGAAAAATGTGTTGTTATTTATAAAATAAATATGCGCAGAAAATTTTCAAAACCCTCCCCTTTTCAAAATTCTGGGCACGGCCCTGGTTACACCCCATATATAAAAGCAACAACCATAATGCTAAAAGAAAAAAAACAAAAAACGACGGATCATCGTTATTTTAAAATAATAGAGTATTTTGCATTTTTCGGCCGTTACTTATTGCGTATTCTGCGCTGCCGTCAGATTAATCCCGCTAACGGATAAAATATTTGATGTCCAGTATGTAGCAGGGTTGAAAGACGTTGGAGAATACCTTCATTCAAGAGCGGATAGATAAAGGCATATCATCGCGATTTTACGTGTTTCACAGGTGGGACTTTTTCAAAAGTGTGCAAATTACTATCGCTACTAATACTTTCAGTCATCCGGAAATCATTATAATTAAAATGCGCATTCGTTGATTTGAAAAAAAAGAAAGCCTTCAGAGAATGCACGAGTTTTATTCCGATACGGGAACCCTCTATGTGGTCGAGGGGGGGGGGGGCGGTAAACTTCAAATTTGCTATCGGCGTATATCGGTTGAATCGTTAATAATTTTCAAAAGGACAGATCCGGACTTAATTAAGATGACAAAAGAAAGGAAAATATTTTCAGATATAAATAACTAGTATATCGGTTACACTAGATTAATATTTAAAAGGTGTTTATTTGGTTACGAAACCGGACGGTACTCGATACGTCTCCTGCCACAACTCAAGCCGCTCGCTCCCAGCTTTGTCGGCGTGAATATCCGAAATCGCCTATTGGTTATACCGGAGAAGAGATATGCGAAAACCGAATCATCCGTAAAAGGAAAAAGGAACTTAGAGTGGAGACTCTTAAGTGCATTATGAAAATAACTTAATCTTATCGAGGGACTTACTTTTTTTTTTACTACAAAACAATAAACTAGTCTAGAGGAGATGTATCTTTTTATATTTCGTATTTTCAGGGCTTCGTGAGTTTTAGGAGATGGTTGCTATTGTTAATTACGATATTCTGTCTACTGACGAGCTAATAACTCCGAATGCGTAGGCTGATAAGATTTTTTCCCCCTTCGACCGCAAACGAGAGTATCCCAAGACAAAAAAAAACAAAACAAAAAAAAAGAAGACATCTATGCGAAGTTAAGTGTTAGGGTCATAAATGTTTTGTTGCAGAATGTTCCAACCAGAATGAGATAAACGAAGGTACTTTTTTATTTTATTTTATTTATTTTTTTTTTATTTATTTATTTATTTTATTTATTTATTTTTTATTTATTTATTTTTATTTTTTTTTTTTTTGAGATCCTATCGAAAGAAATCTCTATTTCAAGGTCTCTTACTTAACGTCGGTGACCGGCATAATTTGCAAGTTTCTTCTTATTGACTCGTTCAACCTGATTCGCAGAGTTCCCTTTAATAATTTTGTTCTCAGATTTCATTTAGTTGAACATCTGCGAAGAGCAATTTTTGAAGAATGTTTTGTTTTTTGTCGATACGCCAATATCGATCGCGCGTCTTTTCGATTTAAAATTTAAGACAACTTTTTTTCTTCTTCTTTCGCTGTTACTGTCGGCAACTCTAGTGCTTGTCAGCTTTGAATAGGAGTGTTGAGAATGAAACGTTGCCAAGAACAAAACTGCAGGAGGATGATGAAGAAAAACGGTCATTTCAGACCGACATTCTGCAATTGCTCTTTTACGAATACCCTTTTTTTTTTTTTCTTTCAAAATACGAGTTTCACATTTCGAGAAACATTTCAAACTAGTTCAAAATCGGCCAACCGATCAATTATTACGTATTATAGATTTTTGTTAATGGTGAAACTTTTTTTCCGGTACACTATTGTTTATTTAACCAAAAAGTTGTTTTGGTAATGGCTGTATTTTAGAAAAGTGCCCCAATATTAAAAGAAAAACCAAAAAATAAAAAAAAAACCAAAAAAATTTTCAAAACCACCCGGTGGTACTGTGATGTCAGGAACCAGCGACTGTTACGAGCGAAACGTGTTATGACTAGCGTACGTGCCCGAGTGTTTTTATGAAATTTCAGTTGCCACTCTGATAAGGCCCGTCTTGTCGCTTTATTTACTAACAAGATGCGAAATAAAACTGGTCTCGGATTTGCTCAATGTCGACTGATCGACAACGTATAATCTCTCGGCGGCTATCGAAGACATTGTGCTGTTGCAACATTACGCGCTGCATTTGCACCGAGGAAGGTCATCCGACGACTATTTACGCCATAAAAGGACTCTTTTTTAGCTCTTCCACTTCATTTCTCTTCGAACTGTCGTTGTTTAAACAGGAAAGCAAACGTAAACAACCGGCCACTACAGGTTTATATGTCTTGGCTGTGCGACAGATGCTCCGCTTTTAAATGAAACACGTTTCTTCAATCGCGTTTCAAAAAAAAAAGAAAAAACTTTGACGACTTTTCTTCTTATCCGATTATCGGCCACGTTCATTTGCGACTTTTTAAATTCGTCGATTCCATTCAATACGCTCGAACCTCTCTATACCCTATCGACGTTCCGATGCTAACTCGTTTGACGGGGAGACTACTACATACAACTCGAATTATATTGAAAGACTGACGGTACCGGTAGGAAATTGTGAACAATTGAAAATTAAGGAAGATCATTTTTAAAATCGCCGAAAAGAATACCTCTGATCGGCTTGAATGTAGCGACCATCCACGTGTCTTTTTTACTTGTGTGGGGCTGTATCGCTTTTAAGCTCACGCCTTTCTTGTCGATCGCTTTTTTTGCTAGAGTTTTGACGCTGGCCGGTATTTCTTTTTTGAGCACACACTGTCGGCCGAAATCTTCAAACTCGGATCCTCCGGATTCTCCGAAGCTTTCATCTGGAAGAGCAAACACCAGTTTAAACGATGTCAAGGACTTGACAATTCAGTAAGAATATTCACCAGCCCGTAGTAAATTGTCCGAAAACGCCTGCTGCCCTTTCTTCCTCACCGACACTACTTCGCAGGTATTGCAGCTGAAAAATATACGATTTCGATAAAACCCACACTGTCATAGTCTCGCAACTGTAGATTTCGCTCTCGTGAATTATCCTACGCATATATTCCTTTTTCGCCTCGAAACATCGTGTTACTGCTAGTTTTGTTTTTTTCCATGATGTGTGTATGCTTTGCAAGTTATCTCTCGTTGAATATTTTCCGAGGTGTATGGACACACACACACACACACACACACACACACACACACACGGCGTAAAAAAGCTAACGCAAACACATACACGTGCGCACACGTTAATTTCGAGTTCTCGGTGATTATACTTTTTTTTTTTTGTCGTTTTCTTAATTAATTTTCGATTATTTTAATTTCTATAGACACTGCTGCAAACTGTTAAAAACTTTACTCCTACGTACGCTCCGGCAATCGTTGTAAAGGAAAAAAAATGTATTAATAATCATTCTGGACTTGAAGATATCTGCAGAGATAACTTCAGTTTTTCTTTTCATTCGCGATTGAAACACGGGAAAACCGCGCGATATCTCGTTGATAATACGAACTCTCTCTTAATTGATCTCGTCGGCTGGCCATCGAGTGCCAATTATAAATAATTAATTATGCAGTCGCTTCGCGCGCCGCACATCAATAAATTACGCATAAAAGTGAATTCGCGGCGATAATTTATAACCGTATAAGCGAATAGAAGTTAAAATGGATTATTACAAATCGCCGGTGTGGCTTTTACTCTTTAATTGTGAAAACAGAGCAGTCTTTCTGTAACTTTGGCCGGTTCGAATTCTTCCAAAAAAAAAAAAAAAAAAAAACTCGCAGTGTTTTTCATTTGTACAGCGGATGCCGAATTTCGTTTTTTCCTCATAGTTACACTTTCTAGTACGTGTTAGTTGGTTTAAATTAATTAATCGAGGCAGTAATCATATTTGTAATTTTGTAGCATTTGTTAGTTGGCGCGCACTTTTTAAACCGCATTTTGCGTTACATCTCCTCCGGTAATCCTGCGCGAAGCTTTCTTATGCGCCGCCGGCTAACATGAAATGACCAAACACACAATTAGGTATTCCTTTTAAACCGTTTTCGTCATTAATAATAATCTAGTCACCGCTGATATAGACAACTACTTGAATAATATTTTTCCTTCCTAGTTTGTATGAAAGCAATCAAGAATGTATCATAAATATCACAAGTTCGCAGACAGGACGCAAGTCACGGGGCAGTTTCTTAAACCACCCCTCCATATACGAAGTAATAGTGTAACAACGAAAGATATTTTTGAACGAAAGTAGAAAATCAAACGCGACGATTCAATTTCGAATTTCTTGCCTTATCGACACGTTGGTGTGCTTCGGTAATTACGGGTGAGATAAAAACACCAAAAAACACATTCTCGATGAACGGGCTTTTTTTTAAATTGCATTTTATAGTTCATTTGACAACTCCCCCCCTTATATGATACGTCGTGGATTAGGAAATTATCCTCTACCTGGAAGGGGACGTTCGGGGCCGGAAATATATACCTGCACAAAGTTCCAATAGCGAACTACTCTCGCAATAAGAACATTATATCTACCTGTTCGCAGAATACGCAGAATTCGCAGATGGTAAATACGGAAACTGTCTCACGACAGTGGGGTCACTATAAAAATGTTTTTACATAGTTTCAAATCTTAAAATTGTACTGCGCGGCTTTTAATCTATACTAAAAACACTCTGACTATCATATGTTGAAAAGGATTTATGCAGATTTTTCAATTATTATTATTTTTCTCGCAAACTTTAATTATGTACGACTAATAATAAGTTAATTTATAAGTCTCATGCTCCTATCCGGTAAGAAACACTTTCGCTTTCGGTACGGATAAAACAAAATCTAAACCTACTATTACTACATATATTATGGAAGTGTACAAATATACGCTTGTTTATGTGTTTATGTAAGGCTTAAATATGAATTTTTAAAGTTTCTTCATATTCGTGTAAAATGTGTACTGGTGCTGTATTATTTTTTCTTTGGCTAGCAAACCAAAGGTCGCGGGTTCGAGACTTGTCTCGTTCCGGATCAGAGTGACTCCCAGGTATATACCTAATCTGAAATTGAATTGGGTACCAGAGAAATCTGGGAAGGTAAAGGCGGATAATCCAAAAGTAGAAAGGAACTGACCCCAGTATTCTCCTTAGATCCATTAGACTTAGCACATTGTGAAAAGCTTAATTACACAATGCATGATACCTTATCAAGGATATGGGACTTACTTTACTTACACCATTCTTCTGACACTTTGAACGCACATTTTCTATTTTGCTAGTAGTACACAGCTTGTCTGCAGGATAATCGACAGAGGAGTATTCTATAGGAATAACTGACGCTGCAACTGTCGACACACAGTTTTGTACGACCATAGTCGGCAGCAGCTTCCTCTAAATTATCGAAATTTGGCTTGTTCTTATTATTTAAAATTTTTCAGTTGTCCCCCTGTTCGTTTCACTCACCGACCCCAACTGTTATCAGAACTTTAAATGTTTACAAACTACACAGGAATGTTCTCTTTGGTGAATTGTAATTTATGGCAAAACAAAATATCGCGCAAATATTGAAACGGCTTCTTCCGATGTTCAATTGTCAGCCGACATATTTATGAAGTGCAACACGAAAGAAGCGAAAACGGACCCCTTTTTGGACACTAGTCGTGTTCTCAATTTTCAAGTATTTGCGGCTATCGAATTAATATTGAAATAATTTTCAAATTTTCAAATAAAACGTAGAAGGAAAAAATGAAAACATATCAATTGTTGTACTGACATATGTCTCTCGGATATGCTTTGGACATGCTTTGGATATGCTTCGGATATGGTGGAAGAGAATTGGAAAAAAAAAACGCTCGAAACAACGCTATTATGTATCAACATCGCTGTTAGTATCGATATAGGAACATGTGGATAATAATGTTTTCCGCTTTTTCAACGACAAGTGCAGGCTTAAATTACTCAGTTTCGTGCATTTGTCACTATTGTAAGCCGGTTAATCTGATTCGAACTAATTGACGTACGATCACTTTCTTCGATAAATCGACATCGAGCAGTAACCGTTATGATTTTCGGAGCACAATATCTTGAAAGTTGTTTTCGTATTTAAACGTAATTATCCCGCCTTAATTTACCGGGTTACGATTTACTTTCAACAACTGATATCACTGCGAAAAAAGATAAATCGCTTTGCGAAAATATTAATTACCACGATAATTATTAATGAACGAATTAATAAATAACAGGATGTGCCCGAAAAATCATCGATAATTATTCGTAATTATCGTTCGTTATTTAAATTAAATTGTTTAATTTTTATGCGTGTATATTTTATTAAATGAGAAGGAACCGAATAGTCCGTTTATATTTTAGTATCACTCTCTCTCTCTCTCTAAAAAGTTAAATGTTACTCGTGTTTATTATTTAGGCAGGAATTTGTAATGTATGAAACATTTATAATTAAACAATTATCTACATTTATAAAGTTACATTTTCTGTTTTGGCTTTTTTTTTTGAAAAAGAATTGAATATGTGAATTTCGAAAGTTTAGAGTAACACGAGCTAGCTACTTTTCTGCTGTTCATTCGAATGTTATATACTCGTATATATTACTTATTGGATCATTCACAGGTATTTTTCGCCCTGCAATATTCGATCATAGCGGCCATATTTTTTTTATCTTTGAGTTGTATGTATAGTATGTGGCCGATGGCCGGCGAGCGAACAGTCGACCTACTAATTGTAAGTAAGAGAGTTTCTACCATTATTTAACTGAGAAAATAATCGATTAAGTATTTTTATCGTTTTTCTGTTGCGATCGACCGATTTAAATCGACAAAAATTATATTACGAAAATTGATCGAATTAATCGAAATTGCAGTATGTGTCAGTTTTTCCGGATCGCTCCAGGAAATTACTTCGGAAAATTTAGTCGACAAAAATGAACTACGCAGCCAGAACGATTACACATCTTTGCGCAACGTAATCTTTTAAAGTTCGGAATGTGTCTATTAAAGAACTTTAACCGCAATTGGCATTTTACACGCGTCCGTTTGTGGTAAAATGATATCGCGCGAGCCACGTATTAAATGTAAAAGACTATTTTCCGTTAACTATTTCGGCAAGTTCCCTTTCTGTGCGATAACTTTACACCGATCTCTGTTTTTAAACGCCGTGCTTTGAAAATTTGCAAAAAACAAAAAATAAAATACTACTCGTAACGTTCACGTTTTTCAATGAGAAAATTTTATGAAAAATTTACGGAAAAAGATCAATTTCAATTTTTCGTAGATCCATTGGAAAACGTGAAAATTATTTTATTTTTACAAGTTCCGGAAGCATGGCATTTTTCCGGTAGTTTAGAAGTTGCTTCTGGAACTGATGTGTTTTCGAAAAACTATGAAAACCTAAAAATTTAAGAATTTAAATATCTAAATTTCGAAAAATGTATACATACCAACGCCTTGCTAGAACACTTCCGAAAAATATAATGAAAACGATTAAATCCACACTCAAAAATAATCTACACACAATAATAACACAAAAAGTCACTATATCATGACTACTAGGAACCCCATTGCGCTCACACACATTTTTCCCAGACTAAGTCAATACTTGGACGCTGGATAACAACAGAAGAAAAAAAAAAAGGGTGAGAAGAGGTGACAATAACCAGATTACGAATAGGACACATCCTATAACAATACCTATTAAATGAAATATCTACTGCAAGCTGTCCAACATGTTACGTTCAAATAACAATAAACCCTATTGGACGGTAAAAAATACGAAGAAGGCTAATGAAACCTTCACAAACTATCAAAAAATTCATTAGGTAATACTCTACACGATGACCCCCGAAAAATTGAGAAACCATTAAAATTCTTTACAGTCACTGATATATGTAATTAATATTATGTAACCCTACTCATAGACGCAAATGATCGTAGTAATCAAGCGCGTATAAAGAAAATAAATAAAAACAGAAAAAAAAAATCTGTGAGGAAAAAAATCTGAAAAAATTCCCCTCAATAACAGCTAGAGTGATGATTTTTTCCCCTTAATTGATGTATTTTTATCGCGAGAACACAGCAAAAAGTCAAAATCTGCAAAAATTTTAAATTTAACGACCAAACTGAAGAAGAGTATGCCAATCAGTACTTCCTACTAAACTGGCATTTATGATTATCATGTTTCTTCTTTTCTTAATTGAAATGCTTTCCCTTTAAATAATGTAATCATTTTTTTCCCGCATTTGTCGCTTTCCAGATCTCCATTTTCATTTCGCTGAAATGTGAAGTATTTTGATTTCCGTAATCGATGTTTTCGTATCATTTTTTTTTTTTTTTTTATATGATACTATATAGATTTTGTAGTACCTTTTATTTTAAAATTTCAAATATACACGATTTAAAACAACTAACAATGCGAAGGATTGGACCGCAAACAGCTAATTTCCTAGTATACATATATATATATATATATATAAAACTCGGCCATTTTGGCCTTGCAAGGGACTGTACCCTTTGAACCCTCTTGTTTACATTTTTGTCTCTTTCTCTTCTATAGTTTGTATAAAATGATCAAAATTTACAACGTAATTCTTACTGGCATCAATACAAAAACAAAAAAAACAAAAAACATAATCACAAAAATCCTATCCTAATATTTAACTTTCATTACATAAAATTACGACATTTATTCGTTACATTTTTCGTTGCATATTTCATTACATAAAATTGTGACATTTTTAAAATAACAATCACAAAAATCCTATAAAATATAACAAACGTTACATAAAATTGGGACATTTTTTCTAATGGAGGTAGCCTAAGAATTACGTTTTAATTAATAATTAATGTATATATATATATATATATATATATATATATTAATTACAACGTAATTCGTAGGCTACCCCCATTAGAACAAATGTCCCAAAAAATATCCCAATTTTATGTAACGTTTGTTATATTTTATAGGATTTTGTGATTATGTTATTATATTCATGTTTTTGTCAGTAACAGTTTCGCGCTCCCAGCAGTACTTCTCGGATTGGCTTTCAAGGTTGTAGAGAATCGCACACACTTCCTAACGAATGTGGAGTAATTTAGGCTCGTGCGAACAAGTCTTTGCCTGCTTCATATATATGCTAAGGTTTCAAAATGGTAAACGCTTACATCTCTTTATGATGGTGAAATTTAAAAGGCTACAGTTTAATCGTCCGCGCCGGGTAACCGGTTCAATTATTTTGTTTTTTGATAAATACGATTAACGTGCTGCTTTACGCAGCTGTTTTAACAACTGAATAAATATTTAAATGACGGTTAATGGACACGCGATAAAAACAACAAAAAAAGCAACAGAAAACCGCGACAAAAGTTGTTACCGACAAAAACGAAAAAAAGGGGGAAAAAAAGGAACAAGATAAAGTTTATTTTTAGATGATTTAGATGGTTGCCGGTGGCATAGCGTAATATTTGTTACACAGTACGTGTATGCTGCAGTTAGACACGTGATAAATCTCTAAAGGGGTTATGTTTCGTTCGATGGCCTATTTGAAGAAAAATCTGTTTGGTTTCGTTAATGTCTTGTTTAATTTCCAGTTTAAATCGATAAACTGAAATTAATCAGCAGTCCGAAAAGTAAACGAGTTCGCTGCGACTTCTGTTGACTTAACTTATCGCTGCGTCATATTGTTCTTTAATTTTACTGCTATTTAGCCGTCTCTTCGGTTATTTAGCGACATAAACAAACAGTTTAGCCGTTCGGCCCTGACTTTTACACCATCACTTCCGTTAGAGATGTAACGATTTAGAAATTCGAACCCCCGTCGTGCAGGAAAACCGGAAAATGATAACGAAATACGCGATAATTATCGTTCTCCAGTTTTTCGGTGCGGTGTAATTGTTTATCTGAAGAGCGATATTGAATTATCGAATGACGTTAGGGAATCTAACTTCGAGATTCGCGTTATTTTTCTTTTATTTCTCGTTACTCGTATTATTGTAACTATCGAACTTTCCAGATCCGGTTGCCGAGCCGTAATTGTAATTCTGCGCTATTATCACACTTCGTTATTTCTTTCTCGCGTCTATTTTCATGGTTCGACCTGTTGCTGCTGCTGCTGCTGCTGCTGCTGCTGGTGCTTGTTTTATCCGTTCGAAATCTTTTTGTTTTCCTTTTTTACCTCTACAAACGTATTGATGACCATGTCGCGTTTTATTGTTTCAAAATCTCCGACAGTGCGGTGACTTTCGATCTATTTCCACTTCCTAAATACTTGAGCGATTTTATCATTTTTCGTGTGTCGTTCCTCACGCCATCCCTATTATTCGTCTATAATTCTCTCGTTTCTTCTCATGAATCTCCACGACAACATCCCGTTCGGATATTCATGTGTTTGCGTCATTTTGTTTATTCGAAAGTGTCGACAGCGGTACCATGACTTTCAGTGGTCAATAAAATAAACGTTAAAGAAAGCGGTCACTTTAGAAAATTTGTTTTATATAGCAAACGCCATTGACACTTATTGTTATCAACTGGATAAACGTAGATTGCAGAGAAAATGAACTTGTGTAGAGAGTTGATTTTTTTGTCTTATTTTACGTTTTTTTGTACCAATAAAATATGTAGGAGAAATATATATGTATATATTTTTTTTTTCTTTGGGCGCGTCAACACGGGACATTTACCCAAAACACAAAGGACCAACAAATAATGGAAGCTAGGGATTTGAAAGTTACATCAGGAAGCGATTAGAAACAGAAGAAATGAAGGTAGCCAAGACAGGAACAATAGAAGGAGAAGGAAGAGCAGGAATGTAGTGGGTACAGTAAGGGGTCGGGAGGCGAAGGCCAAGCAGATTAGAATAAAGGACTGCGCACTCCGAGAAGATACAAGAAGCAATAGGACGTGATTTACATCACAGGTCAAATTAAGGATAGGAGGATGGAAGGAACACAAGGGAGACTGAACAACATTAAAACGAAAGAGATTAAAACGGAGGCGAATTATGGAAGAAATAACAGAACGGCTGATGCAGGGAAAATTATTAAACCAGCACGAAGTAGGTGGAGAGGGTTGTATAGCAAGGTTAATTAGGATTGGAGAAAACAAACGAATAAAGATCATTAGTCATGGTGAAAACGGTAAGAGAGTGGATAGAGACATTGGGAGGTGAATCTGTCTAGAGAAGTACAAAAAGTCGTAACATTTTAAAAAAAATAGCGATGCACGCGAGTGACTAAAATATTATCAAGGTTAATCAATCATTGATTCGGAAATAAATGAAACGAACTTGAATCCCTTATCTGGAAATGATATGTCTTAACACTACTGCGTGAATACAACTTTTGTCTATTTCGATTGATATATTTTTCTTTATTCGAAAGCGTACCACCGGTCGTCAATGGTAGTCCCACATATGCATGATTATCAGCGAGTTGAATAGTTATTGTATAATGTTTAAAAACGAGTCTAAAGATATAATTTAATAATGTAGCCGAACAATAAATTAATCGATAAATTTTCATTAGAATGCGGGGAATATCATCCAAAATTTTACAAAATTAACTGGTGGTTTATAAACGCGAGTCACGTTATTGTCAACGTTAGTACAAATGTGTAAAGATTCGAATAAAGATGAATTTGAAATCCGAAATGCAGTACGTTCGAATATTATTTAATCAGTATCACGCAAGGAGCAGAATTCTTGATCTCGGTCTATCCAGATCAACACTGAAAAGCATTCTCACGGAAAATCGTAAAATAAAATTATTTCAGAAAAAGACGACACTGACTTCAGAATGAACATTTCATAAAAATGGACTATGACAAGTAAAATTAATACTTTAAAAAGGGATATTAAAACTGTTTTTAAGCAACATTAAAATACTTTTACTACCGCGTCAGCACAAAATTCCAATTGCAATAATTGAAAGGAAAATAAAAAAGCATTATATGAGTACAACAATAATATTGAAAATATCAAAAAAATGTTATTGTACTATAAGTTATTTCTAGTTATTGTTGCAATTTAGGGGCTGATCCCAAAAAAGTATATTCATTGTGTTTTAGAATAATCATAATAGTCTTTGGAAATGCATTATTTTTTCTAAAATAAGAATTTTTTACTTTTCGGTGCATTTGTTTAAAAGGAGAAAAAGAAAAACGAATTTATAGTATTTACCACTTAAGGAAAAAATGCATTAAAAAGAGAAAAATAATTATTCCTCATAAAGGATGATGAAAAATTTCTGGTCATTCTTTTATAGAAATTAATTTTCTATAGTTTGCGTTAACCTTTTTTTTTTTTTTTTTTTATATATTTTCTTTGATTATATTTAAAAAATACTATAGAAAATTTACTTAGTGCTGAATCGAGATAACTATAAAATTTTCTTTGATTATCCGATAAATCTAAAAATAAATGATGAAAGGGGATGATGTATTAGACGGAACTTTAAATATTTATCGGATATATTCATAGTCTTCCTTCATTATTCTGTGTAATTGCTGAGAATTATATTAAACCACAGGACTTGACCAATTTTCGGTGCGAAATCAGCCTTACATTAACCGCATAACATTTGCGCACGATACATGCATCACAAGGAACATTAAGTAGAGTAAAGTAAACATTAGGCACTTTTAATTCAAATCATATCAATGAAGTCAAATTTAGCGAATAATCTGATCCGAACAAATTTCTTTGCCTCGTCTTTGGATCAGAATGAAGTCAAATTTCAGATTATCTTTCTCCCAAGATGCATCTATATATGTATATATATATATATATATATATATAAGTATATGTGTGTATGTGCTTTCACAATGTTCGTTACATGGTCAGTTTACTATTTTGCAAGGTTGGCCAGAAAAATACCGCACTAAAACTGGTAAATAAACATTGGCTCAAGTTGAGTTTACACAAGAATGTCTTTCTAGTTTGTTTTTTTTGAAAACATTAAGAAATAATTAAGTTGAATACCTACGTCGATAAAATAATACCTCGGCGAAAACATGTTACAGGTAAAAGAATGTATTAATTACTGATTATAATGTCGCGTGTTGTGAATATATCGGTAACATCAACATGTTTAAGTTTTGTTGTAATTAAATCACTATGTCTTACAGGTAGGAATGTTTGTTACTGAATTTTTCGATCTCACATTATTTTTCGGAATAGGAAATAGCCGTGGTAGTCGGTCATTTATTTCTCGCTGTTTTCTTCTTATCAGTAGCATAGCTTAATTTTTGCGACCGCTTATATTTTCGTATATATACTTACCGTACAGGTATAGAGATACGGTAATACTATATGCAAGACTACAGGCTGACCGTAAACACCGCTGTACAAGTGTGCTTCGCCACTTGTATTTGCGTAATATGTGTGGAGTAGCGTTTGCCATTTCGTTTTCTACACGACTATTAAAATAATCCATTTTTAGCTATTTAACTTATCGTCGTTAAATCCCGAACCCGTCATATTAGCAGCTATCAGAATGATTAATTTATTAATAAATACATACATACATATATACATATATATATATATATATATGTATATAAACTCGGCCCTTTAAGCCTTTTAAACTGCTTTTGGAGGAATCGTTCTCAATTGACTACGTCATTCTTAGCTGTCTTGTACAGAAAAATGTTTATTATTCAATCGCATTTAAACATGTATATACAACATTCTTTATTACATTTATTTTGCGACGGACATTGTAATGAGACATTTTTTATTGCGTACCCCGCAGCGCTGTAGCCTAGTTGTTAAGGTGCTTGGCTACCAAAACCAGAGGTGTCATAGGTTTTTGAGACTTGTCTCGTTCCGCATCCAAGCCCCGGTGTATACACCTGATCTGAAATTTAATTGAATACCAGAGAATTATCTGCGGGAAAGTAAAGGCGAATCTTAAGTAGAAAGGAACTGGCCCCAGTATTTTCATTAGATCCTCATTAGGCATAGTACATTGTGAACCTTTAACTTCACAAAACGATGATACCTTATCAAGGATATTTGGGACTTTACTTACTTACCTTAATGGCTACGACGACGTAGTCATTAACAATTATCAAAACGGCAACATTTTTTGGATTCATAGATTGATGTATTTCTGGTCACATAAGTTAAAAATAAAATTAAATATAACATAATGCGAAATTTAAAAAAAAAAAAAAAACAGTAAACTACAAAACGGAAAAATAGAAAACCGGAAAAATAGAAAACCGGAAAAAATGTTGCCTCGTTAATAGTTCAACATATAATAAAATAATTAAAAAAACAGCCAAAAAAACAAAACAAAAAAAAACAATAAAAAAACGTGAATATATAATTAATATTAATTACACGTGAATGTGGATTTGTCAACTAATACAATTTAAAATTTTATATTTATAATTTGTGGGTACTTCTGTATAATTTGTGTCGGTTATGTTTCATTGAAGATTTCTCAATATGACGACCAGCAATTGTTGTCAAATGTTCTCAGGGTTCCCCCTATATATACAAATTTCATTACGTGATTATTTCCCGATTTCTTTGTGTAATTTTAATTTCGTATAATGCGACGAATGCGGATTTTTCCGAAAAATCCTGTTGCTTTTTATTATAATTTAATTTCTATACTAAATACGCGTGTTTAATTATGCGAGCGTCCTACACGCTACAAATTTTAATTTAAAACGAGAGGAGTATTCAGCTGTAACCAGCGCAGTTGTAATCAAACTCCGTTGATTCTAGTTCGCACTGTCGCGACTCAATTGTACCAGGTTGGTACGCAACCCTTTTCTAGAGTACATGTCAGTGAAGCGACAACGATACTGCTAGCAGAAAAAGACCTGTTGGCTAATAATGTGAAGGGCGATTAAAAAATACACATCGAAATGTCATTTCAGTTTGCGGAAGTCACGCGGTCACTTTCCGGCAAGCACTAGCTTCGCTGTTCTTTTTATTGCGCATAACATTTACTCACTATCCTGTCGGAGCACAGACTATCAATTAATAATTTAAAGAAGAAAACGGAGAAAAAAACGGAGAAAAAAACGAATTTCCTTTTAGCGAGTTTGCTTCGTTTATAATTAATTAATTTTAACTAATTCAAATTATTCTTTTGCCGATGGTAAGATTTTTTTTTTTGTTTTTTTTTTTTTTTTTTTTTTGGGGCACGTTAACAGTGGAACTTATCTATCGCAGAGAATTATACATTATAGAAGGAAAAGATTAGAAATTGTTTTGCGGCAGAGTCCACCCTACATTATCGGTTTGATTGCGTATCGGCCATTTTATTCTTTTCCGGATAATGTAGGAAAACCCGGATTTAGATTTTCAGATTACGATGAAACTTTAACTCAAAATCAGAGTTCTAATGATTCTTTCTGTGCAACGACCTGCGTTATTTAAGCCTTTAGCGGCATATAAAAATTATGGTTCATTCAGAAAGATGGGGTATTTAAGGGAACCGAACTGGAAAACACCGGTTTAATCCTTTATTTCTTAAATAGCTTTAAAATTAGCCTGGGAAAAGTGAGAGACAGTGCTGCCCCGTTAGTAAAAAACGTAATTTTGTTTCTTAGACCAATCTCGCTTCTTCCGTCATTTGATAATTCGAGCTATTTGTCACAAAAAAAAAAATAAATAAAAAATTTAAAGCGTTTAATCTTTTTTTTTTTTTTTTTTTTTTTTGGAGAGCTTGTAAGGGGACTTTTACCCAAAACCAATTAGAAATGAGGGGACCCCCCCCCCCTATTTATATTTATACTATTCTTAAAGCTTATTTTTTTTTTTTTTAAAGCGATACTGAGCGTGTTTTTCAAACACGACCGCATGAGATCCGCAGCGTGTCGATTCAATGAACCGGTTCCGTTGATTTATCGACCGGTGTGTAATTGGTTCCGTTTTTGCAACGATCATCAAAATCGGTACGATGTAAATTTCGACGTTGCTTTTACTAATCGGTTATTGGTGCGTTAATGTCGAACGCGCTTAGAATGTAAATAGGTTAATGAGCGATTGCAGCGGGACTGCCTTTGAAATTTCAGGTCGTTCAGGGTATATATACAAAGTAAGCGGAATCGTGCCTATCCTTTTACGGAGTTGACGTTCGTTCGTTTTAAATTACACCGGCTACTCCTTTCAGTGTCGTCGTCTCTAATCATCGGAAGAAGTAGCGCCGAAGGAAGGTTGAACGCGGTAAATAGGTTTTGCACTAGGTCTGAATCTCCATATACGTGAGACTGGTGCCTCTAGGTTACGGCATTGCGGTGTCAGTGATAAACAGCTCCTGCCGTACTTTGTCGTAAATTGTGCTTTGCGAATTCTGCAACAAATTAAGTATTAAAACGACATTTGGTCTCCGTCCTTGCAAGATGGAGTACCGCTCGATTCGCCGGAAAAGCGATCGATCACAGGCGCTGGTTTATAGATGGATTTCTTTGTTTGGCGATGTCGCTCTGTTGTCTCTAAAGACACCTGTTAAACTCTGCCCATATATGTATGTATGGCTCTATCCCTGACTAAGACGATGCTTTAAATATTATTTGGCGTTCCTCAAACGTGGCTTAAAAGAACCGGAAAATTAAATTTCAATAGATTCTGAAGAGGTCGCGACTTTGAGCTCAACAGTATATTTCAGCGGCAATGATTGAACTGGGGCTGAACGTTTGATATCTTGGATGAAGAAATGCCTTAAGTCAGCCTATCGAACAGATAACACAAGCTTCTATAAATGATAATTCAAAAAAAAAAGAAAAATTGAACAAATAAGTCGATTTTATTAATAATTAATTAGCACGCACATTTTTCCCGCGCACTCTATCCGTAGAATGAATTTGCTGTACTCACTTAAAAAACACGCGAATTTCTATAAGATTTATCAAGCCGGTAAAGTAGTCCAAGCTTGACTGCTGTAACACATTTTCGAGTGATCGGTACAACACCGAACAACTGATGATCTCCGATATTTTGTTTACTAGTCGTCATTATCGAATTAATACATATTTTGCATTTAGTTTCCTTAAAAAATTTCGCTTAGAGTACACAAAATCTATGTCAATGAGAAGAGAAACAACCTACTTCTATGGCTTTTCGGGCTTATGCTTAATCATGATTATGCCATACTTTCAAAAAGCATTCCATACGCATGCTATACGTTAAATAATTTCACCGATGATGTTGAAAATTTTTTATATCGGGTTTTTTTCTGTTATTTTTGGAAAATTAATCATCTCTAGCAAATTAAACCGGTATCTCTGTACAATGTTGTACAGCGGTACGTACAACGTTGTAGAGCAAGGGATATGTCGCAAATGTACTATAAAGTATTTACCACGTACTGCGTTAAAGAACGTATAGAGGGATAAAAGGGATACAAAAAGTAGTAAGGAATGTAAAAGGAGGGCCAAGTTTTTGGTTGTAAAAGAAATTGAATGCTGGAAGGCAAATAGGAAAGAATTAAGAAGGAATTTAAATGTTATTTACGAGGCGCGATGATGGAAAAATGAAAATGCGGCTGTTTTTTGCAAGGGTTAAAAAGGGGTTTTCTTTTCTGAGGGTTGCTTCGAAATGGCGCGTTCGCTACTGCAACAGTGCGTTCTGGTCGTGAGAGAGAAGTATTTACAGAGTGTATGGAAGATTAAAAAGCGCGTAATAACAAAAATTAACGCAGTTTACTGGCTCTGCATCGATATGCTCTTTAGTGTTTTTCATTTTTTTTCATTAATTAATCATTATTTCTTACCGTTTACTCGGCTTAATTGTGTCTTCAATATTACCTGTTATTTCATCAAAATCCTGCATGAAACTCATTCCCCCGGTCTGTCTGGAAAAATTAAATCGCGTTCCCCGCCCAGTGCACAGTTTGAGCGTATAATTTAAGATTGTTAACGAGACTTATTTTCGATTGACAATGTAAAAAAAATTCGCGCTTGATAGAAAATTGTCTTAAATATCGGCAGACGCTTAAAATTCGCGAGATAAAATTCTGAATATGGGGCTCTAGCTTGTTTCATTCAGTGAAATCCGTACATTAAAATTCAGCGCCATAAAACTATAGTGAACTATTTAAAATCCCCGTATATTCTTTTAATGAGGTAATGAAATATCGGATCTCTTAATTTTCGGAAACAGCGGCATAAAAATATGACGCGCGGTTTGTTTGCCGATATATTTATTCTAAATTTGTTTTTACTTAGTTAATTTAGTTGTCATTAGTATTATCAAAAAAAAAACAAACAAAAACAAAAATCTAATTTTGATTTTGCATAAATTTTCATCAATCTCAAATATCAAATTTACATAGATAAATAAACTGCCATTTAACATCGGAGAAATCCTTAGGAAATGTTGGTCAGGTCGTAAAAACTAGCGCATACTTTCGCATCCGGGTTTCGGATAAAAATAGCTTTCGGTCAGTTTGTGAAAAGAACCGCGTTTGCACCACAGTCGTTGTTATAATTTCTGGTAGCTTATCATCGGGTGAGTTTGAAATTTCATCATTGATAGAAAGAATCATTCTCTTCTCTAATTTGTATACCAGAATGGAGCAGCTTCATCGAGTTAAGATATTGGCTAGTTACAATTTCCGAAAGAGAGATCTTTTGAGTAATTAATTCGCCTCCTAATTTTCTACGAGGTTCAGTTGCGCCATATTTCTCTCGCAGACTTATACACGAAATACCTGTTTAACCATATTCGTTCGAATTCGTTTAGAAAAATTACCTCGGAAAATCAATAAGAAAAAAAAAAATGGCGAATCATTTTTATTACTAACAAATTTCACGTTTTCGTTGCTACGCTTTCTTTTAAAAGGCTTTCATTTAACTAGGAATTCCTTCAATCACCTTTCCTCTAAATTCTTGATTATATCTGACTCCCTGATCGTCCTCTTCAATTCATTCTCCCTTACCTCCTGATCATTCCTGTGATTTTATCATACTCCACATACGCGCTCACTTATCCACGTTCTTTCTTGGAACTCCGTTCCATTTATATTGATATTTGCTGTGGGTTCCTAGTCATTCGAGCATCTTCGGTAATGAAGTAGCTGATATTCTTTGGTACTCGGGTTGCTGTCTTTTCTCACTTCTTTTCTTAAATCCCGTTCTCTAATGTTTTTGCGCCGTGTAAAAGTTTTAATCTTGGATTATGGTATCGGATATATACGCTTCCTCTTTTTCTAACAATTGTTCTTTTTATCTGTCTGTTCAACCTAGTCTTCCTACCAATCCGTGGTTGCCTTTGTTTCCTTCACACTTCGTCGTTCTGTTGTTGTCTACATTATTTGTCTACGTTCTTAAGCCATTAATCTTCATTATCTTCCTCTTGTTTTTGTTTTTCGTCGGTTGCCTCTCCATATTGTTCTTTCCACTCGAACGGATCATGTGTTTATTAATTGTTGATTTCTTTCTGCTGAGTCTTCTGCTTTCTATTCCATTTCATTGATACTCGGTCTTCTTACTCCATACTGCGTTTCTTATATCCTATCTTTTCCTTCTTCACATATTGCTCCTATTATTTGTTCCTTCCTCCTAACGATGTCTTTCCGTATCAAAATATAATTGACCCCTTCTTTTTCTAATCGTTTTTGGATAAAGACAAGCTCAAAAAACAGAAAAAAAAAAAAAAAAAAAAAAAAGGATATTTAAAAAAAAATTAGATGAAAACTACTGCAAAGAATAACTCTCCCTAATACATGCCCATGTTGTGGTGAATTAAAATACCCGTCAGTGCGACACATCATAATTGAATGCCGCAGTTTTAATGCAGTCCGCCCAAGCACCTTCACAACGTTAACAGAAATATTAAGCGACAAATCGTATAACACTTTGAAGAAGTTCATTCAGGATGGCGGACTGTTGGGTGGTCTTTAGGTAGCCTGGGCAGCTTAGTAGTTAAAAACGGTAATTCAAATTTAAAAAAAAACAAAAAAACAAAAAGATGAAAACGTTGATGTTGATGTGTGAAATGTCAATTTTTAGACCAATACTTTTATTTCATTATTTAAAAACATCCCAATTTGCAAAAATTATTTTCCTTATTTTTATCGCATTAATAAATAAACAGCTTTCTTTAGGTTTTTTTTTTTTTTTGTATACTATCTTGTTTTATAATTTTTAGTTTCATTTGTGGACACGAATGAGAGTATAAAGGAGATAATACACGAATAAGTAAAAGAGAATGAAATTTCTAACGATTTTGGTTTTAAATGACGTGGATTTGCTTAATAACCAGCAATAATTGGTCGGATTTTTTGTTTTTATCGACACTTTTTGTCAATCTTCTGCAATCTAAAATATCTGCAACAAAGTAATCAAAAGTAATTTCTTCCAGAACTTTTTTTTTTTTTTTTTCGCAAACCTTATAGAAATGCGATCAAGAAGTGCTAGTTTCCATAATTGGCCTTGTCGTTTTCGAGATCCTGATGTTATCGATTAATTATAAAACGTGTTTCGTATTAATATATTAATTACGCGAAATAAATAAAAATAATACTCGCGAAGCTAAAGTTGGTATGAAATAAAAACACACACACATATGTACATATGTTTAATAGCTAAAACACGATAAAGTTTTTCTTTTTTTATTTTATGGGCACGTCAAAACAAGTTCGATGAAAGTCAGGGAATAATATACATTTGCGTAGTAGTGTTTAGCCATATTAACAGCGAGTCAATGTAAGATGTATACAAAAAAAAACCGGTAAAAAAGTAATTTTTTTTAATCGTTTTTTAGCTCTTGGATAAAATGAATCATATTTGTCCGACAGTTTCCTATATGCTCCTCCGTGAACAGCGTATTATCGTGTCGCTTTGCTCGTAAAATAAAATATACACGTCTAAAGTGGTTAGTGTACTGTGTTATAACAATCGTTGACGAAACACGATAACGAATAATTACAGAAAGCCAGATTTAGTTATTGTTAAGGTTAACCGATCTGTTTGTTTATGTCGGTAAAGGTGTGTGAGAAATTTCAGTGACCTTCAGAAGTTCGTTCCGTTACATTCCTAAGTGACGATTTCGCTATCGTTATCCTATTAATTAGAATTGTCAGGGTAATTTTCCTCAATTACCATAATACCATCATTTCAACCGTTTAACGAAAAAAAAATTAATAATTATTAATTATCGGAATAATAATTATAATTACACGAAAAGAATTTCCATTAACCTTTTATAAAAATACCTAGGAAAAATTTATATTAAATGTAGCGTATTTATACATCCTGTTTTGTTTTTTTTGTTTTTGTTTTTTTTTTTAAATAAAATAATGAAATTATAAACACAATAACAAACATGTTAAAAATACTAAATAAAATATTCTAGAAACGTCTTTTCTGAAGTATGGATACTATCTTATTAGTATAATAGAGGCGGCTGACGTAAAGTGCTATCAAACGCTTCGAACTTTTCTACATCTGTCGTTTTCGAACCAAAAAGCGTGTATCACGTATAAATATGGAAAATTCTTCGCTATTACACAGTTCTCGTCCCGTTTTCGTTTCCATAAGGAGTTATAAGAGTACATTAGCGTGCAAATGATATTCTATAATACACAAATTGTATTCTGTAATAAAATTTTATTATAAAAACGTTAAATATTTCCGCCTTTTTAAATAATGTTTGCTCATATTTTTTAAGATTTCCTCTCTTCCCGCGCGATCTTCATCTGACAATATTATGTTCTCTCCTTGTCCGCTACCTTTATTTATGTCTACCAGCATTCTCGATAGTCCACCTATAATAGTCTGATCCATCCAAATCGATTTTCTTTGGATAATTTTAATCCTTTCAGCATTCTAGGAAAAAATGCAGTTAACTCCCTGGCACGTTTCGCCTCTGCTAACGGCCAATTTATTAACAAATTCCTAGCTCATAGCATACTTATTAACCGACTTCAAAAAAAAGGGGATACTATCTTCAGCACCCTATTGCTGAATATAGGAAACATATTAATAAAGATATAATAATAATATCTGTGTACTGTTGAAATGCTGTAATTTTAATTGAGAAAAAAAAAATAATCGAAGAATATTAATGAACGTAAATATTTGATTTCGAAACTGAAAAAGAGAGGTCTGCCCCATCGCGCAAAGCTCGAACTAGAAATATAGCGTCACATGTGCGTATAAAAATATTAATATGATACGATTGAATTATGTTGCTGAAGATGAATTCGGTATACATTGTTGCATTTTCAACAATAATTAATATTAATATAATTCGGTTCCATACTTTTGTGGTATGTTATAAATCTTATTGAAAAGTAAATAAATACACTTAAACCACAAAAAAAAATTATTATTTAATTATTTCAAATAAAAATAAAACACAGACTAGTTTCGGATAGTATTATCCATCTTCATGGTCTATATATATATATATATATATATATATATATATATATAACAAGTCGGTGTTTTATTTTTATTTTAAATAATTAAATAACAATTTTTTTTGTGGTTTAAGTGTATTTATTTACTTTTCAACAATAATTAATATTTTCATACGTACCATTATATATAATGCGACTGCATTCCTATTTTCCAATTCAATGCGAATATTAGCTCTATTCAGATTACTTTTGCATTCACCTCTACTAATGTTTATTTTCTAGCTGAAAATCGGAAATCGTATAACAAATTTATCCCTTTAAGTGCGTACCCCATATAGTTCATTCGTATCACTCATCCGCCATTAATATTTTTTTATCCGTAATACCTAACGCGGTGTAATTTTGACCTATTTAAAATCACATATTAAGGTTCATTTTTAACCGACTTCAAAAAAGGAGGAGGTATTCGACTGTACTTTTTTTTTTTTTTTTTATGTGTGTTACCAAAGAACTTTCTTCTAGATGAACCGATTTTGATGATTCTTCTTTTATTTGAAAGGTGGCGTTTCTCATGTAGTTCCATTTAAATTTGATCAAGATCTGACCGGTAGTTTTTGAGTTATCCTTAATAGTAATGCGGGAGATTGAAGCTTTTTGGATGCTTTTCATTCATGATTGTTTTCACCGTCCGGTTAGATTTATTGACTTAAAATACTATAAATTTGCCAAATTACCATGGAAATGTAGCTTTTGATGTTTTCACACCGTGGAAATATCTGTTCTTATTAAAATGTTTTAATTTAATTGAATAAAAATGCACTAAAAAGTAAAAAAATAAATACCGACACTTGAAGGTTTATTATAAAAATTTAAAAATGCACTAAAAAGTAAAAAATAATTACTCCCGATAAAAAATATATATCAGACTGATATAACACCTTAAGGGTGATATCGTAATTCTTATACAACATTAATACTTATTAGAGTTGGCATCAAATTCATATTAAATTAATAATTAAAAACTGCATTAAATGTTCATAAAATTGTTCCTAGATATAGAGTAACATGAATTTAATTCCAACTCTAATAAGTATTAATGTTGCATAAGAATTACGATATCATATCACTCTGATATATTTTTTTTCTAATCGGGAGTAATTATTTCGTTACTTTCTAGTTCATTCTTATTAAATTTTTATAATAAACCTTCAAGTATCGGTATTTATTTTTTGTAAAAAAGCATTTTATTACTAATAATCGTTTTGGCTTTCTTTTCAAAATGAAGATAAATTCGGTATTTCAGCACATGAAATTCTCTTTATTGTGTTCTCTTTTCTAGTATTAATGATGGGATATTTGCCGGAAAAAACGTTTCTAGAATATTTACATGTGGTCAATTTGTATCGATACAGAAAAATCTATAACAATACTCAATTCGAAATTTATGATTTCGTCACAACCTAAGTAGGATATTAAAAACAACTCTTCAAAAAACCGTAAACATCTGTATTTGCGCAGATCGAATATTAATTCTGTGACGAGAAACATGTAGCGATGTGTAAGCAGTTTCAGGTCGATTGAGCATCAGGAATTCGCTTAAAAATATTCGATCATTATAAGATTTCAGCGGAACACAGACGACACATTATCGTCCAAATAAATAGAGTATAAAAATTAAGTGAGCTTAATCAGGCGTAAACGAGATCATGCGTTAACGATTTCGCGTGATTGCAACTTAATTCGACGTTGAGATTTTTTTAACGCCTACTTTTCAGACTTACCGCCTTAATTAGTTCAAGAGTCGATTATCGTTTTGACTCGTTTTATTTTTAAAAAACCGGTTTATCCTAAATATCAGCGAACCGCGCTCAAATGTCGAAATAGAAATAACGCTGTATAGTAATTGAAAATCAGCAATTATCATGTATGTCTTCTTACCAGTTTTAATCGCCTACTCTACTGTTCGCGAAGTGGACAAATTTATAAAATGTAATTTAAGTCCTAAATTAAATGACTTTTTTTATTGCTCCGACTGAATTCATTTAGGAACTGCATGCGCACTGACATGATTTTTTCGCTTTCCTCAAGTACTTCTAATCTTTGCTGTTGATCGTGCGTGACGCCCCAGTATATATTTTAAATAAATAAATAAATAAAAACGCCGAAAAACCATTTTTTAATTCTTTCAATTATTTTTCACTCGAAAACCAACCTATTACTGATAATAATTTCTTCGACAATTCCAAAATTTGCCAATAAAAATTTTGATGTAGCACCGACGCTTGAAAATTTTTCCACTACGGAATAACTGAGGATAATTCTATTCACTTCATCTATTATTTTGTCGTTGTTTTTTAAATCTTTTTGCTTAAATTCTCATACGCGTCATCCTTTAGTACACCTTTAAATTCTAGTTTTCAAACATTGTAAGTGTCTCATTCGAGCTCTGTTAAGAAAATTATATTCTTCGCATCTGCATATTCTTGGCCAGGACCGCATCTAGACCAAAATTTCGGGAGGGGTTACGAAAATATTTTTATAAATAAATAAATACATATGTATGTATATATGTGTGTGTGTGTATTATCGTGAAATATATTTAATTATAAATAGTACACTAAAGCCTTGTAGTCAAACATGCAGTACTTGAACACTACAATAAAAACAAATAAAAAATAGTCGTTTCCATAGAATTCATAAAAATTTCAATTTTCTTTTCCCTTTTGTCAAAAATTAAATAAAAATAAATTTATTTTGAATTTCGGTCCATTTAATTCAAGCAGTTATTATTTCGCATACGTTTCGGGGTGGGGGGGGTGAATTCTGAAAACCCCTTCAGATACGGCTCTTCCCTTGGCTTCTGTTAACCAATTTCTGCTCTTTCAAAACCCATCGAATCTAAAATTATTTATTTTAAATGATAAAAATACAGCGTAATTTCAAAATCACAAATTCGAATACAAAAATCTTTTGAAAATGTGATAATTTGATGCAAAAGATTCCTCAATGACGTTAGAAGAATAAATGTAACGAGGCCGGTGAATATTCTTTTTAAAATAATATACGTTGAAAGTAATATGTAAGATTTAATATTAAATTTCATCCTTTTTCTTTTTTGCTTTTAAATAACAAAATTTTAATTTAGTAATTGAGACTAGAAATGGATTTTTTAGTACATATATTATACAGTTAATTTTTATCTTTTAGGTCCTGCGAACGATGTCATTTTCCAGCCCGCAAGTTTGTGTTCTGGTCATTTGAAAGTTATTTATGCCAAGCTGTTTGATCGTTACTGAAGCCTCTTTATAAACATTTTCCACGCATCTCCTTCGTAATTGGTGAGCGGTAAGTATTTATAATAAAAAATAAAAATGAATTTCGAAAAACTTTCAGCTATAGATAATTTCACTGAACTGAACTATCAAGGTGTTTTTAGTAGTCCGGTGCATTTTAATTTATTACGTTCAAAACATCAAATTTAATTTTTTCTAAATATTTCCACTTCGGATCGGAGATGCATAAGAGGTGGAGAAGTAAGTAAAAAAAACAAAAACAAAAAAAAAAAAAAAAAAAAAAACAAAGAAAAACGGTAAATCCAAAACAGATTAAACTATTTCGTGAATTGTTTAATTTATCAATGCAAAATAACAGCTAAAAACGTCAGAATAATAGCTCGGAGAGGAATTTATTCCAGTATAAACAAAAGAGAGAAGCCAAACTTTTAAGGAGATGGCTGCAGGATGGTTCAGTTACAGCCGGGGTTAATGGCTAATTAGTTTCATCGAGAAATCGATATGTATGTATATAATTCAAACGCAAATCGATACCTACTAACACGATAAAAGTTACAAATTTACGAGAATTAAAAGTCATCTTTCCTCATAGCTGATCGTCGATGTTGGTTATAGCGATGAATTTTAAGAAGTTTCTTCTCAAAATTTATCGAACCCCCCCGTGAAATAATTTTCCTGTTCTTATTCGTAAGTTTTACCGATGTCGTAATACGTGAGGTTTCTTCTTCTTTCATTCGATACATCACTTTGGTTAAAATTTTTTTTTAGTTGTATTCAAAAAGAAAAAAAAAAAATCATCGAAAAAAAAGGAGTCTAGAAATCCGTGTATTAGAAAAAATAATGAAGTATATATACATATATGAAAATTGCACGAGTTGTTAATCAACCGGTTGTACAAGCGCAGTATGATCACGAAAGAGAATATGAAACTGCTCTAAAATGAACAAAATACGAAAAATACGAGGGCCTTTTTTTTTTTTTTTGTTGTTGTTTTGGTTATAACTAAAAAAAAAAAAAATCAAAAATTCATGCGTTTTCTCCGAAGATATCCACTTGTGGCCCCGCGCACCGACGCGACGGGCGTTATAGCGGGGGGCTTTATTTTAAAATCTATTCTAAGCGTTTGATTTTTGGAGTTTTCCGACGGCTTATTCATTTAAAATTTCTCTATTGAGATAACGAAATGTTCTCGTTTTAGTAAAACTGCGTTTGTTTATGTAGCTAATAATACATATATAGGTCGTAATTTAGTTGCAACTTATATTACAACAACGCGACATTTAATATATTAAAAATGTTCTATTTCTTCTCCAGCATTTTGTCTTGGAACGTATTGTTTTCCAGGTTATTTCCGGTTCTCGCCGACAAATTTTGTCGTGCCTTTTTTTTTTTTTTAGCCGTAGAGGGTGCAAGATATATTTCAGAGTGTTTGAAAATTCGAACTTTCGGAAAATGTGAAAATTATAGTTTTAACACGTGTTGTTATTAAACAACGTATTACGCAAATAGCGGGCAACAATGCGGCTATCGAAAGGTTAACGACCTTTCTTGGTTGAACGGAAAATTGCGAGTTCTTATTTATATTTTCATTATTGTGTTTCGTTTTTTCACGTTATACGGCCGCCTTGTTGTAACAGAGGTTCACTTCTGCTAAAAGTCGTATATAACGTTGCGCGAAGAAATTATAATAGAGATCGGCTGTGTAATGAGCATGGCGAATAGAAAGATTCCGCTTATGGGTCGATGTGTGATGGTGCATAAAGAAGTGTGTGTGCTTGGCTTTATAAAAGCACCGGATTACCTTGAATTAGAGAGCATATGCCTGTCCGGACTGGTAGTAGTAAAATGTCTGCTTTGTTTTTTGAACAGTTTGTTGTTGCAAATGTTCCCCAGGCTAAATACTGTGTGGGTCGAACATTTCAGCTGTACGTATGTAAGCGCTGTAATTGGTGCCATTGTTGCGATTCTAGAAGTTGCCTTATGGTACAAGAACTCTGGACGAGATAAATTGTTAACGGCGAAATGGCGGTTCAGCGGACAGTGCCATTCGGCGAGAGTGAGAATGTTTTTTTCCAAGCTGGTTTCTTGTCAAACCCCTCCCCGATTTTATCGGATTTCTTTAAATTGCGAAAGATCGGTGTGATGTTCGATTTTTGATTTTGCGATAAGCGCGAATGTTTTACATGTTGCCGGGACTAAAGTCGCGCCAAGTCGCCGGAAATGATAATAAGATTTTATCGCAATGAGAACAGCTTATGTACACGAAGCTGTGGCGTCTCAGCGCTGTCTCCATTCATTTTCAACTTGGCTTTAACGAAGAAGCATGAAGCAGCCGGGCTTAAAACTAATATAGAAAATTAATAAACTATGCGTATGGTTTTTACAGCAGGAAGACATATTTAAGGGAAACAATAAATATCAATGGACGACATTAGAATCATCGTTCGAGAAGTAAAAGGTTAAATCGAGGATAACCAGGAAAATAAACGAACCTGAAATTAAAAATGAAATAGAAAAAAACTGCAGCAAAGTTCAAGAAGAAAAATTATGCTGCAAAAGAGAGGTGCTTAGGAATTAGGTAGAAATCTTGAATTTTTTAGCAGTCAAATCACAATTATTATATTTCAGATAATGTAAAAAATTGTTATCTTTTTATAGAGGTTCTTCTGGTCTCACATTTAAAATGATTTTCTATATTCAGCTTTATTTCGATCAATAATCGAATATGAAAGTATTATTTATTGGCTCGAAATTAAACGAAATAACATCAGGAGTAATACCGGCCTATGTAATTTCTTACCGTGCCACAAATGTGTACAACTGCAATTAGGAAAAACGAAAAGAAAACATTACAAATAAGAAATCTCGATAAACAGGAATTAAAACAAAAATTAACGAAATCCGAATACAATATATAGCCAAATGATATATATATATATATATATATATATGTATATTTATATGTATATTTATTTATATATGTACGATAATAATTAAGCGAGTCATGTATCAGTTAGTGTCCAGGATAGAAGTGCGATTATTAAACGAAGATTTTGTACCGGACTATTTTTCAACAAAGTTTATTACAAACATGGTGATTTTCAGACGTTTCCTTAAAAAGCGATCAAAATAATAAATAGCGATAGTTACAAAATATGCGAAGTTAAAACTGATTCTTCTGATCACACTTTCTTTAAAATGTTCAGAAACACGTTAGAAATAAATTCAAGGTTAATTAATTTGAAAACCGGGTTCCAAGGTGTAGAAATAACGCTCGAAATACGCTAAAAACTTTGCTAACAAAATTATGAAACAAAAAAAGATTAATCTCCTATTCTCACAGGGATAAAAATGGAAAAAAGTTAAAACGAAAAATAAAAAAGAGTCGATAAAACGTTTTCTTTTTGTTTTCTTTACTTTAATTATGTAAATACCCATAAAAAAAAAAAAAAAGTCGATTACGGGTGAAATTATGAATTGCAATATTTTTGTTTACAATATTCTAGTAAAACACGTATTTACATAAATAAAAAACTAATAATCGGCTAGAGTGCGATTGTACTTTTACAATGTCTGAATATACTTCTCGCTTGCGAGAAAAGTATCGATACTGTGTTCCGCGAATACTTATCTCGATTCAGTACGAACTCCAGGACGCTACAAAAATTAAAAAATTCAATATCGCCCGCGCAAAACAGACGATGATCAGAGTTTCGAATATTTTTTGGAATTATATTCATAAGCTCTCCAATTATCATTGAATATTCCCGGTTATAGTTTTATTAAATATAATCTTAATTTTCTAGCGAAAACGATTAAAAGTTTTCCTACTCCGTATCGCTTTTTAAAATATTCTATGCATTTTTTTTTTTTTTTTTTATTATTATTCGTAAAAATACGTACAACTTTTTTACCGAACTGTAAAATTTTTGAACTTTTATTAATGTTATTAGTTTTCGTAAAAATTTACAGCAAAAAAAAACATATGTTTTTTTGTTTTACGTCAGACCGCGTTTTAATTTATCGAGTTCATTGACTTAATGGCGCTCCAGTGTAAATTAGCTGGTTTGGAAAAAGGCTATTATTCGTTAAAAATTTAGTACAACTTTTAAGGTTATTCGTGTTTACTTTCTTTTTTCTTTTTCTTTTTTTGGCAAGTTTTCCTGAGAGAATTGCAAAAATGCATATTTACTTTTTCTTTAGTGACTGTTACTTTAAAATTAAGCATTAAATGAAGTTCGCATACCTCTTTTCCGTCATCGAAAACGTAAGTCGCCGAGGATACGTGAATATTTCGACTGCACCATTAGTTTCCTATGTTGATGACGTGAAGAACGAGGTTGAGACGATTGTTTCTAAACGAGCTATACAATTTTGGTAATTTCTATCGCATGTTCAGTACTTCGGAGCGTAGTTTTCCAACCGTGTTTTGGTCTTAAAGATTTATACGGTGGTAACTTGAGCTCAGTTTATGTCGTTTATGAGAGTTCTGTTCATGCAGTGTGGTTAACCTGAAAACTCGTTCGGCAACCTTCCCGCATTGCCAATCGATGCTCCTCGCCTTTTACCGAATAACCGTATATTCTTAAACAGAGTTGCTTCCCCGGTAAGGTTGATAATACCGCCAGCAGCATGTTTAAAGGGGTCGGATGGTTTTACGTCCCGAAGTTAATTCGAACAACTCTGAGATCTCTGTTTTGGACCGACGTTAACTTTAACTATTCGTCCACTAGTGAAAAAATCCGTTGGCTCCATTGGCAGTCGCTAAACTGCTCTGTTAATGATGGTGGCGCTGCTCGAAGTAACCTTGAAAACGGTTTAAAATCATTTTACCGTCTTAGAGAAATTGTACTCAGTCATCAGTCATTATTAGGATTATCGAATCGTGTAATGAACGGAATAATCCTAGTAGGATGGTTCAGGAATAACAAAAATATTCAACTAAAATATGCAATATAACCCACGAACGATTTAAATTTATAAATGCTTTAAAATTGGATCATTAAATTACAATTAAAATTCTCTCGAAGACAATTTATAACCTGCTAGATACCGATTACCCTGAATGTCGAAAAAAAAAAAAACCCAAAAAAACCTTCAAAAATATATGTAATGCGGAATTTAAAACGACCTCAAAAATCACCCTTCAAAAATTCATAACCCACCGCCAGATAACCCTTTAAAAATAAAATTCAAAATATTGAAACGCAGAAGCTTTTTTGTAAAATCAAAAAATTACGGTTAAAAATTATTTAAACCCCTCCCCCCCCCACTCTTTTAAAGGTCAAAAATAGCAGAAAGGATGTTTACATAATAGCCCGAGTAAAAAATGGCGAGGAAACGAAAAAGTAACCTCAAACAAATGCATGAAGGACCCCACTTTATAGGAAAACTATAGTCGAGCTTGCAACTTTATATTTAGGCCTTTAATATAATTTATTTATTTTATATTAAAGTCGATCAGCAACTAAGGCCATTTGCGGCGCCGAGAAGTTACATGTCTATAAGTATAGATTAATACACGAAAAGAACAAAAAAGAAAATTAAAATAAACAATAGAAAGAGAAAAAAGAAAATAAAGGAAAAGAAACAAAGGAAGGGAAAGGAAAGAAGGAAAACTCTGCTGAATATTAAAACTATATAAAAGGGAAAAGTCGGGTAAGCTTTAAAAATTTGAAGATGTTCCCGCAGGCCTTTTCATTGACCGTCAGAATTTCGGCAAGACCAGCATGCTCCTTGAAGCAGGCGGCTCTCTCTTGCCGAAATTTGCGGCACGAAGTGAGTAGATGTTCCACCATAACCGGCACTCCACAAATTTCACATGTCGGTTGCGGTAGTTTTTGAAACAGGTGGGGCTATGTGTGTGGAGGCAGTGGCCTATGCGCAGGTGAACTAGTGTTGTTTCCTCATGTCGATCCTGTACTCCATCGCCGAAGGTTTCCCTTGACTTTGAACAGTTTCTGAGAGCGACAGTTTTGTTATATTTAGGCCTTTGTAACGCGCCAAGAGTTCGAAAGTTTCCAAGAAAATATATTTTTTTCCGGACATTTTCTGGAAATATTCCTATTTAACCGTATTTTATTTCCTCAACGAAACTTTCAAAGTCGGCGAATAGTTCAAAAATGTGCGAAAAATAACGTGTACTCTTTGAGACGCCGGTATTGTAGTTAAAAATTTTGAACAAAGTTAAAAATATGCGCATCCCCCCGTGTATTTCTGCATTTTGGAGCATCCAGGTTCCCAACTTTAGAATTAGGCCTTTCGGAGTGCCGAAAGCTCGAAATTTTTGAAAAAGAAAGTACATATTTTTCTTCCGGTATTTTTTCAGGAACAAAACCACATTTCTTTTCCTGAACTAAACTTTAAAAGTTGGCGAAAAGTTCAGAAAAGCGTGAAAAATGACTTTATAGGAATAGAAAGTGAAAAACGCAGAATATTACAAACTTAAAATCGAGATTTCTTCGTTTCGAATTTAGTATTTTATGGTGATCTTTAACTTAACGTATAAAAATCTTCAACACATAAAATGCTCGACTGACTTTGTTTTACTATATATCCTTCTGCGCTGAATAAAACTTGCGAGTAACTGGTTGTTTTTTTTTTGTTTTTAAATTCCCGTTCGTTTTTACTTGTACATACACTACTCGTAGTAATAAGCAGATGTGAATTTGGTCGGTGTTTATTTCTTACTCGAACATTGTCAGATTATGAAATATGTAGCCTTGAAAAAAACACACTGACGCGATGCTTCTATTTTTTGAACGTATATAAATATTTACAAAAATTTTATTTATCCGAATACTAAACGCGAATTATCGAATTGTCCTGAAAAGATATTATAATTAATCTGCGTTTTACAATGTTTTTATACGTTAAATTCATTTAAATAGATACGAGGCCACTTCAAAAAATATAGAAATAAAAAGAAAATGAATTAGTTAACGTTAGCTTAAGAGTATCCGAAAACGATTTCTGTTACAACGGCCATTCCAGATCAGAATGGGAAACTAAAAATAGAAAATAAAAATGAAAATCGTTTAAAACAGAACTTCGCTGTAGCGTGAAATAAAGCCGACAACGAGAACGTTGAATTGATCGGTCGAAACACAGCAACTACTCTCTCTCTCATTATTTTTGTTTCAGAATAGATCCCGTTCTTTTGTGTTTCTGAACTATATCTCCAAGTGCAAGCTACATCCAGCAATAATGGTGAAAATATTTCTGGCCGAATGATTCTGCCGTCTAAAACATTGCCAATAATCTCAGTGTAAAAATCCTCCCGGACTCAAGCGTGAGATCTTTTTTTTTCTTCTTTTTTTTTTTTTTGTTCAAAGTCGTAAGCTTTTAAAAAGATATTTATTCCGCACTTTTTAAAAGTTCAAACTTTTATAGAAAAATTTAAAATTAAAGGATATCGTGCGCTACATTACGAACGAATAAAAACCATCCGAACCTGTCACTAATTAACTGGCCGTGCATGAATTCGTTAGCGAGGTTCCGTGCCGATTTAACAAGTTTTAACTTCAAAAAAAGAAAAACGATCTGCAACATCTGCTGAGATCCGCTCCATTAGCATTCGGACTGTGCTCCAAAACGAAATTTGGATAAACACTTCGACAGGATAATAAATTACACGATTTCAAGATCCCTTCAAATCGACTGTGCAAGGAAATCATCGTAATTATTATGAAAGAGTGCTTGCCCGGATCAGAATGGGATATATGTCGTTGACGCGTGGTCATATCTCTTCGACAATGCGGAACCACCTATTTTCGAAGTGTATGATAAACCCATGAGACAGAGAATAAAACCTTTTAATTAACTCCGAAAAAATTGTCGGAATTTGATTACGGAGCAGGATTCCGACAGACGATTTAAAGATATTTCTCCAGGTCGATAAATTAATTACGCACAGTGCAGGGATGACAGAAGTAAAATGAAGTGAGAAAAGGTGAGAAGCACTATAAGGAGCAGGGGATACCGAGTTTTAGAAGGGGGGAGTAGAAGGACGGTTGTTCTTTGTTCAACAGAAAAGGTGGAACTTTCAAATAGAACATGATATCAGGATCACAGAGAAAGTAATTGGAAGGGAGTGAAAAGGACGAAATGAAGTAGAAGCAGATGAAAACCGAGAAAATAATGCAGGAAGGAGATTATGATTAAAGCGAAGACGACAAACAGCGGAGATTGTGGAGCGTTTAAGAGAGATCAAGTAGCCGAAAAACCATGGATGAAATTGAACAGATGGCTGAATAGAGAGGTTTTATCGGAGGCAGGATTTTTCGGGCATCTTTTCAGCTCGTATTATTGTTATTCTTTCCTCGGTCGCTCATTCCAAACTGTGACTCAATTCCTATTCTTCATTTTCTAAAACTAGAACTTCGCTTCGATCAAATGAATAAAGACCAGATTTTTCGACTTGCGCCTTTTTTTCTTTTTGCTCTTTATAATTGCTATTTATATCATTGTTTTTTGTGTAGCTGTTATTTTTAAAAATGTAACAGTTACATTATTAACGAGGTTAAACCAACGATGTAACTGCCATCATTCGTGTTCTGCACGTGTTCGGTTGATATTAAGAAAAGGAAGGCTATTGTTTCAAAGATACAATGGTGCAATACCGGCAGAGTACTGTGTAAAAACGTTCTTTATTTTATTCCTTTTCTTTTTCTTCTTCTTCTTCTTCTTCTTCTTATTGTTATTATTATTATTGTTATTATTGTTATTATTGTTATTATTATTATTATTATTATTATTATTATTATTATTATTATTATTATTATTATTATTATTATTATTATTATTATTTCCTTTTTTTTTTCAAATTGAAAAATAATGGAAAAAATCGTTCCTCGCCAAATGTGACTTACGAGCGTCTAGTTTGATAATTTGTTTTTCTAAAATGTTTCCAAGAAATTCCCGTTTCGTTCGTAGTTTATTCATCCGGAATGATTGAATTTTTCCCGATTACTGTGGTGACGTCTTTCTGCATCATAATGATGTCAGCGTACAGCGCTTTATTTTTAAAAGTTTCACATGCCGAGCCAAAGACCTATAATCTCCGCCTTATTAGTCAAAATCTATTTTTTCATTCGGTCTATTGAGGGGAGGAGGCAAGGATGGTGATCTAAAAAAATTCTTTGTATTTTCATTGGCTAATGTGAACGTTGTTTTCGTTTTCGACCGTGTAGCGAATTAAAAATACTAATAAAAAAAAAAGTCTATCAAACGCGTGCAATTTCTTACTGCTGGAGTAGATGCCACAAATATTTCATTATAATATGTTTACCGTTCAATTAAATAGTGTAATGATAAATCGTTTTTCGATTTTATTATTTTATTTTAATACTATTATTATTTATTTTTTATCTGGCTCCTCAGTTCGATTAGGTAAATATGGAGTTACAAATATGACACATATTTTGCAGTGCCATGGTGGTGCGGAGGGGTCCAAGGGGTCAGCACCTCCTTGTTGGTCAGAAAATATATTTTTAATGTAGCAGCAGTATTCTTTAATTTACTAACGTACGTCTTAAAAAAAAAGTATATATTTTTTTCAATGGAAACGTTAACCAAAAGCAATGACTCAGAGAGAGCAAGGGTGTTAAATGTGGAAAAAAAGGTTAGATTTTAATATGAATAAAAATAAAGGAGAGAAAGACACCTAATACAAGATCAAATACTATTATGTTTTTTTGCAATTTTTATATGCATTTAACTTTTTCACCTTTATGTTTTAAATTATTAATTTTAAATTTATATTATTTTTTAATAAATTATTTTTAATATAAACTAGGGGGAAATGTGTATATTATAGGTTACAATTTTTGTAAAATAATAATATCTATAATATAAATTACTTCTATTAAACTTAATTTCTTCAATAAAAAAAAATTGATTAAATTCGTGAAAATAGTTATGTACTAATTGTTGCATTATTACAATTACTAAACTTACCATTAATCACATATATGTTTTTTTCTAATTTTGTTGTTTTTTTTTTTTTTAAAATATAAAATAATAATATTGTTTTATATATTATCTTTTGGGCGCGCCAGCGGCTTTGACCTAGCAATAGCTTTAAAGTGAAAGTATTTATTTGTTGACTGAGATATACACATTAAAAAATTAAATGCAATTATGTGCCTTTTTGTTTTTATACTTAAAAATATAACATACATGAAAAAATTCGGCATAAATTTTTTGGACTCCCCTCCGATAAATTTTTGGCTCCGCCGCTGTTGCAGTGATTTCGATTATTCAACACTCTCCCGCCACAAAATGTATTATTCTTAATGCTCTGCGTATACAAATATTGTTACTTTTTTTACTTTTTTTTTCTTTCGCTTATGATGCTAAACAAACGCTTTAGTACGCTTTACAATGAATGTTTTATTTAAGAAATAGCATTTAAGCAAGCACCGAATTTTAATTTAATTTATCATTTTATTTTAATGTTTTCGTTTTTAAGCATGAGCATAAATTCAAAATTTCACTCAGAAAAGGAGTTACCAGATCATCAAATAATCAATATATGCAAACATTCTAAATTACTGTAAATATCATACAAGGAAGCAAATTACGTATCAAGCTCCTATTAAATTCAACTCGTTCCTCCCAAAAATTAAAATCGTTTCCTTTTTTCCATATTTCATTTTCTTATCTGCTTTGTACCTTTTATTGCATAAACATCGTGTTTTTCACTTCATATTGATTATTAGTATACACTTATATTATGAGTTTCGTTTGAACATGAATATTTCTCTATTTTTTTTGGCAGAGACGTAATATATTTCTAGATATATGAGAATATATCCAGTGTTTTTTTTTTGTTTTTTTTTTTAAATTTACAAATATGTATAAACCTAGGCGCCGTGTGTAACTCTACCTGGGCTATTAGACTCACTTGAAATTACAGAAGGCGGTACAGTCTGTTCGATGCTGCAAAATTCAACACTGCCCGAACACAATCCGGGTAGTTCGACAACAGACGGTGGGGTGAGGTATGACTAGAAGTACGGGAAGTATGCCGGCACCATTTTAGCAGATGCTCTACAGTTGGTGAGGCCATGAACCCGCACAGAGGGCAAGTGACCGGAGGGGGAGCTCCTTCAAAGACGTGATTGTGTGATAGTGCAGTGTGCCCCAGACGCAGTCTCGATAGGATCGAGAACTCCCTACGTGTGACGGGGAACGGCGGCCACCATGGGTCAATTCAGTTTTATATTTTATTTATGTTCCTGCTAAAATTTTTAATTTGATGAAAATTGTTTTGTATTATTCAACATGCTCTGACCGATTCCACTTTACGAGGTCTATTACCAGGAAAATGTTTCGGTCACATTTAAATTTGTTTTTTACTAAATCAGAAGTCTAAATCTTTAATTTTAGTACCTAAGATAAATCTTACCGATTTATTTTACGCGATTTTAATTTCATTTATTAATGTTTACGGTGGCATTCAAGTCTGACAGCTATGTATAAGAATGAGCAGCGCATAACTTCTTAAAATCGTAGTTTTTAATCTTTTTCTGTAGGTTTTCTTTGAAAATATATTATTATTATTATTTTACTAGAGCCGGGTTTTCTCTTTATAAGTACTATTATATCTAGTTTTAGGTACATCAAGTTAAATTTAATTATGATTGTTAACAATGAGCATCGTTAATGTTGCTGTTATTGTTATGGGGTCACTATTTCTATTATTGTTGTTATTATTGCTATCGTCATCGTTGTTGCTATTTCATTACTGTATGGCTATTAGTAGTAGTTGTAGTATGATTTATATCATTTGTGAATAGGATTACTATTATTGCCATTAACTACAGTTATTTTTATTGTTATTATTAATTAGTTTTATATCATTATAGGCTAATGCAGTACTAATGCAGATGAATTAGTGAGTATTTTAAATGTTTGATGGTGGTTAAATGTATATTTATTGTTATAACAGGTTATAATATATGGGTTGAATTTACAAATATATGTGATGAATGGGTGTAGGTATGTATATGTTATAGAGGTATATTGAGGTTTACAAATTTTTGAATGTATGTGTGCACAAATACATATAAATATTTATAAGTTGTGGACATTTTTTAAAGATATTTTATACGTAAATTAAAAATATAAAATGTCATTTGTAAGCAATGACCATGGAGTAGAATTTTTGATTTATGTCCTAGTGTACACTGGAATGACGATTATTATTATTTTAAACGTATGTATATACAGATGTATAAATAATATTAATTCCAACTGCTCGTACAACTATGCATATTTGCGGTGTACTTTCATTGGTTTTTCTTTCCTTGTTATAGAATTTTTTTTGTACAAATTGATTGATTAAACTGATTTGATTTGATTGATTATTATTATTGTGAGTGATAATTTTTTTGAAAAAAATCTATTAAAGTAAGTATTTGAAAGTGAAAAATGTGGGAATTCGACATTTGGCACGCAAATTGTACGGAGTTTCCAAAAAATTAATTTTTCAATATTTTTTCAAATAAAATTAAGTGCACACAATAAATCGACTGTAAATTTAGGCATGATTTCATTTTTATACGATGTATATACACGTAACACATTTAACCAAAATTACAAACTAAAAAAAGTGCGATGCTGAATTAAATGAATCGATTTTTAATCTAAGTGAAGTCGGTACAAATTATTGTTGAATTTTCTTATTTTTAAATGTCGCAAAAGTCGCTTTATTCAACACCTCATTCACTACGTAGAATAACAATGAAGAGTTTATATTCTTCAAGTCATTTACACTGTCTGGTTGTCCACACCGCAAGACTCCCTCCCCAACCCGGGTTATGTTTGGCGCCAGTTGCTGAATTGACCGCGTATGCCCTAACAGCGTTTTAATACTTTGCTACGTGATTTTCTTTCCAAATGATATAGTGGCTGATTTTCGGTTGCCTTACACACCGCTAAAATAGAACCCGCCACCGTAGATTCTGTTTCACTTTTCATTATTCTTCCGAAGTTACACAAATCCTCTTGACTTTTACCTTTAATCCGTATACTGATAGGAGTCGACAACTAGTTATCAGTAGTGAAACCTAGGGCGACATTTATAAATCGTCCCAGGTATATGTGTAGTATTTTATAGGGGTCATTTTTCTAAGGTTGGCCTTAGTGCACCCTGATAAAAATTACGATCCTGGCTCGCAGCTATTTATTTGTGAAATACTTCTAATCAACCTCTATATCTGGAAGCCGTTCCACTATTCACCATTTGCGGCCGTGCCCTCCCTTGGTGTTTATTCCGAATTTACCTACAATGCGGGAACATTTCTTCAGGCATTTCCTAGTATCTTTATTTTCTGGTTTTCAGTAATTATTATTATTATTATTATTATTATTATTATTAATTTTTCAAAAATCGTCATTCTTACTATCATTATTAAAAGTATTCTCCATGATACGATATTTATCATGAATGAGTTTACCATTAATTAGTGTTAATATTAATATGTTAATTGTATATATACATAATTTTGTCATTAACTTTTTTATTAACAATACCATTTATTGATATTATTATGCTCCATAATAGTTTTTCAACAGTTTTGGTAATAATAGTAATAGTTTATCGATGTGTACTATATAATTAGTATTTTTTTTCTAGCATATATTTAATTCTCTATAGTGATTATTTTTATTCTTCCCCCTGGTTTTAAGAATTATCATAATCTTTACCTAATATATTCGAAGTATTTTTCTGCTGCCATTGTTACCATTGAAATATTTTTTAGGTTAAGTGGCATGTACGTACCTATGTAATGGATTATATGAGCATGTACATTAACTGTATATATTATATGAATACTTATGTAAATATGCGATTGTATATGTGTGCTTGTAAGTGCATATATGAATGTCGAAAGAATAAATCTATATATCTGTATTACATGTATATATGTGTGTGTGTGTGTGTGAGTGGTGTGTTCCATTTTTAAAATCTATTTATAAATCAGTAATGAAGACATTGAACTCGGTACAGTTAAATTAAACCGCTATATGTGCATTTTCTACGCTCACTCGGACTAACCAAAGATAATTTTAATATAGACTTTTTTTTTTCTTTATAAATATTGTACCTATAGTTCGTTCCATAATTTTTGCCGTTCTAAATATCTGAAATAAACGATACGATTCGATCTGATTTGAAAATAATGCGAGCGTATTAATAGTAAAACATAAATGAGTAATTATAATCTCTTCGCGATTACGTATTTCGTTGCGTATTGCTCGAATATAATGTTAACCGTTTTATTTAAATTCGAAAAATGTCGTCTCTGTCCAATTCATTTGCATTATAACTATTTTTTTTCCGATATATTTTTCTGTATTGAGAAGTATTTTTTGTCGAAATTTTTCATGCTCATTTCATATATTTCGGGTACAGTAATTTTATGTATCCCATTTTGGTATTTTAAGTCACTATCACTGTATATTAAACTCTTGTTCAGGGATATTTGTTTAAAATGTACCATGTGCATTATTATGATTTTGTTGCATTCTACCGATAATATTTAATATAATTTGCCTTATGTCCTCAGTAATATGATTTTTTCTTCTTTTTCTTCGTCATAACTGCGCTGTGCCATATACTGGAAATTTAAGACCAAAAGGTCGCGGAGTAGGACGCAGTAATGTTATGGGAAATTAAAGAAGCTGGAAAATAGGAGTGAAATTAAAATTAGTTTCACAATTTTTTTTTTGATTTTGCTACTGAGGTGAGAATGATCTCTCGAATGATAGTAAAGGAAAGATTAGTTATTTATTCTATTTCTATGACAGCCATAATGTCCGTTAACGTTAACGTTTTATCATTTATTTTATACCAGTTTAGAATATATGCAATTGTAATTTTTTCGTGTATTGTTTTTTCACAAAAAGAACATGACACAGTGTGTCATTTCACGCGAAGCGTATGAATCATTTACTGGGCAAGTAGTGGCAGACGTGATTAATATTGTTATATTGTTGGTTAATTAACGCTCGTATTTTTCTTTTAATTTTTTTCTTTATGAAAATGTATGTGAATGTGTGTAAGAATATCACGACAATCGCACTACGATATTTTCTGTAGTTGATAACTTATTTAATATCTGAAACTAGTTGATGATTTTTTTCACAAACTATTTGTAATTTACATTAACATATGAAGGAAGAAGTTTTCCTACGCTTATGTAGCTTCCAAGAAGTTGAGAAGCTCTGAATAACCGATTTTACAAATTCCTTTAATTAACAGATCATCGTCCGTTAAAATGTCGACTATAATTCTTTTCCCAGTGTTAGAATTTAAGCGGGGAAAAAAAAACACATTCGAAAAAAATTCCTTCTTTTAATATCCCCCTTTTTTTTTTTGTCATTTAGTTACTTAGTAATTTCCCGAAAAAGCAGATTTATTTTTTTGAAAATTCCATCGGATCATTGTTTTGCAACATTTAATGTCTTAATCGTATTAATATTAAAAATATGGCGGCTATGATGTACATCCCGTTTTTACGTCACATTAGTATAAACAAATGTTCAATCTAATATTGAGAACTGTGCGGTACGATTAGACTTGTCGAAGTTATATTGATCTATATAATTTAAAGATGTAATCGCTAGTAATATTAAGTTCAATTATAACGTAGACTAATTAATGTAAGCATTTTAATTAGTTAAAAAAAGAGGTGTTATAGAAAAAATTAAGTACCAGAAAAGACCGTATTAATTTCAATTAATACATCCTGTAAAACTACGAAGTAGTATCCTCAATTGTTTAGGTTAAAACGTAACGAGATCGAAATATTGTAGGTTAGTGCAGGTGGGATGATTAGGTCGAGACGTCATAGACCATTAATAGATAGACATGTCATCGACATTTCTTGCGATTGGCCAAATAAAAAGAAGGATATCAAAAAAATTGACTATTTACTGCTTATGATTCTTTTATTCCGTTTTTCAGTTTAGCGATATGACGACTCTTGATGTAGCTGATCTGAGTATCTCAATCGACGTGCAACCAAACCATCTTTCAACATCCTTCATCCATAAGTTTTGCGATCTTTCCGTTCGAGTTTACCTTCTACGAACGGTCGAAGTATTTCAAATTTTTTCCCTCTACCGACGTGGCCAGCTCGGTTTTCTTGCTTCGGTGTAATTCAGCAATTCCGGAGATCGTTTCATTCGGTTGAAGACTTCATTGTTTGTTATTTAATGGATGCGTGAAATTTTTAAAATTCGCTGATAAAGCTCGAAAACCTTAATATGTTTATCCAAAGTCTGATCCATTGTCCAAGATTCACATCCATGTAGTAGAATGAAGTAAATGAACACACTTCAAGAGAGTCATAATTCCTCTTTTTTGATGTGCAGCTTTTATCAAGTGTTGCACCTAAATATCTAATAAATTATTCCAACTTTCTAAATTTTCATATTAAATTTACGCGGTTTTCTAAGAATGTTTTCACCTTCGTTTTAGAGCTGTTAATTGAAAGTCGAAATAATTTTTACTGTAATCAACGATTTTATTTATCGCTATTTGTAGTTCCGTGTGATCGTTACGATCAAGATGTCATCAGCATCCTAAATCCTAATTCGTAATGCTCGATGTTAAGCATCGGGACACCACATATTTGTACATTTTTTAGTTGTAAATGTTCGTGGCAATTGTTATATTCAAAACGCAGGTGTATACGCAAGGCTTCACTTCATACTAATATTGTAAATGTTTGATTTATCGATATAGAGATGGAGAGTTCTAAGTGCATCAGTCTGTATACTAACTGGCATGCATATTTTCCGTTACCTTTCATATGGTTCTAACAGCGATTATTTAATTATGATTTGTAATAATTTCTTGTTGTCGCCTCCTGGGATCGAACTCAAGACCTCTGTGACGGAAATTAAGCGCTCTACCAGATATCGCGACGACTGTCATCAACATATTAGATGTTAACGCAATTTACTCTGAATTTTCCATCGTCGTCCTTCCACTACTCCTCTTTATTGAATGTTGCCCCGACATGAAAATTAAAACGAAGCGGAGACAATACGCATCCCCGCCGAATTCATCTCTCGATGACCGTGTGTATTCGAACGTTATGTGATCTATTTTCACCATCGCCGTCTGGTTACAATATAATCTTTCCGTAATTTAAAGATCTCTTCGGTCTACGCCCATTTGTTTTAGTAGTTGTAGTAGTTTATCATATCTGATACGATCGAAAGCTCGGCGGTAGTCTACATACGTTTTTGGTACATTTAAATCTTAACTAGCTGTGTTACCCACGACTTCGCCCGTCCGTTTAAATATGCACTTGGAAATTGATAAAAAAAATTTTGTTTCATCAATATTATCAAAACTTTTTTAATTTTTAATTTTAAATTATTTTAAATTTGAGGTAATAAATGATCAAAAATTTTTTTTCTTTAAAGTAAATATATATTTTTAAAAAATACGCCTAAAATCGTTTATAAAAAAGCATTATATTATAGAAAAATATTTTTCTTTTATTATATTTTCTCAAGTAGATGTAATATTTTTTTTAAGTTCAATCGATTTTTGTATCGCAGAGTAATAAAATTAAAAACTAAATAAAATACACAAAAAAAAATTATTTCAAATATTTCTTAAACCGAATTTTGTAAGTTTACTGCATTTAAAAGTGTATTACTTAAGAATCTAAGTAAGGTAAAAATCGGTTTATGGTCATGATATTTTTCTTTCTCTTTTAAAAATTTTTCTGCCAACCACCCGTGAGGTACTACTTTCTTGGTCATAAACCTCCCTTAATAATACTAACTAGTAGGCATGGGTAACTCCGGACACAGTTATATCCTCGGAAACATATCCATGGTCGGACACAGTCGGATATATCTCCGGCAACAGTCGGATATATCTCCGACCACATATCACAACTCCGAAAAACGTCACACGACGAATAAATATTGTCATTCCGCCGGACACAGTTGAAATCACTTTTGGCGGAGTGATTTGATGTATCTCCACTCCGAAAGGCGACAGCTGCGCGTGCAACTGTCAAAATTTGCCTTATCATTACTGTTTCACGGAATTACATCGTGTTCGTAGACTGCTATATGGAGGGGTAATAGCGCGGTGTGATTTAAAATTTTTAAATCGAATGAGTAATATGATCCACGAATTTAATGCTATGTGTTATTTGACACGATGCGAACTAGCTATTTTATGCTTATTGATAAGAAATATCCTATTTAGCAGAAAACAGCATGTATGTGTGAGAGTTTTTCATCCGCTGTCGGTAAATCGGAACTGCGCGAAGAAAATGCGCACCATGTGCAAAGACATTTTGTTGCTGTGCTGCGCGGAGTTGGAGTTAAATACGTAACGAATAGTGTGATTATACGCTGGATATGAGATAACTCCGCCGGAGTTGGAGTTGAGAAGCGGATATATATCCGCAGTCGGAACGGACACATATATGTATATCCAACTCCTCTAGCGGAGTTGATTTGCGCATCTCTACTAACTACGGCAAACATAATCCGTGGAATGTTGCACAATACGTCCGTCTACAAAACCCCTACTCTCTTGGGTCATAAACCTCCCGCAATAATACTAACTACGGTAAACATTATCCGTGGAATGTTGCATGATACGTCCGTCTACAAAACCCCTAATTTGGTCTATAATTTCTACATTTTTTCAATTTATACGTAGGAACTCTGAGTATTTCCGGGATAAAAAGTAGACTAGATTAATCTACACGGTTGGTACAAAAAGTCCCCGAACTACCGCTATAAAATCCCTACTAGTGGCGCGATTTGTTTGAAATTTACGGTACTTATACCTCAATGTTGTGAGAAGAGACGACGAAAGTTACAGGTCGCTTCCTGCATTAGTTTACTACTATGTCACGTTTGCGATAATGGAACAAAGAGCCGAGATTAAATTTTGTTTTTTGTGCGCATCAGAAACGTACGATTCGATGAAAAACGCATACAAGGATGTAAAACGTGCTTTGAGTGCTATCGCTGATTAAAAAGGTTGGAAGACGATCCGTGCGAGAGACGACCGAGCAAGACGATTACCGACGAAAACGTAGCTCGTATACAAGCTGTACTCGCTGAAAATTGGCGAGTGACGTGTCGGTTCTCATTCGCAAATGTGCTAAACGTGAGTACCAAGTCCGTTCACAACATTCTTAGCAATGTTTTCGGTAAAAAGAACCCGTGTGCCAGGTTCGTACCGCATTTCCCCTTATGGCCGAACAAAAAGAACAGCGCCTGGAAGCGAGCGAGAGGTTATTGAAGCCGCCGATATAGACCCGAATTTTTTAAAGACGATCATTACCGGCGATGAATCTTCGAGTACGATCCCAGCACAAAAAACAAAATTTAATCTCGGCTCTTTGTTCCATTATAGCAAACGTGACACAGTACACAGAGGTTTGAACGTTACTTGTATAGATCTAATGACATTATCGTTTTTTTTTTAGCGCTAGCCTTTAAGGTGCTTAGCTACCAAACTAGAGGTGTAACAGGATTCGAGATTTGTCACTCCTAGATGTATGCTTAACATGAAATTGAACGTTGACTGTACCAGAGAAGTCATGCTGTAACCAAGAGAGTTGAGCGAATGACTGTCCGACGACGGAAGTTAACAAAAAGAAAATGACGTAAAAAACCATTACTTGACAACACTTGAAAAATTTGAGAGGTATAAAGGAGAATTTCAAAGTGGAGTACTACGCATCCGACGAAACACCGTAAATAAATATAGGCTCTGTAATAAAAAACCGAGAATTTTTTTAAGTATTTTCTGCGAACACCAAATTACAAACGCATCACTCACTATTAAGTGTTGAAAGTTCGCAGATTTCGAACAAAAGGTACAGAATTTGACGGATATCCGTTCAAATAAATCTCGAAGTTCGAAGATCCCCCCTAATATGATATATTGGATGATCAGTATAAAGATTTTTCTTAAAAATTAATGATTTCGATCTGTGAGTATTTCTACTGAATAAAATGCACATTTGCCTCAATTTTAAACTCGATTGAAAATAAAAATAAAATAAAAAATAAAATAAAAAATAAAATAAAAAACAAAACGGGCCTCTATCGATTGCTCAGAATGACTTCTAAAGGACGTTAGCGTTCCCGGTCAAACGGAACTACTAAACAACTGCGTACAGGCAAAATCGTAAAATTTGTAGATAGGTGCCCTTCAGCCAAAAGTGACGGTGTGCGGCCCAGGGTAAAACTATGCAATAAAATAATACGCAGCCTACACCTTTCTCTCGATAGTAGTATTTTCTTCCATTGTTTCTCGTCTTCTATCGGTAATTTGTTACTTTTACCTTTCCTATATTTTAAATTTATATAAATGCCATCCTTCTCAAAAAAATCTTGGCTTACAAACATCCATCTAAATGCTATTACGATAGTTGTTTTCTAATGTTTTTTTGTTTTTGTTTTTTATCTTTAACGCTCGAATGTGTACATCAAAGGAACGTTTCTCCTATGTATTACAACTTTTACCGCTGGAGTATACTGTTCAACTGGTTTGCTATCGCTGCCGCAATATCTTTCAACGTGTGCTATTAGTCAATAGCAGTCAAAAATACTTTCCGATTCTGAGATCTGTGCGTGATATGAAGAAAGTAAAAGCGGACGACCTACCGAAGTATATGGCGACACGAGTGACGGTCAGCTAACCTTTAATTTCTCCAGATAATACCTTCCGGTAACATATTACCATTTTTATTGCCGACCTCAAGACTGGAAATAGCGCTTCCGTTGCATTTGTGCGACCGGTAAAAAGTGATTTCGCTAATGAAGAATTTAAAAAACTCGACCCGATGACTAAAGAGAAAAAAAAGAATCCTTATGTTCGGGAAACCGACTTTTTTTTTTTTTTTTTTTTTTTGAAAATAATTGCTTTGGGAGAGTTGCAATTATTAAAAGATATGTTTGTGAAAGATGTATGTTAGGCTTTGTTGGAAGATGTTTTCCCTTGGAATTTTCAGAAGCGGGTTTTAGTCTTTTTTCTTAATTGTCAATTTTATTCGACACGCTGACAGAAGCATACTAGTATAATAATTAATTACAGAGAAAATCCATTTACGTCGAACTTTTTTTGCTACTACGAGTACTTCAAACTACATCATCAGATTCATTTTTGTTTTTTTTTAAATTCGTTTCTTTTCATTTATTTCGTACACTTCTATTAATTATAACGTAATTCTTCGGCTCCCCCGCTCGAAAAAATGTCCCAATTTTATGTAACTCAGAATTTCCCAATTTTTATGTAACGTTTGTTATATTTTATAGGATTTTTGTTCACAATTTTATGTAACGAAAATGTAATGGAAAATGTAACGAAAAAATGTCTTAATTTTATATAATGAAAGGTAAATGTTAGGATAGGATTTTTGTGATTATGTTATTTTCTTTGTGTTGATGCTAGTTATATATATATATTAGTAGCGGATTTGGGGAGGATAGGGTATATATCTGATCCCAAAAAGAAACAAAACCTCGATGAAAAGAAATTGTTACAACATAGAAACTTAATTTATACTATAAAAATTTAGTACTTGTATAAATGTTACCTATGGATTTAAAACTAATATTTAATACTGTTTTCTAGTAAAACTATTAGGGTTAAGTTTTTATTCCGTTTAATTGAACATGGTCTAACACAGGGAGTGAAATGTGAATAAACTTATTTAAAATAAAAAATTTTTTTAAAAAGCCGCAATTAAATTAAGAATAAGATTCGATTTACGATGAATAATTTACACTAGTAATAATTAACTATTTAGATCGACTACGTGACACGAATGATTTGCCTTGGGCGAAATTTATTTCTCACAAATGTTCAAGTGTAATTTTAACAGTGCGCCTAATCCATTTAATCAACTTCAAGTATATGTGGAATATTAACACCTCCATTTTGTATAAAACCACCACTCGTGAATATCGAGAAAGACTAAATAACAGCATCAAAACTGTAATATTCCGATTACGGAACACTACATTCACTTTAAATTATCACCGTATGGGCAGCACATTTGCCTCGATTCCTCACTGCACGTAATATATCTGCACTAGATGAGCCGATTTTTCAAAATTATAGCTCACGCTGTTCTTTTTGTCACACGTAAATTTTCCACCCGTGGACTACCGAAATGGTAACGGTTATTTGGACTCTGCTCCGTGCCAGCAAAAATGCCGAACAACATAAGAGCCTCGTGAGTGAACACAACATTTTAAAAATTATCTAATAAAAGAAAATGCACCTATTCGCTAGTTCAGCGTCAACTAAAAAATTATTTAATCCGCATCCTCCGGAAGGTTTCTATCTCGTCAAATGGTCAAACTGAGAGACAGCGGTGAATACAGCTGCGAATTCAGCTGCATTAGTTTAAACCGTTTTGAACAGCCAGCAAAATTATTAAAGACCAAAACGTAAGCATCCGCTTGTAATTAGCAATTAAGGCACGGATCCATTTGATTTTTTTTTTCTGCATACATTCCCAATATGTTTTTATATTAACACTACACGTTTTGTTTTGCTTTTCCTCGTAAAGCTTTATCGTGGATTCAGTTTTGTCGTTTTTTTTTTTTTTGTTTTGTTTCAAACCATAGTATGACCTACAAAATGTGTTCGTTATATCTGACGTAAAACCACATTACAAAAGGCTATAAAAGTTGTTTTGTCTATATATTTTTTTAGCCAACACAACGACGATCAGTGGCCCAATCGGCCAGTGCCGAATAGAAGCGCGCTAGGAGATACTTTACAAAAAGAAATGAACGATAATTGTAAACCTCTTCCTTTTTTTTTGTAGCCTACTAGTATGATATCAGCTATTAGTTTTTGGCCGGATTCATTTCAGTCGGTCACTATTGGATGTATATATATATATATATATATATAGGTATTTCGAAATAATATTGCGTGAAATAAAGAGTACGGATACAAAAAAAAAAAAAAAAAAAAAAAAAGATAAGTGAAAAGTTTTTAATATTTTATAATTCTGAAACATTAAAAATATCATCACCGCTGTATACTATCCTATAACGGAATACAGTTTTCGTGTGAGATTACCATGTGAAAAACTCGCACCCTGACACGTATTTCGTACGGGAGTGATTTTGATATGTCTTTTTCAAACTGAAATGTGATCCTTGCAACTCCGGTGTGGGTTGCAGAAATTTAAGGAAATTAAGGAATGCGTGCCGTTCTTATAACAATGCTTCAGTAGGATTCGATGAATGCTACAATACGCAGATCGTTGTTGAATGTTTTTAAATACGACCGTTTTTCCAAATTAAGTTCCGAATTCAAAAAACACGTTTCAAAATAATGCTTTACTACACTACATATTTCGCCGAGTGTAATATAAAAAAATCATTATAAAATTTATCTCAGGTTCTAAATAGAAATTGAAACGCGAACCATCATAAATTATTATTATTGTTGTTATTATTATTATTACTTTCTTTTTTTTTTTTTTAAAAGAAGTATTACGGAAGATATCTGTAGGCTTAGGGAATATCACGAGGTCTGAACGATCGAGTTTATATATATGTATATATATATATATTTTTATTGATACTCAATAATTTGGACAGAAAGTATCGAAAAAATTCAGTAAACGTGACAAGAAAAAAGAAAAGAAACAAGTCACCTTAAATCACCAAGTCGTATACTTAAACAAGAAGTGAACGGCCAAAGTTAGTTTCAAGGGGTGTCGTTTAAACATTTACTACACAGTACACTTTTCGTAGAGCCATGTACTGAGTCGCAACAAAGACTCAACATTTCTTTCATGTATTTCACACTTTTTGGAATTTTGAACGATGAATCTCAGCTTAGTTAAACAACTTTAATCCGCCATACTCGACGCAGACAGTTCCGCTACCCCCGTTATCCACGTTATACTTATTCGTCTCTTTTTCCTTCTACAGTTCCCTTCTCTTACCGCGTGCCCAATTTTGTGTCTCCATCGGACATCACTCGCATAAGTTGCCTCCTTCTGCACCTACCTCTCGCTCTCTCTCTCTCTCTCTCTTCGTATTCCCAGCTCTGTCTGTTCGCTTTCACCACTCTACTTACTTAATAAAAGCGCCAATTTCTCTTTCTCCTTCTGAAGATGTTCGTGCTAAATTAGTTTTAACCTATCTATTCCCTTTTGATGCGTATATCTTGTGACACCGATCATCTGTCGAAGTTGTTTTATCAACGCGCCGCAATTTTTGAGAACGCAATCCGTCGATCACTTCGAGAATATCGCACTTTGAGATGCGTCCTTCCGAAGGCTGTGTTTCTACACTTACTTTGCGCCGATGCTTTGCAATTTTGCATTCTTTCCGTTGTCACTTATTCGTACGCGGTGCATGGCTGATTGCGAAGGAACTTCTAAGGTATGCGAGAAATTCTTCCTCTTTCCCAAAACAACAGTTTTATAACGGTGGTGGCACGGTGGTGGCGGTTTTTCTGTGGGGTAAATAAAAAAGAAAAATCGATGGGAGGTAATTTGATTCTGGAAAGAACCCTTCTGTTGCTGGTTCGTGCTGCCTTTTTTATTACCGTTTACCATAGTCTCTACTGTCCTCTTCTTTCGATAGCTGTTGCCCTCCGCTTATTACCGCGTTTTATCTAACGCAGGTCTTCGACGCAGACGCGTAAGTGCTACTTTGATGTTATCTGTTTCCATTTATTCGTTTTTATTTACTTATATTACATATTTATATACATACGAGTATATACGCATTTTTCTCTTTGACTTTGTCATCACGCGAACGAACGTACAGGTAACGTGATTTCTTTTATTTTCCATCATAGCGATTAATTAAACTAACATCGGCAGAGTTGTTTTAGAAGTACGATGCATTCTAAAGAAGACTGCCTTAACAATTTGTGAATAACTGTCTAAGATCATTTCCAATTATTATTCGAATCAAACTATTTAATTACGAACAGCTCACAGTGATATTTGTTTTCGATTTGTTAGTTTCCCAAATGGTTGTTACTTCGATCGTTTAAAGTTCGAACAAGACTACACCCCTATATGTCCGAATTTTTAATAGCAATTTTTACATTAATATTGTACATTTCTTAAACTATAATCGGTGGCTCCTAAAAAAAAAAAAAATCGAAATATGGAATAGTACACGAAATATTTACATTTAGATCGTTACTTAAACGTGTGGTAAAATTACAAATCCCAACGAAAAAGTGTCGGCTTTTAGAGAAATTCTTCGAAATTGAAAAAATGTCCGAATTAAATTTAACCGTTCACCGCTCAAAAATCGTCGAAGAATTCGATTATTTAACAGCTTTATAACAGATAACGTGTAGTAGTGTACTCTAATCGTATTGAAAAATATTGTCAAACATATATCCTTCGAGGATCGCTTACAAACCCAAAATGATTCTACTGAGTGACGGTAATAACATATTGGTATCCTCCACCGTATACACTTGAAATCATTAACAGGGGGAGAATAGACTTTCTTTTTATGAAAATTTTGCGATTAATGATTATAAAGAAAGCCGTCAGCAACCACAAAAGCAGCGATGTTCTTTCAATAAACCCGTTTCAGAGTGCTGCACGATTAGGTTTCCGCTTAAACATTATGGGCACTTTGCATCAACTTTACCTTGAAATGAATTTTTTAACACGGAATAATTTAACAAATATACGAAATAATATGAAATTTAAAAGTGCGATAATAAATTGTTTTTAGCGAAAAAAGGGTAAACAACTAACGAAAGAGAAGGTCACGGTGTACCTTTACATTAGTGTGCACATACTAGACAGACGTAAAATGCATTCTGCGCGAGTAAATAAATTATATTAGGACATGGAAATTTTTTGTGACACCTGTGTAGATTATTACGAACTCGCCAACAAGCCGCGGCGTATAAAAAAAAATTACACAAGTTCCAGTCGAGCGAAAGAAGTGTCGGTAACTACTTTGATTAGATTTAAATTCAGTGATAATTGCAAAGTCTCCCCCGTACGACAAAAAAAAAGAAAACACAAAACCACATTAACGATAATTTGTCCGATACCTGGGGGGGTTCGGTTAAACTTTCCGGGGAAAAGAAAGAATACCTTAAAAAAAAAAAAAAATCACATTTCAATTCACCTCAGAGAAATACTCTATTCCGATATCATCCTATTACTATTAACGTTATTACTGTACCAAAATTATATTCATTAACCATTAATTAATTGGCATCATAGACCGTAATATTAGTACTTTGTTTTTTTTCAAATTCTATAAGTACTGTTATCGAATTATCAGCATTGCAGAATTTGCGACTGCAATCGGTTCGGTTGTAAATATTGAACGTAAGGAAGAACGTCTAAAAAAGTCCGGGAAATGAAAGAGGCTTCAACTCCACTAGAACCCTCGAGCCATCGGTATATACAAGTGCTAAAAAAATAGGGAATTGATGGTGTTATGGAATTCTTGCATGATAACGGTTTAAGTAAGAGATTTGGAAGATAAAGAGAGAAAAAAAAATGATTAAAAAAGAAAATCCGTAAAATTACTCGAAAGACATATATATGTATAAAGCAGATAGAAATTAAGGCGTAAATGTTTATGACTTATACTAATTTTTATTCAGTTTTATATTCGCATTCTTCCACATTTTAAGTTAAATTCAAATATTTTTCCCATTCTGCTTGCCAACGATTCTTTACTTTTCTTCTATAGGTCAGCGTTGATGTGTTTTAAGGCGGTATTTCTAAAGTTAGTTGTTGATGTATTACCCCCAGATATGATTGCGGGTAGCGTAATGTTTAATTCGGCGCACAGGATTTTCCTTCTTACGCCTACCGGTCGCGGTAACGCAGGTTTTGATTTATGTGATTCCAGGAAGGCGAGGTCAATTGTCTTTTTATCTGTCATCTTGCGTAGGAAAAACGATAGCTTGAAGACGTACTTTAACGTGTTAGAAGGTTCCGGCGGTCTAAAAGTTTAAGTAGGTCAGTTTCCGCAAATAAGCTTTTGGTATATAGGGCTGTTGGATTTGAGGCTTCCTACGATGTATCGCGTAGCTGTATTTTGAATTATGTCCAGCTTTTTTTAATTCTCTGTTTCTTTCCACTGCTATAAAGAATGGATCTCCCATAGTCCATTTTTGATACTATTAGGCTTTTATACAACATTAACAATGATTTTTTATCTGCGCTCTAACTGGTGTGGGCCACCATTTTTAATATGTTTAATGCTTTATAGCATTTTGACTGTAGTAGCTGAATATAATAAGCTGACCAATTTAATCAAAGATTATTCCCAGAATTTTTATGGTGTTTGAAGTTTTCATAGTTTTTCCAGATATTTTCGGATATTGCAAGTTGGTGGTAGTGAGCGTTGTAATGCAAATGCAAATGTCGTGACACATTCTGTTTTAGTTGCGGAAGAGGTAGAGGTGCTTGAGTTTCTGCCAACGTTACGAGTTCGTTGATGGCATGTTGAAGAGTAGCTTCGACGGTGTTTATGTTATTACCTAATAAGTAAATTATTAAGTCAACTGAACCGGCAAATTGATGATTTCACCTCATTTTCTTGATTCCGATGATAACTAATGTCGCGCTAATGATCGAGCCTTGTGGTGTACCATTTTCAAACGTCCGTTTTCCGCACTAGCCTCAATTGATATGAATTCTCTTATAAATATTGCCAGGCGTCCTCTTATGCCCCATTCTGACAGATGGTCGAGAACTGCTTATCTCCGGATTCGGTCGAAGGCCTTTTCAAGATCGAAGCTAACAACCACCGTGAATTGTTTCGTTTACAAAGCCGTCGATTTATTTTATCCTTATTTTAAAATTTCTCTTAACGTTACTTCACTTTATTCGCGCCAATTTTAATATATATATTTATTCTTTTCTTTTTTAAATTCGCTTTTTTTCGCGCTAGTTTCATTATTATTAGGTAGAAATTTTACTTCGCTCGTTTTTGCTTTTCATTGTAGTTTATGTTAGTTCACACACTATGAATAAGACCGAACCAAAATATCAACCAAAAATGAACCGGAGGCACTGTTACGCACGCTTACCGAATTTTCTTTGCATAGCAAACGCCAATTCTTGATCAAGAGGTAGAATAGAGGAACGTCAACGATAGGTGTTTTGAAAGAAAACTATATCCTAAATAGGATTTACCGATAAACAGGGGAACCGAACTTGATTCAAGAAGTAATGCTGGAATTTAAGAGCCCCGAAACGGATTGTCAAAAACACGAATTTTCGGTTATATTATCTAGTTTGAAGAGAAGAGGAGATTTTGAGGCGAACAGTCGGAACGAATAATACGATTTATATGAGGAAATAAGTGAACGCTTGCCCATTTTGTAGGGGAAAGGGCTTTTAAAAAGTTCACAGAAGAGGAAAGACAATTCACATGCTCAAAAAGGCGTAGCTGATTTTTAAAAAAACAATATACAAAAATAACAATACGGCGGATAATTATATCGCTTAAGGATACCATAACAATAATGGGGTTATGGAAACGAAAAGAGAAAGCAATACAGGAAGATTTTGTAGAGGAGACGGAAAATGTGTAAAGAGGTGACGAATCAGCGATTATGATCATCATTCAGAGTTGCAATATTTTGCGAGGAAGAGAAGCATAAAATGTTATCAGTAAAAAAGGGACAGAAATTAAATATTGAACACATTTTAAACAATGAAGAGTTAAAATCGTAGATTCAATATGAAATTAGCAAGTGTATTGAGAATGTTGATAACTATCTCGAACATTGAGAAGATGCGCGGTGGCACTGGAAACGTCAATGAAAGTAGTTAAGACTGCTTTCTGATTAAAGATTCATATACAGGGGTGAGCAAAAGTCAGGATGCAAACGCACACGTGCAGTTTCCGATAGTGCACCCTGACTTTTGCTCATCCCAGTATATACTCGTATATATTGAAAACGACTGAAGGCAAAACACGTATTAGAAGCATATCGCTATTATATTCAAGCCACCGAGCAAGACGCTTATCAAGCTTACCCTCAAACAATTCCTTGAGATAGGATGCTAAGGAAATAGGACTTCTTTTTATTTAGGAATAGGTAAAATAATGAAATCCAAGAGGTGTAAGATTTATAGTAGAAAAGGACTAGCAAGAGAAATATCGGATAAATTTCTAAGGACAATGATATTGTAAAGACCCGGAGTGAGGCTGCAAGAACTATATATTTTTGACAGGATGTGCTCAGTTTGGTTCATCGTTTTAAAGTTAAATTACAATGTATGAAAACACCTTATTTTTCGGATAGATTACGCTCTCATTTTGTTTCAATTACATGCGCTTTTTCTTGTCATTCACGAACCAGCATCCAAATGGATCATTTTTTCCAACTGAAATTTTTTATATGCACCATTTTGACTTGTTTTTTTATTTTTTACTTAATATTTTCATTTTTACTTCATAATTTCATTTTTTTTGTTCGTTTTTTTTTTGCGTTCATTGTATGTTTTTTTTGGGTGGGGGGGAGGGTACGCTAACGAAGAGCAGCAGCCCAATCAACCAAGGAATCTAAGTAATAGCTCTAAAGAAGCATTTTAGATTTTAATCTGGTGCGAGATAGAATGAATGAAAGAAGCTAGAATGGGAACAACTGACAAAGAAAGAAATTAGTAGAGTGTCATCGTATGGAGTAGGAAGACCAAGATCCAAAAGAAGCTGAGAATAGAATAGAGAACGTTCTGAAGAAAGTGAGGAGCATTCGAAGGAGACATGATATATGTCGACACACCAGCATCAAAAGCCGCATGAAATATTGCTTTAGAAGATTTTTTAAAAGTGCATCAAAACATAACTCTTCTTTCAGTAACACAGCAGCACAAAAACAGCGTCAACCTAATCAGCCGTTTCTCGCTGATTTTAATTTTTAAATAGATTGGATATCATTTTTTTTTCGGTATTGCTGGTTGTAAAATAGCAAAAATGCAAAAAAAATTGAATAATTTAGTTTTTTAAAATGACCGGTAAAACAAAAAAAGAAAAAAAATAGAAATTCGTAGTCCCTTCAGGTTATTAAAATTTGCGTATCGGATAAAACAAAAAGAAAGAATACAGCGAAAAGGGAGACGGGAAAAGAAATTGAAGAAAGCGACTGAGAAAAAGATTAGAAGCCCTGGCGACATATTAGGTCAAGAGTTTACGGAGCCGAGTGTTCTTCAGGTCGTTCATAGTGCTCATATTATCTTCCGGGTCTCGCGTTTAAGAAATTAGCTCGATGACGAAGCATTTGATCAATTGACGCGTCTTTGTATTATTTTATCATCGGAATGAGAATATTCTATTCGCCGTATGGGGGGCACTTGGTTTTCCAGTTATTCGTTTATCCGTTTATCCGTTTATCTGTTTATCCGTTTATCTGTTTATCCGTTTATCTGTTTATCCGTTTATCCGTTTATCCGTTTATCTGTTTATCCGTTTATCTGTTTATCCGTTTATCCGTTTATCCGTTTATCCGTTTATCCGTTTATCTGTTTATCCGTTTATCCGTTCATCCGACGACGACCGTATTGTGAAAACTTCACTAATATTACAGAAGATGATATTACAAATATCCGAGATGTTTTTAATATCTCGGCGTTTGCGTATTTAATGCAGAAGAATGGATATGCATTGGAAATTACGTTTTTCGGAAAATTTTCATTTTATAATATAAACTTGACTAATGGGGTCTGTTATGTTATTCTGTTTCAGATCGAGCCCGAAATTATCGCTAGTCGAGACGGTCAGCGGAAACTGTCAATCTTCTTCTGAAAGCGTCACATCGAAATGAGTGTTCAGAATTTGCGAAATAAATTCAATCAGAATATCGACGGCCCTGCTTCGCTGTCGTGCCCGGGAACTTACTACGGCTCCCCCGGTAAATTTAAAAGCCCAAATACGAACACACTGAATGGAATAGCGTCTGTACCGAGTAAAATTAGTTCTGCAACTATTACGCCATCGACTTCGTCTTTCAACAACGGCAACTCAACCGTTACTTTGCAAAAACCCAGTTCGTTCCTGTACGGCAACTCCTGCACACAGCTCAAATCAACTCAGCCACAGCATCCGACCGTTAATCGCACCAACTCTTCTCCTTCGCCGAAAACTAATAATTTTCAAAACGCGTATAATGCAGCCGGCAGCGCTACTGTAAACGACCTGTTCGGTCAGTGCGCTCCGGTCTCATCTTTGCCGACGATGAATGGTACAAGTAGAGCTGTTCAGAATATAGCTAACCGATGGGGTTCGGTTAGCGTCAAGAAGCCGCCCGAACAAAGTAGAGAGGACATAATTAGGAATCGTTGGAGTAAAAATGCGGCGAATAATAATAATAGTAATAGTAGTAGTAGTAGTAGTAGTAATAATAATAATAATAATAATAATAATAATAATAATAATAATAATAATAATAATAGTAGCAATAATAATAACAGCAGTAACGTCGGTGAAGATGGTAGCGGCTGCAAATCATCCAAATCGAGTAAATATTTAACGCAAGTGCTCAGTAACAATCTGAATAACGACGGAGCTACTAGTCTGAATAATAATGGCTTTACCTCCGGCAAAAGTAGCAGCAATAGCTCTTTTGATGGTAAACTGGCGAACGGCGAACTAAATTATAGCAATAACAGTAACTCGATTAATCACTTAAACGGCACCAGCAGTATCAATGGTTTCAACAAAAGTACTATGAATAACAACAGCGCTAGTGGCAACAACCCCGGCAATCCAAAAGCGACCTACAGATACGCCGTTTATCTAAACAACAGCGCCGCTTCACCTGCGATCAACAATAGCAGTAACGCCAATAGCCTGCCCGATTACAGTAGTAACGGTCTATGTAGTACTGTTACTGCGGTAGACACCACCAGTCCGACTGATGGAAATCGTCTTAAGAATGTCCGCGCTGTTAACAACGGTCCAACGGACGAAACCGGATATAGCGGCCCGCTTGAAAATGGAGATTCGAAATGGCGTCAAAAGCCGGAAAATGCTGAATCTAGATCGGGGGAAGAAGTCGCATTTTCTCAAAAAAGTAACTATATCACCGATCTATTTAACATTCTATATGTTTAGTGATTTGCACACCGAAATCTTAACCTTCCGATACTGTTTTCGGTCTTGTTATCCCTTTTTGTTCCTCCTAAATCCCACTTTGATTCTTTCCTATTTTATATATTGTACCGCTGGTGTAGTCTCCGACCGAAACCTGTGAGCTCCGTTTTCCTTTATATTCAACTCTAAATAATACATGTTTGTTTTGAATTTTGACATTCGACCACTATTCGAAACACACAGCTCGATATTCAAAGGTAGTATAACAGCTTGATCGCAAATACCCCCCCCCAACGTTCTTTTTTACCGACTTCAAAAAGAATTTTTATATGTTTTTGTCTCGATATTCAAAGGCGCAATAGCTTGATCGCAGACGCTCTCTTTTTCCTCCTTCTGTTTTTTCAACTTTAAAAAGAAATTATATGTTTTGTTTTTTTTTTTTTATATTTTTCCTAAATTAATTCATTCGAAACCAGTAGTCAGCAGTTGTAAGTACCAATGGTATCGCAGTAGTCACATGGAAAAGTTTGTGGTAGTTAAAATATTATCAGTTTGCCGGGAAATGTAAGTTGGAAAAAACGAATTTTTAAAAAGGTAAAATATTACAACGTTAACGCCAAACGGATGATAAAAATATCCGGGGGGGGGGCATTGGAATAAAAAGAAAACGAATTGGAAACCGCCGCTATTTACAAAAACTCATCCCTGACAGAAATATATTACGTTTTTTACGTTACTTTATGTAATTTTTGACCCCATCCTCCTGGTGCTCTTTGTTTTTAGTAATTGCACCAGTCGGCAGTGGTCGACCCATATGAGTGTATATCATCGGGCTAAGTATTAGTGAACGCTGATAGTGGTCATTAAAATAAATAGGAGTTTCCTTAAAAAGCTGTCTTTAACTCTTCAATGTAACCAGGCAAAAATCAGTCAAAAAAGTGGTTTCAAACGTCTGAAATTTTTTTGAAAACGGGAAAGTAACTGGACGTATATTAATAATGATATTGTTGACCGTGTGCAAATGGATAATCGAAACCGTCAAAGCCTACAAAACTTCATATGAAATTTAAACCGTGTATGCTTTCGCGAAAGTAGCATCATTTTAGGTTGGTCTACTACTATTCAAAAATATTTACATTAAAATTTTGTAATTGAAATATTAAGAAAAAAAAGTACCAACTTCAAGATTTAATCTAAACATTTAATGAAAATGCACTAAAAAGTGAAAAATTAAGCTCGATAAAAATTGATTTTATATATGTAGTAAAATATACCATAGTTTAAGGAGGTAATTCTCAAACAACGTTCATACCTCAATTAGAGTCGGTATTGAATTCAAATTTGAAGTAATTAAAAACCATATTATTAAATATTTCAGGGCGTGTTTTCGATACTTGCTTTAAAATACCGATTTAATATGGTTTCCGATTGTTTTCGCAATTCGGATTTTGCTGTAGACTCTAATAAGTATCGACGTTGCTTGGGAATAATCATAATATCCCTCCTTTAAGGTATCATGTAAAATCATATATCGTCTATTATCAGATAGAACTATTTGGCGGGGATTTTTTTTTTTTCATTTGCCACACAGATTCGAACGTTGTTATCAGTGTGCGAAATATACGAAAATCGCTTTATAATTTTGGTTTTTAAGGGAATAGGCGGTAATGAAAGTAAGTACGGTATGTAAAAATTTCTAGAGAAATTTAAGTGTAAGAAGAACGAAAATAAAAAAAGAATTACCAACAAATAATGCGCTTGACGCTAAATTTCGCGTCACACCAATAGAATTAAAATACTGCGATCGGAATATTTTGTTTATTCTCGAATAAATTCTCTTAAACTTTTTAAATATCATCTCTAATAAAATATCGATTTTACGAGCGACTATAATGTTGTTCAAATTCCTTTTATAAGTCACGTTTTACTTGTATAAAAATACGCAAAAAAAAAAAAGAAATTAAACGAAGTCCGCTGATAATAGATGAAGTTTGAATAACGCCGAGATGTACATAAAATCCTACTTTTAATTAAAATAATTGCCGTAATTCATCGTTAATTAGTAGGATGTATCTCTTCCTACACACGTTGACGTCACGATTTTCCTCTTCTTCGATGGAATTTTGTTTTATTATAGCCTAATGTATTCGGATTAAAATATTATCGTGTTTTCTTTTTGCTTTTTTTTTATGCATAAACAGTGCTGAAGGATTACAACGACTTACAAGCGAAATATAATTTGTTGCTCAACGAACAGAATGACACTAAACGTTTATTGCTGGAAAGGAACGAGCAGCTGATGCAACTTAGAAGCTGTAAGTATTAAATTCGTAATTTTTATCCGTTCTTTGTTTATTATAGGCATTCGTGATTTTGCTTTTTTTCTGATCGTGTATTTTTGGAATTCAGCGAGTACATTTTAAACTACGACCTTGAGAAGATGTTACTACATATTTAAGTGCCATTTTAGAAAAAATTTTAAGTTTCGCTAAAGATGAGAATCTTTTCAGATCAGCCGGAAACACTGTGCTAATAAGCGCATCGTAGATAGATCAGTTTTGTTGTTTTATTACTCAGTTTGTGTACGCGAAACATGCGAGATCCGTTAATACTTTTCATATTCATAATTAATGATTCAGTAACAAGTTAATATATTAAAAAAAATCAAATTATTTCATTATTTTTTACATTAAACCTTTATATTAAGATTTTTTCCATTAAAAAGTTAATATCATTAAAAATATAATATGAACGCGGCGAATCTAAATTGTAAAATTTAACAGGAATTTACACGGATTTCAGTTTGAAAAACAACTTCTCCTCTGCCTTACGATGATAGTATAACTAGTTAATATTTGAAGTTAGCCGCTTTAGATAATCTCATCGTTCACGTGAGATTTCCGTTTTTTCATTATTACGAATTGCGCTAAGACGCACCGAATTGAACTGTGCCCAGTTTGAATTTGAACTATTTTATGCGGAGTTAGTAAAAAATAAGATGAGGAATAGTATAGAGAGTATGCAAGAGCGAAGAATGAAACACTAGCTAGTAGAAACCAGTTAAAATACAGCCTTCGGAATACATTCAAACAGATTAAGAAACAGCACGAACCCAAAGATAACTTAAATATTAAATGGAGTATGGCAGACTGTGACAAATGCAACTATGGAAAAGTGCAGGATCATACTGATTTATTTAATGGTTCCTTCAACGGTAAACGTGAACTTGAAAACCGCATGGCATCGTTGACGATAGTTTAATACGATTTCTCGAATATTAAACATCAATTACTTTATAAGTTGGTTTATAATTTTTATTTTCAACAAAAAAAAAAAAAAACCGATATAAGCTATCAGTTCGGTATTCGAATCAACGGCATTTTTTAATTAATCCGTTTTACACGATGAAGTTTTCGCTCGCTGCCCCCAGCCGCCCCTATTTCCTTTGTACACCGAACGACATACGAAATAATAATAATAATAATTAATTACGACCACCCGAAATTAGCCAGAGGCGAGAAATATAAAGAGAAGTTAATACTGAATTTGAATTCTACAAGTTGCCCCGATAATAAAATTATTGCATAGTCACTGTACGCTGTTTTGAGCTCTGAAATATATCGGTGCATTTTATTTATTATTAATTAAAGATTATTTACGAGTTTTTAACCGAAAGATTGATTAAATTATTAATCGTATATATTTGAGTCGACTGATAAGCCAGACTTTTTTAGATATTTGAGCCGTAAAATTCGACGCCTACAATTAAATTAAAACGCTAATAAATAATAATTGTAAACTTAATTTGTACCATGTTTTTGTCGAGTTTAACGACGTGAGTTTTGTTCATTAACAGTTTGTTGTTCCACTTGTTATTGATATAAAGTAAAATTATGTAGGTATTTGTACTGCATCTACGTGTTATATACCTACATAATTTTACTTTATATCAATAACAAGTGGAACAACAAACTGTTAATGAACAAAACTCACGTCGTTAAACTCGACAAAAACATGGTACAAATTAAGTTTACAATTATTATTTATTAGCGTTTTAATTTAACTGTAGGCGTCGAATTTTACGGCTCAAATATCTAAAAAAGTCTGGCTTATCAGTCGACTCAAATATATACGATTAATAATTTAATCAATCTTTCGGTTAAAAACTCGTAAATAATCTTTAATTAATAATAAATAAAATGCACCGATATATTTCAGAGCCCAAAACAGCGTACAGTGACTATGCAATAATTTTATTATCGGGGCAACTTGTAGAATTCAAATTCGGTATTAACTTCTCTTTATATTTCTCGCCTCTGGCTAATTTCGGGTGGTCGTAATTATATTTTGCTACTGAAGTACCGCTATTTCCATCTTACAGGCAAATCGTATTCTCATATAAGCAGATTTTAAATTCCCAAGTGCAGAAAGTAACTCGTGATTCTGAGAAAACCTGCTTTGAAATTCTTCAAGAATACCGCCTCAAGGGTATCGCGTATAAATTTCATACTTTTGTAGCGGAGGCACTTTGTTCAACTTTCAGGACCGCAGCACGTCCGGCTCATTTAAAAATTCCTATATAACGTAATAAAGAATTAATAAGATATTTCTTCCTCATGACAGTTCAGTCTTCCCTGTTCAAGTTGTTTAGATGACCGTTCGAATTGTTAAAGTTTTCTTCCAGTCCTTCCGTGGTTAACTGAGACGACAATATGGTTAAATTTAGGCATATCTCGCCCGTATAGAGCACATTAAGTTTAGCGAGAAACAAAATGACTTAGAACACATCTCAAGGTGTGTGTGTGTGTGTGTTAACACATATTTCAAGCGTATTTATAACCGGATTTTATTTTTCCTCACTTCGCTTTACTACCTGTCCGCTGTATATGATAATTGTCCGTCGCATAATACGAATTTTCGTAAGCACCATGGTTTATAAAAGTATTTTTTTCTCTTGCAAAGTTTTACGAAAAATGCCTGTCTCGGCTAGTTCAGATCAACCTCAGTATTTCCTCAGTATTTCCCGATAAATCCTCATAAAGCGTCTTTAGTTTTTTTGCGAATGGCTTCCGATTCATCATCGGCTTTTTAAAAAGAAATTCCATCGTAGAAAACCGAATCATGAGGTGATTTTCTTCGTTCTTATTCTAAAAAGTTAATAATATTTCGCGAATAATATAATAGGGCAGCGGCATATAAAGCGCATGAACGCACGCTCCTTGTTGTTTGCAAAACGTTTCGACTCAATATTTCCATTTCTTCTTCTCTTTACTTTACGACGGTCCGAGATGATGACCATATAGGGCTTTAGCAATGAGGAAATAATTCCGTAATAATCATTTTATACAGTTTTTCTCATTTGTTTAATTTATTTACTTTTTTTCCTTTTTTTTTCCTTTTTTTTGTTAGGAATTAAGCAAAATTCCGAAAGTGAACGCAACCTGGGCAGACTCAGCTCCTCGTCTGCTACTTCCGCATCAGCCAGAAATATTAATTAATTTCGTATACAATAGTACTCGTGGGAAATAAATCAATACCATTAAGGGGGGGGGGGTCACCTACCACTAACAAAAGGTGGTACACAATATGCATTAAAGCTGAGAAAACCGGTGCAAATTTGATTAGGTTTCAATACTGATTGTGGTTCCAAAGAGCTTATAACGAAATAGTGATCGAAATCGAAATATAAAAGTTGTGTGTTTCGTGGTCAATTAATGCGACCTGAACCTTTGAAAAGATCTATTTACGAAATCATGGAGGACATTTCTAGTAATTTTACACGATTCAGTAATTACTTTTTTTTTTTTTCACTTTGCTCTACGGTATTCGTTTAATATTAACGATGTAAATTGTGACAATATTTATGGCTGCATTAAAGGCTTTCAATTTCAACAAATATTAATCGTCGATTATTAGTAACAAAATTCACGAAGAGCGATAAATCTAACAATTCCGCACCAATCTGAAGTTCACTTGATGACCCGTTTGCGATGTCGGACGATGACTTTATACAGTTAATTTCTGTCTTATACAAGGAAAAAGATTAATGCCGTGCTTCCCCATGTGAGGACAGCAGAGAATTATTGAATTTGTCGCCATCGAAGTTGACAACGCGAGTACTAAATATTTGTTAATTTCTCGCATTTTCTGCAGATAGCGCTGTATTTATTAGTGACGTCAATTGATTCTTTCGCAGATGATGAAAATATTTATTCCGTTTATACTATAATTACGGCTCCGATTCGCGCTGCCTTTTAAAGAACTATTGAATAAATTTTTCCTTTAAAAGTTCGTTTTTCTTTATTGTCTACTCAGTAATGTAGCCAATTAAGCAGTAAATTACTTTTAACGAGCGCGGTACGGCCAGAGTAGAAATAGTGTTTAATGAAAATATCGAAATCCGCAGAGTTATTATTATTATTATTATTATTATTATTATTTTAATATTATTTACTGGCCGCAAATGGCCGAAATTAGTTCGAAATTCCGATTAGTAGACTCGGCGGCGTCGATATTTTTTTTCAATTTTTTCCCCGACTGTATCTAACCGATTGTGTTCGTTTAATTTTATTTCAAACAAAACTGCACATACAATTTAAAACAATCAACGTGCGCGCGACACTTATTCTGGGTTCACGCTTTATTATAATAAACATTAATCGATAAAAAATGTTTTCAGACCTCATCGATATTCAAAATCGAACTTGTTAAAGTGAATATGCATATTACAAAAAGATGACAATGTTTAAATTTTTACTTCATACACGTGAGTGTGTACGATTTATAATAAATTTTTTGTTTCACTGTAACATGCGCTTTTTTACAAATTTTTTGTTTCAGGTTTTTCTTTCTATTCTGTATTTACTGCAATTACGAAATTGATTTTCACAAAAATATTATTCATTACTTCCTAAACAGAAAAAAAAAAAAAACAACTTTAATTCGACATACATCCGATTTTAAAAAATCTCTAATCATTGGCGCACTCAAGGGGGTGCCACGGGGCCATTGCTCCCCCCAAAAATCTTCGAAATCTTAATTTCGTTTTGTAATGTTTTGTTTTACTTATTTTTTTTTTTTTTAAAAAAACATACATATTTACTTTTTTCTTATATTACAAATATAATGTTACGTTTCTATTATTATTATTATTATTACTTTTTTTAAAATAAAATTCGTTAGTTTTGTTATTTTTTAAAAAATAATATTCGTTAATTTTGTATTTTTTTTTTTTTTTTTTTAATTTTAATTTACAGACCACGGAAATAGGTACTCTTAGTCGAGGTACCGAGTTACCGCTCCCTAACTCATCTTCTAAATTCTAGCCCCGATCAAAAAAAAATCCTGAGTGCGCCTTTGTCTCTAATTATAACAAAAATTCGAGTAGTTACCATTTTGTACTACAATATATGATGCTTAAACTTAAGTAATTAATAAAATAAAAAAAAAAAAAAAATGCAAAAATAAACATTACGCCCGCAGTAATTAGCAAAAAAATTCCCATTTACATTTCCCCCGGAGTCGCTTCATTGGAAATGTAACTCTCTTCTCCACGTGTAGTCAACTTTGTCACCGTTATTGTTAAAAACGCTAGATTGTCGTGACAATAAAAAATTTGAGGGAAAAAAATTTACATATCCTAGTTTTACACTTATACACGCGTGCTACCATTTTTTTTTTTTTTGTAAAAATCGGTTATTACATTTCTATGCAATTTCTAATTTTAAAGAAAGTGTTTATTTAATTACAACTAATACGTGTATGTTATGTAATACATTGAAACAAAAAAAAGGAATTTTAAATAATAAAAGTATCGAACAGAAATCTAATCTCACGAATTAAAGTTTTTTACCCGCATTAACCGCTACTGAAAACAAAATAATAGACTATCTTAAATTATCACTATCGTAATAAGCTATTAATAATAAAAAATAAATAATATTTAAAATCTCTCATTTCTGCAAGCGCAGCTTCGTCCGTATTAATTATTTTTAATATTACGCACTACCTCGACATACTTTCTAGTGACTTTTTCATACTTTCCATCCTGCTCGTTAATACTTTCGCGTTTAAAATTATTTTATTCGACCATTATTGTTATTTTTTTTGTTTTTTTTTTTTTATATATAATGTACATAAGATCGACTAAGTAATTATTATTTTCGTTTACATTTTGTACTTTCTATTTGTATAGTGTCAGAAGGAATGTGTAAAGAATATGATCAGCTAAAAATTAAGTACGATCTGGAAAGTTCAACCATGCAGAAAGCTATGGAAAGAGCGTTGCAAGTAAGTTTAATTTGTAAAAATTTTACATTTTTTCGTTTGTTACACATTTCTTTTTATTAAAAATAGTCCGATCGAAAGTAGATTATAAAACTGCCGCGTTAAAAAATTTTAGTGGTACAAGCAAAACAGAGAACTGAAACGTCGAAGCTCATTGCTGATGCAACATGTTATGGCTGTAGTACCAGACAAAATACCGGAAATGATGGATGATATGTCTGATGGTTGTAGCGAAGAACAAGACTCCGAAATAACCGAACTAAGAAAAACAATACAAGGTAGTTGCCATTTCTTTTCGATCAAAAAAATATTACCTGATACCTATTTGGGTTTTTTTTTGCTAATACCAAAACTTTGCATTTCCCTAGTTGTCGTGAGTGTGAACATGTATCATCGCGATGAAAAAATAAAACATTTGTTTCTTACTTTCTCTTTTTACGCCTCAAAAAAATTTAATTTAGAAAATGCACGGAAATATTCTGTAAATTACACTTTGTTAAAAAATTAATTTCCTATTTTTCATCTTTGTCTGTACTTCAAAGCACAGAGAGAAAACATTGTATTATTTTTTCTTTTTTAAATCATCTATTGATAAAATATTAACATAATGCACGGCTAGCGAGTTTGCTCTTGAAATAACATTAATCTCTATAATCTCTATGGACGTGCGCTACATGAACAATTTGCAAGATTCCGTTTATTCATTTTTTACCGTTTTGTGACAGAGCTCAACGGTCAAATATCACATTTGAAGGTAGAAATAAACTGCGCCTCGTCGAACGAACAACAGTCAGAGATAAATATCGCATTACAGAAGGAGCGAGCTGCAAGACTGAATATAGAAAATCAGTATCGGGTAAGAAATTGATACGATTTTTTTTGTTTTTTTTTTTAAATCACATTACAAATATCACTTAAAATTATTTATTACACTCAAAGTGCGAAATAAGGCGCAAAATTAAGAGAACGTTAAAATCAGTTTCTAGAAAGAACCGATTTATAATTGGTAAAAATTAATTTTAACCGAACTCGGCCGACTATGCACGACAGTTGTCGAGATCGCTCTATTCATCCAGTCCATCATTATACTCTTTAATTTATATATTTCTCGTTGTTCTTTCTTGGATGCGATTTAAAACGCTTTGTTCACTTTTGCTGCTTCATGTTGTTCGTTTTTTGCGTTTCTTTTCAATCGATGATTCAAAATTTTAAACAAAATGCCCGGGCGAACAGTTACAGTTTTGAAAATGACGTGACAAAAAATACTCCTTATCGCTTGAAATAGCGTGACAGAGATAGATATTTTTCGTTAAGATCTGTCGGCTGAAAATTAGCTTTAGAAAGTGGACCGTCGAAGGTTCATTTATTTGTTCTGTTCGAAATCGTGTATTTCGAACAAACTATTTTAGGAAAGATTTGTCATTCAGATCGATTCCAATAAATAAATTTTATTTCGTTAATAATTTTACTACACTATAGACAGTTCAGGTAAGGTTAATTTTTTTAACGAACTTAATTTCTCACATTAAATTTAGTTCCTCGTTTTATTATTTTCTTACACATTTCTTAACGAAACAGTAGTGTAAAGTCCCAACTAATATTTGTTTAGACGGATCTAATGTTACTTAAATTATTATATTAAACTTGTTTTCACGGGTTTTAACCAAATTATCGTTTTCAGTTAGCTTCATTAAAATAATTTCTTTCGTTATTTTTTTTTTTTTTTTTGTTAAATATAGTATTTCAGTAGCCCCTCCGCTTTTGAAACGGGTTTTTCGTGAAAATCCTTTTGCTAAAATTTCAGAACTTAATCAATTCCTATTAATTGGTGATTTCATATATATATATATATATTTTTAAATTGAGTACTCCAAGAAGTGCAATGGGTTTTTTGTATCAAGTACTCTGTCGAATTGTTGCTTGTGCCATCACATTAAGTATTTCATCTATTTCGATCGACTAATAAAAGGAATGGGTGTAAGTCACAAATATCGCTATTCGTGAACGTCGGTAACGATGTGTAGTCGCTTGATTGCGCCGAATACATCGAATCTCAACCGCACCTCCACTTACCATCCTATTCCATCGTACTCCGATAAAACTAAATAACGAATCGTTCGACTTACGAAAATTTCTCTTTTCCTATCGAAAAACATCATCGGTTATAACCGCACCGAAACTAATTGGTCGAGTTATGATTAAACCATCTCTTAACACTAAAAGATATACACAGTCGAAAGTCCAAAAAAAATGTCATCGTACCTTCTCACATCAGGAATAACAGAGTCGTGGTCATCTTCTCAATCTAAAAAGTGTCAAAGGATATAGTGAACTGTACAGAATTTCAACTTGATTCGCATTTTGTAAAACCACGTTGAAAATCATTTGCTAACATGTTGATCTCAAATCCTTAAGTACCACTGAAAAAAAAAACACACTTAAACTACATTATCATCTGTGTCATTTCGAAGAGTAGATTCCTCAAATGAAGCATGAGACCACAATTTCATATTACACCGAATGAGCATGAATACCAAAAATACCGCAATCACTCCAAAATTCACCGTATCTTCTTCACGTACTATGACCTCGCTCGAAATGCAACGAAAGCGGACACAAAGCATGCGACTACAATGAATAAGGGGTGGTTTTGCGTAAACCTCAACGTACCGACGACATTCCTAATAATAATAATAATAATATCTCCTTTTCAGGAAAAAGTTTTCCCACATCACGATTTTAAAAGCATCTCAGTCAGCATCGCCTGCACAATCGAACCAACTTCGACCACAATACCGTTTTACTAATAGCACCCTTAAACAATTCAAACAGATAAATAAAATGATTACATACAGTCTCATTTAACAAGGAAAAGCAGAGACAAAATACGAAATTCAACAAGTGCTCCATTCGATATAATAGAATTACTGACAGCGGAAAATGTTAACTTAAATAACGAAATACAATTCACGTTTACATATTTTTCACTTTTCCTTGCAGAAAAACTAGACGCCATCATACCCGCTGAGTAGCGTAATTCACAGATGATTTCAGAGAACTACTTTCTTTTGAATCGATCAAATACCATGTCCTTTATAAGCACGTGCTTTAAAAACTCGAACTGGAAAACCGCCTATTAGGCACGGAATAGCAAACACTAATCTGTCAATACCGGCGTAAAAGAAAAAGTAATTGGTAAAATGAAACCGTCGACATTTTTATTGCTGAGCTGCAATGCACTACTCTTTCAATGCTCCTCAGCCGTTATATATTATAATCATTTGGTCATTAACTCGTCTAAAAAAAAAAAAAAATTAAACAATTAAAACTCCGCTTAATAAAATCTTCAATACTAAAAGAAACTCGAATGACTCATCAACAGCTCACGGCGACTGCTCATGAGCACAAAAAAGTAATTCTGCCCACGGCATAATATAAAATAGTAGAATTCGACAATCTGAAGCAGGCAAAATCTATTTTAAAAGTTCTACTATCGTGTGCTTAATCAACAAATGAAAATATTGACGCCGATACCTCATCATGCTTACGTTATGATGTAACCCTCCATCGCCAATATTATTAATTGCAGATTTCAACAGGCACACAGTCCAGTATGAGGATGAGCGTAACAAAAGAAAAACGCTAGAAACAATAGTAACGAACATTGCTGTAATTCTGGCCAACCAATTGACGGCATTCTAAATTTGGTACGGTCTAGATTTTTTAATACGTTCTTCGCAAATGAGTTCCAAACTGCAAAATATTTTTCCATTCAGATTTAGAACTCCCTCGTTATAATATAAAACACGACTAACCGCGAAATACACAGTGCTACCGAATTTTTAGGAATTACAAGTAAATAAACTGGACAGTACGTTGTATTTATTTGCCCTCGTATTAAATCTATCTGAAAATATTGATAACATATAAATTAAAACGCTTAGCGATCCCCTGGGGGGTTAATGATATTACAACGCTTTAAAAGTCATCTTTAAAACTAGCCAAAACCAAAAAAAAAAAAAAACAAAAAAACACGAAAGACTTCTAAGAAAAAAAAAAGCACGACAAAAATATACACATGACAGTGATAAATACACCCAATTAATGCGGCAAAAAATTTGCGTCACCGGTACTAAATAAGATAAAAATAAGAATATTATCCGCAACGAACTAGAAGACGTGAAGCAGAATTGTTTGTAAATCATATCTCTTCTAAATTAACTGGCATCTTGATAAAGACGGGGTAGTTGGTCGAAACTAGTGTTGATGTTTTTTAACATTTTTTAATATGATTTGATTTTTCGTATAATTTGCTTTATGTTCATTTTATTATTTATGTTCGGCATAATATTGTGAATTGATTAAAAGTAACGTAAGTCCTATATGATAAGGTATCATGGATTTTTGAGGTTCATAATATACTAAGCCTAATGGATTTGATGAAAATATTGGGGCCAGTTCATTTTGCGAAATATATACATATCTCTTCTTTTCCAATAAATTCCCCTCAACTTAGCCAGCTTCCGCAAAGGTCAGATTTAATTGATGAACGAACTTACTTAGATTAATCAAGATCCCTTTTAAAGAACTCATAAAAGCTATTAATGAAATGCAACGACGGTGGATAATTTTCACATCTTAATGCTAAGAAATTGCTTCCATCAGTGAATAAAATTCAAAATTCTTCATCGGTGCAATACAGGAAGCAGCCGAAATAGTTAGTCCTGAACCAGAAAATTATAAAATAAAATAACTCACTTCCTCTCTAGGGATACGTTTAAAATCGCTGAAAGAAGAAAGCGATGTACGTGGTAAATCTCGTAATGCACAAGCTAAAAATATATGCAATCCAAATCAGCGGTAAGATAAAAAAGATGCATAATGAAACGCTATGTCGAGGGGGGGGGCAGAGAATTAAACGTTTCTCATATAACACCTATCAAGGATGACAGTAGTAGGCAAGCCAAGAGTTTTTTGCACGTTACTTAGTCCGTGTACTTAAATTATATAGTCCTCAGTTGTATTGTTCTCGATTATGTCGTGACCACCTATTTGAACATTCCAATTGTACATAGGCATCATGGTGATGTTCATGGCAATTGTTTATAATACAATACACGCAAGATTACACTTGAAACTGATGTTGTGATTGTTCGATTTTTATCGATGTACACAAGTGCAGCCCCAGATGGTGTCTCTGTCTATAAACTAACCAACGCGCGTGTGATGGTACGCATGTTGCTTCGTGTAGACTTATAATATACTGGCAATGATGACGGTTTTACGGTATGCAACGGTTTTGATAGTAGAAAATCCTCGGCACAGATAGTTTGTAATCGTTCACGCGACTGATAGTTATTTTTAAAGTAAAACAGAGTAATTCTGAGTACTCAAAGACGATTTTCAACCACTATATTCAGTTTAGAATTCTATTTATAAGAGATAAATAGCGCATTAGGCTGATAGAAATGTAGAGAAATTAGCGCTTAGAAAATCCTTAGTGAAATTGAAATTTTCAAGAATTCGTTCTTTTTATTTCTAAAATATGTTACACAACTAACTTCTCTATTATGAAGTATTTACGAAAAATGTTTTTAATTTTTTTATTATCATTACAGGAATTAGAGATGAAATATAACCGATTATGCCATTTACCCAGAACAGAAGAGACTGAAAAATATGAAGTAAAATTTTACTATATATAACTTATTTTCTCTTATTCTCTACGTTAAAATCTTTATAAATTTTTCTCTCATATCGATATTGATTTTATACTCGGCTGAAAGCCTTTTATTTTTTCGTTTGTATTTTACTCACTGTCATTGGCTCGTACAGATTTTTAATATTTACAGTTTTGCACGCTTATTTCTACTTGTTTCTTTTTTTCATAAATTTCATTTTACTTATATATCATCAAATGGTCAGAAATAAATCTTTTCGTTTATTTTGCAACTGTTAACAGCGCTGACACAATTTAAAAGTTAAACATTTACATTATATAGATATGTTTTTCGTTTTTCGTTTTTGTTTTTTTTTTTAAATTATTTCGACCCCTATTCTTAACTTTTAAATTATCATTTCAGTACCTCTATTGCGAAAGGTTTCATTAATATTATAATTTTGAAAAATACTAGGCAGTCTCAGGCGCGGGGGATACTAGACTGGATGAACGATTAAAATTGTTGGAATCCGAGCTAAACTTAGCCATACAAAGAGCACAGATCGCTGAAGAACAGTTATACGAAACCACGAAAAAAGGTTAATTTTTAATGAAAATATTTTCAATTATATAAATAATTACGCAACTGATAATGAAGTATATTGAAACTCAACACAATGAAAAAAATGCTTATGAGACGTTATAATCTGGTGACAATGGTGCTAACTGATAACAACATTGTACATATTAATTTCTGTTCGTTATAACAGCTTCGAAAGGTGGATAAAAAACACCGCTTCGAAGCTTGCGGTGACAAAGTTCCCTAAATGGACTTATTAATTAAAAGTTAATCGACTGAGCTATCTTTTTTAACAACTATTCACAAATCGTCAGATAGTTAACTATGTCTATAACTAAATTCAAACATGGTCATCAGAATATCATCATTAATCGTTATTATATCTCCCTATTTGCAATAGGGTGCTGCTAATGGTAGGTTTTTTTTTAGTGTTTTTTGTACTATCCGTTCTTTATTCGTTCGCTGACATTATTGAGGATAAGACCTTTTCGAGTACTTCGCAAGCAGACATTGATCCCATTGCACCTGTCCTAATTGCAAAAATTACCTCATCAACATATACCAATAACTTCCTTTTATTCTGTATAGTGCGACTTCTATATTGTTTGTTGTTCAAGCTTCGACAGTACATCAGCAGTGTTCCCGAATATTAGGCGAGGCTGTTCGATTACTGTTCTATCATGTTTGAGATGTTACTGAAGGGCGGTGATCAAGTTGAAAAATGAAACGGCATCCCCGTATAAGAATGTGGAAACGCTCAACGGCCATAATCAAGACATCTTTTTCAGTCTGGCTGTAATTCAGCTGCGCCTTCGTTAATGCTTTACTGAAACATTGATGTTCAATTCCCGTCCGGCTGGCACATGCTGATACATTAAAAATCTAACAAAGCGCAAAATAAGCAAGCAAAGCCCGTTTGAGCATTTTCTTCAGAGCATTGAAAGCTTATCGATGTTGTAGCGTACATTCGAATACATTTTTGTGTAAGTTTCCCTTAGGGTGCTTTCTGAGAATTCGAGTTGGTGAAATACTTAATTTTCGCCGAATTTAGTAATTACCTCTTCCGCGCGTGAAACTACCGGATATTCATCCCAGAATAGCGCGTTATTAAGACCTGTGTCGACAAAAATAGCACACGGACGAATTCTATCGCTGCCGGCAGGCTCATTCGGATGAATAATGAAACTGCGATTTTTAAGTTTGCCGAAATTTCAAAGAATAAAAATAATTACCGAGACGCGACCGAATAAACAAATATCTACGAAAAATGCGTTCAAGATTCTTTCGCAGGTTGAAATTCGTTCCACGCCGAAGTCGAATATAAGTTCCTTTTTATGGAATTAATCGAAAACAGTTCATTGTTATTTTTTATGCATTTTAAAAAAATCAAGTATTTTTTTATATTAATTAAAGAAAATAATAATAAAAAGGGACGAATAATATTATTTAATATTTCGTTTAACCGCTGATTTTGTTCATTTTCTTTTTTCTATTTTAGTGGCCGAATTGGAGAGACAGCTTAATTTGAAACAGCAAACATCGATTCCAGCGCCACCTCCGTTACCGTCCGGAATACCTCCGCCACCGCCGCCACCAATGCCTACACTGTCATCAAATGGCACGATCAAAATGAAAAGTCAAAAGAACAATATTAACCACAACGAAGACGATAGTGCTACTGAAGAGATGGCCAATTTACTTGGTATACCTAGAAGAACCGGTCTTCCTCAAGTTGAAGGAGGTACTCGTTATATTTATTTCCGGTACACTGCTTCGAATAAAATCCGAAAATGAAGGAGAAATAACAGCTCTATTTGTATATTTTCTCTGTGGCCATATTCTCCTTGTAGAGAGGCTCGTCCGAGTAACAATGATCTTTGCAAATAATTTCCACTATTGATCACAGTCTTTCGGTCGAAAAATGTCCCTGGCGAAAACAAATTCCCGAATAATTTTTTTGGCCTCTCCTTTGAAGGACCATTTTTCCTGACGGGTCTTTTCTAGAATAAGTTTCCCCGTAACATTTTTTAGATACTACTAAACGATTTCTCATTTATTTTTGTTGTTAGCGTAATAATTTTATGACTCTTCAGTCGGTCTTACACACTCATTCGGTCTGCTTTTATTCTTCCCGTTTGCGTTCCTTTTCACCTTTTCTCGTCAGTACGTGTCCCTATCGATGAGATCCAAACTTGAAACAACTACGTTGTATAAACATTCTTCCCAGGTGTGTGAGTGTGATCACCGGGGGTTATCTATCGCTAGACATATAAAGGAGAAACTAATGATGCGCGGCTAAATAAAAAAATAGCCAACGAATGATAAGTAAAATACTTAATGTAACATTCTAAGAAACAGTTAAAAATCTGAATGAAATTAAATTTAACGCGCTGAAATATAAATTCGTAGAATAATTAAAACAATTTCGATCATTTATCGCATAGATGGATTAGAATTTTACTCTCGGTGACGTTGGAGAAAAGCTACAGCGTGTGAATCATTGATCGACTGAAAGTATCACCGGACATATAGTACATTGCTACGATGTTTATTCTTTTCCATCTCTTTGATTCTGTTCCGAAAAAACATGAATCTGAGATGATCGAGCAGAATTATCACCGCTCAGGATACGGTAGCCAACTTATCTATTGTTGTTTGTATATTTCTGCGGACTCTGGGGTGATTGACGTCGTGCTGATTCTTTGAGTGTCTGAGAGCTGTCCAGTCGAATTCTTCCAGCGATAGGCCAAAACACATATATTATCGCATGGCGCATGTGATCCGAGTGCACTTGTTCTGTTTGTACCATATTTATTCTCCAGGGCTCGGGTAGATGCAATACGTCATCAGCTTGGCTTTGTTTGGTTTGACTGTTATTAGGATTATAGAGTCGCGTTGTTGTTTTATGGTGCTAATGCTCTATTCAGAGTTATTTGGCTTCTCCGATCAGGAACTTTTGTTGTCGGAAATATTTTTTTTGATCATGTCGAACACGATTCTACTCAACCCTGTCCAGTCATGATATTAAATTAAAACTGTAATGAATTGCGATTTAGTGACACACCTAATCGTGCGATGGTTTTAATGTAGATTTAAAAAATATGTGAGCGAATATGAATGTGTGCGATGGAATGGCGGAGTTTATGTTCCAAAGCGGAAATACTCGGAAATGGATGTTCCGAATCCGTAAATTTTTTTAGCGTCCAAGTTCGAAAACTTCCATTTTGAATGAAAATAGTGACAGACACGAATTCGATCTTTCGACAATGTTCGAATTAGAAAATATTATTCGGTCGATAATTGACGGTTTTCAAATATTGCTCTAGTTGTTGTCGTCGTCGCCAGCCGCAGGTTTTAAGGTTGCTTACTTGTCTAAAACTGAAATCCTTGAACACAGTCAGACGGACGAATGTAGCAAGACAGAGACGAAGTTAGTGTTCAGATGGCAGTGACCGACGGCAGAGGCAACGATAAAGCATAAATATGTCCGATTGTACCCTACATGGAAGTTGCGCGAGAAGCATGGAGGCGAGGGAAGTTTTGTAAAATCCCGCCAAAAATAGACAGGGCAGCGAGTATGGAGTTAATTTCAAAAAACGGCAATCCATCTGTTCGCCGTACATGTAACCTTTCCTTGATCGGCTTTGTAACGGTTTTTCTCTGTTGTAAGCTAGTTATTGTTATTAACCTAGTCGATTAACTGCGTTATACTTTTTATTTTCATCACTTATAGTAGCGCGAAGCCGTCATTTTTCTTGGTTTTTCTACATTTTCCACCGTTTTTCCTTAATTTTGTACATCTCTAAAAACATACTCGACTAAAGTTGTAAATTCTGTTCAATTAAGAAAATCACATGATTGTTGTCGCGAAAAGGAGATATATACACGTGCTTTTATATTTCACTGTTTTCTTCTCTGCCGAAATAAGACGATAAATAGTATAACACTCGGGTCCGTGTCTGTGGTGCGATTTCTCAGGAGTAATTTTTGTAGCTGCCACATGCAGAGATTTTACTTGATCCTTCTTCGAGCATTTCGTATGTAACGCAACTTACATAAATCAAATCTTTTTTTTTTTTTTTTTTTTTTTTGTATTAATAAAATCCTAATATTCTAAAAAAATTCATACTGTAGTCGGATCAAAACAATCAAATTCATAAATTGTAGTCCCGAACCCAGTATTCTCTTTCAACACCAGTCTTTACAGACATCGAATAAGATCGTAGCGATTCTTTATTAATATATATATATATACACCTATATATATTTAAGATAGCAGTATTAGCTTTTGATAGATATAAACTAATAAAATTATTGCGTAAATTTCAGATACCATCGATAAAATCATAAATGAACTGAAAGGAGGAAGATTTACGTTGAAATCAACTGAAGTAAGCTTTCACTTAATACTCTATCATCAAAATTATATTGTAATTTTTTATAGCCGTGTATTTTTACGTTTTTCATTTTTAAACGAAAGATTTTCAATGAAAAATAATTCGTTTTTACTCGTTGTAAAGAAGAATAATAATTTAAATTCCGTTTGTGGAAAAAGTAATGTTTAAAACGAAAAAATAAATGAATAAAGCTAAAATAATAATTTACTCGTAATAATAATAAAACTGAAAAAAAAAAAAACGTTTTGCATAACATGGATATATATATATATATATATATATAAGGGATTATGATAAATTTATACACACATTGTTACAAATACAAAATGCTTCTCTGTAAGATAACTAATGCGAAGTGATTATAAATAACGAGAAATAAATTGCAGTCTTGGTTAAACCTACCGAATTTGAAAGTTCTAATAAATTCTGCGATAATTCTGAACGAAAAATTGCAATAAGTGTTGATGTAAACAACTGTTGAGATTAGTTTTTCCTATAATCTGAAATATACATTTAACGATATCTAGCGACGCAAAACCGAAACAAATCAAGTCCCCTAATTTAATCTCTTTATTTGCTCCTCAAAAGTATAAATACTACATCTAGGAAACGAAGGAAAAGTAAAGGAAAACGTAAAAAAAAGTTAAGGATACTTGTATAAAACCATTAGTAACGAAAAGGCGAAAACGTGACGATAATAATATTCTTCGTAACGAACAAGAAAACAACAAAATATGGCGTATATTCGAAAACCGACGAACACAGCCCCGCTATCAATCATTTTAAACACGCTAACCACACGATATTCGTCTCTGCCATGCAGTCCCCCCTTACAAGCCAGGCGGCCTATGGAGTACACTCGCTCCCACGCTTCAACTTCACATTTACAACACGACACAACATCGAATAAAATAATAAACTAACTAGTACTAGAACTGAATTATAATTATTTACAACATCAACGGGAAAAAAAATATATAGCGAGCAAGTAATAAGTCCGAGCTGGATTACAGACACGCCGAACAGTCGAAATAACAAAGCGGAACTAAACGAACCAATTTCTACAGCTGATACAAAAATTGAGAGATCAAGCGATTGTTGCTAAATTACAAAATTACACCCGAAAAAAGAGGAAACCAATGACGGATTAATGATTATTTACCTAAAATAGAACGTTTTCTGTCAGCCCAATTAGCTTGGCTTCGCTTCCTAAATAATAAATGAAAAAATCATCATTACAAATCTTCCGTTCGGTTCGGTAAAATTTTCTCCAAACGACTGTCAGAATTAAGCAGAATTTAGTCAATTTCCAGTTACTATAATACGAATATAGACAGTTGATTAGCTGCCGTCAAATACCTTTTTTACTTTTTTTTTTTAAATATTATTGCCAGGTTGCTTAAAATAATAATAATCAGTATTACATTCTATAAATGATTGTTATAATCACCGATAATTACGTTGTGGTTAGTTGCGTATAATAATGGTGTGCGGTGAGTTTGTTCTCCGAAACAGATGTGGGGTAGACGTTTTAGCCGTCGTCGCTGAGTTGTATTATTGGTCAGTGAGAGACATCGAGAGAATTGATGTGTCCAGTCAAGCGATCATAAGCTACGGAAATTTATTTCGTTCTTTGATCCCTTTGCATGGTGCTATTGCGCGCGAATCATGGCGCATAGACGTTGAAGAAATTTGTTATGAAACGGCCAAACTTCCTTAAGATTCTGAGCTGATCGTCGTACCCTGCGGCTGGATATATATCTCCAGGAAGGTACAACGACCTCGTTTTAGATTAATAGTCTGTTTTCCAGTCGGAGCTTAAATAAACAATAAAAAACTTCAAAACATAATATCATTGAAATTTTATAATTACCGACTGGTTTTGGAAATGTTGTTCCATATTCACGGCGGACCGTTGAAATTGCAGAACTAAAAACCGAATCGATAGATTTCCGGATAATAACTTCTATCTTGTGTCACGCAAATCCAGTTCTCGCATCTGAATTGGCGCGGAGACATTTAAAAAAATACTAAACTAGGTGATCGAGTGGAAAATAAAATTCAGTCTTACCAAAAATTAGCAAATAACGTTCGCTACTCTAAATAGCACCTGTCCATCTGTTCAATTGAATTACGATTTATTTTTTTCCCAAATTAATTAGGAAGGTGCTAGATATTTAAAAGTGCTCCTGGACCGGCGCTTCGCATGCAGAAGGGAGAAAATCTATTCAATAAGAAATTCAGGGAGATCCTACATGCAGAGAAAGGAGGATTATTTCTGGTCTGGGCAGGACGCGCCGAATATCCAAATTTCCGTTTTTCGATCACGCATGCGCGCGTCTCCAACTTAATCTGAATTCTAAAATTCTAAAGCGCACCACCTCCCGATCGAATACATGCATCCGTGTCTTTCGAGCCAATTATATCTTCTCTTTCCATTAACATAGATGAAAACTAGTGTATCTTACGGCATGCGGCTTGTAAATTTATTGTCACGCTACTATCGGTTTCCTTCTTTTCATCATTTTTGCATCTAGTACTTTTGATGACATTTTTGTAAATAATAAGTCTGTTTAGGAGACTTCGATTTTTTACTGCAAATAGAAGGCTGCGCAGAAATTTCAGGATCCACTTTTTGAATTGTATGTGGCTCGCCCACATGTTTTTGTCCGTATCAATTTTTCATCTAATACAACATCGGCATAGTTGATGATGTCTTTAAAATACGGAACATTTCGATTATTTAAATTAACGTAAGTCGAAATTCTCTTTTCGGCAGATGGAATAACGTAGGTTGTATAAGTAATTCGACTTGACATCTGTTTATTTCCGTACAATTGTTTTTTAGCCGGTATCTATCCCGTAGGAGCATATAGCCTTATAATATGAAGCGGACTCACCGGAATTATTATTCATAAATAGTAGAAATAGAAAGGGCCCCCAGGTATGTCATCCTGAAGCACCTCAACCTGAGTGATTAGTACGGAAGACTACCGATTGCCACTGAGAACTCGATGGGATATTTTAAAATAACTTATCTAACTTATTAATCATTATTACTTATTTTTAATAGCCGAATAAAAAAGAAACATCAGAATGAGCTTAACTAATGGCAAGGATCATGTTATCGATTTTAAAAATAATCTAAAAAAAAATTGACTTTCTAATCAGTGTTTCTAACTTCAAACAAATTTTACCATTTTAGTCTACACATAAACCCACCTATCATCAGCATTGAAAGCGAAAAACGGAATAAAAACTATCATCTTTATACTTTTAATCATTTTATTTATTTTTTCTATTTCTAGTGTTGTCGTTTTCCTGCGATTGCTACTTTTATAATTATTGTAGACGCCGCGATATACTATATGACCGTAAATGTACATAAAAATATGTTTTTTTATTTTTATTTTAGAAACAGAACACCGTAAAAAAGGAAGAGGAGGAACCTCCGGTAGTGCACGAAATGAGGAATATTTTAGGCACCTTAAGGAGACAACCGGCCAGGAGGGAAAGTTTTAAGCGAAATAAGTCCTTCGATGGTTCCAGCTCTTAATTACGCTTATTTGCAAATGTTTTATACATGTTTAATTGTACATAAACATATATGTATGTGTATGTGTATGTGTATGTATACCTATATGTATACCTATATGCGTACGTAATTTTTAGAGCGTATACAAAATTAAACGTACTAATCTTAGAATAGTGCTCTTTATATGCTCAAAATTAAAAAATTACGTTGAAATGTAAACTAAAAGTCGATTTAGAATGACGATAATTTATCTTTCGTTTGTATATGTTTAATACAAACTAAAAATAACGAATTTTTGTACCGATGGCTGTGCTTGCATAATAAATACAACGAAACAGTTCATAGTTAAATATGCGGTTTATACAAATACGATGAACTTGTTTCCTGGACACTTTGATTCTCAGCTTTCTGTATTAAGATTTTTTTTTTTTTTTTTGTAATTTCTATACAAATGTTTATTTCAACAGTTCATTAGGAGATCGTATCTCAAACTTGAGCAATCGCTTAGAAAATTCGTTATAGGGTACGGCAGAATTGTCCAGAGTCGATAAATAGTAATGACCCCCTTTTCTTATCGCAAATTTTATTTTCAGCTTTTTTCTTTTCTTTTTAAAACAAATGAATGCTAGTATGTTTTAACGAAACTATTTACAAAAAAAACAGTTGATACAGTTCTTCTTTTTTTCAATTCTGTTTTAAGCGCATCCGTTTATTTTGAAAAGAAAGAGAAAAAATGTAAAAACGTTTGAAAAAAGCTAACAGCAAATTTTTACCATGTTAAAAAAAGTTTTCTAAACCGGTTTGGAAAATAGAATTTTTATATTACCGAGAGAGAATATATTTTCATATAAATGTTCTACTACCTAGTGTCATTTTTATCATAAAAAGCTTTCACACGCTTACGTATAATACATATGTACGGTAAAAAAAGTAAATATGATTTTATTACTATTCAGTATACGAAGAGAAATGTGTTAAATATTTTTGTGATACTATACGGAAGTTTATGGAATACAAAACTAATCTTCTACGTATAAGTTAGTTTTAATTGATATTTTTATAAAATTATATATATTTAAAATTAATTATCGGCCTAGATTTTGTAAGCAAATTGCATAAAAAAGTTTACAAAATTTTGTAATTATATTTACGATATTTTTTATTCGTATGATTTTACCAAAATCGTGAGATTTTTAAAAGAAAAAATTTAAAAATTATACGCGGACCATAATTACGTGTAATAATGCATTGCTCCATAATTTCGTGATTATTTTTCTATGCATCGAACATTTTCTCTAATTATTAATGGGTATTTATTGTTGACAATATGTATTGTATAATATAATTTTTCTACCAAACCATATGATTATGTATATATATATATAAATATATTTAAAGCGTAAATTCGTGGTTTTTAATTTTTTAAAACTTAATACGGTAATTAAAAACAAATATAATTTCGATAATAAATAAAGGGATTTAATATTTAAGAACTAGATGTGTGGTGCGCGTCTTAGTATTTAGACTCCGTTGATACGCATGTCGAACTATTTGCCTCCATTTCTCAACTAAAAGCATTAAGACTTTCCAATATGTACCGCTTTATCCAATCCCACTAAAAATACGGCTTCTAACCACGGTCATGTTTTTTTTTTCCTTTCTCTATTGTTTAGTGATTGAAGCAAACCAAGACAGACTCTGGTCGCATAAACGAAAATAATGAGTAACCTGTTAAAAAAAGGGGGAGGGGAGCAAGCAGCTGCTAGTACAATAATGATTCTCGTAACTCGGAAGTTCCACGGAACTATGAATTGGATATCTCCTGAGACTACGTCTTTTGCGCATCTGATGCTAATAATTTTTCCTCAACTTTTCGAAAGTTCATTCTTCCAGCTGTTTTCGTCATCGTTATCGGTATACAAGTACAGTAGATCGGGTTCGTTTAATCACCGTCTCTCCTTACAGAGGAGTTATATTTGTAGGAAAATTCCATGATTCCGCATCTAATGTTCTAACCATCACTGAACGGTGTACCGCCAGCAAAACAATTTAGGCTTTTTGATATCGTCTGTCCAAAAGCATTTCGAGTCTACCAATCTCAAGGCTCTTCGACAATAACGTCTGCAGAATAAAAGGATGGTGGAGTGGTTTGTGAAATCCAGGTGAGTCGTTAAAAAGAAAAGGCAGATTCCGGAACAGCGGCCCTATAACCCGAGGTTACCATGATTTCCAAAATAACACATTTACATAGCGCACGAAGTCACCGTTACCTGCATGGCAGGCATATTGTTTTCGTTGCATATCCAACTATCGGATAAGATAGATTCGGAACATTTACAAGTCAAGCACGATTTATGACGTTGCCACCGAAGCTGTTTAGCAATTTGAAATGAAAGTTGATCCATAAATTTTACTCTGTTGTAATTATATTAACATAAGCAGTATTTTGTAGTGAACGTCATAGGCATATTTCTATTTTTTATCATCGAAACAGTTTATCTATCTGAGTACACTCTATGTACTGTTTTTTGTTTGTGTTTTTTTTTTCTTTTAATACCGGTAACTCTGAATTACTATATGTAAAGTATATTTGTAAGTTTATTTAAAACCACGTTATAAGTGGTGTGCAGTCCTTCTGGCAATCTATAATTCGCTGAAGAATTTGCTCTGATAAACACAGAAAATTTCTCGAAGTGTGTTTATTATTATGTTCGTCGCATTTGTGAATAGTTAATTATAATTATTTCCAGCGTTCTCATATAATTAATATCTTTTTGGTCTATTATTTGCTTATTACGTTTAATCCGTTGCACTTCAATATGAAAAAGCGGTTAATGAAAATATCCTTCAATTTCGGAAGTGCGATAATTGGGGAGACCTTTAAATAAATTTAGGTTTTAAAATGTTTGACGATTACGGCATTTTTCATCGTTTTCTTTTTAATCAAAACGAACACATCGTTTACATTTTAGTTATTTTCACTGGTTTCTGGTCACTAAGAGTGATAATATTTCCACTGTTATATTGTCTGCTTCTTCGTTCGTACGTTTGAAGAGCAGAACCACACGGTTCTATTAGCCCTGCTTTTGCAAATAGACACATACTTAATGTGTTCTTACAACAAACAAGGACTATACAGCTGGAAAAATAAAAACTTCGTGAATTTCTTACGTAATAACATATTAAGCAATAGACTGATGAAATTTAAAAAAATAAAACCGATAATAAACTAAACACAGAAATAAACGAGTACGTCTTTAATGTTCTACGGACACTTAAACAAACTTTATGAACAATATTATAACGATCGAATCGGCTAGCAGTTGTTGTTCAAGTTCTAGGCCTGAAAGTGCGAAATAATAGATAACCGACCATGACGTCATACGAAATCCACATGGAAAATATATAGGATTGGAATGAAAATAATGATAACAATAAAAATTGAAAATACGTGTACAATTATGAGAAGTTGGCTATAACTAGGGATTGCAACCCGGAAAATCGGATCCGGTATTCCGGCAGATCCGGCGGATCCGGCGTCACTAAACGTTTATCGGTTCCAGTGATCCGATTATAGCAATTTTTTGCAAAATAATCGCGCTGTTGCATGAGTAGGTACTTTAAAAACGTGTTGCGTGTGTAAATCATATTTACGTTCCACGTGATGAGTGTGAGAATGATTAAAATACGAGTAATTAATAAAATAAATGAATAATGCCGGACACTTTACACAAATTGTCTGATTTATTTAACTTAGCAATGAATTGAGTTGAGTTACATTACGTACGAATTAAAATTTGAATTAGAATTGTAATTAAAATGTTTTGCATTTTTTTACAGCTACTACTGGTAGTATACTAGTTTATTATTAGTTTAGACTAGTTGACAAAAGTTTTAAAACCAAGCCAAAATGAGAATTATGGTGGCGACAGTGAGGAAACTGTATGGCATTATTTTAAAAAAATGCAAAAAAAACAACTCTGTGAACGCGGAATGCACATTGTACTTTAACGTACTTAAAATAAGTAAAGGTTCTTATAAAGGTTTAAAAACACATTTGAGATCAAAGCATTGCATTGACCTAAGTTATGAAAATTCAACAACTGAAACGTCCGAATTCTGATTTATTTCTTAAACCATCCACATCAAAAACTGATTCAACTGATATTATTTATGAGGAAGAAATTCTCAAAAAAAAGTCTAAAACAATTGACAGTTATTTTAAAAAGGAAAACTCGATGGAAAAGTTGATCTCAAGAATGGTCTGTCAAAATGGTGTGCCCCTTAGTTTATTTTGTACTTCGTCAGATTTGAGATATTTGTTCTTGAAAAGCGGCTAGATTTTAATTGTTTCGCTCGTTGTCTAATTTTAATATCGGAAATAAAGTTTATTTTATTTATTTATATATATATATATATATATATATGTGTGTGTGTGTGTGTTTTGTATAAACTATCTATATAATACACTCGCTCGATTAATTCATTAACAGTCTATTTCGGAACGAAAAGGCAAAATCATCTTGATTTGATCAATCTGGTCGAATCGGTCGGATTGAAAATGACGCTGGATTATAATCCTTAGCTATAACTGAAGACTTCAAGGGCTTCTAAGTACACTCAATTTAATTCTTAATAATCATACGCCCGCGTTAACAATAAAATTACTGAAAACAATCAAATTCCTTTAGCGACCGTATACATAGCTGACGACCTGTTTCAAATCAACCAATATTATTAAGTACCTTTCAAATCTAAACTGTAGCATTGATCCAAAATTTCTTTCAGCTATTTACAATTCAATTAGAAATTACCTACTATGCAGAATCCATTTGAAAACCCGTTAATCGTACACACGTATTACATCCTCCGATTATTCCGTATATATCTATGGCTTTACAAGTTGAGTGCCGTTCTATTAATAGGAAAAACTATACTCACTTTCTCCTTTTTCATTGTGGTGATGATTGAAATAAAAGGGCTCGTATAAAGTATTCCAAAAAGTGTAAACTAAGTTCCAAACCCTTGACAGGGCGTCGGGGATGTATTCTATATAGTATTAATATTTTATAGGCTGTAAAAATAATGTTTAAAAAGAAGTTCCCTCCGCACTTTAGTCGAGCCTTTTAAATACTTCAACATTTAGTTTTTTTTAATACGATTTAGTTTAATCATTCTAACGGGAACCGTTGTCAAAGTAAACGCCAATATATTTTATACCATTAGTAAAATTTATCATTTCATTTTTGATTTCAATATACACTGTTCAAAAAAAAAGAAATAATAATGCTTTTGTTATATCCAAAACACCGATGACACATTTCGATAAGTTTTTATGTAAATTACATCGTCAGCATATCGCAAAATATGTACAAAACCGTTTTTAAGGCAAACACATAATCGAGCCTAATTTGAAACCTTAATATATCACATTATCGCGCTGCACTGTGCTTCATTTTCTCTTTATCATTGCGAAAATAGATTTATGTAAAAATATAAAATAATTCACCAGCTGATAAAATATTATTATGTTAATATACTATTATCCGACACATTTAAATTTTATCCTATAAAATAAATATAATAGCAGTTGCAATACTTCAGATAGATTAACTAAAATTTCACATTCGAGATGTTTTAACCGAACTCACAATTACAACGGATCCGAGAAATGCAATTAATTTCGATGCTTTTTCAAACGATATCAATGTGATACAAAATCGACTTGCCATCTCGACTGGAAGAGCACGAAATTCGTCGGTCGTTTTAGATGAACCGGAAATGAATCGGTATTTTTTGGTTTTACACTATAATTGAAATTATCACCGGAATTTGCTACGTAATTACGGTTACCGGCGAAAGTCGTACATTTTACTCGTGCATATACCATAGAATGCAAATATTTGTATTAGAAAAATACGAATGAAGGAAACATTTCGTGTTTAATTATATTGCGTCTAGTGCAAAATTTATAGAACAAGTCGATTATATATTCTGACAAAATCGCATTTATAATCGCTTAGTTCTGCTAAAACGGTGAAACACGAAAGAAGTAACGACAGCACGAACGTAAAGAAAAGAAAAAAATAGATACTTGAAAACTTCATTCTCATTCAAAATGGCGGATGCAAGAAAATTCGTGCCTTTAAAAGAGCCAAATAAGAAGAAAATTACACGTTCAACACACTCGGCGAATGTTATTTCGAAAATATTTCAGCACAAATCCTAATAAAAGTTAACATCTAGCATTCTGCATATTAGAATGTCACGAAGAATTTCACTTCGAAAGAAATACCATTTAAACCGAAGAAAGCGTACGCATTTACGGAAATGGAAATACCACACACTTGTGTTGATCAACTGTGAACTAAACGACTTCCAACAACTTGTGGATTATGAGTCACGAAAAAGACGTCGTCGAGTGAAATAGTGTGTGCCGTCAAAACTGCAAAAAAAAAAAACATTCGATCTACATTATACATTCAGGTGCATGTGCGTGAAGTGAGGATTTTCTTTGAACTAAATCTGGGGTAACTCGGAGAGTTTTCAAAATCCGTTTCATTTATTACTTATCATTCGCGTTAAAGATTTAAACATTAATTTCGATAAAAGAAAAAAAAAAAAAAGAAGGAGGAATTCGTTATATTCATTAACGAAACTTTCGCAATATTTCTGAAATTTCAAAAACGAGAAGTGAAACTTGTATCGATGTCGTCTACATCGACGATTAGGATAGCTAGAGTTACATCTCGTGAATTTTAGTTATATTAGTAACAATGTTATTCTTAGCCCGACCCGTATTAGTTTTTCTGTCGCAAAAATGAAGATTTATCCTTTTTTTTTTTTTTGTCACGCATTCGAAAAGAATGACGTCAATTTTCCTCGTTCTATACGAAATGCAGAAGTGTTAGAATTTGGGATTCGAGGGTGTCCACTTGCGAGGTGCGAAGGGCCGAGTTTTATATGATATCTTGTAACGGATTCGATACCTGCAGCGCTACCTTAGAGCGGTGTTCGAATTATAAAAATATATTTCTCTCTGGTTAAAATCATTAATTATTTCGTGATTTATCGAACAGCATGTTTTATCGACGTAATCGCGGATCGTAGTAGATATCGGAGACGCTTATCGGTTAAAAGCAAAATTCCCGGACACGGTCGAATGTTGCGTCAGCGTGAGACTGTGTGCGTGTGTATTGCTGCAAGCGGCCGATAGCGGAAAGTACTCTATGAGTCCGGGGAGCGAGTAAGCGTCGGCTAGAAGCTGCGCCGAAAAACATTGAACTGAGAGAAGTTCATAAAATCCCGTTAGGACAAGGTAATTTACGCGGTATTATCATTGAAGATGTTCTAGAAAAGTCGGCGCGTAATTGTTATCTTTATTAATTGTTAAGACCTAGCCGGTAATTTCCCGTTTATTCGGTAAGAGTGTAGTTTTGTTTTAGACACCGTTTGTGTATACGTTAATTGTCATTCGGATGCAATTTCCGGTCGTGGAAATATCGGCGGAAATAGTTAGTAAATATAAATGATGTATGCGAAATTTTCCGGATTACGACGTTGCAAAAGTGATAAACCAACACGCAAGAATAAGAAAATAAATTCTAGTCTAAACTCGTTCGTCCAGCAGATAAATGTAAATGTATTCTAGTCGTCAGTAAAATTAGAAATAAACGTTATAAGATAAATCTATTATCAAAATAGCCTAAGTACAAGTGTGAGGAACTGTGTCTGGAGTAAGCAGAATGATAGGTGCCCTACGTCTCGAGTTGCTTCAATCGAGGTTGAGTAGTCGTGTGCCGTTTCGTTGGTTTTGTTCCGATGGTACAGGTTTTCAAAGATTCCACGGCCCAGTTGAATAGCGTCTCACTTATATTCGGGGAGATTCATCTGTTTTTAATTTTATTATTCCCGCAGTTTGCGTGTTTGTTGTCATCTTCCAGTCTATTTTCGTCGGTTATATCAGGTAGTTTTGGACGAGTTTTGCGTTGGTTTTCGCTGGAGTTAAGATCGTTAAGACTTTTTGTAAAACGAGTTTGCTGCCGATTACCCGAGATGATTTGTTATTGTTTACATTTGAAATGTTTTAGGGCAATGTGCATTCGATTCGCGAGAGTGAGTTCGATTTGATCCAATTTCGACCTGAGGTGTGCGCTCATATCCCTCGCTTACAAAATTTACATTAAATTTTTTTTGTTTTCTAATTTTTTTAAGCCTAATGCTCTGCTAGACGGAACTTTTTCGGTGGTGGCAAGCCATGATCTGCCACTGGAGCCCGTTAGATCTTTTTTTTTCTCATCACACTCAATGGGAATTTAATCGTAGAGGAAGAAAGAAATGGATTTATAACTATATATATATATATATATATATATATATATATATATATGTCTTTACTGATCCTAAAAAATTTTGCTAAATCACTAGAAATTCGATTTTTCCTATAAAACGATGACCTAGAGAAATGAGCACAGCACGGTTAATGTTGAACCCCACTGGGAGGAAATCTGTTCAAGAATTCCTATTTTGCATACTCGATAGAGTAATCTACATTTTTCGGAAAGAAAAAATCATTCAATTTCATCATACGATATCATTGGTTTCGCGTACTCCTTTAAATACGAAAAAATAAATTACTTAAAAAAAAAAATGTAAATCATAAAGTACTAACGGGTAGGAAATGATAGTCCGACATACGTAGTTTTTAACTTTACCAAAAATTATTGATCTTTATCGAAAAACCACCATCGTGATTGCAGTTAATTTTAAATATGAGAAATTTTCAAACTTGTATATAGCGTTCAGAATTATCCTTATTCCTACAATCATCCAAACATAAGTTATTAATTTAGTTCCCTCGTATTTAACCGAGTAGCTGCGTTTTAGTTTCAGCACACATACTGTCATAGATTAAAAATGACTAATTAACCATTTTTCTTCACGTTATCGTTTTCACCTCGCTTTATCCCCTTAATTATCCTCTTCATTCTGACGACTAATTCGTCTGTGATCCTGACCATATTTTCTTTGAATGTCCATCCTTCGTTAATGTAATCTACTTCTTTGTATTCCGATCTGTTATCACTTAAGAGCTCCCTAATCCTTATTGTGCTTCGTATATCTTATCGTTTCCGTCGATTTCCGTTGTTCCTATCCTCAGTTCTTTTATCTTATCAATATTTGACATCGACTCTATATCTAAACTCATCTTAGTCCCTCGTTTCGTTTCTGGGCGAAGATCCTTTGTTGACATGCCCAAAGGGGGGGTTAAAAAAAAACATTTTTTATTGTAAGTTTAGTTGTTAATGCGTGCAGGTTTTTTACTTTGAAAATTTCCCTGCAAATTAAATCCTGTTAACTAATATTAAAAGTAAATTATTAACTGGCACACCCATATATCCGGTAAGAATCCTCTTTCGGCACGGATAATTATTTCTAATAAATTTCTGTATTGTATTATATATCGAAGGTGTACGCAGATAAATGTTTTCCTTTTTTTCTTTCTTTCAAACTGATTAAGAACTCTACTTCTGTCTCAAGTATAGAATTGCTCGATTAGTCGTCACCACTATTTGATATTATCTATACCGTTAATTAAACAGCTAACGTGCTCTAAATTGTCACGTTGTGTCCCAGAATGGAGAAAACGTAGATTAATAAGCGCGTTTATGCGTTGCGCACGCAGATATACCTCACACGTATTGTTTCATCGTTTTCGAATATTGTTGTTGCATGTAATTTTTCGGGGCTTTTCTTTTTCTTTTTACTGTAGCCGAATCGCTGTACTATTTTTTCCTATTACGGTGATGGGCATTTGTGTCATTCTAGGTGTGTATCATACGTGCCTACAACGAAATTTTTATTATTAAACCCCATTGCGCTTATTCATTTGTAAATGAAAAATCATTTTTTTTTAACGATTTCCGAATATTTTTGTAACTCACCGTAAATAGGCTGCTCCGCAACAGAGTTCGGTCTCGATGCATAGATACCCGCCGTTGTAGAGACAATAAATACGTAATAATATATATACAGTAGATAAAAAAATCGAAGATTGCTAAATTTACGTCATAATTATACTACTGGTTTGATTTGCTTTTCTAACAGTATTCGATTGAACGTATTAATTTTGTATTTCATCATTGTAAATTTTAAACACTTTCCAAACATTAAGTGTTTTTTTCTTGAATTTTAACCTACATTACAGCACACATACGTAAATGGTGTGATTTTTACGAAATACTATTTTTGTAAATAAAGCTCAGTCTTTAATGTTATTTCTCTTCAAATCGATAAATAATCGTTATTTAAATCGAAAGTTAAGTCGCGACAAAAAGACAGAGAAGCGTTGAAGGAGAATACCGGAAAGTATTTTGTATGACGAAAATTTTTTGTTTTGTCGCACTCGTAATAATGCGAATAATCTAAAATATCGCCATGTTTTCATTTAAACAATGTTATATACATTTACGTAGTAATAATTGAACTGATTTAAAGAAAACAGCTACCAGCAGATGTTCGTTATTTGGAAAATGTAAACGTGCAATTCGAAATTAGGCTACTTTTTTTTTATATTTAAGTTGTAAATAGTAATGTCCATTTTCTGTTATTACTTTATTAAAAATATTATAAACCACGTACTAAAATTATATTTTAAAATGTTAAAAAAGAGCAGACATGTTTCGAAGAGTTACGTACTCTATAATCATGGCATTATTGTTTTACCCGACTTCGGAAATACATGATAATGCTCACTCGAGTTATGTAAGTCTAAATAAAAATAAATTAGAAACATTTAAAAACACTGGCACACCAAGTAAAGTTCAAATACCCTAAGCGATTTTATCGATCGCTTATATCGCAATGTTTCATAAGCTCACATATAAACTAACCTTTGAAGTGGAGTAAGCGATTATCTGAGCCGCAGAAATCATCCAAGTGTTTTTCATGCATCTGTAAATGAAATCCTTCCTTCGTGCGCTAAATTTGGACAACTGTCACAGCATCTGTTCGAAAGTACTCTGAAAACACGGACACATTGTCTCGGATATTTTTTCATTTTTTTAAATGGCCAGTAAATGTCCCCCCACTTTCATATAGTACATATTTTTACTGCATAATCTCTATGCAGTTCTGAGGTTTTCTCTTATTTTTTTTTCTTTTTGCATAGCAGCGAAAAATTTTCCGTTCGCTCAAAATTCTTTAATTTGAGAGATAATAAATTTTCTCTAGCTTATCTAAGTTCGTGATCTCGTTAGTTAGTCTCTTTACTCAGTTTTACAAAGGAGTCCATTGGAAAGTAACCCCTATTGTAGGTCTTTGATTTGCTCCAGAGTACCGATTCTTTTAACAAAATACAACAGTCATTTATATGAATACTTAATTTGATCGTATATCTGGTTGAACATCTTCTACGGATTGTCGTCGGGCTTCTACTTTTCCTTCAATAATGAATTCTTCGAGCCTATCCTCTTCTCTCTTCGTGATATATTTCAAAAATATTGACTCTAGGAAAGCATATTGAAGGTAAAATTCCTTAATTACCGATTCCCATCGAAGTGTTCATTCTTGTTGCCGTCCATAAGATTCTCACTTGTCCAATTTACCGGTTAATACTGTGTCTACGGTCTCTGTGATCTGACCGTTTCGCAGTATCCTTTCCAGCTTCATATAATAAAATTGGATGTACTAATATGCGAACTATATATCGATTTATATGGCGTTCTTAATAACATGATTTCTCCGTATCTTACGAAGTTTTGATATAACAGTTCTTATTAATTGTATTCTTTTTATTTTAATTTCGTACGAACTATCGAAGCTAATTAATGAAATCTTAAATACCTGAAGGAGGGGTGACCACTTTATAGTTTTTAATGTGTCTTTCTCGGTGAATCCAATGACACTTCGCTTTTATCTATCGATACTTTTTTTATTTAATTTTTGTTTAAAAACTCCTTAATTTTACAGATTTCGCTCTATACTGGGCCCAGTGCACACACACACACTGATGAATAGTTTTGAAGAATTTTTCAAATTAATGATGTTCGGTATACAAAATTAATAATAAATGAAAAAGGTTGTAAATTAATTTAAACCGACTGTCTGGATTAGCGTAAAGAGTAAATTAACAACTTTTTCTATATTACCGTATTATTGTTATGAAACGGAAAATTTCGAAAAATAAAATAATAAAAAGGCGAAAACTATTCCTCCTTAAAAATTTGCCTCCTAAAAATATGTTTGATTCGAGTTTCATAAAATTCGCATTACAATGAAATATATAAAATTAAATATAAATTTATTGCAAAAATAACCAAAATAAATACTAAAATCTCGAAGTATATTAACTTTAATGATGAGAATAATAAATAATAAATAATAATAATAATAATAATAATAATAATAATAATAATAATAATAATAATAATAATAATAATGATGATGATAATAATGATAATGATAATTATGTTAATGATAATAATAATGCTAGTAGACTCGAGAATACAAATATAAAACAATGGGCAAGGAGGAATGTAAAATAATCATGATACATAAAACATATCCATTTAAGTAGTACTTTATTGTTCTTTCATCTGTTCGAAAAATCTAAAATTTCTACCAATTCATTAAAAAAACAAAAAAAAAAAAAAAAATGTACAATACATTATTTCTGTGTATAAGTTTCTTCAAATAAATGCATTTTGTTAATCATATTTGAGCGAGGTAATGATATATTTTTTACTTCAACCTCAAATTTTCGCAATTATTAATTTTTACGTTCTGCAACCGGCATTAAGTAAAATTTTGGTAGAACAAAATTACTTCTATCAATCTTTATTAACAGAGATTATCTCGGTGTATGTTCAGTCTAATTTCAGTATAAACTTAATAAATAAGAGTAAAAAAAGATTAATTAGTAATAAAAACGACGATAATACGACGTAAATTCTTTGTCTGCGGACAATTAGTATAAAAAGTAATTCAAAATTTATCTTTCGACCAATGACATGCAAATTATAATAAGTATTGCACAAAATTTAATAATATCGGTAAAAAAGTTACCAAAAACGAATAAATCACATAAAATCATAATTATACATTAGTAATATGACTCTATAATTAATTATTAAAACGTATTTTAAGCATTTACAAATTCACGAAAATAAAAATCATGCCGATTTGTGTTCATAAATGGCGGATAATGTCACAAATAAAATAACGCAGCATTTCCCAAAACTATTATGCACGATCCGATACTGTATGAAGGAAAAAAAGAGCTTCGGAAGAAATAACAAATAATACCAAAAAAATAAATAAATAAATAAAGTTTATAAGTAATTTTACATTTATACACTGTAATGTCCATTTTTTTCTTATTCGAGACACAATTGTTAAAAATTTTCCCGTAAGTATTAATAACATCATCGGTAAATAAAAGATTTGAAAAAGTTACGGAATCGTAAAAGATGTGTGAAGCGGAATTTATATTATGTTTTCGTATTAATTTAAAGAAAACGTTTTATTCTAACGAAATTGTTAAATCTTACGGAGAACTGTGTAGAAATATTTCAGAAAATAACACAGTTCAGAGTTGAAAAAATTTGAGAAATACTGGAATGGGAACGCTACATTACTAATAAATATGTTCGCTTATTACTAAATTACACATTTAATCGACAATATATAATTAAAAGAAACCGGTTAAATACCTAAATCACTCTGTAAAAAAGAAAAAGTAGATTAAAAATGAGCAAACCAGGATAACTTAAAATTATCCTTTTTAACGTAATGTGAGTAACTGCAGAGATTCTTACACGGCCTTTAAGGTACTATTCAAATTATAAAGTTTCACGAGAATCAAAATTGTTCATCTCCTTCAACCGAAAAATATAACATAACGAGTACGTGTAAACTTCAAAAAACAGAAATATAATAAATTTACAAAATTTACTGTATTTATATTTTTCGATATTTACCTACCTCTCTACATTTAATCACACACAGCAAATGTGTTAATTATTAATAAATTTATCGCATAAATAAGCTAAATAATATCACGAAATTACTTGAATTTTTATCACTTTCAATTGCGCTAGTAATATAATATAATTAGATAACATTATTGAACATTCGTAACGATAACCGCTTGTTCCAAAACAGAAGTGTACTTATTACTGAATACATGCGAATACATACCAACAGAAAAGAAAATCGAATTGGAAGAAAAAATTAGAATACGAGCAGAGAAAAAGATTTTTGTACCAACCGCCGTTAGCAAGAACAAAGATAGGGGGGATCGCTAACGGACAAATATATTATAACAACTCAGATGTTGAATAAAATACTACCCACGAGGAAATAATAATAGAGAAGGAAAAAATATGGGAAAGGAAAAGGAAAAAAAAGGAATGGCTCCAGGAAGAAGAAAATGTTAAATAATAAACATAAAATAAAATGACAAGGCGTAACAAAAAAAGTAAAGAAAAAATACATCGAGTATAAAAGGTAGAAATTCAGATTATTAAGTATCGCGACGAGTAAAAAGATAGAGTAAGATGTATTAAGTATAGGATAATTCGTCGACAAACGTTTTAGCTTGACGAAAGATATTTATGTAAAAAATATACATATTTTTCAAAGAAAAAAAATAAATAAAAAAAATATCAACCGGTGAGTATTCTTTTATTTAGAGATGAAAATATTATTTTTGGAATCAATATATTCCGGAATAGGTTAAGATACTAATTTCTAAGACTAATATAAATCACTAGAAGGAAAGTGTTACTACAAATTAAACGTAAAAAGGAACTAACTGAAAAAGCAGACAGTTATATTAACCTATTAAATTTGCATATTTAAACAATGCCCCATTGAAAGCACTCAATCATATGCTTGAAAAACAGAATACATATTAACTCGAAATTTTCGAATAAATTCAGAAAATGATAATACAGAAATTGAAATTTCACGCGACAAGATGAGATGCGCGGTGACGTCGTTATCTTTAGTTCAGTTGGCTTTTTTTTTTCTCACTCTTAAAATATGCGCATACCTGGGCTGGTACAGCGTATATTTAAACAATTACAAATATAATAGCGCATACGTATAAAAATTGAAGTCCAAAATAGCGAAACAAGAATTAATATGTACAAATAATACAAAATTATATAACCGGGAAGCGAGAATTTGGATTTTCTGGTTCTGTGGAAACATTTTTATCGCGGATAAATAATTAAATTTCAGGAAACCCAGCGTGCTTTCTGCAGTTCAATCTGACCTTCCAGGGTTTTAGCCAGATTAATGATTAGTAACTAAAACAAAAAGTAATGTTCATTTAATAATGAAATTTCCGCGACTAGTTTTTTACAATGTTTACCAAAAACAAAAAAAAACAAAAAAACACTGAAAGCTAAACATTTTCGTCTAGTCCACATTCATTATCATCAGTACGAAGTACACTATACTAATCGAGACATTCTACAAATTTACATAATACTGGATTATTAAAATAATATATAATTCCAGCACGTTTCGAAGATTGCGGTGATTGCGAAATATTTTGTAATTCGGAATTATATTTTAATAATAAGTGTTCATTTCAGTATCATTATTTATTATTAACGCGAATAATGAGTCAATATTTTTTCTATTTTTGTTTCTTAGATCTCTAAATTGTGTTTATAAATGTTTAACATCTATTTTCAAATCTAAAATTACACTATAAAAATATACGGAACGAGTGATGTAGTTTAAAGTAAAAAAAAAAAGCAGTTGTCTTAGGCCGCGAATTTACTCGCACGCAATACTACGAATGCACGGAACGAATGTCTTTGAACATGACGTGCATTGTTCGTGTTTTGAATGGAATACGCGACTTTAACGAAAACAAAATGAAAAAAAGATATGACATCGAAAGAAAGAAAAAATTAGTATACAAAATTCTCGAACGGGGAAAACTGTGTACCGGAGATTTAATTAAAAATTAATAACAAACGTAATTTATTACGGGAATAGATAAAGATGGTAAAATACGTGAAATGTTCTTTACCTGTTGTTAAACGTGACAATCAGTCACGCTGCGTGGTGTGTTCGTATATCAGTGAAGGTATCTAACGGGAAGTATAGAAAGCGACAGTACGGACAAAAAAAAATTAATAAATAGAAAAAAATGTATTGATTGACTCAAGGGCGCGCAGCAATATAATGTCACACCAAAACTCGAGAATAAGTATGATGACAAGAGAAGTGAAGTCGGCCGAAAAAACGCGAACAAAACCGATTATACAGGGCTCCGTAGTAAGGCGCAGTTTTAGGTGGTATTCTAGTCTAGAGGCACGAATTTATGAGTTTTTTTCAAGCTCAAAAAAAAAAACGACTAAATATTTTTACTAGCCATTTTTTTTATTATTTATTTATTCATGTTTTAAGAATACATAAAAAAATTATTAAAAAAAAAAAAAATTAAAAATTCACAAAATTACAGGCTAATGAAGTGGAGGGGTAAAAAAAAAGACGTGTCCTGGTTGATACGATTCCAACCCTTCTAGTCTTCTGAAACAAAAAAAAATTCTTAATTAGTAAGAATGTGGTTATAGCCCCTACCTCAGAGAGAGAAAAATAAAATTTCTCGTAAAATGATAACTGCTTGAAAAAAATGGTCGATTTTTTACCTGGTTTTTTGACTTTTCTGAATTCTTTAAAAATAGTAATAATCAAAATTTTAACTTTATTCCGATAGGGGCTATAGAGGAATATACAAAGAAGATCCATACCCAATTTCGAGTAAATCGGTTTATTAGAACTTGAGATATCATGTCAACCGTGTTGAAAAAAGTAGTTTTGAGAAAGACGCGTTTCAAGTTTTGAAAGATTCAAGTAAAGTTTCAGGCAGTCTAGTTCATAGAACGGTACGTTATATTTACAGTTTCTTAATCGGCGATTTCTGCTTCATATAATGGACTTTTTTCTACTTCAAATTATACATTAACTGAAGTTCTAAAACTAGACGAGCAGTCCCAGCTTCTTTTGAAGCATCAGAAGCTCGGATTTCAGAGCGTTCAATCCGAATTGCGTCCCGCTTGACAGTTTAAATGTTCCTTTATTTTTGTCTGTCTGGACGCATAGCACTTCCTTTGTTACTTTTTTTATTCATTTTATATTTAATAAATAAAATATTCACTCGAAATTTTATATTTTTAGACTGTACACAGAGTACGCATATTTGCGTTGCTTGAAGATTGAAACGAAACTGACCTGAACTGAACACTAAAAGGAAAAGATTTCAACAAAATACGTTACAATGACCTTTAATTAATCGATTTTTAAATATACGTATAATATATAAAAGATTTTGATTTATCCTCAGGTAGTCGAAGAATGTCTACCGTGTCTATTGTTTGATCCGCTCCGACTGAGCCGATTTAGTTACCGCGTCACGAAAATAGCTATAACTCCGTAAATAATTTTAATTTTAAAAAATCGTTTTAGGGGCATATTCTTAACTATCAGAATATGAAAAAAAAAATCGATTTTTTCACATTTCTAGACTAGAATACCCACTTAAGTCATATAGTGTGATTCCGTGCCAATACAAAGTATCGACATTTTTCAGTCGCATCAATCTTACACAATACAATACTTTTTCGTGTATTACGTTACAAATGACAATTCAGTACTTTCGAAACATTTCAGTAAACAATCAGCTTGATCGCTTTAATTTAGTATTTATACTGTATAAAAAATAGTAGATCGATGATCCCAATTTGCAGAACGGAAAAAAAAGTCCCGCTTATTTTTTTTATTTATTTACTTTTTTTGGCCCAGCTTTCGCCTTTTGGCCAGTCTATACCTAGATCTAGTTAACTGCCCGTCCCTTCTTATATTTTAACATTAGCAGTTTTTAAAAAAACATATTACATTCTAAAAAAACTGGCTCCTTTACTACTATTTGGTATACAGATATCGGTAATGTGTAAAATTTATTTAAAATTCCTTTCACCAATTCTTCTCTTTCCCTTTTATATTACAGGTATTATTTATTATTCCTATTCTGGCCAAATGTAATGGCGTCCGGTGATGACCCAATCTTATACGACATATTGTACAGATATAATCTCGCTCCAAACTTTTAAAAAATCGGTGTGTTCGTTTATTTTTTATTATAATATTTATTACTTTTCTTTCGTAAATAAAATCTTTATCGACAATATTAATAGCGTGTGCTTTTTGCCTTTATTCGTACCGCTAATTTGATTAGATTTAATTTCCGAGATTGTTTTTATTCTAACATATTATAAGTTTCGGTGCGAATTTTTGTCTAAATATCAGCGAGAAGAGTATTGTTATTTAGAACGTTTTACAAGCCACCAACACGATGCTAAGCTATTCTAACTCCGCCAGTTAAGCTTTATTATTTGCATTAGATAAGCGATCTAAAAAATATTTCTACAATAATACATTTTTTCAATTTTATCGGCGATTTCGTACAAAAACTGGACTTTGATTTGTTTATTTCGTGCTTCTTTTTCTTTTCTTTTTTCTTATATATACAACATTCCTTAAATCTCATTATTTTCGTAAATAATTAAATATACATGGTAACAGCGGAGCACTCGATGTTCCGTTAAAACACAAGAAATATGCAATATGTATAAAAAGGAAAAATATGAAATAAATGCATAAGAGCGATCGTTTATTTTTGTTCCTTTTTTTTGTTTCTTTTTGTACACGAAATTATCGACGAGAGCTAAATATACTCTTGCAAAAATAACTTTTTGGAATAGAAATCACTAACATATAAAGTTTTTTTTTTTTCTTCTTTTAAGTAATCGGGGAGCAGCCTTTTTTTTTAAAGATAGCGCCTATATTTTTACTGTCAACATAAAATGTAATAAATTTGTAAACCTAATAATTTTGTTTTATGATATGTTCTCGTCATTTTTGCTTAAAATTATTAACTGCTATGTCTCATTTTTGTCTACGTTGAAGTATTTTAAACTAATAATCTCATTATTCGTAAATCAAGAATAACATGTTAAAACGAGGAAGTTAAGTCTATAACCGCTTAAATGATTTTGAAATTAACTTAAATTTCATCACAAAATCCGAGCCGGCGCTGTTTTTAATTTGGTACAAATTGTTATGTTTCATCTCCATTTGAGCGTTTTGTATTTCCCTTTTGTCTAAACCATATTCTGGTAGACGAAGAAAAAGAAAGGAAATTTATATTCTTATGCATTTAAGGGCAGGGGAAAAAAAATAATTCAAGGACAGGAATAAGAGAAGCGGAAGTAAATACGAGAATATAAGAAGCACCGATAAGGGAAGAAGGGGTACCAAATTTTAATAGAGAATAATAGAAGAACGCGTTGTTAAGCAGAGAAGGTCTTTTTTTGGGGACACGTTAGCACAGTACAGCAACAGGAAAGGAGAGGATCAATTGAATACTGATTCGGTCGGAAATAGCCAGAGTGAAGGAACCGAGTACTCGGATAATGGACTGAGAGGGAAGAGACAGGATGTAGGAAGCGCAATAATATGGTTGGGATCACATCATGATTCGGATGAAGATGACAGTCGGGAGAGGGAGTTAAATGAAAACGAAAACGCGAGAAAGGTTACCGAGTATGATTAAGATGCAAACGAATAATAGAGATGGGTAGAAAGTACTTGGCCAAATGGACCGTTGAAAGGAATAATTGTTAAAGAAGGAAGGAACATAAATATTTGACCAGAATCTAGTGTGAAATTTTAACTACAGGGAGGTATAGCAGGCTGGTAGCGGGAATTTGATTGAAACAAAAATATGAAAAAGAAGCAACTCTAGCCAAGGAATTCGCCATTTCATTACCCTGAATGCCCACATGACTAGAGGCTCGGGGCAAAGCAACGTGGATAGAATGGAGAACGTGAAGATTACAGATTTTTATCGAATGCGAAGAGAAACAAAATCGCAGAAGTGAATGCGAACGGCAAAGAAAACAGCTTAGAATAATGAAGTTGGAGACAATGAAATGGTTGGAAAAGGAGCGATGTGAAGATATATGGACAATGGAACGCAATATGACGATAAGTTCAACGGTAAAGAGATACTATAAGGAAGACGAAAAGACTCAGAGTAATTAATGTCAGGAATAATAGATGAGGCTCCAACTCCACACCAGGACCCTTCGAACCATCCGTAAATATGGTTTTGTGGGAAGGAAATTAAGACCTGGTAGTACTGTGGAATTCCTGCTTGACTATAGATCTAGGGAGAGATTTAGCAAAAAGAAGAGAAGGCCGAACATTCAAATAAAACATGATACCAGGAAAAAAAAGTAATCGGAAGGGAGTGTAAAGGACAAAATGGAGTATAAGCGGGTGAAAACCGGGAAAATGATGCAGGAAAGAGACTACGATTAAAGCGAAAGCGACAAATAACAGAGGTTGTAGAGTATTTAAGAGAGGTCTCGGCATTAATTAGTGAAATTTAAAACTGATTTTCAAAAACCATCTATATGACCCGAATCGTCATTTTTACGAACCACGACAAATTTTTTTTGTAACGAAGAGCTGTAACAAAATTATTCTTTGCGCGACGATTTTATAATTTTCTCTTGTCAAACGAACGTATGCCATTTCTTTCATGTTTACCTGTATTACCGTTAATTGTTATCATTTCAGTCTCATTAGAGGTTATAGTTTTAATTGCTCCTACCAACTCTTTCTGCTCGATACATTGAACTTCCAAATATTCTTAACCGGTGATAGTTTGACCACTTTCTTTAACTACGGTATCCACTAATTTTAATTTTCCAACGTTTTCTTTTACTTTGTTGAGACTTTCTTCTCAACTTTTAAATGATATTCCGTTTCAACAGACAGCCAAATTAAAGTAATCTGCCTGCTCGAGTTCATTTTTTGTTTTCTGATAACGCTTTTTTCCTATGTCTGTTGTGTTTATTAAGTTTCATTATAGGTCTGGTGTTCATTTTTCTTACTTAAACAAATTTTATCTCATAAATAAGACGGCTTTAATACTGTATTTTGTATTTCAGTCCGTATATCAGCAATAATGACTCTGTATTATACATTTCTAGAACTCTATTGCTTCGCTTTATTTTTTTCCCCAAGAAAATTGTATTTCTTTTTTCGAAGGTCTCTTAGTTTCGAATAAATGGTTATTATTAACCTGACACTCGATGTTCTATGAGTTACTTATTTTTTTTTGCTTCTTTTTTTAAGGGGCGCATCAACAATAGACGTTAACCCCATGTAAGTAGAATTTTTAGAAGTTACAATCTGCGACAGCGGGAATCGAACCCGGTTCGACCCTAAATGAAACACCACTGACTAAAGGCTACGGTAGCTGGCTGTGACATACCCTTCTCGCTTCTCATCTTTCTCGTTAGTAGATATTTTTATATTATAAGATTTTTAACAAATTCATCACTCTAGAAAAAGAAAAAAAAAATATCAAAACTTCTTAATCGTTTTAAAATGATCTAGTAGTTTTAATTGCGAATCTTTATCAGATTCATTCATTTTTCTATAAAATACATCGCATGTCGCGATAAAAAATCCGAAATTAAAGTAATATCGCAACAAAGGGTAGAAAAGTAATAATACCGCCGAGTATAAATAAATGAGATTGATAATAACTTTAAAACGAACTAATCGACCGCAAATATTTCACATCGGTAAAACGATAACGACTTGACACAATAAACGGATTTGAAATCGTTGAGATTACGAAAATGATAAATTTATCCCCCTCTCCCCCCAGCAGAGTTTAAACAAAAAATATATTGTAATCGTTTAGCTCGCTTTTGTAATTAACCAATATTAATGCTTATACAGCATCGTTGTCTGACGAATTATGATGGAACGAAATAAACATGTAAATTTACATACAAAAAAAAAGGGGGGGGGGGGGGGGACATTACGTATTACAATGATAAAACTCAATACGGGCGCGAGAAAAACGTTACAAAAGCATTTTACCTGAGCTAAGGCAACACCAAGGGCAACCGCGCCAATTGTATATAAATTACGTTCAGCCCAAAACCGAATTACCTCGATACATCCGCTGGTCCATACTTTTTTGCTAGCTTCGGCTACCTGCATATATTCAAATTTGTACAGCTTAAAAATAAAAGAAAAGCAAATAATATAAATACCAGAGACGGTGAAAACCGACTCTAAAATGGAACTTTTATCAGGGTCCACCGCAGTCGACTCTCTAGAATCGACGCTGTTTTTTTTGTTTTTTTTAGGGGTGGCGACACTAACGAAGGACATTGTCCCAGAAACGAAGAGAGGGCTACATCACATTGAAATGACACTGTTGTTTACTTATTCTGTCCCGGTATGTCAACCACGATATCTTTCGATACCGCGGATTTATATATTTACTACTATTATGTTTAAATTATTATTTATAATTATTATTTTTTATTCACTTTCTCAGAAAGTAAATTTTCATAGTTAAAATTTTTTTTAACGACTAACAAACTCACATTAATATTTCTTCACCGGTCGATCACTAAAAAATAATCCTGTTTAAATAGTTACAAAAATTAGTTAATTAATATGAATAGAATTGTATGTAACAATGCTGACAACTGCATTAATTAATGAGTGCTGCTGGATTTGCTGACTTCACCATTGATAAACTCGGCCTGGAAAAATGGCTTATTGATTGCATTAATAAAACGTCGTGATAGCACTGAATTCATTCCATAGTTAAATTACATTTTTTCGCCGTTCCCGACTAAATATCCGTGTGTTATCGAATTAATGGCAAAGTCGCCAATTATCCTTCGTAATAAAACAGAAAATTAAACATCGACCGGACCCCAGAGTCGACATGAACTACAAGTCAGAGTGGCCCATCTCTAATAAAAAAAATATTACGACACAGCGAGCGATCAATGAAATAAAATTATAAAAGAAAACTTACCGGCGATTCCTGCGCTCCGTAACCACACATGATGTTTATTAAGCCACCCTGAAATCAAAATTCAAATAAATACTCGCAATAATTACAAAGTAATTAAAAAATAATGTAATGGCGCGACGAAATTCAGTCGATAGATATCGTACTTGTAAATGTTATTTCTTTTTCTTCTCTTTAGGCGCGTCAACTATGGACATTAACCTAGCACGAGTAGTGAAATTACAATGTTCGATAGCGGGATTCGAACCCGGTTCTACTTGAACGAAACAATACTGCCTAACCAACTACGGCACAGTTCTGGCGGTAAATTTAGTATTTAAATAGCACCCGATAGATGCCATGCCATATTTTTTCTGTCATTTTAATCAATTTGGAGCCAATTCACAATTGAAAGAAATACATGTTTCCAAAATATACAATCTTCACACGGTCATCGTAAAAAAAGTGTGTAATCAGATCACTTCTATCATCCACTACGTTACAATGAGTTTACGTATTTTTTCACTGTTTCTTTTTCCTCGTGATCTGTAAATTAACTTAACTTAAAATTAGTTGTATTCCAAGGGTCGTGCAGAGTACAAACAAATAATCGTAAGTATATTTTATCTACTATTGAAATATATATATATATATATATTTTTTTTTTTTAAACTGAGTTCGTCAACATGGACATTGATCCAAGAACTGGAAAAAGGAAGAGAAAGAGGAACAGATTTTTATGAGATGTGAGATAGCCAACAAAAATGTATCAAGCTTGATAAAAGAAAGGAGTAGAAAGAAAATCGTTCAATTGAAGCGAAAAGCATTCAACAATTATGTGATCAGGGTTACATACGAAGACACTATTGAGGGGATGAAAAGGACAATACGGAAATGGCACGAGAGACAGCCGGAAAAGCGAGGAAGGGAGCAAATTGTGCCCAAAGCACAGGCGGCATATCGCTGAGATATTAGAGCGGCGAATAGAAGGGAAGTCAAGAAACTAGTGATAGAGAGGAAGGGAAAGCTGAATGGACAAGTAAAAAAAATCTGGATTAGAGAATGAAAAGTAAGAGTGGAACCACAATTTTTAATGCGCAGCAGTAGACAAAAGAATAATATTGATGGATGGATATGTAGAAAGAAGACTGTCGGAGCAGAAGATAGCCGAGCTAATGCATCAGCTAACTTATTTCCTTCGATTCCTAGGAATCCATAAGAAATCAATTTGGATTAAATGAAAAAGGAAAATATTTTGCATTAAGGAACGTATAAGAAGGATTACATAATCGGTAGAATGAGAAGGCAGGAGAGATGTAATAGCCGGCAACACGCTTTGAGAATCTGACAGATTAAGGATATTCCGAGGAACACATGAAGATCTGATGAAGAGAAGGGCATACAGGATAGAAATGGACTCGCCATAGAAAACTGAACAGAAGGAGGGAAGTTTAAAGGACTCAGAGTGATTTAAAAAAGGACAAACAAAGGTTGCGCCAACCCCACCTGGTCCCTTGGAATCGTCAGTGTACATTGTAACATGGTTAGAAAAACGAGAGTTCAAACTTTGCCTATTTCAGTCATTAAAATATAGAAAAAATGTAAACCCTCTTAAATTTTATTAAAATTTAAGAGCCCGAATTCCAAAAAATACACACATCGGGTTGCAAGTCGAGAAAATTAGAAAAAATTCTACAGTCCTTTTACAGTAAAACTAAAGCTATGTCGGAAAATAAACCATTTCCAGCGCTGTTTTGTTGCAATCACCAAATTTATTGACAAAAGAAAAATGCATATTTCAACAGAATCTCGCATTTTTTTTATTTTTGTTTTTTGACTAAACGTGGAGTTAATGATAGCGTGTAATATAATGGCTCCATATAAATAAAAAAAAAAACTTTTTTTCTTTATTTTCTTTTTTTTCTTTTTTTCGTTAAAAATTGAAAAGATTCCAATAAGCTTTACTGGAAATAATAAACATATTTCGAATTTCGGTTTAATCCAACCAGCCGCTATTTCGCTGATATTTCGAAGGGCGGGTAAGAGGAATAATTTACCATCACTGCATAGAGGCACAATATTCGCGTAAATAATACAAAACGCTACGTAATGAAGAAAAATGTGTACACGGAAAGAAACTTACCGATATTTCAGTGGCGTTTATGCAGCATGAAAATGGAACACCACATTTTTCTACGCTCGGAGAAGTACAGTTGAAATATTCATTCTTCGACCAGTCAACGTAACCTTCTGAACTAAGTCCGCAACATTGAAACTAAATACAAAATTAAACAAATTCACTCGAGTGTACAAAATCATATACCGCAGATGATCCTGCAGGTTCATTAATAGGCGTTCAAATGAGATGTGCGCGGCAATATTACGTCATACAATACATAATTTTTTAAATTTATTAAAATTTACACGTAATAGTCATATTAATTTACGTGTACTATCGTTACAGAACAATTAGGCTCTTTCACAGCATATCGTGTAATCAAATATTTAAAAGAAAGTAACTGAAAAACGCTATTAATTCAAAAAATTCATATTTCTTTCGCATTATTTCCATACTTATATACATTAGCTACGTTCGTGAAAGTATTTCGCACATTATTTTAAAATACAAAAATCAGAATTTCTCCGACTTCGTGGTTTATTTCAATTTAAACATTTCCGATGCGTATAGGTTAATTATTTTAGTAATGTAATACACATTTGTACATTACTATAAATTACTGTTTTGCACAATCGCTTTTGATAATTTTACTGTTGTGAATGTTGCAGGGTTTTGGAACTGAATTTATTGTATAATTATTAATTTCTGAAAATGTTTAACTCATAAATAAAGTATTAAAGGGCATTATTATTCATGCTGTTACATTGTAAAAGATTTTCCTTCAGTTCATCATTCTAGCTTTCGAGATCCAGGAAAAAAATTGACTGACAAAAAACAATTGAAGAGGAAAGCGAATTTTTCGGAATAAAAATAATCACAATATCCGAGTTATCAAACAAAGCAGATATTATAATAATCGACAAAATATTTACAAATTACTATATTATCGTACATCTTATAATACAAGCAATTCCTGTGTATATATACATGTATATATATATATATATTTAGTATCTGGGACCGAGAATGCCAATCAATCGAAGTATATATTTACAAACATTTAAAAATTCAGCAACAATACGAATGTAAAGTCGTGTGTTCACTAGCTCGCAGTATTATAACGCACAGAAGAATCGAACGTCTTTGAACTTGGTGTTCATTTTCTTTCACGCAATTCCATTTACCGCCAATAGACGGAAATTAGATATTCTACTGTGTGCGTTCTATTTATTTTTGTACGTTTAGAGGTATAAAAAATTCAAAATCCGTAAGTTAGGAATATTACTATTAAATTATCATCCGCATAACTCACCATGACAATTAGTAAAATTGGCGTAATATTTAAAATTGCCATATGAATCGTTATCCAAAATCACTAATTGCGTATTCTGAAAAATAAGTAGTGGCAAGAAAAAATGCGAAAAATTCAGTCGTACACCGATGCAGGACATCATTACAGAAACTTCGCAACGGTTAAAACAACTTTCGGACTGTCGCCACATGTGAGAGTGCTCTTACGTGATAGCAGCGGATACTTCATCAAAAATCAAACAGAAATCGTGTGAAGATGGAAACGCTACTTGGAAACACTGCTGAATAACAATACTCAAGTGCATAAGTATATCCGTATTAAATGAAATAGAGGATGATACTCATATAGAAGAAATAAAGAAAGCGGTAAAACAAATAAAGTCACGATAAAGATCAGATGGCCAGACAAAATTTCTAATCAAGAAGTATTGAGAAGAGCAGAAACAGGATCACTTTTTAAATACAATTATCGGAAGACGAGACCAGTTGGTAGGACATATTCTGTAGCACGACGGCCTGATAAAAACTATAATAGAAGGAATGTTATATGATAAAAAAAAAAAAAAAACCAAAGGGAGACCTCACAACGAATATCTGAAGCAAATTCTGGACACTCTGGGATGTAATAACCACATGGAATTGAAGAGATTATCAAAAAAAAAAAAAATAAATAAAAAAGGAAAGAGCGGTATGCTGCTACAAAACAATTTACGGATTGATAGAAAATGATGATGAAAGGAAAAAATCCGTAAATATTTGCCTAGTCCAACAGTTATTGACATATGGCTAAAAATATTAAGTCCGGAAATTAAAAATTCATGTGAGCTCAATAATACCTACGGCATGAAACATTAAAAAATTCAGATTTTCTGGTGGTGAAAAAAGGAGTTAACCAATTATTGCTTTCTTAAAAATTAAAAATCACGCTAAAGCTGAAACCATTAACATCAGATAATTTAAATTCTAAAATCACAACTTTTTGAAAGTTACGAAGAGTAAAAAAATTATTTAAAAAAAAAAAACGCATAAAGTGGGATATCTTCGGAAAAAATATAATTTTTAAATTATAATTGTGCATAAAAATTTGTTTAAGTTTACTAAAATTATTTAATTTTTTTTAAAATCTTTTAAATTTTAAGGGTGCGAAGGATTGCACCAAAGTTGGAAAAAATTTAAAAATCAAGTAATGGTTAAAACAAACGGTGATTGTAACGTGAAATTTCACGTGAATGTAACGTTTACATCGAAGATACACGAAATAAGAAAGATTTGTTCGAAATTCAAACTTTAAAGGATAGAAAGGGATCAAAAACAGTTAAAAAAAAACAAACAATTATAGTATGTTTTGTTGTTGTTGTTTTTTTTTGGCCTGGAACGGAACCATTTCGCCACCAACCAATCATTTTAGCAAAATTAGGGGTCATACTATACCACAAATTTCATTTCCTCCTTATCTTATTATGATTATTATTATCGTTTATTGCGATCTATAAAACAATTAGCCAAACACAAATAACGTTTGAAGAATGTACTTCGTTGTAATAGATATTCGAACAGCCACGAAACAGTGCCATTGGCACCACGAGCACAACTGGACAGCTAGCAGGAGCGCAAATAAGAAAAATGCAATGCAATAGAACTATTTCTTTGAAGCATGTACTTTTTAAGTAGCTATTCTCCGAAATAACCATGGCCATCAGTAATCTATGCGACTCACGAAAATCAAAATAGAATTACTAAAAAGGTAAGCAGACTATATTGCAGGAAAAGAAATGAAATTAGAAGAAACGTAGTTCGACACAATTATTCCTTGACCCGATATCTTTATCTTTCTCTGTAAAGTTAAAAACAAAAAAAAATTACCCCTAACTAATATTCTAATCTTAAATTCACTTTGACTCTTAATCGTAACTGCACAGGTACCGTGCATTGAAATTTAAATAATGATTCCATTTCTTCTAATAAATGAGAATATGATGATCAATGATTACCGAAGCGAGTAAAGGAACAGTATGGAGGAAGCAAACTGCAGTACTTTAAATCTTTTCAAAAAAATAAAACTCTATCTGCAGCTCTAAAGCCTCGCAACTAAACAGCAAGTGGTTGATATCCTTGCAGATTTAAAGTACTGCAGTTTGCTTCCTCCATACTGTTCCTTTACTCGCTTCGGTAATCATTGATCATCATATTCTCATTTATTAGAAGAAATGGAATCATTATTTAAATTTCAATGCACGGTACCTGTGCAGTTACGATTAAGAGTCAAAGTGAATTTAAGATTAGAATATTAGTTAGGGGTAATTTTTTTTTGTTTTTAACTTTACAGAGAAAGATAAAGATATCGGGTCAAGGAATAATTGTGTCGAACTACGTTTCTTCTAATTTCATTTCTTTTCCTGCAATATAGTCTGCTTACCTTTTTAGTAATTCTATTTTGATTTTCGTGAGTCGCATAGATTACTGATGGCCATGGTTATTTCGGAGAATAGCTACTTAAAAAGTACATGCTTCAAAGAAATAGTTCTATTGCACTGCATTTTTCTTATTTGCGCTCCTGCTATCTGTCCAGTTGTGCTCGTGGTGCCAATGGCACTCACTACAGTTGCCATGAAATGGAGCTAGAACTATTATATAAATTTTAAAAAAATCGTGTAAAAAAATGATTTAAAATAAAGAAATGCAATTTATAAAACAGAGCTCTCTATACTTACTTCTTGTTGAATAAAGTCAATCAAATTTTGCAAATCAGGATCCTCCCTGTAAGCATGAATAATTTTGTCAGTAAATGATTCTTCTAGGTTTGCATGAACTCGTTGAGGAAAAACAAATCCTATTATCGCTACCACCATTTCCAGTAAAAAGAATAATAATAAACATAGCGAATACTGCAAAAATAATATAACAATAAATTACTACAAAACAATCGTAATATTTCGAGAAAATAGTGTGCTTTTTTTTGTGGAGCAAATAAATTAAAATAAAAAAAATCTTTAACGAATCTTGGAATGTATTTACCTAACATGAACAGTCTGCCTTACTGGGACAATAAATGTACTTTACGGTAGATTTATATTAAATCATTAATTGGAAATTTAAGTAACGCTGTAAGTGGCCAACACAACTGAAACTATGTAGACGGAAAACACCTACTATTACATTTCGACAGATTTTCCCTTGGTAGAAAATACAGATTTGCGATATGGAAAGGAGTCAGAGGAGATTGTACATCATATAAAAAGATTGATAGAAGTATTAAAAGAGAATGGGGGAAGCGAAATTAGTATTAGTAAGATATTACCAGACAGTTATCGTCAGCGATCTGCAGATTATTGGGAGAGTTTTAGGAAGTGTAATGCGGAAATAAAAAAATTGCCAGAGTTGAATATTAGAGTCGTGGACCTAAATGATCGTTTCGTACATGATTATAAAACTAGGGGTGATAGTTTGATACCACGGTGTAAGGGAGAGTTATTTGCAAGCGATGATAAAGAACGGGTTAATCTGCGTAGCAGAAGTCGAATAGAAGAGGTTTGGAAAAGTCTTGCTCAGTTTTTTCTGTAAGGCCGAGTCAGAGCTGCGTTGCGACGACTCGAAAAAGAGCGCCAGAAGAAGACTCACAACGCAATTTTAATAGAATAAGCGAATTAGATGAAAGCATGAGCTTGCTAAGATATCGAAGCCTAAAAATGGTTCCGGCTAGAAACAGCGACTTATGTCAACCCATTCCCCACACAGAGGTACAATTATTTAAAAACGAATATGAAGAGATAATCAATGCGGGATCCGAGATTACGGCTATCAGTGGAGAGGTATGGGAACAGATGAAAGGTAAACACGAAAAAAGCAATTTCCCGAGATTACCCGCAGGGAACATAAGAATATTGAGTGCTTGTGGAAAGGGGAAGAAGAAAATTAAGTCGTAGATATTGTTACTTATCGGTATAAATCAGGACTATATTTTTCGTACAATTGTGGTATGTGGATTAAATGTGCAGATTCTTCTAGGCAGTAACTTTTTGATACGATACTCTGCAACGTTAAATATGAGAGAACTAAGTCTGAGAGTAGATGAGAGAATTCAGGAAATAAAATTCACAAACGATAAACGTGATTGAGAAAATATGGTGATACTCGAAAAGAGAAAGCAGATAAAGGAAGTGTGTATGATTAAAGAAGTTTCAGTCGCAGAGGCAATCGACAATATCATCGAGGAGAAAATCACGGATTCAGATCTTGTAAAGGATCAAAAGGAAATTATGAGAGAAAACCCGAAAGATGTTGAGGAACTTTTCTGTGAAGCACCCGGAAAGCGTAATAAATTCACCTACAGTATAAAAGTTAAACAGTATGAAATTTATCGAAGATTGAGATCATAACAGTTAGCAAGAGAAATAGCGAAAATGAAATAAATAGATATAACAGCATAATCTGACTACTCATCGTATGCATCACCCCTTATACCTGTATTTAAGAAAAGAGTAGAGAAATCCGTTAACAGGATAATTTTTCCTGAAAATGACATGGCAATGCCTACTGATGAATTTTGAATTCATTTTCTGTCTGGGGCTGGTGGTTCTGGCTGTACATAATCCCTCTTTCTTTACTACTTCTTCATCCTTCGGTATTTTTTCTTTTGTCCGTTCCATTATTATCATAGTAAGTCGTAAAGCCTACTTAGAGAGGTTTCGAACCATCTCTTTTAACTGTTGCATTTCGTTTCGCCCCTCATCAAAATCTTTTGAATCTGACTCCTTTGGTTTTTTACTTGTGGCCATCCGGGTTTCCATGATGGATAAATCTTTAATATAATGCACTAACTAAACTTTATATTACTTTTTATCGAGTAGTGTGGTTGGATGTATATTGGATATTCGAAGGAAGAAAAATTTCAAATAAACACAAAAATAAAAAATAAATAAATTAAAGAAAAAAAATCTTTACATAAGAGGATTTCCCCTTCCCATATGGATAATTTTCAAAATATGGGACATTTACCCGTGACTGACAAGGCAAAACACAAATTATGGTAATCTATAACATTTAGAATCAAATTATATATATATATATATATATATAGGGAGAGCATATTAAATTTTATTTTGGTGCATACTGTTTTTACATCATATATATAAAAGATAAATAAAACAAAATTAAAATACAATAAAATAAAATAAAAAAACTTCCGACAAAAACTCCCCATATATCGTAAAGTTACTGTTACTTTTAAAAGAACTCTTAAAATGTACTTGTAAATTTTTAATTCTAACGTTGTTGACAAAAAAAAATAATTTTAAATTTATTTTGAATAAATCCGATAATATAATTTTATTTACAATTGTTTCAATATAGTTTAGATTCAAGTCTATTAATACTCAAACTATATCTAGTTTATATGCTATATGCTTTAGTTGTTTTTAAATTTATCAATAAACACAAATAGAAACAAAGAATCTCTAGTTCACCATGTTAGTTCCCTTTATGCGAGTATTTTCAGTTTCATATGATTTAATGTAAGTTGTCATACAAATTAATAAAAAAAAATTTAAATCTAATTAAGTAACTGATGTTACTAAACATTCTTCAATAAATAATCTAAAAAAAAATAATTATTTTTCGAATTAAAGTATAAGCCCACCGGACGAACTAGTGTAAAGAACTAGACTGAGGAAAATGGCATATTAATCTCTATCGGAACATATATATAGTTTATATGTATAATTTATAACGCAAGAGCTAATTAATAGTTGCGGTTACACTAAAATTCACAAAAATAAAACGCCGTTTAACATCGGTGTTCCTGTTGTTGACTATGTATATTTTACATTTTCAAATTTTGAAATAATTTCAATATCATATCAATAATACATATAATCAATTTCGGTATTTAAATTTTGAAACATTCGATTAATATAGTAAAATTATAAACACTATTTTATAACGAATTAAATTTGTTTAGGTGTTACCGTTTATGTAACATATTATAATTTCATTTTACAATGTGAAATGAAAATTACGTCTAAAACGAAAGACTTTTATAAAATAGATCGATCGAATATTTTATATCAAAACTTAGTAAAAACAACAAAAAACATAAAAGGTTTTTAAATATTTGTTATTGTTGCACTAATAAGAATTAACGCCAGAAAACGTAACTATACAGGCGTTTTAAATTGTTAGATGTAACACATTACACCATATTATGATCAAATCTTTTTTACATATAAGACAAAAATATGATACGATATCACCGTGTAATTAATAATCAAAAACATAAAATATACAAATCAATTTAAAGAAATTAAATGCACGGCATCAAGTCGCGTATAGATCGATAATTAAGTTTCGCAGTTTTCATTTTAAAAAAAAATAAAATTATTCAACCGCAGTATATTTAGATCGTTAACTATTTAAACATGTTAACATTAAAAAAAAATTATATATATTTTTCTTTCGTATATAAACCTGTGAATGTTTGTGATCGCAACCACGCTCTGCTACCAAATTATGTAATATATATGCGCTCTAAATTGTTTACAACCCGCTCTGCTACCATTTTATTTTTTGTTTAATGTTAATTTTAGATAACCACACTTTCGGTTAATTTATTTTTATTCAATAACGCATATATTACATAAATCAACATCCCGCACACATTCGTTGCCGAATGATTATTTATGACAAACTTGTATAAAAGTGAATAAATAAAATAACGGAAAAAGTATTCTTCTATTTTAACAAAATTTATGATTACCTTATCATATTAATACATTGTGTTTTGCCCTGCACACCATTAATTAAATTTTGGATTCCCTCGAAACATCCTGGGTACATCCAACTACACTTTCTATTTTAGTGATACATAATTTTCATTATTTTTACTGTTAAAAATATTATTAAATTCAGCACAATTATTTCCTTCTTTTTTTTAACTTCGTTCCTCATTAACCGCTCATCATCATCCAAAACTATCTTCTAACTTCAAAACCACATTTTTCGATCATCATTGTCTCAGAGGAAACAATGATGATCATGTGATTGACATAGACTAATGATTTAATATATATATATATATATATATATATTTTTTTTTTTTATCAATATATATATATATATGTATATATTATTGAATTTTTATTTTCATTATAAAAAAAATTATTAAAAATTTTTATTACTCATGTGGTGAGTATCTGTCTCGCTACAAGTTGTTGAGGCCGATATCCAATCCGATTCGTGAAAAAGTCAAATTTCATTGGAGAGAAGAACAAGAGGTGACCTATAGTAAATTTAAGGAGGGCTTTTCAGAGATTTATGACTGCAGTTACCCGGCTACACCAAAGAATTTGTTGAGATGCTTCAGGCAAAGCAGTGGAAAGCTGTCTCTTTCAGCGGGAAGAGAAGGGCAGTCCAAGGCCAATTATGTTTGTAAATAGACTCCTCACGGACTCGGAGGAAAACTACTTCATCGCGGAAAAAGAGCTGTGGGGTTTAATATTCTGTCTGAGACCCAGTAAATGTATTGTCAGACCACCTTAATATAAAGTTACTTCACGAGTCAAAATGGAAAATGGATGCTGCACTTACATAATTTTGATTTAAGGATTCAACATATTCCTGGAGAAGAAAATGTGGTAGCAGATAGGCTAACCCGAAATTTGGGGGAATTTACCGAGAGATATGAGAATGACTGCGCACTTGTAGCCTCCATTATTTAATGAAAAGAAAACAAATATTACAAGTATATACTGTTTGCGTCGGAGAGGAACAGGAAAGAAATATACCAGAACCTTGATGAAAATGACAAATTGAAGAAATTTTATTGTATACATAAGGACATACTATATTTCAATAAGGATCAAGGTGATAATACTTGGAAGTTATGCATGCCCGGAGCAATTGTAAATAAGTTTAAATGAGAGTTCCATTGAGTCTACGTGCACCCTGGGCAGAATCGAATGTTTTTACTCATTTCACGAAGTTGCTACTTTTCGAGAATCAGGAGGAGGATAAATGACGTAGTGCGAGAGTATCAGTTGTGTAACAAGACGAAACCATACACTTATGGCATCGGCGGGCCGATGAATAGTTATTCCCCAGAATATCCACTGCACATTGTAACTACCGACGTTTTCGGACCTCTTCCTGCATCGAAAAGTCTAAATCATATATATTCGTTGTTTACGATGTATTTACTAAATTTGTGAAATTGTATCCTATAAAGAGGTTAACTTCGAGGAATTTGATTCGAAAGATGAAAGAGTATATTCATGAAGTCGGTAAGATGGAAATCATAGTATCTGATAATGCGTCAGTGTTCAGGAGAAAATTGTGGCAAGAATTCTTTTAACAGCAGGAAATTAAAACCCGTTATATCGCTGCATATTGCCCCAAGAACAACCCCATAGAACGTATAAATTTGGAATTAGGTAAAGCTCTGAGATCGTTATGCTACAAGAAACACACTCACCGGGTATTATATGTAAAGGGAATAGAGGAATGTATGAATTCACTGCCAAGTCTAATTACAACATGTGTTCCGAATGAACTAATTTATAAAAATCAACAGAAAGATATAGTGAAAGAATGGCTATCGTATCCTCCCGAGAGAACAAAAATAAACTATGATTCACTAATAAAGAACGTGCGGGATAGGATAATTAAAGAGAATATTAGAAGAACGGATAAGAACGACCAGAGACGTATAACAGAATATGAGGTAGGGAATAAAGTATATGTAAGACACCATGTGCTCTCAGCAAAATCGGGAAAAAGAATGAAGAAGCTCGAGCTGTTATATATAGATCCCTATAAGGTAGTAAAAAAGGTTGCGAGAAATGCGCATTTAATTGAAGAGAGCGACACCGGGAGAATAATAGGCGTGAGAAATGTCGCAGACATAAGACTAGGTTAAATGAAGAAATATGTAGTTAATATTATTATGTGTTTTTACTTGTTTGTTTGTATAGTCGTTTAATATAGTAGCATTAGTTTGTAGTGTATTTTATTTTTACGTATTTATTTATATATATATATAAAGGCCGTAATACCTATAAAAATAATAATAATAAAAAAAAAATAAGGAATCCAAAAACAAAGCAAGATTACAGGATAAAAGAATAAAATAAAGTAGTTATTATTCGTGCACGCACTGTTTCAGGTATCTCAGCCTTTTTTGGTGGCATTGCTTGCGATTAACACTACTTTATCACTTTTGTTAACACCACAGCAATGTGTACAAACTACTGAAGTTTATCGAATAACTTACGTGTATTGTAATGCATTTTTTCTGTTTTACCTCATACGCATTAATCATCTGTCCATGAGTGACCGAATACTTTTTTTGCCGGGTTTTCCCTTATTTTTTATCATTGCGACGTTGTCTTTCATTGCTATGGTTAACATGTAGTGTAATTACATATATTTGATCATTCTCTTTGTAACATATCACTTTTTTTTAGAAAAACTAAATCGTTAACGTTTTGTTGGAATTTCTGATACCAGTAAATAGATGTTTTATAATGACATAGAAATAAATATATTAAGCCATGTTTCTCAATAACGCAAACGATAACGTCTAGCGGATGGTATCTGAAAACCAGCGCAGGTAATTCGTAAAAAGGTCCGAGTAAAAACCTTCTTGCTCGCTACCGTCTAAACGATCCACGTCCCAAAAAGTCTCTGCCAAAAAACTTCAGGCCTAAAAGATCCAACCAAACCATCACGCCCATTCGATATGTAACTCTTTTCTCTTATTCTTAACTTGATATTTTATTAATATGAAAACAAACACCTCTAACAAAACTTACTGCGTGTATGTTTTACCGTTCAAATGAACAAAAGTAGTTATCATTTCTTATTACAGTAAACGTAAATTAAACTTATCTTTGAAATAAATATAACACACTTTAAATAGACAATACTATTATTGCTTATTTAATAAAACAACACTGACTAGTTTCGGATAATTGTATCCATCTTCATAGTGATATATAAAAACAAATCTTGTTTTTACGTACTATATAAAATGTTTTTCTATTTTTTGGAATCACATGCTAAAATAACAGCATCTAATATATCAATAAATTTTCTGTTAATTATATGACATTTAATTAATCATTGAATTACAAAAACATAAATAAAAAAGAATATACAATTTCTAAAAATTAGTCAAAAAAAAGGGGAAAAATGTTTTAATATTTCTAGTTTTAAGTTACTCTTTAATAAGTTTGAAATATAAAAGCATAAAAAAATGTATTTTCCGATAACTGAAAATCTTTGAACGGAAATTAACTGTAATATAAATTTAAATTAATAAAACTATTAAATTTTTAGTAAAATCGAAAATGAAAATTTTTTTTAATTTGTATATTTCGCTACATATACACATATAACATTTACCAGATAAGAATATTTCAAAAATTATATAAAAAAATTTTTTAATAGTGGATAAGAGACTAATTATACCAAATTTAAAATGAAATATCGTAGCAGCATATAATCATAATTATATTTATTTTTAAAGTCTGAAGTATTTATTTTCTTAAATACGTTTCCCCGAGATTTGTTTTTGTCGTACCTAGACTATTATCTGCGTTAAATTTCATGTTAAATAATCATTTATTTAATAATATACTGATTACTTACAAATCTTAATAACCACTCGTTTTCTCGCAATGCACCAACGAATCCAGTAAAACTAACCACAAATAGGACACCACCAAATATGACTAATACGAGAGCAATGTTGAGCACTACATCGTATATAGTTTCCACTTTAAGCAAACCTGTTGCTTGCCATTTTTCTAACAGTGCATAAACTCCGACTCCAAATAGTATGCATGCAAATAACTAATAAAAAAAACCAAACAAAAAAACAATAGAAATTTATTTGAATAATAATACGAAGAAAAATTGAATTCTCTGTATATTCGTCTGATATGCTTGATTTAAAATAAACAGTTGGTAAAAGTAATTATTGGTAAAGTCCAGAGGAATGTCCCCAGTTCGTATTGCCTTTTTTAGTTTATATTGCTGTGTGTAATATTGTTATTGTTTAGTTCACTCGCTATACGAAGAACTATCGTTAAATTTATTTTATATTTTATTTGAATTTTAAAACAATACACCTAATTATTTTTTAATAAAATACATATATTTACGGTTCCTATTGTCTGTAGATCTAAGATCGATATTTATTTCATAAAAACTTGTATCTGTTTTTTAATTTTTCATCTTAAAATAACGTGCAGAATATTCGCTTACAACACATGGACAACAATAAAAATAAAAATACTGGCATTTATTATAAACTACAAGAGTTCTATGGTAAAAAAATAATGACTAAAGGCTTTGAAATTCAAGTGTAAATCATAATTTTTCGATTTACCGATAATTCTTTTCAGCATCACACAATTTTATTTCAAGTCTTTCTTTTAAAATATGAAAAATATATGCATAAATAAAACCTGTTTTATCAAAATTATAATTTATCTAAAAATCGTAAACGTAACATTTAATAAAAAAGTACATATTAGTTAAAACCGCAATGCAAGTATAACATTTCAATTAACGTATTCTCTGCTGCGAAATTAACTGAGTTCCATTTGAAATATTCCATCGATAATAAATATGTAGCTACGATTAATTTAAAATTAAATTAAAACCTTTTTTTTTTTCTGATTTAAATTATCAAATAATTTTGATGATTAATATTAAAAAACTGTCCAATTGTTCTGTTAAATACAATTAGGACACATTAAAACCAAAAATTGATTTATTAATAAAACAATGAAATCAACATATTTTATGATTTACTTACCCAAATAATAAAATTAAGTATAAAAATCATATACTTAACACAAGGACTAACATAGGTGTATTTTGTTCTTCTTCTGTAATGCATCATAATGATGGAATAATAATTTTGCTGTAAAGTGAGTTAAACGTAACAATAAAAGTAAATAGATCAATAGTAATCATGAGAATAAAACAAACTTTATGTCTCATCTGACTCAACAAATAAAACAATTCAGACCATAACTTTAAAATTTCTTATCAATTATTTACAAACAAAATTCGATGTCACTATCGATAAAAAAATTAAAAACAGTTTTTAATCGAAAAGTAAATTATTATAAATAAAGTATTTTATATATAGTTCGTAAATTTTCAAATATTTTTTGTCAAGTAATCTCTATAATAAAAAGTTTTGAAATTAGAAAAACAATAAACAGACATTTCTATCTCAAAAATAACATTCTAATACTGAAAGTCGAAATTTTACACTTGTACTCAGACAGAAAGCAACAGCAGTAAAATAAGCATGGCTTTCAGCAAAGTTGCCTGGTTAAAACATATAGACTTGAACGCAAGCTTTGATAGCAGGGCTTGAAGCCAAAAGTTAAAAGCTGAAATCCAATCATTTTTTAGATGTCATAAGCTTAATCCGAAAGCCATATTGAAGTTTCTGTAAGCTAAAAGTCTAAAGCTTAAGCTATATTCAAAATTTAAACAGCCAAAAGATGAAAGCTTAAGCTGTATTTCTAAAAAGACCGAATTAAGCTTTATATTTAACTTAAGCATTTTTTATAGTATATAAATAGAATAAATATTGTATTTGTAGTATCACTCCTTAAATCAGTTAAAAGCTGAAGGATGTTTTTTGCCTTAATAAGGATTTTTTTCATGTGTTGTCCACAAATTGATTTTTATATTGAAGTGTATATATGATTAATAGTGAGTTTTAAATTCTGTTTTACATTTTGAAATTTTGCAGGGAACTGATAATTTGGTGATAACTTTGGCTACATCAAATAAATGAGTTAGGAATTTTTCTGAAGTTACTGTTTATGACGGCTGTATTACAAAATACATTTGCTCAGACTGAGATATAATAAACTAGAATATATGCATAAATATATGTTTATTGATAAAAACAGTGACATGATCCTACCTAGCTGTTCATTGTTACTTTAATTTTTTATTCTTTTTTTTTTTGTTTCTATGTTTTTGAATCACTCAATCACAAATTTATTTCGCCCATATTTGTAAAAACATGCTATATCATTAAATTCCTTATTAAGATTTTATATAAATGTTATGTATGGAATCTTGATTGGATGCTTTAAAAATGCAAAAGTTGTCGAATAAATTCTGTAACTCCGAAGTGGTTTAACTTTTTCAAGAACTGAAAAAGACAGTAAAATATTGACCTATAATGCAAAATTTTTTTTTCTTCTTTGAGTTTGCAACTATCTCATATTTAAACAAGAAATATATATATAAAATTTTCTATTTATTGTTCCTCGACACCTTCTTCTGTGGAAGAAAGTATGTAATGTAGTTCATACAAATTTTGTATCTACGTGTTGCTTTGTAGGAGAAAATATAAAGATGATTCACAAATCATACCACTGTGCAGCCGTTATAGTTAAAAATGTAGTACAAATTTAGTGTCCATGTGCTTGAAAGAATTAATTAATAATTGTGAAATTATTCACATAAATTACAATTAAAATTCTGTTTAAGACAATAAATAACTTGAGAATAAGTAATTATCATGAGCGCCAAAAATTATAAAAAAAATACTTCAATAATATGTATAAGTGTACCTTTACAGTTAAGCCCTCCTATTGAGCCAACGTCTCCCAGCGAAATCAAATACACAATTACTAAACTTAATAATAAAAAAAGTCCGGGTTTTGATTTAATTACCAATAAATTGTTATCTGAGCTACCAAAAAAAGGTATATTATTGCTCACAAATATTTTTAACGCTGTTCTTCGTCTGCAGTATTTTCCATTATCCTGGAAATTAGCGCAAATAGTAGTTGTACCAAAGCCCGGTAAGGCACCGGATGAGGTTTCATCCTATAGACCTATTTCCTTGCTCCCGATCCTTTCAAAACTCCTTGAAAAAATAATTTTAAAGCGGTTGAATCCTATTTTAAATGCGGAACATATTGTTCCTGAACATCAATTTGGATTCAGAAAAAGACATTCGACCATTGAACAGGTACACCGAATTGTGCATACTATTCAAGAAAGTCTTGAAACTAAGCAAATATGCACGGGTGTGTTCCTAGATGTCAAACAAGCCTTTGATAAGGTATGGGTCTGCTTTATAAACTTAAAAAAATAGTGCCGCATCCTTTGTACCTTCTTTTAAAATCCTACCTTGAAGATCGCACATGCCAGGTTAAAATTCTAAATCAATATTCTGAAATCTATCCTGTATCTGCTGGCGTGCCACAAGGAAGTGTCTTGGGCCCGGTGCTTTACTTAATCTACTCTGCCGATTTTCCAGTTGATAATAGCGTGATAACAGCTACGTTTGCAGACGATACAGCACTATTAGCTACCGGTAAAGACAATAGTGAAACTTCAAATAAATTGAAAAAAACTTTATCGGAAGTGGAAAACTGGCTGAGTCGTTGGCGTATTAGAGTAAACGAAAGTAAATGTACGCAAGTAGATTTCACGTTGCGAAATTTTACGTATCAGCCGTTAGAAATAAATGGGGTGGTTATCAACCAGGATAAAGATGTAAAATACTTAGGCATTCATTTGGACCGCAAATTAACATGGCAAAAGCATATTACACAAAAAAGAAAACATCTAGATATAAGATTGCAAGAATTAAATTGGCTTCTTGGCAGGTACTCTAGTTTATCATTGGAAAATAAATTCTTAGTGTACAAAATAATTATAAAGCCCGTTTGGACATACGGTTTAATGTTGTGGGGTTGTGCAAAGGATACACACATAAACAAGATACAACGGTTCCAGAACAAGGCTATAAGGCTGATAGTCTCACCGCCCTGGTACGTATCTAACCACACTCTACATCAAGACTTAAATATCCCATATGTGAAAGACGAGATCAAGCGAGCTGCTAAGCGATACATAGGCCGCTTGGAGTCTCACACAAACGTTTTGGCGATCAATCTTCTTGATAATAGTCTTGATGTTCGAAGGTTAAAACGTAGTCGACTGTTTGATCTGGCCTAGTTTTATGTTACTAAAATTTCAGTGGGGTCCATCGCTAGATGCTAACCCCTAACAAGTTATTTTCGCGTTACAGTCCAATTGCTGGATGGCCTTCTGGCCAGTTGTAATTTGTATATATAAAAAAAAAAAAAAAAAAAAAAATATGTAATATGGAATTAAAAGTAACCTTAAAAAGCATTCAAAAATTCATAAGTCAGCCAACCCTTTTAAAGTAAAATTTAAAATATAGAACTTCAGTTATAGTTTTAGCTTAAGTATAAAAAGTATTAAGTAATACAAGTTATAAAGCTCAATCAGTAAATTTAAAAAAGTTCAATAAAAGAAATGAGCAAATTTAATTGACACACTCGAAAAATTTTCGACCATTATTAACTGTCAAGGGCGCGTTATACATGTCACTCTTTACAATGCATGTGGAGCTTTCAATTTAAATTGTGTACCTTTTGGTATGCTGTATAAAGAATATTAAGACAAAACTATAATTTGATAACTCATTTCTATGGGAAATATACTGATTTATGTATTTTCTGAAAAATGGTTTCCAAATTTTGTCAATAAAGCGTTCTTACTTGACATCAGTATTTGCATTGTATTCTTAGATTGCAGCGTGATTTTTGGTTTTTTAAAAATAGGATTCTGCTATTCTCTTCTCTTAAAATTTTGGGAAAAGAAAACAATTTTTCACACTTTTACTACACCATATGTATTCATGCAAAATTATAATTCGATAAATCCATTTGCACCAAAAAAATAACAGTTTGCATAATTTTTTGGAAACAACTTTTAACCCCTTTCCACCCCTTAAAGTTTGAATTTTCAATTCTTATTCGGCATCTTCAGTATAAAATTACATTCACATGAAATTACACGTGATAATCACTATTCGCAAGGACTGTAGCATGATTTGTGGTTTTCTCAAAAATAGAGTTTTGTCCTTTTCCCATCTTAAAATTTTGGGATTTGAAAAAAATTTTGCACACATTTAGTACATTATATGAGGCGTGTCTTCATGCGGAATTACAATTTAACCCATTTGTACCAAAAATATTGCATTTTGTGTGTTTTGTAGAAAACAGTTTTTAACCCCTTTTCACCCCTTAAATTTCGAATTTTCAAAAAAGTGTTCTTATTCGACATATTCAGTATATACACTGTATTTACTTGAAATTACACGTGATAATTACGATTCGTTTGGACTGTAGTGTGATTTTTGTTTTTTTCTTTTCCCACCTTAAAATTTTGAGGATTTACAAAAAATTTCGCATGCTTTTAGTAGACTATATAAGCTATTTTTGTGCGGAATTATAATTCATTAAACCTATTTTCATCAAAACTGTAACAGTTAGTCTATTTTTTGGGAAACAGTTTTTAACCCATTTCCACCCCTTAAAGTCCGAATTTTCAAAAAAATCGTTATTTGACATCTTCAGTATAAATGTAATGTTTATGTAAAATTTCAATTATCTAGTTTAAATAGTTTCGGATATAGCGTGATTATTTAAAAAGCAAATTTTCTGACTTTTACTCCTTTTTTCACCCCTAAAAAATTTGAATTTTTTAATGTATTTTTAGATGGTGTCAGTACATAGATCGTTGTATTAGGTGCCAATTTCATAGACCTAGTAGTTGCAACAATATGTTAATAATTACTGTTCCTTTCAAATATTTCCAGTTTTTTGCTTTTATATATTATATATATATAGATAAAAAAGATAAACATTATGTTACATTACAATGATTATAGCGTTTGTTCGGGGTGCATGATCACGTTGCTCTCTGTAACCACCACTATATTATGCCAGAATCTTTACTCCAAGTAGATTAAAAACACCATTGAATATAGTAAATATTTAATAAATGTTTATAGCGTAATACACTTGGCCGGTACTAATTGTATCGAAAAATATGTCTGCAGAATTTTCTTTAACAGAACCATTTATATTACGTATTCATGCTGGCTGGAAGAAAATGGTTTAAATAATATCGCCGCTAAACTAAAATTCGTCTTCAAAGTTGGAGTAGTTTGTAGTTTTAGATTCTTGCGAGGTAAATTTGTATTAGTTTGATTGCTGTAGAAGAAATTTTATAACATTTAAAGTTATTCAGTCTACTAATTTCATTTGTAACAAGTACGAAATAAACTGAAACCGAAATATATAAAATAATTTATTCATAGAAGTTACAAAAAGAGATATAAAAAATGTGTACATATATTACCTTTCTATATGTGAAATACAAAATATAGGATTATATATAGGCACATATATAAATAAACTGACTTCAGGTTTCTCCAAGTATTTATCAATTCTGTAACTAGAAAATCAGCTGAAGAAATTTCTGAAAATAATTTAAAGTGATTATAGATTATACATTTATCCGCTAAACAGAAATATACCGTTACATTACATTAATATAATCATTATATTAGTATACTGATTGTATAGATATTTATTTTACACTGTTTAACAGTACACCTACATTTTAAGGCTGCCATTTTTTACATTAAATATATTTTAATATTGAAAATTACGTTTAAAAAGATTTAAATAATGTATTCACTTTCGTATTAAACTTACTCAATTTTTTTCATTTTTTTACATCATCCAATGGATTATAATCTAAAATTTTTTGTTTTTAATCAGTATTAATTTTGTGTTAATATTTTTAAGATCACTAACTTAAGATATTAATCCAGCGCAGTGATTAATTTTTAATGTTTTCATAGCGGGAGCCGGGATTTGTATGTATTACAGTTCCTATTGAACGAAACATCGTTGCTTAACTAACTACACTATATTATCTGGCGTAATATTCAATTAAAATTAAAGTTTGGTAATGTTTTTCACTCTTGTATCAACAAATATATGTATGAATCCAAGGGCGTCGCCAGCCGATGAGCCAGGGAAGGGCAAGATGAGTTGTTAGCCACCAGGGGTGGGGGCAAGATGATAGAAAGAGGATATGAGTTATAGGAAAAATACAATTTATAAGTTGTAAAGGCTTAATATTTTATTAAACAAGAATAAAATCTTAATTAAAACATAAGTTTTCCAAATTGTCTATGATTACGCGCCTATGAATATTCATCAATGCCAGTTGATTAAAAAATTTCAGGGCTACGGGGGGAAGCTGCCTCTCCCTGCATCCCGCTGGCGACGCCTATGTATGAATCGCTTAAAAATTTTTAACCTTCCACCGGTCGCGCTGTTGTATTTTGTACAACACTCAGCATTATTTTACTATAGCTAACACCGGATGCACATCTCCAGTTACAGTCACATGTGCATATGTATTCTTCAACTAGAATCTCTAGCAAAAAAATATTTCATTACCGACAGTTTGTTTTGTGTTGTCGTTTGATAAATAATAAAATTCTGAGACCAGCCTGTACTGTTGTACAAATACAACGCGCGACCGTTCACATAATAATTTTTTTTACAGATAAATACTCCGTTTTATGCCGTTCTTTTGAATATTATACGGAAAATCATGTAAGTATTGTTTGAATTTAGAATTTTCTTGGGTTTTCATTCACACACACACATATACACCACACCACACCACACCACAAACTAGAAAGTGTTCTAAAAGTATGAATGATTTATTTAGGGCGGAATATATAAATCTTGATGATATACCTCGTTTACTACAAGAATTGTCGGATGAAGAAAACAGTATTATTGGATGATAGTGACAGTGATCTAAGTGAAGAAGATATTTGTAAAAACGTTGAGGAAACTGATAGTGAGCAAGACGGTGACAACAACGAAGAAACTAACGAAACTCCTGAAGATCAGCGATTTTACATAGGAAAAGATGGATATGCACGTTAGCAAAAAAAAAAACCCTTTTGCAAAAATATCAAAAACAAAACAGAAAAATATAATAAAATTACTTCCTGGACCAAAGCAATTTTCATGAAATGTGAATTCTGTAAGTCAAGTATTTATAAAAATGATCGATTTGAGTATGATTGATGATTTGCTAAACATTTATTATTATTATTATTAATAAAATTTAATAAAAACAGCAGTAATTTTGATTTATGATCAATTGATTTATAAACATTTATTTCATTACTCAAAATAATAGTATTTAAGCAAATAACATGTTAAAAAAATTCGGTTTAGACTAAAAAACACGAGTCTTGTACAAAGTATAACGCGCGACCAGTCATGTTACAAAAATGGGCGCCACCGGTGGAAGGTTAAATACTCCACTAAATGTTCAAATTTTAATTCGGAATTAATACGTAACTTAGAGAATTATAATTTTTAATCGACAATTGAAAATCACTTTCATTTTTAATTCGGTATTTGTCCGAGGGTACATGAATATGATAACGTTTTTATCAAATAAGATCAAGAAGTCCTAGAACTGTAACCAATATATGTATGTATGTATTTGTAGGTCAAAATCAAATTTTTACAAGTTTTTACTGGATATAATTTGTAATTATGAAATTAAAAGATTTTATTAAAACTTTAATAAGTAATTATATTTAAAAATGTTTATCGCAAAAATTATGTTAGAAATTTCTCATTACTTCATTTATTTTTACACGTTTAAAGCGGGAAAATCTTTTACCGAAAATGGGAAGAAAGTGACTTAAGGATGTAAAATATTTTCTGTAAGTTTTTAATTTTCGAAACATTATCATTATAAAAAGAATACATTGTCGGCTTAAAACAAGACGAACCTAACTCGACTTTACTTATTTCTTAGAAGAGGAAAAATAAGAAAAGCACAGTTACGCGTTGCTCTTGTTCTAATTTGCAATACGGTAAGATAAAAAAAAATCGAAAACTTTATTTCTCAAAGTATCCGCTTACAGTTTCGGTAAATCATGAGATGAATACGATTCTAGAAACGATTTTGCGAAAAATACTACACATTAAATGCCTTTTGGTGATCTTGTCAATTAATTTTACATATCGGAATAATGGTTAGCTGATACTCCACTCGAAATGTAGCTGAATTTTATTATCTACACAATTAACCTATTGAACTTTTAATAAAATGGATTTATTTTTGGCGGCAGGTGGATCCGATAAAATATTTGCAACATGTGTACAATACATAAACATAAATATATCGCATACAAAGGAATACAAACATCTTTAACTATCGATTTCCGACATCATTCACTTTTTCGCGCTGCTGCTTCTATCGGAAAACGCCTGCAAGTAAAATCCCGTATAAAACACTTTTCCAATTGGATTCCGAAAAAAGTTAACACGGGAAACTTTTACAAATTTCACATCCTATAAATCTATATGATACAATACGCAGATTAATGATATTTCATCACTGATTATTTAATATGAACCTTAGTAATCGCAATTGCTTTATTCATAACCGATAAACAGTTGTGCTGTTCAATATACAATTAATACGCAATAATGAAAGTATATGATATAATTTCTAAAGAGGAAACATTAAAATCGAAAAAATTTCAAGTACGTTTTAGTGTACATTTCTTCTTCGTAAAAAATCGCCGATTAAGTTATAAGTAATTTTAATACATGTTCTGAAAGCATATTTAAAATTTTCACTTACCATCGAACTGTTTTAAAACTAAGAACCATAAAAGTAATCGAAATATACGTTAATGAATATTTGTTGAAATGTTGAATGTAATTTATTTCCCTTTCATTGGTTTTGTAGCTCATGTAACTATAGAAGCAATTTAGTAGGGGGGAAAATTGATATTTTAATCTCCACTTCGATCAAAAATAATAATAAATAAACAAACGTACAAAAATAATCAATAAAAATTACTTTTTTTTTTGAAAAAGGAGCTTCTTTAATATATTAAATTTTACGTGTACATAGTGATCAAATAAACAAAGACCGAACCAAGTAAATAACACTGGAATGCGACAAATATTTAATAACGAAAAAGTATGCACAACAAATTCACAAAATATAAAGTGTTAGCGAGTAAGTTTCATTCGCCGAATTATAAATGTTCTATCGGTTATCAGATATAACATCTTGTAGTGCAGCCGTGATTGTGTTTTTGAGTTTTTCGATCACGGCTAATGATGGTGAAATAAAAACGCGTTTTTATTTTAAAATATTCAATTCTTAGAGTAATATTCGGAAATCTAAGAGTGCACAGTTAAATCTTGTTGTTTAATTGTGAAAATGTTTTTCCCAGAAACAGACGAAAATGTTTACAGTTTTAATTTTCTTATAATTTAATAAAGTTTTGAAAACACTTTTTTCTTTAGCAACACACCGGCGGCATAGCCGGATTTGTTAAATTCTAAATTAAATGTTATCGCTATGTTTAAAGGCGTGCTAAATTTTAAGGCTTACTTTTACATGCTCAATTATAAAAATTTCTAGAAATTATTATGAATGGAGAAATACAAACAAAGAAGAAGAATAAAGAAGAAAATCGTGTCCTGATTTTGATGAGAACAAAAATAAGATCACAGCTTTAGTGGTTATGCGAGAAAGTGGTCTCAAAACGCGTTTGTTACAAAACTATTAACATCGCTCCAATGGGTAGTAGGCGTGACAAAAAAATGAATGAAATGGTAATACATACATATATATGTATATATATATATATAAATTAAATTACCCCCCCCCCCCCCCATCCCACAAAAAAAAGAGCAAACGAACAAAAAACTAAAATAATGTAGAATCTTTATGTTTTGTATTTTTTCGTTGTTTTTAAAGGGGGTATTTTCTCAATTAAAGTAAAGGTATAATTCATTGTTATCAATATTACTCTTTAAAAATGTAGAAAATAAAGTCAGTGTAGAAGGTGTAGCACATTATTCCTATGGTAACTTTAAAGGAATACGTTGAACACAATTTATTTTGACGCTTTTAATAATTCGGCAGTTTTATAGCTCGGAGTTTAAACAGTACTATTTTTAAAATAGTATATTTTAAGTTTAAAAAACGTTTCCAAGATGGAAATACAGATTGTTTAAAAGGTTACAGTGGTTTTGCAAACGAGACAAAAAACTGAAATTTTATGTAAAGAATCAGTCACTTTTTCTAAATTTCTCTAAATGGTTTCAAAAAGTCTCAATTTAAAACAAAAGTAAAATTTGTCACTGCAACTGATTCATGTAATGACTGCCCGCAGAACAGTAATCGTAGAAAGAAGGGTCCATACGTTGAGCGACTTATTGAATTATTTATGTTTAACTCTATTATAGCTCAGTAACGTGTTGGTTAGTAATAGTCTGTAATATTACATGTTTGCTTGCCAATTCCAATCTTAGACAATGTACAGTTATATTTATTGACGGAAAGAGTGATCCTAACCAATATTTTTACATCCGAAAATGCCACCCCGTTAGTAGAGAAATTTCTTATTTAAATTATTAGCGGTTTTGGACTCCCCTCGCTAGCTGTAAACTTATTCACCGAATCTTGCCGTATAATGCTTCTTCAAGTAAAATGTTCCGAATATTCCGCTGTGTTCAATGGCACATTCAATTTTAATTCCTCTCTTCTATGTTACACGAAGTTGACCGTGCGAAAATATTTATCGTTGTTTTTAGCGATCAATTTAATTTTATCAAAACTTTTTGACCTATGACTATCGTCATAGAGAAAAATGTCCCGAAAACTACAAAAGGTTTTCAATTTTTAATTATTTCGAGCTATCCGATTAACATTGAAATCATTTTTTCATTTTTAAAGCAATCGCGTCAATAAAAATATGAAATGGAAAAAAAATCAAAAACTTTTTTATTATATGCATACATAGTGGGCCAAAAGAAGCTACACACTTTTTTTGTAAATAAGGAACATTTGAGAACAATGTTACAGAAATTAAAATTTCAACTACAGAAATGACTTTAATGGTTGTTCAAAAATGATTTTAAGTGATAGCCTGAAGTTCCTAGCACGTATTAATGGGTTTGTTAAAGCGAAAGATGCATGTAAACGGTATAGAAGTTGAAACGAAATTGTGAAGAGGGTTGCTTTTTTTCTGTACTTGAACGGAAACAAACAGATGCCAATGAGCACTCTGAATGAGTGGCGATTGTAGCCGAGATTTTAACGAATTCAATGATATCAAACATGTGTGTCTATTTCATGTCCCATGGAAGAGCTACAAAAACCAGAACTAAAAAAAAGTAATTTTTTCGAGTCGTGTTTGTCTAAATTCCAAGTTTTTTTTTGCTACAAGTAAATGTGTCGTTTATTTTTCGTATTATGTTCTAAGTATTTTAATAATTTTCGCTAATATTTATGTAATTTTAAGTTTGTTTTTAGCTACGTGCAATTGTGTCATTTTTGGTCTAAATTTTTAAGTTTTTTTACTGTACGCAATCGTGTCGTTTTCCCCCCTAAATTTATAAGTTTTTTTGGCTAATAATAAAAATGTTTTGTTTTTTGTCCGGAAACAAAAAAATATCCGAAATGTTGTTTACTTTACATATTACATGCTTTTTTTGAAAATGAACATTTAAAAAAGTGGCGTGTAATTAATTTTGGTCCATGTACAGCTTCTTTTGCTCCACCCTGTAGATATTAAGGTTTTATTTCATTTTTAATGATTAGAATTAATTTTACTTTAAAAGGTTTTTATTTGTTTTTAATATATAAACCGTTTCTCTTTCTTTTTCTTTTCTTTTTGATTTTTAACGGCGAAACTCCCAAAAACTGAATTGACAGTTTTTACACATAAATATATTAAAGCATTATAAAAGAAGCAATCAAAGTTGATATGTGGCATTGTTACCGGATCTAATTCTGGTTAAATTTTTAATATATTATATAATTATTTAAGTTTTTTTTTTTTTTTTTAATTTCACTAAACTTCAAAGTATAGAATTAAATTCCACCAATAATAATACTTTATTAGCAAACGTACTTAATTTTATGTTGTAATTTGTAAAAGCTTAGTATACTTTTCTTGCATAATCAGAATTATTTTAAAATAAATAAAGCTTTAATTAAAATCATTTTTTTCAATCGTATTCCTTCTTTTATGATATTATTAAATCGGCTATTTTTCCATTATTAAAATACCTAAAAACATAACTAACCACACTATCGATATTGTAAACAGTTTTTAAAATAGAAAAATCAATCCAATCCGTGCGTGCGTTCACCTCTACCTCAAATTGGACACACTGCACAAATTACATGAGTTTGAAAAATTTTTTGTGACGCACATACGCACCGCGCGCCCAACTTGTACACGGCCTAATGTTACATACAAAACTTTTATAGCATAGATTTTAAACTTGTATATTCAAATATTGGTCTTGTTTTGTTTCTATTTTTATCTAAAGCACGAATTATTTTAGGAATATTTGATAAATTTTTATAAAGAAGTCATATGCATTAACTCTATTTATCGGATTATTTATTCATGGGTAAAATGAAGCGAAAAAACTAAATTTAACTCGCCCCACTACTTCCTATAAAATTACCATATTCAGAGTGCCATTCTGTAACTCTGCGTACTTTGAGACTGCTGCAAATACCTGCGTAATTTCTAATAAGTTAATAATTTCTATTAAATCATACGAACCCGGTATTTGAGCGAAAAAGCCTATAATTCCGACTTATGATTTTCGTAAGCCCTTGTTATCGCTTCCGCAAATGTTCCGTACTGCATCTAAAAACAATACGAATAGATATTATCGAAGTTTTTAGTTACTAGTGTGTAATTCCGTAATAACTCATTACTCGCAAGTTTCTCTGTTCTTAAACTTAAAACTAAAAATTTATGAAGTTTCCAAATAAATCGACGAAAAATGAAGAACTAAGCGATCATGCGGCGAACTATGGCATGCAACGTTGTCGAATTTGTCGAAATGCGTCGCGTACCAACCAAATTATAATAATGTTTTTAAACGTTAAAAGTGACACGTAATTAATAGATATAAGTAATAAAATTCATTTCATCACTTACGTGCATCAATTTTTACAAACTGTATCGGGGCTGATGTTTACTCAATGATTAGTGTGTATACATTTATAACAACCGGAACTGAACGCTCGATGCAGTCGGCAAAATCCTTAGAACGGAAAGTTTCAATCTAGAGCAGCGATCATTATTAAATGTACGTAGATATTAATTCTATTTATAAATTGCACCGCAACAACAGATATTTTGATTGAAACTGAGCACAACGATTAATTTAGAGAAACCTTTGATGTCTGAATAATTCTAGTTAAATTGGGTTAACTGCAACAGCGAGCGAGCTCGGATTAAAACGCTTGTTATGAGCTCTGAATTCTCAGGTATACCACGGTGCTATACATAATCTCGAACAAAAATAATCGATAACTGTTAAAGTTACATTCATGAAATGCTTAAAACCAAATTAAACCATTTAGTATCTTAACGACACTATTTCATTCAAAAAGTATTTTTTACTATGACGTCTTGGATTATTCACTTTAAAGAAAATACGGAGAAATTTCCTTCCATGCAGAAAAGCGATTATTTAAAATTCTTTCAGATTTCATTAATCAAAAAACTTTAACAACCAAAACAGAAAAGCGTTATACGTTTTCTTCTCTGCAACTTATCAAAAACCAACATAAAAGCAAGAAATGGCAAGGTTACATATATGTATATCTTAGATTGAAGTTCCGGTGAAGTTTGCCATCTGAAAACAAAAGAACCGATGATTTTTCACTCTTTTAGTGTCGAGCATTTTTATATATAAAAACTTACTACGGTGTGAATAATTTATACATATTTGAAACTTTTACAGTCAACGTTACAGAGAAATAATAATCCAAAAGTGTTTACAAATTTTTAACATATTTCGAAATTCATTTCATTTCCAATTAGTATACGTGCAAAAATTTTAGACGTTTTATCGGAGTAATTAAAAAATATCGGCGTAATTTTAACGATTATAATTGATTAAACATTTAAAACTAATAGATGATTAATAGTTCCATTTTATATGCAGCCAACCATTAATGCAAAATTTTATTCGGTTCGAGATCAATTTGTTGAATAAAGCCGATAACGAAAAAAAAAAAAAAAAAACGGAAAATTTAACTATTAATCCGAAAAACCATTATTAATTATCGGGTTGCGATATGACGGTAGTAGATGGAGAAGTAATTTGATTTATCGAAAATAAATATTAAACATAAGAAATCCTATTTATTACTATTAATGTAGAAGCAGAGCTGATCAACTGGCGGCCTCTTTAGTGAAATAATCGGTTGCGAGAATAAAAACTGTGATCGGTATTGCGATAAGGTCCGGTGGGGAAAATAGCGATTAAGAATCGGCAATGAAGCAGGCAAACTCAATGGTTGTTATCACTTCTTCCTCATCGACAGTTGAGTTTGTTTGCGGTAATAGTATAGCGATATATGTAAGTCGATCGCGGCACGTCTATTTTTGGTTTTTTATCGAATCATTTTAACATACATAGCTTAGGAGAAGGCCGGTTCGAAATTTTTGTAGTCTAAAGAAGAAAGAAAAAGAAAAGTAGTAATAAGAAAACTATCCACGAAAACATCGGAACAAAAGAAAGTGCAGAAAGGGAAACGGTAGAGGGCGAAAGTTGATTGTCGAGGCTGGAAAAAGCCGTAGCGTAGCAGCCAGCGACGATACCTTTAGTGTTCAGAAGCTGAGGCAAAATCCCGTTTCTGGAAGCGCAACCTCATCGAGACCTACAGGATTTAGTCAGGTCAGTTAATTATCGTTATTGCGTATTATATCTTGTTCGTTCGTGTTACAGTATTTGGATATTTGTGTTTGTGATCCGGCTATAACGCTTATGGAATGAGTGTGACATTTGTGTATTAATCCATGTTTTATGTGCAGCTGCATTTTCCTATTCATGATTTGTGAAACAAGAAAATGGTAAAATATAATAATTACCAGCAGACTCATTGCTAGATGTGGAATGAATGGACGTGTGGCAGCCTAGGAAGAAGTGATTACGCGATTTGGTTCCCACCGCATTTTGGTTTCGTTAGTTAAGAAAGTAGAATACACATTATTAAAAGAAAAAAAAAAAAGAAAGAAATAAATAAAAAAAAAAGAGACAAATGGGAAAAAAAAGGAAAACTTGTGATCCTGAAATATATATAGGGAATAGCGGATCCCATTAAAAATATAAATGTAAAAATTGGAGCCAAGTTCAATATTAAGAATATGCGTGGTTGTCGACTTTGCTGACAAAAGAATTGAGATCTAAATGGGTGCCAAGTTCTGTAGATAATCCTCTGAAATTTATTTATATATAAGAGCATACGACATTCTAAAATTAAAACACAATTTCTTGTTTTTTTCATAGACAACAATGTTTGCTATTTAAAAATATAACTTCATAAATATTTAAATAGTCGAATTATTTACACAAAGCAGATAATTTAGGATAAATCGCGATTTGACTTGACTAGTTTTTAGCAGCAAACCAAATTTTCAGAAGAGTAAGATATGTTGACCTTACAATATAAGTAACTTGCGTATAACATAAAGAAGATAAGTTGATTAGCCAACTATAAGACAACTTGTATGTGAAAACTAGCCGAGTAAAATCGCGTGAGCTTTAATTTATTCTAAATTATCTGCTTTGTGTAAATAATTCGACTGTTTAAATATTTATGAAGTTATATTTTTAAATAGCAAACATTGTTGTCTATGAAAAAAACAAGAAATTGTGTTTTAATTTTAGAATGTCGTATGCTCTTATAAATAAATTTCAGGATTATCTACAGAACTTGGCACCTATTTAGATCTCAATTCTTTTGTCGGCGGAGTCGACAACCACGCATATTCTTAATATTGAACTTGGCTCCCCATTTTTAAAATTAACGTTTTTTTCGATGGGATATTGATTTACTTTTTGTAAAGAGATTATTATAATTTATTCAAATTCAAATTCAAATCGTTTATTCTTTAAAATAGGCTTACAAAGTGAGCACTTTTTGAAAATCAAGGTATCGAATCCGTCTGTCCCCTAACTTTAAAACTACCACCACTTCGGACCTGTATGGCTGAGGGAAAGAAGTGGCAATACATGGCTCTACAAATATGTCACATGTTATTTTCATCTCTTTTTTTATAAGTATGTCAAAATCAGTATACAACGTTCATTTCCTGGGCTGTGCTGGAATAATCGCCTTACTCCATAATATATGTTTATCATTAAGATAGTCATCTATTTTATAATAAGCTTTGTCAAGCATGTTTCACAGCAATTTTAATAAATTTATTTTCCGGTAGGTGAAGTATTTCGATGGGAATTTTATTATAAAAACGCACGCGAAAAAATGCGCTCTAGCTGTTAATGAAAATCGATTGCTTGGAAAATATTTCAAATCGTAAAAATTCACTGTTTTCTGATTTTTTCCTTGGTATACACACACAATTACGCAGCTGGACGCTAAATTTCAACTTTCTAGGTCACCTGGAAGGGGTTTTAGGTTTTTGATCTATATCTCGGTCAGTGATTAAAATGGCGATTTTTAAACATTAATATCTCACAATAACCGTTTGAGTTATATTTATGAAATTTAAGGTTCTAGTTAATCTAAGGGGTTTTAATAAATAAACCAAATTTCATGTGTTTATGTTTAATTTTAAATATTAAGTTATTAAGGGATTAACTCCAAATGGTTCGTGTAATGTAACACACGGCTGCTGCGTCGTCGCTGGTTCCTTTTTTTTTTTTTTGGCTTGAACTTGGTTTGACACGCTGCCGGGTGTCGAGATACAGTTAGATATTTTAATTTTTTGGTCTCCCCTTTAAATTTTGGGGAAGAGCGGACCGGTACGATACATATTCATCGTTGTTTTGTTTTTTTTTTATTGCGTAACCAGGTGGAGAATAATCATATGTAGGAAATTATTTAAATACACGGCGCGTCCAGCGATGGGGTCAGAAATTTTGCAGGAAGGAGCTTGATTAGTTGTAATCGATATATTACCAATATGTTTATTGATATTCGCTGGAATTACTGATGGAAAAAAATTAAATATTAACCGTATACGTGGAAGAAATCGAAAATAAACAGGTGACCTATAATAATAATAATAAGCTATGTAGAATAAAGTCTGAATTACTGAAACAGAAGAACAACTACAGAAAATGTCGGATAGAAGAAACAGAAGAGGTCCGGAACTATAGAAATTAATGTTAAGAAAACAAAAGTTACCCAGCGAACACTGAAGACAAGAATGTGAAGATTACCATCGACGGGGAGGTAGTGGAAAATGTATAAAATTCATAAACATTTAGACGGTCTCCTCATTAATGAAGGCGTAAATTAAAAAGAAAAATTCAAGAATTTGAATTGCTAAAAATATTCAAAATTAGGGGCTGGTAGTCACAGTAAATAAACCTGCGTTGTTAGCCTAGTAGCTGCGAGGTACTAGGTCTGACATCGTTATAATTGTTTTCATTACCATTGGCCAAATCTCATCATTTTTAGTTTACAAATGTAAGCCTTAAATTATATTTAAGGTTTTTTTTTTTTCAATTAAAAATAAGGCCTATAACGGTTTATCATTAACCGTGTATTTTTACTTAGTGCGACAAATTATCTTTCTTTCGGGCTTATCGATTTCCCCGTAACTTTTATTTTTTCAAAACTAATAATTGATCAGTCGACCACATCGACATATACGCAACTAAAAAATTTAGGATATTTTCATAAATCTATGTACATAGTATACAAGCGCACCATTTCTGGAACGATCTGAAATTAAAGGGTGCATACATATCACTTTTTTCTTTAAACAACTTTTTCGTTATGAACCTATTAACCGGAGAAATTTCTTTAACATTTGTTTCCGAATAATAAAATTAACTCTGTCGTTTTTTTATATTTGGACAACTCTCTTGGCGACTCGAGAAAAATACAATAAGCGCGGCTACGTGTCCGGCAATGTCACCATGGCTATCCCTCGTGTGATATAACCCTCCCCTATAATGCTTAATGGACTGCTCTGCTTCGTTTGATCATTGCGAAGCAAGGAATATCGTATAAATGAAAATGATAAAAAGAGAATAAAGTTTTCTTCCTTTGTAGTCGATTATTAAAAAAGATCTTGCACTGATTTCGTCATAAAAACGTATCGGTTTTACCTAGAATAGAGGAAAGAAAAATAATAAAAGCTGACTAAAACGGAGGCTTCATGTCGGCGGTACACGGCAAGATTTAAGGAAATCCTACTGTGTAGTGTTGCGTGTGTACACGTTCGTACTGCAAATAAACAATTGCTCTGTACACTATATGCCTATATCTGTACAGCTGAAATGTGCGAATACATAAGTATAGCACCATACGATGATAATGATGATGATGATGATGATGATGATGATGATGATAGAGGAAAAATAAAACTGAAAATGATAACTTGAAATTCGTTAAGCAGAAATTTATCAGAGCCGATGGATACCAAGAATCGAAACAATTAGCAACGAACGAAATTTACAGTTTTCTATAGAAATTTTATATATTTCTTCGTGGTGATTTTGCTAAATATTTTCATAATTATATTAAAATTTCTACGGGACATTAAAACCCCTTCCTCTCAGCTTTACAATGCTGACATTGTGTTTATGTCAATAATATGATGAGTCTTGGATCAATGAATTGATAATAATGACCGAATGAAAATACTTTAAAAAGAAATAATGTCGTTCGTTTTTAAACGTCCTAGTTATTATGTAATAAATGCGGGATGGATTCAACAATAATAATTAATGAAAACATATAGGTTCATTAAAATGGACATTTTATTATTATTAAAATACTTAAACAGCCACAATTACATACGATATATTAAAACACGTAAAAATAACCTCATATATTTACCACCTTTCCATCGATATCGAAAATATTTACCGTGTCATGCAAAATTTAATTTACCCCTGCTCCGATATGCAAAAAGATCATTATGTTTTTGCGGAACATAACGATTCCCATAACGATTCCGTTAACTATGGTTCCGTGATAATGTTACAATTCGATATATGCGATAATTTGAGACTAAGGAAGTTTATAATAATTTTACACGGAGAATTTTAATTAAATTGTACTATATTTCTGAAACTGTTCAGCGCTACATGGAGATGATATTAGAGAACAAGGTAAACGCTAAGACTTTTTATAATGTACTTTTTAAAACTCTAGCCTAAAATAATACAATTATTCGCATAAATTATTGACGGATAAACACTAAGGTACGGTATTTCACTCTGAACTGAAACTCTTCACCATTATTGTAAAAAACATTCAGTCTGTTGCGTAGCGAGTAACTTTAAGTCTCTAACATAGTACAGATAGTGCGATGACGTAAAACTGGTGGATTTCAGATAAAAATAAGTTGGCCAAAGTGAACGATTTTTGTTAAAAGTTATTAATTGAAATCAGAAAACAGCAGTGCGGAGCAAGTAAAATGAGCTGAACGGCGAGTGAACCCTAACGAAATAATATCGATTTTTACTGCAGCTCTAAGAGTAGGCTCGCCTAATATATTTTTAGACCAGCTTTAAGTTCTCTTCAAATTGCATTATTAAAAAAAGTGAAAAAAAAAACATACTTTGACTTAGCATTAGACTGACTTTTATTTTATTTTTTAAAAGGTTAGTATTGTTTTCTTTTGTTTTTGTTTTTTTTTTTTGCAGCCAATTTGGTTCTCGAAGATTAAGAAAAAAAAAAAATTATTGTTTCCTTGTTAGTGTTCTTTCGAAGATAAAAACTTAAGACGACTTTGTTTAAACGAAGGGCATATTTATCTAAGGACAGTAGGTAAGGTGAGGTTTTTATGTAACGAGACGTGAGGTTTGAACAGAAGGATAAAGTAAATGAAGCATAATGTAAGAAGTGGCAATGCCTAATTTAAATAACACAAACAATGGAACATTTAAAATGAGTACGGTCAGCGTCCATCAACAGTTTGCATGTTGAAAACAAGAATGAGATTGTAAGGGGAAAATAAGAACGCGAAATGGGATAAGACCAACAGATTCAAATGACATAGAGAGATAGAATAAATCTACATTAATGAGTATGGTAGGATTGTCACCGGAAGAGCAAGGATTACATATTAACCGGTTTAGATTCACATTTAAAAGTGAAACCAGATTTTTTAGATGAAATCGTATTGTAAGAGAAAAATTTATGTGTAAGGCGTACAGCTGAACAGCCTAATATGTCAGTAATTTCATCACTTTGAATCATTGTAAAGGAAAAGAGTTTGAGTATAGAAAGAAGTTAGGACGTAACGGAACATTTGAAAATAGTAGGATATAATGATCATAGAAGAAATAGGGAAAGGTATTATAAGACATTTTTAGAATCGGAAACTGTGGAGAACTTCAAAGAGGCAATAAAGATGGCAAAAGACTATGAAACAAACGGAGCCTAAAAGATTCTAAAAGATCGGGACTAGAGAAAACAAAGTTAGCTTCACATCAGTAACGGCGTTCTTACATTTGTCTGTGAAAATAATATGGTGGCGGTGGAAAATAGGATTTGCGGTATTATAGGATTTATGGGTATTATAGCATTTGCGAGTATTATAGGATTTACGGTATTATAGAATTTCCGGGAAAAGACAGTGAAGTGATGAGGATATTGTATGGTGGTAGGAGGAATAAGTTAGAGGAGATGAAGAAATTAGGAAGGAAGGGGAATTTATATCAAACGTGAAGGTGTAAAAATTTGCACGATAACATAAAAGATAAAACTGGAATTCTGTTAACAATGACAAGTTGTTTTGCAATACGGTAGTTCCTACTGCGGAACAAACGTATAATTGTATATAAAAGAAAGATATTAAATAAATACAATTTTCGCTTTTACAGACAAGCGATGTTATAAATTATATTTCTCGAATGATTTTTTGTTGCCAGTTTTATTCAACTGCAGTCCTGAAAAATTCTGTGCAACATTAACAGTGTGTGTGCACATGCTGGACCATTTCCCAGTACTAACATCTACTAGTTTCCATTGATATTTGTAGTAGATTCGTAACAATTTTCGTCAGGTTAAGATTTTATAAAAACCGGATTACTCATTGTAGTCTACAGTCATTAACAAAAATAGACTTGCTGATTGTAAACACATTCTTCTGAGACTCGTCAAAAAACCTCTTTTTATTAATTTATATCGAAGTCTTTTATTTCTAAATTTTATAATATAAATTATCCCCTTTGCTTCTCTAAAGAACACGCGCATCTATACGTAAGAATACACCTTTCTCTCCATATACACTTAAATATACGAAGCAGTGACGAATTTTGGTTTTTTCCTCGGCAACAGAAACACGTTGAAATGGAATGAACTCGGCATTACATACTACCACGAAAAAAAAAAAAAACACACATACTGAAGACATCTCTGTTTTTTTCCGTTTCAAAAATGAAATTCATGTTAAAGAAAATTGATATTCAAATTTCGATAAAGGAAACAATTTATGTGAACAACAAAAAGAAGTAGCTCAAAATTAACTCAAACAATAAATAAATAAGGATTATTAAGTAATCATTTAAGAACTATCAAATAAAATTTGTACAGCGCCTTCAAAAAAAATTGAAATACATATGTTATTCAGAAAAGAACTACATTAAGAAATCTATTAGAAAGTGAATAGATCTGCTCCCCTTAGTTTTTTCTAAACCGCCGACCTAATTAATAATCGACGGTTCGTCTGTATTGCGTTTCATTTGTCGCAGTCATCAGTTTACCGAAATAAATTATCAGGGTAGCATAGTAACACAGTGAAATATATGGTACCGCTGGCCATTCTGTTTCGAAATGGAATACTTGGTCAGTTAAATGCTCAATTTGATAGCCTGTTTGCGCGGTTGTTGTATACTGGGTGCGTTCTCAGTGACTCACTGTCAGAGAAGTGCTCGCAACGCCTAGCCAATACAACACAAATTCGAGCCACATTCATTGAATTAACCGACAGGTAAACTAACTCTACACGAATTAAGCATTTTTCTCCGAATTCTCAAATAAGGCTTCTCAGGTTTCTCTACCGGCAAGCTAAAAATGATCTCTCTCCTTTAGCCGGGTTAATCACTGTTAGTCATTCACTTTTAGTTTGCTCTTTCATTGCATGACTGAAAGAGGATTCGCGCCACTGGTCTAATAATAAGACCCCTACTCGTAATACACATGTAGGTAACGAAAAGTCTGACTAATCGCGTATCAGTCTGTTTTTGTGCCGAATAAATAAAATATTAATTGTCATTTTTCGAATGAAATATATATATATATATATATACATATATATAGTTGCTTTAGGTAAGTCAGCTATTGTTAAATAAGGTCTGTGTACTGCTATACTGCTGTAATGTAAAAAGACTTAAAATGCGACACTTCTCTTTCAAACGACGAACAGCGATAACCGCAAAATATAGCAACATGTTGTTTAAAAATGCCCCCAAACTCGAAAATTCTGAATGCAGAGGTACTTCAAAAAAGAAACGATTTTTGAAATTTTTTTGACGGCCTTTATAACGAATTTAATCGATTTCAACGATTAGTTCCCGTTTTCGAGCGATCTGCGCGGTCGGTCCTCCGGTGATTTTCGCTTTATAATTCGTTGCACCTTTGAACGAACGTTAGTCGTATAAATGAAAATTAGTGGTGCTTTATTTAATTCAGCCCGCCGACCACTTACCTACAATGCAAAGTATATTCACCGAACCCAGTCTGTGACATGTGCACTTTTCGCTAAGGTATGTGAATGATAATTATTATTGCGTTTACATTTTTGCTAAATTTCCAAAAAAGGCAACCTTTAACACAATAAATAAAAAATGAAAAGAAAGAAAAAGTTATCACATTCAAATCCGAATGATATATTTTTAATGAGAAGATGGACATAGTATCCTTACATCACAATGTATATACAAATATATGCGTAATGATATGTTTCTTAATAAATGCAATGTGTTTACATAACGAACTTTCTTTTTTTTTTTTTTTTTCGAGTTGTATCGATCTTTATCATAAAATGCAACACGTACTCCGTATTACTAAGTAATATTTCCACACACATTCCGATTAAAAAATGTTACGCATTTTTTCTGCTTATACAAATAGAGCTCTTTTTACTAATAGGTATTTTTTATTTTATATTTATTACTTTTTTTTTTTCCTTTCTTTTTTTCGTCAGTTAGAACTGAAAAGAATACATTACTACGTCTACAGCTAAATTATCGTATAAATATAAAATTAAAGTAACGTTCTCTAATCCCTACAGATAATGTGATAAATACCGTTGAAAGAATACTTTTCGAAAACTATACATATACTATTTACGTGTACTTCAAATAAGTTTTTCTTAGGCGAATACGGACAGAAAAATAATAACCGTACAAATACTAGACCGGTTACAGATTAAACAAAACCGGAAAGAAAAAAATCAAAAATTTCTATATTTTTTAATGATTTTTTTTTTTTTAGTTTGTAATTGCTTTTTTTGTTGTTTTTTTTTGCTAATTTTTTTATTTTAATTTTAATTTTAATACTGGCAAAATAATTTAATAAAACTATTTAAAACAAAAGGACAAAAATGATCAGTCGTATTCAGAGAGCGATTAATACCCCCCCCCCTTCCCCCGCTCGTTTAAAATACTAAAACACTGACTGGCAGAGATACTTAGCGTACACGATATTATCACACCGCCCTTCTTGAAAATTATTCAGCGATAACGGAATTCTAACAAAAAAGAAACAAAACCTAATCTATTAAATGATATACAAAAAATAACTCGCACGCAACGCTATTTACATGCAGCAACACTTGGTCGGAAAAAATTAAACTCGTACTAAATGCCGATAAAATTAGGAAATAATAAATAAATAGTAGAATAAAAAAAGGTAAAAGGTTTTTGCTTGCCGAGAGTTCAGCACTCTCTCCGTTTATATGTATTTAACTGTTATAGCGTTAAATTTTTGTTAGACCTTCCATTCTGAACTCGTTATCGACCGGAAAGTAATCTTGCATCGCGAGGGCTTATCGAGAATAATATCGTTTTCATTACGAACATGCGGAACACGTTACCTATAGCTTGTTTCCAAAAAAATATCGCTATTACAGTTATATAACGTTTGCTCTTGAATTTGACTGGTTATCGTTTTGTATTCGTTATTAAGTACCGGTTATGAATGAAAAAATTAATCGCCCGTTAATTTCGACCGAGAAATCAGACCGATTTTTCATTGGTCATCGTCACTGGTACCTTTAGTTTCGAAGCGTCTTCATTCGCTGCCTTCGTTTTACCGACGATTGATATTTGCTTCGAGCTGTCATTCTCGTGCTCGTAACAGATCTCATTTTCGCCGCGCAGCCACGAACAAAATTTGCGGGCCAATGGGTGGATCAGGTTCTCGCTATGTTCGGTATTTTTCTCACCGCCTGCAACAAATAAAAATCGTACTTGCACTTATTTCGCAGATTCTTTTGCAATCCATTGTCTTTTAAGCTATATATATATATATAATCGCGCCGGTTTTTCTGCAATATTTTACGTCCCGATTTACAATAATGCTATCGTGTTTATTTAGATTTGATAATTTCTTTCTTTTTTTTTTTTTTTTTTTTTTTGGTTTTATAATTTCAAAATTTACGACAATCCCGATTATAAAAGGATTATGCAAAAAAAAAAAAACAACGTTCGATGAAGTAGACGTTTTGATTTAGGCGATATAGCTGAAGATTGATCAACTCCAGTTTAAAATATGACGCGGAATCAGAATTGTTTGATGCTCTCCTACATAAAACGACAACGAAATACAGCTTGAGTGTAAAATGCCCGCGTTTGCCTACCAAAACCATTTGCAACATCTGCACCGTGGTATTATGAAAGTTTGAAGTACAACCGACAATTTTATATTATTTTTATGTTTTTCCTTTTGCTATATTATAATAAAATCTCGATTTCGTAAAAAAAAATAAAGAAAACCGATTTTTATTACTTTTTATCAATTTTTATTGAAAATTTGAATAGCACTTGTATCAGGGCCGAATCGAGGTGGGTTAAGGTGGACTATATATAGTCCAGCCACCAGCGTTTTATTATAAAAACCATTTAAAATAAAAGCGAGTTCTAATCGATTGCTAATTTTATAAATACATTTTCAAAAAAATTGAATAAATGATAGTGTGTTTCATTCACTTTTTTCTGATCATGTGAACAATTATGGGATTTTAAACATGCATGTTTAATTTATATGAAGAAAAGAACATATGATATTAATATTTTTTTGTAGAAAAACATAATGTTACTAATAAAAAATTACATATATATTAACATATATAAAAATATAAAATTCCTTATTTAACATTCAATTTATGTAGTATTCGGTTTGATGGGGTAAGAAAGTTAATTTTGTAAAGAGAGCGTAATTTTTATTTCATTAGTCTTTGTACGCAGTAGGCTTCTTTTTTTTTTTTTTTTTTTTTGCTTGTTTGTTTACACATATAGTATAATACTGCATTTTTCACCATTTTGTCTTCGAAGGAGAGGCCCCCCATTCAAGATTAGTCCCGGGACCCGTATGTTATACAATTTGTGTATTTCTTTTTTGACGTTTCCGCCAACTACAATATTATTCAATATTTTATTTATAATAGATGTTCATCTTTTTTTTTTTTTTTTTTTTTTTTTCCACTGTACCAGTCGAGGGACCACAAACAGCGCCAATATTAATTTTAATATATGTATTATGATGATAGAAATGTGACCAATCCAAAGCCCTCCAGTGAGGGGTTTGGCCTATAATAGTTCACTACAACTTATAAAAAGGGATACAAAGTCTAGAGAAGGACGAAAAGCGACATAAGCAGTACAGCACAATTTTGACCATATGGCCCTTAGGATATAAAAAGCGAATGGGATGGATTTTAAGAGAAAACAACATGAGATTCATCTTATTTGATAATTTGTATGATACACAAATTTAATAAAATATTTGATTTTTTATTTTCGTTTTGGTTTTCCTTTTAACTCTATAAAATACGTCATCGCTTAGGCTACAGCAGACACAACCGAACCGGTTAAGGATGTAAAACCGCAAAAAGTTTGTTTCTTTGCGGTATTTCGTGTTTCATTTTACTACATTTTTTTATTATAGAGAAACAAATTTTCACATTCAATTAGGAATAATTCGCCAGCGGTATTTAACTTTAACAAGATTTAACTTTTTCCCGATATGAAAATTCTTCTGTAAATTTGTTTGTGAAATATCGGGAATTACAATTTGCATAGTAATTAATGTGCACAACATTGTGTACATAATATTTATACATACATGTTGCATACTGGTCATACTACCCAAAACTAATACCTTTACATTCACACACACACACATATATATATATATATACATATACCTCTATGTGTAATGAAAATGCACAGTTACGCAATAGAAAATAAAAATCGAATAACTTTGGATGTATCTAAGCATAAACAGGGAGAAACAGTGCAACTATATAATATTTGTTTATAAAATATCTGTTTTCTCTCTCTGTATATTACATATCCTATTTAAAATATTACATATATACGTAATACAAAATTAATATTACAACTGCAGGAAAAATAAGTTCCAAGAAACCTGCCCCTTTAGAAGTAAAAAACATACATTTAGGTTTAACTATATACATTATTATTTTTTCGTTAGTATATATTATGACTTATTTTCCATACATTTAACAGCGGCGGATCCACAGGAGGGGATAGGGGACATCCATCTCTCTCCAAACAACCAAAATCTCGATGAAAAAATGTGTTACAACTGAGAAACTTAATTTATACTATAAAAGATTTATATAAATGTTACAACATATGGATTTTATTTAAATGACAACTCCTCTTCACTGTCCAACTTAATTCTTTTCCTTCACAAGTCCACAATCTACTCATTAATCTAAACCTCCTTCTCCTCACGTGCCTCTAGCCATAGTTGCTGCACATGGCACGTAAATTTAACTTAATAATAATTAATATTTAATACTGTTTTCTAATAGAAATGTACCATCGTTTTTATTCTATTTTAAACGCAACTGTCATCGATCTTTTGCCTTTTTTATTTGTTTTTAATTTTTAATTTTGTAATTTGAATTAAAAATAGTTCAATGAGAAATATATGTATATTTAAACTTGCTCACGAAAAAAAAATTCGGATCGGATTACTGACAAAAATAAAAAAAATAACAAAGTGTCTAATAAAAATATTACCTTTCTATTCTTTCTAGTAATTTCCTATTCAAATTCTAAACTACCATTTTAGCTATAATTGTTTAATTTCATTTTAAAATAGAACAAAATTCAAATTGTAATAATTATGTTCCTTTCTCCATGCTTTCCGTCTCAAGAGAACAATTCGATACGGCTGGAGGCGGTTCCGAACTTTTGAAGGCTAAACAAGCGTCCACATTTTTCTCAACGTTAAAAGAGCCCGTTATGCCATAACGATAAACGAAAAATTCGATAATTAAGGCGGTTTTTAGCTTCTCTTTCTCTCCTGATATTTTTTATAATCAATATCATGTTACGAACTATTTCACAAACTTCTGTTTTAAAATTTAGTACTTTTTTCTCTATTATCATATAAAATATTTTTCGCAATAAAATACGTTTATGATTGCGAATTTTTTTACCTAGATGGCGCTATATTTTTTTTAATTATCTGGCTCCAATACAATTGTACTGAAATTTTGTTTTCATTTAAATGATTTAATTAAATTCGTAATATTGTATTTGAAGATGTTTTACTATAAATAATTTTTTAATTTAAATTTCTTATTAGAATCCGGCGGTTAGCAAAGCTCCCCCTAGTCCAAGGGTGGCCAACCCAAAAGATCTTGCGGGCCACTTTCGAAATGCATCATAACTCCGCGGGCCGCATATAGAACAATATATTCCCATTTTAGATTTAGACTAACTATAGACAATTTTTTTATAGTGAAAAATTAAAACATAATGAGTTATTATTATTATTATTATTGTTTTTACTATTATTCTTACATGTAAACATAGATAATGGTAATAATAATGATACTAAACGCACATCGCAAAGAAATATATAACACTAAAAATGAAACATAAAAAATATATAAATGAAATAAAAAAAAAATGAAATCATTAAAAAATATTTATTTTACTAGTGCGATATTTATTTCTCCACTCTGCTTTTGCAAATCGATCTCAATTTGGGTATTTGCACATCGTAATTGGTCTTGCCAGTTAGCGTTCGTTATGTTTGAGCGCGTTTTGTGTTTGGTCCATTTCATTTTCGAAAAAAACGATTCGTAGGTGTAAGTTGAACCAAAAGTGCTAACAACTCTTTTTGTGCCAGATTTCTCAAATTGGAAAATTTCTCTTTTATAACGTAAGTGTTATAAAAATCTATTTTTGATTCTGATGTTTCAAAAATGTCTTTTTAATTCAATTTACGAGGTTGGTTCAAATATAAACCGGAATTTTTAAATAAACGCGCGAAAAATTTATTGTGGAAAAAGTGGTTGCACTGGCAGTTAGACCGGTTTGTTATGTAGAGCAATTAGAACCGCGTTACCTGACTTTTTAATGTAGTTAGAGCCATGAGTGAAAAAGAAGTACCAGTGTCTGTTGCGCAACGTATCATTATTCGTTTTTTAGTCAAAGACGACGTAAAATTCGTGGAAATTTACCGAAAATTACGCGAACAGTTCGGCGATGAGTGTCTCTCCAAAACTCAAGTGTACGAGTGGTGTTCCGCGTTTTGAAAAGGACGTGAAGTGGTGTCAAACATACCACATGCGCGGCGCTCAAAAACCAGCATTACAGATGAACACGTCAAAGACATCGAACAACTCTCATTTTGGCTGACCGACGCGTCCGTGTACGCGATATGACCGACGAATTGGGCATCAGCATAGGTAGTATTGAGACAATAATTCATGATCGGCTAGATTATCGAAAAATTGCAGCCAGATGGGTGCCAAGACTTCTGAATTTTGAACAGAAATTCACTCGTTGGGAAGTTTGTACGCGTCTCCTGCAGCGGTATGAAGAGGAAGGAGAGAATTTATTGCGGCGAATATTCACCACGGACGAAACTTGGGTACACTACTATACGCCGGAGAGTAAACGCTCGTCTATGGAGTGGCGGAAGAAAAAAGAGGGAGCGCCAGTCAAAGCGAAGGTTACACAGTCAGCTGGGAAGGTGTTGTGTACCGTGTTTTGGGACATGAAGGGAGTGATCGCAGTCGATTTCCTAACTGAACAACGTACTGTGACGGCGCAGTATTACAGTAACCTCCTAAAAAACACAGTCAAACCGGCCTATCGAACAAAAAGGCGCGAAATTCCGATCCGTAGTGCGATACTGCTTCAAGACAACGCCAGGCCACATACCGCTCGGCTCACGATGGAGACATTGGCCGAATTGGGCTGGGAAACACCTGAACATCCTCCTTACAGTCCAGATTTGTCGTCTTGTAATTATTATTTGTTTGGCCCGTTGAAAGAAGCACTTGGTGGACAACGTTTCGACAGCAACGATGAGGTGGAATCGTTCGTGCGCAAATTGCTATGTGACAAGCCGCGAGATTTTTACGAAAAAGGAATAAAAAAATTGCCGGAGAGGTGGAAAAAGTGCGTAGCGTGCGAGGGGGGTTATCTCGAAAAATTGTAAAAAATATGAGCACTCTAAGTATAAAATAAAAAATTTTATGACGAAATTCCGGTTTATATTTGAACCACCCTCGTATTATATACTGTAAGTCAACCAGTTCCATTTGGAGATATTCCGGGGCTGATTCGATTTAAACATAAAAAGGAGATGAATATATTTCAAAAATTTTGTTGTATTTTACTAAAAAAGCGGATGTAAGTTTTCTTATTTCTTTTGCATATTTCATGTAATTGCTACATTTTGATTTCTTAAATTCTATCAACAGTGGAAAGAGGTGAGCGTTATTCTACTTTTCAATCGCGATTCAAACAACAACAATTTCTTCTGAAATGCTTTGATGTGATTAAATGTAACGATTATAAGTTTGTCTTTTCCTTGCAATGATCAATATTTAATTGATTGAGTTTACCGACAATATCCACTAAAAAGCATAGATCCAATGTAATCACTCATCATTTCTTAATTCTGGCACAGGTCTTTGCTTGTCATTCATAAACAAAAGTTAATTTCTTCTCGTAATTCATAAAACCGCTGTAAACATCTTCCACAACTTAACCATCTGACTTGGCTGAAGTATACAACGTCACCGTATTCACAGAATCTAATTCTCTCAGGAACTTCTTAAATTGCCGATGCGGAAGTGCATGCGATCGAATGTAATTCACTGTTTTTATAACTACTTGTATAACACGATCCATCGATAATACTTGGGCATATAAATTTTGCCGATAAATCAAACAGTGGATTATATAATTAAATCCTTTTTTTTTGGAACGGTTACTAGTTTTGTTGTTGGATTCTACTTTATCGATTAATACATATATAGCTCCCTTTTCTTTACCCATCATAGGGCTCCATCACGTGATATTCCAGAAAGTATTTCGAAATTCAAGTTGTTAGGAGTTGTGTTACCCGGCTGTTGTTGTTTTAAGTATGTTGTTGAAGTACAAGTATATCAAAATAATTATCCTTCAGTCGTAGCGCATAAAACGAAACCAAAAAGCAAATTTTCACTTGAAACTGAGAGTGTACTCTGCTCTGCTATCAACAATCAACCATATGTATCTATGGATGGTCATTGCGTCACTGAGGCCACTTAAGAGTGAAACATAAAACTTGTTATATTAAATGTTCCAACATGCGCGCGCATTATCAGTTCGCAGAACATAATTTTTTACTACCTCGTGGGCCGCAAAAATGTTCAAGGCGGGCCGCGGCCTGCACTAGTCTAATATTAACATCAATTTATCTCATTATAAATTATTTCGCGGACTACAATTTGAAAATTCCTTATTTATTTCGCTCCGAATACTTTGATTTATCGCGAATAAAATCGCACACCCGAACATTAAATAATCGTCACTTAAAGACAACGAGAATACAGAGAAGGTAAGCACTTTTTGAACGGGAATGAAAATATTTCGAGATTTTTCCGATTAACACTAAGCTCTGTCGGCCACTATTGACGACAAAATGAAACTATTTTACACTTGAAGACAGCGATCAAAAAAGTTGGAAAAAAAGTTAAAGAAAAAGCAGTGCCATTTTCTACGCTATTCTCAAAAATATTGAATAATAAATATGTTTTTTGAAGTAATTACAGTTTTTTTTTTGTTTTTTTTTTTGGAGTTTAGAATATTACACTATATTTTCTGTAATTATTATTTTAAAATACATAAGTGGGAAAAAAAAACAAAAAAACTTTATCGTCTACGTTAATTTAAAAAAAAATGCAAAAAAATGTAAAAGTGTTTTAAAATTTTTTAGATAATTTAAAACAACCTTGATAGTAATACACTTTAATTTTTTTTTGTACAAAAGTAAAATCATATTCATGTTAAAAAGAACGGAAACGAATAAAATATATTCTTTGAAAAAGCGAAATAGCGTGTCGAAACAGGCAACGTTTTATTGTGTCATCGAACCACTAGTCCTGGTGTCCTTGAACATTAAATTCGCTACTCGAGAGTACGGAAAACATAAACATTTCGAAGAAGAACGACGAAATATTTTTGAGAGATTTTTCTGATCAATAAGGATGGTGGACTATTTGATTTCGATTATTTTTGGAACTGATTTAAAGGCTGATCCGAAATCATTTTGCGGTCGGAGGTTTATCGAATTTATCATCCCGGGGCGCGTTTAATTTAGATGTGAATATGAGCCCTTCCGTTTCTTCTAGCTTTAATAATACACCGGTGCATCGGCGCACCGTGTTTATACATGTTGAACAATTGAAACCACGAACTCGTAATCCCTAATTTAATCAGCAAAAACGGTTGTTGTACGAAATCTGTTTCTGCAAATAATAAAAACTGACCGGTTCCATTTAAGTTTTATGCGTCACTTGGAAAATAAAATTTTACCCGGCGAATAAAATTGATTATCTTATTCGCGCTATACTAATTCTACGTTTAAACGATACTTATTCGCTGATAATGTACGGGTTTTTATCGAAATGCCATAAAATATGTTCATAGTTTACACGTTTCTTTTTAAAGAAGAGGAAATTGATACCCCCGTTTTTTTTTATTATTATTATTATTACTACTACTACTACTACTAAAAAACGATGATGTTAATAGTGTCAATAAATAATTTAACCATGTATGAAATCCTTACCGGTTACGTAACTGACTATAATACCAATGAAAACTGTTAATAAGGTGCCAATCATTGCGTAATACATGTACGTCATTTTAAAGAGCAATGAAAAGAAATCGCTAAAAAAAGAAGAAAAAATGTGTAAATTTAAATTTACCGATTAAATATAAAATATTTTACTTACTTAGTAAAAAGATTATAATTTTTTTTTTGGGCGTCATGCCCGTACATACGAAAATACCGTTTTATTTTTATTTTTTTTTTACTTTCCACGCCGATAACACATATTTCTGGTAAAAGGAAAAACATAAATTTCTAATTAGCTGGATATATTCAGTAACACGAAACGTAATTACAAAAAACAAAATTAGATTTTATTTTTCTCAATCATCGCTCAGCGCATAAACACATTTTTTTCGATTATTTTTTGGAACATTTAGTTTCTGTGGAAAAAATTACGTACCATGTAGTTGTTTTTTTTACCATTTTACGTATCGAGAGTGCACGAAAAAATATACGCACTTGATTTTTACTAATTTCCTTTTAAAATTAATTCTTAACTGGGCGGTAAAATTTTACATACTAGATAACGCGCTTTTAAAACATGTCCATCACGTTTGAATGAATGAGAATCTAAGCTCGTCCTAATAATTAACGACAGATAGGGCTTAAATTCTACTTAATAAACTACTAGCTGATTTAATATCTTCATTTATCGGAGAAAATATTTCAGTACCACAGTGTCGCGCAGATTAAAGTCAAATTGTGGTTCTTGGTAAAATATACGAAAACATCAAAATTCAAGGAATTTGGTTTTGGAAGCCCATACTGAACGCTAGGTAAAAATAAACTTTGAATTATCCGGATTTAGGTTTAATAATCGATTATCTCGGATAATTTTTTTAACAATTAAACTTTTAGTAAAGGCAAAGAGTTCGTTTTGTTTTTCAATGGGTTGGCTGTCTCACACATAACGTCACCGATTTTCCCCCCTTTTTTTGAGCAAGTAAATAGTGGAGCTTACCCTAACGCCAAAAACTATAAGTTCTATCAGGGGAAGATTAGAGAGTAAAGAAATAAAGATGGCTAACAAAGGAACTACAATGGGAAAAGGAGTAGCAAAGATGGCATGGACACTATAAGCAGTTTTTATTCTCAGAAGATCGGAATAAAGGGTCGTTGTAGGTTCCATGAAAATAACGGGACATTCGAATAAGACGTAATTCACATTTATAGTTGAGCTCTGAAGGGGCAAAGGGATACAAAGACGACTGAGCGAGATAGAAATGTAAAAAAAGGTGGAAGTAGACTATGACTGAATCGAAGACGAACTAATGGAGAAAAATAAAAGAATGTTCGGTCAAACCACTCGTTTTAACGAAGGTTATTAACCTTGTTACGTTAGTTGTAGTATTTTCCAGACAATCCTGTATGTTACTGGGTAGGTCATGTTGCGTCTGGAACGTGGCGAACTTTGGGCACGTGAGAAATATGTGTGGAACTGTCGGTATACCAGGCCGACCGCAGAAGAAGCACCTAGTTGGAGGCGAAGATTTACTGATTATAATGACTGTGCGAGACAGTGACGTGGCGGATTCGCAGCCGGCTAAAAATCTTAAAATCATGCCGGGATATTCCCTCCGGTGGCCACCATGGTTCCACTGTGGGCTTAATGTTTTTTAAGAACGTTGTAGTACCTGCCCATTCTGTTTTCCACTGGTTCTCGCACTTCCTTAGAAAATAAATATGCATCATCGGGGATTTAGCGAGAACAACGCTGAGCGCGTTTTCACATCTAAAAGATCAGAGTAATTTTTCGACTACCAAAAAGAAAAAGTAAAAAATCATTTTCGATTGTATCTTCTAGTTAATTACATACGAAGTTTTTCGGTTTCTGAAACATGTCGGTATAATCTTTTTGAAATTTTTTAAAAAACTTCCAAAGCCTCCGGATAAGTTAATTTTCTTACGCTGTATTCCATGTAAAATTAAAAAAATTTTCAATCGTTACGTTTATTTTTACGCGCAACGAGAGCATGTAAACTCACTCAGATGGTGCGGGTGTAACTTCGTAGTCCATTCTATCGCTGTTACTTTGAATATCGTAATCGTATTCAGTATCATTAAAGAGATTCATCATTGACTGCTGACTGCCATTTAATCTCCCGTGATAGTGGTATACAACTTTATTAAAAGACGAGTTACTACAACCAGATGTAGATGTAGGCAAATACTTTATCGGAGGTTTTTCGGTAGTAAAGGAACCAACTGTTATCCAGAGAGTTATCAAATGAGCAGCTATCATTCCAACTGAAGCTCCCTGAAATAATAAATGCATTATTTTTTCCTTCGTTTTACATTTAAAAATACATATATATATATATATATATATTCTAATGAGTATATGTGTGTATGTGTACATATATATTTTTTATATATGCATATATATACATATATCTACTAGCTGACCCGGCGAACTTCGTATCGCCTCAGAATCAATAAATGTTGTGTTAACTTATTAGCCGAATTAAATTCAGTTTTTTATTAAGATAAAATTAATACTCAAAATTAATTAAGTTCAATAAATGTACAAAAATCAAATTGAAAATTATTTTAATTACATGTGGTAGCGAGGCATTTGTTTTACTGAAGCGAATCGAAATTATTCGTGTAACATTGTTGCACTACCTTCTGTTAAGCTATTTGCTGGATGGGTCGATTCTCTTCATTGAAGCACCTTGTGATATACGACATTTCTCGTTTTGTTGTCAGGTGCGAGAACGAAGATAGTTTGCCGACACGTGAATATGCTACGTACAATTGACCGCGAGAGAAACATTTCTGTATATATGGAATGGTATTGTTTAATTCTAAGGATGAATATATTTTCATTTTTATGTTTATGATATTTATGTTTAGAAGCATATGTTTTTTTTAGGTTGGAATAAATACAATATTTTCTTATTTCTATCATCACCCGACAGACATTATACTTCTTTTCCAATTTGGATTATTCCATTGCGTTCATTAGTAATTAATACATCGGAAAACCGAAAAAAAATATACGCTGTCGTCTCTTTTATTCGTTTTCGCCTTGATCCTGCTACCTTCTTTACGTTTTCGCTTCAACATCCTCCCCAAATTTCGTTACAAAGCCGTCTCTGCTTCTCACCTTATTCGCTCCAAAATGCCTCTCTCTCTTTCAACCGAACGTGTTACTCCGTATTCTAATTTGTTATTTTTTAGACAATCTTTATTCTACATTTCGTCATCCGTGCGTTTCTTCATTCTGTCAGTTTCTGATATTGAATTAAACTGACTCTTCTCCTGCTAATCGGTTCCGGGCGGAAGTCTCATGTCAGCGTGCCCAAAGAGAAAGAAGAGAAAAATAAAGTCTGCCTCTTCGTAATTGGTTTTAGCAGTCGCTATTGTAATCATTAGTAGCGTTGTACATCCATTCATTTTTTCTCGTTTACTTCTGTTTAAGATTTAATCCGGCAGCAGAATTTCGAAAGTTTCATTAATGGATGTTTTTTTAAATTTGTTTATACGCACATTTATCCATAAAGTCCCATCAAGTTCAACTGGTGTGTTAATACGGTTACACAGATATGAAATAAATGAAGAGAAGATTTCGTTTAATTGACGATGTAAAAGTGTGAAGGAACTTTTTAAAATAAAAATGTCATCGGAAGATATTACTCGCTTAGGTACTATTCTGTACATTTTGCGTTGCACGGAAGTAAATTTTGTACTAAATTTACATTAACTGGCGAAAGGTGAACAAATGTTGAAAAAAAAGCTCTGAAATTCTTAACAAATTTATTAACAAAAAATTCTTCAACGTCTAGAACATTTTCAATGCATTCTCGTCAAAATTTAGAAATCGCTATTGTTATATTTATTTTTATTTACGATAAGATTAATAAAAATTATTTATATTCGATTATTTATAATTGTATAAAAACAGAAAAAGAAACAAAAAAAAAACGCCTAGCCTTTTCAAAACCATTTGCAAAGGTGTTAAATTTTACATCGCAAAATGTGACTAACTTTTTCTAGTAATATGGAAATAAATTCCTAAATTATAATTTTACCCGCGATTTGTGAAATTCCAAAAAAAAAAATTTTTTCTTTTTTTTTCCGTTATATAATTTTACATCTTAATTTCCTGATTTACGTTTTTTTTTTTTTTTAAATCACACCACCTTCCCTATTAATGAAACTTTGCACTTACGTAATAGTGCATTTTCAATAAATTCTTAATTTCATGTTCCTAAATTTCATTTTGCAAATTTATTATAATCATTTAGGATGTTAATTATATACTTTTGTGTATATACAGTCAGTTTGTGGTTAATTTTCGGGCTAAATCTGTTCAATTTTTTTGAAGTAGCCGAAATAGCCACCGTCTTTGCCCTGAGAATTAATTCGGTTTCGAATCCGGACATGTGACATTATACTAAGTATTTTTACTAAGAAATAACATCGAAAGCAAATCGCGTCGTTTTTCTTTCTTGTCTAGAATGGAAACTTCGATAATTACTTAGTGTTCAGTCGGATGACAACTGGAATACTCGAGCTATTGTTTGGAATCCATATTCGAAAATATCTGTCGTAAAATATATTATAGTCTAAAGAGTATATACATGTAGTATTTTGAAAATTTTCTAATTGCCGAATAAATGTTCTAATTACAACCGGGAAGTACGTGGTGTGTGCAACCAGTTCGATCAACAGACAACGAAAATAGTTCTGGTAATATTTGTACGTAGTTTCGTAATCGGGAAGCCCGGGGTCGAATGTCTTGTATTGACTAGGACGCTACTACTGCGGGTGACTAAATGTAGTCGGAATAAACAAATTCTCATTTAATTCGGCAGAGAAGGTAACACTATGCAACTCATCGCATTTAATTGCAAACTCCGGTAAAATAATGGAATCGATTTAATTCATACGGGTTGTACATTTTTATGGGAACAATTTCTAATTATTTTTAAACGTTTATATCTATAGCTTAATGATCACGCTCGGTATGCAAAACGGAGGGTGGTAAGAATAATTAAAAAGATTTTCAGGCATTTATGGTGCGGGATGCGTGTAAATTATTTTATACGCGTTCTTGTTATTAAAATGGTACATGCGTATATTATTTTTGTACAAATTAAATCAGCAGGTATTTCCATTAGCGAAATTAAAGACATTACGTGAACATATCCGAATTTGACTTCGTATAGACTACACTAGTTGATGTGTAATCGACACTTCGTTACTTATAAATGTAAAATAAATATAAATTAAAATAAGTACCTCAATTTAACGAAACGTTTTCGGACATGGCCCATTTTATACAACACAGAGCACCACTCAATTAAAGTGCATTTTTTTATTAGCTGATGAAATGGGCTGTGCCGGAAAAACGTTCCTGAAATTGAGTTATATATTTTAATGTATTAAAATAAATTATACTTATTTTTGTTTGCTATTAAGAAAGTTTTATTTATTTTATATTTATATAATATTTTAACAAACAGGTTATGCTGTACATTAGTCGACTGGATTTAATTTCAACATTGATAAAATTAGGCGAAATTTCGTACATAAATTGATTGTTGGTGTGTGGTTTAAGAAAATTGTAGAAACTGACTTGTTTCAGAATGTACTCGTCTAGTCCGATAGTGTCATTTTTAAAATTTATCATCTATAATTCCCCACAAGGCCGTGTCCACGGGAAGGGGGTTAACGTTAACCCTCCCATTAGAACTGAAGTAAAACTGCGATTATCCGTGTGTGTTTTAGCCGGTTGGCGGATTAACCGCGCATCTCTTTAAACGCGTGTGCTTCGTGCAAGAAAGGTTCCAAATTGTGATGGGAAGGAATTTGAACATGTTGATGATGAAAATATGAAGGAGTGGATAGGAAGCGATGAAATTGATCCTTCTGGTTAGCACTGATGAAGAAATTTTAAATGAAATCAATGCGGATTTTGAATCGGAAAATGAAGAACAAGTCGAAATAGCAGAACAGCGACTAAGCTGTAAATCTGCGTTGCATTACAGACTGTAATCACGTATTTCGAGTAGCAGACAGATCACAGACATTCTGCAATTAGAACATTTCCAGAGACGAAGATAGAACAGAAAGAGCTATTCCCGACAGACAGAAGAAACTGGCTGACTTTTTTAATTAAAACTAATATGACGTAGTCTAATTCTATTCCTTTTTATAACACTTTTCTTCTGTACCTTACATTTCATCTTTATTTGTACTCTACTTTGTATATCTTCGTCTTATCATTGATACAGCATTTAAAATGAATAAAAATCTTTAATTTTATAAATTTTTTGTATGTACAATGTTTACTTAATTAAAGTAGTCTAAATAATTCAGTTTCCTTCTCGCTAAAAGGGGTTTTCTATCACAGCTATCATTGTACAGTGTATACTATTATATGTATTTATTATAAAACAAAAAAGCAAAACGTAATACAGAAAATTATACAATTGTAGTCGTAGATGGTCAGCTACCATTTCATAATGTAAAATGGAATGAAGAGCCTCTCGACCCACATATTACGTGGGTCGCAAAGCTCGGGATATATAAAAACTCGCGGAACGGTCGTTGGCAGGTTAACCGTGTTTTCCTGTATTCGCGCATGATGAATCCCCAATTAACACGGATAATCGGGGTATTACTGTAGTTATTATTCTTTATAGCGTCATACTTAATTACTGAGCGTCGTCGGCAACTACCTATTCGTATATCTTAGCTGTACAGACACAAGCATAGTGTACTAGGCAATTGTTATATGCAACGCAGGTGTACACAGGAACAGATTAGTAATCGTTTGATTTATCGATATACAAGTGTAGTCCCCCGTGTGGGTCTGCTGTGTACTGACCTAGCGCGCATATGATGTTGTACGTGGTGGTTTGCCATCGCCTTCCACGTGATTATTAACGATTATTTATTTGATTTAATTCTTGTAATAAGTTCGTCGTCGCTCGGGATCGAACTCGTGACCTCTATATCGGAAGTCAAGCGCTCTAGCAACTAGGCTATCGCGACGATATGTAGTTATTATAAATACACAAAAATCTGAAAAAAAATCAAAAATTTAAAATAAATATTTATGATTTTTTAGGATGTTTTTACCTTTAAAAGAAAAAAGAAAAAATATGCTCCATATTTTAAGGTACTTCATTAATATTTTATGCAAAATTTTTTATTACGAATAATGTGTTTATATGGTAATTCATCTATGTAAATTATTAATACATAAATCAAACTGATGGAAATTATTAATAGTATGAATATTAGTGAAAAATGCATTGTTATTTATAAAACAAATATGCCAAGAAAATTTTCAAAACCCTCCCTTTTCAAAATTCTGGGCATGGCCCTGATTCACCAGTTGTTATAAACAAACAAAACGGAAAATTAAGTCTTTTCCTAAATTTTCTGTTTCTGTTCAAAACTTTGTAATTTCCGTTCTTCTATCATCGGTTATTCGAAAGTTTCCAGAATATAATAATTCGGCCTACCTGCTCTTTAATCGGGACAAGACACAACCGTCTCCGTTTAAGAGTCGATGAAAAAATCCCTGTTTGAGAACTCTATTTAGCGAATTCAACAGCCGAAAAATTGCGAAAAATTTTCATATCATTTTCGTGCAAACTGCCGGATCCAGAATACCTTCGGAGTAACACAAAATCAACACTGGTCACTTATCTACGAATGAGTTGAAATGGAAACAGTATCTTAATAAAAAAATGATTGTCACGTCTCGTCTCTATCGATGTTATTCTAATATGTTTTGTATTTGCATTGATTACACATACTCCCTCTGTAAGACGACGTGCATTTTTAAGTGAAAATATTTTTGGGCGCCTTGAGATATTGACTCTTTTTGTTTTTAATTTTTAACTTGATTTTTTTTTTTATATTATCTTCAACTCATTGCACAAGGCAAGCTAAATGTGTTAAATGATGCGGTAACAATCATGATTGAAAGGAGTGCAAAAAAGTTCAAATCTGAACTATGTAAATGTGCAAACTGCGGGAGGAAACATACTTCCAACTAGAAAGAATATCCATTCTATAAAGCCAAAGTAGCTGCTGCACAGAAACCTAAAATGACAGCAGTAGAACACGTCTTCAGCAAAAAACTTTTAAAACCGCCAAACCAACCACTGCTACTTGGAATGCCAATGGCTTAGCTTCTTGACGAGATGAATTAGAATCCTTTATTTGACTTGAAAATGTTGATATTGTACTAATAGTTATTTTAAGATTAATGGGGTTATACAACATACATATAATGTGAATTATGCAAACCCACACTGGCTCTACTGTAATAGTTAAGGATAACATTAAACACTATCTAAATCAAGGTATTGAAAAGGATTACTTTCAAAGACACGCTATCAAGAAGGAAAATTTTGAAGAAATTTTCCAGCAACTAGGCAACCATTTTATATGTGGAGGAGACTTTAATGCTAAATATAGTGAGAGACCCGATCAAACGGAGTAGAAAAGCAAGACGAGTCTGGCATAATTCACGCAATCCAACAGACAAAACCATATTTAACAGGATTAGTAACCAACTTTATCGACTAATAATAAAAAAAAAAACATTAAAAATAAAACATTTGATGATTTCTTGATTATAATCTAAGTCCAGAGAAAGATAAAGATTACTCATTATGGAAAGCTGCACGACGGTTGAAGAGACCTGTTGATTCCTCCATTAAAAGATGAAACCAATAAATAACCGTACACGCAGTGACGAAGATAAAGCAGAATTATTTGCCAGGAATTTAAGTTATTCCAACCATATGATATTCAAATCCGGTGCACACCCAAGAAATATCCATCAAACTGAATGGCAAATTAATCCAGTGTCACTGTTAGAAGTGGCCAAGGAAATTGACAACATCAAGCCAAAGAAAGCACCTGGCATAGATGAAATTTCGCCTAGTGTCCTATCAAAAAATTTTCACGCAAAGCAATTGCATTACTTGCATGCCTTGAACACATAACCGAGTGCTTTAAAATAGCTCAGATAATCATGCTTAAGATGCCAGATAAACCAGAATACGTAGTTGCCTCGTATAGACGAATTTCATTATTGCCGGCTATATCAAAACTGCGTTTGAGAAATTATTTCTCAAGCGCTTCAAACCGTTCACAGCTATTCCAGATCACCAGTTTGGCTGTCGGAATCAACATTCAACTCCATTGACCAACGAGTTACGTCAATAATCAACGGAGCTGTCGAAGAAAAGAAATACTGTTCAACATAGTACTTTTATATGTCGTCCAAGCATTTGACAGAGTATGGCACGAATGGTTAATTGCGAAAATTAACCAAGAATTGCCAGGCAACCATTGCTGGAGTCATATCTTCCGTGACGGAAAATTCAGAGTTGCATACGAAGAAACGAAGGCAGTAATTCATTCTATACAAGTTGGAGTACCACAAGGTAGTGTCCTTGGACCTATTGTGTATTTCTTGTATACGGCTGATATCCCAATAACGGGTAACAATACCACAGCAATGTTTGCTGATGATACACTGCAATATTGTCTGCGAGTGATTCACAAATTGAAGCAAATAGAGTAACCTGCAAAACGCTTGATGGACGAGGAAATGGAGAATTCAACGAGCATAAATCCCCATTCACTTAACATACGCTCTCTAAAAAAAGTTAATCACCAATATGACAGTGTTTTCGTCAATAATCAGCAAATTTCGCAGAAGAATTCAGCTAAATACCTAGGGGACTACATCTCGATGTCCGTCTAACATGGAAGCATCACGTGAAGCAGAAAGCGGGGAACAAATCCGACTCAAAGTCCGTCAAATGTGGCGGCTGTTAGGAAGAAATTCACAACTGGACCTCTATAGTAAACGAGACTACTTTACCAGTCAACTATCAAAAGCCTATCTGGACCTAATTCAACTTTGGGGACGTGCAAAACCTACTAACCGAATGGTCAATCAGCGTAGTCAGAACAAAGTCACTCGTGCAATTACCAATGCAGTATGGTATCAAAGAAACGAGGATTGGCATGCAGATTTGATGAAGTGGATAGACACGAAGAGGTCATTCGTGACTATGCTATCAAGCACGAAAAGCGACTCCATCAACCAGTGAATGTTGAAGCGATCTAGCTGCTTGACGCATCATCAAATGTTAGAAGCCTTGAGCGATTAATGCCGAACGATTTAGTTATGTAAATAATACTAATATTTTCTATAAGTGTTTAAGTTAATTAGTCGTATATGTATTGATTATTTAAACACTAGTTTAAGATCGCAACTGGCATTTATTAATATATAAAAATAAAAAAAAAATTATTCTTCGAATCTGGATTGTCGTTATTTTGTCGTCTTCCACCGTTTTGAACACCGCCCCGCTTTGCCTTTCGCTAATTCTCGGATAAATTTACATAGCACAATTTTCACTTCCAAAAATAATCGATTTAAACGATTTCACGTGAAAACGGTCGTCCGGGGTTATGCAGTTTGTTAAACGTGATGGCTGAATTTTTACCGGTCAACGTGCACCCCTGCGTCGTAGTTGCATTATTTTAACAATGCTGCAGAAAGAGGTATTCGATAGGGCGATTTTAAACTTGGCACTGCGACGAAGCCTGTAAAACTGTTCACGTATTGAACGTGTAACGAGATTATCGATATTCTAAATTATACTTTACCTTCCAGTTAGCCATCGGGATAAACATAGCCAGGATAAATATCCCCAGTAATGGGCCGCTAGTTGCTGACGTCATTAACATCGATGATTCTATGACACCAGAGAACTGCGAAACAGCGAACGCCATGAACATTACGAAAATTCCAATAATTGCAGCTGAAACGAACGTTTATTTCAATATCAGTATCCAGTTACGCCACATGCGAATTTCTGAAGGGAAACTTAAACGCTTCAGATTTCGAAATTAAGTAATTTTTAACGCGTGTGTTAGCGAACACGTTGATATACGGCCAGAAGTTATAACTAATTAAAGCGCCTCGATAAATTTTTTCGGCAAACGTGCAGCCACCGAATAAAATTAGAACCTGCCGGAAGAGCTGCCTTATGGACGAAGTCTGAACATCGCTGAGAATCGGGTTGAGTGTGGCATTGAATTCAAATTAAAGAAATACGTAAATATTTAACAAGTTCGTCTAACCGGTAAAATTTTGATTAGATACACTCTCAATAAGCTGACTAGATTGACAGATAAAAAGCCGATCAAAGCGACTAGAATATAAATATAGTACTGATCTCGGCGCGATGGGAAATTAGTGACATTGCACTGGTAAGGCGATACCTTGAGTCCTAGCGAAAAAAGCTTATGCGTTTCGTTCACAGCTGCACCACCCCAAAAACGTAGGATTTTATATGCTTTCGCCCACAATTCAACGCCGCACGACATAAGTAACCACAAAAATTCGGCGCACATTCCAAAGATACATTTACATCTATCTCACCAGCCGATCATCAGATACGAAAAATTTAACTTTTAGCCGAGAACGGTCCTTGATGCGCTTCGACCAACAACAGCTAGACCAAAAGAGATCGAAATACAATGGAATATGACCAAAAATGTTTTTTGGATATCGCTGAAAGATCGCACCAAAGGTAATCCAGATCAATTCAGTATATGTACCGCGCCACCTTACGACAATGCCCGGATTATAAAAATTAATTTTCGCGGTCCTTCATTTTATTCTGATTATCTCGGTATCTTTTGTTTGACTTATCCACGGCGAAGGCACAGCGAGATGCGGACGATATCGAGCAGTGAGAAGCTGTTGTAAAATGTAAAATCCCCCGTGTTGTCAGGGTCGTTTTACGATGGATCGTGGACTATTATTATAATAGGCTAGTTGAAGTTATTAATGGTTTTTCGCTCGGTGCATGTTAAAGGTTTCAATACCGCTATGAAGAATTAAAAATTATTAAAATCAAATTTTGTTTTATTAGCCCCTGCTTGCCGATTCGTCGCGACATAATGGTACTTGTTTTTTGTTGTTGTTTTTTTTTGCAGATCAAGTTTTCGAAACAAAATTGTTTTTTATTTCTGTTTTCTTTTCCGATCTGGTTACGAAGTAATCGCCTCTTTCGCGAAAGATGCTGGGATCTGTGTTCTTATTGAGAGAAAACACTTATTTGTGTTTATTGCATTATTATTATTATTATTATTATTATTATTATTATTATTATTCGTATTAAAAAAAGAAATAATGTAAAAGAAAATTTTATGTTCACAACGAAATAAGATTTGTTTTTATATATACATAAATCTTTCTGTTATATAAAATAACCTTTTTACAATAAAATACATTAATTCGTAATTGTATATAATTTTACTAGATTACGCTATAGTTTTTAATTATCTGGTTATTGGCGTTGCCATTTTGTTTTAATTTTAATGATTTAAATAGTTTTAACTGTTTTTTTGTTTTACGTTAGTGTAATTTAATTTTCAAGTGCAATAGGACGATCGAAATTGTAACTTTCAAAAGAAGAAAGGAAACAGCGGTTACGTTATTTTTTTTTTTAAGTTGAGTTCGTCAAAAAAGACATTGGCCCAAGAAGAGGGGAAAGGATGAGAAGCGGAATCAGATATTTATGCGTTTAGATATGGAGGATAGAAAAGACTTCAGTGCTGGGATGACTGTGATGGCAAGGAGAGAACAAAAGATGCACACGATACGGAATTGGAAGATCAATTTACAGAAGAGAAGAGTAAAAGGAAGAATTGTCGGAAGCGATACAGGTGCACTCAAACAAAATGTGGTTAGCGTCACCTATAAAGTTGCGAGAGGAAAGGTGTAGCGGACAGGGAGGAGAAGGGACTAGAGAGAAGCGAAATAAGGAAGCAGGGAGCAAATTGTGCCCGAAACGTAGGCGACAGATTGCAGACAAAGTTGAACGTCGCACGGAGGGAAAGTTGGAAAACCAGGGATACGACGGTAGGTTAGGCTCGATAAAGGGATAAAAGGAATCCGGATTTGAGAATGAGGAGGAATACGAGTTTAGCCATAGTTTGGAATGAGTTGAAATGGAGAACAGATTAATATTATGAGTTGAAAAAACGCTGAGAAATTCACCGGTAGAAGAAGATGAACGAGCTAGTGTATCGGCTGAGTCGCGTTACCTTCGATTCCAGAGAGCCCAGGAATCCACATTAGGTCAATTTTGACGGAGTGAGAAAGGAAAATGTTACGGATAAGAGAGAGCGGTTACGTTTTCATTTTACTTTTACCAAGAAACACTTTTTTACTTAAATTTTTTATTACAATCCGGAGGAGATTGGCGCGCGAACTGCGCAGGAGACGTAGCCCTGTTCAATATAACAATTATAGTTAGCAATGTGCAAAATTTTTATAGCACAAAGAAAAAAAAGTGTTTTGTAAAGAATCGTTCTATAAACTAAGGAAATTTTTGACATGAATTAATAATAAAAATAAAAAAATCTGTATCGTTAAGAATTAACACCGGTTGTAGCAGTTTCGGTTATACTTGAAAAAAGGTTATTAGAAATAATAAAAAAAAAGTATAAGGTGAAATATATATGTATAAAAAAAAAATAAAGAAACTAAATAAAAATATTGACGTATTTATGCAAGTCTTCGCGCAATATTCGTGAATACTTTGTGCGAATACTGTATTCATATTTACCGTACTTGCCGAAGTCTATTATGTATTAAGTAAATGTGCCAAAAAACATTTCGTAAATCACATTTTTCATTATAAGAACAAACGTTTATTTATATAAAGTTTTGTGACGTAGAATAACTTATATATAGTGCAGAAGTATTCTATAAACTGGTGTACACGTGCATATTGTAAATTAATATTGTTAATTTTATCACGGTGATCAGCAAGCGATTCTCTGATTAGGAGACCGGGGGAAAATGGTGTCGCGCGTGTATTATAAAATTTTATTGCAATTACAACTACTTCGTCTAGTGAGTAGATGTAATTCTGATAAAATGGAGAATTGGTCAGCGTGTTCTAAAAAAAAAAAAAAATTCCTTTTGAAAAGGAGGAAAAAAACGTTTGGAATTTCCGTTTCGCAAACGGTTGAATCACGCGACAAATCTAACACGACTTCAGTTGGGTAAAATTATTTAAAAAACTGTCCTACAAAAAAAAAAAACGGTTTTTAAAAGTCGTTTCTAAATATAAAATTACACGTCAAATCATAATACTTAAATATAAAGTATCTCTTTGTATTGCAGCATTATGATTCGATAAACAAAATTTCATTAGAAACAATTTTCGAAACAATTTTCAGAGCATAATTTTTAATGCACCTACGTCGCTAGTATTTCTCGGTGGAGCGTGACACAAAATGTTCATTTAAAAAAAAAAAAATTGATCACGAAACTTGGACATGATGCATATAAAAGGGTTCACATAATTCGAAGAAACATGTAAATTAGGCAAGATGTCCACTTTAAGAAATCCTTTCCTACCACGACATTATAATATATTAAAATCAGTTTTATTTATTGTTACTGCGTGATAATAAAATTAAATCGTCTTAAGAGTCAGGTAGAATCGGAGATTAATTTTGAAAATACAATAATGTCAGTATTTCATAAATTTTTCCACACATTAGCCGAAGTCTCAGTTGTCAATTCTAACAGCATCATGCCAGAATTTTACATAAAGAAATCTTTTTCGATGGTAACGAGCAATAATGTAATACTTACCGCAGCTTTTCATTATTATTAGCTGTTGCTGATCAGTCGGATTCTTTAAAGAGGGCCATAGCGATACAAAATCTTCCCAAATGACAACGCTCAGTGAATTTAAGTTGGAAACATAAAAACTGTAACATAATAATTTCCGGTTAAAATTATCTTCTTTTTTCCTTTTTTTTTTTTTTTTTTTTAAATATAAAATAAATAAATACCCGAATAACAAACAAAAATAAGTATAAAATAATAATAAAAGGCATCTGTGTTTTTAGTTTTACTTTGTATCGTTAGCTAATTTGTTTATTTTATTCTACAATTTGCCAGTGCAACAGCTGACGCCAATTACTGCACAGCACATCATAAGAAAATAAAAGAAATCGTTCGATATAGCTAAACGTAATAAATATACTCACATGCACGTGCGCAAAAAATTAATATGAAGTAGTAGTTATACGCGCACGCATGTAATATATATTAGACATGAAAATACAAATCAGTACCAAAATAAATCCACACACTCTCACATGCTCACGCACGAACATACAAGCACACAAACAAGCACATAGATGAAATTCAATCACACTGCAGAAAAGTTCCATAACGTGTACACTATAGTATACATTTTTTTCTCAAATTTAATCTGATTTAAAATAATTTGTAAATTTTGTTAATTTTTACATTAAATGTTAATTACACAAAATGCAGACGTAACTTTAAAAATGTATACGTATTGTTTTGTAATAATATATTTCGATAATTTTAAATCGAAATTTGAAAAATATCGATTAAATCTGAATTATCGTGTTCCTAATTCGTATACATATAAAAAAAAAAAAAAAGAATATAACGACCGTAATTTTTTCAATGAAACTTCACCGATAGCCGCATTAGTAATAACTAGGAGAGGCTCCTCTTCGAACCTAATGCGTGATTTTGTTGTTATTTAACTAATACCTGAGAATTTAAATATATCCTTCTTCATATTTTGCACAACATGTTTAATATCATAAGAAATGAAGCTCACTAATCTAACTATAATTATTTACCATGAGAATATTTTCAGAATTCGTTAATACCGCCAAAGCGTATTATAACAATAATGATAGAAGACATAATGGTCGCCCGTTTTTATATTAAGAATATTTTAATTGTTGTTTGTTTATTTCGCGATGCGTAATTAAAAGGAAAAAAAAAAGCAAAATAAAAGAGAGATTCAGATAAACATCCGGACAGTCATCCAAATAAATATATGTAGGGGAATTTATAGAACTTTATGCTTTGATCAATATATATATATATATATATATATATATATATATATATATAATAGCTAGTAAAAAGTGTAGAACTTTTATGTGTGCGAAATTAAAAATAAAAAGGGGAAAATTTATTTGTGGTAATTACCGAAACAATATATCAATAAACAGGGCCGTGCCCAGAATTATGAAGATGGAGGGGTTAAATTTTCTTTCTGTATATTTATTTTATAAATATTACATTTTTCACTAATATTTATACTATTAATAATCTTCATCATTTTGATTTATATGTATTAATAATTTACATAAATGAATTACCGTATAAATAGGTTAATAAAAATTACATATGTTATTGATTATACACACACGTAATAAAAAATTTGCGAAAAATATTAATGAATTACCTAAAAATATGAAGATTTTCTTTTTTTTTTTTTTAATGTAAGAATACCCCAAAAAATTATCAATATTTATTTAAAATTTTTGATCTTTTTCAGGTTTTTGTGTATTTATAATAACTAATAATAACTATCTGAGTTCTAATGGGAGGGGTTTAACCCCCTTCCGTGGATAAAGAACAAGAATAAAACATTCACAAATATTCACTTGGTATTTTTTCGCCAATATTCTCTAATGATTATATTGGTAATAATAGTGTAAACAAACCTGAGGCTGCCGTTGAATAGGCAAGCTAAAGTTAATCCTAAAAAGCCTGGCATAAATGCAAATTTATCTTCGATATAAAATGGCAGAATTTCGTCGATATTAGAAATGTATCCCAACGATTTCGGATCACAGTCCGCGTAATTCGCGAATACCACCATGCCCACGATCCAACTTAGACTGAATAATATCATCATGAAAGGAACATTTAACCATAACGTTCTGTTGCAGAAGCAGAAGACAAAATTAAACTTCATCGGAAAGGTACAATTTAAAATTCATAAAATTCTATACGGTAACAATAATTTCATGCGGCGTTCTTTTAAAACAAGAATTACGCAAAATTTAAAAGATGCAATTGATGTCAAATTATTTATTTTTCAACTACATCTATGAGATGAGATCAAGCGAAATTTTAGATGTCAATGATCTCTAACATCTCGCAATATTTAAGAGAATTTTCGAAAAATTACATTGAAGTCTAAAAAAGACATACGGAATTTTAACAGTTAGAATTTTCTTAGTTTATCTATCTATATTTGTATCCATATCTATACTAATGACTATGTCGTTTTTACGCTACCGGTAAATATGCGAGGAATTTATGCAACAGAAATAATGTCATATTTTACTAAAAAACAAAAAAAACAAAGCAACAAAAAAAAAAGCAACAAACGATTTAGTTATCTTATATTATTTAGTAATAGTATTCAATGTAAGTTATTAATGAAATTGAAACGACAGATAACATCGCTGAGGATAAGTAAGAAACAGTTTTGTTTAGATTAGAAATGGAAATTTTACAAAAATGTGTTGGATTAACGAAGAGTGGTAGCGAAGAAATCGAAAACTATTTAAAACGAAAAGTTTAGACAATTCCGAATTCGTTACAATGAAAAAAAAGTTTTGTTATTTTACGAAAAATAACACGGTCAATATAAAAAGAAACAATTCTCCTGTAATAATTACAGAAAACTATCATCCAGAGCTACACGGGCTGGTTCGAAGGATTTAGTTTACATATGTAGATGACGTTACCTCCGAAGGGAACTTAAATGTACACATACACATACATTTAAATTAGTTTCAGATATATACAAAAAAGCATTCAAAATATTGGGCAAATAAATTTGTTTTACTCTTTCGCTTCGTGAGTCACCATTACTACCAAGTATGAAGTATGAATATATTAATTAAACAAAAAATAATTGTCGGCAAAAATGGAATTAAAAAAAAAAAAAAAGGTAATTTTTGGGGTATTTTTTAATTATGATTTTTTTTTTTTTTTTTTTTTGAGGGGAGAGTCATTTTATATATTAATGGTAATGTTATTGCGGATAATAAACACCGTAAAAAAAATATGCACATAACAAATTTATATATCTGTAGCTCTCATATTCCGACTTATATCAAAAACTTTCATTCCATCGAAAAAATCGAGATACTACGAGATCGATTAATTCGGGACCGTTTTGAAACAGTTCGGCAGCAAAATTCACGGAGTTCTTTTTCTATAAACCGTGAAAGAAACGCAATTTTAAGTTAATCCTGAAATTGGTGTTAAAACTATAAAAAGAATCGTTTTTTCTTTTTTACGAATATATTTAATCGGTGGTAATTCGGCTAAATTGTTAAGACCTGAATTACAATTATTAAATTAAATTTCAGAATTAGAACTTGTGTACGTGCTGCGCGGAGAATATGGTAAAATTTTCTCGTTCCGTTCTATCGACTCGGTAAGTTTTTCGACTTCTGATTTAGTTAAACATTAATTTTCAATTCGATCAACTAGCAGCAATGTTTTCATGCGAATCGGCGGCAAACTGCTTAACTCTCAGTTATTATTAGATGTTGAAAATTTATTTTATTTTCACAATCGGAATATTTATAATTAAAATCGAAAAGCTTATTTTTTTTTTATTACTTCGGGATGAAAAAATTTCGACAATTCATTTATTTCTACATAATAATAACCATAATAATAGTAATAATAATAATAAATAATTCTTAATGGACAGAGCAATAATTTCTGAGTACGGAATCACAGGTAGCCTACAAGAAACCAAAGCGTTAAAATATCTCGATAACTTTACTATTTCTAACACGGACACAAACTTGCCTAGCGAAACGGTTAAAAAATTTATCAGAGACAAAATTACCAACTTATGGCAAACACGCTGGGACATAGACAACACCGGAAGAATTGGCCACCGATTTTTCCCAGTTATTCTAGAAAAGATTAACTCTATAAAGGGATAATAAATATACAACTTTTTTTAATACTCAAATGTTGACAGCTCATGGTAATTTCGGTGAATATCTGTACAGATTTAAAATCTGCAGCACTCCTAACTGTCAATACCGTAGTCTAGATACTCCTGATACAATTTATCATACTATATATGAGTGTTCCCTCTTTGATGATATCGGAGAAAAATTTAAAATAAACGAAACCCTTCCACTTGTAATAAACAAAAAGAATTATGCAACACAGCTTCAATATTTCCACTTAATAATGAAGAAAAACTCGAGACAGGCGATCAGTCCTCTTTGCAGTAATCTAAGTAATATAAATGTCATTCCAACATAACATAATAAATTGCTTATTTATTTTCTCTTTTTTCAATGTGCATATTAATTCACTTCTGTTTTAAATTGACTAAATTGTTATTATATAACTTGTACATTAACAGTTAGAACTATTTTAATATACATAAGTAATTTAACATTGTTTCCTTCTTACTGTATTTTTCCCTTACTCGCTTCAGGTAATCGTGTGTTGATAATAATATTCACGTTTATTAAAAGTAAAATCGTTATTTACAGTTTTTTTTGTTGTTTTTTTTTTGCTTTCTTACTGTTTTTTTTTTAATTTTTGATTTTATGGCCCGGCTTCAGTTAACTATCAAGGAGTTTTGATGTGGCTAATAACTGTCATCTTCAGAGGTCTTGCAGCTTGTTAATTACTCCGTTCTGAACCCATATATCCTTGACCTGCTGCTGTCCAATCGCACCCCAGTGCCTGTTGCAGTTGGGGTGTGATGTGGTCAGTGTTAATTTTATATTCTATCCTTCTTGACACTCGTGGGCTATGTCAATCATTGCGGCCATGTGTGTTCGAGTTGTATTGTGAGAGTTTAATTATCAATGTTAATTCCATATCCTTCTTGACACTCGTGGGCTATGCCATATCATGTCGGCCATGTGTGTTCGAATAGTATTATAGAAGTTTAATTATCAGTGTTAATTCCGTATCCTTCTTTTCGACATACGTGGGCTATGTTGCATCATTGCGGCCATGTTTGCTCGGACTTCATTGCTACACACTGTTCTGTTAGTCTAGGTTATTTGTAGAAGTTGTTGGTGGCCAGATGGTTTCTTGCCGGGCCAAAAAATAAAAAAAAAAAAAACAAAAAAAAACAACATTGTAATGGTGACTAAGTATTATCATTACCATTGCAGTATCATGTAAATACTTCAATATTGTGTCAGTTTCTTTTCTTTTTCTATTGTAGTTTACAATCTGTTTTAATATATATAATAAGTACACAATATTTTCATTGTGCACAAGAAAATAAATAAATTTGCCCCACCGGTTCTTTCCGACTGGGGAATCCAAAAAAAAAAAAAGAAGTAATAATTAAATTGTTTAACATTACCTCTATACGGAAAGTGAATGAAAATTTAACGTACGAAACTATAAATAAATACAACTTCCTCGATTCTAATTAAAGCTACACTTAGTTATTAGTGTAACCTAGCATTGAGCTGCATTCGAAAACAGCATAAGAAGATTAAGATAGCTCGTGAGCATCTTAAAAACAACTATCCTGCTTTTTGTGCAATCTCGGCCATTGTTGCCTAGGCTGTCCTAAATATTTTCGCTCTTTATTTCTAATGATTTTGTAAATATGTCTAAATGACTTACTTGTTTACACGTTTTTGAGTTTTTAAACTAATATAACGCTGTACAAAATTTTGCTGACAGCCGTACAAGGACAGTGCCATAAACAATTGACCTATAATAGCTGTCACCGTTGTAAGTCTTTTGGTAGGATCCAGATCGAAACTGAAATGAAGAAAATATAAAAGATAACACTTTTTAAAAATAATCTAATACTTAAAACTGCTGCGGTTATTTTTAATCGATCGTCGTAGTTAGAATTTTGCTAAGGCCTTGGCTACTAAATGAAACCGAGTGCTATCGAATTTTTTTAAACAAATGTAACCGCCTTAAGTTTTCATCGTTCCTTTTAAAAAAATACGAGTAATTTTCTTTTTAACCGATTTGTAAGACTGCCTGTAAATTAGTTTTTCACGGAATATTAAATTACACGGAATTTTTTAACTACATCGATTCAGTAAAGACCGGTATAAAAATAAATTTAAGGTAAATATGCATTTATCGATTTTGGAAAGCAATAAACTGCGTGCCATTTTTGTTGCTGTTGTTGTTACAAATAACTCTTAAGACAACTTTGCTAAAAAAATACAAAAACCAAAAATTTCCGAACATTCGAAAAAAACACGGTTTGCCTCGTGTTCAAATGGAAGATCGAAGTTGTAGTGGGGGCAGAAAGGAGAAGGAGATGGAGAAAAACGAAAGATGATTAATTCTTAATTTGATTAAGGAAACGATAGCATGACTGGAAGGGAATAGGAACCAAAGCTGAAGTGTGGGTGCGCCGCTGGTATGAGAAGATATTAAGCTTAATTTAAAAAAATAAAGAAGAGTATCTATCCAACCAAAGTCTGGAATGATAGTTTGAGGAAAGAAGGATTAAATTGAAACCTGGAAAATGGCCGGAGAAAGGACCATTGAGCAGGACGGCCGACTGAGCTAGAAAATCTGCCGCGTCATTGCCCCCAATGTCACAGTGACTGGGAACCCTCATAGGAGGAGTCTACACGAATAGAACGTGATGATAGTAAATTTTAGATAAGGAAACGAATTGATAGAATAACACTGCTAAAGGAATGAGTAGGAGGAGAAGAAATTGCTTGAAGAGCGCTTTTCGAATCGGAAACAATGAGCAATTTGAAGATTCCGCTAGTCGTAAATATAAGACTGACTCAGTTGTGAAAATAGAGTAGAAGGAAGGGAGCCTGAAGGATTCAGATTAATAAAAACAGGGGGTGTTAATATACCTTCTCCCATTTTGGAACTATCAGTAAAACAATAATGTACCAGAAGGAAATGAGGATTCTAGCGTACGAAGAAATTCGGAAGGAAATTTATTGGCCATATGCTGATGAAATCGTGGAAGAAGTAAGAGAGAGTGTTATAGGAAGAAATAAGCGGAGAAAATTCAGAAATCCATGCAGCTATGTGAGAGAGAATAATCGGAATTTTATCAGGAACAAAACGGCCAGAGGTACTTAATATGAAGATAGGAGAGGGAATGTGGTTAGAAGAGAAGATCGGGGAGACGTTTAATTAGGAAACGATATCCAAGCAGAGATAGGCGAATATAAAGAGGATGCATATCTGTTTCGGATAGAACTGCGAAAATAGTTAATGCATCTATGCAAAGGCGGAAGCAGGCGTAGTGGATTTTGTCAAGTTTGAATAGGAGCGATTTGCAGGAATTACCCCGTAAATGTAGGAAAACAAAAAAAATTTAGATTAGTAATTATTCCGTATTCACACTATGTGATATACATATAAAACGTAAACAATTCGCAAAACAAAAATTATATTTTATAAACGTTAAAATTATTGAACGCCAGCACGGGCAGTGTTTGTATCGTCAAAGTGAAATATTTCGAAAATTACGAGTATTGTTCTATTTATTAGAAATCTATTTTATTAACTTAGAACGTACTTGAAAAAGTTCAATCGACCCCTTTCTTCGGCAATTTTTACCACATTGACCGGTCCCTTGGCTTCGATGACTCCTTGGAAGATAACGACGATACTACAAAAAATCATCGCTAACGACTGCACAACATCCGCCGCTACTACCGATAAGAGATCTCCCTAGAATTAATGTTTTAACATATAATAAGCGCGTGTAATGAAATTAAAATGAGAAAACTTTCGCGTCCTATTTTCATTTGATGAAAACGCGAACTTTCAGATTTTCCGACAAACAATTTCTGCGTGTGACTCTTTCACCCATTAATTTATTCGCGAGACACAAATGTGCCGCCTTAGTTTTCCATTTGCTGTGACTTCGAATACCCCCAACTTAACTTGTTAAAAACCTGACTTACTTTCTCTGACTTTTATAATCATTGTAAAAGAAAAAGAAAAAAAAAACGATTTTTCTTCTCTATTTAATCTTAATTTTTCAATAATCTTTTACATCAAATGTTATTCTTTTATTCCCTCTTTTCACTTCTCACTTCTAATACTTGCTTTGTTTAATTACACGTCGGCTGTGTTCAATGTACACTGCAATGGAGCTTCAGAGTCAATGGCACAAAATTAATGTTGCCCCGATCTCAAGACTTCGATCAAGCACGAATTTTAATATTCGGGGTTTTAGATTGATACTGCTTCGAGACACTCTCTCATTACCTAGATGATTTTTTTACAGTTCGGTTTGTTCTTTCGAGTTACGTCTCCTCCCCCAAAACTGATGTGCCAACTATTTCATTTGCCGACTAATCACCGCGCGCATCCCTCAAATGCGAAATCCACCCGGATACGATTACGTCCAGCCAGCGTTCTCATTCACTCAAACTCTCTCTCTCAATACGCCCGACTTTTATTAAACCTTTTTACCTAATTATTTAATTTTTATTTCTTTATTCTTTTTGTTGCGTCTATGTAATGTATACGTTACAACTCTGAAGATGTTTCTTTCAATCTTCGTCCCAATTTCAGTCAATCTAATATTGTTCACGTCTCCGTTCATTCTACCCCTTGTAGGTCCTCTTAACATTGTTTCTATCCACGCCACTCTAACTACGATCTTCGTCACCTTCATCTCTTTCTATCATTCAGGTCTATTCTGAAATCATTTATCATCGGCGTCGATGACTGTATACCCTACAATATCAACAATTCCGCTCTTCCATTTAACCGTTAATTCCATATTTCTTAATGATCTCTCCAGCATATTTCAGAAATTCATTTATTTTAAATTCTTTCGATTCGATCTTTTTTTTTTTTTTTCGCTTCTAACATTAACATTAATTATAATTAAAGAAATTATTGGTTCTTCCGGTAATGACCATGTTTCTATTTTACTAATCATTCTTTATTTTCCTTCCCTTTCTTTATCAGGCCTCCCCCTGTTTCCTTTGATGCAATCTTCCCAAACAAATTGGGCTTTATATTGCGTCTCTTATGTCCTATCTTTTCCCTTTCTATAGATTGTTCCTATTATTTGTTCGTTTCTCTTAACAACGATTTGATACCGTACGAAGATATAATTGTCTCCTTCCCCATTCTAATTGTTTCTGGGTAAAGGTCCCCGATTGACAAGCCCAAAAAAAAAAAAAAAAGAAAAAAAAAAGATTCTCTTAAAAACTATCTCTCTCTCACATACTTGAAAAATGGCTAGATCTTTTAAATTCCCATCCTCTGAATTTCGTATTTTAACATTCCTCTTGATAATCTTTTAACCATCCCACTAATATTCGTTTATCCGCGAAATTCTTCTTCTCACCTCATAAATCATCACTTTCAGCGTCAGTAAATTAAATTCTGCCATTTTAAAATCTTCCAGACTTCACAGACTTCATCGATTACCTTATCCTTAATATCTGCCTGAACAGTCGGACTCTCCTTAACTCAATACTTTTTCTTTTGCAGCCGCGTAATTTTTCGTCTCCAAAAAAAATCTATCAGTTTCATTTCTTTGGCATCCGCTCTTAAAAAAACTGTTCGAAGATATGCTAAACAAATGTTTTTTTTAAATATTAGCCAGAACGCTGTCATGCGTTTTTTTAGGTAATTTGTTCGACTTTCGGTCCAGCGCTAATTCTCCCGACTGTATTAGTTTCTTTTTCCGGAATGTACAAACCTTTTTACCTGGAAACGCTGGTCCTTGCCTTCATTCATCAGACTGTTTTCCGGGAATGTACACTGTTCATTTATCAACCATAAAATTACGGCAGCGTTAATATCACTTATTCTTATTACTAATCTCAGCACGAAATGCAACTTTTCTCGTCACTTTTTAACACTACAAGATATCCGCAAATTTTCCTCAAGATTCCTCTTTCAGTCTCATTCTTATCATTATTTACGCGCTTAGTGTTGCTTCTTTTCATTTGAATTGGCCCTCTTTATTTTTCGCTGACGGTATTCTGTTTTTTTTTTTTTTTTCTCTTCTCACGATATCGGCCAAGCACTTAATTCGTCTCTCTTCATTTTGGAACATTCCTTCTGCCTGAGTATTCTTGCGCTGCACGTAACCTTCAACCTTAAATTCTACTTTAGTTAATTTCTTCTTTCTCCTTCTTGAGCCAATTGGTTCTGTTATCTCATTATGTTCCTTGACATATTTTTTCTTCTCTCATTGAAATCAACCAACTAAATAGGGTAGAGCGATCCTTATATTCTTTATTTTGTATAAATCCATCATTCGTTCCAAATATAACCGATGTTCTTATATTCATCACTATGCGTAAGTCTTGTCTGTTTAAAATGCAACCCCTAAATTCTTTCTTCCAGCTCTATCTTGATGTGGTTAAATTTCAACTCCAACACTATCCTCGTTGGACTTGATGCAGCGCCCCTTACTTATCCTATCGCTTCCCCATTAAACGTCTTTTGGTCACGCTCTCTAGACCCTTATCCATTTCTAAAAACTGCTGTTTTACCCCTTTCTCAGTTCTTATTCTGTCTTACATAACTTTTTATTAATGATCTCTATTTTTCTTTTAGTCTTTTTTGACCTTCATAACGTAGTTTTTTTATCCCGATTTTTTTCTGCAAACCGTAATTAAACAAGAATTTTACAGTACTATCAACTTTTTATTTTACTCGCGTTTTTACTGTCGGTTCAAGCAAATCTGGATAATATTAAGTTTGTATCCTTGGACCATTATTTTTAATTTCTCTTCTGATCAACTTTCTTTCAAGTTATTTATTTTTCTGGCTCCGTGAGTACCCTTCAGAACATCTCCCTTTCGTGATCATTGCCTGCGATTTCATTATTCTCCGCATACGGTATCGCTCATGGACAATTTTTTCCCCCTCCAATTCCATTCGATTTCACGACAGTTCTTAGCCCCATTTGTACATCAGTATTAATGGAGAAGTTGATTTTTTGGCTCAGCTTGCCGCTTTTTCCCATTTCGTTTGTAAAAAGGTTTCCTTTGCTCTTTAGTTTACTGTAAGTTCTCACTGAGAATGCAGTTGATACAGGTTACGAACAAGAAACCGATACGAAAAGCAGATCTAGTTAAAACGAAGATAACAACGAACAGCGTGAAACATGTCGGAAGGGTCAAAAACCGCGGATAAGAACGAAGAGAAGAAGAATGAACCAGGATTGAGAATAGTAGTTGAACCGTAATCTAGAATAAGGCAAAAAAAGAACAATATAAAAGGTCGAAAAAGGCGCTAAGAAATCTGCCATTCGAAATGAGCTAATAAATTCGGCAAATGTCGCAATTGACGAATGGCCAGAAATTTACGGGCAATTGATCTCAATCGAGTAGTTAAACGAATTCGATGAGAAAAAAAAAAAAGACGTGTAGCAATTTAAGAATCTCAGATCATGAGTTTTTTTTACGGAAAAGTAGAAAAATAAAGAGAACAGCCTATAAGACAACAGTTGGTACAGCGTAAAAAATTTAGTGGACTATGCGAAATAATTCAAGGAAGGTCAGAAAAAATCAGAATTAATCTAATTTGATCCTTTAGAGAAAGTAAGCGTGGAAGTTTAAGGTATCGGAGAATTTAGTTTTGGCGAAAGAAAGGACTTACGATGAATCGCGGATTAGGATGAAGAAAGCTAGAAGGTTGAAAGAAAAATAAGGAAAATGATCGTAAGAGAAAATAAGGAAAGCGTTTGGATAAGGGATAAAATTGGAGTTTCATTAGAAGAAACTTGTCATTTTAAAGAACAGAGGAATAAGAAGTAGCAAATGGAAAAGAAGAAATAGAAAAACGTTTAACAACTAGGAACAATGTAGGATTCCGGAAAGATCTTAAGGTACTAAGACAGGGGTGTAAAAACATTTAATACGCGATCTAATTTTAAAAGGAAGAAACTGCGTTATTGTAAATAAAACAATAGTCGAAGACATTAAGGATTAGCGAAACAGTGGCAAAGTGATGCTTCTCCATTATTAAGAGGAGGTTAACATAGTAAGGGCTTTTTGGAAATCGTGAATGGGGGGCCACGCCTAAATAACGAAAGGAATTGAATAGCAAAATTGGACTATTATTTAGGGTGAAACTATCAAAGAAGGATTAAAGCGACGGAGAGTATAAAGGAAATAGAAGAGAATTTGGGAAGAAAAATAAAAAGATGAATATCGGAAAGATCATTTTCTAATGATTTTTAAAAGATAAAAATGAGAGGCGCTGCAAGGCGTTAAAAAATCATTTTTAAGTGTTCGCGAAACATTTTATGTTGTAGTTTAGTAAAGAAGTCGTAATTTGCGATATTCCGATATAATAATGCACCGAAATAAAACTAATCGATTAACATTAAATTCGATATTTTATGTTTTCCTCAAAAGTGCAACAGCAGGCGACTTCCCCGATTAGATGCGGTGTACTTCGAGAATCTCGAATTAAACAAACACCGCTAAACATTCAAATAACCTGCATATTTTCATTAGCGCCGATGCTGATTAATGAGGACTCATTTCGCGGCATTTTTTAAATTATACCAGCATAGTTCTAAAGAGATCTGCGATAAAAAAAATAAAATAAATATAAATGTATATGTACACGCGATAACATTAAATATCCGTGATTTGCAATGGTTTGTGGCTTTGCTATTAATCCATTTTATAGTAATGAGCACGTAAACCATATTGTCTACGGTATATTAACATACAAAAAACAGCCCAACTCCCGCATCTCAACTGTATTCCTCTTTATGTATTCGCAACCATTCGGAGGAGCCCTGCTCTTATGTTGTGCAGAAATTAGTTGTTTATATAAAGTCATTAACGAATGCATTCTCTGTCCTGTTGCAGGTTTCGAAGCGTATTTTTTTATTTTCTCCTTTTTAAAACACGAAGCAGGTCTGTATAGATGCAGATATATATTTCATGAAAAAAAAAAAAATTGCAAGAAATAAAAAAGGGTAATCAGAAAGTGTAAGACGGTCAAAACCGTTAACGTTAGAAAAGAACGCTACTAATAAGGATATTATTTAAAAGAACAAGTGGCAACTACACGATTAAGATACAAACCAATACGGGGACATTATTGACAAAGCCAAAATCCGCCACATATTAAAACTTTAATATATAAAGCGTGTGAAACATAACGAATAAATCAATATTTTTAACAACAAAAAAGAATTATCCACGCAACCCACGTACCCACGAAGACTGCGTTCTTCGCTCACAGATAACCCACGCGTGGGCGTAAGCTGTGCATGGGCTGCGTTGAGTATGCGGCGAAGTTGACGTAACTGCTGAAAAACTAGAGTCTACAAATCCGTGGTATTCTTTGAGCATTGATACGTGAAATTATGACATTTGGAAGAATGAAGTAATAAACGAGTGTGAAGTGATTGGCCAATTTTTCATTTGAACTTAACAAAATTTATTTAATTTTGAAAATAGCAAACTGGCCACCTAATTCAAATTGGACAGGAATTATTTTTTTTAATTAGAGCCATACATTTAACTGTAACCCGGTGAAAAAGATAGTAGCGAAAGATTAAATGGCATTTTTTAAATCGCCCGATATGTTACGAAATCGTGGCTACAGTTTGCAGTCTACAATCCAGTTGGATCGCATCAATTTTATATTTTTGGAATCTCATGGATCAATTCACACGTCCGTATATTCAAATAATTATGATATATATATATATAAACATATCTTATGAGCGAAAATTATATGTATACACATATATTTGTAACTCTCGAAACAAACTCTACCGATTTTCATCAAATTCACGAGAATTAGGCGTATAAATCGATTAGTCGAGGTCTTATCGTCGAGAAAATTCCACGGAGCGAGCATTTTAAAAAGGAGGTGACCAAAGTGATCATCGTACGTTTAGGGTTTATTAAAATTTTCGGGCTTATTAAAGAGTAGGCAGGTAGCGCGGTAGCCTAGTGGTTAAGGCGTTTAGCTACCAAAATCAAAGGTGTCATAAGTTTTCGAGACTTGTCCCCTTCTGGATTCAAGTGACTGTACCAGTAGTATGTACCTAATCTGAAATTGAATATTGGTTATATCGGGGATATCTAGGAAAGTAAAGGTGGATCTGAAGTAGAAAGGAACTGGTCCCAGTATTCCCCTTAGATCCATTAAGCTTAGTAGGTTGTGAACCTTAACTTCACAATCCCCGACGTCCTGTCAGAGGAGGGTAAGCGACTTACTTTACTTTCAAAAAATAAGCAATACGTATGGCAGAAAATAATACATTTAATTACCGCGGTGATTAAAAACTGATCATCGGTGCATGAAATTTCTGTTTCGCCATGGAATGTATTTACACTTTACATGACGAATTTGAATATTATGTCAATTCCCAAATGTACGTGGGGGGGGGGCATCGTGAAATTTATAACACAATATTTCTAATTGTAAATATTTCTTTTTATTTTTTATAACGCGAGAATACTTTAACATAAAAACGAATATAATGCAATAAGTACACGAAAATGTAGCTTTTCCTTTATTTCCTAAACGTTTCGACTGCTCGTATTAATCCACTGATTAATTTGCAATTTTAGACCCGAGCAAAGACAACATGTGTATTATTAATTAAGCAATTCACGAATTAGTAGGAGTTTTTGAAAAAAAATCGATTGCTCTAGCAAACTGAGGTAAACAACGTGCGCATTAGTGACCAAATTTGTACTTAAATAAAAAGTAAATTTAACAATTCGCTTATATGTTAAATAAAAAAGTGAAATTTCTCGATGAATTCACGATATTTAAGTGGTGCGATTTTAGAGATTACGTAGACCAAAATTTAAAATTTAAATCTTTCGTATTACGAATTACTATTATGTTTTTTTAAAAAAATGTTTTTGTGAAACCCATCGAATATACAAATTAATCAAAATCTGTAAGTAAGCTAAGCTCAGCCACCAGGTACTTGGAATATAGGCAAGCATCCATTAACCACGATTATCCAATAACATCAAAATAATTTATTTGTCACATAGAAAGACCGGAGAAATGCAATTATTTTTTATTATTATTACCGGAGTTATAAATAAAACGTCTTTATGAAAATTTTTTATTTTTTATATTTTAAATTTATACGGAAACCTTAAACGGTTAAAGTCTAATGATCTGAATATTCGCGTATGTAGATAACAGAAATTAATGAACTAATATTCTACGCTTGTTTAATTGCTAATTAGTTTAAGTTGTAATACGCACTTATGAAAAAAAAAAAAACAAAAAAAACGGGCTCGTCTAAGTGGGCATTAACCCGGCACATGCGATCATTTTTTTCTATATTTTCAATGTGATTTACGAAACATCAACGCTACCGTAGCATAAAATTTTTGAATAACATAAATAGAAAATACCGCAAGTACCCTCTATGTTTTTTTACATTTTCATATAATGTCGAGCGGTCATCATTCAATCGGACTAGGGGATTATTATCATCTAATATAGAATCCTTTCATAAAAATATGCTAAATTGTAACAAATCCGAGTAGAATAAATTTAAATGTATAAACGATCATATACTACTTCGAAACTGTTTTATAAATTTTAGCTGATCATCTATGTTCGAGAAAGCATTTCTAAGTTAGTATATGATCGTTTATACATTTAAATTTATTCTACTCGGATTTGTTACAATTCAATATATTATTATCATAAATCTTTAGACAAAAGTGTCGCTTTTCAGTTAATAAATGACCCTCGCCGAAAAGTTGTATAAGATAAATCAATTTGTTCATCGGCTTTATTCATTTAGGAGTGTTTATAACGATGTGGACAATTAACACAAAGCAAATTTGGAGAAAGTAAATATATTTGAGCAGCAGATAAAGTTAAATTTAGTCCGAAAAAATAAAAAATTGATAAAATTCTGCTTGGCTTCTTTTGAAAAATCCCGAAAAATGTTAATATACTCGAGCCCTCATAATAAATTCGACTTACGATTAGCGCGTGGTTTATTAGCATATATCTAGGAAAATTAAAGAAAAATAAATTTTTAAGAGAACACCTAGTCAAAATCATTCTAGCAGCTTTTGACGAAAAATAACTTTTAAAAAATTAACTTCGTGTTTAGCTGGATAATAATATACACGCCTAAACGAAAAATCAACGAAAAGATTAAATATAGTTCGTCGAACTGATCGGTTTAGTGTACAGTCTGATGAAGAGATTTAGCATACTTCTCCAATATGCGGTCTACGATTTTTAATTCTGTCATATTGATATTTCGTTCTTATCGAATGGAGTATCAACTAGAGAACTAAGTTTATCATAGTGTCTCCGGTAACTCGCTGTGTACGTATGATTTCGGTCTCCCCCCCCACCCACCCCACCCCTTTATATCGAGGTAAATAATTAAAACGTCGTAGAAAAATGAAGAATTAATTTTCAAATCTATAACTGCAAATATAATTAATAGCAAAATTAATACGAAAAACGTAACGTACCTTAATAGTGAAAAATATTCCAACTATGCTGATACCGATAATCGATGACCAGTACGGTAGACCAACTATAGTTTTCAGAGCCACGCATGGTGTAAATAGTGTGACTCCTAAATTTAAAGTATTCCTTAAAATATACGTGCCCGATGCTAAACATCGCACTAATCGTGATTTGAATCTCAAATCTAAATACTGTAAAGAAAAAAACAAAAACAAAAAAAAAAAAAAAAACGGTAATTTTACGAGAGCTATGAACATTTAAAAAAGTGTACGGCGTTCGAGAAACGTAAAGCTTCTAATATAATACTACGACAATGGCAATAATTTCTCTCGCTGACTCGACTCGCAATGTACATCAGAAGAACGTGGTGGGACCTTCAGCTGTTATTTATTTATCGTTCAATATTGCTATTCTACGCGCTGTTCTTTTTGTTTCCTTATTAATTAATTTTCCACAAAGTGCTCATAATCTCCGATTCTAAAAATGCTTTACAGGCTATCTAACCTTCCTACTGCCTCTTCCGATTATGTAATACTTCCGGTACACTTTCTCATCCGGAGTCTTTTCCTACTTCACTCGATCGAAATCGATCTTCTGTGGATTCCTGGTGTCATTTGGATATCTCGTGGATTCCTTAGCCCGCTCTTCTATTTCCAGTGGCACATTTTTAGACACATTCTCAGCCCCTTAATATTGTTCTTCTTTCTTTAAATTGCTCATTTCAGGCTATGGTTTAACTCCTATTTTTCTTCATTTTCTAATCCTGTTTCTTTTCATCTCTCTATCTGACTTCCCCTCTCCTTAAACGGTCTACAATCTCTGCTATTTGTCGCCTCCGCTTTAACCATAGTCTCCCATCATTTGCTCGGTTTTGTTTCATCTGAATCTAGCCTTCTCTGCTGAGCAATCGTCTTTCTATTCTTTTCTATTAAAACTTGATATCCCTACTCGTTATAGTGCTGCTTGTATTCTCTCATTTCCTTCTGTTTCGGTTATTCCTGTGTTCTTGAAGTATTTTTATCCTCTGTCCTTAAACGCATGAGAATTGTAAATGTATTTCTCCTCCATCTCATTTCTTGGACTAATGTAAAAAAACTTATTGATTCGCTTTATCAGATTTTCGAAAAAAAAAAAACGTATATTATTCGGTAGAAAATAAAGGTTTCCGAAAAATATTTTTCTTTCAGTCCATGCTGCAGTATAATATTGCAGACTACATAAGAAATATGTCTACATATCGGTTCATTTAAAAACAGTAGCATAAAAATATTGTTTTATAAGAGACGAAAAAACAAAAAAAAATAAATAAAAGATAATCGTTATTGAAAAGAAAATCCAAAAAAAACAGCATATAAATTGCTTACCTGATAAACGGAGGTAATGCCAAGGCTAAAATAAACCGGAACTATTAAGTAAGCGACCAAAGGAAACGCTATCACGATACCGTACATGGTTTCCCACATTTCACTGCCTCTGTAGAAGAACTCGGACGGATATCCTGCGACAAAGAATAAAACAGAAAACGTTAAAAGTTAGAAGCGATCGTCTTTTAAGGAGGGATAGAGAGCGTACAGGTGTCATTAAGCATAGCACAACGTTGTCGAGTAGAATATAACAATAGTTCCGGAAAAGACCAGCGGTCGGGACATGACGGAAACTGTTAAGCAGCCAGTGTGAGTAGCAGGAGATGAAAATGGCGACGGAGATGTTAAAAAAAGCCTAGAATCATCGAAATAAAATTCGGGTAAGTTTAAAATTCAGAGGTAAAAACGAAAATTTGAGCAAGTTCGAAAATTACACAAAAAAAGGTTAACGTAAATATTTCATGTACCGGTGAAATTTGCACAGACAAAATTAAAAAAGAAGAAAAACCAAACCAGTCGTTAGAATTAATGGCAAATAACGCCTCTAGATATCTTTAATTTTTTAATTCAAGCTTAGAAAAGTTTAATCTCAGTTATCGCTGTTTAAAATGTTCTATAAATAAATTCGAGGATTTAAGCCGAAATGTTTGCAGGAAGCTTCGCGAAATTCAAACGAGGATTCTTCGCTTTCTCGATGACGGTATCGAGAATGACACATGCAATACATTTTTCGGAAATCACTCTACTTCTTTGTGCTCTTCTTCTACGTCTATTTTGCACGTTCATTTACTCAGTTAACTTATTAATAGCTTTGTTAGAACTTTACCTGTCAGGAACTCAAATTTATTCACGCTCCTCAGGTGGTCGCATTTCACTGTAATCACGCCTTGCCGTTATTTTGCCTGCTCACAAATAGCCGCTAAAATGCGGCAACCTCCTTTTAAAATGTAAGCCAGTGCAGTACTATTATGTAACTAATTTCACGATTGCAATCATTATGCGCTTCCTATTTCTTTATTATTATCATAATTTTATTTTTTAGACCGATGCGATAAGTTGTTCTGTGATACATGTTTGTCGCGCGAATGTTTTAGTGTTTGCTCGTGTATAGACCGATTTTAAAGATTTTCTGAAGTCTTAGACTTACATTAATCGTAGGAACCTTGTTTTGAATTCTGACAAGGGAGGTAGCGACGAAATTATGTAATTTTTCGTTCTCAACAAGCTCTGGTATCACCTCTGGTTGCGATCTTAAAACAGAATTGATTCATTCGAGTACCAATTTTTTTTTTTTTGTATTCGTCGCAACTACAACCTGGAATGGGAAATTTCGAAGAATTTGCACTCATTTATTTTCAATTTCCATCCTCCGGGGAGCGTAGATTGTGACAGCTTGATCACTGGACAGCGTCAGAATGATTGCCTCAACCGTGAAGAAAAACTTAATTCGCACCGAACGTACTCCGGTTTGGCGTGTCCTCTTACAGCTTATAATCAAACTTGTATACGCAAAGTGTATTATAAAGGAAAGTGATAATCTGTTATTAAGAAACATAATGATGACGATAAATTTCCTCCGACCTTCTGCGAAAATGAAAAGAAAAACTCATCGTAGAAGAAAGTTATTTTTCCTGGTAAAATCATACTCGAGCTTAGTGGGCCATTTGGTTATATCATAATATAATCTTAAAAAAAAAAAAAAAAAAGTGAATAAAACGCGCGAAAATCAAACGTTTTTAACAAGTTGTTGTTGGGATCAATCTGCATAGTTGGCTTACATTTAATGATAAAATTAATGGTCCATTAAATGGTGTCAATCATGACAGCTGCCGACGTTTTGGCCTTTTCCAACGGTCTGTTGTTATCTATGGGTTGACATCTACCCTTCCTTTTTTGCCAATCGCTTCTCCTTCTACCTCCTCCTACAGCCTACTCCCAATTCACAGCCTTGGTACCAATTTCTTCCCTTTTCTCGGCGCTTGGCTATTGTTTCTTTAATCAGACTGAGACTTGCTCATTCCCTCCTTCCCTTTTCTCGTTTTCCTTTTTCTCTTTCACCTTCTCCCTTTTGCCCTCTCCACTCTACTAATCCTCCCTTTACATGCGACCCCAACTATATCCTTTTTGAATGCCCTGTTCTTTTTCCTGAGTGTTCTCATCTATACGCCGAACTGTTGACGTTATTCCCCTCCTTCTTTCCTTTATACTCTCTATCTCCGATCGCCTCAGAATCTAAGTAGGTGATCTAAGTTCATGTGGTTGGGTTAGTGTTTACACCGAGCCCATTAAAAAAAAAAAAAAAAAAAAAAAAATCTATGAGCTTTGGCAAACTACTTGTTGCACCGCTGAAACATTACCGTTCAGTCGCCTGATTCTTTTCATAACAATTACAATTTTTCGTAAAATAATCTCATGTTTTATTTCCATCCTTTTTTCTTTTTTTTTTTTTTTTAATTAATAAAATCCTGACCATATCTTGCGATCGTATGCGTATGCTGCTGCTGCCAATTGTGCGACCTTTGCCTAATAATTAAAAATAAAAAACCTTCAATAAACCCACAGTTCCTATTTTCGAAAAAAAAAAAATAAATAAGGAAGAATATATAAAGAAAAAAAAAAAAGAGATCTATAAGCAGACTAAAAGAATGAAATTCGTGCAAAAATGATTTCATCGAGAGCTTAATTAATGCCCAACATCTTTTGTGTGCCCTTTGAGAGAATTGTGATTTACAACTTTTTTGAGGTAAATATCTTGAGAAAAATTACCACCGAAAACGGAAATTCTACAATTCCCCGGACACTATTAATCGCGTAATTTCATTATTTTTCTTCGAATTCGAAATGCACGATTCTAGCTGAACAAAATAACACGCGGAGGTGTCGTCGCGACACTTCTTCTCAAATAGACGCTCATATTTTCATTTTATTACCACGAATAACTAGAAAAATATGTTAAAATATCTCTCGTGTTTATGACTCTCTGTAGAATCAAGCGGGTAAGAAAATATCGTTACTATGTAATTTCCGCGTTAATTATAATCCACAACGCGAAATAACATTGAATTATAATGGAACAAAAAAAAAAAAAAAATGAAAATAACGCAATTTAAATCAAAGTGATACAATTTTTTGAAAAAGTAGCCAACTCAATTTTGATTAATCGTTGCCGAAAAAAAAAAAAAAAGTCAACTATATAAGGCTCGAGTAAGATTTTTGATAAATTTAAAAATTTACAAGTCGCCATATGAATTAAATTAATCAACAGACATTTTATAAAATTCTAATTAAAATGAAACACCGGCGCGTTTTGAATAGCTTCATTATTTCCTTTCCTTTTCTTATTTATTTTTTACCCTTTATCTTTTGTCATTTACATACATTTCCTTCGTTTTCCTTTTATTCGTCCTTTTATTCCTTCAACATAGGCCGCATTCTGTTTTCAGTCGTTTTCCTTCATCAGCGATGCCACTGGAGGTAAAAATTGTGCGACTGCTGAAATGTGGCCGCTTAGTTTTATGCACCTGCTCCTACCTTAATTCCGCATGTCCGTTAGTTCTTTAATGCCTTTCTTTTTTTTTTTCGGTAATTAGAAAGTCCAGTGTAGCGATGATTTTCCAAGCACAAATTGGACCGATATCACACCTTCTTCTTCTTCTTTCGATCCATATTTAACGGTTGTTCACGATTCAAGCTATTATGCTTTCGTCCCCATTGCTGCTCTGAAGAGTTCTGTAGTTGTTGTTGCAAACCATGTTCTTAATTTTTTGAGCCAAGATTTTCTTCTTCGTCCCATTATCTCGCTTCGAAGTATTCTTTGCAAATATCTTCGTTCATTTTTTATCCAAATATAATCGAATTTTCTGCATTTTACTATGTTCAAGATTTCAAGTTCTTTGTTCATCTTTCATACTTTGTCAGTTCGTTTCTGTGTCCAGGGAATTTTCAAAATACGACGATATAACTACATCTCAGCGGCGTTTAGCTTCTTAGATATGGCTTCCGTCAATGTCCACGACTTCACTCCATACGAAAGTATTGAAACAACCGGCAAATCGTGATAGCGATTAAGATTTCTTCATATTCGAGTGTCTAGTGCATTACGCGCGTAATCTCGAATAAAATAGGAATGCACAATGTACGCTCAAACTGAAAACATCAAACATTCGAATGGAAAGGGGAAAAAAAAGAGCGGGAACTTATTTATCAATGAGCCACTACTACTACTACTACTACTACTACTACTACTACTACTACCACTGTAAGATATAAAACAGCAAAGCTTATATCTGCGAAGAGAACCAGTTCCAGTTGTATTTCAGCAGTGAGGTTAAATATTTGTTTTCGATCGGTCTACTAATATTCGATTAAATTGCTGCATCTTGTAATTTTTTCCCGCATTTTTTGCCCTAGAGACGTGAAAAGAAAAAAAAAAGGCGCGAAACTTTATAGAGACGCAATTGGTTAAGTCGATATAAATTTTGGCGCGGCAAGTTATTAAAATTGAATTTTTCTAAACGTTCGTGACATGACAACAACTGGTAAATAGTTTTTTAACCTTCAGAGGATTTAAATATGTACGATCGCGTTGGGAAATAATTCTATCCGCTACGTAATAGGGCTAAGATGGCGGTAAGCCTGCTTGATTCGTCGTACACACCGCCGTCTTCAAAGTCAATGTCAATCATTGATCTTTAGTTAACCTTCAGATCGTTAAAAACATCTTCTAATCGATCGGAAATTTGCACGCTGTGTGCGCTATAAAATGTCTTCGTTTCTTATCTATTAATTAAAATCGATATTTATTTATCGCCCTAGACCCTCTGTTTATTCATATGACCTGACCGAGTAATCACGTTCTGTCGCAGACAATCTGGGCGTACACGTTTTACTATAAATTTTACCCTATAGCGCCTAACAATCCTGTAATTACCCACCGGTATACTCACGCACACACGCACACATTGGCCCGCACAATCGTGATTAGACATCTTCTTGAACGATTGAAATCGATCGGGCGATTATCCTTCATTGTGCAGAGGAAGATGGCAAAAAATGTTATTGACTCCGCATCGAAATGTAGTTCAAATGGTTCCCCGCGTTCGTTTGCATTATTCGCTTACTTTTTAATTTTATTTTTTAATATATTGTTTTTTGACTTCATCGACGAGGCAGCAGATCGCAGCGATAAATAGGTTCCCGCCTATCGCTACAAGGTGCTTCTTAAATTGCGAAAAGCTACGGTATGCGGTTGCCCGCCTCGTTCGTCCGTGCCAAGCGCCGAGCTGTAAATTTTAATGATGTTGTACGCTTAAAGTTCCGACGATAGAGAGCGAAAATTATTAAGAACTATAAACAGTATCACGAAAGATAACGGCCGTTTGCGTACCGCGTAATACGCAATCGAGCGAATTGAACCCCCCGCGCCTTTGCACAAGGATCGGAAATCAATAAATTTTTGTCGATAGTCTATTCGCACCATGAAAACCACGTAAAGTTAAATTGAACTATCATTAATCGATAAATCGCAATAGTGGATGAAATAATTCTTAGTTTCCTAGCCGAAAAATGTATGAAATCGAAATTTAAATAATTAACTTTCAGATACGTAATAGCTCTATAAAAATTTTGCTATCAATTATTACCGAGTTCGAAATTTTTTTGTTTTGTTTCCCGCATAATCATAATAATTTGTACTTGCGTGGACCGATTTTAACGATTTTTCGTTCATCTGAAAGAGTACCAGTCGCGAGTATATCGGGTGATTATCGATTAGTACAGATACACTCAGTAGTTATCAAAAAAAACAAAAAAAAACAAAAAAATATGTTGTACCTTTAGATAATTTTTTTTATTAACATAATAGGCGCGATTGATTTAAAATATTATCAGTATTAACGGTGAAAATGAAATTAAAAAGTGTTATCAATAACAGTGATAAATATCGATTTTTTATTTTTTTTATTTTGAGGGTCCGTCATTGAGAACATTAATCCGAGAAATTCCGTGTCAGTTCAGCCTACTAAAGAAAAAAAAAAAAAAAGGCCTACTCTTCCCGCATATTTATGGATTCTTTTGCATCCCTCTCTTCTTCGATATTCTGATGTTGTTTCCATTGTTGGTATACGCTTTGGCCATTCTTTGTTACCTTCCTCCAGATTTCGTTTTTCCTTGATTTCTTCTCCACACTGTCCTCTCCATCCGGATGATGCAGTTATTTGCGACGCCGATCATGTTCCACTAGTGTTCATCTCTCTCCGTGGAGCGTTCTGCCTTATATTCTTATTTGCTGAAGCTTGGACTTTCTACTCCTTATTGTGCTTCCTATATCCTTTCCTTCTCCACTAATTATTCCTGCTATTTGTTCCTTTTTAGATAAAATTTCTGATCGGATCAAAATGTAACCGACTTCTTTCCTTACCTTTTGTTTCTGGGTAAAAGTCCTTGGTTGACGCCCCCCCCCCCAAAAAAAAAAAAGAAAAAAAAAAGAAGGTAATATTCTATTATAAAATTTTTAAGCGGAAACTGTTAATGTTGTACCCACACTATAGCTTCAAGGAAGTGAGCGAACATTATTTCAATTACCCGGATATAATAAAAGGGGAAGAAAAAGAGAATTGATAAATGATTGAAAAGGAAAATTACATTAGGGGTGTCGAGACAGGACGATTCGGGGTTCTCACACCCCTAGAAATTACGTATATTATAGTTAGGAGGGACGCAAGTTGAGATGAGATGAAATGGTTTTGAGGAGTAATCGATTATTGAGATGTGAACAAAATTCAGATTAATCGGATCAGATGGAGGGAATTTGAAAATGCACATGATTTCTGATTATAAAATACTTGAACACATACGTCACTGCGATTAGAACTAGTTAATGAAAAACCACGAATGTTAACGTCAGAGGAATATTTTAGCCAAGTTTCTAAGATCATTACAATACTTATACCGATCTAACAAGCTTTCGAGAGAATTCACACTTTAGGGCTACGGCAATTATTTCACCCTGTAATATTTTAAGTTGACAAGTCACGATGAAGAGAAAAACAAGAAATACCAAAAATAAGGGAATGAATCACAAAAAAGAAGACGAACGTTAGGAAAATAATGGAAAGCCTCAAGGACGAGAGTATGAATAAGGGGAATCGTATGATGTAGCAATCTGCACAGTTAAACTTCGTAAACCACGCCAGGATTAAGTAAAGAAGGAAAAACGAATGATTAACATAGAGACTTTCTGAATCCAAGTTCGCAACGCTCAAATAAATCATTGCGTATGAGCCGCGGTATGCCATCAACCAACCTATTCAAAGGCAGCAAGCAACACCACAACGGGAAAGTATTATAGAAAATATAGAACTGAATGAAGGAAAAGTAATTGTAAAATAATAAGGAAACAGAGTAAGATTTATTCGAAGAAGCAACGACACCCATCGCTCAGAAAATTCATCGCGTCCGAGTGTCCTTGTATGCTAACCATGGGCGTCGCCCGCGGGGGGCAGGAGGCAGCTGCTCCCTCTGGAGTCTTGAAACTTTTCAATCAACTGGTCATGATGAGTATTCATAGGCGCGTAATCACGGACAATTTGAAAGACTTTTATAATAAAGTAGTAGAACAATTTGCCAGAAACCCACGAAAATTATGTTTTAATTGAGATTTTTTATTCACCTTCTTAATGAATAACTTATTTTTGCTTTTTATTGCGTTTTTACTCAATTTTTATAGTCGGAATTTAAATAAAAAAAAAAAACAAAAAAACAACAAACATTAATTAGTTATTATAATGAGATTTCATAAAAAAATATTGGTTTTTAGATTTTTCGTCTTCCCCACAACTTTGAAAATTATTTCCGCACACGGTAGAGATTTATAAAAATCAGCATAACTGAAATATTTGAAATTTTATTTGTTACACACGCAAATTTTTCCAAATCGATAAAAAATTCGATTTATACGAGAAACTCCGTTCGGTCGCTTCCTTAAATTGGAACTAATTCGGGCGAATGAATATGGCAACTACGCTACATATTTTTCAACTATAGGATATCGAACCCTACTGTCAATATGGCCAAAGATAAAACCAAGAAATAGTTAAATAATCAATCAGTTGTTTCCAAAATTTTATAAGGACCAAATTAACACAGATTCTTTACGTTCTACCGACTATGTATAATGTTCCTTAAAAGTTTTTTTTTTTAATTGGGCTCGTCAATCGAGGACCTTCGCCCAGAAACAATTAAGGGAAAACGAAAGTTATACAGTGAGGCGATCAGCTATCGCTAATAGGAAGGAAACAATGGAGGGGATAATAAGTGTAGAAGGAAAAGACAGGATATAACGAGCACAAAAAGGAGCAGGAAACCCCAGCCCAAGCAAGTGGGAATATAGAGCCGAGCGCTCCACCGAAAGAGCAGAGCACTCAAAGAACACGTGATCGGTGTCACAAACAACCGCATCATTTGAATGGAGAGGACAACATGGGGAAGAGGTCAACGAGAGGCGAAAGCGTGAGGAAGGTAGCAAGGAATGGTTTAAAGTTCTTCACGTTTCACATTTTTCGACTGATACAATCGATCTGTGAGCAAATCGATATTGTCATTTTAAAAATGTTTTCTTCGAATAGAATTACAATATTGTGTCACCTTCAAAGTAACTTTCTTAGGAAGTCACACACGGCGCTGAAGACGATTCTTCTAGTCCTGGTACAGTAAAACTCGAACACTGGAACAGTCTTTAGATGATCGGTTACAGCGTCCTTTGAATGTTGTCGAGTCTATTGATATACCTTTTAATCGCGGGAAGAGAAAAAAGTGTCATAAGGACTAAAGTCGAGTGAATAAGGGGTGAGTCAAGAGAATTTTTTTTTTGCTCGCGAAAAATTCGTTCGTTGAAATTTCTGCGTAACACAACACCCGGGGTTATATTTAATGTTTACACTAACGGGTATATGACTTCTTTTCCGAAGTTTTCAAAAAATTTTTAATAAAAATTTTGATTAACCGTTCGTTCTTGTTCATAAACTATTTTTTTTGGGGGGGACGATTCTCTGGCCATCGAAAATCAGCGTGCATCTAATTTTCGACTTGCTTATTTTTGTCTTTTTGGGTATTTGAGAGATTAAAGTGTGCCATTCCATGCTCTTGCGCGCTTGGTTTCCGGATCGTACTTCAACACCCAACACTCGTCACTATAAATGACACGTTCCGAAAAATGGACATAATTTTCGATGGATTCCGAATAATCTAGGCATCCTGATGTCTTGCGAAAGATTTTTTGAATTTTTTTTTGCGTAGATTTTTCTTATTCCCAATTCATTGGTTTAAACGGTGGTATGGATTAAATTCAACTCTTCCCCGATCTTCGGACGATACTTTTCCTTCTAAAAATGCCTTAAACTACCAAAAAAACCTAGACCATGACAAAACAGTGCCTTCGCAGGACAGTGAATGTCTCTCCAAAAAACGTTTCACGAAACGAATATAAAAAAAAAGAAGAACAAATCCTAAGGACAAGCCTAAATGACTCCAGCGAGTTCCAACTCATCTCAGAAGCCTATCGCGTGTTTACCGGCAGCTACTAAAAGTCCCGTAGCTCCAATGTTGCCTGTTCAAACTCTACATTGTCACTTTCACTACTTAATTCGCACACTTCGTAAGACTGCCTTAATGTTGACAACACTGCTATCATAAAAGTACGCTGTTTTGATTTATCATAATGTCAAGAAAATAAATCATCTAAACGTGAAATTTTCTTTGCGAGAGTCCTGTACTGATAATATTTTTTTCCTCTATAAAAATTGTCACAAAAGCGAAAAATTGTACAATTTAGCTTTTGTTTAACCGGCATAACGGAAAAATTAATTACGTAATCGATCGAAATTGTTCGCTCTTTCTATTTTACTAATGATGTTTCTTTTTATTATTTTTTCTTTAATTTTCACCGAAAGAGGGCAAAAAAACAAAAGCCAAGCTGGTTTCTCCTCTATATTGATAAGCGACCTAGATTATCGAAAAAAACTTAAAATGTACTTAAATTATAAGTTAAAGAAGTTAATAAGAATCTCAGTTATTCGTTAATATTAAAGTATTAAAATACCAAAAAAAAAACAACAAAAAAACCATAAGAAGCACAAAGAACTATACACGTTACGCTTGATCAATATTTGGATCTGTCTTCTATAGTGTCTGTATGGAAATCAATGTTTACGTTACCAAAAGTAACGCGGTTATAGTGCATGCGCAATAGTAATGAGCTCGGAGTGACAGTATTTCTCGTAGGCCCATTCAGGGTCAATATCCCCACTACATTTGTACCTTCATCTTGAGAAATCATAAGTACCACAAAACAGACGCTAAGTGAATCATTATAGTCTAGAAATTCCTCCTGAGTTAGAGTCGGCCATATCATAAGTGTGTCCTGTTTCTTGTGACTGCGGCGCCTTCATACAAGACCTGAATCACGTTTTCTGGCAGTGTCGAAAATACGACACCCAACGTTCAACTTTGTTAGTTGCTTTAAAGCGTTTCAAGATTTCCCGACCGATCAACATTATCTCGATTCCTACTGATCTTTAAATTGATGTTTATAAAGCGTTATTTCAATTTTTATCCGATTGTAATTTAAAAATTTAAACTGTAATACGTTAAATAAAACATGTGTTATATGTGTTTATATACATATATTGCTAAATTGTTTGCTCTCATAATAATCTCATTGGAGATTGAATGCGTTAACAATGATGTATATAACCGTCATATTTCATGTCAACTATCGCCTTCAGTGTATGAACACCTTAATTTTACTTAGAACTTAACAATTTCGAGAGAGACTGTGTATATGGTAATAATGACCCCAGACTGAGAACTGGACGCAACAATCCGCAGTTCACCTGGATTAACATCGTTAATGAGGGGAAACCATCATCGTGGTGGTAGTTACGGAATTGCAATAGATCACGTTATCTGGCTGTATTAGGAACAAACGCATAAAACGAAAATACTATCGGAGCTGCATGCTTTTCCGATGAATGTAACTCAGATATCCGACTTGAAATCTAACTTTACTAACATCTAAGTTGCTAAAACATAGAAGCATCTAAAATGTAGCAGACGAGGAGCCGTTTTGTTTCGGAAAGTATCATTAAATTTGTGCGGATTTTAAGATCCGATCAGGCAGCAGCACATTCTGTTCGTTCCGAAGCAATATTTCGGAGGATTTTATTTTAAATTACTTTTTTGTAATCAAAATTATATAAATTTTTCATAATATTTCTTAAAATAGTTAATGTAAAAAATAATTTTTTCTTCAAATATTTTCGCTGCTGCACATTGAAACTTTCAAAAAGTTCACTCGCGCTAGGTTAATACCCATAGTTGACCCCCCCAATATATATATATATATGTATATATCTCGCTTTACTTTTAATCATTCATTTAAAATTGTATTATTGCACTAGAGTGTCGTAATTTGTAGGTACTTTTTCTTAAATTAAATATAAATCGGAGCAAAGTTAAAAACAACATTATCAAACTTTGCGATAACTTTGTGTAAGTTTTGTTGCTGTTTGTGGTTGGCTATCACAATCGGTTACGATTTCATTTATCACACTCATTGTGCATGCGGTTAATCATAATTTATTGTGAATTTTTCTAAATCGACCAATTCAATAAAATGATAAAATGTTTTTCAAAAACGATACGTTTCCTTTTTCTTTTCCTCCCTTTTTTTCTCTCAAATGACTTAAAAGGGGTACTGAAAGGGAATGGTTGTAATATTTTTTTGTTTGTTTCTTATCCCGCTTATTAAGCGTTAACTTGTAAGATTTTCGATATAAAGAACAAAAGATAAATTTTTACTTGCGCATGCGTGTGTAGTCGTCGTGGGGGGAGGTTAACGAAAGACTTTTGGAGGCGAAGAAACGGTAACTATGATAGATTTCTAATTCGGTCGCATGTCGATGTTAGGAATCACCGACAGGGAACGAAGTTATACAACGAGGTGGGAAATACCGGGCTTCGATAATTGCGAATAAATTCAGGATCGTTCTATTGAAAGAGAAGAGCATTAAACGAATTAGTTGTCGGACAAGTAGTTGCATTACTGGTACGTAGAAGGCAGTAGAGGGAGGAGACTAATTTCGCGTATAGTTTCGGTACTTTAAATTCATGTTTCTGGTTGATGAGTGCTCCTCCATAACCTTGAAGTTGCTTCTTTTTCGTTTTCTGTAAATTAATTTTCCGCAGATTCCAAAGCTGATCATCTGTTAGCTCTATCTACAGCTGCAACTGATCGATTACTTATAAAAACCCCGGACACTCAGCTCTTACACTTCGTATAGAACGAGGAAAATTAAAGTCATTCTTTCCGACTGCGCGACAAAAAAAACATATATCTTTATTCAATGTCCATTTTGGAATAAATTTTTGTGATAGAAAAAGTAGTGGGGGTCGGGCTAAGAATGACGTTGTCATTAATACATTGTATATACATATATGTATATATGTATGAATACAAAATTTATCCGTTACTAGAATAAGTTTTTATCCTCTTTATCTCCGACCTTCCTTCTTTTTTTTTTTTAAATTTAAAAAAAAAAAAAAAGGAAGATCGGAGATAAAGAGGATAAAAACTTATTCCAGTAACAGATAAATTTTGTATTCCTAAAGTGAACTAGTCGCTCCAGCGCAATCATATCTCGCGTTGATTAAAAATTAGATATCAAACAGAATAGAATAAAACCATCGGCTTATTTCTCTATATAATTTTAGTTTTGGTCACAGTTTTAGTCTGATTATCAGAAAAAAATTTATAGGTGAATGCAGTCAATAGACCAAGAGGAAATTACTATTTTTACTTATTTTTGGTTATTTGATTATAATCATTTTACTATTATACATTTTAGCAGTAATAATTGTCATCTGACGAGTAAATATTTAAAGATAAGTACATGTTTGGAATTACCCAATGTGAAGAACGACGCTTGAACATTATCAGGAAATATGCTATCAAAGCCACGATGTAACAAAAGAGAAAATTTGAAAATTTCCTTTAAAAAAACGTACGCTAAAAAAAAATACGAAGTTAAAACGCGTCTTTATTAACTTCGCTGATTTGTCGGTTAAATAAATGTCACGCCTTATAGAGTTCGAATCTGAAAAAGGCGATGCTACCGTAAAGGTGGAATCGTACTATATTGGAAGTTGTTTGGCTTGACGAATTTAAACATTTCTCGCTTAGCAATGGAAAAATGAATAAACATTTCAGCCGGTACATTCGCATTTGCACGAATTTATTCACATAAAAACGCTGATATAAGATCTGTTCGAGGAACAGTCAGAAACTGTCAGTGATTGGCCAACAGGGAAGCGTAATATGTTAAAATCTCTGTATTTTTTATTATTATTTATTATTAATAAAATCTCTGTTTTTAGCGTAATGCGTCGTACGGTTGATGACAGTTGCTCCTCGAACGGATCTATAGATTCACTTAGCGAGGTCCCGTGAACAACTAGTGAGCTTTGGTGAACGCGTGCGGGAATAGGGGTTGGCCAGCGAAGCGAGCAAGGGGAAAACCGCCTAGTAATAACTGCCAACAACTAGACAAAATTTTTCACAAAAATTAGTGTTCATTTTTTATTTACCATTTTTCGCCGAGCCGGTAATTTATTTTGAATTAACCGCTTTTTATAAAAGGTTTTGGTTTTTATTTTTTACAGAAATTTGCGCTTCCCATAAAACCGTCATATGTACGTACGTTTTAATGGGCATAATAAACACGATTCTACAAAGAAGAAGTGTCACATGTAAACACAATAAACGCAATGCACTTTTATCGCAGACATACGCGACAGATGGAAAAGTAAATTTCTTCTACACGATTATTAATTAGGTAATTAATAGACTGTGAAAAATTAAACGGCCGCATCTGCGCGTTTCAATCGAATATTTATAAACCATGGAAATTATAAAATCTTATCTAACTGCATTAATCGTAACCACCACGGACAATTTGGTTCTTATCGGGCGGACGTACAGCGCGCCGTTTGTAACAATCGCCTGACGGTCGGTCGTGTACATTCATTATCGTAAACAACACTAACATAAGCTCCGTAATGGAGGTAACTGGTGTTACTGCAGATGACGGTCGTGAACTCGTTTACATTATGCCGATAAAAGTGTGCAACATTAAACTACTAAAAGCGGTAGATTGCGCGAAATTAATTAAATTTACTGCTAAAGATTAAAGATTAAAGATTAGGTAAATATTATCACCACTTTACCACATCGGCAAAACAAAATATGTGCTAACCTTTTCAACTTACTGCTAATTATTCGTGAAGGAATTAAAATTGTCAATCATTTTTCATAGAAGCTCGCAAACGCAACATGGCGAAAGGTAATTCTTTCCAATAAAAGCCTAATAATATTGAACACAATAACGCAAATATATATATGTATACATTAATTACAATGTAATTCTTAGGCTAGCCCCCATTCGAAAAAATGTCCCAGAAAAATATCCCAATTTTATGTAACGCAAAATGTCCCAAAAAAATGTCCCAATTTTATGTAACGTTTGTTATATTTTATAGGATTTTTGTTATTGTTATTTAAAAAATGTCACAATTTTATGTAATAAAATATGTAATGAAAAATGTAACGAAAAAATGTCTTAATTTTATATAATGAAAGTTAAATGTTAGAATACGACTTTTGTGGTTATGTTATTTTTTTTTGTGTTGATGCCAGTAAGAATTATGTTGTAAATTTTGATCATTTTATACAAAATATAGAAGAGAAAGAAACAGAAATGAATGCAAGAGGGGTCAAGGAGCACAGCCCCTTGCGAGGCCAAAATGGCCGAGTTTATATATATATATATATATATATATATATATATATATATATATATATATATAGGGTTGGCCATATTAGGTGGACCCATTTATTTAATGAAATAAAAACAGGGAAAAAACACATTTTTTGCCGTTTAAGTGAAAAATCATTCAATTTGGTTTAAGGAGATTTGATTACATCACTTTCTGAAGATTAAATCGCGCAAGTGGTTACCTTGAGCTTGAATGACGTAATGTGCCCGTTTTTCAGTATTTTCCATCATATCTGCCAATGCTTCGGCTGATATGGCGGCTATTTCCTGGTGGATTGTGGCGTTAAAGTTCGTCTAGCGTCCTTGATTTGTCGATATAAACCGTCGACTTCAAATAGCCCCAGAGGAAAAAGTCTGCTGGTGTCAAGTCAGGCGAACGTGGAGGCCAGTCTGAATAACATATTTTTTTTTATATCAAGCGACCGGGGAAAAATGGTTTCAAAAAATCGATTGTGACACGAGCTGTATGAGGTGGTGCGCCATCTTGTTAAAACCAGAAGTACTCCATGCAATATTCACGAAAATCGGCATCAAAAAATCGGTTATCATAGCCCGATAACGCACCTGATTGACGATTGTTGTTTTACCACTGTTGAACCTGATGTTTGCGGTGGCCGTTCATCGGATCGTCTCGGTGGCTTTTGATTTGGACACCTGGGATTAGCGGCAGTACCGGAAGACAAAAATCTTTCGTGCAAACGCTTTATTAAGTTCTTTGACGGCGCACATTTCACTTTATTTATTTTTTTTCTCCATGCATATGAAGTTTTCACTATTGAGAAGTTATTTTAAATGTACAACTGAACAATTTCATCGTGTTCGATTGGTGTACACTGTTCCATAGCAAAAATCTCCTAAAATAGGCGCTTCAAACACGTGCTATCATTAGTCATCCTCACATTCCTTGTCAAAGTTACAGTGTTGCCAGATAGGTCCACCTAATATGGCCAACCCTGTACATATATTGTATATACAGTGGTCAAAAAAAATATTTGGACATCTTTGAAAAACAATGACTTAAAATAGGGGGGGGGGGAGTGTATTCTTAATTTCACTTTTTATGACGACAATGGACGGAAGAAACATTTCCTGAATACATTAGGTGCAAACAAAATGAAAAATGTAAAAAATGAACTCAACCAGGGTGAAAAAGGGAAGGGGAGAATCGCATTTAAAATAAGTATTCGGTCATCATGAAAATGTTCATGTGCTGCTAATTGGTCTAACGTGACCATGAGTAACGTTTTCATTCACGTCCTCGTATTTTTATTCACGTTGACGTGTCGTCTGCGACGTCTAATAAGTTCAATTACAGTGCGACTGATCGTGAAAATAATGAAAGTCGTTAGTGTAACTGAAAATGGGTCATAATCGCAAGAAATTTCTTTCTAGAAGCGCCAGTTGGTGATTTTTAAGCACGCGGAAAGAATACGTCGAGTAATGGAAAATTGCGGTATTATTAAATATAAAACGAGGTACCGTGTTTACCACACAATCCGGGGTTTTGAAGAAGAAAATAGGATTGAAAGGATGCCACGGTCTGGTTAACCTGAAAAGTTGTCGTGTCAAGACGAGCGATTTGTCTCGCGACAAATTCAGCGGAATGCGTAAAAAAGTGCCGAACAGTTAATCAGAGAGATCTCTAAAAGGTGTCGGTCAAATAATTAAGGATTTAATTAGACGAACCGATTATAATTCGCGCACCGCTTACAATAAATCGTACATTATAATCCCATTAATGAGAAAAAACATTTAGATTTTTCAAAAAAGGTATATTTCAATGAATGAAATAATATTCAGTGACGAATCGAAATTTTACATATTTGGCAGCGACAGGAAGCAAAGAGTCTAGCAGAAGCCTGAGACTGAATTGGAAGTAAAACGTATAAATGTAAATATGAAACATAGTGGCGAACATGTTATGACCTGGGGTTATTTCGCAGCCTCACTGGAGTTTATGGATGGAACTATGATTGCAGCAGATGGCTACGTCAACCTTTTGAAGAAAAATCTCTGTCAAAGTGCTATAAACTTGAGCGTTTTAAAATTGTATAATTTTGATCGAGACAGCGATCCCAAGCACAAAGCACTCAAAACTTGCTAATAAACTCGCTTTACAATTGTCGAAAAATGTTCAACACGCCTTCCCGGTCACCAGACATAAACCTCACTGAAAATCTCTGCGATCGGTTGGGCAGAAAGTTCATTTAATAGACTGGGAATGAAAGATCGGCTCCTAGAAGAATGGAATAATTTTCGCGCGAATTACCTGCAAACTTTGGTCGCATCGGTGTCCCGTAGCTTAGCAGCAATAATTAAAACAAAAGGTGCATTCACGAAGCAGTAAGAGATGGTATAATTTTAATTTACTTTTTTTTGAACGTGCTTGTTCTCTTTCGTTTTTATATCTAAATACTTAATATAATTCGGCAGCCAGGGCCATTTGCGACGCCAAGAAATGACATCTTATAAGTAATAGACTAATAAATGAAAAGTGCAAAAAAGGAAATTAAAATAAGCAAAAGAAAGAAAGGAAAAGAAAGGAGATGAACGCTGCTGTACATCGAAACTATACAAGAGGGAAAAACTGCCTGGTAAGCTTTATAAATTTTAAGAAATGTTTCCACATGCCGTGTCATTGTCCGCCAGAATTTCGGCCAAACCAGCATCCTTCTCGAAACACGCGGTTCTCTCTTGTCGAAATTTGCGGCACGAGTTTGCAGCGAATTTGGATCCTTTTTCCCCTTTGAACATTTCTGCGTTCATTTATTTTTTTTTTCAAATTTCGTTTTTACATTTGTATTCAGAAATGCTTTTTTATTGTAGTTTAAAAAAAATTTAAATAAAAAACGCATTTTTCCCCGATTTTACCGCTTGAGTTTATTTTTTTCAGCGATGTCTCAAACACATTTTACATGTATATACATGCATATATATATATATATATATATATATATATATATATATATATATATATATTTATTTATATATATATAATATACACACACATAGGTGTATTTACACACACAATTGGTGAGCAAAGGGCCGGAAAAGATGGTGCGAAGTTCCTTTAACAAATCATCACAACAAAAATAACTTTTTAGAGGGAATAATGAAAACAGATTATTGTTTCCTTGCTTTTCGTAATTTGTAATCGCTTGAAGATCTAATTCGTTTTCTTCCTTCTAGTAATCGCTGTGTCAAAAGAATTATTATACTCTAGGCGAACAAATGAAAATGGTGACGGACTACCACTCGTGTTTGCGAAGACGTGGTTTCAGTTACCAAAACTACAACTTTACACGTGGAAGTCGTCCAATCAAAGAACGAAATATCAGACTGATTTTATTATGATACAACAGAGGTGACAGAACTGTTTGAAGACAGTACGAACAGAACTAAGTGCCGATGTGCCATAGTGATCACATATTTTTAATTACAGCGGTCAAAATTGAACTTCGGTAAAACTAACTGAATATAAGAAAATGGTCTGAAATCGGCGAAAATTCCAAAAAAAAATTGTAAAACCGTAACTGCCGAAAAGGATAATCCAGACTTACTATAGACAGCACTGAAGGAAAATATGCTAAGAATAATGTTAAAAGATGATTGAATGAGATGGGAAGAAAGTAGGGGAACAAAAAAAAAAAAAATATGGATATCGGAGGAAACTATGGAATAGGTGATGAGAAGGGAAAAACTCGAGAAGCGTGGTGTAGGCCCGTGAATGGAGTATAACTAGAGAAATAAAATGGGATTCTTCTTCTTTCTCTCCTCAACCGAATGGGGTTGGTGGGTTCTACCTATTCGTACATCTCAGCTGTACAGACACAGGCATAGTGTACTAGGCAATTATTGTATGCAACGCAGGTGTACACACGCAAGACTACATTCGGAACTGATTGTAAATGTTTGATTATCGATATACAAATGCAGTCCCGTGTGTGTCTGCTGTGTACTGACCTAGCGCGCATATGATGTTGTACGTGATGGTTTGCCATTGCCTTCCACGTGATTATTAGCGATTATTTTATTTATTTATTTAATTCTTGTAATAAGTTCGTCGTCGCTCGGGATCGAACCCGTGACCTCCATATCGGAAGTCAAGCGCTCTAGCAACTAATTGCGACGACAAAATTTGATTATAGAAGAGAAAAAAATAAATACTGCTGTGTAACATCTGCAAAGAAATAACATCTTAGTTTAATGCGATAAAAATAATTGTAAACTAGTTTAAGCCTCGAAATTTGGCTGTTGGAAAAATGGATAGAACGATACCAAAATCTTTAAAAAAAAGGCCATCTTGGGAATTCTGTGCGGAAATATGCAAGCCAGAAGACCCAGCAGCAGCAGCAGCAGCAGCAGAAGCGAATGTAAAAATCAACACCGAACCAAAAATGGGTATAATCTTGTCGGGCGTAGAAGAAGTGATCCGAAACTTAAAGGATAGGGGAAAAATAGACAAAGATATCATAAATGCCAAAATATTGAAAGTTATTGGCCTTGCTAGAAAGAAGAACATATGAAAGCTGTGCTACGCCATTTGAAAGACCAGGAATTGGCCAAGGGATTGGATACATTCAGTTTTTATTCCATTGCATAACAACAAGAAAATTGGAAAATTATAGAACAATAGTGCTGATGTCATATGCGAGTAAAGTCCTGCTGAGAATTATTAACAACGAACTCAAACACTTCCTTTTCAGATTTCGTCTCAATGATCTGTAAACCGGGCGTTTGATGAGTTTGAACGGAACTTGTAAGAATCGTGACATTACGAATTCAAAAGAAATAGAAACGGTGCGTACTATAGCCAATGCCATATGGTACAGAAACATTGGCAATAAGGAATGCTGATGAGAGATGTATTAACGTTCTGGAAATGTAGATAATGATTCTACGGATACTCATGGACGGTAAGGCGGACTAATGCCGCCGTGCTAATGAAGATCGGTATCGGTGAAAGACCAGGTGGACCAATCAAACCAGCGAAACGTGTAACGAGAACTTCTACTCTATTTTGCGGAAAATTATTTCTTTTCCTGACTTTTTTTTTTTTTTTTCGGCATTCTACATCCTCATTTATTTCTCTTATTAAAGTTTGTCTCGCATTTCAAATTTCCTTAACATCATTAGCGCTTTATCCGATATCCATCTTTTTACCTCCCGTACTAAACTGCAATCATTTTTATACTGCTTTCATTTTATTCTTCTTTAATTACTCCTGTACTAAATAATGGTTTAACCTAATTTTACTTCTTCCTTTCATTATTTAGGTGTCTTTCCAAAAAGTTGTTTTTTATTCCATATCCAAACCAGCCACCTATAATTGGCATTCGAAAGGCTCATTGAATCACCTTCTTAGCACTAATTAGGAGATGATCCCGTGATCTTTCTCGTGTTTTACACATCTTTTATCCGCTCTATTCTTGATTACTGCTGATTTATCGAAGGCAATTCTTTTAGGTCCCTCCGAAATACATATTTCCGACTCTACTTCGGAGCCCGAAAGTCTACTCCGATTCATCTCCTACACGCGGAACATTCCACCGCTTTTCATTTGAAGACCTTGTTTAGACTACCGTTTTTTTATTAAACGTCTACCTATTCTGTTCCGCCTCCTTCAATTTTCACCTTATACTTTCACCTATGATAAGCCATCATACTTTTTCTTCATCTTTTCTTCGCTCCCACTCTAGTGACTATGTAGTTCTTCTCAAATGTTATTTATTTCGTAATCTGTTATTTTGTCGCCCTGTTCAAATTGATTTTTTTGTAGATACCCGGGGACACTCTGGAATTAAAGGCCCTATCTGGATTTGCTGGTTCATTTAGCTTCTTCTGTCGCGAGATTTTTTAGCATTTTTGCATCCTACAAAATCATTTTTCTACCGCTGTTCATTCTAAATTATGCAGTAACCATTATTCTTCTTCATTCTCAAATCCTGACATCAATTCAATCGGATCTTCAATCTTGATTTCTCTCAACTTTCCTTCTTTGCAGCGTTCACTTCTAACTGTAATCTGTCGTCTAAGTTTTGGACACAGTTTGTTGCTCTCATCAGTTTTTGCTCACTTGTCCTCTCTAACTATTTCCTTCTTATTTTATATACGACATGCCCATTTTAGTTCTTTTTCTCTTCGAATGCTGTTGTTTACTAATTGAATACACGTCCTTCACCCCTTCTTTACTTATGTATGTGGGATATTAAAACGTTCGCGCTTTGCAATTACGTACTTAATTGTTGATTGATATTTTGGACCTTTTAGCACGTTTTCTCAGTCTCTAGTTACGTGATTATACATTATATTACACATATATGTGTATGCGTGAACTATACAAAAGGAAAATAAAAAGTAAAACAAAGAAACGGTGAGCCTAATGCGAAAAATTTTGAGAAAAAAAAAATTTAGCAAACGTAGTGTAAAATTGACTGTAGCGAATGGCCGATGATCTCGAAACACGCAGTAGAAATGTAATAAGCACAAGTGAAAAATAAAAAAGGATAGAGAAGGAATAAAAAATCGCGGATAGCGTATCGTGTGTAATCGTTTAAAAACAAAGAATGGCAAAATTGCGATGTGCAATCAGAGAATTTACTGCGATCCAAGATAATTTTTTTCTCGTTAAATTGTTTTAATTTCAAGGACGATATCTGCGCAGGTATAAAAAATTAGCGAACAATATGCCGGGTTTTCCGTTCATATTCGCATTCATTTTTTCATCTCGCTTTCTTCTTACGAGATTCACACGTTCCACACATTCGCACATTAAAGTGGAACATCCGAGCTTCTTCCCGTTATCACTACACGGCAATTACTTGGTCGATTGCGTAAGCGAAGAGGTAATTTCGGCAATTTATTGATAATTATCGTTTTGCACCACGTATTAAAGTGAAACTATCGAAAGGGAATATCTGCGAAAAGGAGGAGAAAAAATCTCTTTCCGCACATTAGTTACATAAGGTCATGTCTGTAGTTAGAAAAACCCACGATAGATAAAGAATAAATTAGGGTACAATTATCAATACAAATTGCAGTTACTCGCGCTAGTTCCAAAGAAATATCAAACGAAATATTAATTTAAATATTAAGCGAAAATACGATAATTCAGCGATTAATTGCAGATCAATAATTCTTCGCCCTCTACTAGTTGCTGTTTTTTTATGTCATATTTTCGTAATTTAAATTGCTACGAGTTAATTTATATTTCTTTCGGTATTAATATTCGTGTAGGATAGTATGGAAAACACTAACAAGTCACGAAAGGGTCTGAATAAAAGCATTTTGTGGATAACAATGTTATGTAAATGTAGGTGAAAATACATGCCTGTTTATTATAAACTGTATAATAAAAATCAACTTTAATAACAAACAAATATAATAAGGGGATAAAAAATAATTTATAAATAAATTAGATAAATACCTTAATTAGTAACGTTTTTAATTAAGGTATTTATCTAATTTATTTATAAATTATTTTTTACCCCTTTATTATATTTGTTTGTTATTAAAGTTGGGTTTTGTTATAATGTTATAATAATGATTTTAGCTCTCCACCAGGGATGCCATCACGGTCTCTTAATTACCGTAGACGAAAAAATTAATCATTTTAACGTTATTAGTAAAAAATTATTATTTGAAATTTTATACAGCGTATTAATAATTCTACACTAATCTTTCGGGGTATCAGGTGACCGCTGAAAAACACAATATTGAATGCAAACTAGATCGATATAAATTAGATAATGAAATAAACAAATTGTACAGGTAACATTGTTATTATTATCGGCGGTGATCCTTTGGATTGATATTGCGCTGGCTTTCGGTTGATCAGAACTGCGGATGGCTGTGTGTTTAGTTGAACGAAAATTTTCGTTAGATTACAACAGGAAAGTTACAGAAAGATCGATTAGAAACGTGAAGACCGCTTTTTTTGTTGGGCGATGATGATAAATGTGTTCACAAAGAAAAAATGAACAACTTTTACATAAATATAATTTCAGACAAAACACAAACATTTTTTTATGAATTTCCTGGAAATTTAAACGGGTACACGGACAAAGTCCTGTGGGTAACAGCTAGTACATAAATAAACACGAATAGGTATATAATGAAATAAGTGTCAAATTAACGAAATAAAGGAGCGAAAAAATAAAAAAACGCAACCTGAAATTTTAAATATCTATATAAGAACATGAGCTGAAATAAGTGTAAGATTAATTAACAAAAGAAATGAGCCTGGAAAATAAAACGCAACCTATGATTTTGAAAAAGAAAAAAAGGGAAAAAAACCCGGGGGATTACAAAAATTCTAAATTTTAACAAGCACTCGGTCGTGTATAGACGAGTAAGCTCATTTTTTTTTTTTTTTTTTTTTTTTTTTTGAGCATGTCAGCTAAGGACGTTACTCAATTCAAGGGTATGATAGTATTAATAATTATAAAGGAAAAATATTACAAATGGAACATACGAAAGAAGCTAACAAAGGAATGACCAAGGGGGACGGAAAAGAAAGCATTAAGCGCTGTAGGGCGTAGGATAAGACGCAAAAGACCGGAATACAGTATGGCGCGTTCTGAAGAAATGGAAGGACATTCAAGTAAAATGTGATTCGCATCACAAACGAAGTTTGCTTCTGACGGATCAAATGGTCAAAGAGGAGACTGAGTAATGGAGAAACGGAAGAGCGAAGCAGGAAGCAAGCTATGATTAAACCGAAGTCTAATTATGGATGAAATAGTTGACCGCCTCATGTTGGGGAAATCATGTATAGACGATATTGGGTTAATTTTATACATCATCCGGTCAAAAAACGTATAAATTGAACTAAAGAGAAAGCCGTTATTATCGGTGGCGCAGCAGGCTCAAAACAGTATATTATATTCACGAAAAAATATTATTTTCGGTTGTGCGGCAATCTTTAAAATTTTAGTTTCAGGATAGACAATCGTAATTTCAACACGAAATAACGATTTCCAATTTTCGTAATTACCGAATATTATCGGGCCAAATACAACTCTGGTCAAGAGGCAGCACTTCGACAAAAAACCCCGGAAAACTAACAAAAAAGCTACAAAGTGAAAACGGAATTAAATTTAAAAAAGAAAAGTAAAAATAATAATAATAATGATTTACTCAAAACTCGCCCCGTATCTACCGAGCTTGAGATTATTTTAAAAACATTGAATCGCGAATATGTTTTTGAACAGTTCATATTCTCCTTGAATCGGGGAAAATAGGACAGTGTTGCTCAGTAGGTACAGTGTAACCTCTGTTGCCTCGAGAAAAAATGTAATTATTTTACACGTTTAGAAACAAAACTGTATGGTACAGCATCTGTAATGCGAAAGAAGCGTAATGCAAAAATCTGTATTGATATGAATAGAACGTAGCGTGAACGGTATTGGCCGAAATATCGTTAGAGGATTCAATCGAGAGATTAGAAATTCGAGGCGACGCGGAATTTCTTTTTTTGACGAAATTCAAATATCACCTACTATTCTCATTCGCGGTGCTTTTAATAATTTACTACGGCCTTTGCTTTTCGGCGCTCAACATTTTTCAAATTCGATTTCGATTATTTTATAACGAAATTTATATAGACTGAAAGAATTCAATTGAAATATATACCGCGACCTAATAAAAGCAGGCTAGGAAACGGAAACGTAATTGAGAAATTACCGTTAATTTAGTCATTTTTTAGTGTTAATAGAAAGGTGGTAAAATCGAATAAAAATGTTCTTATTCTAAAGTGAAAAAGGACAAAAGAAATTACCAACGAGTAACGAGGAGCAAATTTTTAAATTCGATGCGTCACTACGATAATCTTTCTTTTTTTTGTTTTTTTTCATCTACGCGAAACTGATGACGTGATGTAGTCTGAAAACGTGTCTGGGTAAACAAATGAAATCAATAAGCGTACAAGACGTATAATCACGCGCCGAAAAACAAAACGAAATCATTGTAAATAGAGCAGGTGCGAAGTAATCCTCGTCACCGTATGACAAGGCGCTAGCGATAAAACTTTTAACGGAGATGAGAGATGAGATGCAATGGTTTCAACCAAGTCGGCTTGGTACGTACATACTCAGAGCCCCTTTCGTAAAATTCGACAGGAAAAACTAGTGTGTCCCTTTCCCGAGACCCTTCTAGTGTTCTTCGAGACGTATTTGATAGCGTACGGTCAGTCGAATGCCTTCAACTCTTTCGGTGTACGTTGATGTGAATAAATTGAGAAATTTCTCGATCGGTATCTTTTAAGTATATTGCTACGGATTATACGGCGACGTTCGAACTTGAAGTTAATTCTAGTCGCTGTTCATTTTATTTATCATCTCGGATAACGACTTTTGTATCTACGACGATTAGACTGAGCATTACTGAGCGATCGAAGACTAATGTAAAAATCCGGCATTGTCGCTTTGTCCGGATAGAATTATTCGAAACGGTTAATTGTAGTTAAAAAAATTACTATTGTACTATCTTTCCTGCAGCCATATGCGTCCGCAACTATTTCGACAGTTCGTTAATATTCTTAATTATATACATGATTACAATTGGGTCAAAGTCAATTGTTCACTTACGTGAGAGTGAGTCGATTCTTCGAAATCGACTGTAGTTAAAAAAGAAGTATCGATAAAACAGAATTCGACCTTATAGAGTCGGGTAAAAAAAAAGAAAAGTACTTGCAGTTTAATATGAACGAGTGGCTGAAGTCCGGTGACGACTCGAGTTTAAAAGCTTCGGCTTACTGTCATGAAGCGGTCGAGTAAACCGCGTCGATTAAAATTAACACAAGCATTAGCGCTAGCCCCCCTTCTATTTAATTTATACACTTACGACCTTCCGCAAATTGCTGTGAATAAATTTATTTATATGCTGACGATATTACGTCAGCAGCTCAAACCGGGAATATGGCCGAGACTTGAAGAGGAGCTCCTCGAGGAAGAACTTAGTAAACTTGTAGTGTACTTTCATCAGAGGCGCCTTCTACGGCTTAATAAATCCAAAACGGTTGTTACGCTTTCGCCTAACTACCAATAGTTGGCAAAAGGAGACAATATTTTCAACACTGAGTTACCTGAATACGAATCTTTTCCCAAGTACCTTGGAACATAGGCAACTGACCCATCGAAAACACGACGGCAAAAGTAAAGTCCAGAAATGATATCATCCAATAACTGGCACTCCGTATGGGGAGCTTCGGCGTCAGAACAGCAACACTGGCTCAAGAGTACGTGCATGGCTGAACAGCTGCCGTACCAAAAAAAAAAAAAAAAACACAACACTGCAATGACACTTATCATAGGAGCAAATTGTCCTTATTATGCCACCAGAGGAAATCCGCTACTGTACGAGAAACGAGAACGGTTAAAATGCAAAGCTAAACAGAAGCCTGTAAACGAGAACTTCGATGGCATAATGAAGTGACCGGGACGATGGGAGCTATCAAACCTATTCAAGCGGAAGCTAATACTCCAACGTAACAGTAGATTTCACTTAACCCGTAAGAAATGGGCGCGGCGCCGTAATGAGCTCCTAGCGAGATATATGTAATGTATAAAAAAGATAGTACGGTCGGGGAACCTGAGTCAGGAACGGAGTTCCTTACGTTTTTTTTTTCAACTCTACAGGTGATTTTTTTTTTCTTTCAATACTCTTTTTGACCCTGAGTATATGATTTCACTATTATCTCTCTGTAATGCATATAAATAGTAAATAGTGAGCACTCGAATCACATGTATATTAAATGTATGTAAATACTTGTGTATTAAGTTATATGATTTATTAACTTGCTTTTCTAAGTTTGCATTATTTATACTTGCTGCAAATTTTTCGACTTTTCATTATAAAATTGTAATAATGACACAATATGAATCACGTTTATGAATTAAAGCAAAAACAATAAATAAATCATCGGACTGATTGAAGTGTGCTAACATCGTACAAAAAAAAACTGCGCTAATTTTCAAATTCAATAAAATGTACACGTGTTTAGAGCTTATACAGCTGACCGCGCACAATGCTTGCTGCTCGAATTTCGATACTCGCACACACGAAGAAAGAGACAGAGTGAAAGAGAAAACGAGTGAAGGTCGCCATAACGTTTTTTCCTGACAATTTCCGCCAGTTTACTCTTACCGCCAAGCCGCGTAAAAGAACTTCGTTCCAAAAACGGTACTGCCTGTGACTGTGGCCAGCCACACCGAACCGAAAACGGCTATCAGGGGAACAAATAACGAAATTCACGAAACTTTAATACAAGGATAAGAAATTTGAACGTGTTGCCGTAGCGCTTGCGTATCGGATACGATAAGAAGATTGCAGAGTAATATGACAGCTCTGATTCAAGTAGTGATGTTGTTATTGGTTATTTTATGGTAACCGATTAATTGAATTTGGTTATTTTTGAATAACCGTTATTTTAACTGGTTACTGGTTATTACTGATATCTGATATTCGATTCAATTGGAACTATCAGGTTAACTGAACAAACTAGTTACTGATAGTGAAATTTAAGTAACAGATAATTGTAATTATTAAAAAGGCAGATTCAAATTTATTATTTATTTATTTATTTTTTTTTTACGTTTGAAAGGCAACACTTACAGTAAATAGGATTTAATATTTATATTTAAATAATTTTTTTTTTTTTTTGCGTGTTTACAATGGTAACTTCAAGATTCAAATATTGTATGCCATGTACTTCTTTTATTTATGTCGATATGAATGTGTCTAAAATTGTTAAAAATTTGTCACGAACAATTTTTATTATACTAGTACAAAACATAACAATGATACCTAATAGTGAAAACTAGATATCAAAAATCAATTTTAAATATTAAGAACAACTAAGTTAAATTAGATTCAATAAATTATTCCATAATACTTTCTTTTATTATAATTTTTAACAAAGTTAACATTTGTAATGTATTTTCAATCAAGTAATATTCCATTTAAAATTAGATTTTGGTTCATATTTTACATATTTCAAATACTACTGAAATATTAGAATAACCAGAATAACCAAAATAATCCAGAACTAGTTCAGCTGTCAGTGATGTCGATATGAATCGGTTATTTTGTAGTAACTAGTTATTTTTAACCGATATATCGTGCATCATTAGTTTCATGTGCTATTGCTCGCATCTGTATTATTAACCATCGTCCCCGTAGGAAGGTGTACGTGTGTCATATTTCGCAGGTCATATTGATAATTTGTTTCATTATTGTGAAACTTTCGCGTTTTTCTGTGTTTCATCGGTTGTTGAACGAAAAGAAAAGCATGTTATATAGCATGTCCACAAACGGTACATACTCGTATGACTGAACTCTATGCTGCAGTGTCACTCTACAGATGTCTTTTGCGGCTAAAAGAATTTCTAATAGTTACTAAACGTCGACTTCACTATTAAAATAGAGCCTACTTAGAACTCGACTCTAAACAATTCAACTGCTACAAATTACTGTAGCTTATCCCTCTCTCTCTCCCTATGTTATTATCTTTTGCTGCTGAAATCATTTGAACTTTAATCGAAGTCGAATTTTTTTTTTTTTTTAATTTTTGTTTTCCTTTTTATTTTTTGCTCAGTTTCCTGTTTCTGTATAGATTTATAAAAAGCTACAAGGTCGATGATAATGAAATCTACACAACGCGCACTTTATTTATTTATCTGGACACCTACTACTTTGATTCGCGTCGATATCGTAAACAGTACCAAAGCTGTTTGCATGATAAAGATTACAACTCGATTTGTAATCTCTTTTTTATTTCTTTTTGCTAATTGGTTATATTGTTTTCCGTTAGAATTATTATTCTGCTGATATATATTTAAATTCGTTTTAATCGTTTTCTCTTTTTTTGTGACGTATTTTATAATTTTTTACAACTGATTTCTTTCCTAAACATTTGCCGATGAATATAAATTAATAATAAAAATTAACCGTGTACACGTATCTGGCACATGTTCAAGAATATATGTATATTAATAATTATTAAAATATGATGTTTTTTTCGGTATTTTTTATCTTATGTTTATTTTATTCTTTTAGATATTCTTTTTTTTTTTGTCCTGTTTATTTCTGCTCTCTATTATAACTTCTCCTTAGATGCGCTTTTTAAAATACTTGGACTAGAGTACATCGTTAAACATAACAGCGTTCTATATTATACTTTAAGATTCACCGCAGACTCATACATTTAAAATGGCGATAACAAACAGACGCGAGCAAGGCTGTGGGAATTACTAATACGAGTGCATATCCGTTAGGAGTAACGATCGACCCGTTTAAATTTTTTTGCGTTACAATGAAAAAGATGTACGTATATTCGCCAAGTAATGGTTTATTTCTTCGTTCCGGAAAATCTAAAATATGCTGTTTCATTTTTTGTTCGCTCCGGAATTCATTGCTTCGACAGATTTCCGGGGACAACAATGGAACTGATAAAAAATAATAATTTTTTAAAAACTCGCTCTATATTTTAAATTTTTACGCTCGCTCATTTTATTCGGCGTAAATGATTGTTGTTACATTTTCTTTTTTAATTCACTCTTAACGAAAAAAATCGGGGCCATCTTTCCATTCTCGTCGACTGTTTAAATTGTAGTTCCGCAGGGTGGAATTACTTTTAAAAATATAGATATACATATATAAAAAAAAAAAAAAAAAAAAACGACGAAAAAAATAATCTACATAGGACATTTACAACATTATTTACCTAGTGTCATAAAATAAACTGTCTCGATGTGTAGTATAATTCGGTAAATATATTGCGATCGGATTTTTCCGAGATAAAGATTACCGTTTTAAAAACCAGGTCATGATACTTGAAAATGTTTTAATTCGGCTCAATATCACGTTTGGACTAGATCGATTTTCATTCCGACGCACGTTGGTTAAAACGGAGCATTCTGCGCACGTGAGTTCTTTATCACGTAATTCAGTGTGTCGTAATCTGCAGATTAGAATACGTTAAAATAGTTCGGTCTAAATGATAATTAATAAGTAATTACCGGAACAGCGGTAACGTGACAACGATAACATCCACACCACATACACACACACGCACACACTGGTGTTCCATATCAACGGAATTTAAATTACCGTCGCTCGCGTTATCAGTTTGTTTGTATTTTCCAACGATAATAAGTACACCGTGTCTGATAACCGAAATAAGTTGTGCAATCTGAGTGTATCGAAAATTCAGATTGGATATTGGCGCTTCTATCGACACTGTTTAATCGCGACCGCACACATATCACCGTGAAAGGAAAAAGAACGATCGAAAAAGATGGACGAATTTTAAAATGCTCAATCGGCGGTAACGCAAAGTCGAAAAGCTTATGCTCACACTCGAAGTCACGATTTATTTTTTCAATCACGCTCGTTTTCGCGCGCCTAAAGCACCCTTTCAGTTTAACCAATTTCATTTATCTATAAAATTTTCTCGTTCGAAAGTCCTTTCAGTTCTGAGAATAGCATACGCTCGATCCTAGTAGTCCTGCGTTGTTTCCGCTTCGGTCCCTGTGTTTTCCATGTTTACCGAATTCTATACAACACACGCAGTGTAATCGACGTAGTCAACGATGCAGTCACATATAAATTTTCACCCTGTAAATATTTAATAATTTAATTTTTTCAATACTTCTCCGTCTGCTGCGAGAAATACGCACGACTGAAAATTAAACTTTCCCGCTAAATCGGTCACTTTTTTAGTAAAAATTTGTTCAACTTTCGATATTTAATCGTATTTACTATAAACTTTTAGCTTTTTTCGATTAGGTAAAATTCCAAATGCGCGGTCCATGTTTTTTCCACAAAAATTAATTTTATAAATTTTAGCGTTCGTATTTTTTTTTTTTTTTTACTTTTTTCTTTTTCTGTTTTTATTTTGATCGCCATGTCTTACATCTCTACAGACAAGTGACGACGCAGCTACCAAGTGGTGGAGGTAACTTTGGAATAAACAGATTCCAGTACGCGGACAACTTATCTTAAACCCGGCCAGTAGGGTGCCTGAATTTGATCTCAGCAGAAAAGCGTGGTGCAATTCGAATCGAGTTCAACCAAGGCCGCTGCAAGTATTTAATGAAGAAATGGAAGCTCTCTGTAGTTGTGGCGAGATTCAAACGATGCCGCCATTTTGTTAACTTGTATTATCAAGTTTCCCTTTAGTTTTGTTGGTGATTAATTTGTGCTAAACCGAATAAACGGAACTAGATGGTCCTGTTTCGGCACGTTATGTCATTCTGACCGGATGCACGATGGTTACCAAAAAAAAAAAAACCTTCTCGATACTTGCGAATGTTGCTTGTTTACATTTCTCTTTAATTTCGATTAATCGTCCTTAAATCATCGAGCGAAAAATGCTCCAAATTTTCTTCAGTATACTTATAGCAGCGTCGTCCGTTTGTTCAGACCGAATTTTTGACCAAAAGTCTTACAAACTAGTTGGATAGATGAATAAAACATATTCGTGAAAGAACCGAGCTGCTGATAAATCGGTTATTGTAAAGTTTTTAACTGTTGCAACGAAATTCTCCGAGGAAAATTCCAGCAATCGATTTCGATATTAGCGCGCGCGCTTCTCTCGGAAATGTCGCGACTTGCACCAACTTCCTCTGCAGTAGAGCGCGTCCCATGAGCAGTTACGAAATAACAATACGAAACCCGCTGTACAATAGCACGTGTTTTGTTTGTTTACAGTGCCGACAGGAGGGAAAACGAACAAACACAGAAACAACTCCGACACGCGGCCAATTAACGATTACATGGCCCGACCACTTCGAATCGATCGACAAAGCCGGCAGTTTTGCGACCGATCACTCACGGTCACCTCTCAGATCCATTATAGCTTTTTTCCATTGCCTTTTCAAACAGTCGAGACGGAGTAAGAACACAAATAATGCTTATTCGCGAAATCCTTTTTGTTGTTATTACCTAATGTTGCGGCACAATGTCGTCAACACTCTTACCGCAGTCATGCGTGACCTTTCCGATAAGGTTTTCTGTATGCCGGGCAACGTGGCGAGCAACTGATTAAGTGTAGAACCTTGTGTGTATTGCCCTCAGCAAACAAAGACGTTCCACTAACAATGGAAACTACGTTGTAATTCATAAACTTGCAGCATGTAAGGTGCATTAATCGATTTTAATGTTAATAGATAACCTCAGCTCCGATACCGTCATTTTCCAGTAATTGTCCACCACCGTCGTGCTGAATAAGACACTGCGCACACGCTGTTTATGTGTCGACTAGCCGAATAAAGTTCCATTCAAAAACATAAAGGTGGTATAATACGAGCGCGTTAGAATCACGATTCGCCGTGAAATCTGTAAATATTATTTTCTGCGAACGAATTGTTCGACTTCTCTTAGGTGTATCTTCTTTTTGAATAATTGCAGAGAGCAATATGTAGTTTTCTTGTTTCAGCATTGAAAAGAATACGATTTTCGAACAACTTTCTCTGCGGTATTAATTCGAATTGCTTCTTACCAGATGGCGAGCAAATTGTTTCATATAATTATCGATGAAATAACGATAATATTCAATGTTGTCGTACGTAATCGGAACATCGTCGTCGACAAACCTCTAAAAAATCGCTAGAGAAAATATTTCGGAATTATTATAATAATAAAAAAACAAGAAAAAACCCTATATAGATGTTCGCTTTACTTTGAATCACCATCATGAACAGTCGTCATCCTAGAAGATGTATGTATTATCGTGATTAACATTTAGCCTACCAATAATTTTGTGATTTTACGCCATTTGATTCGATCCGGTGCATTCTGCGAACGACAACCCGGTCACTTTCCCATCTTTTTTTCAGATGTGCTTCTCTCCGATGGTCGCTTTCCATATTTACAATACAAGGAGATGATCAAAATGGCACTTTCGGCTAGATCAGGAGTGGCCAATCCACGGCCCGCCTTGAACATTTTTGCCGCGAGATGGCCAAAGTAGTAAAAAATTATATTCTGCGAACTCCCGATGCACGCGCATGTTGGAACGTTTAATATAACAAGTTTTATGTTTCACTCCTAAGTGACCTCGGTGACGCAGTGACCGTCCTAGTATCATTATTATTGTATTATCTGTGTTTATATGTAAGAATAATAGTAAACACAATTATAATAATAGATTATTATGTTTCAGTTTTTCACTATTAAGAATGTCTTTAATGGGTCTAAATCTAATGATTTTATATGCGTCCCGCGGAGTTATGGCGCATTTTCAAAGTGGCCCGCAAGTACATTTGGGTTGACCACCCCTGTACTAGATATTCAAGAGTTAACCGAATTCGACTATGTCGTCATCTCCGGGGTCCGGATAATATTTCGATAACGGAATCGGCGAAGGCAATGCAAGGACTGACGATTCCGCGTTGAATACACGCGACAAAATACGATCGAGTTTCACTTTAAATATCGCAATGGAATTGTTGCTGCTACAGACTTTCCCCTAGTACACGGCGAAAAATTTCGTCTGCGGTGGTGCTCCGATTACGGCCAGTTCGTTGCAGCTACTATCCAGCCGAAAATTCTGGCAATTATCACTGAAAAATAGGAACAAAAGTGTAAAAGGCGTCGTCATCATTGGATGCACCATTACCCTCTCGCCGCCTGAGCTGGTGAACACCAGGATGATGGAAAAGAAAAAGTTTTTATTTCGTTTTTTCCATTTTTTATTATCAGTCAACCCCTACTATTTGAGGAGAATGTAATTCTTTATTATTACACCGGTGTTTGATTTTAATCATGCTCGGGCCCATTGAAAATAGAAAAGTTCCAAGATTAATTTATTTTAATGCTCGTACAATTGAAAAAAGGTTGTTTTTTGTTTTTGGAAATGAGACCTTCGCGAAGCGGAATTAAAAGCAAAACATATCACGCTATAGCCAGAAGGATGTGATGGTGCTTATAACAGAAAATATTATTTTATGAGCTTTGATTGATACCACAAGTATAGTGGAGAAACTGCAACAGTTTAAAATTCAAATAGCCAATTTTACTAGCCGGTAGGGATTGACACCTTTATCAAACCGTACTAGCGACATAACGTCTCTATCGAGCCGTTTATATGGTATCCTAAAAAATTAAAAAACTCTTCTACATTTGTCAGAAAGTTCTGTTGTGGTTATTTATGGCAAAGAAGAGAAAACGGTATTTTCATTTGATTTTCTTTCTCTCTCTTGAGCGATTTAACAATGCGTTCTCTTTCCGAATTGGTTTCGATGTTTGTTCGGTGTCTCAGTTCAGGCAATTGCGACGTGTTTATTCTGAACAGGGACAACTTATGTTGTTGCTGGCGACTGAAAAATTTATTCTACTGAGGTTAACTATTTTCGCCAGCCCATCGTACAACGGAAAGGTGCGATGTATTTGAGTATTTTTTCAGCTAGATAGAACTCTTAATCGAAGATACATACGACTTTTTCGGAAAACAAGCGGAATCGGGAAGGACATGTGCAAAGTCAATCGGCATTTCTCATTAAATTAAATTGCGCATTTATAACATTTTTTTCCTTTTTTTTTAAAATAAGCAAATGGTTTTTAAAAAATCTCATTTTCATTCTCTTTTTTCCATTTTTTGCGTTTATGTTTATGCGCGCACTTGTATAACGATGTAAATCAGTCACAATATCAGTTACTAGTCTTGCGTGTGTACACATTCGTACTGCATATAAACAATCGCCTACTACACTATGCCCATGTCCATACAGTTGGAATGTACGAATAAGTTACTGACGCTCAGGAATTAAGTGTGGCGCTAAAAAAAAAAAGAAGAAAGAAACAGCATCTTACATCATCGACACACTACAGAATTCTCCCTAGTAAAAATTAAATCACTGTGCAGTATTTCTAATCGTAATTTCAGAAACTGCCGCGTAAAAAGGGTCTTACGGAATTATTCACGAAAAAGAACTATTTAACCCCCCGAGGAAAGACGTGTGTCAAAATTTGGAATAAAATGTTTACCATAGTAGATATAAATTCTAGAAGGAGTAAAAAAGAACGATTAATTCCTGGCACGAGTGTTTAATATACGGGCGAAGCATTGGGCAACAGCTAGCCTAATATATAAAAGTTAATGCATGTGTTCGTTCATTTTTCATTTTAGCGTTCATTCGACTGCGACGAAAGTCTGTCAAGTTGTTGTTGGCGTGCCAACAAAGGTTTTGTGAGTTAGTTTCACTATCGAACAATAAAGGGTGCGTCTGTTGTCGTTTTTCATCAAATGTCATACAAGATGATGGTTGAATTTTTGTGTTTTACGCACATATAAAAACTCATTTCAATTTTTTATTTTATTTTATTTCATTTTTTTGGCTCGGGGGAAGGTAATAAATATTGTTACGCAAAAAAAGAGACAATATTTCAAAAGAAAGAAAATAAGAAGATCACAATTGTTATTCATTTAGATAGTTTCGTTAAACATTATAGTGTGTGTTCGTTACATGAAAAAAATAAGTAGGCAAATAAAAATAAAATAAGGTAGAATAAAATAAAATAAATAAATCAAAAATTAATTATAACGTAATAAAAGAGTGAGTGCGTGAGTATGTCAGAACCTGTCACCGGCTGGGTCAAGACGAATCGATATAGACCGTGGCAATTGATGGTTGCGTGCGGTGATCGGTCAGCGAAGACACAATTGGTACGTCAGCAACGGCGGAAGAGACAGTTTTCAGAAGAAGGAAATATGAGTAAAATGCCGAAAAAATACATAAAAAAGGGTAAGTTTCATTTTGACCGAAGTAGAGGTCACAGGTCGAGTTTTTTGTTCTATTCGATCCGTAAGGTTACGAATTAAGCAACCAGTTGCAAATAAGATATCGGTAAAAAGACACGAAAGAAGGCGATGATCCAGCCAGGTCCGAATAATCAGATCGTTTTTTAAATCCCGCGTTTCGCTATTCTCTAGCTCTTACGTAAAAAATTTTTGTATTGATTCCATTACCGCGTCTCCTCTTCGTTATCGTCGAGGATCATCAACACGACCTGCCCCAAAAGAGCTTCAATCGTCCATGAGTAAATCCAGCCAGAGTGATACGTACCACTATTTTATTTCATTTAATTTCATTTATAATATGCATATATATATATTATATCTAACATCGTTTTTATAGGTCGACCGGTATAGAAATATTTCTGTAATCAATTTGGTAAAATAAATCCATAATACTCTAGTAAATCTTTCAAACTAATTCTCTAATAATAACAGTAATCGCAGCTTTAGTTGGAAAAGAAAATTTAAAATCTGAGATAAAAATAAAAACTAAATGCGTCCGCGGAATAGTCGAGACCGTAGCGGCATCACTGGGGGCAAATTACGAGTTGATTGTTACAAAATCATTGATGATTCCCAAAGCTTACAATATTGGTAAATCTACCAGCGAAGCACGTAAGAAAATAAAATTGCAAGTTTCTGAAAGAATCGAAGAACGAGAAGCAAGCAAAGAACGTTTAGGAGTTACTCAATCTCGAGAAACGTACGAATAAAAATGAAGCAAACTGTTCGGGAACTGTTCAGTCACGACGAATCGTTCATGCTCTGGAACTCGGTGCATTTTATTGCATCGGCTAGGACTACAATTCGCAGTCAAGCGTAGTTATCTGAGAAATGGATTAACGTGCGCATTGCATTAAAGTTTAATAACGGAACAGCTGAATGTGCTGCGTAAATGGCTCAGTCGATGTACTGTTGTCATTGTATTTTTTTCAAAAAATATACGCAAATACAATTGTTCGTTTCAAATAACGTCGTTTGGAGCCACCAAAATCGTTCAAGGTTCTTTACGCGAAAAAAGTCTCAGAATAAACTTAGCATCGCATAAAACATTTTGGCGCGTCCCCGATTTGGAATTTCTATAACTATATTTTATAGGCAACAATGATTTCTATCTAACTATGCAATTCGATTCAAAACACCAAATGCCGTATTATATTAACTTTTTAAGTGTTTTTTGAACGATCTGTTTTTCTTCGATGCAATCGGCAACAGGGAAAAAAGCATTCCTCATCGATTTGCAGTTCATATTCGTTGGAATTGCTTTCTATTTATTAGATGAAACAGCGTACCTAAACTGCCATTAAATATGAAATTTGCCGAAGCTGCAACATGTAACATTGCTAAGAATGCAGATATGGCAAAAATGCTGTAAATTCCTTAATATTGCCTAGAAATGCATAATGGCATATAGAAAATCGCTTAAAGTTGATAGACGTATTCACGAGAAAATAGACAATGAAGCTCTCGTTTTATTATTTGACGATTATTATTATTATTATTATTATTATTATTATTATTATTATCCAAGGAATCACAGCCTTTGCTGGTTTGCTTTATAATACGGCTAATATGTCTAGCAAGCATTATAAATTTTCTCCATTTTGATGGTTAAGGAAGGTCCTTACATTTGTAGCGGCGTTTAATAGAATTGATTTTTGTATCATGTCTACTATATATGGCGCCAATTATAACTTACTTATGTTCTTAACTAAGCTGTTCGGTATTATGCCATTATTTCCAACAACTAGCGGTATTATTCTAACTGTATTGATCTTCAACATATGCTTCAATTGTTCCCTAAGTTTTTCATATTTATTGACTTTATCCTCGAAAACTTTACTTATATTTCTACTATCTGGGACAGCGATATCTATTAACACACTTTATATTATTATTATTATCAATTACTATAATATCCGGCCTATTATATTCCACTGTTTTATCCGTCAGCACAGTTCTATCCCAGTATAATTTATGATGGTCATTCTCTAAAATTTTTTCCGGTACATATTTGTAATATGGTTGCTTAGATTTAATTAAGCCGTATTTAACTCCGATTTCTTGGTGAACTATAGCAGCTACATCATTATGTCTTTTTATATAAAATCGCGCTGCTAACTGTTCACATCCGCTTAAAATATGCTTAATTGTTTCACTTTCTTTTCCGCATTTCCTGCACTTATCCGAGATATTAGGGTCTTTAATAATATATCTTCTGTAATTTCTTGTTGTTATGGCTTGATCTTGGATTGCTGCTAAAAATCCCTCTGTTTCTGGAAATAATTCACTACGTATCAGCCATTTGTTTGATAAATATTTATCCACATTTTTTTCTTTTAATTCTTGTGGGAATTTTCCATGAAGTGCTTTTGTACTCCATGTTTCTTGTAAGTCTGTTCGGTTGTTGATAAAACTAGCACTATTTAAATTAAGCGGGGTGTAGCTCTTATCCGATTGTTTTATTGCAGCATGTAAATCTGATTCCGCACATCTGTGATTGAAGTAGTCCCTCATCTTCTCTATTTGACTATTTAGTAAATTCTCCAAGTGTATTAATCCTCTTCCTCCTTCACTTCTTTTAATGTACAGCCTTTCGATAGCCGCTTTCGGATGATGCATCCTTGCTTTTGTTAGGCACTTGCGCGTCATAATATCAATTCCATCAATATCAGTTTTACTCCATCGTATCACCCCGAAGGAGTATGTTAAAATCGGAACTGCATATGTATTGATAGCTTGAAATAAGAATTTACTTTTTAATTGTGTTTTTATTAGTTTCTTTATTCTATTAATATAATTTGTAATCAGCTGTTCTTTCATGATTTTGCGGTCAATTCGTTTGCTTTGCATTATTCCTAGGTACTTATATAAGTCTTCTTCATTCATTGATTTTATGTACTCCTCTTTCCTTGTTATGAACCCTTCCTGCTCTCCTATTTTTCCTTTGTATACATTTTGTATTCTACATTTGTCAATCCCAAATTTCATTTTAATATCTCTAGAAAAATTTTCTGTTAATTTTAATAAATTATTTATGCCATTTTTGTTTCCGGAGTATAATTTAATATCATCCATATAACACAAATGTGTTAAATTGTAGTTTGTAGCTTTTTCGCTTTTTATCTTGTATCCGTACTTCGTTGAATTAAGTGTAGTGGATAATGGATTCAAAGCCAAACAAAACCACAATGGGCTCAAACTATCACCTTGATAAATGCCTCTTCTGATTTTTACATTTATTTCAGTATGTATTTCTTCTTTTGTTTTAGTAATTAAGGTGGTTTTCCATTGTGTCATCATACTTTCTAATATTTTAATTGTTTTGCAATCTACCTTGTATATATGCAACACTTGGAGTAACCAGCTGTGGGGAACTGAATCATATGCTTTTTGGTAATAAATATACGCTGTATGGATATTACGATTATTTCTCAAGGCTTGCATCATTACTGTTTCATCTATTATTAGTTGTTCTTTGCACCCATACGTTTTTTTTCGGCATCCTTTCTGTTCCTCCGCTAATATATTATTCTCCATACAGTGTTTATATATTTTCTTTGCTATACAAGCTGTGAATATTTTGTATAATGTACATAAGCATGTAATGGGTCTATATTTATCTGGCTCTTCTAATTGTTCGCTTTTTGGTATCATGTATGTTATACCTGTTAGTAAAAATTCAGGTACATTCTTAGGGTTTTCCACAAATTCATTAAATAGCTTCGCATATATTTTATGTAGGATGGTAAAGTTCTTTAACCAATAATTATGTATCCCGTCGGGGCCAGGTGCCTTCCAGTTATGTGTTTGATGAATAACATTCCTTATGTCTGCTTCTGTAATATTTAAGCAACTCATTTCTTTTATTCCCTCCGTTCTAGCTAGTTCTTTTTTTATCCACGGTGCTCTTCTATTAAATGTTTCTTCCTTCTCCCATATCCCTCTCCAATATTTTTCAATATCTACCTTGCATGGAAGTACTTCTGTACTATTTGCGTTTTCATTCAGTTGTTTATAAAACTGTTTTTGATTCTGCTCAAAAAGCCTATTTTGATTTATTCTATTACTACTTTTTTTGTATCTTCTTAGTCTTTCACTATACAGGCTTAGCTTTTGTTTTACTGTATCTATGTAATCATCAATAGTTGAGTTATTGCTCTCAAATGTTGAGTGAATCTTGTAATGCGTTCTTACGAATTTTACCGTTTTTCGAATTTTCCTATTACTATTCCCTTTTTTATATTCCATTAAGTGTGCAATAAATATTCTTAATTCTGCAATTTTACTTTCAATTCTTTTTTGCCAGTTTGGGATATTATTCCTATTTTGTGATATTTTCCCATTAGCACCCGATTTATCTCGGATTCTAGATCCATTTATATGTGCTACTGTTACCGCTGCTGTATAAAGCGGGCAATGAATTTCGCAAAAGCGCATATTTTGTAATTCATACTGTGGTAATATGAAATCATTTATGATTCCCACAGTTTCTTTTAGTTTCTTTGTTACCTGTTGTTTTGGTATATAAGGTCTTTTTGACGGTTCCAATTCTCCATATTTCAACAGCAGGGTGTTAAATTCGTTTTGTATCATTGTTGTTTGCATTTGATATTGGCTATCTTCTATAATATTCTGGCAATTTATTTCTGGGTTTGTTATCAAATCATTGTTTACTTTTTTATGTACCTCCGGTACATTAGACTCCTTATTTTCCAGTATTAATGCAGATTCCTCAGTTTCTGATGCTAATGTACAGCCAGGTTCATTTCGATATTCCTGTTTGATTTGGTCAAATATTTCCCTGGCTATTAACTGATTTCTTTTTATTACTCTTATCTGATCGGCTAATCGTTGTTCACTAATTTTAAATTCTTCTGGTGCTTTCAGTTTAAATTCCTCAAATAATTTCCTTCTGTAACCTATTTTATCTGTCTCGCCTTTGGTAACACTCATATAGCAACGTAATAATAGTTCATTTATATTTGTTGTCCATTTTTGACGTTGCCTTATAAGACCGGCTTTAGTGGTCTCATGCTCAAGCATTTGAGAAACACATTCTGCCTTTTCTTTCGTGTTATTTTTTCCGCGTAACACTTGTTTGGCTGTAACTTTTTCAGGATGCGCAAAAACCTTCCCAGGCATTTCCTCCTGCTCTTGTTTTTGGCTCCCAGTAGGGTCCCGCCTAATCAGATCCCTACTGTTGGTGGTTCGTATGCTGTCACACCCAGCACCAACTCCAGATGTGCCCTGGCGACCACCAGGCAGCGATCCTTTACATTTATTTCTGGTTAACATTTCTCCATATACTGGGAATAGCATTTTATCCCTACTGCCAGGTTGGTTTTTGAGTTTCTATTTTGTGCATTCTCTTTTTTATATTTATCCTGCCTGTTAAATTATGCTTCTGGGTATTTAGTTTATTGCATAACATTCTGTTGTAGATTGTATTTTTATCCGGGCTATTTAAAGTGAGGGGTTGTTATCCCACTTCCCCCTTCCTCGTTTGTCATAATTCCTGGAGTTACTACTATGGGGCTGATTACCCATACGTTGGCCCCAGTTAAAATGTGCCGGGGTCACCGCTAGCAGGTGAGGATAGGTGTTGGCAATAAGAGGCTCTATGTTGCGCATTAATGCCCTTTGACCCCCTTATTATTATTATTATTATTATTATTATTATTATTATTATTATTATTATTATTATTATTATTATTTAAAATTTAAATAACATATGGAGAACCCACGGGGCCATCGCCCGTCTGTAGGTTCTCAACACAGCTATAACGTTTATTTGTAATAAAGCTACAATCGATCATATACAATTAACCGCTATAAATAACAAATGTGTCACCATTCGTAACACAAAAAAAAAAAAAAAAAAAAAAAAAAATAAACGTAATATAACTCGCTACTAAAAATAACCGAAGAACGCATAATCAAAAAATAAACAAAACAAAGTAAAAAAAAAAAAAAAATAGCAATTGATATAGAAAACCGCAAGGAAAAAGAATGTGGAAAGAAAACACTCACATAATACTTCCACTTCTCTTTTCAATTGCAGTCACTGTAGTTACCCAGCAGCCAATTTTTAATTTCTAGCAAGCAATTCTTTTTTATTCTTAATGTTCATGATATCTAACAAGTCAATCAGTACGGAGTAAATTACAATTAGCAAAGCTGCTTTAAGTATGCGGATTGAATCTTGAAAATCCGCGCTTTTTATGTAGTCAATTATACGTTGCGTGCTCATGAACGAAGCAATGGCATGAGAAATAAACTTCTTAAAATTTTCTCTGGAAAAAATATTATCATCCCATATTTATAACAATTTACCCCTGAAATATTTTTATCGGCATTGCAATGGAATTTTTAGCGATTATTAATTTTATTTTGCAATTATTATTATTTACGTTATTTAAATATATTTCTCATCCGGATAACGCTGAGGCAATTTCAATTGGCATTATATAAAATAATTTCTTTTCTTTTTTTTTTCTAATGCGAATAATCAAAAGGCAGTAATAAAAATATTGCAAGCAGTTATTTGTCGAAATAATTAAATTACTATTTTTGGTTCATACAAATTTAATTACAATTATCCGGTATATAGTTAATGAAAATATATTTAGCAGAAAAATTTAAAAATAAAGTAAAATTAGGATTTCTTTAAAAACCAAAAATAAATTTATTGTTTTTTTAAAATTTAATAGAATATGCATTAGTCGTAGTCGTGTTGATACATTTCACAATAATTTTTAAATATAGACATTATGGTAAATATTTCATTACACCTTTCTTTTATTTTATCTCGCTTTTTTTCAATTGGTCCGTCATTTTTCAAAATATTTTCTAGAGTCAATTGAGTGTCCATAGTTTTCATTATTGAACTCACTGTCTTCCTATTCCACATTCACCATTTTTACTCATATTATTCCGTTATTCTGTAAACGGCTCGCTTATATGCCCGCTAACTTTTGTGCTCATCCGCGTATGCTTAAATTTTTTCCTTTTTGTTTAAATGATGAACTTTTTATTTCGACTGAGATTATTTCTTTTATTCAGTTTTCCTTTCTTTGGGTAATATTACTAATATAATAAGTAAACTTTAAGTTCATTCCACGACAGCGAACCACAGTGGCTGAGCAAGGTTTTCAAATTTAAATAGTATGTATTTCCGATAGTAAGCATTAAAAATTTTGTTGCAAGATTCTTTATTTCTCTGTAAAAACTTTAAAAAGCATATTCAAAAAGAGAAGAGACGAAGGGCGTTATTCTTGCTCGCGCCAGAATATAATAAAACGTTATTCGCAGCTTATATTTATAGTTACCACAGGTTTACGTTTAATTTATATTTTCACGATAATCATTCCATTCAAAATATTGACTATAGTAAACGTTTTATTTAAGACTTTAAATTTAATTTACATTTATACCATGGTAATCATTTTATATTTAATACACTCATAGTGAACGTTTTATTCAATTTTTTTTAGAGAATATTTTACCTTCTTATATTCTCCATTTCATTGACAAAAATACCCGCAGGTCGGCTAAATAAATCATGCACTGAAATCTTCCGCAGGAATCAGTTTGGAGAGACAGACACTCCGGCTTTCATTTTATACGTATACATATTATAATGTGTCCATTACAGGGCATGGTAAAATAAAATAAAAAAACAAAATTGAAAATAATTCGGAAATTGTGGTGCGAGTGAAAATGTGCATGTGCCTGAAATCCTGTTTGTCGGTCGTGGGTAGCCAATCACCGACCACCGAAAGGAGCGCTGATTCGATAAAGGCCAACAGTCATGGGGCGAAAAGGAAGAAGAAATGAAAAAGATCGGATGGGCTGATTTTTTAGTTATAGTCAGTCGCGTTTTACCTTTGCTTCGAGTAATTGCTCATCTTTCAGTTAGTCGCGGTTTACCTTTGGTAAAAGAAGTTGTCTTTTTAAAAAGGATTCGCAAATGCATCGGGGCTTAGTGAAGATAACAGTTTTTTTTTTTTTTTTTTTTAGTAAACAATAACGTCTGTAGCGCGAAATAATGGAAATCGCCCGACGGAATAGTTAAAGTTCTTAAGTCGGTCGTGAATTTGTAAAATTATTACGCGAAGAAAAAACTAAAGTCGTCTCCGTCTTAACACCGACATTACTATGAAAACCGTCATTGTAGCGTAACAGTTTCGTCACACGATAGTCAACCTCCTTCGAGGAGAAGGCTCCTGAAGAAGAAGAAGCTTTCAAGGACCACTGTCGACAATAGTGATATGCACTATTTTATTAATAATTGTATAATCATTGTTTTGAGTCGTATGTATAATTGCTTCTCAGCAGTTTAACGAAATATTTATGTAGGGTACCGTTAAATAGGCAAGTAGGGTTCCTTTGGGTGCTGGCACGTGTTGGAATACCCGGAAATAAATATTTAGACCGGCTCGCCAAGGCAACGTTGTCTGCCCTTATGTCATTTAATGCTCCATCGCCAGAAATAGTTACCTTCCTACGTAGAAGTATGAAAGAACATTAGAGAGTTCATCCTGTTCTCAACAGCTAATCTTTCTAAGAAATATCAAACCAAACACAGAAACTTGGTGGCCATCGATCCAAATGCCCAAAAAAAAGAATTTCCTGTTCTTACTAAGTTGAGACTGGGACACATATTCGTATTCCATAATCATATCCTTCAGGGAGCCCCTCCACCATTTTCTTACCCATTTTTCAACGCGGCAGTGGTACCTTCTGTGGAGCACATCCTGAAACAATGTAAACGTTTAAGTAGAAATAAGGACGAACCGCTATACATTATTTTATCCAATCGCCCGGAACAGGTTCAAACAGTGCCAACTTTCCTCAACATAAATAACCTTTTAGGCAAACTATAATAATTCCTATGCTCGCCGTACCGTAATGACCCTGACAGTTATACACGGCAAGCGAGTAGATAGTATAAAAAAAAATAAATATACATATATACGATAAAAAGTCAAATTGATCATTTAATCTTAACAAATTAATAATAAAATAAGAATTTAATAAATGCAAATTCACGATTTCTAAAGTGGTCGGCACCCCCGAAGGGTCTAATAAACGACGATAACGTTACAATATACATTTATTAATTCAACTATTTTAAAATTATCATTGATCGCGACTTTTTTCAAACACAGTTTTTAAGCGTAAATTTAACTGGTAAGCCCAGTAAACTATAGGTATGAACATCTCTAGTTTCCCCAGGATGCTTTATTAAACTACTGTCCGCGCTTGTATTTAAAACTGGGTCGAACGCCGACCGCTCTATCTCGATTTCCGATTCTAGGTTTACTGATAGCGCGATGAATCGCTTACAATATAGAAGGTTGTTTACCGCTAATATGAAATTGTTACTCTAGAGAGTATAGTACACAAGCATATTAATTGCCGGCAAAACATGATATTGCTGATGACAAACAACACTGTGACAGTACATGGAACGACGCTAAGATAAGAGCGCGCGCGGCTATTCCACAACGTGGGTCTTTTATCTGACCTTAGATGGGTCATCTCGAACAATGAACATATTTGTCGGCTTTCTTTATTGTCAACCCTTTATTGACTCGTCAAATTTGTAAAGCCGTTTTTATTGCTTTGTTAATACCTTTTTTTTTTCTTTTTTCACTCTAGAGTGTTGCCCGCCTAGCGTAAATATACCCTCTTTTCGTTGGGTCCGTGGTCGTTCATCTCTAATTAACAAGTTTCGATGTCAATTTTTTCTCCGATTATTTTATTCATGTATCGACTTTTAAATCGCATTAAGGCAGGTTGCAGAGATTTTTCTCCTGTACATTTCTATCATTATTTCATCGCGAGCGTTAGTAAACATAGAGGAAATATCGAATTTTTCATTGCCGTTTACGTAACTACATAAAAGCGCTTCAGACTCGTTATGTAAAATATGCGAACTAGTTAAAAGCGTAATGTCAAAGGTCTCGATTAGTCGTCCTGAGAGTGGAAATTATTCCGAAACTAAAACACAGCGACTGGAATGCATGTTGCGATCAGTGTGCGCAGTAGCAGGCTCCGCCGCCCTTTGAAGTAACCTGGAAAACCGGGCCGGTTTATACAGTATTTGCGTCTGACGACGTAGTTTGCTTTTGAGACTGCATTGAATTTTTACGTTTGATAATGTAATTCGCAATAAATCAAATGTAAGAATGTCATCATAATTATTAATAATTATTTATTTTTACCAGGTGAAAAAAAGAGGTAATCATTTTTTTCATACAAACGGAGACGGTTTCGAAAAAAAGAAAAAAAATCATCCGCAATACCATTTGAATATGAGCGGTAAGTCTATTACATAGAAGAAGAGTAACGCAGAAAGGCCAACACGCTATAGTCACAGTCCTTTAGTGGTACCTAATGACGTCACAAGAAAAAAGCGTGTGAACCAGGGACCACATGTATTCCTTACAGGCGAAGCACGTACAACAGGACTATATTGGTCACAAGAAGACTGTCGGAGCTGAAAAATTTCCAGCAATCTGACGTCATAAGTTCATCTGTATATCAGAGAAAAATATTTGTACTACGCCAGTGCTGAATACGATAATAGAAATATACAAGACAACGAAGCATGGAAATGAATCCGGTGAGTACAAAATATATATATGTTACATGAATTTATTCAATAATACATGATATTTTCTAGTAAACAAAAATAAATTTCACTCTAAAGTTTTATATTCTGATCTGATTTTGTATTATATTTATGACATATATAAAGCTGGTAATACTGTAAGTATTCCCAGTATGTGACGCTTTTTTTTAAAGAAAAATATCTTCAGATCTGTATGTCGATCATATTTCAAAAATAAAAATAAAAAAAATTCAAATAATTATGTATATTATTTTAAATATATACATACGTAAGAGCATTTATGATTACAAACTTTAATCAAATAAAATTGTAATACATGAACCGAATTATTAATTTATGTCTACGTATACAGAAAGTATTTGACATCTTCCCATGAAGATTCGTTTCCGTTCTTTGTGTCTTGTATACTTTTCTACTACACTGTATATACTCAACACTGGTGTAGGTGATAAATGCAAAAAATTTTCTCTGATAAGAATTACAGACGTGCTTATGACGTCACGCTGCTAGAAATTTTTTTGCAGATTTGACGACCGTCTCTTGCATATTGGTCGGATTAATCGTAGTCTTAATACGCCGACGAATCCGGGATTCCTTTCCACTTACGATGTCGTCATATCCGAATGTAAAAGGAGCTAGTTAAAAAAAAAGTACATTTCAAAAAAGGTTTTACTTAAATTAAAATTCGTTACAAATTTAAGTATTCGAAAATATTTCATAAATTGCTCCGTTAATAAAATCGGTCATTATTTCATATTGAATTAAAATAAATTCTTAAAAATAAAGTTGTAATTAATTTTCGCATTTTTATTTAATTTAGTTTATTCATTTTAATTTATCGTCGTAGATCACGCGGGGGGTTCGAGACTTGTCTCCGTCCGGATCCAAGTCGCTCCCCCGGTATATACCTAATCTAAAATTGAATATTGGTTGTACCAGAGAAAATTATCTGGTTTGGAAGTAAAGGTGGATAATCCAAAAGTAGAAAGGAACTGGCCCCACAATATTCTCATCAGATCCTCATTAGGGGCCCTTAAGTACCACCACTACGAAAAGCTTAACGATACCTTATCAAATGGGACTTACTTTACTTTATATATGTAGTAGTTCTATAATTGAAGAAATGTTGTCGTAGCTAGCTTTCGTTATCGAAAATAACTGGTCAGTAGTTTTTTAATCGCCACCGTATTATTATTAAATACGGCCCCATTCGTTCTTTCGTCATGTCGCCTCGATATCGCTTTTATTTTCGTTTCGATAATTCGCGTTTCGCTTTTATTTAGTTATTTCGTTATTACCTTTTTTTCTCTGCCGTTTATGCTTTTAAATTTTTTTAGAAACAATCCTTTTTAGAGCTTCAAATTGATACTTAATCGTATTTCGTAAATTCTATCAAAGGAAACCGGTTCATTACGTTTAATATTTGTTTAAAAATATTTCGGTCCTCCGAAACGTTAAACAAAATAATATTTGTATAATACCGAAAAGGGTATGTATAAGCAGATATATACGTGAAGAAAAATAATCGGTGACGTTAATATGCAAAATTATGGCTAACATATGGATTTTTAAGAACGCTTTGTTAAAGTATCGTAGACAGAAAGCACGATAAACATTGGTGTACTTTTTTTTTTTTTTTTTTTTTTTGTTGTTCTCAACTGAAATATCTCGAAATAGTTTTTTTTCGCCGGCAAGTTCTTTTCGAGTATTTTCGGGAAAATTAATTAATTAAACCATTTGTCCAAAAAAATGAAAAGAGTTATTAAAGTCTCGGTGAAAAGAAATGTATTAGAAAGTACAACAAATCCGATTAATCAGATAAACAACGGTATAAACAACGGTACCCGGCGACCGAGCAAATTTATCCCGAACTCTCATATCAAAGTACATTCGTGAGTTTCGCAAACATTTAAAAACAAAACAGTAAATAGCTCTATTATTTTTAATATTAAAAGTATATTTTGGTTTGCGTAATATTTCGAAATCGCGCATGAACAAACCTATTTCATCGCGGAATTTCAATTTTCTATTTAACACGGTAAATATGCGATCTATTTCCGATTAGCTAAATTATTTTATTTTTTTTTTTGGTACGGGTTTACTTAAGTGCTGACAGTTCATTTTCCATTTTGCTGCTAGTTCACTGATGGTATATCGATTTCTGTTGATAGTTGAAATGATTTTTAATAGCCCTCAGGGATGCCAACCGCGAGATCGCTCGGCAGTCGTATATTTAATTTATTTGAATTGTAATTTATTATTATTAAATTAATTTTTATATTTTAGGTTAAATAATATATTTCGCGGTTAAATCCCTACACCCATCTAAACGCACAATTATAAAAATATATATTTTTATATATAACATATACATATATATATATATATATATCGAAAATAGCGACGACGATTAACGAAAATAGATACAATTTGTATGTATCACTCTGCTGCAGTTGCTGGATGGTCGTTGATCCCTTGTTGGCAGACGGGCGTACGTTGATGGTTCGGCTTGGATTCCTGATTATCGACAGTGAAATTCTTTAAGGCTGACTAAAATGTTATTAATTACAAAGAAAAAAGGAAACGAATTTCAGAACGATCGGGTTGCTTTTTTCGATCGAAATTGTTTCGGTTAACGAACGGACTGATTCTTTTGTAAGAAAGGTTGGCCTGTTTCGCGAATTGACGAATAGTTGATGGATGAGGACTTGACCAACATTTGACCAAGACTAACCGAAGACCGAGTCAATTCTCCATACCTTCTTTCCGGATTTTTCTGTCTTTTCCGTTTTTTCTTCGAACGATCTCCCTCTTACGGCTGAAGAAGATCCGCGTTCCTTTGCCAATCGATCATCACGCGAATCCGTTAAAAGCGGGATCACTCTCGAAGCGACAACATCCCAGCCAGCAACCGGCTCTCACTTACTCACACATTCATTCTCTCAACACGTTGTAATTAATTTTTTATTTTATTTTACAATTCTTACACTTTTTGTTTGCTAAAAAAAAAAAATCTTGTCATGTACACATTACATAATATATGTCTTGTAAATATTAAAGTAATACTATAGTATGGGATATTAGTGAAAAACGTTTTGTTATTTATAAAATAAATATGCGAAGAAAATTTTTAAAAACCCCCACTTTTCAAAATTCTGGGCACGGCCCTGTTTTACATGCTAGTCCCTGGGTGACCGGTAGAACACATTGTTGTAAAAATTCGATTTTCGAGAATGGGGGGGGGGGGAAATAGCGCTTATTTTAGAACGCACGTTTTTTTTGTTAATTTTTTTCAATAGTGCTAGTCGCGACTGTTTCGTTTAATGTGATCGTTCGTGTTTTAGTCGATACGTTTTTTTTTTTTTATAGCTTACCGTAAATCAGAAATACATATACCTGTTAATTCGTTTTCCCATTTGCCGAATCGTTTAACTGAATAGGTGATTGGTAATTGCGGTGAGATCTCTCAGTCGTAGAGGGGGCTTCAGTTCCGAAGTAAAATCGGTTTATTATTTAGGTTTTTTAAACCTTTGTTTCATCTATTTAGATTTTTTGCGGTATATGTGTACTTGTTGTAGGCCTGAGATGAGAGCTGTTCTGAGTGAAGTGTCGCTGGATTCCGTGATTTTTCGTGATTATTACATCTTTTCGCAAATCCTCGTAAACCTTTTTTAACTAACAAAGAATCAACAAGCAGGTTTCGAAACGGGAACGCGACATTAAAATTGAGGAGCCTTATAAAATTAATATTAGCAAGGGGCACCCGGATATTGTGGGATTTATTACACTGGCAGCCGAAACAAGAGGTCTCGAATTTGCCACATTGGCGCTGCGAAACATTGATTTCAATATATATATATATGTAATTTTTGCTCAAATTATAAAATAGGAAAAAATGTTACAGATTTCGGGGTTGTCGAAATTTTTCTTATTTAATTAACGCAGGTAGTGTCGATCTGACAACTATGCGGTGTCATGTAGGGTAAAAGTGTACGGTGACAACAATATTGAATGAAATCGGTTCGATATAATTAGTACGATAGCGGTTAGATGCGTTTTGTCTACTGTTGTAGGTTTTTTTTTTTTTTTTTGTGTATACGAACGACGCAAATGTTGAACAACGGTACGCGACTGAATAATGCGTGCAGAGTGCCTTGTCGGCTACCGTTACCTCCAAGAAATGAATTCCGTGTTCAAAGGCGATTCTGTAGGTCGTAGACAAGTTTACGTTGCTATAAAAAGACGACTTTCGAAGATCACGATTGCGCCGAGCTAACACAGCATGCTCAGCGACCTTCCGCGATGGTTAATGAAGCGAACGTAAACGCGATATCGGTAATTAGTCACGAAAATCATCGATAACTTCGAAATTTTTGAATTCCTAGTCGATAAACTGCATATCATCGTCGGGGTTGCGCACTTATTAGTCAATGAACAATTGTCATCAGGCGTGTAACCATCAGTAAAAAATTGATCCAGATGTCTGATGGCAACCAAAGTTTCTTCGAGCATTGCAACATATCGATCCGTTTTTGAAACAAGGAGGTCTAATTTTTGGACAAAAGATTCTTATCCGAAGATCTAGTCGGAAAAGTGAAACTCTTGCGTTTTTCGATTGCCGTCGTACCGTGTATCTGCGCTACTCCGAAAACGACGATCAACAGTGTGAATACTACTGTGGAGTACTGTAAACTTAAACGCAAACGCACTGCGACGATTCGCGGATCCTGCACAATGGCACCGCTCGATCATATACTTCCACCGAGGATCATCATAATGTGACTGATGATGTCGCACCTTGCAATTTTCTGACGTTAAAGAGGTTACACGATCAAAAAACACTTTACATCGAACGAAGTCCATACTGTGTGCTGTAAACAACTTCTAACACCTGAAGAGGAATATGCTGTAAAGCAACCGTTACCGAGTGTCGAAAGAAAGGATTTAGCCATTAAACATAACACACCCCACCTTTCCAAAGGGATTATAGACTGCAGATAAATCGTTCAATTATTTTCGGCAATGAATTTCGAAAAAATTTAGCTTCGAATGCTCATTTATAATTCGGTGATTTTTCATGTCTCGAAAAACTCATTAATTTTCGGCTAATAAACGATTATCGAACAGCATATTCTAAAAATTGACAGACTATCGCATAACTCGGCGAATGTCCAAAAACTTCGTATTACCTTCAAATGTTCACTGAAGTATGTATTTCTCTAGCAACGTGAATAGTTGCTCACTCGGTAGATAGTGTGTAAGCGCGAGTCTAGATTGCGAAACATACTTTTTATTTCGGTTCCGAGAGCTAACTGTAAAGTAAAATTAAAAATAAGTGCCGCTTTCGCTTTTACACGGTCACTGATAATTCCCTTGAAATATCAAGTTGACTTCGATCTTACCGTCTGGAATTTGAAAAAAGGGAAAATAAACAAAGAACAAAAGCAAAAACTATTTCACAGAAATCGCGACAGAGTGAGTCATGAGAAGCTCGATTTTTTGTCCTACATTTACATATGTGATAAGAAACACCGCAAATAAGTCAGATGGAAAATTGTACATAACAACAAATAAATACGCACGCATATCGATAAACTGTTTTTCGTAGCCGTGCGTAAAAGTTGAAATTTATTTCTTGCCAGCTCTTATCGCAATTACATAATAGAACATCGCTACAAAGTAGAACCGTTACACAGAATTATGTAATTTACTATATCTTTTAATGAAGTCTTAATTCTACCCGATTTTCAATAACTCATTCTCTTAACACGTGATTTCATTCCCCTCTCCTGAACCGGTTTAGGACCCAAAGTTCAGAGACAAATTCGCAAACAGTTCAGTTTTATCGAACATTGTTTCCCATCTATTGCCAGACATTCGGATTTAGAACTGTTTCTAGCCTTTAACGCTAGTCGGCATCTGATGAGTAAAAAAATCGGTAGTTCGTACGACACATGAACTTCCAATATCAGCTTGAAATTCGTTAATGAAAATCCGACGAACAAATGATTCTCGTAAAGAATTGTAGATTTTACTTAATAAACCTCGGATAAATACTAAGCTGCGTCCGTGTATTCCGAAATATACAATCTACATTTTTGTTCTATTCTAGTTTTTCGTCACGTTCGTAAATAATTAAAATAACCGAACGACCGTTCGATAGGGAAAACAACGAGAATGTTTAAATTACGTGTAATCGAGCAAAAGTTAAAATTTAATTCGAGTCAAAAAGAGGATAAAAAAATGTTTGAATTCCAGAAAAAGTATTAAAATTTCCTTTGAAAAAATTCATAAAAACATGCTAAAATATAAAAAATAATTAGATCCGGTAAGTGAGTAAGACCTACTTTAAGGGAGGAGTGTAAACAACATTCATACCTTAACTGGAGTTGGCACTAAATTCAAATTGCAGCAATTAAAAACCATATTAAAAGGAGTATAATAATATACTCCTTTTCTATTATGTCAGGAATACTTAATGCGGGTTTTTAGTTGTTGCAAATTGAATTGGTTGTACCGAAACTCTAATTAAGGCTTTTAATAGTTGTTCCCCAGCGATGTCCATTCCTTAAAGGACTGTTGTAATCTTACTTTTTATCGCATTTTTATGAAATCCTCAGAGAGATCAACCTAAAATAATGCTACTTTCGACACTGTTTTATAACGTTCAAGTTTTACCTAAGAATTGGGGGGGGCTTGAAAATCTCGTATAAAGATTTCAAATTTATTATCCTCATTCGAATTACGGTGCAACATTTATGATACTTTAATTTCTAAGGTAAACTGATAATCTTTCAAGTTAAATGCGTTCGTTATATTACTGAAAACGTCTCTTTATAGCTCCTCCTTTTTTGAAATTTATTTCCATTACTGTCGAGTATTTGTTTTCACCGAGCCTTCAATTAAAAATACCTACCAGTATGTCGAGTGAAATAAATTTTTTTATTCAAATTTTAAAAAAAAACACATTATTTTTATTACTAACTGAATCAAAAGACATACATACACTTTTATAGAATAATAATATATTTAAAATTAAACACTGACGCGTTTCAAATAGCTCTCCATGGTAACATAATATTAACGATATAATTTTAGAATAAAAATACAATAAAAAATAGATCGATTTTGAAAAGGCGTCGCTTATAAACGAGATCGATTATCATTAAGATATTATATAAAAAATGGTAAAATGATTATTTATAATTAAACTTGAATTGTAAAAATAGGTAAAACGGTGGTAACATAAAAAAAAAAATTTAATCACGAATAGTAAGTTAAATTAAATATTTCGAATTTTCATATTATTATATTGTAAAATATATATTATGTATTGAATAATGGATTATTTTGTATAGGTAAATTATGATTAAAACAAATAATATTTCATATGAACGTATAAATTTATTTACAAAAATATTCCAATTAATGAAACATTAAATATCATCGAAGAAAAAGTGTTCAATACAATAAAAAATACCCAGTATCTTAATTGATACTTTAAAAATTATTATAAACTAAATCTACTTTCAATTTAATAATAATTGCCACATACAAAAAGCCTCTTAACTACTTGTTATATTATTTTTTTGAAATCTTACTCCAATATTATGAATATAATATCTAAAAATGGCCAAATGGTTTAATGGTTAACTAAAGCCGGGCCATAAAAAAAAAAAAAAAAAAAATCTAAAAATTTAAAAAAGCACAAGAATATTTTTTATACCAGACATGTGGATCATATTTTCTGTATATTTCAATAAGATAATAATTTAACTACCCTAACGATTATTTGAATTTTTTAAATTTAATTAATAAATTACAACGAAATCAGTTATAAAAAAATCAGCTATTTAGACCTAACGTCAATAGAAAATAATACACTAATATATGATATTTGTAGAAAAATACGATTATAATTGATACAACAATTAACTGCTTATCTAACCACTCTAACAAAAAACAAATATTCACATTTTTGTCTCAATTATTTAGATTACATGACACTAAAAATTAATAATTTAAATACAATAAAAATAATAATTATAACCCTAACTTAACTTGTTATTTTATATAATATTTAAAAAATTTAAACAAAAAAAAAAGTACAAAAAATTACCTATAATCATAATAATAATAATTGGATAGAATTTATTTATAAAAATCATAATACATATACAGTTACGAATGTTTTAAAAACTAAATTTAAAATATAATTTTCAACATAAAATAACAAAAATAAATAAATTAATAAACATCAATAGAATATATAATAATTACAATAGTAACAACAAATACAACCATTCAGGTACCTATAAAATAGTAATACGTGATATATACATTGGGCAAACACATAAAAATTTCAAGACTAGATACAAAGAACATGTTTATGCAGTAAAATATAAACATATAGAAAAATCATCCATAGCTGAGCATACCATTACCAATAACTACACTATTACGTATGACATTATAAAAGATTTATTTATTTTTTGAAATCTATTAATAATTACAAAATACTAAAACTTTACCAAAAATTATTATACTAATAAGCATAAAGATTTTTGTTTTAACCTTAATTTACCTATACAAGATAATCCGTTATTCAATATTTAATATACTTTACAATATATTATTATTATTTCGAATTAGCCACTGATGGACTACGTTGTGGTCCTGCCATTCTTCTTCCTCTCTTTCCATATATTATTCTTTCACTGTGTCCTTTTTTTTCTTTCTTCGGTCCACAAAATTCCAGTTTTTCCCGTTTCAGTTTCTCCGCGAATCCTTTACAGTCAAATAGTTTCTTCTTTAATGTTGATCGTTGTTCTATATCTTCAGGCGTAATCTTCAGTTCCTTCGGGTCTTTTTTGGTCTCAATTTACAATATAATAATATAAAAATTCGAAATATTCAAAGTCGATATATCTTTTATTGCATTTTTATTTTAAAATTATATCGTTAATAGTATGTGATCATGGAGAGCTATTTGAAACGCGTCAGTGTTTAATTTTAAATATATTATTATTTTCTAAAAGTATGAATGGTTTTTGATTCATTTAATTTCGTATTGAACATTTTCTTATTTTTTGAATCATTTTTAATATAACAAAAATTAATGTGTATTTGAAGATAATGATGGTTGTTATTTAAAGGCGGTTTATTATGAATATTTGTATATAAATGTTAGAAGTTGATGAATTTTTTTTTTTTTTTTTTGGAGAAGGTATCAAAAATTCATATAATTAATTAGCCGACTAATGCTACACAGTAATACAATTAAGTAACTTGTATATTGTAGCACTCCCGGTGGCCAGGAGAGAGTTGATACTACATGGCAGAGAGATCTGGAAGTTAATTATTGAGTTACACAAATTAATTATTTGCGCCGTGTATAAATTACATTCGAGGATGAGATATGTTGGCAATAGGAGGAAGAGATTAAGCCCATGTTGTACAAAGAAACAGGGAGGCAGTTTACGCTAAGCCGAAAGCGACATAAGGTACGAATGATCTGGTATTCATTGAAACAGTCGTATTGTTGTTAAACCAAGGAAAGTTAGGAATATTGGGGTGAACCCTTTTGTACTGTTGCACACAAAATGGATTTGCCCATGTAGCCCATCCCAGCACTCTTTATGAACATGTCTAATAAGCTCGAATAGGTCTCTGTTAGGAGAATATGGAACTAAATAACCGTGTTCGCCCATGCCTCTTTGGCAGTCGTATCTGCCACATCGTTACCATAGATATTCGTCAGCCCCGGTATCCGAGTTAACCACTACGCCAGATTCAGTAAGGAACACTACTAGGCTTCTGCTTTTATAAAGGTATGGATGGGATTAAAAGTTTCAAAGTTGATAAACAGCTCATGGAATCGGACATGACAATGACATTTTCAGAAAATTTATGTGAATTTAAAAAGGACAACGCCTTAAAAATCGCAACACATTCAGCGCTAAACACGGAGGAGGTGCAACGAAGAAGAGAGAATGTTTGGTCACATTAATACACGGTATGAAAAAAGCTGCACCCGCGGAATTTAGAGATTTAAAACTATCAGTAAAAACCGGTTGAAAGTTCGTCTGAAATTATTACGTTGAATACTCCCTATTAGCGTTGTGTCTATTAACAAACTAAAAACAATCTAAATCTACTTGCATCTTAAAGCAGTTATGTAAATATGATTGCACATTATATGTACGGAAAGAATCAGAATTAAGGGGGAAAAGGAATTAATGAATATTAAGCAACGAGGAAAAAACGCGGTACATCGATTTTTAAAAATTAGGAATTGTAATGACTTACCGAGAAATACTCGAACTCCGAGAAATCCCCGGGCAATCGAAAGAAGCATTGACCATATTGACACCTGCTTCGAGCCGCGAGCAAAAACGTAATCATGTTTCGTGCTGTTCCTGGCTTTGATAACGGTGTTGTATATGTTGTAGGAAAAAACACCCAATATCACTATTCCGAATACAACATATTCAATTATTAAACTGACCATACCAACTTTTGCGCAGTTTACTTCGGACTATTATCGCAACTGACGGCTGCAATAATCTAAAACAAAAATATACCAACAGAATAATTAGCAAGTCCGATCGATCGCATTTAAAAAATTGCGCGACATAATTCCAGCCACGGTTCCACGTGTTGTTTTTTGTCCTTGTTTGACCGATTAAAAATGAAATAAAATATTTTTCCGAGTATTTTTCCGAGTATTTTTCCGGGTATTTCAATGTTCACATCTGACTCAAAGACACCATCTTTTACATGTTGAACGAAAGTTAGTTCATCACACCGATCGTCTTACCGAGTTTTCTTAATATCTTTAATATATACATAAAGAGTTTACGACTAATTCGAATACAGTTATTTTTATTCGCCAATTTCGACCGGGGATCGATCCCTTTCGGGCACGCACTTATATCGATTTATTGATTCATCGAGGGATTTCACACTTAAATACGTCAAAAAGAACATGTTAAAATATATATATATTTTTTTTTTTTTGTATATTAATGTTGCACAGGAGCTGAAATCACATTAAAAAGTAGAAATGAATGAATGTCGTAGAGTGGAATAAGTTCTAAATCATAGAATAAATGTTACGTCTTTACAAGCTATTAAAAGTTTAGATACAATACGTTAATGTTCTGTTAAACGAAGTTACTCCGGGCATCGATTTATATTTTAAGAGTATCAAAAATGGGGAAAAATTAAAAAAATAAATAGGTATCCTCTTGAGAAATTTTTGTGTGGGCGACATTCGTTAAGTGCTCGAATTCTGAAGTTTACTCTTCCTCCTTCTCGAGTACCCCCCACTCCTCTTATCGTCAAATTCATCCTTTTTCTCGACCTTGGTTCTTGCGTTTTTCCCCTATCCTAGGTCTTAGGCCCGTTTACATGAAATGTGCAATGCGTTCATTGGAAATTGATTATCGTTTAAAAACAGCGCTGCCTACTACCGTCCAAATAGTCGAAAGAAACGAGCTAGTAATAATAATTCCCTGTTCAAATCGTTAGTTTCTCTCTTTGAAGAACTTCATGCATACTTCACACGGTATTTTTATTAATAATCTGTAAAGTTTTAAATTCACATATCTTCATTTGCTCTCTAGCTTTCCCTCTGTAATTTGTGATGCTATTAGAAAAATTTAACTTTCGGATAAATTAATTGAAGTTGTTATAAATTACGAATTTTAATATAATAAAAAGAAAGAACAGGGGTTACTTTTCGTAGGACGGTGCGGTGAAAAAAATTAAAATACAATGTTGCACAGTACACGAAAACGTAATTAAACATCGAATAAAGGAAAATTTTATTTATCACACACTTGGAATGTTTAAAAATGATTAAGCGACGATTGTGGAAAATACAAAAAACAATTACAAACTAGAATTTCTTCGTTAAGCGAACTTGTCGCAACGGCCAATCGGAAAAAACACATTATTTCACATTTAACATTCCTCGTTGCAAACAGGCTTCAGTCGCGGGAAAACCGAAAAACGCGGTCTGCCACGGAGTGCACGGACTAGCGAAATTTATTTTTCGCGATTACCGGCAACTATTTTTTTTTCTTTTCGTTTCATTATGTCACCAGAGTCGGTCGTTTTACATTAAAATCACTACATTTTTAATTCTAGAATGTTTTTTTTATGATTTTTTAACGAATATGTCTTCCTTAAATTTTAAAGCAACGTTTACACCTAACGTAATACAAACAAACTTTCATTTAACCTTCAAAAAAGCATATAAGAGTACTCTCGTGTATATAATCAGTGGCCGATCCACGGGGGTGAGGGGAAGATAGAGGACATCCCCCCTCAAGAACCACATGCTCGATGAACAATTTTTTTACAACAAACTTAATTTATACTATAAAAAATTCGTATAAATGTTACTACTAATGGATTTTAATAATTAATAACTATTAACGTTACGTTTTTATTCTGCTTTAAATGCAACTATCATCGATCTCTTGTCTATTTTTAATTTTTATTTTTAATTTTTATTTTGTAATTTTAATTAAAAATAGTTTAATGAGAAATATATTTATATTTAAACTTGCTAACAAACGAAGGGAATTCGAATCGGATTACTAACAAAAATTTTAAAAAGTAAAGTGTCTAATAAAAATACTATCGCTCTAATTTTTCTAGTACTTTACTATTCAAATTCTAAACTACTATTTTTTAGGTATAATTTTATAATTTCGTTTTATTTTTCACCTAAAAATAAAACAAAAACTGTAATAGTTAGGTATTTTTAAAACATTTTTAAATTTCTAAAGAGGTGGTCGCTGATTGACATTCTTTTCATGAAACAAGTTATTCCTCAAATCTCTACTGCCTGCTGTATAAGATATTACGTAATTATATAATCCCTCCCTCAAAAAAAAAAAAAAATGTCTCTCTGGATCATACCATGGTATAATGGTTGTTTTAGAGGAAGAAAATGCTAAAAATTACACACAAAAAACGAATGTTTTCAATTACGCGTATTTATTTTACAGGTATCTCTAATCGTGACTCTTCGTTAGCATCGCGGGGACAAATTTATTCGTAATTAAGATGCAGTTTCAAATTATTATTTTACAAAATTAAAATTTATTTTTTTTTTTGCACTAACTACGGGTGCCAAATAAAAATGCGAATAATAACTAATAACATAAACTATCAACATAACCAAAAAGTACATATATATATATATATATATATATATATATATATATATTCGATCTTTAGCTCGCTCAGCCGCCCGCATTGGTCCTTTCCTCGACTCTTTCTCTTCCTCAGACATTTTTTCTCTACCACGCTCGAATCATTCTAGACTTTGGTCTGACATGTATCCATCTTTATTCTCAAATCGCTTTTCACAGTACCGTCTTATTCAACCGGTTCCTAGTTTCCTGTCTTGGTTTCAATCTATTCCTACCTGTCGTCGTTCCACTGTTGTTTCCTCAATTAGGCTTAGAATCAATCATTCTCTACTCCCCTCTTCTCGCTTTCGATTCGCTTTGTTCCCTTCTCCTTTCTGCTCTCTTCACGCTTCTGAGCCTTCTTGTATTTATGGCTCAAATCACATCCTATTTGAATGTTCTGCACTCTCTAACGAACGCTCCTTTCTTTACGCCCAACTTCTAGTTTTGGGTCTTGCTACTCCCTTTAACGCTACCTATATTCTTTCCTTCCCATTGCCTTCAGTTATTCCATTGCTGCTGTCCTTTGTCTTTTCCATTTCTGACCGCTTGGCTATTTAGTTATAACTCTTAATTTTTCATGTTGTTGGGTCAAGGCCGCTGGCGCGCCCAGGGTAGGGAAAAAAGTATATATATATAAAATGAGACCAATCGTATAAAAAAAATGAATTCAGATTTGTCCGACACAGAACAAAATTAGATTAACAGATCCGAATATCGACTGTGGTCAAAATTTGGATCAAGCCATCACACACACTTACTCTACACTGCCTGCGCTAGTCCCGAACACACCTTCTTCTTCCTCTTTTTTTTTTGATTCTCTGTAGTTTCTTTCAGCGTTGTTTGCCTTCCATTGAAAAAACTATCAAACCAATCTATATAAAATTTAAATTTACTTGTTACTGATTGGCCGAAATAGCGAGTAAAGTCGGAGCAGAGGTAATTTTTGAGCCACGCTTATAATGCTACTTCTATAGCAAAAGTAAAAAAAAAATACTTTCTCTAAAAGCAAATGTGTTGTACAATTTGTGGTACTTTTAATCATACCTGTTTTTGGTTAAAATTATAAATAATAAAATTAAATATACAAACGATTAATATAAGAAAAAAAATGCATTTAGCACCTTTTTCGGCCTATACTATCATTAATTTTAGTTAAAGATGAGCCAAGTTGAAATTTAAATTAATTTTTTTACATTTTCTTAACGATGTTATAGAAGTTTTGGAAATTGGTGTTAAATAAAGGGCTAGAGATAATGATGACTTTAGTATATCGGTAAAGTACAGCGCCCGATTAAGCACTGTTTTTATTGAAACGTAAAAAGTCCCTGAAGTGCAAAAATTCGATCGAAGTAATATGGAATACATATACTCACTCGCACGCATTCATACACATATACGCATATCTATAAATTTCTGAAGAGGTATATATGCACACATATACGAACACACTCTCACATGTATACCTGTATCTCGACGCACAAATACATATACAATCCATATACGTACCCATGTGTGAAAAACCTCCATACATACATAAATTACCGTTACTTCAATTTACATACGGTTTACACTAAATTTTAATGGTCACTTGTGGATGAATTACAATATTCATGAATATTGAAATGTTTATTATTGTTTACGATAAAAGCATACTAAACTGTTTAACTTGTCTAATATTTGATAAGAAAAGGACATTTTTGGTTTAAGCAGGTAGGTTATTGAAAATTTTTTAGGCCGTACATAACATTTGTAATCAGGTGAGCTATTTAAACTAAGGGGGCGTTATTTTTACTTTGTATAATTCGTTTTCCAACGTTGCCCCGTCTGTGACGGAATAATCTTTTGAAAATAATTCCCCCTCCCCGGCATGTGCCATACTATAATACGGAATCATAAATGTACGTTTAACACAACTAAGCTGTTCGCCCCGTTTGTAGAAAGAGGAATCAATCGATGAATTATTTATTAGAATCTTAATGAATATACCGAATTGGCAATAATTATGACGTACTGGCTGATCTTAAAATGACCCGATTGGTTATAATGAATTTCCGAACCCCTCCAAAGCAGAGGCAGCGCTTTTCCATCTTAGGAGCCGGATAGAAAAAATCGAATCGGTAGTGAAATTTGACGGAGTAGATCTAGCAAACACAAAATACCCAAAATACCTGGGCGTGACATTAGATCGTACCTTATCATATAACCAGCATCTAACTAGCTTATCCAAAAAGTTAAAAACGCGTATAAATCTCATCAGAAGACTTGCAGGTTCTAGTTGGGATGCTAGAACACTCGGAATCTCTACTCTGGCGCTTGTATACTCGGCAGCCGAATACTGTTCATCAGTCTGGTTCAATCACGTTAAGAAAATAGATGTAATGTTAAATGAAACCCCCCGCATCATATCAGGAACGCTCAAGTCTACGCCGCTTATGTGGCTACCAGTATTAACTAACATAGCTCCATTTACAATTAGACGGGAGGTAGCTTTACTTAGGGATAAAAATAAATTTAAGATTTATCCCGAGCTGCCAATCTCTGAAGAGATAAGGTCCGCACCGGTATTAAGATCCCGAGGATCATCTTGGACATCAGACAAATTATTATCAGAAGACTTGAAAGATTTAGTAAATGGAAAACGATATAGGAAAAGAAACTAGAATATACCAAAAAATTCTCATTTAGAAAAAAGCTGCAGGAATGGATTTACCTAGAAAAGAGTGGAAGACTCTTAACAGAATTAGAACCGGACAGGGAAGATGACGACAGCTGCATGCCAGTGCGGAAATTCTAAACAGACAATGCAACATATACTGGATGACTATAGTGAATTTGCACCCTCACATTTAATTTCAGAGGATATAAATGAACTAAAAGACGGAGCCATGGAGACTGGTTAATTGAAACTAGAATTTTAATTAAGAATTACACGTATTATTACTTACCACATTTCTTATATAACCGACGATTATACGATAAGAAAAAGAATGAATTTCCGGCGAGCTGTCAATAAATTTTTTTTTTTTTTTGATGGGGGGGATAGAAATTTCTCTGGATATTTTCATTATTTAGTAATCCTAGTTGACTTATCAACGAAACTCAAAAAACTGAACTACCCGTGATCCGCGGGGGATTTGTATGAAAGATGAAAAGAATCTTACCGGCAACCAAATATTTTACAATACACTGTTATATTATAAATCGATTTTTTACAAACATATTTCCAAAAAATTAATAACATTGCCTAATATTCTCTCATCCTTTCCAACCTGATCAGTTTCCTGCACCATGCAAAGCTGTAAACGATGAGATATTTTTGTTGTCGTCGAATTTCGGGAAAGAATGAGAAAATCAATTCGCACCGGCCAACTCATAAAATACTGTGGCCCAAAAAATTGTACCAAAATTAATCTACGTGATTTATCGAAGAATCAAATAAGGAAAACAATTATTAACAAAATTGAATGATTAACAACACGGGCAATCTTAAATGACCGTTGTAAATATTGTAATATTATTCTTTCACAAGCATTTCCGATAGGCATAATATTGCGTAAATGAATTCCTTAAATCGTAAACTCGGGAAGTTTTTTTTTTTTTTTGAAATTTACCTTTTTTTTTGTCAGTAAAATAAACGAATTCACTAAAAAAAAAAAAAATAATCGATAAATTATAACAAATTTACTTTAATTTACAAAACGAAATCTTTAATTAATTTTTTTAACTGCTTTTATTTAACTTGCACTTCTTGTTTGTATTCTTGCAAATCTTGGAACCCTCAGGTCTCGAAAACGGCAAAACCGATTTTTATGAAAATTTACGCCTAGATAGATATAGAGCCGCAGAAGGTTATCAAAAGAAATTACGAAGAGGCGAGCTTCAGATCATTTTGTTGCAGATATGTATAGGATTTTGGTGAAAAGACTGATAAAAAAGTGCAAATAAAAGTAAAAATCGAACTAATTAATATATACATAAGGCTATTAAGCAAATACCGTAAAACTTTAAAAATTTCATTCTCTTTAACTTTCTTATTCCTATAACACTCCTACCGTTCAGATGATAACTTTTGTTCGTTTCTTTTGCTTTACGCTCTCATTTGTGCTCACAGATGTAACCAAAAATTGATAAATAAAATAATGTAAAAAAAAAAAAAAACAAGGAAAACGATTTTTGCGGGTCTACCGAATTGCGATAATTATAAAAGAATGAAATAAAAGCATTGGTCTAAAAAATGAAATTTTATTATTATCATCTTATCCGTTTAAAATATCCCAATTTGGTAGACCCTGTAAAAATTATTTTTCTTATTTTCGTTGCACTATTTAAAAGCTTTTCTTTAATTTTTTTTACATAATTATTGTACTTTTTAAGCCGATTTCACTATTAAAAAATTACGGTCATCAGCTGCAGGTGTAATTTTCATTATGAAAAACAGGATAAAATGGGGGGGAAAAAAGCAACTACGTCGATACTTTTTTAAACATGTTTTTAATTTTTCGTAAATAAAATATGTCTAATGTGCTAGTCAAAAATCGTTTTATTAATTTTATTAATTAAAATAATTTAGGTGATCAAAAAAAGTGATCCGTTATCACAATTATTACTTTTTTACCCGTACGGAGTAAGGATCCGAAAATTCAAAAACCCTTTTTCATCATACGCATAATTTCTGTCTTCGTTTCTATCATCTCTTTTTTTTGTTTTGATCTCTATATTTTGACGCTTAAGTTTTCACCAGCCTCAAAAGTTTTAGCAGAATTTCTTCACACTAATACCCCTTTTATTGTTAATTTTTCTGAATAAACGTTTTGTAACTACTTTCTCTACTATGCTCTTTATTCTGCTGCATTATTGATCCTCGATAACTACCAACTTTATCTCCTTTTACACGTCTTGCCTTCTGTACTTTACTTTTAGTAGTAAAGCTTCTTATTTGACATTTCCAACTCTTTCGAGCCAGTCTTCCGGATATTTATTTTTCTTCGAGTTCTATAACACCCTCCTTTTTTCTATCTCACAATCTGCACCGATCGTTGTCAATGTGCCCTTTTCTTATTTCCGACTTGAATTACATGCAAAACCCCACAATCTCCCCCTCCCCCAATCTTTTTCTCTACTTTATTGCCTAACCTTTGTTATTTTTGAAGCCGCTTTATTTTTCTTTTCATTTCCTTAAATTTCTTGTATCTATTATTTGCTGTCCGCTTTCTCAATTTTCCATTCCGCTTCAATCTTTATTTCCGTTCGCTCTCTTAATAATCCTCTTCTTCTTAGAATGTGAGAATCTTTGAATGGCGAATTTCAGGTGATTCGAAAAAGAAAATGAAAGTATCAAAAGACATGGTTCTCGAAATTCATTTAGAAGTTGTCTGAGGGGAAATATTCAAAAAATCATAATAGGTTAATGATGAATGATATTTTATCGGGAAGGGAACAGAATTCACCGAGTCTAGTGAAGGAAGCAATGCGATGAATGTCTAACGCACGCGACGACACCATGCAGCGATCATTTAGATATTTTAAATATTGGCAGCGTGAGCACTGTCTCTGTAATTGTTACATAGTGTAAGCTTGCTGGAAGAGAGTTTACTCCGAAATTTCTTCATTCGAACAAGTTGGTTAGACTTGAGATTTGACGAAGGTAACTCCACATAATCGGAGAAATGGTGTGTCTGTTATTATTCTCTTTCTAAAGGCCATTTGCAGAGATTTAATTTCTCCTCGGTCACGTGACGGGTATTCCGAAATACTAATTGTCAACATTCCATCAATTGACTTACTTGAACACCAGTAGTGCTTATCATCGATGTTACACACTGATTTATTTACTTACTACTAGCCTAGTTGTAAAATTACCATATTGAAAGAAAAATAATTAAAAAAAAGCTAAAGTTTATGAAAACCTAATAAATATATATAGCGCACTGTTGGCCGAAGATAAGAAAGAAATTGCGATAATATTTGAATTTTATAATTATTAATTAGAGATAAGAGACCATTGTTTCAAAATAGGCGAATTAACGACAACAAAGCTACCGTGAATTAGACACAAAGACGCTTTAAAAAAAATACGAACACGACCACCAACCACGTGTTCTCGGTTCTACTACATTTTCCTAGTATCAGGGTTAACGTAGTAATTATAGTATCCATGCTGGCTGCATAAACTGACCTCAATATTCGCAGCGAAGCTCATAATAATTATTATTCACGTCATAATTGTAAAACGCACTTGCTTTCACAGGCCAACATGCGAGAACCCCTCGGCTTCGAATTGCAACAGAAATGAAATTTACTCCGAATGGTAATGCCGCTCCTGCGTATGAAACTCTGTTTGCGACTGGAATGACAGACGAAACGAGAATTAGACATTTTCTGTTCTCTATGGTTCTACAAATGGCCCATCTGAAATTAAGATGGTTTTAATTATCGCATAAATTGTTTCCTCTCTCACAATGCACATCATCGTTTCACTTCGCAACTTGTTTATTCGTTGTTTCTTTTTTTTACTCATCTACGTTATTGCTCTTCTCGCTTCCTTCGGAAAATAATTCTCTACGGCGCCCTCAATATTTCGCAGGGGAAAGTCAAAGTTTCTATGTACAAATGTTTGGCTACAAAAGTACATTCGCCAATTTATGATGAACAAAATTGGGAACATGTTAAGTTCGATAAAGTTGAGCAAGTCGATTAGTAAATAAGCGCAGTGAAAATCGGTTATGCTGGAAATAAAACTGTGTACTATGCATTAATGTCTATTCCAAATAATAGGTACACTTTCCTAGTACTCCAAAGGTGGAATTTAACAGAAAATATAGTACTAGGTAATTGTGTACAATTGTTGCAAATTGTACATCAATATATCATAAAATTGATTTCCTTTTCCGCTATGGTAAAAACGAATCTGTAGGGTCTGAAAAAATGGTTGCCATTTACGGGAGAAAATCTAATACTATTTAGTTGCGTTTAACTTGCGTAAATTGTGTATCAATATCACGGAATTTCCGTAGACTCCTCTACATCATCGCTATATTAAAAACAAATTTGGAATAAAATACCGATTCTCCACACTGTCCTCTTCATCCGGATGATGCAGTTATTTGCGACGCCGATCATGTGTTCTTCCAGTGTTCATCTCTCTGCGTGGAACGTTCTGCCTTGTATTCTTATTTGCTGAAGCTTGGACTTCCTACTCCTTATTGTGTTTCCTATATCTTGTCCTTTCCTTCCCAAATTAATTATTCCTGCTATTTGTACCCGTTTAGATAAAATGTTTGATCGGATTAAAATATAACCGACTTCTTTCCTTACCTTTTGTTTCAAGGTCCTTGGTTGACGAGCCCAAAAAAAAAAAACCGACGCTTTAATTTATAGCTATAATATATAACGCAGCTCCATCTCGAAAATGTACCAGAAATAATTAACGTATAATTTGTAAACCATCATTTATGACATAGTGCCTCTACATCTTTTACACCAAAATACGCATTACAACGTGGATATGTCTTTCGGATGGCGCGTTAAATGCGACTATTTCGTTTTAGTAAAAACAGGCTCAACCACCTGCTGATCACAAATTCAATGAAATATTTTTGCTATTATGGGGTACAAGTAAATAAAACACTTTTCTAACTACCGATGATATCATCGGTTGTAAGTGAAAATCATAAAATTTCGTGACACTCCTTTATGACAAACAAAATTTTAAATTGAATAAGACAGATTCGTGCACAAAAATATATAAAAAAAAATCATTCGATGAAATTTCTCTGTAACGGACACCCACTGAACAGAGACACATCCGCCGCAGAAAAGGGCATAATTAATAGAGGGGTTCATTAAAAAATCTGAAAAATATTTAATATACGTATGCATTTCTTGTTGAAAAATATAGAAAAAATCAATGAAAAACAAAACCGATTTCCAGTAAACACTTTTTTATTGCAGTATAGATGACATCTGCCGATGATTTTTCTATCCGTGTAACAGCTCTTGAAGGTATCAATTGTTGATCCGTCAGAAGCAAACTTCGTTTGTGATGCGAACCACATTTTGCTTGAATGTCCTTCCATTTCTTCAGAACGCGCGACACTGTATTCCGGTCTTTTGCGTCTTGGCCCCCCTATGCCCACAGCATCCTTTCTTTTCCGTCTCTCTTGGTTATTCCTTTGTTAGCTCCATTCGCATGTTCCATTTTTAATATTTTTCCTTTATAATCATTAATGCTGTCATACCTTTGGATTGAGTAACGTCCTTAGCTGACATGCTCAAAATTAAAAAAAAAAAAAAAAAAAATTGTTTCACCGAATCGTATTTTGCATATTGTAGCAGCTTAAATGTACAGTAAAATATTATGCTGCAAATTTACTCAATGGAATTTTGAATGGTTCAAAACTATATGTCTGTACCATCGGAAGGTTTATCGTTTCACGAGGAATAAAATTATGCTACGTCCTTTATGAAGAAACCGCTATAGGAAGAGGGTAACAAAGTGTGCTGTTGCTTAAAACAATTTTTGTCGAAACTGCAATACAAGGAGTTTTACCGTTATATCTCTGTGTGTAAGTTCTTTGTCGTTTTGAAGAATATAAAACAAAACTGACCAGACCCTAGAAAATGTTAGTGAAGATGAAAAAAAAACTTCTCGAGTGATTTAAATTCCACAGAATCTTATCGGCAAAGCAATTTTACAAGATCCAGCCGATAAATTTGCCTCGGATTTCCGATATTAGTGCAGCGGTTCATCTTACTGTCTCTTCGAAGATCAACAGAGAGGCATGTTGAAGATCTAGGATAACACTGGTAGCATCAAGTTGTCTTAAAATATCCTGTATCAATAATTCGATCTACGAAAGAAAAAAAAAATTTTACCATTTCAAAAGTATCCTCCTCGCATCGAAAAATATATGAAATGAGATTATTCGTTTAATTAGTGAAAAATTATTCTACGTACATTCGATGGAAATTTGTAGCAGGATTGATTGTTCAGTAATAACGTGAATTCATGAACCAAACATTATAAGTGTCTTATTTAAACATAACGACAAATTGATTATAACGACCACATTAAGCTTTACGTGGGTATAGTTAGTGAAAGGCAAGCAAAGGAAAAAGGGCTAAATTACCCTACCAATGTAAACACTAACAGCAGAGAACAGGAATTTAAAAGAGCAGAGTAAGTAGCGTAATAGTCACCGCTAATTTTCTTCACTAACGAACCTGTACGACTCTATAATCAAATTTAACCAATTAAATTTTGTTCGATATGTTTAATGACGATATAAAAGTAAACAATTGCTTGTTTACATTTGCAATACGATTTTTTTGCAATAATGAAATGAAATGACGAAGAATTTAGTAAATTAATAAAATTACATATATATATATATATATATATATATATATATATATATATATATATATATCTAGCGCGCCCGAATGTGTTTCGAGTATTTTAATATAAAAAAAAAAAAAAAAAATCAACGAAATCACCGTTTGTTGTATGAACAAAAATAATTTTGATGTCAGCAGTAATCAGAAAATGAGAAAATTATTTAAGCTGGTATTACATTCTACTACTAACTCTATCCGCGTAAATAAAAACCTTATTTATCCCCTTTAACGTGGTTATAATTGACTTCCACTGTAAGAATAAAGCAGTTGCAATTAATAATGACTTTCAAGAAAGAGCGATATTAAATCGTTATAACAACAAGAGTTATTAATGTTTTAATAATCTAATGTTTCATAGTGATCTAACACATACGAACTTATAGAACAATTATGAATTTGATATAAATAAATTATAAAACGCCATCACATATAAAGTCAAACAAATACATTTATATTTGAAAAGCGGCAAAGAGGTTTCGGGCGGCTACGATCCGCGTGAAACTAGTTAGTAGTTTTTAAATATAAATATGTTTGTTTTTGTTTATATTCGATTGCGTTCTAAAATTTATTTACATCGCGTTTATTAATGTTCGAATCAATTTGAAAAAAACTCAAAACGCAAACTTTATTTAATATAAATAATATCAATTTTCGAAATATTTAATCACAAAACCCGGAAGAATACATTTCTATAAAGTTATATGTCATACAAACGTGCGGAACAAAGATTATAATTATTGTTTTTTAGATATTATAGTAAACGGTTTGAGAAGAGTAGACAATTTTATTTTTACGTCGATCAACGTTTTTTTTTCTCTTTAGAACATCAAATGTGATTTATAATAATTATGAAAATGATGAATAGTAGTGTATATTTATAGGTAATATTTTCTTACAATGTATTTTATAATTTATATGTTAAGACTTTAGTAGATAAATATTAATTACAACGTAATTCTTAGCCACCCCTTATTAGAAAAAAATGTCACAATTTTACATAACGAAAAATGTCCCGAATTTATGTACGTTTGTTATATTTTATAGGATTTTTGTGATTGTTATTTAAAAAATGTCACAATTTTATGTAACGAAATATGTAACGAAAAATGTAACGAAAAAACGTCTTATATAATGAAAGTTAAATGTTAAGATAGGATTTTTGTGATTATGTTATTTTTTTTTTTGTGTCAATGCCGGTAAGAATTACGTTGTAAATTTTGATCATTTTATACAAAGTATAGAAGAGAAAGAGACAGAAATGTAAGCAAGAGGGGTCAAGGGTACAGCCCCTTTTGCGAGGACAAAATTACCGAGTTCATATATATATATATATATATATATATATATATATATATATATATATATAAAATATATGTGTATGTGTAATATAAAAATAAAATTGTAAATACAATTTATTTTTTAGATTAAAATCTACTTCATTTAACATCTTCTACGTCAAGATGCATCGATTAACATAATGTTTAGCTCGATATTAGTTCTTACAAAATAACTAGTTACTTTTTTGTCACATTTTCTTGAAAGTACTAAAAAACCCCTGGAGCAACTTTGGTTTAAATCTAACGGTTGCGATTCAACATCAGTACAACTGCGGGTAAATAGTATCATTTATTCAAGGCAAACATGTGATAAAATTCTGTCGACCGCTTATATCCGCGGCGGGGATTCACGGGGAGAAAAATAGGGAGCATCCTCCCCTCCATGAGCCAAAAACTCGATGAAAAAATTTATTATAACAGAGAAACGTAATTTATACGATAAAAGATTTGCATACTAATAATGGATTTAATTATAACTAGTATATTTAATACTGTTTTCTAGTAAAACTATTAATGTTACACGTTTTTATTCTGTTTTAAATTATGTCTTTTTTATGTATTTTTAATTTTTATTTTGCAATTTTAATTTAAAATAGTAGTTCAATGAGAAATATATGTATTTTTTTTTACTTGTTCACGGACAAAAAATTCGGATCGGATTAATAACAAAAATAATAGAGAAATAAAGTGTCTAATAAAAATGCTGGTTTTATTCTTTCTGATAACTTGCTATTCAAATTCTAAACTGACATTTTTTAGGTATAATTTTATATTTTTCACAACTAAAAATAAAACAGAAGTTAAATTAAAAATTGTAATAATTATGTATTTTTAAAACATTTTTACTAAGGAGGTCGTTATTTGATTTTCTTTATGAAACACGGTGTATCTCAAATCTACTGCTTACCGTATAAGATATTACGTAATTATACAATTTCCCTCTCCAAAATGTCTCTCTGGATCCGCTGCTGCCTATATACATGCATATAGGCCACCTCCACTATATCGAATAAAAAAAAAACAAAAAAAGGCGTTTTTATACTTTTTACCGACTTTAAAAAAGAGAAGGTTACATGTTCGTCGCGTATATATACATATATATATATATATATATATTTTTTTTTATATTTATCCACGCATAATTTGTGCTCATGAGATCCGATTTTAATGATTGCTTGCTCATTAAAAAGTGTACCAGGATAGTAGTGGTGCCATATTAAGTATGTCCATGAGCATCGATAAACACAAATGCTCAGTAGTTATTAAAATAAACGTTGAAAAAATTCGATCTGTTTAGAGAAGTTTTTAATAATAATAATAATAATAATAATAATAATAATAATAATAATAATAACAAACGCGGTTGATTTAAAATGTTATTAACATTAAACATGGAAAAACGTAAGTCGGAAAAAAAAACTAAGTTTTAAAAAAACAGAAAATTAAAAAAATTATCATTGTTATTTACCGTAGAATCGTAAAATAAATTTTTAATATAACCAGACAAAACATTAACATATTATTAATGCTAATTACCACGGATAAAAATACAGATTCAAATAAAAGAAATTAAAATCGCTACAACGAAAATTAAAACGCTCATCATAATGGGCGAAAATATTATCTTTTTAAGTTTTTGACCTTGTGGTATGATCCAAATAAGTCTTTATTAGGAACTGCTCGGTCGGTACTGGTTCTACATCAGTATCGATGAGTATGGGTGATTATTTACTAAGCAGTTATTAAAATAAACCGTTAAAAAAAGCAACTTCCACAAATCGAAAAATTCTCATTACAATAAGGGCAAATATGAAAACCTGAAATTTTAAAATTAAACGGACGATAAACGGAAATGGCTTAAATGTACAATGAAAATCAGTTCCCGATGAAAATATATATTCGAATAAAGATGAATATTTGAAGCCTTCAAACAGTATCGAAAATTTCAGGTCGGTCTATACATGTGTTACCGATCTAAAAAAAAATTGAATACTAAAAAAAAATGAAAAACAGAAACCAAAAATACACCGACTCGAGATTTACTCTAAAAATGTAATGATAGTGCGTTAAAAAATAAAAAATAGTTTTTTCTTCCTTTTTTCTCTTGACTGAAGCGGGCGGTTCTAGCAAGGATCGTAGACCACAAAAAGTTATTTTAACTCTGATTCGGCTGAAAATAGAAGTGATTCAAAAATAGCAACGATATCAGAATTGGGAAAAGAGAGAAATCATTGTAAATAACATGAATTTGAACCTTAAGCAGGGGATAAACTACAGAAAACAACTTTCGGAAGATAAGGCGGAACGCCCAAAGAAAATACGGTCAAAGGTAGACGCTTAGTTATCGTTAGGAGAATGAATGAGACAGTATGGTAAGTATCGCAAGTGAATAAAGTAAGCTATCACGTAAAAAGGTCGCGAAAGAATAAATGGAGTAGAGACATTTAGAGAATGTTAGTTCCATATCCAATAAAATAAATATATGGTCTGTTCTGCATCTTGGCTCCTTTGTTAGTGACTCATAAAAAAAAAAGAACAAAAAAACATATATATATATATATATATATATATATATATATATATATATATTAATTACAACGTAATTCTTAGGCCGGCTCACATTAGAAAAAATGTCCCAGTTTTATATAACGAATGCTATTTTTTTTTGTGTCGATGCCGGTAAGGATGACATAAACTTTGATCATTTTATCCAAAGTATGGAAGAGAAAGAAACATAAATGTAAGCAAGAGGGGTCAAGGGACACAACCCCTTGCGAGGCCAAAATAGCCGAATTTATGTATCAAAAGTCATTGCATAATTTTTGAAGAGGTGTGTAATAAACTAGCGCGTCTATGAAAAACGTGGTATATACGTATTATACCGATAAGAAACAAAAAAAAAACTTGCGAAAACGGTCATTAGGACTTTTTTAACACTGGTAACGTTTGTTCCATTCTGTTCTAATAAACGATTCGTGAACAGTAATCAGTTTTGTGATGTACAATGACTTTTGGACCACCCTTTATATATATATATACGATGAGTTTACTTTTATTCCCATAGATACACAGATAAATAAAAATAAGGGTATCTCTAATTTTTTACCCCTACAAAAGGAACAGATCGGTTTTTAAAGGTGATGAAATTAAACATCGAACCTTTCTCCAAAAAAAAAAAAAAAAACCGGTCAAGGCGAAATATCAGAAAGTAATCTTTGGTGACAAATTGTGAATTAATTAGTATTGAAAAAATCTGAAAGGAAAAAAACGGATATCTTAAAAGCATTAACGGGATTTCGAAGCAATCTCATGAATCCAAAGAATTCATAGAAAACGGTAATTAAGCCTCACTGCGAGCGCGCGGCCCTGATAATTAAAAATTAAACAATTTCGAATAAGAGCAAGGCTGTTTTGAAAAAGTTTCCGCATTGCGCTATACCCAAACGTAACAATCGAATTACAATAAGATTTAAAGTTAAAAGAAGATATATACAGCAGACAGGCGCGTCACGCTTTAGATCTATTATCAAACAGAGGTCTTAAAAAATCTCCGTCAAATTCTGAATAAACATAGCGACAAGGAGTCCGAGAATACTTCAATATTTTTTATTTATTTATTTATTTATTTTTGAGAGAGCTACAGGAATTTTTGCCCGGAAACGATAAATATTTTAGTTTTACGGTGTTATTTTTTTCGTAAAACGCTCTGCAGTCCCGCTGCACACTCGTAAACGTTCAGAAAACGTAGCTGAATTTTTCGGCCCCCGATATTAAGCTCAAAAGCTGATCAGAATAATCATCGTTTATAAAATTATAAAATAAATTGCCAGTAGGCTGATAAAGTTTGCAGAAATTAAGCTCGCGAAGCGGAAGCAGATCAAAAAAGCACTTCAACTCCCCTCCCCCCAAAAATACCAAGCAAAAAAAGTCGTTTTGCTATTTTCTTGCTTCCTCGCTAACGGATCATTCTTCCGTCTTTGTCATTTTTAACGTTCACAAATAGGCAGAGCGTATTACTATTAGTTAACAGGAGCAGCTCGGGTCTCTCCGTTTCGTAATTAGCACCCGATACACTTAACGTCAATTATTAAATTGAAAATATTACCTGTTGCTGGATCGAGAAACAAACGAACCGTGAAATTTCGTTAACTTAAGCGACAATAACGAATTGAAGTGAACACGCGGGAACAATGAAAAGGGTAATTTTACTTCTGTTTACGTCAGTCGGCGATTTACAGTTATCATTTGAAAAATATTCAAAGATAAAGACGAGAACGGAAACAAATGATTTTAGGAATTCCTATTTTTTTGTGAGTTGCCTTAATCTGGTTGCGAGACAAATCGCTTAACTGACTGAAATGAACAATTAGTTCGCGCTTGTTAAATATTGTCCTGAACAAATCAATAAACAAAATTACAACAGTCGCTTAAATATTTCTTTTTGCTCTACATTTTTGGGGTTCGCCGGAATAATTCGCGGAAAATTTTTTCGAGTTTAAAATTAACTCGTCAAAAAGTTCTGCGTCACTCTGAAGGAAGATATTCGAGAAATCCACGTTCCACTCATTAGCATAGTCGCGATTCTTTTATCTTCCCTTGGTGACGTACAGGTCACGTCAATTTCAAGCGATCTTCTCAGCGGGTACTGTATGAAATTAAGCTGTTCACGTCGCTCTGTTGTTTTCTGTAATACCCGATAAAAATGAGAACAGGTTGGAATATGCATTTTTTGTTTTTAGCCGTAAAGTGGTCGAAGAAAAACAAAAAAAAGGGGGGGGGAGGGGAACTGTCCGCGCTTTTTTTTGAAATGTTTTTCGCTACGGTATTTTATTATTCTTATTTATTTACTAGCTGTTACTCGCGGCTTCGCCCGTGTATTAATATCCGTTTAAATCTGTACTTGGAAATTCGTAAAAGAATTTTTGTATTCTATTTGATTTTTTTTTTTGGGAACGCCAACCAAGGGCAATGGCCCATCATCAAAGAATTACGAAAACAGGATTAAATTTTGATATATAAAGAAATAGAGGAAATGAACTCCGCTAAGATTGGAACAACATCTGGTGAAGGAAAGGAAAGTATGTAGGAAGCACAAAAAGGAGTAGGTAGTTTTAGGTGGAGAAGCTTAGTGTAGAGGACGGAACGCTCCTGTACAAGAAGAGAGCATTCAAAAAGGATATGATTTGCATCACAAACACAGTCATGATCCGAGGGATGAAAATTACAGTATGGGGAAGAAACAATAGAAAAAAACGAAAGAGAAACGAAGGAAGACAATTATGGTTGAGACGAAGACGTGTTATGGAAGAAATAACGGAACGACTGAAACCAGGGAAATCAGCAAACCAGAAACGTGATGAAGGAAGAGGCTGCAAGAGTTTGTAAAAGGAATGAGGATTGGAAAAGCAGGTAATGTAGGTATCCGACCATGATTTGAGGTGCGCTTGTTTGGATGGAAAGAGGATATTATTGGCAGGAAATGTATTGACAAATTTGCCGTTATAGGAAACAGAGCGAGCAAACGAGTCAACTAGGTTGTTGCCTGCGATGCCGCTATGACTGGGAATCCAAAGAAGATCGATTCGAATGGAACGAACTAAGAAGAGATTTGCAATTAAGGAACGAATGGAAAGGATAATGTAGTCGCATGAAGAGGATGGAAAAGGAGAGGATATAGCCTGCAAGACGCTCATGGAGTCAGAACAAATAAGGTATTTATTATTATAGGAGGAAAGTGCAATGAAGAGAACTATACGGAGTATTGCATACGATTCTGTAGTGAAAATGGAACAGACGGAAGGAAGTTTATTATAAAGTTCGTAGTGAGGAAGGGAAGGAATAAGAAAGGAAGCTCCGACCCCCTCATCGCTTTTGGAACCATCCGTAAAGTGGACAGACAAGAAAGGAAATAGAGACCTCAAAGCTCCGTTGTACTCGCTTAAAGCGATAGAAGGCGAATATTTAGTATGAGAAGGAAGGAAAAACAAATTAGGAGGATATAAAAAATTTGACATTATGTATTTATGTAAAGATTCTTTCTCTCTTTTGGCCGAAACATGTTTATCACCCTCCAACAAAAAATGGTCTTCACGTTGTTTAGTGGAAAATTGTCAATCTTTTTATAACCTATAACAAACATTTTCGTTCAACTTAACAGTACACGACAGCAGTCATTTTGAAGGGGCTGAATTATTCACACGGCTGACCCCCCATAATTATACATTTAAGAGAACATCTTCTTCACTCGTATCTTTCAAACTATTTTATTAAAATTAATTTATTACTGCAACAGCAAACTACCTTATTCAACATAAGGATTTCAAATTTGAGTATAAATAACATTCCCGGCCGGAAGCAAATATTAACAATTCCCTTACAGGATTTTTTATTTCTCTGTAAAAAATAATAGGAGACACTACTTTTTATTAAAAGTCTTCACAATTAATACAGCAGGCAGGCTAGGAGCGCGACTTGTACGTTTAGATCCTGTCATGAAGGTTTAATGATTTCAGTAACGCAAAACAAGAAGTAATAATAGAATACTGTGTATTTACTCAAGCCAGAAATTCGATTACAGAATTATTACATTTATTTAAAACATACTATGATGTTGTCTACAAAATCCAGCAATATTATTCATAGAAATATTCTTAGCACAAGAAATTAAGAAAAAGTTATCTAAAGTTTTTTATTTACCATGGTAATCATTTTATTTTAAAAATTTTATAAAAATTTTATAAAAATTAATTTTTTTTTATTCGTTCCGTATGCACCGTCGGTCGCATCGCAGTTACTTAAAACTTCGTATATCATGAAGGAGAGGGGGTAGGAAACTCAGTCTCACCGTAAAACCTTCGTTGGGATAATACATGTGCACCCTAAACATTTTAGCATAATCCGTCTAGCGGTACAGGAGTGCATACGGGACAAACAAACGTACAAACAAACATTCGTTTTTATGTATGTATATACAGATTTGGGGTAACAAACGAAAATTATCGGTGCGACAAAAGCTATCATTGTAATTTTCGACTGGCCGTTTATTATTACCTATTATCCCATTCGAGAAGAAACAAACGGTATTTTAAAAATACGAGACGTTATTCAAACCAAATGCTTACAAAAACTGTCCGCCTTCCGATGAGGTGTGCGATCTTTGCTTCTGCATATATCAAAAAACTTCTTTTTTTTTTTTTTATTGACAAATGACATTTGATATGCGCAATTAATCTAGACAATAAAAGGCTTTGAGTTTATATCACAAGCTTTAAAATCCTGACACTGCAACCAGTGCCGAATATGAGTATTGCTATACTGACGTATTCTAAATTATAGATATATATATTAATTACAACGTAATTCTTAGGCCGACCCTTATTAGAAAAAATATCCCAATTTTGTGTAACGAAAAAATGTCCCAATTTTATATAACGTTTGTAATATTTTAATTTTTACCGACTTCCAAACAAAAGGAGGTTATACGTCCGTCGCGTAATTTTTTTTTTCTTTTTTATGTTTGTTAGCGCATAACTCATATTTATATAGACCGATTTTACTGATTATCTATTCGAAAGAGTCCCATCCAACTTAGGTACCCCATGTGAGTGAGAGATGAAAATCGGTGAACATAAACTGAGTATTCGTTAAAAAACGTGAAAAAATGTAGTCACTTTCGATAATTTTCTTTTTCTTATTATTTTTTATTGGTATGACAAATTCGGTTGACTTCAAATGCTATCAATTTGAAAAATTACATTAGCAATGTAGTTTTATTACCGACTTTCAAAAAGAAGGAGGCTACACGTTCGTCCCGTTTTTTTTTTTGTTTTTTTTTTTTTAAGTTTATTCACGCATAACTGATATTCATATGAACCGATTTAGAATTACGTTGTAAATTCTGATCATTTTATACAGAATATAGAAGAGAAAGGGACAGAAATGAAAGCAAGAAGGATCAAGGGGCGCATTGTCAAAGGCGCTTTCAATTTTTTTTTTCTTTATTTAATAAAATGTAAAAAGTTCTCTGCGGATCTGCTATAAATTGAATACAAAAAAATTTATTGAATAAAAAAAAAAATTTTTTTTCTGTCCATTTTATTTTATTACAATAAATTCCGCAAAATAATTAGCACTTTTCATGGCGCGCGTCGGGATAAATTCATTTTTGCCCACTGAGGATTTCGTATGCACGTATTACTTGTTACCTTACAATCGTACGTAAATTGTGTTATGAAATAGTTTAAAATTACATAATTGATACTTGAAAGTGCTGTGACCAGTTAAAAATTGACCGATATAAAAATTAGGTACACAAATTACCTAGTACAGATCCGGGAAATAGTTAATTAACCTGCTTTTTGAATTTTCGCTTATTATGTTAAATTGTTCGTTATAAAATTCGTGAATATAATTTTACTAATCTCATTTACGTGACATGAATGGAAATTAAATAGTGGCCTGCATTATTCTTGATTAATTTAAAAATTTATCGGATTAAGTCGGCAGAGATTACGTAGCAGCAAACTGTAAATATAGTGAACAATTTTACGTCACGTAATTGAAAAGGAAACACAGATTGGAAACCAGTCAAAAATAAAAATAAATAAAGCGTGAAACATGCTGTGGTATTCAAAATACCGGACACATAAATGTGATGATAGTTTATATGCACCTAAGTTTCTAGGATGAAAGTGGAACATGGTATTGTACCAATCACTTGGGCGCCAAGATAGAAATTAATCGAGTTTCCCCTTTTAAATTGGAATAGATGGCAGTGTAACAAATGAATTTACGAAAAAAAAAAAAAAAAGGTTTCCAATAAAATATCGTTCCATTTTCAAAATCTAACGACAGACCTGCAGACCTCTTTATGCAATAGTACATGTTTCGCGCCAAGCGGTACAATGCAATTATTTTTAAGAGCATTTCAATGCAAACGTACAAAACGTGTAAAATGGTCCGGTTAAAATTAAGCAAAAAATATGTAAGCCCAGCCAAGAAATAAATAACGCGGTACAGGGAAGGAAAATTTCACCATCTGGACTGAAATTATTCTGCACAATGTGTTCCACCAGCTGCTTATCTGTTTACTTTATTATTATTATTTTCCCTTCTTTGGCCACAGTCCAGCTTCCGTTTACATACACATATATTCAGTACTGGGATTCAGATGAAAGACTGTAGTGGATGTTTTCTTAGATACTCAACGCAAAAAGTTTCAAAACGGTCAGTCATAACACCACTGTTTTTAGTCAGTAGTTTGTTAAAAGTCCACCTAGTCCTAGAAGCCTTTCACAGAAAATGTAGCGTTCCGGAATAATTTATACTACCAAGTCTAATGATGCATAAAAAATGTCCTCTCCCTTTATCATTCCAGTGATCAGAGTTCTCTTCTACTTCACTAGACAAGCGTGCTCATTATTTCACCGCTAAAGCAAAAAAATGAATGAAATAAAATAATAATAATAACAATAATAATAATAAAAATAACGACTTGAAGAATTACTGTAAAAATCGAATAAAAATGCACTAAAGAGTAAAAAATAATTATATTTGATAAGAGATAACATATAATAAAATATACCCTTAAACTTATGATAATTCGGGAACAACATCACCTCGTTAGATTCTCGGTGCACCAAATTCAAATTGCAATAATATTTAGAAACTACATTAAATGAGTATAACAACGCAATCGTTCGTTTCTACAAGCCAAGTAAAGGATGTATTATAAGGCTTTAATAGCATCGAGAGTTCATTATGCTGTTCAAGTATGGGGTGAGGCAAAAAAATCGGAAATGAGCAAAATCAGCAATTTAATAAGGAGATGTCTGAAATTAATAACTCCCTCTAGAAATCTGGAAAACAAGAATATTTCTGAACCTGTATGGTGGATAGAAAATAAGGAACTACCTCCAAAAGCGATGTATTGTTATCACAAGCTGCTAAAAGGTAAGTTGCAAGACGTGCAACTGCCATTAATAGATAAGAAGCGAAGTACCAGAGTACCTAAAGAATTGTCCTTTCAATTCAGACGGGGGGTAAATAATAAAATAGATAATGTCGAAGAAAATGTATTGATGAATTTATTATTAAAGGTACCGAAGGAAATCTGGATAGAACAGCATTTAGCAGTTTGGAAGGAAAAAATAAAAATTTGGTTAATTGCTTGGTTGCAGAGATAGGAGTAATAATTTGCAGGTTTCTTGGTCTCCCCTCAAATACAATATAAAAGGGTATGCGGGCTTGAGTGCATGTGGCATAATAGAGCATAATTACCTATTTGATATTTGTATAGAGTATTTATTGTAGTTAACTATGTTGCGTTGGACGTATATTATTCGGTTTTTAACATTAATAGCGTTACATTATGATTATTTCATCTGTGTTGTATTTGTTCTGCCGATTGTATATCTGGTTGTTTGTATGGGTTGGAATATGTTTGCGGTGATACTGTGTAATAATATTATTAGTTATAAATTTCCAGATCGGAAGTTTTGTTAAGAGGATAAGATATTTGCTTCATTTATGAAGATTGTTGTTTTATTTTATGCGCTCGTGGTTTTGTGGCTATTGCAGTAGATATGCCGATATGTATAATAATAGTAATTGCTTAGTTTATAGTCGGACGTTGATATTATATTGTACGTTATATTTATACAATAAACGATAATAAGTGTTTGGGCACCCACAATATAGGCATTAGCCTCGTGGGACCCTTTACAGTTATTTAAAAAAAAAAAAAAAAAAAAAAAAAAAATTGTCAGGAACATTTAAGACGGTTTTTCAAATTTTGTTGCAGTTTGACTCTAATTAAGAAAGTTGTTTCAGAATAATCACAATGTGTCCTTCCTAAAGTAATTTATTTTACTGTATATTATCGAGTATATTTTAACTTATACGCATTTTTATTGAATTTTCATAGTTGAAGTTGGTATTTCTTTAAAACAATTTTATTTTTCAACTTTTGATTTCGACCGATCTGAAAATGATGCTGCACTTCCTATACTCTATAAAGAGGCGGGTGTCGATTAAACAGTATAATGTTCGAATTCCGTCAGCGATGAGCTTATAAAGATTTCTTCGTTGTCTTTATTCGAATCCAAACTCTTCCCTTCGTCCGATCATTCTAGCATCGTGTCTCAGAAAACTATTTGAGGGCATGCTTAACAAGCGTCTGGTCTGGCGGCTCGAACACAATAACCGTTTTCCTTCCAACATGTTTGGTTTCCGTCCAGGCTTAGCTGCTAACTGCGTAAGTCTTTTTGTTCCTCACATCTATAAATTTTTCATCGATAAACAGTATAGCTACTTTTATTGATATTTCCAGTGCTTTTGATAATGCCTATCTTCCCACTCTTCCAGATAGAATGATGTCAATTAACATCCCGGCGCATTTCTCTTCTCTCATTATTAACCTGTTGTTAAATCGTACTATTCTCCTCTCTCTTCCTCCTCGTTCGAGGTTACAAGAGTTGTTTGGTCCTCCTCAGGAATCCTGCCTCAGTCCTACTTTTTTTAATATTTATACTACTTCTGTTGCTTCTCTGTCTACGAACTCCCCTTCTTTATTCTTTGCCGATGACTTTCTTCTTTTTTCCTCAACCCGCGATATTGTAATCGCAAACGAAAAAGTCAATTCGTCTATTGGAACAGCCTCTTTCCTCTTTGAAACTTTTTATCTCATCTTCGACATCTTCTTATATTGTCTTTTCTCTTCGTTCTGTTAGTTCCGCTGTCGTCTCTGTATCCGTATACTCCATACTTATCCCTCGTAAGGATTGCTTTTGCTATCTCGGTGTATTCCTTTTATGAACATATTAATTTCCTTTCCTCTTCTGCCCTTAAAAGAGTGGACCTATTGAAAGTTCTTTCCCAAACGAAATGGGAAGGCAATCCTTTTCTCCTCATTTCCTTGTACAAGTCGATTTTCTAAACTCGATTCCTGTTCCTTTATCTACGGCTGCGCCTCAAAATCACTTCTTTCCAAGCTGCATATAATCCGAAATTCTTGTATTCGTCTTTGCCTTAGAGCTCTTAGATTTTCTCCAATACCAGCAGTTCTCGCTGAATCAAACTCGTCTCCCCTTTTCATCCACAGATCCTATTTAGGATATCGTTTCTTGTGTAAGCGTCTACCGTTATCGTCCTCTAGACTTACATATATTCCTTCATACTATTCTATTCTGAAAAACCGGCGTTTTACTCCCAAGGAAATTCATATGCCCACATTGCTTTGCGGCTGAATTCGTGTTTATCCTGTACAATTTCTTACAATAATCTTCCTTACTTTTCTTTCAATATTGCAGATTTCTCCAATCCCCTCCCAATGTATTCTACATTGACCTCTTAATAATACAACAATTATACAGGAATTCCATATTTATATTGAAGAAGCTTTTTTAATTCATAATATACGTAAACCTAATAACCCATTATCAATGTATTCCCCGTCGGAATAGGCGTTACGTTAATACCGTTAGATGTAAATATGTAACTTTATATCAATGTACTATAGAAACATTTGTATATTTTAAGTAACTTTGTTAATAAACGTTGATAGAATCAGACGTAGATTCGGTTACATATTGATAGAATAGAAGAACTGAGGATCGGAACAACGGAGATCGACGGAAACGATAAGATATACGAAGCGCAATAAGGATTAGGGAGATTAAATAATAACAGACCGGAGTACAAAGAAGTAGATTACATTAACGAAGGATGGATATTCAAAGAGAAGATATGGTCAGGATCGCAGACGGCTTCGTCGTTAGGATGGAGAGGATAATTAAGGGTATAAAACGAGATGAAAACGATAACGTGAGGAAAAAAGAAAAGTATGATTGAGATGTGAACGGATAATAGAGACAATAACGGAGCGGCGAAGCGAAGAAAAATTGTAAAATCAAGGCCCGGTAGGAAGATTAGGTTGGATGGAAAAATAAAAGGAAGGTTGATTGGAAAAGGATAAAAAGTAAAAATCTGACCAAAATCCAACATGAAACTTTTTGCACATAAAAGCGGGAGCATACAACAATCTGAGCCGAGGAATCTGCCATTTCGTTATCCTCTATCCCCATATGACTGGAGACCTAGACATATCTTAATGCGGATAGCATGAAGTGAGAAAAGAGTATGAATGAGAGAGCGAATACGGAGGATCAAAAAATCAGAGCAGTGAGAAAGGAAATGGCTTTAAGAGCATGATAATTAAATATTTCGAAGAAAATCGATGGGAGGAAATATGAAACGTAGAATGGCTATTAGTTCGGCTGTAAAAATAGTACAAAAAGAAAAGTGAGACGAAAAGATTCAGAGAAATTTATACTCGGAAGAATGAAAGAAAATTTCATTAGACCCCTTCGAATCATCCGTAAAAATGATCATGTGAGAAGGAAAACGGGATTTTTTTTTTTTTTTTTTTTTTTTTTTTTATTATAAATAAGTTGAGGGTCTCGCTGAGCAATGCTGCCCGACCATATCTTCTCTTTGAATATCCATCCTTCGTTAATGTAATCTACTTCTTTGTACTCCGGTCTGTTATTATTTAATCTCCCTAATCCTTATTGCGCTTCGTATATCTTATCGTTTCCGTCGATCTCCGTTGTTCCGATCCTCAGTTCTTCTATTCTATCAATATGTAACCGAATCTACGTCTGATTCTTTTCCTTCGTTTCGTTTCTAGGCGAAGATCTGTTGCTGGCATGCCCAAAGGCCAAAGGGGGGATAAAAAAAAAAGAAAAAAAAAAGCTACATTTCCGTATGATAACATCAATAAATCGCTCATTTAATTTTAAAACGTTAAATGTATTATTTTATTCTAATGAAAAATTTTTAGCTAGTTATTGTTCGGTTACATTTAAGCGGATTCCTTAAAGTTTATCTTATGATTACCATGGATCGGATTCTCAATCGAATCAGTCCACATTATAAGACGCAGTAATGTCAAGAAATGTAATATTTCCGTCAGTTATGATTAGTTGGCACTTTTTTCAAATTTCCCTATTTTTCGCATCTACATTTATCCCCGTGCTAATTAATATTGATAATATTTTAATTTATCATCTCATTAAAAATTACGTTTTTTTCGAACTTACATGCTTAATAAGTTTTAAGATGCTAATGAGAGAGTGGTAGTTGTATAAAAATTATATTGTATTATTGTAATATATAAGTGTTGTTATCATATTAAGGTATTATAATAGGAAATATTATTTCAGATGATGGTATAATTGTTATATAAATGATAAATAATGAGAGTGTAGACTTTGTAGTATAGTAATATATAAGTTAACACTTTTTATGCTGTAACAGAAAGTAGTACTTAAGTTAAGTTGATGTTATATTGTACAGATAAATGATACAAATATGTTGGCAACCCACAGACGGGCTAGTGCCTTGTGAGACCCGCAAATTATTATTAAAAAAAAAAAAAAAAAAAAAAAAAAAATATTGATAATATTTCAAGTGTCAATACGGTTTGTTACATCTATGATAATTTTTCTAGAGAGACCGAATTTTTTCAACGTCTATTTAGCGACTTCTAAATATCAATCGATGCTTATCGATATACCGATCAGTACACTATCTAATGAACAAGCAATCATTGTGCTCAAAGAAGCATAAAAAAAAAAAAGAACCCTCCTTTTTCAAGTCAGTAAAATGAAGTAGACTTTATCGGGTTTATTTTAAATTTCGTGAACGTTCGTTCGCTAATTCGATCTGTGATGCCGATTCCTTGACGTATCAGAATTCACCTCTTCCATCGGAATTTAATTCCTGAAGCAGATATAAACATCCGCTGAGCAGAAATAATAATACCGTTTACTTTTGGCCGAAATGAAAAATTCGTCGCCCTATTCGGGTTAAAAAGAGTTTTTAACGGATTTTGATCGTACGATCAACAAATTATTTGGCACCGCGCAATATACACTTCGTCACGATGGCAATTTAATAAACAAATTGGCATTTGACGACGTAAGCGATCATAACGCACGCGTGGAAACAAAACAATGCTGACACGACCGATAATGCGACGGCGAATTATTTACGCGTAAACTACACGAGAAACTTGTCCCTTACCTAGCGGGACATTTGCCAAATGGCCACAGTGGCTGGTCATCGGCTAAAAATAAATTTCTTCAATGAAAGTCATAAAACTTTTCAACCTTAACAATGCGGTCAACACAGTTGAACTCACTTTATTTAAAAAGAAAAATTTAAAAAAGTTAGTAACACTAAAGGTTCGCTAAATTCAACACAGTGTCGATTGAAAATTCTGAAAATAATTAAAAAAATCTAAAAATATTTTTCTGTTTTGTTTTTACATTATTCTACAAATGCCGAGGTCAGGATAACCTCGAAAAAAATATACGGTATTTATTAACATAAACGTACTAAATAAGTCTGCGGGTTGTCATTTCGAATTTGTCAAGTCTAAAAAAGCGTCATGCCATACGAATAAACAACAAAACATTACTATTTACAAACCGAGAAAGTGTTGTTTTCTTTGGGGATGGGGAAGAACTCGTCAACTATGGGCACTGACTTGACGCGAATGAAATTTTTGGAAGCTGGTCCTACTCGAATTGCCTACCAACTGCGCCGCGGCAGCTGGCTTATCTATTTTCGCTTATTCTTCTCATTATTCTCTTATTACTCGCAAAATCGAATTTAAAAAAATTAATTTCTAATATCAACATAATATTAGAAATGATTTCACCGACTGTAGCGCCTGCATTAGACATCATAAACAAAATGGAGTGCTGTATGATCCTCTGCTCAAAGTAGCAAAAATATAAACAAAGTGAATGAACGGTAAACGAAAAGAAATTTCTAAATGATTTTTCTGATCACCGGAGTCATTCGTGAAACATCATTTGATGATTCTGATCATTCTCAGCGGTGGAGGTGGTGGACGGTTATTTAAACGTCGACCTGAAAACATCTCCTGGTCGACAGTTTGTGTCGAATCTATGCGCCAAATGAATTTCATATTTCCCGCAATAACATAGCCGAGTATCAATGTTGTCATATTGGAGACATACAAGAGCACAAAATTACGTATTTCAAAACCTTTGTTGGCTACCTGCAATGTACACAACCCTAATTTATACAGAATAATTTTATGAAACGCGGTGTACTTTAGCGTTCTATTAGTTAATTCGTTAAAAATAATGAAAATTACAAACACAATAACTGAATAACCAACATCTTGACACGGTAGCTGTCGCATCCTTAGTAGTGGGAACGAAAAAAAAAGGGTACATTACAATAAACGTCCCATCACAATGTTTATGAGATACACAGCAGCCCAGTCAAGTGGACTAGTTGAATTTCCGATGCATTTAAACCCAGTCACGAAATTGTGCAAAGAACGAAGTATATATCAGTCTAATGTCCACGCGCCCGTTTTCTCTATTCGCAGAAAAAATAAAACAATGATTGGACAATAAAGATCTTAGGCCGTCGCGATAGCCTAGTGGTGTGAACTCTTGATTATTTTAATGATAGATGTCATCAGTTCGATTCCCAGCCATGGCCAAAAAAAAAAAGAAACAAAACAAAAGACTATAGACTGATTTACTGAAAAAATTAATTTAATGATTAATTAGTAGCCAAATGGTATTTAAAATCAGGCCAAAAAGAAAAAAAAGATTTATTTCGTACAAGACGGCTAAGAATGACGTAGTCGATTGAAAACGATTCTTCTAAAAGCAGTTTAGAAGAAAAAAAGGTTGGTGATCAAGGAGCATGTCCCCTTGCAAGGCCCGGAGGGCCAATTTTTATATATGTATCTTCAACTGGGAAAGAAATATTATTAAAAATGAACGCGAAGAGACCTAAATGGTAACTAGGAAAAAGCAAATGTGTACAAAATTTATTCCGGTAGGTTTCTTCCTGTTCTTCCAATATTACCCTTCCGTCCGCAGCTGCTCATTCCAAACTGTGGTTTGACCCCCTCTTACGTCTCCTCATTCTCCAACCCGGATTCCTTTTTCTTGTCTATTCAGTCCTCTCTTCCTCGCTTTCTCCGGTTTCTTGACTTTCCTTCCATGCGTCGCTCCAACATCTCTGCGATTTGCCGCCTGCGCTTTGGGCAGAGTTTGCTTCCTTCCTCGCTTTTCCGTTACTATCTTATGCTGTCTCCTTATTGTCCATTGCACCACTCCAATATCCAATTTGTTTGCGATCCCGATCACATAATGTTCGGGTGTTCGTCTCTTGCAACCGATCAAGCTTCTTTCTATTCCTCCCTTTTACAAATTGGTATTCCCACTCGATACAGTGCTTCGCTCATTCCTTCCCTTCCTTCTCCGTCTGTTATCCAAGCTCTTGATTCTTTTTTGTCGGCCATCTCTGATTGTATAAAGATCTGAACGTCTTGCGTCGTTTTTCCTTTGCTCTTGGGCCATAATGTCTTTGTAGACGAACCGCAAAAAAAAAAAAAATATATATATATACTTAACTACATAATAAAACACATAAAAACACTTTCTATAAAATAATATTTTAATTATCACCCGATGTGATCGTTTCGAAACTAATATCTTCATGATCGTGGAATGCTTATTGTGTAAATATTCTGCGATCATGCATTAACTTCGAAACAATTACATTACATAATAATTAAAATATTATTTTATAGAAAGTGTTTTTTAAAGTGATTTATCAGGTAATCAGTATACGTAATTTAAATGGTAAATTTATCTTTACTAACGTCGTTCCCATCAATCATCGTTAATTCCTTTTGTTATATACAGAATGTATGTACTTGTATAGTAGGCACAATGCCCCTAACTTAAAATTATTCATTATATCTATTAAAAAACGAAATAATACAAAAAAAAAAAATTAAAAGAAGGCTTTTATCTGTAATGTGATAAAAGCGAGAATAATTTTTGCGGTTCCACCAAATTAGAGTATTTTAAAAGAGCGTTGGTCGATACTGAGGTGAAATTTTTCATATATTTCGCCGAGGTGAAAATCGCCACGTTGCACCGAATGCGGCCGGAATTTGAACGATAGCCAACTAAAACATAAATAACCGACACTAAAATCATCGAGATGCCATTAAAGTTGTTTATTTTATTGCCATAACGCTCGTCCATTCTGCTGGTTAATTTGCACAGATGGTTGCTGATTTGTACAGTTCGAGGCCAGCTCGGAAAATCGAAACTTTCGGCTGGTCGGACTTGAAATTGCAGTGGTTATTGCATGAAAGGGTGCGAAATAAACGCGGTCAATAATTTTCGCAAGGAAGATAAAAGTTATTTTTGGGCTTTGCAACCAGCGAGTCCGCTCAGAAATAACTGCAATAGAAAGTAGAATTATCGTTAATATGAAGGAGTCGATTTCAGAAATAATGCACAGAGAAGCGAAAGTATAAAAGGCATTGCAGTGAGTAAGTAAGAATCACATGTTGCAATAGGCCAGAATGAATGGAGAAACATCATCCGAAGGAAACATCATTTAACAGGCAGCTCCGCGTTCAGATGCTAAGGAAGAACTAGGATCCGAGAATGTAGAGAATAGTTAAGATGTAAATGACGGAAGCGGAATGAAAGAAACTGAAAGAATCGAACGATCGAAGGTAGACGAAAAGAGCGAATGTTGGAATAGAGGTTAAACTTCGTTTCTATGCGTCATGTTAATCGACCAATTTAACTTTGCTTAAAAGTAAGAAGGCTGAAGCTGAGATCTATTATGAGCAAAATCGTTTATTTCATTAATGATAATCATGAGACTGCATTTATATTACGCCTCATTCCTCACAATGTTACGAGTGTTAAGTTTATGTCAGGCGCACGCTTTTCTTTTATTTCTTATGTTGCTTTATTCCTTCGTTTCTTGTTTACTTTTATTTCATGTGTATTGTATTTTGTAAAATTTAATTATACCACTGTTTTGAATGCCCTGTTCACGCAAAAACTGCGCATGCGTGAAAATATTGTAAATATTATTTTAAGCGCGTCAACGAAGAACACTGGCTCAGTAAAAAAGGTAGAGCTCTACATTGTATTTTTATCCAATTAAAAATAGAGCAAATGAAGGCATCTATAAAGGGAAGAAGAATACCTATAGAAGTGGAGATAGGAAAGGAGCGAAGAGTTCTAAATAAGACCTAAAGCTGTTAAAAAATAATGGAAAGAACAACGTTCAGCTGAAAGAGCCGCGAACATAGAAGAAGACGATTAGATAGAAATCGAAGTTACGTAAAGAGCGATAGAATGGATGAGGAAGGAGAAAACAGAAAACGTGATGAAGGTTAGGAAGGAATGATCGATTCTAAGATTACGGAAGTAATAGTGAAATGTGAGACAAGTAGAATGAACTCAAACCAAGGATGTGGATTAAATTAAGAGGTAACGCGAGGAGAGATCTGAGAGTGAGCGAGTACAAAACCAAAGTCTTGAAAGGCACAAGATGTTTAATTGAAATGCGAGGAGGAATTTGAGGAACGGGCGAGTGCAAAACCGTGAAAGGCGCAAGATGTTGATGATCGTCGGCAAGAGGAATTCATCCAAAAATTGACCACTGAAGACGGCGAACGAGCCCGAGAGTGCGCAGCGTCATTAATTAGTAATATCGAAGGATCTGGGAGTCTGCAAGAGGTCTCGATAGGGATGGAACAAAAAGAAATTAGTTTGCTAGTAACGGAACTGAAAGAATAACATCTGTCAGGCACAAGCGGAGAGATAAAATGGCTTGTAGAAAACTTCTAAATCATTACGGACAAACCATGGAGCCGCCAAAATATCTCGTAAGACTTTGGACTGAAATCTTTGTATAATTTTAAGATTTGAAATACTCGTCGTTCCCCAGATTTGAATACCGTATGTCCACACAGGTTCTAAGATTGCCCTATATTGTAGCACTTTATTTTCAACCGATAAAGATGAATTTTTGTTCATTAACCAACGCAGGCTGCGGTATTTGATATCTAGTTGCTTTCGTTTTGTAATAATATGATTCTTGAAAGTGAGCCGTTGGTCAAGATGTAACCCGAGATATTTCACAGCACATGAGTTGGGAATTGTCTGTCCATTCAGCTGGATCGGCAAATTTTGCCCTTTATTTAAGGTAAACAAAACCGGTTTTGACTTTGATTTGTTAACTGCAACTCTTATATTTCCTCTTCTGCAAGTCCTTCCAAATTTCAGATGCAAGTGTTCTTACAATAATAGAGCCGGTGGCACCTTATATCATCTCTATATATAGACTATTCTTTAAATTACTAAACAGACATACAATTACTTCCCGTACCGAGCCCTACTTTTTAAGAAAACAGCATGCTTTACACCTCGTAGAACGATACCAACATCTATAACTGTCCATTGTCTCGGTCGCATTGCACAAATCATTTCGCTTAATCCCCTGCGTTTAAATTTGCATCAAGCAAGCTGGAAGCTCATATTAACAACGAGACTGCGAACTAATGGATCAGAAAATACGTACTAATAGTACTGATATTGACCCCTGCGTGGCTCACCTCGTCGAACTAATTAATAGTATAACTAAACTAGCTGCTCTCAAAATCCCGACTAATGCAAATCTTACTAAGACTTCTTTGAAAAACCGAGTTAGAAAACCGTAAAAACAAATTCATTTCTTACGGTATAACATTAAAGTAAATCTTGTCCATTCCGCTCACTCGCTTTACTTAAATTTAAATAAAGAAAAATTAAACACCAGCTATCTAAACTGAGTATCAAGAATAGCACATGCAATTGTAAAACCTGCAATGAACATAACACGTTACCTTCCTCTTTGATCGATTAAGCACTTATACACACAGCTAACGCTAAGTTGTTTTGGTTTCTATTAATAATAGTACATTCCGGTAATTTACAGATCTCTACAAAACAAAACGTTTAAACCTCGCCATGGAAATTTATATAATTATTTTTGATTTTTTAAGTTTTTCTGATTATTTAAAAAAAAAAAAATAGTACAATGCAAAAATGTGTGTAATAATCCGGTTAAAAATAAGGAAATAAACGAATCATTAACGATAGTTCCAGCGTGAAGTTCGTTCGTCATTTTGAACATATAATTTATAGAGCAGAGTGAGTCATCTTAAAAAAAACAAAACGTATCTCATATTAAAATCATTAATAAATTAGCGCAAATATTAAGAAACACTTAGAGTAATAAAAGCGCCCTGAAAAAAAAAGGAAAATTACAACTCGCACAGACATTTTAGTTCTCCGAAAACAGCGATAATTTGCCAAGTTTTGTGCAACGTTTTCGAATTAATAGCAACTATAATGTAAATAATTCAAACACAAACGCCAACTGCTGTGTAAACAATGCTTTTTCGCTTTTGAAAGCAACAATACAAGTAACTGACGACGCGAAAGAGGACAACGAAAAATACAGCGTAACACTGAACGAATAAACCCCCCCCCCCCCGATCCGCACGCAAGCGTTGAAAAATAAATTGTAATGTGACTTAAAATCAAATATTAGTACACTTCGATATTACTGTCAAAAGTGGATGGAATCGGGAAACATTAATAAAAAATGCCAGTCAGTTGATAAAGTTAAAAAACAATTACTTAAATTCTAATATACTAAATATTTTAATCGAAATCTTTCATTTTGGAAAAGGCTAGATTTTTACTGCAAAATCCAAACCAGCTAAATTTACGCTTTATAAAAAAGCCGGAAGCAATTGTTTGAAATTAGAAAAATAACATTAATAGGCAAATGTGAAATAATTATTTCATCTTTTATGTATATAACTTCTCTTTTTACTCTTTGTTTAACCTTTTACTATTGTTTTTATACTTTTTTCTTTTCATTCAGAGCTAAAAGCTAACTGGCGATCATTAACTGAAAAGTAGTTAATAAAATTAATATTAAAAATAAAAAAAACAACTAAAAGGAAATAAATTGAAATAGAATAAAAATTGAAAAATAAAGTGAGAAAAACTGATAATCCTTTTTGTCAAAAAGTGATGCTAATGACACTGGTTCTTATTCTCAGGCCGACAATCGAAAAATCTTTTTGTGAGCCGAATGGAAATCTCCCCAAGGAAATTTTAGAATTAATGAAAGTCAAATGTTCACCCAAAAAAACAAATGTAATATTACGCGTCAATGTTGAATAAATGCAAGCGTTTTCCGACGTCAAACATCTGGCCAGTATCAAGTTACATCAACAACAACGAATTAACCGAAGCATTTTTTTTTTTTAAATTTAATCCTGTCGTAAATTTGTAAAAAACGAAAACTACTGGACGATTTTTTTAGAAGATTCTACGGTAAATGAATGTACTACTAATGACGAATGCTGCTTATAAACTGTTACGAAAAGCACGACGTCTCGAAGTTGTTCAAAAAAACGGCTACGACATTCAAACTTAAAAATGTCCCTTAGGAAATGCAGAAATATTATAGCTCAAAAGCAATCTCGAGAAAAATTAAAACTCAACACCGGTAAACTTAATTTCTAAGGCCCAGATTAAAAAGAAACTGATTTTATTTATTTATTTGTCTTTTCGGGCTCGTCAACTGCGAACATTAACTTGACGTAAGAGGAATTCGTGGAGCACAGCATTATTCACACTTTAGAAATTATCTCGTTCGCAGACGATAATGTCGCATAAATAATATTAGAAATAATAATAGAAGAAAAGAAAAAAAACTTTTGCGAATAAAACCCGGGGAAAAGAATACAAGTCAACTTAGCCGTAAACTGGAACAAACATAATACAGCATGCTTCAGAAATTCGAATAGAAATATGTAGTACAAATTCTAATGTAAATGACAACAACGATCGAACAATATGCGCGCGGTAAATAATACAGTCTCGTAACATTTAAGCGCATAGTAGGCAAGCAGGATATCAAAAGTATTTTTTAAAAAGTCGGCAGAATAAAATGGAAAAAATGAAGAAACAACTGAGATGAGGATAATCTCATGGTATTGTGGTCGAGAAGGCGGGAAAGGTGAAATAAGTAAAAAAATTGAGAATTAGAAAAGAAGGAAAAAATAGATATACCGTAAAAGTTTCGAGTGACGATTATTAGAGAGAAAATTAATAATAAATCAGCTTGCCCATTAAATCTCTGCATGACCAGGGATCCATAGAAAGTCAATATGGATGATAGGAAACAATTTAAAAGGATTACAGATCGAATAAAAAGGATAGCTGGATGTTGGGCGAAGAAGGAAGGAAGGAAGAAGCGAAGTAGTGACGAGAAGCACACTTTACTTTCGGCAGCAGAGATAATAGCAAAATTATTGGAATAATTGGAATCAATTCTCAATTCTACATTCCCTTTTTGTTCTCTTATGTCCACTGATGGTTCAAAGAGGCCGGAATGTGCTGCCTATTCCCGTTTCTTGATCATTCTGAGTCGGTTAGACAACCTTTCTTTTGCTCTACCGTCGTCGCCAAATATTTTAGTTAATCTGCGTGCTGCCCTTTGCATCTCTTTTCTCTTCTTCTTCTTGAACTTTTGCCTTGAAAAAGAAAATCTTTTATAATTACAAATACTTTTTACATTCATCGTAAAGTTGCATTAAAAAAAAGTAACATTACAGGGCAGTATTTGGAACAATTTATAAAAAAAAAAAAAAAGGAACAATTGCCTATTACACTAATACACAATATCTACGTTAAAATCTATGATAGATTTAAAAATGTTATCAGATTAGTTGGAAGGGGTCATCGGTTCGATTATCAATAATATGCAATATTTAATCGTAACACAAATGATACATCGAGCTCTGGGACTGTCACATGCCCGACAGAACGGAATAATTGATGTTCTAGACGGTATGAACACCTGAACACACACGTAAAATAATCAAGAAGGGAAAACTAAATAAATATTCTCATCAGTTTTGATGAAATGAAGTATGTAATCGGTCAGTTGTATTTCCAAGTTTTAACAGAGAGTCCTGAAAATCGTACAGAAAATAAAAAGCAACCCAACCAAAAAAAGCTTCGAAAAAAAGTTAAACAAGCTGAATGGGAAAACTATTCTCCGTTAGCGAAGAGATGTGACGTAGAGAATTAGTTTAAAAGCCGCGGATGAAAATACGCGTAAGTATTAGGGGGATTGATGAGTTGTAAAACGATTCGAGCACTCGATTTTAATCCAGTTAAGACTAATGGAATTATGATTCAAAACAGCCTTATTCGACAGAGTAATCGATCTAGTTAACATTAATCACAATAGAAACACTAACTAGTTAGCGTGTTATATCGTGTAGAGATCTATGAACTATTCCGTCGGAAGGTAGAGAAAACTAGTTAAAAATTTTTGAATTAGTCCCCGGAGAAAGGCTTTCATATCCAGATAAAAACTGAAAAAACGTAAAAGTTTGTGAAAGATTATAAGCCCACAAAAACTTTTGAATGTATTGTAAAAGAAAAAAAAAAAAATGCGCTGAATTTTTAGCAATAACAAATTTACCAAAACATAATTGGGTTTTTGTGAGGAATAAAGCATTAACTCCTCCTTTTTGCTTTTGATATTCTTACCACACTAACAAAAAAAAGAGAACTAATTATATTTACGATTTCCGTAGATACAAATCCAGCAAGATGACCTGAATTTATCAGCGTTGACGCAACTATCAAGAAAATAGGCGTTCTATAGAACATAATACGATCGATATCGACGTAATTATTATAAGAAGATCGCGTATAAATAAAAAGTAGTATCGTATTAGACTAGCGTATCGAGTATTTTACATTAGGACCAATACTTCTCATCGCATAAACACACGAATTATAAAGCCGCCGTCTTGATAATTTACGAGCCACTCTTAATACTGTGCTATCAAAACAATACAGAACACCTTAAAGAATTTACAAAATACAATTGAGAAATTGTTTCCGAGAATTAACGTTAAAATAAGACAAGATATTTACGATCTGCACTTATTCAAATTAATAATAAATCTATTCAATTTAAAAATCGTGTGATCCACGATGGTCATGGTTGTTGCAAAGGTCTGTTACAATAAGCAAATTCCGCAATTTGCTTTTTGTGTTTTCATAATGGCACAACGGATCCTTAAATAGCAGCATAATGATAATAATAGTGGTAATAATGGTGGTAGTGGTGATAATACTAATACTAATACTAATAATAATAATAATAATGGAAAAGCGAATGGTAGAATGGAAAAGCTGAAATTTAATAAAAGGGTAGTTAATATAAATGAAAGGTTTGGTTGATAGTCAAATGATTTTGCGCCGGGCCAGAAGTGTATAAATATTTAAGATGTTCAATGCAAAATAGAGCTTGACGGAAGAAATTAGGCTAACAGTAATTAATTACGGCACAAGCCTAAACGAATTCTACCCAATGCAAACGTACCCATTTCAGGAAGTTTAATAAATTTAATACATATATATATATTTATAATATTACTAGTAACATTTCAAATGAATTAATTATTCCTTTCTCAATATTAACGCAACAAAACGAGAAAATTAAAAAAAACAATCTAAAGTAAATCCATGGGGTAAGGCGGGCATTACATTTTAGCTGAGGTTGTGCATCTAATAAAATTACAAAACCGAGGAATTATACCATAATTAAAACAAGTCCGTATTCTTAACAATCTGAAAAGTAAAAAATATCGGAAAAATAAATCTATAACGTTTTTAAATTCATTTTATGAAACTTTTTTGTATCTTTTATATGTAACGTTTAAAAAAGGACAATTAAAACTGTCTTTTATAATAGCCATGATCGAAATATATTTATATATATATACATATGTATATGTAAAAATAAAGCAAAAGATAACTACTGGGCTCATATAGAATTTTTTACGCAGAGAGCTTGATGAATTTTAGCAAATACATAAGAAACGCGTTATTATAAAAATTTCTTAGAAAAAGCAAATTCAACCGATTACACATTTTAGCAATATTCAGAAAAAATGATAGTGTAAATAAAAGAATAATTACAGACTATAATTAAATATAATACATTTTAATAATTACCGGGAAGATTTCGATTATGTAACTACATTGCAACATATGTTCAAAGTAAAATTTCAGTTTCGTAAGAAGAAATATACGCAATTTGAAACGCAGTGAAGTGAACTGTTGCCTAACATTATATATATATATATATATCTTCTTCAATTAGTGAAGCAATAAATGTGTGTAACATTTCAAAATTGGACAAAGTTTTTGCCATTCGATTACGTCTTATATCTGAGTCACACATAATGACCACGAACAACGATGTGCCAAATATGGTATGGAATATATCGCGATCTTTACTACCTGAATGAATCTCGCAGGAAAATGAAAATTAATATTGGAAAAGTCGCATATGTAAATTTAACATCGCAACAAAAAGTGAAGTATCCCAGCGATACCGAATCATTACTACAAAAAAAGATTCAGCCAAGTACACTTGGGAATGCAACTATATGGGCGATTAAACTAGAAGCACCGCTAAAAATGTTTAAAAGTATAAAAGAAAAGCTGAAAAGGCTGTCTTCTACATGTGATTGTTATAAAGTCGATTTGAATCTGCAGTATTATCCAGTTGTGAGGCTGCGTTAGTGACATTAGGTGTTCAGCGTCACCATTGCCTACAGGTTCGAAAGAAACGATAGCCCGTACGTGGTCGATATGAAATTAACGATGATTACAGAGGAAGTAGTCAAATTCGTAAATCTCAGAGATTGTGCAAATTACAATAATATTAAAGCAGCGCAAGTACACTAATTCATTCAGGAGGTATTGGAAGACCAGAAATCGTACAATCTACTGTAAAACTTGTAGTTTTGGAAATTTATAGAGGGGCAATTCTTCTTTTTGATAGTTGTTGTCAAAAAAGGGGAACAATAGAGAAATTTAAAAGAAGAAATAAAAAAAAAAACAAAAACTTAGGCCTTTCTTCGTACATCCGAATACGTGCTTAAAAGTATCCGACTGAAATAACTTTCCGGGTAGCGGAAATATTTATGATTTTTTTTTCTTTTACTTTTCCTAGAATAAAACCAGCACAACGAAAGCAAATAAATAAAATATGTAGTAATTTTCGGAAGTGCAGCTACATCATCCTAAATTATTCGTACCAGACGACCTTTATTCTGCAATCCCGCAAAAATCATTTATTATGAAACTATAAAGAACAATTTTTTTTTTAAATAAACCGTAAACAATGGACTACCTCAAAAACAACTATTAGGTATACTCTCGTCCTTTTCTAAGCACTAATGACTGCAAAGCTTACTGATTAGTAATTTAACTTTCCTAAAGCAATGTGTAGGAATGTTCATAAAAAAACGATAAAAAAACAACAAAAAAATGAAAACATTGTTAATGAGGCAACAACACATATTGTGTTTTGTAAATTGTGTCACCGGACCAATTGATTATAATTGTAATAGTGTAATTGCGTTTTAATTTGTAAACAGCCAAACATCGTTAAATTTTAATGCTGGAACAGTACTTTAACACCGGTAATTACACCGGCAAGTAACTACACAGCTAATTTAACTATAATACGAGAAAATGGGGATAACGAGATTTTAGTAATTTTCGATGATCGTTCATGAAAAATTCCTCGTGAACTAAACCAGTCTATACTTTTTTTAACACATTCGTACAGCACCGGTCGTATTATAAATTCTAAAACAAAGTCGAATTGGCATAGTTCACGTCGTTTGCGCGCTTTTAACCGTTATTTCAACGCGGTCTCGGTACGCAAAACGCAATGAACTAATAAAACAGGTCACAGAGTCGCAGTATCAAATTTTTGGCCGATCGTTCGTCACACAATTTCTTCGATCCGCTGGCGCTCGTTGACGCCGCAGAAGTGATTATTGCCTGTTCCGAATCTGACCCTGCTAAATAATTTATAAATAAAATTCAAATTGATTACGAGAATATAGCTTTATGTGCGTGCCACCGGCGTAATTTTCAGTATTTACATATCGTTCACTCGCGCAAATCGAACGAGTCACTTCTCAGCTGAATAAACGTTAAAAATCAGGATGTTGAACGTCACTGATAACTGTGCCTTTCAAATGCACGTTTAATCGTGAAAAGAAGCGATTCGATTTAACCAAAATATCGGTATTTAAAAAAAAGTTTAAGAAACGCAAAAAATCAAATGAAAAACGCGTCCCGTTCTTTTAAAATTTAAAAATTACGACACAGCTAACCCTTGGTATGTGATTGATTTGTCTCGTTAATGATTTACTCGCGTTAATGATTTATTCACGTTAATGATTTATTCGCGTTAATTTCATGCCTCTATTTATTGTTGTTTTATTTTTGTTTTTTTTTTTTTTTTTGCTGGCTTTATTAGGATTCGATAATCCTAGTAAGATGGTTCAGAAACGACAAAAATATTCAATTGAAATACGCAATAACCCACGAACGATTTAAACTTATTAATTACGAAATTTGGATCGTAAATTGCAATTAAACTTCTGTCTATGACAATCTATAACTTGTAAGATAACCTATATTACTCAAGACGGTGACCCCCCCCCAAAAAAAAGAACCGTCAAAAATGTATAATGTGGAATTTAAAACGACCATAAAAATCACACTTAAAAAATTCGTAACTCAGCACCAGAGATAACGATTTAAAAGTGAAATTTAAAATATTAAAACGTAGAAACTATTTCATAGAGTCAAAAAATTACGGTTAAAGAAATTTATTTAAACCGGCGGTGCCCTTTTAAGGGTCAAAAACAGCAGAAAAACGGAAAAAAAGTTTACAGTCCGAGTAGAAAAATTCAGAAAACCAAAACGTATCTCAAACATATGTACACATAAAGAACCCCGCTTTACCGGAAAACTATCGCCGGGTTACAACATCTTATATTTCGAGGCCCCAGGTACGCCGAAAGTTCGAAATTTTTCATAAAAATATCTTTTTTTTTTTATGCGGATATGCGATATGTCGCTGTAAGAAGATGGCGCTATTTGTCGGGAACGAAACTGTAGTTCATTTCTTTAAATTTTCGAACTAAAAGTTCAAAAAGCACGAAAAATGACGTGCCATCCTCTTTGCGAAGCGAGTATTGTAGTTAAAAATTGCGAGCAAATTTAAAAATACGAGCATCTCCGTATATTTCTCTAGTTCCGGGTTTTAAACTTTAAAATTAGACCTTCGGAGTGCCGAAAGCTCGAAATTTGTGAAAAAAATACTTTTATTTAATCGGGGAATACGATATATCGGCTCTATTTGTCGGGAATGAAATAGTATTTCATTTTCTTAACGAAAAACTTTCAAAGTTGGCGAAAAGAGTAATGAAGAGCGAGGAATGATATTCTCTAATTGTTTGGTGGTGGTAAAACGATTAGCAGTTGGCAGTTTTATCGGTATTTATAGAAGTGTCTCACTTTCGCTTTGTTTTCAATCAGCAAAATCGTAAATTGTATACAATACACACTTGGATTAAGATTTTTTTCGGATATCGCCTTCCTGTTAATACATATAATTTCTTCTAATAAAAAATTTTCCATTAATGAAAAAATATTTTTCATTTCTGCAATTCCAAAATAACTGTTCATCGCATTATATTTTTGTATTAGCGCATAAAGGTAAAACACGTACACAGTTAACAAAGGTTTTTTTGGTTTTTTTTAAAACCAGAAATAAAAAAAGGCTACTATTGCCCTGGAACTAAAGCAACGTGGAAATAGGATTGCTAGAAATACAATATTCCTTTCTATCATGGAGTACTTTTTTTTTTTTTTCGTTTTGTACGGATATGCTAAGAGTCTTTGTAGAAGGTGACGACTAGAAATTTAATGTGAACACGGCAACCATCGGTGCAAGGTACCTATATATAAACAGAACACAGGTGGAAAAATGTTACGAAATTTCGTTGTTTTATTCGGAAAAGAGATGTTATTCTACAGCATTCTGCGATGATGTTCCTTTTTTTTTTTTTTTTTTTGTCCCCAATTCGTAATACGATGGGGTAAATATATTTAGAAAATTTATATAAATAACAGGTCTGTCCTGAGCCCTTCCATTTAAGTTTATGGAACCCTGACAGACTGTTTTACAATGTTAATAATAATTAGTATACTTAAATTTAATATTAATACAGGTGTACATGTACTTTACGGTGATTTATTTCGGCTATCGTAAAACTATTGAATATTGTAAATAGCTTAGTTACTAACTGATCAGGGCTAATATTGCTAAAATCTGTATTACTAACAGCCGGAAAGGATATGCTTAATATTATCGGGAAAGTTACACGTTACACAGTTATTTGAGTGTGCAATTTTATGTTTATGTAAATAATCTTTAAATAGACCGTGTCCAGTAAGAAATTGTACATTAAAAAAATTTGGCGTAAAAACTTTATTATGTAGTCTATCATCTATGGTTGGAAAATTTTTTTTAGCTATACCGTTATATTCGTCCCACTGCGCCTGAAATTTATTATTATAATATTTATCTAATATAAGTTTAAACTGTTTAAGCGTTAACGAGGTTTGTTCGTGTATGAAATAAGGTCGGTGATACTGTACGTTATGAAATTCATGATTTAAATTTATATTATTTTTTATTAAAAATATGTTAATATGTTTCTGTATTTCGTAAGTTAATGGTTTAATACCTGCAATGACAGCGCTTGCCATGTAGCTGGTAGTTCTATAAGCTTTAATCATTTTTATTGCAATAGTTCTCTGAAAACTATTTAATATATTTTGAAATCGTTTAACTTTTAAAATGTCTATATATATTACACTACCATAAAGTATGTTAGGCAATATTACGCTTTTATATAATGTTATCATTCCCTTCTTGTAATTTAATCGGTTATTATTATTATATAATTTGTTAAAGATAATTAAAAATGTATTTATTTTTTTAGTGATATAGTGAAAATGATTATAAAATTTTAAGTTATTGTCTATTATTATGCCTAAGTATTTGGTTTGACTAACCATGCTAATATTTAATCCGTATTGGAGCAAATTTAATCTTTTATCCTTTAAGTTTTTGTTAAACAACATGTAAGTTGACTTAGATTCGTTAATATTTAAATTGTATTGTTCTAACCATTTCGCGATTTCTGTATAAACCTGGTAAACTTTATTTTCCAATACATTTTCATTCTTATCGGCTATTACTATTGCAATATCATCTACGAAAGTGAAAATGTTTACATTAATGGGTAATCTAATGTTATACATTTGAGAGAAAACTATGTTCCACAAGTACGGTCCTAAAACAGACCCTTGCGGTACTCCCATAACGGTTTCTTGTTTTTTTGAATAATTACCGATTTGTAATACAGTGTAGCGGTTTTCGAAATATCGATTTACAATGTTCAACATGCCATTATGTAATCCTAGTTCCTTTAATAATGCAAGTAATCTATTTAAATCTAAACTGTCGAAAGCCTTTGTTATATCAAAAGTAAGTAAGCATGTACGGTAATTTTTATTTTTGTATATTCTTATTGTTTGTAAAATATTGTGAATAGCCAATTCAGACGATCTACCTGGTAATGCGCCATACTGGTTATCATTTATTATTCCGTTATTTTCTACAAATTCTTTTAATTTATGAAGAATACATTTTTCATAAATTTTACTGAAATTAGATAACAAAGATATAGCTCTATATGAAGTAGACGAGTTTGGATTTTTATTAATTTTAGGTATTATAACTGTTTTACTTAATTTCCATTCTTGAGGATAATAACTATATTTAAACAGTACACGTTAATAACTTTCGGTATTACATCTGGTAACAAATTATGAAATCTTTTAATAAATCCATTTGATATTACATCAAGTCCTGCTGACACTTTATTTTTAAGTTGTTTAATAATTACGTTAACTTCTTCTTTAGTAATCGATATGGTTACGTTAGGTTCATGTACTTCTGCTTTAAATGGTTTTACGTTAAGGTTTGACATCAATAAGTCGACTTTATCCTTTTCTGTATATGCATAATTATCTAATGTTGGTATATTAATACTTTTTTTTTTATTAGTTAATATTCTGTATTTTAATCCAAAGACATTTTTGTCTTCCAGTAATTTTTTCCAGGCTTTCAACTTAGCGTTTTTAATCATAAACTTATATTCCTTAAAATTTACTTTATAATTATTGTAATGGTTATGTTTTACATGTATGTTTTTACAGTTTCGATACTTTTTGTATAAATTATTTACCAGTAATTTCTTTATTTGTAATTCAGTATTCCACCAATAGACAGTTGACCGGATGGTGGAATATGAACTATTTAGAACTGTGTTGACATAGTCTTGAAAACTATTCAACCAACTTTTAATTTGTTGTATATCATTGCAGATAACATGTACATCAATTATATAACTGTATTTTCTTAAGTTAACTGCTAACTTATTGTAGTTAATAACTTTAATAACACTTTCTTCTGTCTTGCTCGTCGCCGAAATTACGTTAAAAGTAATATAAAAATGATCACTGGCATTTAATTCGTGACTAACTTCCCAATTTTGAACTCGATTTATTAAATTTCTCGTTACCAAAGTTAAGTCTATTACACTTTTTTGCTTGCTTCTCTTAAAAGTATATTTGTTTTTGATATTTAAAATATGTAAGTCATGTAATTCTATTATATTTAATAATTTCTTTCCTCTCGTATTATTCACTGTATCCGATAGTAAATTTCGAGAATTTAGGTCTCCCAACCATATAAATTTCGTTAATTTATTATTCTTTAAATACATATCGATAAACTGAAAATATTGAGTAGATACGCCATTTGGCGGTATGTACGTTAAAATAAAAGTAATATCCTCAATCTCAACAATAATAATGTTAAAATTGTTATGTATAAATTTAGTTTTTAAAGGTATTCCTAAGCGATAGATTATCATAAGCTTGTTGTGTGCTATGTTCTTAAAATTTGTGGGTACATAATTACTTTTACACTTATCACAAATAAATATAATATCTATATTTTTAGTTATCACTTTTGTTAGTAAAATATCTCTAGCTACGCTAGAGTGATTTTCATTGTACTGTAAGATCTTGACCATTGCTTATAATATGAGGTCTAATTAGGGAATACATTTATTATAAAAATATATGGAAATACTGGTATTATTAATAATATATATTTCTTAATTTCGTATATAGAAATTTATTCTTCAGTTTCAGAATCACTGTCATGTGACTCGTCACTTGATTTATTGAGGTTTTTTAGTAGTCTTTTAAATCGACCTTTCATTTCTCTATTCTGCAACAATCCGTAGTTTTCCGCTAACATTCTTTTTAATCCTTCAATGTCATCTGTGAAAGTTTGTATGGTATCTAATGGTTCATGTCGGCCTTTAACCATATCCATTAGAATAGTGAAATTAGTGAAGGATAATGGGTAACTTTTTTGTTCTGTTATATTTTCGGCTATTGGTGTTAACATCTCTTTTGTTGACAGTTTAATTTTTTTTTGAATTTTATGTGATTCTTTTTCCTTATTCGTGTTTTTTTTGTTGGTGTTTGATAAACTAGTTTCGGTATTACTTTGTTCAGAAGGTTTATTTTGCACGTCTGTGAAAGTAAACTCCATTGTAGTTTGTGGTTCTGGTGTTACGGGATGTACTCGTTTAGCGACTGTTTGTTGTTGCTCATTTTTTTCCTTTGATACAGGAGTTTTGGAAGTATTTAATTTAACATGAGGTTTAATCAGTTTGCTAGGATTTTGTATCGCCGGTTCGTCCTCTACCATTTTGTTCTCTTTCTCATTTTGTTGGCTAGTAGCCGGTTTGCCAGTCTGATCATTTTTCTGGTTTGTAAGTTTTGCCTGTTCTATTTTTGGACAAGTAGTTTCGTTGTGTGAGTGAGTTTTACAAGCTTTACACCACTTTTCTTCTATTGTTATAAATATACGAAATTGTTCATCTTCATATTTGATGATCATTGATTCTGGTATAAGAAATTGGTTTATCTTATCAGATGTTACATAAACTTGTCTACGGAAACTCAGGATATGTTTAAATTTTTCTTCAGTGAGGCCAGCTTTAATGAAAGTGATTGGGGAGGTTAGTTTCAGATTAATATTGGAAAGAGCTTGTTCAAGTATGTAGTTCGGAATATGTGGCGAAACATTAGACAGAACTATGCGCTTCGATGGGTTTATTAATTTACGCGTCTTAATACTTATATTATTTATAGTAAGACACGGGTGAGATAATATAAACTGATCAGATGATGTTCCTTTGAAATAATAACTTCGGCGTGAGAAATTAACAGACTTTTATGAGATGTATTTAAGAATGTTGTGAACAGTAAGAAACAGATGACTGTTCGAATCCCCCTCCCCTTCTTGTAGAACAGCATATTCACTTAATGCAGTCAGCTATATTTAACAAGTTCTCGTAACTGTCCATCATTTAAAATACAGGACAAACGAATCGAATTCGCTTCTAATATAGATTCCTTATTTAACGAGTTCGTTTTAACCGTTTTGATTCGTACGTACCGTGTATATTTGGAAATTTCGGGTTTGAGTTTATTATAATCTACAGTTTTGGGCACACGTGCATGGTCGTATTTGTTGTTCGCATACGCTTATTTTTATTTTTACGTATTTTTAAAGAAACGTTATACTCCAGTATTAGGTACAACATGATTATTTTATTGTAATTTAATGAAATAATTAATGGCTTATATGTGAATAGTTTTACATTATTAGGTTTATCACAAAAATAAATAGAAACATATTACCAAAAAATATATAACAATGTATTACTAAAAAAGGTGAAATACAAATAATAACGGAACTACCAAATACTACTGCTCCTATTACTATAACCGTTATTAATATAAATATTTATAATATTAATAGTAAAATAATAGCAATAATGAAACTATCATCTACGCTGCCCCCATTAATTCCTGCGATAAAAAAAATACTAATAATAATAACGTCTTAATGTAATTTTTATTCTATAGCTAATCACAAAAAAATTAAGTTTTTTTTTTCTTGTTTGGGTTTTTCTCTGGACTTGTCAGTAATAGGCGATTACTTATCAACACGTGTACATAGCAGCAATTAGGAGTAACAAGGAATGGAATCTGACAAAGAACGCTATACCAAGGATGGAGAAACAATGACAATCAACGTCGAAAAATGCCAAACATATGCATCCTGAAAAGAAAAGCTTTGCCGAAGGTAAGAGCAAAAGGAATTAGCTGTCCCTTACCATGGCCACATCTGCAATTACAGAACCCACAGTACCAACGGACAAAGAAATCAGTCTACAAATAATTAAGGAAGAAGAAACACGGGATAGTTAGAGCCATCAAGCACGAAACCTATATAGAACACAGCGCTTAGCGTCCGTAAACAATTATCCGAAAGTTCAATTACTTTCTCAATTACAAAGTTACAGCGAGTATTATCTTCCTTTATAGGATTTTTTGTATTTTGTCTTAATAATAAAAATAATACTTTTTATAACAGTGAAAATTATGTAACATCAATATTAGTATTACTAAAACTAAATCAAAAATTTTTAAAAAATTAAAAAAGAAAAAAAAAGATTTAACTGAATATTCCATATTTTTATACCCTTCATAACAATTAGCATTTCAGATTAGGCTCTACGCCTTCGATTTAAATTAGTAGTTTGTTTTATTATTTTTAATTATTATTAAAAAAAGTGCTCTGAACTGTAAAAAAGGAGGTATTAAATTGAAATAATAAAAAAGAAACAGAAGTTTATTCAAACAAACTATCTTATATTACTAAATAATGAATATTACGTTTGAAAACACAATATCAACATGCGTATTTTTAAATATTTATCAGTACTAAAATGTTCCAGTCTATATGGTATATTAATTAAAAGCGCTAATTTATTAGAATATTTTTTTTTTTTTCTATAGTACCGATCAAGAGTAAGGGCAATAACTGGGTACGGCGCGTCGGCAGCATTCCACCTGGCAATAACGGACTGGGATAAATGGAAGAAAATCGTAAAAGCAATATAATGTCACCACGTCCTTACGTAGCCCAATGGACTCGATGACGATGATGCACAAGATGCGTGAAAAGAACTGGAGTGAAAAATTTTGTTTTTAGTCAATTACTGCATAAATGTAAATTACAGTAATTCTTATTAAAACACATACTTTATAGAGAATGCTAAGTGAAAAATACACCATTATATTACAAACTTAAAATCAGATTTCTTCGTTTTGAATTCAGTATTAAACGAATATAAATATTATAGTTATCTTTAAATTAACATACGGAATCTCAGAAACATCATGCTTGACTGAACTTGTTTTTAATTTGTCCGCGTGAAAGTTACGCATTAAATTTAAAAAAGCGAAATAACACTAACAATAACTTTTTTCACGTTGTTATTGGGCTGAACTGATCAAATAAACTGGCTTTAAAATTATTTAATTATTTATATTACTCCTAAAGGGTCAAAATTTTTCTCTGAACTGAAATGAACCTGCAAATGTCATAAGCTGATGATATTACAGTGCACATTTTGACACTGACAAAATTATACTTCTGGAATGGAAAAAAAAAATAGTATTAAGTGTTAGTTTAGTAACTCAAAAAATTTCACCAACAGTATTCGAACAATATAGCCCCCGTATAGAAACGGTTAACTATATCTTTCACTGGCAACCAAATAACGATGATGCAAGACAATCAGACTAGTTTTAGAACGGGTTTAACAACCGTGTTTTCGGAGTCATTTAAACTGTTAAACCTCCCCTCCCCGCTGATAAACTATTCGAGAAATGGATAAGCAAAAAATGGGGTCTGATTTCATTTCGCCCAGATTTTTTAGGATTTCGTTTATTTAGCAGATAAAAAAAAAAAAACAGAAAAAAAGAGTACAGCGAAGTGTACGGATGATTTCGTAATTTGGGCTACAATCGAGGAGGGTAATTCGGAATTAGGTTTCGCGGTCACGAACAGTAGGCAAGTATGTATAAATTCGTATTATTTCCTTTGGCTATTAAAGTTTTTTTTTTTTTTTTTTTTTCTTTTTGGAAAAATAACAAAAACGTTCAATAACGGCAGCGTATGAAAAAACGAAAGTAAAAAAAGAAAATACTGATAAAAACACTTAATGTAAACTAACAAAATGACGACTACATCAAGGAATATTTACTAATTATATTGCCCATTCGAAGTTCAATGTTGTGTTTTCCAAGTCCAACTTTCTTTATCAGTCAGCTTCTAGATAGCCTTATTGGTATTTAATGCGATATGTACATTAATTCACCGAGTTCCAGAAAAAAAGAAAGGAAAACCTTTAGATAATGAGTTGTAGGCGAACAAACACTTTTATTACAAATTGAAAACAATGCACATTTACGCTTTATCTAAATTCTTTATTAAGCAACAAACAGAGAATGATAACTTATTTTTCTACTTCTTATTTTTTTTTTTGTCAGGTTTAGAAACTTACTTTTAATATTCTCTTTTCAAATCTTAAAAAGAACTCTAGAGTATGTAAACAATAAAATGAAAAGTTAATGCGGATTTATTAAGTATAACTTAATAATTTAATCGGACATTATAGATTTTTTCTAAACTAATAAGCTAATCTGGAATTTTTAATTTTTGTTCCGTTAAAACTAGAAAACAACCGGTTGCTTTAAGTTTACTTCCCTAACAGGATTCTCATAAAGAAATTAAAAATTACTTCGTTCCGGTATTGTAGAGAATATTTATTTGGTGGAATTACAGAATTCATAAGGAGCTTAGGATAATGTTAAAACTTAAATTTTTATTATACGACTATATCGAAAGGTGGTTGACGTGTAGATGAAAAAAACATCGGAAACGAAGATTTCAGTGTAGCATACAAAAAGAATTAAATAAAACTAGCATTAGAAGCGACAGGCAACATCTGAAGTCCAAATTAAAAAAACATGTATACTACTCCGTCTGGCAACACGAATGGGAACAAACCTGTCGCTCTCAGAAACTGTTCAAAGTTAAGGTTCAACGATGGAGCATACAGACAGGACCGACATGAGGAAACAACATTAGTTCGCCTGCGCATAGGCCACTGCCTCCACACACGTAGCCACCTGTTTCAAAAACTACCGCAACCGACATGTGGAATTTGTGGAGTGCCGGTTACGGGGTGGAACATCTCCTCACCTCGTGCCGCAAATTTCGGCAAGAGAGAGCCGCCTGCTTCAAGGAGGATGCTGGTCTTGCCGAAATTCTGGCGGACAATGAAAACACCTGCGGAAACATCTTCAAATTTTTAAAGCTCACCCGACTTTTTCCTTTTATATATAGTTTTATTATTCAGCAGCGCTTACCTCCTTTCTTTTCCTTTCCTTTCTTTTCCTTTCTTTTCCTTTCTTTCTTTTTTCTCTTTCTATTGTTTATTTTGATATCTTTTTTGTTCTTTTTATTTATTAATCTATACTTATAAGATATAACTTTTCGTTTTTGTTCGTTACATTTATTAATCTATACTCATAAGATGTAACTTCTCGGCGTCGCAAATGGTCTTAGCTGCCGAGCGACTTTAAATAAATAAATTATTATTAAGCGGCGAATAAAATTCACAATTGAAATAAACTGAAAGATATAGCAAATTCGGTTACATTTATTATGGCTGCACGGTAATGAAAAAAAAAAAAAAAAAGAAGAAAAACAAGGAATTGGAATTAAACGAGTAAACTCTAAAGTTGAAAAAAATAAATGATGCATAGGCGGGAAAAGGTAGATGAATGAAAAAGGAAAGCGAAAATATTTATCAGTTTTAACAGTAATCAGTAAGACTGCACGTAGATGGTATACAAGTAAGAAATATGGGCTATTATTTAGTAAAAACTGAAATAAATCGAGACCAATCATTGTCAGAATCGCATACCTAATAAAAAGCGGGAAAACAATAAATCGAGAAATAGTGAAAAATGTTTTATTTTTGTTTTTTTGGCCCGGCGGCAAATCTTTACCCACTATTAATTAAGTCGATTTAGAAATGATGCTGGTTAGCGAAAGTACGTAATGTTCAAAATAGTAAAAAATGGTTCATCTGATACATAAACATAAATTATCGTACATCGCAAATAAAAGAGTAAAAGAACTAAATTATAATTATATACAGATATATATATATATATATAGTTTCGAAATGATCACGTTTATGTAAAGAAAGAAGGAGAACAGAAATTGAATAAAATTAATAACAAATTATATCGAATAATTATCACAATGATAATCTGTATTGTTATCATTAAAGTGTTTTAAGAAATTTTTATTGTTTGTAGTAGCCATCGCTCACGCAAATTTGAGCAAAATGGAATATGCATAATAATAATAATTATTAAATGTATAATTATAAGTACACGTAAACAACAAGTGTTAAATGTTAATAAGGATAAAATGAGGAAAAGGTAAATAAAGTTCCTTTTAGTTAAAAAATGAAGTATACAATACTATAATAGAAATACTTGTTCTAAATGAATACAGAGTGTGGAATCTAAATTACCGAATTAAATTGTAGCCCGACTTGACGTTAACCTATTTTTACTTAAATTCATATTTTTATTCATTTTTTCATTATTAGGGTTTTGTCCTTCTAAGGGTCTCCGAGAGTAGAGCTATCATTTGTTTTTACTGTTTCCATATCATTTTCCTGAGCTACCGGATTTTATGCGCTAATCGCTACTGCTTAGGTGCGAATCCAGGTAAGCAAAGACAAGTGAAAATCGCATGCTATTCGGTTTTTTACTAATCGATGGATTTCGATAAATTTCGCGAAGGCGACCTTCATGACGAGATAAAATCAGTGTAATGACCGGTTGAATCAAATCGAATAGGTTATCGTGTGATTCTGGACGCCAGAATGTATTAAATTTCGCAAGACATATCGGCCATAGCTAATGGCACGACGCAGTGCCGTTTATCGGACACAAGTCTTACTTAAACAAACTATTGTTATGACCAGTACTAATCCGGCCTGTTTTAACCCTCTCCGATGTGATCCTCAGTCGGTAACTTACACTACGGGTCAGGGCCGTATCTGAGGGGAGTTTTCCGGATTCAGCCCCCCCCCCCGAAATGTCTGCGAAAAAATAACTGCTTGAATTAAATGGACCGAAATTCGGAATAAATTTATTTCTTTTTAATTTTTGACGAAAGAAAAGAAAATTAAAATTTTTATGAATTCTATGAAAACGACTATTTTTTATCTATTTTTATTGTATTATTCAAACATTATACATACAACAATTGACTACAAGGCTTTAGTGTACAATTTATAAATAAATATATTTCATGATAATACACACACACACACATATGTATATAAATATTTTCGTAACTCCCATTCGAAATTTTGGTCTAGATATGGCCCTGCTACGGGTAACTGAAATGAACATAGAAAACGGCGTTTAGATTATGCGCATTACATTCTTAATTAAATGTACCTGAGAAGTTACAAACATGCTGATTATTTTTACCGACTTTAAAAAACGGGTAAGGTCGTACGTTCGTATGATGTTTTGGTTTTTTTTTTTGTGCTTGTTCGCGCATAACTTTCAATTGACTCCACAAAAAAAAATAAAACACATCCTACACAGTAAAATATGCCTTAAAATGAGGAATATTTAAACATTCATACCTTAATTAAATTCGAATTTGAAATGTAGTTAAGAACCACACTAAACATTTTTTTGACGTTTTCGTAGTAGTGTATACTCGGTTTGCATAAAGTGAGCGTATTATTACATTCATTTAATATAGATTTTCAACTGTTACAATTTGAACTTGGTACTGATTAGGTGTTCGAAAATAATGCAATATCCCTTACTGTTAAGGTATATATAATCTTTTGTCAGATGTAATTATTTCTTATATTTTAGAGGCTTTTTTTGATTAAATTTTCGAAGTGGTAAATCTCGAGGTCTGTGTTTTTAAAAAAAGAAAGTGTTTTTTACAGTAACTGCAACTGACAGAGTTATAGGGGGAGGGGGGGGGGATTCCTGATAACTGCAGTTTTACGTTTTTTCTTTTCCGATATTCCGTTGATACCGTACAATTCCGATCTATTTCTATTTTTACATCCGTGCAAAATCTACTCTCATCCTGGTTGAAAAGTAAATATATATTCCTCTTTTCCCCTTAATACACCCGATCAATAAATTAAGAAAGTACATATATCGTCTGGACTGCATGTGACTTTAACTAAATTTACGCTGATCTACCTCGGGGCCGTTGCGCCAAATTATCTAGAAAGAATAACTTTACTAGAAAACAATCACAAGTTGCTTTCGACACGAACGCTCACATATTTTAAGGCGCTCATTAATTCCGAATGGCGTCTCTTCAACTTTTCATTTCTCCGCTGACTGCGACATGCTGATAAACCGAAAAATGTATCCATTCTATGATTGTCGCGAGAAATAATATCTCGCTCGTTGATTATCAATTTGACTTCTTCGATAGTTTACCATCAGTCGGATTTTATGACACAAACAGTCCGCGACGACAATTTGCAACCGTTGCCGTCCATCGCATAACGGGCATCAGGACGTACGTGAATAATTCGGTCGTTATATTGTCCAAGATTTACTAACTCCGTTATAAAATTCCCGCAAAATGTTTAGTAGTATAACTTTTAGCTGATTATGCAATCACATTTACATAGGTTACCCTTTCCTAAATTTAAAAGCAACATGCATTTTTTTTCTTACACAATAAAATTTAAATCATTATAAAAAAAAGAAATGGAGAAAAAAATAAAAAAAATTCTAAAACGTTTCAGTTTTTTTCTTTTCTTTTAATAATAATTTTCGAGTTTTTAATATAACCAAATGAGCGGTAGTCTTGTTTGTTTTTTTTATGGGTTTTTCAACAAGGAAATTAGCCCAAAAAGTGTAGGGAGGTGGAAAAAATAAGTTTATATTCTTTACGCGTTTAAATGGACAGAGGATACTGCCAACTGCAATCAACAACAACATATAAAAATAACCGATCGAACTTAATGAGGAATAAAATTTCGCTAGTTTTGCCAGCACTGTGTAAATAAACTCGCTAGAGACAGACGGGCAGTTAGCGATAATACTATCGAATCTAAATTATTTTCCTCGACTTTCCAATGAGGAATATTAATAGAATTAAGTAATCACAATGATAGCCCGCTTGAGAAATTAATGGCCATAGCAGAAATAATCATTTCCAAAAACTATTTTCAAACGACTGCAGTAGTAAAGATGTTCGCGTATCTGTTTGAAGTTGTAATTTCATAATTGATACGAGCAGTGAGTAAACTTGATCACTTGTAACGATATTCACCAGATTAATTTAATATTCTTCAGCCGGCCCGACATAATTGGTAAGTACTGGAAAATAAAGCATTCCGAAAAGAAAAAGGAATTAACTGCTTTCGTCAGTGTAGTTGGGCTGAATGAAAAGCTCCTATTAAGGGTATGTAACTGATTTTACTCTACACACTGACGCTACGATGTGCAGAAATTATATATTATTGTCTGAAATGGGGTGTCGCACTGATAAATCGAAATATTCAATATTACCTTCGTTAAAGTGGGCGTAATCCCCGTCCATTTCAAAATGTATGCAGATAGAACTGCGAGTGCATCTTCTTTCTAAGTCATTGTATACACGTAAACGAAGGTCAATAAGAATGGATCATCAATTAAATGACTGAAATCGGTCATTTAAGAAAAGAACAATCATTCAGCCGCTCTCAATCACAAGACGGTCGAAGCTCGAAAAAATTTCTAGCAGCGTGACGTCATAAGCATGTCTATAATTCTTATCAAAGGAAAATTTTTGTATTTATGACTCTAGAAAAATATACAAGAAAAAGCATGAGAACAAATCTCGTTAGGAATGTTTGAATCCGATGAGTACATTAAATATATATATATATAGTATTATAAATTTATTTAATAATACATGATATTTTTTAGTATAAATTTCGCTCTAAAGTTTTACTTCCTGATCTGATTTTATATTTATGACATAAATCACTGTTAACACTCCAAGTATTCAGAATGTGACCTTTTTTTTTAAAGAAAAATATTTTCAGATCTGTACGTCGCTCATATTTGAAAAATAAAAAAAAAAAATGCAAATAATCAAGTAGTGTATATTATTTTAAATATATACGTAATAGCACTTCTGAATATGTATATAATTACAAATTTTAATTGAATAAATTGTAACATATGAACCCAATTATTAATTTATATATTTATGTATAGATACGGTAGTTAATCATTTCCTCGTGAAAATTTGTTCCCATGCTTTGTTTTATTTCTATTACTGCATTCAGCACTGTTGTAGTATACAAAAATTTTTCTCCGATAAGAATTACAGACATGCTTATGACGTCACGCTGCTAGAAAAGTTTCAGCTTCCAGCGGTAATAAGCAAAAAATAATGGCGCCCGGATTTTTAATCCATTTTTAGGATATTTTTTTTTTTTCGTCTTACCCCAACTGAATTTCACCTTAACGATATTTTCATTACGTTTATCGATTGTTCAAGCAGGGAAAAACATATTCGTATCTGTTCGTTTTTTCGGATTTAATTTAACATAATTTGACTTATAACTAAAAATTTATACGATAAAAAAGAAAAAAGCTCAATTTGTAAATAGTATACACGTTGGCTTATGTAAAAAAACAACAAATAAACAGGAAACGTATTAGTGAACGAGTGTCTTAATGACCGGATGATCATTGTAATGAACGAGTACGGCTAAACTAGAGATCAACAAATTGACCAATTTCTCTCATATTGATTACAAAATACCCCTGCCGCGAAGAGACAAATGAGTAAATTTGGTACCGACATATATTACGAAACTCGGTAATTAATTAGATATTCTCCGAATATGCTAAAAATAAAACATGGAATTCAGGCAACTATGCATTTTCTACTGAACTTATATCGCAAACGAATACATGACAATGTGTACATATACAGCGGAGTAAAAAATTTATCAGTTTTTATCAGACCAATCTGATGAAGAATATAGCGCAAATAATCGAACGAAGATAATATTTTAATTACAAAAATGAGGAAGCATTTAAAAATATGTATATTGTTAATAGTGTCAATTTCGATGCAAATTTATTAAAATTTATTCGGACTCGGAACAACTTCCTACATTTACGAATTACGGAAGCTTGCAAAGGGCATGTTGCATTAATACAAATTCCACTCCATTATACGTGGAACATTTTATAAAAATTTTTAAGAAAAAGACTGTTTTTTTTTTTTCCAGCAGACTTTATATTAAAAACAGGGATATAGGTCGTTCACGCGCACGAAACAATTAAGACCATTCTAAATTACACGATCAAACTTGTTCGCTACTCGCTGCATTAAGAGTAATCACTGTAACCGGTTCATCACGCAGCTGTGAATAGCAAAGATAACAGTTTACGGAAAACAGTTTTTCTTACATTGCGTGATCCTAATAAGTACGTTTATATATAAAAGCAGCGATAAAGCGAAATTAGCAGACGTTATTTTCAAGTAAGTGTTCAAAATTCGCGCATCTTAGTATATGGAAAATAATGAAATCACCAAAACAAATAGAAACTACACTAAACATTCTAACAAGAAATACTGTAACTATATAGGACCATCGAACAGGGACACCACATTAAAACGCGACACACCTGCAATTCAGAAATCGTATAGGAGGTTAACCTAAAAGCACTTGTCCAATTCGCACCTTGAGTAAGAAATATAATAATTGTTATGTTACGAATACTATATATTACAGCACTGAAAAGTGTCAAAAATAATTACCATTCCTGAAGACTTCTCTTAGTAATTAATAACGTTAGACTGCAGTCAGGTATAATCTGATATGTAAAAAAACTTTAACATATTGCGACAATCAAGTAGCCAAATCAACTTTTTTTAAACATTCAGTTATTCAACAGGTAACACATCAAGTTAACTGTATTAAACTTACAGCTGATCTTTAATGTAGCCGAGGCACAATGCCATTATATTCAAGATGATAGTAATTTCCCCCGTTACGTCTTAAAGTTATTAACGAGTTACTCAAGTGACAGATATTGTACATAGTAAAAATAAGTCCCTGAAAAAATTGCACTAGCAAAGCGTGTTCGAAATGCATTCTTGTCGTTTGTCCATCTAATTAAGAAAAATTGTGGAAATCGCTTCTTCATATGATTCTCTGCACTTTCGCCGTTCATTATAGACTATCAGGTGTACAATTTAACATTTTACAAAGTATCTTGCTATCGAAGTATCTTACCAGTAATTCGCTGCCTAATAATTTACATACGTAAATAATAACGCTTTTCAGTGGTGCCTCTAACATAAAATGCATGCTCTTAAAAAGCTAATAAAATTATTTTCCTTCTAAATCAGATGACGTTCTAATATTAATAATAAATTATTACTTTACAAAGAACTTTTAATACTCCCAGTTATTATTATTCACGTAAAATTTGATCGTTTACATTTTCTAATCAGCTGCAAATAATTCAAAATCTGGCACGCCTAAGAGGTGTATCTGTTTTTTTTTTTTAATAGTTTAAGGATGCTATCATACTCAAATGCTTTTTTGTTTTGGCGGTAACATATATTTTTCGCGTAATAAATTTATGTTAATATTATCTCGAGCATTTATAAATTTTATAATGTATTTTTCTGATATTATAAGTTGTGGATCTTTTTTTTTCTTTTTCTATTTTTATTTCTTTACTTAACCATTCCCCGTTGCAATTAAATAGCGTAGATATGATTTTAGGTTCAGAATGTCTCTTAATAGGCCCCCATCTGTTTAAATACATTCATTATTATTTTTCATAATGGTTGCTAATCAATATTTTTTTTGAAGATAGTTGGTATGTTTCATATTACTAGTTCTATTTGCTTTTACCCAGACTACTAGTGCATAGTTTAAATTGGATTGGCATAGTGCATGTCAATCATAACTTAGTTTTTTCACATTTTTTTACATTTTTTTTTTGGTTTATACAACACTGGAATTGTTTTCCAGATTTTTATATTCCAGTTATTTATGTGGTCTCTCCAGTTTTAAAGTTATTTACTTTAACTAGTGTTCGCCCCCATTGGTCAAAATTCGACCATAATTATTGCTGAGGAAAACATGTATTGCATGTTTCCAAAATTTTTTCTTTCTACTCTTATGCATTGTATATCTGAGAACATACACTCTGATATGTACACTTACCGGTTAAAGTTTAAAAAGTTTGACGACCTAAAACTGAGTTGTCCTATCTGCTTCAGTTGAGAATATATGTATGTGTGCGAGTGATTCGATTTCATCTGTGTTCGTGTGTTATCATATGAGGGTGTGTGGATATTTTTTTTTTTTTGAGGGGGGTTTGGCCAACCAAGGGCAGCTACCCAGGACAATTAGACTATATTAGAGAATAAATTTTAATTCGGTCAGAGATCGATGAAAGAAAAGAGGCAAGAATAGGAACCACCTTTGAAGACGGCAAAGCTAAGACTAGGAAGCATATTATATGGAGTAGGAAAATTCAGCTTTAATAGCTGAACGCACAGGATATTAGGATCGAAGAAAAGACTGGAACATTCAAACAGCAAGTGGTCAGGATGGCAAACGAAAGAACAGTCGCTAGAGTGCAAAGGACAATGAGGGAACGGGGAAAGGGCAAAACGATACCGTGAGAATCTCGAGGAAAGAAATTTCTTTTAATTACAAGATTTTAGATAAGACAAAAGAAGCTAGACAACGGCGAAAGCCAAGCTGAAAACTTTCCAAAGTTTAATTATTCCGTTACGAGAAATTTCAAAACATGAAAAAGTATGATTAAAGCGCCGAAAAAAAACAAAAAAAACAAGAATCATCATGCATAGCGATGTGCTGCTTCAATTTCGAGTGTTTCGCCGAAGTACAAAATAGTGAGGATTTTAAAATTGAACGAAATAAATTTCAACTTTTAGTGTATAGTTTCACTTTATGAAACTGCTTCTTATTCTGTCGAGCAAAAGTAATAAATATTCGAAAATCTCAAAAATAATAATTGAAAAAGAAACAAGAAGAAAAATATGCCATTATCGGCACAACTGATTTTAGACAAAAATACAAATGTACATCGCTACATGTTCTAATTATAAAAAAACAAAAAAACAAAAAGAACAACTATTAACCGGAATTATTTGCGCACAATACATTATACGTGTACTAACTTCCTGAGGAAAATCCGCTGCTAAATATCAAAAAAGTATAAAATGAAAAAATTAACTTAATCTCCCTTTTCGAATGTTCCAATTTTTTGTTCACAACAATAAAAAACACTCGTTTCTACGGTTTTCGTCTGAACAAGGTCACTACTGTACTTAAACGTCACGGAGACTGCCTATCACAAGCATTAATATAAATCGCGAGTTTCGTTAAAATCTGCATTTTTTTTTTTGTCTTTTAGCCTGGCAGTATTTGACCAGTTTTAAATTAGTATAGATATAAAAAACCACCTACGATTGTTTTTCTTCCGCGACCGGTGGCGAAAGAAAGCAACTTTATTTTAACTTTGATCGGAAGCCATATTAACGGTTTTTACTTTTAACTAATATCGGCGATATCTGCTTTTTATGGTTCCGAAGTGTTTAACGATTAGTTGATGATAAACAGAATAAAACGAACAAAACCAACTCTGAAATGCAACATATTCCTATAAAGCCAGCTCAGCTGATCTCTGAACAACACTGCTCTAATTGTCAATAGCAAACACCAGCAGGTTGTCTTCCACGTAAATTTCTAACATGACATACACTAAAATGATTTTGAGTACCTAAGCAAGGGCAATTATTTTTAAACCAAATAAAATAAAAAATACCTTAATATCAATATATATCTGTTTCTTTCACTTATTGTCTATGTTTATCGTACAGTAATTAATTTTTAACACCAATTTAAAACGATTATTTAATTTTTTATCAAATACTCCGACGTGTTTCTAAGACAAAGCTTCATGATCACGGGAGTGTTATTATAATAATTGTTTTAAATTGGTCTTGAAAATTAATTACTGTACCTTAGTAACAAACAAAATTGATTTTAGTTTTATCCGAGTGTACTCTGTATTGATAATTAATGATGATAAGACGTTTTTAAAGTAAGTTATTTTAATTTATTAAAAAAAAAAAAATTATTTTTTTCTTTATTAATCGGAGGTATTTATTTATTTTATTTTATCGAAATACGAACGGTATATTTTTAAACCGTAGCAGGCTTAAACGCGCGCAATTTCGGAAAAAACTGACATTTCGCCGATGCTACATTAATGTTCGTTTAATAAGTACATTTTTTTTTTTTTTTTTTTTTGTCGACAAAGAGTGATAAACAATTTTTGGCCAGCTGAATTGTCTCTCTTTTTCTTGTTTTACCACTGAGTACAAAAATGGAACATTTCTCTATAGCAGTGCCGTTCTGGTCCAAATTTCTTCCGGATTTAGAATGCGGCATGTTCGCGTCAAACTAATTATATCGGTTTTATGTAGCACACCGGGTATTTCCATTTCGTTCAAAATCGTATTAGTATTAAATATCGCGGTACATTTCACTGTTTCGTTCACTTCGGAGTACGGAAAATAATAAAATTCCCGAACAGAGATAACGTCGATTTTTTTTTTTTTTAGCTTCTTTAACTTCTTCGTCTTTTACGATTTAAGTGAAAAATATTAACTTTTCTTTCAGGCTTCGTACTATATTATTCTTAGCGTCATCTTTACACACTATATTAACCGATTTCGGAATCAACATCTTTCTCATCCGCAGATTCAATCTCGTCATAGTGTAAATTTACAAATTCTGTTCGAATAAAGTACAGGAAAAATAAAACACAGAACGACTAGCATTTTCACCGTATCTTTTTTTTTTGTTTTTTAGCGCTGTCAAGATTTGCCCCAAATATAATTCTTCATTCTTCGGAAAAATTCATTTTAAGCGTGAAATCGAAAAATAAAACAAATCCGTAAACGGAAAAAATGCTAAAATAAAATTAAAATTCTTGGATGAAACTGGAAAGGAAAAACTAAAAACGGAATTTTTTTGGTTTCTTAACAATGACACCTAGAGTCAACGGTTTGAAAGGATAAATTGCAATTAACACGAAAAAAGAAATTTCATTTTAAAAAGGCAACTCGTTAACATTAAAATCCGTTAGGGTGGAAACTCTATATACACGTACGTAGCAGCAGCATTTAATAATAATTCTTGCTTTTTTCTCTTTTCTCTATTTCACAATTTCCTAAAAAGGAAAAAGTTAAAGGGGGCTGAGATAGACAGGCATGCTCGAGCCCGTGTTGGTACTTCAGTCTCTATAAATACACAGGCAACTTCGCGCGGTATTCCGATATCGTTAATTGTCATTTTATCTAAACTTCAGTTTAATTCTTTACATATTTATCTGTTTCAACTATGTGTGCAACCGTAACTACCTACAGTATCGGCGCCTATGTTTCCCATCCCTGTTATTATTTATACTTTTAGCACACTGTGCAGGGAGAGTTTTTACGAGCGCATTATTTATTTTAAGCTACGCTGTTTTTTCATTTTACGCTAATGATTAAATTTGTCCTTGCGCAACTAATTTTAAGTCACCGAACTTCTCGTTTCTCTTTATACTTGCAGTTCTGAAAGAGATGATCTTGCGGATCGGAAATCCGTGTGTAATCCCTTCAATAAAGCATGAAAATAGCCGTACTTATGAATTAAAATTTGAAGCTAGAAAAAATTCCGTCCCAACTTGCTGTCGAATGAAATTAAAGGGGTCAAAAATGTACTAATCAACCAGATGATGAACATGGGAACTAAGCTAACGACGATTCCCATTTTACGAACGGAAAAAAAGCATTGGCCTATCGATCGCTTGCTCGGACAACGGGACGATGGAGAATGCTTTGAACAGCACGTGGTCACTAACAGGACAAATTCCGAAGGTAAGAAAATCGAACGAGCAAATAATAACGAGCAACCGGCTGAACTGACTAATTCAGTTACACCTGTACACACATAATGTGTGACCTAGTCAATAACAAAAGACTGCTTTATCACGGCTAAACTGTACAATGAGAAGTTAGCAGCAGCTACGTGTACCGTTAGTACAAATTTCTTAACGGTCGCTTGGAATTTAGAGAAATTCAACACCACTCATTGTCGGGGAGCACCGAAGTAAATACTTTTTAATTCTTTTCAAACTCCTCCGGTGGCACTTAAGCCTCCTCCTCCTTTTCGGAAATACAAAAAAAACTACTCGTGTCTAACTACGAATCGAATGGGATCTCACTGATTATAATTAAGACTCACATATAAAGTGCGAGAAACGTATAGGAGAGCAATAGACAAACTAAAACTACTTTTGCCGCGTAAAGCTCATTAAGCGAAGACTGTCCAGCGATGTTTCATCGAGAATATTACGATTTTGCGGACATACCATGTGGAATGAACACTCCATGCGACGATTAATAATCGGTGGGCAAATAACTTGTCCTCGAGGCAGATTGCACACTAAATGATGGGCGGATACAAACAGAAGAGTTTTTTTTTTTTTTTTTTTTTTTTTTTGGGCACGTCGATCACATTAATTCAGCGCAAGTAAAACTTTTTGAATTGTCAGTGTGCGGCAGCAGGAATCGAACCAGGTCCTAATCAAGCAAAACACAATTAACTAATCAGCCACTCTACGGTAGCTGGAAAAGAATGTAGGCAGTCAATGGCTGTAGGCGGCGAACACTGTATATAAATCAGAGACAATGGCGAGAAAAAATTGAAGACGCTGTAGTATAAAAAATGATCTCGACATCCCTTAGAGAGGGATTACGACGGAAGAAGAAGGAAGATCAACGACCATATTTTGAAACAATCATTGTATCGTTAAATATACGGAACACGGAAATATGGACGGAAGCTATGCGAACTGAACAAAATTAGAAATGAAACGTTTAAAAATGATACACTATCTAATTGGTTAAATAGAAAAGGCAGTAAAAACACAACGCGGTGAATAGATAATCAGGAAGCGCCCCTCAAAATGTATTTCTCCTACTATATACTTCTGCATTATAAAATTAATCACGTTTATTTATTAAATACGGTTAAGAACTAGCTTGACAAATAAAATATACTATATAAATACAACCACACGCATAAAGAAGTTAATAAAAAAAAAATATGCTGATTCAGTAGAGAAAACAATTTCAATTAAATTTCAAAAAAACTTCTAAAAAATGTACCAGAAGAAATAGAGAAAAAAGAAAAAAACTGGCGAAAACCAGTGCGAAAATATGATTAACAATATTTAGTGTACGGAAAGATAATTAAGCGAACCGAAATCTGAAGATAAGTGATAAAAGTATAAATACAAATAAATCATTTCAGAAGTAAACAAAATAATAATTTCGTATGCGGGAAAAGTAAACTTCAAATTTAGTAATCAAAAAAAAACTATCACATAAGCAACAAAACAAAACCGGGAATTTTTTGACATGTTTTCATTCTGTTGCGCGTAAATAAAATAATACACAGCAAATACCTTGCAATCAACTTTTAAATTTCGTGATACAAATGCAAGTATATAATACACACATATATAAATATATATATAAATTCGGCCCTCCGTGCCACGCAAGGGGCTCCTTCTTTGACATCGCCTGGGGACATCTCCAGACCCCTAACTCTATCACTTCTGTAGTTCATATAGAACGAAGAAAATTGACAGCGTCATTCTTAGTCCGACCCCGTTTCTTTTTTGGTCTCAAAACGATATCCATATTGCATACATAAGAAGACAAAATTGTGGCAGAAAAAGTAGTAAGGGTGGTCGAGCTAAGAATGACGTTGTCATTGAATAACATAATTAACCACAGCAACAATCCATTTTGTCGATATTTTGTTTTCTTCTTATACACACAATATATGTGTAACGTTTTGGAACAAAATGAAACCTTTTTTGGGATAAAAAAAAAAGTGATAGGGGAGTCGACCAAAGAATGACGTTGCCATTAAAAAAAAATATATATATATATATATGTGACCGGCTCGGAAGAAAGGGATCTTATGTTTCAAAAGGCGATTTTCAGGTTTTGACAGTTTTTGAATCCCTAAACCTTCCTCTTTCTAATGCCGTTGACCGCGATCAAAAATATTGATTCTAAATATTTCTACAGGCCTTCGTACTGGGCCACATCATGAAGAAAATTGCAGAAATTACGAGTGTTTGTGATGGTTACAAAATTCTAGCCTGGGCCGAAGATGGGTAATTGACTGTTTGAGCGTAGTCGAAAGACAAGACCATTATTGACGAATCTTCTTTGGCTCGTTGGCATTGCTGCTGATAAAAATGCCGCTGTTTGCGAGCTCTTTCTAAATGCTCCATAGCAGCTTGAAGCTGTTCAGATTTGAACATTTCATTCTTATTTCGAGCCTTGTTTATTGCACTCACGTTTACCTGACAAACGTCGCAAAGGTTACTCGCGGGTTTCATACTATCAATAAACGGGCAATGCTCTCGCCATTTCTTTAAAAATACCTTGATCCGTCTACACGACAATTGAAGCGACGAAGCGACGTAGGTACTTCTGCACAATAGCGTCATGCTAAAACTCCTCTTCTTCCCCTCATTAAACATCCTATACGCACTCAACGACTCAACAAACCGTCTCCGCGTTCGCTGTCGACTCGTCTATTTCGTGGTAACACTGCATGCAACAACATTTAAAAGCAGAAAACATTATCCAACTTCCCTAAAGCGTAAAACAGTGTCCCCAAACTGTAAACGCGTTTTTCTCGAAAACTCGATGTATATGTATATACATATGTGCATGTATGTATGTATTTATATGTATGTATGTATATGTATATGATATGTATATAATTAAGACAGTTAATACCATAGAATTAAAGATAAAAATTTAATGTCGAATTATACAAGTTTGTAACGACATTGATAGTTTATACGCATAAATTCAAATCGTTATCGAAAACGGGCACCCACTGTCTGTCGGACGCTCAATAGACTTACAGTTATTACAGTAACATAAAAAGAACTTTAAAAAATTTATTAAAATCGATGGAAGCGTAATTTCACCAATTTAACATGAAGAAATGAAATATTTAACCATTTTTTTGAAGGAAGGATGCGACGCTTAAAGTACACACATTTATATAGAAACGTCAGCATTACTGCTATGTTTACCGAAGAACAATCGGGTGTCGCTTCTTCCAGATGATCCATATAGAAGAGCTTTCAATTTTTTAACCTCCTGTACTGAAGCGCTCGACTTTTAACAGGAAACAAATACGGATCGAAAGTAAATATCAGGCGACGTCGTAGATAAGAGCCGAGTCTTGTTCATTTAAAATTCAAATAGCTCGTCACGTTGTTAAACAATCGAATGACCCGTTTTCTAAAAAAACAATTTCATCACAAATGTGATATAAATAATATGCTCCGTGTATGTTTATCGCATGTTTTGAATTGATTAATTTGCCTATACGCGAAAACGGATTTGTACTTTGCTTAAGACCACCGAAGGTGAAGACTCGAATCATTTGTCGCTAAAATTAAGGTTCCGCCGAAATATATATGTAGTTTTATAGGTGGAAATTTTAAATTTTAAATTACACAAAAATGTTAATGTCGTAATTTTCTAAACCCCAAATAGAGATGCCAATTTATATCAACATTACGCTTCGAACAACATCTACGGAATTTCAAAAAAAAAAATAATTTTAGTCACCAAGCGGCTTAATAGTATCTATTTTTAAAATCACACAGAATAAATAACTGAAAAATCTGCGAAAAAAACAGCGAAAAACCAATCACACGCTGCAAAAAGCGCGGTCATGTCGGCAATGTTTTATCGCTGTACAAACAACATTTTGTTCTTTTTGCGTATCATCAAACCGAATATGCGAATCATTTTTATCGACAGGTTAGCAGTTCTCACGCCACGTTAGTAAATATGTATCATTTCCGGAGAGGACAATTAGCTTCCAGATAGATTAATGACCGGATATGATTAGGACAAATAACAAAAGAAAATCATGGTGGAAAGAGTTGACGACTTTGATAAAACGTTCGTCAGGTAAGTAAAAAGTATGCGAAACCGTATCTCTTTTTAAGCTTCGAAAATTTCACTCCACATTGATTCTTTCTTCTTTCTGTTCTATACATGCACGAATGAATTAAATTAATAAGTATCTGATGACCGACCATTTCTATTGCCTGCAATAGCCTTTCTATCAATTATTTAATTATTTTTCACTCCATGAGCGTGTCCGTCAGGCCATCAAATTTCCCGATCTTCAACACTCTTGTGACTTTATTATTCTCCGTATATTCCTCTGTCCATTCGGTTCACAATGATCCGCTGTAGATGCCTGGCCACTCGAGCATCTGTGTTAATCAGACGGCTGATTCTTTGGCTCAGTCAACTGCTCTCGCTTTTTTGTTAATAAAATCTCATTCTTTAATCTCCTTTCGTTGTGTAAGAGCTCTCATCTTAAATTCTGGCCGGATCTTCCTATCTTTCTAATAATTATTCATTTTTTATCTGTCTAACCCGCGTATCTGTTTAAAACAATGTAAGTAAATGATAGAAAAAAAAAAAAAAAAGTATCAACTTAGAGATTTATTCTAAGAATTTAATGAAAATGCGCAAAAAAGTAAAAAATAATCACATCTGATGATAGATAATTTGCAGTAAAATAAAAGAGATACATTCTGATTATTCTTAAACAACATTTAGTTAGAGTCAGCGCTAAATTCGAGCTGCGACAACCAGAAACTCGTATTAAAAGGAATATACATATATAATAATGCATTCATTTTTACAAGCCCGAAAACGTCAGAAATATTTAGTACGGTTTTTAACTATTTCAAATTTGAATTTGGTGCCGACTCTAAATAAACTACGAATATTGTTTAAGAATAGTCGTAATATCCCCAAAAAGGTATATTACTCTGAGATATATTTTATTTATTATCGGCTATTCTTTACTTTGTCGCGCATTTTTATTAAACTTTTAGGATAAATTTCAAAGTCGAAAAAAAAAGAAACAATTTTATTTCACAATTTTTTATGTAAATATTTCGGTAATACGGCCAGGTCAATTACTTTCTATACTGTTTTGTGTTCTCCTAATTTCTATACACATACATATATGTATATATGCTAACTAAAATAACGTTTTCGATGATACTACTCATAGCGATTCTCATCGGTTTACAGGAACACACCACTAACCCCGGTTATAATCAAAGAGCAATCATTCCATCTGGTCAAAAGTTAAGTAATATTTGCAATTACAATTTATTTCTGTTCGATATTTATCCGAAATAACTGGTATTATTTCGAGCTTTTTGTCTGCCTACATTTAACGATAGACCAAAGTCGAAAGTACTAGCCGATTAAGTTGTAGTCTATGGAAAGACTAAGAAGTGGTAATCTCTACAAATGCGAAACATCCGATAGCGATCGATGTCATTGCGATGTAAAGTTCAGAACTACAATCATTTATTTGCATGCCCTCCCAGCGGCAAATATGAACTTGGAAGCTTGTATGGCGATGTTGATAATGATTTAATAGAATTTATAGAATATTGGACGAGCTGTATAGTCTCAACCGGAAACGCGATAATAATAATAAAAAAAAATTACTTTCCAAATTTACTGCGACAAATAACGTTAACAATATGTCAAACGTCAATTACAAACTACTCTAATATCATACTTACGCGGTAACACCACTCTGAACGGTTCACTTTCAAATGAATCTTGAAAATCGATCGACACGGGCAAAAGTTAAAAAAACAAAAACATACGCGACCAACCTAATGGCTCCTCTTCTTAAGCACACTGCTCACACACTTCGGAACATTTAATAATTTAGACGGATCTATTAGGTTCACAAAATTTAGCGAATGTTCGAATTCTATCGTACGTTCTTCTATTGTACTGGAACATTTGTGCTTCATCTAAAAATGTCCTCCGTACGTGAAAGTTTAATAACACTTTGGAACAATATCCTTTGCGTAACATTCGTAAGGGTTCGCAAAATGTAGTTAAACTACAAGCGGAACAAAAAAAAACCTTGAAAATAAACGGGAAAAAAGCCAGAAGTGGAATCAACCATTAAATGTATCGAATATTTTTTTTTATATATATAATTACGTTTTTACATAATATCGCAACATAACACGGGGGGACGTTGTATTCTTCCGATGAGAAAACCAGGCGTGAAATAAATACGCAGCGTTGAAACAATGTCCCACTTCAAACTATTTTACCATTCGATATGTTTAAATTCATTCGATAAACGTCGTTTGTTTAATTGGGAAACTCTTCGGCTCGTTTTAGTTCATTATGAAAATAGAGAGTTTCGTTCAAATTCTCGAGTACTTTTAGGTCACTCGGACGAGACGTACTCCTCCATTCGCCCTTCCTTGAATTCAGCAAAATGCCTGTATGGTAATATTTCCGAGAGAATAATCTGAAATTTACACTGCAGTAGGCTAATGTCCTTTGGACCGCAGTTCTGGTCCCGCTGTTACCAGACTATAACCATAAACAAGACAAAATGCCAAAGTATAATTACTCGATTGGTAAACAGCTCTAATAGCAGGTCACACGCGATCGCGACGAATCTGGCAACGCTGTACAACCGTTTGTGCCTAGCCATTCCACCAGATTAAATATTGTGCCAGTAACATGCTTCCGTCCGGTATTCTACCGAACATTTTTCTGTGCCAAAAAGCATTTGTCGGAGTCAAATTTTCGATTGGACTCTTCCAAGTGAATGGGGTAATCGGCAATGCTCAATTTGCCTAGTCTTCTCGATTCAACAAAAATGCGACTTATCGGAAAAACCCGATCTCTGACAATTATTCGATTCGTCCCTGTAAACGGCTGCTCCATAAACGGTTCTATAAATTTGCCACAGACAGTTACGTTTTATTCCAAATAGCGGACGTTTCCATGAATGTAAAAGTAAAAGTTGTCCGCTTTTAAACTTAAAGTACACGGCCGGTTCCGTTACATTTCGCTTACGGAACAACATCGCAGACAGTCAAAAAAGCTTTTACACGTTGAAATTCCGGTTCGCTTTTGAGAAATAAACAAAATCAAATATTCACATAGACCCAGAAAGTCAACATAAACAAAGTCCCGTGCCCATAGCAGGCAGTCGGCTATTGTTAAATTAAGCTTTTCATAATGTACTTAAGGGTTCCTCCTAATGGGGATCTGATGAGAATATTATGGTCAGTTCGTTTCTACTTGGGATGATCCACCTTTACTTTCCAACAGATCATTTATAAGCAATATTCAATTTCAGCTTAGATATATACCACTGGGACAATGTCTTGAATCCGGAACGAGACAACTCCCGAAAACCTATGACACCTCCGATTTGATAGCCAAGAGTACCTTTAGAGCGGCGACCCTCATTTCGTTTCAACGACGATTTTCACAATTTTACAATTCGGTCTCATTTATAAAGTCTTTGTGTACATAAGCTTTTTATCCCGACTTATTTCGGCGTATCGACCGATACTGTGAAATTCGTAACAATCGATATTAGCAACTTGACCTAAGTTTCCGCATAATTCTTTGTTCCTACATTGCCATTAATGTTTTGCAAGTACTTTCGTCGTAAAAAATTTTAAATACTGACTGCATACTGTTTTCGAAATCTCTTATCATTATTTCAGATCCGCAAATAACTAAAAATTTAAATCTCAGCATATAATTCAACTTAATGCTTCTCTAAGATGAAAAATAATTTAAAACATTTTTTTACAAAATAATATATATATATATATATATAAAACGATAATAGATGGTCGAAGCGTGTCTTGCAATGGTGGCCAATAGGCAAAAAAAGAAACCAAGGAAAACCAATGACGCGTTGGCAGGATGATATAGTAAAGGTAGCTAGAAAGAACTGGATGAGGAATGCACAGAACAGAAGTGGAGGGAAGATGTTGGGGAAAGCCTTCAACCAGGAGTGGATTGACAAAGAGGCACATCGCGATACACCAGCTGAGATGATATGTCCGAATTCATCACCGAATACGGGGATTGACTTGCAGAATGGATATCGGTGTTAACAATTTTAATGAGAAAGTCGAGGTAAGGTTAATTACTTCATTCGAAATACTAACCGAGATATTGGATAATCGGAGTTTGTTGGCATGGATTTCTTAGGCGGTGGGAGCTCTGATTATTTAGGTTCCTAGCTTTATTTCTTCACTATTTGCAAAAAAAAAATTGCCTATCCATAAAAAAACAATGATTAATGCTATATTTATTAAAGAGTTCTGCATTTTTTTTTTTTTTTTTTTGGTCCGGCAATGAGCCATTCGACTACTATCAAGTCCATGTGCGAATGATGTGAACTAAGGACTGAACGAAATATTCGATTTGAAGTATAATAAACACATCGAGAAAACATAACGGCGAATGTTTTAAACCCACCAGTGCCTAACCATAAGGAAAAGAAACCGAGTCCGAGGTGCATCTCAAACACGACTGAACGGCATCAAGAGCTTTTTAGAGTAGTAGATTGTTAAAAGAAAATTAACTTGTACAGACTTTGATGCCGTTCAATAAAATGAATTTTAAAACAACAAGAACCTGTCGTCACTACCACACAGAAAGATATAAACAGGATAAGAAGAGGAAAGATCAGGAGAGAACACTTCGTTAATGTTCCCATTTATTACAGTTTTAAACACGGTAAATGTTATCTAAAATGGTTAACATGCGGTGATCATTGCAAAGTACTCTGTTACTCTAGCTTGAAAAATTCAAATTTATTCGAGAGTGATCCATACACAAAAGGGAAATAATAACCGCGTATTTACGCGTGGGTCGCTAGAGACGGATTTTGGGATAAAATAGTACCAAGGGGCAGAGAGACGCTCCATCGAACACGGTACTATTTGTTTTGGTTCTGACTACTTTCTAAAACTGATTCACTCTGCATTACTGTGCAACCCTTAACCTGACGAAGGAATAAACGGTTACAATATACTATCCAAAGCACTTCCACCGTGGCATTCCCAGTCTCATACCAATACCACAATGACTAGGTACGCCGCAAAAACTCACCTCTGCACATTTATTGAAAATATTAACACATTTCCGTTTGATTTCATAATTTATTTATTTTTTTTTGGTCTGGCAATAAGCCATTTGGCCAATTTCATAAATTAAATAATAACATTTTCAATTAGAATTACTGTGACATTCAAAGTTATAAGTGAATTTAAACTATCGGTATCTGATAAATAAACACTTTTGGTTTGAACTGAGTATAATATCTTAGCTCTTGCTGCCAACTAGACATTCGACGACGCAGGCTGTAGCTTATAAAATTCTCTAATAGATCTCCATCAAATAACAACGCACATTGCGCACCTTAACTTTAAAATCATCTGTAAACTTTTCTAAACAACCCAACTAATCTTGCTAGTTCGTTGCTTCGGCAGCGCTTTCGATCTGTCGCAATCGAAGGATTTTCGCTAGCAGTATGTTTCGCTAAACTTAGTTATAATCTACTGTTTTCTGAATAGACTAGTTTTTTCTATTTTTATAATTTTCGTAGCTATGGATCAATACTATGATAGCAAAAAAATGATACAAGTATGTGAACGTCGTATGATACCATAGTGGTAGCGTAGTCACAATACAGCTGCAGTCAAAGTTGCGGAGACTACAGTTCGCCTCCATCGTATGGCCGAGACTACTTAGGGCGCTTGATTGCCTTGAGAGGGTAACGACAACCACATGCCTGAAAGCGATAGCGTCGAAGTAAAGAACTTCCTAAAGTTAGAACAAAAATGGTGTGCAGGAGTAAGTAATCCTGTGCACCGTACAATTCGCTGTGGACGCTACAAATCCACACACGGGTTTTCACAGAATTAATCGGCATTTCCGCGCGGTATCGATAGGACAGTTAAGTTTCCAAACGTACATAGAGCCATTTTTTTCTCTGAATATCTTCAAATTCAACTACTACTAACCAGAGAAAGTGACCGTAGCAAGTTACCGCTGACAAACGATTCTGGTCACCAGTTGTCGACCAAACAACCGGTGTCCACCCTGGACGATAAAACGTAGTGATGGCTCGGACGCACCACCGTGAACTACCAAGAGTTTAAGACGCTACGCCGTCTATCGAAACATTTGTAGCACTACCGATCAGCGTAACCAACAGTTCAAGATTGTATACTATGCGCAAAACCATTTGTCTCGCCACCGTGGACATATCAGCCGGCCGCAGTGTTCCCAGTAATTCGATCGTGATCAAAATAACAATATGTGTGTACAACGCATTAATAATTCTGCTGAAGTAGAGAAGGACTTACAATTAGTGAAACGCTCGACCTAACTGATTGTTTACTTTACCCACTGCGCTCTTAGTGATTTGTTAACGTTAAAGAAGTACTCACACCAACTAGTGAATGCAATAGGAAAATGAATAAATTATTAGATCGGAATTTAGCTATGTCACTTCAACAGGACAATTCTCCACATATTCTCAAATAATGGCTTCTCAAATTTTCATTCACAAGTTAAAAATGATCTTCCCCCTCGAGCCAGGTTAATCTTTAATGAAGGACTGGCAGGTTTCTTTCTTTTTCAATTTTCTTTGTTACTTTCTCATGACTAGAGGTACTGGGGGATTCGTTACTAATATACATATATATATATTCTGATTATCGACATGGCTCATTATTCTGAATTTAAATTAAATTTGGAGAAACTATGCAGGAGCGCATTTTCTTCCATAGCACACATTTTCTCTGTTGCATAGAAAACATGAATTTGAGCTTAACGTAACAATTATTGATTGCTACGCAAATAAGCGTCGGCATCACGGAATTATCCACATAAAAATGATCACACAAAAATTCAGAATAATCCCAGCCGATAACATATCTATGATTGAAATATATACATATATATATATATATATATATATATATATATATATATATTTACTTATTTATTTATTTATTAATGTGTATATCATTTTTACGCCACAGGTAATGCAAAAAATTATGTAACACATTTATATCGGTAAGATGTACCGTTTTTTATGTAACGGAAGTGTTTCGTGAAAACTATTAATAATATCCGTGAGTTGTGGCATATAAAGTATAGACGAACGCAAACCGACAATTAAAAAATGGCATGGTCAATTAAAACCAACTATTATAAAATTTACCTGATATGATGTAGAATGTCCTCTATTCAAGATTTTACGTTTCTCTTCCATCTTATTTGTTTCGGTTAGAAATTAATGTTTCCATTCATTTTTCAGATCTTATTCGGAAAAAAAGTGAAAACATCGGTTTTCGAACGAAACAAACAAGGTGTTAAAGTGGAAACTCGCATAGGGGTCATTCTAACCATGAAGAACAGAAATAGATATTAAACAGACGCATTAAAAAGCTTTGTCGTGGAGATTAAAATAACTTGCTTTCCAACAGATATAGCGAGATAGAACAACTAGACGAAAAATCTATGCAAGGAAATCCGATTAATCATGAGACAACTCATTATTGCGGATGAAAATGGCATAATAAAGACGAGCATACAAGAAATAGCGAAAAACTAGGGAAAATAAATATGAAGTGAATAAGAATTCAGACTTGCCAATATGCGCGTTGAACCAATTATGGGATAGGAACCATGTCTACATCACTGTAAGAAGCAAAGTTCCCAAGGCAGTTGCAAAATATCTGAAGAAGCGGCCGAAACCCTTATACAAGAAGCAAATGATCACCATCCAGTGGTCTAACGTCCCACAGCAAGCTCCAGAACAACCAAGTCAATACATATTACATATGTTTATATATACATATATACATATATATATAAGGTAGATGCTTAACATTCACAAACGACAAAATAGTGGCCGGCTTCTACATTCGTGAAATGGGGTAAAATTCTGAATTTATAGTAAACTCTACATTGAAATTCGGCACATTTCAGATTGAAACAAAATATACAAATTATTCGTTTAAAATTCCCGATTGGCACATTCCTTTTTTAAATGCGATAATGAAATATTTTAAATGATGAAATGATTAACTTAAATTTATTTTTATACATATTTTTACTTAATCAGTCATTCGTATTATTAGAAAAAACTCGGTGTAATATGGGGACATGTGTTTTTTTGTAAATGTTACCTGATGACGTCATTGAATTTATGTATTTGATAAGAAATTGTATTTAAACCTTAGTAGACATTTTATTCACTTTCCCAATAGACGTATCCATTTTGAAGTGTAATTTAAAAACTAGTTTTGGACTCTTATAAACTGTATAAGCAGAAAATAATTTTTTCCACCGCCTGGAAAAGTAAATTAAAAAAAAATTTATAACCTATCCCTCGTGAATGTTAAGAATTTCCTATACCTGCATACATACATACATACATACATACATACATATATATATATATAGATATATATACAGGGTGACTGGAAATTCGATGCATTCCTTGAAAGGGGTTACTCTGAAGATCATTTGTAGCAAATTAAGTCCTATCAACTGGAGGGTCAAAAATGAATGGTTACTGAGTTATAAAGATTTTACGAATTTTTAGAAAATTTCAGACTTTATATAAAATAAAAATTAGCGGTAAAAAAAATACTTAATTCTGAACAATCAACTGATATTTTTCTAAAAGCTAATTAGCTATTTATTACATTGGAAAAAATACATGCCCAAAATTATCATAATCTCACAATAAAACTATTTAAATAGCTCAATGATAAATTTATTTTTTAATTTTTGTTCAGAATTAAACCATTATTATTTGAAAAAAATGTAGACACTTGACGTACAATTACAGAAATTAGTAGTTCCCCGTTTCGTTAGCTTTCTGAAAAGGTATTAATGTTATCAGTTTGTGCACATACACGCAAAGAATATCACATTAGACTGAGGAAATTTCTAAATTCCAAGAAACATGCCCTTATCAAAACGGTCATGCTTTTGTTTCTTTTATCGCACTCGGGACGGTAGTACGAGTCTGTCGACTTCTGAAACTTTCGGGGCAGTCACGAACACGACAGGCGGTGCTTGTGTCTCAGTCAGTTACTTTCGTTCATTTAGCTGGTTTATTCGAATTACTACGAGAGCGGATGTATCGTTTAATAGAAATACCTCGAAAAAAAAATTGTTTTTTTCTAAATGACTAGTTTTGAAAATGAAGAACGCTCAGATATTTTGTACTGGTACGGGTTCTATGACGGTGATGCCGCCACAGCACGAAGGGAATATCGAAAACGTTTCCCTTACCATCGTATATCAGACCTTAGTGTGTTTGGCGCAATATACCAACGGATTCGGGAAATAAGATGTGTTCAGCAGCGGCAAAGTGACGTCGACAGATTTCGGGTTTCCGATCCTGCTGACGAAGAAGAAATTTTAAGATAATCTGAAACAGATCCCACAGTTTCAACGAGAGTTGTGGCTGAGGAATTTCAATCAAACGATATGTCCCCCCCCCTCCTAAGTAATTCGATTAAACCAGCAGAATGAATGGAAGTAACTGACAGAGACAAGCACCGCCCGCCGTGTTCACGAACTGCCCCGAAAGTTTCCGAAGTCTACCGACTCGTACTCCCGTCACAAGTGCATCGAAAGAAATAAAAGCGTGACTGTATTGATAAGGGCATGTTCCTTAGAATTTAGGGATTTCCTCAGTCTAATGTGATTCTCTTCCTGTGCGTGTGCACGTGTACAAACTAATGATATTTATACCTTTCTAGAAAGCTAATGAAACGGGGAACTTATTTCTGTAATTTGTAAAGTGTCAAAACATTTTTTTCAAATAATAATAGTTTAATAATGAACAAAAATTAAAAAATGAATTTATCATTAGGCTATTTAAATAGTTTTATTTCTGAGTTTATGATAATTCTGGGGATGTATTTTTTCAAATGCAATAAATACCTAATTAGCTTTTAGAAAAATATCAATTGATTGTTCAGAATTAAGTATTGTTTACCCCCATTTTTTTTTTTTTTTTATGCGAAGTCTGAAATTTTCTAAAAATTCGTAAAATCCTTATGAGGGGGAAATAGGGAATTGATAGTGCTCTGGAATACCTGTTTAATTACGGCTTGGGGGAGGTTTTTAGAAAATGAGGAAAGAATAAATACTTTAGGAGGATGACAAAGATCAGTGAATTTAAAGGAAAAATAGGGAAGATTATTGAAGTGTACGACCAAAATGAATTAAGACGATGTGAAATAAATGACAAAATAGGGTTTTTGCTAGGAGTAAAGCGCGAGCTATTATAAATCGAAAGGAAAGACTGAACAAGAGTAGAGGAGGACGCGAGTGGAAGACGTTTAACAAGGAAGCGATAGCCTAAATAGTATTTACGAATGAATAGGGGTGACGAATTAGATTCGGTAAGAATAGCAAGGATTGGAGAGGATTTGAACGCGCCGAGACAAAGACGAAGACAAGAATTTTGAATTACATCTAGTTTAGAGGGACGGCTCTTGGACGCACAACCATAAATAAAAGAACAATAATCAAATTTGGAACGGATAATAGATTTGTAAAGAGAAATAAGAATATAAGGATCGCCACCCAATTTAGTTGGCGACAGAGCTTTCAGGAAGTCCAACCTCCCCGAGTTAGTTTAGTACAAAGTTCGATACTTCAAATGGCAGAAAGCCGAGCCGATAAAAAACAATAATAAATTGTATTTTTCCTGATTTTGTTTATGTTTTCTAACACGGTCGTCTGTGTCGTCCGTTAATTACCTGAAAAAAAAAAATTCGAAACAAGCATAACTTCTACTGGCTACTTGCAGACAAACAGACATCAAAATATTTTCAAATCACTACCTGTAATTTTTTTTGTCCCTCCGTTTAGAATATACGCACTACTTTAGTGTGCTCATAAACAATGAACACACTAGAATGGTAGAAACCGATTCGAGAAGAAACACGCATGTTAAATCACCAAAGGATCAGCAAAAAGACGAAAATACATGAAGATCTGCCTTTTTTAAAGATACACTTCCCTTACTTTTTCTAGATACGACGCAAACCGTTTCATCACACCGTTATCGCTCTCTCTTTCGTTGGTAATTAAAATTTCAAACAATTCCTATGCTATATATTTATGATTCCGATGTGAAACAAAGCTTAGCATGACTAGAACAATATCAGCTTTAGGCTGTGTGGATTCATCATTTAGTTTTCGAGTTAAGTCGCAGAAGGAAGGCATAAAAATTTTTAAAGAAAACAGATATTTGACTGATACGGTGATTACAATGTAACTTTTTGCAAACCACAGGCACTAAAATTTTATTTATTAATATGTATGTGTATATATATATATATATATAACTGGGCCATTTTTGAACCCTTTTGCTTACATTTCTGTCTCTTTCTCTTCTATACTTTGTATAAAATGATCAAAATTTACAACGTAATTCTTAGGCCGGCCTCCATTAGATTTTATAACGAAAAAATGCCCCCTAATTTTATATAATAAAAAAAAAAATACAACCAATAATTTATACCATAAATTTTATTAAACTACCGAAACAACTTAACATATCACAACAAATATAAATAATACTTCTTTTGCGTTTCCACGGTATTATTAAATTAGCAATATAGTCTTTACATGCTTAAACTTATGATGCGACTTCTTCTTATTCATCAACCTACATAGTAATTTCATCAACCTGCACAGTAATAATATATGCATTCATTATGTGTTTCCAAAAACGAAGATCGCCACCGAGCGCGAATTGCGGAAATAAAAACGGGACGACGAGCTGTGCAATAGCGAAGAATTTACCACCCTTATACGTGATACTTCTTTTGGTTCGAAAACGACAGATGTAGAAAAGTTTGAAGCGTTTGATAACATTTTGAGTCAACCGCCTCTGTTATACTAGTGTAAAAAATAATAAGAAAAAAAAATTATCCAAAGTGACTACATTTTTTTACGTTTTTTAACGAATACTCAATTTATGTTCACCGATTTTCATCATCACTCACATGGGGGACCTAAGTTGAATGCTACTCTTTCTAATGGATAGAAAATCAATAAAATCAGTCTACATAAATATGAGTTATGCGCGAACAAACATTAAAAAAAACAAAACATATGCGACGAACGTTTAAAACCTCCTTCTTTTTGGAAGTCGGTAAAAATTAAAATATTACAAACGTTACATAAAATTTCGACATTCTTTAGAACATTATTTCGTTACATAAGATTGGAACATTTTTTCTAATGGGAGACGGCCTAAGAATTACATTGTAATTAATACATATATAATTTACCTAGTAGTTTAAATACCAAAATTACATAGTTTCGAGATTTGTTTTATTCCAGATGATTTAATCACTCTCGGGTATATACCTAATCTGGTACCAGAGAAACCTGAAAAGATTAAAACGGCTGACAGCGCAACGACTAGTTAATTCCCCTACTCTCATCAGCGCTGTTGAACTTGATACATTAATGAACCTTTTCACAATCATCAGTATCCTGTCAAGGATATACGAGTAACATGCGTTCTTTTTGTTTTGTTTTTTTTTGCTTATATGTATTAATGACTAAAGTCGTTCTTCCACATTGCAGGTAATAAGAAATTTCGCTACGTTTTTGCATTATTCCTGAAATCATGTTACGCTTTTGCGTTGCAATTTACAAATTCCAACGCAAGCTCCGTAAATTTATGTCGGCTCTGTTTTTGTTTTTAATTATTGTGAAAAAATAAAACAAAAAAAAATATTGTTCAAAAAAATTAATAATTTTGCTTAAAATGACACATAGTTTCACTGCTCTATAAGAATTATAGAAGACCATGTGTTTGGATGGTTCTGCATAGTACGAAAAATAACGTTTATAAACTTCCGAAATATTCTTTAACGGGTGATTTCAATAGGCTATCGACAGAACTCTCGTGGCTTGGGTGAAAAATAAAAAAAAAAAAATTGAGTTAAACGACGCGCGAGTTTTTTTAAATTTATCGTAGAAAACACGTTTGTTCGACTTGAAGCGCGACCTGCCAGGAAATAATTTCTCGTAATTGTTACCCGACAGAAAATGGACAGTAATGATGAAAAACCGGTCGAAAACCGCATCTGGTTGCATGTGCATCTTCCGGCGCGAACCGGCGTCGATAGCGATTAAGCTACTCTCATCGTGCGTATTGCAACAATAAAACTATTCCAGTAAAGAAAACGCTGCCAGTTCACGTAAGAACTTGTCTGAAAAATGCAATTGCAAACAGCTGACGTAGTGGTGCACTTATTTAGGACTTCGTAGCCGCTCTTTTCCACCGTAATAGAATAAAAAACTGTAACATTTACACATTTATCAAATCCGCCTAGAATAATTTACATTAAAATTGTATTCGATTTTGAATATTCAGAATATTCTGTTCTAACTTCACAGATGCAGTTAAAAATGTAGAAACGGTTTTTTGGGCATTCGTTTCAGAAATCTCACTTACAAGGAGCAGTCACGACGTTATTTTGATGAAATTTTGCAGATCGACAAGTATGTGAACCGAAAAAATATTAGAATTTACGTGAGAAAATAAAATTTTTAAAAATCACAATAACCGACAACAAAAAAATATGCTAAAATCCAGGTTGATTTTATTTAATTTTTCAAAAGACCAATTATTCTGAAGTATTAATATATAAAAATTTCTAGAAAACGAGTAATATATATATAAAAAAAAAAAACAATTTTAAATTTATTAAAAATTCAAATGCGTCATTAATTACATTTATATGTTATAAAAATACAATTAGCGGTAATTGCCATGCAATATTGAGAACGGACTAGTGTAGGTCCAAATCTTCCGCCAGCGTCGACAATTTTTTTTTCCATTCAATATCTTTTTATTAATAATTCATATTACTTAATTACTTTAATATGTGTATATATATATATATATTTATTTTTTTTTATTTATATTCGTGTGTATATACATTGCAATTTATGAAGGAAAAAATAAATGATTTTGACTTTTCTTTTCTCTCGTTTTTTCAGGCCCTCCGGCAAGTGTCATTTACACAACTCGACGATTTAGAAGAAAAGTAGCGCACGAAAAATGGAAAAATGTACTAGGAAACAATTAGAGATTGAAAAAACAAACATAGTTAATGGATAAACAAAAAACAAGACTCAAAAGATTAGGATGGAAGATGGCGACGCTGCGAAGAAATGAAGAAACGTGTTTAAAACGTGGTTCGCATTATAGGTAAAATTTAAGTCGGGAGTAATCGATAGAAGTGGCTGAATAAGAGGAAAAAAGTAAAGCAAGAAGAAAACTGTATGATTAAAACGAAATTGAACATCGGAGGAAATCAAAAAAAAAATTGTAGAAAGAGGGCTCTGTAATATTTGAAAAGGAAACGTTTAAAGATATCGCACGAGTGTATCGGGAGAGCTCACGAATGATTCGCGGTCTACCATAAACGAAGGATCGTCAAGGAAGCAGTGTAAGACTTAGGAATTTGCCTCTTCTTTTTGGCTCACGGGCATTTAAAATTCACATTCTCTTCACAAGTATTAGTTTGCATTGTTCGTTAAACTTTACGCGATTTCGTCGATTCTTATTGTTACAGATGACGAAAAGCAATCAATTCACCCCGTCAGTATGAAAAATAATAAAACGTCAAATTCTTAATAGATGCTTCAAATCCTCCCCCTAGAAATTTCCATAATAATGCCTCCTCGCATGAATCGAAATAAATGATAATGGGAATGTATAATAACGGGGAAATATGGCTACGGAAAATAAATAAATAAATAAATAAATAAATAAATAAAAAATAAAAATTAAAAAAGGATATAACTTATTCGGAGACTGTTGTTATTAGTGTACGAACACGGCATTAAATGGCTGAGAAACAGTGTAGCAAAGTGAGGTTTATCAGCTTTCAAACGAGAAGTCGCGCACCTGTGAATAGGCTAAAAATTTTTATTCGGCTAAAGATATTATTTGAAAAGTCTCTGACTCCTGTCACAAATAGAAAACTACATTTTTTTGGGGGAAAAAAGCGTATTGAAGATTTCGACTCACCATCGTAGCAGGTATTTCTCAAGTACCTTCACACTATTAACAGACAGCGATGCATTCGTTGCAACGACGCACTCCTCTGAAAAACCGTGCCATCATGATCACGCTCGCTCTTACATTGCCAATCACGTCTTCATGTTACCAATCATGCAACCATACCGTAAATCACGCAACCATGTTGCAAATCACGCTACCATGCTGCCAATCACGCCACCATACTCCTCGAGGATCGCAACACATTGAAGTGAAGCACTTCGCAGCCCCGACTTAGTGTCGTGCGATTATTGGCTTTTCTAAAAATTATTAAAAGAGAATTACGCGGATACCGTCAGTGATTTTCCAACCATACTGCTGAAGCTGAATTCCGAAAAACATTACTCGCGAAATCGGTCGAATGAATGCTAATAGCGTGAATGGTACTGAAGAAAAACCGGCTGTCAGTGATGGAAAATTATTTTTTTATTTTTTCCAATTTATGACGAGACTTTTTAAAAAAAATTACCCCAGCTAAATGAATTGTTGTCAAGTACGCGACTTCTGGTTGAAAAGCTAATAAACCACTTCATACGGCTACATTGTTGCTCCAGCCAATAATGCCGTGTTCGCAAACTGACACTTGTTTCCGGACATTTTAATTTCTTTTTTTTAAATAACGGGACGCGCAATAACTAGTTCAGTTCAATCGATATTAAAGGATATGGGGCAAAGTAGTTTTTATGACGAATGACGAAATGGATATAAAAGTTTTTTTTCGTTTTTTTTTTTTATATTCGGACCATGAAATAATAATAACATCGTACTTTTTGAAAAAATGGTAACTAGACCGGCACTTTTCATAAAATCAGAGGTATTCTCCATTATTTTTTTGATGATCCGTAAATTAAATTAAATTTAAAAAGCTTTAATAAAATCTCTCTTTGCAGTCTACGGCTATCCTGCCTACATCGTTAACATGGAATATTTACATTATTTGAATTTTCCTCCGTTAGAAATCTTGCGTCTCCTCAATAAAAGAAAAAAATTTTTCTCGACATTCCGAGTTAATTCTATAATAACTCTTTCTCTCTAGTCACTCTTTTTTTTACATTTTCTTCCTTTCGGCAAAAAAAAAAAAAAAAAAACAGAAAAACCGGAAAAAAAATGAATTTTGGCGCAACAAACCGATATCAACATGAAGACCGACCCAACAGTTACAAAATTTGGAGCGTAATTCAAACATTCGAATTTTCTCACCTGTAGTAGACTCGAAACCGTTTTTTTTCCGATTCAATATTTTTTAAATGATAATTCTTCATTTGCCCGAAAATATAAATCGGTGTCAGATTCGGCTGACTTCGTTGAAGGCGATTGCGGTAAAAATCAAGCTGATATTTAGAAGCAGAAAAATAATGCATATTCTCGCACTCGTAAAAACGAACGTTTCGAAGAAGGCTTTCGTTAGTAGCTGTCAAGCAAAGAACTCTATTCGGAGAAATATTAAAAGCAGTTAAAATGGCGAATTTCAGAAATGATAAAATTAATAGAAAAACGACCCGAAGATAGGCGAAGAAGACAGATTACACCGGTTCGCCGAAAATATTAGACACTGTGTGACGATTCGGTTATGACAAGGCCGCGAAGAGAGAACATTGTCGCAAAGGGGAAGAGGAAGAACACTCGCTGCATTATACTACCGTTTTTGTAAACCGTGTTCCATATCCGCGTGCAAACACTTCACGGAGGCACTTGGGAAAAATCATTTTCACCTATAATGTCTGAGTGCCTACGCGTAAACAAGGATTCTTATCGCACTTTTCAAATTTGCGGTTTTATTAGATAGGAAAATGTATCAGAGTCACATTTCGCGAGACGATTAGAAATATTAAAAACAAAAAATACGGAAATATTTAAATAATTAAAACCAGGCCACCTGCAAAATTATAAAATCCTCAAAAGATCAGTGGAAAAAGTAGGCCGCCACAAATAGTTAAAAATATACCACATATTGCATATTTGACACACCCGAAAGATGACTTTTTGAAGAAATGGAAAAATATTTAAAGTAATTTCGAAAATACTAATCAAAATGATTTATTATAATTTGCCGGCGAACGAAATATTCACTCTCGGCCGGGATAAATCTTGTATTTCCGTTATTTACCTAATTTAACAACCTCTAATCACAGCGTTGCTTAATGAACCCCGTTGTTTTCTAAAATTATTCCGTCGCGTCCCGTCCACTTGAACGGAAATCAATCTCGGATAATAGAATCTGAACGGCACTAATGTGCTATAATACGACGTGCCCTCACACCATAAAGCTTCTTTTCTGAAGGCTTTAATCGCTGCCGGTTAGAAATTTTCTTTTTCCTTTTTTTTTTTTTTTTTAATGAAATTATTTTTAATTTTGATATTTTTAACGAAAACTATCAAAATTAAAAATAATTTCATTAAAAAAAAAGGAAAAAGAAAATTTCTAACCGGCAGCGATTAGATTTTAGAGCTAGCACGTAATCGTTGATGTTTTGCGGTAACTTTATTCGATCTTTCATTTCAACTGCGTATTTCGTCGATCTTTATATTATTGGAATTAAATTTTATATGAATAATTGGAAAAAAAACCCATCGCTGTAACTTTTGTGTTACATTTTTCGGATGGTCCGTGAACTTCGTTAAGAACATAACATCGCAAATCGAATAAAATGGCTTTTAATAAATATAAATAAACACGGGTAATTTGCGGAACGCAAAACAAAATTAATCTATCATTTTAAAAAAAAAAAAAAAAAAAAAAATAAAAAATTATGTGTCATTTCGGATTTATCGCGATTTGGCCTTTTTAATTTCACCTTTTTAATCGCGTTTCAATTTTTCATCGATTACTACAACGACAGATAATAATTCTACGATATATTCTATGTACTTTTAATTCCGAGTAATAACACATTATTAAATGTTTTTCACAGCCAAATAATAGTAATAATTATAGTTCGGTAATTTTCATCATTTTTAAGATAAAAAAAAGAAAAAAAGATAAAGCGACCGAAGAATTAAGACGTTGTCTAAAAAGAAAGAAAAAAACGCGTTTGGAATTTCCTTTCAATGAAGACACTGAAAGAGAAAACGAGATTGAAATTGGAAAAATTCTCGAGAAAGACACTGAAGCATAAATCATCATCACGACCGAAGGTGCGATTAGGAAAAGTTATAGAAAGAAAACGGTAAAAATAAGAACGAAACAGAACTTTCTTATTACGCACCCGGTGTATGTATTAGTGATAATGGAGAAACCGGGAAATTTTTTTAAACGAAATGGCTGAAAACTCGAGACGAACGGAATTTCGATAACGAAAAAAATTTTAAATTGAGCCCATAAAACATCCACGCTAAAAATAGTGAATCGACAGGAGGACTTACGTAAATATTTCGGGACGTCTGATGGTGGCCGCTAGCGGGAAGATCGAGCTGGTAATTTATATGGAAATATATTATATTAATCAGGTGCGAACTAGGCTGCGAAGAACTACTGATAAGCACAAGAAACGATTACGAGCGAATGTACGGAAACGCACTAAAAATACATCTCGTGCGACGAATCGAACTGAACAAACTCGAATCGAACTCGGGCTCAGAAGTGCTGATTAATTCCGCTCTACAATATAGTTTAGCTACTATTCTCGATCGTTACGGCTACCGGTTGGCTCGTCGACCGTCGCTATAATCGCGCTCTAGCATCATGTGACTACGCCATACGTCATTCATTCCACTCAACAATAGACACATGGCCCCTGCCTCTTTATCGCATCCGATGTCACCTTTTTTATCTTTTATCTTAGATCGCACGCAGTCCGCGTCAAAAATTCGTACCTTTTTTTTAATGTGACCGCTATCCTCCATCCTGGCCCGGCGGCAATTCTAGTTCAAGTGCAAATGTACATTATACCACCCGCAGTTACACCGAGACAAGGTTGGCAATCAGACTGCCGCGACAGCTACACTAAAAGCGATAAACGACGCTTTAAAATTCTGCAGATACTCCGATCAAAGCAAAGTTTTCAGTTTTTTGTATTGCGTAAAGATATATTGCTGTTCAAAATTCGATGCCTATAATTTAAATTTTTTTGACGAAAATACTTTGATTAATAAAGAATCAACTCTCTTCAGTTACTACTAAACTGGCTGTAAACTTTTTACCTGATTTTTTGTCCCGTAATTATATAACACATATATACACATATATACACATATATACACATATATACATATACATATATTCGTGTATATATATATATTAATGACAACATCATTCTTAGACTGACCATCACCACTTTTGTTGTCTCAAAACATTACAACGGAAGTAATGACAGACATTTCCATGCAAACCGTCAATTAAATTTATTACTCTTGAATTCTTCCTTGATTATAATGAAAAGAAAAAAGCTTATTTTGCGAAGAGTTAATTAACACCTACTCTTCACAAAAATTCTATCCAACATTTATCTTCTATTACATAAAATTAGGAAATTTTTTTGTTACATAAAATTGTGACATTTTTCGTTACAAAATAAGGGCCGGCCTAAGAATTACATCGTAATTAATGTATATATTATTATTATTTCGAATTAGCCAGGTCCTGCCGTTCTTTTTCCTCTCCTTCCATACTGCTTTCATTCTTTCACGGTGTCTTTTTTTTCTTTCTTCGGCCCACAAAATGCCAGTTCTTCCCCTTTCTGTTTCTCCGCGAATCCTTTACAGTCAAATATCTTTAATGTTGACCGCTGTTCTATATTTTCAGTTCATCCAGGTCTTTTTTGGTCTCTGTGTACCACGTGCCGTTTATTTTTAGCTTTCGCATGTAACTGAACAACCTTCCGGTGAATCTGCTCGGTTCCATCTTTTGCATATGACCATAGAATCGAATTCTTCTTTTCCGCGTCTCGGTAGTAATGGTTTCCACATGTTGGTATATTTCCCGGTTACTCCTTTTTATATATTTTCCTCCTTGTTCCACTGGTCCCAGTATTCTTCTTACGATCTTCCTTTCTGCGATTTCAAGTTGTTCATTTAATCCTTTTCTGTTCATTGTTAGACCTTCCGCTGCATATAATGCTTATGGTCTGACCACAGTTTTATAGTGCCTCAGTTTGGCATTTCTTGATAGATATTTCTTATTATATACTTATTTTGTTAAATAAAAAGCCGATTTCATTCGATCGATTCTATATTTGATTATATATATATTTACAACGTCATTCTTAGCCCGACTCCCACTACTTTTTCTGTCACAAAAATTTGTCTTAAAATGTGACATTAAATAAATATTTTTTATTTTTTTCGCGTAGTCGGAAAGAGTGACATTTCAATTTTCCTTGTTCTATAGGAAGTACAAAAGTGATAGAACTGAGGGTCCAGGAGTGCCCTTAGGCGAGGCACGGAGGGCCAAGTTTACATATATATATATATATATATATATATATATAATAGAGATAAAAAAATACTACAAGAGGTCTCGCCGAAATTTGTTAAAACATCATTAACCTTCTTTATTTGATGTAGAAAATGGATTGCGAAAAAATAGAGCCCCCCCCCCCCACAAACAAAAATAGAATAGGACCTGTAAAATTGAAATAGTACCGACGAGTGTAGCGCAGTCCACTGATGATTTCTCGAACTGTAGCGATGGGTCAACACCCTCGGTAGGCTAGCGCCAGGAAAAAAAGAAAAAAAATGTATTTAGTTATTAAATAAAAAAATTGAATATTCTTAGTAAAATGCTTTTGTTATTTTTAATATATTTATAGCTATCAAAAGAATAGACAAATAATTTAGAATGTGGGAAAATTATATACGTCTAGAATTTTAAAATGTAAAGGCCAGAAAGTTTTTTTTTTCCTTGTTCGGATTTTCCATGGTCTTGTTAGTAGTGGACGATTACCCATCAACAGGTGTAAATAGCAGAAGAAAAGTTCAAAGTTAGTTCATACAAAACAAATGTAGATTTGAAGAAAGATAACTGAAATGCTGATAGCGCGACAACTGAGTACGACGAAGTATTACATTAGAATATTTCACTCATTAACTAATACCCGGCGCTCCTTTTTATAGAGTACGGATCGTAAGCGAGTGTGAATTTCATAACACATTATCTATTGATGTATCAGTAAATGAATCCATCGTCAAAAATATCGTTTACAAGCGATAATAAAGAGTATTGGGTAATAAAAATATAACTTTTGACCAATAAAATAGATATAATATCGGAAGTAAAATTATCTTCAAATATACTCCCGGCCATTCTGGAATATTTGCTAATGAAGCAGTTAAAAAATGCTCAGAGTAAGTAGACTGGGTAGATTTGTTGTTACTGTAATTTTAAATGTGAATGTATTAACTCTGATCGCGACAACAAATCTCGTATATTTTAGGCTAATTTATTCATCGCTGAAAAATATTGTTAACGAGAAAAATGCCGACTTCGCCCTAAAAATTAGTAAAAAGCAATTACTCGATAGAAGATAATTCGGAATAGTAAGCTTAAGCAAAGGGCATTATTACGGGGCTATTCTGAAAAATACTTAAATTTCCGCACGTAACGAGTTTTCGCGGTTGTGAAATTCGAATTAATAATTCTTTCGGAGCATTAGTATTTTTAAATCGATGTGGTTTCCAGCGAAAATGTTAATTTTAACATTAATATTATTAAATGAAATGAAACCATATTTAAATAACTCGGTTCTATAATCAATCATTTCCGGTATTTTTAATAGCTAGATTAAGAAAAAATGATTTTAACTCGTTGATTTAATTTCGCAATTTGAATTTTTGGTTAAAGCAACCGTACTTTTAAGTATTTCACTCCGAATTTTATCGAGTAATTATTACATTTTACTAATTTTTAGCTGATTTTTATTCGATTTTTAGTTCAGGTCCATGTTAAAAAGAAAATGAAATTTTTTAATAAATGCCGATTTAAAGATTTAAAATTCAGCTAACATCTTCCAATATGGTTGCATTAAAAACGTCACGCAGTAAGTACGTTTTTATCTATTTATTCGGTGAAGCTAAGATATACACTAGCGCTTTCTCGAGATTTCGTAATATGACAAAGTACACATTTCGCGCTTTCGATGAAAAATGTCACTGACGCTGTGAAATTCAAACATGTTACGTCATCTAATAAAATGTTCTAAATTTACACTCTCTAATCTGTACAGTTATTTAGTCCAACCGGTGTCGGATGGTGTCGTCTCGCTGCGAATTCACCGCATCTGAACGCCGGTGAAAATCTGGCAATTTCATTCTGAAGGAACCGGTGCATAGCCTACAGCGAATCCACTAATGCTCTTCTGCACGCTACTCTTTTTTTTGCCAGTAAAGGGCATTGCCTGACATTAGGTGGTGTTAGTGAGAGAGAGGAAGAAACGAATTAGAATTGAATATTACTGGAGATAAAAGCAATAAAGAACACTGTAATAGAAATGATCGCCGGGGACGGAAGAGAAAGTATAAACGAATTATTATATGGAATAAGCAAATCGAGTTTCAGGAGTTGTCTATAGAAGTGAGAGCGTTCTATAGGATATAGACGCGCATTGAGAGATGTGATTTTTTGTCGCAGAGTAAATCAGAATCATCCGATGGAAGGAACAAAAGGGAGAAGAAGACATAGAAAAGCAAAAAGAGGATGCCGGAAGTCGACTATGATCTAAGCGAAGTCTGCAAATAGAAGAGATAGGAAAGCGCGAGAGATGAGGGAAGTCATAGTACCGAGGGTACGAAGGAGGATGGGTTTGAATACTTGCACGCTACTCGCACTATCTTATATATAAAAATTCAGCTTCCGTATGTTGGTGTCCATAAAACTCGAAAAGTAATCAATGGATTCACTTGAATTTTTTACGCAACGTTGCATTTCTGTGTGAGAGTGTTTTTATATTCTTTTTACCTCGCGAAGTTCTCACAAGAACGGGAAATTCAAAGCGTTTCGTGACGAGGTTTAAATAAAAACAATTACACCTGACAAATGACGTATGTTTTTACACTTAGACGCGTTACTATTTTCATTCATTTGTTCTAAAATATGTTAAATACTTACGTGCAATTAGATAAATAACACACTTTTTTGACAGTCGGTGACCCAACTCACGAGCGTGCAATGTTACTTTTTTGCTTTCTAAAAATAAAAATAAATAAAGAAATTGACAATAATGTTACGTTGCAGGAAGTTGAGCAGTGCCTACCCCACAAAAGAAGCCCTCCTAAAACGGGAGTCGATGGTTTCTCATACGAGCATGACGGGGGCAAAGTCGATGTGATAATAAATAACTGATAGAATTACATAATAGCGTTTGATTCTCAAAGGGAACTATTCTACCTACATATATGGAAGAACACTACAATATGCCCCTTTTTAAAGAAGAAAAAAAGGATCCAAATATACTTACAGGCCTCATGCGCAGTAAAAATCCTTGAGAAAATCTTTAAAAAAAAAAGGAATTAACTGGTGAGTAAAAATGCAAAACTTTAATAAGAGGGAATATTTCACCTTAAATGCCTTAAGCATGCTCACGTTCGATATGCAAATTGCTTTATTAAAGAAAATCTATAGAATGGCAATTTTCATTTGAAAGGTAGGTGCACACAACATACATCTACTAAGTCTATATATAATCCTGATTCATAGAAGGGTCCTAAAACCACATAGTGCCTCGGATATTGAACTACCATGGAGAAAGAGAATTAAGAGTTAAATTGAAAAATATAATTACTATTCGATTACCTATAGGAAAGAGGTTGCATAGGGGTCAATACTTAATCCGTTATTACATAATACTTACACTGCTAGCATAAACAGTGTTTCGGATAAACACGTTAAAATTATGTAATATACCGACGATATCGTAGTATACTCTTCGACACCACTTACCGAAAAAGAAACAAATTATCTGCAATATAATAATAGGTCAATTAAATTATTAAATCATCTACAACTGTAAACTCGAAAAAAAGGATAAAAGTTAATTTCAGAAGGAAACGAAATAAAAGCAGTTCCTTAGTCGGGACCAAAACGGAAAGTGTCGGCAAAGTAGCGCAAATAAATATGCAGGTGTTCGTTTTGATTCTCAGGTAAGATGGTTGGAACAAACATGGAACATAGTTCAGAAAACCGATAAAGCCCCATTAACATAATCAGAGCGTTTACCGGAGAAAAGTGGAGGCCACGCCCATCCGCTGGTGCCGATAAAGACGCATTTGTTGTCACCTGCAATAAAAATAAATTTACGCGAAAGAGAACAGCTTAAATTGCGGTCAATAAAAAATCGAGCATCGAAGATATGTCTTGGTCTTCGCTCTTTACCGCGATACAGAACAGGGACGGAAAAAACTCCACATTTTCTACATCAGCAATATTTAACGCGTAAATTATATTATACTCGTATTAAAATCAAGACCACCGGTAGATCACACCCATTACATGAAAAACTAATCATCTTACATTCAATGATGAGTACGAGGCGAGTTTTAACAATGAAAATACCACCTTTAATAATTAGTCACGAGTATCTAAGAACAATAAATATCAAAAATTGATGGAAAACCCCAATATACTTGTAGTAATGGAATCTGCATCGAAAGTAGAATTGGAGATACGGATGAGAAGCAAATACAGGAGTGAATAAGCTGACAATAACAACATACCAAAAACAGAACTCAAACAGAAATTCCTAAAGTTTGAAAAAATTTATCCAGATGCCACGTCTCTGTTCGTACGGGTAGGTCAAATGCACAATATTGAATTTTATGCATACATATATATACATATATATATATATATATGTGTGTGTGTGTGTGTGTGTGTGTGTGTGTATATATATATATACATACAGGGCCGTATCTAGACCAAATTTTTTTTTGGTGGTGCGAGGGTATGAAAATATTTTTATAATTATACATATATATATACATATATATAAATAAATATATGTGTGTGTTATCCTGAAATATATTTATTTATAAATGGTACACTAAAGCATTGTAATCAACTATTGTATATGTAATATTTAAACACTACAATAAAAACAAACGAAAAATAGTCGTTTCCACAGAATTCATAAAAATTTTAATTTTCTTTTTTTTTGTCAAAAATTGAAAAGAAATAAATTTATTCTCAATTTCGGTCCATTTAATTCAAGCATATATGATTTCGCAGAAATTTCGGGGGGGGGGTGACCCCCCCCCCAGAGATACGGTCCTGTATACATATATATAAAACGCTATTCCTAAGCAAGAAACATAAGGGAAAGTATATTATTTTATCGGATTGTGCTACGGCGTTGCAGAAATTACAATATAGCAATGACTGTACTGAGTGAACGAAATAAAATGGGTAATGGAAAAAATGAATAAAATAAAAAGGACTGTCAGCTTTAAGTGGATAACTTGGTCATTAGCCAAAAATAAGGCGCCGAATAAGCCGCTAAAAAATATTACCCTACATCGAGCGGCAGATGGAGAATGAACAGAATTAGCCACAGACTAGCTCAGAAAAATAAAAGAGTCGATGAACGCAGAGTGTACGTTATTTTATAGGGAGAAAAAGTATAAAAAACGGCTAAATCTTATTACGTAAGTAAAAATTTGTGATTTAGCAACTAATCTTAATTATATGGTTACAATGAATAGAATCAGATCCGGGCATGTACGAGTACGTTGTTCCGTTTATTTAAAACGCTTAGGTTTAGTTGATAGTGATCAGTGTGAAAATTGAATGAAACCAGGTTCGCTGCCTCAGCTTGTCTGTGGAAATGTGAGAAATATAATGAACGAAAAGCGACATTATTAATCGAAAAATGTTGAAACAGTATTATTAATTTTTATCCCCGCCAGAGATGCCAAATGGAACGTTATTAGTTTTAGTTACGCCCTCAGGGATGCCAGCCCGGTCTTGTAATTGAACATGAAATTATATCATTAAATTATTATTCATTATTTTTAAAATTTACATTACACACTTGCGCCTACACCGATCTTTCTTTAGCGGCAGGCCGCCGAAAATACACAATTAACAAATCGACAAATATATGAGAATAAAAAAGGATTGTTTAAAGGTAATATAAAATTTACGGATCACTATTATCAGTTGGACTAATCCTCCGATATCTTTCGGGGGGCCCAGACTGCAATCGATAATCGGTGGAACTCCCTTATTTATATGTCGAGATTTTATTTCTGCTGATAGTCCCGCAATGTTTCTTACTTGGGACTTCACATTCATGAAAATTTTTACCGAATCAATTAACCAATATAACACGACCTAACATAACAGAGGACTTACTTTTTTACTCACATTTCCGCCACGATCGAGAGAAGCCAAAAACAATAATTCCGAAGAATGGTAAAACAACGACTGACTCTCCGACCACGGTCTCAAAATCGTGTTTTTTGGATCATTTCTTTCTTCTTGATGATCAATCACAATCATTTCTGTTAATGGGTTGGACCTTTTACTCGGCGGAACAGCATAGTATTCATCCTTAACCGACAACCTGCTGGATGGTCGTTGATCCTTGGTTGGCAGACGGGCGTACGTTGGAGGTACAGCCTGGGTTCCTGTTAAATGCGGGAAGGGAACCCGACATTGGAAAGTGAAATCATTTACAGTTAATTAAAACGTTATTAATTACGAAGAAAAACCGATTTCCGGAGCGATCAGGTTATTCGGATCCTCGCACTGAACTTGTTTCGGTTACCGGACGGACAGATTTTTTAATAAAAAGGTTACTCTGTTCCGCGACTGAATGAATAATATTTTATGAGGACTTGACTAATATTTAACGAAGACCGAACGAAGACTGACCACCTCCCTTTTTAGATTATTTCCTTTTGAATTGGGTATTTTTTTTCTTTTTTACGTCAAATATGCCGCCTTTAACTTGGGCTACAGATTATGTCGGCATACTTTTCGATAAGATGGTTTTTAAAAGCTCTTTCAATGAGCTATAACATTTTTAATTCACGCTATAAGAAAAAAAAATAAATAAAAAATACATCAATCAATACAGAAAAAATAAAAATACAACAATAAGTCAGCTGAACTCACCGCAATACTCAGCGTAACGCAACAACAAATACAATCGACAGAAATATTACGATTTTTATATATATATATATATATATATATATATATATAAACTCGGCCATTTTGGCCTCGCGTGCCCCTTGACCCCTCTTGCTTTTATTTATGTCTCTTTCTTCTTTTTTTTTTTTTCCTACCCTGGGCGCGCCAGCGGCCTTGACCCAACAACATGAAAAATTAACAGTTATAACTAAATAGCCAGGCGGTCAGAAATGGAGAGGATAAAGGACAGTAGCAATGGGATAACTGAAGGCAATGGGAAGGAAAGAATATAGGTAGCGTTAAAGGGAGTAGGAAGACCCAAAACTAAAAGTTGGGTGTAAAGAATGGAGCGTTCGTTAGAGAGTGCTGAACATTCGAATAGGATGTGATTTGAATCACAAATACAAGAAGGCTCAGAAGCGTGAAGAGAGCAGAAAGGAGAAGGGGACAAAGCGAATCGAAAGCGAGAAGACGGGAGTAGAGAATGATTGATTCTAAGCCTAATTAAGGAAACAACAGTGGAACGACGACAGATAGGAATAGATTGAAACCAAGGCAGGAAACTAGGAACCGGTTGAATAAGACGGTACTGAGAAAAGCGATTTAAGAATATAGATGGATACATGTCAGACCAAAGTCTGGAATGATTAGAGCGTGATAGAGAAAGAATGTCTGAGGAAGGGAAAGAGTCGAGAAAAGGACCAGTGCGGGCGGCTGAGCGAGCTAAAGAGTCAGCTGAGTCATTACCTTCAATATTGGAATGACTAGGGACCCATAGAAAGTCTATGGAAATGGAGCGCTTTTATACTTTGTATAAAATGATCAAAATTTACAACGTAATTCTTACTGGCATTAACAAAAAAAGGAAAACAAAACATAATAACAAAAATCCTATAAAATATAACAAACGTTACATAAAATTGGGACATTTTTTTGGGACATTTAGTGTTACATAAAATTGAGACATTTTTTTGGGACATTTAGCGTTACATAAAATTGGGACATTTAGCGTTACATAAAATTGGGACATTTAGCATTACATAAAATTGGGACATTTAGCGTTACATAAAATTGGGACATTTAGCGTTACATAAAATTGGGACATTTAGCGTTACATAAAATTGGGACACTTTTTTTTGGGACATTTAGCGTTACATAAAATTGGGACACTTTTTTTTGGGACATTTAGCGTTACATAAAATTGGGACATTTTTTCGAATATTAATTACAACGTAATTCTTAAGCTACCCCCCTCGAAAAAATGTCCCAATTTTATGTAACGCTAAATGTCCCAAAAAAATGTCCCAATTTTATGTAACGTTTGTTATATTTTATAGGATTTTTGTTATTATGTTTATATATGTATAATGTGTATATATTTACGCGTTGCTTTAATGTTAAATTTAAAAAATGAATCTTCTTCTTCATTCTAAAGGTTTAGCCTTGTCGGTGCGAATTTTAATTTGCATTCCTCTCTTTCCATTGCCAAAAAATGAATAAAAGTATAAAATGCAAAAAGATTTGTTATAGCAATGTTATTTACAAAAGGAGTTTACAGGAATATAACGCAGTTATTGCTAATCATAAAATGAAATTTCTGCAGAAGATGAAACATAAAATAAAATCAATAAATACCCCTTACTGACAAACAAAATTAGTATTAAATAAATTAAAATGACTTACTTTAAAAACGTTTTCGGGCTATATCATCAGCTAAGAATTTTACTTCAATCTCGATACGACAACTCCCCGGCAGCAACCGGCTCTGATTTACTCACACATTCACTCTCTCAACGCATTATAATTTTAAAAATTTTTTTTGTTTTTATTTTATTTTTTTGGTTTGTTTTGTTATAACTATGTAATGTACACATTACAACGATCACTCGTTTTCTGTCGATTAAGGGTTGGAAATTTATTGTAATTTAATTTTCTGCTAGATGCAAAAGGTTTTAATGTTTAAAAATAATAAGATGCTTAGATATATTACTCTGAAATCATCATCACATTATCTCCTCAACAACTCGGTTAGTGGGAAACCTATTCGTACATTTTAGCTGTACAGATATATAGGTTGTGTACTAGGCAATTGTTTATATACAGAACGAATGTGTACGCAAGCAACACTACATTTGTAACTGGTATTGTGATTGTTTGATTTATATCGATATACAAGTGCAGTCCCGTGTGTTTATCTGCTGCTGTGTACTTACTAGCGCGCATATGAGATAGTATATGCATGTTGACATTGCCTGTTAGCGAGTATTTAATTTAATTTTTCGTAACAATTTCTGTGGTCGCCCAGCATCAAGACTTCCGTAATGAAAGCCAAGCGATCTTTTATCAAATATTTATTTTTTTACTTTTAAGACACTTTCCTTTCAAACTTTAAAATAAATATATGTATTTTTTTTTTCTAACACTGTTATTTAACAATTTTTGTAGAAATGTTTTTGAGTGATAACACGGACACACTGCTATCTTTTGTACTCCATAAAGCTGGGTGCTGGTTCAAAAGAATTAATAGTCAAATATGATATTATCAACAATGCTGAGTGTGTAAATGGCACTGTAGGCACTTCGAATCCATTCTTTTCATTCGAATATGGTAGTCAACACTGATAATATTTTGTCACTAGCGCTCATAGTCCTTTTAATTTCAAAATTTTAACCATCCAGGGTAAAAATTTTCGTATTGTCTTACATTTCAATGACGAAAAGATGAAAAATAAATTCTCTGGTTACTATGGACAGGCTGCAAACTTCCGAAAATTTCTGAACTAATTTTTGTTTGCCTACATTAAAAAGTAATTTTCCTAATTTGAATCTATGTTTTCATAGTTGAAATTTTAAGTGAAACGCATTTGTTACATTAAAAGTAGTAAAAGAGACTAATTTTTTCCACTTTATTTAGTGACTACTAAGTCCACGTTTACTGATTCTTATCGAACTGGTGGTGGTACGAAAAACCGAAGTTCCGAAAAATAAAAAAAGCCAATGCAAAAAAAATAGTCGAAGGAAATAAAAAATTATTAAAAAATGTCAAAAAAAAAACAACTAGAAAAAAAAATAGTTTTACTATTTTTTAAAAGTTTTAATGTTTTTCCACTTTTTTCGAATTTACTTCGGTCAGTTTTGTACCTTTTAAGACTTTAAATAAACGCTTACGAAAAAAAATCTTATTCTTCATACTTTCAAGTATCAGGATCCGTGTTTAACTCAAAACCTAGATTTTTGCATCAAAGATCCCTTTTCTCGGCGAACTTTACACATATATTTATCTATAAACGCAGAAGGAGTGTATCTTTTACTTGGCAGTCTTTTTGCTAGTATCGAAATAATTCAAATTATAAAATTTGGGTGCAACGTTCTTTATAATCCGTATCAATTTTATTACAACCCGTTGAGCGTCTTTTAAATTATTTTCAGGAAAGACGAGAAAAACATTTTTTTTACAAACAACTATGTTTTTTTTTTTTTTTGATCTCAGGAAACGCTAATTTTAATTAAATGCATAAATTAAACTTTTTTAATTCTTTGTAGATCTAAAATACACTGATAATATTCTAAAAATACGGCGCAACCAGTGTTTAAAATTTCATAGCGGAAATACTCGCAAAATATTAATAATAATGTAATAATAAAAAATATCCAAAAATAACGACTGAATCAAGTTACTGTGAACTTCAATAATGTCCGTCAATACGCCGAAGCAAGCTCAGATAAAAAGCCCTCTACAAATGAGACCGAACTGTAAAACACTGCGATAATCAAACGGAATGTTGTTTCTTCCGATTGGTAAAACGCGTCTTTCTGTATATGAAAACATTTCATTTTAGTTATCTCTCAAAAACGTCTTTTTGTCGACTGCCAAAAACTAGCTTTGTCTCTCAAACGCGGACCGCCATTTTTAGGGAAAATTTCGCGAAACGCCTCCCCGACCATGAGAGGTATCCGCGCCAACAAAATATAGCAACAACAATTATATAAAGCTCAGAAGAATCTTGTATACAAATTACGTGATTATTATGTGACGACAAGCGCCCGAAAAAGGCCCGATAAATTTTACAATCAACGCCTATACGGCTCAATTTTGCTAATAAGTAAATCTGAGAGGAACGATAATTATAGCCTGGATAAAACGATGAATTTAAAAAAACCGAAGAAAATAACGTACTTCAGAATACATTCGATAAAAGTTCGACGTCGTTGATTACACAATTACCGGGCGATGACATGCCACAATTTAAGCATCCTAAAATTTTATCATCAAAATGTTTATTTCAAAAACACTAATAAAACTATCTGTTCGGTGAAGAAGAGGCAATTTTTAAAAAATTATATTTATTTAAGCAGTTTAGAAAGTATATAATAAAATTAAGACCCCTTTCACCAGAGATAACAGCCTCGAATGTAATTTAACCATAAGAGGATTATAATTGCCTATATTCGCGATTACGCTGTTGTAAGTAAGCAGATTATAAAAATACGGATTATGTAGAATTTACTGATTGTTTAAGCGAAAGTGAAGTGTCCAAAATTCCATATAAATCGATATTTCCTTTTGAATTGGGTATTTCTTTTTTTTTTACGTCAAATATGCCGACTTTAACTTGGGCTACAGGTTGTGTGGGCTTACTTTTCGATAAGATGATTTTTAAAAGCTCTTTCAATGAGCTATAACATTTTTAATTCACGCTATAAGAAAAAAAAAAAGTAAATAAAAAGTACATCAATCGATACAGAAAAGATAAAAATACAACAATAAGTCAGCTGAACTCACCGCATACTCAGTGTAACGTAACAGCAAATACAGCCGACAGAAATATTACGATTTATTAATTACAACGTAATTTTTAGGCTACCCCCCATTAGAAAAAATGTCCCAATTTTATATGTAACGTTTGTTATATTTTATAGGATTTTTGTTATTGTTATTTAAAAAATGTCACAATTTTATGTAACAAAATATGTAACGAAAAATGTAGCGAAACAATGTCTTAATTTTATATAATGAAAGTTAAATGTTAGGATAGGATTTTTGTGGTTATGTTATTTTTTTTTTGTGTTGATGCCAGTGAGAATTACGTTGTAAATTTCGATCATTTTATACAAGTATAGAAGAGAGACAGAAATGAAAGCAAGAGGGGGGTCAAGGGGCAGAACCCCTTGCGACGCCAAAATGGCCGAGTTATATATATATTATATGTATATATTCGCGTGCTGATTTAATGTTAAATTTAAAAAAACGAATAAAAGTATAAAATGCAAAAAAATTTGTTATTGCAATATTATTTACAAAAAGAGTTTACAGGAATATAACGCAGTTGTTGCTAATCATAAAATGAAATTTCTGCAGAAGATGAAACATAAAATAAAATAAATAAATAATCCTTCTTATTGACAAACAAAATTAGTATTAAATAATTTTCTATTAAATAAATTCTTAACTTTAAAAACGTTTTCGGGCTATATCATCAGCTAACAATTTTAATTTTATCTAAGTATATACCCTATATTGATAATTAATAATAAACTGTGCCCAAAAATCTCTTTTAATGTGAGTTATTTTAATTTATTTAAATATAAATTATTTAACACTAATTTCGTTTGTCAATAAGGAGTATTTATTTATTTTATTTTATAAATATTAACAAACAGGTATGGACTTATCTATATATTATAGTAAAACAAGAAGATTATGCAAATACAAAAAATTTACGTTTTTAAAATTTCCAAATAATTCTAAAATATGTTTTAATAATTAATTAGCTTTAGTTGAAATTTACATAAATGTATTTTTTTTTTTTCCGTTTTGTTACTTTATAATGATCTCTCTATGTTATTTATACATGGACCAGGATGAGAAATTCATCTCAGATTTTTGCTAGTAAGTTATTCGCCCTGCGAACCCAAGTAGAGCCTGTATCCAATCAGAGTTATTTGGGAGAAGGCATCGCGGCACTGGGAATGACGGAAGTAAAGATGTCACGGCCAATTTATTTAACTTTCATTCGATCGTAGAAGTATTTAACAATATGGCGAAGTTTCTAAAGGTACGGCGAGAGAGTTTTGACCTAACCATCAAGTAGTCAACTCTACCAAGGATTACGGCTCGGCACTCACCTAACAGTTAAATTCTTGTCTATTTTCTTTGCAGACTTTGACGATAGATCAATTTAATTTTGACTTATATTTATACAGTATATAAGCAATCCTCAGTATTCACCTCTAAGTGATCCGATTTTCGATGGCGCTTTTTCGGCGAATTTATTATATTATATTTATTTCATTTAACGTTTATTTTATATATTCACTGCTGGTGACTCGATAAGAGGAGACTCGCAAGCGTATTTCGTTGTATATTATTGAATAAATTTTTACACGTTGTATATTTTCACAATGAGAAACTTTTATTCATTCGTTCGATACATTTTAGCGGGAACAGTTTAATTCGTACTTTTAAGAAACATCGGAAACAGTTCGCTTAGTCATTGTCAGCGGAATGATAATTAATAATCGCTGAACTATTCGGAACGCAATTATACTATGATTGACAATGATCATTAGCACAGTACGGACGAGCCTTAATCGGCTAAAAAAGCAGTTAAATTTCGCATAAGACAGAGTTCAACTGTGCAACACGATCTAATCGATTTCTTCTCCACCACCTGGAATAGTTCTACCATTGACGGAATTTGTTTTCCCATCGACGAATTAGAAACGGTCATTTAATTCTTCAAACGAATTTTTATACAATGTTTTGATTCATGAACATTTTCCCGAAAAAAACACAATTATCCGAACGAAAGATATCCCCTGGAAAATTATTTTCCCGAATACCGATTTCCCGCCGAAACAATACATTCCGCAAAAACTGAATTATATTTAAGTTTCCATAGAATGTAATCCACCCCATTGCAGACGTCGGCCATGCGTTCGGAAAAGTGCATGAACATGGCGAAAGTTGAAGGAGGAAGAACAACCAGTAGGAACAGCGGTCAGTAGAATTCATCGCACTAGTAATGCAAGCGAGGAGGGCTGCCATGATTTCCGGTGGTAGTACATCCTCGATCTGCATTCTACTCTGAAGGAATTCAAGAAAGAACAAACGGACACAGAAATCACTGTAGCAGAACTTTTATTAGAACGTCGAGTGAAAGCAGCTCCGAAACGAAAATATTTTTGCAGCTATACAGGCGATAATGACCAAATATGACAAGTGACAGACGTACTATTTGACTACTTCCGTATTATTGTTCACAATATTCGATTTACATAATAAAGTATAACGCATTTTCATTCGGGTTTATTAATTCGCAGCAATGAATTCGGCAAAAAAATTCACTCGGGGAAAAATTTTTATTCGCGAGATTGCCTTCCGGAATAAGGATTCGGGAAAATGTCCCCAGGCTGTTTTCAAGGAACTGAAAAAAAGTACAACACACACACGGGCAGTAGTAAAAATTCCAAAATCAAAGAAGATTAGAATACAGGGTAGCACGTTCGGAGGAAATGCATTCGAACAAGACGTGATTCACATCGCAGGTATAATTGAGTTCTGGAGAGTCACACATAGGTGACTGAACGAGAGAAAACCGGGAAAGAGAAGCCGAAAGCAGACTATGATTGAATCGCAGGCGAACTATAGAGGAAATAATCGAACGACTACGGTAGGGGAAGGATTAAACCGGGGAAGAGAGGAAGAAAAGGGCTGTATAGAAAAGTAAACAGATCGAGGATTGATAAAGAATGAAGGATAGAATTTGGTCCAGAAATCATGAATCAGAGAGACCGTAGAGAATTTGAGCAGGAAATCTACTAATGAATAGACCATTGATCGCCGCCGAAAGTGCCAACGAGTCAACCAACGAGTCAACCAACGAGTCAACCAACTCGTTACCACAGGAATGCCGCAATGACCAGGAATCCATAGTAGATCGATTACGATAGAACGGGATACAAATAAATTAGAAATTAAGCAGCGAATTTGGAGAATAATGGGATCAGTGACATGAGTAGGAAAGAGAGAGGAGATAGCCAATAAAACACTTTTCAAGTAGTCCGAGGATAGGAGGAATCTAGACATGTTGTTTGTCGAGGATATAAAAAGGACTTTCCGGGAGGGAATGAACGAAACAATTATTAAAATATTAAAAATTCCCACTTATGATCCGTCTTGTGAAACCATTTTGATTTTTCTTTAACACCCTCCATACCACGTTTAACTGCTGTGGCTCGTAAAGCGCGATAATGTTGTTCTTATGGATAACTGCGCATTTCACTAATTTGGATAAACTATGTCACAGGCACGCAATTGCACGGGGGAATTCTCGAGAATGTTCTAGACTGCTGTTTTAAAAACTGATATGGATTTGGAAGGGAAAGGTACATTCTAAGCTCATTTTTGGTTTTTAAATAGGCTCTATACCGAAACCAAGCTGCAGCTACTGAAATGAACGAAACTCTTTTTAATTCTATTACGAAGAAGATAAGCGAAATGATTACAATAACTCTTAGTCTAAAGACGACTGCGTGCCGATTCAAAGTCGTTTCAGTCGATTTGTGTACGAGAGCGAGTCAACTAAATCTACTCGGTATTAAAAATACGCCCTCAAAAAAACCAAAATTCGACCCGGACTTTCAAACTCGCGTCCAAAAAGTTAATCAGTTTAATGTCAATCCCGAATTCTATGAAAATAGACAGTTGCGACCCCCCGACTTTAGTTGGTTTATTCTTTTTGTTCAATTTTACAGTTGCATAAGCAAGGCGATCAGATTTTTCAGTTCGCGTTGTCTGCTTTTGTTATATTTATCTCAATGTCTGTTCTACATCGAAAGAAAACCTATATATATATATATATAGTCACCAGATTCGTACACTTTTTCTAAGCACTTTTAACGCACAGTGTACAGAGCAAAACGCGGTTTTTATTTTCAACGTGTTACAAATGAATTTTTCTACAAATACAATTTAAAATTACGTAATTTTTGGTTCGAAGAAAAAAAACATTTTTACGGAATACCGTATCATCGTATAATTTTCAATGCGAACCTCGGAGTAGATGAAATTTAGTGATTTCTTAGGAGTTTTAGCATATGAAATAAACAAAAAAAAAAAATCGCATCTTCTCTGTTGACAGTATCCTTTCTCGGTTTGATTGATCAAAAATAAAGAGGAATCTTACTAAAGCCGCATTCAACCACCTGTGATGTTGCAAACGTTGTAACGAATAACTGTGCTTGTTCACAGAGTTTTAAATATCGGACTCTACAAATTTAGAATTGATCGAAAATCAGTCTTTATTATGATTTTTAAATATAACTCGAGCTGAACACTACCATTGATACTCGTAATTTCTTCTTAAACTACAGCAATAGTCGTATGTATCTATATGAATTACCCATATGGTCTCTGGAAGTTTCGATTTCGAATGTCGCAGAATTGATTTTTGATTTCGCTTTCATTTTTCCTCTAACACAGATGTGCCGAATAGCCGAATAAAGCGCTCTGTTGAAGTAAAAAAGTATTTTCTTCTTTCACTTAACGATACCTGATAATCGATCAGAATTATTTCAGTTTCATCGAGCTAATTAGTTCCTCGCAAAAAAAAGCAACAAAAAAACAAACAAAAAAAACTCCGACTTATTTGTATTTCATTAACTAGTTGGAGAACGATTTTCAACAATTTTTACTAGATTGCTTTTTAAAATGTATTCCTATTTTTTGTAACTCCTTATGAATTCCACTTTCAGTTTGATACGGCCGCTCCATTGAGAATCGTTGAAATATCCGATTGGCACTGTTATTTCCTTACCTTTTTTACCATCATTCCTGCAAGAGTCATATTTCAAGTCCTATTAATATTAATAAATATTAAATCTTCTCCTTCTTTCCTAACGATTTCCCGGTGCGAGGCCCGCTTGGTGGCACTTTCTTCTCCATTTTCTACAGTCCTCGGCGTCTTCTACCCCAACACCGACTTCCACCATGTCGTTGTTGACGGAGTCTACCCACCGTTTTTTCGGTTTTCCTCGTGGTCGTTTTCCTCCAGGGTTATAATCGATTAACATCCTCACCGGGCTATTGTCTGTTTTTCTCATAATGTGATCATACCATCGGAGTCTCGCTTTCCATAATTTTAAACGTACAGGTGCAACATCCCTTATATCCTCCTTTTTTGATATGATCGAGGAGTGTGTGCCCAAGAGACCAGCATAACATTTTCATTTCAGCCACATAAAGTTTTTGTTCCATTTTACTGGTTGTCGCCCAGCATTCATCTCCATATATTTGTAGGTCTGATAATCGTCTTGTAAATCCTCTCTTTGAGATGTATCGGTATTCTCTTGTCACATAATACCCCGGTTAGCTGCCTCCATTCCATCCATGCTGTTTGGATCCCAGAATCTATGTAGCATCATGTATGGTAATATTTGAAGTCAAGTATTTGAACTGAACGGTCTTCTTTAACACCGTGTTATCCATTTCGATAGACTTATCTGAAGGTGCTCCACATTCCAGGTGTTCAGTTTTCCTGATGTTAAGCTGAAGTCCACTTTCCTGAAATCTATTTTTCCAGATTTGCACGCGTTTCTCTAAATTGTCTTCGCTTTTATCCATATTAAATATTAAGCTGAATTGGTTTCCTAATAAAACTGTTTTTTCTGCGCAAGGACGTATATTTTTCTGTCGGAAACAAAGAAGAAAAAAAAAACCAAACTCGTTAAACGTACATCCAACTCTGTACCAGAGAATCACTGGTTATTTATATTAGGACTCTCTGAATTCGTAACAGCTAACAGAAAACTAAATATCAACTCTGGAAATCGGCTTGCGTAATACTTGTTTCATCGGCAGTTATAAAGAAGTTAGCGAAATGAAGAAATTAATTGAATTCGTTTCAGGTAAGTACGATAATGTACAATAAACGAACAAGGATTTGATAACCGAAGTAAAGTCTTTACGTGAGTAAAGTTGAGAAACTGACGATGTCGAAGTTAATGAGTTCAACAGTGCAGTCGCAGTGAAAATATCGAGCTCCATGGTATATCTGAAGTGCAGGACGAGAACTTACCGCGATAAATTATTCAGGTCTGTCAAATAATCGATACTGATGTAAGTGTAGAAGATATTTTTGGGTACGCATAGGAAATGTTAACTGAAAGAAAAAAGACAGACCACCGTGTGTATTAGACGAAGATGTTATAATTTGAACAGTGTCAGTACACCAGGAATGTATAAATGAATATTTTCCGGGATATTATGATGCGCAAAACGAAAGAAAAATCGAGATTATTCGATTTCGGATACTTCTAGTCAAAAGAAAACGGTAAAATTGAATTCGAAAAGGTCAAAGCAGGGTCGCGTATTTCCAATTCGATCTGACAACGAGACGGATTTAAATAAACTGTTATAAATGTTTCACGTCATCCTCCCTAATACACTGCATTTCGCTAGTAACATCAGGTAACACGACTGACACTTGACGTAGCAAATTTCATAAAACACCGGCAGAAAAATTATTAAATCGGAAATTAGGAAAACGAAATAGATTACTGCGAGAAACAAATGCAACAATAACAATTCCGAGAAAATATGGCAAATAATCAATGGCGCAGTATGCAATAAAAACAAAACTTTTTCGCTCTGTACATTGAAACTTATGACATGTGGTTTCGACTTCCGAGTTCTGACTACGGTCTGCTATTTATTATTATTTTTTCTAGAACTTTGCAAATTACTGACGTGAGAGGTCTAAAGTTGTTGACATAATGAGGGTTTTTGTATTGTTATTAAATATACATAAAAGCACGTATTATTACAGAAAATACAAAAAAAACAGCCGACATGTTTCGGAGTTACGTACTACATAGTCATGTAAAGTTAATGTGATAAATAAACGATAACATATGCGTCTTACTCTTAATAATGGAATAACTTCCGACAATTTTGCAACTGGCAGGAATAATTGTCCAAACTTTGTTATATATCGTGAGAATCTGATGAATTACGTTATCCAGCGAATTTAAAAAAAAAAATTTATGCCGCCCTAGTGATGCCGGCTTATTAATTGCTTCTCTATGTTCTTCCGGATAAAACGGTTTGCTGTATGGTTCAAGGTTTTCAGATGAAAAGTCCGGAAAAGTTGCTAGATAAGCTGCGTTACATTTTTGGAAGTGACGGTTAAAAGTTCCCTCGCTAGAAGTGTTTTCGCAAATCCAGATTAACAACAGATCAAGTATAACTACATGAATCCGTTGCTCGAGCTATGGCAAGCGACCGTCACCTTCTGACTCTGTGTTCCTTAATCTGGCAAAAGCTTTCGACACTACGCCTAAATCTAAAATACTGAAAAACTTATACAAGTGCGGTTTCACCGTGGTCGATTACTTCTGTTTGTGGAAAATTTCCCCTGAAATCGTTGTTTTATAATTAAAATTAGAAATGTAATATCCGCAGTTAGAAAACTGGAAAATGGAGTTCCGTAGGAATCGGTGTTGAGTCCAACTGTGTTCAACATTGCCATCGGTGACGTCGTCAATCAAGTAGCACTTCCGGTTAAAGTGGCTGTCTTCGCTGACGACATAACAGTTTTTCTACGCTGTTCAAATAGGGACGGTTTTACAAGAACCTGTAAATAACCTCTCACCATAGTCTCGGAGGAATGGTTTCAAATTTTCAATATCTAAGACACAAACCGTACACCGCTGCAAACGAAAATGTTGTGCTCGCTCTGTGAGTATACTTCTTGATGGGGTTCTCTCATTCAATCTTCTCCATCGGTTCGACACTTATCAGAAACTATCCTGGAAGCATCACATAACTGATTTTAAAAAAGCATACGTGAACAAGTTAAATCTTCTTAAAAAGTTGGCTCACACATCAGACGGTCCTCTTTAATGGTTGTATATCGATCAATAATACGCTCCAAATGTGATTATGAAGCCCCACTCTTGTCTTCCGCACCCAAATCTCTTATATCTTCTCCGGACTCGATATGCAGCGTTTCGACTCGCTACTGGTACTTTCCGAACATCTCCTATCCCTGCGAGGCATCTGAATGGCCTCCAGCGATGTGCCACGACTACCTTACTTCAAATCTATTTTTAAAAAGTCATCTACAGTACTCATGTTCCAGCGATAGAAGTCGTGTTAGCGTCGCGACAAGAATTATCACAGTTTTTCTTCAAACCAAGCAGATTCCGCATCCTACCTTTCGATTTATCCATACGACTCACTAAATACAGAGCCACAGTCGCCGCAAGCTTCCGGGGGCCCAATAACTCCACGGATGATTTACCTCCATGGACGAACAGCACAGCTTCATTTGATTATTCACTGCTACATCAAAAACGATCCGAGTTTGCAATTACACATAGGCTATTGTCATTTAGAGAAAACATAGTTTACTACACTGATGGATCCAGTTCGGAAAACTTAATGCAAAAATACCATAATATCTAGGTTCCCTTTACCATCCTCCTTCGTGGTGTTGCCTTCAAAATTGTACGGTGTATTCTCAGCTTTGACGTATACGTCAGATATGCATCAGACAAACATAACTATTATACGCTATGAAAAATATAGAAAACAAAAAACGCGACTAAATTATAACGTTCATCTATGAGGTCCTTGCAAAAAACCGATTTCTCATTCCGTTCCGTATATATAAGAATACCCCTCGGGCATTTTTGGGGGAACACAATTGCTGACAGAGCAGCAAAGGAAGTAGTACACTGATGCGACGTGCTCCGAATATAGGGACCCCGCTATCAGACGTTAAATATTTAATTAAAAAACTTTTCTGGATATAACGGGGCAAGACAAATGGACTAATCCAGACACATCTTCGCCTCATCAAATACAACGTCTATCCATGGAATCACTTTTCCTCGCTCCGTAACAGACCAGACCTCTCTGTGTCGACTTCACATTCGGCGCATGAGATATTCACATGTTGGTCGTATTTTGTCTGGACTTTTCGCTCCGCCATACTCCTCGTGCAACATACCTATCTATGCTACCCATTTTCTCGTCCTATGTCCATTACTCCAAAGTCTGCGGCTCAACCACGACTACCTACTAATAACCTTAAATCTCATCTACAAGACGATCCTGCTAGGTGCCATCTTCAACGAAAATGTGATTAACCGTGTTCTACGTATCGTAGTTTAACTGGCTCAGTCTGTAATCGTCGCTCCTTGGAAATCTTTATGTATCTTGTCTTTGCATATCATGGCGCACTAACTATCTCGATTGTAGGATGTTCGACTGAACTCGTTGCATGTTCGCTACATCTGGTTTACTCGCGGTTCCCGAAAGTGAAATTCTGTAAGACCACATAATAGGTTTTAAGATAATTCTGTACAGTAATACTTTATTTTCCATCGATAGCATTAACTTTTTACTAAGTAGCTAATACGCATTGCGAAATTTAACAGTTATTTGCTACCCCATTTAGCATCTATTATATGATTTTTCTATGGTAAGTTTTTGATCCAGATGTAAGCCAAAATATTTTACTCTATTCAAAGTCGAAATTATTTTTTTCTTTTAACTTTATTACCGGTGAGACTACTGTTCACTTTCTTCAAAGTAAATATAACACAGCCTGTGTAACATTTGAATTCGTTTAAAATTTTCCAAGATTTATACCATTTTTCTAAAACGATTAAGTGAGGTTGTAGCTGCTTCGATACTGATGTGACGTCACAGTATGTGTAGATAGTACCGTAGTGTCGTCTTTGCAAACATAGCTGTTGTAGTGTCGGTGTTTTTGGGAAAATTATACGTATGTATCTGATATAGCACACTGCCCCGTGGAACTTCTGAAAATTGATAGTATGAATACTGAAGTTGTTTCACTCGAAAAAATCTTGCTTCAAGAGAAGACTGGAGTACTGATAAGGTAACAAGAGGATGAGGATTTTGACACTTTTTTTCAGATATTTTTTTTGTGCAGATAGGATAACGCAAGGGCCCCGAGTAGTATAATCAATCATTCGGATAAGTTGGTAAAAATGAAGGAAATAATAGTGAAATGTTCGCAGAAATTTATCAAGCAGAGAACCCCGGTAAAACTCTGCAATAGAAATAGAAATACATAAGAACCGCTTCAATTTCAAAGAGACGGAAAAAAGATAAACGAGAAAGGAACGCGTAACAAATCGTCACTTCTAAAATGTAGCACGGGAGGTCATAGTAAAGTTTCAATTACTTCCAACAACAAGATCTTAACGCGCAGTTGATGACGCATTAAGCGACTAAGACGTTCGGTTAATATTTACATAAATTCTATTTTTATTTAAACAGATAATATTCGCGTGTGACGCCCGGGAAAAATAATTTAAATTAAATAGAAACTGTCGCATCTAAGAATTGATAATCACGTAAACATTTCAAAAACATATTTATTTGTTAACAATATCTATTAACTGCTGATTAAGCAAGATAAAAAACGAGCAGCTAATAATTTATTGAAGAGTTCAATCGTAATTGAAAAGCGAATAACACCTTTTCAAAGTGTCTTACAACTGTGTAAATATTTTCTTTCTGTCTTAAGCTGTATTTTTACTAATAATGCGTGTTTGTTTTTTTTTATCAAAGTCGTACGTGCTATTTTTTTTTTTTTTTGTGAGGACTTCTTAAAGTTGTCTGCAATTCTTCTCTACTCTAAATCTAGTTCAAATGCTTCCGCTAAAGTTATTCCGCATTGCAGTGAACATACGCAGAACTATTTTTAAATACACACTGAAAACATCCCTAAATTTATAATTTTTAATTTAGTAAAAACTTTCAAGTGAAAATATTCCTATTCAAACCAGTTTCGAATTTTTTTGTGGATCTAATTTTAATAATGCGTATACGAAATTTTTTATCTAAAGCGCGAGAAAGTCGACTTACTTTTTTGAACACATGAAAGACAATAATACCGTTTACCTAAAAAGACGAAGTATCTATTTCCGATTAATTTAAAGAAGGATACTCTTCAGCGGCTGTAAAGGGTCCATTCCTCCCGCATTTTCCTACCTCAGACATCCTTTTCCTCTCCGCAAGTCTCCATATCAGACTACGGGTTGATATCTACCCTTCCTTTTATGCCAATCGCTCCTCCTTCTACCTCCTCCTACAGCCTACTCCCAATTCACAGCCTTTTTTTTTTTTTTTTTTTTTAATACTAAATTTACAAATATAAATCTAGGCGCCGTGTGTAACTACCTGGGCTATTACGGCACCTAGACTCACTTGAAATTACAGAAGGCGGTGCAGTCTGTTTGATGCTGCAAAATTCAACACTGCCCGAACACAATCCGGGTAGTTCGACAACAGACGGTGGGGTGAGATATGACTAGAAGTACAGGAAGTATGCCGGCACCATTTCAGCAGATGCTCTACAGTTTGTGAGGCCATGAACCCGCACAGAGGGCAAGTGACCGGAGGGGGAGCTCCTTCAAAGACGTGATTGTGTGATAGTGCAGTGTGCCCCAGACGCAGCCTCGATAGGATCGAGAAATCCCTACGTGTGACGGGGAACGGCGGCCACCATGGGTCGGTGTCCGACTTTATGGACCTGAGCCAGGTTGTTTGTTCTGACCATAGTTTGCTCCACTCCTCAGCAAAGTGCATCAGAAAGACTGATGCGCCAAAACGAGACAGTAAAGCGTTAAACGGCATCGGGCTAGATAGAGTTGCCATAGCAGCCAAGTCAACCCGCTCATTTCCGGGAACCCCAACATGCCAGGGACCCATAAGAATGTGACATATACCTCAGATCGTGAAAGTTGGAATAGGAGGTTTTTTATTTTAATTATTAGAGAGTTGCAACTGTTTGGACTCTGGATGGCTTTGATAGATTGAAGTGAGTCTGTAATCAGAAGGGCATTTTGAGACGCTGGGTTGGAAGAATATGTCTCAAGGCAAAGAAGGATCCCAAACATTTCTGCCTCTAAAGTAGAGCAGTAGTCGTTCAGGCGCTCGGTGTACATTACACCTCCAATTTCATAAGCGCATGCAGTTGGTGAAGGAGAATTAGTAGTACTCGCTTTAGCTGCGTTTGTGTACATGTGAATGTAGTTAGGGAAGGAGGCGAGTTTATTTGATACTACTTGAGACATGGGTATAGAAAGGTTAGATGCTCCTAAGGGATCTGCTAAAGATATGTTCATAGATGTTGAGACATGAATCCAGGGCGCTAAAGTGGTCGGATTAACATGGTGATCGCTCCAATTTATGCCTACCTTAGAAAGAAAAGTTAAAGCCTTGACCAATGGATCGCCAGGAAAGGATGGGAATGGGATTTGGAAGTTACTGGTGGAAAAATGATCTAGTAAGGAATAACGAAAAGAATCTCGAAAGGTGAGATAATCGCGAATAATAGATAAAGGAGGAAGGCCCACCAAAGCACAAACACCCAACGAACGAGAATTTCGGTGCGCCCCAAGTATGATACGTAAAGAAGTATTATGGATAGGATCGATAGATTTTAGAAGAGTTTTATTAGCCGAAGAATACACCTGACAACCGTATGACAGTTTAATCAGGATAAGGGCTTTGTATACTGATAACAGCGATTTTGGATCTATATTGTACTTGTGGTTGGATAGACATGTCAAGATGGACAAGAATTTCATGCAACTACGCTTAAGGATAAACATGTGTGGAGCCCACGATAATCTCTCATCGAACGTTAGACCCAGAAACTTTATGGAACGAAGGAATGGGATAGGTACATGTTTTAGGTAGAGGATGATATCAGGATTAGAAATAGGACGACGCTTCTATAGGAATTCGACACATGCAGTTTTTGAGGATGAGAAATCCAAGCCATTCTTTTCCTCCCAGTTTTGTAATCTATTGATCGTTGACTGTAGGATAGACATCGCAAGCCTTGGTACCAATTTCTTCCCTTTTCTCGGCGATCGGCTATTGTTTTCTTAATCAGACTGAGACTTGGTCATTCCTTCCTTCCCTTTTCTCGTTTTTCTTTTTCTCTTTCACCTTCTCCCTTTTGCCCTCTCCACTCTACTGATCCTCCCTTTATATGCGACCCCAACCATATCCTTTTTGAATGCCCTGCTCTTTTTCCGCCGAACTCTTGGCGTTGGATCTTCCTACCCCTTTCAATGCTTCCTTTATCCTTTTCTTCCCATCTCTAGCCGTTATTCCCCTCCTTCTTTTCTTTATACTGTCTATCTCCGATCGCCTCAGAATCTGAGTAGATGATCTAAGTCCATGTAGTTGGGTCAGTGTTGACACCGAGCCCATTAAAAAAAAAAAACCAAAACAACTAGCTCCTTACATAAAAAAGAAAAATAAACTAATGATCGAGGAAAGAAAAAAAAAAAAAAAATTAAAAAGCACAAAAATTAAACAACAATCCTGTTTCCTTCAATAAACCTAAAAAGTAAAAATAAAATCTTATCACTAGAACAAAAAAGACAAACAATACACAATGGAGGATAAATGCCGCAGGACATGAGGTCTTTAGAAAACACAAGTCTCTTGTTGTCAAACTGGATGCAATTAAATAACAGGTGACTAATTGTCGACAAAAAATTTTAGAGAAAATGACGTTGTTCATGTTAAACAATTGTGCAGTGTTTTATTTTGTCTATAGACAAATAGCTCTTAATCAGGGTACCCACTTTCTCCGGCCTTTTTCTACTTAATTTACTTAATAGCAGTGTAACTTTTGTTATTCTAAAATGTTTTTTCCTTTTGATTAATTTTTTGTTCCCTTTTTATTCAAGTCTTTTTTCGGGTTTTTTCTCTTCTAGCGGGAGTAGTTCTAAAGAAAATCAATAAAACTGAGAACATTTTTTTTTTTTTGAAACTAGCCTTAACCAAATACATAGCAGAAGGACCTATATTTAACGATAGCGTATTTGTTTCCTTATTAGTATAGTAACTAATGAAAGACCAGCGCGATGTATCGTATTATCTTCTCTGTTAATTCAACAAATTCAAAACCGGTAAATATTTGGGAATTATATAAAACTACTAATCGCTTTACTTCGAAACCCGCTGAAGAAACATTATTTTGGCGGTTTTTCTGTTTTATGCCGCGCTGCGTTAAATTAACAAAACCTTCAGTAACTTCACTACGCACCATCTGAAAATATCCATGACATAATAGGTGCGAAGGTAGAGTGATGTTTCTTTTCTATTATATGCCGGTGATGGTATTTTACAAATAACACGTACTTAAATGTATAAAAAGGTATAACATTGCACACTACTCCAATGGTAAAGTACGTTAAGGAATCGTAAAAAGTATTAATCACTGCGTTTTATCAGGAAACCGAGAGGAATTTAACTTCAAAAAAGATTTTGAATAATACGGTGGACATTGTCTGCGGGTTTTTGTTGTTCACCGAAATACAGGATCACGCCCGGTTTGTTTAGTTTTTCTCTACTTTTGACGATAAATTCAGTGTTGGGGATAATTTTAATACCAAACATTCGGGCCTCCAGTTTGACCCCAACTAGAGGTAGAGAATTATACAAATGAATTGAAACTAACCATTGACCGTTCCACTAACTAACCGATGTGCAGAAGAGAGATGTCAGTTCTACTAGATATTTATATTGCAAAAGACGTAGGACAATAATTTCGTAAATACTTTGCCCCCCGCCCCGATTATATGACCTTTTTTCAGACTTAAGAATCATTATCAAACGAAACAGTATATATTTATTTATCAAAAATTGAGAAGCTTACGAGAATTAATGATGATTGTGAAAAATCGAATTAAAATAATACATGAAAACGCTGTTAGAGACAAAACTTCAGAGTAGAACACGCGTATTAATAATGAAAAATGTGATCATTTTTTCCTTTCATTAGGCACGTCACAGCAAAGTACATTCATCCGTCGCAAAGAGGATTAGAAGAATAATGAGGCATACGAAGCGACAGAGATATTATATTAGAAAGCGGTTAGAGATGCGACAAATAAACAATAGAACAACAGACAGAGATGAAAGAGCAAAAATAAAATGCGTGCTTACGTAGATTGAAGTTCCAAGGAAATAACGGGACAATAGAACGTGTTTCGCGTCGTAAGTGAAATTTAAGTTAGAAAGATCAAAAGGGGTGATTGAACAAAAGAAAAACGGAAGCCACAAGCAGACTGTGATTAATGAAAGGCGAACTATAGAAGGAGTAACAGAATAGCTGACGCTAGGAAAATTATTAAACCAAGAAGAAGGTAAAGAAGAAAGTTGTACGTCAAGATAAAAGGAATAAAAGAAAGATTGAAAGCGGTCCAAAAGTCATGGCGAGAATGATAAGAGAAAGAGCAAAGACTTTAAGCAGAGAATCTAGCTATGTAACGACAATTTGCTGCATCTAAGCGTGCCAAAAATTCGAAAATGTGTCATAGCGTAAATGTGTAATGACCGTAGATCCAAAATGGGTCAATTTAAATAGGATGCTGATAAATTGTAAATTAAGGAACGAATATAAAGAATGATAGGATGAAACAGCTAATAAAACGCTTTCCGAGACGGTTTGATAAATTGTGCGGTGAAGATATATAAAGGAGAAGGATTCAGAATGGTAAAAAATAGGAAGAATGAAAACAGCACCGACAGCTGAAGCGGATTTTAAGTTTCCCGTGAAAATTATAGTACAAGCCGGAAATAGAGAAAATAATATGTAGCTGAATCTAACAAAGTATTGCAGGATGTGGAAGAGATTTTTAATTTTAAAAGTGGAACAGAATAACTTGAGAGAATAAATTTGTTCTGATAATTTACGGATGAAATATGGATATTCGTTTTAGTAGAGGGCGGAAGGAGAAACTGGTACGAATCGAGAAGAAAGTGGAGATAAAATTGAGATTTTCGGGAGGAAAACGATCAGCAATCCAGAATATGTTAATAAGAATTCAGAAACGTAGAAAAAGAGAGCGAGAACGTTTAATCAGGAACTTTTCATTAAGATGTGAAGTCGTTGAATAAATAGAGGAAGGAAGCCAGTTTCGACTAGAATGGTTGAAATTAGAGAAGAGTTCAGAGCACCTACACAAAGGTGAAGACAAGAGTTTTGGTTGAGATCAAACTTAAGAAGAAGGAATTTGAGAGAACAAGTATAAATAAATCAACAGCATTCCAATTTAAAAATACTAATGGACTTATAAAGCATGAGAGTAGGCCATACGGATTGCAGACAACGCTTTTAGTAAATCGAATAATAATAGGGGCAGATTTCTCTAGAGAAATAGAAATGTGGAGAGAGAATAAAGAATTTTTTAAAATAACAGACGAAGAGTAAACGAGAATATCATCACCGAAGGAAAAAGCCAGGAGAAATGGAAAGAATAGAGAGGCTGCGAAAGTAAATGTTAAAAAGGTTAGAACTAAGACACGATCTTTGCGAGAGACTCCGGTAAATTGATATGAAACCAGCAAAAAAAAGGGGGTAGAAAGATGAACTGTTCTATTGCGGAAAAGGTTGAGTAAACTACTGAAGAAGAATGTTAATTGAAAGCATTTTGTAATTGCGAAGAAGGTCGATGGACATTAAATCTTTTGTGAGTGGCAGATTTATAGATATCAGAAAGAAAAAAAGGATATGCAGTCAGTACTAAGGGTAGGACCAAAACCGAACATATTATTAGGAAGTATAGTCCGTCAAGCGAAAGAAGTCCGTTCAAGTTTCATAGCCGAGTCTCAAATTAGTGTACTAGTAATATATATACGTATTAACACTTAATGTGTATTTCAATATCACCGATAAAAAAATCATATTTCCATCCTCTCCTGTTACCCCCCCCCCGGAAGCAGCATTTCATCTCTGTATGATCATCCGTTCCTTTTTTTTCGACCTATTTACATCCTGACTGGTCGTGTGCTGTTAACAGAACGAGCGTCATATCTAATATGGACTGAAGATTAATCTGAGGTCCAGCGTGTTTCGGTTGTTTTACAAACGAACTTCTTCCGCTTGATCATACATTATTATATTCCAGTTACCAAAGCATTTGCCATTCATACATTCGAAAAGTTTTAGTAAGCACGAAGCTGGAGAAACTGAACAGAAGGAAACTTATTTTTCGAAATAGGAATAATAATGAGAGAATTCGAAGTGCTGAAGTTGCGAAAATGCACAGAAAAGATTAGAAAAAGGATTTTTTTTAAGGATAAGAAACGGAATGTCATTATGCCGGAGCTAGAAGTAGAAAAACTAGCTAAGGAAGTGCGAAATTCATTGATGCGGATATTAGAAGAATAAAAGTGCGAATAGGTTGGAATAAGGAGAAAAGTAATACAGGTTTCCTCGAAGGGTGGTACATAAGAAAGAGCAGTTGTATCAAGAAAAGGAGTGAGCGCTTCTCTGGAGAAAGGCTGTAATGTGAGGGACGTTCAAAATAAACTTTAGTCATTTTCCAGAGATTGGAAGGGAAGGTAGATCTAAAAAGTGAAGGAGGAAAATTTCTCTAAGTCGGAAAATTAAAACGGCTAATAAAAGTGCTTTAAGAAACTCAAATACAGCTCGTAGCACTTCAAGAGACAAGATTCGCAGACGAAAATGTGATGGAAACGTAAAAGAAACAAAGATAGCACTAGAAAAAATTCAAAACAGAAACGTATTTAACGAGGAAATAAAGATGTCTGGAAGTTTTAACAAGAAAACGGAGAAAATATGGATGGCAGAAAGAAACGAACATCAGTTAAAAGATTAAGAAATTTAGATAGAGAAGACGGGAATCGTGCAAAAATTATTTCACGTGGCCTCTACGGGGGGAAAACCAATAAAAAAACATCAAATAGGTCTATAATGTAATTTAACGCAAATTTAGGAAAGTTTTTTTTTTATTATCTTTCTAATAACAATTCGATCCTTCAGAACTTGTTATGGGGAAACCTCCTGGACCAGGTGATAATCTTTAACAATTCTTATAGCGGAACTGATTTTAATTAACTCTGTTATTTTTAAATTTTACATCTAATATTACGTAAAAGAGTTACCGACTAACTGATACGAGAATATGTTATGTAAACATGTTATAATTAACCTTGGCGTGAATATAGTCATTAATAGTAAATGAACTGATGATTTATGAAAAAAATACTTTTTTTAAAATAAATAACTGCAAATAACCTGCTAAAATTTATCGTGGCACTAACAGTAGTAACTCTTCAACAATGATATTAAAATTAGTAAAAATATTTCCAATAACCAAAATATTACTATTTAATTTAATAATAACAATATTTATCGTTTATCGCCATCATCACAACACCTGTAATATTATAATCTATCTAATATCTTTAAACGAGCAATTCTTATATATATATATATAAATTTATTTCGCCTATCTCGGAAACGGCACTAATGATTTGGACGAAATTTGCACACTAGGGCTATTTTGGGCCAATAAATCGATCTGTCAAGGTCTAATCCATGGTAAAATTTGGTTTCGCGAGTTTTAAATGGGTTTTAATGTTTTCAGTAGTAAATCGTAAAAACAATAATTTATTGAGATTTGCTGGCTATAGCGATTTCATTTTTCATTTTTAAAAACAATCACTTATTGATAAGAACGTAATGATTATTTGGAAATTAATAACATATGTTAAAAGTTTTATTCGTAGCTCGATGTTAAGCGAACGACTTAATAACACAAAGACGAGCGATGAGCAAAAACGAACAACAAATATTGGTAGTAGCAATAAAATATATGATCGGCAAAACAGGCGAGCGCGTAATTCCAGATACCTGGAAACGGCGAGGAACGAATAGACAAAAAAAAAAAAAAAATGGCATCGGTCTTGGCTCTCAGCCGATCAGCGGGCGATCACATAATGACGATTCGAAAATCATACGCTACGAATTGCAGTAAAAATATATATATAACAAAAAAAAAAAAAAAAAACAAACGAATCAAAAACATCGCAACAAACAGTTCATTTTCGTATTCATTTTATATTTAAATAAGAAAAATAGCTATTTTTTAATAGCTACTAAACAATAAGAGAAGAAGAAAAAATTGGTTAATAACCAATGCGTATTTACACATATACAGATATTAAATGTTTTGCGTATTTATATATTTGTTTGTGAAAGTAAATTACTGAGAATATGTTGTGCACATTTTAAAAAACCCCCTATGTGCAGTGTACCCTTATTATTATATTTCCCAGTGATTTAGTCGGAAATTTTTTCCAATTGGTTGGAAAACAGTTGATCATCATAGGTAAAATTACAGGACGCTTTTTATTTGTTTTTATAACGAATAAACCGGTATAGATAAAGCTGACGACGACCATATATAATACCTGAAATTTAATTTTTCTAATAAAAAACGCACGGATTTATTATATATTTATAAAAATCAACGTGGGCAGTCATTGAAAACACTTTCCAACCATTCGGGGAAAGCGAACTCGAAGGACTCGTCTACATTTTTGTTGCGTTCAGTATCGACAAGGGAAGTTGTATGGAAAGAAGCTTTAAATTCATAAATATGTTCATAAATTTGTTTCGTAAATATTTTATATTTAGTGATATAAGATTAAAATAAAGTTAAGAAGTATGTGATTTATATCTAAGTATATTTTCGGAAAAAACACGATTTTACAAAAAAAAATACCCAGCGAAGCTCGGTCGCCCAGGTACTTTAATAGAAATTTATAATTTTTAATAAAATTCTATATTGAAATTTCTTCTAAATTTTTGTTTTTGGTAAATTAAGAAGCGAATTAAAAAATACAACACTTATGTATACAAATAGCGGTCTAGTACGAAATTTTTCTTAAACAGAGATAATATGGCTCTTTCCGTTTGATTTGATCCGATTATCACGCAGGATATAACAAAGTAGTTTTTTAGTAGTTAATTATATCATGCAAGTGTTTTATGGTTAATTATTGTTATAATTTTTATTTATTCCATTCGTACTGGGTTCTATAAGTATTCGATGTAGCTGCACCTGTTTTTTTCTCATTAAACAATTGTTTCAGATAATAAAACACGCAGTTAAGCAGTTTACGCCATTTGGTAGGTAGATAACAAAGATGTCTTTATTCCAAGTTAATTTGAAATCAAATTGTATTCCGAGATATTTTATGTCGTAAGTTCTTTCTGATGTTGCATTGGATTACTTGAAAGTAATGTTGCGTCAGTGCGGATTAATAAAAAATTTATATGGTGGAGAAAAGTCAAGTAAAATGACGAATTGGCGATATTTTGAAATAGTCCCGTTGAATGGATCATTAATAAATTATATAATATCTTCCGCGAAACATTAACTGGCACGGTTTGTTTCAGTTTCTTATTTTTTCCCGATATTTGCTTTAAAAAGAGTATTCTCTCTTTTATGATTTAGATTAATTTAATCTCGCGGTATGCTGGTGGGAGTTCAATGTTACCGATATACAATTGTATTATCGTATACTTTTTTCTGTGTAAATTTATTACAATATTAATGTTCTACAGCAGCAAGGGCGCCCGCAGGATTTTTCCTCGGGGCAGTTGAGAGGGGGCGAAATTGAAAAACATAATTCGGTTGCAGAAAACAAAATTCGCCAGCTTTAATAGATGAATAATTATTTTTTAAATCAAACGATTCAGTTTTAAAGAATTTTAGCATAATATTTATTATAATACAAATATTAAAAACTAGGCTTTTTTATTTACATAATCTGGTAGAAAAGCAAAGGAAATAAAATATGTGCTTTTTTGAATAATAATCCCTTTACTTTTTTCAATACGAACTCAAGACATGTGGAGCGTGTCTAAACCTTATTCTATCTATCCTGGAATGTTAAAATATCGACTACATGCAGCAGAAACTTCTTTCTACCTCTGTATAATCCGGTTTAATCTTCAAACTCCAACCCAGTTGTTTGTAAAAAAATAGTCTATATTTCTATTCGTAAAACTAACAAAGACCCTTTTTAAACACACAATTACAAGTATTCTCTTTGAAGTCATGGAGAGAACGCCTTTCTTTCTTTCTCGAATCCGATAGTATGCTACCTCTGATGTAGACCTGCGGCCGTAAATCGAGATGCGCTATCCATTACTTCCTTACTCTACATGTTAAAATCCTTTCCACACCGAAAAGGCCTTCGACCGAGTTCAACAGCACAATATTTCAAATTTCAAAAAGGAGGTAACTGAGATATTTCCTTTTCTTTAAATAATTCTCCGATTCTCTTTTTGTTCATTTGTAAAATTCCTTTGTTTAATCATTTTAATCATTCTTGGTTTTCTCAAATGAATAATTTTAAACGAAGGCGAGCTATAGTTGTATGTACTAAATTTCATCTTAAACTTTGGTGTCAGATATTTACCCTTCCTCCTTCCGTAACGATCAATCCTTTTATCTGTCTGTACAACCTAGTCTTCCTTCTAATATCTGGTGTTCTTGGAGTTACTTTAACTTCCCCGTTCTGTTGTCATTTCTATGATTCGCTTGCGTTTTGGCCATTCTGCTCTTCCTTCCTCTCGTTTTCGCTTTTCCCTTGCTTCTTCTCCAGATTGTCCTCTTCACCCTAATGAGGCGGCGAATTGCGACGCCAATCACGTATCTTTTTTGAATGTCCATCTCTTTCTGTTGAACGCGGTATCCTATATTCTTGATTGCTGAAACTCAAGCTTCCCGCTCCTTATTGTGCATCTTATATTCTGTTCTTCTCTTCACCATCCATTATCTCATCCGTTAGTTCCTTTATATTATCCATATCTGACCGAATCAAAATTTAACTGACGGCTCTTTTCTTTTTTGTTGTTTCTTGGTGTAGGTCCTTGGCTGACGTGCCCAAAAGGGGGTTCTAAAAAAAAAAAAAAAAAAGTTGTTTCTTTTTTTTTTCTATATACATATATGTACATACATAATAATGACAATGTTGTTCTTAGCCCGGTGGTAATATAAAAAAACGGTTATGTTTAACGTTTTTCCATTACATTTTGAAAAGAAGGTACAATAAAAATCCAAATAAAATTGAAACCGAAAACCAGAACTCTTACCTCTTAGCGAAATTCGAAAGACAAATATATATATATATATATATATTACTGACAACGTCATTCTTAGCCCGACCCCAACTACTTTTTCCGCCACAAAAATTTGTCCCAAGTGGCATTGAATAAAGATTTATTTTTTTTATCGCGCAGTCTGAAATAATGACGTTGTCGGTTTTACTCGATCTATACGAAGTATAGAAGTGATAGAACTGGAGATCCAGTGGTGTCTCCGGACGGGGTTTTTATATACATATATATTGGTAGCGCAGTAGCCTAGTGGCTAAGGTGCTTGGCTACTAAATCAGAGGACACGGGATCAAGATTTGTCTCGTTTCGGATCCGAATCGCTTCCAGATTTAGCCAGCCTGAATTAATTGGGTGCTAGAGAAATCTGAAAAAGTAAAGGTGGCCGAGAGAAAGGAACTGACCCCAGTATTCTTTTTAGATCCATTAGGCTTGGTGCACTGTGAACCTTAACTTTACAATCCCCGATTCCCTATTGGTAAGGATTGAGTGCGCTCTCTTGCAATGATGTGGAAGCAGAAATAATTTTCCGATTAAAATTAATTCATTTTTGATCTTCCAATATCATCGCATTGTTTGCTTTCGTCGGATAATACGAGCAAGGACTTTTGCATAGTTAAAAGCGTGAATTTTGCGCTTTTGTCGACGTTTCAGCACGTGTAGCGTTGTGAACTGTATGGTTGTTTTTATTGTACAGTCTGCGACAACAATGTCTGGTCGTGGCGTCTGCGCACCGGCCGTTACTGCCAATAGCGAGAACCGAGAGAATTTCTGCGTAAAAGTCCAGCTAAGAATCCAGCAGTGCAGTTACTATGTTTAATTTCCCATTTACTGGATCAGCAGCTAGACGGATAGCCTTTTGCATTGACTATTCTCAGTTCGTTCTTCAGTTAGATATCGGCCGTCGACATTTTTGCTCCCGTTGATCTAGCGGTTATTACAGTCCGGTACGTAGATTTGTTCTAGTTCATACCGCACCGCGCGTCGGTTTCCGGTATAAGCCGTGCCGTACCCTGTTCTTTTAAGGCGAATTTCCGATGTAATCGTAATCTTTCGATACATATTTATCTGTTTTTTTCCCCCTTGTTCTAGTCACAGAGCGTTTCCGATGCGTTGATACTCCGTCGGATTGAGAACAATTGCTGCGGTATAAATAAAAGAATACACGTTTTTGACATGGATATATCTTATAGCTAGAGGTCATTCTGAAACTCTGTACGTCACGTTTTGACCGACACTCGGACCAACACCTCAAATATCACAATGATGGCGTCATCCTTGCAATTGTTATAAACGTTATCGCAAATCAAAGAAACGTTCCGAAATTGAATGTACGATCGATTCGATTCCGTCATCGACGCCCGCTTCGAATGTGCCAACATCGATGAATAATACCGAAAAGTGTAAACGATATCAATGTCTTACGGTCATTCGGAAAATTTATGCGTCACGTTTTAACCGACACTCTGGCTGACATCTCAGATGTCACAATGATGTCGTCATCACGACAATTATTGCATCATCCACTTTCGATACGCCACAATCCTCTCTCGCCCCACTTCGCTCAACTGTTTATATCCCACAAATCACGACGGCGACCACACCTTTTACCACTAACGCGGCAAGGAGAACCGAGAATTAAAGAACTCGTTTGCTCGTGTGAAAAGGTATTGTTTGAAAAATACACAATCGTTAAACCTCATTCGCTGGATATAAGTTCCGATTTCGTACTTTCGCGCTGTAATCCTTTCCGAAACATAGATTGAAAACAATATTTGATCTAAATACCGACTCTTCACACAGTTTCGAGGTTTATTCAGGCGATATATGCCGAAATATGAGTTCTTCTGAAGAACTGCAATCGAACAAGCACGATTTATTCAAGTTCAATCGGGAAAGTTCAGACTTAAAATTGTTCAATTAAATGTCATCTGTATCTACATAGAACTAGTATTTTTCCCTGTGCACTGCTTGCCCTCTTCTACTTTGTCTCTTTACACGCCATTCTTCATTTACATCAGTTGCTCTTTATTTTCTTTAACTATCTATCTCACTCGTTTTTTCTTCGTATTCTTATACTTCCCCTATAAGTAACCGGAATACATTTCAAAAGTAATACACAGTATCTCTTTTTTTTCCTTTTTATTTTTCTGAAAAATTCCCGAACTAATTTAAATAAAAACACATCGTACAAGATAAACGAATTTATCGGAATCAGCCCTCTACATACAATTCTTCTCTACGTATACATTCGTTGCACCGCTCGTACAGCTGTTCAAAGGCTCTAGAAAAATCATTTTGTGGACTCATCTTGAGCTGCTCGGTGCAAGCTCGTCGAAGCTATCCTAAAAATATTAAATAAGTGACAACGAGTCGACAGAACGACGCGCGGCGCGAGTCGCGCTACAAGCGAAAGGCAGTCAAGGGGCGGACGAAGCTTTTGCCACGGCGAAGTGCACGGGTGCGGGGGTGTGCATGGCACGTGTAGTGAACAGCCAGTGTCTAACTCGGTTTGTTCCGTTCGCTTTTTGTTTTATTATTGTTATTATTATTTTATTTATTTTATTGGACTTTGGAAGGAACTAATCAGTCCATGACGGAAGTCGCTGGCTTAACAAATAAATTTAGAAAATAAATGCGATTGTTTCGCCCTGTACGGGAAACAGTTGAAAAAAAAAAGTGATCTGCATCCAAAGTCACATATCGGCATCATCCGATGCTAATTTCTACCAAGCCAGTTTTGCGTAAATGCGCGGGTAGGACGCAGTGGTTTAAGCGAAGCCGAGTAAACGTTGTGATCATGTGCCGAGATGTCGGAACGCCAAACTTCTTTGGAAAATACCAAGCTTTCTTGAGTGGGACTGGAGTAATACTCTTATGAAAATCGCTAGCTTTATACCGGTGGAGTGCATTCCAATCCGATTGCAACTGTGCCCTCACCGTCGAACGAAGAGATCCGTATATGGAATACGAGGGAACAAGTTGCCAATTCGTGCTGCAGATTTAGTGGCTTCATCACGGGTAGTGTTGCTCACCAGGAACCCAGCAAAAGTTGACTGTGAGGTTTCTTGAACGAAGGATGTGTACCTCTTCCAAAATTGCAAATATAAAATAGACATTTCGGGCAGCAAAGAAGTTCAATATGGCGTTAAAGCAGCTTAAGAAGTCAGATAAAATTAGGATATTATCGTTACAGCTGTAATCAAGAAGAAAGCGGAGCCTTTACAATCGAAATGGCCTCGACAGTGAAAATCGAGCATGCCGATGGTAATTTGAATTTTGCTAGTCACGCTTCTGCTCGGAATAACAAACGCCGAGTCTGACAGTCCTTGAATGACTTTAGATCCATCAGTGTATACATATAAAAATCCCGGCCATTTGTTCGCAATGATAGGCATATGATCCGGAAAGGAAGCAGGACCTAAGTAAGGCTCTTGTTTATGGGATACCAAATCCACTGTCGGAGCTAAAGATTTACTGGTGAAGGTGAACTACGAGAATACCGGAGGAACGTCAATAAATAAAAGGGGTTTGTAAGGGTAAAACATTTTTGCAGAGAGTGCGAGGAAAGGTCAGGCTTTAGTAGTAAATCTCCACTTATGGAACAATTTCAAGATATTTTGAGGGATAAGGAATTATTGAAGGATGCAAATTTACGGAAAAACTCATTGGCAAGTTGCTAGCATCTTGACTGGATCGGTGGGGTGCAAGATTCCAAACATAAACCAACTACAGGTGAAGAGGGAAATTTTCCACGCATCCAACGTAAGCATGAATTTTGGATCCTAGGTTTGTTAATATAAACCCGAACTGCATTCCCGTAAACAGGAAATCCGTGATCTATCCGCGATCTTACTTATTTTAATTAAGTTAATCCAACTACCACCTACGTCTCTGTTTTGTTCTGAATGCTTGCTTATATTCGATTTTAAAGTTCGACAGCAAAGGGTAAATATCTGTTTACGAAGGTCTTTATAGTAATTAACTGCTTTAGATTTTAATATGGAAGTAAAATAAACCTCGTTTGTTTTGTTCATATCACACGTTAATTCTAAGTAGGTACTGTGAATACTATGTCACATTTGACATTTTACCTTATTACGTCACATTGTCAAATCTGCTAAGTTACTATTTAATTGCTATTTACTCTGTACCCCAGTTCCAAGGGTCATTAAAATTAGTCATGTTTTATCCATATTTTTTCTGTGACCACTTTCAAGTATTAATGTACATTGTACATGGGTTACTAAGTAGGTGAGAATAATATAATTATTTTGTTTTCAGAAAAATTCGACCGAAACGAAAGTATAGCGGCGACCATACTAAACTGGGCTTTATTTCGATAGAAGTAAATGGGGAGACTAGACCTCAATGTGTACTATGCATAACTGTTCTTGTCAATGATGCTTTAAAACCGGTAATGTTTGAACGTCATTTAAAACCCGTACATCCAAATTATTGTGACTGTTTGTGAGAATTCTTTTCGAAGGCAAACTGATAAATCTTTAAAAAGTGAAACTTGGACCCAATAGAACAAGTTATGCAACATCTCAGAAAAACATTAGTTGCATCGTTCGAAATTTCAAAATTGATTGCTAAATCCAAAAGAGCACACACAATCGGTGGATCTCTAATAAAGCATTGCATGCTTAAAGCTGCAGAAGAGCTTTTAGGGCAGGAAGCTTTAAATAAAATTTGTGAAATACAACTTTCAAACGACACAGTGAAGTCGCATATTCACAAAATGTCAAATTATATTGAAGAGCAAGTTACTGACAAGATAAAATATAGCTCTTATTTTGCGCTACAATGTGATGAATGTACACCGACTTTTCGGAATGTTGTCAATTAATTGTATTTATTCGATTTTTGAATAACAATAGAACGTTTAAAGAGTAGTTGATATTGTCTCAAGAACTGAAAACGACGTCGCATAGTGCAGATGTTATGGATGTAATAAGTCAATATTTGGAAAAACATGGACTTATGTGGAAAAAACTTGCGAGGTTTTGTACGGACGGTGCTCCTGCTACGCTTGGTTCCGGCTCTGGTCTCGCAGCGTAAAAAAAAAAAAAAGAATCCATCTGCAATAATGACGCACTGCGTTATTCATCGCCAAACATTGGCTGCCAAAACGCTCCCGGAATGTTTTGCTATTGCGATGAAAACAACTATAAAAGTAGTTAACTTCATTAAAAAGAATGCACTTCGTCTCTTCAAATAAATATGCTCTGATATGAACTCCGGAAACTTTGCTTTTCCATATGGAAGTACGTTGGCTTTCCAAAGGAAATATACTGTTGAGATTGTACGAACTGAGAGGAGAAGTACAAATATTCTTAACTAACAAGGAGAACAAAAAGAGTTGTTGGATCAGTTCTGTGAATCCAAATTTCAAATACATCTTGCTTATTTGGTCGTTTTTTTCGGGCAATTAAATAAATTGAACCTTCAACTGCAAGGATCAGGGAATTCGAAGTTGCAAGGCGCGAACAGTATATTTGCATATGAAGATAAAATCAGTACGTTTATCGCTAAAATCGAGCTATGGATCAACAAGGTAGAAAGAGAAAACTTTTCTGTGCTTGAGTTACGTTGGATTAAATTATTGACGGACAGTGTGCTGAGATTAAAGGAGAAATACAAAAGAATATGTTACTCCATTTGAAAAACTTAAAAAGTGAATTCAATCGCTATTTTCCTGACTACTGTAAGGACAAAGGTATTCGGAAAGTGATCCACGATCCTTTCACTGTCAACGTTTCTGAGGTGCCTGATGAAATTCGAGAAAAAGTGATTGAAATGCAATACGATAGTAACTTGAAAGATAGATATATTTGAGATAGGAATTAATCTTGAAAATTTTTGGAGCCAAAAGGCAATTTCTTACCCAAAAAGATACGAGATATTACTATACGTTATTTAACTTTGTTGTCATCGACATATCTATGCGAGCAAGGGGGTTCTCGGCGCTTCTGATAATTAAAAACAGGCACCGAAATCGGTTAGATACCAGTGCCGACATGCGTTTGGCTTTGGATAGCACTGAACCAAGGATTCAGAAGTTAGTAACGAGTATGCGCAATCACAAAAATCACATTCTTACCTCTGTAATGTGAAATTTTCGTTGAAAAAATTAAAATACTGTTGGCTTTGAACAATTTTATGCGTGTCTTATTTATAGATAGATAGAACAACCCTTTATTTATTTTGACACTTACTGTGTATATTCCCTCCAAACAGTTGATGGTCCATGGTAAGATAGAAATTTTGTCAAATGGTCCCTCATCACTTAAAGGTTAAGAACCACTGCGTTAGAGGAATGAAAGGGAGGAGAAGAAATCGCTTGAAGGACACTTCTGGAATCGGAAACGATGGGAAATCTGAAGATTCCACTAGTTACGTAAATGAACGAAATGGTACGTAGTAAAATGGAAACTGACTCCTCAGCTGTAAAGATAGAACAGAAAAAAGGGAGTCTGAAGGTTTCAGCATTTAAAAAAAAAAAAAAAACGCGAAGGTAGACGTCTCCTACACTGTCCTTCATTTCGGAAGTGAACTATCAGTAAAAAGTATCACGTGAGAGGGAAATGAAAATTCCATATGGAGAAATTCAGATTGAATTACATGTATATTGCGAGAGGTGAAGTTAACACGGAGAGGAAGAAAAAAGAAATTTATTGGCCACCACGTGCTGATGAAGTCGTAGGAGAAATAGAGAAGCTTATTACAGGAAAAACCAAAGGAAGAAATTCAGAAATCCGTGCAGCTATATAAAAGTAGATCGGGATTTTTTAAAAAACAAAACGCCGTTGGTTTTTAATATAAAGATAGAAGGAGCTAAGATTGGAAGAGGAGATGGGAAGACGTTTAATCAGAAAACGATTTCAGAGATCGAGGAATACGAGTATAAAGAGGTTGCATATTTGCTTCCGATAAAATAGCGGTAATAGAAGATTTGAATGCACCAATGCAGAGGCAAAGATAGGCGACATGGATTCTGTCAAGTTTGAATAGAAGAGAATTACCATAAATGAAGGAGCGGTGATCGATTTTAGCACAAATTATGGATTTGTAAAAGATTAGGAGAATCGAAGGATTACCTCCACATTTTGGGGGAAATAAAACTTTTAGATGATTGAGCCATTTAAGAGTGGACTTGTAGGGTTAGAGTTGATATACCCGTAAAAAAACGGCAGTCATTTAGGAACACACCACAAGATAATAGATAGTATGGATCTAAGATGCATTAAAGTTTACTAGTGAACTACTGGTATTATAAAGACACGAGAAGAAGACGATATAAGAACATAAGAGCATGTTTGCGATGCGGGCCATTTGTTTTTGGAGTGTTCATCTCTTTCTACTGAGTATTCGCTGCGATTTGGTCTTCCTACTCCATATTGCGCCTCTTATATCCTATCTTTTCCCTCTCCACACATTGTACCTATTATTTCTTCCTTTTCCCCAACAATATCTGACCGTATCAAAATATAATTGACTCCTTCCTTTTCTAATTGCTTCTGGGTAAAGATTCCCGGTTAACGAGTCCAACAAATTAAAAAAAAAAAAAAGAAGAAGATTTAGTGCATAATAGAAAGGAAACTGCTAAGAATAGCTAAGGAGTTATTTTTCATTGGCTGTAGCGAGATCGATTAAGCAACAGTAAATAAACGTGTCTTTTGCGAATTGTAGAGAAGAGAATTGTGTAGACTGGAGAAGCAATGTCGAGGCAATAAATATCAAATAGTGTAGAACTAAGACGGTGTCTTCATAACAACCGCGGAGCACGTGGTCCACTTCCACCTCGCCGACGTTTCCTTTAGAATTCCCAGAGGAGCTGAGTTGTCGATCGCACTCCCGGAGCGTTCCAACTTAGCGATGGCTGAGGAAATGTTGGGCAGGCCGCTATCAAGTAGAGCATGGTGGCTCGGTTCTACCGTTTGTTCCTCAGCGCTCTCGCCGGTGCGTTTCCTAGTGCCGCAATCATATCTTGCGAACGTTCTCAAGCTATCGGTGCAAGATATGTGAAGGTAAAGACCATGAACACGTCGGGTGATTGTTGGGAAAATGATAACAGCTAGTCATGACGGACTGAGACATGATTCTTGACAGGGTCCCCGATAAATGTATATATCTACAAGTGGAGAGGAAAATAGATCTATTTTGAACAGATTGAAGATAAGAATAATGAAGGTAAAAGAAATGTTGAAAGTATTTTAGAGCATAGAGTCGGAAGGAGTAATTATTAAACGCGACAGAAACATCAACAAAGGTAGCAGTAGTAAGTGTTTTTCTAGGAAGGATTTGTGAGCACCTGAGAGAAAAAGACTTATGCAGTCAACCGGGCGAAAGACGAACATATTAAGAGGAACCAGACTCTTGTACTCTAGCCATCAGATGAGGCGATTGTTTAGCACGCCTTCGAAACCTAGAGAGATAGGACGAGAGAATTGTGATTTCTTTTAGTAATAGAGACAATTATAAGGCGGTTTCAAGTGTAAAAGGAAGTTGAAAATACTCAAAAGTGCATGTAACGAGAATGGAAAGAGATTTTTAAGGATTAAGAACAAAACGGAGTCTTGAGTGTAGACAAAAGTTCGTCGTAGAGAAAAGGTGAAGATAGATCGTAAAGCTCTGCGTTTTAAAGGTAAGGGGAAAGCAAGATTTCTTCAAGAGGGGGAGCATAGGCGGGTAATTTGTGTAAATAATTCGACTGTTCAAATTTAAGAAGTTTTATTTTTAAATAGCAAACATTGTTGTAACAGAAAAATACAAGAAATTGTGTTTTAATTTTAGAATGTTGTATATTCTTATAAATAAATTTCAGGATTATCCACAAAACTTGGCACCCATTTAAATCTCAATTCTTTTGTCGGCGAAATTGACAACCACTCATCATTCATCATTTTTACATTTACGTTTTAGATGGAATTACTACTTGTTAGAGTTAGGATCAAATTCAAATTACAATAATAACCAGAAATGATATTAAATGAGCAAAACAATATAATCATTCGTTTCTTATAAACCAAGCTTTAGAAACATCAGAAATATTTAATACGGTTTTTAATTATCGTCGCAATTGGAGTTTAGTGCTGACTCAATTAAAATATGAAGGTTGTTTGAGAATGATCGTAATATCGATTTTTTAAAAATATTACATCGAAATTTATTTCTTATCAAATAATTATTTTTTAATTTACAGAATACATTTCTATTACTTTTTAGAGTAAATTTTGACGTTGATGATTTTTTTTTTTTTAATTTCATAATTTTTAGTATAAATATTTCTGAGGTGATAATACACCAATCAAAAATGCTGCTACCAAAGCTGAGTATTGGTTTAAGAGTACAATGTTCAAACGTAATATTTCTATCAGTGATAAGTTTGTAAATGACGCAATGAAGGTTTTAAATTCGTTATCTTTATTCAAATCTACATTTGTATAAACTAACGTTGATAAGTCGCGTGCGTCCATGCCCTCTTTAATTTTAAAATTTTGCGAGTTCCATATTTTCTCTATATTTTATTAAAAATTTATTAGCTGAATATCGTAAAGAACGAATACCTCTGAACAGACTCCCTTTTTTTTTTTTTAACGCTATTTGATGACTACTCAATCAGTACTTACCGATACTCATCAGTGCTCATATAGGACCAATACTAACCGGTTCAGTTTCTTATAAACAAACAATGCGCCTTAAAAATGAGTTCTTTTGCCTAAGAAAGTAAACCCTAACAAAAAATTTCATGGAAAGCAAGGCGAAACCACCGTGTAACCTAATGTGCGTAATAAATATAAACGACCCCGAGTCTCGGGCATTCCTCAAATGGGTCGAGAATGCTGAGAATTCTCGTTCACAGAAATTACGCATGCGAAGACGAAGTATCTGATAAAGACTGCCACGTGAAACATCTATAGCTTGAAAAATGCGGTAAATTAGACACTCCTGAGCAGAAGATGGAAAACTAAATCATAAACTATAGAAGTCAGTGAGACACACTGGTATACAAATGATTATTTTAAAAAACATCGCAAGGCAACATGGCATATATAGACGGTAAAGGAAAGAGAATCGTAGTAGAGTTACTATGTGACAAAGTAAGACGAATCTGCTGTCACTGGAGCGAGAGCAACAAGTAACCAAATTATGTTGAACACTACAATAAAAACAAAGAAAAAATACTCGTTTCCATAGAATTCATAAAAATTTCGATTTTCTTTTCTTTTGTCAAAAATTGGAAAGAAATAAATTTATTCTGAATTGCGATCTATTTAATTCAAGCATTTATTATTTCTCAGACATTCCGGGGAGGGGTGAACCCTGAAAACCCGTCTCAGATACGACCCAGCACACCAGTGTAAGGAAGATGAAGAAATCGAGAAATTTTACAACAACCTCGAAAATCTGATTAACTTAGAATGAGATATCATTAATAACAGGTGATTTTAACGTAAACATTGGACGCAACAATACGCATGATAGATATTCTATGGAATTATTGTTGGATTTAAATTGGGCATCCTCAACGAACAAAGAAAAAATTTACTACAATTCTCCGCCAAAAATGATATAATTGTAACGAACACACTCAAGCAACATAGGAGCAAATTGTGCACATGACGAACACATGACGGAATAATAAGAAATCGGAGTAACTATTTTTGAAAACATAAACTTCAGAAATCCTAAATCCTTGGAGCCATGCCCAGGCGCAGGTGTTAAATCCGATCACCAACTTTTATGTGCTACATTTAATATGCGGTTTTGTAAAAATCACTCAGAAAGTCAGTGCATTCCTTTTTGGTTTCTGATGTTTCTGAAAATATTTTAGTTTTGCCATTGATTGGTAACGTTCTTTATTTGATCCGACTGTAGTGTAAGATCAAATAACGAACGTTACCAATCAATGACAAAACTAAAATATTTTCAGAAACATCAGAAACCAAAAAGGAAGCGGCAACTTCAGATAACACTCCGTATTCTGGACAGGATTGCTTTATGAGAAGTAAAGAAGCGATGATGAATATAACGATTTAAATTAAAGAGCTTTAAAAGGCATGCCACAATGATCGTACCGCTTTCGCAGATCAAACGTGTTACAAGATATCTCTGGTAGAGAAAGATAAAAAGAACTTACATAAGAAGGTCAGGAAATTCTCTAGAAGTTGTAAACCGCAAAGATGTGATATCAAAAATACGAATGGTAACGTGGCATGGAGCAAAACAAGTGTTTCGAAAGTTACGGTAGGGTACTAGTGTGAAAAGTTGTACAACGAAGAAAGAAGGAACACCATTTTCTAAATTTCCAGGAGCTCTAATATCGGAGAACATAAAACCTTACATTCTAACTGAAACAGCCAGAACCGCGATTGAGGTTATGAAATACGAAAAGATCCAAGCGGGAGATGATATAGAAGCGAACATCTGGAAGGCTCTAGGAGACAATTTACCATTTTGCGACGACTACGTAATCATGTACGGCATACGGAAAAATGGCCAAATGATACCGATATGCAAGAAAGATGACAATAAGATATTCAATAGCTACTGTACAATAACTCCAATTTCATACTATTCCAAAGTACCGCTGAAGATTTTGGACGAACAATTTAAACCTTTTATAGCACAATCAAACGTCGATGGAACAAGCCCGTCTTGTCTTTTCTTCTCTTTCTCCTCCTCTCACCCTACACACATCTGATTTGTTCGCTTCATCGCTGCTCTAAATTCTCCATTATTCCTCAATACAATTCAACTATGAAGACGGACAACCAATTTCTATTCTTCTATATCCTTCGGTACTTCTGAATTGCGATAGTTTCCTCAATTAAATCTTGCGCTTCAAGTGGAAACATAAAGTAATTGTGTTATACTTTCAAGTTAAAAATGAATAGCAATTATAAAACGTAGACAAAAATTCTGTTATGACAACGCTGTCAATATTTCTTTAAATTATCGAGAAATTCCGTTGAAACTAAAAAATGTTTACTTTATTTCGCACTTTTTTTTTTTTTTTTTTTTGAATTAACCTGAAACAGTAATATTTTTTGCATCGATCTAGTTTAAAACAATTACAAAAAATACAGTGCAATATTCTAAGTAGAAAAAAAATTAGTCTTCAAAAAACATACATTGATGACTTATAATATTTCTGCAAACAGCGTAGAATATGGCAGCTCATTTTTTTTTAAATAACTATTCTTTAACTTTTTCAGTATGGTTAGTTAAAATCCTCAGCAATTAAGTGACCAAAAATTTTATTCAAAAAGAAGTGGAAAATAAATTTTTTGCGGTTTTTGAATTGCAACTATCCGGTTTGTCAGTGCAATAAACAATTTCCAAATGGACGCGTAAAACAACTTTAACGTTTGAAGTAGTTCTCTTCTTTGTTTATTCCGACATAAACACTATTATCCGACATAAGGATATGCGAGGTAGAAATATTAACAAGAAAAACAAGAAAAACAAGAACACATAAAACAGCGTTAACGACGTGATTTTCATAACGACCTTTTCCTCTTTAACATCAAAACTACATTATAACTTTAAAGTGAACCACTAGCATTATCTGTTCTTTTCTGTATTCTTAAATTTGCGTTACTTCCTCGCATGTAACAGCGGTAATAGCGATAACAGTATAAATACACAAAACATCGTCGACGATTTCGATCCTAATTTTATATATACAACTTCTACCGCAAACGTCTACTAAAAACCTGGTTATTGCAGTAATTTAAAAAAAAAAAAACAATAAAATACATATATAGTAATTGTAATATTCAAACTCGTATGTAGTTAGTTTATAGCTTGATACAATGATTTACCAGTGCCAAAAATAACCTACCTTTTTTTATTGATGAAATATGGTAATAGTCTCAGTGCTATAATTTATCTTTTTAACAGCAGTACTTAATTGCTTTTCGACTTTGCCTAATTACAATTTAAGTTATATATGCTGTAACAATTTTTTATTAACAAAAAAAAATATATATATATACATCAGCTGTTTCCCGGGGCTTCCCTCGAGAATTAATACCTGATCAAATCTTTCAATTTTTTTTTATATAATAAACTTTACATTTACACTTAAGATCCACGTTCACTATTTTGTTTTTTTTTTGGTTATATTATAATACTAAAAATTAAAACAAATTTATTTCCTTTGGCACTATAAAAAGTTTTGTTACAGGATATTTTTTATTAATTTCTATGTAATTCTAATTCCTAAAATATTCTAATAAAATACATCTTTTTGGTAGAAAATTACTAATACAAATTGCAAAATTCATTAAATCTTTCTTTTTTATATAGCGAAAACTCTATATTTCCACTAATAATTTATTTCCTCCATGCAGATTTCCTTTCCCTTGGGGAATTTAACTCTAGCATAATCATCAAAATAAACTTTAAGTACCCTCTACAACAGCAGACCGTAATAGTCGGCCAAGAATTTAAGATTTCAATATAAATATTTCTAGTGGCAACTATTAAAACTACCGTTACAGCATTCTTTATTAATTTCTCTGTAATTTTAATCCATATTTTTTTATAGAATAATACTAATATACACGGCATATTTTCAATATATAAGAACATGTTTAATTAAAAGAAAACACAATTTTAAAGAAGATAACTTAGAAATGCATTTTAATTCAAAGTTATATTAACCCTTAAATGGTAACAATGGGTCGCTTACCATTTAAATTTAAAGGTGCCAAAAATGACGTTACCAGTTGTTCTAAAGGTTAAGTAAAAATGTTTAAAATATGAATTATTTCAAAACATTTATTTAAGTCAAAAGTTTATTGCAGATTTTTAATTTTTACCGCTCGTTTTCATATTGCACGTATTGGTTTTTGTACGTTTCGAAGGTTTTTAATGCACTTTTTGAATTTTTTACTGTACGAAAATCCTAGCTCTACCTATAAACAATGGAGACTTGAAAAAATCCTGTATCATCCGCGAAATCTGTCGGTTAAAAAAAAAAAACAGAAGACATCTACTGCAGACTTACAGCAAACGCGATATATACTTTTTTTAGTTGTCCAGTCTGTCACACACATCGTCTTGAAGTTTTCCAACATTCGCCGCGACGGTAACCTTGCAATGCGATATCTTCATTTAACTGAACCTAACTGTAAATATTTTTTACACAGGCATATTCCTCAAGAGCAAACTGGATTTATGCCAGGCAAAGGCACCAGGGAGCAAATATTAAAAGTCAGATTAATCATAGAAAAATCCCGAGAATTCAATAAACCTGTCTTCCTTTGTTTTCTCGACTACGCTAAGGCATTTGATAGTGTTGCATGGAACAAACTGTTTCTAATTCTTCAAGAAATGGGTGTCCCAAATCATCTCAGAAGAATTATACAGAATTTATATGAAGGCAGCACTGCATTAGTTAGAGTAAATTATGCAGAATCAAGAAGATTTACAACAGGTAAAAGTGTCAGACAAAGGTGCATAATATCGCCGGTACTATTTAATATCTATGGAGAATACGTAATGAGGAAGACACTGGAAGGCTGGAAGGGTAGAATATCTTTTGGCAGAAGGCGTATAAGTAACTTTTAATATGCTGACGATACCACCATACTAGCGGTTTCAAAAGAGGAACTAGAAGAAATTATGAATACAATTGAAGAAACAATAACTGAATACGGTATGTCTTTGAATCAGGACAAGACGAAAGTCATGGTGGTGAATAGAAGTAGCAAAACGATACACACGTACATAATGGGATACGAAGTAGTAGAATCCTTTGTCTACCTCGGCTCATTGGTCAGTTGCCATGGTTCCAGTGAAATGGAAATAAAGAGAAGAGCATTATTGACCACCAAAGAGGCAATGAAAATGCTGTCACGTATATGGAAAAGTCATGACATAACAAAAACAACTAAAACAGAGATAGTGTACAGTGTCACTAATATATCCTATAATGCTATACGGTGCAGAAACTTGGACGCTACGAAAAACGGATCAGAAAAGGATAGATAGTCTGGAAATGTGGATGTGGAGAAGAATGCTTCGTGTACCAACAAATCTATCTTGAATGAGATTGGCGTAGCTATGCGGTTAGGGGATATATGCAAACGTCGAATAATGCAATATTTCGGACACATCATGAGGAGAGAAGACGATAGTTTGGAAAAACTGGTAATACTAGGGAAAATAGATGGCAAACGACCTCCGGGAAGATGGCCAATGAGATTACATAATTTATGCCAAGAGCCAATTCACCAAATTATAAGAAGAACAGAAAACCGTATAGGTTGGAAAAAATATAACGTCGCTTAAATGTTGATGTAGCCACGATCGTTACGGTCGGCACAAAATGATGAACTGTTATTCCGTTTCTATATTGTTTAAGTGTACACTTTGTGTCGCAACTGTGGATTAAACGCATGTTTGTAACCGTTACTTTTCCTAAATTTTGTTTAATAGAAGTGGTTAAAAACGCGGAAAATATTATAAAAATTGTTCATTTTTAAATTATTTACTTTCGGGTGTTTAGTCAAGATTGTAGATGAAGAAACTTCATATTATAAAGATGAAATATATTAGATTATACTAGTACACCTCGATGAAAGATTTGAAAATCTGAAGCAATTATTGTTTTTCATTTCTTCTTTATACGGATAAAATTTCGAAAAACATAATATTAATCGTGGCTAGTACCGCATCTTGGAATCGATAAAGAACATCCACACACCGCATTTTACTTTGTAAGTTTACAAATTGAACTTTAGGCGTCGTATGCAGATTTCCGTTTGAAAATTATGCAAGAACCAAATGCATATCTAAACCGTTCTTATCTAAAACTGCTCGGCCCATTTTCAACGACACGGAATTATTTTTACACGTTCCAGCTAAACGGTGCAACAGTTGAAAGGTCGAGTTTTCTACTCTAAAATGTGTTCACGATTTTCAGCAATGCAAGAAAGAAAGCCTCAATTTGCAATGCGTATCACGCCCCTTGGGTGCGCCTATGTATACAGATAAGCGCGTACATAACCGTATATATTTAATTTTGGTTATTTGTATGTACTGTAAAGCAATTCATTATATACAAGGAAATATGATAAGCATTTCAAATCAGATATAGGTACTCGGAAATCCATAAATATATATAAGTATGTATATGTATGGATGTATGTATATAAATATATGTGTCGGTATGTGTACATATGCACAGATTATATACATTCACTCATACATTTACTAAAAATATTACGATATGCAGTTCACTTAGTATTAGGCAGGCCAAATTAACTTATAAAAAATAATAATAATCAGTCGTTTTTTCTACAAAAATTGCATACGCTCTATAAATTACACAACCTAATCTTAAATTTGTCAACGGTAGGGGACTTACTTTACTTTTAATCTTAAATTGTGTATGTCAGTGGAACCTTATGATGTCGATTCATAAGTTTGATTTTGCTATTTAAAGATCTAAACGAATGAAACCCCGACTGTAAAAATACCTTCTCAATTTGTAGCCAGGCAAAAATAAACAGCAAATATAATAATCATCGTATGCAATCTATACACCTAAATATTAGAAGTGTCCGTAAAATTTGGAACAGATTTGAGGCTATAATGTATAATCGTAAGTTTGACGTTATAATTCTAAAGGAAACAAATATGGATGAAATAGAATTGCACTTATATAATTTACAAGAAGTTAATAGATATGCGTTAGGTAAATGTAGTAATTATAATGGAGGGATCTTTTCAGTTATTAATCAAAAATTAAAGTATACATTAATTAAATCTGATAAACTCTCAATAAACACGTTAATCACACAGAAATATTTGCATTTGCAGATGGAGCAAATTTAGTTCTGGAAAACTGTCACAACGTAAACGCTGCTGAAATAATAACGCAGTTACAGTCATCGGTGGTGGTACGGTGATCGCTTAACAGAAGATTCTTAATTATCGTTAAAAAAAAAAAGCGAAATGTATGTATGAAAGAACTTTATGGCGTCATAGGAAATTCGTTCTAAAAAACGCGGTAAAATGCTCCGACTTATACATTTTCTTGATAATGTATTTTTTATAATGACCCGTGTAAAATTTTAGAAAATTTAATAAAAATCAAATATACGAGCGAAATATTTGACAACTGACTAACATGAAAAGTACAGTCAGAAAATGTCATTAATAAAATCAAACAGCTAATAGCTATGTATTATACAGATTAAAATTTACTGTCATTTGCAAATCTAAAAATATTCTTCAAAACTATGACTTCACTAAGGCATTATATGCAGTTCAATCGTAGGGCATGACAACCTAAAAAAATTAATTTCATTCGTAAAAGGTGTCTGAAACTCACTTCTAAAAACCATGACCGCTAACCAGGCAAGATAAGAATAAATTGTTGGAGTAGAGAAGATAAGATTTTCTTCAAACAATTATTTACATTAAATCCACATTAATATAAAAAACATATAAAACGAATGAAACTACGCTTATCCACTTTTTAGAAAAAGCCTACCCAACTTGACGGCAATATATAACATTAAAACCAGGAAATATGAAATTAAAAAATGGCTAAATATTAATTATTAAAACTAATACTTTTTTTCTTCGTCAATTTTTCTTATTTTTCAGCTTCAATCGATCTATCTTTTAATTAATTTTGAACATAATTAACTGATTTTGTTTGTTTGTATTTTTTAAATTTCCTTTCTTTGTTTTTAACCAGTAATGATAATGCTTTTATAATCGAAGTTAAATAGTTTTGATTGTTTGAACAAGTACTTGCAATTTCTAATTGAAAACTATGAAATCTATTTGATATAAACAGCATAACTGTACAGAATCCCTACAGACGGGATCACACTCTACAAGTATTTCTTAAATTTATTTATAATGCGCGCGTGTACACACACACACACACACACACACACACACACACACACATATATATATATATATATATATAAGAGAATTAAACGCAGCCCCACAGCAGTGGAATGTTTGTGTAGCATATCAAACAATTAAACATAAAATTGTAATTTTACATATACAAACGGGCTTTTTTTTTTTTTGCCAAATTTAAATACTAGGAAAAATGATATATCTGTTATATGTATGGTCCTCCTTCGTCTTGTATATTTGTTATCATCTCCTGAGGTTTAAGCGTAACACCTTTTCCCTTAGTTATAAATTATAAATAACGTACAGCAAATATTACTACAAATGCATAACCTACACTAATGACGTTAAACAATGTACATTATACAAATTTTAAATAAAGAACACGGCAAAAAATTATAAATCCTAACAAATATGTTGAGTGATAGGAAACGATTAACATCAAAGTTAAATATCCAAATTATTACGCAATTATTACATATAAACCATAAAATATTAAATTACGTTATTATCGCTCATAAGTACACATTACTAAATTTCTGAGAGCGGCTTTTTGATTACAATATACGAAAACAGTAACGAGCAAAAATCAGATCATAAATTTTACTTTAAAAAAAAAAGAAATACGCGTTTCTTACTATTATTAAGTTCACTTTAACTCAGACTTCAAACCTGAAACCAGTCTGCAGAAATGTTCAACATCCGACTTGATAGTATATGATATTTTACGAGATCTCTGAATTACAAATTACGGTAATGACCGCTGAACTATATATCTTAGGAGATTTACACAATCATTTAATTTAGTTGTTTAAAAAAAACCGACTGCGCTATTTATATGCGATCTACTGATTTGTAAAATTGAAAACGGTATATCTTGCAGTGCAAAGAGGAAGTTATTGCTTACGAAATAATGTAGTTACTTTACTCATTGAACCTATTTGTATTCAGTTTCCTGCGACATATCAAATATAAATATGTTAACATGAAAGCTACTGCAAATGCAGCGAACTAGTTCTTTACTATGTAAAATCATTTACAGCTTTAGTTCAGTTGCCGAGACATTGTTCTTCAACAACACCATTATTATCGAGAAACATTCCGGGTTAAAATCTCACAATCTTCCTTTCACACAAAACGTAAGTACCAAGACGGTTACTTACTTTAATTATTATACTACTCATAACCTAACGCTGACTGAAATTCACTGAAACGCTCTTTCTCTTGAAAGTATTGTACATAAACAAAAAGTGCATTTTACGCAACACTAAATCGGCGACGAAAGAAAGTTCACGATAAAATGTTAAACGTATATAAGAAGCAAATCGAACGGCGCAAAATAAATTGAAACATTAAAACAAAAAACAAAATTTAATTTCAAAATAGTTATAATTTGTTTAAAAAAACTGCAATACATATTTAGAGCACCAAAGAACAAAGGTGCTCTTTTCAAATTTTAATTACAATATCTGTAGCACCCGAAGTAAAATTATGGAGCGATACATTATCACTGCATTACGTAATCGTCATTAAGGAGATTTATTTTTAGATCTATATATTAACGTATGTTTTATAAATGTTTTCTTACATTAGGATTCTTTTTTATTTCACAAACCGGACTAAAAATATTTCATACCGCTTCAAATTCTCCCAATTGCTTTAATTACACCAAACGTATATTTAATTCTTACTTTACAAATCTTAAAATTTCGAATAATTACACCGTTATTAGCAAAATATATACATATATGCGAACAATACATATTTATCAGTTATTAGACTTAAATGCAAACGTAAACTGAAATTACTGTTTCGACAAATTACATCGGAGAAGAAATATTTAATTATTTCGTAAATTACTAGTTATACACGAGAATATATACGGATAACAATCTACAGCTGCAATTATGACAAACAAAGTTGCGTTCAATAATACTAAGTATTATTGTGTAGCGAAAAAATACGGAACATAATGAAAATTACTATAAATGAAGACTACTATGACTTTTTATGTATGGAATGCTGACAGTCAACCATACGGTAACATGACACGTGGCTAAAACATGAATTATCTGGAACATAAATTTCAATTTGCATCATTTTCGTTCCAACCATATTATAACAATGACGTGTGATGTGTGATATGTAATGCAACATGTAAACTTACGATTAAAGAATGTTTCTACTTGGACTGCGTATGACGGGAATCCCTTGGATAGAACTCGGCCAATGTAGCAGCTGGAATTCTTTTCAACATTTCTTTAGGGAAAATACGCAGAAGCTGCCAACCAATATCTAACGATTCGAATGCTGTTCGATTTTCATAATTACCTACGTAAAACACATTTTTTGATCGCATTACAAAATCCATTTTCCACAATAGGGATGATATTATTTTATTATCGTTTTTATTTTTGTTTCTTTCATGTCGAGAAAAAAACGGCGATAAGGAGGGGGGATTAATCGTTAAAAAGGAACCAACGGAAACACTTGTCAACTAATAACTACTTACAATTAAATTTTTACATTACGAACTCGGAATTTCTGTTTTAAAATTATTCTTTTGCAAAAAAGTTAAATATTATTCGCCGGCTTTAACGAAGTATTTAACTTTTGTTTATCTGTTTTTTTCTTTTTAATTTTGAATAAAGCTAATTAAAAAATAAGGAAACCTTACTTTAGCGATATTTATTTATTTGTAAGCTATCAATTCAAGATTCGAACCATGGTAGCCACTCAAATATAATTTTTAAATTCCCGGTTCAAATCCTCCCACGATATCCTGGTTAATAGAACTGTACAAAAACTTACACGAACGTTCTACCGCTTGTATAGTATAATAACAAATCCAACAAATTGAAGCGAAGTCAAATATAAACTATCGGTAAAAACTATTTGACGTCTAATATTTAGATCTGTAACCATACGCGCTGATTTCAAAGGGTTTAGTTCAAGCCCTCCAAAAATTTTACTGGAAGGGTTCAACCCTCTCAATAAACTTAAATAGGCAACATAATTTTTTTTATGCGTTTCGTTAAAATTTTAACTAAAATGTACGGGCAATAAATATAAATATCATTCATCATGAAAATAGACCTGCCGTTATAGAAACAGTTTTCTAATCGAAAAATTAAAGGCGAATTGTAAAATAAGGATGGAATTCTTTTGTTACTAATAATAACACCGCATAAATACGGTATGATGAAAACAAAAATAATTGCGCTGAAAAAATTATAATAAAAGTAATATTTCGAATGGTAGGTAAAAAAAAAGCGTAATAGTTACGGTACTTTTCAATTTTTTCAATTATTTATAATGAATAGTAGACAAAATTTAAGTGCACTTCATATTTATATACGATTTGTGGTTGTTGACTTTGATTTTTGTCATAGTTTAACTGATTTGATTAATAAAGATCGTTAAAACCTTTAAACATTTTAGTCAGAGTATTGTTCAATTTGTTAGACTGACGTAATCAACTCTATTCTAAATTTAATATCGCCAGTGTGTCTAGATAAAATAGCGCTTGAAATGTTGAACAACATATTTCACGATGGAGAATTATAAACGATAATCAAAACATTCTTTTAAAAGATACGGTGTGATTGATTAATAATGACGCGGAAATTCGTGATTTAAAATTCTCCGTTGTAAATACAATATTTTCAATTAGGGTAATTATTTTTCAAAATTAATAGAACTCAGCACAAGCCTTCTGTTTGTTTTTTTTTCGTCAAACGTAGTTTTTTTTCGAACATTCACTCGTTAAATTTTTCATGATGACTATTTTTTTCTTTCAATTTTCCATCATTATCTGATCTTCACATAACCAAGTTCAAATCAACACCAATGCAAACATAATTAAAAGTTATTAGGGGGAAAATAAATTGAAATTGAAACAGAAAACCGATTTCAATTATATTCAAAAACGAAACATATTTCACGATAATTTATAGTATGAAATCAGTTATAAAAGTTATCCGAAACTAATTCCAATTATATTAAGAATTAAATTCTGGCATATATAAATTACATTATTAACGAGATTAAATTCCAAATAACTTACTCGACAGTAACATGATTATAATTTATGCGGTAAATAGTATACTTCGAAAATTTCTGAAGCCTAATTTTAGTAACTGGAGAAATCTATTTTGACGTTACACAGTTTATGTTTATGTTAAATTAAAAATGTACTAATTAATGAGGAAACTTTTGCTTCATAAAACGAATAGAAACTTGTATAATCCTTTTTAAAAATTAACTATACACATAAAAGTAAAACCATCGAGTAACTACACCATGAAGTACAGTTATTATGAGGGACACAATAAATACCAAATCCTGGGTTCTAAAACTGTCAGGCAAACATATTCCGGTTTACATACTATGGCCAGTTGATTTAATTCGTAGATTATATTTTCATATTCTAATAAATAATAAAAACAATATACCTAACGATACGAAGCAGATTAGAATAGCGCGCTAAATAGTATGAACATGACACATTTTCTGTCCTCCTCCAGAAGTTATGAGCAAACATATGTACAAGTCCGCTGCCAAAACCATGACGTTACAAATCACCCGATAGATAACTTCATGGATTTGACCGTATTATATATATATATATATACATATATACACATATATGTATATATATATATACACAGTATGTTAACTAATGATGGTAACACGTAAATGGGGATTTAACTTTAGAGCGGTCTATAGGAAAATCATGAAATTATACGCATTAGGTTTAAATATGCGAAATGTAGAGTGATTATTCCTTTGCAGAATGAGAGTAAAACGAAGTCGATACGTTTAGATGCGACTGAGATACAGCCGTCGATAGTTGCGAAGAAGGTGTACTATTCATTGGCTGCGCAAAAGGAAGGGGAAAGAGAAATACTGGTTTTAGTTTCGTAGTCATTCCGCTGGCTCAAATTGTGAAATATTGGCTCCATGTCATAACGGTTTTCTAGCGTTGTAGCGTCTTTTTTTCGTATTGTTATAAGTAATTTAGTTTGTAACTTTGAGCTTTGTGCGTTAAACTCGACTGTTTGATGTGTAATTTCGAGTTTTGGACTTAGTTATAACGTATTTTTTGAAAATTAATTGCATTTATCTGATTAAGTTTAAAAGAAATGTATTCTGATTTTTTTTTGATTTTTCAATAAATTTTTCATCTCATTTTCAGTTCTGTTCGTGTCAATTTCTCGGCTTAGTCTAAACAAAAACCCAAAAAATATGATATCATTCGAAAGAGGAAGAGTTCTTCTACATTTCCTAGATTTAAGTCAACTTCATAGGATGCGATGGTTTTTATGTACAACTCTTTGAAGTTGAAATCGCAAAAACTCCCATATATGTGTTAACATCATTAGTTAGCATATTGTATATATATATATATATATCGTTAAAGTCCGACGTTGTGCATCCCGCTTAATGCTAAGTCCATTTGATGAAACCTGTGCGAAAAATTCATAGGCATAATGGTACAAGTAAGGCCGGATGTCATGATCACCCTACTCAGCACGTTATTCTAAATATGCGCGTATTCGTAGCAATTCACGCGACGTGAATGTGTGATTATTTTTTTGAACGATCGTCAAACCAAACCGACACCGCTCAAGTGTTCCAGACTAATTTTGTTTAACAATACATAAATCATTTTTAAAACAAAAATGCCAGGAATAGTTTAAGATAGTTCACTTAATTTTTTAGACAAGATTTTTTGACTGCGAAACCTATTTGGCATCGGCAAAAAGTACCAGACTAACATTTTTATGCAATTTTCTATGTTTTTAAATAATGAAAAAAAAATTTATCGGTAATAATTTGAACCGAAAACTATATTATTATAGTAAGCCCGTGCAAAATGTTATACTACTAAAATCTAGCCAGCCTAAGAATTTATAACGCAAGGAGATCTATTACCTTCAGAAAATCGGTTCATTAAAGCAATACAATGACTCTTATCCTATTCTGTAGCGGGCTCCCGGATTAAATTTATTGAAATCGTATGTTAAATAAACAAAATACTAAAAATAATTACCCTTCGTACGCAAATAAATGTTTCATTTTAAATATAAAAATTTCAAAAATAAAAACAAAATTACCTTGGGAAATGAAGTTCTTTTCAAATTTAGTTAAGAATTCCAAATAAAGAAGATCGTCTGGTGTCAATGCTTCCTCTCCAACAACGGCTTTCATAGCTTGCACATCTTTACCAATAGCGTAACAAGCGTACTATAAAATTTTCATAAAAACATTTGAAATTTAAGTAACAGTTGAGTACAAATATTGACAGATAAAGGTTACAATTTGCTGAATATTAAAAGTGCAATTTTTATATCACATCAGTTTATACATTTTTGAACGATCATAGTTTTCGCACTTTAATACATGTACATCTTTCATGAGGGAACAATTTTTTTTTTTTGTTTTATTAATACATATGGTAAATACAGTTCAGTTGTTGTCAGTAAAGTTGATATATTAAAACGGGAAATGGGAAATGATAGTAATGATCTGGCAATAACTGATGAATATTACTAAAGAATCAATTTAAAAATACATATTTTTATCTATTTTAAAAAACGAAGGATTTAAAAAATAATAGCACAAGAAGGAAGTTAAAATTAACAAAAAATAGTATAACGTATATCATAATTCTTCAAGAAAATCCTATCTTTAACAATTCCACATAAAATCCAAAAGTTTCACATATATTCATTCTTCCCTTAATTTACTGAGTGATTATATTAATATGTTGATAATTAATATTACTAAAATACCAGTAAATAATGTTAAAAACTTCCTCTACATACATATCAAACAAATGTGTTATTCTAAATAAATTGCAGATTTACTCTATTAAATTTACACTTTAATGTGTGTTTTTATTATTTATCGTAACTGATAGCCTACCAGTTGATTTGAAACATCCGAATGATCTTTTCTTGTCATACCCTCTCCAATAGCCGATTTCATTAATCGACTTAGAGATGGTAACACGTTGATGGGCGGATAAACTTGACGATTATGAAGTTGACGATCAACATAAATCTGACCTTCAGTAATATATCCAGTTAAATCGGGAATAGGATGTGTAATATCTGAAAAAATCACAATACAAAATAATCAAACACACTTAACAATTACTGTGATATTCAAAATGTTAATTAATAAAAAAATAAGAAATGCATATTGGTAATTTATAAAAATTAAATAACAATCGCTACAAAAAAAAAAAAAAAATAAAAATGTTTAAATTATACATTTCAAATTATGGTGATTTTTTAACTTAGCAAATTTCAAATAGAAAGGAAAAACTATTTCGTTTATATTTTTAATTAACAACATTAATTTTAATTTTTACTAATATTATCACTGTATACAAACCATCATTAGGCATAGTAAGAATCGGAATCTGAGTAATTGAACCATTACGACCTTCAACACGTCCAGCTCTTTCATAAATAGTAGCTAAATCTGTGTACATATAACCAGGGAATCCACGACGTCCCGGTACTTCTTCTCTGGCAGCCGATACCTGACAAATTATAAAGGATTTTTTTATTTTGATTTGCAATGATCATTTCCTCCCGTAATGGACGAGTATGTAAAATTAAATTTTTGTATTTAAATGTCATGTTAACTTACAAAAAAAAAAAAAAAAAAAATGATTTCTTAACACACATTACAACTTATTATTATATAAAAAAAAAAACAGGAAATAAAATTCATTAGAAAATTAAAATAAAATAAATGTATACATATAAATTATTCTATTAAATTTACTTCTCGTAAAGCCTCTGCATATGAACTCATATCCGTTAAAATTACGAGGACATGTTTTTCACATTGATACGCTAAAAACTCTGCAGCTGTAAGAGCTAACTTCGGTGTAATAATACGTTCAATTGTTGGATCATTAGCGAGATTCAAAAACAAACACACGTTTTCCATAGAACCATTTTCCTATTAAACGTACATCAAGCAACATTTAATTAACAAATAAAAATAAAAGATAAAAGTAATTTCTAAAAATACGCGTAGTAGACATATACTTCGAAATCTTGTTTGAAAAATCTTGCAGTTTCCATATTAACACCCATAGCGGCGAAAACAATTGCAAAATTATCTTCGGAATCGTCTAAAACAGATTTTCCAGGTAATTTAACTAATCCAGCTTGACGACAAATTTGAGCTGCAATCTAAAAAAAAAAACAAATATAAACGAATTAACGTAACTAATTGAATTTTTTTAAATTCCATTTTAGAGAATTGCAAAAAGTATTACCTCATTGTGGGGTAAACCGGCAGCAGAAAATATAGGAATTTTCTGTCCACGAGCAATAGAATTCATAATATCTATTGCAGATATACCAGTCTGAATCATTTCTTGCGGATAAGTACGTGAAAAAGGATTTATGGGTTGTCCTGAAGGGAAAAATATTTTCAAATAAATTAAGAAATACACAATTTTAATTTCAACCTTATGCTTAACAAATCAACTTTAGCTTTAAATCACCTTGAATATCGAGATAATCTTCTGCAAGAATTGGTGGTCCTTTATCAATTGGTTTTCCACTGCCATTGAACACACGTCCTAACATGTCTTCTGAAACGGCCGTTCTTAAAATATCTCCCGTAAACTCGCATACAGTATTTTTTGCATCAATGCCAGAGGTTCCTTCAAAGACCTTTTAAACATTAAACAAAATACATATTTTACAATGTAATCACTTGTTAACTTTGCCGATTTCTCTCTTTAATTTTATTTAACTGCGACTATTATTATTAAATAAAACTTACTTGTACCACAGCCTTTGAACCACTAACTTCCAAGACCTGTCCACTTCGTAAAGTTCCATCGTGCAAACGTAATTGAACGATTTCTGAATATTTAGGGAATTTTACATCTCCTAATATTACTAATGGACCGTTTACACCAGAAACTGTTTTATATGCTGTCGAAAATAAATAAAATATATCAGTAAATATATTAATGTATAAAATGGACACACCCAAAACTTATCATAGTGCAATAATTAAACTTACTTAATCTGGGCTGACTTCTAAAATCACGAGAAACAACCAATGCATGTTCCACGCTAGCTTGTTTAGGACTTATATCAAAAGGCGGCATCCTTATTTACCTTTAAAAAACAAAAAGGTGTATATATATATTAAAGTTAAAAAGTGAACACAACCCTATCACTGTTAACTGCAAAATTTGAGCCTCCTTACAACTACATAACAATTTAAGCCACAATCGAGGTCATAGATAATTGTTTATCTAGATTCAAACACACCCAAAGAATCATTATGTCGATGTTAACAATAATATTCTTTATAATTTTTATATCATTTTTACTTTTTAGAGTAATAAAATAAACTGAACATTATTTCCATCCATGCAATATTTAGTATTTACAATTTAATCATTTTTTGAAAATTGAAAATTAATTGAAATAAGTAAATAATGTACACAATCCAGAATATTCACTAAATTATTAATGATTTGAAACAATTAAAATGTAAAATTACCTTAATTTAATTTTTGCTTTTATATAACTCAATTTAATTACAATACCGTTCTCTGAATTATATTTCTATAATTTAATAGTCTACGGCATTCAATTTTAAACATAAAATCAATATAGGGCTTACACCGGTTACATTTATTTTGTATACATATTATATGGAGTGATAGGTTTTGTTAATGTTTGAATTTGTTTAACTCAAAAATACTGTTCTGTATTTTATAAGAATGAAGGAAAATAATGAAAAAACCGAACTTATTGAACCTAACATAGTAAAGAAAAGGGACTTGCTTTATCGTTTGATAGTAAGGTAGGTTTGATTTTTAAATTGTTTTTTTTTTTAAATAATCGAAAAAATTATGTAAACAAACTGTTAATTAAGTAAATAATTATTTTTTCACAGTCAGTTATTTTACGATGGATATTCAACTATAGCGCTTAGTTTATCAAATGCTATTATGGCGGAACCACCGTGTGCGCCATCAGATCGTCTATTAAATTTAGTATTAACTGGCTTAAAACATGAACCAGATAGACAAAAGCAAGAGACTCCAATTCTTGGACTGAATCCAATTCAGGAAATTTTAATCGGACCTGGTTTAGGTTTGTGAAAATTAGTCATAATGAAAATGTATTAAACAAAGTTGCAACAGTTATTAATTCGATATAGGGAAAAGGTAAAATTCTGTTATCAAAAATTCTGATTTTTTTTTATACATTTGGAATTTATAGATCTGGAATATGAAACTGATGTTGTATCTACGGCTCCGGAGCCTGCTACGTATGAAACTGCTTATGTAACTTCACATAAAGCTCACTGTCGTGCTGGTACATTCAGTCTGGATGGACAACTTATTGCTACAGGCAGCGCAGATTCTTCTATAAAAGTAAACATTATAGTTTGATGAATATGTTGATAAATTTTGTTAGCCATTGCCGTTATGTTAGAATATTTTTCTATAAACTCTTCTTTACAATTTGTTATTTAAACTTTTAGATTTTAGATGTGGATAGAATGCTTGCAAAATCATCAACTGAAGGTTTTGATAGTAGTAGCGCAGATAGTCAGAGCCATCCAGTTATTCGTACTTTATATGACCATACAGATGAAGTTACTTGTTTAGAATTCCATCCAACAACTTCAGTACTTGTATCCGGTTCTCGAGATTGTTCTGTGAAAATGTTTGATTATGGAAAAACCACCGTTAAAAAAGCTCATAAAACAATAACGGTAAGAATTTGTAAAAAAGACTAATTCGATGTTTTAATAACCCAAATTTAGGGTCAATCTTAGATAATTTTAAAATATTGTTAATAATAAGCAGTTTATTCGTACATAGAGTCATGCCTATTTTTAAAATAGAATAATTCTAAATGAAGAACATCGGTTGTTCAAGAATAACGCTTCACCTGTAGCAATACTAGCAATACTTTCGTAATTTAAAATTTGTAAAGAGAATCCATTTACATTCATTAATGTACAATTAATAATTTATAAAATGATAGAAGATTTCATCTTTAGTGTAATCTGTTGTGATAGTAGTTTAGTTAAATTCTTTAACAACTAAAGGATTTTGTAAAATTTGATAATGAAGAATGATTAAAATGTTTCGATGGAGATATAATAAATAGACGAAAACTGAAAAATTCGCAGATATATTGAAGTAGACAGAAATGAGAAAATATTAAAAGTGCAACAATAATTTATATAGTTTATTAATGAAAATAAAATTAAGGCAGGAAGTAATATTAAAATTTCCAAATATCGTGCAACATTAATAACACTGAATAATTTAATTTTTTTTTTTAACTTGAAAAAAGCTCATAATTTAAGTTAGTTTATTTTAGTAAGCAGAATGGAATTTTTTGTGAATAAAAGAAAGTATTAAAACATAGAAGTACTACCAACAGAAAAGTTAAAATTAATTTTAAAAGTCTATAATAGTTCATTAAAATTGATGTAGAATATTTTGAATTATTTTTCGTTCAGAAAATTATTCATGTGAATGTAGATTAAATAACGGATAAATTGTACGTTAGAATGCAGAAAAGTAAAAATTAGAGGAAAAAGAGATTTGAGGGAACTGATGTTACACACTACAAGAATAAATGTAAAAAATATATGCTGTTAATTTAAAAAAAAAAAAAAAAAAAGTGTTGAAAATAATAGGAAGAAAGAGTTGAAATGTACAAGAATTAATAATTATAAAAATGTAAGAGCACTGAGTGGAAAAAATAAAATAATGGATTTTTGTACTTTTTAACCATTATTATTTAGATTTCTTGTTAGTTTAATAAATCATTGTCGGATTGTTTGGTTCTCTTTTTTTTTTTTTTTTTTAATTTTCAATTAAAAGGTAATATTCTTAATTAGATGAGATATTCTCGTGTAAGTAAATATATGTGAAAATTTAAATAGAAGCAGCTTTATTGTGTACTATCTAAAAACAAGAATAATTATTATTCTGATCCTTTTATGGTTTCTTTTGTTGTCCGTAATGTAATTTAATATTGAATAAAATCTTATAGAATCTTAGCATTCTTTAAACTATATTGTTTACGGTTATGTGCTCAACAAGTGTTGCATATTTATTTATAATTAATTGTATTGCCCTGTCTATAAAATAATAATTATTTATATTTAAAATTATTTCTTTTAATTATGTAAAAGTTAAATGATATAATCAAATTAATGTGTTATTTTTAAAATATTTGATGGATAAATCCACAGGACACCGAACACATATTATCATTATCTTTTCATCCGTCAGGTGATTATTTGGTAGTTGGGACTAATAGTCCTGTTATTCGACTTTACGATGCTAACACTGCACAATGTTTTGTATGTTGCTTTCCCCATCATCAACACACTGCTCCGGTGGTATCAGTGAAGTATGTTATAATGATTTCTTTAAATTTCGTTATTGTTATTTGAAAAATCTGATCAGTTAAATGTTTATAGATATTACTGCATAATGTTAATTTATTAATTAGAATGGAAATTTAGGAACCTGTACTATTTCAACTTTTCCGTTTAATTTTTCTACTGCATTTTTCGCTACTGTACTAAGTTTAGCGACTTTCTTCTTCTTTCTCTCCTCAACCTAATGGTTGGTGGGTATTATCTATTCGTATATCGCAGCTGTACAGATATAGGTAGTGTACTAGGCAATTATTATATGCAACACAAGTGTACACACGCAAGACTACATTCGGAACGGATAGTAGCCGCTTGTTATAGCGCTACAAGTGCAGTCCGGTATGGGTCTGCTGTGTACTGACCCAGCGCGCATATTATGTTGAACGTGGTGGTTTGCCATTGCCTTCCACGTGATTATTAGCGATTATTTATTTATTTATTTTTAATTCTTGTAATAAGTTCGTCGTCGGTCGGGATCGAACCTGTGACCTCCATAACGGAAGTATATACAAATATCTTTGTATATGTTTTATGTATGTACATATACAGTGGGTAACAAAAGTATGTGAACATGATGGAAAAATGCTGTATATGTGTAGTATGAGCAACTGCAGGATAAAAAGTTGTGTAGGACGGAGAGAAAGAAAGAACATAACCATATACCGGAAGAAGTTTGTGAAGGAAGAAATGATAATGCAGAGCGAAGCGAAAAGCTGCAACACTGGTGCAACGATGATTCACAGAAGGAATGAGTGGTAGGCAGGCGCGATCGAGAAAATTCGCATAATAGCTAAATGATGATGGCCCCCGAAACACGTGAAATTTTTTGGTGGACCATGTGTATAATGGCTTTGCCTGAAACAGACCTAACCTTACAGAAAAAGTGAACGTATCGCTGAGGGCAGTGCATAAAGTTGTAAAGATGTAAATTTTAGAACGATCGGCGTTTGGGCGACCGCGAACATTAACAAATCGAGAGCAATGAGATGTGGTCCGAAATTTCCATAAGAACCCTTTCAAAAGTACCCTAACGCCAGCGGCAGATTTTGAAAAAGCTTACGGCAAAGCAGTCAACCCACAAACATTCGTTGAATACTGTGGGCCGCGAACATTCACTGTCAATTATCGAGAAGAAAACTGTTCATCTCAGAGGCAAATCGAGTCAAATGTCTACAGTTTGCAAGAGAATACGAAACGAAACCAGCAAAGTTCTAGCGTGCAGTGATATGGAGTGACGAAAGTAAGTACAATCTGTTTAGTTCGGACGGGAAAGATTACATCTGTAGGAAAGCCAATACAGAACTCGAAGCACGAAATATGCAGCCAACGGTAAACCATGGTAGCGGCAACGTTTTAGTTTGGGACTGCGTGGCAGCTGTGGGAGTAGGACGACTGAACTTTATCGACGATTATATGAATTTCGAAATATACCTTGATGTATTACGCCATAATTTACGCGCCAGTGCCAAATTCCTGAATATGGAGGAAGGGTTCTACTTTCAGCAGGACCAGGACCCTAAACATACGGCCATGAAAATGCATGAATGGTTCCTATACAATGTGCCGTATCAATTGAAGATGCCTCCCCAGTCACCGGACCTGAATCCGGTAGCGAACCACTAGTTTCATCTGGAACTCCAGGTCCGCAAACACCAAGTTTCTAGTCTGAATGGACTCCATCAAATGCTTCAGATTTCCCCGACATGAAAAGAACCTTGGTGGACTCCTTTATAAAAAGACTAATATTGCAAATAGCAAAATAAAATAAAATAAAATAAAATACGACTTTGTAAAAGTTAAAATATATTTATAAAATATTAATGAAATTAAAAAAATGATTACGTCAAAACCGGATATATGTATTAAAGTAATACATTTGACATGTAATTTTATCTCGATAGAAAACATGTAATTAAATATTACTTACGTAATATTTTTGTAGTCTGATAAAAGTTGTTTATTTCTTATTTCATTGTAGCCCGAAATATTGTAAAAAGTTTAATTTCGTTTTATATGGATGTAGTTCGCTTCAGAGATGATACTTGATGTAACATTTAACATATATCACTGACGTGTAAAAATAAAAAACAAAAAAATATTTAAACAAGTTTTATTTTTCAATCGCTATTAGCGTCGTGAATTGTTATTCGTTCGAGATGATCTTCTTCCCTCTCCTTAATAGTTTATAATTATCTATAACATTTAATAACTAAACTTATATTGTATTTGGTATTTGATAGAATACAATAAAAAATGAAGTTACTTCAATATGTTTAACATAAAATTCTGATAAATTACAAGCGCAGTTGTTGTCAAAGCCGGATCTATGGTGAGGCTCTAGCCCTGGGCCCCAACTTTCTGGGGCCCGTGCTCTTGAACAAAAAATTTAAGTTTCCTTTCCCAAAATACTGAATATTGTAAAAATACAAGATTTTAAATTTGTTTTTTTTTTATCGTAAAAATATTCAGTTAATTTTTATACATAAAAAAATAATATATGATTTCACCCCCCCCCCCCCAATACCGAATCACCTTAAAACCAATATTGAATCTTTGTTTCTTCAATTGTCTCAAATTCTCCCGACTCCTCTAATTATGGCAATCTTGACTAATCCTTCTCAATGGGTTCTATCGCCCGTAGATATAAATTTCAATTTTCTTGATTCTTCCAAAACCGTCTACCCTCCAATTTCAAAGTATCCTAATCTTATCTGTTGTTTCCATGATGGTTCAAAATCTGATGATCGTGTAGGATGTGCTTTCTCTGTCCTCAACTGCATACCAAAATTTCGTCTTCCCAAATACTGTTCTGTAATTACTGCTAAACTCTTCGCCATCCTAAAATGCCTTGAATTTTTAACTTCTTCTGATCCTCACTCTGGATATTTCATAAATTCTGACTCTCTCGGTATTCTCCTAGCACTACAGAATCCACGTGCTTCCCATCCTATCGTACAACGAATTTTCCTTCTACTCAACTTCTACAGATTGCTAATATCTTAATCAATTTCATATGGATCCCTAGTCACGTAGAAAGAAATCTCTGGCAATGAAATTATTGATCAAGCAGCCAGGAACGCCTTCTACCTTCCTGAAATTACCTCTCTGTCTACTTCTTTCGATATCAGATCCTATATGAAGTATCTGATTTCCCATTCCTGGCAACATTCTTGGTCATCTCAACCATTTAATCAACTCTTAACAATTAAACCTAATGGCTTAGTCCCTGCTTCCAGTCCATTCTGATCCAAAAAGACGAACATTATCCTTACCCGACTTGGAATCTCTCACACCGCCCTCACTCATTCTCAATTAATCCAACGTCTTGATCCTCCCACTTGTCCTTCTATCAAAACCTTTCTTCTCAACATACTGCATATCTTATTATCGTGTCCTTTACTACAACCTCGAAAATCTTCTCTTAATTTTCTGCATTCAATTCCCAAAATTCTTTCCGAAAACTTAACTCACTTAAACAACCTTTTCCTCTTTTTGAAAAAACCTTAAACCTCTACACCTAATCTAATACCTCTCGTAGTGTCCGGTAGCATATAGCTCAATGAGTAGCCGAAAGTGCCGTTTTTTGTTTTGTTTCTTTTTTTTTTTTTTTTAAATAAATAAATATTTTTTATTTTTATTTTATAAACATATATTTGTATTTCGAAAAATGTAATAAATCATACTGCGTTTCATTCTATTTCTTCTGGACCGATCTCTAATCCGCCTACCGTGCTTCCATTTGTACCTTTGCCAACCTTGGCGTTTAGATCTCCCATTATTACGGTTAAATCTTTGCTCTTCAGCTGTTTAATTGCACTATTTGTTTCTTCATAAAATTGTTCTATTTCTTCGTCGGTGCTATCTGTTGTAGGTGCGTATACTTGCACTATATTCAATTTTACTGCTTTTGAGTTTATTTTCATTATTATGATTCTGTCAGATACCGTACTGACTGATGTGACGCTACTCACTATGATATTGCCACTCCATTTCGGTGATACTGACTATTTTCTCCTGAATAAAAAACGGTATAATCATTGACTACACATCTCCCAGCACCTGACCAGCGCATTTCGCTAATACCGAATATGGATGTTTTTATTTTCATTAAAAAATCGATTACTTTTTTGCTACCCACAATATTTAATTTATGTATATAAATATTTTTCTGTAGAAAAAGAAAGCATAATGATATTAATAAAAAATTACAAATATTAATATATATTATATATATGTGTGTTTGTGTGTGTGTGTATAAAATTTCTTGATTGCCCTTCAATTTATGTAGCATTCAATTTGTTAAGGTAAGAAAGTTGATTTTGTAAAGAGAGCATAATTTTAATTAGTTTTTTTTTGCTTGTTTGTTTGCACGCATGTTATAATGAATTTTTTCACCATTTTTTCTCTGAAGAGGAGCCCCTCATTCACAATTAGCCCCGGGTCCCCTAAATTCTTAATCCACTTCTGGTTATTATAAATGTGTTTGTATGTACTAAGCAACTTAGTCGCCACCATTAATGATTAGTAAACGTTGCTGTTACTAAGAATAAATTATAAAATCAAATTAAAAAATGGAAAAATTAATTATAGTTATATAAGGGAGAAAAGTTTGTTTTCTCAAAAAGTTACGAACCGGTCTTATTCAAATTTTGCACACTTCTTCAAGATAACATTATCTAGTGCTTGAACGAAGGATTTTTTTTTTTTTTTATTACAACTAGTTTTACAAGGCAATAGGTATGCAAATTTTATCAATAAATGGATATTTTTTCTTCACAACTCTGCTAAAAACTCTAATTTTAATTTTTTTCTTTTTCCTTCGTCCATCACGAGCTATACACATATACTAACAGAAAATATTTGGTTTTTTAATTTCGGATGAATCTGTCATGAGTTATCCTGACAATGGCGAGAGAACTTTTTTTTGAGGGGTCGGGGGAAATGAGGTCCCAATGGCTGAATTTTAAAAATTTTTAAATGAAAATTTCACAAAGTACTTGTCAAATGTGTATCTTTAATATGTTAAATTGTTTGGATAAAATATATCATTTAATCTATTAGAAAACTTGTAAAAATATGCTTTTTTTGAGCCTTCGAAACCCACCTACCCCCTTAAACGATGTTGGTCCTTTAATCACGTGAAGCAACATTCATCGCATTCAGCATTATTTGGATGAACAGTATATACTCGTCCCAATGTGATAGTGGCAAATATGTGACCTATTGAAGAATGTCTTGCGCCTCGTATTCTTTTGCAAAATTTCTCATTGACTGTTATCAAGTGTAATACTTCGGGATTTTGCGATACAGTAACGTTTTTGCAAATTCATCAGTTTTACACAATTGGAAAAAAACGGTCAATATTGTATTCGGTGGATCTGCAGCTCCTTTCTATGAAATAGACTCGTTGACTGTTTTCCAAATGAACACTGAGATGCATAAAAGCAGGAAAGCGTTCATGAATATCGAAATCTTGAATACGCCGTTTTCTTAAGATCGATTATAGTTCTAATGTCGGCTCTCAACTGGTTAATTGTCCGGCGTACTTCAACTCTACTGGCTGACATTTGCCACGCATGTCCAGTTGATCCTCCAATGTTTGATTTTTTACGTTGCATTACAAATAAACAAAAGAATAATGGTTATTTATATCTACGTACTGAATAGAATATTTATTATGAAATAAACTCACCATTAAAAATTAAATTACTTGTAATCAGATCAGTTATAACCTTTCATTAAATATTTTGTATATAATAAGCGCATTAATCAAATGATAACAACAGAAAGCAAAAATGTAAAATTTATTTCTGCAAAAATTTAAAAGTGCGAACAATAAAACGCGTTATTTCGAATGTTGGAAAAAAGACCCGACGAAACCTGACCAACGACAGGTGCGGTGCAATCTGTCGGCAATTCAACAAAATTAATTGGAACTAAATACAGAAACTTTAATTTAAAAATTTTTTAAAAATTGAAAAAATCTTTTGAGACAACATTGTGTAAAAATTTCAAGTCCATCGAATACTTATCGAGTTATGCGATCACATATTTCCGGACACCATTTTTATGTATATAAGACTAGCTGTTACCCACGGCTTCGCCCGTGTAATTTGTTTAAATTTGTACTTGAAAATTCATAAAAAAATTTTTGTTTTATCTGAAATTACATTTATGTAAAGATTCTTTCTTGCATATCTATATCAGCTTTAAAAACCGAATTTTGACCTTTGAATTTTTCTTGTTTCTAACATTAAAGCATATAATTTAAAATCATTAATGCAATATACCGTTACATTTGAGAAAGATTTCATTGTCCGGTAATTAATTGTTGCAGAAAAATAATCAATATTATCAAAACTTCTTAATTTTGAATTTTAAATTATTTTAAATTTGAGGTAATAAATGATCAAAAAAATTTTTTCTTTAAAGTAAATATATATTTTCAAAAAATACGCCTAAAATCGTTTATAAAAAAGCATTATATTATATAAAAATATTTTTCTTTTATTATATTTTCTCGAATAGATGTAATATTTTTTTAAAGTTCAATCAATTTTTTTTATTGCAGAGTAATAAAATTAAAAACTAAATAAAATATACAAAAAAAATTATTTGGAATATTTCTTAAACCGAATTTTGTACGTTTATTGCAATTAAAAGGGTATTACTTAAGAAACTAAGTAAGGTAAAAATCGGTTTATGATCATGATATTTTCCTCTCTTAAAAATTTTTCTACCAACCACCCATAAAGTACTCTCTTCGGTCATAAACCTCCCTCAATAATACTAACCACGGCGGACATTACCCATGGAATGTTGCGTGATACGTCCGTGTCTACAAAACCCCTAATTTTGTCTTCCATTTCTACACAGGAACCCTGAATATTTCTAGGATAGAAAGTAATCTAGATTAATCTATGAAAAACCCTCTACCTGATAATGAAAGTTTCGTCAAAATCGGTTCAGCCATTTCTGAGATTAACGCGGATAAACAAACAGACAGACAAAAAATTAAAAAACGCGTGTTTAGGTTTTAATAACGTGCAAATAATCATACAAGCTTAGAAGGGAAAAAAAAAAACGAAAGCGCAGGCAGACACTTTAATTTTATTTATATATATATATCGATCATCAAAATATCCGGCAACATCTACTGGTCAAAGAAAACTGAAATTCGGTATTTACAACAATATACAATTAATAACAAATTACAAAATCGAAAAATTTTCAATTCAGACTCTCAAATAAGCCCAAAATTTTCAAATTTTAAAATAACACCTTAAAAATAAAAATTCACGCCGAAACCTCTACTTGAAATAAAAAGCTGAAGTTTAATATGAATAACGCTCCGGACTTAAAAAATACAAAAAACAATGAATCCGAAAAAATTCTTAATTTAGGCCAAAATTCCTAAATTTATAAATATTTTTACTAAAATCAAAGTACACAGCAATAACTTAAAGAGGCGGACAACTGAAATTTAGTATATACGGTACTTCGGATTTGTAAATAATGTAAAAATTATAAAACCGTGAAAATTTTTTATAGGAGACCCAAAATGGGCCCAAAAAATTTTTAAGTATTTTTGCGAAAATGAAAATACCCAGCAATAACTAGAAGAGCTAGAAAATTGAAAGTTAACACTTACAACATTTCTAACCTAAAAATAAGAGGTAATTTATGAAACCTGAAAAATGTATAATACAAATCTTTAAGTGGGCCCAAATTTCACATTTTTGAAGTATTTTTATAAAAATCAAAATACACAACAATAACCACGAAAGACAGAAAGCTAAAATTTAGTGTCCATAACGCTTCTAATTTAAAACAGGAAAATTATGGAACTTAAAAACAAATCGGTTTAAAAAAAGTACTTTCTCAGGACCTCATCATCATAGCTGGAACTCGTATCCGAGTAGCCCAGATGCACATATATTTGTTCAGCGATGTGTTCGTAGATGGCTGATTAGTCCAATTTTAGCTGTACACGTTTTCCCGCAGTGGTGACATTCGAATAACTGATCCGGACTAGTATCTCGTTCCTTTTTCTTTTTCTTGTGGCGTTTCTTATAGTTATTTTCTACCGCCTCCTGAGACACCTTTTCCTGCCAGTTTTGCGCAGCATTTTCCCAGTCCTTGTTAATATTCGCATGCCGAAGCATGGTGGCGATATGATCTTTGTGGCGTTTCTTTGGTCCTCCACGTGCCCTACGCCCTTCTACCAGTTCGCCATAGAATACGCGCTTAGGCAAGCGGTAATCTTGCATTCGCACAACATAGCCTATCCATCTTAATTTCGATGTTAATATCAGTGTCTCTATTCGTTCCACACCAAAGCGTCTGAGAACTTCTTCATTGGTAATAAAGTCCATCCATCTAATCTTTAGGACGTAACGAATTAGACGCTGCTGGAATTGTTCGAGCTTACGGATATGACGCTTGTACAGTGTCCATGTTTCAGATCCATATAACAAATATGGAATAATCACAGCGCGGAAGACTGCGGATTTTGTGTATATGGTTAAATTTTTGTTGTGGAATACTCTGGTTTTTAATTTCGCAAATGCTGACGCAGCACTTTTAATTCGGTGGTGTATTTCGTCGTCTATCGTATTGCCCGCACTGATGTGCGATCCGAGATACTGAAAACTTGTAACATTCTCCAGGGTTTCTCCTCGAATTTGTATGTTACTCTCGGCATTTTTGCTTGACAATATTTTGGTTTTTTTAATGTTAATGCTTAAACCGAAATCTTTATACAAAGACATGCAATATAGTCTGCAATTCGTCTTCGGAATGTGCTAGGATCGCACAGTCGTCTGTATATTGGATTTCGGTTATGGTGCACCTAGCTGTTTTGGTTTTTGCTTTGAGACGGGATAAGTTCAGTAATTTACCATCTGTTCTATAGTTTGTACCAATTCCTCTTGAATGTAACTAGATAATTTAATAAATATTAGTTGTTATTAATCTCAATAGAGAGAATTTTAATAACAAAGATAAATATATTCAAAAAGTAAAAATTTGTGTGATCGCCCGCTCTGCTTGGACCTGAACTATATATGTACATCTAACTTTTATAAATTATCCTATATAACATATTTAAACATCATGTCAGTATATAATTAGCTTCAAATTTTATTTATCTTAACTTATTTATCAATTACGCTTTTCTAAACTCAACGATATGGCTATTGTTTAAAAACAAAATTCGTATTCTTTTCTTTTCCTCCTAGCAACAATAATATATTACAATTCGCAATACAACTTTTAATTATTAAATTAAAACATTTAATACGCCACCATTTACTTTATATTATAGAAGAGGTCTATTCAAATTGGTAATGTTCCAGCAAAAGCAAAATGTTTAAAAACTACAGCCTAATTTATAAGCTTACACCTTAAAAAGCATTAAAACTACGCAAAAATATTACACGATTAGCCTTTTTATTAGCCTTAAAAATTGGTGACATTAAAAGAAAGTGACAAGTTTTATAAATTACATGGCCGGCTTGAGTTAATTATTTGTTACTATATAATTTATATACTTCTGGATCCATATTGTTTCTTACACATTCATGAAATCAACTGAATGTATGTATATATTTATATATACGTAGTCTAGCCATAAATACTGATACTGCCGCTGCATGAGGGGAATTTCGCGCAGAACAAAGTGATAACACTGTCAGCGCATCGTCATAACACAGTAGAAGAGCAAATAACTTCGCTTTAGTCTGTTCAGTACACGCTACGAAGATGGATTGGACAGATGATCACGTACGCGTTACAATAATTGGACTGATGAAGGTGGGGCATAGCGCGTCTCAAATTCTCGCTCTCCTCAAACCACTCAAAGTTACGAAATGTTTTGTTTATCGTACACTGCAACGTTCTATGGACACAGGAGACGTTGTTGATCGCCCGCAAGCCGGTCGGCCGCGTGTTGCGAGAACAAAAAAGGTAGTGGAAGCAGTTCGGTCGCGAATTAACAGGTGCCCTCTTCGGAAACAAAAAATCATCGCTCAGGAGATGAAAATCGCGCCGAGAATGGTCTCGCGCATCCTCACCGATGATTTACATATGCGAGCCTATAAGAGAAGTATGGGTACAAAAAGATCCTTTTCACAGATGAGAAAATTATTACTGTAGAGGAAAAATATAACAAGCGAAATGATAGAATTTATGCCCGTTCATTTGTTGAGGCTAAAACCAAATTTCCACGCGTTCAACGAGGTCACCACCCCACTTCTGTGATGGTGTGGTGGGGCGTATCGTGGTATGGGGTAACTCCCATCCATTTTTGCGAAACAGGGGTCAAGACAGGTGCCAGAGTGTACCAAAACACAGTTCTGGAACCAGTGGTTAAGCCTCTGAACAATACTTTGTTTGCCAGAATCGATTGGGTATTTCAACAAGATTCAGCACCGGCACACAAAGCTTAAACGTCACAGAAGTGGCTCGCAGAGAATGTGCCCGGTTTCATAGCAGCTAGTGATTGACCGTCCGGCAGCCCGGATTTAAATCCGCTGGACTACGAACTGTGGGATAAGTTAGAGGAAATGGCCTGTCGGAGACCACACCAAAATTTGGAGTCGCTCAAGCGAAGCATTGTTGAGGCAGCAGCAAGAATTCCTCTCGAGACGATACGTACATGTATTGCGAAATGGCCGGAGCGTTTTTCGTCGCGTGTCGCTAATAAAGGTGGCCATTTTGAATACCTAAGACATGATTTTAACGAGCATTGTTTGTATTTTTGAAATAAATTTTTTCTGAATTTGCATCGTGCTTCCTTTTCGCGGTACGTTCGTTTAAAGCAGTATCAGTATTTATGGCTAGACAGTAAAGTAAAGTAAGTGCCATACTCTTGACAAGGTGTCAGGGGTTGTGAAGTTAAGGTTCACAATGTACTCGTACTAAGCCTAATGGATCTGAAGAGAATATTTTGGACTGTGTTTCATTCTCTCGGCCGTCTTTACTTTCCTAAATTTCTCTGATATTCAGTTATTTCAAATTGGGTATATACTTGAGAGTGGCTTGAATCTGTACAATTAAATAACACATAACGTTTAAAAAAATTATCCACATATTTTTTATTTTATTAACCTTAGCCATGTTAATTCAGTCATTATGAAGGCTAACAAAAGGACTAATGTGTAATATTTTTATGTAATTTTAATACTTTTTGCGGTGAAAGTTGATAGTCTTGGCTGTACCTTTTACATTTTGTTTTTGTTGAGATAAACTTAGATACTGTTAGATTCATTTAAAATTCTAATTTATACGTAGTTCAATAGTTTGTTTTAATTTAAGAAAGAAAAAAGAATAATTTTATATTTAATATCGATTCGGGGCTTTTACAGAGAAGAAAATTAAAATTTATAAATAATTTAAAATGAATGCAACTACTATTTTTATTTTATAGGTATTCTCAAAGTGCTAAATGTTATGTATCCGGTAGTCGTGACGGGAACATTAAATTGTGGGATGGCGTGTCGAATAAATGTGTAAATACATTTGCGAAGGCACATTCAGGCGCCGAAATATGCTCAGTTCTATTTTCGAGAAATGGAAAAGTAATTGTATAATTTAGAAAATATAATGAAATGGATTCCTTTAAAATAAAAATTTGTATTTTTCAATTTCACCGTGTACTTGAAAATGGCACGGCATTAAAATATATTTAATAGATAGGTAAAATAAAATAATTTTTTTAATTAAAATTGTAAAATGTAATAAATTGAACTTATTAAATTGTAATGTGGGAAGAATATGTACATCGGAAAACGAACGTAATAAAACAGTTGCATATAATCAAAATTTTTAAAATACTTTTAGTACATATTATCATCTGGAAAAGATTCTATGGTTAAGCTGTGGGAAATATCTACAAGTCGATGCTTAATTGCTTATACCGGAGCAGGAACATCAGGTATACTTTTGAAGGATTTTACTATATTTTAACTTTAACTATATTATTATACATTTTCGGATAAAATATCTCGTAAAGAAACAAAATTTATCGAAAAATCTAAATTATTTTCAGTTATTTAAAATAAATATGATTAATATTTTACGATATTTGAAATTAATTTCAGGAAAACAAGCACACAGAGCTCAAGCCGTATTTAATCATACAGAAGATTACGTAATGTTTCCAGATGAAGCGACCACATCACTGTGTGTGTGGAATTCAAGAAATGCTTCTAGACAAAAATTATTATCATTAGGTATAAAATTTAGTTCTGCAAAACACATATTTTCTATAAATGTCAGAATTTCAACTGACACAAAAATACTCTCGCGCACTTAATCACCTGTTTCGTTTATAATATCAATTCTTATTATAAATGAAAACTTCTGATGCAGAGAGGGCGCCTGTTGTAAATTAAATTGCCTTTAGTTATACTGCAAGTAATCTTAAAACAAATGACAAACTTCGAAATTGAAAAAATTATGGAAACTAACCGATTAATAGACATTATTTATTACGCTATAAATTCTGCTTTTTTCGCTTATCTTTCCTGTATTACTTGAGATAGAATTTGTTGGATGCTGAAAAAGTGCTTCAGTTCGATGCTATTGAAAAATGAAGTCTTGGCTTTCTTTTTTGCCATTATATATTTTTTTCTCTATCAGTGAATGTTAACTAATCCAATTTAAAATCTATAATAAACTAATCGTTATAAAAATAATGCTTTGGTGTATGTACACCTGTTATATGTATAAAGTAAAGCCGTTTTTCACTTCTGTTTATGTCTGTACGAGCTAATGTTTAAACTACCGAATTGATTTTGTTCCGACTTCCTCTAGTGTATAAACTGATTTCCCAGGAAGATATTAGTGCGTAATTTATAAGTTTTGGTATAATTTAACTACCTAAATTTTTGTCGATGAAGTAGAAAAGGGAAGCGGGTAATACACATACACGCGATAAAATAGAAACAATACTAATTTGCATAAGTAAAAAAAAAATGTTTGATAATAAATTTCATTAAAAATGTTCAAGTAAAAAATCACTATAATAAAAGTTAAAGGAAATATTATTTAAAAAAAAAAAAAAAAAATATATAAAGAGAATAAAGATGCAACGGGTACAAGCAAAGCCGTGGGCAACAGATAATATATATATATATATATATATATATATAGGGTAACCCAGAATACACATAAATGAAATAACTTGTTTCTATTGAACAGATTTTCACTGAACAAAAAGTACAAACTTGGAAATTAAGTTAAAATATAACATCGTTTTAATGACTATTTCAAGGCGCACATCTACAAAATTCTCGAACACTTTCAAGTTAGGTTCACGTTATTTTAGCTATTTCTTCTCGAATTTGAATTTTTAGAACTTCCAGGTCATAAGAGCGGTTTCGAAAATACGACCACTAGCCCTATGGAAAAAAATCTCTAATGGTTACATCCAGCGATCACGCTGACCAAACGAAATTACAGAGACACGAAAACAAACGTGCGCTGAATGCGTTTTTTTAGTCGCAGTGTAGCTAGATGCAATTCAGGTGACGTCTATGACACAATTTTGGCAGGAGAAACGAAGTTATTGTCTCAAGTTAACGCGTTCCGCTGACGGTCTGTTAAAAAAATAAGGACTGATAATTCCAACTTCGTTACTTCAGCCCAAACAATAACTCGTTGGTTGTGTAGCGGTTCCTGTGTATTCGGTTGCTTTTAACGACTGGTAGCGACAACTCTGTTTGTTTATGGAACCATTAAGTCCAAAATATGCTTCATTACTCATTAAAAAGTTCTCTAACTTAATTTCCTCGCCTTCCACTTTGTCGACCATTGTTTTAGCGAAGTTTTCTGTTGTTCAAAGTCAGTTTCTTTCTGTTCTTGGATTATACTAGTTTATAGGTGATAACCCAAGTCCGCTAATAACATCCGTCGAACTGATTCCCTTGAAAACTGTAACGAAGCGATGTGAGAACTAGCAGAAAACTGTCTTGGACTGTTCTGGTTTTAAACGGTACACTCTTTTTTCAACCTGGAAGTTTTTTATCACTGACTGTAACCTTGTCGCGAAATGCATTTTTTATTGTTTTCGGACGTGGTATTTAAAATTCAGTCGTTCATCAAGTAAAAAGTGGTAACCAATCAAAATCATTTCAGCTGTTCTTGGAATTGTTTTTTAAAACGATTTATCTAAAAAGTACAAACTATTAAATAAAGCCACGTAAATTATTTTTAATTCGTTTGATAATACAGGTAAATTACTCTTACGCATACCTTTTTACGTTATAAAACGGTTGCATACATAATGATGATTTTATCAGAATTTTTGATTTAAAACTGAATGATCAAGCTACTTTTTTACGAATGCGCAGTAACACACAAATCAGTAACGAAATAGTTCAGGAAAAAAAAAGTAACCGTTTGTTTTTAAGTTGGTTTTGGCACATTCCCTTTCATTCATTACCGAAAAGAAATATTTTTAGTCATTTTAAACTGTAAATTAACAATTTTAATTAATTTAACGAAAAATTATGTACTATATTCATTTCGATATTTCGTGAAATCGAAAGATTGATTTTTTATATAGCACATACTAAACTTTCAATAAGGGGAAAATATAATACACATATATTAGGAACATCATAAGTTTGTAACCACAAATCTGTTCAAAGTATCGTACATAAATATTTGAAGTAAAATTTTGATACAAATTAATTGATAGTGCTATTTATTTTTCTACATGTAAAAGTCGAATATTCACGTTAGTTTAACGAATATACTACAATTAGGGCAGCTACATTATGGCTTCACCATACAACACCGTATTTACATAAGTTATAAAAGCGTTATTATTATGTTACCGCTACGCGACCCAATTTCTTCGTCGATCAGAATCAGTTCCTTGAAATCATATTAATAAATGTATACTTCAAAGATATAATAATTCATACAATTTCAGATGTTGAAAAAATTGGAATCGTTCACTTCCAAATCAAAAATTTATAACCCAAATATTTTTACTGTATGATACGGAGTTTTCGTAAATTAAATATTATTCGAACAGTTTAATTTTTTGTTTTTATGTATTTTACATAGGTCATAATGGTTCAGTACGAAACATTGTTCACTCACCACATTCTGCTGCATTTCTAACGTGCTCGGATGATTTTAGAGCCCGATTTTGGTTCAAAAAACATTTTCATACAAGTTAAATTTCACCACTCCATCGATCAAGAACAAAATGGGAGAGTTCGAAAGAGCGACGCATTTTATTTTTGATTATGTATCTCGACTATTTGTTCAGATTTCTATTATATTATAAACATAGTTCGCTTTGAAAATATTGTAGAAATTTTGTTAGTCGGCTTTTTAACGATTACATACCATTTAATTGCCATCATATAATTTTTGAGTGCACTCGGTTTTCTACCAGTTAAAGATCTCTTCACTTCGTAAATGTTTATAAAGTTGCATCCAACGAAGTCAACTATTTATGTAAAATTTAACTAATTTAAGAATACATTTTTTACTTATGTGTATTTATCGATACGTCAAATGAATATTTCGTATATACGTTTTAATGTATATAAAAAATGATCGAAAATCGATTACGAGTTTTTTTTTTTCTTTCACGAGTGAAAATAATTAGCTATAAAAATATCAAATAAAACAGGATATAATTTTTATAACTTTTAAATTTGTTCTTTTAAGAGTCAAGTCATCTTAACAAATTATAATTTAATGAAATAAATATTTTTAATGAAAACCATTCCATTTAAAAATTTCGTCTCTAAGATGAGGAAGCAGGGCTGAATTTTACATATATAGACATATGGGGGCCACTAAAATATAATTTTTAAATTCCCAGTCCAAATCCTCCCATTTCCTGTTTACTAGAATTATACAAAAAGAGGAGTGGAATTTTTTTTGTTACTACGCGTAATATTTGATCGTCGTAGCATATTTTACATGAATAAAACAGAACTTCGTAATTTATTTTAAGTGAAGTCGATTCATTTTTCGCTTCAAATAATTTTTTGTTATTGAAAATATCATTATCGGCTATTTTTAATTTTTTCCACAACATAATTCCTGGCTTATTTCCGGTTAAATGGCCACTTTGATATACATATATATGTATATATATTACAATTACTTTAAAAGTATATTGAAGTGCGAATTTTCCAAGAGGGGTTGTGTTACGTGTAAATAAAAAGATAGCCGTGTTGATTTTAATGAACATTTACGAGGTTAATGATTTCATATAGGTATAGCGGCGATTTTTTAAAAAATGTTGAAAGAAAAGAAAAAGAAACTTTTTTTTCTCAATGAAAATTTTTGTAAATTATGTTGTCTGTTATTTAAGAAAAGTAAATCACAATCTACTTTTAGATACTAATTTTTAAGGCGAAAATAATCCTGTTACTGATTCTTCGATCGGATCATGTGTGTAAAGATGAAAGTAAGGTTAAATTTTCAAAATCAGTCTTTCGTAATATATACAATTATAAATGAGGTAATATTATTTTCTGCGCCACCGTGCAATATCTATAGACATGAAAATTTACAAAGAAAATTCTCGGTGAGATTGGATCCCATGTTTGAACAATTCCATTCAGAAACAACATGAAATATACATCATCGCTTTTGACAAATTATTAGTATACAACCAAAATATTAACAATTAATAAATTAACAAAATTAGAACATTTATAACATTTTCCCCCTTTTTTCAAATATGTGAGACAAATAAATTAACATACAATTACTTTTTTAGCGCTGAACAATGTGGATGCAATGAACCCACAATTATGCTCCTGAAGTTACGAATGATTTAATGTATGTATTATGATGGGGCTACCATTTTTTATTGCTTTATAAATAAATTTAATTTAATAAATTTGTGTAATGCAATGTTCCTGTTTTAGTCTACACTGCATCGTAAAACAAATTACGTTAAATTAACGCTATTATTATTATTATTCCATAGGAAAATTGACTTAGTTATTTAATTAATCTGGAATATTTTTATCCGGGATAAGAAAAACGTCTAGATTACTAGAAGTATAAAAACAAAAACATCAAAAATATGATTTTACTGTTTTTAAAACATAAAAATACCGATTACTGGGCGATATGTGGAAAAAAATAATTTATTAAATTATCAAAAAATCATCCTCAATTTTATTAAACATTTAAAAAATACTACTGTATTACGTTAACTTATAAACATTCTTTTATAAGTACATGTTATTTTCTTTTTAAATTTTATAATTTCAATTTATTGTTTTTTTTTGTTTTTTTTTGGGGACCGGCATCTAAAGCATTTGGCCACTTTCAATGAGTTAGTTCAATTATTTCATTCGTATTACATTCTAGTGTGCCCTTAGTTACTTTTTTGCAAACTTAACTTATCGACTTTTACATAGCTTTATTAATATTTCAGTTTCCGCAGCTGTTTATACAATTCCTGCAATTCAACTTGGCCTTTTTCCTAATACTGTTAAACAACTGGCACTCTACTTGCAATTAATGGTTTAAAAAATTGGCGATTAAATCGAAAGACATTTAAAATTTATTATCTATTTTGCAATATTTAAATTATTATTTCTGCTTAATATGTATGAAATAAATCGTATTCAAATGGATAGCAATGTACAGGATGCAGCAGCATAACTTCCTTCTTTAAAATGCGCCACTTTTTTTCTATTAAATTTTTTAAAGAAATAATAACAGAAAATTGAAATAGCATACTCTAGATCTCCCATTGGGGCAGTATGTATGCTTCTTCCCTGGCAGTTTTATTTCGATTTTCTGTTATTATTTCTTTAAAAAATTTGGTAGAAAAAAAGTGGCCCCCTTAAAAAAAAGGAAGTTATGCTGCCACACCCTGTATTTGAACACTGATATAAGATTTTATTTAACGTAACAAAAAATCAACACCTACCCGTGTTCAAATAAAGCTTTCTGTTGTCCAATACAAGCTTGAATTGTGTTTAGAAATAATTAGCAACTCAAAAAAATTTTTCAGCCAAGAAAGAAACTTGATTCAATCTGTCATATTCTCTCTTGTTAAAGCCCTTGTCTACAATTATCGTGATCTAAAACTTTGTCTAGTACAGGTCAAACTTTTATCTGCAATAAATTTAATGAATCGAACTTCTCATTACACTCGAGTTTCATTCGTTGCGTCTCAAGTTGCCCTTGAGGACAACATGATCAAAGACAATACAGGCAGACTTCGTATTCAAACCTAATCTGCAATTTTTTCTGCCTTCGTTATGTTACGATTATGCAACACTTTCATTAATAACTTATGTAATTCTGCGAAAACTTTCCATGAACGAGAAAATCTGTGTGAGAAACGCTTTCGTCGCAACTGGTCTACTGCCGCAAAAACATTTCAATGCACCTACAATAGTAAGAACATCTCAATATCTTCAATGAAGTAAGCTGTATGTTAAAACGTAATACAATTTTTTATTAACCGTTACACTGAAATAAACCGAGCTAAGAACATTTGGGTAGCAATATTAGAAATATTTAGAATCATCCATTTTGTTTACCGCAGCTATTTAAACAACAAAAACGCAGCACACGTTAAATCTTGCAGCTTTTTCATTACAACGAAATTGTTGTAAGTCATTGAAATGAAGTACACAAAGTTTAATCAACAACATTACATGGAGTAATAATAAGTTTTAATATTTAGATTACCAAATTTGTTTGAAGCAAACAAAAGAACACAGAAATATGTGACACGTATTAATAACGAGCAGAATATTGTGTTACATTCAAAAAACTTTGTACAATATCCCAGGGTTCAACCCCAAAAAAATATTTTGACCAGAACTTTATTATTCTTAAACAAAAATTAAAATCTGTATCAATTCCTTTTTTTTTTTTAAATTGATTCTGTTCTGAAAAAGTTACCTTTAAGGAACGGAAATGAAAAACACTACAAAAACATCCAACAAGATCAATTTATTACTATGAAGTTTAGAATTTTTCATTTCACCAGATATTCTAGATTTTAGAAGTAAATGGTCTCCCATATCTTGTATTATTGGAATAAAAATTATTCTAGTAAACTTAATATCACAATAACCAGATTTTTAGTGTCTTTCAGATATTAAAATGTAATTGTTAAGGTACACCCCTTGTTTTTGTTAATTACTAAAAAGTGCCAGACAAATTTTAAAATCTACCTTTTTAAAGTCTCTAACAAAGAAACACAGAAACTGCATTAGCCAAATTCGAATTCCCATTGTTTGCACTGTATTTAAACATATTTGAATCGTGAACATAAATTTCTTGAAAATGCAAGCGGCTCGTTGTTATCAAGTGTCCGGCAAGAGACCAGTTGGAAAACCAAAACGAAGGTGGTGATTGGCCACAATCACAGCAGATCTCAAAGACACTGGCATCGATCCAAGTCTGACATTATATCGAAACAGGTGGAGGCGTTCAATTAAAAAAGCAGACCCTGCACTAGCGGAAAATTATCGATGAAGAAGAAAAGTTTTTTAAAAATACAATCCATCAGCCAATTCGTATATGCTACTAACATATTAACTTATTTTTATGATGCAAAACTCAAAATTCCTCAAGTTCTTTTTTTTTTATCACAAAGTGAACATAATGCTAATTTTAAGATTTTTAGAACATATTTTAATCGTAGTTTTATTAAATAACATTATTTTTTAAACTTGCAGTATGTCGTGAATTATGGAAGTTATTGGGTTGAGAAATAAGTTTGTAGCGTTTTTTTTTTTTTTTGAAGAGTTTCATTTAAACAAAAAACAATAAATTAATCAATTATGTATTCGCCGTTGTTGTTTACGATCTCTTCCCACCTCTCGACCAATTTGTTGACGCCGTTCCGCCAAAAATCGCCCGGTCTGGTGTCGAAGAAGTTATTGAGCCAGTCTTTAAGGTCTTCTTCGTTGTCGAAGGTAACGCCCCTCATATTGTTCGACATCGAGCGGAAAAGATGGTAGTCGCTCGGTGTAAGGTCCGGAGAGTACGGTGGATGCTGAAGAACCTTCCATTCGAGCTCTTGCAATGCGACTTTGACGACTTGTACAACATGCGGCCTGGCATTGTCATGGAGCAGGATGACTTGGCCTTGTCGATCGGGTCTTTTCAGTCGAATAGCCTCGTATACGCGGTGTAGTTGGGCAATGTGGAGCTCCATGTTGACCGTGGCGTTCCTTTCAAGCATTTCCCAGTGCACCATGCCATCACAGTCCCACCAAACACAGATCATGGCCTTCTTTGGGTGGAGATCCTGCTTGACTCTCGGCTTTGGCGCATTTCCTAGAGCCGCCCACTCCTTTCTTTGCTTCATATTGACGTATTAGCACCATTTCTCATCTCCCGTGACGATTCGGTACAAGAAGCGCTGTTTATGGCCGCGTGTTGCTCGATGCCGGGCGAGATGTTGAGCAGCAATTTGAAATCGATTTTCTTTGTTTTCCGCAAGTTCGTGAGGCACCCAGGCTCCTACTTTTACGGCAAATCCCATCGAGTGGAGATGATTAAGAATCATCGTTTGACCGCAGTTCATTTTGTCAGCTAATTCACGACTTATTTGGAGACCGTTCTCTTTCAAAAGTGCCTTGAGACGCTCTTCATCGAATTCCAAAAGTTCTTCCGCTACGGGGTGTGTCGTCGAGGCCAAAGTCGTCGTTTTTGAACTTCGCAAACCATTTCCGTGCTGTAGACTCGCCTATGACACCAAATGTCCCGGGCTGCTTCGGCTACTTTTTGACCCCAATGAAATGCAAAGAAGAGTAGGTGTCGAAAATGTTAATTTTTGCCTCCTGGGAATTCCATTTCTAAGCATAAAAAATTAAATTGTTCAAAAAAACAAATAACATAGTTTTGTAGAGCAGGAAAAGCACTTTCTAATAAATACAAACAGTTTGCCAAACAAAAAACAAATCGTTTAAACTCTTCGAAAAAAACGCTACGAACTTATTCCTCAACCTTGATTCATTCCAAATAGTCAAAAGTTGTACGCGATAATGTAAAGGTAGCGTAAAGACATAATATTCCCGTTAATGGTAGCTTGTAAATGACGCTATGGGGGCTTTAAATTAGTTTTCTTTATTCGAATCTACGTTTTCATGGTAATTTATTGTTATTTAATTTTTTCGTCTGGCTAAATTAAAAATTGTTTTTTTTATAGAAATGGAACGTAAGATATGTATTTTAGTTTAAAGTCAATGACACGGATTTACGATTAATCACGTTCTTTATTGAAATTTGTAATTTTAAATCGACTTCATTTAATATTTTTTTAAAAAATAAACAACGACTTTTCAACAAAAAAATAGAAATTCAGAAAAATCTTGTTGACTTTGAACCGTTTTGACATTATACGTCTTTTCTTTGGAGGTTATATCGTAAGACGATTTTCTTAACATTTGATGGACAATTTATTTTTTAACCGAATTAAAATGGTAAACTAATTCAAATTATACCTACTAAAAAGCTATAATATTAATTATTATACATCGTACTAATCTTTTACAGTAAGTTAAACGTATATGACTGAATGAAAAAAATTGAAATCGCATGAACCCTCTTAAATAAACGTCAGGTTTAGTCTCCGATCATATAGGAATTTAAACATGGTGACTGCTCAAATATAATTTTTAAATTCCTGGTTTTCCCGGTTCAAATCCTCCCGATTTTCTGATTACTAGAATTGTACAAAAAGAAGAATGGATATTTTTGTTACTATTAGCAATATTTGACCACCGCAGCATATTTTATATGAATAAAAGAGAACTCTGTAATTTATTTTGAGTAAAGTACATTAAAAATATCATTATTGGCTATTTTTCGCCCGGTTTTCCGGTTGGGTGACCACCCTGTTAAAAAATAAATCAGAGTAAATATACACTTTCCAATTACTACCGTAAAATCACCAACATGAACTTCAAATCACGAGAAGAGTGAAGCGAATTTTGTTCTTCTGAGCTTTACAAAAATTATTCAAGTGCTAAGTAAAAATAAAATCGATTCATAAGGAAAATAGATCTTTGTAAAAAATGTTTAATATTTTAAAAAAAATACCGAAATGTTGCAATAAAAGATGATGTAATTCTAAATTCAAATTACACTAAAATAATGTAAATAAAAATAAAATGTATGGTATATATTTCATTAAATTTACTGAGCTACCAGTCTCAAAATAATAGATAATTATAAATAACAATTTAATTGTATTAATTATAATCCCTAATCCTCATAAACATGTATAAAATCGTATTTAATTTAAAACAATCTTTATTGGGGATTTTAGCTTACGATATCCGTAACAATAATCGTAAGCCGTAATAAATTTAAATAATAGAAAACAAAAACCGTAAAATTTTTCATGCCATTGTAATAACTATTTCAATATTTAAAAAATGTTAATTTACGACAGCGTGTATTTCTGTTAAATTTTTTTAAATTACCAGTGCATTTACAATAATATAAATACATTTTCATAAATATTAACCCTCAGATCTCATAATCTTTGCGCATTGAGTACACACATACTAGGAAAATATAGAGACAAAATATAATTCAATGCTGAAACAATAAAAGTAAGGAAGTACATAAAATAGACATAAGAAGAATCGAAATAAGATTTAAATTAAAAAAGGAAAAATGTACGGTGTAACATCTTCGCAATTGTTTTTCTCGTCATTGGGCATTTTGCATTCCAATTACCGCTTAGCTGGCGTATTTTTTAATAGGTAACAAAGCGTATGAAAAATTCAATATTTTAAATGTGATAATTATGAACAAAACGAATTAACAAAGTAATTTACCGTTGTTAAATAAGAACATAGTCGTAAATTTTAAAATGAGAAAACTGATACCTACAAACAACTAAAAAATAAATATAACTAGTATAAACTATTAAAATAATGGTAAATTTATATCTTTTGCAGTTAATGTCGACTTCGTTTACTTACAAAGTTGTCAACTGTATTTACGTTAACTGTAAGATTATATTTAAAATACGAATTAAAAATGAAAGAATTTAATAATATTCATATCTTAAATACTACAATATTTAAAAAGTACTCGATATAACACAAATAACAGCAATGCAACTAAATTTCAAATTACATTAAAAAATGTTAACTTACGACAGCGTTTATTTTCGTTAAATTTAATTTTGTTCATTTTTGTTACCAGTACATTAACAGCAATAAAAATACATTTTCATAAAATTTAACCCTCAGATCTCATAATCTTTGCGCATTGAGTACACACATACTAGGAAAATATAGACAAAATATAATTCAATGCTGAAACAATAAAAGTAAGGAAGTACATAAAATAGACATAAGAAGAATCGAAATAAGATTTAAATTAAAAAAGGAAAAATGTACGGTGTAACATCTTCGCAATTGTTTTTCTCGTCATTGGGCATTTTGCATTCCAATTACCGCTTAGCTGGCGTATTTTTTAATAGGTAACAAAGCGTATGAAAAATTCAATATTTGAAATATGATAATTATGAAAAAAACGAATTAACAAAGCAATTTACCGTTGTTAAACAAGAACATAGTCGTAAATTTTAAAATAAGAAAACTGATACCTACAAACAACTAAAAAGTAAATATGACTAGTATAAACTATTAAAATAATGATAAATTTATATTTTTTGCAGTTACTGTCGACTTCGTTTACTTACAGAATTATCAACTGTAAGATTATATTTAAAATATGAAATGAACGTAAAAGAACTTTATAATAATCATATCTTAAATACTACAACAATATTTAAAAAGTACTCGATAAAATTTAAACAATAGCATTGCAACTAAATTTCAACTTACGTTAAACATCATGCCACAACGTGCAATGGCGGCGCTCGTAAGCTGCAAACACAAGGTCAGTTTTGTTTTGATTGGACAAGAGAATTCTATTATTACACGTCATATATCACTTTTCAATGTTTTCAAATTTTTCATACAATTTACTATAAAAAATATTATTCAAATTTTTTTTTATTAATGTTAACACGAGCAAAAAAAAATGTAAATGATAAAATTAATAAAAAGAACAATATAATAATTAAATCAAAATAATGTTAATTAAAAGCTAAAAGCTGAAAGTCAATCATTTTTTAGATGTCATAAGCTTATCCAAAAGTCATATTTGAGCTTCCATAAGCTAAAATCATAAAGCTTAAGCTATATTTAAAATTTAAATAGACAAAAAACGAAAGCTTAAGTTGTATTTTTTAAAAAACCAAATTAAACTTTATATTCGGCTTAAGCTTTTTTAATAATACGTAACATATAAAGGAAAGATTGTAGTTTGTAGGCCGATTTCTTAGATCAGCTAGAGCTTGAAAGATGTTTATTACCTAAATAAAGATTTTTTTCATTACTTGTCCACAAACTGATTTTTATATTGAAGTGTATATTACTGTGTATATGATTAATAGTAAGCTTTAGACTCCACTGCATGTTTTGAAATTTTATAGAAAACTGATAATTTTGTGATAATCCTTTGAAGTCCCTTGCACCCATTAATGACTGGCGATCCATAAAGTGAATGTGTAATTTAATAAATTATAGAAAGTAAAATATAAATTTATTTTTGGCAATATTTATTTAAAAAACAAAAATCATTCAACTCATTTTAAATAATATGTGAACAATCCTTTATAATTATTAATATTGCATGTTATTTAAAATACAAATATGATGGAAGTATTACAAATAATTTAAGGGCAATTGCGCTTAAAAAATTAGATTTATTTTTGGTAACAAGTATACCTTATTTATTAAACGCAGTTGTCTGCAAATTATTTATAATGGTTAATCACTGTGAAAGTTTTAAACGTTTCATGATGGAAGCAGTTTTTATGAGTTAAATACATTAATATACTTTAATTTGAAATAAAATTTATAGAATACTACTAAGGCCTATTTCACGCCAAATCTGTCAAATCGAGTCGAGTCGAGTAGCGTCCAAGCCAATCGAGTCAGGCCAATCACAGTGTTTCACACTGGACGAGTCCTTGACGCGACTGGACTAATTTGTATTCTAGAAGAGTGTTACATTTAAAATATATACATTAATTGGATATAGATAAGGTTAATTTTATAATTCTAAGACAACTTATTCATAAAAAACAGAAAAATCAAAAGAGATTATTGGTTCATTCTACCAGTTTGAAAAGAGTTAAATTTGGTTCATTTTCATATTTATTCCCAAATTTATTAGAAGATGAAATAAAATTTTTTAATTACTTTCAAATGAATATAAATAGTTTTGTAACATTAACAAATATGTTACAGAAAGAAGTAGTTAAACAAAATACAAATTATTAGAATTGTATTCAAGTAGAAGAACAAATAGTGATATTTTTAAGATAAAGTAAAGTAAAGTAGGTCCCATACCCTTAACAGGGCGTTGGGATTGTGAAGTTAAGGTTCACAATGCACTAAGCCCAACGGCACTAATGATAGGGGGGGGGGGGGCAGTTCCTTTCTCTCAGCCGCCTTTACTTTTCCAGATTTCTCTGGTAGCCAATTATTTCAGGCTGGGTAAACTTAGGAGCGACTTGGATCCGGGACAAGACAAGTCTCGAAGCTGTGACCTCTGACTTAGTAGCCAAGCATCTTAACCACTAGGCTACCACGCTGCCTATTTTTAAGGTATATTTAAAATAAATTATTAAAAATAACAACATTTTTATTAAAATTATCATTATTAAAATACATTATTAATCATTATACGATTTTGATATATCATAACTTTTTCAAAATTGATACAAGGAAAAAATATAAAATGTAAACAAAGAAATGACTCAAGAAAGCTTGCAAAAAACCCAACTGGTTGAATCCATACAAGTCCTGACTCGGACGGATAAAAATGAAATTGGACTTGACGTTCTTAGTGTGAAATCGCATTTACATTGTACATTTAAAAGCAACATAAAATCAATCAGTTTAGTCAAACACTGTCTGACACAACTCGACTCAACTTGGTTTGACAGATTTGGTGTGAAATGGGCCTAATGGGTGCAATAAATAAAATTTTTTGTTGTTGCGATAACCTAATTACCAGAGTGCTTAGCTTCTGTTATGGAAGTCTTCGGTTCAATCCTGGGCAGAGACAGAAATTATTACAAAAAATTAAATTAAACTCTCACTATTTCATGTGGAAAGCAATGGCAAACCATCACATATATTATCATATGCACACTAGTTAGTACACAGCAAACACACACAGGACAGCATTTGTAGTGTGATAACAAGTGGCTACAATCAGTTCCAAATGTAGTCTTACATGTGTACAGTCACGTTGTATATAACAATTGCCTAGGTGTACCACCTATATCTGTATTGCTGAAATGTATGAGTGGATAGTAGTCCCCACATTCAGAAGCTGAGTATGGCACTATGATGATGATGATGAACAAAAATATTATTTTTAAGGAAAGTTTAGTAGAATACAATTTCTATATTAAAAACTTATTAAAGAATCAAAATATTTTTGATACTGATGTTTCATAAATTTAAAGTTGTTAGATTATACATAAGAAATTGTCTTTGAAGACTTTTTTTATGCATAAAAATGTAAATGTTTTTTTTATTCCCAGTCTTAGTTTTAAAATTTTAACACAACATTACATTTGAATATTTGAATATGCATATGTTTTTGTATCATTTTTTAACTATTGGTAACATACATAAAAATAATTAGAGTAGGATTATTTTCAGTTAATGTTCTATTTGGCTTACTACAGCATCAACTGTTGTATATAAAAGCAACACACACTATACTAATGGTACTTCCACACTTAGAGCTAACATGTTAGCTTTCACATACCGTTGTACAATTATGCTAGATATTCCATTTTCATTATGTGTGAAAATATTTTCATAACACATTAGAGAACATGTTAGCTTTAGATGTGGAAGCACTATAAACATTGCTTGTACCGAACACTATGCTTTTTGACAAGCACTGTTTGTTAATGGCATTACATATGCCAATTTCCAAAGTACATGTCAAGCTCTGAATTTATTGGAGAACAACCAACACTGGGATGTATGCTTTAATAAAGTGTATAGCACATCACATCCAAATCAAATTTGTGCATTGTTTGTAATCACACTGACCACTTGCTTTTTTTCATCATCAACAGAATTATAGGAAAAATATAAATCACACATGACTGAAGGTATTGTCTATCAAATCCAAGAAGAAAATTCAAACACAAACATGGATTTCACAGCAGAAATATATAATGAAACATTAACAATGAATGCAGATTAGTGCTTAGGAATTATGAACAAAGTTCTCTGTTGATTGTGAATACCATCACTAGATCAATTTGATGCTGCATGGTTTGATATAGAATTGCATCATGAACAAAATTTACAATACAGATGATGTTTTGTAGTACATGCAATCAAATATTCCTAATCTAATGTTTGAGCAAAAAGACATATATGATTAAATAATGCAAACTGTTAATAACAGGAAAGAAACTTTCTTCTTATATGTACCAGAAAGAATTGATAAAACTTCATAATTAGATTGAATTTGGCGGCAATTAGACCTTAGAATGACATAGCCCCCTTGCATTGTCTGAAATAGCTGCAATATGATTACCAGGTGGAAGAACTGCTCTTGTGCACTGCAGATGCATTACTTCAGAGCTCGACTACGTCTCAATGTGCGCCTGGCCTAATCAAATTTCATTGTCGAGCTCAATTTATTTTTGATTTTAAACAAAACTAGATTGTTTTGAGTTCCTTGTTGAAAATTACTGTACATAATTTGCACTGATGCAACATTCATCGATTTTAATTAATTTTTTTATTATTTACTAATTAATTCAAATATTTATTTTGTAACTTAACTTTTTCTGTTATAGAAAAGTATTCTCAAATTGTTTTGTTCAGTAAATTTAGAACCAAAAGTTTATAACTTTGTAACCGAATTTAAAATCCTGAGCGAATCAAAATAGAGATACAGCTTAATTTAGCTTTTTTAGCTTTTTAAAATTTAAATACGGCTCAGTTCGGCTTTTAACTTTAAGCCTGCGAGTAGTTAAATAATAGTCGGTAAATATTGAAATTTTACAGTTAATTATCATTTATATACTTCTCTATTGTAAATGTGCAAATGAAAAACATTGCCAAATCCTAAGACTAGTGTGTTTTTAGTTATAACTGACAATGAATATAGTTTATGTTGTAGCTAATAATGAGTTATGTCCAAAGACGTTTTTCAAATAAGGTATTTACGTAATTTATTAAAGTAAATTGTTTTATACTTATTTCTGTTTGTTATTAAAGAATTTATTTACATTATATTTATAAATATTGTTGAAACGAACAGAGTTCTATAAAATTATATCTTAATTTTTATTAGTTATAATTCATTCTGCTATAGAGACAAAAAGTTATTGCAATAAAAAAATATTCGTATAAGGGTAAAAAATTTTCACCCATAACATTTTAATGTCACGACGTTTAGCTTAGAATGGTCTTATAGTTAATTTTTATACATCCCATTGAAGAAGAACAGTTTAAGCTGAATAAAATCTAATTTGGCTTTTCAAAGAATATAGCTTGTATATTAACTTTTGGCTATTGAAAATTTAAATACGGCTTTCAGATTCAGCTTGTGTCAACTGAAAATCGTTGTGTTATCGGCTTGCTTTCAAGTCCTGTTCTGGAGCGGTTATTAATATTCTCCGTTCGTCATTATTTCCTTGAATCGATATGCATCTAATCTCTAATGTGTGTTGTGTATGAAGTTTGGTTGGCTCGGTTCGGTTGTTGTGACGGTGATCGTGTTTGAGTTTTTGTACGTTAATGTTTTAAGTTGGATTATTTTGTTAAATTAGTTAACGCCCTTCCAGTACGGATTTCAGTAATTTAGTCGGCAGCGTTATTTCGATCGAAGTTGAATCGCTTTACCAAATCAAAAACAACGATATATGTGTTTTGTAACGTAAAAATATTTTTCAATTTTGAGTGTAAAAGGTAAATGTTATTTTTTCATCAACTTCGTTTATCTGTGTACATAACAATTTAGTTGTGATAAACCGCAGTCATTTTTCGTTACTTGTTTATAAGTAAAGTTTTATATTTGATCTTTGTTACCGTGTTGAAATTTACCTATTTGCAAATAACCCATTTTGAATTATTTGCTCGTATTTTTGTGCTGTGTGCCATCTAATTGTGTATAAATTTTTGCTGAATAGGGCTCTGAAAATAATTTGACATTTTACCATGCAGACTATAAAATGTGTTGTAGTTGGCGACGGGGCGGTAGGTAAAACATGTCTGCTAATTTCGTATACAACAAATAAATTTCCGTCTGAATATGTTCCAACGGTAGTGTATTTATAAATTTTAAGCATTTAAAAAGTATAATTATTTAGTTTGTAATTTGCTATTTTTTTGTTTTCTTGTCTTGTATAAAAATCGTAAAAATTAATAAGTTCGCGATTCGAACGTTTTATAACGTAAAAATGTTTATAAAACTGCAGTAATCACTACGTTTGATAGGGAATTACTGAAAATTTCATTTCTATCTTAATAATGTAAGTTTAAATGTATAAAACTGCAGTAAAATTATCATAAATACTATTTTCATTTGTTTGCATTTTTGTTTACTCTGTATTTACTTAATATATTCATATTTTTTTGACGGCATTTGCGCTATATTTAGGTTTTCGATAATTATGCCGTGACCGTAATGATTGGTGGAGAACCATATACATTGGGTTTATTTGATACAGCCGGTATAAATCATTTGTTTTTTGTTTGTTTTTTTTTTTTTTTAAATAATTATTACTTTTTTATTATTTGTTTTAATATAATTTTAAACGGAACATCGTAATGTGATGCCTTTCGGGTTTCTTGTATGGAACGTTAACTGAGTGCAGTATACGACTAGATCGTTATTTTGTTTTGTTTCACAAATAACCCAATAATTCGATTGAGATTTAATCAGTATACATTTGTAAAAAAAAATTGATAAACTCGATCTTTTTATTTTGTTTTGTTACATTTTAATTTATCTACAAGTTTTTTCGATTTATGGAAGGAAATTAAGTTTTTATTGCTGAAATTATTGCTTTTGCCTGCTAATTTTTTTTTAATCAGTGTATCGGTTTTTAATTTATTTTCTATATTTCGATGGCCTTTTCATACTATATGGTTTATATAGCATAGTTTTATTGTCTTTGGTGTACTTCCATTGATTTTCCTTTAATATCTTGAGCATTTTATTTTTCTGAGTTAGTTGTCTATTTTGTTTCGATAACCCTTTTTTTTTTAGATAGATATGTTCATTCCATTACATTTAAACAGTTAATACATTATTAAGGATTTACCGGTACAGATGTTAAACACCAATTATAGAAGACTAGCAGTTCCTAATGTGTAGCAATACTTTTAAAGTAGTGATTTTTGTAATTATTTTTAATTTTAATATTCATGAAAATGGTAAATTTCAGATTGTTTCAAAGTGGTTTTTTTTTATATATATATAAGTTTGCTATTTCTTTTTTAATTTTTTAAAACAAAAATTACGGTAAAAATTAATTTCAAAATTTACACTTTTCTTTTTTTTTTTTTTTTGTTATTTTACATCTTTTTACCTACTTCCGTAAAAAGTATATTTATTGATATTGTACGAGGTATAGAATTAAGCGGTTTAAAAACCCTAGAAGCGCCACTAAATATGAATATAAATACTGATTGGATTAAACAATTAAAAAGACTGACGGACATCTCCGTTTTCACATTTAGTTCTGTTATTAATAATAAATATCTTTTAGATAGTAGTAAATAAACTAAATAATAGTTTTAACCATAATAAAAATACTCGGATGGTATTCGGTACGAAGCGAAAAAGCTTTTTCCACTGACGAATAATGGCTATTTACTTAAACTTATCAATTATTCTCTGGTGACCGTTTATTTCTCTTGAATGGAAAAAACATGTGCTGTGACCGATCCTAAAACTGAGCAAAGATTCTAAAAACTGTCAGTTCTATAGACTAATATTCATCCTATCGTGTGTTGGGAAAACATTAAAAATTATTATTGCAGGTGGAATTTTGTCGCAGCTGCCTAAAGATAATAAATTCTTCGAAATTCAATACGGATTTCGGAAATGATCAGGAACTGGGGATACGCTGACTGCATTTAATTTAGATTTACAAAATATGTTAACTAGGAACTGTTACGTAATCGAAATTTTTATTGACGTAAATTCAGTAAATGATAAAGTTTTTTTTTTTTTCATTTTTTCTCATTATTACTACAACAGTTGTCAAAAGAAGGTATAAAAGATTAAATGATATGGTGGATGTAAAATTATTACAATAATAAAAAAAGCATAGACTGTTATAATTAAGAACTGCATCATTCAGTATTTTGTAGAAAAGGTTTACCGCAGGGAAGCATATTAAGTTGAATACTTTTTACAGTATATAGAACTGAATCGAATAAATACAAGCAGTTGATGTAATATTCTCATGATTTGGTAATATATACCTTTGCAACGACTATAAATATTGTTATAAAAAAGCTTAAAGAATTCTATTACAAGTACCGAACTATTTAACTGACTTGAAATTTGAAATAAATATCGCGAAGACAATAGGATTAATTGTTACAAGAAAAATAAATTGTATTTCTCCGCTAATTAAAATTAATATCAGATAAATACAATTCAATTGTTTATTTAAATATTTAGAGAGATAATTTTTGATTAAAAATTAACTTGGTCTGAAGAAATACTCCATGCTGTATAAGGATGTAAATAGAGGACGCACCCAATTTCAGGTATATTTATATGTAAATCCTTGATTATATATGGAGATTATGTAGGTCCATTTATAAATTTCAATAAAATCAACTTGAAAAAATTAGATACAATATAAAATTGGGCATTATGATTATGTTTTGAGGGCTATCATATCTAATTTTGTACGTTGCATTTGCGTAAAAATAAGCGGACCTCCTATTTACCTGCTAGCGAGTATTAAATTAGTGTATTCATGCACATCTCTTTTGTTAAATAGTTAATAAAATTATAAACAGTATAACAAAAACACTTGTTTATTATAGTTTTTAATTTTATTATTTTATCAGATAAATATTATCTTAAAGAACAAAGAAATCATACAACCTTGCTATTGAATTGAATAATCTTTTGTAAAATAGATATTGAAGGGGGAAAGCTATCATGCCGGTTAGTCAAAGCCGATCACAATTAAACATTTTAAATACAAAATTACAAATAATTAACTTTGAATAGAAAGAAATATGCAATCCTTTAGAAGAAGTTGAAAGAAATTGCATTAAAATAATTTAATAAATAATTTAATAAAAAATGAAGTGACCATCAGTTTGGTGAAAATATCAACAGTTATTATGGCAGTTATGAATTAATTTTTACCGACGGTTTCATGGATACTCATCTGTTCCCGACTGCATCAATAGAGACGTATCAAAAGTCTGTCAGATGACATATACGCAATCTTCTTATATTAACGTGTCATTAGAGTATGTAAAAAATTGTCACAGAAAAAAAGGTATTGATGTTAACGGATTCATTAGGAGCTTAAAAAAATTAAATGCTATTTTCTCGGAAAAATTACCACTTTTGAAATGGAGGTCAGGAAAATAGGATATGGGTTAAAAGAAGGAGACACCATAGTAGTTTTCAAGCGGATTACAACATATGTCGGGATCTAAGGAAACGAAATGATCAGCTCTCTGATCAGGTCAGAAAATTACACAGTAAAACAAATTTAAATTACGAAGAATATAAGCCATGTATAAAAGAGCAAATATTAAATAAATAGAGAGAGGTTGACCGTAAAAAATGCCAACTTTATACCGTAATTAAAAAATGAATCGATTGGAATCCATGATTTGGATTAGATTTAGGCGTTACCGAACTATCTTTCATCTGACTCGTTTGGGTGATAGCAGTGAGTGTAAATTTTGTGGTTTGAAAAGATCGTTATAGTATATAGATTGACAAATGTAGTAGATTTGAAAATAGAAAAATTTGCTGTTGACAGACGTGTAAAAACTGTAGCTCAATATCATTTCATAAAAGAGAGTGAAAGAGACATTTAAATATAAAGTTTTATAAATAAACAATAACTGGGACATAAAAAAAAAAAAAAAAAAAAAAAAAAAAATACAAATTTTACTTTTTGACTACATTTTTTTTTTCTTTTTTCTCAGAGAAAAAAAGAAAAACATTTCTACCCGCTGACATTTGCTAATTTTGCTACTTTTTAATACCTATTCCTTAATTTTATTTAAATTCTTCTAGTAGTTTTAATTAGAATACACTTTAATATTGTCACACGCGTTAGCTAATTTTTTCTTTTTTTAAGTTCTTATTTGCCGACTTATTTTTTGTGTTACTCCAATTTAATTTAGATTTTTATTTTTCGTTGGCGTTCTTCACACACATATATATATATATACATTTATATGTTCAATAATTTTTAGTAGTTATCGTAAGTTATATTTTTAGCATAACGGTTCCTCTTTCCTCCATAAGTAAACTGTCGAATGTGGAAAAACCATTGTTTTCCAGAAGAGTAGTTGTACAACAAGTTCCTCTTAGTTTAGTCATCGAATTTTAGATATAATACTTTCATTTTTTCCTTAATTGATCAAAATTTAATTTTTGTCAGTTTACTTATTTATGGGAGATGTACACTATAATTATTTCTGAAGTACAGATTCTGTTTAGCGTACTCTAGTTCAATCTTTTAAAAATCGAGGTTCTTAAATGAACACTTGTTTTGGGTGTGCTTCGGAAATAATTGTGCATAGATACACAATTTGTCAATTACAATTTCAAAATTAGTAAGCTGTAAATAGAGTAGGGTGTGACTTTAAATAGGCAGTGTTGTGACATAAATGCATTGTAGTACGCGTATAACTCGAAAAAAATTGTGATCATGTAACTTAATGAAGATTTTGTGTTCAATATGTAAATGGGCTGAGTGCGGAAATGAGAATTAATGTCGACAATTTCACAGCATATCTATGTAGCTGGAAACCGTTTAGCGATAAAGTCTAACGTCTGGTAAAATTTCAAAAATTGATGACTGTTTACCCACACGTGCTTCGATTTACAATAAAAAATAAATTAATGTAAATTATTTTCAGACAAAGAAGTTCAAAGTGAAAAATTTTTATTAATAATTAATATCTAACTGTAATTTGGAAATATTTGTTTTTTAATTATTGTTTTAAGCTATTTCTATAGTTGTTTTTCTAGTGTTTACTTTATCACAATTTGAAAACTGTTAGGTCGGTAACGATAAAATTGACGCCATTTAAAATTTACATCGAATTGAGCTTTACATCACTTTTATCACTCAAATGACAATGACGTTATAACAGTATAAAGAATGCGATTCTTAAAAGACAGGTTAATTTTAACGGACAATGTTTATGACAGAGTGACTAATACGACCGTTTAAATGGATAAAGTGAACTAAATTGAACCCAACAAACGTCAGTTAGCAATTTAGAGATATCAGACAATGTTTAGGAAATTCAGTTAATAATGAAAGACTTTCGGTTTGGTCATATCAGTGGGGTGAATATATCTCATTTTTGTTCAATTCGTTTCAAATATTTTTGTTGCCTTTATATTATAATTTTCTCTTTCTCTCTATACTGTGATTTTTATGCACAAGTCTAAACTATTCTGGCTAGGACATCATTGACATGCATATGTTTTGTATTAGAATAAATTTACGAGACGATATTTCGTATTAATATAGCGTGTACGTTTTGTTGGTTTTCACGGTAATTAATATTGATAATATTTTTTGTTAATTTTTGTCTGGCTATATTAAATTTAAAAAAATTATCAATTATGATTTTTTTTTTAGCAATCGGTGATCAAATGTCCAATAAATTGTTAATTATTCGAGCGTGAGGGGAATTTGTGCTAAATTCATGAATCCGCAATATATTAATACATGATTCAATTTTTTCCCTATCAAAAGAAACATTTAACCACCTTTCTTTTCCTATTGTTAATTCACCGTTCTTTAAAAAATATTTTTTTCTGCCATCGGGGTAGTACTCACGTTGCTTCTCTTTTATCGTAGTTTTCGTGCTCATACATATATATATATATATATATATATATACGCGTGTGTGTGTGTGTGTGTGTGTAAGGGGGGTGTAAAATGACGGGCTAATTGCTCGTTAGAAATGTATGAGGAGTGAACGATAAAAAAATAATCGCTGATAAGTATTACATGAGTAAAGTCGCCGCTAACTTTTAGTTGTTAATATTATAATGCATTTAATTTCTCTTTTTTCTTATCACTGCATGCGTATGACATGAATGATTGTTTTTAAGATCTTAATTTTATTTACAGCGCTAGATTAAATGGAATTGATAAATGTTTAAACTCGTTGATTAATTTTAATCTCTGAAATTAAATATTTTATCCAATTTTATCGTTTGATATTCATTGAGTTGCCCAGGTGAAAGATATTTAACTTTATTAAGTAGAAATAATGTGTTTTATGTCTTAAGTGTTGTAGTTTATATAGTTTATGGTAATTAGTAATTCTTACGCTCTAATAATTATTTTCATTTAGCAGTGAAAAACAATTCTCATTTTTAAAATCAGCATCAAGTTACATAGTGCGGAATAACGAATATACAATTAATATGTGCAGCGGCCGTATGTTATAAATGTGTAATTGTTTCTAAACGGTTTCGTTGTTTTGTAGGTCAAGAGGATTACGATAGACTGCGTCCTCTCAGTTACCCTCAGACCGATGTTTTTTTGGTATGTTTTTCCGTCGTTTCACCTTCATCATTTGAAAACGTAAAAGAAAAGGTATAAACGTTAAATTTTTCACTTAATAATAGTAATGTATAACCTTAAGAAATTTTCATTAAGCGTAGATAATATTTTGGTTTTATCTCTTTATTTATTTGTACATTTCACCGAACATTTTCTTCGCCGCATTTATTTTTGATTTTGCAGTTTATTTTAGCACTTTGCTTTAGAAGACTTAACTAAACCTTTCTGTCTCTTTCACAAGTATATCTTGTACCCTTTTTTTTTTTTTTTTTTTTTACGTTTTCCCTTCTCGTATTTAAGCGGATATCTTGTTGATTTAAAATTTCTCTCGAAAAGTTTTATTTTCCGTTTTGTTCATTTATTTGAATTTTTATCCTTGCTATTTTATGTTCTTGCTTTAAGTTAAACCGTATTTTCGAATATCTTTGAAATTTAGAAAGTCCGCTGTTCGAATGTGAAGATTTTAAATTTATTAATGGGCTTGTTTTCGAAATATTTAATTTGCGGTATGCAATGTAAACAGTAACATTTGGGAACCATTTTTAGCAATTAAAATCGCTTGTTGGCTCAACATTTTAAATTTTGTAACTTGAACATAATGTTTTCTTTTTCTTACGTATAGCACAGTATTATTATTATTATTATTTCTTGTTACTATAAATCAACACTTACGCAAACATACAGCATTCTTTATCAGCACAGATCGTGACAGGCTTATAGACTGTTTCATTAGCTTTCCAGTGATATATTTCTGTTTCTGTACATTAAAAATTCACCAAGATACATCGATTTGTACAAGAGTTCTTTAACAGACCTGCCATATACAAATAAATACGTTCATATTTATATATAAAAGTGTACATATAAAATATTTAACGATATGGAATGAAAATCGTTTCTTTAAAAAAGAGAAATCGAAGCAAACTTTTAGTGGTTCTGATGGAAATGAAATTTTCGATAAAATTTTTTACATAGGCTGTGAATTTTTATTGTACAGGGGCGGGAAAAATACCACTGAAAAGTTGATAAAACATTTTACTAGCGCGTTGTGGTCAGGTGTTAGTGGGAGTGTTGCATCTCGCATGACTGGCTAGTAGTTCTTGATGTGTATCGTTACCCTACTTTATGAAATTCAATTTAATGAGCAAGTAAAGTAAAACCGGTTCGATTTTCTCGGCCAAGTGTCAGGAATTTAGTAATATATTATTTTCCTCTTCCTCCGCTCCTGATCCCATGTTTTGCTATTTTGACTTTTTTTTTATTTGTTTTTCCTCACGTTTCCTCTTCTATTATATCATAGATGCTGTGTAAGCAATGCTGAATATATAACATTGGATTGTACTTGATGCAATTTGTCGACAGTAATGTTTCGCGGAAAAATTATTATTTAATTTCTAGTCTAACTCTTACCCTTTAATCAGTTTATTCAAAGAATAGGTTTAACATTTGTATTTTTATGCGAGTAACATTTAAAAAGTTATATAAACGTTTTACCTTCTCAGATTAAAGGTAATTTATTATTTAATTGACTATAATTAAAAGAGGGCATAATAAATATTTTAATATAGCTTTTAAAAACTTCACTCTCTGGTTGTCGAATTATTGCTGAACAAAATTATCCATTAAGCCTTCTAACTTATTTTGTATACATATATGTATATATATATATATATCTTAAAATTCCTAGTTTAGTTGGATGTGCAGGTGAATGATAGTGATTCACCCTGATCTTCCAATAGATAATGTTTTTCTTTATTTACATTTCAAGTTTCATTTTCTAAACATTTCATTTTAATGTGAACACTGTGGTACATATTCTCCCAGTTTACCTTCAAATCCGTAATTGAATTTTCTGAGAAAGATTACTAGAAGAAGCAATTCTTATCTAATTTGTAAACATTTTGTTTCAACGTTTTTTCCATTTTTGTTGTAGATTTCAAATTTTTTTAAAACTTTTAACATAGAAATTAATAAATTACACTTTAATGATTTTTATATTAAAATTTTATCTAATGCAGTTCTGTAAATATTTAAATAACGCGATTGTTAAAAGTTATTATTTTGTTGTTTAAGTTCGAGGGAAATTTTAAAAGGAAAGAGCAGGAAATAATATATTTTTCATGAATATTGTCCAAAAGAACTATCGACAAAATATCGTTCTTAAACTATCGAATATTCAAAAAACATGCGAAATCATACGTTTAATTAGTGTGAAATCGTGCTTGTATTTAGATTATACATCGAATTCTCGATGTTTTAGTTCGCTGTGTAAATCACGTTTCAAGTTGTTAACGTTCATTTACTCGCCTTTGATTTCAAAGGCAAACGGCTTATGTAAGATTAGTAGAATTTGTTTCAAACTGCAGGGTTCTCTTTCTATTTCTATTGCTACGTTATAGATAAATATTACCTGATGAAGCTTCAACTATTTTTGGTTAGTTTTATTACTTTGTTTTGCAATCGTATAGAGTTGGCTATTATGTTTTTGATTGATTTAGGTACCGTAAGAATGTATACAACAATTTGTTGTTTCAAAGAACGCTTAAAACTGTAATTTTTTTTTTTTTTATTATTTTTATATGTAAAAGTTGCAAGTAGAATAACGTATAATCTCTAATAAGTATTATGTAAGCAGTGTTGTGATTATCTGCTGAGAAACAATTAAATTCGAAGTAAAAAAAAAGTTATAATTTTTCAGCTAAATAGTCCTGTGTTTACTATGCAATATTATTAGATCAGTTGGTTGGTCTCAATAGAAAAACTTTCAGTAGATTCGATTGTAATTTGCTTGTTATAATTTTGTTTTATGATAAAAAATATTCATCGGGTTTTAAGTATTTCAGCAGAGGTATATATAATTAGTTTAAATGAGAGTGTGTTTATATATCGAAAATGTGTTAAATGGTATCTTTATTTTATAGTGGGTTCCAGAGATAACTCATCATTGTCAAAAGACACCGTTTCTTCTGGTTGGTACACAGATAGATTTAAGAGAAGATGCTCCGACTATAGAAAAATTGGCGAAAAACAAACAAAAACCGATATCGCTAGAACAAGGAGAAAAATTAGCCAAAGAGTTAAAAGCCGTTAAATATGTCGAATGTTCCGCATTGACACAAGTGAGATCTTCTTTCTTTTTATTTACGTTGTATGCGTTTATATTTAATTGTTTTACATAAAATCTGCTTATTTACGGAAATTTGTTTTTATAAGACGTATTTCTGCTAACATTTAAGGCTAATAAATTCTTAGAAAGGTAGTTTTATTTTTATTTATTTATTTATTTATTTACTTTTTTTTTCAAGGATACACTAATTTTAATTTGGTAAATTTTTATATTACTGACACCAGTTCATTCCGCTCCTTTACAGTTCATATTGATATGTTATAGTTCGTCTCCAGTTTATTCGACTGAAGAATAATTATCAAGAAAATCATAATTTTTGGTAGACACCACGTCAGCATTGACAAAATGATTTAACGATTCGAACGCGTTTACACGGTCCATCATCAGAAACTGATGAAACTGATGATGGACCGTGTAAACGCGTTCGAAACGTTAAATAGTTTTGTCAATGCTGACGTGGGGTGTCTATTAAAAATTGCGATTTTCTTGATAATATGAAACATGAACACTTTTTGCCTATTGTGAATAATTGTCGATAAATTTATTTTTCATCTTACCGAAAATTAAATAAAAATATGAAATCATATTTTAAAATTTTAAAAATTGTGCGCTTGGTTTTTAGTGGTTTTTTTTTTTATTTCTAGTGAAAATCACGTATAGTAGGTTTGGTTTTTGGTTTATTTTTTATTTTATATAATAAAACAAACTTTAATAACAAACAATATAGAACAATAAATTAGATAAATACCTATTTAGAAACGTTTTCGGGCATAACCCATCATCAGCTAACACTAACTTAAAGGGAACTTAAGACATACTGAAGTGAATATAGGGAATACATGTGTATATATAGAGATGTAAAAAGGAATAAACATAGCAGGTATAAAAATCAATAGGTTGAAAATGCTAATAATTAATATAAAATATAAAAAATAAAACAAGAAGACAAAAAGTTAAATTTTTATATTAAACAGTGGATTATTCACTTCAGTATGTCTTAAGTTCCCTTTAAGTTAGTGTTAGCTGATGATGGGTTATGCCCGAAAACGTTTCTAAATAGGTATTTATCTAATTTATTGTTCTATATTGTTTGTTATTAAAGTTTGTTTTATTATACCATTTTAACAAACAGGATGTATTCACCTACATATTTTTTATTTTGTTTAAAGTTACACAATTATTTCAATTCGATATCCGTATAAATATTTTATACGTTTATAGTAATTACTTTTTAAATTGAGGAAGAGGTTAATTGAGATTACATACATAAGTATTGCAAATAAATTGGTAATATCGAAATATATTTAAGTTATTATAAATGTACTTTATATATAATTCGATTTAATACAATAATTGAATCATAACAAAATGAATCAAAATCATAATTCGACGTACGGTTCATTTAGGGCAGCGTTGTTTAATCTTTTAAAGCTCGCTTCATATTAAGGTACTAAAATTCGACTGAAGGTGCTATCAATTAATAGTCGCATAAACATACTTTGTTAATAAGTAAATCAAATAACCCCTCCCTCTACACATGCATAAAAAGGAAAAGATTAATTTTTATTATTTGAAAATAATACACAAATTGTAATAACAAACGAAAAACGATCGTTGTCAGATCGATATTTTACGAATTGATTTAAATCAAAAGAAAAAGCGAAGCAGTCAGGGCCACCGATGAGCCAGTGAAGCAATGACTTTTTGTGATATTTTTCTTACATTAGATAACGTCACATAGTTCGCTCTTCTTATAGTTAAGGAGCAAGCACCAAGTATTTTGTCCTGTTTGTTTACAGTTACTTTGCGGTTGTGTTTTGTTTTTTTTTTTTGTTAAAGATGGCTTTTCTTGGCAATTTTTGCGAAAAAATTTTTACTAAATTAATTTAAATAGACATATTAATTCTATTCGTTTAAACTATAAAGATACTATTATTTATAAATGTGATGTATGTAACGTAAAATATACAAAAAAGTTCTCAATCTAAAACGCCTTATTGGGAATAAACATGCGACTGTATCATATAAAATAAAACATGGGGTGGCTACTTAAATGTAACTTTTAAATTCCCGATTTATTTACAGTTTTCCCCGTCCAAATCTTCTTGATTTCCTGGTTACTAGAATTGTACAAGAGTTTACGTAAACATACTTCCGCCTGTATAATATCAAACCCAACAAATTGAAGCGAAAGAAAATAAAATATCAGCAGAAACAAAAAAAATTGCAAATTAATTTTTTTAGATTTTTGTTTGTTTTTTTGTTTTTTTTAAGTTGTTTTATTCGAATTTTAAACATTTTATCGTTATAATAACCACTAACTAACTCAAGCAGTATGTACACTCATTTTATTATTACAAAAGTTAATAATGACGTTTGTAACAGGCTGATTTACTCCTTTTCCATTTAAATGGTTTTGTCTTATAAATTTATTTAACGTCTGATATTTACATTTATAATCATACACGGTAACTTCAAGAAGTTTACAGAGTTCAAGATTCTCTAAAAGTTTTACTGAAAAAGTTCAACCCTCCTTGTAAACTGAAATGCATAAATAAGAGGATTTTTTTTTTGTTACTATTGATACTGTATAACCGCCTCAGCATATTTCATACAAATAAAAAAGAAATTCGTAATTTATTATTGAGTAATGCATTCATTTTTCTCTTTAAATGATTTTTTTAATCAAAACTATAGTTTGGCCATTTTTACTTTTTCTCCCGGTTTTATAGCAAAATCCCCAGCTTATTCTTAGTTTCCCGATTTTTCCGGTTCGGTGGCTACCCTGTAAAATGTTTTGAATGTAATGTACATTTTAAAATAAGAGAAAATTTTATTGCGCATGTATCGGATCGTCACAAAAATTAACCGGTAGAAACTGTCATTTTCAAATATGAGTGGTGTTATTTGATGAAATATAAATAAGAGTATACAATAATAATGGTATGCAAGAAGGAAAGTTAATAATAAAAATGTAATGGTGCAAAATATGCAAATTACCTATTTAAATATACGATCTATAAGGAAAAAATAGGAAGAGATATAGACTAATAGTAATTAATTCAATAACAATAAAAATTATTATAAAGTATACGGCTACTTAACTTTTTATTTAAAACAAAAAAAATATTGATAATGAACAATACGGTTTTCAAAGAGGTAAATCCACAGCAAAAGGCATTACTTGACTTTATTGAAAAGGTAAAAAATAATGCGGAAACAGGAATTAAGTACTTGTGACTTTCGTTAATTTAACACGTGCTTTTGATACAGTAAATTATAATGAATTAATAAACAGACTAACTGAAATAAGAATAAAAGGTTGTATATTAAAATGGTTTATGAATTATTTGCAACATTGAAAAACAACAGTGAATATAAAGAATTTACAGGGTAGAGAAATAAATATAGACGTAAGAGTATTTTAAGTAGGAAATATATCAGCTTTGCTATTTATTATTGTTGGCATCAAAAACAGCGAACTATGTGACGTCATTTGGTGTAGGAAAAATATCACATAAACGTCAATGCTTTGCTCGCTCATCAGTGTCCCCGATTGCCTCGTAAAATATATCCTACTAAGGTAATCTGTGTATGCTGCTGCATTGCTTAGGTCGAAAGCAAGTATTGGTTAACTTAAATGATTTTGCGAGCTACTTCGTATAAATATTGTTATTCTATGGTCGCATGTACGTAAATGTATTTCTTTAAAGGAAGAAAAAAGAAATGTATATTTATTTATTTATTTATTTGTTATTGCTATTGCCATTATTGTTATTTTATTATTATACATAAGTTAACAAAATAACATCACTGAAAAATTATAATGGTCAGTAAAATTAATATTACGATAACAAATCAATAAGAGATTTATAGCTCTTTCTATTCACTTACTTTTTTTTAGTTTATCTTAATATAAACCCACAGTATACTTAATATTTTTTGACGCATATCGGAGTTAATTTTCCATGTGTTCATCTGTCAAAGATACTGAAACTCCATGGTATTAGCTTTTTAAGTTAGATATTTAAAATAAAAACAGGCCAGGTATAGTTTAATGTATACTGTTAATCTCATTGAATTATGTTCGGCTTTATACGATGTTTTTTTGATTTGTCATTTTGAATCTTTTAATTTTTCATTCAATTAATAAACTATATTTATTTACATATATATATATATGTATATATATATAAACTCGGCCATTTTGGCCTCGCAAGGGGCTGTGCCCCTTGACCCCTCTTGATTTCATTTCTGTCTCTTTCTCTTCTATACTTTGTATAAAATGATCAAAATTTACAACGTAATTCTTACTGGCATCAACACACACAAAAATCCTATTCTAACATTTAACTTCTGTTATATAAAATTAAGACATTTTTTCGTTACATTTATCGTTACATATTTCGTTACATAAAATTGTGACATTTTTTAAATAACAATAACAAAAATCCTACAAAATATAACAAACGTACATAAAATTGGGACATTTTATGTATGTATGTATGTATGCATGCATGTATAAATGTTAATACAAAAGAGTTTTCATTTTTCAAAAAAGTACATTTTAATGATACTCGTAACATCGAAAAATGTATTACATAATATTTATCGCTTTTACATGTCGCAAATAATTAAAGATATAAAGTGTACAACATACAACAAATTAAAAGTAACAGCATGGAATAGGATCGAATGGAGAAAACGAACCAAACGGTTCAATGATTGATTGATTGATCGCTTTGATGCGTATCAAAATCATCTTAAGTTAAAAATCGCGGTTTTATATATTTCATGTTACCGATTGAATGAAAGATAACAATTATACATTTTACAATTTTCAAAAACATATTGCGATCAATCGATTGGGTGGCGAGACAATAATTCTGACTGCCATAATTTTAATTTCGAGAGCATTGTTAGGTTGTATATATTTACCGCGTGGTTTTTGTATTAAATATTTTGTTTACGGGAGAAGTATTTTTTTGAAATTTAATCTTAAATATTTAACATCTTTCGGTTGATTTTATTTGCCTAAAAATTTGCGAATTTCAGGCGAGTTGACAGTACCAAAAAGATTTAACTGAGCAAGAACAGACGCATTGTCAATTATTATGAATGGGTAAAAACCCTGTTGTAATGAAATGGGGATAGGGTAAAAAGCGTGGATTTCTTTTTGACACTACGCGTGATCGATGATAAAAATTAATTAAAAATTATACCGTATTAATACAGTCCGGAATTAAACAGAACTTAGTTTAATATGAGTGCTTTTGAATTTATTATAATGTTGAATGTATAAACTGTGAGTACAGGAAAGGGAGATGTTTTGATGAGGAAATTAAGATTGTTTTAAGGGAATTGCTACTAATAAAAAGAAAATAGCAAGTAGAGCAGTTGTTTAAACGTCAAAAATAAACCTAATAAAATATTGGTGCGTTTGTTTCATTGTCAGCATTAGTGATTATCGCTGGCGAACATTCGGTATGTTCAAGACTTTTACGAGTCTTCCTTTAACAAGTTTTGTGGCAGGCTGTTTTTCGCGAAATACATTTTGGCGTTTTTTTTCGGGATTATTAGTCGTGTTTGTTGAAGAGTTTATCACTTAAGTTTATGTGGCATGATAAATGCGAATTCACATATATAAAGTATTACACACTGATAGAATACAAATCAATAAAAACCTGTGTGAGAGACGAAACGTCTTTCTCTCCCGTGGTAACAACGAAATGAAAATTAAATGAAAGCGTGAAACGTACTATCCTTGTTTTACTGTACCTTTATCCGATATATAATATATATATATATATATATAAACTGTATACTTATTAGTTGACTGTTCCAGTTTAACCTCGTGTTTATCTGTTTGTATATTTTGGATTGCACAGATATTGCTTAGGGCAATGCTGTATGTAACACTAATGTGTGCAAGACATATATATGCACACTTGAAATAATTGTAATCGTTAATGCAAGTACGGCACATGCTTGTATAACCGTACATACTGGTCTACATCATTTTCTTTTATACGACTATTAATGGATTGTTTGGCTTTTAATAATTTTTACTTATCGCTGTCGCAGTTCAAATTTAGGAGCCGGTTTTTTATAATCTGATCATTCTAACCACTCGACCATTGCAGTTATTTTTAATGATTAATTATTACGCCGCAGTGCCGTGTCCTAAACAGTTTCACTTTAATAACCATTGTAGAAGCACTCAGAGAAACAGTATTTAGCACGGAATATGTAATATTATATATTTCCATGGAATGTTTAATTAATTTCATCAATAAAATTAAACGTTGTTGTCACCTTCAAATACTTCATATGGAATATCTGCAGCAGACTAATGCATCAAAGAGGCTCGCTGGGAAATTATTTTTAGGATTCCGTACACATATTAAGATGGTTCAGAAACGACAAAAATATTCAATTAAAATGTGCAATAACCCACGAATGGTTTGACTTATAAACTTCAAATTTGGATTTTTAAAATCTTACAGTTTTGGAAATGTTGAATATTACTCACTGAGATCAGTTGTCAACCATTTTTATTGCAGTGCAGCAATTTTCTTCAATTTCTTTTCACGCTGTAATTTTTTTTTTTTTTTCGGTTTTTGTACTGTCCATAGTAATTAAACAATATATTTATGTGTTCTTCTAGTGATTTTAAAAATTACTTTCAGTCCTTTTGGAGTTTAAATTTTTAAATTGTCCCTTTTGATTTCTACCGTACATAGTGTTCGAGTGCAATTTTTAATTTTTTAGTAATATCAATTCCGGATTTAGGTATATTTTCAGAAAGTGTTCGAAATACGAGCGATTCCTTAATTCGAAATCTACAATAGTGTTACCCTGTAGGCTATATTATTAATGGCTTCTCAGGGAAATTCATATTGATTCCGAGGTTATCGTATTTATCGGTATTTCTAAAAAGAATTAATTTCTCATTGGGCAGTCATTTATGTCCAAATATTTTGAAAAGTATTTACCAAGTTACTGATGTAAACTGATTCTAATGATTATTTGTTCATTCAAAAGGGCACCTTATAAGTACGTCGGTAGTTATTGGCGAACACAGATACTTGGTATTTTTAAAATAACGTTAAAAAAAGGGGGATTCTCTTTAAATATATAAGAAACACCATTAGCACCTTAATGAATGGTATTTATCTTGGAAACATAATTTGGAAAAAAAAAACTAATTTTTAATATAGCCGGATAAAAAATCAAAATATTATTAATGTTAGTTTATATTAAAAATGTAGATTTGAATAAAGAAAACGAATGTGAAGCTCTCATAGCGTCAATTACAAGCTCGTCACTGTCGGTTGATATTACTGCATATTACTTTTGTCCGTGTGAAGTAGTTCGAACGATTCTTTGTTTAAAACAAATTACGACGGTCAGTAATGACCTCTATATGCATGGCCAGATCTAAGTGGGAGCTAAGGGAGGCCATAGGCCCTAGCCTTCAGAGAAGCCTCGCGCTCTCGAACAGAAAAAAATTTAATTTTCCACGTGCAAGATTTAAGTTTGTCCCCCGAAATACTCAATACTGTAAAAATGCAAGATTTTAAATTTGCGATTTTTATCCTAAAGAAATTCGGTTAATTTTTATATATAAAAAAAGAATATACGAGTTCAGTAATAAAATTGTATACTTTTTCCCTATACTACTTTCTCTTTTTCTCCCAATAAACTAAATACTACATAAAATGAATATTTATAGAAATTTCCCGCGATAAATCTAATTTGTTGTGTTAAAAAAAAAAAAAAAAGACGAATGAGAACGTACGCGTTGAATTGTAAATAAGCATTCAACAATTCGGTTAATAACAATTCTCTATTCAAATATTGATATCCATGCAATCGTTGTAAATTTTTCTGTGTATGAACGTCTTACGATCTGAAATATTCTTAATTTTAACAGTATTTTATTTTTTACTTTTATTGAAAGTTAATACGTTTTATTTTGAACTGTATTATAAAAATTATTTCAAATAAAGACGGGTTTTAATCGATTGCGATTTTACAAATACTAGTGTTTGCCCGTTGGTCGTCAAAATTCGGCCATTATCATTATTAAAAATTTAAGGAAAACATATATGAATTTACGTATTTCCAAAAAAAAAAATTCTACTTTTATACATTTGTTCGTTGTATATCTGAGAATATACACTTTTATATGTACTAGCTACTATACAAAAAAAAAAAAAAAAAAAAAGAAAAGAAAATCGGTTAATAAACAGAGGAGAAAGACTTACTGCACTGTTTTGTCTTTGCCTATTTATATATAGATATTTGTATTTCGAAAAATTTAATAAATCATACTGCGTTTCAGTCACTATTTTTCTGATTACATAAACAATTATGGAATTTTAAACATGCATGTTTAATTTGTATAAAGAAAAGAATATGGTCAAAAACATCGCATGAATGTACCAAAATTAGCTTGAAACCGCTGTAGCGACAATATCGTGCCGCCGCCGTAGATTATGCATTACAAATAAAGTTTTTATTTTCATTAACGAAATCGATTACTTTTTTGCTACTCGCAATATTTAATTTATATATAATATATATATAAATATTTTTTGTATAAAAAAAAAAAAACAAAAAAAAACAATGTTATTAATAAAAAGTCACAAATATTAACATAAATATATATGTATATATAAAATTCCTTATTTGACATTTAGTTTATGTAGGATTCAGTTTGTGAGGGTAAGAAAGTTGATTTTTTAACGAGAACATAATTTTAATTTTATTAGTCATCCATACGTATGCAGTAGGTTTTTTTTTGTTTGTTTGTTTTCACATATATGATAATGAATTTTTCATCACCATTTTTTCTTCGAACGGGGGGCCCCTCATTCAAGATTAGTCCCGGGCTCCGTAAATCCTTAATCCGCCTCTGCCTATATGAATATCGATGACTGTCCGTGAGTACCGACTACGTGGTCATTAAAGTAAGCGATAAGAAAAGGGATTTTCTTTAGAGATTATATTAAGATATTAGCCGAAAAATTTTCATTATAATATTATAGGGATAATATGAACACCTAAAATTTTAAACTAAAACGATAGTTAAAGTATTACCAACGCTAGTTCCTTATTGAAATTTAGATTTGAATAAAGAAAACCCCAGTGCGTGAATTACAAGTTAATTACTGACGTAATTTGAACATTGTATTTTAAAGCCAATACCCAGCTTTTTACATTACAGAAAGTGGCAGCATTTTAATTTGGTCTATCACACGAAAATATTTATTACCAAAAACTTCAACAATTATTTTAAAAATTTGTTCGGTAACTTATATGTGCCCGCATTGATAATATTTGTAAAAAGATTTAAAAGCGGCCGTGACGGATTTCATTGTAGATGTTGCAGTAACGGCTGCATAATAATTTTCGATAACATAAAAACACGAAAATATTTTTAAAAATTAATTTCTGATTAAACAAACTCTAGCAATGTACGTAATTTAAAAGTAGTTTTTGTTTACCAAGTAAAACTATAGTAATTAATGGTATTATTCCGTCTCCTATTTAAGTTGCCGTGTGTCTCTGTATTATAAATTTTGACCGAAACTCGGTAATTTGGTATATCATTCAGAATTTTATTTATTTTTTTTTTAATAAGAGACGCTCATTAAAAAAGGACTGTTGTTCAGTTGCAACCAGAAGATATTAAAATGGCTTGAGAGGGGCCTTTAACGTATTTATTTTTTCGTTATTATTTTATTTTCGGTGTCTTATCAGCGAATACGAGTGTACAATAAGTAAACTTATATTTAAAAAGTGGCGATGCGTAAAACAAGGAAATTACTGTAATACGAAGTGGAACACAAAAAAGAGGAAAATTTAGTGACCAGAATTATGATGTTATTAGTGATTTGAAAAACTGGAAGATATTAAACGATAACGGTGATCATTGTATATGAGTCAATAAAATATTTATTGTATGTGTGATGCGGACACGTCGATACACGTTGTAACGATAAGTAGGTAACGAATTTATAAAGTTTCATTTAAAATAATTCAAAATTGATAAAGCGTTGGTGTATTTTTTTTTTTTTTTTGTTTTTAAATAAAGATACAGCCTACTGAAAATAATTAAGTAGCGCTTAGCTTTAAAATTATTATCTCTTTCATTCGTAGTATGTGAAACTAAAAAGAATATAAAGAACCGATCTTGTGCTATATCATTTTATCGCAGGTGTTCTTTTCAAAAGAATTTCCTGAAAAACTTTTCTATAATAGTTGTATTAAATTTATTTTAAAGTAATTACGTAGTAGTATCAGTTGTGAGTATTGCACAGATGTTGAATTTTGCGCTACATATGAAAGACAATAAATTTCAACGGATTTGTGACGACAATTCAATGTATTCGATTATTTTCTAATAGGAACAATCCGGAGAAATTTCTAAACGAAACGGAGCCGCAGTAGCTTGCGTGGAATTTACAAAAGTTCTTTATTGTTTAGTGTATTTAGCTTTATGAGCATTGAATTTATTGAAATTATCAGATTAATCGTTGTCCTGAATTGCGTGAACAATGTGAATTAGTTTCGTTTGAAGATTTTCAAATTCGGTACTATGAATATAGTTTGGCGGCAAAACAAGCATAATTATAGTAGTACATCTTTTTAATAGACTGTTCGACGACGGCGTATTTATATAATTGTATGAAATAATCGTAATAGCGTTATCTGTTTTATAAACAATCTTAATATGCTTTTAATACTTGCAGAAAGGATTAAAAAATGTGTTTGATGAAGCAATTCTTGCTGCGTTAGAGCCACCGGAACCAGTGAAGAAGAGAAAATGTGTGCTGTTATAACATATTCGAGAGTGTACATAAATAACCGTGGATGGTAAGGCCGTTGTGTTTTTACATTTCGTTAATTTTTATTTCGAAAATGGTTGTTTATTAATTAATGAAATCATACTGACTGTTTAATGATACGTTTTTCCTAATACTTAAATCATCGGCAATTGAACAAATTTTTTAATAATAATAATTATTATTATTATTATTATTGTAATGAATTTTTAAAAGCTCTGATATGTTTTATTGGACAAATCCAGTGATTGCTGATTTATTATAAATTTAAACTCCAGATTATCGGAAAGTGACCAGGGTGCTCCCCAGCTAGGAAGCTCGTAAGTTTTGTTTGAAGTGACCAATCTTTTAAAATTCATTTCACTTTGTACATTAAAAAAAAAGGAACGCGGATTTTATTTATCGGTGTAATTAATAGTAATGTCTTTTAAAGCCTTACATTACAAAAACGAGATCGACTTCTAAAGAAATTTCTTAAATAGAATTATATTTTACGTTGTAATTTCAACAAAAAAATTTAAACCAGATTGATATTGTTTTTATTAAAGTTAAAATTTTAAAACAATTCCTTTTTTTTTTTTTTAACATAAAACAAGCGGCTATTTGTTTCTAACAAAAATTACTTGTTCCTTACAAGTATAGAAAACACACAGCAAACTTGAGTGAAATTGAATTTGAATATTTCAAGTACATCATAGTTAAAATGTTAATGTAACATATAAATAAGTTTGTATTAGAAGGCCTTAGCTCTTTCAGTAAAACTTTTATTAGGGGAGGGGCAGGCTCGTAAGCTCCGCGAAGTCCGATGCCTGTAATTTCAAATGTAAATATTTCGGTTTCAAATAAGTTTTATAATTCAGAACTGAGTTAAAGGGAAAGGGCTTTAATAAAGCAATTTCATTAAAGTAAACATACGCTGCTTGAATGCTGCCCATTATAACAGTACAATATCTGTAATGTGACCAACAGTTAAAAAATTTAATTTTTAATGTTTTCCTTTCCTCACTTCATACCCGAATGAAGCAGATCCGGATAAGCTTCTGCGAAATTCTGTTGAGAAAATCGGGAAATTTTGAACCGAGAAAACTGGAAATAGATAGAATTTAAAAATTATATTGCAGCGGCAACTCTGTTGATACGTACAATAAACTTTTTGATGTAGCGTTATTAATTATCTACTCGTTCGAATAAGTCAATGCAAATTTGTAATTATTCAAAATCGTTTTTTTTTCCCGATACTTACAATTCCAAAATTTACCCGGAAAGTATCCGGCCTTTGTTTATAACTCGAAAACAAGTTACTCTAGCGTCGTCAACAGGGCGTCATTGTGAAGAGAACCTTTCGCATTTATTCCTCTATCACGGAACTCGCTAGATTGTTTTTTTAGTAGAAGTTTCATGTTTGCGTGTGCCCGTCCAAAGTTCAACGTGTCGCATTTCTCATTTTACAAAAAAATTACAGAACGCGTCGACCAAAGAATTTGCATCAAATTTTGCTTTAGTCTTAGTCATACGACAACGGAAAGAATTGCGGTGATTAAAAAATATTTCGTTAATCAAGCCATAGGTAGGACGCAAATAAAAGAGTGATTTAATCAATTTAAGAATGATTCGGGGTCGGCCGAAAATGATCTTCATTGCGTCAAAACAAGAACGCCGGAAAATGTTAACACAGTTCGAACAGCGATTGATAAAGATCATTGTTTAACCATCAGACAGCTTGAAGATGATATAGGTGTTCCGAATACAATTAAGTCTGAAATTTTAACCGAAGATTTGGAAATGAGTCGTGCGAAATTCGTTTCACCATTGCTCACGCAAGAACAAAAAAAACCTTCGCGTGGAAGTTGCGCCGACTAATTTGGATACCGCGAAAACTTTAAAGGCCATGTGTTCACCCGTAGGCCTCAACGAATTCAAACTCAGAGTTATAAACAAAGGCCGAATACTTTCCGGGCAGACCTTGTATAGAGACATTCCAAGTTTTAATTGATATGTAAAACAACATTAAATTAATAATAATATCTTGATTTGTTAGATTAATTTTATTTTATTTTAGGCATTTTAAATTCTGAATAGTAATATAGATAATTACAAATAAACAAATTATCTAGAGCGCTTGACTTCCGATATGGAAGTCACGGGTTCGATCCCGAGCGACGACGAACTTATTACAAGAATTGAATAAAATAAATAATCGCTAATAATCACGTGGAAGGCAATGGCAAACCACCACGTACAACATCATATACGCGCTAGGTCAGTACACAGCAGCCATAAATAGGACTGCACTTGTATATCGTTAAATCAAACGATTAGTAATCAGTTCCGAATGTAGTCTTGCGTGTGTACACATTCGTACTGCATATAATAATTGCCTAGTACACTATGCCTGTGTCTGTACAGCTGAGATGTACGAAGTCGCCGACGCTCAGTAATTAAGTATGGCGCTATAAAGAAGAAGAATAAATTTGTAAAAAAATTTCCCTTAATAGCATATATTAAAAATTGTGTAATAAATTTACTCTACTAAGTTCGTTGCTTAGTGTAAATTTAATGTGTTTATCCCGCTTTATTTTATTATTATTCAGTGTTAGAAATTCGTTTAGGCGCCAGTAGACTTCATAACTAAAACTTATTAATACCGATAGGTAGGAATTTAAAATATACGGTATATAGCTCGTTATTGGCAACTGTAAAATTTTTCAGATACTTTTACATAAAAGAAAACGAAAGTTTTAAAAATTTCATATAATATTTTTATAAGACTATAATTGCAAATAGTACGCGACTTGTAAAATTTCATATTAAAATACTGAATATATAAAAACGCTGACTTCAAACCATTGATATATAGCGAATTTGCTATGGTGGTCATTTTGCAAACAAAAAATTATATATACCTTGCAGATATTCTATTATGTTTTATTTTTTCCTCAAGTATTTAATTTTCCTAATATAACATTAGCTAAATTCATTACAGTAGTGTTATTAAATAGAGTAATACATTTGGAAAATGTTTTTATAATTTTACGCTACTTTTTCTGATATATTTACATGTGACTTACATAAAAACTTATTAATATGTGTTGTTTTATCCGTTGGAGTGTTTAATTTTTTTCTTCCCTTTTATAAAATGGTTGTTTCTTTCCCGTAAATTTCGGTTGATTTATTTTGGACTTGCATATTTCAAGTGTGATGTTTTACTTTCATCAAACGGCCCTTTTAGCTGTGCCACGCTATTATTTACACGTTCTAAGTACAAAATAAGAAAAATTACATAAAAGTTAAGGGGAAAACTTTTGTTTTTCTATGCTGTGATCTAAATATAAATATGTCTTATTATAGAAAAAAAGTTTTCCAAATAATATAACAGTAGTTATATTTTTTTTTATAAATTAATACGCGATTTTTATTTGAGGAAATTTATTGTTTAATTTGATCTTTAATAAACCTTATTTATGTAATATAATTCATGAAAACATGGTTTTAGGAACAGATTTTTTTTTTTTTTTTCATTGGGAATTTGCCTTTTCTATTAGGCGCAGTAAAAAAATAAAACAGACTTTCATATCTATACAAAATCCTAATTTACTACTTAGTTAAAAGTGTTTTTTTGGTTTAGTTTGAACTATCCAGAAAGTCGTATTATATGTATTTAAAAAACTTTAAAAACAGGAAATAAGCCCTCGGGTGATTTAAGCAAATGCCAAAATTAACATTTTTAGATTTTATAATTATATGTTAAAAGTCTGAAAATATCCCCCCCCCCAGTACACACACATATACGCATATATGTATATATATGTTTAGGTATATAGGTATATGCAATTGACTTGTTTAATATAAAACAAGTTTATAACATGAACTTTATTGGTGATCAATAATTAAGTTTGAATTCTTTGTTATTTCACTACTAAAAAAATTGTTAGAACTAAACTTTCATAATTTATTTATTATAACATTTTTGATGATGATTTGTTGATAAGTTTTTAAACATGTATAATTTAGTATAATACAAGTAAAATATTTAAAATAAAAAAAGTTCTTTAAACGTACAATTATATTTTAAAATATGATAAATCTTCGCAATATTTTGCGAACTCGGCCTTGGTCTGAAGAAAGCTGTGTCTTTTTGTAAAATTCATAGGAATTAAACGTTCAATCAGTCGCCAAATTTTTCTGAAGACGTAGTAAATGTTTTTATATTTTGAAAGTTGTATCCAGAAGTGGAAAAGATGCTATGAATAGGTCATTTTATTTGCACATTCAAAAATTTACTGTTTAATTATAGCCGTTATGCTCTTTTTTTTTTTTTTTTTGTTAGGTTACGTTCGGTTAGAAATATACTTCAGATAGCGCAAATTGGATTTTAATTTATTATGTCAATTCACTAACAGTATATTTTATACGCGTATCGTGTATTTTCGAAAATTAAAATCACTATTTTATTATTATTAATTCATGTGTATAATAGGCGTGCGCGTGTAAGTGTGTGTGTAATGATTTTGGGTCCGTTTTTATGACCGTTTTATATATTTATACGTTATGATATCGTAGCTATTAGAAATTCCCCGTTTATTTTTACGTTTAAGAGTAGTGTAGTCTCTCCTTCCCCGATTTAATTTTCTTTTTACGAAGCAGCAACCCTACCGGAATTTCGTGATTTTGAATTCTTATCGTTTATTTAATTTTTTTTTTTATATTACTTCATCGACTTATATTACGTCGGTTATGTTAGCGTTACTTGCACCTGTACAGATATAACATCACTCTTTTAACTTTATATTTTTAACTGCGAATTGAACTAATTAGAGAAATATCCGATGTTACCTCATCAAGACGGTTTAGAGGTTGGTCCGCTCTCTGTACCACTAACACGCTCGTATCATGAAAAAAGTCCTAAAAGAGAATATTAACGGCGATTCTTTATAACCATTCTGTGATTTTTTGTATAGAAAATAATCGATTTTAGTAGGTTGTTCAAAGTGCTTTTATCTCGCACAAATACATTTATTATAAGTTTTTTCTGTGCACATGTTTTGTTTGTGATGTCGTATACTGTCAGTGTTTCTTTCGAGTCCTAACATTTTGCTTGAAGCGCAGTCGGACACAGACTTTAATGAAGTTTGTAAATATTTAATCCGAGCACTTGGAAATGTGTTCGATGTTGCTTTATAATTCCGTAGTTATTTTCGCAACATGTAGAGAGGAAATGTGTCTATTTTAGTTTTTATTTGTAGTTCCAAATTTGTCATTAATGCCCTAGGGTCATTTTAGCATTAATATGTTAAGTGGAAAGTAAACTAATATAATTAGTCTACATTGTTGAGCGTATTCTCTATGTATACGAATTTGTAATTAGTGCTATGCAAATGATTTTTGCATTGTGTATTATGTTAATTTTCATCTGTTACTTCGAAATCGTCAGAAAAACCTTCATTTAAACGAATTACTTAGTTCCCTTTCGGAGAAAAAAAAATAAAATCTATACTTACTGGAAAACGGTTTCTCTTTGTTAAGCACTATTTTGTTGTTTTTTTTTCAAAATTATGAAAATATAATTTGCAAAAATGATTGAAACATTAACCATAATGTATACAAAAACACTTTTTTAATTATCGACAAGGAAAAAAAAGTTAGGTGCATTGTATATAAATTTTGAAAAAATTGAATAAACTAAAGAATTCATCGATAGACCGGAAGATGAGAATACTGAAACTTTTAACGAGAACCGTATGTTGTAAAGGAATGTTCTCGAAAAAAAGTTTCTTCGTTATCAGAAGAATAATTTTTAATTTTAATTTTAAAATTTCCCTAAAAATTATTTATTCGTGCATTATTTGGGTTTGGTTGCTTATTTCAATGATTAAAATTTTCGGCATTTTTTATACAAATAAATAATTTTAAAATAAAAGCTTTTCCTTTATTAATTTAAAAAAAAATAAAACGAGGTATTATTTAATTTTAAATGTTATAATTGTGAATTGTAAAATTAATTTTAAAAATCATAGAACATTTAAATTAAAGTTACGGTCGATTTATTATTAATTTACAGCCACTGTTTTTAGCAACTATTTGATTATATAATGCAATAGATTTAAATTTGTTGAGTGATAGTGTTTTATGGCCCGTTTTAACTGCAGGAAGTGTAATTAAGGTTCTTTCTTCACGTCAGTTGGTTTCATCTGTTAATTATTTATAAGGGATATTCGAAAAAAATTTTTCTTGCAAAACATTCTCGAACATTTCATATGTATTATTGGTTTCTGGGGTTTCTGCTTTTGCGGTATTTCTATCTGGAAGAGAGTCTGTTTTTGAAAATGTTTCTGTTAGCAGATAATTCTGGCTTTTTTTTGCTTAGTGTGTTTATTGAAATTTATGCCTTACACAAAAATTTGTCTAAACAGAAGATTGGGTCATCGTCCGTAAAAATACACTCGACAAGACGATTTTTTGTAAATGGAATATTTCGCATGCTTAAACAGGGGGTGGCCACCGAACTCGGAAAATCGGGAAAAAGCCGGGAATTTTGAAAACCGGGAATAAGCCGGTAATTTTATTGTAAAACCGAGAAAAAAAGTAAAAACAGCCAAAAGCGATATTTTTAATAAGAAAAAATCATTTGAAGTGAAAAATGAATGCATTTTTTATTACTGTACTTAGCTCAAAATAAATTAGAAAGTTCTGTTTTATTCATATAAAGTATATGCTGCGGTGGCCAAATGTTGTCAGTAGTAACAAAAAAATTCCATTCTTCTTTTTCTACAATTCTAGTAATCAGGAAATCGGGAAGTTTTGGATCAGGAAAACCGGGAATTTAAAAACTTATATTTGAGTGGCCACCGTGTTAAATTCACCTGAAAACTATTTGTTTCTTCGATATTTCTTCAGACGTTTTTTACACGCATTTTTCTTACCGGTAAAAAGAAATGGAACGGGTATCTTAACTCGGATCTTCGTCTACTTTTTTTATACTTTCTAACAAAGTATGTTAAAGCGAAATATTGTTTTACATTTTTTTAACAAAATTTCGGAAATGTATAGAGGGATTATTCAAATATATACTTACTATTTGTACGATAATTTAAGAACTATATTATTGTTATTTTATACACACACACACGCAGACACACACATTGATACACTCATATATACTTATCTTTATTTTTAAAAAATATATATATATATATGCATCGTCTTGTAACCATGCGGCTGTATTTTATTTTTTGGTGTTTCGTGTGTTTACAACAACGCACTGCACATAAAGTTATTATGTATTTATTTGTAAGTCGGAGTGTAGTGTAAAGTTTAATTACCGTAATAACTCCGAAAGTAAAGCGGAATATATCAAACATATATATGTATGTATATATATATATATATATATATATATATATATATATATAAATGTTGTGATTTCATGTAAATGAAATTTATAGAAATAATAAAAAAAAGGAAAACAAGTATGGGTGCCATAATAACGTATGTGCTATAGCGTATTTTCCGTATTGTATATTGATAATATGTAATATCATTAGCGTATACTTTTTACTTGTTAACATATATGTACATGTCGCGAACACATTTATTATGTACAGTATAATTTTACAACAATTAAATATTTAATATAATATGTCGATTTTTATTTCGTTTCTGTATATTATAATCTATCGAGAATTAGTTGTTGTTTTTAATTCTATTAATAGTAATTTCTTTTTCTCACTTTCTGCCTCTCATTACTAAATTAGTTCAAAAATTGCTTGTTGTAAACTTTTATTATTTCTCAGCCAGAGAGTTTATTGTTAAAGTAAGATGATAAAAGTGATCGTGGACGTTCCACTGTTTGATATCTGTCTATTTCCTTTTCTAGAATTCTCATACGAAGTTTTTTTTCGTGTCGATTTTTATTCGTTGTTTTTTTTTCTCTAAATTTTTTCAATTTTGTGACTATTTCAATGGAAAACATCGAAAAAAATCAAAATCTTAAAATCTGATTTTTTCGAAATTTATGTTTTTTTTTTTCAAATTTTCGACTTGAATTACGTAACGGTGCACCAGAAGCATAGAATTCTGTTTTTTTTTCAAAATTAAGTTTTTTAAGGTTATATTGCTTTTTTTTTGCTTTATCTGGTGGTATATAACATTATGCCGTTCTTTATAAGAACATAAAGCAGCTTTCTGAAATAACAGTGTGTACAATATTTTGTCTCGCGGTATACAACACCTTTTATGCAAATACAACTTTATATTTTCTGGAATGTTAAAATTAAGATTTGGTCATAAAATTTTTTTAATATTTTCAAGTTATCATTATATCGCACCCTCTTTCTTTCATTTAGTACATGATAAACTGAGGAGACAAAATTAATTTTGCCAACAAAACGCTCAAGTCTTCGAAGCTGAAGTATGAAATGAACTCCGGTCGGCTAGTAATTTTTCTACAAGTTTTGCAAATACCGAATGTACGGTATTTTTTAAAAAAATAATTGACGTGTTCGACAAGGAAAGACGAGCAGTTTTCTTTTTCAGATAAGTACGCGATATTCTTTATAGAATTCTAGATGATTTTTCCGTATTTATTTTTAGAATTATCGTAAAAATATCCCGTTAAAAATTACGTTCCGTTTAAAAAATATAAAATTTTAGAATAAAAACGATTAATTAAAAGTATTTTTTAGAAATAAAAGTTAGCGAAGTGTACATCAGCGAGAACTGCTGATTTAGCCTGGTTATACTAAAAACAACAGCGCTTTAGTTTAATTTTCCGGTAGTTTGTTCTTTGCGATGATATTACCTGCAAACGCAGCATAGTTGCCCGGGCAAAAGAAGGCCTCAATTGAACAAATACAGTATTCAAAAGCTGCTGAAAATTCCGAAAATTTATCAATAAAAAACGCCGTTTCGAAATGCTCAGATTCCCCCCCCCTCATCTGTTATAGCGAAAAAAAAAGAATACGCGTATTCTTGATTAGTCGATTAAGTCAATGAGGGCGAATTCTTTTATTTACGTCGAATTTCACCGTACTTGCTTTAGTATAGTTTTCGAGATAATAATTGACAGCCACCGTCAGAGTCAAATATCGAAGTCGTGTCATAGGGTTTCTGGTACCCTGAATAGAAATGATGAATATACACGGACCAAAAAGACTAAAAAAAGCGAATTTTGTATTTCATTGTATATTCGTGGAATCGTAATTTCTCTGTACATAAAACAAATTTTGACAAATATTTTATGTCTTTTTTTTCTCGGGTTTTCATTTTCTAACATAGAAATGTAAAATATTTTAAAATAGTCGGAAATAATTAAATTAAAAACATTCGAACAGGTTGAGTGCCTCCTCAGAAGTTGGCGAACGAAGCGAGCAGGAATTAATAAAAAATTTTAGCAAATATTTGTTTTTTTGTTTTTATTTTTAGATAATTTTCAATATTGATTATGAGTCGTTAGAGGACAAAGCGTACTAGTCCGTACGGAAAATAATGAGCGATTTTTAAAGTCGTTTATTCGGGCTGTGACAGTTTTAAAATTATTTCCTTATTAATTGTAAAAATTTAAGAGCATGGTTTTTGAACTCATACATATACATACGTGCATATTTATATATGTATACAGAGTGGACCAAAAGAAGCTACACATTGGCCATAATTAACTACATACCACTTTTTTAAACGTCTATTCTCAAAAAATGCATATAATACGTAAATAACATTTCAAGTATTTCTCTGTTTCTAAATAAACGAAAAAAAACAAAAAAAAAAACACAAAATTAGCAAAGAAAGCTTGAAAATGTAGACAAAAATAACACAATTCCACGTAGCAAAAATACTTAAAATTAGATAAAAACTAGCGAAAATTAGTAAAAGTAACTTAGAGATGATCGAAAATAAAATTTATTTGTAATAAAAAAAAAAAAAAAATCATGATGCGTGTATCAGTGTGTACACGCGGAGGAAGTGAAACTTCTTTGGCTTATATGTATTCAATTCTATAATAAAGTTTTATTTTAAATTAATTTTATATATATATGAGTAACACATTTATTATTATCATTATTATTTTAAACTGTGCTTTAAAAAATTATTAGGATGGAAAAGGTATCCAGTGTAAACGAAATTTTCATTTTCAATAAATAATAAATCTACATACATTTATGGAAAAGTATCATTATCATTGGTCTATTTCAGTTATGCTTATTACATACCTACCTTAAACGCGTAACCAAAATTTTTCCCTACCTTGCCGTAAAAAGTTTCACTTCAAAAACTCACTAACAGACTAAATGTATAATGTATCGTATCGTGAATATCTTTCTATAGAGTGGTGTGTACACGTACTTATTACATGTATATATATATATATATATGAGAATACTCATAAACTATATACTATACGAAGTCCCATAGTATAAATACTTAACTATACATTTACTCATTTTGGTATACTACTAGACCCAGATAGACACCTTGTACATACTTTACACACAAATACATACCTACCTTACGTTTAACGTGTAACGAAAATTTTTTCCTACCACATCATCATTTTTCCCTACCGCGCGATAAGAAGTTTCACTTCAAAAATTTTAAAATTTTAGCAAAAAACGGTACATTTATGTGTAGTAAAAAAAAAACAACAACTGGATTTTAGACAATTCAAGATAATAAATTTCTAATTATGTCTGTTGCTAAAAGTGTTTTAACAATCTCATCTTTATTTCGTCATCGTTCCTATCGATCCTATCATTCTTTGTATTCGTTCACTTATAACCTTTTCCAAATTCACCATATTCAGATTGATTTCTTTTAGATTTCAGGCCATGTTGTTGTGGGGAAATGAAACGGTTGACCAGCTGTCTCGTGATGTAGTTGCTAATGAACTTTCCACTGACAAATACACTCAATAACATATTTATAATGTCTAAGAAATACGATTTTAAATTTTGGCCAGACTCATATCATTCCTTCTTTTCTAATCAACTTTGCGTTTATCTTTTTATTCAATCTGTTCTCCAACTTATCCTTGGTTTCATAACTTCCTTTCTTTGTAACGCTACAGTATTTCTTCCTTATGTTGATTATGTTTCAATCATAGTCTTCTTTCCTCATCTCGCTATCGGTTTTCATTTGTAGACCCTTTTTAATGTTCTCTACATCCTCTCAACGATAATCAAGAATGTAATTCCGACTACACCCTTCTATCATCTAATCTTTCTATTCTTTACTTCAAAACTTCTTAATCTTAATATTTCTATTCATAGTGCTGCATCTGTTCTTTCATTTCTATCGCCTTCTGTTGTTTCTTCTCCTGACTACTTTATTGTCGCTGCAGCTGATCGCATACAAATTTAAGTGGATAGTCTAATTTTCAATGTTTTTATTTTATTTTATTTTTTTCTTATTTTTTGTCAAACGTTGGTTAATGTAAGTTTGTTGGCAACCCTAAAATAAAAAACACGACTCGAAAAAATTAGGCCTTATTGATTCTGGTTTTTGTAGCGCTTGTGTGGGACGCAAAGTAGACGTGTTTGATATCACTGGATGCGTTAAAGTCTGGGTTATAGTCCCCGCTAACTTAGAATGCTTGTTAGTAGATTTAGTGTAGCATCTGAATTGGTTTTTGTTCAACGACAGAAAAAAAAACAACTTTCTTCACAACTTCGTTTCAGCTTCTATGCTGTTTACACGCATCATTCGTTTAAACAAACCCATTAGTGTGTGCTAAGAACTTCAGGCAATAACCTAAAATCATTTTTGAACCATCAAAGACATTAGTCAAAATTTTTAATTCTCGTAACATTGTTCTCAAGTGTTCTCTATTTGGAAAAAAGTGTGTAGCTTCTTTCGGGCCACCCTATATTTTCATTATAAATTTCTGAACTGAAACTAATACTAACGGATGTAATATGATGCTCGGAGAGCAGAAAGGAACCGTAAAGGAACTAAAGAGCACACTGGTGAATGCAATAAAATCGTCTTGCTTCGATCACGTTTTGAATTTAACTTTACTAAAAATTTCATGTACATTGGGAAGAACTATGAAACAAATAGAGTAACATTTTTCGATGTACACCGTTTAAACGGTATTTAATTATAAAAATTTCAAATGGTAATCTCAAAAAACCGCGTGAAACAAGGTAGGTCGAATGAATTAGTGTATAAGTTCAATACCAACTTCGAGGTTTTTGTTAAATCTTTGTCAATAACATCTGAATATAAAAACGGTTCTTCAATGAAATCTTCGTTAATCTTAAATAGTATTTTGTATACTAATTCCGTAGTTACTAGGATTTCTGTATCAGTGGTTTGGTATACTGTAGACTTAAGCAAAGTATTATAAATGACAAGTATGTTTTTTATGAACGATGATACTCGTCATTTCCTCGTTCCTCCTTTACCTTTAACTCCCCAGGAATCAGCGGAATATTTTCAACGAAAAATTTCTACCCCGAATTCAGCGAACAATACCGGAACTTCGGTGAACAATGCCGGTACTAATACGAACAGTATCGATACAAAATATTGGATGCAGTTATCTAATGTGTAACATTTCGTTTTGACGGGGATTTAATGGATATTTTTGACTTAAATATAGTGTGTAATGCTTTTCGTTAATAATAAAATTGAAAATAAAGAGAAATATGGTAACAGCAAAATTATATAATAAAAATTGACATGAAATTAACATCAGAGTTAAAAATATGGGTACTATACTAAATTCGATGGTCGATGCTGAAGATCATATTATAATTCAACGTTTTTATTGTTACAAATCTCGCTGACATTGCACGTTTGTGCGGCATCTGCAGAACGTATCTTTTCTAAGACGTTTGAAGATCAAAAATGTCCGAAGGCTATGCGGTTTGGTATTGATGGGGCTATTCGTAGATACGAATATCGATGAAATTACTGATAAATTCGCGAACGCGAAATATAGACGGACAGATAAATAATATTTTATTTTTTAATTTTTTGTTTAATTTTATATGCTTTTTTTGCCATTAATAATTGTGAATAAAAGTGGAATCTATTTTCGATTTTTTTAAAAATTTTGTACCAGATTTTTTTTTAAATATAGAAGCGTCAGACGACTAGTATGGAATCCGCATGTAATTAACACAAGGAAAAAATTTAAGTCCCTATACTGAGGCAATTATATCCGCTGTTAGGAAGAAAATCCAAACTCAATCTGGAAAATAAAATGTTATTTTATAACACCGTTATTATAGCTCCTGTCTGGAGGTACGACTTAGAAATATATGGGTCAGCCGCAAAAACGCACCTCAAAAAAATACATTCGTTCCAATCGAAGATACTGAGGATAATGACACCAAAATGCACTGTATTACGTTCGTAATTGTATAATCGAGAATGTCCTGAACGTTCCTCGTTCGGTGTTGGCGATACATAAGCAACAATATAACAAAATACATGCTGTATTCAGTTACAATTTAAATCCATTAATATCGCATATGAAAACTACACCGGACTTCCTGACAATCCTATCAGAAGACTAAAGAGAAAACAATGTAAAGATTCGCTTACCGCCCACTAATAATAATCAAGATAATAAAACACTAATAATAATAAAATACTCGATATAAATAATCAAATAATGAAATGCTAACATATAACAAGCGGCGTCATGTATTGGGATGCACCGTTATTTAGGAAACTTAAAATAGCTAACGATCAATTGCGTTGATGATCTAAGGTCGGCATGCAAAAGAAAAAGAAAAAAAAAAGTAGCGTAACTCTTTAATTTATATTTTCTCTACAGGATAAGTTTAAAAGAAGTAACTTTTATATTTCAAATATTTTCATCGTCTCATCGTAGCTTGTAGTTGTACGCATTGGCGCACCCAGGGGGGTGCTACGGGGCTGCAGCTACCCCCCCAAGGAGAATAAACGGACGCTGTTAATAATGGAAAAATTTTTGCCAAGAAAAAATTAATATTTGATAAAAGCATAAAGCGTTTTTAAATAATACATTTTACACAAAAATATACAAATGAGAGAAGAGTGAGATATATAGATTTACCAAACATGTTCGACTCCGCCTTCACATTTTCTCATATGCTACTCTTTTATCCCCTCCCCCCTTCCCCGGACAAATTCTGGGTGCGCCAATGGTTGTACGACTATAAATTTTTCTTACTGTTTCCCAAAGCGATCTCCAACTGGACAGTAAAGGTAATATCATTCTTATGGACACTAGTAAAAATATTGATAAGCAGTTTTATCCTCCATTTCCATCCAATCAAATATTGAGGGCTAATCCGTCCTTGCTGGGTCAGTGGTATGCAGTTTCGTGACACGATGTAGAAGTAAAAACTGAATTACAATGTAATTCCGTAGAACGTTATATTGCTTGCATTGCAATAAAATTTATTTGAAATTTTTAATTGAATTTAAATTTAATTTTAATTGCTTTCATTTGAGATTTAATCTACAACTGTTGCGTATCAGCAAGTGCGGTTGACGAACGTCGTGAGCAAGGACCACTGGCAGTAATATGTAATTAATAATTAAAAGGCTTACAATGTAATAATACACCTTCAGGATTTCTATTGAAAAAAAAAAAAAAAAAAAAAAAGAAATATACAAACACGAACAAATACACATGTATTATTTAGAAAATTAGAAGATAAGAACTTCTCTCTCAAAGAGTCACGTTTTTTGGAAGTAGAAAATTAATATTTGGTTTATTAATTTTTTTATTTACACATTTTTATTATGTTAAAAAACAATGCATTTATATTAATTACTAGTAGTGTAATTCCACCATTATTTATTTATTTAGATATATAATGTTGTCAGTTCGACGGTATTGTAAAGAACGTTTATCAATTAAACGTTAAGTTCTACTATATAAAGTTATAATTAATAATTTAAAAGATTACAAAAGTCAGCATATTGTTTATATCTGTGCATGTATTATATTGTACACTATTCTTGCATGTAAAATGTTAAATATTTTTCTAAAATATGAAAAATTATCGCCTAAATGTATTAAAAATCCCTCCATGATTTTCGCTGGGCCTGTTTAATTGTCTATTTTTTCCTGCAAGCTATGTGGAACTCAACCGAGGGGCAGATTTCAGTTTTTTCAGTGCACTGCGTCTAAGGTGAATGACAGTAGCGCCCCATTCGGCCGTTCATCACGGTACTAGTTTCCGTGTGGATTGTTCGGGCGCTGGAGTGTATGATCGTGCTATATTGAGTAGAGTCGAAGTGAAGTTATCCACAATGAAGTTAATGTCCTTGGTTAAATTCAGCGAGATAGTGCGGCATTGAGCTGTAAAGCGAGACCAGTCAGTTTTTCTGTAATTTCAGCGAGTTATATATGGGTTCTTGATGTCATTGAACTAACGATTTCATTGACTAGCATGGGAACGTGATCGCTATCCGCAAGATCTGCATGATGGAACACCATTAAAGAATTAGCTGTTTGCGGTGATAAAATAATTAAGTCTAACTTAGACCATTTGCGATTCGTGAAACTATGGTGCGTGGGTTCAGGTGCGTTTAATATACATAGATTGAGAGAGTATAATAGATTTTTTACAAAGCGTCCATTAGAGTCAGTAGAATTATTGCCCAGGCATGGACTGCGAAATTTGAAATCGCCAACAAGAATTAATGGTGCTGGAAGCTGTTGAATTAGATTGAAAAAATCAGCTTCAATTACAGTTTTTCGTAGAGAAAGATAGAAACAGCACAGAGTGAATGGCTGATCAAGATGAACGCGAATACATAGATTTTGAAGCTCTGAATAAGGCTGAATGTGCTAAAATGAAGATTTCTCCGGACTGCTAATAGGACGTCTCCATGGGCATTAGGTCCAGCTGATGGAGGACACTTCGGGACAGAATAAGAAGCTAGGTTTGGTGTTTGCTTTGCTTTAAGTCTTGTTTCTTGCAACGAAATTATTGCTGGGTTATATGTAGAGATCCTTAACAAATAGACCTGAAGGTGTCAAAATAGGAGGTGAAATTATAAATAATATAAGATATGCAGACGACACGGTAATATTAGCACAAAATGAGAAGGATCTAGAAATATTATTGAAAACAATAGAGAACACATGTGATAAATACGGTATTGTAATTAATACCAAGAAAACTAAAGTAATAGCGATAGCAGATCAAAGTAAACCAAAGATAATACTCAGAAGTGGTGAATTAGAAGTGGTAAATAAATACAAATACTTAGGCGCGTGGCTTAATAACGCTGGAGACTCAAAGGAGGAAATTAAATGTAGAATAGGACTGGCCAGAGTAGCATTTATGAAAATGAGGAAAACGTTCACATCGCATGAAATATCTCTCGCATTAAGAATCAGAGCTTTAAAATGTTACGTATGGTCAGTGTTGTTATACGGTTGTGAATCATGGACGATAAATGCTAAAATAATAAACGCTATAGAAGCCTTCGAAATGTGGTGTTACCGCCGTATACTGCGCATACCGTGGACCGCAAAAAAGAAAAATAAAGAAATATTAAATACATTGAAAAAGGACAGAGAATTACTGAATATAATCAAATGAAGAAAAACAGCATACTTAGGACACATATTAAGAGGTTCGAAATATAAACTGTCACAGACCATAATAATGGGTAAAGTAGAAGGAAAGAGAAAAGTTGAAAGAAGAGCGATTTCCTGGCTTGATAATATCCTGAAATGGACGTCTATGAAGGTAGAAGAATTATTCCATACTACAAGGGACCGAGCATTACATCAAGAAATCGTCGCCATGGTTGTTACCAGCGACTGAGAACAGTCAAATGGATATAAGAAGAAGATATGTAGAGATGAATAGCTTAAATTCTTCGTAATGAGTGACAGGTCTGTTACAGTTCCAACTCAATATGAGGGAATTTATGACGGCTAATTTATGATTTGCAATTTGGTTTGAAGTTTGGTAATTATTTTAGCGAAGCGAATTTTCATTGATTTATCCGTTAATAATAGGGGGTAATTGTCGCGAAGCATCTGGATAACATTGGGAGTATCTGCGGAGAATCTAACTACTATATCACGAAGTATAGGGCGTTCCTTTGTACGTGTCGGCAAATAGTTGGAAATTGGCAGAGTATATTGGGTAGGAGCCTTCCTTTTCCATAAATTTTTTTTCCAGCGGTTGGAATATTTGTTTCATCGAGAGCGGAGCACTGGCATTTGCGTCTAACTCAGCTTGAAGATTACTGATCTGAAACTGGTCTAGTTGGACGTTTGATTTCTTCCTTTTATTCTTCTTCTTAATAGATATAGAATCCTCTGGATGAGGTTGAGACAATTCTGATGATTGCGAAGACGTTGAAGAGAGTTGCCTTTTGGTAGATCGCTGTTGTACATCCGAGTTGTTTGCCAGCATAAAATCCGGAGCTTCTGAAGAGGCTTGAATGCTGCATTGGTTGCCACTTTCTGCCGGGAAGAGATGGTGAGAGTTGTTGAGTACTTCCACTTTGATTGCCAGGCACCGGATTGCTAGCTTGGTTTCCTAGGTCGTTATGATGAGCCAGTTTAATCTGAGAAAGATCAGAACTCTTCTCGTTCGATGGTCCGTCGACGGAGACAGCTATCCTTTTCTTCAGCTTCCGCGCTGTGCGTGGCCACGGCTGGTCGGTTGAGAACCATGCGGAAGCTTTATGACTTGTCCAGTTGCATTTGAAGCAGACAAGGTCGTCGTAGGTGATGAAAATGCGCTAGTCCCGGTCGTTATATGAAAAAAGAAAGGAATGAGGACATTCTATGTCTTCTAAATTGGCCAAATTCTTCGTCTAGGGGTTGGACTCTGAGAATCGATATAGGCGAGGCTAATTTAAATCAAAGTTTTTCGGTTATATATGATTTAATGACTTCGTTTAACTGCTGATACATTAGATAGCACGATTTTCTTAGCAGACGTAAGAAGTTTCCTCGCATTAATTTCATTGTTGTTAACGATAATGTAACTGTAGGAATTCGGAAATTCGCAGCGACCGTCGGTGGCAAGTGTTTAAAAAGATTAAAATTCAGTTGTTGCTTATTCGGGAAGCGGCCATAATGTTTTTTGCGGAGACGTTTTTTTTTTTTTTTTGAAATGAAATTTTTTTTGGACACTACGAGTTTTAAGTAAACTCGTCGAGCTAACAAAATCGATTAAACTCCTTGTCCTTTTCTAATTCCCGTTCATGGAACGTAAAATAAAAGAGACAGAAAATTTGTAAAACTACTTTTTTTTTTTTTTAATGCTCGCATTGTAGGCCAAGGCAGAAAAAAATTGTTAATAAATAACGAAAATAAAATTCCAACCGATTATTTCTGGCTATTAAGTATATGGCGTTATTTAAAACTGAAATCGTTAACCTTCCGCTGAAAGAGACGATGCCGAGCATAGTCACTAGTTTGTTTCTGTTATTTTTTGTTTTACTTTTTTTTTTTTTTTATTTTGTTTTTTAATACAGTACGTATGTCTAAATCCAATAAATCTTGCGAAGCCAGCCGAATCCGGGTAACGATACCTTTTTGGTTGACATGCTAATCGGTTCGCAGTGGTGATGTTGGTCATGGCATCGGAGTATCGAATAGAACAGGACTGGTTCAAGTCAAATCTCTTTTGTCTAGAACAATTGGCACAAGTCGGAAACGAATATTTCGGCATTAGATAAATTATAGAGCGTCAATAAGAGCAGGATAAAAAAAAAAAACTACCGAATACGTCCATTCCTGTCCGGCTACCGAAGTTCAAGCTTCTCCTTTGCTCTTCTATATCACTGAATCTGTAACCATTCTTCATGACATTTCTTTATCTCTTCTTCTTCTTCTTCCTTCCTTCCTTCCTTTTTGATAAATTTCTTTTAATATCCGATCCTGGAAGTATTTTGCAAGCGTTTTCTTCTTATCCCCTACCGCTGTCTTCTTTTCTTTGTTTGCAGTATAACTCATGATGTATCCTTGTTCCGTTCAATTCAAATAATTCCGATTTTCTGGTCATATCGCGATTGGGGGGTGTCGAGATAGCCGATTCTTCAGTTAGTCTGAGAACTTTCAACACGGTCATTACCTTCGAAAACTTTTCCTACTCACAATATTAATCATCTATCGTAAACATTTTCACTTTAAATTATGCAATGATATTTATTTATTTATTTATTTTTCTCCAACTCTAATTCCTTTTACCTTTCCATTTAGCATTACTTTCTCTTACTGCTTAGTTTGGTGTGGTTCTTTCTCTTTGTCGTTTCTCCATTATATGTCGCCTTCGGTTCGGACATGGCTTTCTCTCTCATCTGATTCACACTATGTCCTGAACTATGCATGATTCCTTTTTTCCGCGTGGTAATCATGTTTCCTTTGAGTATTTCTAACTTTTCCCCGAGCGTTCTTTCTTTTATTCTCGACTTTTGCATCTTAATTTCCCTACTCTGTTATTCGATGCTGCATTCATATCCTTTCCGTGTCTGTCGTTCCTGTTTTAACCGTTTTTATTTAATCCATCTCACGCCGGATTTGTAACACGTATGTTCATTTTGATCTAACCTTGATTGGGTTGTTGCTCCTAGTTGTTTATTCAGGTAGAGCTGACCGTGTACTGTCGGAGAACAAATTCAGCTTGTTTTTTTTTGTACCGATGATTATTAATTTTATTAATTTTTCAATCAATATCTTATTTTGTACAAAAATTAGTTTAGGACGGACTGGTTAGGCGAATAGAATTTGCCTGAAATAAAGCGTTTATATGAAAACGGAAATTCTCCTATATTCATTTAACAGCCTAGTAAGTATGAGGATAGAGAGAGCTAGGTCCGTTTCCAATCATTTTTTTTTGTTTTTTTTTTTAACAGTTAGAAAATATAAAGTAGGGGTATTATAATTTAGAAAAATATGAAATTACTTTCCCCGATAATTTTTAATTCCAGCGACTATTAATTTTATTAATTGAAAGGGGAGACGACAAGTGCCTAATTTTAACTCGTGCGTAATTGCAGAGAGTTGAGTGTAAATTTAGTTGTAATTTTCATTCAAAAACGGCGTTCATTTTAAGTGAAGGCGAGGTTACGATCGAGCTTCGAATATTTTTTTAGTTCTTTTCGAAGGCGCGTGCGTGACAAATATGAGGCAACGCATAAGTTAGTTGCTGTATTATTGCAATTCGAAGGCAGAATTATTGATCAGAATTAATCCGTCGCGGGTTAATGAGCGGTATCATCATTATCTCCTCGCCATTCGTTTGGTGGGCAACCTATTCGTACATTTCGGCTGTAACAGGCATAGTGTTCATAGCAATATTGTTTACATGCAGTACGAATGTGTACACACGCAAGACTACATTTGAAACTGATATCGTGATTGTTTGATTTTTATCGATGTACAAATGCAGTTCACTGTGTGTGTCTGCTGTGTACTAACTAGCGCGCATATGGTGGTATGCATGTTTTTGTCATTGTCTTCCATATGATATTCTGTTAGTGAGTATTTAATATAATTTTTAGTAATAATTTCTGTCATCGCCCGGGATCGAACCTGAGACCTTCGCAATGGAAGCCATCTAGCACGACGAGAAATATGTGCGACCGAAAATAATTATGGTTTAGTATCACTGTAAAGTTCAGATAAATTTGGTATTTTTAAGATTGTCTTATTTTAAATAAATTTATATTATCGGATTGAAATTATACATCTATTCAATTTTATATTTGCTATATGCTTAAAGTTAGTAGAAAAATCTCATTTTCAATCTTTCTTTAATTCATTTTTTTTTTTTTTTATATCGCGTAATTAAAAATTTCGAATAGCTAATAATATTCGAGAACTACAGCAATTTCTTGACATACTAGTTAGTGCGTGTACCAAATACGGTCTGAAAATGAATATTACAAAAACGTAATCGTAAAAAAAAAATCAGCGCCGGGTGCCTTCTCATTGGAGGTCTACGGCTGAACTTCAAAAAACATGGAACACGCTTTAGTCGTTTGCTGTCTGTTAATATCTCTCATACTTTCAACTGTTTCTGTACGATATGTTAAAATTGAAGATGCGATAATGAACGTCTTGAATTCGAAAGAAAAGGTTATCAATGATAACGATTTTATTTTTTTTAAAATTTCTGTTCTTTTGTCACGTGATCCTTAGAAGCAATGGAACCCATATTGAGTTTATGATAGCTGAAGTAACTTGAGTAATTTTTAGAATCAATTTTGTCCATGTAATGAGCAAAGATCAAATCGATACACCATGATCACCCATGAGTAGCGGAGCTGGATTCGTTTTGAGCTATAATCCAAAGGTTTCTTCCGTGAACCGAAATAATCGCCGATTTTCAGGTTTTTCGAGATCGATGTTGATATTCCCTGATAGAAGTATAGACATTCTGTCGTATTCTTTCTTCTTGATTACGTTAACAATTTTTATACTATACTTCGGGCGTGTATGGCAATAAATTTAACCTCGAAGAAGTGCTTGGCGAGATGTAAACAGTGACAAGTAGAACTCGTTGACCGTTTATATTCGATGGCACAAATATTATCCTCGCATTATTCACTGACCGCATTAGTTTTATCACTGACAACGATTGTTTGTTAAATCTCATGAGAATATGCAAAGTTGAAAATAGCATGCAGTCTTCTTTTTCGTATATATGGCGACTCCCCAGCTCGCTTTTTTTTTCACGTTTGAACTGATTGTGAGTAGCACAACAATTGACTTAAGACAACTAAAAGAAAAGGCTGTATTCTTATTTACCTTCCGCGTAACGCCCTTGCCTCTTGCGTTCCACTTTAGTGTGACGTTTTCTGCTAGTTAGGTCACGGCTAAAGCGTAATTCCATTGTAAAAACTTTACTGAGATCGATGATAGTGTATAGAAATAAATTAGAAAGAGTTACAGATATTAAATATTTAGGTCACAATTTAAATGAAAATTGGGCCATAAAAAAATAAATAAAAATTCGTATTGAGCAAGCGAGAAAAGCATTTTTTAAACTGAACAAAGTATTATGTACAATAAGCGTAAGTTTAAATCTGAAAATGGGAGTAATTCATTGTTGTATTGTTTCAATATTGCGTTATAAGGTGTTGAAAACTGGACGATAACCAAAGAAATAGAACAAAAGTTGAATACCTTCGAGATGTGACGGCTACACAGCAGAATACTTCGCGTCAGTTGGATGGGAAAAGTAATACTTGGGCGTATGGGAAAAAATTTAGAAATTATAAGAATAGTAAAAATTCGTAAGTTAAAATACTTTGCCTATATATTATTATGTCACCCAACGCAATATAACTTTCCGATACTAATGTTGCGAGGAAAAATAAAAACGGGAACAGATCACCACCAGAAAGAAAAAGAAAATCGTGAATGCAAGATTTGACAGATTGCTTCAATATCAATCTTATATTTGTAAATTAAATAAAAAAAAAGAAGAAAAACCCGCTGATTTATATCAGAGACACGGACGTTTTACTGCCCACATGTTAGCCAGCGTTCGTTAGCGGACAACTATAATGATGATGATGATGAATAATTAAAAATTTTAAGGGAAAATTGAAAAACGGGCGAATACTAATACCTAAATAAATGTTCATTATGTACTAATTACTACGTTGTTTTGAGGTAACATAAAAAATCGTATTTAAAACCTTTTTTCAACATGTTTATCAGGTATTTATCTATTTTTCACGGCTTGATCAATTAGGCCCAGGAGGGCAATAGCTGATGTCTGCGAAACATGTCGAATGAATTATTTATATAGTTAACTAATTTTTATGTGGTGTTTTGTGAATTTAAATTGATTTAGAAACATATGTATAATCCCAATTATTTAATAATCAATCAAAATCTCCTATAAGAATTGTAGGAAATCATCATCTGCGGTCTGTGTGTCCCCGTGTAGCACGGGGAATCCATTTTTTTTATATACATTAAACACATAGTATATATGTATAGCGCAATTTAGATGAATTGTTTTTAAGCGGGAACCGGTTCAGTTTGAAAAATCGTGATTTTTCGAAGGCTGTTTTGATTCCGTCAAAGCATATCTGACGGGGCGCGTTTGTGCAGTATCTAAATTCACTCGGCGTTAAGAAAACATCGTTGAATGTAACAGACTTTCTAAGATAAAATAAAGTGCGCATTTGGAAATCGTAGGCGCGAGCTACTAACGTGAAATAGTAAAGTTACATTTATCGGTTCAAGATTGTAAGGAGGCGTTTTTGTTGAAAATCACGTAGCGTAAAATGTGTCGTCGGTAAAATTAGTGTTTTCTATGTTACGTTAAAGTTCAATGTCAGATTAATAAGGCCTATTTCGGCAAATTTTATACATAAACTATTCGCTTTTTTGTATCTAACTTTTCGCGGATCGCTAATGAGAATTCGTATGCTTGTGTAAACCTATTGAACAGGACGGAGCAACGATATGGCTGACGTATAAAGTTTAGTACGGAGATGCGATGTATATTGAAGTGTGGCGGTAGCTGACAGTCTGAATAGACGCGGCTGGCTCGTCTTCTACGATTACAAAACTCTATTCTTTTCTAATTGCTCCTAATTGTATCAATTGTTGATAATTTAATGACGCTATCTTTCCGTCGGGTAACGCGCATGTATGGCCAATTTTCATTTTTCCCTCTTTGTGCAGAGTTCTTTGTCGCCGCTTCCGCGACGACAGTTGCATTATTCTTCGAGGGAATTACTGAAATTACGACAATAACGATCGCCACATTTAGCACAAAATTAGAGCACATCTATCTGGAGTGCGATAAAAGAATATTAAAAAGAATAACGAACAGTGGTCGCAGTACCCTCAAACAGCTTATGTATTATAAAGGGGAGCTGGCGTAAAACCGCGAATATTAACCAAATATATTATACGCATTGTCGCTTCGGATTGGATTTAAAATAGTTCGAATCTTTTTATGTCTTTCTTTAAGTTACTTGAGTAGGAAAGAGTGTCCGAGCTTATTTATCAAAAGGTGTATTATATTACCTCCAGTCTTTCGAATAATAATGAGGAACAGCTAAAAGCTTTAAAAGAGCCTTGGAATCCCTACCGGATACTTTCAAGTTTCCAATCACCGGAAGAGGAATTTGGATTTTTTTTTCTTCTTCAAGGTCGTTGGACTGCGAAGCGCTCATGGTTCGTGAATTTTGAATGTCATATAGGGAGCACTTTTCGAACTGTGTGTTCTACCTGGAACAGCGCAAGGCAGACGTGGGTCTCGGAGTCCTTATTAATAAGCCGTTTACTAACTGGAAAAACGCTTTAGAGAACTTTGGTTATCACGCAAATACAAAATACCACAAATTCGCTTTAGAGCAAGCAGAAAACTTTGTAGGCAAATCTATTGATGCTGAGAAGTCCATGGAAGATCATAAAATTGCTGAAGATAATTAAAAACTATTGTAGAAACAGTTCTTTTATGCGGAAGACAGGAAATGGTTCTAAGAGGAAGCCATGAAGTTGGAGTAAACGAACCTGCTCACAATGAAGGGCAATTTTCGACTACTTTTCCATTTTCGTGCTCGGTCTGGTATCGATGCACTTAAAAGTGTGATTTACTTACGCAAAGAAGCATGCGTAGTAGAGCTATGTATACTTTATCAGGAATTTAGAATGAAGTGGTAGAACTATGCGGTAACTATACTTAAAAGGGTCAAAGAGGCTGTTTTTTTTTTCGGTATTAGCAGGCGAAACTCGATTCCGGCGAAAACAACTAACGCCATGTTTATGATAGACTGCTAATTTGAAAAAATAGTTATTCTAAAGGATTTTCTTGAATTTATCTACGCAGAAGACGTTTCAGTTCAAACAATTATAATGCATCTCTTATCCTATAACTTTTACGATATAGATAAATTCATTAGACAAGGCTTTGATGGCGCTGCAGTACTGAGCGATCAATTACGAGGCGTGAGACCAATAATCGTAGAGAAATACCCGAGAGCGCAATTCGTGAACTGTGTGGCTCACATTCTCAATTTAGTTCTAGCGCATTCATGTGGATAGGGATATCATAAAACGTGTAATACACTTTTTTCGACACAATTTTTATTTCGAGATAGCCCTTTGAAGAAAATTGCTGATTAAATTCATTTCATTCAACGTTTATTTCTCTTTGTGCGATGCAGTGGTCCGAAAAGTACGCGACTGTAGAATGGTTTTCACAAATGCTTTCCGTAAAATACGCGCAACACTTGAGACACTGCAAGAAGTTGCTGGTAAGGGTGTCGTCACTCGAGCATACCGACTGCAAACTGCCATAGAAAATAGCTAGTGTGTTGTGTCGCTAGTTGTATTGAGAACAATTTTCTCATATACAACAAGCCTAAACAAAGCAATGAAAAAAGTTAATATCAATTTGATCACCAACAGTTGCAGTTGTGCAAAAACTGTAAAAACAACATTACAAAATATTCGGAATGAAAACAAAATTCTCAGTCCTTTTCGAGCATACAAAGCAGATGAGTTTAAATGACATAGTTGTTCCAAAAACAAACAGATAGAAATCTCAGCGTTGTATTGAAAGAAACTGCCAAAATATATTACCGCCGAAATGTATTTTTTTTTTTTTTTTAAATTTTTTGGGCTCGTTTACCGGGGGAACCCAGAAACAATTAGAACAGGAAGGAATCAGTTATATCTTGATACGGTCAGATATGGTTAGGAGAAAGGAACAATCTGTGGAGAGGGAAAAGATAGGACATAAGAGGCACAATATGGAATAGGAAGACCAAGTCGTAGCAAACTGGAGTAGAAAGTAGAGAACACTCGGCAGAAAGAAATCAACACTTAATAAACACATGATTCGTATGGCAAACACGCTCTTCGTTTGAGAGGACAATATGGAGAAGTAGCCAATGAAAAACGAAAACGGGAGGAAGGTAATAAAGTATGGCTTAAGAGCGGAGACGAATAACGGAGACAACAAGAGAACGACCAAGTGAAGGAAACAAAGAGAACCACATAGGTTAACAGGAAGACTAGATTGAACAACAGATAGATAAAAAGAACAATTATTAGAGAAAGAGGAAACATACTAAGATGAAAACCTTTGCACAGCGGAAGGAGATTATCACTTATCCACGTTCTTTCTTCCCTCCATTCCATTAAAATTGATTTTCTGTGGGCTGCTAGGGTAATGAAGCGACGGACTCCTTGGCTAGGGTTGCTGCCTTTTCTCACTTCTTCTTTAAAAAAGTCTCTACCGACGAAATGTATTTTACCCCTTTGTTGACCATGTCATTACAGAACTCGATGTCTCACTTTAAACCATATGAAGGAATGATCCAAATACGTCTACCTGAGAAGACGAGTAATGACTCCTAAAGTAAAGCAAGTCTCCCATATATCCTTGATAAGGTATCGTGGATTGTGAAGTTAAGCTTTCCATAATGGTACTAAGCCTAATGGATCTAAGGAGAATACTGGAGCCAGTTCCTTTCTCATGGGATCCGCCTTTACTTTCCCAGATTTCTCTGGTATAACCAATTCAATTTCAGATTGGATATCATACCTGGAAGCGATTCGGATTTGGAACGAGACAAGTCTCGATAACCTATGGCACCTCTGGTTTAGTAGCCTGTAATGACTCTAGCCCACAAAAAATACTGAAAAAAATAATACGAACATTTCTTGGTGAAAATGAAGGCACGATATTTCTAAGTGAGTATAAGATACCGCGCATAATCACTTGAAATCTGCTACACGAAAACCTGCCACTGCAGCAGAAGCTATTGATCATTAGGATGAACAGTTTTTTCCTTTGACAGAAAAGCTTCTTATTATTTTAACCACACTTACTTCTAGTGTCCATTTCGACCGTAGAAAGATGTTTCTCCACTCTAAAAAGATTAAGAGCCTGTATTAGGATTCGAATGGGTGACGAAAAAGTATCGGTCTTACTCTTATGAGCATTCACCGTGATCCGGTGGTAAAACTAGATTCTAAAGAAATTGTAAATAAGTTGGCAATAAGACGTAAACGACTCTATTCTAAATTTTAAATTGCATTCTTAATATATTATTATAATAATATTATCGTATAAAAATATAAGCAAAGAATGAAATAAGACTATAATTATTTAATATATAATAATAAATAATAATATAATAACATAGAACGACCATCTACTGTTTTATTTTGGCTTTAAAAAAAAAAAATATGAGAATTTCAGATTTGATCCTCCATTGTAAAGAAGCTGTATATACGTCCGTGACGATTTGAATCTGTGTAAATAGACAACCTACGTCTTAGATGCTGCAACATCGTCGAGCCGAGATCATTACGAGCGCTCATTTCGCTTAATCAGAGTCACAAAGAATAGTCGGCTCGGATATTAATATATGACGAGGTTACCGAGAGAAACATTTTTACATCTGTTACGGATAATGTTTTCCTTTTATCATCGTAAAACGTTTATTAATAGGTTTTATATTCAACTGAAAAAAGGTATTTTGGAATGAACATATAGATAATGTAGTAAATAAATTGAGGAAAACGCTACCCAGTCTTTATCAAATGAAGAACTCCGTTATAAACACATGAACAAAAATAATGGTTTTCAACGCATTATGTCAAACACACCTGTATTACGGTATTATGGCTTGGGGGCACGTGAATAATACAAAACTAAAGCAATTAAATTATTTACAGGATAAATGTTTGAAACTCTGTGTAGGAAAAAAATATGAAACTCTTTCAAATATTAGGAAGAGACATTTAATACTTACCCCAAAAATGATACATAAATACAATATACTAATTAAATATATATCGGAAAAGAAATCAGTGTGTAATAGCAAGAAATAAATGTAATTACAGATTGCGTAACGTTAGACAATACGAATATCAATATATAGAAGACGACACGCTAATAAACATGAAGACACAAATTACAACAATTGCTTTTAACAAAGTTACACTTAATAATATACCGGTATAAATAATATTATAAAAGAAAACAAAAATAAATCAAGTAAAACTAAATTAAAGGAAATGCTGCTAGGAAATAGTGAATAATAACAAAGACGAGCATAATACCAAACTACATATATAAAACATTTAGGTGTGTCGATGCACGTGTGTGTGCGTGTATGGGTGTGCATATTTGTAGATGTAGGTGTACATATGCGTGTATGTTATACATACATGTGCGTAATTTGTGAGAAATAGATATTTAAATGATTTATAAAGTAGTTATAGATGGATAATGATCAGTTATAGAAACTAAGCATGTAATCTAAACTTATTAAATAAATTTACTCGTGTGTATTTATTTTGGGAACCCGCCGACAAGTCAACTGACTTGGTGGGGACTAAGGTATCGCACATGAATTAATAAAAAAAAAAAAAAAAAAAAAGTATTAAATTCGGTATAGATTATCGTAAGGATACTTCCTTTTGGATTCGTTTGACGTAAATAAGAAAAAAAGATTTACAGTAGATACTTCGTAGCTGAAATAAACTTGGTTTTTACTACATAGTTTTGATTAAAAATATTCTTCAGTCTCGTTTTCCCGTTTCAGGTTCTTATTCCTTCTTTGTAATTTGTTCATCAAACTAATCGAATTTCCGTCTAACCAAATCGTCATCAGTTCTGCCCGGAACGTTCAGTTTTCTCTAAGTTAAGGGGAACTGCAAATACACCAGGTGTACAAATGAAATAATATACTTTCGCATGAAAAATATGAAACTCGCATTCAATAACGACGTCTCGTTTACTTTGCGCGCTCTTCTTTTATTCCCGGTTAGAGGGCTATTTTCCTAACGACCTGAACTTTGTAGGAAATGTAACCCTGCGTCACCTGATTAATTATTTCTCGCCGCTCTATTATCATCGGGTAAATAACCATCGTCTGCGAATACACACAACTCTAGTCAGAAATCATCATCTATATTCGATGAAAAATTGGTTTTATACCGTTATGTCGTAATCCAGTTTTGTTATGTTTTTTTTGTTTTTTTTATGGCTAGGGAAAATTAGTCCAATTTGCCATTATCTATTATATACTAAAACATCTGCTCCAAAAAAATATACAGCAACTTTCGTAGCGGTAAGCCGCTGAACCAAAAGAAGAAGCGAAAAGAAAAACAAAGTGAAAAAGAAAGAAAAAAATAAATAAACTCTATTTAATCGAAATGAAATACGATACTTTTTACTTCTGAATAATTTAAATAATAATCCCTTGAATAAGAAGAGAAATTCACAGCAATTTAAGGTCACCACAGTATGTTACATAAGATAGGGAAATACCTGCAGACACGAATCTATTATGTATTTTCTCTGTGCTTTATGTTTTTCACAATTAAATAAAAGATGATTAATAGTATAAAGAAACATAGCAATCGTCGGTACTGTTATTCTCCTCAAAATTTAGCTTAATTCTAGTATGCCCTATCCGTAGTCTGCAGATCGACGATCCTCTGTATCATACGGTCCGGTATTTCTATATTGTAGAAGCAGGACTTAAGCTGACGACTGAATTGCCTATTGAAAAATTCCCTATGCGGAATTTTGATAATAGATTGAGCCAATCATTATTTGCGTTCTCTTTAGCTTCATACGCCGAGACTGAAGAAGCTATAAACGGGAATGAGGTATCCCATTCGTACCCACCTCCTTCCATTTCCCTCAATTCCGTAATGAAATCCTGCAAAATTTAATTATTGCTGTTTAGCCAGCAACACTTTATTTTTAACCTTTATCTCTTCGCACGTGCTGCGTAAACAGCGATATGAATTTTCTTCCGGTGTTTCTTTATTTTTTCTATGATCAGTTAGCCGGAAACTTACGAATGTGCATGTCGTAGATTTTCGCTGGCTTTTGAAAGAATACAAGCGAAAGAAAAATTGTCTAGCGGTTTTCTCCATCGGCAACCCATAAAACTTAAAAATTATAGTCTATAGTCCTTTTTCTTTTTTATTCTCTTTTAACTTATTACTTATTTGGGAATATAAACTTCCGTTCGGTGCGCAATCGATATTAATAACGTAAATTCAGAAGTGGGAAATAGAAGGTAAAGTATGATTAAATCTTCGACGTACTTCTATACATCGGAAAAATCAAACACACTATTACTTTGCAGGATGGTAAAATAGTTTAGATCAGTGACTTCATTGAGACGATTTTACCGGGGAATTATATAAAAAGTGATGTTACAAGTTGCCCATGTGTTACTGGGAATAATCATTTGTGTCAACATACTGAATTACTTAATTTTTAAGTGTTACCTTGGATTATTACTTGGCTATTTCTTGTTTAATTTATCTATTTATTTCGGACCTGGGCTGCCTATTAGTTTATTTCATTATTATTACATTTTGCACCGTAGTTGGCTAGATTACAGAAACTTAATCGAGTCTTAATTATCCAACAACTGTAGCCAGATCTGTTCGTTTTATTTTCATGTCTGCTGTAGAACCGTTAATAATTACATGAGCGCAGCATGATGGTCGGATGCTCGTCAGCGATTGACGAATACATAACTTGAGAACACCGTTAAGAAGTCTGTAGAAAAATCTCTATATATGGGAGGAGAAAATATTATATTTAACCCGTAAGAGGTCGCGCCGGTCTTTTTGACCGGGTTTTATAAAAACGTTTTTAAAAATTACTTTTTTATGTTTTCGAAAGAAATATTTCGCGTTCATTAGTTATTTTATTCCATTATTTTTATTCCTTTATTTTTATTCCTTTTTATGTTGCTTTGTTTTTGTTTTATTATTTTATCATGAATAAACAGGAGTTTAATTCAAACAAATATATGTACGAGTTTGTAATAAAAAATAGCTTAATTCTCAACATATACAAAGAAATTCTAGAAAGAAGTATAGATAATAATAAAATACGGTGCGTGTAATCAAATTGTTAACACTCGCTACTAGACTTTTCTTTGGTTTCATTTGCGCATTTAAAACATGCTGGAACTGGTGTCTTGTTTGCATACAAACACTTGCAGCTATTACATACTGTGTTTTGTTGTTTTTTTTTTTTTGGTATTTTTGCGCCAGTCACAAAAGTAACATCCACCAGGAATATTTCGTTGATTTTTTGTAAATTGTTTTCTTCAACATTATTAATATTTAGCTGTTCTTTTTTTTTTTTTTTTTTTTTTGTCGGGTACCATGTACTGCTGCTATGGCCAGGAGCACCCGTAAGTAGTCATTGGATGTTATATGGAGTTAATCATATTTATATTTCGGAGAAAGTGAAGGACTGCTTCTATTGCAACTGGATCATTGGATAAAACTTGTTTTAATGAATTGCAACTAAATTTTTGAGGTCGATATATGGAGTATTGTGGGCATTCAAAGAATAGGTGTCGGAGTGTTAAGGGTGTCTGGTCGCAGCGGGAACACAATGGTGGCTCTGTTTTATTTATAATATAACTCTATGAGTCAGTGCAGTATGACCAATACGAAGACGAGACAGGACTACCTGTTCTTTTCTACTGAACGTAAAAGATCTCCAAGGAATAGGATAAGAGCGGATAGCTCTAAGGTGATTAGTCGTAGGGATTGCATTCCACAGGTCGCAAAAGGATTCATTTGTTTTGTATTTGATGATAGTGATTGCATCAGATTCAGATATAGGTATCAAGGGATAGGGTTGGATAAGGGCTGCCTCTTTAGCTGTTTTGTCTGCCAGTTCATTTGGTGAAAAACCTGTGTGACTTGGGATCCATAATAAAATTATATTAAGAGTAGGGTTACGGTATAAGAGATTTAAAATTTCTATAACAATAGGATGTAATTTAGTAGAGTTACGGTTGAAGCATATAATAGCAGAAAGAGAGTCGGAGCATATTAATAGATCTTTGTAGTTTTCAGTGATAGCAGTGGATATAGCGAGGTATATTGCGTACAGTTCAGCAGAAAATACCGAATATTGTGGTGGTGGTAAGCTGTAGCGCAGAAGATCTCTCTCTGAAACTACCGCACTACCACATAGTTTGTTGAATTTAGATGCATCGGTGTAAATTTTTCTATATTCTCTATATTTGCTTATAGTTTGTTCGATGTGGTTATTTATTTGATTTGTAGGAACTGGATGAGTTGTGTAAGGTGTTAGGGATATATTTCGAATTGAATCGGGAAGAAGTGCCAGGGGGGATACTGTGTATAATTTTTATAAATTAAATAGGAAATTTCTGGTATAGGAAAATTATCAGGAAGTTGAGATAGTGTTTGAAGATGTACATGATATTTTTCAACGAGGTATTTTCTTCTTAGAAACGGAGGCCATTCTTCCGTTTCACAATAAAGGCTGTCGACTGGGCTCGTACGGAAAGCACCAATGGCTATTCTAATAGCTGTATTGCATATGATATCGAGCTTCTTCAGCGTAGCATTTTTAACAGTTGCACCGTATATCATGATTCCATAATCCAACTTTGCTCTTACAAGACATCGAAATAAATGTAATAAGGATTTTTTGTCCGCTCCAAATGATGTATGGGCCAATCTTTTCAGCATGTTCATGTTCGTAGAGGTCGTAACTAATAAACTGTTTATGTGTTCTTTCCATTTTAACTCGTTATCCCAGAGTAAACCTAGACATTTCACAACTGATTTCGTTTTTATAGGTTGATTTTTAATTGTGATCCGCAGTTTCTTTGAACATTTGTTACTTCGGCAGAAATGAACGGCGACAGTTTTTGATTGAGAGAATATTAGACCATTTTCTGCTGCCCATTTTGTCATACTTATTACAGTGTCTTGCAAAATTTTTTCACCCGCTGAAATATTCTGACATGGTAAAAAAATTGCTATATCATCCGCAAATATGCTAAAGAAAACAGGTGTTTTTGTATCGATGATGAAATATTATTTATCATAATGTTGAATAAGGTAGGGCTAAGCACCGAACCTTGTGGTACGCCATTTTCAAGAGTAAATTTTGTGTTGAATATACATTCCCGATACGAACCTGAAATTTTCGGTCGTCTAGAAAGTTTTTTATGAAGTAAAGCATATTCCCAGCGATTGACCAGTCACATAGTGTATCCAGGATTTTCCGTTTCCATGTCGTATCGAACGCTTTTTGGAGGTCGAAGAAAACCGATAAAACGTGAGCTTTGTTTTGTATATAAAATTGTATTTTATTACTAATATAATATAGTGCATCGATTGTTGATCTTTTTTGGCGGAAACCGAACTGATGGGGTGTTAATAATCCTTGCTGCTCAATGATCCACAGAAGTCTTCGGTTGACCATTTTTTCCATTAATTTACATAATGTAGATGTTAGGGATATTGGTCTAAAATTTCCCAATTCATTACTTTTATGACCGTGCTTCGGTATAGGGATTACAATTGCCCGTTTCCATTCCGTTGGAAATTGATGCGATCTCCATATATGGTTATAGATGCGAAGTAATTGTTCAAGTCCAGCTGATGAAAGATTTTTTAAGAATTCGGTATAAATTCTATCTGGTCCTGCAGATGTGTTTATTTTTGTGGATTTTAGAGCTTCCTCGAGTTCTTTATAAACAAAAGGGATATTGTATAATTTTTCATTGTCAGTAGGTTCCTTCAGGGGTTTTGTTTCATGTTCTAGCCGGTATTGTATCTCTTCATTTGATAGATGACAATTACTTGATATCTGTGCTAGATAATTTGCAAAAGCTTCTGCCAAAGTGAGAGGGTTATTACATATTTTATTTTTAATTAGAATACTATAAAATCTATTTTGATGTGAGCCGTTCATCGTGCGGATTTTGTTCCATATTGTTGTAGCCGATGTTGTAGAGTTTATAGATTACGTAAATTCATTCCATGACTTTCGTTTTGTCTCTTTAAAAATAAACTTAGCTTTTGCTCTTAGTTTTTGATAATTAATATGATTTTCAGGTGTTGGATCGTTTTTTAGTTTTCTTAGGGCTTTTCGTCGGTTTTGCAGGGCCATTTTGCAATCACGATTCCACCAAGGGTTAATTTTGTTTCTAAAGAAATAAGTTTTCTTTGGTATTGAATTTTCTGCTGCTTCTAATATATCTGCTGTAAATGTTGAGGTAACTGAATTAATATCTCCCGTTACGAGGTCGACCGTTATTTTATTTGTGTCATTTTGGTATTTTTGCCAGTTGGCTTTCTTAAAGTTCCATCTTGATGGAGGTTGTATTACTGGGACATTTTTGAGAATATTTACTATAAGCGGTCGATGATCGCTACCTGCTAAATCATTATGTTCTGTAATATGAATTATTTCAGAGAGTGAGACACTGGATATGATTAAGTCTATGTTTGACCATGTTCTATACGAGAAACTACAATGACTGAGGCTATTATTATTATGTATTATCAAACTGTAGTTGTCAACTATGTTTTGGATTATCCTTCCTTTTTTATTCCATTTTTTGCAGTTCCAATTAGGGCTGTGTGCATTTGTGTCCCCACAAATTATGAATGGTTTTGGAAGTTGATTGACCAGAATGTTCATTTCATCCTGGTTTATTTGCTGCAAAGGTGGTATATATATGTTGCATATAGTGAATTTTTGTTTTTCTGTTTCAATAGTGACCGTTATATTTGGAATTGTGCTAATAGTATTTATTTTAGAGTAGTATATTCCATCCTTTATAGCTGTAAGCATACCGCCGTGTGTTCTGTATTGAGAATTTGAGTTTTCTTGTAGTGAATTGAATGATTTTAGTTTTGCTGTGTGTGTTTGTTTTAGATTTGTTTCTTGTAGGCATATTATTGTAGGATTATGTTCATATAGTAATATTTTAAAATCTTCATAGTGTTGGTAATATCCGTTTTAGCTGTTCTTTATTCTGCCTTTCGTGTAAAATACTACGAATCCGAATTTTCGAGTTCCTTGGATAACTTTTCCTTGAGACACTGAGTACGTGTATTTTTCAACTCGTCTACAGTATCTAAGTTACAAAATGTTAGCATCTCTGGTTTATTAGTTGCACCTGATTCTTCGGTAATTTTCATGAGAAGTAATGATAACAAGAGAATTACTCTATCTTTTCACGAACATAAGACAAAAGAGAATCAAACTGGAATAAATCGAAACGATATCGGTCGCGCCGGTCGAATAGACCGTGTTTGTAAACTAATACTCTATTTTCCGGTTAAGTACACAATGGTTTTTATCCTAGTTAAAACTGATTAGTCCTCATGCTTATCTGCTATTCTACGAATAGCTGAGATATTTTCGCTGGAGGAACAGCACAGGTAAAATAACAAATGAAATTTAAAAAAACCCGGTCTTTTAGACCAGGCGCGACCTCTTACGGGATAAACTATTTTATTTGTATTCTGAATTTGGTCCGGTTGGAATATTTTAAATTGCGTTACTGGCTGCATATTGAATATTTCAAAAGTTTAAATTCTGTCGCATTCGGCAATTCGTATTAGTTGACGGCATACTGTTAGCCGCTGCTTATGTCCAGCAATAGAAAAATGCTAAATCAGCGAAACTACTGATCTCTTACTTCAAACAATCAGCTAAAGTATACGTATAAAATAGAACGTTATACATAGCACTGTCGATTACTACCATTCAAATTTAGAAGTATGTAGTTTATTAGAGACGCTCGACTTTTTACCAGGCAACGTGTAAAGTGTTTTAGCATACTGCATCACGGAAAATGTTTCTGGATAAATTTATGCAAAGTACGCATTTTATACACTGTAAACGATTTAATTAATGTAACTTTTGTAAGTGCAATAAAAAATTCTCTTTATCGGTGCAAGTTTCTATAATTAAAATCAAAAACCACCAAAATAATAATGATAATAATAATAATAATAATATTAATGTTAAAGTTAATAATATTAAAATTAATAATAAAAAAATTAAAAAAAAATAAAATATCCAAATCAGCTGTTTGCTGCGCTAACTGTAACCTTGATTACGGCCGATAGCACTTCATTCCACGAAGTTTTAATGGATTCGTTGTATTCATTGCCCAAAGCTTCCTTTATAGTATCTTCGATAACTCTTTGCACATTCTGAAATTCGAATATAGAACATATAAGCTTCAGAAACTTTTTTAGTTAAGAAGATTTGTTGTTTTCAATTTAAATATTCGTATCAACTGAAATATATAATACACGGATGAAGTCGAAGTCGTGTATTATATATTTCAGTGGTCGCCCGTGTATTAATACCTGTTTAAATCTGTACTTGGAAATTCATAAAAAAAATTTTGTTTTATCTGGAATTATATTTAGGTAAAGATTCTTTCTCTCTTTTTGGGTGAAAGATGTTTATCACCGTCTAACACAAAAAATGGTCTTCACGTTTCACATTTAATTAAAGATTATCGATCTTTCCATTAATCTGTCTGTTGTAATCTAACAAAAAGTTTTGCTCAACTAAACAGCACATACAGCCATTATTTTGAGGGAGCTGAGTTATTGGTGATCTTCCATAATTATACACTAAAGGGAATATTTTTTTCACTCAATCTTTCAACTGCTCCGCCTGGAACACCTTATTAAAATGAATTTATTTCCATAAAATCAAAATAACAGTAGTTCAGTAAAGATCTCGAATTTGAGTAAACAGTCCCGATGGTCGCAAATATTAAAAATTCCGTTGCAGGATTTTTTATTTCCCTGTAAAAAATTAATAGAAAACACTGGCTCTTTTTTTTAAACCTCTGCGCTAGGTACAGAAGCTAGGCTAGAAGCGTGACTTGTACGTTTAGATCATGTGTCATGGAGGTTTGATGATTTCAGTAGCGCAAAAAGTGGAAGTAACAGAACGCGGTATATTTACTCACGCTGGAAATTAATAAAACGTTACCTAGAGTTTATTATTTATCATAATAATCGTTTTATTTAAATTTTTGCATTTAATTTATATTTACCGCGGTGATCATTTTATTTAAAATTTTATGAAAATTAATTTTTTTAAATTCGTTCGTTTGTATTTCTGTACCACTGGTCGCATCACAACCACTTAAAACCTTCGTGAAAGAGAGGGGATAGAAAACTCAGCCATAGCTTAGAAGCTTCACTTGAATAACACGAATACAGCCTGAAAATTTTAGCATGATCCGTCCAACGGTACAGGAATGTATTCGGGACATACCAATGTACAAACATTTATTTTTATATATATACAGATTTACGTGCTGTGAAAAATGACTATCGACTAGAGGCACGAATAAATATAGAATATAGGTGTATATGTTAAATCAGAGAATTACAGTATTTATATTGAGTTAGGCTTTAGCTTTGCATGGTGCAAGTAACTAATTAGGTTGATAAGGACGGTAGGGTCATCAGAGAGGATACTAGGCAAGGAGGAAGGAAGATTATGTGTTAACCTGAGGGAATTGAACTGAGAACATTCTGTGAGGGAATGGAGAATGGAAAAATCGGAGTTGCATATGCTGCTGATTGGAGCCGGCGTCTTTTGCAGTAGGTGAGTTATGTATGTCCCAGCCTAGTGGCGTACTGTATGCAGTTAACGTTTCCTATATTCCATATATATATATATTAATTACAACGTAATTCTTAGGTCGGCCAACATTATTAGAAAAAATGCCCCAATTTTATGTAATGAAAAAATTGTTTGTTATATTTTAATTTTTACCGACTTCAAAAAAGTAGGAGGTTACACGTTCGTCACGTTTTTTTTTTTTTTTTTCATGTTTGTTCGCGCATTACTCATATTTATGTAGACCGATTTTACTGATTTTTTGCCCATCAGAAAGGCATTCAATGAGTAATGATAAAAAACGGTGAACATAAATTGAGTATTCGTCAAAAAACGTGAAAAAATGTGGCCCCTTTGGATAATTTTTTTTTTTTATTATTTTTTATTAGTATAACGGAGGCGGTTGACCTAAAATGCCATCAAACACTTCAAACTTTTCTACATCTGTAGTTTTCGAACCAAAGGCGTATCATGTATAAATGTAGAAAATTCTTCGTTATTGCATAGTATTTGCGTTCGGTGGTGATTTGCATTTTTGGAAACATAATGAATGCACGTTTTTTTACTGAAAAGGGTTAATGAATAAGAAGTCACACCATAGGGAGTAGCATGTAAAGACTGTATTGCTAATTTAATAATACCGTGGAAATGCAAAAAATGTATTATTTATATGTGTTGTAGTTTGCGATAGCCTAGTTGCTAGAGTGATTGACTTCCGTTACGGAGGTCCCTGGTTCAATCCCGGGCGACGACAGAACTTATTATAAAGAATTAAATTAAATACTCGTTAATAATCACGTGGAAGGCAATGGCGACCACCACGTACAACATCATATGCGCGCTAGGTCAGTACACAGCAGACACACACGGGACTGCACTTGTATATCGATAAATCAAACGATTGCATTCAGTTCCGAATGAAGTCTTGCGTGTGTACACCTGCGTTGCATATAAAACAATTGCCTAGTACACTATGCCTGTGTCTGTACAGCTGAGATGTACGAATCGGTAGTCGCCGACGCTCAGAAGCTGAGTACGGCATACTATAAAAAAGTTTCTGCATGTAATAGCTATGGGATAATTTTTAATTTTAATTTTTCGGCGAACGGGAGGTGTGGAATTTTTGCAGAGTGCTAAAAACGTTCGAAACTCATCACTTAGAACCAAAATTTTAAAGGAATTTTCTGAGTCGCGTTCTGTTCCGGCATTTTTTTGTTTTTTTTAATTTTAATTTTTACATTAGAAGACATATAGAAAATAAGATGTATTCGTCCACCATGCAGCCACTCTTTTTCCCACGCGCCCATCGTTCGCTACGGTGATTTTTCAAAATTCCAGGCCTAAGTATAGCAGGGTTCTAAAAAAAATATCAATCAATCGTCGAACATCTCCACGCATTCGCGTTCCCACATACGCTGCATACTTTCCTCTTATACAGGCCTATTATACGTATCGTCGCATTAGGTATGGCGTAATTTTTAATATTAATTTGCTGATGATGGGAGAGCGAAATATTCGCAGAGTGTTAAAAACGTTCGAAACTCGACAAATTTTAAAGCACCTTTCCAAGCCGCGTTCCTTTGTCGCATTTTTTTTTTTTTTAATTTAAATTTTTACTTTAGAAGACGTCTAGAAAAATACGTAATTTTCATCAGCCACGCAGACGATTGCATCATCTTTGCAACGGACATCTCAATCAGAAGCAGTTGAATTTTCTTCGTCTTATTTCACTAGCACTCAGCATTCGGCTATTTTTAGGAATCACGAACTTTTTTCGACAGTCATCGACGGAAGGGGATGGGTCTTTTTATATTCTTTTTTTCCACGTCTCGAAAACCACCATCGAATAATATTTGTCAAGACTCGTGCTGTTTACTTTTGAAGATATATAGAAAAATATGTAATTTGCATCAGTCGTGCAAACGATTGTATCATCTTTGCAGCGGTCATCTCAACCGGGTGCAGCTACATTCTAATTGTCTTATATTACCGTCATACACACACACACACACACGCACACGCACAATCCCGGAATCGCGAAGATTTTTCTTTCAATCGATGTCGCAAGTTGCTGTATCATTTCCATTGTTTTATTTCACCAGCGAACACACCCGCACACACACACACGATTTCGCACAGCGCTCCGTTATTTCTGAGGGTCGCGAACTTTTTATTCGGTCAGTTCGCTTAAAAATTTTCTTTGCCCGATACATTATGCAGGGCTATTTCATTTCGCTTATCGCAAAAGCGTGCGAGGCGATCACACATCCGCTGTCGCTAGTTTTCCTTTCTTTCATAATAATTTCTTCCAATATTTAGGGTATTATAGATTTAGCCTATTTTTATTTCTTTCGCATCCAAAAATTTGTTTTATTGATCTTTCGTTTTTTATTTTTCCTCCAATTTTAAAATTTAATCCGACAAAGTCTCGAACGCCGCAAATGCACACCGTTCGTTCTCACGCATACCTCTACCATTGATTATTTCATCATCGATCGTAATACTTTTTCGAAGCCTATGTAATATAGAATGAGTCTAAGTATATATTTTTTCGCCTCTAAAAATTCTTTCCCGGGCGTAAGGATTCAAAAAATTAATTCGAGTATTTTTTTATTTTACTCGGTTTCAAAAATTACCTCTTCCCTCCCCTACCCGCCTTGCGCAAATTGCCACTCTTTCGTATTATTTTTCACGAGTATATCCACCCGCAGTTACCATGAAAGCGCACTTACCATTCCAGCGTTCATATCCGCTACCGCTAGTTTCCCTATAATTCATAATAACTTTTTTCCAAGTCTAAATATTATAGAATTAGCTTAAGCTTATTTCATTTTTCGAACTTCAAAAATTGTTTTTTCAGATCTTTTCACGATATATTTTATTTATTTTTAGGACTCCATCAAACCCTCATCTACGTCGAAAGCGCACCAGCGACAGTTGTTGCTCACATTCTACATTATCTCATTACAAATTATCAAATTTAACTGAAAATTTATAATCAAAGACCAAATGTAACCCCTTTAATCTCCTATGTCTCTCGCAAACAATTTACTGATTGTACATATTTTTTATTTGTTTTTCACGTGTTCTCCGATCGTACCAACTGTTACAAAACCCCACCATCCGCCCCCACACATATATCTACCGTTACGATTATACAACACATACATATCTTATTACAAATTTTTTTAAATTAATCCGCTTATTTTTATTATTTTCCACGATTCTAAAAATTTTCTTCTTTCTTCCCTTATCCTCTCAGTCTAAATTAACATTCGTTCGTAATATTTTTTTTATTTGTTTATTTATTTCCTAGAATTATAATCTCGCAGTTTCCCTATCATTCATAATATTTTTTTTTTTTTTTGTCCAAGTTTAAGTAATCTAGAATTAGCTTAAGGATGATAGAAGGAGAATTGCAGTTGAATGTATAAGATGCGTAAAGAGAAAATCGCGATGAATTTCGTTCGATCGATGTCACAGCTCGTTGTAGTATTTTCCTTTGTTTTATAACACCAACTCACACACTTATTCACACACCACTCTGCTATTTCCAATATGTATGGCTTTATTTCGAATTTTAGCGTATGCATAGTATAAAAAGACGTGTGGAGGGGTGGCGTCTGCAGTATAGTTAATTATTCTAGTACGTGCACGTGTCTATTTGTTCGTTAAGTATGGAAAAGTCATCGATACTGCTGTTCTAAACAATGCTTTATTATTATACTTGGCGTACAAGTGGATGGTATTGCTTGTCGCAGATGTCTTAATTATAATAATTGCTACTGTCTATGTATGAAAAACATAAATAATTGCTCGTGCAAAATGGGATGTCAATGATGTGCTTTTTTTGTGAAGATTATCGAAACAGGGTTATCTTTGTAAGCAGCCGAGACGGCAAAAGAAGCTGTTTTGCTACAGTAAAAAGTGTTTTATTTTTCAGATTAGAAAATGATGATGAAGTAGATGGAACAGCGTGCGTTATATGCATTAGTTTCAATTTTTGCCGTTGTTTCTGTACGACATAGATGAAACGAGGAAAAACTTTAACATGATGATTTAGATACTACAGCGGATGTGAATCCAAAGAATGAAAAAAATATAAAATTCATGGAAAGTCCACATTTGAGGTAATCACGTGCAGCAGTCTTGTTTAAATCGGTGTATGCGTGAAAAATAGATATTCAATCTATTATAAATGCACCAGAGGCCGTCACTCGCCCATCTACGCCAATATCGGAACTGGAGGTAACAGTAACATTAACCTTACCAGAAAAGAACGGAAATTTTACAAACTTCCGAAGGAAAATAATCAGCGCCATAGTAAATCCGAACCGACAGAAGAAACTTCTATATAAGGGGGAAAACAGGTGACGTTAACTTGTGGTGCATCCGGAGTCTACTTCGACGGCGTAAACTGACATACTTAAATTCGGGTCGAACATAAGTCGACTATACCCCGACTCCAGACTCAGAGTCGCTGTTTAGTTTTTTGTTGTTTCTATGTTACACGCCAGTTAAAACAAAAAAAAAAAAAAAAGAAAAAAAAGGGGGGGGGTATTATTTTGAAAAAAATGTTACGTCGTTCAATTATTACCGGGTAACCGTTCTTCTAGGATTCTAAAATCCGTTCGTCGCGCACTAATCATGTAACATTTTACACGATTTATTTGTCGATATTTTTATAAATACGAGTATGTATAAATAATTTCGTTCCGGCTTACTTCGAACTGGCCTTGCGACAAGTTGAACTTTTTATGTTTCTTCCCGACTGCGTTAAGCTCAGTCAGCAGTTTCTCCGTCTCGTGCAAATTGTTAACGCTGAAATGCAGCTTCCGTTCGACCGATGTTGCGTGTTGTATAAAATTTTTATTTGTCGCCAAATCGGAATACGGAACATCTTTCATCTTCACAAAATACGATTGGTAATCCGGATATTCTTTGAAAACTCTATTTAAAAAAGAGGAAATTCACATAACGTGGTTAACAAGTTTATCGATTAGAATTAAATTTAGTCGCAATACGTGAAAAGACATTTTTTAAGTTTAACCATTAGCTAAAGATATTAAATATTAGCGGGAAATTATAATATGCTAGAGCAACAACACAGTTGAACTGTGCGGGGAAGTAAATAATGCAGTTTCCGTTTTATACAGTAGCCGTTTAACGGCATCAGTTTTGTACCAGATCGTACGACCAATCCAAATTTCGAGATCAAAACGCTACAGATAAAGGATCCTTTCAGTTTTTGATATCGACGTGCTTTTTATTTAAATTGTTCTTTTTTACTTTTAGTTTTTTAGTAGTTTATTTTGAAAATCCAAAAAAATAAATAAATAAAATAAAATAAAGGACGCCGACGATGTTGAAGTGTAAATTCGCACAGAACATGGTAAATAGCGATATTTCCAGATGATGAAAGAACATTGAATCGTCATTGGTTAATCATTCGATTTTTCCGTTCTCATTACTTCTACAGCTTTCTCGAATATTGTTAGCCGCGATCTCTTTAGAACCCTTGTAGTTGGCTCTTGCTTTAATTAGTCGTTTTTCCGTACTTTTACTCCCTATCCTGTTCGCTGGCATTTCCGTGTCTCTAATTACAAGTCCTATCCGGGTTTGTTGCGTTTTTTTTTCGAGTATTTTTCGGAACTCTCCACTAACTTGATCCGAAATTTCCAATCTTGTTCATCCGTGACAACTTAAGTAATAGTCTCAAAAACATCACGTCTCAGATAGGTCGCGAAATTTTGTCCGCGATTAAAGTCCATGTTCCCATTTCATGTATTTGTTCGTGAACTTTTGCGGGCGTGTTTCTTTGCGCTACGAGCGATCCTTGTTGTATATCCGGTTTCTGCGATTCTCGAATTCTCGATTGCATCTTCACACAACTCTGTGCTCTACTGTTTCATTATTTCTATTGTAATTCTGCACCCCGGGCGAGTGTCTTGTTTGTACGTATGAATTTTATTTTTCCCAGATTGATTTTCGTTCTGTAATTCATCCGATTCATCTCTTTTAACCTTTATCACTCTCTTAAGATCACAGACAGTAGTGCTCGGCCGTCTCGTCCACAAATTAAAATTACGCTAGTGATGCAACCTCGAATTACCGCCTCTCCGTTGCTGTTTTCCTTTTCATCTTCGCACATAAACCGAACAGCAGCGTCGTTGATACCCCTCCGTCCTCCTCTTTTTTATAATCGTAATAGAAACTTTAAGCACTTGGAGAAGATAAAAGTAAAGTAAAGAAAGCCTCCCATATATCCCCTTGATAAGGTATCATGGATTGTGGAATTAAGCTTTCCATAATGGTACTAAGCCTAATGAATCTGATGAGAATACTGGGACCAGTTCCTTTCTCTCAGCCGCCTTTACTTTCACCCAGATAATTCTCTGGTATAACCAACTTAATTTCAGGCTGGGTAAACTTGGGAGCGACTTGGATCCGGGACGAGACAAGTCTCGATAACCTATGACGCCTCTAGTTTGACAGCCAAGCACCTTAACCACTAGGCTATCATGCTGCCTTCGGAGAAGATAAGTTTTTGATTAAAAGGTCAGTGTAGAGCAACAGAAAAATAGTGCATCCGCCACCTTATTTTCCCATCCGAGCGATGCGAATAAAGAGCCCAAATTAGCAAATGATAACCGTAAATTAACGAATAAATTACCTCTCTCCGTTATAGAGGGGAGAGACTTTTTGCCGAGGGATTACTGATGGGGAATGCTTTTTATTGGACTTATTATTGCGCCTGTAATTGCACCAAAGTGAGGTTGGGACTTTTTATGAAAGCAGAGATGTGTAGTTAAATTACCAATTGTAGTCTATTGTTCGCTAATAATTAATTAATAATAACGTTTTAAAAATTGCCGTACGTTTGACAGTCATTTTTTTCGGAAATATTTAGAAATATGTAATTCGTCGAATAATAATAATATCGGTAGGGGAAATTAGGTTACGGATTTCGGAGCAGGGAGAGCCATTTCGAAAATCTCTTTGTCAAAGTAATAAAAATGTTAAACAATACGAAAATAGCTAACCTAAAGGTGAGCTAAGAAAAAATCTTTGATCCAGCTGGTATCTCGTTGAAAATAAGATAGATGATATCTGGGGGGGAAAGTTTAATAACCATTCACTGATTAAAATTTCGGCTGAACATTGTTAAAAGTTTTCGAGAGAGAGCAACTTTGAATTAATAGTCAGTGTAAGCCGCTGCAAGAAACGAAATTTGATAATACATTGAGAATGGCTACGAAAGCAAATCGAATCGCGTGGTTCCCGATGCGATGACATCGCTTGCGCCATGATAAAGTACGATAAAAATAGGCTGAGATAATTACTACATTCCTATGACGTTTCGAAACAAACTGCTTCGAAACCGCAAATTAATTTTATCTTTTTAGATTTACTTTCCTATCAGTAATGTAGGAGGACTGTCATCTGAGGTTTACGGAGGGTGCTCCCCGCCCCCATGGCGAAATCTAAAAAATCAGGTTTATACATATAAATAAAAAGACAACAAAAAAAAATCGGCCCCGAGCAAACTAAATCTAAATTTCTGCCTTTCGTTTGAAAAGTTCCGCGGGTGAAATTTCAAAATGTAGTTTGATGGCCGGCTCACGCTACTCGATAAATATGAAATTAGAATTCAGAAACAGCGCTTTGTCGGAACTTGTATTGTTTTAATTAAGCGGGGTAAGGCCTGCAAATTTTTACAATTCGGTAGAAGAAAATGGCTGTAAGGCGGTGACACACGTGTAAACACGATCATAGATGCAACAATTGTGGCACGTTTAAAATCCGATAGAAAATGAATAAACTGTATTTGGCGCGCGACATAGCGATATTATCAGAGTATGGAAGAGCGTAGAAAGGTGAGATTGTAAGCTGTCGGGGGTAGAAGCTCGTTTTTGAGTTCGGTTACGAAAAGTTCAGTAAATAAAATACTGGCCGTTTGCAAAAAACCCGAGTGTGCGTAAATGGCGGAAACATGCTAAGTGACGAAACCACAGCGTGCAACAAATTTAAAACTGGAGAAAATAATAAAAAAATCTGAATGTGCACTTACTGGAGATGCTAGAGTGAACCTACAACGGTAAACGATTGGCTGAGAAGGATGATCCGTGTGGTTGCGGATAACTATTTAAGGCCGCAGCGTCATCCCTGTTTGAATTCGGTAGTACACGGCGGGTGTTTTGACAAGAGAGAAACTATATAATGAAACGGAGTAAGAGACGAAGTATAATAAAAACCAACTTTAATAACAAACAAATATAATAAGAGGGTAAAAAATAATTTATAACAATAAATTAGATAAATACCTTAATTAGTAACATTTTCGGGCATAACCCATCATCAGAACTAACTTAATCAAAACACAAAACACACTGGAATGAATATAAGGAATACAAGTGTGTATATATATAGTAAATTCAAAGGAGGAATAAACATTGAAGGGGTATAAAAATCAGTAGTGTGAAATTACCAATACTCAATACAAAATATAAAATAAAATAGAACGACCTAAAAGTTAAACTTTTATATTAAAAAGTGGGTTATTACTATTAGGTAATTTTGATCGTTTAAAATATTATTTTTATATTTATTTATGTAATAATTTTCTGCGATATTCATAACATTTCCGGTAAAAAAAGGAATAGGCATGTATCATTATCGCAATCTTACGGATAAAGTGTTAAAGAATAATAATATTCAACGAAATTTTTTTTAAATTAATTTATAAAGAAGTACCGGACGCCTAAGATTCGTTTGGTTTAAAATTTAGATTACAAAAAAAGTAAGTAAATAAATGACGCGAATCAGTCATTCTACTTAGTACGTAATGATAATGATTACATACGGCGTCTGAAAAAAAAAAAAACGCAAAATCTGAATGAAGGTTAAATATTCTTCTCTAATAAAACGAGTGCTCTATTGCTGCATAAAATTTCCACCTATGTCAGCTCTTTAAAAATACGAGGAGTTACGCATTGTGTCCCACCTTGGAGAACTTGATTTTTCGCACCTTACCAAGTAGAGCATCTTTAGAAACCCTCAGCAGATTATAAGTACTTACGGAAGTTTAAATTTTGCCTACGTCATTTCTAAAAACGAAAAAAAAAAAAAAATAGAACTGCTATTAGCGTAGCAATTTCTATTACGATTTCTGTAACATAAAAACGTTTTAGGATTTTCTTATTACCCCCACCATCAGAATAGCACAGCCATTAATGAATATATTTTTTATTTACTTTTAAATAAATTCGAATTATAAGTATTCACTAAAAGCTGCACGTTTTAATAACACCTAGACTCGCAAGATGGTTTCCTACCTATATATATATATATATATATATATATAGATAGACGTATTTTTTTTCTGTTTCTCTCCATAATTCCTATTTCCTTGACCTATATCGTGTTTAATTTTTCCACCTTTTACCTGTTTTATATTAAACAACAATCTTACTATCAAGAAGCGCGGTATAATAGCAATTCTCGTTCGGGTGCGATTTAATTTTTCATTAGAAGATTATGAAAGTTGGTAGAAATATTGTTTTTACAAGCATATTTATACGTAATTGTATATTAAGTTTTCCCCGATGCTTTTTATTTTTGTAAAGGCGGCAACGGCTCAGAAAATAATGAAAAATAAATTCCAAAAAACAGCCTGTTTTCATTAGAAATATAAAAGAAAACGAAATGGACAAGCTTTTTGTTTTTGCAATGAATTTTCATAAATGGCAATAATAAAATCAGAGTAAATAGTAAACACAAATGATAATAAGTACCGAAACCTAGCAAAAGCAGGAACATATGATCAATTTTTGTGGTGGGGGGGGGCTAAAAATCAAGTTATTTCGCGCCTACCTCAGATGTGTTCTGTGCGCTGCAGTAATGGGTAAGTTCGTTATTGCTTCAGATGATACGGATCTGGAACTGAAAAGTTTCAGAACTGCATCCGTGATACATAATCGGATTCATACGGATCTGACATTTATGCTCGCTATTATAGACAACACTAGCATTAGTTTGCGTTGGTTTTCGACGCGCTGCTATCATCAACTTTAGGTTAGATTACGTGTGATAGAATGAGAGAAAGAAATTGCGAAATATTTAAGTTAGAAGTACATGATCGTATGGAGAGTTGTGTCTACAGAGGTAAAACGATGATGAGGTTTCTACCTAATTATCCTGACATTATCATTTTTCACTTTTCCAGCTGATCTGCCCGCATTTCTGCCCAGATCTCCGTGTGAAAAACGCAGAAAAGGACAGACGGTCGCTATTCTTCTGTCTTCAAAATCTACATTTTAGCTTCTATAGCGGAACCGTGTGAACATCTGTATAATGTTCATCTATTTAATATTTGCTGGGTTGCAGTTTACGTGTCCGGAACTACAGCCGGAGTTACATCATAAACTTCGCTGTGAAGTACAAATCCTTTCGGACGTACTCATCACTAGAGCGTTGAACATTGTTGGTTGACAATGTGCAGACAATCACCGCAATGTGTTAATAGAATTATCTACACATAGAAGGTAAGATCTTGATCAATCGATTTCGAGACCTCAAAAATCTGATCAAATCGCTAATTTCATTTTTAAAAAGACATTTTCGAAAACCCAGTTTCATATGTGTATAAGAATTGTTCATTTAATATGCAAATGAATCAGTGTGAATTAATTTCATAAGCGGTCAAACGTTTAGCATTAATATGTATGTACATGAAAGCTACATGTTTTTGTATACGCTCCATTATTCGTTTTTACGTCGAAGTACGTTACAAGAAATAAAAACAAATATTCATAAGCCAAAAATATTGTTACAAATTATCATATCTGTACAACCCTATAACGACATCCTGTATGCATTTGGGAATTTATATATTATTATTTTTTTTTTCAGGTGCCAACTTTATTCAGAAGCACGAAGAGCTATTGCAATTGAATGAGCGGAGATATATTTGCCGTCTTCAGAAATTGGATAGTCTTTTTAAGTTCCTCCGGGTTATCTGAAAGTGCCGTGCTTACTGAAATGTTATAATTGGGATGGTATTTAAACCGGTTGTATAAATCGTAAATTCTCGAAACAAAGATTTTATGCATTTATTTATTTTCAGTTACCATGGTAAATAAGTAAATTGCGTACTTTTTAATAAACCCTAAACATACAATGATCACTAAAGCGAACATGGGACGTCCCTCCCGTTTAAAATTTCTCGTTTCATAGAATTTGCTCAAAAATAAGACTTCAAACAATCAATTTTTTTAATTTATGAATTTCATCGAAATCGTTCAAACCGTTTCCGAAGAATCCACATATATACATATATATATATATATATATATATATATATATATATAACTCGGCCATTTTGGCCTCGCAAGGGAATGTGCCCTTTGACCCCTCTTGCTTTTATTTCTGTCTCTTTCTCTTCTGTACTTTGAATAAAATTATCAAAATTTACAATGTAATTTTTACTGGCATCAACACACAAAAAAAATATAACATAATCACAAAAATCCTATCCTAACATTTAACTTTTATTACATAAAATTAAAACATATTTTCGTTACATTTTTCGTTACATAAAATTGTGTCATTTTTTAAATAACATAATCACAAAAATCCTATAAAATATAACAAACGTTACATAAAATTGGGATATTTTTTCTAAGGGGGGTGTAGCCTAAGAATTACGTTGTAATTAATATTAACGAATAATAATAATACACGCATACAATTTTTACTCATATTATAAGACATGTATTTTATATATATAAAACCGATCCATTAGATCTCGACAAAATACTCTCCTTGGATCACCCGATGATGATAGTGATGGTTCTTATAAATAAAAATATGTATACACAAGAATTGCTCGTTTAATAATTTTTACCGATATTAGCTAGTGTACTTTAGCATTAATTTGAAAAGAACAAAATTAATAAATTCTAGAAATACTTTTTTTCAAAATTAACTGTTAATTTGCCGTACTGCTAACGTGCACTCTGTTGGCGTTTGCAGTCGCTACAAATCGTTTCCTTATTCCTTAGTATTAATTCACAAGAACAGACATCATATATTTTTTTCTTCTCTAATGGAATAGATTCTGAATTTGCTCTTGGGTTAAACTTTAAGATGCTATCGTGTAACGAAATTTAATCGGGATTTCTCAATTTTTTAAAATCCAAACAGCGTCCCGTCTAGAGCACTCGACAAACACACCGGTTGCCTATACCTCACCTTTTACTTAGTTTTTTTCTACCATACGAATGCTCGGTGTTATCATACAACCCGGTTGTTTTCTAAGATAGTTTGCTCGGGATGTGTGGAAAAATTTATCCGCACCTACATATTAAAAATGGTTACCTATAAAAATCGTTAAAATTGCTTTTTAAATAAAAAAAAAAAGTAATTCGAACATTATAGGAAAGTTTAATTTGTCACAAGGAAAAATCGTAACTTATTTTCGGTGCGGGTCAAATTGTCTGGCCTGATGTGCTGCGACCACGGCTATATGTCAACAAGTGTCGAATATCGGTGACTTAACCGGTTTTTGACGCGCGTTATATTGTAATTGATTACGTCAATTTTAAATGATACCTGTATACCGTCACCGACTAAAAGATTTATTTCAAAATATTCCTCTGAGATTCCTCTTGACCGCGAAGATTTCTCTCAGATGACTTATTATTTTCCACAATATCTGGTGATGTATTATTAATAATGCACTGACTCGAACATTATTCGATAAAACATTCAGAGTACCAATAGAGATACTGCAGTGCTTATGAAATGTGTGCAGTTTCCTGGCGTACAGTTTCCGATCCGCTTTAATTTTTTCAATATATATGTACATTAATATTACGTAGCAGTAAAATATTTAAAAATATGTATTTGACTATAATGACGTTATTGTATTAGTAGCAAACTACGGTGAACTATAGGAGAAGCAGATTGAATAATTTAGAACTGTGACTTAAATCAGCTCTCAGAGTAGATAGCAAAAAATTAACCAAAAAATATTACAAAAAAGAAAAATTGTAAATGGCACGAAATAGGTATATTTTAATACTATAAATTTTAATACTTTGTAATTATATTTTCTAAATACAAACTGTAAGTGTAAGAGTTTGTAATTCTTAAAAAAAAGCGAAAAAATTGAATGATAAAAGTGATCGTTAATAGGAAAGAGAATCGTAGCTCAAAATGTTTACTAAGTAGTAATATAGTATTATGTCGTGATTTATTTATGGCGTACATGCATAGGCGTCGCTGGGGGGGGGGAGATTACCCCCCTGGAGCCTTGAAACTTTTTAATCAACTGGCCATGATGGGTATTCATAGGCGCGTAATCACGGACAATTTGAAAGACTTTTATAATAAAGTAGTAGAACAATTTGCCAGAAACCCACGAAGAAAATTATCTTTTAATTAAGATTCTTGTTTAATAAAATATGAAGCCTTTACAAATTATACATTTTATTATTTTTCCTATAACTCATATCCTCTTTCTATCATAAGAAATAACGACATATAACAAGTTGGATTTTAAATTTCGTCTTGATTTGTTACGGTCTGATAGAATAATTTGTGGTAGCCAATAAATCGCCAACTTATTCGACGAATACGATATAAGAATATTTCGAACAAGCGAGAATCCTTTCGCGAAGAATTAAAACGAGAAAATGTGGATGATTATTACAAAATCTAAATACTCGTAATGGTAACAACCGAATAAAAAGTATATGCTTTTAAATACTTATAAAAAATATCTTGGTGGGTTTTCAAATAAAATTTTTATATTTTTCAAATTAATATTTACCTTTCGAGAAATATTTTATATAGAATATTTTCGATTTTGAACTATATGTATGTAAAAAACAAAAGAAGAAAAAACGGGAATTTTCAAAATGATTCCTACTAAGAAATATTAAGTTCATTTAAAAGTCTGAAAAACTCTAGAGACATTCCTCTATGCTTTAAGAAATCAAATTAAAATACGAAGGGTTTAAAATGTAATTTTTAATTAAAAACACTTTTTAATTATTCACAAAATCGGCAAATAAGCGTATTATCTAACGCATTCTTCATGAGCCCATCGATGACGATACACTGGCGGCTCCATTTTTCACCTCAAGTATCTCCTGAAAAGAGTTCTGTGCGAATAAACACCGCCCGTGTCATTATCATCCGTCACTAAATCCTATTTCTTCTTTTCCAGTAGCTGGAATGTCCGTTCTTCTTTAGGGGAAACTGCGATTTATTTTCCGGTTTTAATTTTTAATTGATAAAAGATACTTAAAGACATAGTCTGACTGACTCGTAAGATTTTTATTTTTCAAACAAATGGAAATAATTGAATTTCCTTCGCTTTTTTCCCGGTCGTTTCACGTGTTCTTGCGCAATGCCTTAGGCAAGCCGTTACCCTACTCGTAATTATAAATTCTTGGGTACTTTAATGATTACAAAATCCTGCGAAGTAAATATGATTACAAAAAAAAAAGAAAGAAAATTTTACTATAATTATAAGCGAAAATGTCCAATTAAGAGACACTGACGAAATTCGAAACTTCTTATGTGTCTCCTATTAATCAGAAATTAAAATGGGGAAAATTGTACACTAATAATGTTAATTTTATGTACTTTATTATAATGAAAATTATACACCGTTATTAAAATTCGTCATTTTTTAAAATTATTTTCTTAATGACAGGCGCTCTAAAACTTCAAACAGTAAAAGTAACAAACTTGTATCGTACTAATACATCGGGGCTGAATAAATAGCAATGCTCTCTGTATGAGACTATAAATCATAAATTCCTGCTGTTTCCGCTAGACAGTGATCTGTTGTTAAAGAAATATTGTAATGTCTCTTATTAGGCAGAGTATTACCTCTTATCCGTGGTTACTTTCCCTTAATATATAAGAAATTACCTTGTGTAATAATAAACGTTAAATTTATTATTACGGAATAAGTTTAATGTGTGCTCGGAAGGCAAAAACCTGATGCATAAAACGCTGCTAATGTAAAATTTTTTGTCTTAAACTCAATAATATTAAGACTGCGCTTATGCGTCAATTTGTCAATGTTGCTCGTTCCTCCTTAAAAGGACAAAAAGCAGTAACTTTTATGTAAAAACATTTAACACTAACTACAATGTGAAATTCTATATTCCGTAATTCCCACATTTTCAAACAATGGTTATAAAAAATATATATTAATTACAACGTAATTCTTAGGCCACCCCCCATTAGAATATATATATATATATATATATACTAATTAAAACGTAATCTTAGGCCAGGCCCTATTAGATTTTGTAACGAAAAATGCCACAATTTTATGTAACGAAAAAAAGTCCTAATTTTATGTAACGAAAAAATATCTTAATTTTATGTAATGAAAGTTAAATGTTAGGATAGAATTTTTGTGATTATGTTATTATATTCATACGGACCGATTTAGAATTACGTTGTAAATTTTGATCATTTTACATAAAGTATGGAAGAGAAAGAGACAGAATTGTAGGCAAGATGGGCTAAGGGGTACAACCCCTTGCGATGCCAAAATGACCAAGTTTATATATATATATGTATATGTATGTATAAAAAAAATACCAAAAGATGCCAAGCGTTAAGAATAAATGTTCCACTGAATGATAATGTAAAAATGGCAAACGTTAGGAATTAATTATAAATTCGCGTCGACAAATATTGTTAACTGTAGAGGATGGCAAGTATGTAAACGATATATTATTGCAATAAATAGAACTAATTTTGTTTGTACTGATCTTAAGAATTTACTTGAGAAATATTAATTTTCCAATAGTGGATCCATCGGTTTCTAGTTTATTCCAGGTTGTACGAATTGTAGCAATCGTATCATCGCTGAACAGTTGCCCGCCGGTTGCCATATTGAAAGTAGCTGATATTTCTCTAAACACTTATCGTCCGCCTTAATAATTCATGCTAGAAAAAACAAAACAAAAACATATATACATATACCTATATACCTATATACCTATATTTTTAGTTTCTGTTTTCGAACTTTTAATCTACCGCGTAATTTTGACCTACTGATTTACTTTTACTAGCTGTTTGCCCGCGTATTAATATACCCGTTTAAATCTGTACTTGGAAATAAATAAAAAATTGTTTGTTTTATCCGGGATTACATTTATGTAAAGATTCTTTCTTTCTTTTAGGGGAAACATGTTTATCACCGTCTAACACAAGAAATGGTCTTCACGTTTAGCATTATCGATCTTTCTGTAACGTGATGTAAGAAAAAAAAAGTTTCGTTCAATTAAACGGCACACAGAGCCATAATTTTGAACGGGTCTCTAGTTATTCACACGGTGATCTCCCATAATTACACGTTTAAGAGAACATCTTCTGAACTCATATCTTCCGAATTCTACGTCTCAAGCGTTTTATTAAAATTCATTTATCACAACAACAAAATACAGTAGTTGAGTAAGGATTTTAAATTTGAGTATAAACAACACGCCCGATAGCGAATATTAAAAATTCCGTTGCGGGAATTTTTATTTCTCTACGAAGAATAACAGACAATAATACTTTTTTTAAACTATTCGTAAAGGAGCGCGACTTGCATGGTTTTAGATCATGTGTTGTGGAGATTTGATGATTTCAGTAACATAAAAAGTGAAGTGAACGCGGTGTATTTGCTTACGCCATAAATTAATAAAATGTTATCTAGAGATTATTAATTACCATGGTAATTATTTTATTTAAAATTTTGTAAAAATTAATTTTTTTTTTTTATTCGTCCCGTATGCATTTCTGTACCGCTGGTCGCATCTCGACTACTTAAAACCTCATATTTCGTATAGGAGAGGAGGTAGAAAACTAAGATATACCGTAAAACCTGCGCTAGGACATCACGAATACACCTTGAAAATTTTAGCGTGATCCGTCCAGCGATACGGGAACGCATACGGGACAAACAAACAAACATTTATTTTTATCAATAAAGAGATTTTAGTTTTTTCGATATTTCGAGAATTAAAACGCGATACTACAAAAGTTTAAAATGCTTTTACAATTTTTGTGCAATTTGAGGCGCGTGTTTTTCATAGCCCATTCATTCCAGCTCCAGTTTAATCACGTTTATATCTGTATTGTTAATTTTTTAGGTAAGGTTAATTTGTTCGAAGATTAAAAATAAAATAAGGAAACAAAAAGAAAACTATATCAAAGGGTCGAGAAATTGGTCTGCAAAAGAAACACAATTCATTTCACTTGGCATTAAAGGAAGTTAAGAAATTTTCACATACAAGGCGGCATAATTAATGATCGAAATAATAACCCGATGAGAACGAACAAGAACGATTATGGACAGAAATGTTTTCCGATGATAGCAGAACTAAGAGCAAACGCAAACCTGTTATTATGGAAAAGATGAACTCTAACAAGCGATTAAAGGTGCAAAGGTCGGTATGGCAACCGGACCGGATGGAATTAATACAGAAGTTTGAAAATATCCAAACGATGCTGAAATGGTTACAGTTCAACTGTATAACGAAAAATTTACAGTACTGGAATCATTTGAAAAGATTATCATTAAAATCCGCTTTTATTCCGATCTGGAAAAGATCGGAAATCAAAAAGTTTAAGAAATATTTACTAATAAGCGATTATTTGTAGTGATGGAATAATTGTGAACTTGTATCATGTTAATCAGCACCTTACAGAAACTCAAAATTAGCAGTACGGTAGGGATGTATTTTTCGCTATTATTGTTCAGTTTGTATTCAGATTTTCAAACATTAGATCTGGTACGGAGAATAAAAATGAACGGGTCAATAATTAATAGCGTAAGACGACGATTTAGTATTATTAAAACACCACTTATATAGTATCGCGTAAATAAGTTGTTATAACTATATAAGCTCTTCAACTGTAGAGATTAACGCAGCGTGAGATCCAATTTCAGTGTGCAGCAATGGGATTCGAACCAGAAAGATTTTTTACATGAACGAAACACTACTTCCTAACCAATTACAGTAGTCGGCTAGTTTAAATAAGTTAAATGATACGGTGCTATGAATACGGCAGCAAAATGAACAAAAGATTATAGACAACAATGAAACGGAAACTTTAGCAGCGATAATAAAAGTACAAAGTTAGAATTAAAAAATATTTAGGATAGCCGATTCCTCCTTTTTTGAGAATAATAGGCCCCCGAAGAGTTAAAAATCAGTTTGCTGCGATGATACCTATTTTTTTTTCTGAGTTTACCCGAAATCATAATATTTAATCAGTTAGCGTATGAAACGAATTATAGTTCAGATTTTTTTTTGTTTTGAATTTTTGTATTATGCGAATATAAATATTACGGTTACCTTTAACTTAATATACAGAGTAATAACCCTAAGCCCCCATGAAACATCATGCTTGGCTGAATTTGTTGTTTTTTTTTTATCTAAATTGTGCCACACTGGAATAATAAAATGTCATCATATATAGGCTGCTGTATTTTCATTTTCATTTTCATTTTTTTTGAAAAATATCAGCAAATTTATTTAATATAATATAATATATATATTTTATATCTTTTGAAATAAGCGAAAATTCTATATATTTGTAAACGGCATTTCGGTGAATTTAACGAAATTCGGGATTTTTACGGTTTCGTAATCGATCGGCGAATTATATTTGAGAAAACCTTAGGAAGGGAACAGCACTGCGAAAAGAGGAGGCGAGCAACGTTCATTTTGAGCGATCATCGTACTTTTAGAGTTTACCAAGAAGTAATTAAATTTCACACAATGGTGTAAGAAACTAAAACATTTATTTGCTTTCTTAATTAAAAATAAATGAACGACTATGACACTTGTTTCGTAATAAATTTATTTTCGCTTCGTAGACCGCGTTTAAGTGTTATATTAATTCCCAAACGTACATAGAACGTCGTTATATAAATTGTACAGATATGATAATTAGTAATAATATTTCTGGCTTATAGTAATTTCTTATCTTTTTTTGTTGTTGTTTTTTTTCCTTTCATACTTCTTTAGATAATATGTAGAAAATATTTTTTTTTTGTTGTTCATATGTAATTGTGCGTGGGAAATTGTGTATACCGTTTCAACCTCTGCGAAAAACCGTGCCTACCACGATCATGCTCATCGCCGTCATTTTGTTAAAAAAAAAAAAAAGGAAGAAAAAATTGCAGATTGTATTAATAATGAAACTAATTAATAAATTATACCGGTATTTATTAATTTTCAACTTTCAAAGCGGCGTGTGCTACCCCCCCTAATTCCAGAAAAATATCGTCGCCATATCAACTTGGCGAATTAATTTGCCGTTAATGTTATTGACAGAGGTGAGCGCAACCGGTATTATTGCACACTCCCATTCAGAAAAGAAAAGAAAAAAAGTAAAAGAAAAAACAAAGACTATGATTAGGATGAAATTAGAAATAATCCATCTCCAGATATAATCCCTGTACACCAATCTTTCCTAAGCTCTATTTCTAATCGTCTCTTTATTTAACCCCTTCCTTAATTTCTGTTGTTGTTGGGTCAATGCTGCTGGCGCGCCCAAAAAAAGAAAAAAAAAAAAAAATGAAATTAGAAATTCCGGTTATATATATCTTTATTGCAGTATTTCGAGGTATTTCGCCGACTTATCTAGATCTATTCGACACAGATGTCAGTAGGCCTTTCTTGGATCATTTTCCCTTTTCTTCAAAATGTATGCATCTTTTCAACAAAATGCGCAGAAAGTTCATAAGAGACGCTGCGACGGTAGTTAACGATCATACCCATTTCTAATTGCAATGTTAAACTACTAACAGGACTTTTTTTTTTCCTCTTTGCTTAAATTTTTCTGAAAATAATTTTGAAAATTCTGCATTTTTCGCTTAAAATGACACCCTCTGAATTATTAAAATTGTAACAAGGCGTGTTCTCTGCAAAGACGTATTTAGTCGATGACCCCCCTCCGGATAATGGTTATAATTTAAAATATATTCATACATTAAATTAAACTATTTATAAGTACTGAAGGTGAACATATTAATCAATGTATTAACCATTTCGGTACTGATGATGATGATATCCCCTCGAGATTCCGAGTATGGATTCCCGTCGTTTATTGATGAGTCCTTAGATGGCTTATCAAGACAATACTGGCACCGCAGACCTTTCCACAAATGTTGCAGATAAAAGTGGTGGCTGTGCTTAAATGACGGATGGGGATACGGCCCAAATACAGATTTGACTGAGTCAACTACGGTAGGCAGCGGGAGTCCTAAATAGGACTGCCCAGTCGTACATCCGACTGCCGAACTCTCAGCTGCTACTCCATTCCAGTTGAGAGCGACCATATAGGATGCACCGCCCATCGTGCGAGACTTCAGTTGATAGCTTTCAGTTCACCAAACCTGCTACCACCCCTTTCATCTTGTCGCCGTGGGACTCTTGAGAAAGGAAAAGGAATAAGAAGGAAATAAAAGGAAAAGGTAACACGTGCACTAGGAGAAAAGAAGAAGGAGAGGGCAAGTATATAGAATATAGAACGGGATTTATGCGCAAGGGGAAGGATAAGAAAAGAAAATTTAGTAGTAGTGGAAAGAATGAGAGAACCAGAGCGCAGTTGATTCCCCCATTACCCAGCTTTGCAAGACTTGATCAGTGGCACGGAAAGTTCCGCGACGACTGAGCCAGATAAAGGTTTAAGGGTGAATGGAAATAACAAGAGACTAGAGATAAGAATTAAGCAGAGGAAGGACAAGGAAGTGGTCACTATTTCAGGGTGACACCCTAGCCTTTGAGTGAAAACTCAAACTGCAACGGCAGCAGCTTGCTACTGAGAAGGTAGCAACGGAGACTTATACGGCGGCCTCCACGCGCCGACGATGAGTTGGTTAACAGACTTATGTAGAGGTTTGTCAGGCAGGTTCTCAGATTGCCCCTCCACGCCCTCGCAACTCATTTGCCTGCCTCTATTAGAATCGTTTACTTGAGACTTTCCACCAATAGCCGCTCATCGTGCGCGACTGCTTATTTGTTTCTTACGAAACTTATTCGCAACTAACCATCACATCTGATGGTCATTCCACTATCCGCCGCCTGTGGACGCGCCCGTTCCCCTGATCTCAGGGTTCCTGGTTGTACCGAAGTGCCCCCAGGGGGGTACTACACATGTATTAAACAACAGTAGTAATATGACAAAAATTACACTTTAGTATTTATGAAAATAAAATAACACCGACACGTTTTCTAATACTAACGTTGATGTAGTTAGTACTGTGAAATATGTCGGTGTTATTTTACTTTTGTAAATATTAAGGCGTAATTTCTGTCATGTTTATTAATGCTGTTATTTAATATAAATTTTGAAGTAGCGAAATGTTAAATAAACAAAAAAAAAAATCATCTACACGGATGGCCAATACTTGAATCTGTCTTCTATAGTTCTTATAGAAATCTTTTTTCAGATGGTTTGGCGCATGTGCAATATATGTAGTAATCAGTTCGGAGTAAATAGTATCGCTCGTAGATATTACTCACAGATTTATATCAGTATAACATGAACTGTACGGATTTATCCGATGATGATTCTGTTTATATGCGTGTGAAGTTCGTTGTTTTACATGCTCGATTATTGTGGCTTATTTTTTTTAAAATAATCATTAAATGAAACATCAACAAAATGTTCTTTAAAGATTATTTTAAAAACGACGGTAATTCGAAAGATTTTAAAATTAAAAAGGAATAGGAAGAATTCGTCTTTATTTTAAAAACGGTCGATTACCCGAAGCCTACAAAAATGTATCAACTTCAATGAATAAGAAAAGGAAATGTGTTGGAAGGTGTTTCCGTCCGATGTACAGTTTAGCTGAATGTTCTGCGTGAAAAAAAGGCTTTTTACTGTTTTTTTAATTTAAAAAATGATTAAATTGTTTCCAAAAAATGCGCTTATGCGTTGAAAAATCCGTCATACGGTTTTTTTTTTTGTTTTTTTTTTTGAAAAACATGTATTTGTTTTTTGTTATATAAACGTCTTTCGAAAGATTTCGATAAAAAGATGATTAACCATTTTGCATCGCAAAAGGATAGAAGAATAAACTATAAAATAAGATTTGCGCGTTATACATATTTAATTTCAGTTATCGTTAAGCTGCTACTTGGTACAACGCCACCGGCACGAACTAAACATAATGGCTGCTTGGAACTAGTGTTACAAAGACGTAGATTGCAGTGCCGTCATCGAATTTCTTTTTTTCATGTACCCGATTTCTGTTTAATATTTTATCGATTTGACAATAAACGAAACAGGGCAATTCGAGCAAAAGCATCAACAAAATGAAGCAACATATGGTGCACAATGATGTTTTTTACTTTGCACTCTACCATGTTCTCTCGCCTTTACCTTTATATCGTTAACGAGATTAAAATATTTCCATTTTTCCCGCCTCTTTTCAGTTCTCCTATATAACGTGCTGTGACATGTGTGTATCTCCGCTGGCCACATCTGTGACTTTCAAGAGTAGTAATGAATTTTTTGTATTCATCTCATTAAACGCGTCTACAGCGACAGTTTTTACTTGTACAGTTGTCGAAAACATATTCGTAATTTATTCGCAATAATTCTGCTCAATGGGAAACTTCTCGGAAAAGTCATTATTTATCGAGTCTGTTTCTTTTGCAGTTCGGATTATTCTCATTTAATTCGTTTCCAACCATGAAACTTGCTCACCTAATATCGAAGCCTCGTTCTGCGGAGCTACAACACTTACAAAGCAACATCAATTTTGCTATTTAGGAAAAAAAGGTTAAATTTCGCGCGTTTTCGACAAGAAGTTCGGCGTCATGATTTCGTTTCAGTTTTGTTCGTCGAATTACTTTAACCGCCATCGTCAAGAATCCATTGCCATCGAAAAGGCGAGTGCAAATTGCAATGGCCGCTCATTTTCAACCGTGAACAATATAATATAAACTTTCCAAGTGGACTAATATTGAAACCTGCGCTTGTGCAATTACCACTATCCACGAAGCAACATCATAAACGAAAAATTCTATACATCACTAAACATACGGCCAATGGGGGCAAATTCGCAATATTTATTTTTCAAGGTAAATTTTTTAAACTCCAACTAGTCTATTTGAATGGTCGCATTCGTCTCAATTTTCGTTTTATACGCCTCTTGCGTTACGTTTCAACTTTCAGTGCTTTGGCTGAGGTTAAAAATACCGTACTTTTCCGTTATCGAAAAGGAAAAGTTGCTATCGGTTTTGATTTAATAATATTGGCAAAATTATTGAATGTAGGAACGAGCAAAACGATTAAATACACCTCGCACCTGTGTGACAGCTTAAAAAAAGAACAGTAGCAGCAGTGCGGCTATATTTACTTCTACTAACCTACGCGCCTAATGTTCAATGGAGTTGCACAGATTGGACATTTAGAAAAGCAACTAATAGTAGTAATAATAAAAATATCATTAATCCGAAAATTTTTCTGGAACGGTTTGAAATTACTCTAAAAGCAACGTGTTATTACGCTCATTTGATATTTTAGTTTGACATACGTGGAACTGTTGACGAACACATTAATAAATAATGGCGGGATGTACATTCAGAATATCTATATATAAATAGGCAAAGGCAATTCAGTACCTTTTTCTCCTCTGTTTATTAACCAATTTTCTGTTACATATAATAAAAACCAACTTTAATAACAAACAAATATAAGGGTAAAAATAATTTACAACAATAAATTAAATAAATACATTATTTGGGAGGTATTTAATTTATTGTTATAAATTATTTTTACCCTTATATTTGTTTGTCATTGAAGTTGGTTTTTATTATACAATTTATAACAAACAGGCGTGTATTCACCTACATTAAATTTTCTTTTCTTTTTTTTTTTTTTTTTTTATTTAAATAAACAATTACTACAAAAAGTGAAAAATGAAATCGCTATAACCAGTAAATCTGTTCTTATTAAAATGTTTTAATTTTTCTTAATAATCATCATTATTGGCATTTTTACAGTGTACTAAATCTTAAGGTGTCACTTATTATAAATAAATGCGGGTTTTTAAATTGTGATTTACTCGATTGAATTTATTTTTTATTCTCAACTATACTGTTTTGTATTGTAAGTACATATAAAAGTGTAAATCAAACAGATTAATGTTTTTTTGTGGGTTCGTCGACGAAAGCATTAACCGGAGAAATGGGAAGAAGAAGAAAATAAAGCTGTATTCTTAAACGTTTAAGGATAGAGGATAAACATAATTCGAAGTAGAAACAACGGAAGCAGAAGGAAATGGGGGAATATAAGAAGCAGCGATAAGGCGGAGTCAGTATACCGAATTTTTAGGTAAAGAAGAGTAGGAGAACGATTGTTCACCAGAAAAAGGTATGATATCAAGGTCATAAGGAAATTTGGAGGAGGATGAAAATGACAAAATCGAGTAGATGCAGATAAAAAGCGTGAAAATGATGCAGGAAGGAGACTGTGATTAAAGCAAAGACGACAAAGCGTTTAAGGGAGGGTAAGTATTTAGAAAATCCATTAAAGGGGAGAAGAAGATTTGGTTGAATAGAAAAGAGTAAAAGGAGCCAGAAGTAAAAAATTAAGAAGAGTAGAAGTTAAGCGATAGTTTAGAATGGGGGTTATTTAAAGAAAGAAAAACATTATTATGAACTGAAAGTGTGTCCAAAAATTTGTCACTGGAACGGTAGAATGATCTGTTGAATTCACCGTCTCACTCCACTCAACGCCTAAATGACCAGGAATCCATGGAAGGTCGATTTCAGTCGAGTGAAGGAGGAAAAGGTCATGGACGAGGGTATGAGAAGTAGTACATAGTGTTATGGTTTTCGTTACAACAGTCGGAAGAGGGAGCAGGAAGATAGCCTGTAAAGCACTTTTGGGAATTCGAGATTATAAGCCCTTTATGGGAAATTAATTAATGAGAAAACAAAAGGAACAGCGCAATGCGATCTAATTTTGAAAAAAGTGACCAGTACAAATTGCCATAAATAAAGCAACAAGGATAGGGCGGATAAATGATTTATAGAGCATGAGTAAACTATCGGGATCACCTCCTTAATTAGTTTGTGAGGGATTTTTTATCAGGCTGATTTTTTTGAGATAAGATCGATACAATTGACACTAATGTGATTGTGAAAGGAGAGAGACGGATGTCAAGAAAAATTCCTAAATAAAAGAGTGTATAAGGGGAATTGGACAACCATTTAAGGAAAGACTGATAAAAGAAAAATCAAAAGGACAACGAGTAGAGACAACAGGCGAGGATTTAGAAACAAAAAGATGAATATTAGAAATAGCATTTTCTAACAACATTACAGAGCTTTGAAGACGGGACTGAGCTAAGGAGTTATTGCGATCGGAAGAGTAGACGAGTATGCATCGTCGTCAAAGAAAAGCGAAGTGGAGTTAAGGAGGAGAGAAACGATTTGGATGAAGTAAATATTGAAGAACATAATATGGCAAGAACTCTTAAGGTAACCCTCAAAAGATTGACCCTGTACGTCGTAGCAGAAGGGAAAGGAATGAATTGAAGTTCTGCATTGAAAGAGAGTAATAATAAGTGAAACAAAGTGGACAGGAATTTTTAATTAAAAACATTACGTCAAGTAGTATCGCGGTTAAGTAAATATCAAAGGTAATTAATATGTCAACGAAAACAGCAATTAAGAATTTTGTATTAACAAATGACATATAAGCGTCCGGCAGAAACATGCTAGTACAATATGATACGCAACGTGCAAAATTAAAACTGAACAAATCAATAGATAGCAGATTGTGTTATACTTCACCCGCTGAACGAGGCGTTCGTCAATTAAACTTTCGAAAAGTTTCCTAACACACGAAGCAAGAGAAATAGGACGAAATAAAGAAGAATAAAGTTTTACAATAATAAAAGTGTTTCAGGAAGAAGGAATATAACCGGAACTAAGAAAAGAGTTGAAAATATTTAAAGATATCCGGAGAAAAAAATTAAAAAGATTTTTAAAACAGAAAAAATGGTTCCATCTAAACCGGGAGAGGAGTCAGAGGAATCGCTTAAATATGAACGAAGTTCTGATAAAGTGAAGGGAGAATTAAGCAAATGTAAAGAACGATGAGTGGGCGGGAAGGGACGGGTTTCCTGGAAGCTAGGAACATGACTAGGAGCTACAGAATGAATAAACGGTATTAGTTTTACGAGAGGGCAAATTACAATTGGAAAGGGCATTAGTAGAGAAAAGATTTAAAAGTCTTAGACATTTTCCGTACGTGAGAAATAAGAGTGGATCGAGAAAAGGAGGGGCAAAAGCTTTTCCGTGAGTTTTTCTTCGCTGTTTTAAAAACAAACCTGGCATTAGCATTCTTGTAAGGCGGAAAATCGAAAAGGGAAAGACAGGAACAAAAAGTTCTACAAGTAGATATGCTTAAATTAAAGGCCGCTTTACAGTCCTCATTTCAACGTATCGAGGAGGACGTTCTCGATTTTTTGTAGAGTTGGTCGGATAGAAGAAGAAGAATGAGTTAAGGCCGAGAAGATTGATTTAACCAAGAAGTCATATTGGAAAAATGGATTTAAATTAGGTGAAATTGAAGAGAGCAAGGGGTCAACAAGGGAGCGGAAGATAGCCCGATCTACTTTAGAGGGGATTTCATTTGGCAGAGAGTGAAAAGGTTTATAAGAAGCAGATGAACGTTAAAAGAAATGATAATAGGCATATGATCACTTCCAACGGGGTGCCATTTAAAGTTGACCATGAACATTTAGACTTAAATTAAGGAGAAGTGAATTACAGGTCAATAGGAAGACAAAGGACTTTCGGCCAAAGTAGACGAGCCATCATTAAGGAGGATTTAGTAATTCTGTGATATGAAATTTTCAAGTACAAAACCATTACACTGCTGTACCAGCACTATAGCCTGAAAAAAGGTGAATGAGCACTCTAATTACTGGCTATAAGAAAAGGGGAAGAGAGAGAACTAATAAATGATTAAAAAAGGAAAGTTGCGTAGATCATAGTTAGGAGAGATATAAGCTGATTACTGTATGGAAAAATGCTATTGATTAATTAATATACCTTCTCGCGTTGCTTCTGTATTTTAACGTCTCTTCCTAAATCGCTCTAATTTTCTTCCCACTCCTTCCTATTTCACTTCAAGAAAGGTCTTTCGAAAATTTCCACAAGGATCTTGCACTTAATTTAATATTTATACTCATCATCTAAAGGTGCTTCTTCTATCTTTTTCGCGGGACGACATTCTTGTATATGCTTCTTTACGTAATATTTCAATCGCTGATGATAAATTAAACAACTCTTTGATTATACTAGAAAATTCCCGCTCTTCCATTCATCTTTCTATTTCACTATCTAAATCACGTTGTATGGTTTGTTTCTATCGCCTTTACAGCTATTCCGTAGTCAGTATATCCGCACAAAATTCTTATCCTCTAGTTAATAACTTCTGCTATTTGGAAATTATTCTTAATAACTGCCTAATGTTCTATAAGTTACTTACACGCTTCTACTTGTAAAAGACTAAACCTACTCAAATCTCTCTTGCCAGCCAATTTATTATGCTTTACAAAGCAATCATAAGATCTAAACTTGATTATTGCGCTTTTCTACATGGAAGTGCTGCGCAATCTCGTCTCAACAAGCTAGTTCGTATACAAAACTGTTGGCTGAGACTTTGTCTTGGGCACTGAAATCCATTCCTATCGCTGCGATCTATACTGAGTCCAATGTTCCACCTCTATCAGTCCTAGATTATATCTTGGATATCGACTTATAATAAAACGCCTGTCTCTATACAGCCTTCCAAACATATTAATTCTTATACTTTTATACTTCACAATTGGCGTTTTTTCCCTAAAAAGATCCCCATCCTATCGCATATTTATTGTAGAATAGAGAATTTTATCCCTTACGTTATTTCCTACAATTAGCTCCCGTATTTTTCTTTAAATTTCTATGACTTTTCTCGGCCAGTCAACTTAACCTCTCTCTCTTCACGCATAAAACTCCTCTCATGGACTCTCGCTAATCACGAATTCATCAACATCATTAATCACTTATTTCCCCAACACATCCTTATTTACACTGATGGATCTAAGGGACCGCAGGGAGTTGGAGCTGCATTTTTTGTTCCTAGTAGACGTTATGCTCAATCGTTATTACATGCCATATCTTCAATCTACTATGCGGAATCAATTGCAATTCTTCATTCGGGATAATCGTAAGTTTCTAATAGTTTCCGATTCCCTAAATGTATTGACAGCTATATCTCCCTGTACTATTCCCCATTTTTTGATTCTATAATTCTTCGCATTCGATCTATGCTAATCTAGCTTTTTACATACACACTGTCAAATAGATTTTTTATGGGACCAGGTCATGCTGGAATTGAGGGAAATGAAAGGGTTGACTATCTAGTGTACTTAGCTACTACAAATGGTAATTGCATCAATCTTTAACCGACTAATAATATGCTTTCTTTCTCCTAAAAATTACACTCGAAATTTTGGTCCGACATGTATGACTACTTAGCTACTACAAATGGTAATTGCATCAATCTTTAACCGACCAATAATATGCTTTCTTTCTCCAAAAAATTACACTCGAAATTTTGGTCTGGCATGTATGACTATCTAGTGTACTTAGCTACTACAAATGGTAATTGCATCAATCTTTATCCGACCAATAATATGCGTTCTTTCTCCAAAATATTACACTCGAAAGTTTGGTTCGACATGTATGCCTGCTCCTTTTCCAAACACTTAACCATGTGTTTTTTGAGTGCTCCTCTTTATTCAATGAACAATCCGTACTATAAATTTCCACGCCTTATAATATTTCGTCGATACTTTTTCCAAACCCTCTCGTTTTTCCAATAATCGCATCCTTCCTTTGCTTAATAGCGAATATGTAGTATCAAAATTTAAATTATCCAAAAAAAATAAAAGAATCCGAATAAATAAAGACATGGTCAATACTCTTTCCGCCCCCGAAAAAAAAAAAATCAAGTTCTTTCTAGACGAGTAATTGTGGATAAACCGCAAACGTTTTTATAAAACATCTTAGCTAAAGGCACATCTGGTGAATCTGAGTTTCTTTTGTAAATTCTCAACTAAAAAAACCGCAATTTGGTACAGTATTCGCTTGAGAGGTATTGGCAGAGTTAATGGAAATATTCATGTCCATAGTCTATTACTGAGAAAAGGTTGTATTTAACAGTAGATAAATTGGACGAGACAGTTTCATCAGTCTTGTTAAGTTTTAACCTGTACGACGAGTTAATAATGCTTTTACTAATGTTGCGGAGAGGATTAGGGGAGGTTTACCTCCCCCATCGGACGAGTCCGGCATTAATTACTAAATTTAAATTAGCGATTGAAATCTAAAATTTAATTAAATAACGACGAATGCAACCGATAGGAACGAAACGGACAAGAAACAAAATACGATAGAAATAAAAATAAAGGCAGATAACAGAAATAAATAAATTAAACGATCTCGCCAATCTCTTCAATAGATAACTGAACACAATGCAAGGAAGCTTTATCACCTGAAATCCTTCTATAGTTCAGGTATGCGTTCATTGAGCCATCCATTCGAAATCTCCGTAGAGCAGCATTACGCTCATTAATCTTATTTTTACAGTCTTCGTTCCACCAAGGAGAAGGGGATTTCTTCCCCTTATATGGATGAGCGAGAGGCACAGAGTTATCTAAGGAACAGTTCAGAACTGTACAAAAAATTTTATATTTCTCTAAGAACGAATTCGCACATTCAACACTACCAATATCTCGTTCCATCAGATCTCTAAATTTAACCCAATCTGCGTCCCTAAATCTCCAGGCCTTTCGGCTGACAACTCCTCTAGTATTATATGAATTCGAGGTACTTGACGTTCCACAGTAGATTTCAATCATTATTGGGAAATGGTCGCTTCCCAGACTCTTGGTTCGAAGACTTTACAGATAGAGTTGCTCCTCCTTACGTCCCCTCTGTAAAAGAAGTACCTGATTCTACAATCCCCCCATTTACCTCCCACTTTTTGTCTAGCCCTATTAGTTATAATGAGCTATTCCTACCGATAAGAAATAAAAAAGACTCTTCTCCGGGTTTAGATGGCATAACATACTCCGTCATAAACAATCTAGGTGAAAACTCTAAACAGTACCTACTGGATATATTTAATGGTTTTTTACACGAACGTGTTTTTCCGCCACAGTGGTCGAAATTCCTGGTAGTTGCTATTCCCAAGGCCGGCAAACCTTCTAATAAAGCATCATCGTACAGACCGATTGCGCTGGCTTCGTGTTTCAGGAAATGTTTCGAGATTGTATTCAAGAACAGACTCACATGGTGGACTGAAAATAATAACATTTTCCCGCACGGTCTGTTTGGTTTCAGACCTGGCCTAGGAACCATAGATTGCATCGCCCATCTACTTAATGACATCTACCTCTCCTTTTTAAACAAAGAGTTTTTAGTTGCGACCTTCTTGGATATAGAGGGAGCCTTTGATAATGTATCGATTCCCATTTTAGTAGAAAGGTTAAGAAAATCGGGTATCCCTGATAGTTTTGCTAAATTCATCTGTTCACTTTTTTCAAAGAGAACCCTTTTTTTCCTTAATCCAGGCAAACAAAAATTCATTATTAAGCATGCTTAGACGGGTCTGGCTCAGGGCTCTGTTTTGAGTCCAATATTATTTAATTTTTATGTATTAGCTTTATTTCATACACCGATACCCCCAAACTCACGAATTTTGTCATATGCTGATGATTTTGTTATCTATATGGTATTCATAAGAATGTCTCTCGCTGTGTTCGCGAAAATCAACTTTGTGTATCTCGTTGTAATGGAACATTACATGATATTGGGCTTAATATATCTCCCGCTAAGTCAGCATTTTTCATCTGTACAACTAGATTATCCTTTTCTCGTGATCTTGCAATTCACATCGGTGATGAGCCTATTCCCATGGTTACTTGCGTTAAGTATTTGGGGATGCATTTGGATATGAAGCTTACCTGGTCTCGCCACATATTACTACTCCATAAACAAACCTTACAAATTACTAACTTGCTGAAAGCCATTGGTAACAGCTCCTGGGGCGCGGATCCAGCAATTCTTAACTTAATTTTTAGAACCCTAATTATTTCTCGTCTTGACTATGGTTCCATGTTCTACGGTTCGGCCTCCAGATCTAATCTGTCTAAACTTGATATTATACAAAACCTTTGCCTGCGAATTATTACCGGTAATCTGAGGTCTTCTCCGATTGCTTGTCTCCAGGTCGAGAATAAAACACCTCCCCTATTTATAAGAAGGAATGTTCTTACTGATCGATATGCGCTCAAATATTGTAATTACCGATTTCCCTCTCTAGTGCATCAACTCAAAGTTATCAGCACCCATTGGAGATTTGTTTCTTCTAAGTTACCATTATTAGCAAGACGAATCTCGATCTATCACAAGTATTGCCTCGCTCTTATTCCTAAGGTTCCATCTCACTATTTCTCTTATACGTTTTTCATTAATATAATAAATATAAATATTGACACCACATTAGTTCAGAAAATTAAAGATACTAATCTATCGTTATCCGTACTGTGGTTCAATAATTTTATTAATAACAAATATCCGGATTGCATCAAAATATTTACAGATGGTGCTAAGCTCATAGGTCCCCATAGTCTCACTGGTTCCGCTTTCATTGTAGCTAACGTTACAATTCAAAAATTCAAGCTTCCTCCTGATGCATCTGTTTTTACCGCCGAACTGTTGGCTATCGATAAGGCTCTTGATTTCATATTAAATGTTCTTAACCCGGATAATAAATTTACAATTTTCTCCGATAGCCTGGGTGCCCTGATCGCCCTAGATCATAGTTCGTTTAATTATAAATGTCACCCGCTTATTTACGAGATCAAAACTAAATACCTTCAAATTATTAATAACAATGGCTGTTTAAACTTTTGTTGGATTCCCAGTCATCGCGGGATTGGGCTAAATGAGGCTAAATGCGCTGCCTTGAATGGAATTATATTCCCGTTCATTCCTTCCTCAGACTTATATCACAGGAGTCAGGCCACTGCCTTGGAGGATTGGATAACTTATAGAGATAGGCAGAATACTGGTAGATATTACAATATGGTTCAGTCTGATATACCTTCGCTTCCTTGGTATTTCGATATTCCACAGTCTATCCCCGGTCGTCTTATTCGTAAGTATGTCACACTAGTTTGTAGATTGCGTATGGGGCATTCCCGAGTGCCTCTAAATTTTGCAGACTCCTCTGGATGCAACAGTAATCATACTAGGTCTACCTTCATTGATGACATTAATCATTTGCTGTTCAGCTGTAACAAATACGAGCACAATAGGAAAAGGTTTTATAAAGAATTAATTTCATGCGGATTGTTCCCTCCATATAGTGTTCATTACTTACTGTGTTCTGGACATACAGCAATTTTTATTATGGTTCGCTTTATAATTAATAATAACATTTTGATTTAATTATAATATTAGTAAATAGAAAAAAAATATATAAATAAATAAATAAAAAAAAAAATAAATAAATAAATAAATAAAAAAAATAAATAAATAAATAAATAAAAAAAAAAAAAGAAAAAAAGAACAAGATAGAGAAAAAAGAAAATTAAGGAAAGATTTTATTAAAGGAACCAGAATTTTTTTATTTTATTTTATTTACTTTTCTTTCTTTTTCGTTTCTTTTTTTATTTATTGAAGTTTATTACTTTATTGATGAAGTCAGTTAGTTTTATTTCATTTTATTCTTTATCAATCTATTTGTTACATTCTTTATTCAATTATTTATTTTTCTTACAACTTCCTTTTCCCATCAGGCATTGTGAACATTGCCAGGCAACTGTGGTCATATTGTAAGATGGGAATTTTTCAATTTTTAATTTGTATTTCTCATTTTGTCTTTTTGTTTTTTGTTTTCTCCTCTGAAAGAAAAATCTGATCTCTGTTTATTAAGTTTCATCAGGCATTCTGGGCACTGCTCTGCAGTTGCGGCCATAATGTAGAAGGGTAACCTATTTTAATTTCTTCTTTGTTTTTCCTTGGTTAATTTCATTGCGCATTGTGGGCACTGCTCTGCAGTTGCGGCCATAATGTAGAATAGAATGAAATTTCCTTCTCTGCTTTTTAGTCCTTTTCTGTTAATATTAATTTTCCATATCTATTCATAGTGTAGCTTGCTGGCCAAATGAACTGTATTTGTTCAGGCCAATAAAAAAAAAAAAAAAAAAAAAAAAAAAAAAAAAAAGCTTTATCACAAGAGACAAAATTGCTGAAACGGACATCTGTATAGACTGTAAAGAGGAAACAGATAATTAACATCCGATTTTCGAATGCAATAAGTTTAAAAACGAAAGAGAAAAACGGAAAATAATAAAAAAACCAATAACCGAAATACGTAAAAAAAACTTTTTTAATTTGATTAGCTTTGTCAACCATGTAATGAATAACAAAACAAAACACATCAACAACAAATAATAACAGTAACAATCAGAAACTCTGGCTGAAAAACCGCAAGACACAGCGGAGTAAATAAATAAATAAATAAATAAATAAATAAAAAAAAAAAATCACAAGAGACAAATTTTAAAAGAACAGTTTAAAGGAACTAAAATTAATAATAAAATTAAAATTATCAAAAATAAAAAAAAATTACATTACAAAACTGTTTTAGAATAATGTTTCATGGGAACACGGTTACAATTGTGTTAGTTTTAACCTAGTTTTTGTCAACTATTCTCAAAACCAGGTTACCTCTTGTAATCATTTTTTTTTTTTTTTTGGAATCTTAATCAACGAAGATTGGTTAAAAACAAAAGTGGCAGAGAAAATTTGTTTAGTTGCTTTCAGATTCCGCTATTTCCTGAAATCGTCCTGTAAGCCTATTAAAAGAAATGTCTACGCCTCGATTCTGTAGAGAGCGATGTTGCAAAGGGTTACACAGCTAGCTGTATTTGTTTGCAGTTTGGAATTTATTTTTATTGATGGATGATGAAAAAAGTAACGGAATCATCGGCAGGTTTTCGGTTTAGCTCTTTATAAATTTACAAAATTCCTCGGTAATAAAAGTTTTACTTAAAATGTAAAATTAATACCTTAAATGAAAACTTCGACCGATGTTTTGAAATGCTACTTAACACCGATTCAGTAAAAGGTTTTTGACTAATTGCGTAAGTTATGAAAAGCATAATGTACGCTTAAAATATTAAACCGCCTCATACTATAATCAAATATGTGGGTTTCTGCACAGGAGATTGTCATAAATGATAAGCGCTCGGTAATATTCAATAAACAGGAAATTTTCAGATTATAAAAGTGAATATGTGCGCGCAATCGCATCGGTAAATTCGGATGATGCAAGTCGCTATTTCGCTATCGTTTCTTGCAAGAAAACGCTTAATATTATTAAAAGGATATTTGAAATCCCTCTCCGCTTTTATATCCCTCGCTGCGCAAATGTCGCAGCAGTCCAGATAGCGCTACAACATCGCAGAACATCTAAAGCGAGAAACATGTCGATATCCGAACGGATTTAGCGATTTTCAAAAAGTTACTGGCAAAATAAAATAGCATCTTTTTTGACACATTACCATGAAGCTCTAGACGGCAAAATAAGTGATGGTCAGTTTGTTTAAACGAATTCCAGCTTCTATAAATCAGCAACGGGTACATGTAAAATACTCGCACAGAAAAAGTTTAGATTATACGATGTAAAAAAGTTTAACAGATTGCAGACTTAAAAGTAAGTTTTACTATGAAACTTGTGGAAAACATTACTCCATACTGAATTACACGTGTCTAGTTTTCGTATTAAAACAATACGGAATATAGGACTAAGAACGGGTTTTTTTTTTTTTGGAAGAAATTAGAAAAACTTAATACAATTTTAGCTTTTGAATAAATGTGAACGGAAGAATAGGATTGAGCATGTGATATTTTAAGTTTTTAAGGGGTTAAAAAATACCGGAAGAGAATTAAAGGAAAATTATTCCGATATATATTAATACGCTAGTGTATCAATTTTTAAAAATCAATAATATCGATAAATTTATATTTTTTTAATCTTCTGAATATAAAAACACGTTTATTATATATTAAATTACTTTGACTGAGAAATTCGGCTAAACGGGTAATATCGAAAACAGAAAATTAAAAGGCGCCTAGTGTGTTCAAAGGACGAAACCAAAGGATAAGTTGACGTATCCCTCTAAAGGGTTTACCAGGGACGAATTTCTGAGTGAAATAATAATATTAGCTAACGGGACGATAAAATAAAATTCGGCCGACAATAGAAAAGTTTCCTTAGGCAACTAATGGTATTAGCACGGTCGGATAATTAACCGACGGAAGTAAATTCAGAGGTAGAGTTAAAAATTTATGTCGGAGCTTGATTATTTTATTTTAGTTAACAAATCCGCTAATTGCTAAAAAAAAATTCATTTTTGATTTTTTTTCCATTTCTTCTCCGTTTTAAAAGTTTTTTATTTATTTCTTTTTTCTGTAATTTCCAAAGAAGTTTTATCAGGGAAATTAATTAGAAAAGGTCAATGGAGAAAAATCAAATCCGAATATGCCTTAATTTTCTCGGATGGCTCCAAAAGTGATGAGGCAGTGGGTGGCGCGTATACGTCTTCTACGGTCCTGCATTCTGAGTCTTTCAGACTTCCTTCTTTCTGCTCTATCTTCTCAGCCGAGTCGATCTCAATTCTTCGTGCAATCCAATTCATATCCTCTACGAGTGGGGTTCACAAATTCCTGATTGTTTCTGATTCCAAAGGCGTTCTTCAAACCATCCCCTCTCCTCCTTCTCATACTTCTGACGGTATTATCCTCTCTATTCGATCTCTTGTCTCGTCTTTGTTCTCGTTCCGATCCATTCTCATAGACTTTCTATGGGTCCCTAGTCATTCCAATATTGAGGGCAATGACGTAGCTGACTCTTTAGCTCGCTCAGCCGCCCGCATTGGTCCTTTCCTCGACTCTTTCCCTTCCTCAGACATTCTTTCTCTGTCACGCTCTAATCATTCTAGACTTTGGACTGACATGTATCCATCTTTATTCTCAAATCGCTTTTCACAGTACCGTCTTATTCAACCGGTTCCTAGTTTCCTGCCTTGGTTTCAATCTATTCCTATCTGTCGTCGTTCCACTGTTATTTCCTTAATTAGGCTTAAAATCAATCATTCTCTACTCCCCTCTTCTCGCTTTCGTTTTTCTTTAGCTCTTTCTCCTTTCTGCTTTCTTCACGAAATTGTAAGAATGAAGTACTCTATAAGGAGTAGCAGTAGTTACGGTCTCCCCGAGCGATGAAAAACATAGATAAAAGTAAAATAAATCCGTACCTATTTATTAATATTTATAAATATAAAATAAAAGCCCTTAGTGAAGAACGAAGAATATTTATCGAACCGGAATTAATACGAGATGGGAAGAACGAACAAAACAGACGAACAAAGAGATAAACGACAATTTGTGAAAGGTTTTTTTTTCTTTTTCTTTTCTTTTTTTTTTTTTTTTTTTGTATTCCCAAATGGGACATTCATTTAGAGAAGTTGTAACATTTTTTGAAAAATGACTTTTGTGTTTCTAGAACTTTTTAGAATATCTAAATAAAATTTCCACCGCACTTTAGAGTAGATAGATGTTCAAATATCTCTGATTCCGAGCTTTTTCCGGATACCTTGTTATTTGGGCGGCGCAAATTAATTTAATCTAGCGAATATTGCCGCTAACGCAAGATTGACCGGTATACACAATTGCCAAAAATCGCAATTTGCGGTTTGTTTTTTTAACCGACTTCAAAAAAGGAGGAGGTATTCAATTCGACTGTATTTTATTTTTATTTTATTTTTTTTTACGTGTGTTACTACAGAACTTTCTTCTAGGTGAACCGATTTCGATGGTTCTTCTTTTATTTGAAAGGTGGTGTTTCTCATGTAGTCCCATTTAAATTTGATCAAGATCTGACCGATAGTTTTTGAGTTATCCTTAATAATGCGGGAGATTGAAGCTTTTTGGATGCTTTTCATTCACGGTTGTTTTCACCGTCGGGTTAGATTTATTGACACAAAATACTATAAATTTGCCAAATTACCATGGAAATGTAGCTTTTGATGTTTTTACCGTGGAAATATCTGTTCTTATTAAAATGTTTTAATTTAATCGAATAAAAATGCACTAAAAAGTAAAAAATAAACTGCTTTTTTACAAAAAATAAATACCGACACTTCAAGGTTTATTATAAAAATTTAAAAATGCACTAAAAAGTAAAAAATAATTACTCCCGATAAAAAATATATATCAGAGTGATATAACACCTTAAGGGTGATATCGTAATTCTTATACAAGATTAAAACCTTAATTAGAGTTGGCATCAAATTCATGTTACAATATCTAGGAACAATTTAATGAACATTTAGCGCAGTTTTTAATTATTCTTTTATTATGAATTTGATGCTAACTCTAATTAAGGTTTTAATCTTGTATAAGAATTACGATATCACCCTTAAGGTGTTATATCACTCTGATATATATTTTTTATCGGGAGTAATTATTTTTTACTTTTTAGTGCATTTTTAAATTTTTATAATAAACCTTGAAGTGTCGGTATTTATTTTTTGTAAAAAAGCATTTTATTTTTTACTTTTTAGTGCCGTCAGCCCGAAATGAACATTTTAAATTAGATAATATCTTAATTTTCTTTAAAAATACTACATATTTATTCGAGTGCACTCCGTTTGTTAATTAGTTAATAAAAATAAAAAATTCCCCTAACATTTATTAATAAACTAATGTAATTTGAATAACCAAATTTACGCTTTAACAATTTTAATAGGTTTTAAAAAAGGCGAATTTATCCAACATTAATCTCGTATTTTTGCGTTTTATTTTTTATTATTAATTTTTATTTTTTCGCCGCTATTGTTTTATTACTTAAGCTATTCTTTTTACCTCATTTAACGCGGCAACCGTTATTATTTTCGATGAAACAGAAGTTATTAATAATTTCATTTAGTGTTCGAAACTAAGAATCTTCAGAAGTAAATTGCCGTTCCAGCGTAAGGGTCGCTCCCCTTCTTATAAACCCGTCACAGAAATTTCACCAGAATTCCGTTCGTTAACACATGTTATGTATTCCCCTAAATAGTTGTTGTCCCTCTTACCCGTAAATTTTATCCGCATCTCAATTTACTTTCTCAATCAAATGTTCTCTCGTTTTCAATAAATTACGAAAATCAGTTTTCAGTAAATTTTTAATAAGTGCTGTGAAATTTGTTTTTCGTGCTTGTATTAATTCTCCTATTTCGTTTGCGAATTCGTTTCCGTTGTATTTAAAGTGACTGGTATTTTCCATTGACCTTGGTTACAGAAACGTACGCACACGAAAAAAAAAAAACAAAAACAAAAACGATTACATTCATTTTTATTTAATTAATAGGAGACTGCTGAGTTCGCTTATAAATGGATTTTTAAACAAAGACTCGTTAAAAGAAATTAATGCTAAAGTCGTAATGGCGCTAATTTTCTGCTTTATCTAGTATATCGGTTAATATAAAAATTTCGCTTACCTCTCCTTTTGTTTACGAACGTAGTGCAAATAAAGAGACGAAACCGTGTGTGCGATCGATCAGATGAACGGCCAATTTGTATACTGATGCAGGAAATCGCAAGAAGCGGGACACCATTAATCAAGCGTAACCGGCAGTCTATGTGAAATGTATACCGTATTAATAGTTTTAAACATATCGGCGGGCATAACAGAAATGATCGTACACCGCGCGCGCTCTCATTACGTTTATCAGTGTGCCCTGTCGTTTCGGCTGACAGCGTGTGTGTGTGTGCGTGTGTGAGTGCGCGTAAAATGACGAATTTGAAAGAGAACGATACATATAAATTGCCAGTTGCGAATATAACAGATTTTGCTGCTATCGGTGGACATGTAAAGAAATTATGCAAAAATATTTCGATTACGCTAGCAGCCTCGGCTGCGACATAATGTTGTAGCCGCTACCGTACTGCGTTCGTTCGTATTGCTGTCGCCCCCGAAATTGGCCTGACGGATTAATACTTAGCATTTGAAAAGAACCTCATCGTTCCGTTTAGTCTATGGCCTAAAAATAAAACGACAATTTGTCAAAATTCTCGAAAGAGAGAAAAAACTGTGATCACATCATTTCAAAAAATGTAGTATGATCGTAAACGTTAATGTTTTGTTTTTTTTTTTTTTGAAAATTTTGGCGTAATTTTTACCCCGGAAAAAGTGTCGCGGTTCTAAACCGTGATCTTCAATAAATAGCGGTGATTCTTGTAAACAAAACTCTTCTCTCATTTGTGTGTCTTCTTCTTTTATAAGTCGTTTTTTTTTTTTTAACTGCGAGGGACTGGTACGGAGTACTTATCAATTCGGTTGTACTAAAGTGGTAACCTTACTTCTTAGTAAGCTATATGAGATTTACCTTAGAGTCTGGAATTCCACTGGTGTGGGGCTGTATTTTTAATTATAGTAACGCAAGGTGAAAATATTGTTGTGGGCCAACGAGTTTTCAAGACCCGAAACTCTTTACGAGCACCTAAGAGGAGCAGACTGAAGTGTGGTAAACTATTCGGGCTAATTCTTGGTAACTTGATTTATTTCGATGTACTACATCAATTTTATAAAATTTACCCCTTTTGGAGATGGAAATGATCAAAAAATGTTTACTTACAAAATTGGGCAGCTTTTTTGATCGCTGAGCCACTCCCCTTGCGTGTCATTTGTTCACTGAGAGAGACGGCTTTTGCGCTTTCGCCATTGTCGAAAGTAGAAAATTTTTCAAATTTCGGAATCTCAGATTTTTGTGTAGAATATGTAATTTTTTTTATTCTTCAAGGCGATGCTTTTGGAATTATAAAAGAAACGTAAACGCGAATAAATCGCTTGAAATGTCTACTTTCCCATCGTCGAACAACGACGAATGCTTAAATTCGTCTCGGCCGCCAAGCTTCCAGTTCGCGGTTATCACGATGACGACAGCTGTGCGAAGATCGCCTTTTTTCATACCTCCCTAATGATGCATATGACGTAATGTGTTCACATTCAACGGACGAATCACCCGAAAAGTTGAAGAGATAATGATAAATATTCGGTTTGGTTTCCTTTTTTTCCTGGCATACGCTTTTTCCAAATACCTAAATATTCCTTTTCATCGTAACTGGTATTATTACATTTCTGACGTGTGTGCGAACGTTCTCCGTTGGATAATTCTGAATGTTTACCGTTCTGTTTTTATTCAAATATTTAATCGTCTCGGAGTAAAGTATTAAAATTATATAATAGTCGGAAATGATTAATAGTTTAAAAAAAAAAAAAAGCAAGATTTACATTAAAAATAAAATAAAAATAAAATCGACTAATACATATAACAGAGTAATATTTACTTCTAACAGATATTAAAACGATATTATTAATACCACTTATTAGAGTATTCGGAAGCAAATTCAGAAAATCGCATTAAATATTTCTAATGTTTCGTTTATAGAAAACGAATGTATTATAAAACTCATTTAATATGGTCTTTGAATTGTTACAACTTTAATTTGATGTACCGAAATTCTAATTAAGGAATTCTAATATTCTCTTAATTTCTGACAGTATCTTCGAGTAATTTAAATCTTTAACCGAATAATTAATTTTTTATCTGATAATTAATCTTTTATCGAGTAATAATGATGTTTTACTTCTTATAGTGTAGTTTTATTAAATTTTTAGCGTAAAAGTGGATATTTAAAAAAAAACAAAACTGTATGTATATTTATTTCATTTCACAGTTTTTAGTGAAAATGTTTGAGGGGTGGCGAATAGTTAAAATGCTGCTACTTTCCGTACTATAAAAAAGCTGGGTGTTAGTTGAAGAGTGTTTAATTGTGTCAAATTTCGCCAGTGATGAGCTTATGAATAGCGCTTTATCTTTATTTAAATCTAAATTTCGATAGGGAACTAACGTACTTTGTTATTTCTTGTTTGTTTTTTTGTTTACCTGACTTTTGACCTATGCCCAGTTTAATGCATTTGATTGCTTTTAATGAATTTATACAATAATCCGCTTATACAGAAACATCTGAAAAGTTTCGCTTCCCATCACTGGCAGAAGATTCCATTCCTTCAATACCTTCTTCTCAGAGTTAAATTTACATTAATTGTGATCGCATTGAACATATGATCTGTTGATCTTTCCAATTCACATTTGAGGCGAGTCTTGTCTGTTACTATATTTGACCAAATGTTCACTCGGCAATATCATCCGTTGTTTTTTACTATTGTAATTATATTATCGAGGTGTGCTCCTCTAAATCACGCTGTTCTGGGAATTTAAAATATTGTCTCCTTTTAGATTACACATTAGGAACTCGTTATTTCATTCGCCATATATATGTCGTATCTAGTCATATTGATCCCTCCAGTTCAGTTTCATGTTAATTATTCTACCAGTTGCTCTTCGAGAGTACTTTCATCGGCCATCTCATTGAACCCACTTCAATAAGAGTTGGCTTACTTGATACGTGTATGCATGTTTCCTTATTAGACATTCCATATTATTCGTGTGTCGTTGATATGGGATAGTTTTAGCAACGCTGCGAAGGGAGTCTGTTGAAATTAATATTTTTTGTAAACATCTAAATATTGCATACATTTCCCCGTGATAAGAGACGAACCAGGATACAGCAAGCGGAATGTTTGGGATCGATTATGATAAAAGGCGGCGCTGAATTTAATCTAGGGTATATGTATATCCCCGTCAGTGTAGGAAATTTGATATATTCTCAAACCGGAAGCTAATGATTTCTGTGTTAACAGCGCATCGTTATATTCTAAATCCGAATGATCTTCTCTTAAAAATTTGTCATCTGTCATGTACGTCATATATTAATTTTTGAAAATCCATTCCATATGGAACCATTTTGGCATTACGGTAAATTACTAACTGTGAATAATTGCCACAACTTTTTATCAGTGGTGGGAGCGGGGTAAATTTCCATTATAGACTGCTTAAAGAATTCATCGAGATAAAGAGTTGTTTGTTTCTACGGAAACGTCGTTGCTTTTTAACTTTGAGATAAAACTTGTCTGCACTGAACTTCAGTAAATACTTTACTCGTATTTCCGGTTTATTCTACTAAGACAGTACGGTATGGGTTTGACTTCACACATCCCAGACAAAGTCGGAAGGCTCTGAATTATTTGAAGAGTCCGTAATTTTGATTTATTTAAATTAAGTATCGGAGCAGGGAAATCTAAATACGATTTTAATAATTACTTTATAAATTTTAAGTAAGGAGCTAAGGTCTGTCCTTGAGCTGCATCTTGCCAGACTTCGTAAGACATTTAAATCCTTCTCACATTTTTCAGTATAATTTTGAATTAAATTTAACTTCCAAGTATTTAACTGAATTCTCAAACCTAATTGAGGAATTACTAATTTTAAGTAACAGAGACGACTGGATTATTTATTATTCACGTTTATCGCCCCTTTAGTTTTAAAATTTCAACTGTTCAGATATTCCCTATTTTTTTTTTTTAACTAATTTTTGTCCGCTCGCATTAATTAATAAAAGAATATCGCTAGAGAGACTCCTTTTTCTTCAGGAACTCTCTGAAATATTTCTTTAATGAAAAAAGGTTACTGAATAAGATAATTATAACTGGAAGGAGAGAAGTATCTTCACAACGGCAGGAAATATATATGAGCAGAAGCAGATACATTCAGTTTTTAAGGGCTTTTACAAAGAATGCAAATTGGAATTACGGGAGAGTAAAAAGTTGACTAAAAATAATCCTAAAAATGAAAGGATGAGTCAGAAAATAATCAATTTTATGAAAATCAAAGATCAGTACTCTTAGTAAAAGAAATAGAGTCAATATATTCGATACAAAAACTTATTTAGAAAATATCGAAATATAAAGTGAAATAAGGAATGCGAAACAGAAGTTTTACCAAAGTTAAATAGTGAAGGCAAATAATGATAGTAAATAAGTGTGGAATGTAATTAACAATATCGTAAATGAAAAAAATAAAACAACAATAGACGATTTCATTATAAAACATTTTGCGAAATACTGCAATAGTAGCTGAACAATTTAATGAATAGTTTATGCGTGCGGCGGAACAACATGGACACACAAATGTCATATTCAGTTATTGAATACAAATTCTGATAATTTCATTTTGTCTTCCTTTTATATTCCACCCGCTAATAAATCCCAAATAGAAGTATTAATTAACGATTTAAAAGTTTATAAGGTTCCTCTGGATGGGATGAAATTAGAGTTCAAGATATTAAACAAAACTTAAATATCTCTATTCCTATTTTGACTAACATGGTCAAAAATTCCATAAATGAAGCTAACATTCCTGATGATCGTACAAGAGGTATTGTTAGATTTATATAAAAAAGGAGTGCAAAATCAATTTGAAAACTACCGTCCAATAACAATAACATCTGTAATAGCTAAAATTTTAGAACACTATATTGATAAACATTTAAGAAATTATGTGGAAAAAAATAACATATTTTATGAAAACCAACACGGTTTTAGAGAAAAAAGACCTTTATTGAGAACGATTGTAAATGAGATAAATACAGGACTATCGATGGGAAACTAATTTTTAATTATATTTATCGACCTATCCAAAGCGTTTGATTTAGTTGACCATGAATTATTGATCAAGGACCTAGAAAATCTGGGCATTAAAAATAATAATAATCAACTCAAGTGGTTTAGGAATTATATAACGAATAGGAAAAACATGGTAAAAATCGCAGGGAACAAAAGTAATGAAAAAACTATTCAACATGGCGTAGGTCCCTGGTACAATATTGGACCCTATGCTTTTTCTCATTTATACGAACTCGTTGCACAAGTATATTAAAAATGCAAAGGTATACGCTTTTGCTGATGATATTGCTTTATTAATCAAGCACAAAAATTTAGAGATCGCGGAAAAATTATTACAAGAGGATGTAGATAATTTTAGTGCACATAACAGGTTATGTATAAATATATAAAAATCAAAAATATTACACATTCGGGACAGTTCTAAACATAAAACACGCGATCCGGAAATTTTCCTTTATAATAACGATTTCCTTCATGAGCTTCATGTAAATATCAATACCCATCTATGTTTCTGTTCACCGTTAGAAAATGAACATGACTTTAAATATCTAGGTATACATATATATATATATATATATATATATATATATATATATCGATAAATCCTTGAACTGGAAAAAACACATTCAAAGTTTAAACTCGAAAATAAGACAGACAATTCCAGCTTTATATAAAATAAATCAGGTACTATCGAACACTACGTATATGTACTATAATTCAATAATAATGTCTAAAATATTATATGGAATTCAAAAATATTATGTGAGGCTAAGAAAACGGAAATAAATAAAATAAGCAAAATACAGAAGAGGTGTTTAAAACCTATACTCCCCTACTGGAAATAAATCGATTTTAGATCAATTATGTGTAAAAGGAAAATAACGTAATGTCCTCCAGGATATGTACTATTTCTATTATAGATTACTAGAATTTAATGCCAATAATATCAAATTACCATCTAGGCAAAAAATTCGGTTAACAAGAAACCAAAGTAACACATATTACATCTTTCCCCGCGGTGTAAATATACGAATTGATAACACTGATGACTCAGTTTTAATTAATTTAAACAAGTACGATCCCTAATCATATATTAAAGGGAAGAAAAATGGTGAGTGGAAAAAGTAAAAATGGTTGAAGGAATGGTGCAAAGAATGATCAAATTACGTCCTTTATCTCGCTACTCTTTGATGGTTTTTTTTTTTTAAGGTTTGTTGGTTTTTACTTTGTCGTGTCTTTCCTGGATTTTAAGTTTTCTCAGATCATGTTTTTTCAATTTTAAATATGAAGCTGTATGCATGGGTTAGTGTACAAATGCGTATTACGCGGCATATTATGTATTGTCATATGTATATATACTCTTACTTAAATATAATGTTCTAGGTTTATTAATATTGTTATTTATGGAATAATTTAAGATAGTTGTAATTTTTGTACTTTATATCTTTTTTAATAAACGTTGATAAGAGTGTTGGGCACTCCTATAACAGGCATATTTCCTCTGCGAGGCCCACAACTTATTTTTAAAATAAAAAAAAAACATTTTATTTTAATGACTAACGAGTATATGGTACTCGCCGATACTGATATATGCGACTACCACTGTACAATTTATAGTTAATCAGAGGATATCACTAAAGTCTGGTCACATAGTTGTTATACACAGAAATGTTAAAACGTGTGCTATTTTAAACGACGCTATGGAATTCGCAAAATCGTTTAATTTATATTCAAATCGAAACTTATCCGCGATTACGATTGATAGAATTTTAATTTGTTGTCTGGTTATATCAAAAATGACGTTTTTTATTTTCCAATTCACGTTTTCACGGTAAATAATATTGTTAACATTTTAATCTTAATAATAATAATTTATTTATTTTAAGTCGCTCGGCAGCTAAGGCCATTTGCGACTTTCAGGTTCGTTTTTCTTTTTTCTTTGACCGGTTTTCTCAGTTGCTCTTCCACTAGCACATAGCCCTTAACCCAGGACCAAAGGAAAAGTCCTGGATTTATGGAATGGCCTTTCGAACCGGTTACATAATTCGTGGAATGAGCATTAGGCTTTTATATTAAATTTGACTAGATATGAAAAAGAAAAAGAATAAAATCCACGAATTTTTTCTTTTCTTCCGCGCGTTGCAGAACATATATATTTTTTTCTGTTAAAACAAACGTCACTACGGTATGACCTGACTGTTGTTTAGCTGTTAACAGAAAAACCGTGATAATGAAATAGAAAAATTTCTAAAACTATATTTCTGTAATATGAAAGAAACACGATGCAAACGGCTCGACATTAACAACAGAAAAACAAACGACTAGATACATGTATGTGTATTTATATGGCGACGGTTTTTGAAAGACTAGCCTCACTACCGAGCGAAACACCATATCATAACCGAATACTATCGGGCACCGATTTACTGAAAGCTAGCCCGACATACGGGATTCTTACAGCCATCTTTCATCACTCTATTGCTACTCGGTCTGTGTCGTTCGACACGCATCAGCCTCGTATACATAAAGATACTCACATGGCCAGAATCACAACCGGACAAAATTCATTCAAACACTCGGGAAAATACAATCTTCGACGGTGCAGCATCTTCCATTAACATTCCGGCCGATAAATTTTCTTCAACGATATCCAAGAAACCCGAAAGTTAAATGAACATAATCAAATAATTAATTTATACCTCGAACATCGTTGAAAATCACATTTGCCGAATCCGTATCAATATATATTAATTACAACGTAATTCTTAGGCTACAAAAATGTCCCAATTTTATGTAACGCTAAATGTCCCAATTTTATGTAACGTTTGTTATATTTTGTAGGATTTTTGTTATTGTTATTTAAAAATGTCACAATTTTATGTAATGAAATATGTAACGAAAAAATTTCTTAATTTTATATAACGGAAGTTAAATGTTAGAATAGGATTTTTGTGGTTATGTTATTTTTTGTGTGTGTTGATGCCAGTACGAATTAAGTTGTAAATTTTGATCATTTTATACAAAATATAGAAGAGAAAGAGACAGAAATGAAAACAAGAGGGGTCAAGGGGCACAGCCCCTTGCGAGGCCAAAATGGCCCAGTTTTATATATATACATATATTAATTACAACGTAATTCTTAGGCTACCCCCATTCGAAAAGATGTCCCAAAAAAATGTCTCAATTTTATGTAACGCAGAATGTCCTAAAAAAATGTCCCAATTTGATGTAACGCAGAATGTCCTAATTTTATGTAACGTTTGTATATTTTATAGGCTTTTTGGTATTGTTATTTAAAAAATGTCACAATTTTATGTAACGAAATATGTAACGAAAAATGTAATGAAATAATATCTTAATTTTATATAATGAAAGTTAAATGTTAGGATAGGATTTTTGTGATTATGTTTTGTTTTTCTTTTTGTGTTGATGCCAGTAAGGTAAATTTTGATCATTTTATATAAAGTATAGAAGAAAAAGAGACATAAATGAAAGCAAGAGGGGTCAAGGATCACAGCCCCTTGCGAGGTCAAAATGGCTGAATATACACACACACACACACACACATATATATATATATATATATATACATACATATACACACACACACATATATATATATATATACCTAGTGCGTCCCGTAAGTTTTTCTAAAATCAATACTATGTACTTGCGGCATTTTCACGAAATTTTGGGAACTAATTCGTACAACCTTCTTCTCTCCACAACCGAGGTTTTGGAACAATCGAATTATTTTTAGTAGCGCAGTAACAGTTCGTGCAAGCTCTCTCGGTACACATGGCCATAATTGTCACGGCCGTTTGAATCTCTTCAATTGAACCAAAGTGGTCTCCTTTTCAACTCTATTTTCAACTTGGGCAATAGGAAATACTTTTGTGGACTCAGATCTGGCGAGTATGGTTGAGCACAGAAACCATTTTTCTTACCAAAAATTGTGTGTGTTAATTGCAGTGATATGCGCCGACGCGTTGTCGCGTAACAAAGAAAACAAAAAAAACGACGGATCCTTTTAGAATCGTTTTTAATAATTCGTGGAACGATGTTTTTTTGGAATATCGGTTAGCTCTTCTACCAAGCTGCAGCCCCTGCACTTAGATGTTCTTTCAAAACAGCTGCGACGCGAGCAATGTTTTTATCCGTTTTCGCTGTGCAAGGCCCCCGCTTCTTTCTTTGTCTTCAATCGAGCCTCTACCCGACGAAAATCGGCTATACCAACGAAACATATCAGTACGAGAAATTACAGACTCCAAATAAGCTACCATTACAATTTCGAATGTTTCGGTAGCATTTTTAACCGCTTTAAAACAAAACAAAACGTTGTTCCAAATTTTTTTCCATATTAAAATTGTGACCACGTATCCAACAGACGCTTGCGCGAACTGTTACTGCGCTGCTACAAATAATCCGATTGTTCCGAAACTTCGGTGTTGGGGAGAGAAGAGAGTTGTACGAACTAGTTTCCACAAATAATATTGATTTTAGAAAGGCAGTCCCACAACTTACGGGACGCATTGTGTATATATATATATATATATATACACATATACATTTATATATAAACTCGCCCCTTCGTGCCTCGAAAGGGGCTCCGTTCCTTGATCTTGCTTGGGGCACCCCCGGACCCCCAGCTTTATCGCTTCCATATTTTGTATAGAACGAGGAAAACTGACGATGTCAAGCAATCACTTTTGTCTGTACTTTGTCTTCTTATACATACAGCATATCACGTCGTGTGACAAATTTTCGTTAAAGGGCGTCAGGCTAAGAATGACGTTATTTCCTAGCAATTAATTTTGTCGGTGCTTTATCTTATATGCAGCATTGGGACAAATTCTTGTGACAGAAAAGATTTTGGGGGTGGGCAAAGAATGACGTTGTCATTAATATAGGTATATACATATTCTCCAGATAAGTACTAATTGTTGCTCGCATTTCCTTAAATACACATTTTTGGTTTCATTTTATAAGTAATGTAATAAAAATAGTAAGAGCGCATTCATTTATTTAAAGCATCATTGTTCAGCCGATTATGCGCTCGCAACCAGTTAAATTGTGTTGCAAAAAAAAAAAAATTCGCAAAAGACTAAGCAATAGTTCTCACTGAAAGTGAGTAGATCTTGCTCATGTTTTCTGTTTTAAAATAATTTTATTAATTATCCCTAATTGAAAATTTTAATTTGATAAGTGATTATTAAGAATTTTTTTTTAGTTGGTTCTTCAAAAAAAAAATGAAAAAAGTAACGAGTAATTTCCGGTATTGCAATAACAAATATCGCAGGCACCTTTCTGTAAAATCGCTGTTATTTTTTTAAAAAAATTGTAAAAAGTTTACGTCTTATTTCGATAAAAAACTCTCAGCTTCGACGTAACCAAACCACATTTCGATGTTCTAATTACTAAGGAAGAGGTATATTAATTGTGTCCTTTAGAAGGCGATCGTTTGAAGAAAAAGAAATTATTATCAAACAAGCACTTGTCCTCCGTTGAGCAATTCCTTCGTTCACGGCATAAAAGCAAAATGCGCAACTCAGATTTTTTCAACAAACGAATTTTGAAAAAACATTGCGGTTTAACCGTTAGTTTTGGTACCGATAAATGTTTGTCACGCCTGCTGTTTTCACAGGACATTAAATCGCCTTGGATAGCCACAATAGATTTAACAACTACTTTCAAAAGCTATATCTCTAAACGCGGTTGGAATATTTTTCATTTGAAATGTAAGATTACGCTGAATTTGGTAATACTGATCATTCGTTAAACCGGTAAAAACAATTACTTGATCGACTCAAAATTTGTAAGTACAAAAACATGGATTAATACTGAATCGTTTCCGTGACTCCGTCCGTTTTACACTGAAAATAAGAAGAATTATCCTTTTCGATAAAGTAAGGACAATATTGTACTCTAGCTTCTGCGTAAATTTATGGTTCTTTTTAATGAAACTAAAAAAAGCAGAAACATCGGAAACTTTCCTCTTCTCACGTCGGTGTTGAGAACGTTCATCTGCTGCCTTATATCATCATAATGCGATGGAAATCGGTGAAATAATCGATATTGAAAGTAAACGAGTCGGTCAAAGCTGATTGGAGCTCAGCCTGATCTTAATAGCTTTCAGGTTTCAGTTTTATAATCAATTTGAACGGTTTTTTGTTATTTTTAATTTTGCAAACCGCTCCTCTATCAGAAAAATCGCGTATTTTTCAAAACAGTTTCTGGTTTAGCAGCACTTTTAAAAGTAGGAAAATAACGTTAAAAAGACATTTACCAAATGTAACACAAACGGAATTATAATTCCGCCCCCTGGCTTAATATGTTAACTGCTGAAAATTATCCGAAGCCAATAGTGGGCATTTCTGACGACGTAATTAATGATGACGTTTGGGAATGCAATCAGGCTCAAGGCTCATCTATCATTTCTAGTTGAACTTTCTGATCAGTTTTATGAATATTTTTTTTTTTTTTTTTTTTAATGTTCCTGTAATAATATAGAGATCAATAATTTAACAAGCCTAAAAATCGTGATATAAGCCGCTTTATCCGAGTGCTCAAATTACATTCGCACTTTAAGCGGAGAAAATTTTTCGATACATTATAGAAAAATTTCGACATCGAAATGCAGTTATCCCGTTGTAAAACTAAAAAAGAAAAAAAGCAAATAATAACGAAGCTTTTTCGAAATTACCGATACTATATATCCGGCTGAATCGATTTATGTTTTGACAAAATATCAGATATTAAATTTTTTGAACTTTCAAATGCTGCCAAACTGGTTTTTAATGAAAAACGATTTCCAACAAGTTTAAGAAAAGTCTTTGGAAAATATTTTTCGATTTCGGAGGTCTAAAAAAAAAAGGAACTGACTACATTGCGTAATGAAAGTGATAAATTTCATTATGCCCTGTACAGGTGAAAATCTTCATTCCAGATGGATTTATTTATTCCCAGAAATTATAAACTCTCCGTCCAGTTCACTGTTTTTGCTCCGAAAAGAATAAATAGAGTAACTACATACAACGGAAGAGTTCGGCTGAAAGGGGACTTACGAAAATTAGGTTACATGTGAATTTTACCGGCAAGTTATAAATCAATTTATAAGTAAAAGAAATCTGTTTACAATTCTGTTCGCGGTACGTTAAATACGATATTTATACTCCTCGACTAATTCTTTTCCTCTAATCACTAATCACTGTGATGTAATTGTAACTGTAATGTACTATAAATCACTGGCGAGAAGTACGCAATTCTACACATATTCGCTCTCTTTCTACCCCTTCTACAAAGCGAGAACGCTCGCTAAGAAAATAGCTATTGATTTTCCCTCCGATTTAATAGAGTTCGAATCAAGTCAAAGGGGCAAAAAATGTTTGGCGACCTTTTGTCTCTAATGAGCATCAGTTTTCATATTTACCTCTATTTATTTAAAGGCGAATAATTTAACAAACCGAAATACGCTCAATATTGCCAACGACACATTTACGAAATAATTTCACGAAAATTTAAATTCCTTTTCCGTTTTTTTCATTCCTGAAAAAGAAAAAAATAATCAAGATAAAGTTAAAATTATTAAATTTATTTATTATTAGATTCTATATAGATGATGTCAGTGCTAAAATACGGAGCAGAAACTTGGACGATGGATGCGGAATGCAGGAAAAAGTTAAATGCATTCGGTATGTGGACGTTACGAAGAGTGATGAGAATACCATGGACGGCCAAGGTCAAAAATAAAGACGTTTTAAGCAGGTGGCAACTGACAGAATACGATATAGTAAAAAACGTAATCCAGAGAAAAAGGAAATACTTGGCGCATAAGATCCGAGAGGGAGGAATTTTTGTTACAACGATGCAAGGGAAAATCTAAAGCAACAAGAGGAAGGAGACGAATCGAAATGATACGACATTGACGGGAAAAAGTGCAGCGAACTAATTCAGATTTTCAGGGAACCGCGAAATATAGAAATGGTGTGAGCAATCCCCAGATTGGGGCTGCTACTTGATGATGATGATGATGATATAGATTACAGTTAAAAATCGCGTTCGTCTAGCACAGTCATGTTGCGCCATCTTGCAAATTGCACTTTACACAGTTTTATGACTCAGCGGTATTATATTTACATAAGTAAACTTCAAATATTCGGTGCTCCATTATAAATTGTACGTTAAAAAAAATGTTTTTTTTTTTTTCAGAAAAAAATACCGATACTCGAAGATTTATGATAAGAATTTAATAGAAATGCACGAAAAAAAAAAAAAAAATTAAAATTATTCGATAAAAAATATATTTCGGAGTGATACAACTTAAGGACGTAATTATTATAGAACATTAATAGTATTTTTTTTTTTTTTTTTGGATCCCTAATTTGGAAAGTTACTTTATAACATGTTAATACTGGAATATAGATATTATAATGTTGTAAAATACAATTGTATATAAAAAATATAACAATATATTATAAATTCATCTAATAAAATCGGGAAAATGCTAGCGGCACTTTATAAATTTTGGCTCTTTCAATACCATACGGTAGTTTGCGTGTATATTATAATGCTATAGTATTGTCTAAAATCATGTATATCAATTTGGGGTGAAGCAAAAAGGACGATAATTAAAAAGATTAGTAGTCAGCAAAAGAAATGCTTAAAGGTATGGTGGAGAGAGAAATAAAATGTCTCCAAGGATGTGCTACTTTTATCACCGATTACTTTTTTTTTTTTTTTTTTTTTTTTTTTTTTGGGCTCGTCAACCAAGGACCTTTACTCAGAAACAAAAGGTAAGGAAAGAAGTCGGTTATATTTTGATTCGATCAGAAATTTTAACTAAAAAGGAACAAATAGCAGGAATAATTAGTGGGGAAGGAAAGAACAGGATATAGGATGCACAATAAGGGATAGGAAGTCCAAGCTTAAGCAAATAAGAATATAAGGCAGAACGCTCCACCGAGAGGGATGAACACTGGAAGAACACATGATCGGCGTCGCAAATTAAATATAAGACTAGAAGTATATAAATAGCTACAATGACAAGAAGCAGGACAACGAGGAATAATAGGGAAGTATATTTTATTCGACCGAAAGGCAAAAATGGTAAGATTGATAATACGGATGAAATAGTTTCAATTAAGTTGCCAGAACGAATCCCAGAAGATATAATGCAAAAAGAAATAGGAACCTGGAAAGTATTAATTAAACAATTGGTTGGTTGATAACGTTAATGAGTGACATTAAGTTAGATAAATTGGGAACTAGCTATGGCGGAGAATCGAATTTGTCAAACGTGTAGTATGAAATTGTTTGTATAATGATAAGTAGTTCTTTTTTGTTTTTATCTTTTTTATTTTATTTCTTTTTATTTTTTTTCTTTCTCCCTTGTTATAATTATGAAAATTAATTGTATAATTGTGATGAAATATTGTAACATATTTTTTGAATAAACGATCATAAGCGTGTTGGGCACCCATGGACGAGCAGTATGCCTTGTGCGACCGGCAACTTATCTTTAATAAAAAAAAAAAAATATACATATATATATATATATATATATACATAAAGCCCAACTCAGAACTGTTACATGTAGCTTTTCATTCAGAGTTTGGAGCAATTTTTTTTTTTTTCTACCCTGGGCGCGCCAGTGGCCTTGACCCAACAATATGAAAAATTAAGAGATAGAACTAAATAGCCAGACGGTCAGAAATGGAAAAAACAAAGGATAGCAGCAACGGAATATCTGAAGGCAATGGGAAGGAAAGGATATAGGTAGCGTTAAAGGGAGTAGGAAGACCCAAAACTAAAAGTTGGGCGTAAAGAAAGGAACGTTCGTTAGAGAGTGCAGAACATTCGAATAGGATGTGATTTGAATCACAAATACAAGAAGGCTTAGAAGCGTGAAGAAAGCAGAAAGGAGAAAGAGCTAAAGAAAAACGAAAGCGAGAAGAGGGGAGTAAAGAATGATTGATTTTAAGCCTAATTAAGGAAATAACAGTGGAACGACGACAGATAGGAATAGATTGAAACCAAGGCAGGAAACTAGGAACCGGTTGAATAAGACGGTACTGTGAAAAGCGATTTGAGAATAAAGATGGATACATGTCAGACCAAAGTCTGGAATGATTAGAGCGTGATAGAGAAAGAATGTATGAGGAAGGGAAAGGACCAATGCTGGCGGCTGAGCGAACTGAAGAGTCAGCTGAGTCACTGCCCTCAATATTGGAATGACTAGGGACCCGTAGAAAGTCTATGAGAATGGAACGGGACGAGAACAAAGAGGAGACAAGTGATCGAATAGAGAGGATGATACCGTCAGAAGTATGAGAAGGAGGAGAGGAGATGGCTTGAATAACGCCTTTGGAATCAGAAACGATCAGGAATTTGTGAACCCCACTTGTAGAAGATATGAAATGAATTGCACGAAGAATTGAGATCAACTCGGCCGAGAAGATAGAGCAAAAAGAAAGAAGTCTGAAAGACTCAGAGTGCAGGAACGTAGGAGACGTATATGCACCACCCACGCCCCCATCACTCTTGGAGCCATCCGAGAAGATTAAGGCATGGGAAGGAAAAGAAGAGTTCAGCGGCTGAAGGAATTCGAAGTTGACTACATTGTGAGAGGAAGAATTAGCTCTGACTGGAAGGGAGGAGAAATTGATGGGGTGCCATATGCTATTAAAATCGGAAGAAAAGTAAGGAAGACTGTTATAAGAGGAAACGTAGGGAGAAAAATTGGAGACACAAGCAGCTATATGCGATAAAATCGGAATTCTATGAGGCGCTAAGCGCCAGTGATTTTTTTTATGAAGATAGGAAGGAATAATATTGGATGACAAAATGGGGAGGCGTTTTATTAAAAAACGATAACCGAGGAGTGAACGACGAATGGATAGAGGTTGAGTGGAAGATTCGGATAGAATCGCAGGAATAGGAGAAGAAAAGTTTCCTTATAATTATTTATGTTATGCTTCTTTTTTTTTTTTTGAGAATTTTCGTAATGACTTTTGTAAGCTTACAAGATTTTTCGAAAAATTCCTTATTAGTATTATATTTTTCCCTGGTGTTTTCAAATTTTTTACAAATCTGAAATGTATGGTTCCCGGTGTATCTTCCATTTCCCTACGTTCAGGACATTAATACTTCTTATTCGATAAAAAATATATTTCAGAGTGATATACCTTAATTTGTGATATTATCATAATTCTTATACAATATTAATTCCTTAATTAGAGTAGGATTCATATTACATATTACAATAATAATTAGTAAAAATTACATTAAAAGTTCATTAAATTGTTTCTAGATATTGTAATATGAATTTGACGCCGACTCTAATTAAAGTATTAATGTTGTACAAGAATTTTTTTTTTTTTTTTTCATCAGTAAATAAGTCGTGGGTCTCACTGGACAGGTATGCCCGTTGCGTGAGTGCCCAACACTCTTATTATCGTTTATTCTAGTAAACAAAATTACAGTTAATCATTCTTACTACCTATATCGAACGTATTAAACCAAAAAAAAAAAAAAAAAAAAAAAAAACAAACAATTAACGCAAATTTATATATGTATATACATATATATATAAATAGCATAATAATACAACCATACATAGGGACCGCTTACATATTACACGTCGCATACATTAATGTACAGAAAAAAAAAAGGAAGGAAACCGGTAAATAGATGGTATCAAAGAGCCATAAAAAATGCAACAATAATAATAAAGGAAAAGATGATATCACCGCTTAAGGTATATCACTGTGAAATACATTTTTTATCGAATAATTATTTTTTACTTTTTGATGCATTTTTACTAAATTTTTATAATAAATCTTGAAGGCGATATATTTTTTTTTTAAAAACATTTTATTTTACGATTTTTAACATAATACTTAAATTTTTTTTCTTCCTAAAATTCAACTTTTTTCTTACATTACATTATTCGACATATTTTATGCTTAAAAACAAAAAAACAAAAAAAAAAAAAAAAAAAACGATCTCTTTATTTTAAACTTTATTTTCACCGCAAAAACATTAAAATATATAATCATTTTCCTTTTTCAAAGCTATAAAAAAAAAAAAAAAAAAAAAAAAAGCTACATTTTCATGGTAATTCGGCAAATTGATAGTATTTTAAGTCAATCGCCTCTGTTCTACTAATAAGAAAAAATTATCTAAAGGAACCACATTTTTTCACGGTTTTCGAGGAATACTCAGTTTATCGATTTTCATCGGTACTCATACGGTAGCACCGCTGAGCGGGATACTTTCTAATGGACAAAGAATCAGTAAAATCGGTTCAGATGAATATACGTTATGCGCGAACAAACATTTAAAAAAAACAACATAGAACACGAACGATAACACCTCCTGCATTTGGAAAGTCCGTGTAAAGATTATAATTGAAAGTTTTATTATTTTATTCTATTCGATTAATTCGGGAAGATTATTGATTCTGTTACTATGGTAGGTAGTACCGATAAGTTTTTAGTTTCCAAGATAAATAAGTCAGTTAGCAGATTATGCTCACGCTAGACTTACTTGTTCGGTGTTCTATCTGAAAATTTTGACACGTTCGTCTATGAGCGATTATTTTTAAAAGCGCTCATTAATGTAGAACGCGCGCTATTGATTATCCACGATGCGGACCCGTATATCGAAAACATTAATGTTCGCAGCAGCTTTGATTTCGCACGTTTCGAAAAGCCATGATCTTAGCACTTTCTGACGATCTAACATGGTGCGGAAAACGAGAAAATTGTCAACAATATATAAGAAATTAATTTGGCGTGAAAAAAAATTGTAATATCACACTCCGAAGAATCTTTACCTAATTAGATCGGTCGAATGGATTTGATTTCGAGGAAATTTTACGTATCGAAAGCAGGAAAATATCTCTCTCCTATATCTTTTTGTTACCAGGAAATATTGTTTCACTTTTTTCCCCAACTAGTTCAAATTCCTCCTTTCAAGAACCAACAAGGGCAATGGATGGATTACGACAAGAGTAAGGCTAAACTATTTGCCTCCCATTTAGCTTTTTTTTTTTGAAAATATACATATTTATCACCATTCACCTATTGACCCGTCACGCTGAATAGCCTTGTCGACGAGTTTCCTTATATCTAATCATTTCTATACCATACTTTTATACGAATATATACCTATCGCCGGGCAAATATTTTGTTACAATTTATCCTATTTTTTGCTTATTTCTAATTAATCCATTATTTATTTAAATTTTATTCTGTCCCTTTTCCTTCCCTTTTGTTTTCACTTTTGTTTGTAACTGTTTTCCGAACCTCCTTCTCTTATTTAATGCTTATTCCTATATTTTCCTCTCTCTGTAACCATTTCTTTATTTTCCTTCACCCCAACTTTTTTCTCCTCTATTATTTCTTCAGGCATTTTATTTAACAACTGAGTCATAACGTGTTTGTGAGTTTGTTCCCTCACTGTTGTTTTAGCTAACGGCAGTTTGTACAGATATTTTTCCCTCATCCTGTATTCTATTTCTCTTCTTTTCTCCAATTCTATTTCCTTATCTGTCACATTATGTATTCCCACATCTTTATAAATAAGTATATTCCTCTAACGTTCGTCTTCTTTTTGAATTATTTCACTTTCGGTCACGCCTTTATAATCTGATATTAATTTCAAAGATTTTATTTGCAATTTACTTGTTTTCCTCGTGCCTGAATTCCATATTCCACGTCTGATTCTCGATTCCACTAGTGCATGATACACCATTTTTAACGTTTTATTTGATGCATATTTTTTTAATGTGTATAATACTGGTAATGTTGCCCTAATTTTCTTTGCAATGCACTCTGTATGTACGTCCCACCATAAGTGTTGATCCATCGTTACCCGAAATATTTATATTGGGTCGCTACTTCTATCTTAGTCGTAGCGATAGCCTAGTTGCTTGAGCGCTTGTACTTCCGTTACGGAGGTCCCAGGTTCGATCCCGAGCAACGACGAACTTATTACAAGAATTAAATAAATAAAATGAATACTCGCTAATAATAATCATGTGGAAGGCAATGGCAAACATGCATACCATCATATATGCGCGCTAGGTCAGTACACACAGCAGACATAAATAGGACTGCACTTGTATATCGATAAATTAAACGATTACTATCAGTTCCGAATGTAGTCTCTTGCGTGCATACACATTCGTCCTGCATATAAACAATTGCCATGAACGCTGCCTATTCAGTACAACTAGAATATACAAATAGGCTGTCACGATGCTCGAAATCGAGCGATACGACTCAGATGAGAGATTTCTATCTTACGGCAGTTCATCTTTTCGCATTCATTTCTTTCGTCCCACTCATGTACACATTCTCGTTTGAGTGCATTATTAAATTTGGACGTTATATATCGCACCTGTCCATTTTCATTCGTGCTTTCATTTTTAATACATTAATTCCTGTGCTTACTTATTGTGATTAGATCTTTTTGCATTCTTACTATGTTTTCCGGTAACAGGATGCTTATTTTATAGATCAGTCTTGCATGTCAGACTCGGTCAAAAGCTTGTGATATCTTCTGTCAAAGAAATTTATTCCGTTGTCTCCTTTGTTGAAGCCTCCTCCGCGTTTGATAATGCATATATTTCTTCTCTCAGTTTTAAACTTCTTTCTCTTAACTTACCTTCGGTCTTTGCCACTCTTACACTAAACCTTTTCTGAAACAGAACTTTTTTTCTTTCTTTTCCTTCTATTTTCACCTTCAAATGCGTTTATCGTGAAATTCCTCAGGATTCCCGTCTCAGTCCTACGTTTTTTAATGTTTACTCTCTTGATATCGCCTCTCTTCCTATTCTTCCTATTCTTTCTCTCTCTCTCTCTCTCTCTTTTCACTGATGACATTCTGATTTATTCCATCCCAGATAGTCTGTTTACCCGCGTTCTTAAATTTTCTCTATACATTTTTTCCAATAACAAGCTTTCTTGCCTTTTCCACGACTCTAACAGCATATGGCAGTCTATTAAATTTTTTTTTTCTCCCACTTCGAGCTAAGTCTTCCCCGCACAGTGTAGTCAACAATGAATTTCTTCATTTGTTAGATTTCTCTTTTCCTCCACATGTTTTAACCTTTACACTGATGGTTTCACGTTCCTTTCGTTCATTAATTTGAGTCCTTCAGACTTCCTTCTGCTCTTTTTTCTCAGCCGAATCTCTATCTTCATTCTTCGTGTTATCTCTGCTATTTCCTTTGCAAATGGGTTTTGAAAATTCTTGATAATTTCCGACTCTAAAGGTGTGTCCTTCAAGCCATCTAATCTCCTCCTTCCCATTCCTCTGACGGTATCATTCTCTCAATTCCATTTCCATGTTCCTTTCGCCCCGCTTTTTTTTTTTTATTTTTTTTTTATGGCCTGGCGGCTAAGTAGCTTACCATTTGGCCACTTCCAAGGCCCCGCTTTATTCTCATAGATTTTCTACCGGTTCCTAGTCATTCCGATATAGAGGGCAATGATTTAGCTGATTAGCTCGTGTTCAGTCATCCGTAATGGCTTATTGCTCGACAATTTCCCTTCTTCAGACATTCTTTTCCTATCCTACTTCCAATCATTCTAGACTTTGGCTACACATCTATCGATATCTCTTCTCTAATCGTTATTCGCATTACCGCCTTATTCAACCGGTTTTTCATTCCCTGTTTTGCTTCTATTTTATTCTTCTCTGTCATCGCTCCACTGTTGTTTTCTTAATTGAACTGAGGATTCCATCATTTTCAACTCGCCTCTTCTTGTTTCCGATTTGCTCACTTTCTCCTTACTGCTCTCTTCACAATACCGAATCCTCTTTGTATACGTGATTGTAATCACATCGTTTTTGAATATTCTGCTCTCTTTAACGAACGTTCCCTATTATAAGCCTCACTATTGACTTTGGGCCTTCCTACTCCCTATAACACAACCTATATTCTTTCCTTCTCGTTATCTTCTGTTGTTCCCTTACAACTGTCCTTTGTGTCTTCCATTTCTGGTCACCTGGCTAAACGGTTATTTTGAAACGGACGTACCTCTTTTTTCAAACATCCGAACGTTGTAGTATTGAAAAAAAAAGGTACGTTAGGTTTGTTCCCAAAAACAAAAGGAAGGAGTTACAGATAATAAAAGTGCGGTTTTAAATATTTAGCAGTCAAATGCTAAAAAAATCAACCGAATCTAAAATAATTTCTAAATAAAAACTTTAAAGTGGCGACTGCCGGCGACTGCCGGCGACGGAATGGATAACATTAAATTAATCGTAATTGGAGTTTTTTTTTGTTTTTTTTTTTTTTTCTAGGCTCATCAGCAAGTCGCATTAACTCGATGACTAGTTAAGGAATTACTAGATAGGAATTCTAATGGAGATAGAAGTTATGAAGGTAGCAAAGATAAGCACTATATTTAATGATGGAAGGGAAAGAGTATGAAAGGAGCGCTAGAAGAAGTGGAGAAATTGAGTTGTAATGAATCGCGGTAAAAAAAAAAAAAAAAAAAACAGCGTTCAAGAAAGAGAGGTGAACAATCAAAGAAGACGTGGTTAGCATCGCAAATGGAAGATTCATCCGGATGATGGGGACAAAGAGCTGAGGAAAAAGTTGAAAAACGGGATATAGATGAAGGAAGAGAAAAGAGCGATGAAAACGTAAGTGGCTGATAGAAGAAATAGCGGCACGACAGAGAGAAGAAAAGAAATTGAACCTGGCATGAGACTGTGGAGAGGATTGTATAGAGAGGTAGGAGAAGAACAGATTAGGAAAATACGAGGGGTATGAGATAGACCAGATAATACGATGAAAGTTTTTGTGCAGGGGAATAAAATTGGAGGAAGCAAATTTTCGTAGAGATTGATTTTTGTGTATAGCGAAGCGAGCTAGGGAGTCAGCCTGCTCGTTTTCATGAATACCTATATGACTAGGAACCCAAAGAAAGTCTATCTGAGGAGCAATGTTGTTGCGTAGGATGTAACGGATATAGAAAATAATATCACACGACGGGGATCGGAAGCAAGATGATATATAAGTTAAAGGGCGCTCAAGGAGAGTCAGAAACAATTAGAATTTTAAAGGAAAGTGAGAGTATCGCGGGGTTTGGTTACTTTATTGCATTGCTATTACGGAGAAATTTCCATTAAACCAGTTTGTTATCTGTTAACTTTACCATACAAGCTTAACTAGAAGCTCTATACTAGAAACATTTATCCCTCTTACTGTCGAGCGTGAAATTAATATTTTCGTATTATCCTTTATTTCGGAGTTCAGTTGAAAATCCTGCGATCGATAATAGGTGCGCCATTATATGCAATGACAAGATGCCTAAAGATTTACAGATAGGACGGTAGAGACTGAGGCAGTCAAACGTGTATGGAATAGCTTCTTAACACACTGCCGCTTATTGTTTCTTTTTTTTTTTTTTGGGGCACATCAGCCAAGGACCTACACCCGGAAACAACAAAAAAGAAAAGATCCGTCAGTTAAATTTTGATTCGGTCAGATATGGACAATATAAAGGAACTAACGGATGAGGTAATGGATGGTGAAGAGAAGGACAGAATATAAGATGCACAATAAGGAGCGGGGGAAGCTTGAGTTTCAGCAAACAAGAATATAGGATACCGCGTTCAACAGAAAGAGATGGACATTCAAAAAAGATACGTGATTGGCGTCGCAATTCGCCGCCTCATTAGGGTGAAGAGGACGACAATCTGGAGAAGAAGCAAGGGAAAAGCGAAAACGAGACGAAGGAAGAGCAGAATAGCCAAAACGCAAGCGAATCATAGAAATGTTTTAATTTAGGCAGACTGCGCGCATTTAACAAAAAAAAAAAAAAAAAACAAAAAAAAAACCTTCATTTTTGGCACCATGATAATTTTACGATACACCGGAATTGGAGAATTCAACGAAAAATATGAATTACAATGTTTCTTGAAAAAATTCGCGGTACAGATATATTTATATTCAATTGAAGCCGTGGTAAAATTGAAAAACTTTAATTTTTTTTTTAAATGTTTTCTAACTAAAGCATATGGTACTAGCTCGCCTCGTTTGAGATAAAAATTCGTTATTTTAATTATTCGTAATTTGGATTTATCGCTAGAGAATATTTAATTTTGTTCCATAATAAATGATGGATATAAATCGTTCCTTTCGCACTGTCCGGGTTCCTATAATTCGATGTAGCGAAGATACGTTATATTCAGAATGTTTAATGTTTTCGTTCGTGCTGCGTCGAGCATATGATTTGCCTCTCTGATACAACCGTGATAAGAATAATCAAACGTCTCCTGTCAGGTTTAGAACTCGGTGTTTCCTACACTACGATATGTCGGTACTTCTAATTTATTTTCTATCGTTAATATTTGCACTAGATTGAGTGAGAGGAAGCGAAGTAATTAGTATGCAGCGTTTGGTGGTTCATCATCTATCTAACGCGTGCATTGCAGAAGCTTGCGTATGGCTCGATGTAAAAATCAATACAGACACACCTCTACTTTGGAGCACTTTCGTTTACTTTCGGCTAAGAGCAGATTCCATTAAGAACTTGCATAAAGAAATTCCACCGAACTGTCTCCGAAATAATAAACTTAGGCCTTACTAAGTAACGATTACACCTTGAATAAAATCATAATTCAAAAATAAACTCTTTATCGATTATTTCAAGTGATTCCGATAAGAGTTAATTTTTATGTTTGTCGACAAGCACTTGAAATTTAACAATGATACATTTTCCGGGTTGCCCTCTTTCGGGCGTGAATCTCTTTGGGCCGCAGATTCGAAAGAGTAAAAAGGTGAAATTTTAAAAGATAAAAACAGTAAATAAAGCCGAATGATAAGATATAATAGAAGAAGAGTAAAGAATAGCTCGTTATAGCCTGTCTTTTCCTTCTACACTTGTTATCCCTTCCATTGTTTCCTTCTTATTAGCGATAGTTGATCGCCTCAGCATATAACTTTCGTTTTCCCTTAATTGTTTCTGGGTGAAGGTCCTCGGTTGACTAGTCCGATTAAAAAAAAAAGAGTAAAGAATACGAAAACAAGTAGGTTAAGCGGCAGATAGTTGAAATTATAGAACGTTCTAAAAAGAGTTGGTCAAAATAACGGGAATCGCCTCCATATTTTTTTTTAAATGGGTTCATCAACAACATGGACATTGGCTCAAGAACAGCGGAACAGAGGAGTAAGAAAGACTCAGATCCTTACACGATCAGAGATAGCCGACAGAAAGGAATCAAGAGCTAGAATAACCGAAGGAGAAGGAAGGGAGAGAATGAATGAAGCACAGAATGGAACGGGAATACTACCGGCTTGTAAGAGGAAGGAATAAAACGAAGCTTGTTCAGTTGATAATTACGAACAAATGAAAACATTATATGATCGGGATCTGAAATACATTGATCGTCGGGAGGGTGCAATGGACAATAAGGAGAAGACACGAGAGAATAACGGAACAATGAGGAAAGGAGCAAACTATGCCCAAAACGCAAGCGGCAAATCGCAGAAAGATTGGAACGGCGCATAAAAGGAAAGTTAATAAACCATAGAAAGCGTGGAAGGGAAGGTTGGATAGACAAGAAAAAGGAGTTCGGGTTGGAGAATGAGGAGACGTAGGAGTCAGACCACAGTTTGGAATGAGCGGCTGCAGACAGAAGGGTAATATTAGAAGCTGAGAAGGCAGGAAGAAACCTATCAGAAAATTATTGTGAGAGATGAGCGTTAACAAGTTGAACTTTTTTGGAGAGAACGAGTATCAATAATGTGTGTCGTCAAAATGAAAAAAAAAAATTAAATAACGGAGGAATTTCCGGGGAAGACTGTACTATTATTTAAGTTAAACTTAGTCAAAAAAGGATTAAATAAGGAGCGGATTTCTGAAAGGGAATTAAAAACAAATAAGTATAGAAAGTATTATTGTACACTAAGCAGTTTTAAAGTTAGCTCAGTAAAATATTGCTTTACAGAAGCAGCTGAGCGACTCAAGCCGCTAATATGCTGGCCAGATTATCAGTTTGGCTTTCGCAGTGACCATTCTACTGCTGACCAGATACATCGAGTAACGTCAAGAATAGAGAGAACGTTTAAAGATCAAAAAAAATCGACAGTTTTTCCGGTATATATTGAGCAAGCTGTTGACCGAGCATGGGGCATCAAGGACTTCTGTTCAAGCTAAGAACCAGACTGCCTGTTAATTGGTGCCGTCTACTGAAATCACACCTATCGGACAGTCAATTCCGTGTAAAAATCATCATTCTATCCAATATAAGTAAGCGTACCACAGGGTAGTATACTCGAGCCTATTCGGTACCTTCTGTATACAATAGATATATATATATATGCGAACAACACCAAATACTGCGACTGCAATGTTTGCAGATGATACAGTAGTATTGCTAGTAAGCGACTTACAAACTGAAGCAACGGAACACCTACAATATGCCTTGGACCATGTAACAAATTGTATGAAAAACTGGAAAATCAAGCTCAATGAGCAATAATCTATCCATATCATTTTCGCTCTCGGTAAAAAAAACGAGATCCTCGTCATGTAGTCTTCATAAATGGACAACAAGTGCCAACCTCTAGCTTAGCAAAATACTTGGGCCTACATCTAGGTACAAAGCTAACGTGGAAAAATTCCATTGTGTCAAAAGCTCAACAAACTGAGAAAAGACACACGAATGAAATATATTGGCATGCCGGGCGACATTCCAAAATGAAACTTGAAAACAAGCGACTCATTTATCAAACCATCATACGACCGATTTGGACTTTTATACAGATAAGGGAATGTACCAAAACATCATACAGAAACATTATTCAAAAACAGTCCAAAACAAATTCCTCCGCATGATAACCAATGCTCGGTAGTTTCAGCGGAACGAATTTTTACGCGCTGATTTAATGTTCAAATGGATCGACGAAGTCATTAGAAAGTTTTCCCACCACCATGAAAGAGGACTTCATACTGATCCCAACCTGGAAGCATTAGATCTTTTGCTTACTACGCAAGGTCTAAGAAGCCTTAAACGTTTTAAACCAGACGACCTAGTCGTATTGTAAAATTTTAAATGTACATATATATCAGGGGTGGATCCAGAGTGACATGGGGGGGAGATTATATAATTACGTAATATCTTCTACGATAGGCAGTAGATTTTTGAGAAATAGGTTGTTTCATAAAGAAAATCAAATAACGACCTCTTTAGAAATTCATAAAAATGTGTTTTAAAAATACATAATTATTACAATTTTTAATTTAACTTTTGTCCTACATTTAGGGGTGAAGAATTAATTGAATTATAAAATTATACCTTAAATATAATAGTTTAGAAATATGTAGTAAGAAAGATAGTATTTTTATTAGACACTTTACTTCCTTTTTTATTTTGGTTGGTAATCTGATTAGAATTTTTTGTTCGTGAGCAAATAAAAAATATATATATACGTTTCTCTTTCTTTTTTTTTTTTTTTAGGCATGTCGGCTAAGGACGTTACCCAGTCCAAAAATACGATAGCACTAATGATTATATCGAAAAAATATTAGAAATGGAACATATGAATGAAGCTAACAAAGGAATAACCGAACGAGAAGGAAAAGAAAGCATTAAGCGCTGTAAGACGTAGGATAAGACGCAAAAAATCGGAATACAGTATCGCGCGTTCTGAAGAAATTAAAGGACATTCAAGTAAAATGTGATTCGCATCACAAGAGAAGTTTGCTTTTGACGGATCAAACGGATAAAAAAAGGAGACTGAGTAATGGAGAAACGAAAGAGCGAAGCAGGAAGCAAGCTGTGATTTAACCGAAGTCCAATTATAGATGAGATAGTTGACCGCCCCTCATGTTGGGGAAATTCTAGAACCAAAAGAGAAGGAATGGGTTGTATGGCTAAATAGAAGGAAGCGGGATTAGAAAATGCAGAAGAACAGAGATACTAACCGTTCGCGGTGGCAACGAAAGAAAAGAGGAAGAAGACTTTTGGAATACGTTTCTCGTTGAACTATTTTTAATTAAAATTACAAAATCAAAATTAAAAATAAATGAGGAAGGCAAAAGATCGATGACAGTTGGGTATAAAATAAAATGAAAACATAACATTTATAGTTTTACTAGAAAACAATATTAAATATTAATTATTAAAATCCGTAGGTAAAATTCATGCAAATCTTTTATAGTATAAATAAAGTTTCTCTCTTGTAAAAAATTTGTTCATAGAGGCTTTGATTCTTTGGGGGAGAAATGTCTCCTATCCCCCCCCCCCCGGATTTGTCAGCCTATATATATATATATATAAGTAGCGAAGAATAGATAGTGGTCTCTTCCTTTGCAACATGTTAATTCACTTTTAGTTATAAATGTTACTTATTTAGAAATAATTCTAGGATTGCAATAACCATACAGTTCCCTTACGGGGCTGTTTTATATGAAAAAAAAAAAAAAAAAAAAGTTAAGCATTGGTAAAGAGTAAGGAAATAGAATTCTGGGGAAGACAATTCGGATAAATTAAATGTTAAAAAGCGTGAAAGAACCCGAACAATTTTTTTTTGTGTTTTAATTAGCCATCATCTAGCCAAATTAGAACAATAAACGACAGCGATCAGAAACTATGCAATACATAAATTCATAGAATGCTTCCCGATATTCGTCGTTCCTCATTGATATAAATATTTAATTAATTATATTCGACTGTTTTAGTCTTCTGAATCGGGTAGCATTTTCAACGAGAATGTGTGCCAACTGATTACTGTGATTAACCGTTCTGTTCGACTGCTTCAATCTTTAACTGTCGCTATTTGTAAATCTTTGTGTATCTCGTCGTTGCGTTTATACCATGGCGCTCAAGCTATCGATGGTAGGATCTTCGATTGACTCTGGATGATCGCTACATCTGGTTTACTCGCGGTTCCCGGAAGTGGAATTCTGTAAGACCACATAATAGGTTTTAAATACTTTATTTTCCACCGATAGCATTGACTTTTTACTAAGCAGCTAATATATATTCCGAAATTTAATAGTTATTTGTTTTCGATTAGCATCTATATATGATTGTTTCATGTAAGCCTTCGATCCAGATGTAAGCCGAGATAGTTTACACTATTCAAAATTAGAATTGTTTTTTCATTTAATTTTATTACTGTACTACTGTCAACTTTCTCCAAAGTAAATACAACCTGTGTACATTTGGATTCGTTAACTTTAAGGATTTATATCATTTTTCCAAAACGTCTAAGTATCTTTTTTCAAGTTAACACTTGATTAACAATACTGATAAGATAATTGTTGTTTTATTTTAAATAATAACCCGTTATGCCATGCTTTAGAAAATACATTTTCGATGTTTAAAAAAACTGCTGAGCACATTTTTCCCCCTCGAAGCTTCATGTATCACATTAACAACTCTGTGCATTTGTTCTACATAGTGTACTGTGTTGCTCATTAAAACCAAGTGGATGATCCGCTATTTTTTTATTTTAGGCTAGTAAACGTTTTATTCTTCTTAATAAGAATTTTTCGAATAGTTTCGAGAACGCTGGAAGTAAATTTATCGGTCTATATGAAGTTATATCTTCAGCAGATTTCCCTGATTTCTATATAAGTACTATAGCGGCGAATTTTCATTGCACTGGGAAATATCCAGTTCTCAGAATCACGTTGTATATATATAAACGTTAATAATATCATGGCTCTTTTTTTTTTGGTAATTTCTTAATTATTTTTGAGGGAGCTTTCTTTAAATTTAAATGTCTTTGTATACATTTATTTACTTCTAAGGGAGACACTGGTTTTTTGTCGGAAAGGTCACTTGATGTGGAGCCTGTAAGTAATTTTTTACTTCTGCGTCTATAGCGGCATCTGCGTTCATTTCATAAGGACGAAAAATATCCAAAAAATATCTTGCAAATCTTTTTCTTCGTCACTTCTTATTCGGTGATTATTTTTGTTTATAGGGGAACGTTATAGTTGATTATTTCTTTTTAAGATTTTAACAACAGTCTTCCATAAAGAATAATCAGTAGCTTCAATTGGTGTTAAGATAAGTAATTTTCAAAAGCTACACTTTTCTTTTCGCGAATCTTATTTTTCAGCTGATTTCTTTATTCTATTGAATACTGTTTTATCTATAGGATTTTTTGTATTCTGCCATATGTCTTAGCAAATCTTTTTTCTTGGATCATGTCCTTGATTATTTTTGGATGATTTTACAGTTAAGGGCTTCTCTTTTTTTCGCTACAGTTCTGTCATGGTGTTGTTAGGTGCGCGGTTTCTTGAATACATTTGATAAGGTTTACTACACTAATCTCTATACTTTCCATAGTTTTCGGAGGAATATTCAAATTTATTTTATTTTCAATTAACTGTTGAAGGACATCCCAGTCAGTTTTATGCAGCATTGATGTTTTTTTCTGAATACACGATTGCACTATTGATATTCAGAATTACAGGTGTATGATCTGAAATACCATCCACTGATATTTCGACAAATATTTGACTGGTACTGATTCCGTTTCAAATAAAGAAGTCTATTAAATCGGGTATTTTCCCCATGTCTGTTGGCCAATATGTTGATTCTGCACCAGACAGTCTGTTATAGCGTCTTCTTTCAATGCAATTGATTAATCGTGAGAACGTACGTTTTACATTGAAATCATTACTAACAATGAATTTAATGCCGAGTGTTTTAAAATATTCTTTGAACTGTTCTTATTTTACGATGTGTTTCGGGGGACAGTATACCAAAGAGACTGCAATTGAACCAAAATAAGTATCTACTTTAAAAGGGTAGGCCTGTAAATAATTTTTCCTAAATTCATTCAAATATGATTAATTACTGATATTCTTAAAACGAGATAGCAAATCCCCGTGTAGTCCATCATCAGGGTGGTTCACATCGTAAATAGAACAATGAGGTATTTTAACGAAACTTCTACTCGAACTGTGTTTCCGACATCATTGATACATCTGTTTCATTGCTTATTAAAAATAACTCAATTTCGTGACGGTTTGTGCCATATCATTTTAATGCTCCATGTTGCAATTCGCAAGAACTGATTCATTTGAAAAGTAGTTTATTTAATACCGTAGATGATAGCACGTTAATTATCATACCTGTTTTGTTCGATTAAGTAGTTAAACATATCTTTGAATTTAGAAAAGAATTCAGTAAGCTGATTATTATTGTTACTTAGTTTTGTTTCAAAGTTTACTCCTTTCAGAGTTTTATTTTGGAATGCTGCCGAATAATTATATTTACTACGGTTTGTGCGAATCGTTTATTTGACCGCTGTGAGAAACAGTCTATAGTCAAATCGATTTGCTGTTTATCATTGTTAATTAATCTTGGTTGGTTATTCTGTTTACTACTTCGCATTTTGAGTAATTCCTCATATCCAGCTTTTGTAATTAGCAGGTTCTTGGTAATTTTGAACCAATCCGTTGATGTTCCACGTAGCTATCCGCAGTAATCCATTTATCTGGAAATTTATTTATTTATTACAGTTGAATAATGATTATTATACTATTTTGTTAAATCATTTGATTAAACATACTTTTAAATTCAGATAGAAATTCATCGAATTGATTATTAATTCCGTTATTTTAATTGTTATTGATTTTTTTAGTATGCTACTCCTGTCAAAAGCGACCACCATTGGCGTTGCTGATCCGACTTAAATCAAGAATCACAATAAAAACAAAACAAGCAACATATTAAATATTGTCTCTTCCCCCGGTGCATCGGACACAACAACTAACAGAATAAACTTAGTTCGTATCTTATCCGAAGAAAAACAATACATGCGAATAATAAAGATAACAATACAGCCTCCTCTTTAAAAGTTAGTAATCTTAACCTATAAGAAGTTGGAAATAAAGGATAATCTAACATAATACAAGCAGTTAAAAATGTAACATAAAATATCAATATAAAATAATAACGGCTGAACGAAATCACGTAAAATACCGACGGAACGTCATTCCGCTCGCTGGCTAAAGGACTCAATGAAGTTACATGTTATTGCTATACTCTAGTGCCATATAACGTGGCATATATGCTGTTGTATAAGTTCCTTAGTCATTCGGTTTCCAATGTATCTCTGCACCATCTTCTTCTTGACTTTCGATGTGAACATTCCGGAAGAAATGTCTGACTTACACACACTGGCTATATTACCGCTGTGAGTTAATTTGATCTAAAACTTGGTGTATTGATCTTTATTAACTTCATTCACATATTGAATATGTAAATCGGCATGAACGGTTCTAATTTGACACATAAAACGGAGCGTTAACTTCAAAAATATTAAACTGTAGCTGTTGCAAACGTTTGATATTGCTTGCTGCAGATGTTCCATAAACTTCGAGGCCGTAATAGGGTCTATGATCGTCTTGTAAACGAGCCTTTTACAGTTTAAAGTGACTTTGGATTTTCTATTTAGAATACAGCCTAATGCCTTGATCCTGACAATAATTTTTGTCCACAATGAGCCACGTGAGCTATCCAAGCAGATGGCAGTTGAGAACCATTCCTAAATACCTGACTGTGTTACAGTTAATCAGCGGTTGTCCATTTATATGTAGAGGAGAGAAACTCCTCGATTTCACGTTAAGGTAACCTGTTTACTTTTTTGATGATTTACTTTTATTTTTCATTTGAGCATCCAATCTTGAATTTTATTCAGATGTTCTTGAACTAATGCCGATACGCAAGTCGGATCTTCATGCATTCCCAATATACATGCGCCATCTGTAAACGTTACTATTACTGTTATTGTTAAAACAGGTATATCATCCGCTGTGTATATCAATTACAGCAACGGTCTCACTATACTGCCTTGCGGGACGGTAGCTCTAATGGTGAACTTATTGGATACGGAAAACTCTGTCAGAAAGATATGCTGAAAGTACCCTGGAAAATATCATTTGGTATCCCTTGTTTAAGTTTGAACAACATGCTCTGGTACCATATTCGATCGAAGACCTGCTCAATATCGAGAAGCGCCGCACTGCAATGACAACTTTTTTCAAAAGTTACCGCTATTCGATCCGTTAATCTATGAACCTGATGGATTGTAGAATGGTTAGTGCAGAACCCAAATTGTTGGTACCAAATAATAATGTTTTTCCTTGCTATCGCTGTAATTATCCAATCATGTAATATCATTTCGAACATTTTAGAAGAGATTTTTAATAGGCTGATCGGTTTATAACAGCCCCGGATCTGGGGGGGGGGGGCAAGCGGGGCACCTGCCTCAGGCGGCAGTTTCAGGGGGCGCCAAAATCATAATCTATCTATATATACATATATATAAAAATGAAACGGCGTATGTTTATGGGCGCAAAACTCGAAAAGTAGCGGATGGATTGACTTGAAATCTTTACACAACATTGAATTTCTATATAAGAGTGTTTTGTATAATATTTTTATGCCTAAGTTTTCCCGGGAACGGAAAATTCAAAGTGTTTTTAAGGGGCGCTATCTATGATTTGTTTTTGGTATTATAATGAATAATTTCAGAAAAACGTATTGTGGCTGCATATGCGGGAGGCTCTGTAATTGCATAAGTGTGTGTAAATCAAATATGCGGCAACAATCTACAATCAGTGATGAGATGAGTGACGCAGAATATATATGGATGAGAGAGAGAGAAAGTGTGCAACAACAGTTTTTAAAAGAAACCGATCATCACCGTCGAGCTGCTAGAAAAAAAAATGCGATTTTTATGACACTGTTCGTTATTTCGATGGGTAGAGTGCTGGAGAATGTTGAACCGCATGACATTTGAAATTGTGATCTGCATTATGCATATTATCTTTTCCAAAGTAGTTGTCCTTTTTTCGTTACAATTTAAAATTTCAACCACGCGGTCTGATTATTGCATCATCCATCGTTTACTGAAAGCAGATGGTCAGCTAAACAGCAAGCTGTAACTGCTCTATTAAATAACTTACTGGAAGTTGTTAAAGCTCTGGAAGAAATTTAAGAATCCTCTCTAGCCGCAGAATCTAGGTATGAAGCTGGTCATTTACTACATGCGGTGATGGATTTTAAATTTATCCTCAACTTATCAATTTGGGATAATATTCTTCGAGAGGTTAATAGAGTGAACGTTGAAATACAAAACGAGGATATTATCATTTCGCGTTATGCGGCGATAATGCAAGGTCTTGTTAAAATCTTGCAAGGAATGAGAGAAAAACCAATAGAGCATTGGATCAAAGAAGCTGCATCTGTATCAGAAAAGTTGGAAATCGAGCCGGTCCTTAAAAGCAAACGAATTTCCAAAAAGAAAAGGCAACACGACGAAATCTGCGAAGACGAATCAAGATACATCCGACGGGGCTATTTTCTAAAGATATAGAATTAGTGTTTGATAAAATTTTAACAGAAATAGAAACAAGAGTAGAGAGCACAAAGAGTCTACATGAAAATTTCGCCTTCCTCAGTAGCCACGCGTTTTTAAATATGTCGACTGAAGATCTGCAGAGAAATGGAACCGATCTAGCACAAAAATATTCAAAAGATTTGAATGCAGTTGATTTTTGTCAGGAACTAGCCGTATTCAAAGATCTAGTAACCGAAATTAATGAAAAATCAAGTGCATTCGACCTGTTACATCTGTGTAAGCGTGACTTGCAAGAAGCGTTTCCTAATGTTAGTACAGCTTTAAGGATATACTGCACATTACCGACGACATCTGCAAGTTGTGAGCGAAGCTTCAGCAAACTGAAAATAATTAAAACTTATCTGCATTCAGCAATGAGTAGGGACGTTTATCTGGCCTCGCGATCCTAGTCATTGAATATAGTTTTAGTTTATTTACAATTTAATCTTGTAAAATTTTGTTCGTTAACGTTGGACATTAGAGAAAATTACTGGTTTTGTCTTCTGCATCTAATAAAGTTGTCTGATTTTGAAACCACTATGTTCGTTTATGAAAGTCTTTACTAACGAGGAATCTTTTAGGCAAATAATGACTCTATTACGACTTACTTTAGCAGCTGCAATAATAGTAAGGGGACCTCCAACGAGATCTTTAATAGCGATTAGGTTATCACAGAACTTATAATCTAGTGTGCAGTTGAACACACAATACCTTGTTCTCCTATAGGATAATTGAACATTGTTAGTAGAGTAATTTTGTTTTTTGTGACTTGAGAGCACGACGGAGTTGAGTTGGAAGAGGATTTTGAGGATGAAGGTTATGAGAGTATAAGGTTTCCGAGGAGGAATTTCGTGCCGTATTAGCAATCGAACTGAGCCGATTTCATATATTTTCAAGTTTACATGTGATTGTTCAGTAGCACAGTGATAGCAGTAGTTACTTATAGAAATTCAACATCTCAATGAATAATGCAAGCGATAAGATAAGATAACAATGCATAAAGACGGATATAGAAACACACGATCGCACTAATTCATTAGCAACATATGTACATTTTCTAAATGGTTTTTACTGACTGAATTTTAAGGGTGCTAAATTATTTTCACCGACATTATAAGCAGAAATGTCATGATTCCTAATATTTTTTATTGTGATATATTATTCTATTTTTTTTTTCTATTTCTTTTTTTTTTATTTTATCGTGACGCAACAAAACAGTTTTCAAACAACTATTCATTTACATTTGATATAATTTTTCTGTATTAAGTGTTTTGATAAATTTTTAATAAATCATTTATTTTTTCCTCTAATTTAGAGTATAATACGAGTATGTATGTATATATATGTATATACAAATAAAGTAATTGTGCAAAAACCATTTTGTCTCATTCCCGAAATATTTTTCATATATAACGTCTATGTTCAAAGTAATATTATACAGTTAATCTGAAGTATAGTGAATTGAACAACAACTTAATTTATTCTTCAAACAATAATTTAAAAAATAGTGAGATTTGCAGTCAGAGCCATTCTAAGGGATTTATTTTTAGAATATGTAAAATTTATGAATACTCATTACACATATTGACTTTTTTTAAATTTACTAATTGAGTTTTATAACGTGAAAATGGCGGAGCAAAAATTTATGGTGGGAGGGAGTCCGGAAAAATTATTCCGAATTTTTTCATGTATCTCATATTTTTACGTATAAAAACAAAACACACATAATTGCATTTTATTTTTTAATATGTATGTCAGTCAACAAATAAATATTTTGATTTTAAGCTATAATTTTATTCTGGTTACGATATAGGCAACAATTTAGAAAAAATCATATATATGTAATTAACATTTTAGTAATTGTAATAATGCAACAATTAGCATGTAACTATTTTTACGAATTTAATCCATTTCTTATTGAAGAAATTAAGTTTAATAAAAGTAATTTATATTATACATATTATTATACAAAAACTGTAACACATAATATACGTATTTCCCCCCCTAGTTTATATCAAAAATAATTTATTATCAAATAATGTGAATTTAAAATTATTAATATAAAAAATATAGGCGAAACAGTTTAATGCATATAAACATTTAAAGGCTAAAATCAAGACGCCGCGATTTTTTACAAAATTCTTTCGAAACTTTAGCGGATTCCATGGAGATATTTTTTTGAACATATAAGTGAGTAAGACCATTCAAGGAGTTGTTCTGTCACGCTATTTCTTAAATAATTCTTTTGTAGTAATAAAGTACTGAATCATTTTTTGTGTAAGCGTTTGTAACGGAAAGGCAGCAGAATATTTTCAACAACGTATGTACGTTTGGAAACAAATGTTTATTTCGTTTATCAAACAATTGAATTTGCTCGAGTGGTAATTTTTTCATCAGTTAATACTGACAAACGTTTTATCCATAATTCTATTTCAGCTTTTATTTGACTTACGTTTCCGTTTAAATCTTCTTCATATATTTTAATCAGTTCTTGAATATGTAAATTTTTCTCGTTTGATAATTTCGTCTTTGCAAATAACAATACTTGAAAATTTCAAATTCCATTTTTATAGGCATGAAATTTGTCATTTAATCCCTTACAGCACTGAATCTAAAAATGGAATGAATAAACTCACTCGATAGTAATTTTCAGGAGTCATTTTATGATCCTTTAAATTCACGTTAAATCTGTTTGTTGTCATTTGTCTTCCACAGATGCGAGGCATTTTTATTTCAAATCCAATAATTTCACCATCAATTTGAATATTGTTAAAAATTTTATGAACTATTTCTTCTGAATCTTTTCGTAAAGTTGTCAAAATTTCCTAGACATCGTTTGCATTTTCAACAGTAATAGCTAAAACGATATCATCTATTTGCAAAAATCTACTTAATGATAAAGTGTATGCTCAGATGTGATTTAAAAGTCTAAGTGTAATATTAAAATCTCTAGATCCCACATTTTCAAAAAATTGTTTATCTAAAACTACTGTATCCCTATCATTCTATATTACGAATTTTTTCACTTCTAAAAATGTCTACATGGAAGTATGCCTTTCTACCCAACGTGTAGGATTAAATTTTTAAAATTTTTTACTATCAACTCTCATATTTTCATTAATATATTTTTCCGAACATAAGTGTCTTTTTGGCGTGTTAAAAAAATTATAAATTGATTCAAAGATTCTCCTGTGCAGTTTCTAAAGTTGTTTGCTGAAAAAATGGCTAAATTCAAGTAATGATTTGCACAGTGAACATACATAGCTGATTTTATACAGCTCATAATTATAGCTTGAACACCATTAAATTTACCACTCACTGAAGCAGCACTATCATATCCCTGTCCACTTAAATAATTTATCTCAAGCCCAATATGATTTAATTTCTCCATTATAACATTAACCATATTAATAGCCGTGGCGCTGTTTCGCAGTACAAATTCCAAAATATGCCTAAAACATAGACAAAATTGTTGAACGTTACTAACATCCGTTGTTTCGTCCGCTAAAATAGCTTAGTATTTCAATTGTTTTATTTTTGCAACAATTTTTTTTTAAATAATTTGTCCCCGCAGATTTTAATTAACTCATTTTGAATATGAGTGTACTTTAAGTTCTTTCTACATTTTTCACACATATTACGTAATTTATTATCTTCTATCGTATTTAATCCGAATCGTTATATTGAAAAAAAAAAATTACCATTTTGTTCCGGGTTACTATAACCAAATGGATATATTATTTCGCGGTGGCCTCGTAAAGCTCTAGACCTTGTCTTCCGCACAAAATTATACATTTTATAATGGGTAATATTAAATTTCGATTTTCCTCAGCTTTTGGCAAGTTTTGCTGAATTTCCCATAACATTCACAGAAACTGCTTGTTTCTGAAGTATGCGTTCTAAATTTTGAAAATCTTCTACGCATGCTTTATGATATTTGTTACATTTGTGAATTCTAAAAATTTCAATAGCATCTTTCCATAAAGAGAATTCTTTAATACATAAGCGTCCTAGTCGTTGATCACCTTTACCCCCTTCTTTATTTAGAAAAAATTACGCAAATATTTGCAAAAAACACTATTCTTGGCTTTAGAATATGATAACCACTTAAATCTATTTAATATCAGTTATATTGAAATTTCAACTTCTTTCCGTTAAATTCTGTGACAGGAAATAAAAGTCAGTTTCAGGATCCATATATTTTCTAATATTTGTACTTTTTCGCTATGTTTAATTCTTAAATTGGTTACATACCTGCTAATATCATTATATGAGATATTTTCATTTTCTTCATGTAATTATGTTGAAATGCAACCGGTCGTACTGGATATCTTTATTTTTAGTTTATCTCATTTTTATTCTTTTTATTAAAAACTTATCTATATTCAGCAATTTTTATGAAACACCAATATAATCAGCACGCGCAAATTTACTGCAATAAACGAATAACTGCATGAACAACATACAACTGAATAATTAAGCAGGTTAACTCTCTACAATAGGTCACACACATCTAATTTTTGTTTACGTAAGCATAAATGATGTGAAATTTCGAGTTTTTTATAAAACACAATAGTGCTTGATTTTGTGTTAGGCGTCCTTTTTTCCTTTATTTTTATTCATATTAAAATCTAACTTTTTTTTCGATTTTTAACATCCTAAGTCTCTGAGTCATTGTCCTTGGTTAACGTTCCCTTTAAAAAAATACACATGTATTTTTGTAAAACGTACGTGAGTAAAAAACGAATACTGCTGCTACATTAAAAATATATTTTCCAGACCCCCTCCCTTGGCTCCGCCGCTGCCTTATGCAATATGAAACAATTTATGTAAAATCGCATAAGATAAATTTTTATAAGATTATCTATATAAAAATTTTATATTTAAAAAAGCTTAGGGCTCGAAGATTCTATAGGAGAGCGCAAGTAATTTTACGAATAATAAAAGAAAAATTAACCTTCATTTTGGCGCCACATTTATCACTGAAATCCGAATTATCTATTATATTCGTATCCACTTTTGCCATCAATTAATATAAAATATTTTCGTATTCTGAGGAGGTTCGTGGCATGTTTACAGAAAAAGATAAATAAATAGAACTGTATATTTAATTTCCTTACCAAGTCGTACAGCAAAAACTAAGAAGTAAACCAGTTTTGCTATTAACACAGTTTTTTTACAACAAAAAATGGGTAAAAGTAAATTTGATAGTGTTGAAATAACTTCCGTCAATTGTCAAATAACGTTAAATAAAAGAAAAAGAAAAAGGCAGTATAACACCAAATTATTTTTTTCCTGCCGATTCTTACAAAAAATCTTATTTGGATAGAAGTGAGTAAATTCGCAGCGCTTAAATAAATAAATAAATAAATTGTAAATTTAGAACTAAACAAATGTGAAATGAGTGTTAAAAATAAATATGTTTGTTTTTATTCTATTCAACTTATTGCATATTTTAAAGTGACTAATGAATCTTCTGTTATCGTTTAGGGCAATGTATTTCCTTTTTATTTTCTGTGTCGTGGCAAGTTCAGGTTTTCAAATGCAAATGCCACACCATAATTTATTTATACACGTTAGGAAGCTTTTTATCACTTTTACTGCATTATTTATTCCCTATTAAAAAGTGAAATTTTTAGCACAAACGATTTGTTTATTACTGCGTTCTAGCAAAAAGTGGAATTAAACTATTCAAAAATTAAGTATTACTTTTGTTGCATAAAGTATACTAGTAATTTTTTCAAAGTAAAAATATTAAAATTACTTCAACGTTTTTATTTTGTCAAATATGTAAAAAAAAAATGTAACTTACAGAAATTTTGTATATCTGGTTTACTTTTTTCCCTGTACTGATTATATTAGTTTTTTATAAACCGTTAACTTTATTACTATAAACCCTTAAAAGAGCAATCGGTTTTAACTGTTGTAAAGGTAAATTCTGAATATTGTACATGCTTCATTCAGTAAAATATATATTGAATTTCAGAGCTTCTTATTTTCAGATTGTAATAAAAAGTAAGACAAAGAAATACTTTTTTAAAATTCTCAGTTTACTTCCTATTAATGATATAATAAAATATTTTATCGATGTCTTAAGTTTTTTTTTTTTGCAACAGCGGCATAAAAAAGTGTCAGTTTATTATTTTCCAATTCGATTAATACGATTTTTTAGAATTTAATCTTATACATATTTTTAGCAAATTTGTCATCCATATTATAAAAGAAAACTCAGTAATTTAATACTATTTTTCTTTTTTAAAACTAACTTTAAGTTCTTCTAACGGTGGTTAAAAAAAAAAAAAATTTTTGTTGTTTCATCCATATCCCTATATAACATATAAAAAATACACTGAACATTGACAAACAAATTTTGAAACGTTACTATATTTGAAATGATTCACTATTTCTAAATTATAATAACTGATGTAATATGCAGTATTAAAATAAAATCAAAGTCAATTTATATAAGTTGCGTACGTTTCATTATTACTAATTTAGTGATTTTTGAATAAAAAAACATACTTTACAGTAGGCAGACAGACAGATAAACATACATTTTGAAAAATGTGGTTTTATGTTTTAAATTAATTGTAAATAGTGGTACTAAATGCTGTAGTTTATTTTGCTTTAAATAATTATTTTTTATTTAGCTCTTATTTACTGAAACCAAATAAACAGGTAATGCATGGTACAAATAATAATAAAATTATGTATATATTATGATGTAAATTTTGAAAGAGACTTTAAAAAATTTAAGTACCTACTAAATTATTGGGACAGTTGTAACCTGAACCTAAGGTAGTTCACAGTATCGAACCAAACGACACTTGCAAAACTTTCACAATGACTTGAAGTAACGTCAATAAAGCGAAAAATTATAAAACTTGGTTTAACAGAACTTAGCAAATTTAAAGTAAAACGAATAAAATGAAATATAAATATAAAATAAAGAACTACCTCGAAAACAAACGAAAATAAGTATTAAATTACTTTAATAAATTAAAATAAATACCGTATTTTAGAAACGTTTTCGGATGTCTCCTATCATCAGCTAATAAAAACAGAGTGAATGCAAATAAAACTAAAGAATTTGAATTCACTCTGCACTGTTGGCTGATGATAGGCTACGACTAAAAACGTTTTCTTAAATTGAAGTATTTATTTTAATTTATCAAAGTAAATTATTTTATACTTAGTTTTTGTTTGCTACCAAATAAAAGTGGCCGAGAGAAAGGAATTGTCCCCCCACTATTTATGTGGTTGGGCTTAGTACACTGTGAATCTTAATTTCACAATCCGTAATATCTTATCAAGGATATATGGAACTTACTTTACTTTTACTCAGGTATGAATACAGTGGCGGTTTTAGGGGAGTAACGCCCCCCCCCCCCCTCCGCCAGAACTTAATATAAGCTGTTTAAGAATGCGGAAATTTCATAGGAAATAAAATTATTTTTATTTTCTTTGTTTAGTTATGTCAAAAGTTGCTGCCAAAACATTTTGAAATGATTCGATTAGTCGTATATTTTTAAATTTCAAAATTATGAGATTTATTTTTGACGGAAAAATGGAACTTCATAAAATACGGATAAAAAAAAATGATCTTTTAAAATTTGACTTTTGACTTTGACGTTTGCTTGTTATTCTATGAAAAAACGGATACGCTTTTATTGAAAATGTGCGAAAGATGTAAAATACTCGTGAGCTGAAAAAAATATTAGCTGAAGTTAATATTTTTTGTCAGCATAAACGGAAACTATCACGGTTCACGTCGATCCCATTTATCATTAATATCAATAAATTGCTTGAACGTTTTTTTCCGATTATCATTTATTCTTTTTTTTTTTTTTTTAAAGCAAAATGATCTACAGACCACTCTTCATTTCGGTCTCTGTTGCTTTTATCTTGTTCTTTATTTCCAAGAAAAGTCCATTTAAAATAGCTTAAACCACGGTGTATTTGTTTATTATAAAAAGATAATAAAACCATTAGAATGTTTTTACAATATGCTCTTTAATGCTACAATTAGAATTAATAATTTTAAAATCAATTAAGGAAACATAATTGTCATTTATAATCAGTTATTTTATTTGAAATTTATTGTTCACACTTGTTTTTTCATTATTTTAAATTACGTAATAAATCATATTTTACATATTTGGTTTTATTCAGGAATATCCCAAAAAAATTTTCTTAGTAAAAATATAAAAAAAATCTCTGCTCTCCTAAGAACGTAAATCCGAAACAGATTCCTGAATTCATCACTGCTTTTACTTATCAAAGTAATTATTTTATATCTAAATAATAAACAAATAGGTACGGATTTATTTACATTTAAAATGATATATTGCTATGAAAGCTGATTAAATTATAATTGCAATATTAGTACATATTATTTTGGGACTATATTTACTTCAAAAGCAAGAAAAAAGTTTGGCAAAATTGTTATTCAAAGTAATGTTTAATTTATTTGTTTTATTTTAATTAATTACGTGTTACTGGTTAAATGTGAAATACACTATAATATTCTGATTCTGATCCTTTATTTAATGATTGAAATAAAATGTACAATAAGAGAAATTAATTTCTGCACAATGCGCAGTCTTTTATATCGTTCAAAAGAGGTTGAACAATTTGTGAAATAATATTTTAATTTAAAATTAAATAATTTAATTTACTTTTTGAGTAGGTAATATAATATGAAATCTGAGAAAAAGTATTGGTTTCTTTTGCACACTGTCAAAAACTTTTGTATTATATGAAATACTTAAACATTATGTCAACTGGTTGGATTATACATGCTAATAATAGTAATATACATTCTAATTGTATTTCAAAAAACGAATAAATCACAAATATAATTTTTATATCAACAATTATAGATAGTGAGAGCGATAATCATTTTTATTACTGTAACTAATAAACTTCATTCAATGCAATGGGCCTTTTAATTTACATTTAGTTTATGTAAGTGAGCTTTTTTCATATATTTTTAATAATGTATCTACAATCACAAAAATACATGCAATGTTACGTATATTTAAACGGTTTTATACACTGTTTTACAATGTTATCAAATTAATGTGTTTTGTTACTTATTTTCGTATTTGAGTTTTATAATTTCCTTACATTTGAACGAAATGTTAATTTATAGGGGAATCTAAAATCTATTCAATATGAATTATGATACACCAATATAAAAAACATTATCGGTACAGGCGAGCACATTAAAATTGTTAAAAATTTCTTTCCTTCTTTTATTCGCTTAAATTAAAAATCTAGAGGAAAAATTTATATGTAACTCGACTTTAAATAAACTAAAAGTTATCGTGTACGAAATATAAATTAACAGTAAAAGAATGATTTATTTGTTATTAAAAAATATTGTGTATTTTCTATTTTTAAAAAAAAATTATAATTTTACAATAAATTTTAAATTTAAAGCAATAAATACTAACACATAAATATCGATTCATTATTTTTGTACTTACAGATTGCTTAAGCGAATGTAGTCCGATTTTGAGTATAAGTTTACAGGGTTAGTAATTGAACGCAATTTGACTACAGCACACGTAAAGAAATTTTCCTTTTTCAAAACTTTTATTTAAGCAAAACAATACGTAATCAATTTTTTCAGCTACAATTTATAACCATTGTTGGCATATCAAATTTCACTCAATTTTTTTACTATTTTCATGTGCAAGGAACTGTATTTTTGTGCTTAAAATACATTGAGGAATTAAATCGAAAAATAAATTATTTTTGAATATAATACAATAAACAAATAAAAAAAAAAATTGAAGATTATATCTCTGTCTAACAATAGTTTTAACAGAAAATTTTCCATTGCAAATTGCTTTGTATTTCAATAATGTGTGAAAATTTTTGTTTTAGGCTGTATTATAAATATAGGATTTATATGTAATATTTTCAGAACATTTCTTTCCATAGTATGATTTGTTATCGCCATAATAAAGAAATCATTAAATTGCTAATTGATAGCGTTGTAATCGTACAGTTGAAATATTTCCGTTCAATTACCAATAATGCTGTAAACTTATACTCAAAATCGGACTATATTCGGTTAGACGACTAAGGATGCACTTCACTCGATTCTGTTCATTGAAACTGACTGAATCAAACGTTAAGTCTACATAACTACATTGTTTTAATTCGAAGGATTTAATTTTAATCTTGAAGCCGTTTTTAAAAATTGATTATTTGATCAATTATAATTGAAATACATAAAGAATAAATTTTTAAAATGTATTAACCACAAGTGCAGGGAATTATTTATTTTTAACTTTCAATTATAAATTGTAAATTACTTTCAAATTAGAAAAACGAAAATATTACAACATATAAGTGTTAATTCATACATTTTAATTTATATTAAAGGTATAATTTTTCTTTTTTTAAAAAAAAAATGTTGATATCTTTTTTCTATAATAAGTAAAAAAGCAAAAATTCAGATAATATTCCATATTTTTTTTTTTTTTTTTTTTTGCCCTGGACTCCAATTCTAAAAAGTGAATGGGCAAATATATTTTATATTATAATGTATATGAAGGGGCATGGTACTAGAATATTTCCTTGTCAAGAAAACTTATATTTAAAAGTGTTAGAGGGGATGAAAAACATAGTCCTCTCAGTCACTAAGAGTGTATGTAATAGTGAATACGCTAAATATATACAAAGAAAAAATTAATGATACTTTAACAAAAATAAACAAATTTATGCAAAAGTAGAGTTAATAAATATAAATAAATACACATATATACATATATATGTATGTATTTATATAAATGTATATACAATTGTATACAGCCTGCAGATAATCTGATCTAACCAGGAAGTACATGGGGAGTAATGAACACATTCCTTGATTAGGTTTCACATTTGAATTCAGAGTGAATGAAATGAAAATTTTAAGATTATGCACAACACTTGAAGTTCTTGAATGTAGTAGACTCCATATATTGCAAAATATCATGTAAATTCGCTTTAGTAGTAATAATAGACTGATTGGATTTTATATCATCTTTCAAACATAGATCTGTGAAGGTGGGACAATGAAACATGAGATGACCAATATCATCGGCTTCACTTGAGTTGCACAGGAAACACTCTAGCTCACTGGCAAGTTGGAACTTGTATAAATAGGACCCAAACTGTCTTTGGCCAAAGAGCACCTGTGAATTGTAAAAAGTGATATTTAATTTTTTAAATTTAGACCGTTCACTAATCAGTGGAAAAAACAAATAAGTTTTCCTACCAGTCTGGGACCAAGCTGAAAGCAGAGATGAATATATGAAATTTTTGAAAATTTTTAAGCTAGGATGTAACCCTAGACTACTGAAATAAACTGATAAGAATTTAATGTTTATTAATTTGGAGACATCTCATTGGAATCTATATTTACATACTATAGAGATACCAATGATAAAAAGGTCCAATGGTAAGATATTAGAAATTATATTGGCAGTCTAGTGGGCTACATTCTATATAAGGAGGCGATATTAGGGAGAAATTTATGCTGATGTTTGTTAACATCAGCGATTGATCTCTTATTAAAATAAATACCCGAGCTATATCTATATAGGGACTCAAGGAGACCTCTATATAGGATGACTCTCTCCCTATACCTCAGACTATAAATATTTGGTTGGAGCCTTTGAGTTTATAATAAATATCATCACACTTTTTCTATATTTAACATAGGGAATAAATGTAAGTTTGTCACCAATTTAGATACCTAAGTATTTTAATTGTTTTGTATAGGAAATTTATTCATTAGCAATGAAAGCAAGCCTTTTAACCTTATCTACTATTCTCTACTTGCCAAACCCAATAAATTGCCATTTGGGAACAGACAAATAGAAACAAAGGTCATTGATGACATTTTCTAGGTAGTTGTATACAACCTTAATAATTTTCAATTTGTAATGTTTATGAACAGGAAATTGAATACACAAGTCATCAGCAGAGGAAATTAGTTCATATTGTAGATTAATTGATGAGCTGAACTCATCCATCATATAGTGTACATGGGAATATGATATATTTTAGAGTGTAGGTCCAAGAATAGAACCTTGCAGGACACCACACTTCAGTCTCCTGCTGTTTACAGAGTTTCCTATGCACATAGTAGTGTATCTACTTTTGAAATAACTGATGATAGTATTGATGATGTATAGATTGATTTTGTATTTTTTAAATTTGTCAGTAATAGTAAACCATATGCAGCTGTTAAATGTTCTCTTAATATCAAAAGAAGTGACAGCTATAGAATGGCTGCATTGTCATGAGTTCTTAATTTTGGAAATCAACTTAAAGAGAGCAGCACCCTCAGCAGAAAGTCCCCTCTGAAAGCCAAACTGGTTTTGGTGAAAAATACTCCTGCCATCAGTCTGTTTAATCAAGAGTTTATTAATAACCTTTTCATATATCTTTCCTAAGGAGTTTAGTAATGAAATTGGCCGATATCCTGAAAAGGAATTGGGTCTTTGCCAGGTTTTGGATGGCGCTTAATATTAGCAATCTTCCAACACTCCAGGAAAACTTGAAGTGAAAAGCATTTATTAATCATAATGCAAATCATAACAAAGAAGCGTGATTCAAGATATTTAACTACAACATTACTAAGTTCATCATTTGAGGCAATATTCTTATTACAAAGGTTATTAATAATACTGAAGACATCACTGACCTTCCATGAAACCGATCCATGCATGTCACAGGTGGAAGGAAATTCATCATTGATACTGAGGAAAAAATGATTAAGGAAGGCTTTACATTTAAATCTATTACAGCAATAGGGTAATTATTAAGTATCGAGTCAGAAATTTGAGTAGGTTTGTTTTTGTTAAATATAAACATATAAGTGCGTCCTCATGCAGATCTGTTCTGAATTAGTTGACACAGTTGTTTAATTTTGATTTTATGATTAAATTTTTATACCTGATATTCAGGAATTTTAATAAAGACTCCAGGATACACTTTTTACTAAAATTATTATATTTTGATTTCTTTCTACAAATCAAATTAATTTTATCTTTGATATGTTGAATTTCAGGATTCCGCCAGTCCATGCCTGGAGCAACAACTTCATTCTGAAATACAATTTTTGTAAGATAACTGTTTAAACGTTCAACATTAGATTCCAGCTGTGCTTCATTGGCACAGCTAGCGATATCAGCTTGCAGTTGACCGATGTATTGTTTGTTGAGATTAGTATGTATCAATTTAAAATTAAGTCTACTGACTATATTGTTGATAAATTTAGAGACCTGGTGAGCTAGGGTGGAGTAAATAGCTTTGTGGAAGGTTAGGTCAAAGTGGTATAATGAAAAGGTTACCAAGTGTTGAATTCTAATATGAACGACCAGGTAATCAAATCATATATTTGGAATATGTACAATGGTAATTATATATACTAAATAATAATTGAAGTCGCAAATGCGCTCCTTTAGCGCGAGTAGCAAAAATCAATGATACTATTTCCATTCTAATTACTGAAACTGTATTGTTTATTGTTTTTGATAATCAAATTATTGGTCATTATGAATTCATGGAATAAGTGAGACGTTTGACAATCAAGCACCTTAACCTTCATGGCTGCTGATCTGATTATGAAGTTACCTATAAGTATAGGTTGTGAAATGACAATTGGAATTGATGATGCGATCAATTAGGTCCAAGTGCTGCATCTTAGGTTTATTTGATGATGGGTAGCATGCAATAAGTAAGTATTTATGAACAGTGAGTGAGGTGATATTATCTGCATTATAATTTAAATGATGGAGAATATTATTTTTGATAATGTTTGTGATTTGATTATTAGTATAGTGAATATAATCTCTAACCATAGTAGTAGGTGTAAGGTTCAGCCTTGACTGCTGGATCGCAATAAGAATCCACCACGTCTCTAATAAAAAGAAGCTAACAGGCATAGGAACCACCAACTTTTAAATAATTTCACTTAAGCGCCAAAATATATTCTAGACTTAAGGTTTTTGATAGCTTTAATGAAACAAGGGCAATTTTTATTATAGGAAGTGTGTGGTCGATGCTTCCAATGCACCTGATTATGATGTCATTGTTATTAATATTATTAGATAAGTCCTTAAATTTACATTGATTAGTGATATTGTTGTACAAGCTGTTTATACATGTTGTATCATTATGTTTCCTAACAAAGTTAATGTAATTATCTTCCATCTGGCAGATCTTATCAGTGTGTCTGAATTTAAGGCATCTCATGCACTAGTAAGGCAAAATAGCTGTTACAAAGGCCAACGACTTCTAGTCAACCTTTATTTTTCCATCACTTGGTAGTTTCCTGTATGCACTAGGGGTGAGCCTTACACAGATTCAGCTGGCCTTATTTGTTGTAATTTTAAATACTTGCAATGGAGCCTCACCACTATAGGCTTCAATGAAAAATTGGGTATTGTTATCTTTGGAAATTTTGTTCATTCTGAAAATTAATATTGTTGGGTCAAACAATTTCTCTTGTTGCACCTTGGCGCTTCAACAATGTATTGATGAATGTCTATAAGTTTATCAGAGTTTCATTTAGTCTCTGTGTTAATAATAGCGAAGTGTTTATTAATTTTCTTATAGAATGTAACTTTCATTTCGTCTTTATGGAGTGAAACTTTTTCAACTGCCTATCGAATGTATCAGTATTATGAGATTTTATAATGATTTTATTCTTAGTGATGGTCTCATGATCTACGACAATATCCTGATAGGAGCGTACCTGGATATTTGTAGCTTTTTTGATTACTGATTGATAAATAAAAGTATTATTCGGTGTATTTTAAAGAGTTGATAATTTAATTTTAACCCTCTCGGCGGAATATTCTGATCTAATTGAGTAAATAGTTTTACATTTTGTGTATAAATTACCATAAGAGAAGTAAAAAGCAATTTACTTAATTCAAAAACATCAGCTAATTCAAGTATTAAAAGATGGACCTATGTTTACCATTAACGATGATTGAATTACTTTTGAGATTTTATCATTAAATCCATAAGGTGATTCGAATCGCAAATTAACTGTGACTTATTTAAAAACTTTTAGATATTTACATTTTTTGTAAAACTCCTTACATAATATTAATCAACAACTCAATGGCCGATTAAAAGATAATTTATTAAATATGGATTGAAGAACTGCTAAATTAACAAGCCACCTAGTGATCGAAAATAAAAAATTAAAAGCCGTTAGAAAACATAATTATTTCAAAATAATAATTGAAGCGTGTAAATTTTAAACTAAAACTTTTTTAGTATTTCAGCGGTTGAAACTGCAGTAGCAGAATTAACTTTGTTGAGATTCCGATCTAACTCAAAGTTAAATAATAAATAACAATTACATTTCACAATAATCACATTCAGCGAGAATGCGAGCATTTTAATACGAATATGGATGAACACAATTACTTCGTCTGCGTTTTGAATTCAATCTTAATCACATTTTAAATAATCGCATCGATGCAGTGCGATTCGAGTATTTCATTAATCGCATCAATACGGTTATTGAAATACTCGCATTATGCGAGAATTTGAATTCGATTTATTACATCACTCGTTTAAACTTGGAACTTTTGTTTCGGTTTTTATCAGGGGAGGAAAAAGTTGGTATGTGCATTTATTTAAAGAAATGTAAAGGCCTTCTTACATAAATCCAACGATTGTATAGAAATGAAAATGTCTCTTTGGTGAGTGGAATCTATGCACAATAAATTATTTGATGACATTTTTCGGTTAATAACAAAATTATGAACTGGAACACAATGTTGCTGTATAAATCTGTGCCATTAATTATTTTTAAATAGTTAATTTTTATACTATTCATCGATATACTTGAAAGGTCTGTTGTAATATATGTAGTTAGAACTCGCTTTTTATTTTCAACATGTATTTCAAAAGTTACCGGGTTTTTTGTTCGTTAAAAGCTTTTCCAATTATTTCCATCGCATTTCAATAAAGATTTAATATTCTGTTATCGGTTTTTTTTTGTTCGCTGCAGGAGGACTGGGATGAAGATGTATCGTTTTCGAAAGTCAACTAGCACTTGCTACATTATATTGTCAGATGAATTGCTTTCAGTTACCGTTTCCTATACACAAACAAGTAGAAAGAATAATATTAGTTATTACATCGAGCGTCCGATGTGCTACAGACCCTTATTATCGTATAACTCTAATCCGTATTTTAAGTTTCGTAATCCGAATCATTCTAGTAAACGAAATATGGCGATGATCGTAACAAGGATATTGAGAAATGCTCTTAAAATACGGTATTTAATTCTCGGCGGTGCTGTCGGTGGAGGAATGTCCTTGCACAAAGTATGTAAAATACATAATTGAAGTAATTACATTCTAAGGTAAATTGTAATACTATTTTTTTTTCATGTTCCCCATTTAAGTTAATAGGTCTAGTAGATTTTTGGATTTATTTAATTATTATGATACAAAATTAATGCGTGTATAATGAATATGATTATAATTTTGAACCAGCTGAATTACGCCTTTGTTCGTGAGTTTAAAAATTTGTTTTAGTTTAATTTCACTATTATTATTGTCATTAGTATTCAGTTCTTTAAATTATCCATCGTAAGTAAATATATTTGAATTACAACTGAAAATGTAATTTTTGAAATTATAGCAGGTAAAAGTATAAAGCGAAGAATTACAAAATTACAAACATCTATGTATTGATTTTTAAAAGTATGTTATAAAAAGTGGTTTTGTAAGAAGTTCAGATTTGGGAGTCAATCTTAAATGTTCGCGAAAAAGCGAACACTTGTTTACAATATTCGTCTCAATTCAACTGAAATATTTTTATAAAGAAATTCGTGTTTAAATTTTAATATTATTACAATAATATTTTGAATTTTTGACCTAGTGGTGGATCCTGAAATTTTGAGTTTCCTTTGCCAACTTTAATTTATGGATCTTTGTGCTACAAGCGTAATTATAAAGTAAACGAGAAAAGCATTCAAGAAATATAATTTATAACTTGTTTTACTGAGACGCATAAAAAGGAAATTTCTTCTATTTCTACTTTTTTGTTATATTACTTTAGACCTTTTCCGTAGAGCTCAATGAGAAAGTTCAACCGATGTTTTTGTATATCAAGTTTTTATCCTTTATTAAACGTATTGCAATGAAAATTAACACTCCATAACTATTCCAGAGTAGTAATTTAGTCTCAGATATCTTAATTGAATAATGATGGTTCTGTGTGGAATAATTTAATAGTTTTCTTTACATTTCTTTGCATAACTCCTGAGTGTAATGAAATTGATGTAATAATAAATTTATGTTAGATTATTATTATTAGTTTATTATGTACGTAAGTTAATCTATTCATAATTACTTAAAACGGTTGTGAAATTCTATATATTTCCATAAAAAATAACCGCTGAAAGCTTCTTACACGTTATGTCGACTGAATTGAAACTACGCATTTATACAGATTTAATATTACATCTAACTTTTAAAGTTGCCATACGTCTCATTTTTTATATTGTACTATTAAATTTTTGATATCTATATGGCATTATTTTAATGTTGGTTCATTTATTTTAGACGTATCAAGATTGGATAAACTCTTTTCCAGATTTATCGTGGATGGATGAATATTTTCCAAAAGCAATTAATCCTTCAGCAGTGAAAAATTCTGTTCTGTCGTTTTTAGAAAAATTAAATGAAATCGAAGTTGGTATGTTAAGTTTTTTATTATGTACCATAAATGCTAATAGCTTTTAAGGTTATTTGTTTTGTGTTTAACTATTAAATATATACATATAACCACTAAATATGGAATGTAGAATGCATGAAAATTATGAATAGGTAAGATTTACACTTAAGTGGGTTTTTGAATAATATAATTATCTGAAATTTAGAGCGCACTGCGGACTGACAAATTGGTTGCAATAAAACAGGACAAGGGTAGATTGTAATTAGAATGAAAAAATGACGAATAATAGAATCTGTTTAAATAATGATAAATATTCATTAGAATGAACACGAGAAACGTTGGGTAGAGGAAAGGACTTTTCCGAATACTATTTTTTTAATTATAACTCAAATCAGTTTTAAAGGTTATAGCCGGATAAGCATGCCCAAACTGCCCCTACGGAGTTTTCTATCGACACTTGAGGGATTATTTTGGTACCAAATAAAAAAAAAATACACCGAGTTGCAGCTCTTAATCTTAAATATTCTCCGAGTTATTTAAAAATTATTTAATGGTAAAAATGGAAATTAACAAACGGTGATTTTTATCCAAATACTAGGAAGTAAAAGCCACGAAAATGAAAAATTTTTACCATTCTCGAATGTAAACTCAATTTTTTGTTAAACAAATAAAATAAAAATATTTTTTTAACTGTGTTTCTTCAGACGTGCAACCACGAAATTTTAACACTAAACGTCTTTTACGCTATACGCAGGAATTATTTCAAATTTTTCGATTCAGGGTAATAGTGTAAAAAAAATTAAAAACAGATTTTTTTTTGGAAAACTTTTGATTTACAAGTTCAATATTTAGTTTATCATATGTTCAAATGAATTGACGCAGTTAATATTTGAGATAAATTTAAAACCATCTGAAGGTGAGAGTATCAACATTTGATAACAGTTTTTACAACAAATGCTATCTGTCAGCAGAGTTGAGCAGTATTTGTAGTTCACGTAGTTGTAAATATAAGTATGGTATTTGTATTCGCCGTGACGAATACAAATGCTGTGTATTCGTCTAAAGCATTCTCGAGTACTGCCGGAATACATTAATAAATGTTTCTTTTTGGGTCTGCTGCCTTTTTTATTACACTAATCCCCCCCCCCCCCCCTTTTTTTTTTGTACTTGTACTTTCAATGTTTCTTCAAACGTGTACCGGAAGTGCCATAACCTGTTAATTCGCGACTGATGCATATTTTTTTTATCGCTTATTTATGTTAGAAATTTCTTTAGTTCAAGTTTTACAGCTATTCCTTATAAACAGGTACAGCGCAAGATAATTGTCGAATTTCTGCAATACAAAAAACTTTGTTTTAATTAATGAGGATAATGATGAACAAGACTATTTCTATTTAATTCGTTTTATTTATGTATTAATCTTATTGATATTTTCGTTGTGCGATATGCATTTATCGTTAAAAAATCTATTACATATGCAATTTTTTATTAATAAAATAATATTTGTGCGTTTAAACACAAAGTTTTCCAAAAAAATTTTTTTTAATATTTTACACAATGTTTGCAATAAATCAAAAAATTTGAAAAAATTCCTGCACACAGCATAAAAGACGTTTACTGTTAAAATTTAGTAATTGCATATCTGAAAGAGTACAGTTTAAAAAAATATTTTAGTTTTATAAAAAAATGGTTTATATTTGAGAATGGTAAAAATATTTTTTTTTCATGACTTTCCTGGTATTTTGGTAAAAATCACCATTCTTAATTTCCATTTTTTCTATTAAAAAAAAAAAAAAAAAAAGTTTTTTTTTTAAATAACCCGGAAAATATTTGAGATTAAGAACTGAAAGCATTTGCGGTTTATGTAAGTTAATTTAATGAAAGTTCATATTGTCTGTAAATTTAAGAAATAAATTTTGATTTTTTTTGAAACATGATGCGAATTTTTTTGTTATTTAGTACCAAGATGATCCCCTGAGTGTTGACAGAAAACGTCGTGGGGGCAGATCCGGCATATTTATCCCTTTAAACACTTTAATTTCATTCTTTCGGTAATTGAAATCATTTTTAAGGGAAATTAAATATTTTTAGGTACTTAGATTGTTTTAGAAAAATATAGAAACGCTATTTGGAAATTTTAAATCTTACATTATTAATTTTGATTTATATATTTTAAAATCTTTATTTATTTAGGTATTTTTGTTATTTTAATACGTATATCCCTTAGTCATTAACTAAACTTAATAAAAAATGTGATATTTTAATTAATAAATAGAAAAAAAACACTTCCTATTACATTATTTGTTATAATGTGTGATTTGCGGAGTATTTAAATGATCTGATTTTTATTATTTACGCATTTAGTTAAACCTGTATCACAAACATTACTTAAATAATTTAATAAATTAATTCTGTCGAAGAGTTTTATTGATATTATTATAATTATCTAAAAAGTGATAAAACTGTTTTACCGGCTTAAATTTTCTAAAGATCAAGTAAATTTTGATTTTGAAGCGCCAAAAATTATTTAAATTTTTACTTTTTAGTTAAAGAAAATATATTTATAATTTGAGTTGTCCCGAAGTAAGACAGTCTTTAATTTTTTATTTGAATAATTTGAATAATTTGAAATTTGAAATTGAATTTAAAAAAATCCACATTATTTTTGGAAATTTAAAAATAAGAGAAAATAACAAAATTTGAAGTATAAAAAATTTTGCTGACAGTCATAATGTAAATTATTTACATTATATGTCATGAATGGTGATTTCAATGTTTGACATTTTTTACTTCGTTAAATACGTTTAATCGAATTTCTTAGAAATAAATGAATTTTATTGAAGGTAACATTGGAAATATCTTACATTATTAATTGAAAGGCTGTTAATTAATTGCTGCACAATATAAAAGTTAAACTATCAATGTGCAAATTGCACTTCTTTGCGAATGACGCTCTACTAATAAGGAGAAGTCACGACGTTGAGATCACTGATTTTGATGAAATTTTGCAGGTCGAAAGAAGACCACGAATATAAGAAACGTGTAAAATATTAATTAGAATACACTTTTTTGATTTACGAGAGAAATTAAAATTTTTAAAAGTCGCATGTAACGGTTGCTACGAATAGCCGTTTACATAAAAACGTGCAATAAATTCCAAATTAAGTTTATTTACTTTGTGCAAATGGCTCGGAAAACCGATTATTTTAAAATGAAGTATATTAAATGAAAACAATTATGAAAAACAATATAAAGTAATACAAAAAACATCAATTTTAAGTTTAATAAAAATTTAAACGTGTTATTTATATATTTATATGGTATAGAAACAGAAGTCATACCGGATATGTTTTGTGTTGTAGTGGCAAAAATAGCAACTGTTGTTTTATCTGTTTTTATGATTTACATCATCCCAAGTTATGTAAGTAAAGATTAAATTTGTAGAACTTTAATTAAAATTAATATTCATTAATAATCCTATTTTATATGTAATGAGTATATTTATTTATACACATATTTTTTTATTTATTTACTTATATATATATATATATATATATAATGAGGAGGAAAAACAAGGTTTAAGATCGGTTTTAATATTAATTATATTAATTTATAAGAAACATAAAATAGGACTAAATATTTGTAGCCCTATTTTTATTATTAATGAATTCGTTACATATAAAATATGTTTATCATTTATCAAATGTAAATAATTAATGGAAAATTAAAAAATTTTATTATATTTATTAGTTATATATGAGAAATTAAAGTAATCAGATAATAGAAATTAATAATAAAATATGTAAAATTGAAAATTTTACATGACATTGTTGGATTCGTTGTTTCTGTTGCACGAATTATTGTCACTTTTGCCATTCCATCACAAAATATTTGGTGTAGTTTCTGTTTTTATACTATAAATTATATAAATAACGCGTTTAAATTTTTATTAAATTGAAAACTGATTTTTTTTGTATTACGTTATTGTTTTTTATAATTTTTTTGTTTAATGTACTTAATTTGGGAATAATCACCGAACCATTTGCACAAGGTAAATAAACGTAATCTGGAATTTATCGCATATTTTTGTCTAAACTACTATCCGTAACGTCCGTTATATGCGGCTTCTGAAAATTTTAATTTCCCGCGTAAATCGAAAAGGTGCATTCTAATATTTTACACGATTTATGTATTCACGGCCTTCTATCGATCTGCAAAATTTCATCAAAATCAGTGACGCCAATGTCATGACTTCTTCGTGTTAGTAGTGCCTTTCGAAAAGAAGCGCAGTTTGCATATTGATAGTTTAAGTTTTCTATAACGTACAGCCTGTTACTACTAGTTTTTCAATTAATAAACTCCCCAGTACTATCGCGCTGGCTCCCGTTTCGAGTTCGAAATTTGTTGATTAATTATTAAACAAAAAAAACAACATTGAATAAAATACCGGAAACTCGTTGCGTATATTATTGTATATGCCTAAGCTGGTGTTGGACATACTCTGGCAGATTAAAAATCATATTAGGTGGTTTTGTGTATATTGACAGTTTATACGCATGTGGTGTATTGCTTCAAAAGTTGTTCACTGACGCGATGTGATTTTACTCTCTTTTGAGAGCGTTTCACAGAATTTAAGCGAACCATTTAGAGCAAGGGGACGAAATAGAATTGGAAATCGTTATTTTTGAATATTCAGAGGACAAGTTTTTAAATTCCCGTTTTTCTTTTTTTTTAAATAGATGTTAGAGTGATCTTTTAAAATTCACAACAACCGAATGCCACTCTAATTTATAAATTTTAAAAGAGAGAAGTAGGAATTAACATAATCAAGTAAATAATATATTAAAAACTTAATAATTTACAATGCATAAAAACTACCAGGTTGATAGGAATGTTTTATACGGTGTGGCAACAATAGTGATCAAAATAATGAAACTTATACGTTCGATTTCGCGCTTGAATGTTATTTTCTTTTGCCGAGCATGTTGGCTAATTTTGATCTTCAAATCTTTATACGGATTAGTAATACATGAAATGTTCGTTCGAACGCCGACATCGGTTAGCACCGTGTTCTTTTGATTGTGACTATGTTTAAGTTTTGTTGATTTAAGGGTCGCACGATATCGAAAAATAATTGAAAAACAACGTAGTAATTGTTAATTTATGTTTATGTCAGTATTGTTAGGGTTCGATTATTTTTTTACGTAGTATAATTTTTATTTTTTTTTTTTTTTTTCACTCGGAATGAATTATCGATGTTAAATTCTTGTGTAAAACGTGATAACCGATTAACAGTTAAACACTTTAACTATTAACCCGATTACACAGCTTTATTTACTCAGCGCGATTGCAAAGTACGCGGAACGTGTCTACAGTGAGAACGGATAAAAACACAAAATTGAATTTCAATGAAATGCGTTTGCTATGTATTGAATTGTTTAAATTGCCATTTCGAGCCGATAGACACGGTCCGTTATGAAGTCGAAAATTCGCCCTTGCTTCGCGTTGTCGAATACTTTAGTCTGTGACAGCAGGTGGTAAATAGTGGTGATTTTAGATCCGCAGTTACGGGAGTCATTGAAGATGAAAACTCTGGAAATGAGAGAATGGCTTAATGCTAAATTGGACGATGCATATTCGGCAGCCGCAGAGCAAGAGAAAAACAGTAAGTTGTTTTTCGTTGTAGTTACGTTAAAATCCGTTTATTTCGGAGTGTTTAAGGTGTATACCTTTTTCTTTCTTCCCATGTTATATCTTAATTTTATTTGCCGCCATTTTGTATTGCTGCTTACAACTTTAACGTTTTTAATGTTTTATAAATAGGTCTAAGAAATTACGAGTGAAAGTCATTTGTCGAGATTAACAAAGACACATAATTGATCTGTTTAAAATTTTAAGAATGCCGATTATTTTTATGTTACACAGACGTTGCAAATGCCGCGAAAAATATGACCACCTTGAATGCAATAACGATTGGAAAGGCTGAACAGAAAACTCATAATGAAGGTTAGCTTAATTGTTTATCTTACGTTGGATAGGTAAAGATGCAGAGCGTTACGTTTCGATCATTACGGTCTCTGTATATTCAGAAGTAAATCTAGTTTTGTGTTAGTGAGTTTTCGTTTTTTTTTTCTCTCGTTTTTAAATAATCATTGAATCGTAAAAAAATCACCCGCGAATTTCTTCATAAAATAATGAATTAATCGTTGATATAAGTTTGCGGTTTTAAAATCTTTTTGTTCATATATTGTTTAAGCTTTAATAAATGAGATCGACGTTTTTTTTTATATGATAATTGAAAAAAAAAATTACGTTAACCACTTGAAATTTCAGTCAATTGTTTCCTTTAACAAATGTATAAGACTGTCTATTTTTTTTGTAGGTGAATTAAGAAAAAAAATTAATAATGCAAAACTTATTCAATAAATTTTAGGAAAATATTCGTGGAAATTGTTTTTTTTTTTTTTTTTTTAATGAAAATGATGTATTGTGATTTAAATAAAATTGTATTAGTATTGACTGTAAACTTCCATTACTGCAAGTTGTAAATGTATAATAAACCTTTCTCTATTTTTTATTTTATCTAAAATTTTAAAAATTCAGATTTATTTTATTTTATTTTATTTTATTTTATTTATTTATTTATTTTTTTTTTTAGGCACACTGACATTTGTAACCACCGCTACCTTAACATATATATATATAAATTTTGTATTAATAATGACTTACATTTCTTAATATTAAAACGAATTGAAACTTTCGGTGGCGGATAATTTTAATTATCGGTTCGGATTAATTTATTTTAACAAACGATGATGTATATGCGACGAATAGCTGGTTTTAGCGCTATTGGAAATTTGAAATCCGCATACCCGGCAGTTTTGAGCTGCCTAGAACTTTGATTTTTAGGGGTAAATATTAGGGCTGGTGATTTTAACGGGTATACGGATAACCCGGTTAACCGCCGTATCGGTTTAAACCGATCATTCGGGTGAAAACCGTGTTTGCGGTTTTTACGGGTACGGTTAACCGTATTAATCGCGATTTCAGTTAATCGTATAAATCAGTTAATCGTTTTAACAGTTATATAATAAAATTTAAAAAAAAATTTAAATATATCGTTAGAACTATAATTTTTTAATTGTTTGTATAGACCGTTATTTAATAAACTATAAAATTTTATTTTAGAGGGTATGGCCGGTTAAGGAGTGTAAGAGTGCCTTTAAACAAAATTTTATAAAAAAAATATATAAATCTAGGGCATGAAAAAAGTAGTTAAAACTGGAAGTTTCAGACCCGTAGTCCTACAGGGGGCTCGTGTAGTCACCATTTCGTTATTTTCGGGTTTTTTACGATATCTTAGCCATTTTTCAATCGATTTTAAAAATTCTTGTTGGAGGTTAAAGATAACGGAGAATTATATAATGGCGAATTTTTTTAGAATTTTTAGATGCTAAATTCAAATTTTTAGAAACGTTCAAAATTTTTAAAATGTCATAAAAAATATTTTAAATTTCAGTTACGACGGAAAAAATATATAACGTATTTTGTGGTGTAAACTACTTTTTCAAATTTTTTCAAATTTTTAAAAGTGACGGAGGGGTTCAAAAAAAATAAAAACATGCATTTTTGACTGAAAACCATCTTGAAATTCAACTAATAACAACGAAGTAGATATATGTTACGTATTTGAAGATAACATGTCTTCCTGAATTTTTTCGGATTGGTAGAATAAAAAAATATAGAGAATCTGCACGAATTTAAAATTCCCATAATAGCAAAGTAGGTAACACAATGACATATTATGTAACTTACGACAAAAATGCATGTCTTCATTTTTTTGGATTTGTTTCATCTGTTCCTTAAGTTCGAAAAAATTCAGAAAAACATTTTATTTTAATATATGTAACACATACCTATTTTGGTGTTATTAGTTGAATTTCAAGAGGTTTTTCAGCCAAAAATGCATGTTTTAATTTTTTTTTGAATCTCTTCCACCACCTTTAAAAATCTGATAAAATTCACCGTTATAGAACTTTCCATTATCTTTAACCTCCAACAAGAATTTTTTATATCAATTGAAAAATGGCTGAGATAGCGTAAAAAAACCGAAAATAACAAAATGGTGACTACAGCAGCTCCCTCATGCTCTAGATTTATATATTTTTTTATAAAGTTTGGTTCAAAGGCACTTTTGTCCCCTTTAACCGGCTAGACCTTTTGGTGTATATTTCTGAATTTTATGTATTCAGAACTTTTGTGACATTGTATTATTAATTACAGTTATCGAAATATTATCATAGATAACACGTTTTATAAATAAACAAATATATTTTTAAGTTGTAAATTAAAATTACTCATTAACAAGATAAAAACATAACAACTGTAATAAAATGTACAAACAAAAACAATGTACAACTATGTAAATATAACGATTAATATAAATAGCAAATAATATGAATCATAACAAAAAATCGTTGAACAAAATTAATAAAAATAAATTAATTTATAATAATTTTCTATTTCGGTATAAAAATGTTAATAAATTTATATTTTCACTGGATAAACAGCTTCTTTTGGAAGTCACATTATTTCCAGCTGTAGAAAATGTTCTTTCAGATGAAGTAGAAGTAGCTGGAATCCCTAAATATTTTCTTGCTAATTCAAAAACCATGGGAAATTTTTCTTTATTGTTTTTCCACCATAACATAGGGTCGGAGTTGTGCCCAATCTGATTTTCAGCAATATATAATTGAAATTGCGATTCTTTTGTAGAGAACAAATGTTCTGGTTGAAAAAGAAAATCTAGAGCTGTTTCTTGACTTGGTGATTCGTTTTCAACTTCCAGCTCCGTTGCTTCATGTTCCTCACATAAATTTTTAATACGATCAATTATTTTTACTCTCTGGCTCGATAATTCTGCATCTAAATTCTTATGTCTGGGATCTAAAAATGACGAAATTTGAGCAGCTGATACAAGCTCTTCGTCGGCTCGCTCGATTTCTAATCTACGTTGAATTGAAGATAATGCCGTGGTTTTGAAATTTTTATATTTTCACAATCAAATGTAGTAATTACCATATCCTTTTGCATGATGCCACAAACTATCGGTCTCACCATCGACAAAGTGACTTGCTTTTCACTGCACAATACTGTCGTTGCTACTTGAAATGGTTTAAGTAAATTAACCATTTCTTCCATAGTTGACCAATCTACTGCTGACATTTCTAACCTTTGTGCAACATTTTTCGGCATAACAGCTGCATCAGCAAGGACTAGAGTAATGGCTTGCCTATTTTTCAGAAGACTTTCACACATATATAATTTGGAATCCCATCGGGTCTCACAACTTTGCACAAGTCGTTCTTCTTTAATATTCAACTGACTCTGTCTGTGAGATAATGCTTGACTAGGAACATTCGATTTGTGGAAATGGGTTGCGATTGCGCGGTCTTTTGTACAAAGTTCTTCGTAATATAAAACTTTTTTAAGAGCATCCTTTACGCACAACTGCAAAAGATGAGTACTGCATTTTAAATTATATGGTATTTCTGGCATTAAATGCCCAGCTGAATTCATTACTCTTGCGTTGTCATGCACAAGTGCTTCGATTTTCCCATCTAAATTCCAGTCCTCTAAAATTGATTGAACAGTTTCTGAAATGTTCTTAGCAGTTGGTCTTCCTTCCAGTAACTCATTACAGAGCGTTATATGCTTCAGTTCGCAGTCTTTGTTAATGTAATGGGCCTCTACTGAAATGTACGGATCTTGAGCTCTAGACGACCATTCATCGATGCTTAATGATACACTTGAAACTTCCTTCAGATCTGCCTTGATTTTATTTTTGACTAAGTCATTCATCAAACGTAATCGAGAACTTATAGTCTGCGCACAAGGTACTTCGAATTCTGGTTCCACCAAAGCCATAAATTCTCGAAATCCATGGGAAGGAACGAAAGAAAGTGGCAATAAAGTTGTAGCAATCAATCGTGCGATACCTTCACATATCGCCTCTTGTCTTTCAGAACTGCAACCAACGTCATCATTCCTTCGTTTTCATTTTCGAAGATTAACTGATGTTTGACTAGACATTGAATCATCCAAACCACTAATTGAATCGCTGCTGTAATATTTAACATTTTATACTTACAATAATTTGCGTTTATTTTAATTTTCGTTTAAAAGTAGGAATAAGAGAGATTCGATTTAGGAAAATTTGAAACCAATCAATGCGTTTAAGGATATGATAGGTAAAGATAAAGAATATAAGCTAAACTACAAAAAAAAATATACACAGAAAAAATTTTGAACTGCAGCTAAGTTCGATAATGTAAATTACAATAGGAAGTACAATAAAATTTTTGGCATCTTGAATTGAAAACGATATCAGAATAAAACTATAGCTTAAGAAAATAAATCGACAAAACTAACTTTCAACCACTTAATACAACTTTTTTTCCCAATGCATTGTAAATAAATCGCGCTGGTTGGAGCGGACTGTCTTTTGTAGCATAGCATCTGCTGCATTGCTGAGTGACTCACTCCCGTGAGCAGTGGGCGTACGCGAGTGATTATGAAGAAAGGTTTTAACTCACCGAGCTGCGGTTTTCCCGTAAATAAATAATTTTTTGAAACTACGATTGATGTTATTAAATGACAAAGCGATAACAACAAAACACGACCTATTTTAACTAAATCCCGCAATGATATTAATTACACAATTCAAAAAGAAACGAAAAAAACGATTATTATTATTACTATTATTATTTAATCAACATTGCGATTAATACGAATATCGTTTCGTACAATTAACCGTATCCGTGAAAACCGTAAAACCGATTTTTACCCGTATCATCGGTTTTAACCGAAACCGCGGTTACCCGGTTTTTAACAGCCCTAGTAAATATGCGTACGTGTCGCCGACGGTACCATTTTCGTTATCTCTGAGAAGAGTTTTGGCGTAAAGCCTAGTACGCGCGCGCGGATAGTGTTTTTGAGAATTTTCCGTAGGCACATATAGGCCCGCGTATGTACTGCGTTGAACAGCGAGGAAAAAAAAGTAAAAGCAGTCAAATGACGGTTTTGATACAAAAAAAAAAGAATCATTTGAAGCGAAAAATGAATGTACATTTTAGTATATAAAATTACGAAGTTTTTTTTTTTGCAGGGGGTCAAACATTTTCAGTAGTAATAGTACAATTCCATTCTTTTTTTACAATTTGCCTCTAATTTTTTGATTAAAAGACTTTTTCTATAATAGCAGGTTTATTTTCACAATGAATGTTATTTATGTTTAAGTTAAGATTTTTAAACGAAACACATAAAAAAAAAGTTTATTGTGCATTTGAATTTACTGAGAGGGTTGAAAAAACTTTACATCTTAATATTTCGTCGAATGCTCTGCTAATGTCGAAGAAGATTGCTAGTAGGTGATTTTTCTCGTGATATGCTTAATTTATTTTGCTATTTACAAGGATTAGTTGGTGGTGTATTAATCTGCCCGATCTAAAGCCGCATTGAGTAAAAAAGATTTTTTTTTCCTGTTCTATATGTAAGTCGTTTGTTTACTATTTTTTAGATAATTTTGAAGAGATCAGATGTTAGGGATATTGATCTGTAGTTATCAATCTGAAAAGGGTTTTATCTGGCTTAAGGAAAGGAATTACAATTGCTTTTCGTCATATAATAGAAAAAGAATTTGAGTTTCAGATGGTATTAAAGATTTGCAATAGAAGATGAATTATGTTGTCGGGAGCTTTGCAGAGAAATTGAACGTGGACATGGTCTGGTTCCGGGGTTGACATTTTTGAGCAATTGATAGCATCTTCGACCTCGTATAATACGATATCTTTTTTTAAATTTTTGTTGCGAGGTTTGTCGAAAAGGATATTGTCGAGATTTATGTGGAGTGGTGATGTTTGAGATATTGCTAAGATGGATTACGAAGCATTTGCTATGTCTATAAGATCAGTGTTGATTTCATTGTGGATGAAAGCGCTGTCGGGAGAAGAGCTGCATTTTTCCGATTCTATTTTTCGAGTTGCTGACCAGATATGAGAAATAGAAACGGCGGAGTTAATATTAGATATGTATTTCCTCCACAAATCTCTTTTCGCTTATTTAATGGTGCGTTGAATGATAGCTCTCAGTTTTCGATAACGCTAAGTAGGTTGAAGTGAGTTGGAGATTTTTTTAGAGCTTATCGGGCTTTTCTGTGATTGCGAATTGCAATATTGCAGTTCGCGGGCCGCTTTGGAACAGATTTTTTACGAGAAGTATTACATTTTGGTATAGATTGAGAGTCGTAAAGAATAATGTAATTGGTGAATACTGAAGACCAAGTCGTTCATGTTTTGACTGAAGCCGAGTTCGGGTATTTGTGTGCGCAGAGTTTTTCGAAAAGATTCCAGTTAGCGTGTTTAAAGTTCCATCTGTCAGGTGGATCCCCGCTTGATGAGTTTATATTAAGGTTAATTAGTTATGGGATGTGGTCGCTTCTGACATATCGAAGTGATGTAATTCATGAATGAGATGGTTCAAGTTTGATGTTTCAAATAGGAGGTTGATAGTTGACCAAGAGTTACCAGAGGGATTGCCCCTTGGGGTTGAAGAGAAAGGTTATTGCCATCTAGAATAATCTAGATTGTTTTACCTTTTTGGTGTTGGGTTGTGGTTATGTAGGTCCCATATGACAATGAAAGGTGTTGGCAATTGATCTATTGTAGCTCGTATATATTACTTATAGAAAGGTTGTTTGGTAAATACAAGAAACAAATGGAAATTTTTTTGACCAGAGCCGATATTAGCACAAAATCCGCTGTTAGATTATCCTGAGAAGACACGTTGATATTTTTGACTGTTACAGCTTCACTTGAAAGGCATTAAGGCCTATGGGTCACCAGCTAGAATTGATACAAAAAAAAAAAAGAAAAAAAGACAAATAAAAAAAAGCAGCAGTTACTTTCGAAAAAGATGTTATATAAAATAAGTAGTGTTCCTTTCTCTGTTTCTTATATGAACCTTAAACATTACATTTTTTATGAAGGAATATGGCAGCATAATAAATTCTTTAATAAACTACAACCTAATAACAATATTAATCTATTCGTCTTGTACTGTATAAGAATTCCAGTAAATATTTATAACAGTAAATTTTATATTTATATATGGTTTTTATCAAAAAATTTTGTTTTCCAAAAAATTCAAATAAAGATAGATTATAGTATTTCAATTTATTCTCCAATGACATTGGGAAGTAGTGAATACATATACATATATTTCGTGCACACACACACACATGTGTATATATATATATATATAATCATGAAAATTAAGCTATAGAGGCGAAGTGCGGATATACCTCTAAAAAGAGGTATGCGTCAAGGCGATTAGTATATCACCAAAGTTATTTGTAACAGCCTTGGAAGGCGTGTTTAGAAAACTGAACTGGGATTCACGAAGCATAATAATAAACGGAGAAAAACTTAATCACCTAAGATTCGTAGATGACATCGTCATACTGAGCAGCGACCCAGAAGAGTTACCAGCTATGTTGAATAAACTTAAAACTGAGTCTGAAAAAATAGGATTAAAAATAAATATACGGAAAACTAAAGTAATGACGAACAACGCGGACAATATATCAATAACATTAAATGTTAAGAGGTACATTTATCTAGGACAGAAAATAACTACAGACAGAGATCTCTCGCGTGGATGGCATTCGGGAAGTTATCTAACGTAGTCCGGAATAAAAAGATACCGAACAGCTTGAGGTGTAAATTTTATAATATCTAATGTATCTTTCGAGTATTAACATACGGATTCAAAACATGTAGCCTTACAAAGGATATAATCAAAAAAATCAGGAAAGCGCAAACGGCGCACGAAAGAATTATACTTAATATTAGACTAAAAGATAGAAAAAGAATTTACTTGGATCAAGGAACAGTCAAAATTGACGGATGTAATGGAACAAATAGTAAAGTTAAAATAGGCGTGCGTTGGACATGTTGCACGTAGAAATGATACCAGATGGACGAAACATCTTCTGCAGTGGAGCCAATTAAGTTCTAAAAGGAAAGGTGCGATAATATTGTGAAAATTGCACAGTGTTCAACTGGAAAAGTCTGGGACATGTTTACATCCAGCAGTCGATTGATATAGTCATAACGTGATAATGTGATATTTATCGTTACTGATATTATAAAAAAAAAAGCAACAGAATCTTCTTACTGTGATCTTTCGTGGCGCTTAATGAAACATTAATTCGTTAATTCACAAATTGACTACAAGAAGCAAGAAAACGAAATAACTAAAAAGCAAAAATATCTCGAAAAAAATTTTATTTTATTTAATAACGTGATCTAAAAAACAAACACATTTGCATACGAAAACCTACAACAGCTTGAACTAAAATACGGTAACATCCGATGCTTAAAATAAAATTATTCGAGCCTGATAATTCAATTAGATCTCTCTTGTCTAAGAAAAAATTAATTAATTCGGTTTACAGTTACTGACGTAGAAGATACAAGATCTCATATATTTCTCTCAGCTTAATGCTACTCAGTCAAATAACTACAAAATAAAATTCAAATACCGAAACCGTATTAATACATATGCTAATAAGAAAAGAAGTGTGTAAATCGTTATTAATGTAAAATTTATTAGTGTGTATGAGTTAAAATAGTGACGATTATAAATATCAGTGCGATTAAAAAAAAAGAAAAAAAGAAGCGTAAAGTAAATAAATGAAGTAAAATAAAAATTTATTAATTTAGAAAACCAGAAGGAAATGAAAAATTCGACATTTACAACTTCTAGTAAAGAAAGTTTACAGTCAATAATAGTAAAATTTGATTTATATCGCAGTATATCATTTATTTAAAAAAAAAATTTCCACAAACATTTGCTGGAATTTATTGAATACGTTTTACATTATCTAGATATTTTTAGGATTCCGTATACATATAATGTACGGAATCCTTATAAGATGATACACAAATGACAAAAATATCAAATAAAAATCAATAATTCACGAACGGCTTGACTTATAAACTTCAAATTTGGAACATAAATTACAATTAAAATTATCTTTAAAACGATCTATAACTTGAAGATGACCGATTACCCTGGGCGGCAAAAAACCCAAAAAACCGTCAAGAATATATAATATGGTACATAAAACGACCTCAAAAATCACTTAAAAAATCATAACTCGTCACTAGATAAACTTATAACGCTGAAATTCAAAATATAAACTACAATGCAGGAGTACTTTCATAAAATCAAAAAATTACGTTACAAAAGTTATGTAAAGTTGCCCAAAAGTTCAAAAAACAGCAAAAAATGACGTGTCCCCCCCCTTAGCGCCGCGAGTATTGTAGTTAAAAATTTTGAATGGGGCTAAAAATACGCACATACCCGTATATTTCTCTAGTTTGGAACATCCGGATTTCCAACTTTAAAACTGGACCCTCGGGGCGACGAAAGCTCAAAAGTTTGTAAAAAAATATTTTTTTTTATAGGCATGCGATATATCGATGGAAAGATCGCTATTTGTCGGGAACGAAACCGAATTTCATTTCCTTAACGAAACGTTCAAAGTTGCCGTAAAGTTCAAAAAAGCGCGAAAAATGACGTGTCCCCCCCCTAGCGCCGCGAATATTACCGATAAAAATTTTGAACACGGTTAAAAATATGCGCTTCCACGTATATTTCTCTAGTTTGGAACATCCGAGTTTCCAGCTTTAAAATTGAACCCTCGGGGCACCGAAAGCTCGAGATTTTGGAAAAAAATATTTTTTTTCTTGGGCTTGTGATATATCACTAGAAAGATATCTAGTAGCCGGGAACGAAACCAAATTTCATTTTCTTAACCAAACTTTCAAAGTTGACGTAAAGTTCAAAAAAGCGTCAGCTCCAATTAGCGGCCCCCTTCTTGCGACGCGAGTATTACAGCTATAAATTTGGAACATGGTAGAAAACACGCGACTCTACGTATATTTCTCTGATTTAAGACAATCGGACCCCAACTTTAGACTGAGACCTGTGGGGCACCAAAAATTCAAAATTTTGAAAAAAAAATTTTTTTTTTTCAGGTTTGTGATATATCATTAGAAATATCGCTATTCGTCGGGAACGAAACCGTATGCCATTTTTTTATAGAAATTTTCAAAGTTCTGAAAAGTTCAAAAAAAAAAAATAATTATGTGTCTCTCCACTAGCTCCACGAATATTACAGCTGAAAATTTTGAACGCGGCTAAAAACGTGCTGATCCCCTTATATTTCTCAAGTTTATAACATTTGGATTTTCAGTTTTAAAATTGGACCCTTAAGGCGCCGAAAGTTCGAAATTTTGAAGAAATTTTTTTATTTTTCTGACGCATGTTATATACCGTTTGAAGGATCGCTATCTGTCGGGAAAGAAACCGTATTTCATTTTCTTAATTGAACTTTCAAAGTTTGCTGAAAAGTTCAAAAAATCGAGAGAATTGATTTGTGACGCGCGTATTATAGCTAAAAATTTTGAGGAAAGTAGTAAATATGGGCATCCATGTATATTTCTCTGGTTTGGAACATCTAAGTTTCCAATTTTAAAATTAGTGACTTGGGGCTCTGAAAGCTCGAAATTTTGTAAAAAAAAAATTTTTTTCAAGTGTAATATTATTGGAAAGAGCGCTATTTTTTGGGAACGGACCCGTATTTCGTTTTCTTAACAAAACTGTTTGAAATTTACTAAAAGTTCATAAAATTCTGAAAAATGACGTGTAGCCCCGCTTGTAATTTATGTATTGGTTCAAGATTTTGAACAAGGTTAAAAAAATGTGCGTCCCTGTTTATTTATTTACTTTGGAACATCTAGGTTTCCATCTTAAAATTCAGAACCTTAAGCGCCGAAAGCTCGAAAGTTTCAAAAATAATATTTTTTTTCCGGTCATGATCGATGGAAAGATCGTTATTTGTCGAGAACGAAACCATAAGTTATTTCCTTAACGAAACTTTCAAACCTTGATGTTCCAAACTTGAGAAATATATGTCGAAGCGCATATGTTTAACCCTGTTCAAAATTTTTAGCTGTAATACTCGCGGCGCTAGAGGGGAGGAACTGTTTGAAGTTTTTGGCAACTTTAAAAGTTTCTAAATACGGTTCGGAATTATGTTTAGAGACTCCCGTGGAACTGGCTTACGAATTTCGACTGTTACTGGTTGAATGTCGGATGGTAACGTTATCTGTTGAAAGTTAATATCCGCACGAACGGATAATATTATTCCACCACGCGCACAACTAGCAAGCACCGGATTTGATTCGAGAACTTTATAGTTTTTTAGTTTTAAATGTTGGTTTTGTTTTAAGTGGGTTTTTTGAATGCACGAAATAAACAGGTTTGTTAATCGGTTTTATTTTTCTTTTGGCTTTATCGGAATACGAGATTGCAGCGGTTTTTAGAATTTGGTTCGGATTGTTATAATTTTCGTTAGTAGTGTTAGTACGAGGGATAAGAAACGAAACAGGATCGCAGGTTTTGGTTTGGTTATTTTCATTACGAGGTGTGTTAGTGTTGTTATGAACTGTAATGAAAGGAACGGACTCACCGCATCATTGTTTAGGTGGTACGTTCGCCTGATGAAAAACAGATGCGAATAGTATTTCGATTTGTTAAACAATTTAACGACCTATTCTAGTAAATAAATAAAAAAAAAATATTTAATAATGGTCTAACATACGGAGAGAGTCGAAAGAAAATACCGAATTGTTAAAAAATCATCACAGTAGAACGACAGTCTTTTTCACATCGCGGAACTATATCGACCTTTTTTGGTAAAGTAACCAGTTCGTCTTGCAACCGAAAAAAGTTTAATAACAAAGTAACCAAATTGCCTCGAAATTCGGTTTTCCAATTAGTGACATTTACAAAATTCGTAAACTATAATTTCGATTACCGTGACTCTCCCTCCCATTCGCCGAGAATCCAGGATGCAATCACCAACGTACACCAACCTGCCAGCAGGGAACACCAACATTCTAGCAGCCGCAGCAGAGTGATACGTAGCATCAATATTATTTCTAATTAATATTTTTTGCGTGTTTTCGTTTATATATTTATTAAATATCTTTGACGGTCGGCTATTCAAGAAAGATAGGTGTAGGAATTAACAAAATTACACATTTTAAAAAATCATAAAACCTTAATATTAGTTATTAAATCTAAACAAATAATTTAAAAAAATAAATAAAAAAAGGATTTAATTAATTTTTCTTCATAACCGTTACATTTCACTTCAAATTAGTCTAAGTCTTCGATTCAAATTAGTATTTTGCTTTACTGTTTTAAATTATTATTAGAAAAGATCTCTGAAATTTATTAAGATATTAAATTAAAATAGTAAAATAAAAATAGAAATTTATTCAAACAAATTTTCTTACATACTAAATAATTATAGTTATTGTTAACTTTCATACGGAATCCTCAGCGCATGAAACCTCATGCTTGACTGAACTTGTTTAAATTTACCAACAAAAGTAGATAGTCTTATACATTTATTATAAGAAACAATTGAAATTTCTGCTGTTAGTGTACTTAAAGTGTTTAAAGAAAGATAATTTGAATTGAACAAAATGTTTTTTTTTTAATTATCATATAAAAAAACCTTATTTCATTTATTGAAATTTATTCTAATAAAAATGACTTCGACTTTTACATATGTTGAATATAGATAAGAAAATATGGGTAAAACCTTTTATTATTGAAGCTAAAATTTCCGCGTGAAATCCAGAATCCGAATCGAATTTGGTGCTTTAAGGAGGGAGAAATAGATGTAGAGGCTTAAAAAAATTAAATCCCCCCTCCCATAAATCGCTTGTAAAACTATTCAAAAATATACACTTAAAATTTCAAAACAAAATTCCAATTCGTTGAAAAGCTATAACCGATTAAGCGATTATTGCCATAAATTAACCTTTTCTGCCACTTCTGTTTTCAAATGCGTTTTTCTCGAAACGACTTTTTTCAAATTTGTGTACACTCTAGTTTAAAAAGTTTTTAATCAATCATTTTGAAATTTGGCGTACGCTCTATTTGAACCTTAAACAATATCTTTATTTAAAGTATTTTTTTATTGTAAAAAAAAAAGTATGAAAAAATGGCAAAAAATCATGCTTTATGTTCACACCTCTCTAAAAACTACTAATTTTCATTTTTTTTGAGTGTGGTGGGGTTCACATAGAAGAGACACATATAAAAAAAGTATATTCTTTGTGCACTTGATTTCGGATGAAAATTGCGACCTCCAAGATGTACACAAACTGCTCAGTCGAATGGCGACCTACAACGTGTGGTAGCTGATATCTCCGGTAATTTTTGAGGAAATTTTTTGAAAATTGCAGAATATATTCTTAAATATATGTATAAAGTGACCTCACAATATCAATAAATTATATAAATTCTTTATGTGTTAAAAAAATTCATGAGAATCACCGCAAAAACGCCGTCCTACACCTATTTCCCCTCTTAAAGTGTGCTTGTGTAATTTAGTTTCAGTTAAAATTTTCATAATTAATGAAGTTAATTTTTTATCTTATATTTTTTACCGGTATAAAAAATAAGTTATAAGGCACGTACCTTTTTTATACTCTCTTGTTATGGTATGGCAAATTATTATCCAGATCGGCTTGTTTTTTTTTCTTTTCTAATTTTCATTCACATCAAATGAATGCATAATAGAATTTCCCCGGGAAAATCATCTTTTTAACCATGCATGAATAAAAAATAAACGATAAATTTATTATTTTATAAAGAAATTAGTTACTAATTTCGCAGGTGTTTTTATATTACTTTAGACAAATATTAATTAAAAAAGAAGAACAATCTGAAAACTTACTAATCTGAATCTAGATTTAATTCCGAATAGGACGAAGCCGAAACGTGTCGCGCTCGAACTGTCTTAAATCGAAACGTCATAGGTCTCTTTAAATGTAATTAGCGTAATGTTACAACAATGATCACGTACAATATTTATTATAAATTGCACTAAATTCAGTTATCTTTTGGAGAAACAGATCCGTTTTAAAACTAAACAATTAATTAATTTAAAAAATAAAGAAATTGTAATATCTTTTAATGTAATACATATTCGATTAATCTGGTGTAAGTTCAAAATATCTATAGTGGAAGGCAAGTATTCAGAGTACAGATTTGATAGATTGAAGTATTTATAAAAACGGAAGTGTGCAATAACAAAAAAAAAAAAAATGTTAATAGTAACGATAAAAATACAGTCCCTCAGATTGTGAGGTTTTATAAAGTATAAAATTTTTAACCATTAAAAAATGTAAAATACATGTTAATCAAATTAATCATTAATAAATATTTAATGTAGCTCATGAGTGCATATATTTATATTTAATATTACCTGTTAATACATATATTTCTTATACGTAATTTTTTTCCTCTAATTTATTTCGTCAACTAATTATTGTCTTGTAAGATTTTTTAATTTTTCCGCTCCGAATTCGCCTCAGTGGGTCAAAATATTTCTAATATCGATTTTGGGGACAGTTACAGATAAATATAATTATTTTATTATATAAGTAGATCATATGTTTTCGGCAGTTGTCTTATTCCCCGAACTCATGTCGCTCTTAGGTATATACTTAACCTGAAAATAAATATTGGTTGTATTAGAGAAATTATCTGGAGGAAAATAAAGACAACTGAAAGAAAGAAACTGGTCCCCAATATTTTCTTCATATCCAATAGATCCTGAAGCCCATTATGAAAAGATAAATTTCATAATCCACGATACCTTATTAAAGTTAAGGGATTAAATGTTTACTTTTACTATTATATAAAATGGAATTTTTTTTGCTGGCCTAAAAGAAGCCGTTTGGCCACTGACTAGTAGATGGATTTACAAAAGGTTATACTGAAATTCTACTTTTTACGATAAATTTGAATACTGTAAATAAAGCGGCTTCTTCGCAACATAAAAGATGATGCAGCGTGCGTTTTGGGGAAAAGATGTTCTTAATGATTAATTCTTCAAAAAACATAGTCCTGTGGTTCTCAAATCTATCACAGTGAAACAATGTATGATTAACGCCGTTCACGAAATCAGTATGAATATGATCACTATTACGCCCCGAGGAATCAGAGAAATTCAAAGCTATGCGGGAATTTTCCATTCTCAATGTGCATATAATAGTGATGAACCTGTGTATAGAACAAGCTAAACTACTTTTGGAAAAGGAAAAATACCAAGGTGCGTGAGAGGAGGGGTGAAGGCTGAACGATACGATAACAACTATCGGTAGCCTGCGATTTTCTGTATTCAATTCAGTTAATGTGACTATCAGATTTTATCTTCTTCTGCAGGTCGGAGGAGGGAATAAATGGATATCTTATTCCGTTCTAAGAAGCTGTTTTCTTGTCTGCGTGGTCAACAGGATCATTCAATCCAACTTCAGAGTGTCCGGGGATCCTACAAAAACTAATCTCTCCAGCCCTATTAATGATCTCATGATATTTATATTTGATTTCATAAACCAACGAGTTACATTTAAAATTAAACAAACTACTATCCAACTTCATTAAGACGCTTTGACTGTTGCTGTAAATTATAAACTTTCCTATGACCACCAATGATGTTCAGAATAAAATCACAGACCTTATAACTAGTGAAGAAGCGTTGATGTTAAGATTTATGAGGTTTGTGCTGTATGGTTTTGTGAAGTAAGAAGAAGGAAAGGCAGGAATTAAAGCAGGACTGTATCTATGATATAGAGGAATTCTTCTAGCCATGAGCAGTATTTTAGAACGGACGAATCTTCAGCTGGAGTTAATTTCATAAAGACAGCTAGACAGAGGTGGAAAATGAAAGTTGCAGTAATTATTTAGGAATTTATTTCGCAATGATGTTTCTTCTTATAAACAGTGGAGGAATTTTTGTCCCAAGCTGAAGAAGGCACGTGATTGGAGATGAACTAATGTTACCTGTAATTAACCTCTCACAGCAATATTCTGAATAATGTCTAGTTTGTGAAGGTTAGTTTTAGAGGCAGGACCATAAAATATCGCGCCGTGGTCAAGTCTACATCGAATTAGAGAATTGTAGGGTAGGTGTAAGATTAAGGGATCTCAACTCCAGGCAGTTTTACTAATGACTTTGAGGGAGCAAGGATTTTATAGACTCCATTTTGGAGTTCTCGTATGTGAAGCGACCAATTGAGTCAAACATCCAAATGTAGACCTAGATATTCAATATGGGAATTCATAGGAAATATGTACTATATACCTGTATTCACTTTTTTTTTTTTTTTTTTTGGTAATAACGTAAGCATGCTTACATAAAGCTCTACATTCGTTAAACAATGAAAAATGCTTGTTTGGTTTATATATTTTTTAACACCATTAGAAACCAAAATATCGACAAAATACATATAAATACCTCTGCTATTGCTAAAATGACATATTTTTGTCAAAATTACGTCAGTATTTGATTTCCTTGTTCTTTATTTTTTTTGCTAATCTCGTTGGTAATGTGGATTTGCTTTTTTAAAATGTTTTTATCGATTACGTTTTCTTGGTTATGATAAAATTTTTAGATCGATTTTTTCTTTTAAATCTATTTCCTTCCACTTTTTATAATTTACATCTTTAACTTAAATGGTTATCACCAACTTACAATTAACCAGTTTCCATGTTCTTTTTGTCACATCTTAGGAAGGTTGGGAGAGACCTAGAGCTTCGTAAAAAGTTTGAAATATACCAATTTTAGATTTTGAAAAAAATTATGTTTAGATACTTTCAGCGAATGATCTTTATTATTGTAGTACTGCGAAATAGATAAAGGATAGGCGAGTGAAAGTTAACGTTCTGTTAGTGTCGTTGAAATAGCGAAATAGTACTTTGGTGCCAATAGTTGTTAATGCCTCTTGCACATGTTTTTCGCTTGTATTCAGCTAATACTTTCCTTTAATTAATTCGACTGCAATAATTTATAAGGACTTTGAAGAATAGAGAGTCTATATTTAATGGATGAAATAGTTCCCATAAAATTACCTTTTTGGTACCTTCTCATAAATAATTTTTAATTGTATTTACTTCACTATGAAAAAACACAAGGTATAAAGATATTGGAACTAGAATTGTAACAAACAAATGGAACTTGGCAGGACATGTCGCAAGACTAACAGACGAAAGATGGACAAAGGAAGTACTAAACTGACGACCATACACAGGAAAATGGAAACAAGGAAACCCCGCAAGAAGATTTCGGATGATATAATAAAACAAGTTGGCCATACATGGATGCGCGAGGCTCAGGATAGATAATGGTGGAAGAATTTAGGAGAGGTCTACGTCAAATATTGGCGTCAGAAGATTACTTGAAGAAGAAGAAAAAGAAGAATGTCGTATATATTTTTTATCCACTTTAACTGCGAATTTGTATTCTGAAAACGTATGATATCTGCAATTCTGGTTTATAAAATGATTTTTTGCCGATTTTAAAATTATAAATTAAGAACGAAAAAATTGTCCTCATTTTATATACTATCGGGTGCTCCACATATACACGTTCCGAGTTACCTTCAGGATAGTAAAATGCTACCGAAGGTCTGTTAAATTTAAACTGCGAACTGAGCATATTTAAGTAAACTTTATTGGATACATATTACGTAAAAGCTGCGTAAAGAGCACGCCTAAAGTCGCATGTTGTTTTTAGAAAATTTAATCTGTCTCTTAAATATGAACGAAAAATTAAGATAAATGCTGCGTTGAGCACTGGTCTTAAAAGTATGAGTAAATATTTCCTATAAAAGGCACTACTTATTTTTAACGCAGAACTATTTAAAGTTATAAACAAATATTAATACTTACTTGGCTCTTCATCTGCTTATTTCATACATAATTTGGTGAACAGTTTGTCGATGCAATGCTTACACAATTGGAAAAGCGATGTTCGTCGATAATCCTGGCTTTAAACGGATCTGAATATTTTTTCGAAGGTACCACCGTCTAATCACATAAGATGTTCTCTGTCTTTCTGAATGTCATTTTGGAGAGTGTAACTATTTCGTTCAAATCCGTTGCGATAAAAAACTGCTTGCAGTTTTATCGAAGTTTACTTTAAATAGTTTAACAATAAATATTATGAGTGATTCCAGTACTCTGTGAAAATCTGTTTGAAAATTCTATCTTCAGTGATGAAGATTAGATATATACACATTGTGTTATCTCATTTGGAAGTAAAATAATCTGATGCGTGATTTCTGTACACGAAGATAGAAAGTGTTACTATATTAGGGGTAAAATATTGGTCAGTTTTGACGGAATGACGAAAGACGTTAAAATACCAGATGGAAAAATTATGGCAAGAAAAGATTTTGTGCCGACATTATCAATAACCTTCACACTGCATACGATTACAAAGGCAAAAAAAAACTTGAAAATGCATTAATAAAAATTCTTCAAGAGATACAGGTTTTTTTTTTCCGTTTAAAGAAACTATTCACGCAAGGCATTTGATATAATTCATTTAATTTGATTCGATCGGTTAATTTCAGATATACATGTTTTTTTGTTTTTTTTTTGTTTTTTTTTGGATAAAAATATTTTAATTTTTGGTGAAAGTTTTACAAACCTGTTTAAAACTTTACTTCTCTTGAACCATCGATACTTTCGTGTATGCTAGCAGTTTCCTACACTCGTTAATCCATTTCTTGCAAAAGCGGTCTAAACGGTCTTCTTTGTAATGATTTTGAACTTGTTAAATTCAAAACTTTAGTCACTGCATACATGGTATGTTCTATTTTCAAAATTTTCTTACAAAGGATTTTTGATGCACGGTCAGTGATAGTTAGGATGGAAACTTTAATCACCGTATGAAACTTTTGTATCTGGCCACCATTGAAGCAGCGCCATCAATTGTAATTACAGTTTGTGAATATAGGTAATTTGGTTTCATTAGCAGATGATTTAAATGCTTTAAATGTTCCCATCTTTTGGATTAAAGTTGTCAGAAATCTTACCGTTTTGAAAAAAGACCCACAATTTGAGCTGAATCAGTTTTATCCATGGACTCCTTAAGTTGAAAATAAAAACCAGAATAAGATGGAAAATCATTTTATAATTGTTCTATCATTTCCGTCGGCTTTTAATTCTACTTGTCTAGTTACATACTTGGTCTAGCGTTATACAATAAATATGTTTATACTTATTAATCACGTTTCTGTAATGATTAAGGGAAACGACATGTTTTCTTGCGTGTTGCAACACTCATCGTAGTATTATCTGTAGAATAACTTAAATTAAAATATATATAAAAAAAGAGACCGCTAGCCAGAAACCAAATAAAGAAACGTAACAAAATAAGAAAAAAAAAATCCCGAAAATGAAAAATGAAAGAATAACAAGATTTTATAAAAAATACCGAAGTATAACGCAACAAATAACTAAACTAAGAATTCTACTAATCTTGAAATTTATAAAATGACTGCAAACGATATAGTCCGGTCTCTTCGGATCAGTCACATCGTTTTTATGAATTTTTCTGTTCATCTAATGAACGCTTTGCTACTTTTTCAAAATGACTGTTATTTAAAAATTGGTTTATTTCATCTTCCCATCTACCTTTTTGGTGACCTCGTTTTCGTCTGTAATGTGAAAGGTACCAAAAAGTAGTCTTATATGTCCAACGGTCATCTGTTAATCTTATTACATGGCCAGCCCATTCCCATTTTCTCCTTCTAACATAGTGTACCACGTCAATATTATACCTTAGAAGCTTTTTTATTTCTTTTATTTTTATTCGATCTCTTATCTTTATATTAAGCATTGATCTTTCTAGTGCGGTTTGTGTTGTCCTTAGTCTATTTATAATTTTTGTGTTCAGTGTCCAAGTTTGGCAACCATAAGTGCTAAGACGGGTAATATACACATGTTAAAAATTTGACTTTTATGGTAATTACTGAAAGGTCCTTTGAATATTCTTTTTAGTGACCAGTATTTATACTCCGTGTCTCACTAATTCTCACGTTTACTACTTTTTCTATCTTATTTTCGAATGCTAATTGTTGGCCTAAATATGTCGCTTCGCTCACTACTTCTATTAGATTATTATTTATGTGAATTTCTCTCTGGATTATAGTCTTAGTTAATATTTTTGTTTTTGAGGTTTTAATAGATAATCCAACTTTCGCACCCTTCATGTCCAGCTCTAGAAACATTTCTCTCAATTCTTCTAAAGAAGTGGAAAGAAGGATAATGTTATCTGCAAATCTCAGATTTGATAATCTCTTACCATTTATATTTATTCCCTTATTTTCCCAATCCATTTCTCTAAAAATTTCCTCTAGTGTACGGTTAAATAAGATTGGAGAAAGTGGATCTCCTTGTCTGAAGTTCTTTTTTATTTTTATAAAATACGCTGCGGCGGTAAAAAACGTTATCAATGGTAACAAAAAAATTGCATTCTTCTTTTATAGTTTGTCTGGAATTTTTCGATTAAAAATTTTTTTCTGTAACGGCCGATCTATTTTCATGATGAGTAATACACTTATACGTATTGCCAATGTATTTTAATTAAAATTTTAACGGAACGCATAAAAATTTTTTTTATTACGCATTTCAGTTTTTATCGGGAGCCTTTCAGTAAAACTTTTGGGGAGACTTGAGCTCCGTAAATCTCTTGAAATCCTATATGATTACAAAAGTAAATATATGAGACGACAAATAAATTTACTGTCAGAATTATTTAAATGGTGAAGGGGTAAATCAACCTGTTATAAACTTTATTATTAATAATAAATTGAGCTTGTATTGTTTGAGTCAGTTAATGATCATTGTTAACGGTAATGTATTAAAAATGCGAATAAAACAACTTAAAAAAACCAAAAAAAATTTGATTTGCAATTTTCCGGTTTCTACTGATAGTTTATTTGCCTTTGCTTCAATTTATTGGGTTTGTTATTATACAAGCGGATGTTTGTTCGTGTAATTTCTTGTACAGTTCTACTAACCAAGAAATCGGGAGGATTTGGACTGGGAAAATAAAAGTTATATTTGGGTGGCCATCATGTATAACAATTTTATATATTTTCATTACTGATTTATATTGTAGTTTAATATTAAAGTTTTGTCTTATGTCAATTTTTACAAATTCACTAGGTGCTGGCGGCAGTCCGACTGTAACGGAAGAAGATTTATGGGAGATTCAGATGAAATATCAAAAAGAACTAGAACGTTTAGAAAGGGAAAATAAGGAGTTACGAAAACAATTATTGCTTCATGGTCAATCTAGTCTACAGACAAAGAAAAGGGTGAAGGTATAATTTTATAATATAAACTAATAAGTTTAATTAGCGTTTTTTGATATTTAATGAACTGTGTGCGAAGCTTAAATATTTTTACTGCTTGTATATAAAATCGCGTGTGATGTTAGAAACAAAAAAAATTTATTCGGTCAAGAAAGAAATGGTGCTACACTTTTATTTATTTTTTCTTCCCTTATTTATTAGACTTCGTTAATAGATATGTATTCGGATGTTTTGGACGAATTATTAGATTACGATACAAAGTACAAAACACAAGACAACCTACCGAGGGTCGTTGTAATAGGCGATCAAAGTTCTGGGAAAACTTCGGTTTTGGAAATGATTGCTCAAGCTCGTATTTTTCCCAGGTAAGCTAAGATTTTGTAATTGTTCGTTTATTACTAAAGGCATTGAGGACGCGAACGCTGTATTCTGTTGATGGTTCTATATTTTTCTAATCGTCTTCATACTTAGTGCATTCCGCTCCGTTTTTTATATTTCTAATAATTGATATTTTCATTTTACCTTTAAATCTTTTTTTCTAACATTTTATCTTATAAGAAATGTAGTTTTTACAAGTTTGTCCCTCCTTACAACCCTATTTAATTTCCCTTTCCCCCGTATCACAGATTAGTTTTCCTTTTTGTTTATTTGTTTAAGTAGCATATTCGTTTTATTTTCTTTCTGAAATGTTCCTGTTATTCTGCGCTGATCCACATTTTTATTCCTTTTTGTTTTTTTCCTTATTTTTTCAAGGTGCAGCTATCGGGATCGTATTCAAAAACGTGTGTCTTATACGTTTTTGGTAAATTTTTTCCCGATTTCTGTGTTGAGATTTTATTTATTAATATTGATCTTCGCATTTAACTTATCTTATTTTTTTTTAATAGCTGTTCAAATTTTATTATTCTTCGTTATTAATACTGTCCAAATAGCAAACTTTTTTACTCGTTCGAGATTTGTAATATCAATGGTTTACATTTATCTTGCCTTTTTTTATTTTATTGAATAATATTACTTTTTTTGTTATTATCATTGTTATTCATATTATTATTTTTTTCAATCGCAGTTTTCAACTGGCACTCTTATTGATAATGCGACTATACTTCAGTAAGCATTATCGATTTTCATTTCATTTGTGGGGATATTCGCATATATGTAGCGGGATTTAACACGACTGCCTCCTGTATATTCTCAGCTAGTTACTAACTGGAGATCAATTATATTTTTAATCAACTTCTTGGTTACTATATCGGTATTCCCTGTTATCAGCGGGATTACTTTTATTTCCCTTCATTTCCTCATCTCTTTACTTTTCGCTTTAATTCTTCGCACTTTTTAATTTTTTCTTCGTAAGTGTTATTTGTGTATTTGCTACTTGGTACGGCTATATCTATAATTAAGCCTAGTTCGCGTTTGCTATCTATTAATAATATACCTGGTCTATTATATTTTATTGTCTTATTGGTTAATATTGATTTATTCTAGTACAGCTTATTTTCTTTACTTTCAAGGACTTTTTCTGGCTTATATTTATAATATGGTAGTCTCTTTTCATATTTAACAGCTAGGTCCTGGCGCGTAATCCTACCTATACAATCACGTACTTTTATGTAAAATACCCAAAAGGTGTTATATTGTTTCACCTTCCTTATCACATCTACATTTATTCACATCTTTTACATCTTTATAAATTTTTTATAATTGTTCGTTCTTAACACCTGATCCTGTATAAAGCGATTAGGAAACTTGCTTCTGGAAACAGTTCTTCTTTCTGTAGTCACCTATTTGAGGCGCGCCTGTCTATTTATTCTTCTGACAACTCTTTTATATGTTTCTTGTGCAATTAGATTTTCATTGGCCTATCGAGTTTATCATCTTTCAGCCTACTCATTTAAAGCACAAATTGTTCGTTTTATTTCTTGTTTTTTTTTTTTTCCTTTTATCTTTCAGTCTTTCAATTGATGCTCTCAGATGAAGTATTCTGGCTTTTGTTAACTAGCTTCTGGTCTTTATATTTATATTCTCAATATCAGTTGTTGACCACTTCAGTACTCCAAATGAATTAATCCGAGTGTAGCATATGCGTATTTATAGCTTGCGTAATCAATTTACTTTTTAGCCGCCTTTTTAGGATACTATTTAACCGGTCTGTACAACATTTAAAGACGTCTTCTTTAATCCTTGAATGCTTAATGCGCTTATTCTGCTGGATTACTAAATATTTTATATAATTCCTCTCTTTCCATTGCTTTATATATTCTCCTTCCGCTGTAGCGAATAACTCTGTTTCCTATAATATTCTTTGTCAATATCACAAATCCGTTTAAATCTTTTGATAGAATATCTAACATTTGATTCAAGTCTTTTTCGAAATTAGAAGAACAACATCTTCAGCAAAACGTATGCAATAAATTCCCATTTACTTTCTTTCGATTTTCTTTTTATCATATAAATCGGTTCCTCTATAAATATATCAAATGAGTATGGTAAAAGTTCCTACTTTAACTTTTGGTTGGATAGATACCCTCCCTTATTGGCTAATCTCGCTTCGCATTATCTTTTCATGCAGTCGGCACCCAGTCCTCAGCCTTGGTTCTTTCCATTCCGTTCAGTCGTCGTTCTACTATTGTCTCCTTAATTAGATTAAGAATTAATCATTCCCTTCTCCCCGCTTCTCGTTTTTCTTTATCTCCTTCTCTTTTCTGTCCCCTCCAATTCTTTATTCTTTCCATCTCCTGTTACCTCAGAATCTAATTTCCTAGCATAATATATTCAAGTGGTTACGTTAAAGTCAAAGGCAAGCTCAAAAAAAACAAAAAAACTTTCATTTTACATACAATTATATATGTATCTGCAGCTCGCAGCTTGTATACGAATAATATTAGCCTTCTACCTTCCCAGTCTATTTTTTGCTTTTTATTATTTATAGTATTAACTGATCTATATTATTAAATTTATAACAAATCACGTTTTAGCTAATTAAATGTACTAAAGAAAACACGAACTCTGTAATCGTACAATAAATTAATTTTTATTTTACGTTAATTTATCAAATTCGATTGGACAGATCAACCAGCTTTAAATAACAACTTAAATACCTGCGCCTCTTTTGTTATTTTTCTTTTGCAGCACCAATCTTAGCGTTAATATTGCTTTCCTGTGCCTTTTCTTTTACTGAAAATTTATAATTAATCGTTTTCAAAACAGTTTTTTTTTTTTTATTTATTTTTTGTAATAATTTCTACTTTATTCATTTTTCATTCTTCCATGTGTTAATTTACAAATCCTTCATTTTCAATATATTTTCCTGCATTTTTTATATCCTTTTCTTTTATGAAGTTCTACATATTCTTTTTATCGCCTTCGCAGATTTTTCATTATTAAGTGCTATTCGCCTATTTTGTTTCTTTACTAGTAATCTTTCTGCTATCATTCATGACGCTTCTGTTAAATGTCTCCCTCCTTATTTTTCCATTAGAGATTTTCGAAAAAGCTCTAACTTTTGCTAGGCCATTAGATATTTTCCCACTTGTTTAATGGTTTACCGATTAAATTTTATTATCATTATTTTTTTTTTAAATTTTATTTATGTGCTAATCATTAAACATTTTCTAAAATTTTAGAGGCGCCGGTGAAATGATGACTCGATCTCCAGTAAAAGTCACTTTAAGCGAAGGACCATATCATATTGCGCAGTTTAGGGATAGTTCGAGAGAATTTGATTTGACCAAAGAATCTGATTTAGCTGAATTGCGGAAAGAGGTGTAGTATTTTTGTTTTATTTCTCTTTTTAGTTCTAAATTTTTGCATTTAAATCAGGATTATAAACGATTAAATACGGTTTGTGTTTATAGGTTGAATTACGTATGCGAAATATGGTAGGAAAAAATAAAACAGTTAGCAATGATGTCATATCAATGACAGTAAAAGGACCCGGTTTACAGCGGATGGTTCTTGTTGATTTGCCGGGTATTATAAGCGTTAGTATTACGTAATTTCATCGTTATTATTATATATAATTAATTATTTGAATTTTTAACAATTATTCTCTTTTAGTTGTTTATACTGATAGCTTAAACATATTCATCTATTCAGTTTTCAGAATTTTTAATATTTTATAAATTTATTCTCTTGCATTGCTAGAAACCCAACTCGTTCCAAAAACCATTAATATATTGATTTGAAAATTTTCGTTTTTTCTTTTTTGTGCTTTTCGTTGAAAGCGGAGTTTATAAAAAATGAAAATTGCTAAATTAGAATAAGTCATAGATCTGCGGCTAGGAAAGAAATTTTAAAAATTCCTGGAAGAGCATTCACGAAGAATTGAGAAATATGTAATTTTGAAAATTGTTTAAAATAGCCAAGTACTGATTTGTTTTTAAAACAGTGTAGAGTATTTTAAATGTATATAAATATATATGATTTAACTTTTCCATCCGTAAGCGGCAATTTCAAGACCAAAGAAATATAATTCAGCAAATAAAAAAGCAACCATTACAAAAACGGAGATACTGGCTTTAGTGTCGGAAATTTAGATAAGAAATTAATTTAAGGTTCAAGATTTTTCAGTTGATTTTGTACTTATCAATGTTTAAACTGCTACTGGATAATAGTTTATTATTAAAGAAACTTTATTTTATGTTACAACGAATATTTCTGATAGCCGTCATTTATAGTAGTGTATATTTTAGTTTTTCTTTTATAATTATTTTGATTTTAGACAAATACTTTGGGTATGGCGGATGATACTAAAGACAAGATATACGACATCGCCAAGTATTACATGTCAAATCCGAATGCTATTATTCTTTGCATTCAAGATGGATCGGTGGATGCTGAGAGAAGTAATGTGACGGATTTAGTTTCGCAAATGGATCCGTACGGTAGACGAACAATTTTTGTTTTAACAAAAGTTGACCTGGCTGAAGAAACCCTCACAAATCCTGATAGGGTACGTTATGAATGGAACACGCGTCCCATCGATGGCAATAATCATGTATTTTCAAATGCAGCTTGTGATCTTTGTTGTTAATTGTTTATTTCATTTTCAGATAAAAAAGATCCTGGCCGGAGAACTGTTTCCTATGAAGGCGCTCGGATACTTCGCCGTTGTAACTGGACGCGGAACGAAAAACGAATCTATTCAACAAATAAAGCATTACGAAGAAAAATTCTTCCAAACATCCAAGTTATTTAAGTGCGTACTTATACAGTTCATTCGCGTAATGGTTCCGATTTAATACAGTCAACCTTTACGATGTATTTTATTTTAAAAGAGGAATGTTTCGGTGTATTTAAAAAATTGTCACGATTTATAAATTATTATACGTTGATAAAATCCCGATTTCCCGAATGAACAGGTGCCTAAAATGACTAAAAATAAATTGCTCGAGTTTGTCATCGTATTGAAGAATATTATGATCCACTAACATTTCTCTGCGATTTGTTTATGTAAACGCTAATGTGAAAAATTGAGGTTATTTAATTTTTTTTCAATTAATGTAAAGGACAGCTTTTTATCTTTGTTAAATGAAATAATAACTGTAATTTTTTGCCAAAATGTATTTTTTGCTCAATAGTCCTGGAGAAAGTTTTTTTAAGATTCTCTTTTCACGCAGGGTTTACCCCGGTATGTTTTACAAATTTTACGAAACTAAATTAAAAGGAGAGAAGTATTAACACTGTTTAACTTAAACTAATATCGGTCGCTACGTGTATATCGTAATATTTTAATATTTTCATTTTAAATGATAAACAATGTTTAATATAGAGTTGGTAGCCTAATAAAATCTTACAAGTAAATTAAACAGATCTTAATAATTTTTGATGTTCTGCGTTTGGTTAACAATAATAATAAAAAAAAAAACAAATATGAAATAATATTGAACAATATCGAATATTACGAAACCGAAACAAAAAATTGAATAATTCATTGAAAATTTTAAATATCTGAAATTCTAGGCTTTTTTTCTCTCTCAAAATATTCGATTATTTTACAAACGTTTTTGTATAGTGAATACGGAAGTAAAAAGAAAATAAATATTATTGCATGACGTTAGAAGTGTGTACATTTTTCGTATTAAATCGTTAATTAAAAAAAAAATTCTTGGACTCCGTTTTTGTCTTTAGTTTGATTATAGTTTCCGTACGAGATAATATACATTTCTCCCGGTGGCTATAGTCCGATATTCAATATAGATATTTTTTCATCGAAGAAAAAAAACAAAAACGAACTCATTGATAGTTGCAGCTTCAGTTTAATTAGCGAACAATTTTTTTTTTTCATTTTGTACCTTCGGGACTAATTGTATTTATAAAAAATCTGTTTTCTATACATTGCGTGAAGGGTTTCTGTTAAGATTAGGCTATATAAAGATTAAACTTTATTAAATGTTCTATCACCGTGATTATGGATTAAGTTACGCGAAATTGGTCGGCATTCTTAATTATTAATACTTGTGTTTCATGTTTTTATTTATTTATATTATATAATTATAATTAAATTTTATATCTTTGTCTTATTTAAGTAAACTTTTTGATTTCGGGATACATAGTTTCAAGATTTTAAAACTTTTGACACACTTGGCTTTTATAGATTATTGATAAAGTGAAGGCCTCATCAAAATTATCTCTCAGAGTAGTTCTCAAAGTGAAATATCAAAATATCAAAATATCATTCATTCATATCCATACATGCGGTTTCTTACCTGCAAATAACAGCCTTTTGTCTGTTTTCCTTTTTCACGAAAAAACTATTGGAATTTGGGAATATGTCTTCTGGATTCGTATATTTTATAAAAATCTTTCTTACGCTCCAGTTCATGAGACATTCTTATTATCAAGTGTTTTTCTAGCATGGTCGTCATTGACTGGCATATTGAGTTTTTTACACTGATAGGCTAATAAACTTATTTCCGCAATACAATTTACGAGTTTATCGCGTTTTCATGTGTATTTTTTTGCTACGCAACTTACAAATTTATTGTACCATATTTCGCTACGTGAGCCAAACTATTAATTTATTTAATAATATTCTATAGCCTTGCATTTTACATATAAAAAAATATTAAATTTTTGAATTGCCTTCAGCCGTTCGAAAGATACTTTTTCTTATTATTTTATTTTAGTGTACGAATTTAAATCTTAAGTTGCTATTATTTGTTTTTTACCAGATGATTTATTTAAAAACTAATTAAAAATAATGGAAATATTTGTAATACACGTGCAGCTTTATTTCTGTTAATTAGTTCTCGAGTAATGAAATCGACACAATTAACTACGAGAAACCTAAGTCTAGCTGTATCCGATTGCTTTTGGAAAATGGTTCGCGATTCTGTAGTTAAACAAGCAAATGCATTTAAAATAAAACGATTTAATTTAGAAACTGAGTGGAAAAATAAATTTCCTAGGTAATGCTAAGAATTTCATACTTTTATTTCTATTTCTTATTTCTTATATTTAACTTATGAATGATTTTTGTTACATTTATTTAATCAGTATGTTAAAAAAAACAAAAAAAAAACGTATATTATTGTTTTGTAATTTACGTAAGTTCTTATTTCGGTATTTCTTTTCGAATTCTATTTTAAAAATATCCCTTCTAATTTATGCGTGTTTGATATAATCGTTCATTATGTATCTATATAAACCTATAAAAAATTTCGGATTCTTTTTTAATATTTTAATTAAATTTGATAAACTCGTAAAAAATTTCAGATTCTTTTTTAATTTTTTATTTAAATATGATAAACTCGTAAAAAATTTCAGATTTTTTTAAAATTTTTTAATTAAAGTTTATGACTTTTGTTCAACATTAGTCGAGTGTCAAAACGCATCAATTGACATTATGTTTAATTCCATACTATTAATTGTTACGAAATAATTAATGTATACGTGTATGTGTGTGTAAATAAGAATATTTTGAAAAATATTTAGTATCATTGCACCTTATTACTTTATTTTTTCGGTTTTAATGATTTTAGGTTGAGGATTATGGACAGGAACGAACTGTTCGATAAAGCCCGCTCTGAAATTCTCGATGAGGTAATTAATTTAAGCGAAGTTCCTGTACAGTATTGGGAGGATATTCTGACTCCAACGTTATGGAATAAAATTTCCGATTACGTATTTGATAACATTTATTTTATTACGCACGGAGGTATGTGCATCTGATTTGTGTACAACGATGTATATTTGACATTGCTGATATTTCTTAGGTTGTAGCTTTATATTGAAAAATTACTCGTTATAAATTTAAATGAATATGAAAAAAAAAGCTGATTTTTATTTCGCGTGAAATAATTACGAGAATTATAGTTTAACAGTCGATGAAAAAATCAGATAATTGAAATGTTGCTTCTTAAAGACAGATTAAAAAATAACTCACGTCATACTGAGTTCGCCAGCTTCGTTTTCCACAATAATTTTATACAGTTATGAGATTAACAGTTCACAATAGTAGTGGTTCAGGGTTTCTATAAAATCATGAAAAACTCGAAAAAATATATAATTTTAATTTTAATTTTATACGCATTTTTTTGCGGTATCGTAACTTATTACTAGTTCAAATATGTTTTTTACTTATTTATTGGCAGACTTCCTTTAAAATTTTTTGTAAGTAGGTTTAATTAAATATTAACTTGTATTTATGAAGTCCATAAAACTGCACGTTCTCATATTAATATTAGAAATAATTATTTCATAGAAAAAACCTGAATTTTCTTTCTGTTTAGTGAGAAGTTGATACCGTTTCTTATTTTCGGTATTTTTTATGAATCGGTACGAAATCATGAACTTTAGTTTGAAGGGACAGCGATGGTCTGTAAACTTTTAAAGTCATATTCGCCTTATTAATACAAAATCTGCTTGCTAGTTACTGTTTTGTTCAAAATTTTCACGTTTTACATTATTGATGGCGAGTTTTTCTGCAATTCTTTCAATTTCGGTTTCATTTGACAATTCTAGAAATTCAATATTATTTAGTTTTACTAGTAATACTGCTGTACCACCCATTATGTATTTATCCGCATAACGTTTACTTTTAAATATATTTTATTTCCATCTTTTGAATTAAATTGCTTATTTAAATGGATTAATTTTATTTAGCGATTTTTTTTTACTTTTTTTTTCTTAAAAATGAGTAAAATGTAAATGTATTAACTATGTTTAATGCCGACTAATGTTTAAATCAAATCAGATATTTTTTAGCAATTTTGTTTAAGAGACAGGTAGACCTGGTTTTGAATCAGTCCAACTACCTGAATTTATTATGTTACCTTAAAATTTGATATAACGTTTAATTATGGTTAAATTTGTGTATTTGCAATTTTCCCAGCAGTCTAGTGTGTATTTGCGATTTTAAATAAAAAGTTTAAAAATATTTATTTCGAGATGTAATTATTATTTTCATATTTAAAATTTTATTTTAATTTTTCAGATTAACATATTCACACGAGAAAGTTAAATTACCGTAAAAATAGAAATCTTTTTTTTTTTTTTTTTTTTTGAAATGGAATATTTTGCATATTAATTTAAATAAATTTACAAAATATGTGTGATTCAAAACAAATTACTGAACAGGTAAAAAAAAAAATTAAAACAGATGCTTCATATGTAAGATGCGCTAAAAAGCGTAAAATAATTAAAATTCTTTCACAATATTAATCTAAGAGTGCAGAGGTGGACATAAATAATTAATTTCAATTCAAAATAAAGCTTGGGGTGGTTTTATATCATTTACATTTATTGAGGATAAATGTAAATAATATAAAACTATCCCATGCTTTATTTTGAATTAAAATTAATCATTAATGGCCACCTCTTTACTCTTAGGTTAGTATTGTAAAAGAATTTAAATTAAATTAAGGCTTTTTAGCGCATCTTACATATAGAGCATCTGTTTTTAGTTTTTTTAGATTATAATTTTATTCTTTTAATTTTTTTAGTCTTGAAGGAAATGTAACAGAAGGACCATATTCGATTATAATCATTTTTTGCGTTTAACTAAAGCTATACTTAATTCCGTTGCATGTTCACTCTTTCCGTAAATTCAACAGTACAATACAGCACTCTAAATCCATTTTTCACCCACTTCCTGATGTCCGAATGATTTGAAATTTTTACTAATTATCAGAACCGATGGCAGTGCAATCTTATGATGCAGAATAAAAGCATCTACACCCACAAATAAATTGAAAAAATGTAAATATTTATAAACGGAATAATTTTTATTTTCCGCGAAAATGTACGGCGGCTCGACGAGAGCAACGGGCCTGTAGCTGGTCTTTTTCTACAAACCGCCGCACCGTGGCGGGAAACCGTAATGAGACCGGCTGAGGATCCGTTTCATGCCGCCGTGTTTTCGCGGCAAATAAAAATTATTCCGTTTATAAATATTTACATTTTTTCAATTTATTTGTGGGTGTAGATGCTTTTTTTCTGCATCATAATATTGCATTGTCATCGGGTTCTGATAATTAGTAAAAATTTCAAATCATTTGGACGTCGGAAAGTGGGTGAAAAATGGATTCCAAAATTCCATTTCAAACATACAAAGTTACCAGTGAAGCTAATATAAAGCATATACTGACGTATAAACAGTAACTACTATACATTTTTATTGCGTAATAATTTCGTGCAGTAATTTGTAATTATTAATTCTGATTGTCTGTTTGATTCAAGTCTACGTATTAATGATCTTATTTAAATTTTCACAACTAGTTAACGTAAGTGATTTAAATGTTTACAATTTTAATGTATTACTTTATAAGCAAACAAATTTGAATCATTTACCATGCATATTCTGTTTATTTCACAATTGTTACATTGATTATTGAAATATTTAATGATTACAAATTAGTCTTCTTCTTGAAAGCCGAGATCGCGTTGGTTATAAGGGAAAATAAAGAAACATTCAACTTAATACTGCCTATCTCTGTCTGGTGCAGTAATAAAATTACGAATTGTTAATTAACTTTAAATAATTAATATATTTTAGATGAGTTCAATACTGAAGTCGATATTAAACTACACAAATGGGTAGAAGAACAGTTACCACTAACATCTATAGAATCCGGATGGGATGTATTACAGAAAGAATTTAAGAGATTAATCTACAGTGAAAAATTGGAAAAGGATCATGATGACATTTTCGATGCATTAAAAGCATCCGTCGTGGATGAAACGTTGCAGAGGCATCATTGGGAGGAAAAGGTATTTTTGTGTTTACGTTTTTTTCTAATGGTATTAGTTTGCGAAAACTTAATTTTATTTAATTAGTTTCGAAATTTCTTAATAATCGCATTGCTTTATGACGAGCATCGTGGCTATTTACTTACACGTGCTTATTGTACGGATATAGGTAGTGCTTTTGGTAGTTCTGTATGTCAAGCGGAAATATCCAAGACTATATTTGAAACGAATATTGTAAAAATTTGCTTTATGGGTATACAATGCGTGTATAAGTTTATATGTTGTTATTTGCATGCATGTGATGGTATACTGTGTGTGTGTGTGTCATAATGACTTAAGATGAATGTATTTTAATGGGATAGTTCCATTGTATTCCAACATTCGCATATGAATTACTCAAGATTAAAGATATACGTAAATAAGCACTAAAGGTTCATAAATTATCCAGGATGTTACTTCAATTTTATAATTTATATTTGCTATATTTTTTAGAATTTAAATTTACTCTAGTAAACCTTTGATTTAGGTTTTTTTTTTTAAATTTTAGCGAATGTTTTTTACCTCTCCTTTTTCCCCGCTGTATTAATGAAAACCCTCATGATTCGGCTAAATTATACCAAAAGCTTATAAATTATGCTCTAAAACGTCCCTCAAGAATCTGCCTGTTCACTAACAAAAACCGGAACGAAATCGGTGATATAGTTTCAGAGATCAGTGTCCACAAACGCACAGATAGATGCGCAAAGCGACTTCATTTTATTATTTGTAACCAATATATTATATTGTTTTAATAATAATATTTATTGCTTTTTATTTCTATTAGGCGATTGATGTGTTGAAAGTTCTTCAAATGAGTGCTCTAACAGACCTGAAAATTACTGAAAAACCTCAGTGGGATTCAGCTGTTCGGTTTCTTGAAAATTGTTTAATGGAAAAGTTAAAGGTGAATTTTATATTACGTTTAAAAACAAAATTGACGTTTTTGTTTTTTTTAATTTTGTTAAATGATATTTTAAAGCATTCTTCTTCAGTAGTGTGTATAAGAAATCATTGTTACTCAGTCTTTTTGTCGTTTTTTATTTAATTGATGTTTCGATTTAATGATTCAGTTAGATTAAAAATTTTAAATTCTTTCACGCAAAGTTGAATGTTCAGTCTGATTGCGTTTTTTTTTATAGCTGATTAGTTGCGGAATAAAAATAGTTTGTTAATGAAATATTCGTATCCTCGTTCTGAACATAGCGTATGCCTTTTTTGATACACGTAGTTTCTCATATGTTCAATAAAAATGTGATGTTAATTTTTTTTTACTATAATCACTAATTAATCCTGTTATTTTGAAAGTACCGTACGATTGGGAGTAACAATCAAAAAAGTAAAAATGAGCAGAAAAAGAATAAAATGAAATTGATCTAGAGAGGAAGACGATAAAAATTGAATCTTAATTGAAATTTAAAAGTAATTCCGTTTGTTGATGAAGATAAAAAAAGAACAACTTATATATGAATGACGGATATAACTTGGGCAACGAATTGGTTTCAACGATTTACGATGCATCGATATTAAATCTTTGAAGAAGAAGTGTAGTTTTACGTGGCAGTTGACGTAAAGAGGCTTCGGTTTTTCAATCTGGACGGTTTATAGGGAGATTATTGTAATCGTGAAGTCGTCGTGATGGCCTAGATGCTTGATCGCTTGGCTTCCATTTCGGAAGTCCAGGCGATGACAGAATATGCCCGCTCTTTTTTTTCTTTTCTTTTTGTTAAAAATATTCCATTACTGATTAATTTTGAAATGAATCAAAAATAAATTAATTTATTCCGTTGTATCACTGTTTAAATCGTATAATCAGCCTGATTTAATTAAGAGTAATAGAAAAGAAAAGTAAAAATTCAAATATTAAAGTGAACAAATATAATGGTGCGTGTATCAACATATTCCATTCGGTAACAGTTAACATTAAATATAAATGAGAAGTTGTTCAAAGTGAAATATCGATATTACGGGTATACTTTCTTTAACTTTGATCGAATTGAAACTGTCATGAAAACTGAGTTGATATGTGTGTTCGACATGTAAAAGTAAAGCGGGTCCCATCCCTTTGCTAAAGTGTCAGGGATTATGAAGTTAAGGTTCCCAGTGTACTAGCACTAATGTGAGTAGGGGGCCAGTTCCTCTCTCTCGGTGTTGTCTTTACTTTCTCATATTTGTCTAGGACCTAGTTCAATTTCCGATTAGGTAAACATTCATAGCTGTATGAAGAAACAGTTAAAAGAAATATTTAAAATATATTTTGGCTAATCAAAACTGTTTAAGAAAAGTTTTTAGAAGAAAAACTGAACATTATAATCAACATCGAAATTCCTGATATTAAAATATACACGTTTTTCTCGTTTTTTGTTGCGGAAAAAAGAGATAGAAATTCACCTGCCCTAGAATATTGTTTAGAAAAGCGAGAAAAAAATAAATATAACATTTGAAAGTGGCGATATTTTAAAACTAGAACATTATGGTTACAAATTCGTATTTACGGGACACTATACTGTTTTTTTTTTTGTTTTTTTTTCCATTTTTTTTGGCCTAGCTGTGAATACCATTTGGCCAAACACTGTACTTAACCGGCAAGTAAATACTTGAAAATTTGCAGCTGAAAAAATTTGCTCGAGCAATGACTGTTATTCTAGTTATTTTTATTACAAATAAGCTCTTTTTCTATTCCTTTTCTCTGCATCTTTTTTTTAATCCTAATAAACGTTTTAAATGCAACAGATTTATTTTATCAAAAATTTACCCTTAAACGGTTAAGTTAATCGTAAACTGTTATTGTTTACTACATTTTTTTCGGCACACATATCGGATGTTTTTTTTTTTTTTTAATATTTCTTTTTAAATTCTATTTCAAATTTGATTTACTTAAATATATTCATTTTTATTTTTATTGCTTGCATTCGCGTTATTAAATGCGAATTCTGTTGTTCAATACCAATACATTTTTACATCAAGCGTTGTAAACCGATAAAGTTGAGACACTATTAAATATAGCACACTTTGTTATAAAATGACGAGCGAAACTACATAATGCTGATTTTAGAGAACAGGCTGAAAGTTACTGGCTCATCAAGTTAATGGAATATAATATGCTTCATATTTTCTTTTACGCAATATAGTTCCGATTGACAGAGGGTACTTTGAATATTCGATTCAATCTAGTTCGAGGAGATACTCCTTTCTTGAAATGAGATCTTAATGTAATCGGATAAAAGTATGATACTAGATACGTATTTGCACGAATGGTGCTGTATAAAACGTAACTGTTTAAGTCGGGTCTTCCTTTTCTTTCCATGTACAAATACTATAATTAAGAACTGACCATTTGAAGCTGGAAAATATGTAAGGAATCAAATTTTCCTTTTTCTTTTTTTTTTGTTGGGGGGGCATGTCAACAAAGGACTTTCACCCAGCGGCAAAAAGAAATGAGAGGATCAATTAAATACTAATTCGGTCAGAAATAGCCAGAATAAAGCAACTCAGTATTGGGATAATAGACTGGGAAGGAAGAGGTAGGGTGTAGGAGGCGCAATAAAGACCAGAAAATCCAAGGGATAACAAATTGGAATAAAGAATAGTACGCTCAAACAAGAGGGAAGGACATTCGAAGAAAATATGGTTGGCATCACAGACAGCTGTATGATTTGGATGAAGATGACAGTTAGGAGAGGGAATTAAATGAAAACGAAAACGGCGAGGGAGGTAATGGGGTATGATTAAGGGGTAAACGAATAATGAAGACAGCAGCAGAACACCGTAGAGAAGAAAACTCATAAAACCCAGGGTGGGAAGGAACATTCGGTTGGATGGTCCGATAAAAGGAATGATTGTCAGAGAAGGAAGAAGTGTAAATATCTGACTAGAATCTAGTTTGAAATTTTAACCATATGGATAGCAGGTTGGAAACGGTAATTTTATTGAAATAGAGGGGGGAGGATGAAGCAACTCTAGCCAAGGAATGCGTCATCTCATTACCCTCAATGCCCACATGACTAGGGACTCAGAATAAAATATCATCAGTAATAACGAATGAAAGATTGCTGACTACAGTGGCAACTCAAGCTAGACAGGGATAGCGCTGAAAAAATGGTATTAAACACGGCGATAACCATTAAAGTTAAAATAATAACAAAACTTGAGGTGTTTCAACTGGGACTATTTAATTTTTTTTTTTATCAGAACTCATTTTTAGAAATAGTTGGTTTTACTTTACTTAATTTGGTTTCGGAATTTTCATTAAATATTTTAGGAATATAGTGTTTTTCTGATTCGCCTCACTCCATTAATACCGGTATTCGCGTCGTCGATAAAACCGACTATAACAATGCCGCAAAGAGTGGCGCATTACCAGTGTATCGTATCATTCGATAAAATAAGATATAATAATATTTTAAGTACAAAATGTTCTCCTTTTCGATAAAATGATTCAGCGGTTGTCCGAATAGTAAAAAAAAGTGACAATTTGTCACGTGTTAAAAAAGAAATCTATAAGAATTTTAAACTTATTAGCTCAGGCAATTCTCGATTTTTTCCACAAAAATTGCATTAAAATATTTTAAATTACTTTCACGGAGAAATCATTTGAAATTTTACTTCGGTTATTAATAAAAATATTTTAAGGTGCGACATCTCAGAAATGTATCTACCGAGTATCTATACGATGTGTTATATTCTGTTTTGGTTTTAGATTTCAACAAAACCGGAGTTTTATGACTAAAACCACTAGATTGTGGTCTGATCCAACATTAGCACCTGGATATGTTTGAACTGATTTTACGTCTTTCTTGAATTGCTTCGGAAGGAGTATATAATCTATCTGATTTCGTATGTCTCCTGATGGCGCTTTCCATGTATATAGGCGTCTTGCTGGGAGCTGAAAGAAAGTGTTCGCAATGAATAAATCTTGCTCAATGGATAGTTGTATCAGTCTATCTCCACGCTCGTTTCTAACACCAAGACCAAAGTTTCCGACTTCGTGACCATTTCCTCCTTTTCCGATTGTAGCATTCCAATCACCCATCACTACGTTGATTTCACCCTTCTTCGTTGTCTTCAGAAGCATTTCCAGTTCATTGTACCAGTCCTCTAGTTCTTCTTCTTTTTTGTCTGCAGTGGGAGCATAAACTTGTAATATGTTCATGGGGCGGTAATTGGTATTAAGTTTCAGTAACATCATTCTATCGGACAGCGGTATAAAATCCAATATTGATTTTTTCTATTTTCTTCGATACTATGACCGTTACTCCATTCTTGTGATTTTTGTCGTTTGCACCTGAGTAATACATCGTTGCGTCTTCCATTCTAACAATACCATTATTTGGCCAGCGCACTTCGCTTAGCCCGAGTATATCGACATTCAATCGTTTCCTTTCAGCTTCTACATTGTGCAGCTTCCCCGCTTGGTATAAACTCCGTACATTCCATGTGGCGATTCTGACTTTTCTATTTAAAACCTTGGTCACTTGTATATTTGTATTCGAGAAATTATCATTTCTGACTGGCGAAGATATTCTTAGCCCCCTTTGATCATCTAAGGTCTGCTCCGGACTAAGGGCCATTTTTGTAGTGTTTCCAGCCATTCGTGATTCGTGGGAAGATACTCCAGTGGTTTCCCGTTGCCTGCTGGAGGGTTTTCTGTTGGGGTTTGCTCCCTTAGCCGATTTTTCCAGATTTAAGGCGCTGGATATTCGCCTACTCACCCCAAGACAAAATGTTCATAGAACACTAGTCTTGCCAGGGGCACTTGGTTATGGGTAAGCTGCTGGTGGTCTGCAAGATGTAACTGCAGCAATATGCTTAATGGTATTTATTGGTGCGTTGTTATCGGCAAACAGCGCCCCACCATTTTTTCACCCGCCGAATGAATTTCTGCTTTGGCTCCTCTTATCAGAACCGAATCTTCTGAAAAGAGAATTACCACTCCGCACGTCGCGGACGCGCAGAAATTTGTAGCTGTTGTTGGGTGACTGGCACCAATTGACAACGAGTGACTACCATCTAGAGAATTACCTTTAGCGACATATAGCATGTGCCCCGCGGGGCAACAATTTTCCTACTTGTATTTTTTAATGGTTAAAAGTTGAACGTTCTTTTCCTTTTTTTTTTTTTTTTTTTTTTTTTTTTTTTTAATATATTTATTAAAATATTGCAATGAACTTATTACAAAATTTTTAATTTTGTACGGCAGGTTGTAGAGAAGGAATTGCTTGCCATGTTTGGTCCATCGTTTATCGAACAGTGGTCACATTGGAAATATATATCTGAAGCTCAAAAAAAGCGAAATGATATAAAGAGGGAACTAAATAAAATTTTGTCTAATAATCCGGTGAGTATATATTTTTTGATTTTTATTTGCCCTTAATGTTTTTTTTAATTTCTGTAGTTTTTGCCATCGTCTATTTATTTTTGGTGCTATTTTATTTAAAAGGAACATGCGAAGAACTTGACCGACGATGAAATAACGACCGTTCGAAATACGCTTGAAAGGATTAATGTTAGATGCGATAAAGATTTTATATGCGACACTTGGATTCCGTTATATAAACAACATTTTCTGCAGAAAACGTTGCAGAAAATTCCGTATTATATGAAACGATTTTACTTATACCAGACGAACGTCGACTTACAGGTATATAAGTGTTCTGAAATTTTTTACACATTTTAACGCTATTTGCAATTCTTTATTATTGCGAATGTACAGTGAACTATTAATATTGTATTCTTATTGTTAATTATTCAAAACGCCTCCATTTTTATTTATATATATCTGTGTGTGTGTGCGCGCGCGCAATATATATATATATATATTGTTTTTGTTGTTGTTGTTGTTGATTTTAAGTATTGCGTCAGAAATTTTGAGCTTTGCGATTTATCAGAGATATCACAAATTTGCGCTTACCGCAAAATTAAAACGATTACAAAATTCAATTTAGACGTGGAATATTATGACTGAAGTTTTATAAAATGTTGTTGAATGAACCGTAAAGGTATAATGTTAGAACTGTTACTGTTTCGGTTACCTTCTTTTTTTTTAAGTGCCTTTTCCGTTAACAAAGGTTGGCTACAATTTCTGAATATTTACTTCTGTTCATAGCTGAATGTATTTTTTCACATGTTGATTTCCCTGCCCATTATCCTATGTTTTTTAATTCCTTTAGATCATTGATCTTCTATCTTCCCTTCTAGTATTATCTGTAATACCTTGTATTTCTCATTGCGCATGATATGTCCTAAGTAGGGTGTTTCCTCCTTTTTCATAATTGCTAGTAGCTCTTGGTTTTGACTCATTCGCTTAAAGTGGTACAATTTTTATGTGTCGTTTAGTAGCGCTTTTTAAAAAAATCGGGATAATAAAGTAAAAATAAAATGTAGAAAACTAAGTGGCCAACTTTTATTATTTCGAAAAATTAAGAAATTTTATTAAAACAAAAATTTATTTTATGAAAACGATTTAAAAATGTCCCTTCGTTGTCTTCCCAGCTTGTTTTAAATTTAATTACAATTTCTTCCACCGATCATATTTACGTTCTTACAAAATTCGTTTCATTTTTTTAAGGTATGGATAGTTGATTGACGAACCATTAATTTGCTTTTTTGTTGGTTTTTTTTTTGCGATTTATGTTCATCTGCATTTGCTTTTCGCAAAATAGTTTGTTGATTTATTGCCGCTCCAACTTATTTTGTACGAATAAAGTTGCTGATTCAGAATTATTATTGAAGAAATTGCGGTTTAAATAGTATTCTTACTTGTTTTTTCTTTTCTATTTGTCTCACTGTTTCCGCTTCAAGTAGTTACCGGTTTTAATTTCCATTCCGATATTCTTCCGATCTGTTTATTTTTATTTTAATTATGAAGTTATCGTTTGCTTTGTATTTCAATAATCCCGACAGTTTTTTTTTTTATTTTTATTTTAAGTAAATTAACGAACTCCATAAAACTTAAACAATCGAGATACATCATCCTGCTTCGCTTAAGAATTCTTTTAGGAATACCTCTTCAGTATAACAAAGTTATTTTTTCATTATTCTTTGGTGCTGATGTACGTTTTTCAAAAGGTATATTATGTTCCAAAAAAAGGTGTTTTACATTAAAAAATCAGTATATTTATGGATATTAATTATTTTTCAATTATACGTGTTACAAGTATTCTTTCTTCGTGTCCGAGTCCATTTCACCGATATTAACGAAAGCTTTGCCAGTCACAGTAGGCGAGCACAACGGTATAATGTGAATGCCATATTATGTTAAACTTAGTGATAGTTATTGAAATGTTGTTTCTTTGTTTAGTAGTTTTCACTATCGCTAAATTTGAACTCCGGATATTTGCAACGCCAACGCATTTTTGGTCCCTATGGCAATTTTATAAAAATCTTGCAAAATATTTAATTATTCTTTACCAGTATATTTCACCTATTGTTATTTTGAAAATATACTCTAATATTATACAATTATGTACTGTTGAAATAATTAAATTCCAAACTGAATTACTGATTAATTTATTTCCATATATTTTCAAAGTTTCACGAAGCTGTAAAAACTATGCTCCTCTTAATGATATTGAAGGTGTTTGATGAAGATATAATTCTAAACAAAATATTTATTATGCCGCTAGCCGAATTTATATGTTATTTAAAAATAACAGTTTTATCTAGCTTTTAGTGATGTATAAAAATTTACCGTTTAAGCTTGACGAAAAAGTGCTCTCCGGTGTTTAGTATGTTTAGCATTGTACAGACGATAAAGTCCTTCTTTTCTCTTCATTCAAAGATGCATCGTTTAAGACAAGATTTTATATAGATACATACGGCGTGATACAGAAATGCGTAGATAAATCATAAAGGAATATGAAAATGGATTGCGATCCCTTCATAGCGTACGTCTGCATCATTTGTATGTGTGAAATGGTATTTGAATCGGATTTTACTGCCTTATACGAGACTTCTAAAATTATTTTTATTTTCTTGGCTCGATTATCTGATTTTCTTGATTGCTAATGTCTTTTTTCTTTCGTAGTTTTGTAATGTAGAGGAGATACGGAAAAACCTTAGGTCAAACGGTCTCCATCTACAAGATTCGATTAATTGTAATTCGCTATTCATATTGTATACATTAATGTTAAAAAAACGTAATGTAAAGAGAAATAAGTGTTTCAGTCCAGGTTAGTTAGTAGTATATTACCGGTGGAATTCCTGTCCGCCGGAACATCGGAAATCGACCAACTAACTTTATTCATATTGCTTCAATATTTTGTATCATTTAATACTTCATAATAAACGAAATAAATTAAAATTAAGACAGTTTTTATATGAATAATTCGCACGGGCATATCTTGCGTGTACCTGTGCGCGCGCCTGTAGCAAGAACAAAGTATTGCCACTTTTTTTACAGCATAATTTTTTATACCTGGTTAATTTTATTCATTTTGTGTATACTTTTATGCGTAGGAATACGACGATGTCATACTATTTTGGAGAATACAACAGATGTTAAAAGTTACGGTAAATTCCTTGCGTCAACAGATAATTAACAGGGAAGGTAAGAAATAATTATACCATGGTTGTATACTTTTTCCTAGGAATTATTTATATTCATTATGACATGTCGAGGCTCATACGACGAAAAAGTATTTTGCCTATTTATTAGTACCCGTCGACATTTAAAACTCAAAAAAAAATTTTGCCACTCGAATTCGTTTTCGAGTTTTCACTGTCCTTAAGGACTCCCTACCATGAGATGTATATTTATGTGTACAATAAATCTTTCCAATTGATCCTATTGCGTTGTGAATGAAGGGACGGTTGATAGATATGAAAAAATTGACTTGTTGCTACGTTTTTCAATAATTCTTTTTTTCTTTTTTATTTCTTAAACGAATAATTTATGTTTATAATTAGTATGTTATGTACGTGATTACCTTAAACGAAATGTGATAAAAATTAAGTACCTATCGAGAGAATTTATTGAAATGAAACATTATTTACTCAATGAGTAGTAAAAACACCGTAAGTGTTAATTGTGTGTGTGCGTTTGTAGTATTAAAGTATTTTACAGCGAATTATTAGAAATAAAAATTTTGGGAAAATACGTATAATAATTTGGGATAGTAGAGAAATCAATTTTCCTAGTTCGATTTATCTCGTTTTTTTTTTTTTTTTGTTTCTCTTCTTTAAATTATGTATAAACATTACGGTTTTATTGTTAATCTACACAGACTGGACGAAACTGATTATACAGTTGATATTTAGCATATTTGATTAGGAATTTTTCTACGGTTTGCTAATTCGAAAGAAATATCAAGAGTCGGTAACTATTGTCTGGTAAATAACGAACTGAGTTTAACAATTTTTTTTCTTCATCAAGATCGCTTTTTTCCATAAATATCTTAGTTAATATTCTAAATGTGTCTTCAAATATCAATTACAACAGTGTTTAGAAACTATATATTAAATTAATGCAACAAAGTCGTTCGTTTTCCATAAGCCAAGTATTATGACAACATCGAATAAATGTCTAATGTGGTTTCTGGTTTTTTATTGTAACTTGGATTTGGTTATAATCATTTCCTTAAGGTACATTAATCTAAAATATAATATTTTTTCTCGAGTAATTATTTTTTAATTAAGAGCGCATTTTTTGATTAATCGTTTAGAGTAAACCGGTATCTTTTTTTTTTTTAAAAAGGTAAAAAAACTATTTTATTTTACCATTTTTAGTGTAAACATTTGTGATTATAATAGTGCGACCAGAAATGATGATTTTTTCGGTAATCTATAAATAGCTCTGGGTATTAGTTTACATTTTGTGGATAATGAATTGTTTTTGGTTAATTTTTATCCGCCTATATTAAACAGCGAGCTTCCGCATAACTGTGACCTAAAATCGCGTTCAGATTAAAGCGCAGAGAAGTATATTTTCTATTTCATTAGATAAAATGTGAGTGCGGAGGTTAAGGTTTTCTGAAATTGGGTTGCGGGTTTAAAATTCAAATAAAACCGCTTTCACTCGGTCTGAAATCGAATTATACGACATTAGAAAAATTCAAGATATGACGTCTTTTCAAAAACTTTCATCAGTGTCGTCGAGTTCGGTGTATTGTAAACCTTAATATTCAGTGTCTTGTCATGATATGGATAATTCCAACATTTATAGCATAGTCAGTTGCGTTTCTTTGTTAATGAGCCCACTTTTAAAATTGATAAGGAAATTTAAATAAAAAAGCAGCGAAGCTGGTCATAATTATTTTCTAAATGCATGTGTTTCGCTGTCTCGTAAAAAGTAGTCTCTGGAATAAGTTAAAATTTACCTTACCGCTTACAGATGGGATAACTGGAATTTTCTGATAAATATGAAGTAGGAATTACAAAGTCACTGTAAATGGAAGGGTTTTTTCTCTTTTGTTTGATTTTTCCATTCTTAATTTATATGGTTCATGCATCTTGAAAATTATCCGATTATTAAAGTACCACGGGACGCACTTTTGTGGTTGTTAGTAATATCATCGGAAGAAATATTTTCCATAGAAACTACATCGCTATGAAATAAAAATATTCCGAACATTTCGACTATTTTTTTACAGATGCCGTATGCTGGTGAGAGTGTTCTCGAAAGATTGGGTATGTTTTTATTCTATAACAGTGTGATTTTGTTCCTTTAATTATCAGGTTGTTTTTTTCTACTTTTCCATCCTCTCTCTTGTACGTTGAATAGAAAAAATGAATTGTAAAACCTTCACTTACAGACGCTAGTGCGCTTAGTAATAAATAAAACAATAATAAACCGGAAATGTATTATTTAAAAACAATAAACTACGTTTCGTAGCAAGAGTTTCGTATTCATAATGTTTTAATTTATTCGAAGTTAAATATTGTTGAATGGGTTTTCGAACGAATCAAGTATTGGGAGTTAGTAAATACATTAAAAAGTTATATGCTAGTACGAATAAAAAATATAGGAATTAAACCCTGATTTTTTTTGTTTTTTTTTTTAAATGACATTAGAATATATATTAGTGAAAAAGTAAAATAGGTAATTCATTTTATTCACAGACGAGAACATTCGCTTTTATCATACGGTATTTTAACCGGTGTTTTTTGTTTTAGTTCACCGTTTAGACGAAGAAATTAAAGAAGTATTAGAAGATTTCAGCAGAGATCAAAATAAAAAAGAAGCATTACTTACTGGTCGCCGAGTTACCATAGCTGAAGAATTAAGTGAGTTACCGCATTTAAAGCTAATTGTACGGTCTAATTCGCGTATAAAAGTAAAGATTGTTCACACGCGATTTTTTAGAATAATATACGAGTACAACCCGAAAAACTAGTTAGTCTCCGTAATTAAGTTTTTTTTGTTACAAAATAACGAGATTGATGCTTTTACAGAAAAACTATACATTCACCAAATTTGTACAACTAACAGCTGTGTAAAAGCTTTTTTTTTTCGATTGGTGTCATTCCCACAATTGTGGGGGTTTCTGAGCGGTGTAAGCGTTTTCGAAATGGCCAAGAAGACATTGAAGATGATGCACGCTCGGGTCGCTCTTCCGCGTCAAAAACGAATGAAGATATCGAAAAAATCGGTAATCTGATTCGATCTACCATCGGTTAGCTGTTCATGCGATTACTGAAACGATAGGAATTACCAAAAAATGCGAAAGTCAAATTTTACATAACAATTAAGTATGCATGAAAATGTTGCCTAAAATTCTCACAATCGAACAAAAAGAAGCTCGTGAAAATGTTTGTACTAACATTTTTAATGCCATTGAAAATGACCCAAACTTCTTGGAAAGAGTGATCTTGGTTTTTCACTGATGATCTAGAAACTAAGCGTCAATCTATACATTTGAAGCACTCAACTTCACCGAAAGGTAAAGAAGCTCGAATGAGCAGATCAAAATTCAAGACGATGATGATTGTTTTTTTTTCGATATTCATGGGAGTTTATGTATTTTTATTGGGTTCCTGAAGGTTACACCATTAGTAAATATTACTACCTTGAGGTTCTTGCTCAATTCCGTGAAAAAATAAGAAAAAAGCGACCACCCGAATTGTGGAAGAGCAAGTCACGGGTTATTTACCATGACAACCCACCGGCTCATACTACGCTATCCGTTGGGACGTTTCTAGCCGATTATTAGATCCCAGTGTTAGACCATTCGCCTTATTTATCTGACCCGGCGTCATATGTGACTTTAAACTGTTCCCCAAGATTAAATATACATTAAAAGAGGAACAAGATTTCAGACCATTGAAGGTGTAAAAGAAAAGGAGCTTACGGAAGAAAACTTACAGCACTGTTTCAGATAATGAAAAATTCGCATGGAGTGTTGTTATAAGGATATCGAACAGAGGTGTATATTGAAGGGAATAATAACCGAATATGTGTACATTTAGAATAAAATGTTTTACAACATTAGTCTCGCTATTTAATGGACACTGCTCGTGTAAGTAATTTTTGAAGAACTAACGAAATTAAAGTTGGCACGTGGTTTTTCAGTCACACGTTGAATTTGAATCTTTCGACGGTTTGAAAGCCTAAATCGGGAAATATTTGATCAGCGGTTTCTTCGTAATAATTTTCTCCAGATACGCTAATTGCAGATACTTTCGAACAATAGTCCCAGCCGTAGAAATAATAAAAAGAATCAGGATACACGGATGCAATTGATTTTTATCGATATTGTAAAAAGATATTTTAATGGAGTAATTTTAAAAATTTTAAATAAATGGAAATTTTTCTGAAATTACGAATTAAAGATTATGTGAAAATAAAGATTGAAGTTATTTCAAAGAAAAGAAAAAAAATGCGATGATTAAATTTACAAATTTCAACTACTCGAATCAAATAAGTGATCCAAAATATCGATCTTCCGAAAAAATCTTCTGTATCCCAACTGTAATCATTAATTTCATCAATTTTTAATAATGTGATAAAGTATTATTGTTTTGATAACAAAATTACGAGGGTTGTTCAATAAAGCCTAACACTAGCGCTGCTATCGGTCAAGAGGAAGTATGAGGTGCAAACTAACCATCACACTATCGAATCCTAGTTTGATACTGAGTTATTTAGTGCAAAGACGAAGTTGCTATGTTAATTGTATGCCAGTTTTTATATTTAATCGAGTGAAATGTGGTTAGATTTCACCTCTAAAGCAAAATAGGAGTGATTATCACGAGCACCGTTACATTATAAAATTATCGGTTCGCTTGAAGAAAATGTCGGTTAAAACTTATGAAATGTTGAAAGGGACATTCAGTGATGAAACCACGGTCCGAACAACATGGTTTGCGTTGGCATCAGTCAGTTCGAGAAGGCGCAGACAGCTGCGACTACAAAGAATAGTGCTAAAAATAAGCCTTCGACTCTCGCCCCCGTCAGTCTGGAAACTCTCTTCATACTTCCGCATAACAATCGGAAGCATACACATACTATTAAATAAGTATCTGCACATGTCTCGCGTCCGCGCACAGTGAATTACTCGTTTATCGACGCCAGATTAAAAACAACCGCGTCTCTCTTTGCAAATATTGGGTCGATCTGTATGGAAAAACAGAATAATTCGAGGCGAAAAAATGCACTTATGGCCGATCAAAGCTGGATTTATTGCTGTGATCTCAAAACCATGCAATAGAGCTTGGAATAAGTGGAAAAACTAAAACGCGAACACAAAATCTGCAGCTAAAACGTTGGTGATTATTTTCTTCCGATTATTAATACGGCCCCTCGGGGCCAGACAGTTACAACAACCTGCTACATCTCAGTTTTAAAGCAACTGATGAAGGATTACATTCGTAAGAAACGTCCAGATCTCGCGTTGACAGTTAGAAGCTACATAACGTAAGATTACATATTGCGTATGCGACGCTTGAATCTTCATGGCTCAAAAAAGAATCGACAATAAGTGTCCTGCCTCTACAGCCATCATCCGGTGCTACCTTTAGCCCAGACGATTTATAACTTAAAAGTGTAAATTTTTATTCAACAGCCCCCGTAGTTTTCGAATATTTATTAATGGCGCATGAAGTATACAATTGAGAAATGCATTATTGTTTATAGCGCAAAGTTTTAAATGAACTTGTACTTTAAATTAAAAAGTTTAGGAATACAAAGTTCCGGATGTTATTCAATTTTTATCCGTATCACTTTTGCGTCTCTGAATATTCAAAGTTTTATAAAACAACATAAAAGTTTCTCTCTTTCAATAAAGATTAGACTCACAAGCTAATATTTTCAATTCATATTCAAAAGCGATGCGTGGGAAAAAAGTAATATCTTTTATATAACTGTTTTATAAGAATTACAGAAGTGTGCGGTATCTGAGGAACTAGGAAGTCAGAAAGTGAGGTCTGAAATATCGAGTTTCATGTGTATGATGACTATGCAATTTTTACGCCGAGGATAATATGAAAATCTGTAATGTTTTTGGATCGAATATTCCGTAACCGAATCTGTAACGTTTGATCTAATCTCTTTTTATTGTATTAATAAGGCGTTTATTTCTTTTTGCGAAAACTCGAGCAGTCAATTAAAACTTACTGAAAATTACTGAAAAGACAGTTATGTCGGTGTCTAGGCATGATGTCCTCATGACGAAGACTGAAAGATCAAGTTTATCTGTATGTACCTGGATACAGATATCGGCACAAAAATTGTACCTAGTGTAGTGCAAAGGAAATTTAATAGGACGCAGATTTATCAATACGGGTGAGTGGGTCTATTGGTTCCTGTTCTTCCGAACATTGCAGTTCGATGTATTTTTTGCTGAAAGAAGAACAACAAAAAAGCCCTTATTCGAGGTGGCACACATGTCAATACTATTTGCAACGATGGTCAGTGGCTGTGTAGAACTTATTACCGGAGGACTTGAAAGGGCCTAGCGCTGTGTTTATTAACTTTGGCTTCCGATATTTTTGCGAGGTGACTAGGCTTGTTGAGCTTATAATAGAAGATAATTTGTACAATTCGAAGTTCCACAGAATTCAAACATGTGCGTGGATTAAAAGCCACAAGAAAACGAAAAAGATGATTACCAAATGTTGTATACTGATGCGGATTAGTTTAGACTTTAGACAGAGATGATGTGTTAGAAACTTGTTTCATCGGTTCAATTTTTTTTTTTAACAGTTTATCAAAGATTCGTGTCCGCGTCTCTAAGTGTAATTAAAATTTAATGATACTTTGTATTAATTCGCACTATCTTTTGTATAATTTTGAATAACAATGCTTATAAATTTGGCTGCTTTTAGATAATAATATTTTCAGCGTATATTGTTCATCAACGTCATTTTGCATTTTTCTGTTGCTGCTTTACAGAAAGAATAAAACAGATACAAGAAAAATTGGAAGAATTTATAAAGGCATTAAATAAGGAAAAATTGGAGACGACGAGAACGATTTAAGGCGAAAAATCGTTAAACGGCTCAAAGTCAACTTACCGTTTTGAATTGATATTCCCACTTTTTATTCGTTTCCGGTTCCTTCCTTTTTTCGATTCATCGAATGCTGTTAATACTGAAATCGTTAGGATGCGTATTCTACGACTAGAAGAATATGACTCTGTTTTCGTTCTTTGCTAGTCATCACGTATAATGAAGAAATCTCGGTTCGGGTTAGTTTTATTTTTAATAGAATGATTGTTTTCGAGTGGTTAATTAAATTAAATACGGCGTATAATTATTTTTATATAATTTTTATATTTGTAAATATTTCGTTATTTTTAGAAAATTACAATTGTAACGTGTAGTTTCGCAATAAGTTGAAAATAGAAGGATTGCAATAAATTCTTTTAAAATTTTAATTTAACGTTTTATTCTTTGCAACTTCTCGATGGTTTGTATATCTGTAATCGATTTTTCTCGAAGTTTACGAAAAAAATCTGTAAAGAAATAGTTCTTACAGCGTGAACTTTTGACGATATTAGGAGAATCCTCGATAATAAATTTTTTTTTTTTTTTTTTTTTTTTTTTGGAACGAAGTTCTTTTACGCGGCTTGTCAGTAGAAGTAAACTGTCAGAAATGTTAGATAATGAAAAACCGTTATGCGTCGTCCTCCAGGCGACCTTCACTCTCTTTCTCTTTCTATTATATACGGGTGTGTGTGTGTGTGTGTGTGTGTGTGTTTGTGTGCGTACGTGCGTGCATGCATGCATGCGAGTATCGATATTCGAGCAGCACAGTATAAGCTCAATTCTAAACAAGTGTACATTTTATTGAATTTGAAAGTTGGCACGGTTTTATTTAATACGACCGATTGTTTTCATCAAGCTAAACGCTCGTCTACAAATTATCTTATACGTTCTAACATCAAGCACGTAATTAAAAATTGATGTTTTCTCGGTTAGAGTAAAATTCTGTTAAAATTTTGCCTCTTCTTAACATCGCGAAGTGCAAATAGTGTGTTTTTTCTTTTAACCTGTTTTATTTTATCGTATACGTTACGAGTGACTTTATAGCTAATATCTATCAAAAAGCGAAAGGAACTTTGTTCCTACCGGGTGTCCCTAGACACCACCTCTTTCTCTTCTTTTTTTTTTTTTTTTTGTTTTCTGTTTCAATCTTTTCCGGAATGGGTTTGAGATCATCATGTGGTGGGGTTGTTTTGTCAGTAGCGCTTTGAACAATTTCCAAGAACTACAATTGAATGCACGATAATTTTCTTCTACCGATACGGGTTAGAAAAGTGTTAAAATTGGCTGGTCAACAACAAAACACGCAACTCAAAAAGTATCTGCAAAAAACATTGAAAAACAAATTAGTAGGCTTAGTAAATTATTATATTGGTTTATTCTGCAACAAAATACAGTAAATACGTGTTGTTGATGGGTAATCGTCTATTGTTGGCAAACGCAAGGAAAAAACCAAAACAAGAAGAAAAAAAAAAAGTCCCGGCGTGCAAGTTTTCATTCCTCTGCAACCACCTAGTTTTTATTATCAGTCTTATAACTTTATTTTGAGCTTTCCGAATAATGTTACGATTACTCGTTTTAGCGCGTCCCCGTAATTCAAGCCCTAAGTCCAGATGGGTGTTAAAATGGTGACTTTATAGATTAGGTAATTACGTACTGAGCTTGGAATGATTGCCTAATAACCGATATATGTAGTTGTCTAACTTTAGCTTCTTTTTTTTTTGTTTTGCTTTGATGTGCGGCTGCCAAATTAAATGAGAATCCGAGCAAATGCCTAAATGTTTAGCCGAGTTAGAAAATGGTATTTGAATGAGATTAATGTACTCACCAAGACCGGACATCTATTGGACGTAAAAAGTAGGTCACATGAACTGATTTTGCCTCATTTAATTTAATCCTTCACTTTGTTGAAGTCCATTGAGATATGTTGTCTAACGCATGTTGTAATTTAACATTTGCTTCAAATCACCGTAGTGACTTCGATGTCATCAGCAAACATGGCAAATGTTGTCCTGTCCTCGGAATATCTGCTATAAAAAAAAGGTACAGTAGAGGACCGTGAACACTTCTTTGAGACGGACTTGTTGGTCTCTCGTAAAAATTCGATCTCGTTTCTTTATGAACAACACGAAACTTCCTGTTTGAAAGGGACGACTGCAACAAATAAATCTACGCAGTTGGTAAGTACTAAATTCCGATATCAGCCCTTCATTCCATACGCCATCAAATACACCAAAAAATAATGCAGAGCAGTACCTTTTTTCTTCTTCCGAAACATTGCTTATAGTTAGCCAAACGCGATGCATCTGCTGAATGGTGGAGTGCTTATTCCGGGAACTCAAATTGCTCGTTTGGTATTATATCATCTATGAATGACTTAAGGGGAGGTTCTTATCTAGCGATCCAAAAATGACACGTTTTTCTCGAATTTTTTTTTCATGGAACGAAATAAATAAAGAACTCAATTTTTTTGATACTTATTTAACAAAGTATGTATAAAAACGTTTTTTCAGTAAAAACGTAATATGACAGTACTTGTTTATTTATGCTGAAACATGGCCGCCTCAAAAAAAAAGTCTCCAAGTGGGCGGCACTATTTTGTAAATATTATCTGAAATCGGAAATCCAAAAATCATTTTTATGAAATATATTAACATTTGTTGGAGGTTGAACCTTTAAAAGCAACAAAAAGTCAAAAATTGGAAAAATGGCGGTCATGCAAATTTTAGTTTCGTGTTTTCGCGCTTTTTTTCGCTCTTCAAAGTGCCTTAAAAAAATAAATAAATAAATAAATAAATATCATCATTTTTTAGGTTTGTCCTCCGATAAATTTAATCTACTTTGAAATAAAAAAAAAAAAAATAGCGATATATTCAGTAGTTTTTGAGATATTGTGCCACCCAGTTTGAAAAATATGGTTTCCAGAAAAACGCGTTTAATGTTTCGGTACACTCATGGTATGGTCATAAAGGTGATTCCACTTTTTCGCTATAACTTTTTTAAAAAAATAATTTCGTACAAACTGTTTTGGGAATATATTCTACGGATAATTAGCTATCAAAAAATGCAAAAAAAAAAAAAAAACTGATTTTTTGTCGACTTTGATGAGAGCCTCCCCTTGAGCTTCATTAGATTTCAAACAATTTGGAAGTTGAAGATAATATAGATATTGTAGCCTTAAGACAATACTCGTACTTCTTCCGCCTTATTCTTCTTTCGTAGCATAATAATTTTAGCGATTTTAGAGCCAAATAGTGTATGCCGAAGACGTAGGTATGCATTAAATAGATACGTTATTAGGAATTATGCCTTTGCGCGAAGGTTCACCTCATGATTACAGTTGAAATCCTATCAAATTCAGATGATTTTTTGAAATTGATTAGTGTGTTGATTCCAACTGCTATCTCATAAGGCGAAAATGATTGAATTTGTTGTTCAGGTAAAGATGTTATTCTCGGTGCGAAGTTAGATTGGCTTGTCCGCGGCGGGAGTGTAAGTTTGATAAATGTTTGGCAAAACATTCAATTTCTTAATTTTCTTTTCATAGCTAGTTCCCATGTTCATCTTTAAAAGAAGAAGTAGTTCTCGTAAGACGATGTGTCGCTTTCCATAGAGTATAATTTTTATCAGCATCAGAATCCAGATTTTCCGGGTAGTTTTCAATAGTTCTTTGCTTGATTTCTTTGATAGTACGATTAAACGCGATTAAGTACATGCTTGTCTCTTGGATTATGAGTGTTGCGCCTCACTCGTCTTGCAGCTAACATTTAAACAAATACGGAAATAACTTCGATTTAAAAAAAAATATATGACTAAATTCTGAAAATATGGTCGAATGAACGTAATGTAGCTTTACAACAAGCAATCAATAACATACAACACGCTAATTAAATAATGGCGGGTGACAACTGCTACACAATAGCCACATAAAATGATCGTAGAACAATGTTAACACTACATCAGTTGGAATTTTACAAATTTCCCTTCAACTCTATACCGCTTGACGGGCCACCAACACAACGACACACAGTCCCAACCCTGCTATGTGTCGTTTATTCGAATGGGCACGGAATTTTGAGTTTTAGCCGAGTAAGCGTCCTTGATAGGTCGTGACCGACGGTAGTAAAACAAAATGTTCAAGAGGCCGAGATTTAATAATTTTAACCGAATATTAATTTCTACTTTGGGGAACATTGAAAAATACCGAATCCGTATCAACGTGCCTACTTTAATGTGCAATATTATATTTGGAATATACGGACATTAGTTTGAAGTAACATTTGTAGGATCTCGAATTATTAATTATGTTATATTAATTCGCCCAATCTAATTTCTATTATTCCGTTAGTTCATGTTCGATCGCCTCTTGAGCACATTTATAGATCTCCCGATCATGAACTGTGATTTTAGCTACATCCAATTTTTCGTGTTGGCCTCATAAGCTTTCAAAATTTTTCATCATCCGTAAATAAGTCCGGAAAAATGTAATTTACATACCAATAATGCTAGCACACCGAAATTTGTTGGTACTTTGTCACCCACAAATTTAGCGGAATCCTCAAATTTTCGATGCCATCATTCTATAGAACTGTCGGATCGCTTTGCATTGTGCGTTATCGTTTAACCCGTGATGGTAGTTGCTAATGAACTAAAAAAAGATTGAAAAATATCCAGTCATCCGAAAGCCGCGAGATTATTAGTAGTAACTTTAATAGTTCAGTCCTTTTTATGGATTCTAAGCCGCGTGTCTCAGAATTCGTGGCTGCGTATACCCAGTAATATTCATTATGAACAGATGAGAGAGCGAATAGTTTTTTTTTCTTCTTGTACGCTGGCTCGGAAAAATATTTTTTATCTTTCCCTTTTCAGGTCCGGAAATAATATTTTGATATTACGTAGAATGAACGAGGAAGGAAGAGAAAAAAGTAAACGTCGCAAAAGTATAAATTTATTCTAGTAACAAAGAACAATCTCTTAAAGTATAAAACTTACTCATTCTAAAATAATGGTTTTTTACTATTATTATTATTAGCCAATACGATAAATGTATTTCGCTAAATTTATTATAAATTTATAATTAACGAATATCACATTAAGTAATCGAATGTATTAAACTTATATGTTTAATTTTCTTTTGCATTATTATATACATATATAAAACATATACAAAGAACTTTAAAAAATAACATCAAATAACATATTTTTTTACCAGATACGATTTTTATTTGTCCTCTCAACAAATGTCTATAAAAATGGAAATAAGCAGACAAAATATTTCAAGTGGTGCATATATAGTTTTCGGATTGTTCATTTTTTGTTAATTTTGTCGATGCAAAAATCAGTTGTTTTTTTTGTTTTTTTTTTTTTTTTTTTTTTTTTTTGATGTGGAGTTAAATTAGGAGTACTGAAGAGTTGGAGCTAGTAGGGGATTCGTCTTTTCGAAAGTCCCTTCTCGCATTATTTAGATATGCTGTTTCCTTTGAAGTTCACAAAAAAATTACACACTTCTCGGCAATTACACAAAAGTGCTAAATGCAATAGTTAGCCTTTTTAACCGGAATCGAAATTGACTTGAATCAAATTTTCGGTCAGTTAATTTATTTAGAAAATGAAAAAAAATTAAATCAAATTTGACATTTTAAGACTTATATTCTAAATAAAATCTGCATTTCAAACAGCTTAGAAATATAGAATAATCGGTTAGCTATCATCTCTTTCGCGAGTATGACGCAATTAACTTTGGTATTGTTATGGAGCGTATTTTTCAATGCTAATTATCGCATAATTTTAATTTGACGAATATATATGATGTTTTTGACTGATCACTGATGACACCATCGAAAAACTTGAATCTTATTGTTCTTAAACGATTTTTGAGTTTTTTCTTGTTTTTTTTTTTAAAAAAATTGATTGAGATTGCTAACGGTTGTGCAGATAATTAATTAGCTCTATATTTTTAGCAAACTGAAAGTTACTAATTGTTCAATTTTTTCCAAAATACTTTTAAATCATTAATACGCATTTTTACCGACTTTCAAAAAGAAGGAAGTTATACGTTCGTCACGTGTGTTTTTTTTTAAAATGTTTGTTGGCGTATAATTTGTACCCATGTGAACCGATTTTAGTGATTCTTTGTTTCATTCGAAAGTGTACCCCATTTAGCGGTGTAGCGATGAAAATCGATGTATTCAAACTAAGTCGTTCTACAATCTACGCCACCTTTAGTCTTCTTTCTGCACTCTTTTTTCGGTTTTCATCGGCATCTACTACATGTTGCCATCACCTTTTCATATACTTTCCTTGTGACCCTGATATCACTTCTTATTTGAATATGCGACCTTCTCTGCTGAGCAATAGTCTTCCTATTATTCTCTATTAAAACTTGATATCCTTACACCCCTTATCGGTGCTTCTTACATTCTCTTATTTCCTTCTGATTCAGTTATTCCTGCTCTTGAATTACGCATAAGAATATAAATTTATTTTCTCCTCCTTCTTCCCGTTTCTTGGCCTAATGTCTTCGCTGACAAACCCATAGAAAAAAAAAAAAAAACAAAAAAACCCCAAATTAGTAGTCATCAAAAAATTTTAAAAAAGTGCGGTCCCCTTAGGTAATTTTCTTTTAATATAACAGATGCCAATGACACTTAAAATATTATTAATATTAAGCGTGGAAAAGTAATTTGAAAACATTAAAGTATTAACAATGTTAACTGACATCAACAAATACGGATTCGAATAAATAAAACGAATTTTAAACTGTCGTAGCGCAAATTAAAAAGCTTGTCACTTTTAAAGAAGTTGATTTTTAGCAAGATAAAAAATTTAAACGTTATGCCAAAAATTATGAAATAAAATGTTTTTTTTTTTAAAAAAAAATACAGACTTTAAGATTTAAAAATTTAATAAAAACGCATATGATTATTTGATAAAAAATAAAACATTTCAAAGTGGTATATACCTTTATGTGATATGATAATTCTTATCCAACATTAACTTTTTGGAGTCGGCGCTAAATTCAAATTGCAATAATAATTAAAAACTGCATTAAACATTCATTAAATCATTTCTAAATATTGTAATGTTAATGTCGATGTCGGTATTTACTTTTAAAAAAAGATCTTAATGTCCATGCTGCTCTTTTTTTTAATATATATATATATATATATATACATACACACCCATTTGAAATGCAATCTACTTTTATGCTGCAACAAGTTATTAGTATTCTTAGGCTATTCGACGAAGAAAGAACGACACTTTTTCACTTCTAATGAATTGCAATAGTATCAGGCGTTATAGGATATTACTATTTAAAGTGCTTTCGCGGGAGATCATTAAATTTTTCTCGTACGTTGTACGTTAACGATAATTCGTTTAATTTTGACGCATCAGTTTGATGGGAAAAGATACTGGAACGGTACTAGTTCGGCCATTGAGCCTAAAGTTTGCCTGAATACTTGCGTTAATGCATCGGCCACAGCGGGACCAACTTCTCGAATAATATCTCTCCAGTTTTCATTTAAAAATTGGTTCATATTACCACCTGTCATGAAAATAAAATATAAAATGTATAATTTATTTAGTAATTTTTCCTACTCTAGTGTGATCGTGTTAGTGTGTGTTGTACATAATAGCTGTGTTAGCTGCAACTTCGCTCGTTGATAATATAATTAAATAACTGCTTATGTAATTTTTATTTATATTACATTTAAGTAGTAGTTCTCAAATCATAGGGAACATTTTGAACAAATATATATGGAATTTTTTTTTCGGTACAGTTTATGATTTCTAATCTGTCGATTGTATATTCTGTGGGAAATAAATTGTTACTGGAAATAAATATATTTCTAATTAATATTTAATTTACCAAAATACAAATAAAAGCTCTCAAAAAGAAAAATTTGAATATTAAAAACATCAAAAAATAAAATGAACAACTGAATAATAATAAAATGACAATTGAAATCAATTTAGCCGTCGATAATTTCAATATTGTTTTAAAATTTGTTAAACATTAGTAATTTATTAGTAGCAGTTATATTACGGCAATATTTTAACTTCTTTTATAGACTTTTAAAACTTTAAATTTTCCCATTTAATTTTTTAATTTTTTCGCAATATAAAACAGAAACTCACAATTGTTTAATGGATAATTGAATATGTTCAAATTAAGGACTTACCCAATAATTTATCACCGTTAAATAAATTCTCCAGGTTTATGTTCATTCTTTCTATGTGATATGGCATGGTTGTGTTCAGTATTTTGAAATATTCAAATCCGTCGCTTTTTCTTTCCAGTTCATAATCGTATATAAATGAAAAATCCACACCGACTGAAAATTATAAAAAAAGTTTACCCTTCATTTCATATATAAGTTTTACATTGTTTAACTGTTGTATGTGTACGATAGCTGAAAAAATTTCTTACCGTTAAAAAAAAGTATAATATATAGTATAGCCGATATGCTTCTTTGTAAAGTTAATTGAAATTATAAGGTAACTGAAGTTGACTGCGAAACCAGTGCTCTACCTGAGGCACTGGAAACATGGAAATTCCGTGCAATGTGCCTATCTACTACTAGGAAAGTTCATAAGACGTGAAAAGAGGAAAAGAAGTGTTGCTTTTATAAATTAAATAATTTTATCGGAATTCTTTCGAATATACACACGGTTTAGCAAATACATTCTCTTTGCACGGTTTATACATTCGCTAAGAAATTGCATAAATTTCGAAGCTACTAGAAAGAGAAAATAGGTTCTATGTGAAAACTCTCAATACTTTATAACGATACAATAAATACATTCCGTAATGTACTTATTGTATATAAATATTAGCAAACAAGTTACCGATTTATATCTCTACACTTAATGCTTTGGTTTTGTTACGTTTTCAAAGTATTCCGTAAGTTCTTTACCGTAATCGCTACTAATTGGCTCTACTTAATTTCCTATGTCGTTTGATGATGTAATTTTAATATATTCTTTTTTCATTTATTTATATATGTTATAATAATCTCGTGATTTTCAGAAGACTGCAATTTCTTCTTGCGTTCGCGACTAATAAATTGCAGAAGCAAACAATTTGGCCAGAAACTTAATACCATCAATCAGTGGCGGCCCTAGGGCGGTGTGGCTGCACCGGGCGCCATCATGGAGGAGGCGCCAAAATCAACCGAAACCACAAACTACTAAAAGATACTAGTCAACGAATTTTAAGGGGAAGCTCATATAGTACATTTAGAGCTATTCTTGGTCGCTCAACTGGATTTGAAAATATTATAGAAGATATATCAGTTATAGTGTCATTATTATCATTTTATTTTTGAGAGAATACAATATTATGATGATATTTCAAAGTGGACGCTTATCGACTCTGCTGCAAGGGATGAAATAATTATACGAGGGGTTCTGTACGTAACGAAATGAGCAATGAAAACTACCTGAAATAGTATGACGGCCGTCATTTTTCAAATACGCACTTTGAAAGAGTTATGCCGAATAGGGGGAAACATTCGAAAGAAGATGGCTCGTATACTCTAAATCGGCGGATAAAGTGTATTATTTTTGCTGCCGTTTGTTCAACACAAATCCCCACTACTCTAATCTGGGAAAAGAAGGATTTGACGACTGGTGAGGCACTTATCAACGTATCTCAAAAGTCACGAAACTCCCTCAGATCACCGACGTGCTGCGAACAGTTGTATAGAAGCGTCGATTAGTACCTGAGGAACTTTATTAGAATATAGATTAGCATTTGCAAAAACAAATTGAAGACGAGAAATCTCGGTGGGTAATGAATGATGTCCATATAGTATTTTTCTTAACAGGCAATAATTTGTCGTTTAGAGAGAGAGCTCTGTGCCTGAAACTTTATACACACCTAATAATGGCAACTTCCTGGGCTTAGTGCAACTACTAGGGAAAAAATTTGATAATGCAATGATAGACCCATGTTGTAAAAAAAAAAGACCAATGTCCACTATTTTGGAAAACGGATTCAAAACGAGTTAATTTTGACTTACTTGGAAGTGAAGTTTGAAATAATATTTTAAATATGGTAAAGTCAGTTAAATACTTTTCCATCATACTGTGGGGACTGCACTCCTAATGTAAGCCACGTTGAAAAATTATCACTAACATTCCGTTTTTGTCGACACTAATAAAGAAGCAGAGTCGAAGTACGAGAGTGTTTTGTCGCTTATAAGTCGGTAAGTGATTCTTCAGAAATAGGAATCGCTGGTCTCTTTCTTGATATAATTGTACAAGAGTTTGATTTCGACGTGAATGATTGTTGAGGTCAAGGATACGATAAAATGGTGCGAACATAGTAAAAGTAAACAAAGGTGTGTCCCCAATTAGAATTTTTAACCAATATCCCCTCTAGCAATTTTTAATTCATGTAGCTGTCATAGCCTGAAATTGGTGATAGCAGATGATGCAGCCAAAACATCTGCTAAATCAATTAGTTTATTTTGATTTCTCCAAAGAGTGTTTGTTTTATTTTCTGGATCAACAACGCGATAGGAAGTAATATGCACATAGACGGATTATCCTTGAAAGAAGTTTGCGAAACTTGCCGGGAGAGCAGAGTTTCTAACCTTGCTACTGTTCGCTTTCACTACTCTTCAGTTCGTGATGGTCTTCTAAATCTTCACGGAGAAACAAATGAATGATTCAGTTGCAGCATCATCACAAGCTTTGTCGCTTTTGGTACAGAACATGGAGCAATTTGAGTTCGTAATTGCTATTAGGTGTTATGATATACATATACGATTTCAAGTAAACATTACAAGTAAGGCTATGTAATCTGAAATTATGGATATTTACTAAACGCATCGCAGTTGCTGAAAAACTGCACGGAATTTGTGAAACGGTTCCGAACTTTTTCATCTACTCTATTAACAGCTAGGGAAAAGCAGATCCGATTTTTAAACCAGTCCGATCCCGAAAAAAGAAATCGTTATTTCAATACGAAATCGTAGCTGAGACGCCAATTGATGCTGAAGAATTATTTGAAATGAAGGCTTTTTTTTTTTTTAGCTTACGATTGATACAATTGAGAATGCATTGGTCAGCCGATTTAGACAACTGTCGAAAGTTCAACGATACATGTGGTCATTTTTATACAACGTCAAAATAATTTCTGAAAAGTCCATATTGGAAAAAGCCTGCGATGATTTGTAAATTAGTTTAACCGATGATGAGGAAAAATGCGATGTGTCTGGTTGCGAATCGGTTGAGGTACTTATCAGCCTCAACTCATTATTAAAAGATTTTCAATCAGAAGAGTCATTAAAAGTTCTTCGACTTATAAAACAAAAAAGATCGGCAGGGTATTTTCCCGAATGTGTGGACAGCGCTTCGTATCTTGCTGACTGTACTTGTAATTGTTATTAAAGGAGAATCAGTAAAATGAAACTTATAAAAGCTTACTTACGATTTACTCTATGTGTGTCAGAAAAGAGACTGTCAGATCTTGGAATTTTGTCCATAGAAAATGTGCTATTGTCCAGAAGTTAAATTACTCGGGTTTCGTAAAAAAAAAATTTGCAAGCGCGAAAGCTGGAAACTTTTATCAAATTGTTTTTGTTCTTTTACTTTTAAGACTGATATTACTGTCTAACAGTTCGAAATAAAGGTTGCCAAACAGAATATTAATTATGATGATTTATCATTTGACAAGTTGACATTCAGATATGCGCCTATAGAGATGTTTGCTCGGTCTGATGCTCTTTATTTATATATATGTTATATATATGTTATATATATATGTTATATATATATGTTATATATATATGTTATATATATATGTTATATAAGAAAAAAAATTACATTCGCTTTCGTCTCAATGTAAACTATGCAGAGCACAATCACGGATAAGCAATTGCACAGAAAGAACGTTAAGTAAATAATCAAAAACAAAGTGTATAAAATGTGACCGTGAAAAAGTTCCTTCAATTAGCGAACATTCTTATAAACTACACTATTCTAAGAAAGTTATTATAACCGGCACAATTGTCTTTTCGTTTGTAGATTCGTTCAGCTTCAACCACTGATCACAGAAATATTAAAATATTTTGCGTTGTTTTTTTCCCATGATTTATAGTGCACTAAGGGAGGTTTTTTAAAATTTAACTGTTCAGAATAAAGAGGTACTTCTTTTTACTTTATTTTTTTCCCTTATCTAGTTACATTTATTAATTAAATGAAACTTTAATTATTCTTAAAATTTAGCACTACAACAGAGCTTAACCATTTGGTTATTCATCTGCACAGGTTATGATAATTATGAGTACTGCTTATTTAGATTAGATCTAAGATTGCAGAATAAAGTAGCTATATCTAAAAAAAAAAAAAAGAAAAAAAAAGCATAATAATTCAATAAATATATTTCAATCCTAACGAACATAATTGAAGCAAGAATTAATGATAGGAAAGGAATAGGTCGACTGAGGAAGACGTTTGTGGGACAAATGATCAAAATGGCTGGTTGCAACAAATATTCAGATATGAAGAGGATGACAATGGAAAGAGAGGAAATTTAAAATCACTGCATTATTAATTTTTTGCTACAAAATACAATCTTTCATAAATGTATATAATTTTACCTAGATGGCGCCATATTTAAGTATTACAATAAACATTTTTGATTTAAATTTCTTATTACATTTTCATGGATCGCGCGCGAAGCACACAGGAGGCGAAGTCCACTAGTATATATATATATATATATATATATATATATATATATATATATATATGTGTGTATATATATATATATATATATATATATATATATATATATATATATATATATATGTATATATATATATATATATATATATATATATATATATATATGTATATATATATATATGTATATATATATATATATATGTATATATATATATATATGTATATATATATATATGTATATATATATAACTCGACCATTTTGGCCTCGCAAGAAGCTGTGCCCCTTGACCCCTCTTGCTTTCATTTTTGTTTTATTCTCTTCTATACTTTGTATAAAATGATCAAAATTTACAACGTAATTCTCACTGGCATCAACACAAAAAAAAAAATGACATAATCACAAAAATCCTATCCTAACCTATAACCTCCATTATATAAAATTAAAACATTTTTTCGTTACATATTTCGTTTCATTTTTCGTTACATATTCCGTTTCATTTTTCGTTACATATTTCGTTACATAAAATTGTGACATTTTTCAAATAATAATAACAAAAATCTTATAAAATATAACAAACGTTTCATAAAATTGAGACATTTTTTGGGACATTTGCGTTACATAAAATTGGGACATTTTTTCTAATGGGGGTAGCCTAAGAATTACGTTGTAATTAATATATATATATATATATATATATATATACATAGATATTTTTTTAAAAAGTTATAATAATAAAAATAACAATGTACATTGAAATAAAATAGAAGCCAGGTATTTTACACTATTTAATATAATTTTTATACCTCTTTTTTTTTTGGTTAAAATAACGATTGCTATTGAATTATTGACATAGTGGCGTAGGGTTAGTAGGAACTCAAAAGTCCCAGTTATATTTTAACATTTTATTTTCTTGTTTTATAATTATACTAAATCAATTGTAATAAACTTTTTAAAAAAAAATTCTGCGTTAGATCCGTATAATTGGATTATAATTTACGAAATAAAAATGTAAATTTATAATTAAACCTAAACAAAATTGCTCCACAAAAATCGAGAAGTCTAGACGCGTACGCACTATGCTATTATATGTATATCTGGTAAAGGCATAGGTTCGTCTAATAATAAATCACATTCTAAGTGCTGTGTCGTTCGCCATTAGTGTAGTAGTATCATTTGTAAACCGGCTAAAAGCGAATCGTCAGAAGTCCTTTCGGCTTCAAATTGTATCTTTTAATAATATAATATAATAAAAAAAAAAACAAACAAACAAAAGCAAATGGTATTTCGTATGTAATAAAATTGCCTATGGTAAAATTGTACGCAATGCTGCGAAAAAGCGAAACCAGTTTCAACACTGGTTCGTCGTCTTTTGTTGAACATTCTCTCTGCGCGGCAATTGGAGAAATGTGTGCAATAATTCTTAATCCGCTGCAGTACTTGCCAAAACTGAATTATATTTAATCACTGTTTTACATTGTAAAAAATTATACACCGGTCAATTATGCTCGCCGCACATTTCTGTCTTTTATTGTCGACTCGAATATATTTCGTTAATATTATTATTTTTCCAACACTGCACTTGATAAGTAAAAAAAAAAAAAAAATTTTCGACCGGCTGATTAATGTCAGTAGCACTATTATCGCAGTGTTTAATTCTGACTATAATTCTTTTATCGTTCTATTATTTATTTATTTTTAATTCCACCGATTTAAACATGAAATTGACTATATTAAACATCGTCATTCGACTACGTACATAAGTTTATTTGATTTTAAAATGTCCGTTAATAAATCGTAGTTATTTAGGTTTTTACATTCAATATCATCGTAATTCACGAGAAATTTTTTTCTTAAAAATCTAGTCGACTTTCTCAATCAATAATACAAATTCGAATTGGGTGGAAATGTGGTAATTTTAAGTTTTCTTGAAATAGGAAAAGAATAGAAAAACCGCCAGTTTTAAACTGACATTAGGCCATTGCCCCATATTTATTCACTTATTTTTACGTATACATATTTTTTGGTTGTGCTTCCGAAAACAACTGAAATTCGGTCTAAGTGTTCATTAGCTGAATTGCGAATATCGATGCGATAATTTGAACACTTTTATTTTTAAATTTAGAGAGAAAAAATTACCAATTGTAATATTAGCGTCGCCATGTCCAGTAATCGGTAGAATCAGGATTTTTCCGCTGACCTTGTACTTTCCGAGAAACATCATTCTGTCTAATCTGAAATCCCATTCGATGTGTTTCTTTTTCAAATCAGCCCTGAAAAACACGTACGCGTTTCAGACTGCTATTTTAAAAATGTAAATTAATTCGCATTAAAAAAAATAAAAAACAGTTTAACAAACATCGATTTTGGAAAATTTTTTTTTGATTTCTGCGATTTAGAGCTTTGTTATTTTTCTGCTTGTATAGCGCTTAGGGCCGTTTGCTAAGGAAAAATTCAAGGAAATCCTCTGCCCGGTATAGATTATGCAAAAAATTAAAAACCATTAACGGGATAAGAGATGTTTGGTTTTAATAGTTGCGAAGCACGGTGGTAATGGTGCTAAATGCCATTACGCTTTTTTCTACTGCTGAGAATTTGAAAAGAAATGAAACGGCTTGTGAAGTTATGAGCATTTAAAGTCGTGGTGCGAATATTCATATTATGGCCATTGTGATGCATAGAATAAGGAACGATATGGATATTAAGCGATAGCGCATGATTAATTTATATTAAAACTGAGTTAATCGTCGAGAGTATTGTTAAAAACTCACGATAACCTGCTAATATTATTTTTTTCGGCGTTATGGAGACACGATGTAGGTTTTCGGTGTTTCAGTTTAGTTTCCTCTGCAAACTATATACTTACGAAAAAAATATAGGGAAACAGAGAATAAAGAGATAAAATCAAATCGGTCTCTTAATATTAAATTTCCACACCAGTTCTTTCCAAGGGGGAAGTTGGTTGAGAAAATCTGTACATCACAATGTCAAAATTCCAAAAAATTCCCGATAATTCCAGGCAGTGCTAAAAGGAATTCCAGATAATGCTAAACAATTGCAGACAGTTTCAAAAGTTTGTACACGCCAATTTCATACTGGTTTACCCCTTGGTTCTTTTTCTCTCTTGAATTATTCGAATTATTTAAGGAGTCAAATATTATTTTATAGTTGTTTTAAGGCAGTCTGCAGCGGAAGGGATGAAAAGGAAATAAAAGTGTTTCATACGTCCTGTTTGGTCGTAGAGGTTAACAGTCGAAGCAAGCGAAAAACGGTGAATGATTTACGTGAGAATTGGAGATCGGTTTTGCTAATGTTAAAATAGTGCCACCGAAAAATAATTCTGAGTCCACTATTTTGAGGTTTTACAGTCGAAATAGCTTCGGCGGTTTAAAAGCTGCGTGCTATTGTAGAGATCGAAAAAAAAAAAAAAAAAAAATGGACAAAAGTGTGCATATTTAATCAAGTTTTAGAGTACACACTCGCCAGATGCAAAACAATGTAGAACGGAGAATGCTTGAAACACACGAAAGGGGATTAAGTAAGAACATATTATAGTTACTGGCGAGCTTAACCGAAGTTCAGTAATAAAGGAGGTACCGACTATAATAATCACGATTAGATTTCCAAAAGTTTTCAGTGCTGAAAAAAATTAAATGTTCTGTTTATTTCAGGCTGTTAACATTGAATCACCGGTTTATTAATATCGCTGGAGAAACATTTCAAAGTTTATTAAATCGTAATTTATAAATTCTGAACACTGTAGTAAGAATGTTTGAAAACAGTTAGTGACGAAGCTCGGGAAGTCGAGCGCCGCTAAGACCTAAAGAAGAAGCGACAAATTTATCAACCAAGCTTATGTTTTAATGAAATTTTATCGTATGTCCGAAAGAAAGGAACTGGCTCTCCAGTATTCTCCTTAGATCCATTAGGCTTAGCACATTGTGAAAAGCTTAATTACACAATCCTCGATGCCCCCTGATAAAGGGTAGGGGGACTTACTTTACTTTTATTTTTTTAGACGATAGAATAGATGAGAAAATGTTGTAACATCCAAACATGGATTTTTATATACGAAATATATCCCTTTTGAAGGAGATCGTATGATGATATAAATAGGGCAATACTATAGACTTGCTTATATCCGTAGTCTGATTTATCATTAAAAAAAAAAAAAAAAAAAAAAGTTCACGGGGTGACTAGAGACATTTAAGAAAATTCTAAAAATGTTTGCTGTGATTCAGAATGTCTAGATTTTTTCGTTACTTTTTGTATAATACATACACCGTGTACGTATTACAATTAAAAAAACATATATGTAAACTCGATATATAATACGGTGAGAGGATAAATGTGCGAGAGAATAAAAATAATCCGTTATGGCGGTTAAGTAATAAACAAGATGTGGCCAAGTGGGGAGAGTATGATTCGTGAAGAAAGAAGAAAATGGAATGTCCATGTCAAAAGGCTGATCGTTAAAGAGACACAATTTAAAAAAGTTAAAGAAAGAAAATAGAAGTCGATCGTTTCGTTTAATAAACCGGTTCTCTTGATTTTCTACTGTGGAAAAATCATTACTGTCCGGGGAAATATGAAACGAGATCAGTTAAGCACGATGTTTCATAAGTCGAGCATTCCGTACGGTCGAGTTAAAGATAACTGTAATATTTATATTTACATAAATACTCTAAATTCATATCTCTAATTTCATATTTGTAATACGTTACATATTTTTCGCCTAGCACTTCCGGAGAAATGTGAAAATTTATAATTTTGCGTCATTATCGCTTTTTCTCGAAATATTTTAAAAGCCAGCAAGGTGAGAAGATTCATTAAGGAAACAATATATATAGTTTTACAACCTCTGAATTTGATTACTGTATTAGTTTGACTTCTTTTTTAGTAATAAAACGTAAAAACCATACGCAAACTATCACATGTAATCAACCCTAGTAGACAATAAAAGAAATTTCAACATATCAACAAATAAATAATACGTACGAAAGAATAACGAATGTGTGTTAGAATCAAATTTAATTCATTTATGTTACATTTTAAATGACACAAAGAGCTTTGAGTTTATTGTTTGTTGAATGTATTAAATAAGAAAAAATATCGCATAAACAATTTGATCGATTAGTAAAATATTAAGCATCTTTATTTATTAGCGAAACAACTCGTAAATATATACGCGATAGACAAAGTTTGTTTTTCTTTCACACCTGTAAAACAAGTCTCTACCGCACAGCGTTGATTATTACAACCTCATTTTTGTCTCCGATCAGTTACATCTACTTTGAAACTGTGCTCACCTTCTAGCATTTATGTCGCTCCTTAATTGTTAATGCATCAAACTTCGAATCATCGCCTTCCTAACGCAACATCATTAGATTCACTGAAAAACTTCGCAACAATGCGAATGAATATTCGTATTTGTAATAATCCTATTTCGAATTGCTGGAGCTCCAGGCTGCCGTTTTAATTTTCGCTTCTATAATATTAATAAAGACTGACAAATCCTTCTTAATCCGTGCTTTACGCGTCAATATTCTTCTTTTTCAAGTGTCTTCTTCTCTGATATTTTTCTGATATTAAGCATTCCTGTATTTTTTAAAATGCAACCCATTTTTCTTCTTCTTCCTCTGGTTCATTTCCCTTCAATATTTCCCTCTCTCTAGGATTACTTTGCAATAACTCGTATTTATTATCTCTAATTATATGACCTAGCTATACCGCTTTCCTTAACCGTAGTCATCAATTCTCTATCTTTTTTTCATTCTTTGTAATATATTCTTTATTAGAAATTTTATCTGCTCACGATATTTTTAATATTCTTCTGTACAGTAATATTTCGTATGCTTGTAATTTTTTTTTTCAGCGATACCGCTTTTCAATATAACCTATATTAATGAATGATGAAGGAAAAAAAAAGTTTGGCAGATATTTTCCTGAAAATTTCGTATTTAAAGAAATTGTCACTTAAAAAAAAATTGCTTAGTAAGTACTAAAAAATTAAAATTGAAATATTTATTTTTAATATGTTTCTATATAATCTGTACTAATTTATTCTGAAATTTTGCAAAGTTTAAAAAAGTTTTGTTAAGAAAACGAAATGCGGTTCCGTTAATTTTTCAAACGATATATCACTCGCTCAGTACGAAAAAGTATTTTCTTTCAACATTTTTAGAGGTTTGGTGTCCTGCGGGTGTCCAGATGTGAAGTTTTTTTTTGTAGGGAGGGGGGGGGGCTCGTTTTGGCTTTAACCTAATCACTTAAATATGTATTACGTTAGGAAATTAGATATCGAAGCGATAATAATGGAAAGAACAAAACATTGAAATAAGGGAATTACTGTTGCAGCTGATGGAAAGCATAAAGAAAGCAATACACTGTAAGAAGCCGAAAAGCCAAGAGCCAAGATTTTCGAATGACGTTCGCTAATAAGAGTCGAACATTCGAAGAAAATAAGGTTTGCGTAACATTCAAAAGGATGGTCAGACTTATAGAGGATACAGAAAGGTATAGATGATTGAGAAAAACGAAATGAAGCGAAGAGAAAAGAATAATTAATTCTTAATCTGATTAAGGAATTTTTTTCCCTTTTTTTTTTTTTCTATTTTTTCTTTGGAGGCTTACCAGCAAGGGGCATTGATCCAACGACTAAATCTGATTAAGGAGGCAATAGTAGAACGATGATTGGAAGAGAATAGGAACCTAGGTTAAGGATTGAGTGCCGGCTATATGAGTAGATAGGCAAAGCGCGATTAGAGAATAAAGAATGTTATAACCTATAGGTATGAAGTTGTAACATCGGCTATATCCTTTTTTATCTTCATGTTTGAGATATACATATTTTGGTTTCTTTGACTTCTTTGCCAGACTATAATTTTCAAGAAGGTTTTTTTTTTTTTTTTTTTTGCTGCTGTTTGTGGCCTTAAAAGAAGAATATTTAATAATAGTTTTTTATCGGTCATTTTTTTATTTTATGAAAAAACTTTTGATTTTTGTTTTGTATGTTTGGAATTTCATTTTTAAACATGTTTATATAATGATATGGATTTTTTTTTCTTATTACTATTATTTTGTAGACCCTTTTTATTAACATCTACGATCATTACGGTGCGATGGAGGTTGGGGTTAAGGTTTAAAGGATGTAACCCAGATTATTTTCCGTTAAGAAGTCCAGAGTTGGGACCTTATCCTCCCGGATGAGTTTTAAACATAGCTCGAACAAGTGTCACTTTCGCATTGGTTAGAATTTCTTCAAACAGATCTATTGACGTTTTTCTTGGTAACGATAGACGTGAGGAGCGTATCCACCACGGTTGTTTCGTTATATTTCGCACTATAGTAAATCGATGGTAGCGACGTGGAACCGAAAACGAAAAAGATTTGTAAAAATCTGAAAAATACATAGTTTCAGGACATAGAATTAACCTGGCGGCAAGAAATTTCGTTTCGGATAAACCGTATAGCTTGCAGTCGTTACATTCCATCAGCAATCCAAATTGCGGCGTTCCCTGCTGGATGCGCATCTCGGCGATGGACAACGGTTCCAGCGGCGGAATTCGATATTTCGGATCACCTGAAAAAGGTATAAATCTACTAATAAGTCTGAAACACATGACTGTCGAATATTCCGCGCAATCTTTAGCGATTCTGTTAGAGAATTCGACGCGTCCCACCATATCCCGTCGTCTAATATCAATATTGCGTGTTTTTTTTTGTTTTAATTTTTCCGCTAACATCTCGTTATAGTTGTAATAACTGTTTGTTTTGCAAGAACTGCGACAAAATCTTGGTGCACCGCTTTTTAATCCAACAAAACTAGGTCGTCGCTATTTTATTACACTTTTTTATTCGTTTACTCGTTCTCACTTATCTTCGGCGTACACTGTCATTATCAGGAAACCTTGATTTATCGGTATTTACGAGCGACGTGAAATTCTCCACTATTAATCTGCTCTCATCTAATAGTATTCGATTCTGGTCGAACTTGATTCGGCGACATTCAATAAAAGTCTACCTTCGATGCTTAATCGATCATATACCAACGGAAATGTTTAGCTTTCCGTGCTTCATCACGCGTCAACGATTAATGGCCATCTATCATAACGTCGACTGCAATTCAGTGATTCTCGAATCTCTCTAGATCGGAATAGTACGGCGTTTTCTGTTACGTTCTTTCTTGTATATAGCAACGTGAAAATAATTAAGCGATCGAGGGTACCTGTCGAAGATGCCTGAACTTGAACTGAAGGCAATCGATTGAATAACAGCGATTATGCAAATGATAAACTAAACATTGTAATCTAATTTCATACAGTAGCTCTTTTCAAGTTGTATTTAAACCTACATACATATTAATTTTTTTCTTTTTTTTTAACTATATATTTTTTTATACATCAGCATATATATGTATTTATACGTATATGTATATATATGCGTGTGTGTGTGCGCGATTATATATATATATATATATATATATATTTATATATATATATATATATATATTTATATATATATATATATATATATATTTATATATATATATTTATATATATATATATATATATATATTTATATATATATATTTATATATATATATAATGAACATTTTTATTAATATTATTATATTTAAACTGTACATTGAACTGCGAAATAGGTTATCTCCCGGATTACAAATTTTATATCAATCAATTTTTAACTGGTCACGGTACTTTTAGGAGTTATGTATTTAAATTTGAACTATCTCATAATAATTTATGAATAATCCGTAATAGAACTGATGATTTAATACATATTTATAACAGATTTATTCATAACGCAACTGAGGGGGTCAATGAAGAATGTAAATTATTTTACGAATTTTGCTACAACGAAATAAAAGGTCGGACAAATAATATTAAATTTTATTAGTTAATAAATAGTTTCGGAACTGAATGCAGTTTGTGAGATTAATTGTAACAACTTCCTCGTTAGCGTCTGGAATACAGTAAATTATAATTATTAATGAAATATTTAATAAAATTACTCTGTATAAATGCCTATGAGATGGGAATGTACAGGAAAATGCTGCGGAGAGCGCGGACGGCACGCCGAACCAACAAATCAATTCTAGAGGATCTGAAGATAGAAAGCAAGCTCCTGCGGGAAATAAATGGGAATATGATCAGATACTTCGGTCACAAAAAGTCAGGAACATTATACAGGGCAAGGTGCAAGGAAGATGCCCACTACGATGGGTTGATCAAGTAAATACACTAACTGGTTACAAGCTGTCAGAAACATTCCACGTAGTAATGGATCGAAATAAATGGAAGGAAACGGTAAAAGGAATATGATGCCACCACGTCCTTACGTAGGACAATGGACTTGATGATGATGATGAATGAAATATTCAATAAAATTACTCTGTATGTGTAATAATTGTAATTATTTAAAATTAAAAACACCGACGCATTTCGAAAGTACTTTGTGATCACGAAATCTTTATAAACGTGTAACTTCATCCTTCAGACCTCTCCGTAGAAGAAATACTCCTTGCACATTGCGGAGAACAATTTTCTATAATTTGTTATAGAAAAGTGATCACATTTCCATTTAAAAAAACCAAAAAAAAAAAAAAACCAATAAACTTTCAGTTTGCGTGACGACATTGAGAAATTTTGTACGTGAACCGTAAGTTAAAAAACGACTCCTCTTCCATAGGAATTATGGATGACTATGGTGTATCGGTGACGGGATCCACAGAGTTTATATTATATAAATCGTTTAATCGTTTGTTGTGAGACTGTTGTAATATTATTAATGTTGTGCTAGTTAACAGAGTATGCGTACATTTTTCGTTTAATAATAATTTATCTTTTCAATCAGAATCGCTGCAAAAGCGATTTTAATTTACGGTGTTCTTATATGTCTCCTCGAATCGGACTTACGTCGTTTTGTATAACGCTTCGTCATTATACCTGTGTATCTTCTAACATTCCGGTGCAATAAACTACAAGTCAGTGGTAAATAAATCACGTATTCCGTCAATAAACTCTGTCGAAACGGAACTACTTTTACTCGAAGAAAATAATGACGTGTCCCCTAGTTAAGGAGACTATCCTATCCGATGGTAACCTCGATGCAATACGAGTATTAAATTTTGCCAGCTCGAAACTGATCGGAAGTTAATCGCTTCGCTTAATGTCCGTTTAATTGTAGACTTCGTATCGGAACAAGTTAATTCTCCTGTCTGTCCTGCGATACCACGTGCGCATCTCCTTTCTAGTCTTTGAGAAATTCCAACGGTCACCGATCATTCCGAGTAGATGACTGAGATTCTTAATGCTGATATTTGTGTGATCAGAGATAGCAGACTAGAAGGATCCACAGAATTTTCTAACAGAAGTAAACGGATAAGAGAGGATGAAAAATGCGCAACAGGTTGAAGGAACATCCCTATTACTAAAGGTAAGGAATCTAAGGAGGAACGTTCAGCACGATGGGAGAACATTCCAATAAGGTATAATTAGTGTCACAATAAAACGAGAAGTCGAAGTGAAGAGGAGAGAGTAGAGAAAGTATAGGAGACAGTCGAAAAAGGGTTAAGAGAATTGTGTCCAAAACGTAAATGATAAATTGCAGAAAGAGTTGAACGTGGAAAAGAAGGAAATTCGACATAAACCAAGAATAAAACAAAAGATCCGGTTGAACAGACAGGCAGAAGGAATCAGCATTTGAGAATAAAATAGTTTTGCCATAATTTAGAATGAGCGGCTGCGGAAAGATATGTAATATTGTTAAATTCGAAAACGCTAATAAACCTGCTGACGGGAAAAGATAAACGGACTAGTAGACCCACTGAATTATTGCGCTCGATTCCGGAATGTCCAACTATCCGTAAGAGGTCAATTTCAATAGAATGACAAAGGAAATGGTTATGAATTAGAGAACGTATGAAAAGGATGATTTTGCAGTTATGAGAATTGGAAGAAAGTGGAGATCAGATGGAATGCAGCACTCTTTGGGAATCTGGTGTAATAAGGGCATTCGGAATAATCAAAGACCAAATGTAACACCCCTTTAATCTCCTATGTCTCTCGAAAACAATTTACTGATCGTACATATATTTTTTATTTGTTTTTCACGTGTTCTCCGATCGTACCAACTGCTACAAAATCCCACCATCCGCCTCCACACATATATCTACCGTTACGATTATGCAACACATACATATCTTATTACACATTTTTTAAAATTAATCCGCTTATTTTTTTTATTTTCCGCGGTTTTAAAAGTGTCTTTCTTTCCTCCCTTATTCTCCCAGCCTAAATTAACATTCGTTCGTAATATTTATTTTATTTGTTTATTTATTTCCTAGAGTTATGACCCCGCTAGTTTCCCTATCATTCGTAATATTTTTTTTTTTTTTCGTCCAAGTTTAAATAATCTAGAATTAGCTTAAGGATGATAGAAGAGGAATTGCAGTTGGATGTATAAGATGCGTAAAGAGGAAATCGCGATGAATTACGTTCGATCGATGTCACAGGTCGTTTTAGGATTTTCCTTTGTTTTATAACACCTACTCACACACTTATTCACACACGCTACTCTGCTATTTCCAATATGTATGGCTTTATTTCGAATTTTAGCGTATGCATAGTATAAAAAGACGTGCGGAGGGGTGGCGTCTGCAGTATAGTTAATTATTTTAGTACGTGCACGCGTCTATTTGTCCGTTAAGTATGGAAAAGTCATCGATACTGCTGTTCTAAACAATGCTTTATTATTATACTTCGCGTACAAGTGGATGGTATTGCTTGTCGCAGATGTCTCAGTTATAATAATTGCTCTTATCTATGTAAACCGCATATGAAAAACGTAAATAATTGCTCGTGCAAAATGGGATGTCAATGATGTTTTTTTGGTTATCTTTGTAGGCGGCCGAGGTGGCAAAAGAAGGTGTTTTGCTACAGTAAACAGTGTTTTTTTTTTTGACGGCTACTTTGGGCTTTTAATGTTTTACATTCCATAAGTTTTATATTGTTTTCGTACTTTTCTCGGGCCTCCACTATTTCCATGGTCGTAATCTTCAGACTCGATATTATTCTCTTCTTTTTTCTTCTCTCCAGAATATAATCAATTTCACTATTCTTAACCACCAGCATCTTGCTACTTCTTATTGATTATTTTTTATGTATCTTCGTATTGTTCCTCCATCAATTAGGCATCCGGCAGCATTTCGAGATATTGTCCTTTACGCTGCTGCGGGCTAATTATGACGAAATGGAAAGAAAATTATCGTCACGGCCTGTAGTGTAAATTTTTAGTATAAAAAAAAATTCAACTGAAAATAATGTTTCATTATAGAAATTCATACATTACCTTGAACAATTCTTTTTATTACAGGAGCTCCGGTGCGAACTATACATTCGTTCAAATTGGGATCATCAGCTCTGCATGGTTTACCAACGTAAGTAGCTGTAAATTTTAAAGAAAAAAACAAAATACAAAAATGAAAAAACGTACGAATAAACGATTTTTTTCGTTAACAAAAATTCAGCTAAATTCTTTTTGCAGCGTTATTTTACGATGACATAAAATTTCCAGCAATATCCGAAAACAATAAAAAAAATATCAATTTATTTGAATCAGCGTGAAAAAATCAATTCGAATACATACATATAAAAAAAAAAAAAGTAGTATTCAGATTAATTTTTTTATTGGGTTTTGTACAAAAAGATAAAGAGAGTATCTTTTCGTAAATTTTTGTTCATTACTTAATATTTTAAGGTTATTTATTCTTTTTTGAACGTTTATTTACAAACATTGTGTATCGTTTAACAACCAGCTACCCTAGAGCATGGTGTAGACACGGTCTCTGGAAGAGCGGAATTCAAATCGCGTTGATTTAATACCCAAAGTTGACAAGCTTAAAACAAAAATAAAAGACAAAGTTACGTAACTGTTTCGTATAAAACTTTTTTCTATTTGAATCGTTCTATATTTACAGATATTTTTTAATCGAGTTCCTTCGGGGGGCTGTATTATTCCCCCGCGAACGATTACCTCGATGGGACAAAGTTGTAAAAAGTAAGTCGGAACCGCTTTTCGCTGTCAACAAAATACAATAACGATCTAGGTGACTAGAAAAAATACGAATCGCGATCAGTACACAATAACGAGTTCTGCTCACTATGACGTAACCTGGTGACTAACGCGAGACTTGACGACGAATCTGTTGATTGCTTTAAATGTTGTATGTAAAAAGTAACAATTCGGATTTAATAAAATTTACAGGTGTCGCAACTATTAGCTATTATTTCTGCTCCGTGAAAAATTGTAAACAAGGTAATTTTTTTTTTTTTTTTCATACAAATAGACGGTTTAATAAAAAGCAATTATAAAATAAAGTTATTTAGAACAACAAATAGAATGACGTCTGACGCAGCGAGCGAAATAGCGCTCGAATAACGATAATTGTTTTTTTTGAAAAAGAGTGACGCGAGAAGCTGGTAAACATAGTAATAATAAATGAACGCTTCGATAGTCTCCAGTGACGTCACAATACGCCTGTGACCTCTAACTTAACGTGAGCGGTCATCGTCAATTGTGTTCGCTGTTAGGTAGGTGCACCAAAAACATATATCCTTATCGCGATATTTTTTAATCCTTCTCCGGACCGAGCGTCCTTAATTCTTTATACGGTCTTCCACTTTGTGTTACACATCAAACACGTGACGATAAAGATATCTAATAATCGGGACGCGATGGAAGAGGAAACTAGGCATAATTTGTAATTTCTAAATTTGTGAACAATGAAAAAATGACCAAACATAAAATATTTAGAAAGAAGAGTTTTTTTTTTTTTTTTTTTTTTTTTAGATATTTATTGCAATAAAATTTATCGACGAATCAATTAATAGCCTACGTCACTGCAAAAGATATTCCTGGAAAAGGATATGCGATTATTAAAGTGGTAAAAGTGACTATTGTTAAAGATTATCGCTTCGGGACGTGGTGCTTAATTTTTTTAATCCATTTCATAAATTGCGGATTATTTAGAGTTTTTTTTTATTTTTTTTTCCAGGCGGGATTTTGTAATTTTTGTATTGTAATTTTTAAAAAAAAATTATTTAGTCTGGGTCGATTTTCGATATTTTTTGACCTTGTCGGTACCGAATAATCTCCCCTAAGCACGTGCTTGTGTTGTTTTCGTTTAGATTGAACTTCGATCGTTCGTATTTAGAACATAAATGTAAATATATTCCCAAAGCGACAAAAAAAAAAAAAAAAAAAAAAAAACAACTAATTACCCAGAACACCTTGTCCTAATAATGCAAAATAACCAATTACGTAGTCGTTAATTTTGTAATTCAACCGCAAAAATTAATTCAATTTGGCTTTATTTTTTTATTTTTTATAAATACACATTAATATGTGTGTGTGCGTTTGTAAATACATATAAAAATTTCTGCGTATGTTCCATACAAAGCATACGTGTATGTACTATTCGTGAATTAAAACCTATCCCCTGTGATTCCAAAACCTCGTTTCTCATCCACTACATTTCGTTTTCTCCATCAATTTAGAACCCCCGCCGTTTTAAACGTTATTTTTTTGTCTATTTATTTCTCTTTTGATTTTTATTCATTTCAGTACGAATCGCAAGTATCCTAAAGAGGAATAGAACACAACAGTTTGTACTTTCTGAAACCTTTAGGCACTACTTTAAACTGTGTATGTCTTCTGAAGCAATGTAACAAGAGTCCTCTGGTGCGCATTTCGCCGCGACAGTCGCGATAAATACACTGAAATAAAATCGCAACCATTAAGAGTATAGAAGCGCATTTGAAACAGTGATGACGGATTTTTACGATTATTCTCTAGGTCAGCTTCCAATCGTGTTTAAAAAAAACTTTCAGTGGTGCGTTTCCCGGTATTTTATTTTCTTCAATTTTCTTTTAAAGATAATCATCGCGACATCATTATTATTACTCGAAGAAATCTGCCGCCAATGTCGTCGTAACCAATTTCGAATAAATGTTTCTTACTTTAATTTTTACTAAAAAAAAAAAAAAAGTAATAATTACATAATTATGTAGGGGTAAAGGGAATCTGACGGACTTTTGGCAAGATTTTGGGACCGCGTACACTAGATAATCCATAACTTTTTCCGATGATTCGAATTTGAACAAACAATTAGACTCGATCGGAAAATATATGTATCAGAAATTAATAATTGACATGTGTTTTTCGGGACTAGAGTATCATATTTTTGGAGTATTATAAAATTAATAAACTGCAGCGTATAAATTTTAACGTTTAAATAATCATAAAATTTGAAATCTATACAGTTTATTAATTTTTAATGTTGTAACACCCCATGAATAAGGGGGACTCTGTTTCCGAAAAACATGTCGGTGATTAATTTCTAATACATATATTTTCTCCCGATAAAGTCTTATCTGTTCAAAGGTCGTGCGAGTTACAAAGTTGAAGAATATTCACGCAACTGCTCAAAATGGACAGATTGAGAGAGGGTACTTTTCTCTAGGCCGCTTATAAACACCGGTGATCGATTGGAAAAAGGAGCGCGAGGTGAGTCTGAAGCAACTAAATCCCGGAATTTCAAATTAATTTTCGGTATCTTCGAAGGTTGATTCCAGCTAGCAGAAAAATCTCGAGTGTGCAATTCTTTCGGTATACTTTTTGTTTATCTATTCTAAGGGAACGGCGAAAATATGGAAGTAATTTCGTTAAAACCATAAAATCTAAAAGAAAGTTTATACGGTAGGAAGTGGGAAAATTTTAAGGGAGCTCTAGTAATGTGGTTTCGAGTAAACTACGGTACTGAGCAGAAATACAGGCGACTGCAGTCCCAAGCTTGTACAGCCTGAAATAAGTAGGTACCAGAAAAATCTGAGAAAGTAAAGGAACCCGAGAGAAAAGGACTGGCCTGCCTTTTATCGGATTCATTAAGTTTTTGTGCATCGTGAAAAATATGAAAACTTAATTGCATTTCCACCGACACTCTACCGAACTATTCACTACTTGTAAACACATGTATATATACATATATATATATATATATATTTATATATATGTATATATTAAAATGGCGTACGTTGTATTAAATATATATTTTTATTAAAAAAAAAAAAAAAAACGAAAAAAGATACATTGTTCGTTATAAGGGAATCGGTAGTGTAATGAAGAGTTGAAAAAAGAGAGCGAAACCAGAAGTAAGAAATTAACTTTTTTTTTGTTTTTTATCGATCTTAATGAAATTTACTGTACGACGACCGGTATCGATATTCAAAACTCTGCAATGACATTAATGATCGAACTGCATCCCGATAATCGGATGTATCAACAAGAAAAAAAACGGATAATTAGTATTTGTAAAAAAATTTATAACCGATTAATCCGTCTGCTGTCATCCGATCTGCTTATGTAGCTTTTAATAATTGCTTAATTAAATAAAATCTGATTATCGGCATTCACCACCATCGGAAAAATCTGTTAAATCGCGACGCTAGAAAACTCTCTTTAAATTTAACCTTACGAGGTGTTGCCCGCGGAGAGACAGATCGCGTTTTTTTGATGCCCTGTATAATCTGGGCTTTGTGATTAAGTTTTACATCGGTCCGAGTCTTAATAGGTATTTTGAATATGCAACGATTTTAACGAATCCAATTAAACGAGAAAGAAACACAAAAAAAGAGGTGACAAGATCTTCACCGTCTAACGATGGATGATTTGTATACTTTGGAAACAAACATTTTTTTAATTTCTTTCTTTTTTTTTTTTTTTTTTGATTATTATTTTTATTTGGACTTGTTAACTGTGGCCGCAATAACCGGACGGAGCGGTGCGCATTGGCGACAGTCAGATCCGAATTTCACTCGACCGAAACTTCGCTATCATGACAGGTGCAACTATTCGTTGCAACCTCTCCAAAGGACAGAGTATCCCATAACCGGAGTCGTAGGGCGGGGCATCGCAATCTTTTGATGAGTTCATTTCGAACGGACAAGTTGTGGAAATATTTAACAAGGTTTTCGGCATTTTCCATATACGGCAAATTTCGAATGCGATAATCATATGATTCCGACCAACACACAAACAACTTTCTTTATTAGCCTCTTCTGGGGATCCACTTTTGGACATAAACCTCCTCTGTGCTTTTCCCGTTTTTTCGGTCCATCGTAATTTTGGTAACATTGCCCACCTACCTCGTGGCTGGTGTTTTTCTTTCTTTATTACTTTTACGACTTTATTCAGAACTAGTGTATCTGCGTTTCAGTTTTGTTACTTCTTATGCTGTATCTGTTGGCCACCGTTCTTTTTCGTTATGACCTGTTTACACCTATGGCGTTTCGGGTTACACCGTATGACAGCATCATGGCTCTATTAAGCTACCCCCCCCCCAATTTGTTTCAGAATCGTAAAAAATCTAACGCACTTACCTTAGACCTAGCGCCATCTAGCACACCCACAGAATCTTTAAAAGTAACGGGGGGTGGGGGGGTGGGCAGCTTAACGCTAGCTCCCATTTTGTGGTAGATCTCTGAAACAGCTAGCGAGGCATCTACATACCTAGCGTGCCCTAACGCAACCCTTAACTGAGCTAGTGCACGCTTCATTAACCGCCAGAACTTCGAGGGGCTCCATTAAGCTGACCCCCAGTTATTTTTAGGTATAATACAGGTTCTAGCTTTCGTAATGGTTGCGCTAGGTTTAAGGTAAGTGCGATAGCTTTTTTAAGATTCTAAAACAAATGGGGGTGGAGAGCCAGCTTAACGGAGCACAGCATCATTGGTAGTTTTGGTTCAGCCGGTTTTGAGATAAAAGACGAAGTAATATCTTTGCAAAACTCGCTTTACGAACTCACACGACTAAAGAAGAAAACTCGTCACTAGCGCATCTACTTCAATCCTCACAAAGTGAGAGAATTAAAAGCCACGACAAACAAAACAAACCGTTGATATTTGTTAATTACGCGAAGATTCGATTTTTCCCTTGAAAAAAAAAAGGAATTTTCCCTTCTCCATAGAAATTAAAAAGAAATAATCAATTTGTGGTGGTACTTTTTTGTATCCTTTTTTCCTTTATATCATTAAGAAAAAAGTAGCAGCAAAAAAAAGTAAACGATGTACTCGGTGATATTCAACGGCTGGTCTAAAATCATTTTTGCGGGCTGCCATTGTTTTTGATGAACGATATACTCTCGAAAATAAACGGGCGCAGGAAGAATTTCTCTTCTTTGTACGCATTAAATGAGGTTTACATTGTTTGAATATACAAAATATATTTAGAATGGATTATTGGATTACTGTCATTTGAGTCAGTTCTCAAAAAATACCCGTGCATACTTCGTTGATTATTCGCATTATTTCAATTTTTACGCATTTATCGATTTTGGATGGCTCGTGGTAGAAGGAGATAAGAGAATAGAAGAAGCAACGATAAGGGGAGGATAGTTTTGGCAGAGAAAAGTAGAAGGGCAATTGTTTCGTCAGAAAAGGTCGAACATTCGGAAGAAAACGTCACACAAAGAAAGTAATTGGAAAGGGATTAAAAAGAAGAACAAAAAATAGAAAATCGAAAAAATGATGCGGGGACGAAAACACGAAAGCGACACACAAATAGCCGAGATAAACTTTTATGAGAGAGTTAGCATCTAAAAACCATGGGCGAGAAGAATGAGATGTTCAAATGGAGAGGTAAGAGGAGCCAGAATTATGAAAAAAATAGTAAGACTTAGCTACAGTCTGGAATGAGTCAAGAGCAATATAATGAGCTGAAAATGTGCCCGACAATCGGCCACTGGAAACGAAAGAGCTGCTAATGGATCCACTAATTTATTACGCTTGATGCCTAAATGACACCAGGAATCCACTGAAGAATCGATAAATAAGCTTTATGACCGTACACCGGAGCTTTTTAAAAATAACGCTTATTTTATGTGAAAAAAAATTTTAAAAAAAAAACAATTTAACTCGCTTTTCGTGACTATCCCAATGCGTCGGTTCGTAGATAAATTCGCTTCGGCATTAACTAATTTAAAAAACGAATTCGAGATTCGCGGATTTCCGAGAAACCGAAAACAGAGACGCAATCTATTTTCGGGTCCCTTTCAGCGCTCTCGAATTTTCAAGTGGAATTTACAGAGTAATAAAAATTCGAAAGACAAATTTGAATCTATCATAGTGGAGAAAATTTTCTAGCCATTCGATTTATAAAGCTGATATTGTTCGGAACGATCTTTGAACAATTGTTTTCCCCTAAAAAGGAAACCTTTCAAATTGAAAATCAAAAGTAGGATGACATGCTTATTTAGAAAACACCGTTACAGTTACCTAGTACAGAAGACGTTAAAATAAACTCTCGAACGGTATCGTACTAACAATTTGCAAAATGTAAGACTATCCTTCCAGGACCGAATGAAAATTTGGATAATTTCAGTTGATTTTTTAAAATTATTAAACTAAAATAACCCGATAAACTTGTGTCATTTTGATACGATTATTCTTATTTTAAATAGATAAATATTTTCTTTCAACTAAAAGACAGGAATTTTGCCGACGAATAATTCCATTTAACTTCAGGTGTTTGAAATATTACTATACTTCGCGCACACTTGAAAAGATATCATCATCTGCGTTGGCCGCTCCTGAGTTAGAAAATATTCCCCGCACTGCCTTAAGACATGTTTCAAAGAGATTTCAGTCGACAAAATTGTTCCGAATTTCCCTGAATAATGAGAACAGCAACGCTCGATAAAGTACAAATTTCCTGCTCGCTAAAATTCTAGGGGTTTTTCGGAGTTTACAAATATCGGTAGAGTATGACTCGCGGGTGCTAGCAAAAGTGGGGAATATCGTAGTGGAACGGTGAAAAGGTCTCTCCATTTGAGAGGCTACCTGCAAGAGGTTTTTCCGGGAGAAGACTATAGTCGCTACTATGAAACACGCCTTCCGGAAAAATTGCGGGCCAACGCAGTTTTTTGCGTTGAACGAACTAGCCGATGATCGTGATCTCGAGAATCTGCAGAAAACTCGGTAACGGTCAAGTTTGCAATAAGGAAGAACAAAAAATGTCTACTAGTTTGACTGTTGTTGCTAACGGTCTTTGTTGTTTATCGCAATTGTTAAGAAATTGAACTGCGAGAACTGGTTTACAGTCTCTTTCTGTAATTATTAAAAAAAAAAAACAAACACAGAAACTTACACATATGCGCGAGTTTTTACAAGGTTTTTTAGCGCTAACACATCTTCAACATTAACCTTGATTCGACGTCTATGTCTGCTTTAGGTTCTTCAAAAAAAAAAAAAAAAAAGGAAAACAATTAATTGCTAAAGATGGTAATCGTGATCAAGATATCCGGATATTTCGTTTCTGCTACGTGCTCGATTCAGCCTGGTGTTGTAATGGCCAAGGTTTCGCGTAGCTGCCTCCTGCGTGCTCAGTTCAAGTTATTAGTTACAACACATGTTTCAGTCTCTCTAACGTGACCGAAGAAAAACCATATCACTTAAAGCTGTCCCTTTTTTTTTTAATCTTCGCCATTTGGCAGTCCACACAGTTCTAGCCGATTTGAAATACAAATATAACTTCCCAAACAAACATAGGCTAAAAACGGGTGGGTCGTTTACGATTTAGTGTTGTAATGTTTAAAATTGAACCTTTCTCCTTTCTCCTGTTTGTCACATTGTCGTCATGGTACATCGAGCTCCCGCGAAAGACCCTAATTCTCAATCGCAATTATCTGAAATATTTAAAACGCACTGCAGCATGCATTTGGCGCAATTTAAAAAATTACATTTGTAGAAGTGTCAAAATTTCGACAACGGTGCGTATTGTCGCAGCCACATTAACAAATGAAAACGGAATCTAAAATAATCGGCGGAGGTTCTTTTTGAATAATTTTCATTCAGTTCAAAACCGCTTACTTCGTCGATCTAAGAGGTTGCAATTTACAAACGTGTGTTTAAATTTTAATCGGAATAGGGGCCAAATTTGGAATTAAAAAGCGACAGCTATTTGTAAATGTCGATAGACCTTTTCGCGAAGAAAATATCCTCGTTCAATGTGGTAACGTAGTAGAGGTTGTAAGTCATTTTACGATAAAATAAAAGGACAGAACGTGCGGAGAAAATTTATTTATTTTTTTTCCCAGCGGATATTAAAGCATTTTTTGCAAAATTAATATTACGCTGACAAAAGGCATTGGCGAGGATTTTTTCCGGCGTCTTCAGTGACGAACGAGAAATCTGATGGGGAGACATGTAAAATTAACTAAAAGCACCGATATGCAATAGGTAAGTCACACACGTGTCGCGCCTTTACTAGTCTTAAGGTCGACGTGATTGCGCTGTGTTCCTTTGATGTAGTCGAAATTTCGGTAATTCGAATAATTGGAGAAAAATATGACTCGATCGGGGAGAACCTCTAGTGATAATTATTTATTTTTTAGTGCTTTTTTATTGAATTTTTAGTGTAAATCTTCAGATCGGTATTATTATTTGAAAAGGAAAAAAAGCGTCGTTTTACCGCTGTCGCCGGAATTTCTATAACTTTCACGAAATACACTAAAATGTCGCACTGCATCCGTATAACACTTTTTCACTCTTGGCGCGCTATTGATGTAGTGTACACACATCACACACTCGCGTATTGTATTAATGCCTCTATGTGTTTTTTTATGAAAAACCGTATGACATTTTCCTATCGATTAGAGGTGTGAGGCTAAAACGTTTTTGTATTCCGCGATGGTTTTTAATGAAATCCCCGCAATTTAAGCCGTTAATTGAAAATCGTTACGCAAACCATAAATGATTTAATTAGAAAACCCTAAAAAAAAAAACCAACTCCGTTATAATAATTATAGGATACGATCAAGCTGAGAGTGCCGAAGGTGCCCTATGGCGAGGTCGGAAGGAGTTTTTCGTATATGTATACGCGTAGGCAAATTGCGCAATGTGCGATTAATCGTGGATATATTTCGTCGAAACAGAAAAACCCAAATGTTAGAAAGGCACGACGGAAAATAAATCCGAAAGTTAAAAAACGAGTAAGTCCTGCGGAAAATCGCACACAGTTATCAAAGTGGAAGGGGTAGTTAGATAGAATAAAGGGGATTCTAAGAAAAAAAAGAATTCTAACATTATTTAGAAAAACAGCAATTGCTTTTCGAACGAAAAAAAAAAATATACATATACATATACATATATATATATATATATATATATATATATATATACAGGGGTGGATCCAGAAGGACATTTTTAGGGGGAATTATATAATTACGTAAATCTTCTACGGTAGGCAGTAGATTTAAGAAATACCCCTCGTTTCATAAAGAAAATCAAATAGCGCGCGACCTTTATGGAAATTCATAAAAATAATGTTTTAAAAATATCATAATTATTATAATTTTTAATTTAAATTTTGTCTTATATTTAGGGGTGAAAAATAAAACGAAATTATAAAATTCTACCTGAAAAATGATAGTTTAGAAATAGGAAGAAAGATAGTATTTTTATTAGACACTTTACTTCTTTTTTATTTTTGTTAGTAATCCGATCCGAATTCTCTTTGTTCGCGAGCTAGTTTAAATATATATATATATATATATATATATTTCTCATTGAACTATTTTTAATTAAAATTACAAATTAAAAATAAATAAGAAAGGAAAAAGATCGATGACAGTTGCGTCTGAAATAGAATAAAAACGTGTAACGTTAATAGTTTTACTAGAAAACAGTATTAAATATTAATTATTAAAATCCGTAGGTAACAGTATAAGTTTCTCTGTTATAAACATTTTTTTCATAAAGGCTAAGGGGGGAAATGTCCCATATCCCCCCCCCCCCCTCCCTCCGTGGATCCGCCACTGATACATATACACATCGAAATAATATATTAAATGTAATTACAGATATTAACAGGAATATCAGCGTTTTTGCATTTTTATTAAAAGCGTTTTCTCATACTTTATTATTATGATTAACCGTCTACTTCAGTTGTTTCTGGGTACGCTACCGATCAGGCGCTTACCGGATTAAGATTGAACTTTAGACTCTAAGGCTGTTAAACCGATAAAAAATTAAAGCTGGTTAAAACCGAGCAAAAATCTTTTGTCTAAAAAAATTAGAAGATCGTGGTTTTCAATTTATTTATTTATTATTTTTTAAAATTTGTAACGGTACACTTTTATGTTGATTATATTTTTCGATTAATAACCAATTAATCACAAACCGGTTCAAGCTTAGCCAAAACATAAACATGCATCTGTAGTAGTTCAAAATAATATAAAGCGGAATAGGAAGGGGGAATACAAATGATATCGATATATTGTGTACATCGAAAGATGCGTTTTAATGTAGATCTTTTCCGGATGTAAAATTGGCAATAGCTTGGTTACAACGGCTTTGAAATTGACGCACGGTTTTATTGTTGCGGGTCCGAAAAACATTCCGTTTCGGTCAGCCTTTGTAAAGAAATAGACAAACGTAGAAAAACTTTGCCACGCGACAAAATATTGTTTATTAGCTGACCGATAAGAAGAAGGGCGCTGTTGCAGTGTACTAGAAATGCTGTTTTTCCGCTCCTTTTTTTTTTTTTTGTCAGGTGTGCAAGTCACAAAATATCAATATCCTTTTTTTTCTTCTTCTTTTGGATACGCTAACGAAGAGCAACAGCTTAATCAACCAAGGAATCTAAATAATAGCCCAAAAAGAGCATAACATATTCGATTTTAATCTAGTGCATAGAATAAATGAAAGAAGCTGGAATGGAAAAGAGAGAACCTTAAGAGTGTCATTGTATGGAGTAGGAAGACCAAGATCCAAAAGTTGAGAATAGAAGAGAGAACGTCCTGATCAAAGGTGAGGAACATTCGAAGAAGATGATATTGACATCACACAGAAAAAAGGAATCTTCTGGGTGAAGGGAAAACGAAAAAGTGACGAAACGAGAAAGCTATGACCGAAACGAAGGCGACAACTGGCAGTGATAAGGAGACGATAAAAAGAAGAAAAAAAAAAATATTGGGGACTGCTGTAATCCAAAAAGGCGTTGTTCTTCTACGTTTACCATGTCCAAAGTAGTCTTTCTTGAGTTTTTTTGGTGGGGGGAGGGCGTATATGCAAGGGGGGATATCCATCGGCCATGATATTAGAGTAAGGTTAAATTACAATTTTCGATGACATTAGTTCATCTTGTCTATCCCTTAATTGGGCGCTTCTGATATACCTGCGATACAGTAAAGAGAGAAAATGCCGTCCAATTTCTCCAGTACCGTAACTAGCCAATCTTAATGCGCTGCTTATGGCGCGTATTCTACGCTTTTTAACGAAAGACCTCGGAATTGTACGTTTTATTTCTTCTACACCTCTATTTTGTTAAGCTTTTAATTATATTTCTACTGTTTCCTCTTCGACTGTGCACATTGAAGTTGAACGTAAGAAAAGAATCGAAAACAACGAAGTTGTCTTAATGTGATGCAGTCATTTTCTTCTTCTTTATGATTCGCCACTACACGATAAGGTCATTTGCTGCCCCCTTCAAGTCCTCCGTATGTTAGTTTTAATGTCGCATCCCCAAATGTCATCCGAGGACGCGGTTTCCTTCCTAAAATTTTTCCCTCGATAATGATATTAACATGTTCTGACCGCAATACGTGTCCTAACGGGGCTCAGTTGAGTTTTCGCCCAGGGTAGGAAAAAAAAAAAAAAGAAAGAGTTTTACGTATCCGCTTCGGTGTAGTTCTCCCTTCCTCTATTCGATAAATGTTCCAGAAGGAGGAACACGTTTTGATGCACTGCAGCAAGCTTAGGTTTATGAGGAACACTTATCAGTAAAAGTTTTTTCCTCTCTCCCGTCATCATTTGTGACACTTTTCCATTTCGTGCTGGGAAACTAATACCTTTCGTCTACCATCTGAGGCGCGTGTTATTTTTTTGGGTAATTTTCGATTGAATATAATGTGTTGAATTCGATTAGCGTTACTCCTTTTTTTTTTCCACGTCGCACATCTTTTGAGACAGTGTCAAATCGGTTGTTGCGTGTGAATTATTAACTCGAGAGAAGTTGTCGCTTTCCAATTATACGATGCACAGTGTTCATTCGTGATCATGACTTACGCGAGTGTAGTACACGCGTAGTCTCTATCTTATTGATAATTTTATAAAGATATTATTGTTTCTTTACGGAATTGTTATCGAATGCAATTAGCGGTAGAATATTTTTTTCCTATCGCAAAGAGATTACGTACAGTGTGTGCATAACGTAGTATGTTACATTTGAAATTGAAAAATTATAATTCTAGTTGCTTAGGACAATTACGGTGCTCAGTTAGCGGAGGTCATCCGGACTCAGATCTCTAGGCTTACGCACTTACAACCCCGAAAATCGTTAGATATCAGAGAAATCCCTTTTTCGAACCTTAGGAGAAAGGAACTGTGGTATTTCAAATCCCGATTGCAGATCTCCTTACGAGAGTACATTATGAAACGTCAGTTCCAGATTTTAACCATTTGCATTAATTCACGGTGTACTCTATTCATTATTATTAATAATTTTAGTTGCAACTTTCACAGAGTGGTAAATTTCACACTTTCGACTGTTTTAAGGTTATTGTTCGTATTTTAGTTAAACGAGAAATCGCACGACTTTCATCAGCGCGATTTATCTTAATCGATGTTATGGTTTGGGTACCGGTTTTGTTCAAGTGCAAATATTTGGAATATCTCGACGCTCGATTTAATTACCAAGAAAATCCGTAATTGAATAATTGAAAAGGATATAATAATGTAATATCACTTTCAAAACAAATAAGGCAAGTCTTCTGATCGGCTCTTCGATGCATATTTCGAATTCGTTATGAGAAATAATTGCGGGAGGGAAGGATTAAAATGAGCCACTGAAAAATAACCAATTTAAGACATAACAAAATGGGAATTGCAATTAGTCAGTGAATTTTACCTGAACCGCGAGTGTCTGATCGACATCATGCGTTAAATAAACTGATACCGCAATTATATTCAAACGTGTCGCAAATAGTGTGGATACTGAAAGACACATTCGTCTTTAATTACTAATTACGAAAACTGTAACGAACTAAATATTAAGCTACCGCCGCGTTATAATAATATAACTCCATAAATATATCAGTGATCGGATGGGATAAATAGCAATTTTTCCGCAACAGTCACTGACGATGCACTTAATGTTAATGATGAAATTTCGGAAGAAATTATAGACAATTTTCAGATTACCAGCTGCGTATGCATACGGAACTGATAAACTCGGTTGAACGGCATTTTTCTGTAGCTTCTTATAAGTGAAAACACTTAATATTTAAAATCCCTTCGTTATCATTTTCCTGATGCGCCCGGCTGAAATGTTAGCAATCCAGAAGGCCGTATATCGTGAAAGATTAAAGCGAGAGATACAAAAATATTAATCCTAACAGATTCGCGTCAGCAGAAATCAACGAAATTAATAGCAAAACCGGATAATACTTTACGGAACACCGTGACGAACTGCGCTAGACTCTGAATAAGAATAATAACAGATTAGTGTCAAAGTGGATTCCATAGCGGTATACACGAGTTCCGTCTACAGAATTTCATATTAAAAAGGAAAAACAAGGGACGCAATTACAGAATTTCAATATATATTTCAGTTGTCGTTCTCGTATATTTATAACTACCGTCTTCCTTTATGTCGTACACATTTGTCCCACTACTCATTTCGCACCTTTAAAGTTTTCTCAAACTGAGCCCGAGGAACGCTTTTAACGATGTCCTCACAAGCGCGGGCTGCTTCCGTCTCGAACTGTACGCCACGTAAAGCCTGTTTGAGTGTTGGAAAGAACCGAAAATCACCACAGGGTGCGACGTTAGAATGTACGGAGGAGGGCGTGTCAACACTTCAATATTAATATTACCTAATAATAGTTCGATGTCATACGTGTCTCTTCATTCTCACGAAAATACACCGGCATCAAAAATCTCGCGCGAAAATCCGTTCGTTAACGTGGGGCACACGTGCACACGCGAAAAACGTTTGTACTGCTTCTTTTTTTTTTTTTTTTTCGTTTTGTTTTCTTTCGCCAGCAGCTCAGAATGTTTCCAACCGGGTTGTTCTTTTGACCGCAACAACCGTGCGAGTGACCGCGAACTCCGCACCACACTCTTGCACACCAAACTGCGTAGGCGGAATTCGATACGAGCGTCCATTTGAAGCTATCATCGGGCTGGAATTTTCAGGATTAACGCATAAAACATTACACGCTTCGAGAGAATGTAATTTAATGTATAGTACGGAACATATATTTATTTTACTTATATACAATTAAAAAAAAACGATTTACAATATTAACGAAAATGACCCCTAAATACAATATGGCTTAACAAGAGATCGTACACAATCATACAATATCGCGTTATAGAACGATATGCGGAAAGTAAGTTAAAACCCTCTATAAATATACAAAAAAAAAAAAAAAAAAAAAAAAAAAAAAAATCAGCTAATGATAAAATAATGGTATATAAAACAAAGAAAACGAAAATAATAATAATAATTTTTGGTGACTTGCGGGACTAAATCTTTTTGGACCGGCCTTTGTTGAAAACACAACGGCTTAGAGATACAGGGTAGAATAGTAAACGTCCGAGGATCGTTGGCAGATAGATGGAATTAGGAAAATTGCTGGATTGAAGTGATAGTTGATTAGAAGGGAAACAATCGTTCATACAGGACGTCACTACACTCTATGTAGGAGGGGACCAAGAAGCGGAAGAAGAAGAACCGCATAAAAGCCTATATCACGGCATATAGTATTAATCGTCGCCCGGTGATTTTAAATAACTGGAATTGAAAATTTCAGCAGATCAACAAATGATTTATTTGTCTTTCCTAAGAAAAGTAAAAAATTCAATTTTAAATAAACGAGTTGAATGTTGTCTCTGTGAATCCCCCCGTCAACTGCGTATTACGAAGAACCTATTTAATCCGTTACTTAAAATTAAATTATAACATCGTTTTCGTTCTTAAATATTATTGTATTTTTTAATCATTAAATCTCATTAACGACTTTTTTGATTAACGACTTCTATTGATCCAACGATTTACGTATCATATACTCTAATTGCAAGTTAGCTTCTTCTTTGTTTACGTTTTAAATTGTTAATGTTGCTCCGTGAATATGTAGTTTGTCACTATGAAACATGCCGTAATTCCTTTATATTTTCTATCTCCGATCGCCTCAGAATCTGAGTAGGTGATCTAAGTCCATGTAGTTGGGTCAGTGCTAACACCGAGCCCATTTAAATAATAAAAAAAAAAAACAAAAAAAAAACATGCCGTAACATGTTTCGTAAAACAATGATTTTTTAAAAACAAAAAAAAAACACCGATACTTGAAAATTAATTATAAAAATTTAATAAAAATGCACTACAAATCAAAAAAAAAAAATTATTATTAGTAAAAAAGTATATTTCAGAGTGACATAAGGTAATATTATCGTAATTCTTATAGAACATTAATACTTATTATTCGATAAAAAATATATTTCACGGAACTATATGTCTTAAGTGGTGATATTATTAATTAGAATAGGATTCATATTACATATTACGATATTTAGAAACTATAATTTAATGAATGTTTAATGCAGCTTTTACTAATTATTATGGTAATATTGGTAATACGAATGCTACTCTAATTAAGGTATTAATGTTGTATAAAAATTACGATGATATCATCACTTAAGATATATTATTCGGAAATATAATTTTTATCGAATATAATTCTTTTTTATTTTTTAATTTATTTTTATGAAATTTTTATAATAAATCTTTCAATCGGTATTTCTTTTTTTTTTTTATAAAAAAAAAAAAACATTTTATTTTATACAATTTTTGGTATTATACTTGAATTTTTTTCTCGCTGAAAATCAACTTTTGGAACGAAGTTCCTTATCGCAGGTTGCAGCGACCGGAGCCGGGAAAAACAAAAACATCCGCTTTAAAAATCCAAAAATCGATCGTTATGTCCGACCGTAACGAAAAATATACATGTATACGTCATACACATACACGATGTACAGCAGAGATGTAAAAGTATACGAACGAGAGAGTGGGGCAAGGAGGAAAAATAAAAGTAACTGACCCCCTTTTGAAATGTTGTCTTAATTACAACAATTTCTTTCATCAAGCTGAACGCTCGTCGGATTGACTTAAAATACTATCAATTTGCCAAATTGCCATGTAAATGCAGTTCTAAATAGGGAAAGCAGCTTATATATTTTGATGTTTATACCGTGAAAGTGCAGTTTAAGTAAGTAAAGCAATTCCGATATCCTTGACAAGGTATCATGGATTGTGAAGTTCAATGTACTAAGCTCAACGGCATTAATGAGAGTAGGGGGTCAGTTCATTTCTCTAACATCAAGCCTTTATGATACTAAAATTCTGTTAAAATTTTGCCTCTTCTTTAACTTCGCCAAGTAACAAGTAGTGTGGTTTTTCTTTTAATATTTATATCGTATTTACTTCACGAGTGTGACTTATAACTAATATCTACCAAAAAGCGAAAAGAATTTACCGGGTGTCCACTCCAACTCTCTTTCTTTTTGTTACACTTTCCTCTATATTTTATGCTTCTAAAAAAAAACAAAAAACCAATTTATTCACTTTAAACTGCACGTAGGCAGCGCGGTAGCCTAGCGGTTAAGGTGCTTAACTTGAACCAGAGAGGTGTCATAGGTTATCGAGACTTGTCTCGTTCCGGATCCAAGTCGCTCCTGGGTATATACCTAATCTGAAATAATTGGGTACCGGAGAAATCTGGATAAATAAGGGCGGCCGAGAGGAAAGAAACTGGCCCCGCTATTCTCATCAGATCCATTAGAACCTTAAGTAGCATTATGAAAAGCTTAATTACACAATATATTCGTTATACCTCATCAAGGATATATGGGGCTTACTTTACTTACTTGAACTGCACTTCCACGGTATAAATATCGAAATATATAATTGCTTTCCTTATTTAAAACTGCATTTACATGGTAATTTGACAAATTGATGGTATTTTAAGTCAATCGTCTCTGCTAGACTAATCGGAAATTATATCTATAAGGGACTACATTTTTTCACGTCAGAAATACTTCATGTTCACCGATTTTCATCAGTACTCACACGATACCACCACCGCTGAATGGTACACTTTCTAATAGACAAAGAATCAGTGTAAAATCGGTCTCTATATGATAATGTAAGTTACGCGCAATCAAACATACATCTAAAATGAAAAACACACATAAAAAAAACAACAACATAGAAGACGAACTCTTTTTCAAAGTCGGTAGTAATGATTTCTGTCGATTGTGTTGATTTCATTAGACATAAATCTATTTTTATTTAACAGGATACCGCTTAATGGATATCGTCGAAGTCGAACGAAATTCCGCATATTTCTTAAATCAAATCAAATCATATATATTTGGAATATGTACACAACGATAATTATACATATATACTAAATAATAATTGAAGTCGCAAATGCGCTCCTTTAAAACGCCGATTGTTCTATAACTGAACACCGAAGCCGTTCGACGCAATTCAGCCGACGTTAACCGAAGAAGTCTACGTAGTAACCCTAGGGCGGAATTTTGACGGACGATGGCTGCGATTTAGCGGTTGTTCAACTGTTCCGAATTTTATACGCCGGTTCGAGTGTCCGGCCCGAACACGAATTTTAACAGATACGATGGCATACTGATGACTGTTGTTGTTGTTTTTCCGCTTTACGTAAGGGTCAAAGCAGTAGTGAACGCGTGTTTTCCGCGGTTAAGGTAATTTCCGGGTAATTAAGAGAAAAACGTGTTTGAGATAGGAAAATGCGTCGCGCTTTATCGCAGAGTGAGGCATGTAACAGATAACCGAACATTAGGAGCATGTTAGAGTGCGAGCCACTGAACCGTGATCGACGACGGATCCACCTTGGGAGCTCTAGAGCTGACGTTTGCCCGATAATTATATGTACGCAAGAGCTCTCTGACGATGGAAAATTCAGTTTCGAATAATCGATGGTCGCGGCATAACTCGCAGATACTTAATTATCGTGGCAGCGAGCGAATGCGTCCATTATTATAATAATAAGGTATTTCCCCGTATGGAACGATGCGAATATTTTTTTATTTTTTTCTAATTCGGTAAAAAGTGGAAAGAACCGATGTCTGTTCGACGACTTCAACGGAACCAGAACTAAAATCTGATCATAGGGGAAGCTCCGATTTAAGTTAAAACGGCTAATACGATTTTATCCGTTCCCGTTACTAAGTGAATTGCGATTAATACGGAACAGAAATGTATCGAAATTAACCTCACCGAGTATTTCTTAAAAATGTATCGACCACAGTTGCTGGCAAATAATGCTCGTCGCCGATGCCGGGGGAGGAATAATGTTCCAGCCGCTACGACACTCTGATTTTGTATGGGAGATGCAAAGAGTGCGCAACATTTTCACATTTTTAACAATACAATGCCAGTGGAAGCGAACTGGGAAAACATTTAATCCGAAGATAGTATCGATTAAGATTTTGACCACATTTTCAAGGCCATACGAACAAATAGCAGACAGATATGGTATTTCACGCATACAATATCGAACGTAAATCTATAATGACAGAGGACTTATAGGTACGCATTTAATTATATCGCGAGTCAAACGGTAGAAAAACGTAGTAACATTTGCTAGATTTTGGGCTAATTTATTTGAACACAATCGCATTGTATACAATAGTATTTGATGTATTGGACATAGCTCTTCAAATGCACTCTTTACGTTGTGTTTTTTTGTTGATATCCTGAACCTTTTGAATTGTTGTACACCGCCTCAGAGGGTGTTGATATTGTTACGAAATCGTTAATTAATCATCGTGCGAGGTAATCTCCCTGTTGCAGACTGCCTGTATTCTCCTGTTTTTTCCCTTTATTTATCAGTCCACTCGATCTTGGTCTTCTCGATACCATTTTTTTTTTTTTTTTTGAAGGATTTTAGGTCATTCTACCTTCTTTTATCTTTCGTTTCCCCTCCAGTTACCGAAAAATAATATTTTCATTTGAAATAATTATTTTCTTCGCTCCTTGCTATCCCCGTCAAACCCTATTTATTCCGTTGCCCTATTTTTATTTTTCTGTTTTAGTTGTTATATTAGTTGTTATTCTAGTTGCTTTCTGTATTTGCCCTATTGTCCATCTACTTCTTAATGTAATTCCAAGGATGTTAAATTTTTCTTTTTGCTTTGTAATTACCGATTCTGAACTTTTTTGGTTTGTATCCATATTCCCCCTAGTGTCAGGTATAGATTGAGCTATTATTTTACATTCACGGGTACCCTTTCCTTTCTGCGGGTAACGTTTTAAGGGTCGCTTAACTCTTCTAGAGATTCCGAAGATTGTTTTTCCCGCATTTATCATTATTTGTGCCAAGATTTTTCCCCACTACCTCTACGGCCTTATTTTGAATGTCAGCCTGGCTTTCTACAAAATTATCATTATCATTATTATTATTACGCGTATGACTTTCATCGAATTTTTTATTCGAGCCTACTTTTGAGCGTATTCTATGTAATCCTGTTATTACATTTGTTGATTTTTTAAAATCTTCCGGCATTAATACAATGTCACCTGTGTCAGTAATCTCATTTGTCTTTCCTGTTTGCAGCAGTCCACCTTTAAATTCCAGTTTACGTTCTGCGCTTTATGCTTGCCTTTTTGTTTTTCTCAATCGCATCGATTCACTTTCTGCGTTTATTCTAAAGGTAGCTTTCTCATTTTTACTTCTGTATTCAAGCAGATATAAAAACGTTACCTTTAACAATATTAGCTCAACCAAATACAGCCGAGTGTAGATAATTACATAAATTTGTAAAAGATAACGGAATAGCTATATAAAATGGAAAATATGAGTTCAGCTGGCGAGGAGGTGAAAACCCCGGGCCAAAAAAAACTAAAAACAAAAATGTATTACCATTTTCATTCTTCACTGGCCAGGTCGAAAATCGAATGAAATTTTGCCTCGAACTCCGAAAATTGCATCGGCGTATCCAGTGGAGCATTTTAAAAATTACACAATAAAAAGAATCCTCAATAACAAACAAAAGTAAGTATAAATTAATTTAATTTAATAAATACAAAAAGGAAATATCTCAATTTGAGGAAACTTTTCCGGGCACAACTCATCAACATAGAGTACACTCAATTAATACTAAAAACATAATTTTGCTTTTAACAAGTGGCGTTCGACATAATTTTCACACACGCACTAGTAGGACAACTTCAGCGTCCGAATTTTGTCGCGCCAGGAAATCGCAATTGCTCGTCTCTTGACTGCGCTGACATAATACGTTCAGAGACCTAACTTGTGTTTGTTCGTAATCCGATAGAGAAATACCCCGAGTTCTTTTAAAATATCCTATCTAATTCCAGACTGCAAACAATTATACCAATCTGTTTCCGCAGTTCCCATCATCCTTACCTCTAGCGATAACATTCGGCCTCGTGTAATTAAACGGCAGTTTAAATAACGGCTAAACAATATTCCCTTTAAAAGTACAATAAAAAAAAAAAAAAAAAAAACCTTTTTTCTATCCACATCCTTTTACGCAAAATCAAGAATATACCATAAATTTTTATTCTCTTCTTTTTCGTTTTTGTCAGTGGCCGGCGACCAATCTTCGCATGATAATTCCAGGCTAATTGCTCCGTCAGTTTTCTATTCAAACGTTTTTATTAAAATTTTTTATTTTCTCGCAAAAATAGAGTAAATAAAGTCGCTGAGCCACCCTCCACACCCCTGAATATTGTTCGTATAAAAATGACAATTTGAATAGAGTCACATTACAAGAATTTTTGTTCTTTGTAGCCTCATACTTATATTCTGATGAGTGTAGGCGATAACTTTTATTCGTACATTCTAGCTGTATCAATATAGGCAGTGTCATGGCAACATACAACGATCTAGTATAGACACAAGCCTAACTAGAAATTGATTGGTAATCACTTCTTATCGCACTACAAATGCAGCCCCCCCCTCCACTTCCATATGATTCTATTAGCGGCTATTTAATTATTCCATAATGATTTCCGTCGTAGCCTGAGAACAAATTTAAGACTTTTCTGACGAAAGTCAAGTGCTCTAGCAGCTAGACTAAAAAGTAGTAACTATTTAAAATGCTATAAATTCCTCATTTCACGCTAAATAGAAATACACTTCAAATATAGCCAGAAATAAATTAAAATTGAGAATTTAGAAGCATCGAACGTCAGAAAAAATCGTTAATCAGTAATAAAAATAAAAATTCAACTAATTATTTCTGGTTATTAGCGAATTACGTTATTTACGACTAATTTTAATACAACGGAAACATATAACATGATCAACCTATGAGTCTGGACCCGTAGATGATAGTTCTTTAATAATACGTGTGAAAGCGTAAATTTTAATTGATTACGTGCCATTTTTTGAAAACGTAATAATTTTGTGTAGCAGTTTACTTAATACTTTTTCGCACATCCGTAACGCAAAAATGTAACTGCAAAAAAGTAATTTTTATATTATCGCCTGTGCGAGAGTGACACAGGGTCATTAATATATATACATATATGTAAAGCAGGAAATTTAAGCGTTAGCCGAAGTAATTCATAATCGCACCGATAATGAATATATTCGACTTAACTGCCGGGGTAGTAGCCTGTTAAATAAAAATAGCTTCATGTGTAATAAAGTAGAAGAACACGATTGACAGAAATAATTATAACCGATTTCGAAAAAGAAGAAGGTTATACGTTCGCCGCGCATGTTGTTTTTTTTTGTTTTTATGTTTGATCGCGCGCTAACTTATATTTATATGGATCGATTTAATGCTGATTTTTTGTTCATTAGATCCGAAGCATTCGACTGAGTGACAATTGTTCGGTACTGGATGCTGAAATATATAGAGTATTTTTCTGTTTGGAATAGTTTCTTTCTGCAGAGCCTACATCACTGAAAGCCCTGTTGGTTTCATCCGCGGCGCTATCGACAATGTCTAATCCTCTCACTAAACATCCTTAAGTAATTCGAACCCGGCAGGTATTATACGAACTTATTACGAGAGAGCGCTCCATTTTCTTTTTATGGGCTCCCAGCCATGTCGGGATTCATGGAAATGAACGCGTTGATAGGTCCGCCCGAGCAGCATTATACTGCCTCGTGCCTAATAACAGCCTTCCTTAACCTTATAATAGGATAACATAATTTTTAATAAAATCACGTCCTCGTGGAAAGTCCATTGGACCTCATGTCAGACTTTCGTAAGGCTAATCAAACCCTCAGTATTGAACCATGGTGGCCAGAATAAAGCATTTCCCGTAGAGACTTCTGTGCCCTTAGCCGCTTACGCACAGGCCACACAGCCCTGTCGCATAAATTATTGTCCTTTTTGTTGGTGTTGCTCCCTCAACTCCTCAGGTACTGTGTAACTGTCCAGCAGTCTCACCCCACATTGGCCCCCTTTTATAACTAACGAAACAGTCACTAACATACTCGAGAATTCCCCCCTATGCAATTTCATCTGTGACGCAGTTTATCAGAATTAGTAGAATAAGCAGTTATCTATGAGAACAAACCGCGCATCCTCATATTGTGATAGCCAGTTAAACACGGTACAGGTTGTTGCGTTTAGAGAAAAAAAAAAAAAAAAATTAGAAAGTGTACCATTCAGCGGTGGTACCGTGTGAGTACTGATGAAAATCGGTGAACTTGAAGTATTTTTGACGTGAAAAAATGTGGTCCCTTTAGATAATTTATTTTTTTAACCTATCCTAGGCGCGCCAGCGGCCTTGACCCAACAACATAAAAAATTAAGAGATAGAACTAAATAGCCGTGTGGTCAGAAATGGAAAAAAACAAAGGACAGCAGCAACGGAATAACTGAAGGCAATGGGAAGGAAAGGATATAGATAATTTCTTATTAGTCTGATAGAGGAGACTGACTTGAAATGCTATCAATTTGCCAAATTACCACGGAAATGTAGCTTTGAATAAGGAAAGCGATTATATATTTTGATGTTTTTACTGTGGAAGTGCAATTTGAAATAAAGGAATCGATTTTTTTTTTTTTAAACCTAAAATATGGGGAGAATAATGTGATAAAAAAGTTGACTTGGCAAAAAAAAAATTCAAATACGAGTACAATGTTAAAAATTGTAAAATAAAATATTTGTCTTTTAAAAAAAAAAAAAAAAAAGTACTACCTTCAAGATTTATTGTAAAAATTTATTAAAAATACACTAAAAAGTAAAAATAATCAATTAATAAAACCCCATTAAAAAGTATAAAAGAATTATTCAATAAAAAATATATTTTAGAGTAATATATACCTTAAGGTGACATTAGCGTAATTCTTATACAACATTTAAAGCAGCAACCAAATTTATATTACAATAATAATTAAAAACTGCATTAAATATTCATTAAATTGTTTCTAGATATGGTAATTTTAATAATTCTATACGATTATGTATATATATGTATGTGTGTGTGTATAATGAAAATCGGTTATAACGACATTGAAGGTGGATGAATAATTTAATTTTTATAACCGGTTGTAGTTATTTTCAGTATCAGATTTAATTTTAAAACTTTTTTTACCCAAAATTTACTGTTATTGAACAGTTACTCGATTATAAAATTCCCATAAAATATTTTGTGGAGTACCCTTTTTTTGATTAAACAAATCACGAATTTATTTATAATCATGTCTAAACATATTTCTTAAGGATTTCAAAAACACGAATTTTTCTTTTTTTTTTTTATACAAAAACGTATGTCTATGAAAACATAAAACTCAAATAAACATAAAAACGAAAAAGAGTCAAAACGATTACGCAAAAACATGTTAGTGGTACAATTTTTTCATATTTTTGAAGAAATTTGTAACTTAAAATTTTTCATTACAACGAGATAAGTAGTAGTATTTTTCGAATATTTTTTGTAATGCCGTATATGACGGGTTTCCGCCAATGTCGTACGTTTATTACATTATAAATACACGATATTGATCCTAAACTACTGCTTTCGATATGTAGATCAGTTGTCTTAAGCAGATGAACCTACGGCTGCCAGGTATATTCTTCCGCTAGTAACCGGCTGATAAAATCACTCGAACTAATTCATCACGCTGTCTTAAGAATTATGCTTGGGTCGCATCGAACATCCTCCGCTGAGGACGTTTGCTCGCTAGCAAGAATCCCTCCATTATCCCGTATATTTACTTTTCACACTTCCCGTGATCACCTATACTGATACTACCAATACCGTTTTTCCTCAATGAACACCACTATTTCTCCTTTATCGGTTTGCAACCACGACCTAATTTCCTAAATTCCGTAAAAAAATCTTAAATCTCTTACTCCTATTCCTAAAAAGAACCACCATGAGAATCACTTCCGAATTTTCGTACATCTAATGAGGATCGACCTTCAGTTTGCCAGAAAGTCATTGAAAAAGTTCAAACTTACATACTCGTGTGGACACAGATGGAGCTAAAGCAAATGTCGCGAGGGTGGTGTCCTCTTCCACAGCATAGACCTACTTAATTTCAGGTGAAATTCAGGCTGCGCGGTTACTCGTCTTCTAGCGTTTACCTTGCTTGTTATTATAGTCGGATCGTTGTCAATCATATCCGTTTAAAAAGGAAAACTATATCCGCGACTAAGTGCATGAATAGCGCATTTGCAACGACTCTATTTCGAATATAAACTTCGTCACGATAACCAAGTTGCTAGGACGATAAGATTATCGGTTTAACCAGAAACAACGAGTAATATTTAACAAAATACGTATAAGTAATTGCTAATAGTCGTGTGGAAAATGAAACAGCATACTGTCGTATGGCCGAGAGTATCGATGTTCATGTATGCCCCCTTTTACAGTACTTGAATCGCGCTGATAAGTAATTACAATCAGTTTCGGAGACTAGAGCATAAAGAATAATAGTCTTATGGCGACATTTTATATGAGTGTTAACATAACTGTGATGAATGGTTAAAATTGTAGAAAAGAAAAATTTATTTTCTTCAATTAAAAAATTTGCATTAAAACAAGTTTCTGCTTGTAGCGGTTACCAAGGAAATTTAAAAAAAAAAAAAAAATTTTTAAATATGTGTTCATATCACGTGCGTTTATTTAAAAAAAAAAAACAAAACAAAAACGGAATAACTAGATTGCAATTTAAGAATAAATGTTTTCGGCTCTGCGATAATTATATAAACACCAAATGATAAGGAACGTGTTTCCCTTCGCCGCTTCAAATTTTTCATGCGCCGGAAAAAAAAATTATTTTCTTCAGGATTTTAGGGTTTTGGACTTCACAAGGGAGCTCCATTTTGGCACTTTCGCTATGATCAACCACAGAAATTTCTTCGAATACACACGGTTATAAGCTCGAAATGAAAAATAATTTTGCATCTGGCAAAATTTTCGACCCGGATTTTGATTTTTTAACTCTTTAAATATTAAATTTTAAGATGTTAAAATTCCAAAATGCTTCAAGAATATTTTTTGCAAAAAAATTTTCTCTTCTTTAAAAATTTAAGGGTCGCTTAGGCCCCCTAACCCTTCAGCCAGGTCTGTCTTTTCGCACTTAGGTATTACTAGAAGACGTGTATTGAACAATTTTTCGAAGTGCCTCAAATACCTACCCAAAAATGCTAATCAGCTCTCAGACTACTAATGCTAATCGCGCTATTTAATTTTTTGAACCTTTTTGCAAACTTGGTAAAAAAAATTTTTTCCGATAATATTTAACAACACTGAACCGTTTCCATTTAGGTAAAACGGCTGTTATTTCAAAAATTTCTGGGTTTTTTTATTGTTTTTACTTGTTGAAAATCTAAGACGTTTTTTTGTTATTTTACATTATTTATGTGTTTTCGGATGGTCTGGTGAAATGCATTTAAAAAAATGAATGTTTGTTTTCGGCCTTGGCTGGAAAAATGCGGTTTCGTAGTAAACGAATTTTTCATTTTTCACAGAAAAATTGACTTATTTAACGACGGAAAAAAACCAAAAACTAAATTTAAATATTGATCTATTTTTTAAAATGAAATTAATAATCATAATCGAACTTCAAGCGCGCTGCGTTTCTTTATTATTAACAATTCTTTATAACTAAGATACGGAACCGGATACTGAATTAACGTTCTATTAGGCCGGGTACATCGCAAGTCCGTTTAAGCTTGCCTATGTTCCCGAAACTCCTGGCAAGTGTTCGATAGGAGCGCACTCGCTAAAAAGAATTTTTTCCGTGTATCATCCGCTATTTCTATGACGATAGATGCTAAACAAGTGCCATATACATGGATCGTGTCATCTGACGTGACAGCGATCGACATGGTACAAGTCTGATCGAACTATTTACACAGTCTTTGACGCAAACTTCAAATTCCTCTAAAGCCTACATACCGGTGTTAATTGCAAAGGACCGTGTCTTTTTCTCACTCGACCTTTTCTTATTCCATGTCGCGCACTTCAACATCGATTCATGAAACGCGAGCTTGTCGTAAAACTAGTCGATAATAAATTAAGGAACAAACAATACTTACGTAAAGGTAAGGGGCCTTTAACCGCTTCAGCGTACTGGAAAACCGTTAGTAGAATGCAGGAAAATAATTTCAAAAGACGGCAAGTCATGGCGAATCTCGGTATTAAAATCGATAGATTTGGCAAATCGATTCGTGAGAAGTTAGAACTGCGAACAACAGACACCACCGGTCGCTGATCAATCTCGTCTGATGAGCACGTTTTCGAAGATGAACATCGATTTTACGTCGATTTCAGGGCTTTCCGATAAATGACGTGCGAATCGGCGTCGGTGAAGGTACGCCAGGCCCGGTACGATTTCTTCGACGCGAGTAACGTAATTCGAAGAAACGTCAGCGTTTACATAGCGCAGCAAGCAGCGAAAAAAAACGCTATTGAAGGAAAACAAGCTACCACCATATTCAGACTGCTCTAGCCTGCTCGCTTTTTTCACCGTTAATAAATTAACCAAATTATAATTAGCCGCGAAGAATTTTATTTTTTTTCACTTTCAGTTTCTGCGGTGTTGTTGATGTACCTACAAACAAATTTGCAAAAAAAGAGATAAATAAAAAGCAACAAGCGTAAAACCCGTAATCAGCGAAATGAATAATATATTAGCCGCTGGTCATCTGCTAAGATTATATTGTACAGACGCGATTTCTTTCTCGGCACTTTTTTAATGTTTTCCACTTTTTTCATTGTGCCATTTTGTTCTGCTATAAAATAAAAAATTGAGCTGTAACCGGAAATCCCGTTTCGATTATTTTTAAATGGACACAGAACAACGCCCTTCTAGAACGATAAAAATTAGTCCGTTGCTCTGATCCGATTTATCAGATAATCGATTCGCGGAAAAGTTTAAAAAAAAGAACAGTTTTTATCAAACGAGCTCGGGTTTTAACTATTTTATGGTTATTAACCTGAATCTCGATTATATTACCTGAAAATATCAGTTATTAACATCCAAAAGCTTAGGTACGACCGAAACTATTACTAGTCAAAATGGTTTTTAGTCAGAGTACTCTGGCAGTAAACCGTACTATTTACCTTTCGTCACCTATGAAACAGCGTTTGACGGAGTAGGTTCGTGAAGATACAATGTCGATAAAGAGGATATCCCTGTTATCGGAAAGTTATGTTGGCGATAAAAAATGAATTTAGCAAAAAGGTAGGATCATCCGTAACAGAAGAAACTTGCAACATACAACGTGCGACAGAGGTATCCTTTAGCGTCCAGATTATTTAACCTCTCTGTTGGGGATATGATTAAGCATCGCACTTTAACGAATATTCGAATGGCAAAAAAATTGTAATTATTCGTTATGTAGACTTGCCGGAGATGTCGCAACAGTTACAAAGAACCTAGCAGCAGAAAATATGAGATAAAGAGAAACCCGGTTTGTGGAGAGCTTGCAGAAATCCATATCTGGTAGTTACCATCACAAATGATGGTAAAGAAATACGCGGATTGGCACGGCTAAATGTACTTTTGGTAACCTCGGGCTTATAAACGAATCTTCGACTGAGAATACCGACGTGTTACGTGCGATCGATAATATTCGTCGGAGAGATAAATACCGGCAAAAACCAATACCGAACAAAGTAAATTCGAAATATGGTGTCATCAAAAGTGTGTAAGGAACGTAACCAATGATGAAGTACTTTGATAGACCGGGATCCGAGAGAAAATTCTTCTGTCAACGATATTGGAAAGAAAAAGAACTTTTTCCAAAACAAAATGAATGGGACGGACTATTTGTCGTGCGTGGAAAAGTAGCTGAGAAAGTTCCAAAGGGACGGTGTAAACAGACGATATTGAATATTTAATTATTTAACGTTAATTTAGTTTAAATTTAACTATAACAAGTACATACGGACGCCAATTAATAAATTAATGAAATAAATTTGAAGATGATGAAAAAATGATGACACCTTGCTGCTGACGGGCAGATCCTATAATTCAAGTAGGTGCTCGAGGTTAAAGAAATCTAGTAAATGACTGCGCCAGTCGGTTCTAGATGAAAAGGGAAAAGTTAATAATGGATAGGCTGTTTTTTCTCAATGGTTCATTTCTGGGTTTTTTTTGGTGGAGGGGGGGGGGTTGGGTTTGTAACAAGGGATAGCCCATAAATCACTGCTAGGTAAATGAAACGGTAGTTATTATTCAAAAAAAATATCGATAGTTTTTGTTACAAGTGAAAATAGGAGAAAATAATATTACGATTATTAAAGAAACGCTTACTGATCCCGAACATCATTAAGAGAAGGTTAAATGAAGAACAAACAGTCCAATAACGACAAATATTAAAAAAGCGCGGAAAAATCGAGTAAAACAGAAAATGCAGAATGCTGTAAGAGTTCACAATGACTCAAGAAAATTATTAGGATGAGATTGAAAAATATGAGCGAGTAATTGTGGTCACAACTATTATATATTGTGTAGACGCTATCTCTAAGATTTAAAATACTCATAATATAAGGGTGCGGATCCGAATTGAAAACTAATGAAACTACTGAATTAATAAACAACAGCATAGTAAGAAGCGTTTACATCGCCTCGGATTTGATTAATAAACTACAGATGATAAAAGCAACTTAGCCATACTACAATTAATTAGAGCACTCAATACTTGTGCTCTAAAAATTATACTGAAGCTCACAATCACAATTACGTGGAGGATTACGGTCGAATACTAGTGTTATAAAAGACTAGACAGCAGATCACAAAAGCAATAGGAATGCAGTCAAATATGGTCCACAATGCCTAGAATAGAAGTGTACTTTTTTAAATTTAAAACATAACGTGCAAGTTTTAGTAAAAATACGGCAATACGAAAGGTGAGAAGCGAGAAATCCAAGATGTAGGAATTAAATAAAGTAAAGTTAGTCTCCTTAGCAGGTCGTCGGGGATTGTGAAGTTAAGCTTTTCATAATGGTACTGAGCCTAATGGATCTGATGAGAATACTGGGACCAGTTATTTTTTCTCGGCCGCCTTTACTTTCCCAGATTTCTCTGGTATAACCAATTCAATTTCAATTTGGATATATACCTGGAAGTGATTTGGATCTGGAACGAGACAAGTTGGTGCTAAAGTAATCAGGAGTAAACGCCATGAATTCCGTTAGACAAATCAGTTACAGTGAGAAAGGAGAAGTTCACATCTTAATGTGAGGTATAACTCAGGAAATTAGAGATAATATCGATAATTGAAGGAGACGATGTTGAGAAAATAAAGGAAGCATTTTAAGGAGGGGGAGACTATGGTTGGAATTGCATGTAGCAGACGATGAAGAAGAAAAAAAACAATAGAGAAACGAAAAAGTGATTAAGGCGCAGACGGAATACCGAGGAGATGATAGAACGACGGAGAAACGGGAAATCAGAAAACCAATAAAGGGAGATGGAGAGCTGTATCAGGGCATAACACGATTAATGGTTAGAAAAAAAACAAAAAAAAACAGAAATGGCTATTTGAAAATTATATTTTTTAAGCTGCACTTGATAACTCGTTGGCGGAAAAATTAATAAAAATATTTCTAGAATGACTGCACTTTCATTTTCCTCAACTTCTGCGTGACCAGGAATCCGCAATAAACCTAATTGAAAAGAATTAAAGAAAAAGAAGATGGAAATCGTGGAATGGGTTTGGCGAATGATAGGATACTATGGTTAAGATGAATAGAATTTGATGAGATGAATTCAGAGACGCTTTTAGAAGAAAAAATTTATAGGAAATTTTCTGCAATCTTTTACAAATGGAGTGAATTCAGTAGCGCGCAAGATGACAAGCAGCCCTAAAAAAAAGTTTGGACTACAGAGAAGGGAGTTTGAAAGAAGAGGAATGATGCCCAGTGGGAATAATGAAGGATGCATCTAAGCCATCAGTATATGTAGCAGTGTGTAACAAGAACAAAGAATTTCTCAAAAAATTAAACTCGCAATACATGGTGTTAGGTAGGGATTTGCAAATATCAGGCAAACGAAAAACACTAGGTAGAGATGTATAATATCAATAATTGAGAATAAATCTCGCTTAATTTTCGGTTGCTTGTGGGGCATAAAGTTAGATAAAAAATGATCAGAGCGAAATGCTGAAAAAGTAGGAACACTGTTTTGGTAGGCTTACCGTCCTATTTAGACCATAAGGAAAACTCGCACTGAAGGGTTATTAAATGTAGAAGATGAAGAAAGTGCGATAGAAACTAGTGTGGTACTGAAAAATAGAATTTAATTGACTATTAAGAAGATTAATTGAAGAATCAAAAATTGAACGGAATTTGAACCAGTCAGTCATAGAGGCATTTCAGCGAGGAAAATTTAAAAATTGAAGAGAAATCGTTATTAGTGACATTTTGATAGAAACATGGTCACTATCACAAGTACCTTCGAGAGTGCTGCAGGAGTACTTTAAGCCTATATCGAGAAACGAAAATGAAAAATTAATAAGGCTAAAAATAGTATGAAGATGATCATTAAGGATAACTTAGTGCTATTATTTAATAATGTATTTTATAGAATTGAGCCATTTCTGTTTACTCTAGACCTCCCAAACCACCACCATTACCGCAATTACTACCAGATAGGAAAGTAGGAATTCCAATTGCCGCCAGTGATATAGGAATGAGGAAAGGAATCAAAACAGGAGGATAAGGAAAAATCATTCAAATTATAATTGACACACACATATATATATTAATTACAACGTAATTCTTAGGCTACCCCCCATTCGAAAAAATGTCCCAATTTTATGTAACGCTAAATGTCCCAATTTTATGTAACGCTAAATGTCCCAAAAAAATGTCCCAAAAAATGTCCCAGAAAAATGTCCCAATTTTATGTAACGTTTGTTATATTTTGTAGGATTTTTGTTATTGTTATTTAAAAAATGTCACAATTTTATGTAATGAAATATGTAACGAAAAATGTAACGAAAAATGTAACGAAAAAATGTCTTAATTTTATATAACGGAAGGTAAATGTTAAAATAGGATTTTTATAGTTATGTTATTTTTTGTGTGTGTTGATGCCAGTAAGAATTACGTTGTAAATTTTGATCATTTTATACAAAGTATAGAAGAGAAAGAGACAGAAATGAAAGCAAGAGGGGTCAAGGGGCACAGCCCCTTGCGAGGCCAAAATGGCCGAGTTTATATATACACATACATACGGTACAATTATTACAATAGTCTAAAATATACTTGATGAGAAGCCATTTTATTCGGAAAGATTAATTGAATCTGTGGAATTCTTGTAATAAAATAAAACAATATTGAATTTTTGAAGATTATAAAAATAATAATTAAAAAAAGACGGTATTTTTACAAATTTAGATTTTTAATTGTATTTTAAAATAATTATTAGTGTGTTAGAACTATGATTAAAGAAAAATATTTTAAGAAAAATTAAAAATAATCACTTTGTTTCATTAATATTTAATGCAGATACTTTGGAAACAATATAATGATCCTTTTCGAATTAAACTGCTGAGCAGTGTGTCTTAACTCGTATCCGCATTGGACACACAAACACTTGACTCATTCGTTTCTCATATCTAAAAAACCGCCCAACCTGTGTCAACGCTGCAACATGCCTATATCGGTGAGGCATCTTTTGATCGGGTGTAATCACTACCAGCAGGCCAGACAACAAGCGGGTATTACCAACGGCCTTCCAGAGATGTTTTCGGACGCCGAGAAGTGTAAAAAAATCGTAGCCTTTCTCAAAGACATCTCAGTATTCCAACTTATCTAACTTCCTCAGTCTTTAGCTGACTTTTTTGATTATTTCGTTGTTTCGCGCATTTTCCAATATTCAACATAAAATGTTATAATTCTCTGTAAAACCGTAGTCGCTAATGGCCTTGTAGTCCAAAAGCGACTTGTAAATACAATAAATAAATAATAATAATGCTCCTCCTGATCGGGTACATTTTAGATGCTTCTAAAACTATAAACTAGATTTAGATTCGTGAATTATTAAAAGAGAAAAAGTTTAATGAGTGATAAAATGAATATCAATCTTAAGTAAAATGATGGTACCACCATATCTATTGTCACGATCTAACCGGATTGTGTGATAACTTAGAATTTGAAAAATTACTCAATAGCCAATTTTCAGACAATAGATCTATATCTATAACGTGTAGATGAAGTCTATTATTTGTTCGAATAGTACGGCAATTCCACCGGAGAATTTCATAAGTAAACCGTATATTACAAGAGGGAGATGGTTAAAACACTGCGTAAACTTAGAGAAAGAGAGGGGGATTAAAGAGAAAAGTATCAAGTAAAAAAAAACGAGGAAGAAAAAAAATAAGTAACCAATAATTACCGTAAGTTTCTTTTTATGGGTTCGTCGACATGGACACTGACCGAAGAATAGAGAAAAAGCGGAAAAAGAAATTTAGATTTTTGCTCAATCAGAGATAGCCGACCAAAAAGAATCAAGAGCTTGGATAATAGAAGCAGAAGAAAGGGAGAAAATGAACGAAGCATGAAGTGGGAACGCCGTGAGATAAAAGAGAGGGATATTTGATCAGTTGAAAGTGACAAACAATCGAACAATATGTGGTCAAGGTCAACAGATGTTAGGGGGGTGCAATGGAAAATAAGAAGACGGCAGGAGAGAAAAACGGAAAAACGAAAAAGAGAGGAGCAAACCGTGTTTAAAACGCAGGCGAAAAATTGAAAATAGATTAAAGCGATGCATAGAAGGATGGTCAATAAACTAGGGGGAGCGATGAAGAAAGGTTGAATAGACAAGAAAAAGGAATCCAAGATAATGAGGAAGCGTACGAGTTGAACCAAAGTTTGGGATGAGCAGCTCTAGAGATAGGAGGGTAATACTGGAACTCTAGAAAACAGAAAAAAAACATACCAGAAGAATAATATAACCGAGCGATTGAGTCAACCAATTCATTTTAAAGTAGAGGAGAGAATTTTCAAAGTTACATGAAGTGGAAATATTTCGTTGAAAAAGAAAATCTGGAAAAGCTGTGGACAAAGATTTAAAAGATTACTGGACATTCGTGCTACAGTGATTTAATGGAGAAGAAAGTGAAGAGAAAGTTTTAAGTATTAATTGTTCGGAATAAAAATGTCTTTTATTTTGAATCGATAAACTGTTCATACGGTGGTAAGTAAATGTGAATGATTGTTCGGTTTGCATATGAAAAGGCGGTTGATACAATGGAACTTTTTTCATTTTTATTCGCTTCGGAGAAAGGAATATTTTCGAATGCCGTAGTCTTCTAGAGTTTTTTCTGCCGTGACCTTTCGGTGCAGTTGTCTGACGAGCAGTGGGGTTTCCCTTGCAGTTACAACAAACCGGAGATAGTGACAGTTGTTCACATTCAGCAGATGCTTTTGCCCGCAGTAAGAACGAATCTGGTACAAACTTCGGCAATGTCTCTAGCCCCGTATATGCTCAAACAAAAAGCATTTAGCGCAATGCACATCTGATGCTGCGGACAATTTGGAAAAATAGGCTGGAAATCGAGATATGTTCTGTGCAGAGTTTTTGAAACGATATTTCAACCGATTTGATGAGAAGTTTGGGACCATCTTGAAGATTCTTCTTACCCAGACTACTGGAATAGAACAATTTTGTCCATTATATCTTCGTCCACGACCGAATGATGTACTTCAGAAATAATACCGTACCGGTGTAGAAAATAATGTTGAGCGTGAAAGAGACTACCTTTGAGAAAGAATTTTTTTTCTGGTAAGAAAAGAGTCAGTGGAAGCTACGGAGAGAAGTGCCGCAATCCCTACCAATTGATTTAAAAGGCACGTTTTCATTTTAGTTTAATATAGCGACCGCTAGTTTTTCCAAATACTTTTTTCGCCTAAGATGTAGCATGTTTAATGATGAAAAATGATTTTTTTTTTCTATCATTAACCGAACACACTTATGAGAATTTTGTTAACGGTTCTAAAATTTTAACTCCGATTTAGGTGCGATCACGCGATTGTATTTTACCAACGTACTGAGAGTACCTGCGCCAATCTGCTTCGGCGAAAATTTTAAATAGCCCTTCAGGTGTTGTCAAACGCGGACTCGTATTTTAAGCATTAATTGTGCTCTGCGGCGCCGCCCAAAAACAGACATGCTGAACTTTATCTTTATTCCGTAATAATTTAGATTTTTTAGTGCTCAATAATAAAGTCTCTGTCTACCAGAGCGTTGCGGTTCTACTAACCATAACGCGCTGTCCTTGTCTGGAAATCTTCTATTAATAGAAAAACAGGTGCGGAAGGGTCATGCTAGCTGCCCTCAAACAGTCGCTAGTATCGAAGATATTAATTAATTAGGTGGTTTTTGTTCATTTTTCGTATTTAACTGCCTGTAAATTTCAGTGAAATTTATTTGTTTCGGCATAATTTCTACGTCGCCATTAAATACTCAGAACGTGCTAATTATTTGCTTCTGGTTTACTTATTATTCGTGCAAAGCGTTTCCTCCGCTTCTTCTCTGTTAACAACCGGTTTAAATTTTTCATCTGTTTCTTTAATAAAAAACTTCGCTGATAATAACTGTTCAGCACGATGTCTCCTCCTCGGCTATTTGCATTTTGCTGCAATCACTCTAGACGCGTGCACAGCGGGGGGTACCCTTTTTGCACGAATTCCAGGATAGTAATAATAAAAAAATGCAAAAAAATAACCGTTTAAATGTGAGTTCGCTAGAGACGTGCATGAAAAATCGCGTGAAAGAGTTAGTCTCGAAGGATTTTTCCAAGGAGATCAGAAGGGGACAAGTAGCTGCTAGAAACGGAAATAAAAGCGAAACATCAAAAGCAGGCAGGATTACAAAGTTCAGAAATAAAAGGAATAAAAATTGTGCCTAGGATGTGTCGAAACGTTTGTAAACGTACAGAAGTGAGGAAAAGAAGTGGTGCGCAGAACTGCGCGGCCAGTGTAGAGAATGGAAATAGCAGTCGCAGTTATTATTAAAGAAATTTTCCATTTGGATAATTTCTTATTTTCTTAAGATAACGACAGAAAATTGATTGCTGCAAGTATTTAGACTGTCAGTAGAGTATCCCGTCATATGCTGATGATCGGATAGTTTTCAATACCCACAGCTGTATATTATTAGACGCTAAATTAAGATGATCGCTCATTTCCTTTTACCCCCCTCTGGAGGATAATATGTGAAATGGACTACGATAATTTTACTTGAATTGATTCATCGAATTTAGGTCACGGACGTTGGTCATGTGTTTCTCTAGAATTTAATTCCGAACAAACGGAGTATTTATCGGTTCCAAAAAAGTACAGTGTTCCTTCTCAATAAATGTTTCACTAAACTTTAGCCTCGCGATTAACTTTTCCTTCCAAAATTTTATTTGAGTACGCTCTTAGTGTGCAACATTAAAATACGAAGTAATACTAAGAAGTATTTATATCGCCTTTGTCCTGTGCAAATTTTGACACGTCTAGCACAATCGCCGGTGTTGAAAAAGCCTTCCCGTACACAAAAAATAAAAAATGTACTGTATTTTAGAAATTGTAATTATAATGTTTTTCAGAGAACTGCCTAAATTATGATTATCGAGAGCGCCGGTAGTTCTCTGAATTATGTGCCGATATTGCAATTTAAATTCTTTAGTTATATGATTTAATTTTGCTTACGCCAAGTGATATCGTAGAAAAAAGAGATTTGGACCCTTTCCTCCCTCTAATTGACCATTCAAAAGTTGTCAAAATGAAGAAAAAGCCGAATATCTCTGTTACTATATGCTTGTGTTGCTGTATTATTTTTTGTATAAATATCGTGCCTCGGCCATTTTCTAGTAAAACAAGTGTCAATCAGTGTTGGCTGGTAGGAAAGCTGAATTTGTTAAACACATTTCAAAATACGTATAATAGAAAATTAGTTATTTAAAAAAATATAATAAACAACAGACACATGTTCCGAAGTTACTCCATAATCGTGGTAATAATAAAATTAAACAAAATTAAACAAAATTAAATAAAATTAAATAAAATTAAACAAAATTAAATAAAACTAAACAAAATTAAACAAAATTAAACAAAATTAAACTGTTTAATTTTATTATTGTCACGATTATGGAGTAACTTTGATACATGTGTCGGTTGTTTATTATATTTTTTCAAATAATTAATTTTCTGGTATACGTGTTTTAAATGTATTTAATAAATGTTAATACAGAAAATGAATACGAATATTTATAATGTAAATTTGAAGAAGCTGAATTTAGGTATTATTTGGCGCGCTAAATCGCGCTGTTTACATCCGTCATGGTAACGTTGAATGTATAAGATACACGAAACTGAAATAATACATTCGAGAAATGTAAGTCGAAAAATTAATAAAACCCGGTTCGAAACATGTCGGGTGTTTCGAGATTTCATGTATATTACATTTCTCGAATTTATTAATATTTCCGTTTTATGTGTTTACGTGTATCGCAATTTACGTGTAGAAATTTAGTAACGTCATCGATTAAAATTCGAAAAACGATCGCACCGGTATTGACAATAAATTTATACGATAAGTAGTAAATGTTCAAAAATATACTCGTAAGTTAAAATATCGAGACGTTTGAAAAAATATTATTAATCAACAGTAACGATACGAACGAAAAAGAAAGACGAAATCGGTATCCGAAATAATTTCGGCATCATCGGATTGTGTCCAGAAAATTGAACTGACGTAACAGCGCCACTGTAAAGGTAAGTTGGTGCATAACCTTGACAGTGTGGAGTATATGCAACTAACTCGAGTGAAATTGCGCGATATCTTGAGCAGTGGCTGAGGCGGCAGACTCATAAAATGTGCTTCAGATGACGTAATTTGAGTTAACAAGCACCAATCGAACACTGAAACGAGAATGTCGCAATTACATCTATGCGTACAATTAAACCAGAGGTTCTGCCGCGAACATTTTCGTCGTGTAAATACTTGTGATCCAAAGAAATCTGACTTTTGAACCGTGGGACCTGCAGCGGGATGCTGGCCTTTTTGGAAACTTCAACGACTCGTTTTGAAATATCTCTTCAATAATTCGTTTCATTATCTAACCGGACAGTCAACTGCTGCTGCTGGTCGATGCTCCCGAACTCTACCATATTTGGAACCGCTGTGTTTCAATTATTAGCGAATTTTTACGGAATTCATTCCGACGATTAACGCTCCCTTTACTAAACTGAACTATGCTAATTCTCAGAGAAATTTCGACCGGTACTATGGAAGTTAACTAATTCCGTAAAATTCACCGTTCTCAATAAATGTTTATTTAAATGCATTAATCCTTAAAATACAAAAAAAACAAATTGGATCAGCGTATATTTCATCGATTTCAACATCGCTATTGAATCTACGTAAATCACACGAATAAAAATATTAGTTGCAGCGGGATTTTTAAATTTTACAGACGGGCTGATCGGGTTCGTGCATTTTTGTTAAAAATTTGTACATTTACATTAACATCAAAACTAATAAGAGTACTATCCAAACGGTTCATTGCAGACCCGAAGTTAAGATATTTGTTAATTTTCGAATTTCTCTTCCCCCCCCCCCTCTCCGATGACTGCATATGTTCTTGTAATTGTATTAATTTTTCTTTTTTAATTTACATGTATAAATAACCATTTTATAACTGTACTTGTACTCAACTGCATTTACGTTATCAGCGCCTTGTTTTATTTAGTAAGAGGCGCGATTAATAAACAAACATTATCGCAAGATAAAAAAACTAATAACGGTTAGTTTTATTCGAGAAAAGTGGAGAACCCATTATCTGGCCCTGTTTTTGGCTTAAAGATTTTTTCCCTTTTTGAACTAACGACATGAACTTTTTTATAAATTTTCAGTGTACAAGTGATGCATGCGGAGCTCATTCGTTCACTTTCATCTGTTATCTTCGCTCAACCGCGATGCTCGCTACCCTGCTTTTCCCAGCCTTCATTCCTTCCGTCTATCTCTTTATTTAACTGCCTTTCTCTTTTCGTCCTTGCTTCTCCCATTTCTTCTCTTTAATCCGCAATCTCGTTTATTTGATATGTTTTCATTGTCGACCACGATCGGTTTCTTTCACAATTTTCCCATTTCTCAGTTGCGTCTGTCTTTTTCAGTCATTCGTCTCTCACTTTCTACATGACGCCGATTTTACTTGAGTTCCCTGTCCACAGAATAATGAATGATTCCTTTCTATTCTCCTCTTCTGAAACTCGATTTTCCCGTTTCTTAATTGACATTCATTTCCCCTTCTACGTTTGCTATTCTTTCTTTAGAAATTCTTTATCATAACTAACTGCATAAAACTTCGAAATTTTATTCTTTATTCTTTATTCTTTCGCTATTGATGAATTAAAAAAGAAAACCTTTCTCGCCAACTACATTATGGTAACTTATTAATCTGGATCTATGTTCATTATAAACGTTGTTGGGGGATGAGTGAAGCTCATCGTCAAGTTTATTAGTAAATTAGTAAGCCGCCCGTTCTTATTTAATGCAAACAAAACTACTGGAATCTTCCGTAGGTGAAGTTTTGGAAATTAAGCCGCAGTCCGGCGTTAAGTGAATTACTACTAAAACCTCAGATTAGCAGTAAAATGCAGTAGTCTTAAAAATCTTAAAAAATGAATAACGTAAAAAAAAGTATTTGTATTAAATACTATTTTATATATATAAAGCGTTTGTTTTTTTTTTTTTGTTTTTTTTTCTTATTTATTTGCTAATTATTACCTGTATTTCAAAATTTGACATTAGTTCTAAAATGCGGCAATGTGATAACTTTTTAATTAAAATAACAGAGTTTCTTAATAATAATAATAATAATAATAAAAAATGAAAAATAAAAAAAATTTAAAAAAATAAATTTTGCCATACTTTAAATAATAAATGTCAACATTCACGGTATTAAATTTTTCCAAGTATAACAATGAAAATACATGAGATGGCTGTGTATCTAATGGCAAAAAAAAAAAAACTGTAGTGTGTCTGCGATTTAAATTTATTCGAATAATTTTAACTCCACTACATCAAAGACAACCGTTATTATTATTAAGGATTTTCACGTAATCTATATTATTTTTGCTTGTAGTTACCGCTTCGTTATTTCGTATATGGGCGTTAAATACATTAATTTATGAATTTATATTTTAGGGTCCTTTTTTACGCATTTTCCATATTTCAAAAAGATTTTTAGATATTTTTAATATTTTTATAGTGAGGAAGTTTTATTATATTTGTAATCTATCTAAGAAAAGTTAGCACCTGCGCTGAAAATTTTATACGGAAATTCGGCTAAAGAAAGAACGAACTCTTTTGACGTGGTCGCATTTAAATATTTACAAGTTGCATCGATAAAGATGGGTCGTTTTCTATGCTGACGGTTACTTTAATGGATACGAAACAATTTTCGTGATGCGTATTTCCCCTAGTCTCTCTTATACTCAAATCTTCTCTTAGACTTAATATTCCGTTTCCCTACAGTGCTTCCCTTCTATTCGCCGTTTCTTATCCTTCAATTGCTCAAATACTTGCGCCTTTTTTATCATCTAGTCGTATTCGGTGTTAATTTTAGATTAAAATAAGTTATTAATTATTATAAGTCAATGACTATCTAAAACCCCCCCACACACTAATGAAAAATAAATACAAAAATATAAATGTTTTTTCGATGACGTTGGTACTGACACGAATTGAGTTCTACGCTTTTCCACATTCGCAATATTATATGAACACTTTAAGTCCTGCTCCCTTTTATTTCCACTTACATATATTTCTGAGAGCTGTGAGACGAAGAAGAGACAAAGGAGTCGTCCCCACAGCCCGTTTTGTAATGGCTAGAGAATTGATTTTTTCAACCGACGAGCACTTTCATGTCACTGTAGTGTAGGAAAACTATAGAAAAAAAAACAAAATTTCTAAAAATTCAAGGGTTTAAATTATGAGAGAATCCAGCTGAATGGGCAGACAATTGCTAACTCATGTGCTGTGAAATATCTCGGGTTACATCTTGACTTATGGCTCACCTTCAAGGATCGTATTATTGCAAAACGAAAGCAAACTAGACATCAAATGCCGCAACATGTATCGGTTAATGAACAAAAGCTCATCTTTATCAGTTGAAAATAAAGTGCTACTATACGGAGCAATCTTAGAACCTGTGCGGACATACACGGTATTCAAATCTGGGCATCGACGAGCATTTCAAATCTGAACATTATATAAAGATTTCAGTGTTATCAGAGATATTTTAGCGGCACCATTGTCCGTAATGATGATATACACAAAGACCTCCGTTAACGAAATAATTACGCGAACTTTGTTAGAAGATACTTTCATCGACTTGGGAACCACATCAATCCGCTAGCAGCTAATCTTTCGCAGTCAAATTGAACTAGAATTTCGACCGTAGATATTAATTTGTATAGCTCAACATAATCCAATAAATAACGTACATACAAATAAGGAATCGCTATTCCCTGGGAAGCGTTCCACCATGGTTTACATAAAGTAACATTGCCGCTTACAAATGAACAGATTGTATGCAGATAAAAAGGATAAAAAAAAACAAAAACAAATGAGAGAAATGTGTATATCACGCTACAAGACTAATAATTTGAAAAAATTTCGTAGTCCCTTTTGCAGCAAATAATGTCGACTTTTTTTTTTTTTTTAATCGACATATTTTCGTTCTGCGGATAAAAAACAGAAAAAAAAACACGGAAAATCTTCAAAAATTCAAAATTTAAGGGATTAAATTTTGAAAAATATACTCACAAAGTATAAAAATAGTAATACAAGAAATTTTAAAAAATCTAAAAAGTTTTAATCCTTTTTTAACCTCCTAAAATTCGAATTTTCAAAAAAAATTTCTTGACATTTTCGATAAATATTCGTATAAAATTTTACTTATCTAACGTAAACTCTTTACCTTTTTTTTCATTCTCAGAAAATTTGAATTTTATTACGTATTTTTTTGAAGTACACCGTGTTCGCTTGTTCTTCGCGGCGGCCAAAAGCTGGACGTTAACGTAGTTCGGCGCGAAAAAGAGATCATCGTGTGAGCTGATGCGCGTTTAGATAATTAAGTTCGCGTACATTCGATATAAATATATATATATATGCGTATACATATAAATGTGAATCGTTCTTTTACTCGTTCTATTGAACTAGACTGTCGTACTTTACGTCCTGGTGTAGAGCGAGTAGCATCGTGGAATGTGCACTATGCGCGAGGGCTGGTTAAAAAAAAGGTAAAAATTCTTTAACTTTTTTTTCGTAAAGTGCCGATATTTGACTAGGTGTCCATAAATTAAAATTAAGAAAAGATCTAACTCAAAAGGCGCAGTCGATCGAACAACATAAGTTGCGTTGCTGGTCCGGAACTTCGGAATACATCAATATAAACAGACACGGGCGTACCCAGAAATTTTTTCAAGGTGAAGCAATATTTTTACAAGTTCCACTATACAGTTATACAAACACACAAGTAAATTTTGCGTACTTAAATTGAATGCATTTAATAACAATATTTATAAAGGTTATGTACTTATTAGGATATAAGTGTGAATATTAATTTATTTATTAATCTATATATATATATATATATAGAATTACACATATTTGCCTGTGTATACGCATTAAACCGTTCAATCGGTCTTCAGTTTCAATTGATCTGAGCCACGTTTTTATCCTTCGTAGTATAGAAAAAGAACGTTCAATAGTACATGTTGCAACGGGAATTGTTATTGCAACTTGTGTGACTATTTTAATCGAATGATAAAATAATGCATACTTAAGTAAATCATTAAATGTCAATTCCTCAAAATATTTGCAATAGATTGTCGGTGGAGTAATCGTTCAAAAATCGTATCAGTTTCCTGATTCATAAAGGGCAGTTTCACAATTCCATTTATTTCATTTATTACTTTCATATCGGTTTTTGATGTAAAATTTTTTGGACGAATTTTAAAAATTGCAGTAACGCACTGATTTAATTGATGAGATGCATAGTACATGAATAAAGAGGCTTTTGGATGTATATTCCTAATAATCTGTAGAAACTCTCCATCTTTGCCAGTCATAATGGAGCATCCAGCACAGCCTTGTCCAATAAGTGAATTCATATCTAAACCAAATTCTTCACAGTTTGTTACAATCGAATGAGTAATTTTTTCTGTACGCTGATCACCTTGGTTGAACCAAACCTAAAGATTCTTCTTTTAACGTTTTTACAGCAAAAATGTCTAGCACCCAGGGAAAGTTCTACCATATCTGAGATATCAGCTGATTCATCAGCTAAAATCAGCCAATAAACTGATTCTTTGATTTCGGCAATAATGTTTTTTGTAGAATACTTGCACAAATATTGATTAAGATATTTCGAATTTTTGGGAATGTGTATTTAGCATTCTAGGTAAAATTGTTTAAATTATCCCTTAGTAATAGCGTCAGCTCTAAAATGAATCAAATTTTTGTAAAATTACCGGTTCCTAACGATTTTCCCCGAAGATAAAAACAATCGAAGAAAAAATGGACAATAATTTGTTTCGATTCTCTTCTATTGTTCGGTTTGCATGTGCATCTACTTGGACACCAAAATATCTTTCCCTTAATGACTTCAACAAAATTAATTGCTTCCCTTGAAGCGTTTTTATGCGATACTGAGCATATTCATGGAATTTTTTGTAATTATTGCAGGGTTTTATACTATAAATGATCCTTGTAAACTTCAATTTTCCGAGGAAATAATACACGGTAAGGACATAGTGGTCCTTTCAAGCAGCTAATCAAGGCGAGTACCGTGTTGGCCATGTGAAAATAAAACAGCGACCCGACTGTCGAAAATCTTTACGAAAATTATATGCCTGATTTGGTTTCTAACAGTTTGTTAATATTTCGAATTTTAATTCGTCTGTCTATGGTTTTTCAATCCCCTACCTTTCCCTGCGTCCGGTTTTGAAGAAGCATCTAAAGAAAATATAGTATCGGTGCCCCCTGGTGTGAGTTCTAAAGGAGGCATAGAAAATGAAGAAAATGATAAGGATGATGATGATGATTTATCAACTGATGAAGGAGATGGGCCGTTTTCATTTCTTTTAAATTTCTCGACAACAAACCCATATTTTCGAAGATCCAACATATTTTTTCTGCTGTTTTGTTTATAGACGAAATGAGAATTAGGTGAAGTAGGATGCATATACACAAGCGGTACCACTTCTGTCTCGGCATGGCAAAGAACGCCTTGTGTAAAGTAGTATATATTTTTAGTCTAATTGTTAAACTAAAATGAAAAGGTAAACACTTATGTATTTACTATTATTAATTAAAAATGACAAATCTGACTGATAATTGGCAATGTGATAAATACATATTTTAAATAAGGAAAAACAAAAGATATAATAGAAAAATTAATCGACTGAACACGTAATAAATTACAATTCGAAATAAACGGAAATTAGTTAAAATCCTTATTCTGTCATCATTTATGTTATAAATATGACCTTAATCTCACATCATTTTATCATCGGGTGCTGTTATGTAGGTAGTTCTCAACGGAAGTGATGCTCTAGTATAGTAATATTTTTGCTTAGAAGGCATTAATACACATCGTTACTATAAGCATTGGTATACTTATAATATATTTTTATTCTCTTGCTGTGTGATACATCTGTTGACTGTCTGTAGCATACTTTTGTTTTAAGGGGATTAATACATAATTGTTATAGGCGTTCACCTAAAACAAAATTTGTGTTATTTGTTTCAATTTTTGCATTTCATTTCGGACGGGGAGGGGGAATTTCCTCCCCTTGCCCCATACTGGGTACGCCCTTGTAAACAGATATGAAATTAATCAGCTTGTATAAATTTGCATTAACAGTCTCAATGTTGTAAGTGTTACACAGAGGCAGTCGTTTAAACACTTCGCATTCGACTGCAACAACGTTAAAGAAAAATGTGAGCAAACATTCTTTAATGTTCTCGGTAAAAAAAAAAAGGTCCGGATATATAAAAATATATGTTGTAATAACTTTATAGTAGGCTGTAAAATGAAATGTAAGATTTTTTTTCCAACTGAGCTCGTTAATAAAGAACATTGATTTATTGGTATAATTTAGAGCATACCAACTTAAAGATAAGTTGGAATTTAATATTAACACAGATACTCATACAATCATGTAATCTAGAATAGGAATAATAAAAGGCTCGGGTAAAAAGAGGATTATATGAAGTAGAAATTTTTGCGTGGAGATTAGAATATAAAACTGATCGTTGTACAGATAGGAAAGGAATAGAGATCTATGTTATAAGTGGCCTTATAGTTAGCAGGTGAAGCAGACGGTATGGCGATGATTTCAGAAAGAAGCGGTGCGGGAAAGCAAGAAATAAGTCCGAGTCTAAGTTAGCATAAGGAATATATTGTAGAACGACGGAAGAAAAGAAACTAAAAAAACTGCGAGCACCAAGGAATCGTCAAAGAAAGGAATGCTGTAAAGTTAAACGGAATTTCGATTAGTAAAACTGGAAAAATAGTTACCGCAAGGCGAGTTTTCGATGGAATTTTTCGGAGAAAAAAATAAATCACACGTCGAAAGTTTTTCAATGAGCCGACCATTAATAGGCTATACAGTGTACAAAGAATGTCAACTATTTCGTTGCCTAAAATTTCCATGTAGCTGGGTAAAAAAAGGGAAGAAGTGAGATCAGGGATAATAGAACGAATGTGAAGGATAGTACAATCAACCAAGAAAGAGAATGAGGCGAAGACACTCATAAAGTCAGCTATTTTAGTATTATCAAGGAGAGGCGGAATGTAAAGTATATGTAAAGTAGCGATTAATTTTGCGAAAAATTAATTTAAAGGATTCAAAGCAATTATGAATGGGAAGTGTGTAAGAAGCACCAACTTATGAGATATTTTGCATTCAATAAAAACAAGAAAAAATAATTAATTACATTGCTAAATTCTTGTTTAATAATTAATTGGAGGAGAAATTGATTTGGCATTTGAAGATAAAAAGTATAATTTATAAGTGGAAGCAACATGTCAAAGTAGTTGAAACGAAATAGAGTAATTTATTGTTAGTCATTATATATTCGATAAAAATTTGTTAAGTCTTATATAAATATAAAGTGAAATAGGTTTTTTTTTTTCCGAAAAGAAGCGCCATTTAGTTCATAATAATATGTAAAAGATACACTGAGGCTATTAAAACAAAACGAAATACCTTAAATTACGAAGCATTTTGACTTAAAAAAGAAAAGATCATTAAAAATACTTGGATTTTCAAAAAAAAACAAACTTTGAACTATTTGAGTAATAACATGATTGATCAAATATAATTAAGCTGTCCGTATAGAGATTATCTAATTTAAAATCGATTCGGCCACAATCGCTTAGTGCAACAATCTGAAAATTTCGGATTACCGCGATTCGGATTTTAAATGAGCTTGAAAAAAATATTCCAATTTATAATGGATCTTTTCTCAATTTAACAATGTAGAAAAGCACGTTCAGATTAAAAATCAACATTTCACCCTCCATTGTTTCGGACTGATTTTTCTGTTAACTCCTCGCTTCATGTAAAGAAACTTGGTGACAGCAACGGATAAACTGATGAAGAACGTTTTTTTTTTTTTTTTTTTTTTTTTTTTTTTGATACCAACGAACTAGATTCATTAAGCTCAATTTAATGTATTCTGAACGTGAAATACATTTTTGAACCGTCAATTACCCTATAAAATGTACGTTTCAAAAGTTAATTAAATAAATCCGCTGGTTTAGATTTGAAAAATTAATTAAAAAGAATAAATTTAATTGTAAAAATTACATTGGCAGCGTGGCTAGAAAAGCTTTTTAGAACGGAATAATTGATAAAAATGGCCGAACTTATGCGCAAAAGACAAGACACTACTAAGTATAACGGTCAGAATCAAGTTCTGGTTATAAAAAGTACCACTTCCTATACTGGTTACTACTATTCGTAATACAGACGTACGTGATTAACTATTCTTTTGAAAGTATTAAAATTTCTTATATTTTTATCGACTGATTTTTTTTACCGTATGTTTCGGCGTGGTAGAATGGAAAAAACAAAGGAAGTTCAAATACAGACAACGTTGTTGACTTACTTTGACGACGGAAGAGAATAACTTACAAAGAATTTGTTTCCAGAGATCAGCTATTGAAGTCTACTCTTTACGTGCTTTGTTATCCCAAAACTTTCAACTATAGCAATTATTTTTCGAACACAGCATTGCGAATTATTTTTTGCCCCGAAAAATAAAATTAAAGTCCGAAGATATTAATTTAATAAACGAACAGTTAAATATCACAAGCACTCTCCCCACCAACCGATGAGGTCTACTGAATAATATATACATATGTGTGTGTTCGTGTATTCTTGCAACAAGACAACATAGCAACTTTAAATATTCTTAATTTATTGGTTACCTAATTTTTAAAGTATTCCAGTTATATGCTGGTGGTACATTTTAAACGTTGGACACTTTCTGCACCTGCGTTAAAATGAAAAAAATATTTCGCAAAAATTTTTATTCGACGTTATTTATTCTCTGCAAATACTGTGACTCTTCATGAAAATCAGGTGATAACTACAGCTGCGAGTGGATTCTCGTTATCAAAAAAAAAACAAACAACATTAGCAGGATTATAAATTTCATCTTAGTATTTTTCAATTTTTACGTTTGTGTTAGGGAAAAAATAGCGTTTACCTGATCGCTACAACTACTCAAATATTAATTTCATATAAATGAAGCGAGTTAATAAAACAGTGATATTAAAAGGAAAAGAACAAAACGATTTTGTATGTTCAGATCATTACGACAAAAAAAGGCCCCATTTGTTTTACTATACATACGTATCCACGTGCATGAAAAATAAGACATTAAAATTTTAATCTCGATTAGAAAAATAAATTAACGAATGACATTTTCGTTTTTAAAATTCGATTTAATTGTAGTAAATTAACATATGTACAAATTTTTTTAATAAAACTTTTTACCGAAAAGTTTTTACGCTTAATACATAGAAATTTATCATCAATAAAAAAAGCATTATAATATATATGTTTGTTACATTAACATTTCTGTAAAGATAATGCAACAAAACGTACGTGATAGCGCGCGTGCATACACACACACACTATATATATATACATATATATATATATATATATATATTATGTGTGTGTGTCTGAACGCGTACACAAATACATACTCAGATAAACGTATACTTAAATATATGTAATATAAAAAAGGTGTGTTTATTTCCACAATTTCTTTATAGACATGTTCTTTTCGGTATCCTTTTGCATCACCTTTGAAACCGCCATTTCGAAATCGCCTTGCGTAACGTGAACTCTTCTTTCTCGGAGAGCATACATTCCGGCCTCAGTGCAAACACCCTTTTAAAAAAAAACATAAATTTATCATGTGAAATTTAATGATAACATATCAGTTACTTTTGTATACATAATCTTATGAATTGATTTTTCCGCGTATACAAATTATGCGATTTCTTTACTTTCTCAGTTTTAACCGCGATGTAGCTATTCAACATAATTTGTAAAATATCTTGATCCAGGGTGAACTAAGGTAAGCTCTGCGTATACCTTAAAGTCTCCTGTTGCGGCAAGAAATTACCGGAGCAAGGTGAAAAGGTACCCACCCAGACGGATCTACCTGTAACAGTATAAAATGCGAAAAACTGAACAGAATATGCTAAATCCGCTTCCATTTAGAAACTAGAATCGGAATATTTTATACTTTAAAAATGAAAAAAAAAAAAAAAATTCCTAGCAACTTTTTCTTTCAGTCAAATCTCGATAAGAATTATTAACACAACTGAATTTTTGAAATCCGTTTCCATTCTTTAGCGAAGAAATTGTACGCATTAATAATCAGTGTTTGGGGGGGGGGGGGGGGGAGTAATAATAATAAATAAAATAATTCTAACAATTACAGAAATTCTTTCCATTTTTAAAATAAGAAACATCGATCACATTTTTCAATGACATATATCTCCCGTTCCCGGTACGTTAAAAGTTCACCGAGATACAGTAGTTTGAGAAAAGCCAATGAACCACTTTATACGTCTCTTACGATCCGAGCACCTGCACTAGTTTCCACTATGCGTAAATTAAGAACGTAAGACACACCTAGGCGCTGTATAAGATTTACCAAAATGTATACCAACTTTCGTATATATATATATATATATATATCGATTACACATAATACCACAGTAGCAATATAAAATTACATATTAACGTAAATGTGAGTTGCGGGCGAGTATTTAATAAAATCCTATAAAAATTTAAATAAATTACTTAAATTAAATAAAATTAATATTCTAAGGTTTTAATAGGCACAGTTGCTTTATGCCGAGAAAATTGAAACCATCAAAAATAATAGCAATAATAAAAAAAACTGTAAAAATGTCATCTTCCTGCTTCTTGTCTGATTCATACATAAAATGGCTCCTCTCGTCACTTACATGAAAAATTCAAGAAATACGAGAAAGTCTCAGCTGATAATAATATTAATGAAACCAAGGCTAACCGCACAGATAGAAAAGAATTGCTACATCACAATGGTCACAATACTAGTACGGCATTTCTGGTCAATGCGTTTCAACAAAAAAAGCGAACACGGAAAGACGATGCAGGGACGCGATTAATCAAACTTAATACATCAATGATGGTCACTCAAGTATAATTATTAAATTCCCGGTTCATTCTCGGTGCAAATCAGCCCGATTTCCTGATTACTGGAGAATTGTACAAAAAGAAGAATGGAATGTTTTTGTTACTATTGGTATAATATCTGACCGCCGCAGTAGCGTATGCCTATATGAATAAAACAGAATTACTTCGTAATTTATTCTTGAGTGTGAAGTACAGTAAAAAATGCATTCACTTTTTAACGTTTCAAATGATTTTTTCTCATTACAAAATATCGCTTTTGGCCATTTTTACTTTTTTTTCCGATTTTACGATAAAATTTCCGACTTATTCCCCGGTTGGTTTTATTGAAGACTATATAATACGCTTTATTCTTCCGTGTTTGTATTGGCGAAATTGGAAATCGTAATTTCCTAAATTGTCTCTAGTATTGGGATATCACGTAACAAGCGTAAAAAAAAAAATTGTTCAGCTTATTAATTTTATTTAAAACGTATATGGTAGACCGAGTTAATGATTTTCATTTATTTCGGTGTAAAAAGGTTTATTTTCAAGGTTTTACAATCTTTGTATGTTGTTGTCATTGGTATAAGACAGTGTACAATAATGGTGTCAAATATAATATTTTAGGTAGTATTATTTTCTTGTAAATTAGTAATTTATTTCTAACTATTAATTTAGACTTTCTATTAAAAATGGGGAATAAAATACGCGTTTTTTTGTAATATTTTTAATCTCTGACGCGCTGTTTCATTCGCAAATGGCTTTTAGCGACTAATTAGGAAAATTCCAAAAAGGTACGAAAAAGATCAACGGAACAATAATACAAAGAATTGCAGCGAGCATAAAATGGAGAAAACACGTAAACGAATAAGTAAAAGACCTCCACGAAATGTATTAAAAAGATGTTTTCGTGCAGAGAAAGAATGGAACGAATCAAGTATTCCTGTAGAGCTAAAATGTAGAACTAGTAACTACAAGGAATATAAAAGGCGGAACTGGCAAATTAAAATGCGAAAGAAAAAAGAGCAAAAAAAAAAAAAAACTAAATTAATAAGAGGAAGAAATATTTTAAAGAAGTTTAATGAAATAACTGCGCATAAAGAGGAAATGAATAATACGTCACATTACTTTGTAAAAGTAAAAAAGTAGAAAAACATTTAATGTTGCAGGTGTCTGATATACTCTACAAGCACATAAAGATAAAGAAAATAAAAATAAATAAATAAAGAATATGCATGAAAAAGGAATAAAAAAAGGAAAAAAGTGATGATGGCCTTGAAGTTGAGACATGCGAAATTTTAAAAATCGATCATTACATAACTTATTTTCAATTCAGAAATTTTAGACTTAACTAATAACAACGATACATAATTAAAATACAGCTATTGCTTACTTTAATAATACAACGATTAGAAATCGTAGACATTAAAAGAAGGAAAAATCTTACTTTAACTTCAGCTCCGGATGCCCCAGGCATTAACTCCGCTATTTTACGTAATGTAATGCCACGTGTTAAATTCATTTTTCGAGAATGTATTTTCAAAATATCCAAACGGGCTTCTTCGTTTGGAGGTGGAAATTCGATTTTACGATCGATTCGGCCTGGACGCAATAAAGCCGGATCCAGTATATCTATACGATTAGTAGCCATAATAACCTATAAAATGAAAGTTACCAATGAACATTCGTAGCGACATGCGATACTGCAAACTTACGATAGAAAATGCAGCAACAAACTCGTTTATAACGTTAAGCTATTCTAAAACAATAGCATGTTCCACTGTCACTCTATAACATATTGATAACAACAGCTCTGCGTTTTTTCCAGCTTAATCATTACGTGCCAATTTCTACCGCGCTACGAGGTCGCCGCACTACTTCTAGCGTTTCTTTAAATCGCGAAATTTTTCAAACCATTACCAATATGTCCAGTTTGATTTTCGATTCCAAAACAATTTTCCTAAATTAAATTAAGCTCAAAGTTGAATATCTCAAATGTCTGTCTGCCATCGAGTATTTATCAAACGTAAACTGTAATATTCATCCAAAAGTCTTTACTTTCTATCCATTAACTTTAATCCTTTCTTAGAATCATGACAAAAGCTTCAATCAATTCTAACTTAGATCCCTTTGATCTACCGCCGGCTCTTTGTACAACCGAGGGCGCTCCTCAACCGTTTCCGTAAGTACACAGTTAGCCTCTTCTAACATATTTCAGAGACCTTTAAATCCAATACACAATCTTCAATCTTAATATTGCCAATCTCTAGTAAAAATTGTAGTTTCTTAGTTGCATGATAATGTGAACATTATTTCCTTCTCCCATTAAATTATTAATACTTAATCGTTCTATGGGATATTTTCCATAGTCCTTATATTCAGATACCGTATAATAAGTACACTAAATACATTCTAAGATATTTTGACCAGCTAATTTTTTACAACGATGATGCGAAGTCCAGTTCATCCCCGAGTGATTAGCCGAATGGTCATAGATGTTAAAATCTATGGCATCTTTTACCGTCTCCGATATTGTTTTTTTTTTTTTTTTTTTCTCGAGCAATCATTAATCCTATATAAAATTCATTTTACTCACTATCTATATTTTCCGACACTGTTAGCTAATACTTTTTCTCGGGCGTAGTTAAGCACCCACCGTTAAACATCGGCCGCAACATAAAGTATTTTTCGCAGAAACTTTTGCGCTTAAAAGATTATATATAAAGCTGGTGGTGTTCTTCTACAACCATGATTTCCTAATATTATTTTCAGCTATAAACCTTCCTTTCTGCACTCAAACAACATTTCTTTCACTTTCGACACGAATATTATGCAATATTCTCAGCATTCCAAATACATTTTAAAAATAATAGCGCAATTGCTGACACTCTTGTAACCTCTTTGACCGCATTTGTACCAGACTTTTTGAAGTTTAGCAAAATAATCAATTATTTTTAAAAACAAGTACACTTTTGCTTTGCATAGACATTTTTGATGATTTAAAAAATAAAAGTGGTTATATTCGTCCATATTTAGCCTTCAGGAAAATGTAAATGCACAGCGTGACAAATTTTACACTTCTACGAGACCCGATGGAAACCAAGCTAACCACGACATTTTTAAATTCGACTACATAAAGTAGCATAGCAATGTATTACCTAGTAGTGATACTTCTGCCGCAAATATCACATTTTACCCGAGAAAGAAGCATTAAGCAAACGCGGCGAAAGGAACAGACACTTCATAGGACAGAAACCGATGATCAAAAAATGTTTACTTCAGAAGACCCTATAGTCAAGGAGGATAGACGCTAGCAAAGAGAAAAAAATACGACATAGGAAGAGCAACGTATTAAAGGTGTTGTTTGACAAAAAAATAATTATTATTATTACTTTAATGTTTTTAGTAGCTTCGAAACCATCCAACTGATTTAACAGCTCCAGCATAGTTCTCTGAACTTCGGAATCGCCACCACTACTCGATTCGATTCGGGAGGATCCAATAGAATCTATCTCATCCATAAATATTATACTCGGAGCGTGTTCTCTGTAAATACACAAATTTTTTAGCTATTTTTACATAAAATTTAAAAAAGAAAAGAAAAGCGGTGTCTAGAGTGGGACACCCGATAGAAACGAAGTTCCTTTCACTTTTTGGTAGATAAACAAGTATAAAGTCAAAACAAAAAAAAACTGCGTCAATTTTCAAATTCAATAAAATTTACACGCGTTTAGAATTGAGCTTATACACAGCTGGCCGCGTACAATGCTTGCTGTTCGAATCTCGATACTCGTACGCACGTACGCACACATACACACACCCGTATATAATAGAAAGAGACAGAGTGAAAAAGAAAGAGAGTGAAGGTCGCCTGGAGAACGCATAACGATTTTTCGTTCCCCGACGATATTTGCCAGTTTATTCCTACTGTCAAGCCGTGTAAAAGAACTTCGTTCCAAAAAAATTAAAATTTAGAATTATAAAATTAGTAGGGATCATTAATAAAAATAAGTGACTCTATCTATAGCCGAAATATTTTATTTTAAGGATATATTTAGATCAGTCATTTCTCAAGCCTTTGAAGGAGGTAAAACAAAAAACAGGCGCAATTTTAAAAAGAAAAAAAAATTAAATAAATGAAACCGATAAAAAATATATTTAAACTGCATAAATAAGTTAAATACATTCACATAACACATTATCGAAATATGTATATTTTTGTAATTCTTTTTATCATTCCCTTTCTGAAGGATTTTAATGAAAAATTGTTGCAATCTCTGCAAATGATCAAAGTGTCGATAATATCAAATTTTTTATTGTGCCATACTTTTCGTATTATTCTGAATACCGAAATAAAATTTGAACATCACTTTTTAAAACTGATGATCAACTTAGATTTTAGGTCGCAACATTAAAAAATATTCATAATTTTGTGGTATATAACTGCATAAAATTTATATTTTTGGAATTTCCTCTTCAAATCTTTTATTTGATATTTATCTCCGCACAAATTAATGCTGTAGCACTTGCTAAGTTGCATTGTTAATTATCTCATATATCTTTTGATAATTGGAAATTCAAAAAGTTGTATTTTATTTATTTAAACTAATTATCCACTTTAAACTGCAATGTGCAAAATAATAAAGAAAATATTTCGAAGGGTTCTTGTATAACAAAACACGTATAAGAAAACATTCAATATATTTCGACAAAAGCTATTATTTGACATTAAAATGAATCAGTTCCAATCGAACTTTTTTTCGTTTCTTTCGAGTACCAATTTTTTTTATTGAGAAAAAAAAAAAATTAAACAATACTACCCTTCTGACTTCACGACTGTGTTGAGATTCTTCGCTTTCAACTATTAATAGCGCAGTATACGGACAGGAATCGAGGAATTTTCAATAACTTTCGATACAGTTAGCGCATCAGCGCGCACGGGACGTAAATAAACCGAGCGAAAGACAAAATCCGAGATAACCAGAATGAAATGAAGGAGCACGAAAATTAATTTATAATTTGGACATCATTGCAAGATAGCAATACACACACACGCACAGTGTGTAAATAAAAGTAAAATCGAATAATACCGTATAATTTCTCTAATTAGTCGACCCATTTAAATTCTAAAATTGAATCTACATATATCGATTAGTAAACACAACGAGCTCTCCTTCGCTTGCTGAAGTGCGATAAAAATAAACCTATAAGCTCGAAACAAAAATATTATCAACATACCTGGCCATGACGAAAAGTTCTCTAACCATTCTGGAACCTTCTCCAATGAATTTCTGAACAAGCTCAGAGCCAGAAACACGAATAAAAGTACATTCCGTATGATGTGCCACAGCACGCGCTAGCAATGTTTTACCTATAAAAAATATTCAGAATCGAATCATTCACGTAATACACATTTAAAAATTCAATTTATATCTAATTGAATTACAACATGAGCGGTTTTTAGGTCCTAGAATAGGTACTAAGCTATGTACACGATATTTACACGCTATTCTCAAGGTAACTTTTTTTTTATTTTGTAATATAACGAAAAAAAAAACAACTACATTTTTAGCATATCCGTTGAATGCGTTATTTTTCGAAAATTAATTCTGCAATTAATTTAAAAATTAGGTATTCATTAAGTCATGCACTAAATTTTCATTTTGAATTAATTCGATTAAATAAAATAAATTTTGTTCAGTTCAACTGTTCATATTTCACTTTTCATTTATATGTTGCCCAGTTAAAACAGAAGTAACAACTATATCTACAAAATGTATCACCGAATACTATTAATAAAAATTTCATAACGACTAATTTTAAAAGCTTATTAACAGAAACCGTTGCGGTTTAAAACGAGGGGAAAACATAGATAGAATAAAACTTTTTTTTTTATTTTTTATTTATTTTTTTAAGAATAGCACAAGCTTAATTAAATAGTTAAATAACTGCTAAATATAAAAAGTATAGTAAAAACTAGAAGAAAACATGTGTGAGGTCATTTGGTCAAATAAGCAAGCCTCTATAAATAAACAACAGTAGCTACAGTGCAAGGTCTTGCGGTTTAAAATGTTTTAAGCGACGTATATCTTCGTCAGTATCTAGAAATTTAAGGGCTTCAACGTTGACGTGTTGGTGAAGTCTCTTCCAGCGGGCAATTGAAAAGTTTTTGATCACTTCATTGATCATTTCTACTCCAAGGTCTCGATGAATGTCATCATTACGAAAATAACGGTATGCATCAATAATAGCTCGGAGGATGATACTTTGTTGTGCCTGTACCTTGTTGCAATTGGACTTTTTCGTGCATCCCTACAATGCAATTCCATATGTCCACATAGGTTTAATTATCTACGGGTATAGAAGACGTTTACAGTGTACATCTAGCGCGGAATTCCGTCCCAGGAGCCAATGTAATACAAACATTTTTTTCTTAATCAACCTTACACTTCATTTTTACATGGACCTTCTATGAAAGTCGAGAGTCAAGATGCATGTCAAGATATTTAGCCGAATCATATTGTGGAGCAGAAAGAGTGCCGAGATAAACGCGATACAGCGAGTTCGTATGTCTCAATGTAAATAGTATTTGTTGAGATTCAGTTTCATTTAGTTTAATGCACCAGCGTAGAACCCACGCAGGAACTCTATTTAGAGTGCGTTGCAAGTTATCACCTATTGAAAGGATAGTTGTTTTTCATCAGCGAACGTTGCTGTAGTAATCCGGTCATCGAATGGTAGGTCTTTCGTATACAGTAGATACAAGAAAGGTCCAAGGGCACTTCCTTGTGGAACTCCTGCCAGCATCACTTAAAACGATGATTTAGCATCTCCGTGTGCTACCCAAAACTATCTTCCCGAAAGGTATGATGTAAGCGGGCGATAAAAGTTACTTGGCAAGGGATTACTCATTTTTGAGAAGAGACCTTAAAACTGAACAAACTTTTCAGGTAACCGAGAATTTAAATACTGTGAAGACTTGAATAGAAATTAAGAGAACGGTTGTGTTTGGTGTAATAGATGGAGGACCATTTGGGCAGGTAGTTTTCTCTAATTGAAATCCTTTTCTATTAATTGTTCAAGGCAACCAATGAGTGGTAGAGTTAAACTCTTTATCCAATTTCTGAAATTGCGATGTTAAACAAATTCGTCATTTTTACAGTTGTTTTCTTTTTCGCTATCATGCGAGATCTGTAATTATTTATTATGATTGCTACGTCTTGTGTAAGTTGTTATTTGTTGCATTTAACTATTTTAATAGATATTTCATGTTAAAATTTGGTTTTATTCGATTGCTACTATAAAAACTTAAACATTTGTTTATATACACGTACGTGAAGTATATTATAGTTAATAAATGCATTTTCTCTAACAGTTCCGTAATGTGTGAAAGAAACACTTTAAAATAGTTGCGGCAAGATTCAAACACTTATGTATCTATTAATACAAAATTTACTACATCCGACCATAAATTTCACAAACAGAACGTATTTAACATACGTAATGGAAAGATTCCATACGAAAAGGGTGTGAATTTATGAATTTATCTAACATTGAAAATTCGAAAACTGGACATACCGTTTATATTTTAACGTTATGAATAAAAAATTATTTTTGTATCAAATTAAAAAATGAAAAAATTTAATCATATTTGATAAAAAAATTATTACATTTAGTAATATTTTTTATTCCATTAACGGTTAGGCACATAAAAATATACATTTTCCATTGTCCGAGCAGGTTAACATCAGATTCAAAACCATCAAATAAAAATTACCGCAAATGTAAGATAAGATTTTTAGTTAAATTTATGCCGCATTATTTAATATCTATTTAAAGGCCACTTTTAGAAAAGTTTTAAATTTTAAAGCTGACGATTATTAAATATATACGTTAATGAGTCAATATATTAATAACGAAAAATAGCAATGCGATATAGAACATAATCTTCAATTTATGTAATATTAATCGCAATTACGGTCTTATTTTTTTTCTAATAAAAATTGTTTATTGCCAAAATGTAAATTATAAAAATGGATAAATTAAATATTTTGGTGTACGTGGTTAGACACAGATTGCTCTACGAAGTTAAAGGATAGAATCAAAGAAACTAAAACGGCTTCTTTTAATATAAAATTTTTATGTTGTAAGTATCATAGATATATGCATATATATATATATATATATATATATATATATATATATATATATATATATATGCACATACACACAGAAATTTTTTGCATTAATCGCATTATGATTACACAAAAGTGTTATCGAAAATAGAAAGAAAAAGATTACATGACTGTTTAATGAAACTACTTTGAAATATTTCGGCCATATCGAGCGATAGGATAATAAGAACTTAGTACGATGTATATAGTACAGGGTAATGCCAAAGGAAAGAGTTTGTTTCGACAAATGGACAGACATTCAACAACTTAAAGAAATTGTTTATAGAATAGGTAAAATTTTAGATAATTAAAAACTGCCGGCTTAAATGATCAAACCGGTTAAGTATGGTCATGATATTCTGTACGGATTAACCAAAGAAGATAGTATAAGGGTGCAACATTAAAAAACAAAAAATAAAAGAAAAAAACAATTAAATTCTTTATTTAAACCGACGACCCATTTCTCACATTTATACATGTACAGAAATTAATGTCAAACTACGGTAATTAGTATATTTAAAATACCAGTTCCAGGTGGTCCGTAAAGTAATACTCCTTTTGGTTGTGCAATACCGAGTGCTTCAAATAGCTCTGGATGTTTTACGGGCAACTCTATTACTTCTTTTATCTCTTTAATCTGGTTATCCAAACCGCCAACCATTTCGTATGTCGAATCAGGAACTTTTTCAACCATCATCAACGATACCAAAGGATCAACCTTAAAGCATTTAATTAAAAAAAAAAGGATAAATAAGTTTGAACGCGAACAAATTTCATTTAAAACAAAATGCACACAGCGTAAATAAGAAATCGAGAAATAAGTTAAAATCCTCATGTACAAACAAATGTAATGAAAAAATGTTTGTAATTAAACTTTCTTTTTTTTAATTTAGGTACAGATATAAATACAAAAATTGTATTTAAGTACTTTAAAGGACAGAATAAAATAGAAAGAAACGCACTCGATGGTAACTTCAGTTGTTATTCATTTAATACGATCCACTAAACAATTACTAAAATTGAATGTTACATAAATATGTTAATCATGACTGAATAGTAATTGTTAGTTGTCATATTAATTTTCGGTTTTTAATTTTATTTTCATGAAAACTTTATCGCGACTTATTAAAATTGTTAACTCACAGCAAAGTTATTAACAATGAGTTGTTTCGTTTTCTCGGCGTTAATGACGTAAAAATATTTTCAGAAAATTTTATAATAGTTGTGGAAGAATAAAACACGTACGTTCCAATAATTAAAGTGTACAATTGGTAAATATAAGGGAAGCAGATCAAACACACCTTAATGAGAAAACAAAATTTAGATAAGTTCAGATAAACTATTTTTAAATAAATATTGCACATTATATAATAAAATTATAAACACTACAAAATAAGCAAATTAATATACTAGAAACGTTTTCGAGAATTCTCTATCTTTAGCTAGGAACAAAATGAAAAATTTTAATAAAGATAAATTTAGTTTTAAATGTTTCTAATCAGTAGGAAACCAAAATAATTTATCTTCAGTTGGAAAAGAAAAACAAAGAATATTATTAAAAATGAACCCAAATGTTCGATTTTTAGTTTATTAATACTAAACGGGTAGCATAATGGAAGTGTGCATCTGCTGGTGGATTTTCAGGATTCGGCGGAATATATTTTAATTAAGCAGCATATACGAAAAACAAGGATTCAAAGTAGAATTTAAAACAAATAATAAGCTAAAACACAAATTACTCGCTCTTCATAAAAAAAGATATGCACGAAAACGGTGACATTTATAAAATAAACTGTTCAGACTGTGGCAAATCTTACACTGGATAAACCGGTTAAAATTTGCAAATAGATACAACGAACATTAAAATCCTTTAATCATAATGATCCCCAAAAATCTACATACGCCAAAAAATTAATAAAATATAACCATAAACAGGACACATTTAAGAAATCTATAGTAATAATAAAAATACTTCGAAAAGGAAAGAACTTAAATAAGGCTGAAACTACTACATAAATAATAACAAATAAGAACTATTAAACGAATTCACTTTTTGGCATAAGATTCTGACACATAATTCACGGATTTGTAACAACATCGTCTTTTTTGCGATCATTACATCACCCTCGTTTCATTATCTATTTTATTACATCATTGCCATTGGTTTTCCCGTGCATTATTGATTACATTTTTTTTTATGTAGATTCAAGTATTTCTATTTTTTCACATTGTTTGCTTAACTATTAATGGTTCCTTCAGTCTCAAAGCTCGTTCCGATTATGCACCCATTATTAAAATGAGCACTGGTGAATCACAGGTACTTTCTAGTTACTGTGAGCGAACTATATGCACGCCATACGCTGCATATTTTTTGCTGCGAAACTGTAGCTACGTTACCGCTATTTTATTACAGCGAAATAACGATCACACGCCTAATTTATAAATGCACTTGTCGAAGTATACGGCTAACGAAAATATGTCGACCAAGGCAAACGAATATCGATACAGTAATGCAACGAACAAATTTATTAATGTGAACACACGTACTGATTTCACTTTCAAATAGATTTCTTAATGTGTTTGTAGTTTTTATTTAAATAATTTATTTCAATTTTTTTTTTTTTATTATACGACGAAAACGCTGTATATATTTCCCTGTACATTTATTAATTTTTTGAATTCATTTTGCATTATTCGATTTTGTTGTTTACATAAATTATTTCCTTTATCGAAATTTAAATATCAATTTTCTTTTACATAAATTTAACTTTTTAATTTTTTTATATTAAAAAAAAAAAAAACTAATTTCTTAATCTGGTTTTATTTGTGCAGAGTGCGTGCGATTGTGCGCTGAGTTAATTTCATTTCAACATTTTTTTATCAAAAAAAAGTACCGGCGAAAAAATCGGGGCTCGACAGTGATATGTATCGATAATTTTTTTTTGAAACAATAGTTTCTAATTTAGAGTGATTTTAATCTGCATCAGATTCTGATTACACATTCTACGTTTACCTTTAGTAATATTTCTCTGATTTCCTCTTTCAGCCGAAAATAGGTGCTCTATAAAATCTAACAACAAATACACACTTTATCTTTAATCAGATAATTCCATCGCATTATTCCTTTAGTATTAATAGTTTATATATATATATTTTTTTTTAAAAATAAAAATCAAACACAGATTAATTTTTAATATTATTCTTTGAAATGAACATAGGTTATTTAGAACCTCTTCAGATTCCAACACGTAATGGTAAATTTATCTTTATTAATATACTTTTCTTTCGTCTCTAGTTGAAGATGGAAAATTCCTGAAAACGCTTATGGTACATTATGTTCATTTAACGTTCGTTATAACATTTATAATTTTATTATTTCATCAACTATTTAACAAAGGGATGTATGAATATATTACATTTAAATATCGTAAAATCCGTAAAATTCTTGATTTTAGGTAATAATGTCGATTTTATTAAAGAAATCAATTTAAAATGCAGCCAGTGATGGTTTTGTACAAATACATTTAAATCAGTGTAACATTTAAGAAAATTACATATTTATTCAATTTCATTTTGCAGCGTTCAGTAATTAAGGGAAAAAAATGGAAACTTAATTGAATTAACAAATAGCGAGATGAGTCAAATTTAATATTAGGTAAAATACAGGAATCATACAAGGTTGTAGGTTCTTATAAGTCCGCACCGTTTGCATTTTCTTCTAAACAAATTTGACTTACTCTGCCACGAAAATATATAAAATTCAGTAATAATTTTTGTATTGTGATTATTGTTCAACATTATTTCAAAGAAGCAAGTACCTTATTTGGTAAAACTTTATGTAACGTGTAGCTTTCGTTACGTAATGCAACGCGGCAGTTTGGTGTAACATCGGCCATGTTGATGTTCTTGTCGATATCCACTACGAATTTACCTTCAGGGTGAACTTTCACCAGTACTTTTTTCTTATCCATCGGTTTAACAACTTCGCCGACGTATGAACCTTGTTCTTGAAGCAATAATATTTCTTCACGCAACATACGAACTGAAAAAATGTCATAATAGAAGTAAATTCATATTTTTTCCTTATAATTTAAATGTATCTGATAAAATACATAATGAGAAAAAAATGAAATGTTGGAACAATTTCTATTTCCAATAAAATAATTGAAACACAAATATGTTACCGATAACTATTAAATATCGCTTAGTTTCCAGTAATAAAAAAATCCTTAAAGAGCGTGATTGTCAGATAAATAATCATGTTAAAGTACGATAGGTGAGCTGTAGACTTGTTAGTAAAATTACGATTACGGTAACCTCATTAAGAGATTCCGCTTAATTTTTTATGATTGATATTATTATATTCTTATTTGTATTTTTTGCATTTTTTCACAATTATGAAACCTAAAATTATAAAAAAGTAAATGTTAGCGTATTATAATGATAATTTCTTCGCGTTAGCAAAAGCATAAAATTTAAAAAACACTTTTCTACACTGGCGGCGAGTGTTATTTTATATTTTATTTAACATTATTATTCTTACTTTAAGCAAAACTCTTAAAAGTTGTGAAGAATCTTTTATCAATTTTAAACTCATTCAACAACGTAACTAATAATTGCAAATGATTAAAAATTGTAAGCTGAAGCGTAATATAGAACATAATGCTGATACCAGTAGGAGATACATTTTTCATAGTATTTAGTTATACCGTTAAACTCTACTTTTCATTATTGTTACGTAAGTATAAATTTAAATTAAAAGAAAATATACCTTTTGCATTTAATTCATTACGCTGAGCTTGCAAACGACGCAAATTCTGATTTCTTTCCATAATTACTAATTGTAGGGTTTCAATTTTGTAATTATAATACGTTTTTATACCAACTCTTTTTTTCGTTTTCTCAGCTTCCAGTTTTTCCTTAAAAATAAAAAATTATAATAAAATATCTGAACATTAATCGTCAAAAAGTATAAAACTGTCATCGTTTTTTTCCCTTAAACTATACTCAGTACCTGATAAAGTAATTTATAATTTTCCTTGATTTCGGCAAGTTTTCGTTCATGGCCAACATAATTTTCCTGAAAACGTGATTTAATTAATGCAATATGTATAATATATAGCACATATTTAATTGTTCGATGAAGTATATATGCGTATAAAATATTTCTAACGTTAAAATTAATTACCGACTGATAATTTTGATAATACAGTTCATACAAAGCAAGTTACATTAAATAACAATATCAGACTTTAAAAAGGTAAAATCAATATATAAAATCAAACTAATTCCATTCGTTAAAAAATTAAATTTCTAATTTTCGTAATTTGATTAATCATTATTTTACAGGGGGAAAAATTTACCACAGGGGCTTCCTGTACCATACGCCATTTAGAAGATGGAATTTGAGGATTTTCCAATAAATAATAGAATAAAAACATTTTTTAACTTCACTTCGTATTATTACAACGGTAAGCACTTTTAAAGCAAATTCAATGAAATTTTACACTCAAAAACAATAATCACTTTTAATACATTTTTTAAGCATCTTAAGTAATCCAATATTTTGCTAGCTAAAACGAATATCGAATTAAATTTACTATAAACAATTCTATATGCTTTTGGTTCACAAATAATGAAGAATATATTAAATCGAAATATATTTTATTAAATAGCATATTTTACATTACAAAACAAAAGGTACATTTATCATATATTTTTATATACGTTCCTAATTTCTTTTTCCTCATCTTTTATTTCAGTTTACAACGTTCATAAAAATATGTGTCCGATTTTTTTTTCTGTTCTTTAAAAAATAAATTCTTACTTTTTATTCAAGAAGAAATATAAATAAGGTATATTACAAACATCGAATTTTCTTCAAAACAAATTTTTCAAAAATTGCACATTCTGTTCGATCATCTTCGTAATGAAAAACCACAATAAAAATTATCTGTTATAATTTCTTTCACAATTTAAAAATCAGTTGTTTTAAATTTGATTGTTATTTTTTTAAGTACTATTATTATTATTATTATTATTGTCATTTTAATTATTATTATTATTACAGACTATATGATAAATTTTGTTCTATATTCTCGCGAAATTTTTGAAAATCGTTCACACTGATCCGTTCAATTCATAGCTGCAACCGACCGATTATTAAAGAAAACCAAACTGAAATGTAATGTTTAAAGTTGTTAAGTTTTATCAAAGTGGTAGTTTTTGGTATATTATAAATTTAATACTAAATTCTCATTAAATTTTTATAAGATACCATTATAGTTTTCGTATTTAGTATTGTTTCATCTGTTCCGGTTGAACTATAAGATTAGATTCGTGGATCTGTTTCATCTGAGAAACATACACAACTGAAGTTAGTTCAAAATTATGTTTAATATCGTAATAATTCATTCTTAATGTTTTTGTTTAGGAGTGTTATTATGTTTTGTTTGTCCAGGTTTATGTTTGACGAAAATGCATGTTAAGAAGTTTTTAATGTTACATTTAAACTCATACGATGATTTTAGTTAACTAGCATTAATGTAATTTTCTGATCAAAACTGAAAAATAATTAATTTGAAAATGATTATATGTTTTTATTTCTTCCGTAAACCGTAAATATATATATATATATATGTTATAAGTATAAATGAAATGTCTATTGAACGGTTACTAATGTTATATTTTTATTTTTACACGAACATATATTATTCAAAATTCACAAATATAACATTGTTAAATACTAATTAATTATGTTAAAATTGAATATGTATTAACGAAACCGGTCGGACTATTATTGTAATTATTTGATTTGATTTATTTTAACATAATTAATTAGTATTTAACAATGTTATATTTGTGAATTTTGAATAATATATGTTCGTGTAAAAATAAAAATATAACATTAGTAACCGTTCAATAGACATTTCATTTATACTTATAACATATATATTGAAAATGATTATTGATTTTTTTGAAAGTGGTGTTATTTTTTCGTTATTGATGAACGGTTTCCAAAAAATATATGCTTCTATTGAATAATAAGGTACCAATGTCTATTGATTACTTTTAATAATCATTAAAACAATAAAGGGATATTGACTTTGGTCGATTAAAAATGAAAACAATCAGTTTAAAGTTATTTACGTTATGAAAATGTAACTAACCAAATGCTTTAAACATTTTTATTTTCGCAAATAATAGAAATTAAATATTTTTCAAATTACATCATGACTAATAGATGTTTTCGTGCAAAAATAGGGTAAAAATTATAATTTGTCCTTATAATTTAAGGATTAATTTATTAAAATGTAATTTTTTCAGTTTGATAACGAAAGTTAATGTTTTTTTGGAATAAAAACTAAATAAATACCGAAGACGAAGTTTTTTTTGGTCGAAGCTGGTATTTGATATTCAGACAATAACTTATAGAATATTGATTCTGTTTATGAGTATGAGGTGAAAGTTGGATCTTTCTGAAAACCGCAGTAATTATAATTCATGCAAAAACAGAGTTCAATTATGCATTTATTATAATAAATTTCACGTATCTGCTTGAGGTAATTTTTTACTATTAATTATTCAAAACCGAAAGCACTAAGGTGTTTACTAGTTAATAAATTTTGACTAAAAGTTGTGGTCCAATTAGAGGGAAAAAACGTAATAATTCGATATTTTTATAAAGAAATATTCTAATATATTGTTAAAACGATAGTAATATTGATCAATTTTACTGATACATAAACAGTGTATGAATTAGGTAATTAATCTTAAATTCTACATTCTGTAATATTAACATCTATTATACAGATTTTTGAACCAATAATTCCGGAGAAGCTCAATAGTGCAATCAATTTGAAAATTGAAATAAAACAGTTGATCAGATTAGTTGGCCCTGAATTCTGAAATCGCACACATGTCTACATACATTGTTAAAATTATTAATTTAGAAATACGTTAAAAGTTATCAGATTTTTAAGTTTCTTTTTCTTCATTTCAGTAGTTGAATAATTAAAAAAGAAAATGAAAATGTTCTTTTCTTATAATATAGCTGCTTTCTGATTAAATCTGAATTATGTAGTGTAATATAATAAGTAAAACATGGAAAAAATTCGAAGAAAACAATTATTCATAAATATGCGTTAGATTATGTTTTTATCAATTTCGACTAATCATTTAGTCTTACTTTTGCGTGGTATTACAAATTTCTGCTTTTTGAAATACATGACACTATCAGGAACATGTTTTTGGAAAAGCACAATAAATTTCAGTTATCCATTATTAAAAGAAAAAAGCAGAAAAACGGAGACTAATAAAAATGCATTACTTTATTTCGTTAACGGAAAAAATATTTGTTATATATTATCGTGTGCTCACTCTTTATATCCAAGAGTAAGAAGCCTTTGAGCTATTATCAAGCTATCTCACGGCGGCCCAGTCCGCCGTGTCCACTGAATGTCACAAAGCAAATATACTGGTTGACAGAAATAAAGTATATTTACTAATACTAATAAAAATTATAGCACTTGATGATTTGTTTTTATTACTAGTATGATTAAATTTTTATTATCGAACATTGAAACAAAAAAAAACTATTCACAATAAATCAACAACGAACAGCGATTACAAAAAAGTACATATATAATTCTTCGGAAGATGATTTAATTAACAATTATCGCGGGTTCGCTGACACTCAACGCTTCGATCATCGTACTCTATCAGAGTAAAAACGGATACTACCTAATTGACGAATGACCGCAAGACTCGCGAAAACCCAGGTAGTCGATCAGCTGTCGGTACTGCCCGACCAGTCGCAACGACACATCATGCTTATCACACGCGTAATTTTTGGCAAAATTACGTCGCTTTAGTCGGGCAGTGTATCCGCGTCTAGCCTTAGTTAATTTTACGTTATTATAATTGTGTTGGTACGGCATCGGAATTATATTCCAACTTCCCAACCGTTCGAACCATTTAATCAGCTACTTTACTTTACTCGGTTCGAACATTACGTGAGAAATATATATGAAATACTATGCTGTGTTGATCGATAATAAATAAAATAAGGAATATAAAATTTAATCTATATTTTTCATTTCCCACAGCATAGTAAAGCCAGAATTCCAAACACAAAATCAATATTTTATTCACGTTACTCACTGTAGGCTCATGACAATATTTAACCGAGAAGTAAGATAATTAACTGGATTTAATTATTTTCCCTTAATTAACTTACACACAAATTTTATAGGTAACCCTTATGAAAAAGTAAATATGAAGGAATAATGGAATAATAGGATTTTTATAATGTTTGCTTAAAGCAAAAATGGGGTAATATACACGCCCATTAAAAAAATCTTAATTGCAATGCCTCAAGAAGCCTCTTGTAGAAAAGTAAGAATATGTTGAAAAAAAATCCTGTAGGGAGATTAATTTTCTTTTTTTTAACTGCTCCGCATCCGGCAGAAATACCGACGATAAAAAAAAAAAAAAAAAAAAATTCAAGCTTAAACTTTTATTGGGACTTTTTCTTAAGAAAAATAGAAATATAAAGTGGAATAATACAAAGCGTTGGATAAAATGTTATAAAGAATAAGAAAAACGAAGAAATTCAGTAAATTGTACGTAATAGAAATAGGGATTAGAATTATATTTTTATATGTATATAAATATTATATCTATTTTTCTATGTACCTTACTGATTACAAAGACATTTTAACTTATCTTCGAAGGCTGATTATAAATATCGCTTAAATTTAATATTGATTTTTGGGATTATTTTAGGAATATGAAAAAAGTTTTCTTTACTACCGGTAAAATCAAAAACATTTTGTTTATAATTATGAGAAATATGCGATAGTAATTACATTTAGTTAGATAGATATACACTAGTTTTTTACATCGAGCGATAAATAACATTATTATCGAATGTATGTTTAAGCTATTATTATACTCTTTTCAAAAGATTGTAAAGCTGAAGTCGTCTAATTTTCCTTAAAGTGAAAAAATTTAATAAAATTACTATAGTTTACGGATAAAAAGTATTCAATAATAATAATTAAAATGTCTCATTTTCAAGCGTATTTTATTTAAAGCTCGGATATTTTAATAAAATCATCTAAATTAGTTGTTCTTATGATGTAGTTTAATTCTATTTTTATCCTCATCGATTCTGAATTTTCTGAACAAATGCATCAGTTTTTTTTGTTTACAATAAATTTTTACCCTTTGTCTGTCTTTAGACATAAATAATTATTAATTAAGTTATTGTTACTTATTAATTATTAATGTAATGTTATTAACTAGCAGATACGAACACTAATTAAATTATTACACGCAATTTTCAAATTAATCGTCCCAGTATGCAAATTACGCTTAAACAGCTGATTCATAAATATTTTTTTTTAGAAAATAATATTAATAATGGACACTATTCCCGGGTTACATACGTGATAGTGAGAGTTAAAAAATGAAAATACAATTAAAATATTACGGAGTTTGACAGACAGTATCGTTTGAATAATTTTTAAAAAGGACGTATACAAAAATTTCCTTTTACAATACCCAGTTTATCACGCTTGCATATACGGGAAAAAAAAGGAGAGGTGTTCTTGTTAATTTTTGAATAAAAAATAAAATAAAATACAATTATCTCAGGCATCAATAAATAGAGCGATTATAATTGTAAAGCAAGGTATGGTATCTTCAGGAACTAATTTACTATAATTATAATCAAATAATTTTTAGTCAAAACCAAAAGATTCACTAATAATAATAATAATAATAATAATAATAAGTAAATAAGTAAATAAATTATAATTATAGAACAATGAAAAAATAAAAAAAAATGTTTTGGCTCCTAAACATTTCTAAAATGTCGGTTGTTTTGTTTATTATTGTCTACGATACACGACTGTTAGATAATGCGGAAAAATAAATATTAAAGAGATAATAATTTTAGCAAGAGTAAATTTAACATTAAATGAGTTGAAATGCAATTTTAAACTGCTCTACAGACATTTCAGGCCACCTGTGTAACTACCTAGAATTTTTCGCGTATAATCGTACAGTTAGACAAAGTCGGCAGTTATTGCGCTAAATTCATTTAATGTTTACTTAGCGTTATCTTTTTCGTTTATATTATGATTCTAAAAAAGGATTTTTAATATTCGAACTTGTTATTATCAAAAAACAATTAAAAAGTTCTTTTACATTTTTTTTAGAATGAAGCGAAGAAGTCACGTATGGAATCATTTTAAAAAAAATGATAACAGCAGCGCCGTGTGTTTAGCCTGTTCGAGGGTAATTAGTTATTCAGGCGGATCAGTCGGTAACTTACTACGCCATTTTAAAATAAAACATCCAACGGTTGATGTTTCAAGACCATGTGATACGTACCCGACTATTGTTAAAAAAGAACATAAAAGTCACAAATCATCAGCTGCGTCCGGTGAATTCGATGTACAGATATTTATCGATGCAGTTTACGAAAAAAAACCGTTGTGGAATATAAAAGAAAGAAATTATAACAGTGACGAAGTGGATGAATTGTGGAAAGAAGTGGCCGTTAAAACCGGGATAACAAGTAAATATGCAAAACTGTTCACGATTTAACCGTTAAAGACGATTAAACATCGAATTTAATAATACGGTTCATTAAATGGTATTTGATAAAGACAATTTTTATTTACATTTTACTAATGAAATGAGCTTTATACTTTACGGACGCATTCAGGAATAGTGTTTCGAAGCTACAGCTGCGCAGATACACTCATATAAATCTTCGTTAACTTTTTTGGTGAATGTGTGTAAATTCTTATTTTCATATATTTAAAAAAAAGAAAAAAAAAAGTTTTGGCATTGTTATTATTAAACACTTGTTTTTTCACTCTTTTGCGATTTTTCTTTTTCATTATTTCATTCATCTCCGTTATCTATATTCCGGAGTTTGATGATGAATGGCACTAAGATCGCCTTGATAAGTTAAGTACTTTCAGCGTTTGATTGAAGTCCCAGACCGTGCCCTCGTTCATTTGTAGAATTAATTTATTTCTTAATCTTCATATTTTACGTAAACATTCTAATTTAGGCTATGTTAGTACCTGGAAAGCATGTACAAAACCACGTTTTGATATTACAAAAAAAAAAAAAAAACGGGTCATCGGCAGGTAGAAGAATAATTCTTCTCCATAAAAATTTTCATAATAACAGCTTGGGGTAGAATAGAATGGAACCGTTTGAAACCTTTGGCCGATATCGTCAGAGAACATTTCACGCGTGAAAATATGTTTCTTAAAATTTATTTATCTACGAATGTTTTCTTTTCTCCTGATAAAAATTATTTATTTATTAAACAAAGTATTTTTGAAAAATTTACTATTTGCGTATCTTTTTGTTTTCATTTAGAACAAATCTTATACATAATATTAAACAATTTTTTTCCCTAAACGAGAAATGTGTTGATTTTGTGTACTTCATAAAAGTCGCTTAAGATTTTTGAAATCTGCACTTATCTATTTGACGTTGCAATCGTCGGCCAGGTATATTTTTAATTACCGACTAAATGTTTTTTGCTGTATAATTTGCTAAGTTACTCTGTTAATTTTGTAATTTCGACCTTATTTCTCGACATCTACTCTGTCCATTATTATAAGACACAAGTAAAATACGCATGACGTATTTTTCGCGCAGATTTGTTTTTAACTAGGATTTTACCTACAACAGACGTTTAGAGCGTGAATGCATTAATTTTACTATTATAACTAGTTGGACAGTGAACAGGTTTCTCTAGTTTGTATCCGTTATAACGCCCGGGTTAATATTGTATACATACTAATTCGATACATTCTATTATATAGGTAATTGGTTGTTATTATGCAATATTTGTGTTTATTTCATTTGATCACTACACACTGCGGTTAAAGTTCATCGATTAAAGTACATATGTTTAAAATGTGTTTCATCTACCGTAGGTCTAAAACATCTCCATTACGATGATGATGTTATTGAATCTGCTGCTCCCGTAACTGATCTATTCGCAACAGGTAATCACCTTATTAGAAGACTATTCTGACGTTTGTGCAAGCGATATAGAATAACGGGGAATAAAGTAGTCGGAACATCAATTAAGGGTCATTCCATCACAAACTGTATCCCTTTTTGTTTTTTGTTTTTTTTTTTTAAATCACAGAGACGGAACGTATCATTCTTAACCTGGAAACATAATTGTTTACAGCTCATACCGTTTTGACACCTTCGATGACTTATCTTCACGCGGAGAAAAAGAGTAGACCAACGAAGTGATGATGACATCGGCGGCCAACCGGCCATCCGGTTTAGCCTTCACCGATAGCGAGTTTGTGGATAGCGGAAGCAAAAATGGCAGACTTGAAATCGTAGTTTTTCGAAGCTACAGTCCCGACGAAACCTAATGACACTATTAAATTTAACGGATAAAAATTAAACAGTTCAACGCCTTGTCACTATTTTAAACTTCATACTCGTTAATATTTTCCTTTATACGAAATAATAATAATAATCTTTAACATTCGTAATTTGTATCGTTTTTAATTAAAAGATGTCCGGGATAGGGTGATTTTTTTTTGTTTAATTCGTTAATAATCTTTCTATCGCCACTCGTTCTTCAACTGTCCACTTTCCACAAATTCTTTATACAATTTTTGTCTCGTTTTATCCGTAAGCAGTTTGTTGTTCTCCGGGTTTTATTCTAATAAAGTGCGTAATTTTTTTGCAGAAGAAGCGGCGAAAAAAAAATGGAAACATCTGAGAGAACTCTACAAGAAGGAATACAAGAAAACAATGATCTCCGGAGATGGCGGATATAGCTCCACGTGGCCGTATTATCACCAGCTAGCTTTTTTGGAAGACGAAATTAATCACGAATTCTCAACATCAAGTAGTAATGATAATATGGTAACGGAAATTATTTTAGACGAAAACGACGTTGCCGCCAATGAGAGTTACTCGTCGTGGCAAAGCACCTCCGTTGTTAGAGAATTTCTGACACCGAGATCGAATAACGGCGTTCGAGAAATAGACGAAGATACGAGTTATTTCAACAGTTTGTTACCGCATATAAAAAAACTGTCAGCCATAGACAAACTGAAAATCCGAAATGAAATTAATACCGTCGTGCTACGATACATTAGTGAGTGCGATTACACTGAAGAATATACCACTACCACCGTTCATTTGAACGAGTAAAACGATCAGTGTATACCGTGTCAATGTTATTAATTCTTTATGCAGTGCGACGAAGAAAACTAGGAGCTTTCACGTCGTATCGGTGGTTACTCGTTACAAATAAAAATCTTTTGTATTTTAATTGCGGTATTTACAATTTTTAGAACATATTTGTTGTTGTGCGACCGCGAGATACGTTTATTAGTGTTTTTAATAAAACAGAAATAACAAGCGGTTATTTTCTACATCATTTTCGAGAATTTGTCGACCATGTTTTATCTACTGTCCCGAATGCGCTGCACAAGAGAGATAAAATAAATATGTAAATGTGCTGTTGCCATTAATTAATGTATTATCTGAACGAAATTTCAAATTTCGAAGTAAATTAGACGCAACATTAATAGTAGAGGTATGTTTGAAAAAGACTTTCATCTTCTAATCATATTATCTGTGTCGTAAGTAAGTGCGAACAAATATTATCTTTTTTTCTTGTACATCGATAGAATTTGACCGGCTTGGAAGAAAAGAGGTTTTATAAGTAACAATTTGATTTTGAGGTTTTTATATTTTTTTGAATCTGTAAAGTTTGTCTTTCATATCTGTTATGTACCCGAAATTAAAGACCTCTTCGTAATAAGTGATTTATAAAATATTGAGATAACAAAGTGGAAAAAAAAGTGAACAATTTATTATTATAATCAATAAATGCATAATTTATTTTCAGTAATCTTTTTTTTATATACATATAGATATATATATATATATATTTTATTTTGTTACCGATTTTTCTTTCTAATTCGTTGATAGTGATCGCTTCTTCCGCATCTTCCCTGACAACTCTTGGCTTGTCTGTTTGATAAATTGAACAGCTTTCATAAGGTCCGTACATAAAGGTCGTTAAATAAAAGGCAAACCTTTTGGTTCAATTTCATCCAGTTGATTTTTAGTACTCGATCGAAATTTTACAATTTTTACAAATTTGGTGCCAGAATCAGCATACTGTTTATAGCCGAACTCATTATCATTCGAGTCAAATATGATTTGATATTAATTTTGGTATTTTTCTGTAATATTGGCCTTATCACTTTTAACATAATGATGCAGAAATTGTCATAGAGGAAGCCGAAACGATAAGAATTCTGAATAAATAAGCGCAAACTAAATGAAAACAGTAGTGTTAAATTTTAAACGTATTTCTCTCGATAAAGGTGTAACGTATGAGCCTTTTTTTGTCCGGGTCAATCACATACATATAATATTCATTAGGAGGGAGACTACTTTATATCGAAATTAATCATTCTACCGAAAAGGGAAGTATAGAAAAATGTATTCTAATTACTTCTAGCAAATTTCAAATATTTTTTTTCTATACAAACTTGCAACCAGAGTACTGTGGAAGTGACCAGACATTTATTGAACGATAGAAAAATATCATGTTGGAGATATTTTTCGTAAATCTCGACAAAAATTCTTTAATGCAATTATTTTTTCTAGCTCGGTGGTTTTAAAACTTCTGTTTCTTCTTTATCATTATTTTCATCTTAGTTGTTTTTGAAGGGAATACGTAATTTCAAAACCTGTTGGGGATACTCAAAAAAAATTTCCATCTACATTTAAAAATTCATTAAAATTACCGTCATTTATTAAATCCGGTATTTCTGATTCTTCAGTATCCTTTGATCAACTGCTATGCCCTGATTTTTTTTTGCAATATCTGTTTTTGTTAGTAAAAAAAAACAGTTTTTACTGTTCTGCAGTTTTGTTATTTTATACGTGAGTGTATGTATATAAATATACGGGGTGATTATAATTAAAGTTCAAGTTTCAAAACGTATACTAATTCTAAAGCCGTGTAGGCCGACTTCATTGTTGCTGGTTATGTCGAAATTGTTTGACACGTTGTTGTTAAAAATAATTTTTCCGATAGTGGGATATCAGCAACTAATTCCATCTCATCAATTTGGATATTTGAAGAGCGACACTCAACTATGCAGTAAGTCCATAGAGTTGCTCAAAAAACAGGGTGTTTTATACATGAGTGTCTGGCTTTTGACAAGGTTTGGCATGGCGAATTGTTGCATAAACTAAGAACACACTTACATTATCACTATCATAAATTATCAGAATTATATTTAAACGAAAGATATTTTCAGGTCAACAAAGAGGAGGAATTATCCGATATAAGTGCTATGGTGCCACGGGGGTGTGTGCTGGTTTTCTTCTGTATATAATCTATACGGTAGATCTTCCTGTATCTAATGATTTACTTATTGCTACTTTTGCTGGTGACACGGTTGTTCTGTGTTTTAATAAATGCTTACATATTGCTAATAACACGTTACACGCTTCAATTGGATAAAATCTCAAAGTGGTGCAAGCGATAGAAAGTTAAGATTAATGAAGATAAGTCGGCCCATATAATATTCACTACAGTAAATCAATATCGTTAAAGTGGGACGTAACGTATCTAGGCATCCACGTTGATTGCAGGCTGGCGTGACGCAATCATATCATGAGGAAAATAATCGAATTAAATATTAAAACAGGGAAAGTGTGCTGGTTATTAGGCAGACACTCACAGCTTTCAGTAGATAACAAAATGTTACTTTACAGGCAGATTGTTGCTCCAATGTGGAGGTACCGTTGTGAAATCTGGGGCTCCAGCGCAGATTCAAATATAAATGTAATACAATGATATCAAAATAAGATATTAGGAACAATGGTTGATGCTCCGTGGTACGTAAGTAATAAAACTCTCTACCATGATCTTAACACTCCTTATATAAGGGAGATTATTGTAGAATTAGCCACAAGGCACATTGGAAGACTTCAAAATCATCGAACTTACTAGCGGTGGCGTTGTTGAGTAATCTGATGGAGACTTGTCGACTGCATAGGAAAATAAGTCATTAGACTTAAATGCTTAAATTAAGTTCTAGGTCCTACGTCAGTGAACAGGGATCGTTCAAGTGATTATTTTATGCAACAGAATCTATTGATAGTGAAATGGACTAGGTATTAGCAAAAAAAAAAAAAAAATAGTAATGCCACATTTAGTAACGTTAAGATATGAAATGTTCAATTTTAGACGCCTAATTGTTCCAGGTTTGAAGAAATTCGCATATACTGTAGGCCTCATTGTGTTCAGAATCAAAGGAGAAAGTTCAAATAACAGATTACACAATCCCCACAATATTCAGCTGTTAAGCCCGAGGTTATGCCGTATAAAACGAATTTTACACGTAGACCTTGAATTTTTTATTCGTACGAGGTCTTAATCGCCAAATGAAACAATTTTAAATACAATAGAAAGATGGGAATTAGAACTTTGCAAACTAGTCTGCATATTTTTAAGTCTATAGTGCTGCGAATATCGCTTAAGGTTAATCCGCAGTTGAAGGTAGGGCGCTCTCCCGCAAACAGTTGCCTGTTGAAGACCTGCGCAAGAATCGCTTTCTTATAAAATGAAAAATTAATCTGTCTAACTGCATCCTTTACGATAAAAGGTCCGTATAAAATAAACATTTTACAGAATAATAATACTCCTATCTAAATGAATAAGCGTTTAAATTCGTTTGTGTATTTTTTTTTTGTTGAACTACAAAATTTTCGGATACAGTAGATCTAGTACTGAAATACATGCCTTTATGGAAAATGACAATTACCAGTTTGCTTCTACCATGTTTAAAATTTGATTTGCTACCCTCAAAGGTGCGAATTTATTGTTAATATAAATTAAATAAAATATCATAAAAATATCCGAATTGAATTTATCGAACAAGTACAAACGTATAAAACTAAAATACGATAAATGTGCAAAAAAAAAAATCCGGGCTATAGACTGCTGAGTTTCTTATCGAGCTCGGACAGGTAGATTTACTTGATATTCATCGAGCAATTATTTTTCGCTTTCCTCACAAGATAATAAATCTCTTACTTTTTCCGATTCCGGAAGTATCCTGTTTTGGCTGTTTTCTCTTTACGCCACCTTCATCTGATTATACTGTCCACACGCATTCTCATCGATCACTTATTCTTAGTTTAGTCCCATATAAATCGATTTTCTTCCGATACCTAATTGTGGCATTTCAGGCAACAATGCAATTCTCCTTAGAACGGGACGTCTTCATTTGCTCAATTTATTAATAAATTTTCTTAACCTATGATATTCTTATGACTTAAGGTTTACTGTTCTTTTTTTTTTTTTTTGAATCCTCGCCTCTTTCATCATGTCAAATTCAGCCTTATTTTTACTTTCACTATCACTTCCTCTACAATACATTTTTCAATCACTTCCTTCTTCCTTCTTCTCTTTTTCGATTATCCGCTTCCTCTTACTACTATATCAGTTTCGACACAAACTACATTTTTTTTTTTTTTCGTATATTCCATTATTTTCTAAGAGCACTCAGTTCTCTAATTTTAAATTGTTTGTTTTCCTACTCCTTACTGTGCGACATACATTCTTGTCATTCCCTCATTAGTCGTTATTCCGTGCTAGCCACTTTTATTTTCTTTATTTCTGTACATATTACAATCTAACTTTTCTCATTTTTGGAACTTTCCTCAGTTTCCAGGTCATTTCCCTCGGTCATCGCGTCCAGTTTGAAAACAAAAAAGTATTACCTAACGACATCGTTCAGTAAGATGTTACTTTTTGCGTGTCGCGCTGCTCTCGTTAGTTTTCAGTCTATAAATGTGGAAGTAAAAATGTGAGGTTACTCGGGGATTGGAAATGAATCATTTCATGGAGTAGCGTGTTCGTGTGAAATTTTGTTTTAAAACTAGTGAAACACTAGCGAGCATGTAAGGATATCATAAGGGGTTTAAGATCGACTGAGGGCGATTTGAAATGGGCATGATTTTACACATGAATACATGAAGAAAACATTGTTTAAGCTTTACGAAAAAAAATAGCTTTTAAGGCTCGTTTTAAGCATTGACTTACTATCGCCTTTATTTGAGTTTTTTTCCCCATGGGTTCGTCCACATGGACATTGGCCCGAAAACAAAGAGAAAGAGGGGCAAGAGACTCAGATCTTTGCACGATCGAAGATAGCCGACAAGAAAGTATCAAGAGCCTGGATAACAAAAGGAGAAGGAAGGGAGAGAATGAACGAAGCACTGTATACAGTGGGAACACTGACCTACAAAAGAGAGGAGTAGAAAGAAGCTTATTCAGTTAAAAGTGACGAACAACCGAACATTATGTGACCAGGATCCCAAATAAACTGGTTGCTGGGGGGGGGGGCAATAAATAGTAAGGAAACGGCACAAGAAAGTAAAGAAAGAGCGATTAAGGAAATACACTGTGTCCAAAACGAAAGTGGCAGATCGCAGGGATGTAGGGAAAATCAAAATACCAGGGGAAGCGAGGATGGGAAGGCTGAATAGGCAAGCAAAAGGAATCCGGGTTGGAGAATGAAGAGACGTAGGAGGAGGGGGTTAAATCATAGTTCGGAATGAGTAGCTGCAGACAGACGGGTAATATTGGAATATGAGAAAACGGGGAAAAAACTGCCAGAAGAGAACCGAGCGAATATCAGTCGACTAAGTCATTTCCCTCGATTCCAGCATGACTAGGAATCCAAAAGAAATCCGTTTGGATTAAGTGAGAAATGAAAAGATAATGAATCAAGGGGTGAATAAGAAGAATAGCGTAATCGGTTGAGTGAGAAGGGAGAGGAGATGCAATAGTCTGCAGCACACTTTGAGCATTCCACAGGATAAGGATATTGCGAGAGACAGGTGAGGATCTGATAAAAAGAAGAGCACGCAGAATAGTAGTGGATTCAGCATAAAAGATTAAGTTTAAAGAATGTAATTTAGAAAAGGACAGAAAAAAGCTGCGCCAACACCACTGAGCTCCTTGGAGCTATCAGTGAAGATCGAAAAATGGTTAGGGAAAGAAGAGCTTAAATTCTGTAAACATTCTGATTTAACATGATGAAGAATAGGTTGAAGAGAAGAGGAAAAATTGAAGAAGAAATATGGAAGTTTATCGTGAATGTAAATATATGGAGAAAACTGAACGAGGCGACCAGCGATAAGAGATAAAATAGGAGTTTTGTTGGCAGAAAAATGCTAGTTATGTAAGGTGGAAGAATAAGGAGAAATAAGAGAGGGCGAAGAAATTGGCAACCGTTTGATAAGGAAACGACAGCCTAAGTAGGCTCGTCAAAAAAAAAAATGTGGAATGTGAAATTCAGCGTGCAGAGCTGGGATAGGAGTAGATTTTCGGGCACCAAGGCAGAGGCGGAGACATGAATTTTGGACTCGATCGAACTTAGACAAAAGGAATCTGGAAGAATTTCCACAAATATAGGAACAGTAATCAAGAATATAGCGAATAAAAGATTTGTAAAACATAAGCAGGATCACAGGATCTCTTCCCAATCAGTGCGAGAAAGGGATTTAATGAGGTTGAGCCTTTTGCAGGCGAACACGTACAGATGGCAGATATGGTCATAGAATGAAAGTCAACTATCCAGAAAAACACCCAAATAACGAAAGGAGGAAGTAAGAGGGATTGGCCATTATTTAAGACGAGGCCAATTAAGAAAGGAATAAAAAGACGCAGTGTAGAAGATTTAGTAGAGGAGATGAAAAGATGGACGTTAGATAAAGCGTTTTCTAATGAAATTAGGGAGCTTTGAAGTTGGGAGTTCGCCTTCGAGATGTATCGGTGAGAGGAATTATTGAGGATGTCGTCCGCAAAAAACAGGGAAGAGGAACTAAGAGACAATTTTGATGAAATAGATATTGAACAAAGTTGGGTTAAGGAAGGAACCCTGCGGTAATTCACGAAAGATTAGTCTCCTGAAGGGGACCGGAAGGAATGACTGTTCGGGAAAAGGAAAAGACTAATAATAAGGGAAGAAAAATGAGCCGGAATGTCGAAGGAAAGCATTAAATCAAAAAGAATAGGGAGATGGACATTGTCGAAGGCTGCCAAGATATCAAGAAAAGAAGCGATAAGAAATTTTTTGTCAATGAATGACTCGTAGACAGTCGGGAGGGCCGCGACTACGTCGGAAATCAAACACGTTACTAGGCAACAGGTTGTAGTGTTCTAGCCACCAAACAAGACATCTGTTGATTAAGTTTTCGAAAAGCTCCCTGACGTATGATGCAAGAAAAATTGGACAAAGTGAGGAAGAGTTGGGTTTAGGGATAGAGATAACAATGAAGCTATTCCAAGATAAAGCAGTACAACCAAAGCGAAGAAAGGAGTTGCACAAGTTTAAGAGGAACCGAAGAGAAAAATTTAGAAAGATTTTTGAGAATAGAGAAGGAAATACCATTTACTCTGGGAGCAGAATCTAAAGAATTTCTTAAGGATGTTTTTAATTCCGTGACGGTAAAAGGAGTGAGCAGAAAATATGAGGGGGTGGAAGAGGACGGTATGTGACATGATTCATTAAAGTTAGGAACGTAATAAGGAGCAAGAGTCAAAAAAAGAGATTAACTTATCATCAGCGAGATTACAGGCAAAAGGATGATGGGAAAGAGGAGAATTTTCCAAATTTGAGAAATAGGAGTAGAGCGTGAGAAGGAGGAACAGATGCTTTTCAATGTATTTTTCTTTGCCGTTTTGAGGATAAATCTGGCCCTAGCATTGGCTCTTTTATGGAGAAGATAGTTCTTGAGCGTTGGGACAGAGCGAAAAGCTCTAAAAGTGGTTAATCTAAGATCAAAAGCAGCCTTACAATCCTGATTCCACCATAACGCGGAAGTCGATTTCACTTTTTTATGAGATGAATGACGGACGGGGGAAGAAGAACAAGTTAAGGAAAACGCGACAGAATCAATGAAGAATTCATATTGGGGAAAATAATTCAAGACAGCAGAAATAGAAGAAAGAGAGCAATCAGCAGAGGAACGGAATTTAGGCTAATCAGCTTCAGGAGTTTCTGTTGGCCTTAATACTGCGACAGTTCCATTGTAGGACCAGGGCATAATGAATTCATAAATAGACGGTGATTGGAAGAAGAAGTAGAATAGGAAAAGGTTGCAAAAACACTAGGGCAAAGAAGGAAGGAAGGTGAAAAAGAAGACGAGAAAATAACCATTATACCGTTTCCATAGTCCAACAAAATAAAAAACACAATAATGAGAAAAGAGGGGAAGATGGAATAGAACAAGAGAAGGAAAAAGACAAAATAATATAGCACCCTCCGCTCAGATAAATCATTGCGCGAGGAGAAATGAATTTTAAAGACATCTGGAAGAATAATCCGATGCCCGTTACAGTTAGAGTGCAAAGCGAAGCAAATTTAGTAAATACCGTAGCATGTTGCAGAAGTCTCACCTAAGCGAGAGTAATAATAACTTGTTAAAGAATAAGGAAGAATTAGTGTATCTCAGTCTCAAAAGAAAGAACGTGACAAAAGCACACCGGTGAAAGACAACAATGAAAGAAATGTAACAGAGCCTGTTATTAGCTACTCCAGCGTCAGCACATTCAATATTTAAACAATTACTGCAATTGTCGTTATAGTGTAAAACGCAGCGAATAGTATAAACATTGAAACTCGATCCATTGGTCCCACGGAAGTGAGAGAAATGTACAACGTATTGTAGTATAAAGTGTAACAGATACAACATTGAAATAAGTGTAACTGAGCCCGTCAGTGGGTTTAGCCACTTCAGCGTCAATACATTCGATAATTAAGGAGACAATTACTGCAATCAAATCAATGGGCAATTTGTCTGAATGTCTCAAAATCCAAGGAAGGGGAAAAACTACAACAAACACAGAAAATAGAGGAAATGGGGAGTAAACTAATGGACAAGAAGTAAAGGGAGAAGGATTAGAAGAAGCTAAGGAAGAAAGATTCGAAGTACTAAGTACGGAGTGACTACTTTTGGTGGAAGAGGAATTGCCAGAGCAAGATTAGGATCTATTAAGGGCCTACCCATTAGAAAGAGAGGGAAGACGGTTAGAAAGGAGATTAGGAAACCGAGAAGAAGAATTAAAGTGGGGATTAAGAGCAGAGAGTTTGTGAAAGGTGGGCGATTTAGGATGAAAAGACGATTTAGGCAGCGAGAGAGATGGCGAAGGAGAAGAACTGGAGGAAACGGGAAACATTCGGATCTATTTTCCCCTGGAAGATTTCGGCAAAGGAAAAAGCAGAGGAAGTACGATTTTCCTTTTTTAACTAGCAAGCTTCACTGAAGGGTATATTTTCAAACGCCATAATTTTTTTAAATTACAGTTGTTCAAGAAAGACTGGGCATTGGCGGTTAGTGGAATCATGTTAACCTTTACAATTAAAACATTTTAATTGTACAGGAAGACTGGAGCACTCATTAGTTCAGTGGGGGTCACCGTGTTGAACGCATCGGGGTTGACTACGGTACATTTTTTCTATATGACACAAACGGAAGCAAGAATGACACTGGATGGGTGGTCTCACACTAGGTTCAATAGGAAGGTGGAAGAAATGGACAAAACTAGGAATTTTGCGATATGGAACTTAATTTCGATTAAAGGAACGGAGTTCATCACTACACCTTTTTTTTGAGGCGTCGTACCTATAGAAATAGCAGGAACCAACGAGGAAATATCATTAAAAAAGTCATCGTCGGCTATATCAGCCCGAATATCTGGAACAACATCAAATGAAAAAAGAAAAGTACTAGGAATGAAAGCTTTGAATTTGTGGTTTAGTTATGTCTAAAAGGAATTCGTTGGCAGCGGAGATATCGAAACAGCATAATAACCGAAGCATATTCCTGCCGGCTCGCACGATTTCACTGATTGCAGAGGTCTTGCGGAATAAAAACTTAGCAGCCGCATAAGGATGCAAATTGCCAGTGTTTTTATCGGAGAGAGATTCTAGTATAACTTGGATAGAACCGGTGAAGCTGCTGGAGAAAGATCGATATTACGCGATGTTGATATGTTATTATTAACGATGTTACTTTCTATTTATTTATTTATTTATTTATTTACGTGTCATAATACAGCAGCTGAGGCTAGAGGCATGGCAAGAAATTAAGAAATTACGGAAATTGAAAACAAAGAAAAGAAAAAGAACAAAAAAACAAAAAATAAAGAGAAATTAACAAAGATTAATAAAATTAAAACAGATCTTTAGTCAATTAGAACATTTTAGAAATTGTAATAATCCACGGTTTCTCCATCGCACAACAAATCCTTTAAATTGGGTGGTATTCTGCATTGTTTCCGATAGTGATCGTCAATTAGACATTTAATCAGTAGGTGTTCGACGGTTAATTGGCAATCACGTGTCAGTGAGGCGCAGGTTCTTTATTTAATAGATACGAATGTGTAAGACGAGTGTGCCCAAGTCGCAGCCTACATAAAGTTACTTCCACTTGAGGAAAGCTACGGTTTCGTGGACGATTTTATGGAGCGTAATTTATTTTCTGTAGGTAACTTTTGCCAGTCGTTGTTCCTGATGTTATTGAAATGATGTTTAAGCTGATAGTTAAAGTCGGTAAACAGTACCGTTACATTTGAAGTTGACGCACGTTTTCTGACCGTTTTAACGGGGTTTTCCGCATTTCTAAAGCTCTGTGTGTCGCCTTGGACTTGGTCGTACCATGCTGGTATAACAGATATCGGGTCCCGGACCAGTACTGGGATTTGGATGTTTAGTTGTTGTAGAATGGACATAACGTGATCGATTGCTGTTCCGTCCTGGTCCTCAGTGGTACCATCCGAAGAGTTAGACTTTGTGCTCCTTATGGTGCTGAAAGCCAGCACGGTTAGATGGTTCCGACGCAAATTTAATGACCACTCCGATGCAGCGCATCGTAAACTCGGTATCGGGGAGGTTCGGAAAGTTCCAGTTGCCAACCTTAAAGTGGTATGACGGATGGTATCCAAACATTTTAGGGTCGATATGCTAGCGGAAGTATATGCTGGTGCACCATAATCGATTTTGGACCATACAAGGATGCGACACAGCATTAATAGATTATGTCTGCTTGCGACGTAGGTTTAGTTTTTTATCACAGCTAGTTTTTAATGCGTCGATGTGTGCTTCCCAGGTGAGTTTGTTGCCGAATGTCATTCCTAAATATTTCACTTCGTTTGTTGATGCCATATGGTTGTTATTTAGAGTTAGGCTTACTATACGATCGCGGGTTTTCTGCCTATAAAAATGGGTTGCTGTTGTTTTTATTTTTGAAAAACAAAGTCCATTGTTGCAGTCTATTAAATTTGCTCGGTAGAACGTTTTCTACTAAGCTGATATCGGTGCATGGAAGAAATATATATAAATCGACCGCGAAAAGGAGTAATTTTACCGGTTTTTTCACTTGGTTTACAATATTATTTATCGCAATATTTAACAGCGTTAGGCTGAGGGCAGATCCCTAAGAAACTCTAGCCCATACCGTACGTGGATCAGACAGAATGGATCCCAATCTCACTTGAAAGCGACGATTAGAGAGGAAGTTCGCAATAAACATACAAAGGCGACCTTTGAAGTTCCAGGAGTGTGAAGTTAAACGAACTTTGTGTCTCCGTAATTGTTGTCAAATGCTTTCTTAAAATCAAAAAAGACGGCTAGTAAGTGATGTTTCTTTGAGAATGCTTTACTTATAAAGCGCTGCAATGCAAGAATCGGATCAACGCAAGGCCGTGTCCACGGGGGGGTTTTAGGGGTTAACTTCTCCCCCATGATAACTGAAATAGTTATTATGAATACACAAAAATCGGAAAAAAATCACAAATTTAAAATAAATATTGATGATTTTTTAGGATGTTCTTAACTACTTTTAAAAGAAAACAGAAAAAATATGCTCCATATTTTTAGGTACTTCATTAATATGTTATGCAAAATTTTTTATTACGAGTATAATTAATAACGTATGTAATTTTTATTCATTTTTATACGGGGTAATTCATTTATGTGAATTATTAATACATAAATCAAAATGATGGGAATTATTAATAGTACGAACATTGGTGAAAAATGTATTGTTAGTTATAAAATAAATATACGAAGAAAATCCCCCCCCCCCCCCCCCCTCCATAATTCTGGGCACGGGCCTGGATCAACGGTAGATCGTCCTGACCGAAATCCATATTGAATGTTTGTAAATAAACTACGTGTTTCAATTTCCCATTATAGTCGTACCATCGATAATTTTTTCTAATACTTTACATAGAACTGATGTAAGAGATAATGACCTGTAACTATCAAAGAGTGTTAGATTCTTATTTACCTTGATTAAGAGGGTTATAATGGCATTTTTTCATTGTAATGGTAGAGAACCATATTATATTGAAAATTACGAACAAAGCTTATATTGCTTATAATTACGAAGTTCGCAGAACGAACCAAGTCGGTTTGGGAGAGTCGAAACAGCTTAATTTTGATTTCAAGGAGGTAGAATGGGCTGGGGGGCTTTCGTCTATTGCAACTATCCACTGTTCTTAATCTGTTAACCCAAGTGTTCAGAAATAAATACACCGAATTTGCTAATAAACCTCAACCGTATTTTCGTTCGCGTACTTCTTCGGACAATAATTTGAACGCAGCAGACGATGCTATTTAAGTACTGGCAATAAATTTTTCTTTCATTGATTCGGCCCAAATTTCCTACGTCGATATAGCGATGAGCGATAGTTAATAAATGTTTATTTTCAACTATTTTATCTCCTAAAAAAAAAAAAAAAAAAAAACATCGACGTAATTTCGATGTTCTTTTCGTTTTTATTTTAAATATTTTACAGAAAAGAAAAAAAAAATGAATACGATTTCGTGTCGAAAAAAATTATGGAAATTATATACGTCTACAAGTAGTTGTTGCAGGGAAATTTCTCTACCTCCACTACACAAAAGATAATGATCGCTTTATTTCATTAGATATCTGTAAAGCGATAGTTATTTGTTTTCTATTTTTTTTGTATTCCAAAATAGGCCTTATTAACTATTAAAATGTTTTTTTTTAACACCTGTTTACCGATGAATAATTGATACAATAATTGGCGTTTAACACGAAATCAGCTGAACAGTTACAAAACTATCTTGGAAACTTATCTCTCTAATTTTTTGTCATATTCAGGGTAAAAGATACCGTTAATTAATGCACGATCTAGCGAATAGTAATACTTGGTTATTCATTTTCATTTCAGATATACAAAACCATTTGTTATCCTGTTCTGGTAAGTATACTATAAAAATATTCACGCTAATTATTGTTTGGATTTTTTTTTTTTTTTTTTATTTTCTTTGCCATACCGGTCAAATCTGTCCATAATTGGCATTTCTCAATAATGGTTTAAAAAAAAAAATTAAAAGCGATATTGCCTCCTCTCCCAGGGGATATAAGACAACTGATAATAATATATACTATATTAAATTACACATGTATATATACTCTTAAGAAATATCAGTCCACTGACGCGTGATATCCTTTTCTCTTTCTTGTTCTGCGTTGAATTTTGTTGGAGCCACTTATCTTTCGGATACTGGAGTAGATATGCTACCTCACTAGTCATGGGCTCAGTATAATAATGACCGAAGCACGCTCGACAGTCCTATTATCGGTTAGATACAAAAGCGAACATTTCCTTACGGACACGATAGATACTAGTTATAGTGCCACCATTATAATTAGAGAGAGCGCGCCGGCACCATCTTCCTTTTAATCTTCTCCTAGGATTGCCTGGCAACGTATTTCTTGATATTCGAAATATATTCGGATTATTACTAAAGTTTATCGAAGAATCTTTGATACTATTGTACATGTACATCTTTGACTAATGGAATACTGAGATCCTTGTGGAGAGTTTGATTAGAGACATAATTAGGAACCGAAGCCATCATGCGAAGCATCTTTGATTGCTGCCCTTGTACCAGTAATAGGTTACTTGCTTTAGTATTTCCGTACAGCAGCTCTATGCTATACTTCCAGATTGGTGCTATAACCGTGAGGTATATCCGTCTTTTTAAATCCAGACTTAAATTAGACCTTCTTCCTACTATTGAATACAGCAATTTGGCTCGTGCCGAGACTCTTCAACTAATTTGTTCTGTATGGAAACGCCAGTTTAGTCTGCGATCCAAATGCATTTCCAGATATTTCATGGAATTAACACCTACGGTATCTCAGAATTATTTATTATTAACTTCCAACGTATAATAGGTCTATTAGTGAAAGCTATATGTTGACATTTTTTAGCATTAAACTTAATTCTCCAGTGATTGGACCGCGTTAGTATGTTATCGATATGATCTTGAATTGCTAAATTCGCAAAATCAGGGTTTTCGTTACAGGCCATTAATATTTGCAACGGGCTTTCTAGGAAACCATATTTGGTGGGCGCAATATTTGAATCGTCATGTGGAGTAAATATCTTTTCCGAGTGATCAGTAAAAGCTTCTGCCTTTTGTTCGTCAGTTTTTGCCCATTTATTATTGTCTAGTTTGATATTGTACACTGTTCTATGCTTTGATTAAGTAATTTTTTTGTAGCAAACCATAATGAAAATTGTCCTTTACATTTAACCAGTTTAAATTATTATTCAAATGCTTTATTTTTATATATTTTTATTGTTCCTTTTAGCTTTGTATGAAGTCTATCAATGATGGGTAGCGATTTATCTGCCATCGTCTTCTAGCAGCTCTATTTTGTTTTATCAATTTTCTTATTTCTATCGGAACATATTTTTTGGTGTTCTCGTGATTTTATTTATATATTGTAGAGTCATTACAAGCAGATTGAATAAGTTTTGTGAAGTCCGTAAGAGCAGTATCTATGTCATCGCTATTTTTAAATTTCATAATTAATTTGGTATCATGGTTTATAATATGTGAGAACCTGAGCCAATTGGTAGTTTTATTAGGTAAACAATTTTGTTTAGAAGCTTTCTACGGGATTTGTATTCTGTATGGCCATTACTGTTACATGATCTGAGGTTAAATCTATTTTTGTTTCACAGATTTTATTATAATTGTGAAGACCACGTGTAACATAAAAATCTAACACATCTAGCAGCCTGTTCGAAATGTTCCGGCCAGTAGGTTAGAGTCATTGGGGATAATATTGTCAACGAATTACGATTGATTGCATCTGTAAGTTTTTTACCAGGGTTGTTTGTTATTATTAGAGTTAAAATCACTCCCTCAGATGAATCTATTGCCTAAGTTAGAAAAAATATTATCGTATTCTATGGAAGGTATTGTGAATCCTGGATGACAGTAAATTGCAGCAACAGTTAAACAGCCTACATTGATATTAATATTAGCTGAAATTATCTGAAAAGCGTTTGTACCGTATGACAGATGTTCATGTTGCCGATAGGAATTTTTTATCATAATCATCGGGCCCCCATGAGCAGTTCCATCTGGACGATGTTGAGTAGAATATGTTTTATAACCGGGTATTATAAAACTTTTACCATAGGGGTTAAGTGCGTTTCAGTTATTATCGCAACATAAACCACCTTCTGATTTCAAAATATTTCCAGTTCATTCTTTTTTTGAACGATTCCGTTAGCATTCCATAACATTATCACTAAGGAGTTTTAAGTAACTATATTACTTTTTAATATCATATTTACTGTAAAACTCTGTCGATAACTTTTGTTATTATCGCAATTAACGGGGATTTATTACAGATTTAAATTCAGTTAAAAATGAATTTAATATTTTAGTGATATCGTTATTCGTGATTTCTGTTTCTTGATTTATAAATGTAGTATTAGTAGTAGTTTTTTTTATCATACAATTTCCACTACGTTAGTATATTATTTCTCGACCGTACTTATGACTGATTCGGATTTGATGATTCAGAATTACTGGTACTTTGAATGGGATCAGTATTATAAGATCTGCTTTAAAACTTCAGCTGCTATTGGTAGAAAGGACATCCTCTGTAGCTAGCTGGATGGTTTCCCTCACACAATTCCCCTTTTTTAACTGGTTCTTCCACCGTCTCCTTGAAGACGTTGATATCATGTCTACCGGCGCATTTAACACAACGTGAGGGCAGATTACAATAGTTAGCAGAATGACCAAACAATTGGCAGTGCTTGCACTGAATTAATCCACGATCTTTTCTTGGTTCTTCAAATGTTCCGACGGTATTTAGAAGTGTCTATTTAGTTCAAATAGTTTATAGCTGTTGTCTGACGACTTAATATCTGCGTAAAAAAGTGGAAGCGGTTGTTTAGTTTTATTTCGTAACACATTTTTAATACGTATAACTTGGAAATCATTTTTTTCTGCAGTATTTTTAATTTCTGTTATGTCAGTTGACCAGTGTAGGTTTCTTGAAACCACTCTTAATAACGGTTTACCTTCAGTTAATGAATATGTGTAGTAATAATAGTTGTTTGCTTTTAATGCTTTTATGATCGTTCTGTAGCTGAGGGGATTTGCTGGTTTGACAGTAATTCCTGCTAAGGTAGATTTTAAAGTAAATACGACACATCTGGTATACTTAATAAATATTTTCTGAATTCGGTAAAATTTAAAACATTTTTGACCATGATCGGCGGAGCTTGAGTATTTTTATTTGTATTAACATTAAAAGTAGAGTTGCTTGACTTTGTTGTCTTTTTGAAGAGTTTTGTTCCACTGTGACATTATTATCTATTTGCATGAAATTATTATTTTCACTATTATCATGTCATCTTCGACAATTAAAAATTCGAAAATATTCCGTTAATTTAATTTCGGCGATGAACCGGAAGAGACTGAAGAATAGTATGATCTTCTTCTTCTTCTCCTCGAAGAAACAATGTTCCATTGATTATCAACATGAGATAAAACTATCGGAGATTCCGACAAGCTAATTGAATCTTTATTGTCATCGTTAAATGATAAAGTGCTACCTGATAACCGATATGGGTGTACATTAGCCTGCGTATTACCATCACCAGCTGATTGCTCGGGCTTCAGTTCATCTAGCACATCTCCTGTTGTAGTCGTTGACAGTTTTAGTTTGCTGATTATATTGTTGCAGCTGTAATGTTGCCTGATTTACGATCAATAGGCGAAGGTAATTGTGTTTTGACTAGCCTTATTACGGAGAGTTGTAGAGATAGATGATTGTGATGTAGCGGCAGGGGCCGAGTATACCGAAACACCACCACGAACGTTATACACACTATAGTTCGAATATAAAGTGTTGACGCACTAGAATTAGGGAAAATTTCGAATATTTTTCTAGTAAGAAGGCTTCGTCAGTGTATTAAAAATTCTACAGTCTTGTTTAGAGAATCGGACACACATTTACGGGTAGAATTATTATTAATTTTATAACTAGGGGTCAGTCCAAGCTTTTGAAAATCAAAGAAAACATTGTGTAGTACCGGTAAACAAATAATTCGGTAACTAAGAGATGTTTATTTCCTTTTACTTTCTTGATACTTTTTTGAATTAGTTTTTTTTTTTTTTTTTTTCTATAGACAGTATATTACTTTGTTCACGAAAAATATTTCACGAACTTCCTTTTTTAAGAATTCTCCATTTATCTCACTTTAACAACCATTAGTAAATATCGTGAATAAGATATGCAGTACTCGAACATTGGAGTGGTTGCTTAAAAGTGATAGAACGAAAAAATTTCGAGATTTTTGCCGATCAGTAATCTGTTTTTTTCAATCATCACTGACCGTCAAAACAAGCGGTTTTGCATTAAAAAAAGACGATCGAAAGAAAATGAGAATAAAGCAAAGAGAAGGCAGACGCATACACACAAGATATTAATTATGTGAAACATAAAAGTGAAACGGAAGCATTATTGTCATCGAAAGTACTGCTGGAGTCGTTCTCAAATATGACGAGAGTACGGAGAATGTAAACGTTCCAAATAGGAACGAATAGATTCGAGATTTTTCTGGTCAACAGAGGATTTTTTCAAAATGGACACCCCATCTGATTGTAATCATTCCCGATGATAATTTTAACGTTAATCTAAAAACGATTTATCGATGGCAATTTATCGAATTTATGCGTTAAACGTAAAATTTCGCTCTGAATAACGACCCATTTCTGCCATCCACAATAAAAACACAACATGTCATTTTGAATATTTAAAAAAAAACACAAAATGATGTACTTTGATTATACCGCAAACTTTTTTTTTGGCTACAACGGATATACAAAATCCGTTTCAGGTAATTTTATTTTTTGATAAAAACTGATCACCTTTACAGTTTAAGAGTTTTATGTTTTACTTCAAAAATAAATTCCACCATGAAATTTTGATTTTCTCAGTCGCATTCCTAATTTACGTGCGTGCTTTTGGGTAATGTTCGTTCGTCAATAGCGGGGGTATAGTTTTTTAACAATTCATAAATAAATATAGTACAAAATCGAATATCAAACTGCGGGAAGGCAGCACGAGGTCAACAAATGATTTCACGGCTGCTATTCCTAAGTTTAATAAGTTTCATACAAGACTATACAATATAAAGCAGCGATAATATATATATATATATTTTATTTTATTTATTTGGTGAATAATAACATAAATACATAGTAATTGATACATAGCCATGAGTGTATCAGTTGAATGAACACCTCATGGATTGAAAACAATAAAAAGAAAATGAAAGAGACAAAAATTAACCAATATAAAAATTAAAATAAAATTATTCATTAAATGAAAAATCTTCAACATCCGAATATTTGGAAGCCATGATAAAATTCGCCGCGCGTGCAGGAATTTTGATAAATTATCGTTGTTTAATGGAAAACAATTTAAGTCTTTAAACAAGAATTTCCATTTGGCGCACTCATTAACGATATAGGTGACAGTTTCAGGAGCATCTCCACAGGAACACAAATCGGTGTCTGCTAGATGGAAACGGTGCAGATAACTTAGGAATCTACCATGTCCAGTAAAAAATTGCGTCACATACGTATTAATATTATTAATTTTGATTGGATTGGTTTTAACCTCGGGGACGAAACTAAATGTTAATCTTCCAGTTGAGCTATTGTTCCAGCTATTTTGCATTTCAATAAATCTATTGTTTATAATTCTCTTCCCTCAGATGTCAAGAATCTTTTAAGGAATTATAAAAAGCAGCATAGGCTTAAACTAATACAGGCACTTAATATGTAGTCGCTTCAGTCTGTAATAAGATTAACGTTTTCCTATTAACTTACTAGTTCCACTGTATATCAATTTTTCCCTTCACCTTCCTCTTAATTAATCTAATTATGTTTCCCCATCTTCATTATACTCGTATACACAGTACTCGTTATCTATATAATAAAGCGCCAAGGAAATAAATAGATGAAAAATCGGAAAAAAATAGACGAAAAATCAAAAAAAAGTCCTGAGACCGTTCTATGGCACTTAGAACGCTAATTTTTTTTTTAAACGACAGCTTCAGGTCAGTAGCTTTTAGGAAAATTATAAAATGCTCAAAATTTTCATACCTTACGGCTCAAAACAAACAACAAATCAAAGCAATAAATCAATTTTTTTTGCCGTTTTTTCAATTTCTTAATCGTTTATCAAAAACTAATTATTCTACTGAACTGCTCTAGGTCTCATTTTGAAGAGAATTGAATTTAGAGTATTTCCCTCGCTTACACCACCCTTCTAGCGATTGAACTTTTTGAGGAGCTATTTTATTTCAAATTTTTAACAAAATAATTTCAATTTTCGTATTATTAGATGAAACATCAAAAAAAAGTCCTGAGACCGTTCTATGGCACTTAGAAAGCTAATTTTTTTTTTAATCGACAGCTGCAGGTCAGTGGCTTTTAAGAAAATTATAAGATGTCTAAAATTTTCATACCTTTTGGGCTCAAAACAAAAAGGGAATAGATCAGCGCTAATTTAATAAGATCTTTACCAATCGCATGAAAACGCGGTACTACTGTATTTACCTACGCAGTACCGCGCTTCCACCTACCCAACAACCGTCACTGGCTTTTCGTTCATCGTGTATTACTCATAGTGGACAAAGACGAAACATCTTTTGTTAACGATTCTTCTTTCGTTTCCTCTATGGTGTATTATTGGTGTATTTTTAAATTTGAAAAACGACGTTGTAATTTTGAAGTTGTGATCGGCACAAACTGAAGAAATGAGCAAACTAACGTATTTGCAATTCTACGAACAGTATCGTGATAGTGGAAAGAGAAATGTAGAGACTGGTCGCAATCGTTTTATAAAAAGGGTTCGAGGAGTATGTGTTTTTCGAAAGTGGTCCGAGTTACTCAAAATTTTTATTAGAAATTGGTGAAGGAAAAATGCCAGAGACTTTGTATGGCGAAGAAAATGGAATCCTATTAAATTTCCCCGATTTAAAAATGTTTACTTCACTTGATGAAATGATTGATTACATTTATCTCGATAATGTTCTATCAAATTTTTCTAAAATGTCCAAAAGATGTATCTTATCACCAACGAATAAATATATAAATCAAATAAACAAATTGATAATAGGAAAAAAAATTTCTGGAGATGAAATAAATGTATACAGTGCTGATACAACTCTGATTGATGAAAAAGAAACAAATGGAGATTCCACACATTTATGTACTGAAATTTTAAACAAAATGTCAGACCCAGGAGTTCCAGATCATAAAATTACTATAAAAATTTCAGCGATTTGTATCCTCATCAGAAATTTGAATTTCGAAGAGTCGTCATTAAATCTGTTAAAGGTTTCATAATTGAAGTATTTCGACCGGAAAATGAATGTAAGACGTTTCTGATTCCTAGGATCAGTTTCAAATTTATAGCTGGCGACACTGGCATTCAGATTTTAAGAAGACAGTTTCCTATCAAGTTAGCCTATGCCATGACCATTAACAAAGCTCCGGGTGAAACATTGGATTTCGTCGTTATTGATTTGAGGGATAATGTCTTCACTAACGGGCAATTGTATGTTGCCTTGAGTCGAGTGAGAAAATCGAAAAATATATGCATTTTGAGCCTTGGTCACGACGAAACTCTCACAAAACGGGGGTTTGAGGGCGGATTCGCGGGGGGTTGGGCCGCGAAGCGGCCAGGGGGCAAAGCCCCCTAGTATCTAATAACTCTGTACGACAGATTACATTTTTAATTTTTCTTTTCAAATGAATTATCTAGAATGCATTTTCTTTTTCTTTTTTTATAAAATTTTATGATTATATAAAGAAGTGTTTACTTATTTTATTTACTTGTTTTTTTTTTTTCTTGTTATATTTTTTGTAATATTCATTTATTTATTTTTTTTTTTCTGTGCTTTTTATTGTTAATCTGTAATCCATTACTCGCGCAAACTTTGCCCACAAATGGAAATTGGATAATAATAATAATAAAATAAATGATTTGATTTCATTATTATTATTACGCTTATTATTATAAATCAGGAAGTCGAGTTGCTTTTTGTAGTGTTTTATATATATAAAATCCTACACGAATCTTCTTATGTCGGTCGACCGCTAAAAAACAATACCTGCAATAGTATAAGATTAATTACACGAATTGTAAAATTAAATAATATTTATCACTAAATGCGTCTAAGATGTCCGCATAGATGAATGATGGGTTTGCTAGTAGTCCAAATCTAAATTTTCGGTAGTGGAAAAGGTGGAGTTTGAAAATTAATGATTTAAGAAAATTCGACGAATCGATTTACAGCAATAATAAGCTATTTTCGTAACTTCACATTTCCGTTAATTTAAGTTAGTTTCGTTACAGTAAATAAGATGGTAAAAACGGTGCGTCCGGTGCATTGGCGCACTCAAGGAGCTTGCCACGGGGCCATTGCTCTCCCAAAAAATCTCCGAAATTTTTTCCAAAATTAATTTTGTAGCGTAAAGTGGGATAGTTCAGAAAATAGAAATGACTTCGATGTAGAAATGTAAAATAATTTTGTTTTACGTTGCTTCGTTGGGTTATATGTAGTAGTGATGCGTAAGTCCGTTCTTTGTTGCTGTTTGTTTACCACGTGTGTATCGTTTGTTTTTTCCCGTTGTCAACTTTGTTCTGCATCCGGTATTTTAACGTTTTCTTTAAAATCCGAATTTCGCAATTATTTTGTTGAAATATAGTCCCCTTTTTCAGGGCTCCGTCATCGTTTTTGTAAAAGTACACATAGACTTACCTAGTTATTACCGAGTGGTTTTTCGATATTACAATTTTTATATCCGGAATTTTTTAGTATTTGAAATTAACCGTGAACAACTATTCTCCAATTTGGTCGGTTACCTGCTTATGTTACCTATAGCGAATTGTTTAATTTTTTTGTTTTTTTCGAACGTGATATAAAGTATGGACCGAAAAACTAAAGGTAACGGTACCTTGGATCATTTTTTCCAACCAAAAAAAGCCAAAGCAGTGATACCTACATTAGTGATACATCTGTTGATAAACTATTACCCTTAAATACGGATACTCAGCCTCATCATCAAAATGATTTACAACATGAAACTGGTACAAAATATGTAGTGGGCTGTGTACATCAATGTCTTCGACAGGGTCTATAGCAATAGCAGCAGCATCAACTGTAAGTATATATCCTATGAATATATCTCGGTAAAACGAAGTTTGACCGATCAAGAAAAGTTCGATGCCCTGACAAATGTATAAATGCCTTCCGTAGATTTTATATTTCTTTTTAAAAATGAGCAAAAGCAAAGACGCGAACGACGCGGTACACTTGGTTTTTGAAATATCGATGGTTGACGTACTCAACAGTCGAAGATAGTTGTTTCTGTTTGAATTGTGTACTATTTGATCCGTCACTAGTTGGCCATGCAGGTACGCAAAAATCTAATTTCTTTTGGAAAAAGGCTCTCGAAAGATCTCTAATTTTCATGAAAAACCCGTCTATCATAAAACTGCTTGTTTAGGCGTGAGTAATTTCAAAAATGTGATGACGGGAAAGTTGATGTCGATTGAAATTAGTTGATACGGCTAAGAAAATTCAAGCTGAAGAAAATCGACGTAGAATCAAACCTATTATGGATAGAATCATTCTATGTGGAAGACAGGGACTCACTCCCGTTGCGTGGCCATCGAAATTATGAAGATTTTGATTTAGAAAATCCGTCTAAAAAAATGGATTGAGGTTACGAATCAATGCTGGTGATGTCGTATTGAAAAAACATGTCAAAAATTACAGTAAAAATGCAACGTATGTAACTTGGAATATTCAAAATGAAATTATAGATGCAAGTGATGAAATAATGAAACGAAAAATTGCGTTAGAAATCAGCGATGCGAAATTTTTTACCGTTTCAGCTGATGTGTCACAATATATTACAACAACCGAACAATTCACGCTTTGTTTCCGATATGTAAAGCACGTAGATAGTCCATTTTCGAAAAAAAAAATTTCCTTTAAAAAAATCGTGGAGTAAACCGGTAGAAATATGGCTGATGCGATTCTGTTAACTTTGCACAAGTATAACATCAATCCTCATAATATTTGTGGCTAAGGATATGACGGAGCAGCTGCCATAGGTGGTGAATTTAATGGCGTTCAAGCCATTATATTTGAAGAATATCCGACCGCGATTTACGTCCATTGCATGTCATATAGTCTGAATCTTGCGATTTCGGACGCCGTTGAAATTCTTTCAATTCGTAATTGCATCGCTTACCTGATTCTTCTTCTCTCGCGGCTTACGCTACTGGCACTAACGTTAGCCTGTTGTCGCCGAATATGCACACACACTAGGAGGACACTTACACGGGCCCCAACTCCACACGCGCCGAAATTTCGACCGAAAATCGAAATTTACATTCTCGGCCGTGTGAGCGTCCCGGATCGTATTGCCCGCTGACAACGAACAATACGATGATGCCGACAGATCGAAAATTAATGATTTTAACCGAAGAGGAATTTCTAGCTCGACATCGTCGCGCCAGGTAAATACCAAATCCGTATCAATGTATAACAAATATCAAAAAATCTCTTTTTCAAAAACTAGAAGAATTACCCTTAAAAAATTATTTAAAAGGTCCGCCCTTGTAAGTAATAGTCCGGTTGAAACCATCGAAGAAACCAAAATATACCTTAATCATCAATTTACTAGCGCTTTAGAGGAAAAATATATCCCATATCAAAACTGCATATTTAGACACCTCGGCGGGGCGCTGAAAGCCCCCAGTTTCAGAAAGAAATATTTTTTTTCCGGCCATCGATAGAAAGATCGCTATTAGAAGGAAACGAAATCATATTTCATTTCCTTAATGAAATTTTCGACATTGACGAAAAATTCAAAAAAAAGCACGTAAAGTCACATGTCTTTTTGTTCTGCGATGCGAGTGTAAGAGCTAAAAATTTCAAAACAAATTATAAATAAGCTCATTACCTGATATTTCTCTAATTTGAAATGTTCGGATTTCTAACTTAAAAAATACGCCCTCGGAGTGCAAAAGTTTCAAGAAATAGCTTTTTTCTTCATTTCCTTAACAAAACTTATCAGAGTAATTAAAAGTTCAAAAAATATCGCGTTATAAATTTACCGAAATCACGGCTCATCAAGAATAGGAAATATCATTAATTATTATTATGATATATGTATATATATTTTGTTTTTTTTTATAGAAGCGAAAAACCAAATAAGACAATATAGTCTGAAGCTTAGATAACTCAAAATAGGGTCTTTCTACATACATTTTTTTTTTATTTATTTTCAAACGGATACTACAAAGTGTGCGGTTTAAGAAGACGATGATTTTAAGTTTAATTTGTCTGACGACATGCATGTAATTTTAAACTAACGTGGTTCATCGATACAACGGTGTTAATATTTTCGGTAAAAGCTACGTCGAACATGTTACGTGTTAACATTTTGAACAGATAAGCACTGTCCATCTTCAGAACAAGTGCTTGTCTGTTCGAAACGTTAAAGTCTGACGTGGGCTTTACCAAAAATATTATATATCTGATAACAATTAAGGAACTAAGAAAGCGAGAAAATGGATGTAACTGTACAGAAAACGATATTCCGCTGTTGTAAATGGAAATCGAGGCCTACTTTACAACATTGCTTGATATTGTTAAACAAACTTGCAACCTACTCGCATTTAAGAGTTCTGTTAGCAGTAAGAAGCAGATAAAGATGGTTAATATTAATAATCAATCAAACGCATTATTCCCCCTTCTTCAAAAAAGAAATGTTCTATTTCACTTGGCGTTTTTTTTATTTAATACGTAATTGACCTAGTGGCGTCATTTGAGGGAAAGCTAGGAGCGGTCTCCCCTTTTTGCTTCAAAGTTTAAAATATAAAATAATCATTAATAATTAGGTCCATTATAATGTCTTGCCCGGAAGTTTTTGTTAAGTTGCGTTTTCTTAATTATGGTTAATATTTCTTTATTTTTGCATCACCTGTATTATTTTAATATGCTTACTATTTACAATTTCATGTTAAAATGAAATGCAAAAAATTACATAAACAAATTTGTAGTGTACGATATAAAAATTATAAACTGGAAGCGCATAATAAATAATTCGTGCGGTTTATTTCAAGCAAATTTTTTTTTTTTTTAAACTCTATACTCTATTTTTCGCAATCTGCATAGAGGCAATAAGCGGCAAGAATAGCGGTTATGAATTTATTTATTTAATGGAGCGCGTCCCAGTGACCGTCGCTCCTTATATCATGGTTGGACTATTACGCGAATGGGGATACACATGCACCGCACGCACACGAACAAGTGTACAGCCGCCACAGAATCCATTCAAAAATCCAACCGCGAGTGCGCCCATACTTAGCGATAAATTACATGGTTTATTAATTGATAATATTACGCCTTTTTAAGCGTACGAATCCGGACCGGTTTATTATTAGGTTTTGAGCCAGATGGTTTTTGTGTTTATCTGGTCGTTGCGTGGGTCGTTCTTTACGGTTGCAGATCACTTCTTTGATCGATGGTATTTGTGTAAATCTTTCCGTATATCATCGTTAAGCACGAACAATGGCATGCCGACTATTGAACGCAAGATTTTACCTTGATGTATGATAGCGATATTTGAATTGCTTGCTGAATCCCAAAGTTATATTCCGTAGGACTACATAGGCCTTAGGATTGACTTATACAACAAGACTAAAGACCTTCCGTTAGAAGCCTGGACGTCCTCCCGATTAACCAATGCGTGTTACTAAATTTTATTTTAAGTTGTTTCTTTTTGGCATCTATATAATTTGTCCAGGTCAGTTTATGATCTAAATGTAAACCGGAGTACTTCACGCTACTAGTAGAAGGAATTGTTACTCCATTGAGCGATACTGCTGGGTCGTTCATATTACTTTTTCTCAGCGTAAATACAATTTGCGAACATTTGGTTTCTTTGACTTTTGTGTATTAGCGTCGCATAGAAATATTTAGTCGGCGAACAATCGTATCAACGTGAGTAAAGGCCAGTCGTCTTGGTTCGCCTTGACACTGATAACTTGTTTCACTTTAGTCGGCAGCACGGAATCTAGGTTGCGCTCCTGCTTACGTGCTTATCTATTGCGCTGCTATTTATCCTCTAATTTTTCTGCGAATTAGAAGATAATCTCATACTCGAAATCGAGTGAGATAGACGACGACGATATACGAGATGAAAGGAATAAGGACGATTGAGAAATGCACTAGGGATAGAAACACACGTACGAAATTAGACGAAGCGCAAGAATTAGAATCGTCGAGAAGATTAATGTTAAGGGCAGAGAATGCTGAATTTAATGAAGATTGTAGCACTAGCATTAGCTATCTTCTCGATTTAATCTATTATGAAAACTTCCAATTTTGAAAAAGCTGATAATTTTGGAAACTTGGAAACCTTGTGTCAAACAGAAATGCTGTACCCTTACGTAAATCTAGAAAACTTTCTAATTCATTAGCTCGAATGGTACAACAGTTCCGGCGAATAGGCTTATGAGATAACAAAGATGATTGCACAACGGAAGGGAATTTGTCACGAAATGAAGAAAAATTGTTTCAAAGGTGAGAAAAGAGGTACACACATTTTAAAGTCAGAGAAGACTTGTTTTGTACTTGGAAAACAGATTCATGGTGACACAGCGTTTTAAGCAGATCTCTTTTTTTATCTGTAAGTTAATAATCCGTTTGATTGAAATATTTGTTCGGGCGTTTAGCATTTGGAGGAGGAACGTTAGGTTGAGTTTCGGGAGAACGTGTTTGGATGGAGAGATGAGACGAAAATGCGTGATGAAGATAAGAAGTGAGCATTACCGGGAACAGGCCGGAGAAAGACTGAGCGGCAGCTCAATCTGCGACAGAAAATGTTTCAACTTTTGAGGCTCCAGAGAACGAAAGTGATCATTTTCAAGATTTTCTTCTGGCGAAGCCACTAACGATGATCGGTAATGTTCTCCTTTGCCGTTACGACTACGTGTTTGTTTATCGCAAGCTGGGGAAGAGTGCGAGCAGTGAGGGCAAATCTCCTGCGTGCTTCGGCTTAGATGCCGAAGGAGAAAGAAATCAGCGAACGAATGCTAGACGGACTTGAAAAATATGGTTCTAGATTTAAATTTGACTAGACGAAAAATAAGAGCTTTTAAAAAAAAAAATCGACTGAATAGGTTGGTGACTTAATACAGTCTCCGAAATGATGTAGACTACGGGGGTACATGCATACTTTCCATGATATGCAGCCAGAGGGCTAGACGTTAAGGATGACACCGTGTCGAAATAGTATCGTGTAGGCTTTAATATCACGCGTATCTAGAAAAAAAAAATAGTGGAAAGGACTCTAAAGGAAAAAAGGTTAAAATACTGTTCCTTCCCCTAAAGATTTGATACATGTTTATTTATTTTAGCATTTAGAGGAGTTTAAGTCGGATTTTGCAAGTTGTTCGGATCTGCAATTAATTTCTCTGACCTCCAGAGCACTCTTCAAATTATCTCTTCCCTATTTTCTAGTTCTTCCGCGACACCTCAAACCGTTACTTCTAATTTTTCTTGTCCGCATTTTATTCGTATCTATCCGCAATGTATATTCCCAGTCATGAAGAGATTATCGGTAATTATTAATTTTTCAGTCATTATTTTTTAAAATTCGGCTACTTCGTCATTATTTAGAAAGAAGTTGCACGACTTTCAGTTTACTCCATCTACACTTCAAGGATGACTCGACCTCTACACTTCCATCGCTTCCTCTATTTGCCTTTTCAGCCCGTATTTCATACGTCCGTTTCGAGATTTCGTTACTTCAATTATCGGCTTCATTTGCCGTTTGTGTTCTAATGATTTTCTGTTTGCTGCTTCACTTTTGTCTCCGGCTCCTTTGTACCCCTCATCCCAAATGCATAATTACCTACGATTCTGATCGCATTTTTTCCCTCTTTAAATGGTCTTTCCTCTGTCGAACGTTCCGATTTTTTATCAAAATCTAAAATTTCCCACGTCTTGATGCGCTTTTCCGTCTCACCGATTTATTTTAATTAACTCATTCTCTAAATCTTTCCGATCATCAACGAGGGGCCCCAAAATGAAACACAAGAACTTAAAAGGACCGGGCTTCTATCGTAGTCACACACGTTACCGTAGGAAAGGAACATTCATTTTTCGACAGCAGTTTTAGCTGTGTATCGGACAAATCGTGTTGACGTATTAAATGAACAGTTTCCCGGTACGGGTTGACGGACATTTACGAAACGAAATGGAACGAAGTAAAACGAATACGATTTCAGATGTGTCGGCAAAGAAGAAATCTGATAAATGCCGCTTTATTGACATTATCGCGATGGGTCGGCCTATTTGTTTATTCTTTTCCATTACAACGTCGTAAACATTGCGCGATTAAAAGCGAATGACGCAACAGCATTAAATAAAAATTTCGAATTATTCGAAAAAAGCAAAACAAAACGGGAAGAAAACGGAAAATGCCGAATCCGATCGAACTGTTTTCAAGTTCAAACAAGCACCATTCGGCGCCCGGCTCGGAAGAATTATTTTGTCGCCTGATGCCGAGCGCTCTGTTCGTAATTAGCGCGGTACTCTCCGCACGCGTACTGTTTATGTGCGGCATAATATTTACCTGGTTCCGTTTTAGGGGCACCGGTCGACCATGTTGAATAAATATTACAAGGTACGGTAACGTTTCGTAGTTGCTATTTATTTTTGAACGGAGGAAATACTTTTACTTATAATTATTCGCGCATTGTAATTTTTATCTACAACGACCAGAGTTACATCTTCGAAGATCAATAAGCTATTTTTACGACTGAATACATGGGAATCGGCGCGCAAAGCTATGAGCGATTTCGAAAAAATCATACACTTTACGAAGATTGTAAGACAGCACTGAAGTCCGGTTTTTGAACCAGATAAGGTTGGTGTGGGCGAGGAAAACGCGACTGCCGGGGGTTGGTCCAGCGCTTTTTGAACTATTTTAGCCCCCTACATATAGGGTCCGACGGAAAAGCAGCTACATCGGAAATTCCCCAAAAGCGAAAACTTAAAATAGGTTCTAAAATAATCCGTGTACGTAGAACTTTCGCTTCGTCAGTCGTGAGTAGCGAATAAGAAAATACCTACCCTGCTTAGACTTTGATGCTAACTTTGAGGAAAAGATCTAGAAAGTTAAATAACCCCCGATATACTTCAGGTCGCATATTCGCAGAAGAGGCATGTACAGTTTTGAGAAGGAGTTTTCTTCGGACAATCTGAAATCTTCTTAGTAACATCCGAAGAAAGAAAATGTTCAGCGCCGGTATGTCGCGTACGCTGTTCAGTTCATTTCGGATCAAATTTCATAATCGTCTTAATTACAGATTTTAAAGTAACTGATGGCATTTTCACGGATCACTTATTATGATATACTCAACACGTAGGGCAGTATTTTAAATACATTTGATCATTTTCCCGGCCGTTGAATAAAAGATAATAATCGACAACATTTCGATTTTTTCACACTTGTCTGAATACTTTTTTCTTTTTTTCCGATTCATCAACTAAAGATACCTTTAACAAGAAACAATTAGAAAAGAAAATTAGATTAACTAGGAGCGCTATAAGGGGCAGAAAGTCCAAGCTTCAGCAAACTGGAATACAGAGTAGTTCACAGCGAGAGAGAGAGAGAGAGAGAGAGAGAGAGAGAGAGATGAACACTTAACAAATATATGACAATCATTTTAGATAATTTCAACATTAGAATTGAGAGGATAATGAGGAGAAGAAATGGAACAAGTGGAACAGCAGTAGAAACAAGGGGAATCGCGAATTAGCGGTAAGACTAGGTAGATAAAAAGAGAAGAAAGATTCGACGTCAAAATATAAATTGAAAACTTTTGCACAGCGGAAGGAAATTAGGGATGATGGGATTTTTCTTAAGAAAGAAAGCAGGAAGAAACAGCAACCTGAGTCTACAGCCGTTTCATTGTTAGAAATGCCCGCATGGCTAAGAACCCATACCGAATTTATGAATCGAATGGGGAGAGGAGATAGTACGTATACGAAGAATAATACAAAGTTACAAGAATAATCAGGAGAAGAAGAAATTAATTATTTTCCGGTAATGAAAATGTTTTAATCATTTCTATTTATAAAATATCAGCAGAGTAATATTGAAAATCAATGTATTCATTTCAACGATTCTCTCTCCTACCGCCATCTTTTTAGCCTTCGTGCAACGCTATTTCCTGCTGCAATCGTTTTCTTGTCGGACATCTATCCACAAATTGACTTTTGTTGGCTTTCCGGATATTCAGGCATTGAGAGAAACGAAGCTATTAAGATTCGCAGCATCCAATGAGTATTTTATTAGCAGAATTTCTCAGCATATTCATGTCACTGCTAAATTATGACATCTGTTTAATCCCAATTCCATTTATCTGCTGCTTAACCGTATCCCGTTTCTTGATTTACTAAATTATCACGCTTTCATTTCTCGCGCGACCTTCTTCTTCTTATTTAAACCGCTTTTTCTTGACACCGTTATACTTTTCTGCATTCAGAAAATTCCAATTAAACAGTTCTCAACTTTTAAAACTCGGTCTTGGGAGCTCCCTGTATAAGGCTTTTCTGTATTTATTCTTTACTGATACTAGTAGTATTGGTTAGATTCAATAAAATATAATTTCCCTCCTGTTTCGCTCGTCTATTTTGCTGGGCCGATACTTTTTGTTAGCAAATCCAAAAGAAAAACAAAAATCTGTTTACAAAAAAACGTATTTTAGAGAAGAAGACGAAATTTTACATACTACAGAAGGTCAGTAAAAATGAAAAATAAAATAATGGTCGGGGAAAAAGAAAAATTATTCCAAAGTAATCCACAGAGAACCTGCTTTAATTAATTATTTATTTCGTCGTTCTTGTCGCGTAGGTCCGTTCTAAATTACAGATTTAGATTACTACCTTCTGTTTTATCATGCCACTCGATGCAATAGACGAAAAACGCGGCGCCTAATTTGTCCCGCCGATCCTGCTTTGCTTTTTATTTCTTGGAGAAATTTAGAAAATTAATGACGAACCTGAAGAAGAAGAAAATAACTCGCATCCTACGAACTTCAAATTCATTATGATTAGTGCACTGTGAACAGTGGCGACTCTACTAAAATCTCCAAATATAAAATTTCGCGTTCTTTCTATGCAATATTGCTTATCCGTGCTATGCTCTGCGTAGTTTATATTCAGACGAAAAGGAATGTAATTTTTTATACATAAACGGTATCAGACCGACCTGGCATATTCGAATGTCAACTTGTCAGATGAGTAATAACAATTAATATTTTGTTTGACAATTTTTATTTAAACTGTTATCCTGTAGACAGTAATCAATTTTAAAGCAAAAGAACAAACAATTTGATAAAAAAACCTAGATTCTAGCTTTCCTTTTTTTCCAACCCTGGCTCCTTTTACCTTGCCTTACAGCCTTCTCCATCCTTTTCTCCTTGGTTTAACAATTTTCCCAGTATCAGCCGTTCTGTCACTTCTTCCATAATTCGTCTTCGTTTTAATCATAGTCTGCTCCCGGCTTCTCGTTTCCGCTTTGCTTTTGTTTAATCTCCTTTGTGTTGTCGTCCCTTTCATCAAGTACTATTACAATGTTCCTTTACGATCTTTTATTCTAATTTGCTTAGCCTTGGCCTCCCTACTCCTTTCAGTGCCCTCTACATTCTCGTTTTTCCATCTCCTTCTCTGTTGTTCCTTTGTTAGCCGCCTTCATTTCTTCTGTTTCTAGACGTTTCTTTATATAACCCGTTGCTCCATATGTCTTTCTATTCTTCTAATCTTTTGAGTTGAGTAAATGTCCTGTGCTGACGTTCCCATAATTAATTTAAAAAAAAAGAAAACCTTTCTAGCTTTCGCGCTTGAAATTTTTTTTTTATGAAGTCCGAGTAATTTAATTTCTGGACAATAGCACATTTTCTATAGACAAAATTTCAAGATCTGATAGTCTTTCCTGACACACATAGAGTAAATCGTAAGTAAGCTTTTATAAGTTTCAATTTATTGGAACTTCGTTCAGCGATAGTTACAGGTAAAAATATTCCACCAATTATTTTATTTTATAAGTCGAAGAACTTTTAATGGCTCTTCTGATTGAAGATCTTTTAATAATGGGCTCAGGCTCATAAGTTCCTCAACCAATTCGCAACCAGACATATCACATTTTTCCGCATCATCGGTTAAACTGATTTACAAATGAGCACAGGCATTTTCGAATATAGATTTTTCAGGAATTATTTTGATGTTGCATAAAAGTGATCACATGTATCGTCGAATCTACACAGTTGCCTAAATCGACTGAATTCTCTATTGTATCAATCGTAGGCTAAAAAAAAACTTCATTTTAAATAATTCTTCAGCATCAATTGGCGTCTCGTCTACGATTTCGTATTGAAATAACGATTTATTTTTTCGGGATCGGAATAGATTAAAAGTCGGATCTGCTATTTCCCTAGCTGTTAATAGAGTAGATGAAATAGTCCGGTACTGTTTCACAAATTCCGTGCAGTTTTTCAGCAACTGAGATGCGTTTAGTAAATATCCATAATTTCAGATTACATAGCCTTACTTGTAATGTTTACTTGAAATCGTATATATCATATCTTCTTCTTCTTCTTCGTGCAACCCAATTCAGGTATAGCTTAACTACTTTTCATGGATTTAACCATATGATGAAATGCGTCTCGATTTCTTGCAATCTGGAACAATTCTCCTACTTTTGTAACTCCAGTCCATTGCTCAATATTTAGGAGCCAAGAAATCCTTCTTCTTTCTCGTCCCCTCCTCCCTTCTACCGCTCCCATCATAATTGTGTGCAGTACATGAAATGTCCAAAGAAATTAATTTTGCGTTTTTTGATTATGCCCATTAATATCAGATTCGTTTTCATCAATTGTAATACCTCTGCATCTTTCATTTTTCTAGTCCATGGTATCTTCAGATCCGGCGTAACACCATTTTTCAAATGATGAAATACGCTTTTCCATATGTGCTTTTATTGTCCACGTCTCGCACCCGTATAAGAGTACGGACCCTACATAACATTTTAGCACCTCCTTCTTGATTTCCAGATTTAACTTTCGGTCGCAAAGTACATTATCTTCATAAATACATCTCGGGCTATCTCGATGCGCGTTCTTATTTCTACATCCGGGGATATATCATATCACCATAGTAATTATGAACTCAAATTGCTCCGTGTTCTGTACCGGAAGCGACAAGGCTTATGACGCTACAACTGAATCACATTTGTTTCTTCGTGAAGATTTAGAAGGCCATCATGAACCGAAGAGTGATGAAAGTGAACAGTAGCAAGGCTAGAAACTCTACTCTCAAGGCGAGTTTCGCAAACTTATTTCAAGGATAATCCTTCTATGTGCATATTACTTCTCATCGCGTTGTTGATCCAGAAAATAAAAAAAACACTCTTTGGAGAAATCCAAATAAACTAATTGATTTAGCAGGTGTTTTGGCTGTATCTAATATCACCAAATTCAGGCTATGACAGCTACATGGATTAAAAATTGCTAGAGAATATTGGTTAAAAATTCTAATTGGGGACACCTGTGTTTACTTTTACTATGTTCGCACCATTTTATCGTATCCTTGACCTCAAAAATTGTTCACGTTGAAATCAAACTCTTGTACAATTATATCAAGAAAGAGACCAGCGAGTCCTGTTTCTGAAGAATCACTTACCGACTTATAAGCGACAAAATACTCTCGTACTTCGGCTGCTTCTTCATTAGTGTCAACAAAACGGAATGTTAGTGATAATTGTTCAACGTGGCATACATCAGGAGTACAGTCCCCAGTATGATGGAGAAGTATTTAACCGACTTCACCAATATTTAAAATATTATTTCAAACTTCACTTCCAAGTAAGTCAATTAACTCGTTTTGAATCCGTTTTCCAAAATAGTGGACATCTTTTTATTTACAACACAGGTGTTCTCTATCATTACATTATCAAATTTTTTCCCTAGTAGTTGCACTAAGCCCAGGAAGTTGCCATTATTGAGAGTATATAAAGTTTCAGGCCCAGAGCTCTCTCTCTAAACGACAAATTATTGCCTGTTAAGAAAAATACTATATGGACATCATTCATTACCCACCGAGATTTCTCGTCTTCAATTTGTTTTTGCAAATGCTAATCTATATTCTAATAAAGTTCCTCAGGTACTAATCGACGCTTCTATCCAACTGTTCGCAGCACGTCGGTGATCTGAGGGAGTTTCGTGACTTTTGAGATACGTTGATAAGTGCCTCACCAGTCGTCAAATCCTTCTTTTCCCAGATTAGAGTAGTGGGGATTTGTGTTGAACAAACGGCAGCAAAAATAATACACTTTATCCGCCGATTTAGAGTATACGAGCCATCTTCTTTCGAATGTTTTCCCATTTGGTGTTACTCTTTCAAAATTCGTATTTGAAAAATGACGACTGTCATACTACTTTAGGTAGTTTTCATTGCTCATTTCGTTACGTACAGGACCCCTCGTATAATTATTTCATCTCTTGCAGCGGAGTCGATAAGCGGCCATTTTGAAATATCATCATAATATTGTATTCTCTCAAAAATAAAACGATGATAATGATGCTATAACTGATATATCTTCCATAATATTTTCAAATCCATTTGAGGGGCCAGGAATAGCTCTAAATGTACTTCATGAGTTTTGCTTGAAAGTCGATGACTGGTATCTCTTAGTAGTTTGTGGTTTCGGTTAATTTTGGCGCTCCCTCCATGAATGCGCCCTGTGCAGCCGCACCGCTCTAGGGCCACTATCTATTGTGAAAACGGTCTTAGTTTCATAATCTGCAAAACACATCGAGAGTCCAGGGGATACTCATTTTAAGTTTTTAATCGTTCTTCTTATTTCCATTATGTTTTATTTCTATTTCGGGTAGTATTACTGATATTATTAACAAAAAAAAAAAAAAAAAAAAAAAAAAAAAAAGAGAAGAAAACACACCGTGTGCGTAGATTAGCAAGAAGAATTTTTGATGTACTTCCGGGTAAAATTGTTGCTAAACGTGTTAGACTTTTCAGACGCTTCATCTGCTTCTGAAAATTGCTTTAGAATAAGGCAACACGAAATAAATTAATTAACTTAAACGCGGCACAGCAATAAAGTAAAGTAAGTTCCATACCCTTGACAAAGCGTTCAGGATAGTCACTACTTTTCTCTTTCCCGTCGATAGTGATGTGTAAATACCGTCGTGTATTGACTACATTCATCACCGGTACATAAAATGATCAAAGGGAAATGATCGATACATTGTCTGTGCGTAACATTGCAGTCGTACTTGGATCTATTTTTTTTTGATTTTTAAACGAAACTTTAGTTACTCCCATAAATGCTGCTATTCCTCAAGAAAGCATACTCCAGGAGCAGTATCGTACTTGCATTCTATGGATATACCAACACTAGTGAACGAATCACTATATCGATGCTTTTGAAGATGATACAGAGTAATTCGAACAGTTGAAGAGTCGATAGAGCAGCCGACGCAGATGGTAAAACAACACCTTAATAAAGTCTTGAAGTGGACTAAGAATTGGGCAGTTGGACTAAATGAAAATAAATCGATACACGTTAACTTTAACAAAAACTATCAATTGATAATGATCAACAGAGAAACTGTATGGCGACTGGAAGTTATGTCATTTAGAAGAAAAATTGAAAGAGACGATAAAAATAAAACTGATCGAAATGGTTATTAGGCCAAAGAAGTGCGCTATCGTTGAATTATTATAAACTTCTACTTTATAATGTAATAATCAGACATCTGTATCGAGCTACGGATGCCAATTGTGGAGTTGTGCTAAGCTGTGTGCAACATACACAGCGAGCACAGAATAATATTCTCAGTCTCAGGAAAATAACCACCCTAATTGGTTCGAAAGAAAGTCATTTGTTCAAGTTCCGACGGTGTCGCGAGTGATTGAATCAGTGGCCAGAAAACATCAGCAGTGATCACACAAGTAAATGCTGGAATAAGGAAGCCGAGGGAACATAAATATCCGGTAAAATTAATAAGTCGCACGAGCTGGCCTAGGTTGTTCTCACGCATTGACTGAAGTTGACTTCCGTTGGGAATTGTGGCATTGAGTCAACAGTAGAATTAAATATTCCAAAAAAAAAAAAAATCCATTTTGATATCCACTCCAGTGATGTTTCTTTTGAAAAAGAGAGTATTAATCAATACATTTTTTTTTTCTTTTACCTTACCCGACGTCTAAATATTTCCTTTTTATTCCTTGTACTCTTAAAATGTTTATAAATATGGTTCAGATACGGTCTATTTTTTGAGTAAAAAAAAAAGAAAAATTACATTGTGAATGGAACAAGCGATGTAGTTAAGAATTTTCTTAGGCCGTGAATAGAATGCGCTCGAACATAATGTGCATATTGCGCAATTCTGCCGATAACCGATGGAAAACATTGAGCGCGTTTTCAGTCATTTTGCCGTTAGCGCGCTTTGTTGATATTTCGGAACGCGTTCGGAAGTATTGCGCAGAAGTGAATGGACGGTCTCAAGTTGCGACAGAATTCCGCGCACAAACCGAAAATTATTCGATGAAAGAGATAGGCAACTACGAATGATGAAAAAAGCGGGCGGCGAGCAAACCGAACCGGGATTCACAGTCAGTAATATTAATAGCAATCTAATTTATGTATCATTATAAACATGGATAATACGGGTGAGATTATTTTATATCAGTCGTTAAATACGCGATTATCAGTCACATAGTGATCCTCGTACAACAGCAATATCTAGTGGAACATATAGCGGTTAGATCAAATAAATCAGTAACATACGATACAGCAAATGGAAAAATCATGTGATGACTTGACTGTTCTGAGCTGTGATACAATGCTTTTAATTCGGCATATGCGGCGATATGAAGTTACGTCAAGACTGACAGTGAGTGTGGTGATGACGAGGGAAGCGGGTTCCAAAGGACCGAATGGAATTGGTTCTGTTTTTTTTTTTGTCCTGCCTTAAATTATTCTGAATCTTTTAAAATTTCTTCCTTTTCCTCGATTTTCTATTCGGAATCTATTGCTATTCTGCGCGCTGTTTTCCCATTAATTAATTCCCGTAAAATGTTTATAATTTTCGGGTTTCAAAAGTGCTTTACAGGCTACCACATCTAATATGTTTATTGCTTCTCCCGATTTTGAAATATTTTCATACGCACCCATGATCTTTTCCTTTTTCACTCGATCGGGATATATCATTTGTGGATTCCCAGTCACTACAATGAATTAGTGGATATTCATTAGCCCTTTCTTTCATTTTCAGGAGCAGATTTTTGAACACTTTCTTTAAATTACTCATTCCAGACGATGATTTAACTCCTATTTTTCTTCATTTTCTAATCCTACCTTCTTTTACCTCTCTATTCAGCCATCTCTTCAAATTCATCCATGGTTTTCTAGATACTTGCTCTTTCTTAAACGCTCCACAATCTCAGCTAATTGGCGCCTTCGCTTTAATCATAGTCTCTTTCCTGCATCATTTTCACGGTTTTCATTTGCTTCTACTCCATTTTGTCTTCCCTCTTCTAATTACTTTCCTCGTGACCTTGATATCACGTTTTATTCGAATGTCCGGCCTTTCCTAATGGACAATCGTCCTTCTACTCTACTAAAACTCGGTATTCCTCCTACTCCCCTTATCGGTGCTTCTTACTTTTTCTCATTTTATTTTAATTCTGTTATTTCTGCCCCCTTCGAATTATTTTTATTCCCTGTATATCTTTACAAATGTTTAAAAAGAAGAATTTTATTTTCTCCTTCTTTCCGTTTCTTCGGCTAATGTGCTCGTTGGCAAACCCGTAACTATAAAAAAGTAAAATAAAATAAAAAATAAAATAAAAGTTGGCCGACAATGAGTAAACAGATTACACCGACGTCGCGGTCTTCTTTCTATCTTCAGTTAGTTTCTGTGGTAATGCGTAGTTCCTTAATTTTCCTTGATTTTCCGCGTCAATAATTAATGTTTTCCATCGATTTAACCTGCAATACAATGCTCTCCTATACTGCAATACAGATGCCAATTCAATACTTTCCGACGCGTCACTGAGTTTATTTCAATTATGTTTTGTGGCCTTTCTTCTTTCTTTTGGTTGCTCGTTTGCAAGCTTCCAACGATTTTAATTAGACCACGACAAAACTTAACAAACTCTGTCGTGGTAACATACCTAATCGATTAAGATTTGACTTAGAAGTAGCTTCTTTGCTCTTGTTGCATTCCGGTATTTATGCTGAGTAATACCTTCAGTGGAAAAATTGAACCAGGCTCTACATGAAAACCAAAAAAACACCGCCGCCTAACACGCTCGCACCAAAATACTTAAAAACGAACGCACCTTATCTAGCGAATTTAACCGGCACTATAACGTTACAGGACAAACACTCCGATCCGTCTCCTTTCAACTGAAGATGAGAAAATAAATGTCGCTCAGTTACTCCAGCAAGCAGTTTCCGGGCAAGATGCACCGAAGCAGCAAACTGATGAATAAACTTTCCAGCAGTCCGCACGACGAAACGAACACGTTGCACAACGCGCTGAAGCCAATCATATGTTTAGCGCAATGTTTCGGCTTGTTCCCCATTTTAGGAATACAGTCGATTGAAGCAACCGGTTTATAGTAAGTTACCATGTCTGCTAATCAATCTAGCAATATATATATATATATATAATATATTAGCTACGATCTTCGAAAACTTCCGACGATCTAGGGTCATAAGGGAGTAGTCTAAGCCTGATCCCATAACGAATGCGACCTATAACATGATCGTTACCTACCTAGCTTTACAATTCGCGGTAAATAATGTTGCGTTGCGACAACGAAGAAACTCTAAAATTCGACAGCATAACGTTATCATGCCGCGGCTTCATTGAAATAATATAATTTGTTTGTAGATGAATCCATACCTGTTTGTTAATATTTATGAATGTAAAATATCTCAATAACGAATAAAAAGAAGTATTAATTTACTTTAATAAATTAAAATAAAAATACCTCAATTTAAGGAACAGTTTTTGGACTTGGCTAGAGTGTACTTAAAACTAAAAACACATTGCAGAGAAGTATTGGGACTACGTGTGTATGTATGTATATACATATATATATATATATATATAGAAAAATAATAGGCGGATGTGTAATTACAACCAAAGGCGAAAAACTGTTTATAAATAAATCAAAGACGGTAAAATATACAAAAAAAAAATCAAAGACGAGATTTTGTTTACAACATAATGAATTTAACGGATAAAAAATACGCAAAAACAAAAATTAAGTACAGAGCAAATGGTCGAAAAAAGAAGTTAAATTTTTATATTAAAAATGGGGTTACTACCGTTATTAGGTATTTGATCATTTAAGGCTGAAAATTATTATATAAATAAATACAAACACAATTACTCTTAAGTGATAAAATACCGAATAATAATAATAATAATCCACTTTTTAATATAAAAATCAAGTTCCTTTTTTCGATTTTTGTTCTCCGTTTATGTTCTTAATTTATGTTTTTAATATTGTGTTCGTTAAATTCGTTGTTACGTCATAAACAAATTCTTGCCTTTGATTTTTTATGTATTTTGCCACCCTTTGACTCATTTGTAAACAATTTTCCGCCTTTGATTGTAATTCTAACGTCATCCGCCTGTTATTTTCCTATATATACACATGTAGTCCTGATATTTCTCTGCAGTGTGTGACTATAGTTTATCGAGTTCACTCTGTACTGTTAGTTTGACGATGGGCTATACCTGAAAACGTTTCTTCAAATTGAGGTATTTATTTTAATTTATTAAAGTAATTTAATAATTATTTTTCTTCGTTAATAAAGGGTATTTTATACTTAAAATTTAATTTATTCTACTTCCGATCGCTATAGTTTTCGCTGGTGCAGTAAGCGGATGTTGTATTCGGTTTTCATAATTGCGATTTTGGTGGTAATGGACATCCTCACTGTGGTAAAAGCTATCAAGACCGGTCTTTCTTATTACAACACAGGTAATCATCGTCTGTTTTGTTTTTCTGGCGTTTTTTCTTTTTTAATTCTTCTATTTTTTGTAATTCCTTATGAACGAATTTTCTGCGAATTAATAAAATAACAATAACAGTAATAATGTGCTATTTTAAATTTAGGGGAACAGTTCTTCCTGAAAATTAATTTTTTTTTTGTTCGTAATTCTTTAAATATAAACGATACGGGTGCAGTATTATTGTGAGTATAATGTACACTAAAAAAGTTGGTAAAACGCATCTTTTCGCTGGCTTTATTGTCAAATGATGAATTTAAATTTACACACATCGTTCGATTAAACGATATAAAAAATCGCTGTTCGATTAATAAAAATGTCCGTAAAAACGTAAAATGTATCATGTTAAAAAGGTGCTATAAAATATATGTAAGAAAAATAACAGTCAAAATTAGATGCGGTTACTTGCCGAGTTCCAACGTCATTTTGGTTTTTATTATTTAACGTACCCATCTTTGCCAATATTAAGACCGATATCACATCGAATTAGTGAAAAAAATATTAACAGACTAGGGACTTTATGAGTAGTCTAAAAAAGCGGGGACGAACAGCGAAAGGCGGTCCAGCCCGGTAATCCGAACCCCAACTGTGTGCAGAGGGTTGGAAGTACCCTAAGTAACCCAATTTCATGCTTGGACGCCGAAAAATTCACCCAAGTTTCCTCTAAATTCCCCCGTGCGGTCCCCCTACATTTCCGATAAACCGAACCGATTAAAAATTACCCCCAGCATATTATTACATGTCCGAAAGTAACCCGAGCCTCCGCTCGCCGCTCCTGGCCACTGCGTTACCGCGATTTTTCAAAATTCCAGGCGGAAGTATGAAAGTTCCAAAATTGAGCCCAAGTGTGGTATTTAAAGCCTGAATTTAACCCAACACCCCCGTTCATGACTCACACACGTATATTTCGTTCTCACGCAAACTCCGGTCGCCGCCGCGAAAGCGTACCCGCACACGCGCTTCGATACCGCGTTATTTTAAAATATATTAAAGTCCAACTATACGTAATATAAAATTAGCCTAAGTATATTTTTTTATTCGTATGCTACACAATTTTTCAATTTCTTTCGTATTATATTTTTACACACAAACTCTAGCCCAAGACGCTACGAAAAATGCTCCGTTCGTAACCTTCGATGCAAATATCACCGTGTTATAATAATTTATTTTAAAATATAATTTTATTTTATTTTTTTCGTATTAATATATGTATTATTTATTATAATTTCTTTTCGCGTAAATTTATTGCTATGTGACAGCATCGTAGAAAAAAGTTCGTTAAATGAACGAAATATACGTGTGTGAGTCATGAATGGGGGTGTTGGGTTAAATTCAGGCTTTAAATACCATACTTGGGCTAAATTTTGGAATTTTCATACTTCCGCCTGGAATTTTCATACTTCCGCCTGGAATTTTCATACTTCCGCCTGGAATTTTCATACTTCCGCCTGGAATTTTCATACTTCCGCCTGGAATTTTGAAAAATCGCGCTAACGCAGCATTCGGGAGGGGCGAGGGTGGGCTCGGGTTACTTTTGGACATGTAATAATATGCTGGGGGGGGGATAATTTTTAATCGGTTCGGCTTATCGGAAATGTAGGGGAACCGTACGGGGGAATTTTTGGAGAATTTAGGGGAAACTTGGGTGAATTTTTCGGCGTCTGAACATGAAATTAGGTTACTTACGGTACTTCCAACTCTCTACACACAGTTCGGGTTCGGATTACCGGTCTGGTCTGCCTTTCGCTGTTCGGATTAACGGAATGACCAGTTTCCGCTTTTTTAGACTACTTTTATGTGCTATGCAGTTAGGTGCAATTTACGAGCGGACACGAACATGTCCCCCTTCCCGCCGTTATTGTGTGATATCTGTAAGCTAAAATTAATGTCAGTTTCAACCGAACTTTTCATTATTTCTTTTTTTGTCATGTCTCGGAGAATCTATTAAACCATCTGCTACAAAATATAAAAAGAATAAATATTAAACATAAATAAATAAATAAAGACGAAGAAAAAGAGAAATAAGCGTAAATTACAACCAAACCGAAATAGAGTCAATGAGTAGGGAAAAAAAAAGAGTCAATATAAATTAAATAATTGTGTTGTTGTTCAAAATAAAATAATTAACCTCTCATCAAAAGAGTAAATAATGAAGAGAATATGTTGGAATAATCTTTATGTTCAAAGATTTTTTGTAAATACATATATCAGTGGGGGATGCAGGGGGGATAGGGACCCCCCAGAACCAAAGCCTTTATGCCGTTTGAAGCACGGATAAGATAAGAATTAGATGGAGTTTAGACAATGTAGGAGGCGTTCAATTTTGTCGTGGCGATCAGACAGATTTGTTATAACAGAGAAACCTCATTTATTCTATAACAGATTTGTATAAATTTTACAACATATGGATTTTAATAATTAATATTTAACACTATTTTCTAGTAAAACTATTAATGTTTCTTTTTTATTCTATTTTAAATGTAATTATCATTGATCTTTCGCCCTTTTTATTTATTTTTAATTTTTATTTTGTAATTTTAATTAAAAATAGTTCAATGAGAAATATCGTATATATTTAAACTTGCTCGCGAACAAAGAGAATTCGGATCGGATTACTAACAAAAATAAAGTAAAGTGTCTAATAAAAATACTAACTTTCTTACTATTTCTAAACTACCATATTTAAGGTACAATTTTATAATTTCGTTTTATTTTTCACCCCTAACTATAAGACAAAAGTTAAACTAAAAATTGTAATAATTATATATTTTTAAAACATTTTTATGAATTTCGAAAGAAGTCGCTATTTGATTGTCTTTATGAAACAGGGGGTATTTCTCAAATCTACTGCCTACCGTAGAAGATTTTACGTAATTATATAATTCCCCCCTTCCAAATGTCCTTCTGGATCCGCTTATGCATATATACATTCATATATATATATTTAAAAGAACCCAAATTTTCAACAACGAAAATCAAAACGGGCGCCAGTGACTCACTTAGTGTCACAACCGAAAAAGCTTTGCTCGGAGCATGAAGCCTTTATAAAAGGAATTTATCATCTAATGGGAAAGAAAAATTCGGAATGAAAAGAAGCATTCGGGTTTGTCCCCGCGCGCAGATGTCACAGTAGCATCGAACCAAGTGTCCGATTAAAATGAAATTTCTCAACAGGAAACCGCGTATATTTACAAAAAAAACAACCAATTTTCATGAAGATACGAGACGAACTTGGTGGATTAAAAACGAAAAAAAAAAACGAATTATAACAAAATTGCAGCTAAAACCGGGTATGGTTTTGTGAAAAAGGAAAAAACCATCCCTTACACAAAACGATGATGACTGGAGTACGTCTCAGCGGCGACTCGGTCAGCGAAAGGCGACATTCAACGCAGCGTTGGCTCGCTAAAGAAACGGTAACTCTAACCGAATAAAAACCGAATAACACTGAATAAACGTGATAAAGGTAATAATCGTATCGATGTTTCTGAAACATCAGAATAATCCTACCCCGTTAGCCGCTCCTTCTAATTTTTAACGGGGTTTATAAAGCTTTTCTCGGCTCGATGCTGCTCGGCACAGAACTTAAACGCAAAACGCACTCGTCCCGGGCCCATGTAGTTATCCCCGCTTTAGTTTTAATATAGTCCTGATTATGGAGTATGTAACTGCGAAACATGTCGGTGATTTATGTATTTTTTAAATAATTATATTTTTCATTATAAGTGAATTATATATATATATATATATATATATGTGTTGTTTAATTAATTAGCTAAAAATAATCGGATGGATTTTTATTTTTATTATTTAGTAACAATTTTTTTCTGATGTTTTCATTTCGAACTATATTTCAGACGCATTTCCATTTATCAAAAATGCGAAGCGAAATTTTGTTTTATTTTATTTTAAACAGACACCTGTGTACTTTAAATTACGGTTTCTCTCTATTACAAAGACAATATTTAAGGGTGTGCTGGCGACTGAGCAAGCCAAGTGATCGGTATGTTGTGGTTGGCGGAAGAAACGAATATATACACATACATATGCATATATAAATCGTCGCGGTAGCCTGGTTGCTAGTAGGCTTGGGCCATGTCTATATTTCTGCATCACGATACATCGGGAATCAAACATCGCGCGAGTTTCCAAAAAATAAAAAAAAAAAAAAAATAGTACAGCTTAATTATATTGCATAACTAGATGCTTAAGATTAAGGTAGTCATATTAGTAAATATAGTTTTCATTAATAAATAATTTAGCTTACACTTAAGGTAATAGTTAAGGTAATTCTTGCTTTTAGTATATATAAAAAAAAAAATGAAACAATGGAAAATAAATGTAGAACGTAGAAATTTATGCATTTTTTAATATTTTGAGCCAAAACAATTTGCATTTCTGCATTTTTCGGAAGTAATGCTGCTGTTTGACGGGTTATTACATTTCTCTTTGTGCTGAAAACCCTTTCTGAAGGTACACCGGTACCTTGAATTGCCAAGTAGTTTTTGGCAAGATTTTTCATGCGGCGAAAAGAATCCTCGTGAGTTTTCCACTATGTCAATGGATTTTTCTCTAAACTAACTTTAATCATCAGTAAGTAATTATTGAGTTCATTTTTAACTTTTTCAGATTGATTACTTGAATCAACCACAGCCAACACCGCGGTCCGCGATACATCGGTTTTCAAAAATTCGCGAAACCGGTTCGGCGATGTTAATTCCGCACCGGTTTTTCCCGATGTATCGATACATCGCCTAAGCCTAGTTGCTAGAGGTTCAATCCCGGGCAACGACAGAAATTATTACGAAAAATTAAAATAAAAATAATCAATAATAATCGCAATGGTAAACCACTAAATATGCCCATATGCGCCCTAGTTAGTACACAGCAGACACACAGGGCGGGGAGGGATGCATTTGTATATCGTTAAAAATTAGAAACAAACACAATATCAGTTGCAAGCGTAGTCTATTGCGAGTGTATACTAACATTGCATAATTGCTAAGAACGCTACCTATTCTATTCTGCACAGTTAGATATTGTACAAATGGGTAGTCTCAATGTTCGAATTCGCACGAACGAATGATAATCGTGCACATGTATATAATGCACGAAACAGAGTCTGTGAGACTAATTTGTAATAAAAAAATGTAACTTTTTTCACTTTATTAACAATCGAGAGCTTTTTAATAATGCTGATTTGTCTAATGATAAACTGTGCATTAGAAAACGGATTTAACTGACTAATTTTTAACTCGAAAGGGCGATTTTCTTACTAAGGTTGGGGAGATTGGTTGAAAAAAAAAACCGTATTTGTGTCTGAAAAAAATAAAAATAAAGTAAAAAAATAGAAAAAGGAAGAAAAAAGTTGAATTGGAATAGACTCTAAACCAGAGGTGCCATAGGTTATCGAGACTTGTCTCGTTCCAGATCCGAATCGCTATCCCAGTGGTATATATCCAATCTGAAATTGAATTGGTTATACCAGAGAATTATCTTGGGGGAAAGTGAAGGCGGTCGAGAGAAAGGAACTGGCTCCAGTATTCTCCTTAGATCCGTTAGGCTTACTACATTATGAAAAGCTTAATTCCGCAATCTCCGACGCTCTGTGAAGGGTATGGGACTTACTTTACTGCAAAGTTTAGTTTAAAGAAAAGGGGAGAAACCAGTAAGAAATTTTTATAGTTAGCAGTGTTTTTAGAAAGGAGTCTCTGTAATGGGTGAAAAATCAAAAACTGTGCTTTTGCTCACCGTACAGTATTTTCCTGCGAACAGCATTGTGATGGTTACGCTAGCAGTGAACCAATGAGGACATGAGGACAGTGAAAATGAATATTCTAAATAATAAGGCGTTGATATTACTTTACAATCACTTTCGGATACGAATAATTCGATAAAAATAATCTGTTTTGCACAGTGGAATTTGTTTTTCTCGCTACTGCCATTGTCGTCTACAGCCTGTTCATTCAGTTAGCCATTAAGTGGCCAGAATTCAGTTCCGTCTGGAGCAACATGGAGCACCAGACAAAGTTTTACGATTATAAACGGAGAATGGCTATCCGATTTCATCTCATGACTTGGATTATTATGATTTTAGCATTAGGTACGCAATATCGAACATTTTTCTTAAATTAAATAAAAACTATTATTTTATAAAACAAAATTTTTTTTTTAGGTCGCGAACTTCCAAACGCGACTTCTTTATATACATATAAAATAGGACTATATGAATATAGGCTTCATCTTCTACTTTTTAATTTGCCGCGATAGAAATTTGTTTTTGTACAAAACGTAATTAATAATTTTTTACAATTTTTTTTCGTTTCCGCTTGTTCGACTCTCGGTCAGTCTTGGCGATTCGGTGTTCAGATTTTAACACTATGTGCTCTGTGAATTTTCTGTAGTACCACACTTGGAGTGCATTTCTCTTGAACGGAAATTGACTCGTTATAAATCAAAAGACGCTTCTCCGATAGTGACTTACTTAGTGTGTTGTTTTCTGTTCTTACGTGACGAACCACTACGCGAGTCGGCGACAAAGTAGTTCGCTTCTTTGAACGTCATGTTCAGCACCGACTATTCCACGCTGACAATTTATAGCCTGCATCCCGTTAAACAGTAGTGTATTTTGTCTGCTCCGAGGGAAAAAAGTGAAACGAAAAAGAGGTCACTACTAGACCTTTGAGTGTACATATGAGTGCTCAAGTAATAGTACAAGTTCTGATAGTCGACAACGGACGGACATAAACGCAGCCTTGGATTTTTCGTCGCTTCCTTCCAATTGGACCGATGAAATAATACCTTGACTGTAACATGTCAGGGCGGACGAGCTTCATTCTATTTGTTATTGTCATTTTTCCAGGCTTCTTTTATTCAGATCGGTCCAATTTTTAGTAATGTCACCTTAAAGGCATTTATTGTTTTAATTATTTAATTCGTATGCGTCGTCTTTCTTACAGTTTCATTATTTTACATAAGAAAAATTTAATTCAATTAACATTTCTTTTTCTCACATTGCTTAAATGAATTTTTTTACATTCGGTTTCTACATACGAGGGTGGTTCAAATATAAACCGGAATTTTTAAATAAACGCGCGAAAAATTTATTGTGGAAAAAGTGGTTGCACTGGCAGTTAGACCGGTTTGTTATGTAGAGCAATTAGAACCGCGTAAGCTCACTTTTTAGTGTAGTTAGAGCCATGAGTGAAAAAGAAGTACCAGTGTCTGTTGCGCAACGCATCATTATTCGTTTTTTAGTCAAAGACGACGTAAAATCCGTGGAAATTTACCGAAAATTACGCGAACAGTTCGGGGATGAGTGTCTCTCCAAAACTCAAGTGTACGAGTGGTGTTCCGCGTTTCGAAAAGGACGTGAAGTGGTGTCAAACATAGCACATGCGCGGCGCCCAAAAACCAGCATTACAGATGAACACGTCAAAGCCATCGAACAACTCATTTTGGCTGACCGACGCGTCCGTGTACGCGATATGACCGACGAATTGGGCATCAGCATAGGTAGTATTGAGACAATAATTCATGATCGGCTAGGTTATCGCAAAATTGCAGCCAGATGGGTGCCAAGACTTCTGAATTTTGAACAGAAATTCACTCGTCGGGAAGTTTGTACGCGTCTCCTGCAGCGGTATGAAGAGGAAGGAGAGAATTTATTGCGGCGAATATTCACCACGGACGAAACTTGGGTACACTACTATACGACGGAGAGTAAACGCTCGTCTATGGAGTGGCGGAAGAAAAAAGAGGGAGCGCCAGTCAAAGCGAAGGTTACACAGTCAGCTGGGAAGGTGTTGTGTACCGTGTTTTGGGACATGAAGGGAGTGATCGCAGTCGATTTCCTAACTGAACAACGTACTGTGACGGCGCAGTATTACAGTAACCTCCTAAAAAACACAGTCAAACCGGCCTATCGAACAAAAAGGCGCGAAATTCCGATCCGTAGTGCGATACTGCTTCAAGACAACGCCAGGCCACATACCGCTCGGCTCACGATGGAGACATTGGCCGAATTGGGCTGGGAAACACTTGAACATCCTCCTTACAGTCCAGATTTGTCGCCTTGTGATTATTATTTGTTTGGCCCGTTGAAAGAAGCACTTGGTGGACAACGTTTCGACAGCAACGATGAGGTGGAATCGTTCGTGCGCAAATGGCTATGTGACAAGCCGCGAGATTTTTACGAAAAAGGAATAAAAGGTGGAAAAAGTGCGCAGCGTGCGAGGGGGGTTATCTCGAAAAATTGTAAAAAATATGAGCACTGTAAGTATAAAATAAAAATTTTTATGACGAATTTCCGGTTTATATTTGAACCACCCTCGTATATACGGAATTTTTCTGATACAATTACTATAATTACATTTCTGATAAAAATCATCGGATTGTTATGAATACATGCGCCGTTTTAAAGGATAACGAATTTGGGTGACTAATAAATAAAATTGAGGGGGAAATTATTTTCTCGAGATTACGATTTTCAAACGTATCTTACCGTTAATATTTCTTATTTACACTGATAGCTATAATATTTGGGTTCCAAAAACCACATATTTCGATTGTAGCACACTAAGTTCGTCAAATAATTTTTCACTTATTCTAAGAAAGCGTAAAGATTTTCAGTCGATCTAAGATATTTTAAGTACACTTTTTAGGGCGGCACTGACTCCAATCGGTTGTACACACAACGCTTTTTTCTTCTTATTACCGTGTATACAAAATATATTTATAAACCAAATACGAAAAAACTGTAATTTCCCTTAAATTAATAACTGGTACAACGACAAATCCTGAAAGAGTTTTTTTTATAGACGCATTAGCTTCCAGATCTTGTCTTAGCTCTTAGGTCGGACGAGAAGCGCAACATAACCATCTCGGCTGTCAATTACATAAATGGAAATTGAAATGTAGAAATTTTATAAATTGTTGCAGCCTTTGATACTTTAAGTTCCGGTCAAAACTTACATGCAAAAACTGATTAAATATAAATATAAAATAAATACCCCTGTGATTAACAAACAAAAATAAGTATTAAATTTAAAATAAATCAAAATAGAAATGCCTCGATTTAAGAATACGTTTTCCAGCACAGGAGTGTACTCAAGTGGAAATAAAAACACACTGCAGAGAAATATTGGAACCATATGCGTATAGAGGTATTTATTTTAATTTATTAAAATAAATTTAATACTTATTTTTGTTTCTTAATCAAAGGGGTATTTATTTATTTTATATTTATAAACATCAACAAACAGGTATGGACTTATCTACATATTTAAAAACTGACCAGTACATAATATATACTGTCTGTTCGTTCTGACATTTTTCCCGCTCTAAATGAAGAATGACTTTCGTGGTTGTTGAAGTTATCCACCCGTCTATTTTCGATAGAAACAACGTTGAAACAATCCATATTAAACTCTAACGTGCTGATTCGTTCGCTAAAGAGCCACCTCTAGTAGTCGAACAGCACACCTTTCAAGTTTCCTTTCACAGGCCTCAAATATATAATTGCAAAAACACCTCCGAATAATTAACAATCACCGATCAAAGCAAAGGCATCGAATATTTTTCTTTCTACTTCAAACCGCCGAAAACCCGGTTTTCTTTATTTCTTTATCTTAACCTCCCTAGAGAAATTATAACTACCGTAAGCACATGTCGAGCGAATCATTACAAGGTCTAAATACCTCTTTAGCTCGAGTCGGCCACTAACCCTGCTTGTGACCACGGCACCTTCTATTACATGTCTTTCGGCAGTGCCCAAAATACGTCCAACACTGCTAAGTGCTGTAAAGCGTTCCGAAACTCACTTATTAACAATTTTCGATCTTTGCCGATCTCCAAATCAATATTTGGAAAGCGCTACATCGACTTATACTAGTCCGTAATTTAAAAATTTAAACTTTACTTTAGTTAAAGATTGCTACATACGTGTATGTATGTAAAATGTGCTTAGTTGCATAGTAATCTAATATTTGTGATTGAATGCGTTAACATGAAAAAAAAAAAAAAAAAAGGTTTCAACCGATGAAGTAACCAGGAAGGAACTGTACAAATAATAAATAGCTGATTACCGAGCTCTGCCTCAAAACTGAACCAAACAAGAAATCCAAAAAGAAAATCTCATTAGTCAACGCGGCTGGGTTGTATCGAAGGCAGTGGCGCTTCTTAATATTCAATATTACCTTAGAGATCGAATGTTAATGATTTTAGCTAGAGAATAATTTCCGGCTCGACATCATTGCTAGATAAATACCGAATCTGTATCGATATATATATGTACATATGTGTATATATATAATGTATATTTATATATATATATATAAAACTCGGCCATTTTGGCCTCGCAAGGGGCTGTGCCCCTTGACCCCTTTTGCTTATATTTATGTCTCTTTCTTTTCTATACTTTGTATAAAATTATCAAAATTTACAACGTAATTCTTACTGGCATCAACACACACAAAAAATAACATAACCACAAAAATCCTATTCTAACATTTACCTTCCGTTATATAAAATTAAGACATTTTTTCGTTACATTTTTCGTTACATATTTCATTACATAAAATTGTGACATTTTTTAAATAACAATAACAAAAATCCTACAAAATATAACAAACGTTACATAAAATTGGGACATTTTTCTGGGACATTTTTTTGGGACATTTAGCGTTACATAAAATTGGGACATTTTTTCGAATGGGGGTAGCCTAAGAATTACGTTGTAATTAATATATATATATATATAAGAAGGGAGAAGGAATTAATAAAATGAAAAAACGACAGAACCGAAAAGGAACGGAAAAAAAGAAAAATATTTATCGATGTATTCGCATGAATACCTTGCACGAGTATAATATTTGTATTTGCGCGGCAAAAGTACTGCCTAACTTTGTTGATAAACGGCATTTGTCCTCAAAACTGTCATCAAATGTTTGTTATTCATCGCCGCCGGATAATTTAAAATTTAACTCGAATATTAATTATTAATTTATTTGAACTCATAACAGAAATAAAAATCAAACCCATAAATTGAATGATTACCCCCAAAAAAAAATGTTTTTCGCAATATTGCATTAATCGAAAAATTTGAAAAAACCACAGAGTATTAAAAGACGTTTGCTGTTTAAATGTAACGATAGCGTGTCTGAAGGAACACATTTAAAAAATATTTTAGCCTTATTTGATTTATAAAAAACTGTTTTGTTTCTTAATGGGTTCGTCAACATGGACTTACTCGATTAGAGATAATGGACAAAAAAGAATCAAGAGCTCGGATAAGATAAGGAGAAGGAAAGGAGAGAATAAACGAAGCATTGTAATGGAAAATCGCTCGATAAAAGAGAGGAGTAAAAAAAAGTTTGTTCAGTTGAAAGTGACGAACAATCGAGCGTTATGTAATCGAAGTCACAAATGGAGTAGATGTTGGAGAGTTACAGTGAACAATAAAGAGACGGCACGAGAGAATAACGGAAAAACGCAGAAGAGAGCAAACTGTGCCCAAAATCACGGAAAGTAAATCACTGAGAGATTAGAGCGACGCATGGAAGGAAAGTTAAGAAACCGAGGGAAGCGAGGAAGAGAAGACTGAATAGAAAAGAAAAAGAGATCTGTGTTGGAAAATAAGGAGAAGTAAGAGTTAAACCAAAGTTGTGAATGGGCAGCTATAGACAGAAGTGTAATATTGGAGGATAAAAAAAAGGGGAAGAAACCTACCAGAAGACGAAGAAAACCGAGTGAATCAGACTAACTCATTTCCCTTGATTATGACCGGGAAAAAAAATCAGTTTGGATTGAGCGAGAAAGGATGCGATCATGAATCAAGGAGCGAATAAGAAAGATAACGTTTGAGTGAGAAGAACGAGAAAACGTGATAGCCTGCAGCACGCTTATTCGACATGATAAGTATATTGCGAGAGACAAGTGGGGATCTGATAAATGTAGGGCACGCAGAATAACCGTGGACTCAGCAAAAAGTATCGAGCAAAAGGAGGGAAGTTTAAAGGACTCAAAGTAATTTAAAGAAGAATAAAAAAAAAAAAAGCTGCGCCAATTCCATTAGGTTTCTTGGAGCTATCAGTGAAGATCGAAAAATGGTTAGGGAAAAAAGAGCTTAGAGACTCTGTAAAAATTCCAATCTAACAACATGATATAGAATAGGTTTAGGAGAAACTACACAATAAAAACAGTTAATTGGATGAAGAAAAGAGGAAAAATTGATGGAGAAGTATAGGAGATTATCATGAGTGTAGATATAAGGAGAAAACGGAGCAAGACGGGCAGCGATAAGGAATAGAATTGGAGTTTTGTTGTCAGAAACGTGCTAATAACGTATTTGGAGGAATAAGAAGAAATAAGTGAGGATAGACAAATTGGCAACCGTTTGCCGAAGAAGCAATAACCAAAGTAGAGGTAAAAGAGGACGAATGTGAGATTTATCATGCACAGCTGGGATAGGAGTAGATTTTCGAGCACAAAGGCAGAAGTGGAAACATTAATTTTGGACCCGATCAAGCTTATTGCTAGACAGAAGGAATCTTAATCTCCATACATATAGCAACAATAATCAAGAACAGAACGGATAAAAGATTTTAAAAACATAAGCAAGATCACGGGATTATCTCCTCGATCAGTATGAGAAAGGGATTTAATGAGATTGAGCCTTTTTCAGGAGAACAAGTACAGATGGTTCATTTGGTCATGGAATGATAGACGACTACCTAGAAAAATACTCAATTGACGAAAAGAGGAAGTAAGAGGATTGGGCCATTATTTAAGACGAGATCAAGTAAGGAAAAGTTTATATTTGAGGATAATAGAAATATTTTGGTGTCTTTTAATTAACTATATTCGTTAATTTCCATTTTCACTATTAAAAAAAAAAAAAAAAAAAAAAAACCGAAAAGTTTTTTTAAATAGCCTGCAAATATTTAAGATTAAAAGCTGAAACTTAGTGTGAAGTTTTTTTATTTGGTATCGAAGTAATCTGCAAGTGTTGATAAAAAACGCCATGGAGACAGATTCGGTAGGTTTATCCGGTTACACACTTTACTCTTTTAGAAGTATTATACTATAGTAGAAACATCTCCAGGTGTCCACGTACTCATGGCGAGTAGTCCGAAGAATCAAGTCTTACATATATATATATATATACAAAGCTCGATCCCCTTGAGATCTCGCCGTGGGTATACCTCGTGGTTTCTCAGATGGCAGTTCTCTGTAATACTTACAGTTGACTATTCTTTGCGAAATAATTTTTTTTTTCAAAAAATTTGTTTGCAGACCCGATAAATTTAATGTACAATTTGTACAGCATTTACTGCAACTTTCATAACGGACTTTTCAAAAACGTCACACAATTGCTAAATAAACGTTGTAGAATTTCTTCTTTTTATCTCCAACGTAAAAATTACATAGTTATTAATACGTAATGTGTATATTTTTGGGTGATCAGGGCATTATTTTTTCCTCGCGGATTTCAGTAGGCGATCCGCGACCATTCCAAAAGCTGTTTCATTTAAGCGAAATTACTGAAAAATACCTTTATCCGTATTTCCTCTCTTGAGTAGTGAACTGAGTGATTATTAGAGTCGAACTTACTTTTTAACCGTAAAAATTCTTAAAAATAATTTGAGCTTGATAATCTCTAGCTTTAGTTTTCGTTCAAGCACAGTGAGATGATGACGTAACATTGCAACCACAAATAAACAGCCGAGAAAATAAGGGAAAAATAACAAATTCTGTGTTCGTTTAGACCTCCTGATTGACAAAGCGAAATCGACCTTCTTTTTTTTTTCTTCTTACGATTCGCTGGATTTTACCGTAAGCACGTAATAAGGAAAAGTAGGAATGTCGTATTTTTATGTTTACAGTGGAACACGCTAGTTCGATTATAACGAAAGTTGTCGATGCTCAAGAATGTTTGGAAAGAGAACATGGTTCGGACTTGCTACGAATTTATTTTATAAACGCGTACAAACCGGTTTTTTCGCTGATTCAGTACCACGCTATCATCGCATTTCCGATTGCCTTTTTATTGTTCATCATATCTTGCGCCTGGAATTTTATGGATCTCTTCATTATCCTGCTGTCGATAGCCATGTCCGAAAGATATAAACAGCTAAATTTGTTGCTTAAATCGGTGGAAGGAAAGGTGAGAAATTTCGTTATTCAGTATCGCAAAAATAAAAAATTACTCATAAAGTACGCGTCTTACCGGAACGTTGAAAGAACTCAAAGCCGCAAGTTCTATCGATTATTTCAAATTTTTTTTATTTTAAATTTAAAAAATAAGTAGTGGGTCTCACATATGTCCGTTGTGTGAGTGCCCACCAACACTCTTATCAACGTTTATTAAAAAAAGATACAAATTACAAAAATTAACTTATTCTATAAATAGCAATATTAATAAACCTAGCATTATGTTTAAGTAAGAGTATGTATACATATGAAACAATACATAACATGCCGCGCAATACGCATCTGTACACTAATCGATGCAGACAGCCTCATATTTAAAATTGAAAAAACATGATCTTCTGTGAGAGCCTAAAAACCAGCAAGGACACGACAAAGTCACAACCAACAAACCGTAAAAACAGAAAGAACCATTAAAGAGTAGCGAGTGATAAAGAACGAAACTTGACCTTCATTCTTTGCACCATTCCTTCAACCATTTTTAGACCTCCTTTTTCCACACATCAATTTTTTTCCCCCCTCTAGTATATGATTAGGGATTGTGTACTTATTTAAATTAATTAAAACTGAGATAACATTGATTATCAATTCGTAGATTTTAAGTCCGCGGGGAGATAATGTATTACTTTGGTTTCTTGTTAATCGAATTTTTCGCCTAGATGGTAATTTTATATTATTGACACATTAAATTCTATTAATATCTATAACAGAAATAGTACACATCTTAGGGGACATTTCGTTGTTTTCCTTTCACACATAATTGACCTAAAGTCGATTTATTTCCAATAGGGAAGTATAAGTTTCAAACACCCTTTCTACATTTTGCTTATTTTATTTATTTCTGTTTTCTTAGCACCCTCCCTCCCCCCTATATTTAAATTCCATATAAAATTCTAGACATTATTATTGAATTATACAGTATATACGTAGTGTTCGATGTACTAGTACCTGCTTTGTTTTCTATAAAACTGGAATTGTCTGTCTTATTTTCGAGTTTAAACTTTGGATGTGTTTTTTCCAATTCAAGAGTGGCGTGTAATTTAAATTAGGAGGGGTTCCCCCCCCCGAAACTAAAACTGCTCCCCCCGTAAGTAAGCAGATTTTATCGAAGTTCCTTTTTTCGGTTCGCTTATTTCCCTTTCGTTCAAGAATACATTTATAAAAAGACACGTAAACAGACTTTAGAGAACCGGTTTCTGAAAAATGGCTACGTTTGTTAGTTATAATTATAAATATAGTGATTTTTTTTTTTTTTAATTGAAATCAATGAATTTATGCGTGCGTACGTGTTTGCGTTTTACCGGACGTGTAAAGAGAGAGCTTCGGATCTAAACGGGTTGTAATTGTAAACGAAAATACGATATTTCAGTCGATGCCGATTAGTTTTTGGAAAAGGGTTCGAGAAATGTACAACGAACTGTCTCACTTGACGAGGAAACTGGACGATCTAATTGCTCCGATTGTGTTACTGTCGTTTGCAAACAACCTCTATTTTATCTGTCTACAACTGCTGCACAGCTTAGAGTAAGTACTAATAAGTGTACATTTCGCTGTAAGTACGTATGTCGAGCGTCATCGGCGGCTCTTACAAACTAGTTATACGCATTTTTTTAAAAAACGCGCTTTAAGGTGCGAATGCATCAAAATCCGAAAAAGAGATTTTACCTGTAATTGCGTCACTTGTTTAGCCACCTTTCTTCGCAAGCGTACTCTTTATACTGCAGTACTCTGTATTAGTGATGGATAAGTTCATGATTTTTTCGGAAAGCGGAACTGAATCGCAGGTTCCAGCGGAGGATACGTATCTGTCGGACGCAAAAGAAGCATTCGAAGGAATTTAATTAATGTAGAGATCGTGAAATAAACGTTTACACGGGCCGATGAAAAGAAATCAATGCGGATGAGAAATGAAGGGTAAAATTTTAAGAGCCCAGTTACGAATTTATAGTATAAAACGGACTAGAAGAAATATGCAGAAGAAAAAAAGACGGGACGACAGGAAGAGGTGATGATAAGAAAAAATTAGTAAAACATAAAACGCACAAAACCAATAAAAAAGCAGCTGCCTGATGACGACGCGTTTTAAAATGTCACCCTCGTATTATTAGAGAAACAGAATTTATACGATGGGACCGTTTTCAGGCCAATGAAAAGCGTGTGGCATGCGATCTATTTCGTATATTCGTTCTCGTACCTGGTATTACGTACTGCGGCGGTCTCGCTATTTGCGGCCACCATTTACGAACAGAGCAAAGAACCGAAGTCAGTCCTATTTTCCGTGCCAAGCGACAACTACTGCATCGAGGTAGGTATAATTATTCCAGATTACTAAGTTTTTAGGATTCCGTGCACATATAATGTACGGAATCCTAATAAAATGGTTCAGAAACGACAAAAAAAAATACCAAAAAAAAATCGGTAATTGATTTATTAATTACGAAACTAGAGTCATAAATTACAATTAAACTTCTGTCTATGACAATCTATAACTGGTGTAAGATAACCGATGTCACCCTGAGCGGCAGAAAAAAGAAAACCCAAGTCAAGAATATACAATATGGAATTTAAAACGACCCTTAAAAAATGCATAACTCATTACCAGCTTTAAAAATAAAATTCAAAATATGAAAACGCAGAAGCTCTTTTATAAAATCAAAAAATTACGACTGAAATATTACTTAAACCCTCTTTCCGGCCGAAAAACAGCAAAACAAAGGATATTTACGTAGTAGCCCGAGTAAAAAAGTTGAGGAAACTAAAACGTATCTCAGATGATATTGTAAATATAAAGGAATAGGAAAACTATTATATATCGATGGAAAGATCGCTATTTGTCGGGAGCAAAATGCTATTGAATTTCCTTAATGAAACTTTCAAAGTTAGCGAAAAGTTCAAAAAATGACGTGCTCTATCCTCTTTGCAAGGCGAATATTGTAATTAAAAATTTTGATCGAGGTTAAAAATATGCGCATCCCCCTGTATATTTCTCTAATTTGGAATATCATCCGGGCTTTCAACTTTGAAATTAGGCCCTCCTCGGAGCGCCGAAAGCCTGAAATTTTTGAAAAAATATATCGTTGGAAGAAAGAAAGCTGTTTGTCGGTAACGAAACCGTATATTTCATTTCTTTGACGAAACGTTCGATGTTGGTGAATAATTAAAAAAAAATACCGCTAAAAATGACGTATCTCTCCTGCTTTATGGCGCAAAAAATCAGATTTCTTTGCTTCGAATTTAGTATTACGTAAACGTAAATTATAGTCTTACATACGGGGGAAATCCTCAGCACGTGAAACATCGTGCTCCACTGAACTTGGTTCCGATTTCGAAGGCCTCTATTTAACTTGGCGACCCTCGTGTACTTTTTTTGTATTTCACTGTAAATGTTGGAACGCTAGCATACATGACAGACCTGCACTAACGGAAGATTGTAATGAAATTATTGCTAATAACCTATAGATTAATGAGGAAAAAAGTTTCAGTAAGAAATCGCTTCTGATCATACATATATCATCCGTGATTTTAGATCCGAAAAAACTGGTATCAGAAAGTGAAAATAGAAATAAAATATAATTATCTGGCTATCAATCTGATGATGATCTCGTTATTTAATAGTAAAATGCCGTTAAAAATTCCATTCTCATTTATTTTCTCATTCGACAGCGCTTTGTAAATAGAGGAAAGAAATAATCATATGAAAACTGATTCGAAAATGAAGAAAAATGAAGAAAAAAATCTTTCGCTACGTAGGTGTAATTGAAAATAGTAAAATAAATAAATAAAAAGAAAAGACGCTTGCTTATTAATACGATTAAAATGAGGAATGTTTGCAGCTGGTCCATCTAAATAAACGAAGGCTTAGAAAATAACATTTCATATCGGTATCGACCGGCGATGTTATTCTCACTGTTTTCGATAATATTCTCGAATTTTCACGGACCAGCGCAAAAATTATTTTCCTCATTTCAATCGCATTATTAAAAAGAGTCCTTTTTTTTTAAACTTTTTTTCTATTATTTTATTTACTAGTAATCACGGGGAATAATTATTTATGTTCACTTATATGAAATTCCTTTTTATCAATTAAAAATATAATATAGTATTTCTAATTAGCGTTTACGATTACTTATTCTCGCATTTAGCGCCACGATTGGAATAATTTGATATTTACCGAAAAGGCTATTAATTTTAATTAATTAATGTGATTATTTCCTTTTTGGAAAGGTATCGCGAATGTTGTTACAAGTAACATCGGATGAACTGTCGTTAACCGGGTGTAAATTTTTTTCAGTAACCAGAACGCTAGTGCTAACCGTAAGTATTCTCGTTTAACAAAATACGCGTGTTGAAATAACCGCTTGTGCTACTCTCATTTACTCGCCATGTCCGGCAGTATATGACATTATTTAAACTATTCGATACTTTCATTTTCTTTTCTTTCTTCTTTTAAATACACACCTGTATATACATTTTTTCTTTTATTTTTAAATTCTTTAATAATTGCACCTAGCCAATGATAGCTATTTAGCAATTATTTTTAATATCTTTTGTAGATAGCTTGAATGCGATAGCTGCTAAAAAACAAGTTCTATTAGAACTTTTAATACAGACTAAATCCATCGACTTGATCCTTTTTTTTTTTTTTTTTTAAATGGGCTCGGTGTTAACACTGACCCAACTACATGGACCTAGATCACCTACTCAGATTCTGAGGCGATCGGAGATAGAAAGTATAAAGGAAAGAAGGAGGGGAATAACGGCTGGAGATGGGAAGGAAAGGATAAAGGAAGCATTGAAAGGAGCAGGAAGATCTAACGCCAAAAGTTCGGCGTATAGATGAGAGCACTGAGGAAAAAGAGCAGAGCATTCGAAAAGGATATGGTTGGGGTCACATATAAAGGGAGGATCAGTTGAGTGGAGAGGGCAAAAGGGAGAAGGTGAAAGAGAAAGAGAAAAGCGAGAAAGGGGAAGGAGGGAATGGCCAAGTCTCAGTCTGATTAAAGAAACAATAGCCGAGCGCCGAGAAAAAGGAAGAAATTGGTACCAAGGCTGTGAATTGGGAGTAGACTGTAGGAGGAGGTAGAAGGAGGAGCGATTGGCAAAAAAGGAAGGGTAGATGTCAACCCACAGTCTGGTATGGAGACTTGCGGAGAGGAAAAGGATGTCTGAGGCAGGAAAATGCGGAAGGAATGGACCATTGAGAGACGCTGAGCGAGCTAGGAAGTCAGATGCTTCATTGCCCTCAATGCCAGAGTGGCCAGGAACCCATAAAAAGTCAATAAGGATAGAACGTGCTAAGCGCAAGTTGGAGATAGAGGCACGAACAGAAAGAATGATGTCATTAGTCGAGTGGGAAGGAGGAGAAGAGATAGCTTGCAGCACGGATTTGGAATCAGTAATAATGAGAAACTTACAGATCCCTCTTGAAGAGGAAATAAATGAGACATTTATCCTATCAAGCTGTCGAACTTCTAGCGAATTGTCCAACAATTCAATTTCTATGATGTTCGGGTGCGTTTCTAATCTGTAGGCGTATTTCTTTACGTCGTCAAATAATTACTTCTTGAACAAAAACTTTATTCCGAGGTCTTTGTGAAGCGTTAAATTGTTTACGACACCACGGAGCATTTCGTTCTGGATCATCCGTTGTATGATCGCTATGTTACTCTATTCAGAACGGCCCCATATATAGCGGGAAGCTGTGACGCCAAACTGGCTTTAAAATCTGATTATAAACTAGTAGTTCATTTTCAGCAGATAATTCCGACACTTCCTGTTTAGTAGCCAATATAATTGTCTTAACTTTATATTTAATTCGGTCCGTTTTATATGTTTCTTCCACGTTAGGCGCGTTGATCAAGGTATACAGCCAGATATTTCACATCTGTTTTTCGCAGAATTGCAACATTGTTCGGGACTTCCGTCGGCTTAATTTTTCTGTTAGTGAAGATTACTCGCACTGATTTACTTTCATTGGTTTTGATTTTTCATAAGTTGAGCTATGACGAAATTTCAGTAGCCGCTGCTTGGACGGTTTTCCGCGCTTTAACATGCGCCCGAGTATAAAATCGCGGTGTCGTCAGCAAAGATTGCTATTGAGAGGTGTAGGAACATCTGATGTGTAAATTAGAGTAAGGCCCCTAGCACGCTTCCTTACGGAACTCCTGCTTTTATTGGATATATATATATTTGATAAGTCATCTCCATACTTGAGGTAGAAATATCTTTCAGTCATGTGTATGACTGAAGCAACTGATATAATTCGTAAGGAAAATGTCGTTTAATTTTCTATAAAAGGACTGACTTTATCGAAAGCCTGGCTTATGTCCAGGAACACAGCGTGTTCGCAGTACCTATTCTTTTCGAGAGATGTTTAGATGGTGGTAACTACACGATGCACTTGACGGCAGATTTTTTAATATTTCCCACAGTGGAGAGGATCTTTTAATAAATCAAATCGAGAAGAAGTAACGCAGAAATGTTAGGTGGTTTCCTACTGGCGATAGGAAGTAGATTCGTAAAACACAATTACATTAATAGAAATGTCTTCATTTAAATCAGCTCACCGTGTTCACGGGTAGTCGTAGTACTATGTACGTACCGTGATAGTAGTGCATATAAACGTTGCCAGGAGTACAATAAACGTAGAGTAACACCAAAATGCGCATCTAGACCGCTTGCTGAGGCCATGCTTACACTGCATGAACTGTCAAATGCAAAACAAACTGCCGCACCAACTTTGAGCTTTTTTTTTTGTCTTCCTTAACCCCTCTCCCGCTAATACGTAGAAAAAGTCGTTAGATGTGGACGGAGTGTTCTTTTTTCCCTTTTTTTTCAGTCGGAATCTTTAGAAAATGTTATAATGCAAGTTTAGTTTTCGGTCAACGTTTTAGACGTCAGTTGTTCGGTTTTTTTTCGGGCAAAAGATTAAAAAAAAATTTCAGTCATAGTGTCGATTCAGACACAAAACGTACAATTAAAAGAAATATCTATTTATACAGTGCGACCAAGCTGTGTTTTTATCTTCTTTCTTTTTCTTTGTTCTAAAGGCTTAGCCTTGTCGATGCGACTGTTCGTCGGCGACTACCTATTCGTACAACTTAGCTGTACAGACACAGGCATAATAGTGTTCATAGCAATTATTATATGCAACGCAGGTGTACACACGCAAGACTACACTCGGAACTGATTGTAAATGTTTGATTTATCGATATACAAGTGCAGTCCGTCCGGTGTGGATCTGCTGTGTACTGACCTAGCGCGCATATAATGTTGAACGTGGTAGTTTGCCATTGCCTTCCACGTGCCTATTAGCGATTATTTGTTTGTTTTAATTCTTGTAATGTTTTTATATGTATATATATATCATGGCCGTGTCCACGGGGTGGAGGGATTTAATTCCCCTCCCATTAGAACTGAAATAGTTATTATAAATACACAAGAATCTGAAAAAATCAAACATTTAAAATAAATATTGATGATTTTTTAGGGTGTTCTTACATTACAAAAAAAAAAAGAAAAATATGTTAAAATTTTTTTATTACGAGTATAATCAATAACGTATGTAATTTTCATTAATGTTCATATACGGGGTAATTCGTGTATGTAAATTATTAATATATAAATCAAAATGATGGAAATTATTAATAGTATGAATATTAGTGAAAAATGTATTGTTATTTATAAAATAAATATACAAAGAAAATTTTCAAAACCCCCCCTTTTCAAAATTCTGGGCACGGCCCTGGTATATATGTATGTAGTTGATGAAACAAATGAAAAAACGAACTTCGATATACATATATATAGTCAATATTCGTTTAAGTATTTTGCAATTTTCATTCGAAGCTCTGGCGGGATCAAAAAATCTCAAATGTATCGGATAAATTCGATTTGTCTAAAACTGTGTTGAGGCTACCATGAGATACTGTGCTTCCTACGTTGGTTACCTTGACACAATCACATGAACGTGTGCGCTCATTTCGGCTTCATCAGCGGTTGTAGTTCCATTTTTCCCCTTTTCGATAATTAGTTGTTTTTTTTATAAGATAAAGAGAATATTAACTGAGTTTCTTATAATATGAACTCGAGAATCTCAACTTTTTACTGAGCGCGCTTTTATTAATTCCGAAAACGGGGCTAATTCTCCGGACACTGCAGTTTATACAACACTTTTATCCACCTCTCTCTATTTTTTTTTTTTTTTGGTTACTTTAACTGGCTGTTAAATTTAGAGATACTTAAAATAAATAAAAATAAATCGACCTAAAAATAAACTTTACGTTACTTTTGTTCTTATACGAGCATGCCGAAATAAAAGAACGAAACAATCCGCCACTGGAGCGGAGAATAATACGATTCATTTTGTTCCCAAATGTTAAGGATGTACTTCATTTTTTTCTTTTTTTTTCGTTATTTCCTATTGAATAGTTTGAATTTTCAAATCAAATCAAATCAAATATATTTTTTAAATTTTACAATGAAAATAAACGTAAAATAACCTTCTTAACCCGCGAATGCGCTCAGGTAGCGCCAGTTGCGGTAATCTTATGTAATATACTAGAGTGATTGCGTTTGGAACATATAGAATAACATATTAAGATGAAACAGGAAAACTTTTAAAAGGAAGGAAGCAGGGAAATATTAAAATGAAACCAAGAAATTGTAGGGAATGAAGCAAGAAAAAATTAAAAGGAAACACGAAAATTAGCAAGGAAGCAGGAAATTTACTGGTAAGGAAGCATTATAGTTATAAATACATAGTCTACCTAAATTATGAAATTGGAAGTATTAAAAATTTAATTACTTAGTTTAGACGTACATGGACTATTGCTATATCATGTTCCGATTTCCCGAACGATGAAATTCAATAATCACTATTTACTGAGATGAAATGAAGAGAAGGACATGATATATTTGTAGTCTATGTTTACAAACTTGTCTTACACGTTAAAGGTTATATTTAAAAACGGAAATTAGACTCACACTTTCCCCAACCCTTGAAATGAGTTGTAAGCCTCAATAACAACAATACTAATGATAGTAACAATATTAAGAATAATAATAATAATAGAAATAATAATAATAATAATAATAATAATAGTAATAATAGTAATAATACCATTAATAATAATGATGATAATAATACTAATAATAATGATACTATTGAATGGATAGAGGAGGATTAATTGAAGCGTAGTGTAACGGTAATATTCTTTGTAATGTAACTGATGTGTAGATATGTAATTGAAATGAGGATTGTGGATAGTAGCAAATGTGGGGTGGTATTGTAGTTGTTTGGGGGTTAGGATTAAGTGCAATGTTAATATTTCATAATAAGTAATATAAGGAATAACGATACTGGTAACTATTAAGTAATGCAAAATTTAAATGTTCAGTACATATCGAGCGGTTGATAGTAATCGAACGTATGATTAAAGAGGTGCGTATGTGTTGGAAGTCTTGTTTTTGATGGAATTTTCTTATTTCGTATAGTATTGAAGTTTTTGCTAGGAAGATGGTAATGTAATTTAAAATAATTTCAGCATTTGTTCGTAATATAATTTATTAGAATTTTTCTCTGATATTTATATTTTCTGAGCTTAATTTTTAATGACTCTGGTAAAATGTTAAATAATTTGGAACCCATATACCTCGCTTGAGTTCTACCGTGAAATTTAAAATAGGATGGTAAATTTGCCTTTTCTTGTTTAGATGCTCTTGTCACTCCGGTTCATATTTGTACATTGAATTTATCTTTATGTTTCAGTACATACAGTAATAGATTGATAGTGTAAAGATCTGTAACGTTTAATATGCTGGTGTCACTGTCGTCATGGTGTACTGTGCTTATTTTTTTATTTATTGATTTTTGTAAATATGTTATCGGTGCAATGTGATAGTGGGCAGCCCCTCCCCAGTGAATGATACCGTACGCTAGTGTCGGCTGATATAGAGCCAGGTATATCATCCTTAGTTGTTTCTTACTGAAGTATTGTTCTAAGTAATAAAATAAATAATTCAGTTTCCTTAATTTAGACGATAAATGAGATATATGTTTCCCCCATAATAACTTACAATCCAGGTATAGACCTAAATATTTCACTTCGTATACTCGTTCTAGTAAGATATCATCTTTCCATACTATTTTTATGCCATTCCATCTGTACTGCGGAAGATGGCTATATATTAAATATTTTGTTTTGCTTACATTCAATTGTAATTTATTACTGGATATCCAACTTTGTATCATGTTTACATCCTTCTGGATCATATTTTGTAGTATATTGGGAAATCGTGAACTTGCAATCAAAACTGTATCATCGGTGTAAGTATAAAGTTTCCCCGAAACATTTAAATTACACAAATCATTAATATATACGAGAAATAAAATAGGCCCCAGAACACTACCTTGAGGTACACCGTACTCCTGTGTTAAACTATTGCTAAAAGTTTTATTAATTTTTGTGATAAATTTCCTGTTAATTAAATACGAATGGAACCACTTATATATGAAACCGCGGAAACCGATAGCGTATAATTTCTTTAAGAGGATGTCATGCTCAACTGTGTCGAAAGCTTTACATAAATCGAAGTACACAGCAGCTACCGAGCAGCCATGCTCTAATTTTTCCGATATATCGGTAATGTGACTGAATAACGCATCATCGGTGCATTTACCCCGCAAGAAACCGTACTGATTCGCACTAAAAAAATTTTGTTTATGTAGATAGTCAATAACTTTTGTTCTCATGCACTTTTCAAAAATTTTCGAGAAAGATGACAATAAACAGATTGGTCTGTAATTGGAGATATCTGATGCTTTGCCCCCTTTATACACCGGTATTATTATGCCCATTTTTAATGAATCAGGAAAAATACCCATTTTAACCGATTCGTTAAATAAATACGTTAGCGGTTTATTGAAAAAATCTACATTTTCTTTTATTAGTGTAATTGAGATTTCATCAAAACCAAATGAATTCTTATTAGGGAGTGATGAGATAGCTGAAGTAATATCGTGTGTAGTTAAATCAACAAAACCGAAAGATTTAGTGATGTGAGTGTAATCATGGGATGTGTATGAGGTCAAAGATGATGTGCTTTTGATAGACTTAATTATATCAATGAAGTAGTTGTTGAAATGATTTGCGATTATATGTTCATTGTCGGAGACCGGTAACGGGACATTATTAACTGAGATTTCTTTTAATATTGGTTTTTTATTGCCCGTAACCCTTTTAATAAGCGCCCAGTATTGTTTGGGATTATCTTTGTAACAGTGTAATTTATTTGAATAATATTCCTTTTTTGTTACTCGAATCAACTTTTGCAATTTTTTAGAAGCAAGTTTAAACTGATGCAGCGTATTGTCACTTGTGGGATATTTTTTCAGTTGAGCGTGTATTTTGTTTTTTTCTCTGGATAATTCCATAACCTCGTCAGTAACCCACTCAGATCTTTTGCGTAGAGATCTTTTAAAGTTATGTAACTTTTTAGATCTTTCTAAAGACTTTTTAACAGCATAAATGAATGCTTCAAATTTCTCCTCTATCGATAAATTTTCATCATAAATGTCATTTAGACTACACTGTCTGAGATTATCCTTTAAAATTTGCTTGTCAATGAAGTATAATTGTTCATTTGTTTTTACACAGTAGGTAAAAGCTGCATTAATGGATATATTCAAAATCGAGTTGTCGGAGAAAGGACATGGAATTACTGAGACAGTGACATTCATATTTGTTTTTCTGTTTATGATACCCCTGACAAAAGCATGGTCTAAACAGGAGGAATAAGAATCTTTTTCCCGGTGGTATGTGGGTTGATTATGCATGCTTTCAAATCCATGCGAACTAAGCAAGTTTAAATAATTTGTATTTTTGATATTATCTAGTAGGTTTATGTTTATGTCCCCTGTAATTAATGCAACTCGATCTAATTTTTTTATAACTTCATTTAGTTCTGATAAAAATTCAGAATATTGTGAGTCGCAAAATCGGTAGATACCTGCAACTGAGAGATTTCTGTTGTTACCCAATTTTATATTGAAACAGATAATATTTCCGGAAGCAATTTTTACATCAATATTTGAGATGGAGAAGTTCTCCTTAACATACACTGAAATACCTCCCGATCGTTTTTGGCTTCTACAGTTCGCACGAACTATATATCCAGGAATGTCGTGTCTGGGAACCTCCTCCTCAGTCAACCATGTTTCGGATAAAATTAATAAATCGTAAACACACTCAGTTTCATTCAAGTACAATACCAAATCATTGAAGTGTGCTCTTAAACTCCTAATGTTTAAAGATAATATATTTAAACTGTTTTCCGTCATGGAATCTGTTTTAATAGTTAATTTATTCGACAACTGCAAAATTTAGGAATACTGTTACATTATAGTAATACCTTATGAAATTGTTTTTTCAAGTGGAAAGTAGTTTGAGGAGGAAAGAGTATATGAAGTAAAGATATGAAAATTATGCGACTGAGGATTGTAATGATAAACCGTGAAGTAGAAATTAAAATATGGAGAATGTAACTATAAATAATACTAATTTTAATATTTATAATTAACCTAGAAATTATTACTGAAGCCTCCAACTCATTAAAGCTTACTGTACCCGTAACTGTGAAAAAAGTAAGTATAAAGGAACATATGTTGTACTGAGTATGCAGTGGAAAATGGGAAATACTTATAAATAAATATACAAATAAAAGTGATAGTATGGAACACGAGACGAGCGATGACGCATTGACTGTTAGTCACATGCTGCTCTGCATGAAGCCAGCTATCTGGTCCTCTGAAATTATTCTGATTGACGGGGCCTTCTCATTTTTTTTTGCAAATATCTTTCCATCCCGTGTCCAAACATACAGCCAACCTTTCGATAGCAGTTGCCGGGCCATTTTAAATAGACGAATTATCATTACGGCAGATTTACTTTTTCTACAGACTGACAGACATGCGTGTATGTCAGAGTAGAAGCGATCCAATGAAATATTTAACCCAATTTTAAGTCGAATTATTCATCTGGTTAAAATCGATTAATTAGGCTTCGAATACGTAAACATTAGGGGTTGTGCGAATTTATCGCCTGAACCGAATGAATCAACTGTCCCATCTGCCGGATATGCCGTCATTACACATTAAACATTCTACGGATAATTTCAAAAATTTCAACTCGTTTCGTTCGATTTAGTTTTACAATTTTTTTTATTAAATATTAATATATTTTCATTACAGTTGGCTATCGTTTTTTTTTTGTTTTGTTTTTTTTGAAAAATATGTATTTGTTACTTTTTACATAAATATCTTTCATCAAGCTAAAACGCTTGTCGACAAATTATCCTATAATTAAAACATTTTAACTTATATATGTATAACTTCGTGTAATATTTACTGATTAATACATCTTAATCTATCTTTTTACTTATCGGATAATTAATAATCTAATTCCTATTCTTTTATACTCGATGTATTTTTTCTTTACTCTTTTCGTTGTGCCTTGTCATTTTATGTAATGTTTATTATTTAACATTTCCTTCTTCCAGAAGCGATTCCTTTATTTTCCTTTCCCCTATTTTTTCCTTCTCTATTATTTCCTCTTGGGTATTTTATTCAACATCTGAGTTCGAACTTCTGTCCTACCACTGCTAGCAGTAGCGCGATCTCTAAGTAATTCCTTTAAATTGCTTAAAACTCATGATTAAAACGATTTTCACAATTCTGTTAAAAAAAACTTGAAGTGTGGCTTTCAGGTCGATGTGTACGTCGCCTTTTCTACTACACCGAGCAAGTAAACTGCTTCGCAAGGCAATTACCGAATTTTTTCATGTCCTGCATACCCGATGAGATAAAAAAACACGCATTATTATTCTAGCAAAGTGCAATGTACATCGATATCAGAAAAGAGTGGTATCTCGCGATAGCCCATTAGTTAAAAAATGCTCGGCTACAAACGGAGGTCCGTTCCCAGCTATATACCTAATCTTCAATATACCGGCGAAATCTCTAGGAATGGTGAAGATCTCAAGAAGGAAGAAATTGTCCACAATATTCTCCTCGGATCAATTAGATCCTTAAGTACACTGGAAAAAACTTAATTGCACTGTCTACCGATACCAGTATTATAGTATATCGAGGCTGCGGGACTTAACTTACAAGGAGAAGGGGAGAGCCGGCTAATACGATCTTTAAAAATAAATGCTAGTAACATTATTTAGAAAAGGCATTAATTATTTTTAATCACGTTTTAATAAAATATACGCTATAAAATATAAAATAAGAATCTACATTTTTAATCATTACGACTGAAATTCCTCTGCCGCTAGTCGACTTACGCTACATATGTATGTACATCATCGGCACAAGTACTACCTCGAATATAGCTATCAGCTTTGATGATCTCTTTCTTCCTTGCCCAATTTTCTCGTGTCTCCATTTCACCTAAACGACTACCACCCATCTATGGTCGACCCTCGGCATTCGCTTTTTTTAATGAAATAAAATTTCAACCGTTATAAACCGATGAATATGTTTTCCGTAGGTGGCAGGCACGATAGTAACGTACGAAATAGTACTGGTTCAGTTTAACGCTGTTAACGCTGACGACGCGAGAAAAAACGTCACACTCAACTGCGCTTCGATGGACTTCTGAGAAGATGTTACCTTTCTTGCTGTTGGCTTAATGGTGTCTCCTCCCAAAAAAAATGTTACAATATTTTATAATTTATCAGTATAATCGCAGCATACAACTCTACTAGTCGAATCTAACTAAAAAATTTCTCTCATTTAAATGCTAAAAGGAAATAACTGATTACATATCGTCTTGTACTCTTACATATGTATGCGTATTATTGCCGTCATTTGATATTCCGGCGATTAGTGGGTCCGGCTAGCTTTTATAATCTGTCCAACGACAAAATAATACACATCAGTGCAACAATTCCAGTAAAAATATAATCGAAATTCTCCCGGAATTCTCCAGTTCTCTTATTAACCCGTCATCGACAAATTCACAGTCTAATTTACTTTTATAATCGCTGTTTTCATTCATTGAAATATGCCTGCATTTTCGAAAGTTTATACGTTTAATCACATAAAATCACATAAAATTACAAAGTAGTTTTAAAAACACCGATTCGAAACTAGTCTTCATTTTTATAATTGGCGCGTACGTTTAGCATTTTGCGATTTTATTTGTACAATTAAAAATACGTGCACATTAGTTTATTTATTATTAGTGTCCGTTAATAATTTATCGGAAGTTGTGTTTTGTGTTTTACATAATCCGATTCTTCTGAGTTTAATTAGCGTCACATGCTGATGCAAAAGATTGTTAATAATTATTACCCAACCATTCCGTTTCTGAGTCTATATTTGTTGTGACTGCATTTTACAGTAGCTAATTCCTGCAGTATTTAGAAAATTGGAAGAAAATAGACAAATAGATTATTATTTCATCGATGATAATAATACGCATGTTAATTTTGAAAAAAAGTGTAACTTCTTAAAATACATACATACAGCAATTGAAACCGTTTCTTTACATTTTCTCGCGTATTCGGTTTTGAGCTTGGCATAATTACTGATTGTTATGCAAATCGTGAAGAAGGGTTAGTTTCACGAAATATAGTCTACGCGAAATTATTCGTGGCGTGTAAAATTTGAAACAACTGAATAACCCTCAGCCAGAAAATAGAGGCATTTTGGCTGTTGTGTACGGAGTTATCATTGTTTACTTCCGGAATCGTGTTCTATCTCGTTCGCTGAATTATTATATGCGTTTTACCGATAAATTCTCGATGAGCTCCGAATTACAACAACCGTCAACACAGTGAGTTCAGATTTACCGCTGAATCTCAACATTTTGTCTGATGTTTTCAGCCACGGCCAATATCCAGCAGCCGAATAAGTTGAAAATTAATTTCGGCAAGGCCTGATCGTGCAGTGATTTTATCACGGATTTCACGCCATACCGGTGTTCATCAGAATAAGCTGATGGCAGTATCAAAGAATGTCGCTGCTGCAACTATGCCAGTGTCAAACGTTTCAGTTTTGCCATCGGACTTGAAAAAATGTATAAGACTAAAACTGAAACATTAAAGCAGAGAAAGGACAAGCAACTTTGCTCACTAATAAGCTTCGTCAGATTAAGCGGACAATACGGCTTTAAAAATTTAAGAATCCACGTGGCCGTCGTTACCCATTTTCAATTTTTCTTCTTTTCTGCCTCTCCGCTCTAAATACACCTCTTTACAATCTAACCTAATCCTATTCCTTCCACATTCTCCTTAATCCAGTAAGTTTCAAAATTGAATTTATATATATATATATATATATATATATATATATATGTATGTATATAAAACTCGGCCACTCTCGCAAGGGGCTCTGCCCCTTGACACCTCTTGCTTACATTTTTACTTCTTTCTCTTCTATATTTTGTATAAAATGATCAAAATTTACGTCATTCTTACCGGCGTCGACTAAAAAAATATAACATAATCATGAAAATCCTGTCCTCACATTTCATTTTCATTACATAAACTCGGGACATTACAAAATCTAATGGGGGCTGGCCTAAGAATTACATTGTAATTAATGTATATATATTTTTTTTTTGTATAAATCAATTGGGCTTTTCCTATTAATATACGATTCTCTGTTTATATTTTTAAATTTATTTTTGCTTTTTAAAGAAAATTTTTATTGTTCCATATTTTTTACCTGTTTTTAACCCTCAAACTATACACTAGTGCGAATTCGCAGTCGTTTTTTTCCATTAGCTGGCATTTTTTAAGCAGCAGCTGCTGAGACTTCTTCCCACTACGATAATTCCTTCTACAGTACAGCTCATTGAATAACACAACAGCGAGTCTCAGTCGGATATTTGCCTTCGTTGTAGAAGCAAGTAAAGACGAAGACGGCGTGAATTCACACTAGTGTGTAGTTTGAAGTTGTAAAGGTGGTGCCTAATTGTTTTTTTTGAAAAATCTTATTTTGGCGTTGTAGATGATCGTTACAAGCAGTATAAGTGTACATGACAAAACCAGATTTATGCATAAAAAATTTTTTGCGCCTTTATTTTAGTTTTTCATTGATTATTATTTATTATAAAAACGTATTATTTGCTATAGAGCCGGAGTTTTTCTTCGTCTGTAACCTCCTTCTGGGAAGCAATATTATCAGATATGATTTCGTTCAGTTTAGTCGATTTCTCTTTTGTTTGGTAGATTTATTTTTAGACATCGCATGCACGTAATGACTGTATAGAGGTCAACTCGTTCACGAAATGAGGAATTTTGCAGTCTCGGCAGTTTTCACGTGATAAGCACCGAACAGCTCTACGGTGTGGATTGCGGCAATTTGCAGTGATAGAATTACTAGTATTTTTATTATATAATAATTTTTCCCCCAGTATTATAATCCTTTTGGCGCTATTTTTATATACTTAATTATGACTTTTTTACTTTCAATAAATTGAAATTAACCCTTAAACTGCACAGCTGGATTGGGCCACCTTAAACTGCACACTAGTGCGAATTGGGATTTTGAAATCTTTAAACTATAATAACTCATATATTTTTCTGTAAAAAAAAATGCTCATAATGAATTTTTATGTAAAATTTCCCGAGGAATCGATTGGCGTGATTTGTTTTAGCAAAAAAAAAATTAATTTGTTTATAAAAATTGCAAATAAACAAACAAACTATTTCGAAAAATTATTTTTTTAAAAAAAATTCGAATCTTTTTGTTAATAATAAGTAATGAAAAAACCAATGCGGCATTTTAAAGTTTGACTATATTTTTATGAAAAAAATACTTTACATGCATTAAATATTAACTATTTTTCCGGACGCCTTGAATATAGGCACTTTTTAAAAATGCGATTTTCGCCGTACTCATTACTTGATCGATATTTTTTGGTAAAAAACAAAATAATAAACAATTTTATGAACAATACACAATGTAAATTTGATGTTGTTTTGTTTATAATTTTAGTAAGAACAAATATTAATTTGATAATTAAAAATTTGTAAATATATATCATTCGTTTGTATGTGGAAATAACAAAAGGTGTAGGTATAAAAGTCTCGTTTAACAATCTCTGCAAAGCTTCATCTAATCTTCCTTTTTTCTTGTTCTATTGTCTATTTATTGATACGGATTCGGCATTTACGACGCTATCTAGTAATGATGCCGATCTAGAAATTATTCTCTAGTTGGAATTATTAATTTTCGATCTCTCGGCACTATCCTATTGTTCATCGTTGTCGGACAACCCGATCCGGGACATTTACACGACCGATAATGTATTCTCCGATTTTCTGTCGAAGTTACGGCACGTGCAGAGTTTGAGGCCTGTGTAAGTGTCTTGGTGTGTGCGTGCCCGGCGACAACAAGGTAGTGTTTGTCGGCAGCGTGAGCCGCAGAATTGTAAGAGAATATTGTACGAAGTATTATATTATATATATATATATATATATATATGTGTGTGTTATATCTACTGATAGGCATTTAGCCTGATGCTAATTGATAAGTTTTTCGGCTGTGTACCGTCCGATTAATACCGTTTATCACGAGCCGTTCTCGCGGTGAGATGTCTAGTCGTCCGATTATCGTTTCTATGCTACTGAACGCGACGCTGTGTGTCGCGAGTCTATGTAAGTCTATCGAAATCCATTTACCGTACATATATCATCTCGTCGCGGCATCACCGGTTTACGCGCCGTATTAAACGTGAAGCCATTTTATTAAGCCGGTAAAGCAAGATTTCCGTCAGAATCCGTTATTGGAACGAAGTTCTTTTACGCAGCTTGTCGGTAAGACTAACTGGCCGAAAAGGCGAGATAACGAAAATCACGTTATGCGTCGTCCGGCAGGCGACCTTCCGTTCTCTTGCACTCTGTTTCTTTCTATTATATACGGATGTGTGTGTGTGTGCGCGCGCGTTCGTGCATGTAGCGGTCAGCTGTATGAGCTCAATTCTAAACAAGTGTAAATTTTATTGAATTGGAAAATTGGCGTGGTTTTTTTGTGCGACGTTAGCACACTCGAACGAGTCTGATGATTTATTTATTGTTTTTGTTTTAATTCATACGGGATTTATACATATATTGTGTGTCATTTTTTATCGTACACTTTATTAATGACTTTATACTTGTGTATCTACCAAAAAATGAAAGGAACTTCGTTCCTACCGGGTGTCCCCCTCTAGAGACACCACTTCTCTTTTTTCCCCTTTTTTTTCTGTTTAAATCTGTCAAGGACGAATTTGTATCGTATTTTCGTAAACTTTTTTCCCGCAAAATGGCGATTGTTTAAACAAAAAATTGCGTTTTCGACGAAAAAAATCGACTTAAATTGTTTATATTTTTTTCTCTTATTTACCGGTCGTTAAAGTCGTGTGTACTTCACTAGATAATCGAACGAGAAGCTACGGATTTCAGGTCAATCGAATGAAAACTCCTCGAGTTCTGCTGCGTGCCGATTTCAAAAACATCGTTTCGAGGAAAACGCATTTAAAATTGAAAAACTCTACAACTTTTCGAAATCATAGTAATATGGTCGTCCGTAATCAATTTTTTTACCTTCACTCTGCTATCCCAGCACCGTATAATTGCCTATCCAAAGTCGTATTCTGGTCCTCTAGCTTTTTTCTCGCCAATGTAAGGCTGCGTCTAGCCGTTTTCTCTATCTCAGAAATGGAGCGCTCAGCGTCCTTGATGCGATTGCCTTCCGATTCCACACAAAAGTCGAACAATGTACGTCCAACCGTTATTCCTAGTGCATCGTAGATAGAACATAAGCTTGATAACCCCTCGTTGAAAGTGATGGCAGCGATATCAGTCGCTATATAATGTTTTCGGTGCGATAGTCCATACAACGGCGTTGAAAGATTCGCTTTGATTTTGGGTATATCCACCCAAGCAGCGTGAAAGATCGTCAGAGCTTAGTTCTTCGTAAATCGGCTTGATTGCTTCAAAAACATCTTTATGCATAGGAGGCTTATGCTAGTAAATAGAAAAAGTACCGACTGGGCACTTATCGTGTTGCGGTTTTCCATCTGTGGATATTTTATGGTAGAGGGTTGCCCATATATGATTTCTCATTTTTTCAACTGACCCGGTATTGCGTCTAATAGCAAGTCCGTAAAAAATAGTTAATTTCATCAATGAGCTTACCCGTCAATTTACCTCGGTCCGCGAGGCCTTTGGTAATTTTTTTTACGTTACGAAGGCGAGTTCCTATTCTCTATTGATACACTATTTTTTAGCAATAGAAACACTTCAATATGGATTGAAGTCAATAATTCCTTTATAGATTTTCGAGTCCCCATCGCCAATTACTTCCCTTTATCTCTGTCTCTTTCTATTATACATGTGTGTGTGTGTGCGTGCGAGTATCGAGATTCGAGCAGCAAGCATTGTGCGCGGTCAGCTCTATAACCTCAATTCTAAACACATGTAAATTTTATTTAAACTTATTTTTTGGTTTTGTTTTAATTCATACGGGATCTATATCGTGTCATTATTTTATACAATTTATAATTCACTATTTTATATTTAATTTATTAAATGAAATTTTTTGATTTAAATCCTTACTTTACATTTTTACATTGAAAAAATGATAAAAAATAAAATTTACAAATTAGAGAGAAAGAGAGAGAGAGAGTTGAATGAAAGAGGACAGGGTTTTTGGCGTGACGAAAATACACTAATAGAATCAATAGAAATCTACATATTAAATCACGTTTAAAGTTGAAAAAATAGCGTAAGGAACTTCGTTCCTGACGGGGGCCCCTGACTGCACAATCTTTGTTCATGCTTGCACGTTATTGATTATAAATCTAGGCATGTTTTGGCGTAGATTAAGCCAATAAAAAACAAATTTCAAACAGATATAACCCCTCAATCCTTTAATGCAGTTTCCTTTTTTCATATAAACGTTTATGTCACGAAATTGACCACGCGAAATCATCTACGCCGTGTAAAGACAATCACGAAAAATTTAGAATAATTCCCGGCCCAAACGCATCCATGTTAAAATACGGTAGTCGTTGAAAGTCACGATTTCGTTATAGGCATAAAACTACAATATTATAGAACTAAAAGTTCACGAAATAATGGAACATATTCAAACATAAAAGCATTCAGAGACCCTCCGCTAAACATGTAGATACATTTACTTATTCAAAATAAAACTCGGCAACTAAATCAATGTTCAACAATTTTCAGTTATTTACTTTTTACAATCAACTTATAAATTTTGAAAATTTATTAAAAAATAGCAGTAAATAATTTCGCATTATAATAAAGACATTAATATAAATCCAAAAGTGTAGCTTATTATCTCTTCAATATGTGTTTTAATGAAATTTTGTTACAGGAATAGCTTGAAGCTAGAAAAACATAGCTTACTTTTCCCAATTGGTAAAAATAAAATTAATACAGTGCCCTATACTAATGAATACAGCTCGAATAATAATCAGCAGCAGATAAAAACAAGCTTTCTCTATAGGAAAAGTTTCGATAGGGGAAGATGAGATTTTAAATTTTTTCTGTATTTAGAATCATCGTACACTTAGGTAAAATTTTTATCGATCGCTTTGGCTTTAAATTATAGCAAGACGCACGTATCATATTCTGCTGCAGACATAACATTATTATTTACCTCATAGTGTATCATAGCCGAGAGAAAGGAACTGATCCCCTTACTCTCATTAGATCCATTAGGCTTAGAGTACCATTATGAAAAGCTTAACTTCATAATTCATGATATCTTATCAAGGTTATAAGGGACTTACTTTACTTACTCACTTAGCGCACCGTACTTCTTAGCTCTTCCTTGATAACGAATTCGTGAAAAATCTTTTCAAATGCTAACGCGAATTAAGCCAGAAATTTAGCCGCCAACACATTATTCTACATGTTTTCAGTATTATTGGATATTTCCCCATTTTAACGCGGGATCGAAAAGTATTACTTATTTTAATTTATATTTTTCTTTATGTTTTTTTTTTTTTTTTTAAGTGATGATATTAAGCGATTTATTTGGAAATTAGATAAGGAAGAATATCCTCTTTTATTCTCACTCAATCGTGAGTAGGAGATTATCTTCTAATTCATAGGAGAACTAAAGCATAAGTTAGCAGCGCAGTTAAGGAATACATCACAACTGGAGCCGCGACCTAACTTCCCTGCTGGCGGCTAATGATTTTTTTTTTTTGTATCTTTTAGTTAATTGTAAAGCGGTTTTCGAAACGGAAGTACGTTTTTTTGTTATTTTTTTATTTTTTTGAACCCGTTACAATCGTTTCGAAAAATGCAAAAAAAAAAAATACATATTTCTTAATTGATTTTTTAAGGTTTCAAACGGTTCTAGAACATCAAAATTAGCACTAAAACATTTTAAATGTATTTTTACATTCCTTAATATTAGAGGCCGAGATAATCTAAAAAAACGAAATGCCACTAAAATAAGCGCGCACTCCGTGCATGATTAAAAAGCTGAAATCTGATGAAAATGTTTCACAGTTTGGTTGAAACTACCCTCCTCTTTGAGTTAGACCTTTTGCGTAATTTTATAGTATTACCGTACAAAGTAAAAATAAGTTTTCAGAATAACAATACACACCTCTGTATTTAATTTTCAGCTAGAAAAAGAAAAATATTTACATTCAGTAAAGTACGGAACAATAGCAGGGCATGACACACAAAACTAATTCCTTAGCTTGGCGGTTGTTTATTCATGTTAATTACAATACGCGTAAAATAAAATTAGACCTATACAGTATTCAAGACCATATGTAAGACTATACCAATGAGAACACTAGCTAGTCTACGATGAACGTGTAGAGCATATTAGTGGATATTTATGAATAGCGGAAGAATGTTTTAGGGGGAAAGTACCGGTTTACATCGACTCAGTGTCCGAACGGTTTAACCTCACAAGTCACAAAGTGGAAAAAAGAAGATTTACAAGTAGTAAAGGTGTAAGGACGGTTAAAAAATGCCAACGTTTCCAATTCTTTTTTTTCGCAACAACATATTCATTCGGAATTCACATTCTCTAATCAATTTTCGAAACAATTTTTAATACACTTTCTCCTTGAAAAATTGCACGTTTTTTTTTATAAAATTATAATAGTTTTTTTTTTCTTCAAGGAAAATTCTTGTATTTCGATCAATAAGATACATATTCTCAACAAGAAATATTCCACTATGGGCAAGAAAAGTATGGGTAATGGCAAAATCATCAGTTATTTTTTAACCTATTTCAACATTTCCCGTATTATTAGCTATGTTTTTCGAATGTTATATTGCTGCCTATCATCTAATTCGAAATTCTGGAATAAAACTAGGAATCAACATTTTCAAATACGTATATAATTTATAATTTACAATTTTTTTTTTTTTTTATTTTAACTTTTTTGCACTAGATTTATTTTTAGGATATAAAAATATATGGAATTATATAGTATTTTCTGCACATCTTTTGTACTGTTCCGCGATTTATATATTTCTATAAAAATAAGAACACAAACGGACAAATAGAAAAATTTTTAAAAACTATACGCAGAAATTTAAAGGTGCTTAAACCTATATTAAAAATACGTAGAAGAGCTTTGTTTTCGAATTATTATGTTCGGCGCCAGATTGTATCGGCGACGCTCTGTCGATACGATAAAATTTTCATCACGATTAACAACTCCGTTTTTAAAATTTACACGATGACAGCGGAAAATGTGAAAAAATCATACTGAGATCCAACGTTTTTCGTCTTTATTTTTCCGAAAATAAGAAATTGCAGCGTGTGGTAGACGAAGTTATAGAGAGAAAATCGATAAATTATTTAAATAAATGAATATAGTAGAGTCTCTTATTATAGTACGGTACCTTAATAATTACCAAGTAAAAACAATTACGACGGATAAGAAAATGGGCAGAACGTTTTCAGAAAGAAATTTAATAATTTAAAAAAAGCGGTCATGAAAAAGGACTACCAGTAGCTCTTTATTATTTCCCATCGGTAACCTAAAAGAAAAAAGTTAATATGGATGAAAGGAAAACAAAGACGAAACAAACTGATTTTTCTTCCTTTACTTTTGGAAATTTATAAAACTATTCAAATCTAGCAAACTAGATTTCCCTCCTTTTTTCTTTTTTTTTATTTTTATTTTTTAGCAACTGACTGCTGTATCTTACTTAAGCCCGCGTACTCCTAACTCTTTTTACCTTGCTATACAACCCTCTCCACCTACTTCTTCCTGGTTTAATAATTTTCCCTGCATCAGCCGTTCTGTTATTTCTTCCATAATTCGCCTCCGTATTAATCACAGTCTGCTTCCTGCTTCCCTCTTTCGTTTTAATATTGTTCAGTCTCCTTTGTGTCCCTTCCATCATCCTATCTTAAATTTCACCTGCGATGTAAATCACCTCCTATTATTCGAATGCTCTTGTATCTCCTCAGAACGCGCAGTCCTTTATTCTAATTTGCTTGGCCTTGGCCTCCCGACCCCTTACTGTGCCCACTACATTCTTGCTCTTCCTTCTCTTTCTGTTGTTCCTATATTGGCTACCTTCATTTCTTCTGTTTCTAATCGCTTCCTAATTTAACTTTCAAGTCCCTACGTTTCATTATTTGTTAGTCCTTTATGTTGGGTAAATGTCCTGAGTTGACGCGCCCAAAAAAAGAAAAAAAAAAAGTACTCCTCACCATTTAAAACGAGAGGTGATATATCAACTACTTAATAAAGTATTAAACATTTAACAAAAAAAGAAAAAAGAAAAAAAAAATCCACGGTTAAATTAAACTGATAAAATATTTAAAACTTCTCACATACAAAAACATCAAACGGTGCCGGTTTGCCCTGAGCAGATCGATAATACAGACAGCGCCGATAAACGGAATGGAAAAAAAGATAAAAAGAGAAAGTTTTTTAATAGTACCGAAAGAGAACATGAAAGATTTTTGTTTTTTATTTTCTTTGATTTAATTTTTATTTTAATAAAGAACGGAAGAAGATGAAAATGTGAAAAATAAGAGAATTAAAGACGTCTGTAAAAAATTAATTTTTGTTTTAAACATAAACCGCGATTTATTTTTGAAAACGTCCTGCGATGAGAGTAATACGATAAACATATTTTCTAAAATATTTGCAATTAAGCGCATATAATTTATATGAAAAAGAAACAAAGAGGAAATATGACCAGATGCAACAAATTGATGATTTGAAATGGAATATATACATATATATATATATATATTTTTTTAATGGAAAGATAATTTTTTTTGTTTATTCTAATAACGACACAGTGTAAACTTTTCAAAAATGCCAAAGTGGCATTTTTTCAAAAACTTCGAACTAGTCTTCGTTAAAGTTAGGATCTTTTAAAAATGAACTTAATTAACCCTACCGAATAAACATGTCTTTTGACTACTAGCCATATTCACAATTTTATTTTCCACACACGCTGTTATCCGCAGTTGCATTTGCTCAAACTAATATAACATGAGCAAAAAAAAAAAAAAAAAAGTTAACTTTAGGACTATCTAGAAAAAGTAAATAGAAAATAACGAGTACGACGCAGTATTTAAAAAAGTTTTATAAAAGTTTCAACATCGGCTAGCGATGTTTTTCTATACAAACAGAGTTACCTTACAGCTATAATTAAAATTAAATAATGGTAATAGAAAAATTACACCGGTATAGTTTTCCGAATAATCAAATGCGTCATTTGCGACTAAATGTTCGATGATTATTTTCACCGTAATAATAATGTTCGGCGGCGGCGTTCCTGATTACCTCCATCCACCTGAAAATTAAACGAAAGCGTAAAAACAGAGAAAAAACGTACTAACGTGTAACGGATGGTAATAACTCGTTCCGCAGTCATTCTAAAAGACTAACGAGTCCAATGACGATCGATCGCGAACGTCCTTTTCTCTATTTTTAATAGCTGGAAAATGAGCTGTGCGACGTTTAATCATTAGCCGTCGAACATTCAGTACCATAATGCGTTACTTTTTCGAGTCGAGATTAGTTGAATCACAAAAATGAATAGCTCATTAATCCCCAAGTCGGGCCACCGATAACTCTGCTATTTTCCTCGCTGGCACGGTTGTCTTCTGAAAACCTCGGACAACAACTCACTCTTTCCGACGGAAACTCGATTCTTTGTGGTGTCAAATACAAACTTTTACCTTCAGTTATAATTGTCGATGTTTCATTACTGATTTTTGGCGAAGTTTTCTGTTTACTTTGCAACCAATTTAACTCTAATTTCAAAAACCGTTCCGGGACACGTACAAACACACTTGCGAGATATCATTTTATTTCAGCGTACGACACTGTGGGACGAAGGCCATTTTGTATTCAATATTTTATAAGCACGAATCGAAAATTAATAAACCATCTGGATGAATAAAAAATATCGCGTTATAAAAACCGGTAATACGGTCGAATAGAAATCAAAAATAGTCGTTTCTCGTTTTCAACATTAACGTCAATGGAAGAAAAATAAAACAACATCGAAGGAAAGTAGCGATTTAATCTGTTTAACTCGAAAGTGATTCCGACGTGTTATTGAATATCGGAAAACGTTCACATTATTTACTTTTAATGCGAAAAAGTATGCATTAATTCTTCGCGTATTTTTAAAATGTGAAATTACACTGTTCTGATTCGTTAGACTCTTTTCAAACAATTGTTTACACGACAATCTTGTTTGATTCACTCTTCACAAGATTACGACGCATCAGTACCGTAATAATCAGATAATAAAATTATTTGACTTTAAAATCGCGTAAATGTCCTTCGCCACGCAACTATTTTTTCAAAGAGAATAATCTGAACGTATTAATCATATCGTTACAGCACTATTTGAACAGTAATTTTGATACCTCTCCGATAGCGCTTTCGCTCTGTTTAAAATATATACAAGCGTGTGTGTGTATATATGTATAAAAACTCGGACACTTTGGCCTTGCAAAGGGCTGTGCCCCTTGACCTCTCTTGCTTTCATTTCTGTCTCTTTCTCTTCTATAATTTGTGTAAAATGATCAAAATTTACAACGTAATTCTAAATTGGTCTATATGAATGTAATAACATAATCAGAAAAATCCTATCTATTTAACCTTCGCTACATAAAATTGTGACATATTTTCTAATGACGGGGGGGGGGGAGACTAAGAATTACTTTGTAATTAATATATATATATATATTTTTTTACGTTTGTTCACGCATAACTCATATTTATATAGACCAATTTTACTGATTCTTCGTCCATTAGAAAGAGTTCCATTCAACTTACGTACCGCGTGAGTAATGACGAAAATCGGTGAACATAAATTGATATTCGTCAAAAAACGTGAAGAAATGTGGTCCCTTTCGATAATTTTTTTGTCTTGTCATTTTTTAATAGTATAACAGAGACAGTTGACTTAAAATGCTATTAAACGCTTCAAAAAAACTTTTCTACATCTGCCTTTTTGGAACTAAAAGGCATATTACGTATAAATGGGGCAAATTCTTCGCTATTGAACAGTTCGCCATCCCGTTTTCGGAAATATAATGAATACACTTATTATTACCGTGGTGGTTGATGAATAAGAAGTTCCATCATAGGGAGAGAAGCATGTAAAGGCTATATTGCTAATTTAATAATACCACGGAAACGTAAAAAAAGTATTATTTATATGTGTTGTAGTATGTTAAGATGTTTTGGTAGGTTTAATAAAATTTGTGACATAGATTATTGGTTGTATTTTTTTTTATTATATAAAATTGGGACATTTTTTAGATTAATGGGGCCGGCCTGAGAGTTGTGTTGCAAATTTTGATCATTTTATACAAAGTATAGAAGAGAAAGAGAAATGTATGCAAGAGGAGTTAAGGGGCACGGCCCCTTGCGACGCCAAAATGGCCGAGTTTATATATATATATATATATATGTGTGTGTGTATGCGAGGATGTTTATTTAGAGTAAAGACAATATTATTTGTTTCATATTTTATTAAATATTATATATTTTCAAAACTACTTCGTCCGAACGGTGTGCGCTAATACAAATAAATTATTTATTCAATAATAACGAGGGTCTACAGAAACAAGTTCAAGTAACCTTTTCTCCTCGTTAATACCGATTCAAATGCATACCGAAAGCCGCTATATATTTTCCGACCTTTTAAATTAATGAATCAAAATGTGTAACACTGACCTGCTAAAGGTATATTCGCTTTCCGCTCTGAAAAAGTATACGTGAGTTTTGAACTGTAATTTAAAAACGTAATCTTTATTTATGGCATCTTGCTCCAGCGGCGTCGTTATGCTGTATCCCAACAATGGCAAACTCGCTAACGGTGAATCTTCCTAAAAATTTGTAAAACAAACCAATTACTACCGATAACACGCATTTCAACGACCTAAACGTACACACGCACAGATGCAGAGAAATATTTCCATACCTTTTATTGAAAGTCGGTTTTCATTTATTCTTTTTAACTCGGAAATCCGAGCTCGTGAAATTTTGACGAAAAATTAATTTGATAGATGATCTGCGAATTTTTTAAAGAAAGTATAAATGCAGTTTACAGCGAGTGGTGGTCGTTGACTTCTGTGTGATGTTCGCACATTTTAAAATGGGGGCGGGGAAGTTAAGCGGGAATCAAAAACAACTATATGTACACTTCGCCGTCCCAATCATACGGCGGCGGCTATAATTTTTACATTAACTATTCAAGAAAAAGATTCTTTAAACGCGTAAATAATTTCATATCTAGAGACATTTGCCAAGTTATTCCGAACGTTATTAATCTTTAAAAAAAAAAGTAACAGGTGGTGTTTCGGGGGACAGCCGGTAGGAACGAAGTTCCTGTTGCTTTTTGGTCGATATTAGCTTTATAGTCATTCATAAAGTATACGATAAAATAAAAATGGATTAAAAGAAAACCGCACTATTTTCACTTTGCAAAGTTAAAGAAGAGGCAAAATTAAAAGAACAGAATTTTACTAGCAGAAAACATCAAACCCGATGTTAGAACGTGTAAGAAACATTTACACGTGTTTAGACTTATACAGCTGACCGCGCACAATGCTTGCTGCTTGAATCTTGATACTCGCACCCCCTCCCATATAATAGAGTGAAGGTCGCCTGGAGGACGTATAACGCTTTTCGCTTACGTGACGATTTCTGCCGATTTCCGCCATTTTACTCCTACCACAAGCCGCATTAAAAAACTTCGTTCCAAAAAATTAAAAAAAAAAAAGTTTTAAAATTCATTTTTTCGATCTTATTTTTTATATCTACATTGTGAGACAAAGCTCGTCACTGAGTTATTTACAATTGTTTCCGTCCTTGTTTATAAATCGAACCATTTCTTTTTAGATGCTGCTTTGACGCATTTACCAAGGGGATATTCCGCAACGCGAATATCTGTAAACCCTTGTTCCTTCTGAAATTCGGTTAGGTCCGAATTCAAATCGGGGTGATATTAAGAAGTCGAAACAGATTATGCCCTCCTCATTCGCATTGGTTGATTTTTATTTATTCATTTTTTTTTTTTTTTTTTTTAGTGACTTCTACGTGCCGCCTGATGTTTGCCCCGTAAGCTCGGAACAAATCGTGACGTGACCGCAGGTCGATGTTTTCTTGCCGGCCGATCTTTGATGTATGTTACGTTAGAGAAATCCATGAATGGTAGTGTTCCTCTTGCGAACATGCTGCGCACCGAATGTTAAACGTACGGCGATGTTTAACCTCCGAAATAAATGGCAGCGTGAGGACCATGCGCGTGAATGTTTTTATATTTCGATTCGCAAGATGTTGTATTTCTTTTTTTTTTTTGTACGCCTTCGAATTACCCCCTCCGTATATTATCCGTTCTAAATCGAGGAAATAGCACGAAAATGGCACTTTGCCGAAGACGTCTGCATAAACGTTAATGATGGATAATTCGAAATTGGTAACTATCTTCTGAGGAACGCAAGGATCGGGATTCTGCATTTATCAACTGTAAACTTTACAATCTCAGTACCTCCGCATATAGGGCTGTCTCTTCTTTCGCAGACAAGAGAGTGTAAACCAACGGCATCTGGTTGTCAAGGACATTCCGTGCACGCAGTCCTCTATATTAAATACTAGCGTAAATATCGTCAGAGGTCCTTGAACGGAACTAAACACTGGCCCGACATACATTTCAATATTCTTACGAGTTGCAACACTAGAACTTGTCCTCTGGTTCCATCGTTTTCATCCTCGACACCATCCTCCTCTTACTTGTTCGTCAGTAGTTTCGGTGGCTCCGAGTCATGTAGCAAGAATTGTTCGCCCAATAGCGTTTTGGGATAGCGATTGGGTAGTTCGTGAAAGTTGAATAAATTTCTTGGATTGGCTTGGAAATTTTGCCGCTATTATTCTCGTGAAAGCCTCCTGCTCAGGCAATTGGCTCGAGACTACTCTATCTGTTACGTCCTATAACTCCGCGTGCAGCAGTTACGATGGAGACACTACCCTGGATCAGCTGCAGTTTCCATTTAATCCTCGCTGCAACTTCTCGCGCGGCACACTGCTTCTGGTTGGGAGGATGGGTATGCTTGGATTCTATTAGTTCTTTAAAGAGACGACATCTTCTTCATTTGGCGAGTTGTTAGTTACAGCTCGGGTAGTGTACATTCTTTCACTCTTACTTTCCAACTGTCCCGGTAAATACAACCCTTGGATACGCGAGAACGCAGAAAAATGTATTCGTCGACGTGTAACTTTCTATCGATAATTATCGGCCGCCATGACGAACGTAATTACACTGGATACGTTAGACAGCGATGGTGGATGGGTATACACGGAAGGCTTACTGCAATTTCCGTGGAAATTAAGAAGTTCGGGAACGTGCGGCATTTGAGATAACACTTTTCGGGAAAATGCCCATTATGGAATTTTTTCGGGATAGTGGAATTCGAAAAAAAAGTTTTCAGGGTACTTTTTTATCCGCGAATATAGCCCAGAATGAAACAATTTAAATACGACAAAACGGCATACCCGATTGTTATTCGGTATTTCGCCGTGTACGGTCGAAGATGAAAATAGTGGTTAATGAAAAGTTCAAAAAAAAAATCAAACGCGGCATCAGAGACGGTACGATCAATTTACGACTATAAATCGTACAGAGACTGACTAAAATCTGTCAAAGATTACTCAAGTAAGTAAACGAATATGGACAATAAATATACAAATAAAAATACCTGGAATGATTTATAAAAGAACAGGCAGAAGTTTGTAAATACGACCCATAATTTCTGCCAGCCATTACTATTCTTGAATTTTCGCAACAAGTAGCCACTTAGCTGGTTCTGAAAATGAAAAATTTCATGATTTTACACGATGGTCAAAATATTTCGAATTGAGGAAATTTCTTATGATTATTTCAGTGTCAATAGTTACCTCGGAAGCCCTCAAGTGATCGTTGATACCGATACTAGTATTCCGATGCCAACATACATGAACTGTCGTATTGCTACGTTGACTAGCCATAATTGCAGACTTCGAAATAATTTCGTCCGATCTGTCCGACACATCTTCCGAAGAGTCTGCAAAGTAAAACCGTACAATTACAACCGTGAAAGTTATATCTCGGTAGCACATTCCGTGCAACAGATATGTACGAACGCAAAGATTAAAATAGGTATAGATTCAAATTTTTTGAATAACATTATATTGCCATTGGAATGCTACTACCGCGCAGAATTTTAAAGCTCTAGCTCAACTGGAAGCGGGTAAACAATTGATCTCAAGATCTGAAAAAATACGATACAGAACAACAGAACAGTCGAGTTGAACAAAATTATTCAAAAAAGGACCACATTTATATATGAAAAAATTTTACGATGCCTCACAAGCCTAAAATATTGACGTATTTGATGCGCACAATCAAAATCACAGCATGATCAAACCACCAAACACAAAAGCAAATTGACAACTTTCATAAATCTCTCTCTCCGCCAAAAAATTCATTCAATTTAACACTATCGGACGATAAGGAATTTTATTTTTACACGGTTAAATCGATACGAAACGAAACATACCAAAATCGTATCCGTGGAATCGGATAACGTTATTACCTGTTCATGTGAAAAAATGAAAAATCTTGTTTACGTTGTATGGAATAACGAGAACGGTTAGTAACAAATGAAATAATCCACAAGTTGGCAATACTGCAAAAATGTGCTGTTTATTCATTATCTAAAAACCTGCTCTCACACACAGAAGATCTCTTCCGTAGAAATTCTTACATTTCTTATTAGCAGTCTGATATAAGAGTTATTAAACTTCTCGCTACACATATACACACATCTACAACCGAGCGTTCTATCGTAACCCCATCCGTGACATCGATGAAGTATTTTATCGACGTCGAAAACGCCACCTCTATGTTGTTACACGTACATTATGATTAATTCGCTTTGTGTTTACTTTCAATTTCTCTGTTACTAACAACTCTATACTTTCTTCACTTGTTCCGCACAGGTGAAAATACTATTTTCGCTTACTATTTCACGTACAACGTCATCATAAAAAATGTCCCCAAGGCCTTTGTTTTTTTTTGTTTTTTTGTTCTGCAGAACATGTAATTTTCGAATCGGCAAACTAAAGATTAAAAAATAACACTGTGACGTTAAATTATTAGCGATATATTTATATAAAAGCAATTAGACGGTAGCCGTCACATCCATGTTATTTTAAAAATGTGACTTCGTAACTTTAAATTTAGTCAATACTTATTATATCGGCCAAAGCATACTTTCTAATCATCCAATAGATATTGAAACAAAGTATTGACTAAAGTTGGAATTTACGGCCGTTGTTGTATTGTTGGACAGAGTTCTACATTATACGAAAATTTAAAATTTCCATTAATTTCGCAAACTGATTTCTATTTAAATGAAACACTTAGAGTATCCTATATGCCTAGATGAAAAATATTTATTCCGTACTAAAATGTGAACGAATTATTCCCGAATTTTTTATTCATAATTACAATAACATGATTTAAACGTTTGTCATATCTGTTTACGTTATTATACGTGCAGAACTTTCTGTTCAAATCATGTTAAAATAATAATAACATTCTAGTCTACAGATACGAAAAGTCTCTTTAAATATTACTAAAATGTTTACAAGTAATACTTTCTCCGCTGTTATACAACGTCGAAATATACATCAAAGAAAACAAATTGCAATAAATGAAAACTATATGTGCAATAATTCATCTAAAATACATGATTACTTACAGTTTCTCAATAATCGCAATTATCATAAAGAAAACGTTCAATTATTGTACGCGCCAGCGTTAAGAATTAACCGCATCACTTTTAAAAAGGCACAAATGTGACGATAAATGTTCCATACAAAAAGGGTTTTTTTTTATCGATGGGACGTATTTATGAGTACGCTTCGCGGTAAAAATGTGTTTTCTCCCGGTTTGTTATATATTTCAATTGCACATTAATTTACCGTTACGTCCCATTCGCAATTATTTACAATTAAGCGAGCGCTGTTTAGTGTCAACAGATTTTTTTTTTCATCTTCGAACGGTAAGCGATAATTTTATTATTGTTAACGGTGATGAAACTTATTTCAGAAGAAAAAAAAAATTGAAATCGCTAGTAACATAATAAGAATATTTAATTTTAAATATATATATATATATATATAAACAAAATCAAAACAATTAAACAAATATACGAAATGTGGTAATTTTTTCGAGACAAAAACACGAGAGCGTAATCAAAATAAACACATTAAATGCCGCTTTAGACATTTTTGTATGTAAAATACCGATAATGATTTCACAAATGTTAGTCCCCAGTAGAGGGTGGCGAGATTAACTTGTTTCAGTAAATCTTATTCATCTTCGTATCATCGAATTAAAAAACGTGTAAATTCGTTCATTTAGAATTCCAAACCGAATTATCATTTCGTATAAACTAACTTCTTTTTGTGGCCATGATTGTTTGTTATAATTACTGTGTATGATGATTGTGACTCCTATTTTATTAATTTTCTGGTTAGGCAAGTTCAGGTAATGTACCTTGGTCTCAGTCTAGCCAATTTTTCCTTCCTAAAGATTTTATTCAGCCTCCGTGGGTAATGTTGAATATTTACGGCCATGGTTGTCTGTTTATAATCTTTTTTCCAATTAAATATTATGTATCCTTCATTAGTTGGCAGTATTCTTATATTAAATGATTGATGGCTAAATGGCTTGATAGTTAACTAAAGCCGGGCCATTAAACAAAAAAAAAAAAACTTTTTTACACACTACAAACTAAGCTAAACTTTATTCAAATTCCCGTTTTGATAATGAGGCTGGCTGCGCAGATACACGCGCCGTGTTAACGGCTGATCGTTTTCTATCGTTATTATTAATTATAAAATTCGCTTCTGAACTTACTGCACGATTTTAAACTGTAGTAGTATAGAGAATTATCATCTCCGTTCGCCATGTTATGCAGCTTACTGGATTCCATAGCAATCGTCAAATCTTCGAGCCACTTGTTTTTTTCCTCTAGGCTACTCGCCGCTACCGTTACTACCCTTTAAACGCAACAGCAGAAAATTATATTACTTTTATTCGAAAGTATAGTTATCGGATGGAATAATATTAGAGGCGGGAAAGTCTTATATCGAAAACAGCGTAATCGTAAATTTTTTTTACTTAATCTAAAACCATCTTCTACGATTAAATAACGCAAACCGATACTTCATCACTTAACCAGAATTAACACAGTCCACTTCAATATGGCCTTTAAAATAAAATAATAAGTTTTAGCAATACTCAATTCACCTGTTTCCGCCGTAAATTGAAAAGGAATGCTGTTGCGGTGTATCCGGGCGTTCTTCAATGGTAACATTATGCAAAGGAAGTTGTCCGTGGACCTTAAATAAATGTCCTACTCTTCCGGTATATAATAGTAAATCGGAAAACTGAAAGTAGAAAAAACATACAGAATACTGCACATTGAGGAAAAGAAATTTACTAACGCTATAATTAGTTTTACCTCTGTTCTTTATCTCCCTCCCCCCCGGGGAGGGCAAAATGTTATACACTACAGCGAAACACAATATAGCATACGTTTTTAAGTAACATTTTCTTTTTTACGTATGTCAAGTGAAATTTTGTTATAAAATTAAATTAGCTGCATTTATTCTTCCCTGGGAAAAACTATCAACAACACCGAAATTAAAAAGAATAAAATGTAAGTAAGAAATAATTATTCGATAAGGACATAATATATTTTGCAGTGAAATATACCTTAACGTAAGATGATAATTCATTTCCAATATTAATACGGTAATTAGAGTTTAGTACATCAAATTCAAATTAAGACATCTAGAAACAATTTAAGGCGCATAATAACACAGTCGCTCGCTTTCCACAATCGCAGTATTAAAAACACAGTGAACGGTTTAAAATTATTTTCTTTCCTTCTCTTTTTTTTTTCCCCGAATCTATATCTATTCTTGTTAAAATTGATAATATTTTAAGTCAATCAAGTCTGTTACCATTGATAAATATAAAAAACTATCTAAAAGAACCACATTTTTTTACGTTGTTTAATGATTACTACCTTAAATTATCGACACATACTCATAGAGATACCGCTGTTGACTGGTTAGTCCACATGCATATTATGCGATAAGACAAAAAAACGTGCAACGGACGTGTAACCCCTTCTACTTTTTTAAACAAATAAAAAAAATGGTCAACAGGTGATTAGTGCAATGCTTTTAGAACATTAAAGGGCATTTAATATAATTTAGAAGTAATAAAACTAAATGTCAATGTTTTCCCGCTTTTATTCTTCTTCTTCTTCTTTAGCCATTATCAGTCCACTGCTGGACGAAGGCCTCCCCTAATTCCTTCCAGCCGTCGCGATCCTTTGCCTCTTCCCGCCAGTTCGACCTAAATTTTCGTATTTCATCCATCCAGCGTCCCTTCGGTAGTCCCAAAGCTCGTTTCCCATCAGGTTTCCAGAATGTCAATAGATTGATCCATCGGTGCTCGTCTCTGACCACATGACCGCACCATCTCCATTTATTGGCTTTAATGATACTTATTGCGTCATTTATTTTTGTGGTTTGTCGGATACGTTGTTTTGTCCATTTGTCTTTCAGGGTAATACCTAACATAGACCGTTCCATTCTGCGTTGATTTGTACTTATCTTTTGTTGTAGTTTTTATTCACCTAACCTTATTTACTTTTTTAACATAAATTTCGCATGAGTGTTCTCATTCCTTTCATCTGGTATTTACTTTTTTCATTAATTGCAACCTCGAGAAAATTACCAAAACCCAATATTCGTATAATAATTTCTGCAAATTTCCGAACACAAATAAAAAAACGGTAACGTTCTTCACCAGTACCGAATGTTCTTGGAAGTATTCTTTATCTTCCATTAATTCCCGTCTTGTATCTTTCTCTTCACACTGTAATCTTTTTTCTTCACATCATCTATTACTTTTACTTTTCTTCATACACTTCCTGACATATCTTCGACTACTTCCTTTAACATGGGTGCAATGAATTTTTTACCGTTATCTTATTTTCAATAGTTACTTTTTCCAATTTTCCAACATCTCTGAGTTCTGATAACTTACTTAACTAATACCCCCTTATCTCTTCTTTTGAATTTTGAAAGGCGCATCCTTTTTACTTTTTTTATCATAATCCATGCCTTCAATATAGCAACGTAATATTCTAAATTTTATTTCCGTTTCACATCCGAGTCTCCTCTCATATTACTGAACATAGCCGAGATAAACTCTCAACGTACTTGTATATCTCATTCACTCCTTTTTAGCTAATTTCATCTTAATTTTTGCTTCCATGAAGTTTATTTCACTTCCATAAATTCAGTGTTTTCTCTTTGATATTTCGAATATCTCACACTTCGGTCACACTTGATAAAAATTTAACTATTCTGATTTTTTAACTATAAAAACATTATTAAAAACCCCTTTTCGTGGTTAATTTTTTTTACACTTCGATATTGAAAAAAAAAAAAAAAAAAGTCTTAAAAATATGAATGATTTAAATAAAGACAATAGATTTATTATATGTGTTACGCGTGCACGATAAAATGTTAAATAATTACAAGAAAAAACATGCGCTGCTGATATCCTTTTCTTTGTGAAAATTTGGACAGACTGCCTTGCCTAATAAATTTCCGTTCCGGAATATACGGATCTATCCCGACAATATCACGACTCAATTCGTATAGCAAAATTAAATTTTCCTATAAAAAATAACATCAATGATAAATAAGGAAAAACAAATCTACAATATATACTCCTGCTCGTTTGTTTTTTTATTTATATTTTTTATTTTTAATTACAATATTACTAAATGGAATAACAAAAGGAGTTCCCGAGATTCTCAAATTTAATTCGATATTAAATAATAATTAAGTAGAAATGTCTTTAGAATTGCACTCCGCGCTGAATAAAATCCGGAGTTAAACTAAATTTTTTATTATATTTTTCACAATAATTTGTTGAATTTGATCTTTTTCCACAGAGGCTCTCGCCAAAATGCACGTCATTAATCTATTGTTCAAGGGTGTGGCAAATAATTTTTCAGAAAAAATAAAATAATAATAATAATAATTTTTGTTAATACACGAGTTTGAAATTAAAAAAAAAAAAAAACAAAAGTTAAAAGAGTACTAAGTGGCCTATTTTCCCCCCCTTATACATGTTACTATTTTTGGCGAACCATCTAACTGACGACCCATCAAATCAATTTATCTTGGTTCAATTTTAATAATATACGTGTATATATAAATAAAAATAGCAACAAATTTTGTTCGTTTCCCTATTCCGATTAAAATTCATCTTCCCAATTTTAATTGTATATAATAATATAGAGTGTTCACAACATCTTTGTTTCACTTTTACATTGCTACGTAATTTTAAAAAATTAGCGCGAAAGACTAGTTGGAAAAATCTTTTAAAAAAAGTAAAATAAAATGACAACGACAATTTGAATAAGTGTTTTTATTTTAGCAGTAATATGACTGAACTTATTGAATGAACTGTAACGATTTAACCATTTCCCAGTATTCAGAGGTGTTCATAATAATTTCTTCTTAGACTCCTAACTTCTGTTTTATTTTTTACCTTTGTGCTCAGGATTGTCGTGTAAAACTTGATTACGGTTGGTTTGATCTTATACAGTTTCTATTGAAGTTAAATTCGAAACACTGGCAATGTTTTTTTTTGTTTTTTTTTTTTTTTTTTATTGCAATGAACAAACATTTACGTTTATATTGACGGTATTTTATTTTATAGAAAAATTATAAAATGTACATCGTGTAATTTATATTCCATTTATGTATAAGGAAAATATAATATATTTTTGAATATTTATTCACTGAAATAAAATAAAAATAGAAAATTAAATGTATACTTAAAATTTAACCTAATGGTGATGATTACGAGATATCACTGGAAGAGATCGATTTTTTACACTAAATTCATGTTTTATTCCGTGATCAACATATCGAAATACATGTAACTAAAATTAGGAAATTAAATGTTAACTATTATATTTTAATAATACCTATAACGACGAATTTCCCTTATAGTTCAATTAATATCCTAATACTTTTTTATATTATCGGTGGTATTTTACTTTCTTCTTTTCCCCCCGCTATATTGATAAAAAAACCTCACAGATCGGCTAAATTACTTTAAAAAAACTTATAAACTATGCACTAAAACCTTCCGACAGAAATCATTCCATCTAACGATGAAAATCGGTTCGGTAGTTCCGAGATTAGTTCGCACAGAAGACAGATAAAACAGAAAAATTACTTTATTTTTTATATATACATATGATCCCGGCAGGCAGCGCAGACAGTGCAGTTTCAATTTTACTAGAATATTCGACGACCATCTTGGTACGTAGCTTATACTAACTGTCAAACGTTGATCGTTCGCAGCCGATTAACTTTCGCATACACATTTATCTAGTCTAAAGCAGCGCAATATGGTCACGCAGTCATTTTGAACCACGTTTTCAGAATTTGTGCAATGCGTGTGCGAAAAAAATTTATTCAGTCTAATAGCGAAAATCGTATTTTTTGTTGTAGTCGCCGAAATTATCTGTGTTCCGCCCTCGTTTGGTTTAGGAAATAAAGAAATTCGCGCTACAAAGAGTACACTATTTTGTTATGTCGTCCGAAGGGGCAAAAATTAGCCACATTTCATTCGATTTTTTTTTTCTTCTTTAATGGTTTGGGATTTGCACAAAAGCCTAATAATTAAACGACAGTTTTAAGCGTTTTTCATTTATTCATCTTCTTTGTTCTAAAGAGGAAATTTTTCGAGGAATTTGAATTGGATACCTAATATTAATTCGAGAAAAGAAAATGTTCTTATAATCTTGGCCTACGAAATAAGGATAGGACTTGAAGGTAAAATCTGCATCTCACTTAACAGCGGCGACCCAGAAGTCGGAGATTCATATTAATACACAACAGATACAGTAATTGTATTTAATTTTTTTTCAAGTCAGTTAAACGGAAAACGAAAAATAAGCATATTTCGCGTGGTTTTTATTTATACAAATGATCAACTTAAATTTTTTAAAAAATCATTCGCAATATTGAATTTTTATCCATCGTATAATATTAATGCATCGTAAATGAGGAAAAAAGCGCCAGTCACCCAAAAGAGAATACTCGAGCCAAATCTGGGATTTTTGGTTTTTTTATTTCAGAAAAAAAAAAAAAATAAATAAATAATTAAAACAAAATAAATGCTTAAAAAAAATTACCGATTGCTTAAGCGCATCTGGAACTTGAGCAGCGGTTTGTAATAGTACTAATCGAGCTTGAAAGCAATCTTCGTAATGAAGATTATCCCTTCCGTAGTGCTTTAACAATCCTGCAACAAACAACGCTCAATTAATTCCGAACTTCAACTTCACACACCTCGTACTATTTAAATAAAATGGCTTAAAAAAAATCTTATATGAATTATTGCAAATTATTACTCCAACAAAAATTATCGTTAAAAAGGTAACTCTTTTAAACAAAAAATGATTTAAGAATCAGCTTTGGTATTATAATTATATTTTTGGCAGACAAAATAACAAAATTTCAATTAAAACGTTGTTAATTATAATTTTATAATCAAAAATTAAAAAATTTTCGAATTGGAAATTATAAAATTATTTCAAATTCAAAAAATTAACAACTATTCATTATTATTGTATAGCTTTAGATAATGCCTATGGCTGTTCTTTAATATACGATACGGTACACTTAAAATTGGTCATAATTGCTTGTTACCGCGATACAAGTACAGTCTATATAATATTAAAAGGTTATTAACATGACCTGGTTTTCGATTAATCGTTTCGTAAAAAAAACCAAAAATCCAGTTGCTAAACGGTTATTAACTTCTGATTTTTAAACAAATCGGTGTCCACCTTTTTTTTTCTTTTTTTTTTTTAAATTAATAAGCCGTTTCATTTATTTCATTTAACTCTCTACAACAGAGTTTAGTTTGTTGCAATTTCAAATTTAATTAAAAGTTTTACTAAAAAAAAAAAAATAATCGAAATTTAGCGCAGGAAAAGTCTTATATACAAATTCGTATTACACGTACTTATAGAATAAACGATTATTTTAATTTTTATTTGGTTTTTTACGGTGGCAATTAACCCCGGTTTCAAATTTTTTGTCAATCGAATAGTTTATAACGTTAGGCGTGGCCATTTACAATTGCTTTTTCCGCAATTATTAAAAAATTATTTATCTTTAATAATTTTTACTTTTCTCCGAATATAAATCTCCAATAACCGAACATTAGAAATAGAATCGTTCTAGTAACTCTGCTTCTACGATGGCAGAAATTTACACATCATTTCATTTTCAACATTAAATGATTTCCGTGCAGTGTTATTTTATTCATAATTTATCAATTCCATATCATAACGTTACGCATCAGTTCGAACGATAAACAGTAACAGATAGCAACAAATAAAATAAATATTTTGTACGTAACGTGTTTCTAATTTTTAACCGTTTTTTTTTTTTTTTTTTTTTTTTTTTAAATACTTTCTTTCTAATACAAAATTTATTATGAAATACGAGTGCAGTCATCAGAAACTGAAACTAGCAAGCTGATTTTAAAGCAGCTTTCGGAAAACAATATAGCGGTAAGAAGTTTTGTGACATAAAAATATAAATTCAAACTTACTATCTAGAATTTGCAAATAATGCAATAGTCGTTGCAAAGGTTTTACAATGAAAGTACTCAGTGGTAAATAACAGACTTTTTGAACTTCGAATTCCTTATACATAGCTTCTAAATCCGGGATGGTTTTAAAACCGTCAATCATTTCTCCTACGATAATTATGTGTTCTTTTATGTAGTTATCGTAAAGCTGAAAAATACAATTTAACCTGTAGTACAGCTAAATACAATTAAAATATACAAAAATGTTCTAAACCGCGATAACTAATCATATTAAATTGAAAATATTTCTTAAACGGATAAAGAAAATTGTGTTTTTTAAAGAGGATATTTTGATCTAGAATTTTGAAAAAATCAATGTTTTTTTTTTTGCATATTCTTAAAGTTCGAACCTTTAAGAATATATGTACATTCGAAAAAAAAAAAAAAAATTTAAAATTCCAATAATTTACGGAGTTACAGCTGGTTTTAGCGACGCAGGAACTAAGTTCGTCACACGTTGGAGCTGACCATTTTTGGTATGATGACATTTTATAAACGTATGGCTATAATGCGTTCGCTACTAAACGGGACAATAGTTGACTTGAGCGCTCCGATTAAAGGGCTTCTGATACACCTAAAGGAAGCTAGAATTGCTCGTAAATCAGAAGGAACTTCCGAAAATATCAAGTTTGAAGTCGAAGAAGGCACACTCTGTGGAATCGCCGATTAACAAAATGTAAGTATAACATGCCACTCTGTAACTTAGAACTGCTGCGGCTACCTAAAAATTGCTCAAAACTTTAAACGCTTTTTTCTCAAAACTACTTTTTTCAACATGATTGTCATGATATCTCAAGTTCTACTTAAATAGTTTACTTCAAATTTTGTACCAACCTTCAATATATAACCTTCTATCACCTCTACCACTTTCGTGAAAAAAAAATGTTTTATACTATTTTAAAAATTATAAAAAAAGGGGGTCAAAAAATGTACTATTTTCTTCAGACAGCCACCATTTTGTGGGAAAAAATTCCGTTTTTTCTTAGGTAAGGGCTATAACAACATTCGTACTCATTAAGAATCTGTTTTTAAATATTATTTTAGATGACCAGAAGGACTGTAATCGTGTCAACCACAGCACACCCTCTCTTTTTACCCCTAACTTTACCAACTTCACTTTTTTAATTTTAATTATTTTTATTCCAATTTTTTTTAATATATTTTTAAGATATCAATGAAAATAAATAGTAATATATATATATATATTTTTATTGAGCTCGAAAAAACGCCCAAAATGAATGCTTTTAGACCAGAATATCCTCTTAAGACATTGAAATATTCGCAAAAGCGTATTTCCGAATGTTGGCCGTAAGTACTTTTTATTTTTTATATATAAATAGTTAGTTAAATTATTTAATCCAATTTACGTGAACAAGTTTTTTTTGTTTTTTTTTTTTTTTTTACCGCGTTTAATTCATACACTTCGTCAACCCTTTAATATATTGCGTAATGAGCAGCATACAAAATTCATAATATTGCGTTGGAAAAAATCAAAGATCCCGCTGTTGCAACGAAGAAATAATATATCGCAATCTCCATTAAGGCATCAAAAAAGTTTAAACAGCACAAGAAACCAAGATAGGATAGCGCTTCTAAGTTGTGCTTCAGGATATACAACGGGAATAGAGGACAACGGTGAAAAAATCCGAATATTTAGTAAAATAGTCTAAGAACAAAATGAAAATACGAAAAACAGACCATAACTTAAAAAACAACGAAAAATCTAAAAACCAGATAATTTTTAAAAATAATGACGGCGCGACACATTGCAGTAGTAATTTTTTCCCTGATATTTATACGCGGTTTATTTTTATTTTTAAAATTATTTTCAACCTTCTTTATCCGCAATATGACCAGGATTCAGGCACTCTCCTTGATAAAATAATTTGAAATAGCAAAATTTATGAATACCGAAATAGTTAACATTTGGTTTTAGTCGGTAAAAACTCTCTTAAAGGTGTAAATTTAAGTCCCAAAGACACAATGTGACTGATAATTCAGTTCGCCGAACAAGATACTTTTAAACGACGCACTATGGGGTATTTGACCCTAAAAGCTGGCCAAAATTCCAATTCGTAAAACAGATAAATCTTTCAGAAAAAACAATTACTGGAGGTACGTAAAGAGTCTGCGAAGCAAATGGGACAGTTGGGTTTTACCTAAGCTATGCATTATTGTCGCTAGGTCACTTCAAACTTACCGTTTGCTAACAGTGGTCGTGTCATTTGTTGATATATTATAGACTCGTTCTCATTAAAAATGCTGTAGTTTGGTTTCATGCATAAGTTTAGGAATTTTTTAATATGGATCTTCAGAACCAGGTATGTTTATCAATTTGCATGATATTTTTAATAAAAATAATATTTTATTTATGTAATATTAATCACATAATTGAGGTGATAAAATTTTGTTATTTCAGACATTGGCAATGCAAAAATTAATTGTTTTGATTTATTTCTAAGCTTTTCTAACAATTGTAATATATCTTGAAATAAAGTAAATTTATCGTAGAAGGCATTCTATCAAAAATTTTTTGCGTAAAATTGCGTTTTTGTGTTTTATGAATTTTTTCTTATATACCATCAATATTATTTTAATGATATGAAAAATGATATTATTTTAGTTCTTCTTTTGTAGGATCCTCGGGGGTTAAATGTATATTGAGAAAAAATTTATGCACTATAATTAGAGAACCAGAGGCGTCAACCTTTGAGAAAAAAGTCGAATTTATAGCTAAATATATTGTACAGAAATATCGTAAAAGCGCAGATCATCAAAAGGAGTTCAATCACAAATAATCTTTAATAAAGCATCAGTTTAAATCAAAATGGAAGGCAGCACAAAGAAAGAAAGATGTGTTTGAAAAAAACAACAGTGAATAAATAAATTACCAATAACAGAATGGCAGGCAAGATCAAGAGCTCACAAAAATATAGTAAAAACAAGAAAACAAGAAATACAGGAAAAATTCAAAAATGAGATGGGTCTTATAGGTTAATGTTCCCAATGCTGGATTCGGAAATACAAATGATGGGAATACAAGCAGGCGCTTTTTTAACAACCATGAGTTGTCGTCTAAGATAACTGGAGTTGATCCAAATTTAATATATAGATTAAAAATTATTTTCGAAGTTCTATCAAGTGGACACAAAATTAATTTCAAAACATTTGAAGAATATACAAAAGAGACAGCAGAACTTTATGTTCGATTATATTTATGGTATCCGATGTCCCCGATCATACACAAAATTTTAAGACATGGTCCACAAATTATTGATAGCTTCTTTCTGCCTATAGGACAGCTGTCTGAAGAGGCTGCCGAAGCGAGGAATAAACATTTTCGGCCGTACAGACTAAATTATGCAAGGAAATGTTCTCGAGAAGCATGTAAATTGGATATCATAAATAAGTTTCTTCTCACTTCTGACCCATTAGTTACGGGCATGAGACAAAAATGTTAGAGTAAGATGAGTTGTTTTTTAAAAGAAAACAATCGAATTACTCTTACCCGGTAGAAGCGGAAGTCCTAAAGAACTTGAACCTGTCGAAGAAAGTAGTGAGGAGGAGTAACTTATAATAATGTTCTGTAAATTTTTATAAAAAAAAAAATATTTTATAAATTTTTTTTTTTTTTTATATAAAGAATCAAGTTTTATTAAAATTTAACAAAATTTTGTTTAATTTTCGATAAATATTGATAAAATCACAAAAATATCCTTTTTATGCTAAAAAATAATTTTGGCCAGCTTTTTGGGTCAAATACCCCATAGTGCGACGCACGGGACTATGCTGAAAGTAGAAGACAAATTAATCTTCACGTAATTAAGAAGAGAACGATTACGTTAAGAACTTTACTAATGATACCAAAACTAGGTAAAATTAATTACTATTGCAATTGTTAACAATTATATTGTTTGGTTCATTCTACTTATTGAATTTTATGATTCGTCTCGAGTTCCGATTTATTCATTTGTCTTCTTTTCTCTCTTTTTTAAATCGGGTAAAGTACACACTGACATGTTTAGTTAACGCTCCACATTTAATGGAGGGATGAGCTAAACTGGAATTGCAGTCTTGATTAGTTCTATTTACGATCGGACCTGAGCAGACGGTTTTTTTTTTTTTTTTTTTTTTTGGTCACAGTGCAATATATGAAAACTAAACTATATCGTTTATAAGTTGTTTCGAACAAGTTTTTTTTATTATAAATGTAAACAATGGAAATTGAATTCGGTTACTAATGTTATATTTTTTATATGACTCGAACGACATTCACAATTCACAAAAAATATATAACACTATTTATATTGTAATAGACTTAAATTGTTAAAACACCTTAAAAATGAACGACCAATATATATATAAAAACACAATAAATATTATAAAGTAGTCCGACCGGTTTGGTCAAAAAAAAAAAAGAAGTTCTAACGGAAAATCTATTAACTCGAAATTTTACCTTGTTTTACCTTGACCGTACTTGCAAGCATAATTTTTACATGGTGGCCACTCAAATATAATTTTTAAATTCCCGGTTTTCCCGGTTCAAATCTTCCTGATTTTCTGGTTACTAGAATTGTACGAATATAAGAATTTACATGAACAATCTTCCGCTTGTATAATAAGAAATCCAACAGATTGAAACGAAGGCAAATAAAATATCAGTAGAAACCAAAAAATTGCAAATTATTTTTTTTTAGTTTTTTGAAAATGCTTTATTCGCATTATAAATATTTTATCGTTACTAACTAACTCAAGTAATATATGCTTACTTTATTATTATAAAAGTTAATAACAAAGTTTATAACAAGTTAAATTTGGGTGACTTAATAATGTGCCTAATGAGAAATATTTCAAATAACGATCAAGAATATTTAATTTCAGTAATGGAACATGTAGAAGTAAAATTTATATTCCGCGACACAGTTTATTTTTTTTAAATTTTAAATACGGACTTTAAAGAATTCTAAAAGAAAATTAAGGTGATTTTAAAACGAGAAAGTTATTTACCGATATTGAATTAAAGAAGGAATTCAGTATATCACCGACGCATGGCGGATCCCAACTAGAAAGTCGTACTTCTAAATCACGTAATAGAATGCAATGTGCATCGTAAATAGGATCGATAGCTGCTAACAAATGATCAACTGATTCGAAGGACCGAACATGTTCGTCTTTATTAAATTCGTCTCGTAGCCACTGAAAAAATATGAGGAGAAAATAAATGAAAATAATAAAAAAAAGTATATATTAAAAAAAAAATCTAAACTGTAATAAATTTTCTTTTACGAACAATATTTATAGCCGATAATATATACCATCATACCGTGTGTTAATTTAATTCACTTCATATTAAGTAAATTTCCTTAAAACGAGACTAAATATTTTCAAAAAAAAAACTATTACGAAAATCAGAAACCGGAAGAACAAAAAGGTTTATATGAAAAATTTATGATTTTAAAATTTCAAACTAATCGAACTAACTGAAAATAAAAGAGGCGTGAAAATTTTGCTATATTCATAAAATAGGAAAAATGACACCATTAAAAGAAAAAAAATATATATATATATATATATTAAATATATATGAAATAATAATGCTAAAAATATAAAAGTACCGAAAAAAAAATATACATATGTATATCATGGAATATTGATAATATGAAATATAACGTGTTAAGTTTACCCTAAAAAATAAAGAAAGATCTGAATTGAATCGTTTGAGTTAAGTTTTACAAACGTTGATCTTTTTCAATAAAACAACGTAGTAAAACGGGATAAAAAATCACTTATTTTATTTTGTAGATTTATAAAGGAATTTTCTTTTAAAAAAATAACAAAAAGGAGGGGAGGAGAAAACAATTTAATTATTAAATAGCAAATGAAACTTACGAAACTTATAACTTCCAAATCCTTTTTGTAAGTCCTTTCAGTAGCTAACAGTTCCTTCGCAATGAAATATGCTTTATCCGACGGTCTCTGTACACACAAAAACTTGGATATTACCATTATTTATAAAAACAACATGTAACTAAATATAAATTTTTCAAGTTAAAATTGGGCAAATGTGTGTGTATGTTTTGGATGAGAGGTTTAAAATCGGTCACTGACTGAAAAAGTTGATCCAAGTTAAAAAGCGACCAAAGCCCCCGCATGAAGAACAGAATTTCTTGCATTTTAGTTACTTGTAATCACTTTAAAAAAAAAGAAAAGAAAGAAAAGTTCGAATATATTTGAAGAAGTTCCTTTTTCAGTCTTTAAAACAACCAAACCCAAAATCGTTCTAATCGTATAGTGCTTTAAAGCTAACTTTAATTTTATTTAAACTTAAATAACAATGAATCCGGTTATTAGAAAATAATTATTAATTCCATTAGTGCAATTGTCATATTTTAAACAATGTATTTCCTTTTCTATTACGGTTCGATATACAGAAAAAGTCTCAATAATAAACATAATGGGAGGAATAATTTTTGATCGACAGAATAGGTCTGTTATCGATAATAATTTGAACTCAAACGATGCAACGAAACCGAGACAAATAAATGTAATGGAGAATTAAAATGCTCTATGTACATTTTTTTTTTTTTTTTTTTTTTTTTTTTAATATACATAAATATAATTAATTTTTGTTGAAAACAGACCGAAAGACAAATGATGATAACATTGCCGAAAACTAATTTGAATTCCGATGTATAACAATTTTTCCAACCATTTTAATGTGTAAATTTATAGAAAAAAGTTAATTTAAAACACGATAAAGATAAAATTACAATTCAAATTTTCGGCACAAACCACGCTGTCACCGTCCGAAACATTACTTGTTTCGGACAGGTTTGTCCATCTCATCATCAAAATTTTATTAAGGGTGACTTACCTCCATATAAGTGGCTGGCGTTTATAGGATTTCGTGTATACATATGGTAATTGTTACACTGGACAAATAGGTGTAGGACAATAAGCCCGCTCATTAAAGAGAACATATAGCGAACCGTGCACATAGACGCGAAGAAAAATCAGCGTCAGCGCAACACGAAATACCGGGGGTCGTGTTTTCGAAGAAATTTAAGTTTTATCAAAAATGAAACACTGATTAGATGCTTAAGCTGAAACTGAAATAGTAATTTTACAGAGGAGACGGTTTACAATTAAATGTTCGCTTTGGGGACCGATTAGCAGTTTACTAAAAGGAAACCTAGGCGAGGAGGTAGAAAAGATAAGGAAACGATCGGATTATGCGGAATTAATCTCGAGAGTATTAACCGATAATAATGAGTCCTCTGCGGCTAACTTGGCGATGAAAAAATAATATCATTATAATTAAGGAAGATGACGAAAACAGCTCGATTAAAATTTATTTGTCATTTTGGCGATAAACAGGCACGCCCGAAATATTAAGTAATGCTTTAAAAAGTGACCGGATAGTTTTTACCGGAAACTGAAATTGTCATTTTATATGTCAATAAATGAATATGAAATTATTATAAAAAAACAATTTTAACCTTCCGTTTGGTATCTGTAGTATTATACTGCTGCTCTTCGGTGGTAGTATGGTTCATCCTTAATAAGGACAAATTTCTCAACTCCACAATTGGCGAATCGATATGACCATCGCAGTGGTTAATGAATTTACTGGCGCTACACAATATGCATTACAGAGCTATTTAATAACCGTTAAATATACCTCGCGTTGTTTCACGTCTACGTACAAAGAAGTGCGCAAATAAAATGATAAAATTCTTTTAAAAATACTAACGTGAATATAATATTGTACATTTCTCATGAATCAATGTTTAAACCGAAAAGCTGTAGCCTCTTAGTATGGTTATACTTTGCTGTTATTTACGCTGTTTCGTAAACGAATTTAAATATGAATTTTAACTGAGTATGGCGGTTCTTTTGAACGTATTTTCATTTTGGCGAAATAAAAATCGTCGAGGTTGAATGTAATTCACACGCCGAACAAATTATTTGTGTCCGTATATAATGAACTAAACTGGCGCATTATTTTCGATAACTTTTTAGACACGGTACTTTTCCTTTTCTCGCTCGCGGAATTATTTATGTCGATTTATTTAATTTTTTCCCGGTAATTTTACCAGGAAATAAATCTTACTTACCGTAAAAGCTTTTATACAAGGGACACTTATACGTTTCTTCGTAATCCGGCACGCACACTTTGTTCCGAATTAATTGTTTATAGAGATTTCCTCATCTTAACTCCATATGCGCAAGAGTGTGAGCGTATATTTTTAAACCCAAATGTGTTTAAATATTACATTTCTGTCATTCCGTTAGTTAATAATAAACCAATAAGTACAAAAATTTTAATAACAACTTAAGACCGAACAGATTCTCGACTTAAAAATTTTGCTCGGATCCTATTATCGACCGAAATGCAAAAACGAAGGTTTGAAATACACTCTAATTGCTTAGGCGTTCTTTGAATAATATAACGAGATAGTCCGAAAAAGGTTTTAAAGTGAAGTATTTGTTATATCTCAGTTGTTTGATGGTTAACTTTCCTAATACTTATAAATTTATTGAAGATGTTTGCTTTTGAATTCGCGTCCGATCAAATATAGTCGATGGTGCTGAATTACGTGTCGACTAACAGTTAATAGGCGAGATTAACTCGCGAATAAGGAAACTAACGATTTAAGAATACTCTATGAATTTTTCGGCGTAATTTTAATAATTATTTTCATGTTATCGGTAACTGTCATAAAATAACAATCACGTTAATGAACTTCATAATAATCCCGGCATCATTATATCTATAGAGCGAACCAAAGACTTTCGCTTTATAAAATATTTTTGAAACTAAACAACAATTCCGAATGTGGATTTCTGTTTCCGTTATGGAACTGTTTTACTGTCCTAACACGTAAATCTGTAATTAATCTACTTGTAACGATTTTTACAAACTTTTAATAAGCTTATAAAAGCAATTTAAAATTATAAACGTGCTTACTAGTTATTCGGAATGACGCCGTTTGTTTTGTAATGCGGTGTGTTCGTTTCGATTTCCACGATTATACTATGACCGTTCACAATTCCGTTATCAATCACGACCGGTGAGGCGGACCTCCCGCTACTCGAAATACCGTTTTGTTGACATTCGTATTTACTATCAACTATATACAAGATAAAAAGAGAAATCAAATACAACACGTATAAAAGTATAGTCGTCTAAAGTACTATTTAAAAATAGGCATAGAATTAAATTTGAATTAAATTAATATACTTTACTTTCAAATAAATAATAGAACTCGCAATAGGTGAAAAAATACAAAATCACTATTTCATATTCACATAAATTAGTTAAAAATGTTGATCAAAGAAAAAACTGTAAACTAAATTTTGCTTTTAAATATTTTAAATAAAATATTTATAAAATAAAATAAAGGAAGAAGTACTATAAAAATCAAATCGAAAATTACTAAACTGAACTGTAATATCTTCTACAATACATTATATAAATGAAAGCAAATATTTCCAAATTTTTTAACTATTAGTTTTCTTTAATACACACACACATATATATATATATATATATATATGTGCGTGTAAATAGGAAGATAATTTAGGATTCAAAACTTTATACATCCTGTTTATAACATTAAGACCTAATGACAAACAACTAATTTGAGAGCGATTACAGAATTACCTCACAACTAAAGATATGTGAACGCATCCAAGCGTTGAAACGGAAAGTTTTCCTTCGTGGCATTCACAAACATTCTTTACTTAACGATGGGATAATCTTAAAAACGTTTCCGAAGCTAAATATTAATATTTCAGTTGTTTATTTATTATTTTATTTTTTTTATTTATTTATTTTGGGCGCGGTCAACCGAGGACATTAACCCAGCGTAAGTGAATTTTTTTTAGAATTTACAACGTGCGGCAGCGGGATTCGAACCCGGTTCTACCCGAAAGAAACATACGGCTTTAAACTATAGCATTATTAGGAATAAAGCTGCTAATTTGGAACAGCATTCGTCTTCATTGAACTACTATCGTTATCAAAACAATAATAATAGGGTCTATCACTCAATTTTATTCGTCACATATCTGTAATTATAGCACACTTAATGCAATAATAATATGTTTTTGGACGTTACAAAAAGCGAAGAAACGACTTTTAGAAATTTTACTCTGTAAGTATTTAATAGTTTACTGCTTAGTCCGTATCCAGTAATTTATTTTTTATCTATGTTGAAAATAACGTTCACAAATCTTCATTCCTCGTGGCGCTAACATGTTTTTAATGTAACGAATTTAAGTAAGAAATTTAACGTTCTTTTTATTATTCTGCTACGCCGAAAATTACTACACATAAATTAATGTGGAATATATTTTGCGATAGATTCCAGATTAGAAAAATTCCTATACCTCATAAAAAGTACATATGCGTTTAATATTATTTGCGGAAATAAATTTTTTTTTTTTTTTTTTTTAGCATCCAAGTACTTTATCGCACGCGATGCTATTTCAATTTATGACTTCAAAAAATACACATTTTCAAGACAAATGCGAGTATAAAACACTTTGTCAATTGCTAAAACATGAATTTTACTGGCTAAGTCGGGTTTAAGAAATTTACTGCTGCAAAATACTGGCCCTCTAATTTCCTCCCTTCTCTCCTCAAACTTGATTGTATTAAAAACTCATGCCTTCGTCTCTATATCGGTGCACTTCACTTCTTTCCAATTCCAGCCATTCTGGCCGAAACTAGCTTTCGTCCTTTTTTCATTCGGAGACTTGTTCCAGATGAAAACTATTTAAACGTTTCTCTATTACTAATTCTAAACGTCTAAATTCTTGCCAATTTATTATTCTTTCCTTGCAAAATTTCTATATTATCTTCGATCTCTTCTCGGTTTAAGCAGTTTTCTCCTTTTATTCTCTCTTGTCTTTCTCAACTTATAATTTCTTGGAATTCTTCTAAATTATTTGCTCTTCCGACGGGCATCAAATCTCTTACCCATACCGCCGTACAAAATGAATTCAGTTACATTTTAACCTCACTCTACTCCCCCATGCAACTATGTTCATAGATGGTTTGAGGTTCATTACCAGGGTTGGTACCGCTTTCATTATTCCTGCGCTTTACTGGACCAATTTCTATTCTTCCTTCTTTTCTAATGCCCATTCTTTCTACCTTATTTATACACTTCCCTGACTGTATTTGTTTTATTAGCCTCCTTTATTTCGAAAAAGTTTGAATATCAATATATAATAATAATAATAAAAGAAAACAGAATTAATGCTGTCGAAATATTCTGAAATTCGTATACGGACTTCACTTTTTTTTTTAAAGAAAATCATTTTTAATAAAACAAATTACCTTGCTATGGAACAGGAGGAAACAAAATAAACAACCCGCAGTAATCTAGATTTTTATAAGAACGGAATATTTAACTATAGTTTATTAAACTTAAGGGGGAAAACTCCAAGAACCAAAAAAACAATTGTGAAAACCTGGAAAAGACTAGTGATGGAAAATACACAGTTATCCAATTAAATGTGAGTTGTAGTTCTAACTTTTTAAATGAGACTGAACTATTTGAAAAATACGAATCACCGTGGAATGTTTTTCACGGCAAGTTCAATGAAAATACTAGGTTTCGAAATCTATATATAAAAAGAAAAAAATAAACATCCAGTCCTCTGTGAACGAATTATACATACACGGTAAATGTGCAGAACACAAATTTGAAACATATCGGTGCGATTGCGGTAAGTGGTAATTTTTAAATATGAATTTATATACTTTTTTTTTTTTTTAATATGTAATAGTTAGGCGTACTTTGCAAAATTATACTAAAAAATTATTTAAAAATTAACTAATAATTTTTGAATTTCACAATTTCAAATTACTAAGAATTATTCAGAATGAAATGTTCTGATTTAGTTTCAATTTGTACTATATCATTCTTTCGAATTTTCATAATAATAATAAACATACTTTTGTTCAATAAGTATAGTTAAAATAGATAATTTTAAAAATGGTATCCCAAATTACCTTCCTACATATGTAGAGATAATATAATAAACACTAAGCAATAAATTATAAAAATTAAGGCGTATATAAAACTTTTTACTATAAGCCAAAATAGAGCACAATTTTACAAATTTCAACCATAGGCAAAGCTAGATTTAAAATATAATTATAAATTTTAAAATTCAATAGCATATTTACAGACCTACAAAATATTGACTACCTCTTCTAATTAAATATTTTAACTAGAAAAACACGATAAGTAAAATAAATTAAAATGGTACTACGATTTTTAAGATTAATTCTGAAAATGAAATAATCTATTTTTATAGAAATTCTTCGAATCAGAATAAAACTATAGCGCTCGCGAACGTGAACACAATTATTATTTTGTATAATTCAATACTGAATTTTAGCATACGCTATTATACAATGACAACTCGAAGCGTAACAAAAGTAAAAAAGCGATAATTAAACAAAATTAGTTTCACAGCAAAACCGTAAAGAAATTCTAATCTAAACGTAATTAATTTCTTTTCGGCAATTTTATTACTATATTAATTATTAAATTGATAATTTTATACGATACGCGTTTTTTTAAAAGCTGCGAATAATAAGAAACAAGCAGCACACGCATTATTCATGTATGAAATTTAAATATACTTTTATATAAGAGAAGCTGCATAAAAATAGCAATTTAAAAGAATATTTAAATGTATACACATAAAAATGACAATTAATTAATCGTACTAAAAAAAGAAAAAAGAACAGTAAATAAAAAACACGTTCTAAATTTAATCGAAAATAAAAAATTAACGAAAAAGATAGCTGGATACTAAGATTGTGTCGCCAAATGATGCATTTAAAAGCAGCTAATTAAAACAATTTATATAAATAAAATGCGATTAACTCACTGTTTTTTTTCCAAATTGAAAATTCTTCTCGGTAATAAATGAAAACTTAAACATAATTTAAATTAATTAACGTAAAAACAATTATTGAAACTACATTGGCAGTATCGTTGTAGCTGCTACATTATAGAACCTTTAATTTTGAAGGTATTCTCATTCGGTAGCGTAGTTAAAAGAAGGTTATTGTTTTAACATCTATGTATGAGCGTAACACGATATTCTTATGACTAACTTAGACAAGTCTCAATCCATTCCTCTCGTAGCTAATACTAAGCTAAAATGAAAACAATTTTGTTTTCCTACAATTAAAATTAAGAAAAAAAAATTGCACCGGGAAATATCTTAAACCAGCGTAGACAAATATTAGAATTCGGTTCTATCTTCTGAATAATACAGGAATTTTACAAACTCGTCCGCAAGAAAGTTAAAAATTACAACACCGGATAACACCAATGTTTTTCTTTTCTAATTAAAGTAATCAGAGTTTTTTAAACTTTTTGTCTTACTAAAGATTCCGGAGTTTCGTGTAGTATTATAAATTCGAATTCTTATTTTTAAAATCCTAATTTACGCATAATAAACGTTTATCAGTTGTTTCTTTTATACCGACGATATTTATAGCTTAGACACGTAAAAGGTAGAATTAACTGGTATCAATTTACGGCAAGAGTGAAAGGATCGCTTAGGAACAATTTGAGATCTAAATTAATTCCAAATAAATTCTGAGAGATACTGTCTGGAATTGTACGCAATAAAAAGAAAACAAATTCCAAATTTGAAATTTAATCTAACTATAATAGCATTCATTTTTCAGATAACCTTTTCAGATTTACTTCCATTCATTTATTTCTCTTTATGCACTGGATAATTTCGACAATTACACGCCGGTTATTTTGTTGATATATTCGATAATTTTAGCTATATAAACAATGATAATACTTTTAACTAATGATTTCCTAGAAGTTCTTTATCGAGCAGTTTGTCAATCAGCAGGTATGTTTCTTAACGCATAATTTACGACTTGTTCGTTTACATTTTGTAATTCTATGCAGTAATTACGTTCTGAAGGTAAATTTGTTATATTTAAATTTGATAGCTAAAATTTTTTTAATTCTCTTATTGCTGCGAGCCCTGGTTATAGTGAAATCTTCACTTATCCGTATCTTGATGTATGACGACGACTTTTATCGCCGGTGGCCTTTTGACATCAACATATGCAGAACGCGTATACCCAGAAGGTATAAAAATATGATCGAATAAGATTTTCACTTTAAATGTCTCATTTTCTTAACCTTTAACCGATCACTTTTTATTTTACTACGAATTCTTTTCTTCAGAAAAAAAAAAAAAAATTAAATTGAAGAATGAAAATTGTTTTGCAATTTCTTTCCGTTGTGAAATCCTTCTGAAAAGACCTTTTATTTTTACAAAACTGAATAAAAATGAAATTATCGAGAACGAAATAAAGAATGAATTTTAATGTCAACAACTATCAGCATCAATAAAATCTGACGTAAGCAGTAAACTGAAGTTCGAAAAAGTTCAAAAAAAACCTAAACTTCTGAAAACCCTTTTAAAGTTGTAATTTAAAAAAAAAAAAAAAAAATGAATATTCTAAAAAAAAAAAAATGATTTAACAAGTCCGCAATTTGGTTCGTCGATTTCACTGTTTGTACATTTTTAAGAACCTGAAATTCCCTTTATTATTTTCTACATAAAATTTATTCCGGGAGAATAATTGCCACCATAATCCACTATTTTTTTATAAGCACATCTTATAATTTTCGATATAATAATTGAACCGTTTCACAACTCTACTACTGCAGCGAATTTCGTATTTAATAAACTAAGACATGCGATAATTTACGTCATAAATTTAACGCGGCCAGATCAGAAGCTGCTTTTGGACTTAATTTTATTTTTGATAGAAATACATATTAGTAAAATTTAAAAAAAATTAACAAAGTTCCGTAACTGGTTATATGCAGTCAATTTAGTTTGAAATTATCCCTCAAGAAATTTTTAAAATTTGAAAAAAAAATATACTATTTCCAGAAGTACTTAAATCGGAAATTCAAAAACTATAATACGTACTCCGAAGAAAAAATGTAAATTTCTGGAAAAAGTGATAGAAAAATACGTGAAATGTACAAAATACAAATACACAATATGTCTAAAAAGTTCCCGAACTAATTTAAATAAAAACACATCGTACAAAATAAACGAATTTATTGGCATCAGCCCTTTACACAGAATCCGTTCTCTACTTATACATACGTTGCATCGCTCTTAAAGGTAAAGTAAAGTGAGTTCCATACCCTTGACAGGGCGTTGGGATTGTGAAGTTAAGGTTCACAATGTACTAAGCCTAATGGATCTGATGAGAATATTGGAGCCAGTTCCTTTCTCTCGGCCGCCTTTACTTTCTTAGATTTCTCTGGTACCCAATTATTTCAGGCTGGGTAAGCTTGGGAGCGACTTGGATCCGGGACGAGACAAGTCTCGAACCCGTGACCTCCGACTTGACAGCTGCTCAAAAGCTCTAGAAAAATCATTTTGTGGAATCATGTTAAGCTGTTTGGTGCAAGCTCGTTGAATTTTGTCCTTCATCGTCATTTTGATTTTTTGGGAACAGAAAATAGTAATCTGCAGAGGCCAAATCGGGTGAACAGTACAAGAGACAGTGATCTGAGTTGCAGTGTAGTAACGCGTCAAAAGTATTGCCGTATGCGACAGCGCATTGCCGTACAACACGGTTCAATTGACCGGATCATGATAGTCGGGCCGGATTCGACGTACCGAAGGCTTCATTAACTCCAGATAGAATTTTGCATTCACAGCTTGCCCGGTTAGAGTGAATTCACGATGAATGAGGCTCTTCGAGTCGAAAAATGCAATGCGCATAGTCTTCACTTTGGATTTTTGTTACCCAACTTTCGTAGGTCATTGAGCTTTCGGGCTTAACCATGCCGTAAATTATCGCTTGATGTGTTTGTTGTAGGTGGTAGAGTTTCATAACCGAATGCTTTTTGAATCATGGCAAAAGTTTCGATGAACGGTTTATCAAGCTTAACACAGAATGTTCCATATCGCGAGCTTGCACAAGGGGTTATGAACACATAATACGTAACCGCGTAATATTGAAGAACTAAGAGACTGGCAGCGCTGGAATTTTGTATTACACTTTTTAGCCTTCGTACTATATAAGTCCTTGGTTGAACGAAAGAAGGCGCTACTTCTATCAAGCGTAGAAAATTAGTTTGGGAACTTTTCAGACATACTGTGTACGTCTCAATAAGTTCATCACAATTTTTAGGCAGGAAAAAAAAAGGAAACAAAAATATCTGGCGTATACACTTGAGCGTTTAGTCTTTTAAACCAAAGTTTTAAATTGAAAAAAAGAAATGGTAAAGTTATTTTTTCTTGTATGTAAATAAATCCATACCTGCTGGCTAATATTTATAAATATAAAATAAATACCTCGATAACAAACAGAAATAAGTATTAGATTACTTTAATGAATTAAAATAAATACCTCAATTTAAAGACACGTTTTCAGGCCATCGGCTAACCAATATAGAGTTCACACAATTAGTGTCTTTAGTTTTAATTGAGTGTACTCTGCATTGGTTAAACAGGCTATGCCTGAAGACCTTTTTTTTTTTAAATTGAGGTATTTTAATTTATTAAAGTAATCGATACTTATTTTTTGTTACTGAATTTGTTTCATATTCATTATTTCTTATTCAAGAATAATTCCTGTTTTCTTTTACTAGATAAATAACAATTCTGTCTATTAGTCATCATTTAGCAGCTCAATTTTGGAAGTTATTCGTTGAATACTTTTACATTACTGACTAAAATGATTTATACAAGGTTTTAAAGGGGGTGATGAAAGAAAATAACCGATCGAGGAATTTCTAAACTTATACAGAAACGTACGCAAATCACTAATAATAGGCCTCACATTAAAGTAACGATAACAAAAAACAATAATAGAACATGGATAACAAAATACTTATAATATGAAATATTGTGGTGAATGAAACAATAACAATAATCTATAAAGGCTAATTCTTAAAAATAATTACGGAATTAAAATTGAAAGGTTTCGTTTAACGAAATTACGTATGAAAATACTATGGTAATAATAACCGAGTCGTCGAAAAGCACAATTTATACTAATATGCAAAATGATATAAAAAAAAATAAAAATATTTTAATAAAAGAAATTTAAAAAAAAAAAAAGAGAAAAAAAAACGACATGTGTATTAGTAAACCAGGTCGTTAAATTTTTCTATCAGGAACATCAAAATAACGACTAGCTTCACAAAACTGCAAAAAACTGAAATTGCGCATTTTTATTCGGATAATTTTTTGCAGCAGTTTATAGTTGTTTTTTTTTTGTTTTTTTTATGTCACAATAAATAATTATTAATCGCTTCGAGTAACACTTATTCGTATAATTTAAAAAAATAAAAAAATAAAATATAACGATGATAATTTGCTTTTTTTGCAAATATATTCTATTTCGTAAGAAAAATAGTTTGTAATAATTTATTTAAAATGATACTAAAATTGATCTCCGATAAAAATATTAACAGTTTGAACACAACGAGGATTTAGCAAAAACGTACAACACATTATTATAAATAGAGTTTTATATATTTCGCAAAATCAAAATTTATATATTTCTAAAATTATATATTTTTCTTTTTATCACATAAATGAATTTATTATGTCAAAAGTTCACTCCGGATTCGAAAAAATCACACGATGCAACACGTACACTTTAAATCGTATCAAAACGGCCATCATTTATTTATTTATTTATTATTAAAAGCGCATATACGTTCTTTAATTAAAAGAATGACTAGAAAAACGACAGTACCGATGTGACAAGGAACTTACGCGGGGATATGTCGTTAAATAATTCATTGCCCGCAATTAATTTTTACGCGGACTTTTAAATTCCCAATGAAGGATGTGCTCTTTTCTAATTCGGAAATTTCAAAAATAGGTCGACATCGTTTTAATCCTATCGTGAGATTTTTGTAAAGACACTTAATAGCCATCAAGTTCCATTTAAAGCCTGCATAGCAGTTTTCTAATTTAATAAAAGCTGACTTAGAGACAATCTGAGAACCACAAATAAGATTCAACGTAAATTTCTTCCACTAATAAAATAGCGAATAATGTTTCCGCATTAACACCACTCTCCTAGTATACATCACGCGAAATATTAATATCGTTATAAACCATTGACAACCGAAAAAACAATGTAATAATTGTTTAAAATGGACACATACTTGCACGCTTTGAATTTACCGGAAATTATAGAGAAAATTGGTATCGCATAAAAATATGTAATTCGCCGTCACATTAAGAAAAGTCTTCGAGAAAACATTGTGCCGGAAATACACTTTGTTCAAAATTAAAAAAAAAAAAAAATACTTAATTGATACTTTAATTAATACTTTAAAGTAATACTTTAAAGTAATATTTAAAACATGTTCAATTGTTAAAAAGAACTGATTTAAATGCGAGGATAGAATTTGTTTGTTTCCAGGATGACATAACATTTCGCAGGATTTTACAGAAAAAACTTGAAGAAATACGATAAAATATTTTGCACGATATTATTTCGAATTTTACGGTCTTTTCAAATTCGTCTGTCGGTCATTTTAATAAGCGACACACTCTCCGACAAACTAGCGAACACTCCGTTCTATCCGTATACTTTCTCTTACATGTAAAAGCGACTAAAATTAGTACACATTCACTAAAACACGTTATTACATATGTTACATAATAAGAAAATGAAGAAATTTTCGCCGTTCAAAAATCAGAAATCACATCGTAAGATTAATACTTTGTCCGTCTAGGCGGATAATGGAAATGTTTCGAATGATAAACGGTAGCGGATGGAGATGGAACCGATCGCCCGGCCGGCATATGAGAGACGGCGGTAGCGGCATCGGTAATGTTTATGTGCGGCTGATGTTGGTGACGTCGCCGCATCGGATGAGACTGCTTTCGCCGTTTGGAAACTCGCGGAATAGTATTTGGCGTTAACGGAGTATCCGGAGCTTCCAGAGACGAAGACGAACCGTCACTCGGTGGACTTCGGGCTAACGAATAATACGAGTAACATTTAGCCTTGGCGATGGCTTTGGACAATTTACGTTCGGCGCTCGTGGGCGACTCTAAACTAGTTGACATACTGGAACTCGTGTATTGCGGTAACATTCTCGTCCGAGTTCGTTCGACTTTCGAACGACTTTTACCGCTCGTCGTTGTCGTCGAACAGCTGCCACCGTGATGGTGATGATAGTAGTGATGATGCTGAGCTCCGCCGGCAGCAACCACGGCGCTACTACTAGCAACCACTTCCGGTTCACGGGAAGAAGTCAAAGAAGGAGGCGGCGCAAGTACTTGCTTTAAAATGTGCCTCGGGATCGGACTGGACGGAGTATCTTCCGATTCGGTATACGGGGAATCGTACTCGTCGTCCGAAACTCGTTGAGCAGCGGCCACTATAAGGGCTAATCGTTTGTCGATCGGAGCAATATCGTCTTCGCCGTTACTGCTTTTGCGCGATTCAGACAACAAATCGGTAGCGAGCGAACATCCATTTTTATCGGCAGTGGTCAGCGAATTATCGTTCGTTCGCTGCTTAACCGTCGTTCCGGTACTGCTAGAAAAATCGGACGTTGTAATGCCGGCCGACGTGTCGTCGCCGATGGAACCGCGAGCGGTATCCGGATTTTTATTAATCGAAGACACGTCGCGCAGCGTTTTATTGTCGTCGTCCGACATGACACTGCTAATGTCGATTTTATCATCAACGTCATCATCTTCGTCCGTTCGATAATCGATAATAATATCGGGTTTATCTGTAGTGACCGCGCTATTGGTAGGAAGAGAGGCGATAATCGTCGGAGATTCTTCGGGAGTCGGCAGTGTCGACGAACTAGACGGAATCAGAGCGCCGTTCAGATCTTCCGATACAGGCGGAGCCGTAAAATCGAACGGCGCAATGATACGAGCGTCATCTCGTTCATCTTCGTCGAAAACGTTGTCGAAATTCATGCCGGAGGACGGATCGGAGGACATAAAGCTGTTATCGTCCATAGAAACCGAACGAGACAACGTCTTTGTAGTAGCATCCTCGTATTCCGTTCGTTCTTGTTCGGAAGTGGTGCTCCGTTCGCTTATTCGGGAAAGAGTTCTGGAAAGCGGAAAGAACGAAATCGGTTGAATCATTTTCGAATAGCACACGGACGAGTCGTCCTCGATAGCTACGCTGGGCAGTTCGCAACATTCGTCGTAATCGGGCGGCAGTATAGCTTCTTCGACGCTAGAACTTCCGGAACTTTCCAAAGTACCGAGCTTTAAAGCTGGCTGTCCTTCCGTCGCCGTAACTGCCGGCGGTATCATTGAAGACGAAGTGGTCGAAGGTTCCTCGTCGAAACTTCGCTTCGCCGGTATATTATTCACCGCTACCGAACTACATTCTACATCTTCGGCCGGATTTTCTCTCGACTCGTACGGTAACCGCTGCTCGTTAAAATTTCCAACACCACCGCCGTCGCCGCGATAAGGTAGAGGGAATCCCACCTTCATTTCCTGCACTCTGTTTAGATCTACTTTCGGCCGAGCAACGCCAGTCGCAGTGGCATCCACGCCGGTTACGTCGTCATCAAAAACGCTGTCATTCTCTACTTCGTCATCGCCGGCTACTTCAACTAGCTGCGAAGAAATCACCGTCGCCCCTGCTACTGCTACTGCTGCGGCTGCTGCTGCTGCTGCCGTTTTCGATATATTCTCCTTTTCGTCCGATTCCCACAAGTCTATTGAAAAGTTTTTCAGTTTTTTGAACGAGTCTAACCGCTCTTGTCTGGTGCTGGTCTTCCGGTCGGCTTTCAGTAATTCTTTAATATCGTAACCGTCGCTTTTACTCCTCTCTTTAATCGGCGAAGACAAATCAGTCGCGTCCGTAGCGGCTAGTGACATTTTATTACCTGAACTAAACAACGAAGACTCTAAACTGAACTTCCGGGTTGTTTCGGCCGATGGTCGCTTTTTCGGCGACGACGTCGTCACTATTCGACTGTCATCAACCGCGTCTTGATCGGACACTACCGCCACCTCGTCGTTAGCCAGATCTTCCAATTTTTCGTCGACGTTTTTTAATTTTTCCCGTATACACTTCAACGCTTTCTCTTCCAGCACTACTCCTTCGTCGTTATCGACCGTATCGTCCTTGCTCGAGAACGAATCGGCCGGCGGTAACTGGTGCAATAAAACAATCGGAGTTTCTAAGGATTTGGCGCGTCTGGATGATAGCGGCGAAACCGGCAACTGTTGCCGTTTTATCTGAGCCATCGCTGAACCTTCTGACAAACCTAACTTGCCAAATAGTAAAACTGGACTACGAGGAGCGCCCTTTACGGACGGCGCCGATACGCCCGGCGAACCTATTTTTGACCTGTCATCCGCATTATCTTCGGCGGCGCATGGCGGGACTTCTTCTTTATCGGACGACGACGAGACGTTGAAACTGGACTCGCCGTCACCGGATAACGGAGTCGGTCTAGAATACAGTTTCGGAACCGTCAGCAGATTGCGCTTTCTCCGATTGTCCTCGGCAGACTGATAATCTTCTTCGCAGCTGAAATATTTCGACTTTTCCTCCAGGCTCGAATCAAACGTACTCGAGTAACGGTTCTTGTACAGCCTCTCTAAAGCTTTGTGATGGTACGTGTTGGCCATGTCGGACTTGTGTCGACTAGTAGTCAATTTTTTCCGTTTCCCGGCGGACGACCAAACGTCTCGGTCGAAGCTGCTCGCTTCACTATCGGCTACGTAAGAGGAGTCCTTGCTTCCGGACGAACTCTTCTTCATCAGTTTCTTCTTCTTATTCTTATAGTCGATGATTATCACGTTCTCGCATCGGGAATCGTCGAGCGAATGATACTCGTCGCTGTCGATGACGATCACTTCTTTTCGCGAGAACGACGACGACAACGAATCCGGCTGTTGCCGGAACGAGCTGACACGACGATCGTACGAGTCGGCGCTGCGCGAATGCCTAACAAATCCGGCGTTCCGTTTCGTTTTCTTCGGCAGATCGACACTCCTAGCTTTCGGCATGCGCCTACTACTGAGCCGACTTAAATCCTCCAATGATATCGAAATGCTGCGTCGTCGGCGCTGCTGCTCGGCTTCCTCCTTTTCGGCGACATTTCGCGGAATATCGTCTTCGTTCTTAGACTGGATTTTTTTCGCCTCGACCGATTCGTTTTCGTTCTTTTCCTCGCTCAACGACAGCATAAGTTTACTACTTTTCGACGTGGTTAAAATATTCTCGTAATTACGACCGCCGAACAGGATATTTTTCGCCTCGGCCGAAACCATTTCCTCCACGCTTTCCGTTCCCAGCGACAGCGAAAGACCCGAATCGATCGACGTATGCTCCTTTTTGCGCGATCCCCTAATTGCGGTGCTCTTGCCGCCCGCTCCGCCCGCTATCATGTCGTTGACCACTACCGACTCTTTATCCAGCTCGTTCGGCATCAGTGCACTGCCAGCGCGCAACATATCGATATTGGCGTACGTGCGGCTGTTGTCCGCATGGCCGATCTTAGCGGTGCCGTTCATGGCGTTTATTTTGCGCAACGTGTACGGTATATCGCCGGCGCTTTTGCTGGTAACTGTCGTCCCGGACTGGATGTCGTCGAAGCGAAACGGAATATCGATCGATTTCTGGTGCGAAAGTTTGTGTTTACGTTTACCGCTCCTGTCCAGCATGTACGGATCGCTTTTAGTACGACTGACGTACTCGCGGGCTCCCCATTCATCGCGACGACTATAGTCCGGTGCCGGTAACTTGTCGAACTCGTCGAATTTGTCGTACGATAAATTCAACCGGTTGCGCGAAGCGAAACCTCGTTTACAGATCTCGTTAAACTCGTTGAACTCGATATTCCGATAGCGCGGTTCCACGTAGCCGAGCCGTTTTTCAACGTCGCTCGAACCTTCACGCCACAATATATGCTTGCTTATGCTTTCATAATCGTTTTCCATAATGAACATTTCCTCGTCCGATTCTATACTACTGCTAGCCGACTGATGTCCATCTGCGCCCTTTTCTCTCGCGGTTCCGGTCATTCCGTTTCTTCGATTATCCTCTTTTTGTTCCAGCAACTCGTACGAGTCGTGACTTAAATCGTCCAAACTGTTATTTTTCAGGTCGTCCTCGTCTCGTTCATCAGCATCGTCGTCTTTCGCGACGAACAAATTACTTGTCGAACTTCCGCCGCCGTCGCGAAGCGCGTTAGCGTTCGGCGTTATACTGCCGGGATAACTGCTCGAGTAAATTTTTACCGCGTCCGGCACGCTAGTTTGCCGAATGTACGTAGGCATGGCGCTATTGTCGCAGTCCAGGTAACAAGTATGACGAGCGGAGCTAACGAATTTCGAGCAGTACTTGTCCAGTCCTCCATTAATGTCGGATTCTTGAACGGTTAACGATTTGCCGGCACCGTGATAAGTTTTTCTCATCAGTATCAACTCGTTCATCGTCGACTCTTTATAACTAGCCGTCCGTTCCCAACTAAAATCACTGTCACGTTTCCGCAAGTCCTTCAGTATGTCCGGATCGTCGTTACTCCCGGCCATCATATCGTAACCGTTACCGTTATCTCTTTCGTCGGTACTTCGGCGACGCAACGAATAATTCGAATGAAGGATTTTTTCAAAAGAGCCACTTTCCGCCGCGGTACTGCTACTGATATACATCTCGGTTCTGTTACTGCCAGCAGTACCGCTGCTACCGCCAGTCGTAACGTAAATAGCATTACCGCGATTATCATTAATATTACTATTGCCTATATTATTATTAGTGTTATTACTACGCGTAGTTCTAACGGAATCGCAAGTTATTTTATTAATATCTTTACGTAATATCGTAGTGTATATGTGTTGTCTCTGACCTGAGTCTTGTGGCGGGCTGTGGGACGATGCGATCGAAGTAATATCCGACGAAGTGGTCGTCGGTTCGTGTATGTCTACCGATGCTATTTGCTGATTTATTACTGTCGTCTGCGCTATCTGTGGACCAATGTCCCGGTGAGTTGTCGGGCTCAGAGAACCCGACAGTGTCATCGATCCGCATGACAGAGATGCTCCCGAACCCGCTAAAAGACAATAAAGTTATTAGTGGTATTTAAGGAATATACATGTATACAACACGCGCAAGCACATACACACACATACAATACATATATTTATATACAAATTTCATTTTATTAATTCTTTCTTTATCAATAGCGTTTATCTTTTTCCCACTTGCAATTAATTTACACATGTAAATTACAAAAAAAAAGCAAATAATATATTAATATATTAAGTTTTAAAAAAACTCATTCTTTTTCTATATTAAGTACAATGTAATTCTTAAGCCGATCCCCATTAGAAAAAATGTCCCAATTGTATATAACGTTTGTAATATTTTAATTTTTGCCAACTTAAGAAGTCCCGCCATAATAGGGAGAAGTATGTAAAGACTATATTGCTAATTTAATAATACCGCGGGAACACAAAAAAAAGTATTATTTATATGTGTTGTATAATACAGGGTGCGGCAACGAAGTGGATCGTATTTCAAAAAATCATATCTCAGCTATAAATTACTCTAACACGACCATTCCAGCGTTTTTAAATAATTCGATGAGACTTGTTTTTTTTAATATTCAACAGTTCGGCACAATGAGTGAGTGGACGTGAGAGCAACGTGTTTACATGATAGAGCGTTTTATTTTCCATGGTGATTCGTATGTGTCTGCCGCGCGCGATTTTCGAAATAAATTTTCTGTAGGGTTCAAAAAACCGATTCCGACCGAAAAAACTGTGCGTACGTGGGTGAAAAACTTCAGAGAATCCGGATCAATCTTTAAAAAAAGTCCAGGGTCCGTTAAAACAGTCAGAACTCCGGAAAATGTGGAACGAGTTCAGAAGTCGATTCAGAAAAGTCCATCACGTTCTGCTCGTTTACACGCAAAAAATTTAAAAATATCCGAACGAACGGTTCGCCGAATACTTCACGAGGATCTTAACTTTCATCCTTACAAAATTTTGTGTACCCATCAGATTTTACCCGGCAATTACAGCCTACGATTAACGTTTAGTGAAGCGATGCTTGGAAAAATTCAGGGTGGCGAAATTCCACTGGATTTTATTATGATTACGGATGAAGCTCACTTTTACCTCAATGGCAACATTAACAAGCAAAATTTTCGTTACTAGAGTGATTCGGATTGTAACATTATCAACGAGAAGCCGTTACACTCGCCAAAAGTAACGGTTTGGATGGGAATCACAGTATGGGGAGTAATTGGCCCATACTTTTCTGACGAGACCGTGAACGGGGAAAAGTACCGCAAAATGCTGTCAGAATTTGTTGGACCGGCCTTGAGGCGAAATAAAAAGCTGTCAAGAACGTGGTTTCAGCAAGATGGTGCCACAGCGCACACAGCGAGCGAAACGATGACGGTTCTGCAACAGCTGTTTGGGAACCGTTTAATTACGCGAGGCGCGGAAATCGTTTGGCCGAGTTGTTCGCCAGATTTATCGGCGGCCGACTATATCTTCTGGGGGTATTTGAAGTCCAAAGTTTACGTCAACAAGTTGAAAGACCTGGCAGACCTCAGAAACGCAATAAGTGATGTCACGACCGTGATATTGAGGGTATGTTGAAAAAAGTATTTGAAAACTTCGTAAAACGGATGCAAGAATGCATCAAGCAAAAAGGCCGCCATCTTGAAGATATTATTTTTCAAAAATAATTTTAAAAAAACAAGTAAGTTCATATTTAAAAAAAATAAAAAAAAAAAAAATCCTAAAGCACTTTCTCTTTGTATTATGATTTTTTAAAGTACGATCCACTTCGTTGCCGCACCCTGTATATGTATTAAGTTGTTTCGGCAGTTTAATAAAATTTATGTTATAAATTATCGGTTGTATATATTTTTTTTTTATTATATAGAATTGAGACATTTTTTCGGCATAAAATCTAATGGCGGCCGGCCTAAGAATTACGTTGTAAATTTTAATCATTTTATACAAAGTGTAGAAGAGAAAGAGACAGAAATGTAAGCAAAAGGGGTCAAGGGGCACAGCCCTACCTGCGAGGATAAAATGACCGAGTTATATACAGAGTGCGGCAGCATAACTTCCTTTTTTAAAATGCGACACTTTTTTTCTACTAAATTTTTTAAAGAAATAATAACGGAAAATCGAAATAACATACTCTAGATCCCCCATTGGGGCAATATGTATGCTTCTTTCCTTGCAGTTTTATTTCAATTTTCTGTTAATATATCTTTAAAAAATTTAGTAGAAAAAAAATGTCGCGTTTTAAAAAAGGAAGTTATGCTGCCGTACCATGTATATATATATATATATATATATATATATTCACGTGTGTGTTGCACGCAAAAAAAGTGCAACACTTATAGAATGCTTTTAAATCATTTTATTCCAACGTGAAAAAAATAACTGCACACACAAATTTTCCATGCTGTTTAAAGACATTAACACTGAGTACACTATAAAACAAATTATAACTCTATATGTTTATTACTCTCTAGTAATAGCTAAGATTAACAATGGTATTATAATTAAGAAAAAATCATGAATTCATTTTCTCAAAAAAAATTTCATAAGATTAACAATGGTATTATAATTAAGAAAAAATCATGAATTCATTTTCTCAAAAAAAATTTCATAAGATTAACAATGGTATTATAATTAAGAAAAAATCATGAATTCATTTTCTCAAGAAAAATCTCAGACATATGAAACGGGAACAAAAAAAAAAAGTTTTAAAATGTCGTATTTGAAAAATCTGCTACAGTGTTATTTCTTTAAAAAGTTAAAAAGTAAATCAACATGATATTAGAACGCAAAAAAAGGGACACCATGGATTCTTTTGGTTATATAATAGCTTTATAAGAGCTTTTTTTTTTTTTTTTGGGCCATTTTTTATTATAATCAGTGAAAACAAAAAATATTGGAAATTAACAATTTCTGTCTCTCATATTCCTCCCTTTCTCCAAATATATTTATAAAATATGTATGTTGTGTGTGGATGCGCACATGCAGACACACAACAATTTTATTTTACGACAAAATATACATGTGGTTTGTTTTCAATATTAAATTTTATTATGTCAAACGTTATATTCTGATGCGTTTAATCATCCGTATTATTAATTATTCCAACTTTTTCATTTTATAATAATGAGCGAAATATTCGTTTACACACGACTAGTATAATTTTAAATAAAATTAACGGAGTTCCGCTACAAAATTAGCAAGAACAAAAGAAAAAAAAAAAAAAGAGGGAAAAAATTAATTTAGCTAGAACATTTGTGGTTGTGTGTCAAAACATCTATAGCATGCGTAAAAACTATAATAAAATATCAAGCTGCATTCGACAGTTACTACATAATTTCTACTTTATGAAAAATTAATAAATTATGAATAAAAATATATTATAATACTTATATAAGTAATAAGTAATAACTACAATGTGGCTCCGCAGAGAGGGTTTTGATTTCGTACGTAGACGATTATTTTATTGCATTTATGGAGCAGCTCGAGATTTTAAGATCCAAAAAAAAAAAAAAAAACCAACAAAAAAAAACGAATACCTACCTATAGCGTTTTCTCCTAACGGTAGTAGTGGATGAGCTGAAATACTACTAGCACCAACATTGACAACGCTCGAATGAACAGAATTTGGATGCCTGAATGACTGCGACCTAAAGCGAAAAAAAAGTCATGACTGATGGTCATACTATTTTATTTATCGATTTATCCGATTTATTTTTTTAAATTATTTATGCTGAACATTTTCTCAAAGTAATAAACATTGCCAGAATGCATTACTTATATCGATTTAATTTCTTTTTTTAAATTGCTTATATAAAGTTAATTAGACTTTTTCATAGTTATACGTGTTGATGAAATTTATTGCTTATACTGATTTAATTTAATTTCTTTTATAATGATACGTATCAGTCTTCATTCACCCGGTACAATATAAATGGTTTTCAAAGAAAACAGAGAAACTGGCCGAAAGCGGAAAAATTATTCGAAAAGGAAATACTTACCTAGAAAGCTTTAACCTAACCAGGAAACAAAAAAACACGCTACACGGTACGTTACAGAAAATTTTACGCGTACTTCACTCTTACAGATTCCAACTTCGCAAACAAAACTCTAATATCGTTCTTATTCATGTATTTCTTCGATAAAAACTTTCAAAGTAATCAGTACAACTTCCATTTCTTAGTTAGCAAATGATTATTGCAATCACCGAGATAGTTGGAACACGTGAAACTGTTGGCTGAAAAAATTATTAACAATAACTAGGCCAATTTGGTTTAGTATTCAATGAGCGCGTACTATCAACACATACTACACGCGACAGTTTATGGATATATGTATACATAAAGAACCAATAGCATAAATCAAGATCAACGATGAAAATAATTTTACCGAAAAAATATTTCACCCGATGTAACCGTAGTTTTACAGCGCTAAAAATGACCAGAAAAAATCTATGAAATTTATTTTTTCTTACTTGTCATTTCGGTTCCGCGTTAAGTATAATTAAATAAAGTTCAACAAATACCCAGAGAACTTTATGAGTAACTGCAAGCAATTTTATTGAGAAATTTGCGTACGATAAAAAACAACAGAAAACGAAAAAGAAAAAGAACAAAAAAGACAAACATAAAACAATAAAATTTTGCTCAACGTACGACTAGGCAATTTTCCGTGCAACGAAAAAGCCATTTTAAGCTGCGAGTGGAAAGAAAGTTAAAAAATCTCTTTTACGCTTGGCATCAAAAAAAAAAAAAAATAATCCAAATGTAGCTCAAACAAATAGTTTCTCATATAGTATTCTAAATATAACGGAATTATTGAAGAATTTTAGAAAATATGCTTCAAATAATATTTGAATTTAAAACCCAATTTAATTTCCGGTCACATGCAGTCCGCTTTATTTAGCACTTTTTAATTTTAAAAATACCGTTGCCTTTTTAATACGGAAATATATAAAACGCCACCATCGATTAATCTCATTACGCATAAAATAGAAGTTTCATTCCCTTTTATTTTTCTCTTCTAGGCGACGGTTTTTCGATTAATACAATAAGACGGAAAATAAGACGCATACTGGACGCTATTTTATTATTTACAAATATCGATTAACATTTGATACGAAAAATGTGTACCGGCGTAATGTGTTAACGACATAAATTGTGTACATTAGCTAAATACGCGTAATTAGTTAACGAGAAGGATGTATAATAAAGGAGCCACATAATACAATAGCTAATGAAATAAAACTTAATCGAAATAGGATTACAAAACACTCTATTAATAGCTAAGTAGAACGTTATAATAAGCAAAATTTCCGTATTACGATTGCATACAGGTATTATCAATATTATTATTATTATTATTATTATAGTCATTATGCTCTATATGCTCAATGTATACGATGCCGCCGCGCCACAATAGAAAATTAACATTTGCATGTAAATATTATATACGGGTTTCCTATAATGGAAGGCATTTTTTGTTTCTTTGCGTTTATTTTTGTCCTACATCGGGCGTGCATTAAATTATTCCTATTTCTTTAATACGGAAAATGGAAACAAAATACTTTTTTTTTTTAGTTGGGTTCGTCAAAAAGACATTGGCCCAAGAAGAGGGATGAGAGGCGGAATCAGATATTTATACGATTAGATAGGGAGGATAGAAAAAACTCGAGTGCTGAAATGACCGAAAAATTTATAATTGAGATCAAATTCTAACTTACTTTTGATCGCTCGGTGCCAATTTCGAGGACAGGCAATACAGAGTTTAACGTAGGTGAAAATATAAACGCAATCAAAACTGAATTTGCGATAATTTAAGGGGTTTTTTTTTTTTTTTGATAAGCAACTTTTTGTAGGCATTCACGAGCGGCTCGACAATTCGTCGACGGATTTACGTGTGGAAGAAAAGCATTATTCAGTGAAATACAAGCAGAATTAACTATCAACCGAATTACTACTTAAATTTTAAAATAACATAACCTCCTAGGTCAACTATCTAATCACAAATTCTGCCACAGAGATTTCAACTAATAATCCAAATTTGGATGAAATGGCAATGGTAAAGTTCGAAATTAAATCAGATTTTCAAACATTTTCCGATGGTTAATGAATTTGGACTAGAAGTCTTTGAAAAGGAATTTTCTGCAAAACTGTTTTTTGATTAGCAAGCGTAGAACAACAACATATTCTGAAAAGCAGTCTTTTAAAAATCGCCTTTTTCAGCTAATCGAAAGACTCCATAATACTGTTTTATATTGTAGTTGTATTCGATTTGGTTAAATTTAAAAACTTCTACAGCTCTTCACCGAAAATTTTTTAGCTAAGAAGGAATTAAAATTCGGCACGCCATTCATAATGCAAAATTAATTTTTGCACAATAGACCTTTTTTATGCCTCACATTTTTCTCCGAATAAAAACAAACTAGAGCAATTTCTCTGCTACCGCTGGCATACTACTAGAAGTGACCCAAAGTATAAGGATCCGTGTTTTTAAAGTATACATCTCGCGTTTAAAACCGCCGCGACAATAATGAATACATTGTTAAAAATATTTAAATAAATTAAAAAAAAAAAAAAAATTACGTTTCAATAATCAGAATTGAACGAACTGGTGAAGATAAAACTTGAAATTAAACGCAAAAAAAAAGAAACAAAAAAAAACGAAAAAATTAAAAATAAATTAGCCTTTTCTAAAAATATAAAATATTCGTAAGTGAAAATTTTAAAATTACACATAAAAAAGGAAAACTTTATAAAGATAAAATTAAATCCGAATTCTCCGTACCATTTGCAAACTTTAAATTACAGCTTTTCAGAAAGTGAACGTTTCTTTTTTTTTTTTTTTAATTTGGTCACTTTTAGCAGTATACCCACGATACGAACCACAATTTATTCTTTTCGGGTTTTTCGCTTAACTTTATTTTGTGTAGATTTTAATTAACGATGAACATATTCATACTTGATTTGTTTATACATATAATAGATTAATAACAACTGACCTCCAAATTTTTTTTCTGTCACGAAGCCGTGACAAGTTGTGTATAAATGGATTGCTAGGGATTTGTTCGATCTCATTCTTATATAAGAATACAAAATACCGACAAAATGGACTGCTTGACGTTTTTCAATTTTACTCGTTCTATGCAAAGTATAGAAGTGACACAGCCGGGGGTCCGGGGATGTCCCTTAAGAGGCATGAAGGACCGAGTTTATGTACATATAAATATATAAAAAAGTATATTGATGTTTAATCAAATTATTAGATTATTTTCAATTATGTTATATTTGTAAAAACTCAATTTCATTTACATATTATTTATCGGGAAGTTTTTAATTTAAAATACAGATCCTGATTGAATGAAATAAACGTATAGAATTGCCATATGTAATATTTAAGCCAAAATTTCGCTTTAAAAATATGTAAAATGCACGAAACATTACAAAAATTTCAGACTTCCTTTGTATAAATTGAGATTATACGAAAAATTCAAAAATCGATAAATAGACGCGATTAATTCATATTTCTAAAATTGATATTATTAATTAACCAATTATGTTCTTTATTACTTTTAATATTTATCATTTTTGGCTTTGCATTATGATGTACCTTCCTAATGTTCGCGTCATTTGTTTTGTTCCTTTTATCTTTTTAAAGAACAGAAACTTTTTAAACCTGCCTTTAATTAATTTCTGCCAGCATCAATTAAAACTTGTTTGATTCTTCAAAACAGCTCAAATTTGCTTTACACGTTAACCATTTCATTAATTGATCAATAGAACAACAAACGAATATTCATCAATACAAATCTAGTATTACTATATTACTGCTCACTTCAAACATTCGCCTTCGAATTGATTTTATTATCGTTTCGCCAGGAAATTCATAAAAACTGAATTCATTAATTCTCAAACTTCTCCCAACACTAGTTTAAACTCTATGCTCTTTAAGAAATTTTGCATTAAATAAAAAAAAAAAAAAATTAAAAGAAACCCGATTTGATAGTTTGCAGTATACTAAAAAAAGCATCAGTTGATGATAAACCGACGTTTCTTGCACTGTAATTTTTAGGATTCCCATACAAAATGCTAATAAAACAGTTTTAGTAAATACAAAAAAAAAAAAAAAAAAAAAATCCGACGAAATTTAATAATTCTTAAAGGGAATTACAGTCTTCAGCGACGGCAATTCGATCGACCGGCGAGTTCACCCTACGGCAAGTCGAACACAACCAATCGATCATGTTCAAATGAACGATGCCCGTTTGTCAGTTACTTCAATTCTCTTTAGTGGTTTAGTTTGAATTATCAAGATTAGGTTTTATATTTTGACGACTCATGTTGCCACTTAAACGAAATTTGGCGCATAGAATAGACGTTTATTTTTTAATTACTGTTATAATCGATAGCTGGTTTCACTAAATCAAAATATTCTTTCTTTTTCCTTAGATTTTCTCTCTTGCTTCTTCCTTTTTCCTCTTACGTTTTCTTATTGGCTAAAACCTATATTCGGGTAGTACCACATGAATAGTAGTAAAACAAAAAGAAAAATTCCCTGAACCTATATTCTTTTTTTTCTTGCACTTAGTAAAAATTAAACGCAGGTAAAAACTGTGCTCATTATTACGCACCTATCTCAGTTATTTAAAAAAAAGTTAACGAAACATTAGAGTAATTATAAAACCTCAATTGTTGTCAGACTTTTTCCAAATATTTTTTAACAGCAGAAATGGCTGTTTTATTCATTTAAAAAGCAAGTGAATTTCAAAAATAATAATAATAATAATAATAATAAAAGAAAAATTTGGATTTAAAAAAATTTTAATTTCGATTAAACAGGAAAACGGGTTCTTTAGTGCAATAATCATTCTTAAAGTGAATTATTTTTAATGTGTAGTGAAATCGTACATCTTCTAGGTATGCAGTGGAGAAATTCATAACGATAAAACACGTAACTCGCTTTACTGAATTGATTGATTATAGCAATTAACCGTTTATCGATTTCATTTTACGCACATACATATGTAACAAAAAGCTTAAACTCGTATTAAGCCGAATACGTGTAAGTATATGTATATACATATGTGTATATATATATACACATATATGTAGTAATATACTTAATACACAAACACAAAGATAATATTATTGCAACATGCATTTTATGTAAACATTATGTGCTTCAAAATAATAAAAGCCATCTCGATTATATTTATTTAAAATGAAACTCATGAAAAGGAAAGAAAAACTAACGAACGAATAAATTACGTGAAATCGTAATAATCGTATTTAATAATATATTATAGTAAAATCAGGGTGAATATATAAATGATAAATGAATATTGTTAGAAAAGAAAAATGTAAATGCAAACTTGCAATACCCTACCTTTGGAATGGCTGACGTTTAACGTAATTCTCGCGGACATATTCGACCATTTGTTTTTGAGTTCTTCCGCTATATCTGAAAAATTTAGTAACAATAATTATAATTATCGCCGGGCTAATTCATTTTATACACCAAGCCAAGCTGGTCGGATAAACTTGTTACGTAGTATACGCCGAAGTATTTTAATTTGGAATTTAGACTATCGCTTGATCTGCTGCACCATTTCGATGCGTAAAAATTTCTAAATTACTATTTTCAGAAACAGAATGCACTATTATACTTTTATTAATATCGGAATAAATTTAGTCGGTTAAAACAATTGAAATTTAGAACATTCGGCTGACACCAAAATTCAAATTTTTTAAATATTCCATTAACAAATTTGCCCATAGTTACGAAAATCAAAACTTACTTTTTTAAAGTAACAGTACTAATAATTCTAATAATAATATCGGAAAAAATAAGTTAATATTCCACCGAGCGAAACGATAGAAGCGATGAAGTACAAGTACAGCTTTCTACTGGCGTAACAAAAAATGAAGCACGCAAATTAGTTGTAATTCAAAGTGACCTTTGCCGCAACAATAAAACTATCGGCAATATGAGAAACCTTTAAAATCCAAACGGTATGACATAACCGTCACACCATCACAAAAACCGGAAAATTATTATGAAGCCTTTTCTTAGCGGTATTTTTCTCGAATTTAAGATGATAAACAAATTCTGAATACAAAAAGACACAGAATGCGAGCGGACTTTTGAACAATAATGACAGTATGAATTTTGAAAAAAGTGACTCATTTCTTATGCAGTTACAAAAACTTTGAGCATGTCTAATTAGTACATCAGAAAATTAATTAATCTTCCATTATTTCACCATATTTATTGATAGTTTAACATCCATAGTTTTTATATACAAATAAAATCAATCCTTTCTTTTTAAATTGCTATATTTAGTTTATATTAAAATCGTTATTTACGTTTTTTCTTTTAGTTCACCAAGGTCGCTACTTTTCTTATACCATCTAATTTACCTAGTCTACAATAGTAACAACAAAAAATAATTATGATAAAAAGAACAAAAAGATGAACATGCGTCAAACATAAAAAGGCTTATTAATAGAAACAAAGGTATTTGCAGGAATATTATTAATTTGGAAACAGATGATAACTCAAGTAAGAAAGTATAAAATTACGTCCAAAAGCAAAAAAAAAAGGATAAGTTTAATGTTAAATTACAAGCTCCATTAAACGCACCAACACAGAACTAATAATAAATAATAATAAATTTATTTGTAATTCTTTAAAATTTATTTAAAGTACTTAACGGTACCGGTAAAACATAATATTCTGACACAAAAATCACACAAGCAGCACATAAAAAACCCAAAATTATTTGTTTACATAGAATTCCATAATTTTCATGAAGCATTAAATTTTAACAAATAATGCTAATCGTTTTAACATTTGAAAGTTGTACAAGAACATTTGTCGCGCAGTATATTTATTTATTCTTTTCTATAAATAACCGCTTATTTCGGCTGTGATTCCGCTAAAACTGTATAAGTCCAAACCCTTGAAATATACAATAATAAACGTGCAGGGCGCATTCGTAACGGATAACTTTATCACATCCTAAATAAACAGTTATTTATAGAAAAGAATAATAAATAAATATACTGCGCGACAAAATTTCTTATGCACTTGTAAGTGGTAAAATGATTAGTGCTTTTTGCTGGGGAAAAAAAAATAAAATTAGGGAAATTATCAAGAAAAAAGAGAAATTAAATGTAATATATAATAAATCTAGTCAAATGTCATATGTAGCGAAGTACATGATCGCTATATAAATCGGTTAAGGTGCTTGGCTACCAAGTTGGAGGTCACGAGTTCGAGACTTATCTAAGTCGCTCCCAAGCTTACCCAGCCTGAAATAATTGGGTACCAGAGAAATCTAAGAAAGTAAAGGCGGCCGAGAGAAAGGAACTGGCTCCAATATTCTCATCAGATCCATTAGGCTTAGTACAATCCCAACGCCCTGTCAAGAGTATGAAACTCACTTTACTTTACTTTACTTTAATGTCTATAAATGTATTGTCCCCGTTTATTGTCATTTATGTTGTTCGGTGGAGACTCGTTGCATTTACTAATCTGTAATCGAAAGGCGCAATTTTTTAACCTGTCGTTCAGTTTCTACGCGCAAATAATATCCGTAACATCGGTAGCTACCGTACAAAGTGTCATACTGATTAGTAATGGGCTCGTAGTCGTCGTTATGTATCCGGCCGGATAATAGTATTTCCACCATCGCGGTTTATTTATAACAGGCATTCGAAGATTGGTTCTTACATTCACCAAATTACAAATACTACAAAATATCGTCGAATTTTTGAAATAGTTCGAAATCCATTTTCTGAAATTTTTAGATTGCTGAGCAAATAAGTTAGACTCTAATTGAATCCGACGGCAATTCAAAACTGTTCAGAACAATATGGTTTACATAATCGGACAGGCCGCAGTTTTCTTGTAATCATAATGAATAGAACAGAAACGTCCCATGAGTCTAGATTTACATTGCAAAGCTCGGACGGAACCCAGTACGAGCAGTGTAATTTTATTTAGAGGTTAATTTTCTTTGGAGGCTCGAAAATAGTACGGCACGGCATGCAGTATCATGTGAAGACCGAACTTCCGGTATGCCGCGCTTGCTAAATCACCGATTTAGCCAGCGCGAAGTGTTTCTCTTTCAGGCTTTTGAATTTACTTATTTAAACTTCATATGAATTTCATACATTTTTGATGAGTACATCGAAAAATACTAACGTTTTCAAGAGCACACCGGAATTTTTAAATAACGCATGAGTAAAGAGGTGCCGAGATATATTTCAGTCTTTCACGTGCGCATTTTCTCATCGCGCAAGTCCAGTTGTAAAATGTATGTGTAGTTCTGCAACCAGTATACCGATCAAGCCGTAATCACTTGTACGAGAGAGTTTTCAAAAAGCTTTTTTCTAACGATAGAATTCTAACGGCCGCGGATTGCTCCATGCACGATTTTTTGCCGCTAGTTGCTACGAATGGAATGCCGTTTAGTAATATGTAACTGATTCGATCGATTGCTGTTCTCCGTTCACTTTACTTCCCTCTATTACCTTCTGTACATTCTCGCTTCGGACGGCACGTTAAATGATCTTTTACTGCATACGTGCATAGTTCGCGGTGTCAATTTCATCCATGACCGACATATTTAAACAATATTTCACTCAACGCATTCAAATTCCTGAATCGATCGTTTTGTTTTCATCACTCTGTAAATTCTGCTTAAATACCCACTACTGTTTTTATTCAACAGGGAACAATTATAAGCTGTTTCTTAATTCCAGATATATTTGTTTTTCACTATAACTTTCCATCTGTTCTGTATTTAGAACTGCTTGATGAGTCATATCTTATGATCACTTTAACGGTTTCAGTTTTATATTTTTGTTTTATACAGAAATTTGTTACATTACACATATATATATATATATATATATATATATATATATATATATATATATGAATCAGATTGACACTGAACGAAAAGTGAAAATACGGCATAAAGAAATCTTTTTTGGATTTTGCTCTTAGTACTGCGCGCATAATGAATTTGGATTCTGAATAGCACCGTTTCAAACCGCACTATCTTTCTTTGATTTTGACACGTAGCAACTTAATATTCGTGTCGGATTCAATTACTAACAGTGCGCGTATTTTCACAAATTTACCGCTATCTGCTGCAGGTAAAATGAGATTCACCGACTGGATAACATTTGTTCGCTTTGATCGTTGTAAATGATAAGTGATCGTAGAATCGGTAAAGGTACCTAAAATATGTTCTAATGCCGCGGGAAAGAAAAAAAATCACTGTTAAGAAAATGCTCAATTTAAGGGAACAGAAATCCGATAAATCGCTTGCTGAATTAAAATAGTTTCTCCGCATTTGGTGCGGCAGATTTAACTTCTTTTCAAATTCAAACGCAATTACTGGTTACTCGATGATAAATTTGTAATTAATTAATTAACACCCCGTTCTTCTTAGTAGTGTAGTCCCATTTTGAAAGTTATCGCTAACTATTCGTGTATTCTTCCTCCAGATATATAAATAATGCTCGTTGAAATTCTATATGCAGCTTGAAAAGATCTAAAACCATAATTTAGATACGCACAACGGTTATAAACTTTTTTTTTTTTTTTTTTTTGTGCCATGTACTTTTAAATGGACCGATATTTGTATACGATACAATGAAAAACCCGGTCAGCAGTAGCTTAAGTATGTTTTATTTTTATTTTTATTGAAATTTTACTTCCATGCGGCAAACTGTAACTTAAAAAAAAAAAAAAAAAAAAAAAAAAAGTGCAAAGCGAAAACCTACCGAAATGATGAACCTCTGCTCAACATTCTTGTTTTCTGCCTTGGAATTTTCTTAACGACTGAACAGCGGAAAAATCCGTGGTTTTCAACGCATTTCTTCCAAAAACTTTTACATTCGTTACGATTTTCAAACGTGAATTCGACCACATTTTTATAGTAACCCTATATGGACAAAATTAAAAAGTCAAACTGAAAACTGATAAAAATTGCATCTATAAAATTAACTTTAAGGAAATGAAATTTAATGTAATTGATCAGACGTAATCTCGTGCTTTTAGACATCGTCTTAATTAGATATCATTTCGTTCTAGCGCCCGTTTATTAATTCAGCTAAAACTACAAATGATCACAAGTGTATAAATTTATTAAATATATAAAATGATACACAATTTTTTATTTACTTATGTATATATTTTTTAGAATTTATTCGTTATGACGAGAAATTATTATTATTTAGACTGGTTAATTTTTCTAACAACTGTTATTAAAATAATGCGTTAATTAAATATTTAGTGAGCATTTTAGATTTTCATGAGAAAAGTCACAACTGTTGTAACCATTTTATACACACTGCATAAAATATCTTATTTTCATAATATAACACATATATGTATATAGAACACATCGCTGATCTACAAGTGATTTATTATTTTATATAAGAATTGGTAACTAATTCTGAAGGTGTTTTTAAATCAATAATAACAAAACGTCAAATTAAAAATATGTACAAATGTGATTATGCTCAATCGGTCACATCAAGTCGAAACAAGTCTTATACAAAAACCTCCTTTAGTGAACAATTTCTATTTTAAAATTCAAAAATAAACGTGAATAACAGAATCATACTGAAATTCGGTTACTTTCCTTTATGTCCACTTTTATGTATTTACGAATTTGTCGAAGTAATTTAATACATCATAAATCCAAAATGTGTTCGTTGATATTTCATCCAAAATCCGATATATTTCAAAGATCACACCACAATCATAGTTAAATCAATCGTTGATGCGTAACGTAATGTAAATAATGTTTTAAGTAGCGTTCCGAAGTGCCTACACCATAAAAGGAATTGTGGATTTTATCAAAAACATCTGACGAGAATTTAATTTTCTTTGAATTTATAATTTATACGCTCGTCGTATTTTCGTCGCATTACTTTCAGTAAACGGGAAAATGTAGTTTAAAAGAAGTTTTAGTGATCTCTATTAGTGAAATGTAAGAATACACACTTTAATCGCTTCGGGACAAACTACAAGTCTATGGATTGAAAATTATCAAGTGATCAAAAAATTCTAGTGATTGTGTGTCTTTAAACCGTGAAGTTAGTTATATCATTTTTGAAAGAGGAAAAAGCTCAGTAAAAAAAGTTACAGCAAAAGCAAGTAGATTACGTTGAAGAATAAAAGATTTTACAGATATTGCGAGCAAACAAAATACTAGAAACAAAAAGGGGGAGATTTACACACACATGCACAGAGAAAAAAATAAATAAAAAAAAGAAGAAAAAATATGAAATGCTAAAAAAAAAAAGGATATCAATAAATATTAAAAACATTTCTCTAAAAATAGTACAATGATCGGTACTTTAGAAGCTTCACCTCACTCATGTTTAATTTCACTTTAAAAAAGGTAATATTTTTATTTAAAATTATTATTTCTTAAAATAAATTCTGACTACGCTCGATTATAATAATGAATTTATTTCGGGCTCCGTTTACAAATTACCTGTTGTGGCATCAGTATGAATTTTTTTTTCTTCAAACTTTGGAAATATCTGTTCGAAAACTGTTTTTAACACAATGTTATTGTTGTCTATATTTCTAAAATAAATGTATTTTTTTTTTTACATATATATATATAAAAAAAAAGTGGGAATAAGATTGGGCTCGGCAACCAAGGACGTTCACCCAGAAACAATTAGAAGAAAACGAAAGTTATACAGTGAAACGATCAGATATCGTTAATAAGAAGGAAATAATGGGACGGGTAATAAGTGTAGAAGGAAAAGACAGGATATAACGGGCACAAAAAGGAGCAGGAAGCCCCGGCCTAAGTAAGTGAGAGTACAGAGTCGAACGCTCCACCGAAAGAGAAGAGCACTCAAAGAATACGTGATCGGCGTCACAAATAACCGCATCATTTGAATGGAGAGGACAACATGGGGAAGAGGCCAACGAGAGGCGAAAGCGGGAGGAAGGCAGCAAGGAATGGTTAAAACGCAAACGCACAATGGCGACAACAACAGAACGAGGAAATGAAGGAAACAGAAAGAACCAAAGATTGGAAGGAAGATTAGGCTGAACGGACAGATAAAAGGAGCGACAATTAGAAAAGGAGGAAGGGTACATATCCGACCAAAATCTTAGATGGAAATCTCCACACAACGGCAAGAGATTATAGGATGGGATTTTTTTGAAGAGTAAGGAAGAAGAAACAGCAACCCGAGAGCCAATGAATCAGCCATCTTATTACCAGAGATGCCACAAGGAACCCACAGCAAGTCAATATGGATCCTATGGAAAGAAGAGAAAGTCCGAATGAGAGAACGTATAGTAAAATCACAGAAATAATTAGGAGAGAGGAGATGGCTTGAAGAGTACTCATGGAGTCGGAAATGACCAGAAACTGCGAAGAAAGACGATTGGAGGAGATAAAAATAATGGATCGTAAAATAGCCATCAGCTCGGCTGTAAATATTGAACAGAAAGAAGGAAGACAGGAGGATTCAGAGAAGTTATAATTTGGAAGAATAAAAGACGCACCAACATACCACCAGGCCCTTTAGAACCATCGGTAAAAATGTTTACATGAGAAGGAAAGAGAGAATCGACAGTACTATGGAATTCCTGTTTAATTACAGCTGGAGAAAGAGATTTTGCAAGTGTAGGCAAAATAAATACTCTGGGAGGATGGCCGAGATCGCTGATGTTGAAGGAGAAATAAGGCAGACTATTAAAGGAAATTGTATACGGCCAAAATGAACGAAGACGGAGAGAAATAAGGGACAGGATAGGAATTTTCCTAGGTACAAAGCGCCAATTCCAAGAAATTGAAAGGTAGGAAAAAATGAGAGAAGATGAGAGTGAAAGACGTTTAGCGAGGAAGCGATAGCCTAAATAAGATCTGCGAATAGACAGGGGAGATGCATTCGATTCAGCAAGCAGTGCTGGAATAGAAGAGGATTGAAGAGCACCAAGACAGAGTCTAAGGCAAGAGTTTTGGATCACATCAAGTTTGAAAAGACGGGACTTGGAGGCGCAGGCATAAATGAACGAAGAATAGTCAAGCTTGGAGCGGACGATGGATTTATATAGAAGAATAAGAATGTAAGGGTCACCACCCCATTTAGTAGTAGACAGGGCCTTCAGTAAGTTCAACCGGTTAGTAGAGGAGGAAAGATATTTGATATGATCGGAGAAAGTCAGACGACTATCGAGAAAGATACCAAGATAACGAAAGCAATTAACATGAGCAAGAGCTGCACTATTTAAGGATAGATTAACAGAAGCAGGGATTATAAGGGCGAAGGGTAAATACAACGTAGGAGGACTTAGAAGGAGAAATCGAAAGGTTAATTGAAGCAAGAGCACTTTCAAGCAAAATAAATGAGTTAAAATGTTGAATAGTTTCATTTGTACAGTATAATTAATTAAAGGTCTTTCTGTTCAATTGAATTAAATATTGAATTCATATAATTTCGGAATATTATTATTTGTTCGAAAAATTAATTTAATATTAATAATGATGTGCGATAGCGAAACATTCTAGTCCATACTGTTGACTGTTTTTGGCGATTTTCATTTAAACAATCTCACTCGCACTTTTCGATTGATGGTCAAAAATATTTTGAGATGTTTTTATTCGAATAACCAAATTCGGTTTACGGTAGTGAAAATATTACCTTTGTTTAAATTTTATATACAGCAATTTTTTGCTAAAAAATGTACACTATACGTCTTTTAGCTGTTATTTGTTCTAACAGTTTTATATACATATATGATATATATATATATGCAATAAGATCTATGTAAATCGCTTATCAGCCTTCCATACTCTCTGTCATTCGCATCTTATTCATTTGTCTTTCATATATATGTGTGTATGTATGCGTATGCGTCTGTTTTATATATATATATATATATATATGAGCGTATTTCTAGATAATAAATACACACGCATTATGTCTAGAAGTAATTTATTACCGCATATTATGCATATGAATATTTTAACATCATTATTGTCACACTCGTGAATGACGAAAAAACCTTTCAAATGTTAAAGTTTGAATCGAGTCAGTGGCTGAATAGATGGTTTTTTCGCGCAATTACAATTCTCTCGATTATTAAAATATAAGACGTTTTATTATATTTTTCTTTTTTGCCGAAAACGGTTATGTTTGTTTACTAATTTTTTCAAAATAAATTTAATTTTGAATAGTTTCTGATTTCGATTTTAAAAACTGATCGATACATTTAGAATAATCTTCGAAGCTACTTTCTACTTTTCTTTTTTAACTCCTATAACTAAACTTATATCGCGTATATGATGCGAAAATTTAACTAATCTATTTTCGTAAAAACGGAAACCATTCAGTAGTGTCTATATAAATTTATAAATCATCAAAACATTATTAATATGCAGCATGCATCATTTAAATTTTATTTTAATTACGAACCGAATGAACTATCCAGAACTAACAGACGACATATATATAAAAACTGACAGAGTTTTATTTCTTGATCAATCTTAGCGTAAGTCTACAAACTAATCTAGTGAGAGTGAAAAAATTGATCACGAAACAAAACTTTGTTAATTTTTTTTTTGCAAATTTTTCACCAATTTTAGATAATTATCCCGGTGTGCAGTTATAATAAAATCAATTTAAATATGGTAGTATATGCATATTAAAAATTCACTGCTTTATTGAGCGGTTTATTTTTTTAAATATTTCATTTTGGTTTTATTCGAAATATATTTAATTAATTACTCCAAAATAATTTTTATTTCGTTTGTTTTTTTTGCACATTTAAAGGAAATATTAATAACCACGAGTACAGAGTAATTCCGAAGTACACTATTTTTTTAAAGTGCTAATTATGCACATTTATAGTTGTCGTATTCTTTAAAAGTAACTAATATAAGAAACCGGATGCTTATAATTAGAGATTTTTTTTAAATTGCACGTTTCTTATGCTTCATTTTTAATTAAGTTTGGTTCAATATCTCTCCAAAATATACCATCTTGAAAACAAAAAAAATCTAATACTGCACATTTTAGGCGCATCATTTTTTATATTAGATACATTTAAATTACGTTCAGGATAAAATTTTGATTGAAAAAAAAAAAAAAAAAAAAAGAAAGAAAGAAAAAAAAATATAGTTTATGTTAACTTACAAACTTACATTCATGTTAACTTATAATTCGCGCCGAATAGTAACTGGAAAATTTCTCGGAAATCAATTAAAAATTATTGTTACAACTAATTCTCTGAGAGAAAAAAATTTGCGCACGTGAATGTATAAATTAGAAAACTTATTAATGAATATTTTAAGATTTATTTTCTGTTTTTGTTTTCAAATAATTAAGGAAAAAAAAATAATCAGACTATTAAAAATCTTCAATCACTTAATTTGTTTAAAGGAAAAAAATCTAGGTTTGACGTTTGTAAAGAATGTGAAATATTTTTATACTACTACTGGGAGAATACAGAAAAAATATTAAAAAATAAAAAGTCGTTAGTAATATTGAGTGAACGTTTTCAACAAATGAAAATATTTTTATTGATAGAAAATATACTTTTAAAGAAAATAATCTAGAATACTGTATCGTTTAGTTCGAATTTATTAAATAAATAATTAAAAATGCTTTGTATAAAAAGCATGTTAAAATTTTATTAAACGCTTGTATGTTTATTGAATATTTTTATTTTTGTGAGTTTTAGTAGTTTCGCTGGGCGTTTCATGTTTTTTAAGAAAACTTTAGCTCCGCTTATAACTAATGTACAAAAATGCGCCGCATATAATTTAAACAATACTCACAAAACCTTCCGGATGGAGTTTAATTAGAAATCGTTTTCGTTTAAAACTAATTTTTCTGATTTTCGCCCAGGAGAATGTATTGATTTTCGTGTAATTCTGAAAAATAACTATACCCATATGGGCAACTGCGAGATTTAACGGTACGCCATCTTGATCCTGAATAAAAATAATTGTTAATTTTAAAATAAGAATATTATAAAACCGAACTACGCACTAGTTAACTCAACAATACAAGTCTTTTAATTTAAACATTAGAACTGAACACATGTTTTTATTTTTTAATACTGAAAATTCCTATTATAGTAATTTTTAAACATCATTTCCGGCTAGCCTATCAGACTATATTGAACCTACAAGCAATTCTGGTCCATAAGGGTCTGACTCACAACTGATTCTGTTCATGGCGCCATTATTTGCCGTATTTTTAATACTTACCAGGGAAAAAGAAAAAAAAAAAACAATTCACGCAATAACATAATTTTACTAGTAATGAAAAACGGCTTTGTATATGCGATTTATACAAAACGTAAACAAGCGGAATAAACCTGAATTCCGAAAAACTGTATGCTTTAAATATGACAATTAATTACAGTCAAAATCTCCCTTACTTTTTATAATATTTCGAATTCGATTTTTATCTCAAACATAAAAAAAAAAGAAAGATATAAAAAAAAGCATTCAAAAAAATCATATATCTATATATACAGATATCTCTTCTTTATAGTACCATACTCAGCTTCTGAGCGTCGGCGACTACCTATTCGTACATCTCAGCTGTACCGATATAGGTAGTGTACTAAGCAACTGTTATATGCAACGCAGGTGTACACACGCAAGACTACATCCGGAACTGATAGTAGCCGCTTGTTATCGCGCTACAAGTGCAGTCCCGTGTGGGTCTGTTGTGTACTGACCTAGCGCGCATATGATGTTGTACGTGGTGGTTTGCCATTGTCTTCCACGTGACTATTAGCGATTATTTTGTTTATTTATTTAATTCTTATAATAAGTTCGTCGTCGCTCGGGATCGAACCCGTGATCTCAAGTCAAGCGCTCTAGTAACTAGACTATCGCGATATATATATATATATATATATTTATGATTTCGATTTGTGCACAAATGAGATATATAAAACAAAAAATAAATAAACTGATGCGCCGCTTAAAAAAATATAGTTTTCGGAAATTAATACATTATGAGACAATTTTGAACTTGTTTGTCATGCCTATATACGGTGGTACTGTGAAACTATGTTGATACCCGAACTATTTTCGTTATTGTTAATTCAAAGAATTTATTTTCGATCGAACTATGACATGAATTAAAAGTAAAAAAAGAAGTACACAACATAGAACTGCAATCGACCAATTCTCATATTTTTTATCAACGATGTCGTTTACAATCCTCACAATATGTCATAAACCAAAAACAGTCATTAAAGTTAACGCGATAAAAAATAATATTCTAAATTTGAAACCAAGTTAAGATCTGTCTAAACTGGATAATACTATAGTTCAAGATCACCTAATCTGTGTTTTAATCTGTATACATTTCAGCTACTGAAAAAAAATAATTATCCTGATCGGCATAATAGTTTTTACACATTGCAAACGGAAAGTGAAATTAACATTATTGTCGCAATAAGTCATTGAACTACATTTATTATTATATAACCATCGATATAATAATTATACATTTTTCTACGTAAACCGTAAATAACGCATATTCTGTTGCAGAGTAAAATTCCGGGCTGATGCACGCACACACACACACACAAACGCTGATAAGTTTTTCTTTATTTCATTATTTGTGCCTTTGGAAATAGCACATTTGGCGTTTTAATCCAAAGCAAAAAAAAGTTAAACAGAATTATTAATATGTGTAAACTGGAAATCTGTGAGATATTAAACAGAACAGAGCGTTACCATTGGCATACCTATTATATACTGCAACCAAGCAAATATTCCCTATGATATCTTTTAAAGAAAAATTAAAATAAGAACACCTAATACACAGATGTGAGTTAGTGAACAAAAAAGAATATAGCAATCAGATTATTAACCAGAGAGAATGCTCCTTCTTTTTCTCTTTATACCATAAGCGTGTCTGCGTTTTGACAATTGTGTTCGTATTATATGACGCGGGTTCTAAAATTATTGAATCACGCTATCTCACAACCTATTTTTCATCTGTCTGGTCCCCGTCACTTTTCTACTTTTCGATTATTTTTCCTAAAGATTCACGTTTTTTAATTACACGATCAAAAAAAAATTCATTTTTCTTCTTTGAATTAATTCTCATTTTGTACTTACCGATTATAATCGTTTTACATTTGATATCTTTTCCATCCACCGTAGAGCATTCTTCGATAGAACTACATTTCGTATACTTCCAAGCATTTTAACGACTTTTTTCTTTTAGCCTCAACAACTATATTCTCTGCAGATACCCCAAACACCACATGGCATGCGATGTCTGCTTTGATATTAACTGACCACTTTTCCGGATATCATTTTTTTTATAGAATCCCAACTCGACCTATTTGATTTCATATTTTATTTCTACTTCTGTGTCTATTTAGTTTGTTGTTCTAATAATAAAACCAAGATATCTGAACCGTCGTATACGCTATGTCTTAACCACAAAAATATACGGATTTTTCAATTGATTATAGGGAATTGTATACTCATAACAGAATTCATTTTAAGCAACTTGCGTTTTGTTTTCATTTTAGTAATCTTTCCAATTAATTTGTATTACCGGCAATTTTTAATTCCGATTTATAAGAAACATCCGCTAACTAGCGTAGGCGGCCGCATGCTACACACATTGTTTTGCAAGTAGTAGCTGCTAGTTTCACCTGTTGATTGAACGGATTTTGGTATTTTATCGGTGTCCGCCTATGTATTCTGAACTGACAAACCACCGCATCTTACGGATGTTCGAGCCGGTTGTTACGCAAACTGTCAAAGCAAACTGATAGGCGAAACGTTTATAGTCGGCTTTAATCGATCTAACTGCTCTATTTCCTGTATTTTCATTCTAATCCGAATATGCGGATTTACTTTTAACATTACATTCCCCCGGTGTTTCACAGTACTGTTTAAATTACACATCACAAACGATTTTTAAATTACAAAAAACAGAAGCTCTTGTAATCGTTCGATAAATCAAAATTGGAAATTTTGCGCTGTATATTTTCAAGTGTAAAAAAAGAAGAAAACTTTTCCAAGTACTTCTCTTGTTCTCAGTAATGTAAGCTGTAGGCAGAGCTTTGGTACATAACAGAGCTGGAATAAATTATGATATTCACTTCCGGCTCATATTCTTCGATATAATTGTGACCATTAAATTTCGAGAAAATTCGGCCCAGGGGGCTTTTGTGTAAGTTTGAAAAAATGTGGAAAACAGTTAACTACAATATGAAGTTAAATATAGTGTCAATCAACGTATTTCTACACAGAGGATACATTGCCCTATATATATATATATACATACATATATATATTTATGTATATATAAGTATGCATATGTATCATTACACTGCCTTTGAAGTTGTAGTGAAAATTGTCATTTACTAAAAAATATGTTAGTAAATTAAATATTTCTCGGTAAATTTTAATTAACGCAAAGTTACAGTGTGTTGTAGGCTATTCAACAGTTCGAATATGTTACAGAAAAATAAACACTTGCCTTGGCTGGATGCATTTTCATTCCGTACAATTCACATCGACGAGCAGTTTCCAATAAGTTTACATCAGCTTCGGCAGGTGATTGGCCACTAGAATAACATAGGAATTTTATATACATTTGGTCTCATCGTCAAGTAATTCTACAATTTAATTACTAATTACGATCAATTAAAATACACTCACGTATGTCTTTTGTGATTTTCCATTATTTTTCTTTCCAATTCGCGGTCTTGATTAGGAACAAATTTGTGAGAAGATAAATACGTGTGATCTGGGTAATCTTCAGCTGCATAATCACCGCATTCAGCTGTATAGCAATATATATTATATCTTTAAGTAATTTATTATAAAATAACACCATAATAAACAGTAGGACGGTAATAATTCGTTAACTTAAATATTAATCCCTTCAGTTTTTATTTTGTTGTTATACGATACTTTTATTGTTAGTACAGCGACCTACCGCACTCACGCATACATATATAACACTTACTCAATCGGTAGCGTTTTAAAAATATTTTCAATAATTAAAAAAACAATTTTTTTCTTTTTTCTCTGTAAAACTGATTTTTGGTGTTGCCCATCTGATTTGAATTTAAATTATTTAAAATATCTTCATTTTTATTTCACGTTTATCTTTTTATAATTGCCAAATTCAAACGAGATACGTGCCTTTAGCCTATTACCCTTTATTTTGCTGTGTTACTCGTTTTATTATTATGCGTCTTCTAATTTCTACCAAAATGAGTGTCAAAGACACTTTATCGGGGGGGTTTGCTTACTATTATTTTGAAAATGGCAATCATTAGCCTATCATCGCTCAAGTAATTGCTTCGTCAGTCTTTTTGAATGAAGCTTTAAGTTTCCCGTTCAACGAGTATAACTAATTTAGGTACATATTAATTATAACGAAAATAAATGGCATGAACATCAGAGATAATAAGCGCAAGCATAATGGAGTACAGGTGTGCATTTAAAAAAAAAAAAAAAAAGGGGGATAAAGTTTATGATTATACAGAAATTTAAGAGAATGTAATAAATGAAATGAAGTACGGAAGAAAAGTTCAATAATAATAGCCGAAACTAGGTACTGCTTTCGGAAAATCAACTTCGTATCATCGGTAAAATAAAAATACGATTAGTTCAATGTTTATCATACGCACGATGCAAAACTCGAAAGAAACGCCCTTTAAAGGATTCATCGTAGAATGTTAAATATAAGCTAAGGAAGAAAACTGAAACCTCGAATCGTTACAGATTTGGCGAAAATTGAACTTTTCAAAGGAAATAATCGATGAAAAGCTGTAAACTCCTTAAGCTAAAACATAGAATTAAGAGAAATATATTTACATACAGGTGCGCCGGTTTTGTATAAATACCGTGATGGTGAATTATTGTACCTGTGTAGCTTCATATATTGATTGGCCTCTGTATTTCTATTTCATGGTCGTTTTTGTTCTCGCGTAGAAATAATGCAAATTTATTTAAATCTACACCGTTAATCATTGACATTTCAGAACGATTTTTTAAACTTTTAATGATAATTATCTTTGTTCTATTTCATCTTTATACCGTAATATTCTCAGATTCCAGACGGTGAAGTATCACTGACAAATTCTCTACACGTTACCATCATTCGAATATCAAAGTAGAGATGTGCGGGAATTTCCAAATAAAATACCGCCACCTCAACAGGAAACTTGTGTCTGTCGGTATCGATTTGCAACGTATTTATTAAATATTAAAGGATAACGGAGTGAACACGCGGACTTGATAAAACTTTTTTAAAACTATTTACTTGTAAATTTTTAAACTAAATGCAGCGATTCTCTCATTCCAATAATAATAATAATAATATCACAAAGTTCCTGCCACTCTATACGTAATAAAATTCCTTCCTGTAATCACAGAATGCCTGTAACTTAAGTGCTTTCCCGAAGACATTTTTATTCGCCTAGTATTTTTTCCCTTCGAAATCGGGTTTATTGTTAGGCATTTTGACACTGCATTATGATATACTTCATATACCTTCAGCACCGATGAAATAGTACATGTCAGTTATCAATTGTACCCCCCACCCCTTTTTTGTGAGTTACGACAAAAGGATTCATTAATTACATTACAAAACATAAACCATAACCGAATAATAACCTGATTCATAATAATTTCACCGAGATTACGATAATTTACGTGTTTAAGGTTTTCCCGATTTTATTTATGTAATTAAAATGTCACTTATACACTAGATCTGTTTACAACACAGAACAAAGATTGAAAGGATTTATTCGGTCGAATTCCGCGTAATTCCATATGCATTTAATTACCTATTACTTAGAAAACCATAGCGTATGATCTGCGGAGTTTTGCAATTATTTAACTAAAAATAACTGCACATTCAGCTTCATTAGAATAATTTTTCGTATTGATTGCAAAATAATGTAATTGCACGGGCAAGTTCACCTTTCGTTCCGATTAATTTTGAGCAGTGTATTCCGCGCATAGTTCTGCGACATCTTCGATATTTGCTTTTATCCGACCATTCCAATTAATTCTAAATTCTTCGGTCACCGAACAAAATTTTTGATAAAAAGCCGTTTGTCATGGCGTATTTCTGCATTTTATCGCATTTGAAAAATATATTATATGTATGCTATTTTTTCTTTCTCCCAATTGTTTTCTCTGTAATTTAGTTTCCTCTAATGTTTCCACTTTTCTTTACCAAGATTTTCGCGGCTGAAATAATTGGAAAACCTTATATCCTAATTTCATTCTTTTAAATCTATATTTAATTCCGCCTAAAAAATTTTCGGGTAAAAATTTTTACATAGCGGCCACTTTATTTTAAAAAATAAAAAACTAATAAAATTCATTGCCACAGTAATCTCCTATTTATTTATTTATTTATTTATTTATTGATTACTAGTAAAATCTAATACGATGTTTTATTACCAAAATGCAGTAAATGTGCGTATAGATTAGAGTTTTGCGATCATTTTTAATTCTTTCAAGTATTATAAATCATGCAGGTATCTTTGTACCTTCGTCAAATCCACCGATTTTCAACAAATTTCCCCGACTTTTCGTTGATTAATTAAATTCTCCGACTTTTCCCGAGTTTCCTGGTATTCCAGAAAAAGATGGACACCCTGTTTTACATTTTAAGAATTTCGCCACTACTAGCCGGTTATCCAGATTTCGCTCTGATGAAAGTTTTTCGCTTCTACGCGACGACTGCAAAATCTGTTTACCAACATAAACCTCCATTTGATTTTGCAGTGAAACAAGTAGTAGACACCTACTACTATTTTCCTTAAAGGTAATATTCATAATCGGCATTTGATGACGAGTTGCGTGAAATGTATAGTTTTTCCCATCCATCGCGGCGTTTTTTAGACTTCAATTTTGCAAAAGTTGTACGCACATATATGTTAATTGTTATTCCGGTAAGCGGCATTGGCCGTAATATTTCGTCTAATTATAAAGCACTCCGATTTACGTTTATGTGAATCGATTGTTGGAGCACACAGTTAGATTATGCATGGTTTTTCAAAGGTTTCGTTTGAAATCTAGCTACGGTTATTATACTAATAAAGATAATATCGTGTTTTAATGTATTGCCGCATCACTGCAGCTATTATATCATCGTTTATTTGCACCAGGACACTTAATTGTAGCTGTTTAAGCAACTGCTCACATTTAATTCCTAGTATTACGGTCCGCTCGATAAAAAGATTTGAATTATTACGCATTACGAGCTTGCCGCCGAGTTACTTCGGTAGTTTCTGATGCTTATCGAAGGCTTATTTCAGGTTTACTCCTGATCGCTTATTTATGCTCCGTTTTCGGACACTAAGTCTTCGATGTTTTAGTGCCAATATTGGACATTTCCCGCCTGCTGGTTTACCGTTAACATATAAGAACTCTCCGGCACGGTGATAATTATCCATCTGGGTTACAGTGTATTCCAGCTTCGAAAAAATATTAACATTATTTCAACGGAAAAGACAAGCGAAAATTCTGAAAAAACGAAGAAACTCGAAAATGATACACATGCAAAACATGAAAAACAACCAGGTACAGTGAAATAACAGTTACAATCGAAAGACTAAAAAAAATGAAACTAAGACAAAAAAGTCATATCGCGTATTTATTCTAAATGCACTAGTAATGCTTCTCTTTCAGCTATAATAGGAGCGACATGCAACGACATTAATTCCCAATAATAATAATCTACAAATAAGAAAAAATATATAGAACACTACTTAGATTACACCGCCCCTTTACACCTAACTTCACCGACTGTTCTTGTCCATGTGTCAATTAACGTTTCCGAAGCGGAATTAGCGAGAAATCAGACTCCATGTATACATATGTAAAGCTTAATCTTGCGCAATATACACGTATTCATTGCTTCCGAAGGATAACACACTTTACCAACCATTAATCAAAATAGTTTTCACTCAGTTAACATATTCAGAGAAATGTAACTTAACCACTTTGGTTGCCGCTTTCCATCAATTAACTTCATCCGATATTACTTCACCCGCGAAGTATTAAACTTACACAGAAGCGATTACGTTTTACAGATTAATAATATTCAGCGTAAAAACAACCTAATATCTTTAATATTCACTATCAACAAACAACTATGTAAGTATGAAAAAAAACAAGAAACAAGTCATGACGTTTTATGCGCCGACGATTCCGTAAGATAACCATAATATTTATATTCATATAATACTAAATTCAAAACAAAGAAATCTGATTTTTCATGCCACAAAAAGGGGGGAGACATGTCATTTTTCGCGCTTCTTTGAACTTTTCGCCAACTTCGAAAGTTTTATTAAGTAAATGAAATACGGTTTCTTTCCCTACAAATAGTGATCTTTCTATAGATATACCACATGCCCGGGAAAAAAAATATTTTCTTCAAAACTTCCGAGATAAATTTGTAAGCTCGGCTATAGTTTTTCTAAAAAGCGATTTTTGATGCATATGTTTGTGATCCGTTTTGGTTGTCTCAACTTTTTTCTCGAACTATTGCTTACGTGAACAAACTTTTTTTTTGTTATTTTTGGCCTCAAATTTTTAACCGTAATTTTTTGATTTCATGAAAGAGCTTTCGCGTTTTAATATTTTGAATTTCATTTTTAAAGAGATATTTTGTGGTGAGTTATGAATTTTTTAAGAATGATTTTTTATATCTTTTTAAATTCTATATTATACATTCTTGATGTTTTTTGCCGCCCAGGTTAATCGGTTAGCTTGAAGTTATAGATTGTCTAAAAAGAATTTTAATTGTAGTTTATGATCCAATTTTGAAGTTTACAAAGCAAATAGTTCGCGAGTGATTGATTTTTATTTGACACTTTTATTGTTTCTGACCCATCTTATTAGGATTCTGTACATTATATATGTACAGACTCCTAGAAAGAGCTTAATGTAAAAATAATATGATGTTTCTTTTACACGCGTACATTAGATGCATACATATATATATATATAAACTCGGCCCCTCGCAAAGGGCTGTGACCTTTGAATCATCTTGCTTACATTTCTGTCTCTTTCTCTTCTACACTTTGTATAAAATGATTAAAATTTACAACGTAACTTTTAGGCCGGCCCCCATTAGATTTTATAACGGAAATATATATATATATAAAAAAAAAAAAAAAAAAAAAAAATACAACCGATAACTTATACCATAAATTTTATTAAACTACCGAAACAACTTAATACATACGAGTATATTATACAACACATATAAATAATACTTTTTTTGCATTCGCATGGTATTATTAAATTAGCAATCTAGTCTTTACATACTTCTCCCTATGGCGGGACTTCTTATTCATCAACCTGTACAGTAATAAGAAGTGTATTATGTTTCCAAAAACGAAAACCACTATCAAATGCAAACGTGAATTGTGGAAACGAAAACGGGATGACGAACTGTTCAATAGCGAAGAATTTGCCACATTTATATGTAATACGCCTTTTGGTTCGAAAACGACATATGCAGAAATGTTTGAAACGTTTGATAGCATTTTAAGTCAACTACCTTGGTTATACGAATTAAAAATAATAAGAAAAAAAAATTATCCAAGGGGACCACATTTTTTTATGTTTCTTGACAAATACTGAATTTATGATTTTCATTGTTACTCACGTGGTATGTAAGTTGAATGGTACTCTTTCTAATGCCAAATGGTTTAGATGCCGGACCAAAAAAAAAAAAAAAGGCAAACGACATCTGCTGTGGGAAATAGCTCAGATTATGGAGATGTCTTAGAAGGACGTAACTAGTTACCTACACAACTGATGTATTCATCTAGGAGAAGGAAATAAAAAACTATTTTATATTTAATATACATTGGTGATACTTAACAAAAATTTGTGATGGGAAAAGTACGATATGTAGTTTTTAGTTTCCAGATGTCCAACGTGGCGTGAGAAAACTGCGTCAATATATGTGTTGTTTCTGGTTGTCAAGATTGATGTGTCGTTGTTCAGTTCGAGATTGAATGTTTCGCGCATGAACCCAATGAACCGAAATTCTTCGCTGCTTTGTAAATTTATGTTTATATCTCCACCAAAAATTATGGGTATCAAGTGATACTCCTTCTCCCTAACAACCCTAAATACACACGCCTTTGGACTGTATGCCATTAAATTCAACTCAAAGAAATCTTCAATTGAACGTACCGGTGTTCCCGGTGTGATGTAAACAGAGACAAGTAGAGCTCTTCTTCCGTTAACGGTGGTCTCGATTGCACAGATATCTCCTACACCGTCATGTGACGTGGACATCCATTTCACTTGTACTTCTTTTGGATCGTAATTTAAAAATTCGGGTTCTGTAGATTGAAGTTCCGATGACGATGTTTCGTTCTCGTAGATGCACACTTCACCAGCCAGAACCGTGTGTTTTATAACAAGTTTGACGTACCTTAAAGTCAGATACATTTTCATCGGGAAATGTTTCGGCCAATGTGTCCATGCATTCATTCGGTGACCAACGTAGACCGTTTTCAAACCAAGGGCGATCGCAAACGGAACAAGCGAAACCAAACGAGTTGTCCCAGAAACGTTCAATGAACTCTATGTCGGCTGCGATAGTATCGGGTTTGAACATTTTGATTTCTGGTTCTGCAGTCTCGTCAGGCAAGGCTTTTTGTTCCTCTTGACGTGTTTGTTGCTCCATATTCATCTTCCGTTTTAATCGGTACCTTCTGTACTTCTGACCCTCTTTCTTCTTCTTCTCTTTCACCTTCATTGCTTTAAAGGCAAGCATCTTCTCATTCTCAGTTGTCCTGGAGGAAAACGGAGTATTCATCAAGAATTCGATATATTCCTGGCGCTCTTTCCGCTCTCGCTGACGAAATTGCCTCGCATGTTCACCGGACGGCATCCTGACACACACTAACTGTTTTAACTGTTAGAGTAACTTACTTATAAAGATAATTTCTGCCACAAAGTTCTCTCATCATATTTCAAATATAAATAACATACACGTAGTATTTATTTCGCACATTAGTGATACTTAACAAAGGTTTGTGATGGGAGAAGTACGATATGTAGTACTTAGTTTCCAGATGATCAACGTGACGTGAGAAAACTAGCTTACTTATAAAGACAATTCCTGCCACAAAATTCCCTCATCATATTCCGAATTTAAAAAATCTGGATTTGAATTTCCCGCCAGAAGTCATTTCTGGTTACGTTCCGTTGCATTTTTCGGTGGCATAAATTCCAGAATGACTCCACATAACTAAGACACATCCATGTCAAAAAAAAAAAAAAAAACACGCGACAAACATATAACCTTTTTTGTTTTTTTGAAGTCGGTAAACATTAAAATACCATAACGTTACATTTACCGCTTTTCAATAAATATCATGCACGAAATCAAGCAAGGTATATGGGTTCAATTATGTTTAATTCACTGTCAGAAACAGTAAAAACACACTTGAAACATAGTAAAAACAATCGCAAACTTCTAATTGATTACATCTCAAATGAAAGCTCAAAATTTCCAAAAATACATTAGTATTTATTTTTCACATTAGTTATCAGATAGAAATTTATCTCATAGATAATTCGAAACATTACTTTAAGCATTCTATATCGCGCAGTATTCTAAAAAGCATCACAGTAGTGAGCAAAAAATTGTTAAAGCAAAGTAATAAGATTTTGGCACATAAAATTAATGCTCAGATAAATCAAACGTTACGTTATGCTGCAAAATACAATTGTGGAGGGTTCGCGTGTGCGTCAGTATGTGTACTATAGACACTTAGGTGTAGATTGGAGAAAAATTTTCATAAGTAAGTGTGTGTTTGTGCGTGTGTATATATAAATATATATATATATACATTAATATTTAAATGAAGGTACTTACGTGTGTACATGCATAATATGCATGTAGGTAGGTATATATGTATATGGAAATATATATGTGTATGTGTGTACGTTTGTGTAGAAGTAAGCATATATATATGAATGTTATTTAACTTAGCATGAGTAAATTCCGGATTGCTTAAGTATATGTAGATTCAGAAAGCTATTTAACTGAACGTGTTTTTGTACTGTGTTGGAAATTTTAATTTAATTTAACTTTAAGTATGGAAGCAAACAACTTAAAATTATGTCTGATTATAAGTTTAAATAGCCAGAAAACGATATAATAATATTAATATCTGTAAATAATGGCTAAATGGGTCGTGATACATTACATATTTTTGAACTAAAAAAACAAGAAAGTAAAGCTCCGGTTGGCCATTGTACTTCTTTGCAATTAATAGATTTATATTTAACACTTACAGTTTAAAAATAATAATAATCCCACAGCTCGCGAAGCTATACGCATTTGTGGTATATATTTACTTAATTATGTTACATTTATAAACCTACACAATAAACTGATTTCATTTGATTTGAAAAAAAATTGGGACATTTTTTTTAATGGGGTCCGGCCTAAGAATTACGTTGTAATTAATATATATATATATATATATATATATATATAAAGTGAAGTAAAGTAAGTCGCATTTATTCCAAATAAGGTATCATAAATCGTGAAGTTAAGGTTCACAATGTGCTAATCCTAATAGATCTGATGAGAATATTTTGGATAAAGTCTCTTTCACTCAGCTATTTTACTTTCCCAGATTTCTATGGTACCCAATTATTTCAAACTGGAAAATGTTTGACTGTAACAATTTTGCGCGTAATTTTAAAAGATTAAACGTAATAGAAAGAAGAAGAAAACGTTAAAAAAAAATAAACACAAAAGCAAGTTAATTTAAAGATTGTACGCTTTGATTTTCATAATTCGTTTAAGGTGTCTCAGCACTGAACCAATTTTCAGAATTCTTTTAATATTAGACAGGTTTCTGTTCAAAAGTAGGCCGTGAATTTTACCCCATTTTATCGGAAGCGTTGAAATGAAGAAATTCGAGAAAAAAAAACGTACAGTTCCTTCAAGGGAATGTTAAGATTATTTCACTAAAACATTGAAACCTCAAGGAGGACTTGTTGGCGTTATATTAACTTTGAGTTAAGAACGGGAAGGTGAATTCGCAAAAAAATCTAATATTTATTCCTCCCCCCTTTTTTTCTCTAAAGAAATATTATTAACTTACTAATTTTCTGATAACATTTAATTCCGAAAATGTTCTTTCCAATATACTTAGTTGCCGTTTTTAAAATTTTGACCTACGTAACATTTATTGTGTTAATTTAATATGAATTTAATAGTTTAAGGTACTACAGCATCAGTGTGAGATATGTTGTTTGGCGTATCATATGAAAATCCTTCTTTTAATCAATTTAGGAAGAAAAAGCACCCTGACAGCACTCGTACACGGCAATTCGATTTTATCAAATAACAATTCAGGACTTCCTCATTTAGGAGTGAAATTCCTAGTTGTAATACAACATCTACAAACAATACCGACAAAATAAAAATGTATTCAAAAACCTTTCGTTTACGTAGTAAGTAGGTTTTATCTAATAAATTCTGTAATTTTTCTCGAAAAAATACAATGTAAAAATACGGAGTAGTATACCCTGGCAACAGGCTAAAGACTAACAATTTCAACGAATACACTTGTAATATAATATTTTTAACAGCCTAGCAATATATCAGGTGAAAAATAATCGACTGTAATTTTCAGTACCAGTTTTGGTTTTATTTTAAAACGACGTAATCAATTTCCTAATATTTTCTTTAAGGGAGAACAAAGTCGCTGAAAATTACCTTGCACTATGTAGGATATAATCAGAGCAGCGGTGTTATCGTTGCACTGCAAGTCTCCTTCCATTAAATCTCGTTTAATTTGTAAGCAGAACAAGTATCTCGTATATTCTTCTTCCAATTGAGCTGGATCCGGAGTGTAAAATTTAACGCGAAATCTCATCGCAGGATCTACCAAAGAAAGTCCCACTTGTCGGTGTAACGGTTTTTCTAAATCGAGCCAATACTGGAATTCAAAAAACGAAAACAAATGTAACAGATACTAATCTAATAAAACTGTTGAAAAACTGAAACAAACATTGAATTACATTTCTTTTAGTTTAGCTTCAAAATTGTTTTCCTTCGTTTCTTCTGTTTGAACAAAGATTTTTAAAAGTTTAAAATAACAATAAGTAAATAAATATAATATATTTCTATTGTAAAGTGCACATTACATTGATATTTATAATAACGATAGATGTTTGTCGACATGCTCACAGAGATACCATTACGGCCTCGTTTTAACCGCAGACGGAATATCTGAATTATTATTTTTTCAATTTCAATTTTTAAATTTTAAATAGTTCGACCGGCTTAATTAGATTTTATAATGATTGAACATTTTACTAAAATTTTCCAATACCGGTTGACCTCTAAAAACACCATTAATGTATATATATATATATACAAAATGTGGATCACTGTTGTTAGTAGATGTTCCGATGATCACTGAATTAGTGTATTGTTGGTGATACGATTTCAATGATTTCGGTGCGAGTCAAGAGTATGAATTTTCGAGTCAATATTAATTATGGAATAAGACCCTTACTATTTAGGATCGCCGATTTTAAATAATAGAAATATGATAGTCTTTTTTGTTCTGGTGGGCGGTTCCACTGATTCGCATTGTAAACTGCCAACATTAGAAATTTTTTCTTCCTTTTGACTTAAAGTGATATACTCGACGAGCAGAGAGAATATTAATTTATTAAGCAACAGTTGACTGACTACCAATTATCAGCTAGTTAAAAATCTACGACCGACCATTACCGATCCGTTTTTCGTTTCACCCTCGCACCAAAATCAACCTCCTCCTCTATAAACAAGCTCATTTTTATAATGACTTATATTTTTTTTAAATTCTATTGTCTTATTTAACATTTTGTTGACCTTTTAATTTGTAACATGATCATATGTTATATATACATTTGCATATATACATATACATACGTACATACACACATACACATTGAGATAAAATAATTTTTTTTTAAGGGCCATGATCAATCATGCAAGAATTAGGAAGAAGCAAAAGGATTGAATTTTAATAAATGGAGAAATGGAGGAAATGAACTGTGCTAAAGTTGGAACAACATCATGCGGAGGAAAGGAAAGTATGTAGGAAACACAAAAAGGAACATATAGCTGAAGATGCAAGAACTCTTAGTGTAGAGAAGAGAGCGCCCCTGCACAAAAAGAGAACATTCAAAGAGAATATGATCCGCATCACAAACGCAGTCGTGATCCGAGGGACAAAAAAGGCAATATGGAGAAGGAACGATAGAAAAACGAAAAAAAGACGAAGGAGGACAAGTATGAATGAAACGAAGACGTGTTATGGGGGAAATAATGAAGCAATTGAAACCAGGAAAATCAACAAACCAAGATGATCGTGACGGAGGAGAGGCTGTATTAGTTTGTAAAAGAAAATGAAAATTATATATTGAATAAAATTAGAGCGTGGCGAGAAACATGAGAACCAGTTGATGGCTAGGAGTCAATGGCTCATCGTACACCGAACTTGAACATAATTCGCACGATTTAAGATAACAGAAAAAAATTAACATCCGTTAATCGGTTTTTAGTTAGTTACTTGCCAGAGTTGATATGAATTAAATCCTTCAATCAACGGACAGATCTTAAATAGCGAATGTCCAGAATCACCAGAAGCATCTTTCATTCTGTGTTGTCATGATATTTACTTGAATTGACCTGAACTCGCGTTACAGAAAAATGTATTGTCGTAGTTTGATTCGTCGTAATTTTCTCGATATACTTGCGTTTTGGAAAATTTCTTATACATTGGTACCTTAACTACTCGTCCTTCAATCTCTGTAATTTATTTGGAAAACCTTTTTATTTTTCATAATAATAAACTAACGTTTATAAGGCTTCAACAGCTCTGCTAATACGTTATTGTTGCTGTTAAATTCCGCTTTGTTACTTTCCAAAATTTCAAAAACAGCTTTTTGTAAACATTTTATTACGTACCGTTTTGCGGTAGTAGTCTAATTAACGATGCCATACGTCAGTATTGTCTGGTTTAAAACTGAATATGCATGCCTAAGGTAATATTTTTTGAAAAACAGGTTAAGATGATAAAACGTGTAATTTAGTTTTTGTAACTTATTAGTTACAATAATAAAGTATTTATTCCATGTTATTTCACAATCAATCTGAATTCCGATATGTTTAATCTCGAAGGTTCTTCCTAACATATTGCATTCTTCCAATCTTATATTTAAGTCATACCATCATCGGTGCTGAGATAAATTGCTGAAGACTAAGAATTTTAGTTTACTTAAATTTACTTTTAGATAGTTAGCCTTAGAGCAAATATGTATTCTCTTTAACTTAATTTTCTATCAATTTTGGTAAGGTACGTTGGTAACAAGAGCTTACTCTACACTAATGACAAATATCAGCATAATATTTATTACATATTAATTATTTCATTTATTTAATTTTAATTTATAATAATACGGCTTAATTAATTTTACAAGTTTCATTTCGTTATCAATGTTACCTGCGGCGACCGTTATTTAGCATAGCAGCGCAATCATTCAATAAGAAGGCTACTAGTCATTGTTTTTATCGCCGATTCGTTAAAACTCGCTTGCTTTCGTAGTCGATAATTCACTAATACATTCTTTTGTTATTTTATCTGGGCTTTTTTTTGTACTTCCTTTGTTTCTTTTTCATACTTTTCCTCGTTACTTTCTTTTATTTATAATCTTTACAATTGGGCTCTTTGAAATAGCCTTTCTGAGGGCTCCTACATTATTTGCATTTGTTTTCCACTTCGTTTTAATATTCTACTTTCACAAATAAAACAGTTCAGTTTCGATATTTCTATCACTAACAAATTTCTCAAACAAGTTTTTGTCCTTCAGGAAGTTATTTGACTTACACATGTAATACATATTAATGATTCTTTTGTTAAATTGTAGATTTTTTTTTTTTTTTAAATAAAAGTCAAGTAAGAATAACGCAGTCAAGTAAAAACGATTTTTCTAAAAAGAAGTTCAGAAGAAAAAAGATTGGTGATCATGGGGGGGGGGGGCTTGCCGCCTAGCGAGGTCCGAAGGACGGAGTTTTTTGTGTGTACATGTATTAATTACAACGTAATTCTCTGGCTACCCCTCATTAGAAAAAATGTCCCAATTTTATGTAACGAAAAAATTGTAAAGTATCTACACTACGTGTAGATACATCGGTACATGGAGATGTCTTATTTTTCCTCAGCTAAAAAATGTCTAATGTAAAATTCCAGGAGATCTTTACTCTCCTGGTTACGAACCGACATTCCGTGGTTATTACATTGCTACGAGTAAAAGGGACACATGTTTCTTCTCGTGAGCAACAACGTATAAACAATAAAGGGGGCAGTTTGCGTTTGAAAAATCTCGAAAATAGTTCTATTATCTTAGAGTTTACATTAGGATTAATGAGTTGGTCAATACGATGGAAGATATTGCTACCTCTACGATTTCTGACCAAATCCTCCTGAAGCAGCAGCACTGATGGATGGTAATGAAGAAGACTTCGTTGCAGCGGAACTCCGTATTAACTGGGAGAACAACAAAGTAGCTATTATCCTTCCATCATTGAAAAAGTAACAATCACTTGTCAGTTTCAATTTTTATTTCAATTTGACAACTTTTGTAAGTTGTGCTGTGTGTATCCACAGATAGAGTTCCCCCACCGATCTCTGTGCAAGTATGATTTGGCATTTGCGACGAGAGGTGGAAATTACTTCCTCAGGGATAGTTTTTCACCAACGTCGAATAACAGCATTGTCTAAACAATTAGACAACGAGTGGCAAGGCCGCGTACCTTTAGCAAATTTTTCGTCCAGAAGAAAAAGGCCGCTAACTTGTTGCAGAAATTTGAACGACTGTAATCGTTATTTATTCACTGATACATTTGTTTCCGACAAAAATTTTTACTTTTTTTGATACGTTTAAATAGGTACTGCGTGTTTGTGAAACTTCTAATTAAACATGTGTTGAGCAAACATTTTTCAGACACCAAAGTTCTAACTTTATTTATACGTTTAAGTACTGTAAAAAGAAAAGAAAAAAAAAAGGCATTCAACAATTAAACAGGTCACTTTATGTATTTATCGTACAGTATTTACTACATTTTTTGAATAAGAATTGTTGTTAGTTGTAGACAATAGGGGACGACAGTGTGTACTGAAGTAGGAAATATAGTGACGTGTTTCGAGATTGTCAATATGTCGAGAGAAGATGGCCGATCGATACAAGTTGAATTACGGGTTGTAAAAATGTCGAGATCATTGTTCATTTCTAATCCAAGTTCTTCGCCCCGATAAATTCGATAAACTTGGCACCACTAGAGCTGCGTAAATCTAAATTGAGATCACCAGTGAGTAATTATCGGCAACTCGTAATAACGACTCTCTCTTTAAGAATTTTAAACAAGCCTTAGAGAGACGCGGAATTTTATTTTCGCACAGTGATTTGTAACACGTTTGACAGACTTCGAATGTTTGCAGCGCAGAACGAACATCTCTTTCAAACTACTAAAGATAATAAACTGTACAAGCAACACCGAAAGGATTTTCATGAAAACCTTTTTAGTGAATTCCACATCGGCAACGATACTACTCTCGCAAATCAATGTCTTTGATACTGGTTCACGTTGAAATTCAACACTTGGCTTTCCTTCAACTTCCCCCGCGTTCTTTTTCCTTCCTGCTCCAGTTTCTTACGTAAACGATACACTGCCTACTACGTTCTGCGGCTGCTTCCTTCTTTTGGTCTTCTGTCGACACAGCAGGTTAATCTTGTTCCCTCTTGAGCTTTTTACTCTGGTAATATTTCTTATTTTGTTTCTTTTCTTCTTTTTTTCTCCTCTGAAATGTCTGAAACTTCTCCTCTACAGTTATACTCGAGGAAAAAAGCTCATTGATTAAAAATTCATTAAATTCTCGTGAATTTTTCTCTTCACGTTAACGATGATGAAGATATTTAACACGCTCGGTGGAAAACATTGTAACTAACCCTCTTATGATAACAGCGTCGACAAAGTAGTCGCTATTACTATGTACTTACTATGGTAGAAGCAGTTATTTTGATCACCTATATAATTAATATCGTACGGTTCAGTTGACATAGCTCATATGTTTTAATTAAATAGCGTTACATTTTTTGCTCTTAAAAAAAGCGTGATGCACAATTTGGCTGACCCCCAGCGGTAAGACATATCCATGTCAAAATGTTAATTTTATATCACGATCACGATCACGATATGCCCATATCAGCCCACTGCTGGGTGTAGGCAATCCCTTGCGGGATAAGTTGGTCTAATCTCCCGTGCTGGCCAGGCAAATTGGGAGATGCATTTTATACCTGCTGCCAGGTTTTCATACGCTAATGAAGCCGATCACGTAAGCAGGAGCCCAGTCTAGCATTCATGCTGCCAACAACGTGAGAAAAGCACTAATGACGAGGTGAAGCCAAGACGACTGGCCTTTACTCACGTTGATGCGATTGTTCGCCGGCTGAATATTTCCATGCGACGCTAGCGCACTCGCATGACTACAATTAGAACTGACTATAGGCGCTTGTTATCGTTATACAGATGCAGTGTCCCACTGTGCCTAAACTGCTGTGTACTAAACTAACGCCGCATAATTTTTTGTAGTCGCCCAGCATCGAACCCGAGACCTCCGGATCGGAAGTAAAGCGTTCTAGCCACTAATAATGAAAATTAAATGTTAGGATAGGATTTTTGTGATTATGTTATTATCTTTGTGTTGATGCAAGTAAGAATGATGTAAATTTTAATCATTTTATACAAAGTATAGAAGAGAAAGAGACAGAAATGAAAGCAAGAGGGTTCAAGGGGCACAGTCCCTTGCAAGGCCAAAATGGCCGAGTTATATATATATATATATATATATATATATATATATATATACTAGGGAGTTTGAAAAGTAAGTATACTACCCTCAGGAAACGAGGAAAAACGGACAAACCAAAACCGAAAAAATATTTTATTATTTATAAGGTCTTGCTCTACTTTTTTACATAATCGCTATATCGCTGCAGGCATTTGTTATAACGTGAGGTCAACTTTTCTATTTCAGTCGCATACCATGTAACGTCCAAATTTTGGAAGAACGCAGCGACCATTTCCTTCAAAGATGATGTATCTGGAAAACGCCGCCCAGCAAGATCTCTCTTTAAGTCAGAGAAGGCATGGTAGTCACATGGGGCAAAATCTGGTGAGAACGGGGGACGTCCAAAGACATCCCACCGAAAATCAGCGAGCAGGGACCTCACTTGAGCTGCAATATGGTAAAGCTGCGTGGCACCCACCACGCGACCACCTTAATCATCTGCAAATGTTCTGTAAGGATACGATAGATAGAAAAACGACTCGTGCTAACATACGAGAACCGTTTAACTATCCCATGGTGAAGATTAGATACTGTATAGCGGCGATCTTCATCCAGGAGAGTGCGTACAATGTTGATTGTTTCGTCGTTCATACCATCAGAACTCCGCGCGTCGTCGTGTATGTCCGTTCTTCCCTCTTCAAATTGTTTTACCCAGCGATATACAGCTGCTCTTGTTATCACATTTTTGTCTCCATACGCTGCACATAAACGTCGATAAATTTCGGCACTAGGAATCTTTTCAATAGTTAAAAATTTGATAACTGCACGTAACTCAGATTTGGACGGCACAGCTGGTGTCGTACTTATCGTTTTTTTGCTCTAAAACATGTTTTTACAACCGATCGTTTCTAATACATTGTAGTAACCTTGAGAAACATGCTTCCTCAGTTCCATCGCTTTAGTGTTACCGTTAGTGAGAACGAAAATGTTTGTCCTTAGTTTTCAAATACCCTACGTATATTATATATATATATATATATATGTATGTGTGTGTGTATGCGTGTGTGAAATCGCAAAAATTATAATTTAAAAAAACACTTTAAATAAAATGTTCACGTCAAAAAATGAAAAAGGCACTTTTTTATAGTAGTACACTAAAATAAACAAAACAATTTTTTCGAGACAGTCGCAACTGTTACAATTCTCCAAAGCAAGTACAGGAGAGATGAAAATGCTCGGCGTAATTAACAGTCAAAAAATAAATAAATAAATTAATTAATAAATATATATATATTATTTGATAGTTTGGAGCATGTATATGCTTTCAGTTTTAGCGAAAAAACTTAATAACCAAAAACTGAAAAAACAATCCCTAATTTTCAGTTTTGCATCTTTAAACAAAAAAGGTTTTAATTTTTTTGGTTATTTTAACTAGCTGTTGCCCGCGGCTTCGCTCGCATATTAATATCCGCCAGATACATAAAATTCTTTCCCTCTTTATTTAGTGAAGTATATATTTTTACAAAAAATGTATTATTTCCCATATTCGGTATCCCTTTATTTTGAAAATCTTAGTGCTATAATAATTACAATAAACTTTGGAGCCACAATAGTACGCAATTAGTGAGAATTTAAGATTTGATGTTAATAATATTTTCAGTAGCAACATAGGGAACCTCTTGCAGCAAGAATTTCGGTCGTTCATTAATACACCACTTTAAATCTGTGTCTGGAAATTAATGCGTTTTTTCCTTTTATCTCGAATTTTTATGTATTATAATAAACATTTTTTTAAATCTTTATTTTATTTTACCCGCACCTTTTTCCTTATTGGCCGTTGCCACACTGGAACCTAAAAGTTATATAAATTATGCAATAAAACGTTTCTGTGGAACCACTAATGAAAACTACAACAAAAAGAATTCAGTTGTCCCCTTCTTGTAGTTTCGTCACATATTTTCTAAAATATTCTAATAAAATATCTTTTTTCACGCGGAACATTACTAACACATCGCATAGTTACCAAATTGGGTATACAAATATTTTAAAAAAATTTAAAATATTACAAAGAATTATTTATAATGTAACATTTCTGCGTAATTAATATTCCCCGTTATTAGGCGCTATAGTCCAATACTATGTCTACGTTATAAAGCTGCTTCCGCGACTTCACACCTTCTCTGATGAAATACTTATTCGAGTTTAGTTGAACATCATTTTTGAATATCACAATTTTTTCATCCCTATAGTCATTTGCTTTTTTACTTCTTAATCATTTCAGTTTGCTCGTACTATTCACCTGTTCCATAAACTACCCATGTACTTACCGGCTTGCTTTCTTAGGTTTTGAATGTGAATAATTTTTATTTTTTATGTTTTGGTTTTTAATTAACATATTGACGTAAAAATTCGTTTTCCCTCTAGAACAACGTCCAACGAAAAACTGTTCTCACGTTCAACTGACGATTCCCGGTCTTCTTAATTTAACAAAAAGACAAAAAGTTCTGCTCAAGTAAAGAGCACATACAGCCATCATTTTAAAAATATACATGTTCAACAACCGACGCATAGTTTCCGCCCCTTTACCTTACGCACATAGAATACTCTATTATAAATCAGATGCGAGTTGGTCACATAGTAATCTGCCATAATTACGTATTCAAAGAGAATATTTTGTCTACTCACATGCCCGTTTTGTTTTGATTCTTCTGATCTTCCCGTCGAGCATTTTAAAAAAATTAAATAAAAAATCGTAATACCATCTCGAAATTTAAAAATTATAAAAATAATCGAAAACAAAAAAAAACATTTACTTACAGTCGGCTTCAATACTATAAATGAAAAAGTTAGTTAACTATTTGGCTCCTCACTTTTCTCGCGTGACGAGTAATTTAATTAATCATTAAATATGAATTAGAAAGCAAACTTATATACAAAATGTAAATTTAAAAACTTTTTCCTCACAACACTGTGATTATTAAAATTAATGCTGTTTGCCCTTGCTCCAATATTACGCAATAAATTATATACTAAAATCTGCCCCGGAAATAACTAATTAACTGCGGAAGTTACACCAAATTTTGGGAGTATCTCGGATAAATCGACGGTGGGGGGGGGGAGGCATTCAGACACGTTTTTCAACTTTCATTTATGTATGTGTAATACATAGATAGATGTTCCTAGCCTTTATCTATAAATATCTTCTTCTTACATCGCATTTTTAATAGAATATTCAATATGTTGTCAAAAGTGTATAAATTTGTTTATTTATTTAATATTAACGTACACACCATGGATATCCGATTATAATAAAAACTGAAATATTAAACAAGTTAAAGGTAGATAAGAAGACTAACAATTCGAACGTACCTAATTGTAATTGAAAAATCTTAAATCCCAAAATTTTATTGGGAGGATTCAACTACCCCAGTAAACTTAAATGCGCAATAATTTCTTTTTTATTTGTTTTAAGTTTCGTTAAAATGTTAACTCTGCTCTTTTTTCCGAGTGCTCTCATCTATACGTCGAACTCTTGGCGTTGGATCTTTCTACCTCTTTCAATGCTTCCTTTATCCTTTCCTCCCCATCTCTAGCCGTTATCCCCCCCCCCCCTACTTTCCTTTATACTCTCTACCTCCAATTGCATTAGAATATGAGTAGGTGATCTAAGCTCATGTAGTTGGGTCAGTGCTGGCACCGAACCCATTTAAAAAAAAAAAAAAAACTAAAATGGACTGGCAATATATATAAATAACATTCATCATAAAAATATACCAGCCGTTATAAAAAGAGGCTTTTAATCAAAAAATTAGAGGCAAATAACAAAGGAACGAAATTCTTTTGTTACTACTGATAATGTTTGAGCGCCCCAGCATATTTTATACAAATAAAAAAAACTTATTGGGTAAAGGATATTAAAAAATGTATTCATTTTCTGCTTCAAATGATTCTTTTTAATAAAACCATCGTTTGGCTGTTTTTACCTTTTTTGTCGGTTTCACAACAAAATTCCCGGCTTATTCCCAGTTTTCCCGGTTAGGTGGCCACCCTGTGTGAATTGCCTAATACATAACAGACGGGTGGCATACAACAGACTGCTTATTTTTAATACAAAAGTAAAAACATAAGAAATAGAAATAAAACTGAACTCTATTATATACAAACTTTCCCTTCCTATCTCAAATTCTTCCCACTTCCTTTCTTCTAGCTTCAGCATTAATGAAGTTCGTGCTTCCTTGACTAATTCTTCTAATTCTAGCCCTGGTATTGACGGCATTCCATTCCGTGTCCTTAAAAACCTTTCTGAATCAGCACTTAAAATCCTGTTGTCAATCTACAATTCTTTTCTGTGCATCTCCGAAACTTCTCCGCTTTGGAACTCTTTTATTATTATTCCTATTCCGAAGAAGAATCCTAATTCCTTTCGTCCTATTTTTCTAGCTTCTTGTTTAAGAAAACTTTTCGCACGTATGATTAATAAGCGCCTTATCTGGTGGCTAGTGTATAATAATATTCTTCCTGACAACATGTTTGGTTTCCGTCCTGGCTTTGGTGCTTCTGATTGCATATCCCTTTTTCTCTCTGATATCTATAAATCTTTCATCCACAAAAAATTTACTATCTCTGCGTTCGTTGATGCTACCTCAGCTTTTCATAAGGTCCACCTTCCCTCTCTTCAGAATAAAATGCTTTCCATTAATATTCCTCTTGAGTTTACATCTTTAGTTACCGATCTGTTTCGGAACTAAACTATCCATCCTTCTACCCCTTTCTTTTCTGATTCCAGGACAGTTTTTCGAGGTCACTCGCAGGAATCGTGCCTTAGTCCTAACTTTTTTAACGTTTACTTCCTTAGTCTTTTTTCTCTTTCTATTCCATCTAGTTCGCTATTCTTTGCTGACGGTATTCTCGTCTATTCTTCTTCTGATGATCTGTTTTCTGTTAATGAGGAGCTTAATAACTCCCTTGCTGTTTTAGAAAATTCGTTATGTTCTCTTCACCTTTCTATTTCCCCTGAGAAGTCTGCCTATATCGTTTTTACATTTCGTTCTTTTGATTGTTCCTCGGTTAACCTTTTCATTTGCTCACTTCTTTCTCCTACCTCGGCGTAATTCTTAATAGTACTCTATCCTTTCATGATCATATTATCTATCTCTACGCGTCTGCTCCCAAAAGACTCAATTTTTTAAAGGCGTTGTTTTCCCCCAAATGGGGCGTTGATCCATATATTCTTCTCATGCTGTATAAATCCATTATTCTTTCTAAGTTTGACTATTGTTCTTTTCTTTATGCCAGTGCTCCTGTTTTCCTTCCGGTAAAACTTGATCGCATCCAAAATTCTTGTCTTCGTCACTATACCGGTGCCCTGAATTCTTTTCAAATTTCAACTCTTCTGGCCGAAACTGGCTTCGTTCCTCTTTGTATTCAAAGACTTCACCTTGGTGAAAGATTCATGATTAGGCGTCTGCAGATCTCTTCTTTCAAACGCATGAACTCTTATCAATATATCCGGGTCAACTGGCGTTTTTCTCCTCGTAAGATTCCAATTCTTTCTTTCATCTCTTCTCGACTCGTTCCACTTTCTCACTTTGTCCTCTTCCAGAATAAATCTCCATACTTTACCTATAATTTCTCTGAACTGTCTCATCCCCTAAGCTATTTTCTTTACCTTCTAACATTAAGTCGCTTCCTCGTCCTGCTATTCACGACAAATTTAACCACACTCTTTCCTCACTATTTCCTGCTCACATCACGATTTTCACGGATGGCTCGAAATCTGCTTCGGGGATCGGTGCCACTTTTATTCTTCCTGCTCTCAATTATTCTGAGTCATTTCAACTTCGCTCCTTTTCTTCTGTCTTTCTAGCCGAATCCATGGCTACTTTGCGTGCAATCCTTTTTATATCTTCAACTTCCAATTTAGTGAATTTCGTTCTATGCTCCGACTCGAAGGGCGTTTTAGTAGCTATCGCGTCTCCTTTCCCTGAACCCTCTTCCTGTCCTATTATTCTTTATATTCGTTCCTCGATTTACAATTTATTAGCTTCCCGTTCTATCCATATTGACCTATTTTGGATTCCTGGCCACTGTGGTATAAACGATCTTGCTGACTCGTTAGAATGCTCGGCCGCAGTAAGTGGTCGTTTCATAGGTAGATTTCCTTCCCAAAGTCTTTACTCTCTCTCTTTTCGAGCTCACCGTGACGTTTGGACTAATCTCTATCCGTCCTTTTTCTCCAACCCTGACTCCTTTTACCTTTCCTTACAGCATTCTCCATCCGTTTCTCATTGGTTTAACAATTTTCCTAGTATCAGCCGTTCTGTCACTTCTTCCATAGGTCGCCTTCGTTTTAATCATAGTCTGCCCCTGGCTTCTCGTTTTCGTTTTGCTCTTGTTCAATCTCCTTTGTGTCCCTTTCATCCTCCTACCTTAAATCTTACATGTAATGCAAACCACATACTATTCGAATGTTCCTTCATTTCTACAGAACGCGCGATCTTTTATTCCAATTTTCTTAGCCTTGGCCTCCCTACTCCTTACAGTGCCCTCTACAATCTCGCTTTTCTATCTCCTTTTGTTATTCCGTTGTTAACCGCCTTTATTTCTTCTGTCTCTATAATCGTTTCTCGATATAACCCGTCGCTCCATATGTCTTTCTATTCTTCTAATCTTTTGTGTTGGGTAAATGTCCTGTGCTGACGTGTCCATAATTAAAAATTAAAAAAAACGTAAATTTTAAAAATTTTTTTAAACAAATGCTAATCAAAGTGTCAAATTTTGAATTTTCTTCCTCGTTCTAAAAAGTCTCTCTGATTCCGCTTTGTGGTTCCTTTCAAATCTATTGAATTCATTTCTCTTGTGTGGTTCGACTCCGTCTGCTTGGAATACTTTCATTGTTGTCCCGATCCAAAACTTAACTTTTCCTCTCTTCGCCCAATCCGTTTTGCTTCTAAGCTTTTGGAAAGTCTAATCAGTAGACGGTTGGTTTGGTGGCTTGAGCACAATAATCTGTTTGGTTTTCGCCCTGGACGCGGCCCTCCTGATTGTATCAGTACATTTTTGTCAAATGTGTATTTATCATTTTTTAATAAAAAATTCCTTATCGCTTCCTTCGGCGACGTTACTGCTGCCTTTGATAATATCCATCTTCCCACTTTATTTGATTTTATGCTCTCTTTGAATATTCCAGCCTTCTTTTCTTTTCTTATCACTAGTCTTTTCCAATCTAGGACCATCATTCTCTCTTCTCGGCACGAATATGCTTTTGGACTGGTCTCTCGTGGATCGCCGCAGGGCTCTTGCCTTAGTTAAGATTTATCTTATTAAAACTGCTTCTCTGTCGATAAACTCTTCTTCTCTATTTTTCACCGACGATATGCTCATTTACTTCACCCATCGCAGTATTACTGCCGCTAATTCCCAGCTTTCAGAAAACGCTTTATCCAATATTCATCTTTCCATCTCCCCAAAAACAAATCCTCCACTGTTGTCTTTACTCTTCGTTCTTTTGATCCTTAATTAGTTAGTCTCTCTTAAAATAATGGTCCAATCTCCCTTGCTAAAGTTTTCCATTACTTGGAAGTATTTTGGATAATCGCCTTTCGTTCCACAAGCATATTAACCATATATACGTGTTTTTACTTAAAATGCTCAACCTTATTAAGTCCCTTTTACATACGGATTGGGGAGATCATCCGTGCATCGTGCTCATGTTCTATAAATCTTGTATTCGTTCCATTATGGATTGTTGCTGTTACATTTACGATAACTCTTTCAGATCTTTGCTTTCCAAGCTCGATCGCGTCCAAAATACTTGCCTCCGTCTTTTTTATTTGTCCATTTAACCTTCCATTCCTCTCTATTCCAGGTTTCTTGACTTCCCTTCTATGCGTCGCTCTAGTATCTCAGCGTTATGCCACCTACGCTTTGGGCATAGTTTGCTCTCTTCGTTTCTTTTCCAGTTCTTTCTCGCGCCATCTCCATATTGTCCTCTACTTTGAATGTAATCCTGATCATCTTGTTGGATATTTCACATCGCATAAAAATCTAATTCTCTTTCTTCTCCTTTTCCTCTAGTTCTTGGACCAATGCCCATGTTGACAAACCAATTGAAAAAAAGAAAAAAAAAAGCGTCGAATTCATTATTAAATTCCATACAAATTAAAGTAAATAAATTCGAATATCGTGTCTTCTCATCGTTTCCATCAGAAACCTAGTCTGAAGTATCAACGTAAACTAGCCGGTCTACAAAAAATTCCGTCAACTCAACTCAAGCCGAATGATACGTATTATATTTATATGAATTTTAAACTCGTTTGTGTTTTACACATATATATATAATATATATATATATATATATATATATATATATATATATATATATACACACAAAACTTCGCTCTTTAGCTGCCAATCTCTTTTCTTCTAAAATTCTTTTAAAAAAATCGTTTTCAATTGACTAAGCCATTCACAAAAATATTAGCAATGGCGCAACACAGCATTCAACTTTTGATATTTTACATAAAGTAACGGGATATAATCATGATACAAAAAATGTAGTGTACCCTAGTGTACCCCGAGCTAAGAATGATGTAATCATTAATATATATGTTAGCAGGAATTTTTTTTCTTAGTCGACTTATATTGAAATATTTTTTGACATGATTTGTTGTTAATACAAATTATAAAATTTTCACCTATGTAATTAACAAAATAACAATAATAATTATAATATAAAAAAATAAATAATAACTCTATAAAGAGAATTATAAGCCTACAGCAGTTAGGGGGTTTAATCGTAAACAGCTAAACGTTACAAAATAAAGCCAAAAAAATTTACTACCCTTGTGTTTTAACCATCGCAGTAGTACATTAATGTGTTTATATACATACATATTTTTAACACGTACTATATACATATCCATAGTGTAAAACTATACTTGTTACACTTATATCGTAACAGCATAAAAAAAGTTTGTTATGCTACAATAACGGTACCCACCTTCGTCGTTGAATCTTGATATTCTAAACCGAAATAATCTGCCTCTAATAAATTGAGCTGTTTACATACTTGATCGAATAACAATCTTCCTATAGCTTTCGCCTGAAATATAAATTTAAATAAATTAAACATACTAATAGTAAAAAATTCTGATTTAAAAGTTCCTTAAACGAAACAAATTTAATAAAAACGATAACAAATGTACTGCAAAATTGCACTTTGTTTAAAAGAAGCCTTTCTTCGTTTATTAAAATCCAAAGAATGCTCAAAACAAGCATCTTGACCAAGAATCGTTTTTATCTTTTACACGACAATACGTACAGCGGTTTTAAAGCAACTGGAGGGGATTGTTGTTCCTTAACAGTAAATAAATAAGTGTGTGTTTGCGAATTCTTCGATAAAGCCGAAGGTCGTGATTTTCAAACCTACTTTAATAACACATCATTGCAAAAACAACAATTTTTCCGCTCATCTAAAAGAAGTAGATTTTTTATGTACTACACCCTTTCAATTTTTTGCAAATATTTAACCGACAAACAGATAAGTTGCTCCTTTACTGAGACTAAAAATAATACAGAAACGATGATGGTATTATGAAATTATTTAGCTTATAGCATAGTATGCAGGAAAATCTGTTCACTGAACTCGCACAACACTAATCAGTGAACTAGCACATGCTCTTAGCGGTCTATTATTAAGGTGTAAAACACGCCGCTGCCCTGTAAGTATGTATTCCAACTTATACGTGTGATGAAATAATTGAAAAATGAAATTATTTCAACTGTTAACTTTTACGCGGTCATTTTTACAAATATTTTGAAAATATTCCTTCGAAACCTAACAAGATAAAACCATTACTAAATATACGCACATTTTGGTTTTATAACCAAACTCGGAAATATCTCTGCAATTTCTGCAAGAACAAAAGCTTAAGGCTTAACCGCGATCGGTTATGATCAACAAAATTTGTTAATAGATGTCGTTTCCATCAAATAAAAGTATAGGGGTATATGTAATATAAACACTCAAAGTGAAATATATTAATGATATTCTGTACAAAATGTTTTACCTTACGCATTTACTTACAGTCGAGAAGAAATAGGTATTCGCATACGTAAAAATAATAAGTTATAGAAAAAAATATATACAAGATTTTCAGGTGAGTCCTGCAAAAATTGAATATAACATGAGCAATAGTACCAAATAAAAGCGTAATAAAATTTTCAAAGACAGCCTAAAACTTCACCAATCTTATGAAATTCAAAATAAAATAAAACAGGTTCTTCTAGCGTATCGCGCACACTACGTATAATATACTATAATTCAATAATAATGTCTAGAATTTTATATGGAATTCAAATATATTATGCGAGGTTAAGAAAACGGAAATAAAGCAAGAAAAATGCAGAAAAGGTGTTTGAAACTTACACTTCCCCACTGGAAATAAACCGACTTTAGATCAATTTTGTGTGAAACAAGAATAACGTAATGTCCCCTAAGATGTGTACTGATTCTATATTACTATAATTTAATGTCAATAATATAAAATTACCATCTAGGCAAAAAATTCGGTTAACAAGAAGCCAAAGTAATACATATTACATCTATCCCCTGGGGGGCGTAAATCTACGAATTGATAATACTGATGATTCAGTTTTAATTAAATGAATAAGTACAATCCCTAATCATATATTAAACGAAAAAAAAAGTAGGTGCGTGTAAAAAGGAAGTAGGGAAATAGCTGAAATTTAAAATATTAAAACGCAGAAGCTCTTTCACAAAATCAAGAAGTTACAGTTAAAAAATTTACCCCCCACCCCCCATCTGCGACCCAAGCCGAAAACGGGAAAAGAAAAAGAACAATCGCGTAAGTAATAGCCCGAGTAAAAAAGTCGAGGAAACCAAAACGTATCTCAAACATGTGCACAAAGGAACGCTTTATGGGAAAAAACTATCGCTGAACTTTTACAATTTTTTATTTAAACCCTTAAGGTGCCCAGAAATCTCGAAATTTTTAAACAAATATTTTTTTTACGGGCATGTGATATATCGATGAAAAGGTCGCTATTTGCCTTGAACAAAATCGTACTTCATTTTTTGAAACTTTCAAAGCTGGCAAAAAAGTTTTAAAAAAACGTGAAAAATCACCCCTTTGCAACGCGAGTATTACAAGAAAAGGTTAAAAATATGCCCCTCCTTCCTAGTATATTTCTCTAGTTCGGAGCATCCAATATTCCAACTATAAAATTAAATCCTCGGGACACTGAAAGCTCGAAATTTTTGAAAAAAATAATTTTTTTCCCGGGCATATGATATACAGTCGGTGGAAAGATCGCTATTTGTCGGGAACGAAACCGTATTTAATTTTCTTAATGAAACGTTCAAAGTTGCCGAAAAGTTCTAAAAAGCATGAAAAATAACTTTGTAGCAACAAAATGCTAGGTGAAAAATACAGGGTGTTATACAAACTTAAAATCAAATTTCTTTGTTTTGAATTTAGTGTTATGTGAACATAAATATTATGGTGATCTTTAAACATCAGTACATGAAACATCATGCTCGACTGGCCTTACTTTTTATTACGATAAATCGATTTACGTTAATATATATTTTTGTATTTCAAAAAAAGATCGTTGTGTGCTTAAGACCACATGACGGAAGTGAAAACTTCATTAAGGCGAGGTTAATAATACGAAATACAACCATTTCTTTTTTGTTCTATATTCATTAGGGCGAATAATATTTACAATATATGTATAATTATTATAACTGTGTAGAAATTATTTTTACTCTATATTCATTAAGTAATACATGAACAAATTAGGTATGGAGAACGAGAATCGGAGGAAACTATCTCATCTATCACGAGTTCGATGGCACAAAGCTCGGCTGATAAAACTGAGAAAAAGTTTGGTAATGAGAATCTTAGCAAGATTCTATCTGAGGTGGCTGTTCCACATCCTGTACCTTGAGAATATTTGGCTCCATCAGTGAGGATAATAGGATGGTTTGGAAATTGTTGAATTAATTCGTTGAACTTGGATAGAATTATGTTTGAAGAAGTGGTTTTCTTAGGGAATTGTGAAAGACTGAGGTTCATGGAAATTTGGAAGGTAGACCAAGGAGGGATAGCAGATGAAGAAGATATGCATGGAGTTGGAAGGTCCACGTTAGCTTTCATTCGATCCGAAGTTTCCGTTTCCATCTGGTTCCATAGGGACTGAGTTTTGGGAATCTTCATGTGTAGTTGTGAATTGAATTAACTTGGTTTTCAGTTTAGTAAAACGAGATTTCATTGAGCGGTGTTCTAGGAGGCTGTAGGTATCCGAAATCGTTTTTATAACACCTTCAAAGTTTTCAGTGAATTATTTTACTTGAGTAATGGGGTCTTGATGTCCTTTGACCATGTCCATTAGAAGTGAGAAGTTTGTGGAGGATAATGGAAAGATTCCAGCCTTAAATCCATTGTCAATACTGCTCTGGGCCGAGTTTAATAATTATTTTGTTGATATCGGGGTATCTGATATTATTTCACTTTTCTTTTTCTTTTTTTGAGGTTTCGCAGATTTTTCTTGGGAGGCGTTTTCTTTTGAATTCAATGTAGAAGGTTTATGGTTGGAATCAGATGACGGTGGTTCTTCATTTACAATTTCAGTTACTATTACACCATTTCCATGGTTCTATTTTTTTGAGATTCCGTCGGTTTCTATGTTGGATGGACAGCTGGCTGAAGCAATTGAAACAAAGAACAGTGGCATCATTGAGAAAAATCCGATATTGGTCATCATCATCATATTGCAACAAGGCGGTATTCGGCAATTTTTCAACATTTTCAGATTTCAAGCAAACCTGTCTTCTAAAGCTGAGGACATGTGCTAAATCATCGCCCGATATTTGTAGGCGCAAGAAACTTATTCTGGAGGTTAGTTCAACATTGAACGAATGGATGAGCTCTTCGATAACTTCGCGGGAAATATGTGGAGGAGCATTTGAGATGATTATTCTTTTATCTTGGTTTACATAACGTCTAGCTGATAGGTTACAGTTATCAATTTTTATCGCTCCTGATTTATTAAGAAACTCGTCGATAATTATTTTGCTTTTTAGATAGATGCCTACTCGGTTGCGAGACATACGTGAACAAAAGAGTATGTCGGAAGGGTTTATGTGTTCGGCGAGAGAGATTACATACTGATTAATGCGCAGATTTTCAACGAACGGGAAAATTATACACTGGTCTTTGGTAGGGAATTAAAGATTGGATGCGATTTCAGAGTAAAATTTTTTTATAGACGCTGATGGGTCTCGTCTGTAGACAGAACAAGTGCCATCGTCATTGCGAATAGACATTTTACTGTACTGGCTCAGACTAGCTGAGACCGGTGTTGAAGTATTCGATAATATTTTTTAAAAAAAGATTATGCTTTCAATGTTCACATTCAGCGCTTGTTGATCACTACGAGGTGTGACAATTGTATTCGTAGAATTTTGCCCTAGAGGACCTAAAAATATGGTGAGGGGGAAATTTACTCTAAACATCTTCACAGTAGTCTCCTCCGAGGTCATCGCACTGCCACCAACGTTTAGAAGCACCCCCCCCCCCCCCGCATCCGAAGATAAGTCTATCAGGACCCTCGTCGTGACACTTTGGACATCGGTAATGCTATCGTATCGGTTTCCTTTCAAGTAACTATTGGGTTGAGGAAACAAATGAAAGTCGGACGGAGCCAGGCCCGGGCTGTAGGGGGTGCGGGAGCGTGGTGATGCTGTGGAGCGGCAAAAACTGGCGTACTGCGAGGGACGAGTGTGCTGGAGTGTTGTCGTGATGCAGCACCCAACTCTTCTTGGCCAATTCGGGTCGTGCACGGTACACGCGGGCTCGTAACCGTTTCAAAACTTCGATGTAGAATACTGCATTGACTGTCTGGCCCGCGGGAACGTATTCATGATGAACAACGCCGTTGATGTTGAAGAAAGCGATCCGGAAAGACTTGACTCTTGATTTGGACATGCGAGCTTTTCTCGAACGCTCCCCGCCCTTCTCCACCCACCGCATGCTAAGTCTCTTGGTCTCAGGATCATATTCGAACACTTAAGACTTGTCATCCGTGATAATGAACGACATCCACTGGTTTCCTTCGGTGTCAATTCGATCGATCATGTCCTGACAGATGGATCTTCGGAGCTCTTTTTGCTCAGCTGTGAGCAGTTTCGGAACCATCTTGGCACACAGTTTGCGCATCCCTAGCTCGTCATTTAAAATCTGCCGAATGGTCTCGCGGTTGATGTTTAACTCTTCTTCTAACATTCGACAACTCATCGACGGTTTTGGAACACGCGCATGCACACACGTTCAACATTTTCCGCCGTTTTTGCGGTAGAAGGACTGATCGTCCTCGACTGATTCACGGCCGTCTTTAAACCGCTTAGCCCACTTTAAAACAGAGTCGGTTGTTTCATAGCGTCTTCCTGAAACACGTCTTATTATTATACGAGGATTTCTGACGGCGGTTTTAGTCCGCGTTTGACCAAGAATTTGATCACGAACGTTGCTCAATGTTTACATCGCACATTTTCACGACTAGTGTAAAAATCTTATTTTTTTTTTTTTTAAAGGCCATAGAACGCGAGATATACGTGCTACCGTTATGAAAACTGGATATACTGACTCAGAAATGTCCCCGCTTTCCAACGAGACCGAGAGCACTATCACAGTGTTGCCACAAGTCGCACTATGAAACAATTCTACGAATACACTTGTTACACCTCGTATATATGTAATATTATTTCCAAATGAAGTTTCTACATCTGCTTAAACTACCAAATTTATAGGTATTAATTCAGTTGTAGAATATTTAATTATGATCACTTGTACAAATTCGGATAATAAACTAATTTTGAGACAAAATTAACGATAGATTACAAATGAAAACGAATATCAAGATAATGAATATCTAAAAGCAAAAATTGGAAAAGTAAACCACACAGAAATGAAGAAAAAATAAAATACTGAATGAACTGGAAAAGTTAGATGTGATACGAATAAAAGAAAGAACACTTTAATAACCAAAGTTTTTAATGAAAGTCGAGTCTCACTTAGACTTCGTTATAAACAATATTTGTCGTTAGAAGTTGCCATCTATGACGTTCCAGGCCACAAAATAAAAATGTGTAAAATTAACCACTACTCGTCAGGAAGGACATGTATACTTAATAGGCTTCAGACGTTGCAAGAGGACTCATCCCATTCGCATGCACGGACACACAAACGCACACTTATATGTATATTTTAAATCGCAAAAAAGATCCAAGTGTAATATATACATTAAAGTTGTAATATATGAATAAAAAATTAAATAAATTTTAAAATTTTAAAAATAAATAATTCGAAAATCTAGATGAAGAAGAAAGTGTGCGTGTGCGTGAGATCTTGTTGTTGGTTGGGGGTAAATAACCAATCACCGACCATCACAAGAAGGGCGTATTCGGTACGGTCAATTTCAGCGGTCACGAGGCAAGGGGGGGGGGGGGATGGCAAAAGATCCGATGGTTTTTTTTTTTTTAAAGTCAGTCGCTGTTTTACCTTGCTCCAGTATTATTGGTTTTAATTTTTCACTGGTCGTGGCATATAAAAGTCGCGAAAATCGATGCGAGACTGCAAAAACAAAAAAGTGGAACGCAAACGTGAAGGCCTGATTAAGTCGTTAAAGATTTCTGAGCAAAGATCTCAGCTCCAGATTAAAGGATCCCGCTATTCAGTCACCGCAGCTCCGATCACCGGAAAAAACCAACGGATCACGGATCAGCGCCGACAACAGTGATACGTACAATTTATTTATTTATATTATCTAAATTTTTATTTATTTATTTTGGTCATATTCAATATTGCGTTTTTTAGCGGTCGACCAATATAGATTGGTGCAGGTAAATTTTTTTAATACACTACATAAAATTCCAAATAGTAACTTTTTAATAATAATAAAAAATAATTAATTTTTCGTCTACGATAATTAAGACAGGCCGTAGTGGCATCCCTGAGGGCATAACAAAACTTAAAACCAACAATAAAGTTACACTTGGCATCCCTGGTGGGGAATTAAAGCTCATATAACGTTACAAGAGCAACTGCTATATTAAATTTATAACTTGCTGTAGAAAATACAGCATTTAGGAAAAGTTGGTCATTTTTTATGTTTTGAACCAGTCATTAAACCAAATAAAATCGAATTGTGTTGACTGCGAAAGATAAGGTTTGAAAAAATTTCTACTGAAACAATTTTGGTTCATTTTAATTTTTTTGTTTAAAGGAAAAAAAAATGAAGACCAATAAAAAAAAAGGGGTTGAGATACCTTAACGAAACAAAAAAAAAAAATAAAAAAGCGGTCATGCAACAGCCCCCCGCGGGATTGGAGGCATGTAAATTTAAAGAACGATTTCGTCCTTCACGTCCTACAGGGAGATATTTTTGTTGTGAAAATTAGCTTGGAAGCACACTTTTCACTACATTATTATGCGGTTAGGCCTCTTTAAGACAAACACGCTATCTTCAATACCCAGCAGATTATTTGCAAATTTTACTACGCATGGCGCAGTTCTATCGATTCCGCCTTCAAAACCGAGTTAAGTGTGTTTTTCCATAACGCAGGATGATATTTAGAAGTAGTGGAGCGAATACTTTAGAGAGTGACCACATTTAATTATTCACAGACTACGTCTTGTAATGTAGAAAGGTCGCTTTTACACTGACAGCTACTGGAACAGACATGAGAAATAATTTTCGCGTTGAAAATTTGAAAAGGTCAACAATTTTTAAATTTAAATTTGTAATTTAATGTATTTTTAATATAAATTTAATTAATAGGAGAAAATTCGGTGCACGTCAACTTAATTTTGAGCTGAAAAACAAAATTTTATTTCTTTAATATACCCTATATGTATATTAAGACTTTTCAGTGCATATTAGTTAAACGTAGATAATATCTTTGTTGGCTTGTATCTATAACAAATTTGTCTGGCCCCGTTTGGTCGATTGCAGATAATAAATTTTCAATTTAATATAAAATATTTTATCACTCATAGTAAAAATTAACTAAAACTTGAAAATATTAGTTTATTTTTACTATGACCGATTGTATAAAAATGAAAGTTCGAAACTTTTATGTGAAATTAGTATTATTTAAAATACTGATTCTTAAAATGTATGAGATAAAAAAAAAAAAAGAAAAAAAAAAGTGATTTAATAAGTTTAGAAGTTCGTATTTTACCTCATACTAGAGTATCGATTTATTGATATTGCATTATATTATTGGGTGTTAACGAAGTTCGATACTTTTATCTAAAATTAGTTTTATTTAAAAATTTTATTCGTAAAATGAATAGCGTTATAAAAAAAAAAAAAGAAAATGATTTAACAAGTTTAGAAGTTCTTATTTTACCCCATCATGCATTTTACGAATACAATTTTTAAACAAAACTAATTTCAGATAAAAGTATCGGAACTTTGTTAACACCCAATAATATAATGCAATATCAATAAATCGATACTTTATTTATATTTATAAACCAAAAGTAAACAATATGTGCGATATCGGGAAATTTCAGAAAAAATAAACAACACAGTTTTTGTTGAATTTTAAGGGCTGTAAATCGTCCAAAATTTAAAGATGTACACCATTAAAATGCAAAATTGCCGGATTTCGACAGACATGTATTAAACGTTTCAATAATAATGCTCAGAAGTGTTTTTAAAAGTAAATTCCGGATACCATATACGTCACATTCAGGGAGCGATTGGTAGAATATCAAGATCCGAAGACGACACAGTGACCTGAACAATTATTTTGAAGATCGCCTGAGGAGCCCATTCGATCCATTTTTTAAATATGCTGCTACTTGCATTCAAATTACTTGATAAAGTCTAATATATATAGCATCATTTTTTTTACGCGTGGATTGTTCTTTTATTTTTGTTTTTGTTTTTTTAATTAATATTTTCTCATTATCTTAATTTGTTATGTATGTATTAAATACAAGGCCGAAATAAATTTAAAAAAAAAAGAAAAAAAACAACAGCTTAATATTCCGCAAGGCGTATTAACTGTACGATAAATTTTATTAAAATTTATGATCAGTTAAAGAAGAATGTTGAAATGGATAAAAATTTTTAATGATCAGCCAAATTACCAACAAACCCATTAATGCCCATTAGAAAGCTATCAACAGAGTGAACAAAAGTAAATTTTTGTTACTGAAAAATTTAACAGCCAGACAAGAATTACTTGCATGAGTAAAGCATTTTCTAAATTTTTCACGCACCTTAATACACAGAGACGTTACTTATTCCTTTAGTCTAGTATTTAATTACTGAGATGGCCGTCACAACGGCTAAATTATTTCGATTACATAATAATATATCAGAAATAATTATTAAAAAATAACCTCCCGCCGAATACAAGAAGGTTGACAACATGAATTTTTTAGCGACATCAACTGTAACTAGTTTCGAGAATGAAGGAAGCAAGCAACTAGCCGACCTATTTTACACTCGAAACTCCTTCACCGCGTCGATATAATCACATCTTCGATCCCTTAACTCCTGTTATCGGTCACTACAACCTCGCTATCTCACTCTTATCATTACAAGTTCCTCATGTTTCCCCATTAATAAAAAGTGACATTTCAGCAGAACTGATCATGCGTACTTTACGAACCACTGTTGCTACTTCTGACTCAAGAAAGTATGCATGTAAAAGAAATGTAAGAAAATTGACGAGTAATTATGGTATACGTAAGCCTCAGGATTCAGCGCTAAGCATTGATGAATTTTATGACTAAAATAGCACCAGAGGTAGTATGTATTTTACCAGAGTTGTGCCAAACATGAATTCAAAGTCATAATATCAATGCGAATTTAATTATTTTGTCGATGATTAGGTTGATTCGCGTTTCAATTTTTCAAAACTGAAACTTTCTTCTAGATAAATTAGCTTCCAACAATTCTATATAACGGATACGATGTAATTATAAAGTAGTAGTACAAAATAATAAGTTGCATTTTTCGTATTTACGTAAGAGAATGTCTATTGGAAAGGAATGGTGGGTGCACTTGATATGTCGCTCCGAAATATGAATTTAGGGTACTCGCTTTTTATTCATAACCTGCATTGCATACTGATGAGCGAACCGGAACCGCATAATTTCGATCGGCCGAATGAAAATGTTGTACAAAATTAGATTGTTATGACACGTGTGCATATGTCACGACTGATAAGTCTTTTAAAATGTTTACCTTTTTTACTTACTACTGTTCTGAGAGATAATCAACTCGCTTTAGACTGAGGACCGTTGGAAAACTTTCGTAAATGCAGCTGCGCACATATTTATCGGCGGCTTTCTCTTGAAAAACTGTTTAATGCATAATTGTGGACGTTCACGCGAAATATATTGTTAGTTAATTACAATCCTAGGCAACTGCAATTTAATCAGGGTCCTCTAGAGGCATCTCCTGTGACCGGAATGGGCAGATATCTCTCTGTATGTCTATATTTTTTTGTACTTTTTCTAGTCTTGGCAATTTATACGCGTTTCCATGCCGGTAGAATCATAATCTGGCCGGAGGTTACTAATTTCGGATTTCGATCTCGTCTTAAGTTGCTTCCAGGTTTACCCAGCCTCAAAAAACCAGGGGTCCCAGAAAAGTCTGAGATATTACTACAGACGACCGAGGGAAAGTAACCAGATTCCAACTACTTCTTTAATTCAATCGGAGACTCGCTACATTATGAATCTCAACCTCCCGCAACCTCTGACGGCCTGTTAAAAATCAGGTGTTTTCGAACGTTAATTTTATCATTATCGCTGCTAACTTGAATCAGTTTTTTTTTGTTTTTTTTTTTTTTCTTCTTCTTAGACAATTAGTTCGTATCGAAAACCAGATTTATGTTTATATCCAAAAATTAGAGAAAAAAAAATCGGCTGATCGGTCAATAGCCGAATTTTGATTATTGACCAGATCTCGGTTACAAAAATACCGGTTATCTCGTCGTTTGGCTCGTTATTCAGTTTGCGGTGATCTCAAGTTTATTTAAACATTTTATGAAATTTAGTGTGGGAAAGAATTTTAATATAAGTTTTCGTATTTTAAGTTCTTGAGGAAACGGATGATCATTTTAATTTGTATACTTACCACGTCAAACATGGTCACCGCAAGAAATACTATCGTTAATTATTTACAAAACAAATATGTATATATTTTTATAAATAACAATTTTAGTTTAATTTCACTACAGAAACGATTTTTGATCAACTATCTTTCTTTTCAGTTAAATGTTTTCCGTTTTTCCATTCCCCCCTCCTTTTTTTTTTTTTTTTTTCTATTTTAGTAAATGAACAGTTAGAAATGAAATTTACTATAGGCACCGTGTGTTTTAAAATATTTTTATTTCACGTTTTCGACATACAACCGCCATTTTTCTGGTAATGACAAATGTAAGGTGTAAACGTTTCAAAACATGGTGTCTACTATAAAGTTTATTTCTAATACTAACTGCCGCGCAAGTTTTAAATAAACAATTTTTTTTCAAATTTATATCGAGTTCATTTTTTAAGTTTTCAATAAAACTTTTTCTTTAAATCTGTAGTCGATTTTTTTGTTTTTTCAATTTAACTAATCATTTCTTTGTTGTTTTTTTCAGTTATTAACGGAACCTTAAGAGTTTTTAGTTTTTACTAAGACGGTTAAGTTTGTCAATTCGACAACCTTAATGTTATAATTATTCGAATATTTTTTTTCTTTTTCACACACGGTTTCTAATTCCATGAACGGAACCGATATTAAAAATACTTTTTACGAATAAGTCACAATATTAGTTTAGAAAGTAAATTTTATTCGACTTTTCCGTAAAAAAAAAAAAAAAATGGTCACGAAAAGTTTGAAATAAAAAAACAAATTGTGAAGAAAGCCGCATACATTTTAGAATGATGTTAAAATTATTTCACCCGGTAAATTGCTCGTAACTAAATTACAGCGAGGATTATCAAGTTTAATTGTAACCTCACATCCCCTTTTAATCGTTTATTTTCATGTACCATCGTTTATGATTCTTCTTTCACCACTGAATATTTCATATTTGAATCTGAAAAATTCCACTCTTTTCTTACAAAATGATCATCTAACACAACAGTGCAAACACGCCAATAAGGGGCTCTTTTATAAATCACTTTGTTTCCGTACAAAATAATCCTTAAAGATGAGTTATGTTGATTTTAATTGAATTATTTTTCATTATAATTAAATATTTAAATTCAGTATTTTTTTTTTTTTTTTACTGCTCATAAATTATCTAATGCATACGCAAAATATGTGCTCATAATATTCACAACTGCAACTGAGATCTTTCATCATACAGCAGAGAAATAGGATGTTTTAGAGGTAATATTCGACTATTTCTTAATTTCACTACCGCTTTCACAATAATGTCAATCGGCGCCGCGCAACATTAAAAAATAGTGCGTTACACCGTACACTCTTAATAAAACGTTAATGTTTCAAATATTTAAATGTTTTAAAAATTCTAAACACCAGACGAATTCTTCTCCAATGCGAGTTTTCTAAAATAATCATGAATAACAGTGTCCTTTTATTGTTCTATACATCGATGTATATTTCTAAATGGATTTTTTAATATAAATTTCCGAAAAAAAGGAATTGAAATCATTCGCACGATTTATTTAATTATATATTATCGTGAAGTCCACAGAAAATAATTGAAATACGTATAGTTTTAATGCTTTTAGTATTCTAGTTTTGACGGATTTCCCGGAGAAGGAGGGGGGGTATTGAAGTACGCAAATAACATGCGTATATTACAAACGACAATTGCTGAAAAATGTTCTCATACATATTTCGATGAAGTTTGCCGCACGTAACTAATCAATAATTTTCGTACGAATCGAACACTAAGAGACCATCAATGCTCGTCGCACTATTCACATAGTGCATTATTATTTTAACTATGGAAAACTTCATTGAAATCTTTATCAGGACAGACGCTCTTCATCAAGCTTTGTTTTCGCTTACACTATAGACATCAATTTAAACTACAATTATAAGAAATTATAATCATCTACTAAGCTGAGACGCATCCAGGAAAAACAATAAATTAGCACAAAGTTGTTTAAATACACTTTAAACTACATATATATAATAGGCGTGCACCGACTTTTTCCTTATCTCCACTATTTTTACTACTGTCACGGAATTACCTAATCTTATCGGAAAAAGGTTAGAATGACGTTAAACTATACACTCTGTATCAGAGATTTATCGCGTCTTATTTCTATATCATAAAGTAACTCTTTATCTATAAGGATATATTAACCTCCTTAGATATAGTCTTTCGTTATCAACATTCTAATAGTACACTGATTAGAACTAATTATCCATGATTAACACCGGCATCGAAAATGTAATTAATTGTTTTGTGTTAAAAGTTGTTTTCACGCTATAAATTTCATATTTGTTAATATTTCTTCTTTTTTTTTTTTTTTTTTTTTTTTTTTTAATTACAACTGTCTACCGGTATAAATAAAATATAATCTGAGAAAAAATTGAGTTCGATTTTTATACACGTGTTAGTTTAAAAAGAAAAAAACACGTCCATTTTCATTACTTAAAAAATACACATATGCCATGAAATTTTAAAATAAGAAAATGTAAACATTTTTTTTTTTTTTTTTTTTTTTTTTTTTATGGGTACGCCAACGAAGAGCAACAGCCCAATCAGCCAAGGAATCTAAGTAATAGCTCAAAAAGAAAATAACATATTAGATTTCAATCCGATGCGAGATTGAATGAATGAAAGAAGCTAGAATAGGAACAACTGACAAGGAAGGAAATGAGAGAACATAAGAGTCATCGTATGAAGTAGGAAGACGAAGATCCAAAAGCCGAGAATAGAGGAGAGTGAGGAACATTCGAAGAAGACGTGATTGATATCACACAGAAAAAAGGAATCCTCTGGGTGAAGAGGGCACCGTGGAGAAGAGATGAGGGAAAAACGATAAAGTGACAAAGGGAGAGAAAGGTATGACCGAAACGAAGACGACATATAGCGGTGATCAGGGGACGACAAAGGGAAGGAAACATGTCGAACCATCTGGTCAAAGAAGGTAATGGATGGAAAGATAAAAGGAATTCGGATTTGAGAAAAGAGAAAAATAAATATCCTTCCATAATGTAATATGGAACTGTCTGCGCATATGATTAATATTGTGAGCGGAAAATTTAAGAAGAGGATGTCCGTCGGAAGCTCCTGAGCGAGCCAAGGAATCAGCCAATTTCACAATAAAATAACTTTAAGCTATGTTTTAAGCCTTGTTGAAAATGGACAAAATCTGGCAACGTTATTTCAAGTGTTATCTATCTTACTTAACTATAAAACTCCCTTGCTCGTTACTTAATAAATTAATAATATCAACAAACAACTAAAATATTTAAATTGAGGTTTTCAACCCCGAAACTTTTCAAAAGACTGCCAGCAGCTATTTCATTGTACTGCTTCGCTAATTACTTCCAAACGTGCGCCATCTAACCATCCAAAGCTGGTGAATTTTTAGTAATGCACGCATAACTGTAATTTTTAGATATATGACCGTAATAAATCATGAAACTAAATCTTATTTAATAGTAATAGTAATAATAATAATTATAATAATAATAATAATAATAATAATAATAATAATAATAATAATAGGCCATGTAAGTATACGCAGATATTCTCCTAGCAAACTAATGAGCACTAGCTAAGAACTTAATTGAATAGTTGACTATCCTAAATAAAAAAGAAGCTTGCGAATAATTTTTCTATTTTGAAAATGATAATAAAGTTCTTAATTTAAATTAAATTAATAATTATTCAATATTTGCAGGGTGGTAACTTTCTTTTCGGCGGGCTTAGCGCTGACTAGAAAAGCTAAATCGGAATTCACACACAATGCTGATAAGAAAACGGAGGTGGAAGTACTTGCCGAAGGTGCTCTTGCCAATAAATACCCTTAAGCTTTGTACTGCGTTAACAACAACAGACCATCAGCAAATCGCTCGCGACAATGTGCCCCAGTCGGATTGATACATATCAATCTAGAGTGAGCAGGCGAGTATCCAGCGTCTTCAATCTGGCTTCTTTCGGCTAAGGAAGTAAAACCTGACAGAAAAAGGAAAGCAAGAGGGAAACCACCGCTGTAACGTCCCTAGTATATCATTTAAATGGCGAGTGAAATTCAAATCATGGCCCCGAGTTCCGGGCGCCCCTTCAATGGGGCAGGGGGGCGAAGAATCCCCCGGTTAGATCTCGCAGAGATGAAATTCAGAATAGGGACATGGAATGTTAGAAGATGATGGAAAGTGGAAAACTGAAGATAATAACACTTGAAATGGAAAGACTAAACGTAGGATTATTGGGTATTTGCGAAATAAGATGGACAGAAATAGGAAAATTTAGGAGTGACAATTATACTGTCTGTTACTCCGGCGTTACAGAAGAAATTCGCCGAAATGGCACAGCCATAATAGTTCGCAAAGACATAGCCGCTGCAATTAAGAACACCGTATTTATCTCAGATAGAATAATAATGATACAATTCGATGGTAAACCGGCTTCTATAAATATAATACAAGTATATGCTCATACAGCAGAGAGCAAGGAAGAAGATTCCGACAAGTTCTATGCAGAACTGGAAAATGTGCTCAATGCAACGAAAAGTTTTAAAGTCACGATTATTATAGGCGATTTTAACGCCAAAGTAGGAGATCTAGCTGGATAAGTCACAGAAGAATATGGTCTTGGACACCGTAACAGCAGAGGTAAAAAGCTAATTCAGTTCTGTCAAACGAAGGACCTCATCATTGGGAATACTCGTATGTACTTCAAGCTCCCAAAACGTCGTTTATATCCGTGGAAAACTCTGAGCGATTCAAGAGATAACATAGTGCGCAATCAAATTGGCTACATACTGATTAATCGTAGACATCGGAATGCTTTAAAATCAGTCAAAACATATCCAGGTGCGGATGTAAATACAGATCACATTCTACTGAGATGAAAGTAAAATTCAAGAAAATCATAAAACCGAAAAACAACAGATTTAACTTAATGGCCATGAGAAAGATAGAGATTCGGAATCGACTGCAGTTGGCCTTGGAGACAGTGATACAGCAAAACTCAGAGGAATTTGATAGAACCGGTTCAGTTGATGAGCCCCGGCCGATACTAAAGTCAACGACACTCAGGAATGTTGAAAAAATTTTGGGACAAACTAATATAAATAAAAATAAGGAATGGATAACAGATGAGATACTTGAACTACTGAGAAAACGAAGGCAGGCTGCCATCAATAATACATTAATAAATACTACAGACAGATTCAGCGAGTACTAAGATGCAAGATCAGGGAAGCAAAGGCAAAGATAATGACGGATAAATTTGAAAACGAATTGAAGAATTACAGAAAGTCCATGACGAATTTCAAATACACAAAGAATTGAAGGGAATAGCTGGACTATATAAGCCGAAAAAATCAACGGTCATATTTAATTCAGAAGGTAAACCAATTATTGAAGAAGATGAGTTCCGTAAAACATAGGAAACGTACGTCTTTAATTTATTTAAAACAAACAATCGTAGTATCACTGAAGAGTTCAATAAAATTGCTGTAAATGACTGCTTGGAAATCTTGGAAGATGAAGTAAAGAAAACAATAGTTCAATCAAAAATACATAAAGCTACTGGACCGGATAAGGTTAACGCAGAGTTGATAAAAATATTCGGTGATTATGGAATTTGTATCCTTACAAAGTTGTTTAATAAGATTTATGCTACTGGTCAATTACCCCCGAGGAATGGTTAACATCAAGGTTTATATAATGATACCGAAAAACCCGCATCCAAAATCATGCTCTAAGTACAGATTGATTAGTTTAATGAGTCATACCTTGAAAATGTTTCTTGTGATAATACATATATAACAGGATACGAACTAAATGTGAAGAAAACATTGGAAGAGAACAGTAGTATGGCTTCCGGACTGGGAACTCGAGAGGTATTACTCTGTATGAACATCTTGATTCAGAAAATGAAGGAGTTCCAACGTCCAGTATTTCTCTGTTTCCTGGACTTTGAGAAGGCTTTTGACCGAGTAACTCGTGACAAATTGTTCCAAATAGTCGATACTATTGGCCTAGATGAAGCGAATAAGCGTATAATAAAAAATCTTTACTTACACCAAAACGCAGTAATCTCATTAGAAAACAACAAAATATCAGATCCAATTAGTATTGAACAGGGGGAAAAGTTGCAGACGATTTTAAACAAGGCATTGAGAATGTGTATAGGAGTTATGCCGTCTTGTCCCACACAGTGCGTTTTAGCGGAAGTAGCAGAAATACCACTGGATTTGCGCGTGCAATTTGTGTCAGATAAGTTTTACATTAAAATTAGAGAACAAAGACACCATGAGATTAACAAACAGATTTTTCGTTTAAATAATATGTTACATATGTTAGTAAGTACTGGAGGAATAAGAAGGTTTGTCCTATAATCATAAGTTTTAAAAAAATGTCACATCTAAATATCATTTCGAATATTAAACTCCCTACAAATTATATGAGCTGGGAAGAGCGTTGGATGCCCCTTTCAATAGACATCGAGGATAATAAATTTTATACAATAAATGGTCAAATAAATAATATGCAATTTAAAGAAATGTTAAGAAATTATTTAGATTACGTATACACTTATACACTGATGGATTAGTGGACAGGACAAGAGGCATATATTCGGCCGGTTTTTATTACAGTAACCTACAGATTAACAGGGTTTATCGGCTCACATACGCTTGGACCACGTTTATGATGGAACCCTTTGCAATATGCCTAGCACTGGAATTTCTGAGAAACTGACAAAATAAGAAAATTCTAATACTATCAGATTCGCAGGCCAGCTTAGCTAAATTAAAAAATACAAATCCGAATAAAGCGTACAATATTGAAATAAAGATTAGAAAACTGGTAATGAAACTATACAAACAAAACAACATAGTCAAATTTAAATGGATTCCTGCACACAGAGGAATTGAAGGAAATGAAATAATAGACAATTAATGTAAAAGGGGAGAATATAAAAACAGGCAGATTAAGTTAAACTGGGAGGAATTCGTTCCTTATATAAGAGATGATATAGTTAGAAGATGGAACGCAGAGTATAAAAACAAGAGTGAAATAAAAGGGAAAATATATTACGCTATTAAGAGCAAAATAGAGAATTGGTTTAAAAGGTTTAGAACATACATCTGTGCAATATGTCGTATAAGATTAGGCCATCATCGGATTACACATTACAATAATTAGGAATAACAAATAACAACAACTGTAATGAATGCGCATTAGAGGGGTCAATCGAACATATGGTCTGGCAATGTGAGAAATATAAAAAGGAAAGGCAGAAACTGATGAAAGAAATTTTAAATAAATATTACACATTACCGATATCTCTATACCAAATTGTAAAGGAGCCATTGTCCTTAGAATGTAAGGCGTTATATATATATATTTTTTAAAACCGCTAATGTAAAAATATAAGAAGGAAATAATTAGGTATTTAGATCGGAGTATAGACTGGCCAAAAGGCAAAAGCTGAGCCAAAAGAAAAAAAAAGAAAAGAAAAAGGGGAGTAAGGCAAGGATGTATATTGTCTCCTTTGCTGTTTAATATATACGCGGAATAGGCCTTCAAAGAAGCCCTTGATGACAGAGAAGAGGTGTGAAAATCGGCGGTGAAAATATCAATAACATCAGATATGCGGACGATACAGTTTTGATGGCTGAAAGTGCAGAAGACCTAACTATATTAATAAAAGCGGTGGGAAAAGTATGTAATAAACATGGATGATAATTAACGTGAAGAAAACGAAGGTAATGGCCATCTCAAATGACCCACACCCTATCGATATAGTGATAAACAATGGCAAATCAGAACAAGTCGATAAATACAAATACCTCGGGGTGCCTGGATTAATAAATGTGGTGACCCAGACGGAGAAATTAGATGTCGCACTGAGCAAGCGCGTTCTGCCTTCATGAAAATGAAGAAGACACTCACAGCTCATGACTTGGACCTTGATTTAAGATGAAGAACTCTGAAATGCTATGACTGGTCGATATTACTATATGGTGTCGAAACGTGGACATTGACGTCCAGAACACTTCACAGATTAGATGCATTCGCGTTTTGGTGTTAGATCCCGTGGACCAAAAAGAAGACATACGTTGAGGAGGTACTACAGACGACGAGAAAAGAAAAGGAGCCGATCGACACTGTCAAAAGAAGAAAAGTAGAATACTTCGGTCATGTGATGCGTGGGCCAAAGTACATATTACTGCAGAATATATTGATGGGAAAAGTGGAAGGGAAAAGAAGAGTTGGACGAACAAGATTATCTTGGTTCAAGAACCTACAGACATGGACAGGTTGCAGTGTTGAAGAACTATTCCACACAGCAAAGGATAGGGGTGCCTATAAAGGGAATTAATGAAACTTGCCCTCAGATGAGCCTAAGATCGAGAACGGTCATGGCACCGAAAGAAGAAGAAAATTTACAAAATTATCCGATTTGACACAACGAACACAACAAATGCTTAAGAAATAATACCATTTATATATTGAACAACCGAAATTTACAGGTCGCTTTATCGTTAAAAAACATAATATACGAAAAATAAAACGTTAGTACCTAATATGAATTTAAAAATTCCCGAAATAAAAAAATATACGGAATTATTGAATTCTATTAAATCTTGTTGAACATTGTACATTGAATACAAGAATATTTCTTATAAATGATTTTGTTATAAATTCTAGGCTGTTAATCGACTTTATACGTATTGAATCGAAATACTATTACTTTTTTTTATAGTTCCATTGTATATGTTTTGATTATATATTTATTACTACATTTCTGTCATCACTAATGTATCTGTCCGCACACTATAAAATGTAATAATGTTTGTTTGTGTGTGTGCGCGTGTTCATTTATTTATTTGAACCATCGATTCATTAATAAAATTATTAGAACTTATAGATAAAATATTAAAAATCCCTTTTACTTCACTTACTTACATCGTTTTAACCGTATTCTCTCTGGATAATACGTGTCCCCATATATGTAAGGCATTATTTGCTTTTCTGACACGAAGGCAAAATGTACGCAAAGAGATTTTAATTCAATTTTCTAAATTATTATCTTTAATTCTCCAGATCCGGTTTATCTAATTTTTTTCAGCCGTTACTCGCGAAAGCGATAAACGTGATAAACTTTTTCGTAAACACGAGTTAGACGATATAGAAATATTTCGGTAAGTAAATATTCGAATAACGATTTAGAGGTATGTGCTGTTATCAGTTTGAGTATGAGCAAGACTCCGAAGCGAGGAGCGAAAGGCAGCTCAAAGTGTTTTCGTTAAATTAAACTGCTGAAAATTATTTATATGCGCTCATAAACGTTTATCAAACAAAATAATGATAATAAAACTTTATTTGCCTAGAGTAATAAGCGTTGTGAAACAAAAGCACGTAGTTGGGTCGTAAAAATACGTGTAAGCCGTTTTATTATCCTCCCGATCCGTACAGGGACAGAGTTTCAGTCGGAGGATACCCACTTTTCTTAAAAGCACCTTCTGCGGTCAAAAAATAGAACTTAATTTAGAAGTAAAGGCATTGTTCTGTCACGTCTCTATAGCAGAATCCAATTTAATTGCTCACCCGCAATGCCGGTTTTCTTAAGACATCTAGTAATGTACCGCACCGAGGGTTCATAATTGTTTCAGCGAGATATTTTTATAAATGACAATGATAACTTTCAGTCACACGCAGTACTAGAAATAAAATAAAATAAAATAAAATAAAAATAACGTTGTTCTTTGTTTGCTTGTATTTTTTAAGTAATTTTTTTTAACAAGTTTTTCTAACTATTAAAATACGTCACTGCAGATGAATGTTTTCTTACTTCCTATTGGGATTTCTTACGAAGAACGTTTTAAAATTGTAATGGGATGTGCGACCAGTGAACGGAAGTAATTAACCGAGGGGACAGATAACTTCTCGGGTAGACAAATAGGGACTTTTTACCGTGCTCCTGTTAGGAGTGAACAACATTTTGCACTAATTATCGTCAATGGAAGTCTGTATAATGAACGGAAAAATGAATGTTTTAAAGAATTCGTTCACGTTTACTCAGCCAGAATCTTTTTAAAATAGCTCTAAAGGGGAAAAATCGCTTCAATTTTATAACGAAAAAACAAATAAACGTCAGCGAATTATTTAGAGCACTTATTATTGTTTACTTATATTGAGCCAAAGGGGTTTCTTAGGTGAAACTATCTTTGATTTACATATTTCCCAGACAGTTTCTCGAAACAGAAGACATGGTGAGGTTAGAGAAGAAAAATTGAAATATGCTTCGGAGATGGCAACAAAATTTGGTCAAGTAGCAAGAATGCTAGTTGTTATCTCGCTTTTCGCAATTCTGGTATTGCAAATAACAGCTGTAATTTTAAGAAGGTAGCAATGTCACTGAGGTGGCTAAAAGTAATGTTAACATAGCAAATATGGAACACTCCTGCACAGGCTATTAAACCTTAGGATTTACTAATAATTTTTTTTATAGGGACAGTGATTTTGTTTAAAGGAGGTGTTCCGGTGAGCGTACACTGGCAGGAATCCCATAAAATCAGAAAAGGCCGTTTTGTATGGTTTAGTACGTGTCTCATCAGCAGAAAGGGAGTACATTAAATTATCAAAATGTATGCAAGTATTGAAAAAATACATTAGAATTACCGTACACGCACGCAAAATATAATTTTATTCTTTTTTTTTCCCCCGATTTTCAATAAACGTAATAACATCGTTATCATGTAACCGCAAAAAAGATCAGCAATTACAGAAATTGTAAATTACTGACATTTCTTACCAAGACGAATTTAAAATTATTTCTATTATAATTGTTTCAAACGAAAAAAATGCCGTTAATGATATGTTTCTAAAATGTTTAACTCGTATTGAATAAAAACAAGGTCAGTCAAGCATGATGTATCATGCGCTGAGGATTCCGTACGTTAAGTTAAAAATAACTCTGTAATTTGCATTTACATAATAAAAAATTCAAAACAAAGAAATCAGATTTTAAGTTTGTAATATTCTGTTGCATTTTTTACTTTTCTATTCCTATAAAATAGTCGTTTTTCGCGCTTTTTCGAACTTTTCGCCAACTTCCAATATTTCCGTAAGGAAATCAAATACAGTTTCGTTCCCGACAAATAGCGATCTTTTCATCAATACATCACATGCCCCGAGGGAAAAAAATATTATTTTTAAAACTTCGAGCTTGCGACGCCCCGAGGGTCTTAATATAAATTTGTAAGGTTGACTATAGTGTTTTCCTATTAGGCGTGCAAATTAGTTCGGTCCGCTTTTAAAAGATGGCGCTGGCTGTTATCGACATTTTATAGTAACAGCTAATTTCGATGATTTTAGAAAGATAAGACATCTATCAATAATGTTGAGTTTATACCGCGTTCAGTTCCGTACGGAAGCCGTGTGTTTTACAGTGTTGAATATGTCAACTTTTGTGTTAACTAAACAGCATTTGCGGGAGGTTTTATTTTTCTTTTTTAATTCGAACAAAAGTGCAGCTGAAGCGCATCGAATGCTTGTGGAAGTTTGTGATGACAAAGCTTCAACTGATATATCATGTAGGTAATGGTTTCGACGTTTCAAGAATGGAGATTTCAGCGTTGAAGACAAGCCTCGATCTGGACAGCCAAAAAAATTTGAAGACAAAGAATTTCATTACTCGTTGAAGATCCGAGTCAAAGGCAAGAGAGGTCCTTTATTCATATGTTTGAGTTACGTTTTGGTTTCCTCGACTTTTTTACTCGGGCTATTACTTACGTGAACTTACTTTTTTTTTTTGCTCTTTTTGGCCCAAGAAGGGTTTAAATAATTTTTTAACCGTAATTTTTTGATTTTGCGAAAGAGTTCCTGCACGTTTTAATATTTTGAATTTCACTTTTAAAGGGCTATCGGATGATGAGTTATGAATTTTTTAAGGTGATTTTTGAGGCCGTTTTAAATTCCATTTTATATATATTCTTGGCAGTTTTCAAAATATAAAATTTCAATAAAACTTCGGCCGAAACATAAAAAAATTTAAGTAATAAAAGTATTATAATACTGAGTCGGCTAGTTGAAAAAAAATAAAGCAACATTTTTAATCAGCATTTATAAATGTTTCACGTCACACACATAGCTTATTTCAGAATTTTAAACACAACTTTTGCATGTTTCTGTTTACAAGCCTGTACACTATAAGTCTACTTTTAATCAATTCGAAACTTTTATTAGCTTTAGCGATCGGAATTTTTGCTGGCACTCTATCTTCCGAACGTGTCTATGCGCGTATGTTTATATTATTTTACTATTTCGCGTCGAATAGAGCTTTAATTTTCAATACACGTAAAAATCAACTGCAGTTCTATTTACGTTATTATAATTATTTCGTTTGTTTATTATCCAATAAACCTTCCGTAATATTTATTTCTTTTCGTTTAAACTCGGAACACGTTGCTCACCAAAACTAGTATACCATAAAATAAATCCTTCGAAAAAATCTTGACTGAAAACCATATTACCACCGCAAGGTAGTTTTAAACATTACCGACACAAGCACTATTCAATTTTACTCGCGTATTTGCAAAATCAACGTTTACCGAAATATTGGTAATATATTGAAACTCAAATACTTCATGACTTTGTCGGAACAATACCAGCTTCAGAAATGTTGATGACAAACGGAGATTTCAGCGCTAAGGTGAATCCAAGAATAGAGTCCAAGATCGTGGGTTCCTTTGCTCTTAGTACTCAGAATGATATTGGGGATGGAGATTATTGCAGTTTTGCGCTGAAAAAGATCTCATTTTAGGTAATATACTTAGTACCAGTTACCGAAAAGCAGATTATATACATCGCCAGATGGATTAAATCGATTATATTACTATTCAGCAGAGATAGAGAGACGCATTAAAATCAATTCGCGCTGCACCTGAAGCAGACATCAGTAGTGACCCGGCTAAAACGTATATAGAAAAATTAAAAGGGTATATTATATAATAGATACAAAAAATGGACAGACAAGGAGATAAATCGTTTTTAACAAGAATTCCAAATAATATCAGGAAATAGTGTTACAATCGATATGAACGCAAGACCAGAAGAAGTGTGGCACTGGCTCAAAAATAAAATTGTGGAAGTGATACAATTTCTAACATTGAAAAAAGAAAACTACTCAAACAAAAGGAAAAAGGAGACTCTGACGAATATAGAAAATTATTCAAGAAAATTTTAGGAATGATTGCAGGAGAGATTAGGAGGCAAACTACCGTAGTGTATGTCAAGAAATACGGAAAAGTGTAAATAACGGCGATACACACGTAATATATAAGAAGATAAAAAGTATAACGGGTCGATTTAAAATAAGAAGCTGGACAGTTGAAAAGAAGGATGGTACAGTAGCCTGGGCTGAAAAAGACGCATTACCGGCTACATGGAGCGGTTACTATGCGGAATTACACGAAGCAAAAGAGACAATGGACACACATCGCTGTGTAAACGTGAATACTGATTTGGAACCAGATATACCGCTAAATGAAGTTCAAGAAGCATTGGATGCATTAAAAAAAAACGGAAGGCTGCTATCAGCGATAGTATAAATGTAGAATAACTAAAAGTAAATGGTAGAAGTGGAGTTAAAATACCTATAGATTCTTTGTAACGCTATATGGAAGTCTGGCTAATGGCCTAAGGACTGGGAACACTATGTTTTTATAGCGCTTCATAAAAAAGGATCGATGCGGAAATGTATAAATTACAGGTTTATCGCGCTAATCTCGCATACTAGTAAAGAATACTAAATAACAGAATGAAAAACTTCTAGGCAGATTCCTCAGGAACAAAACTGGATTTATGCCCGGCAAAGGTAGTATCAGCGCGAACAAATATTAAAAGTCAAACTGATGATAGAAAAGACCCGTGAAATCAATAAACCGATCTTCTTTTGTTTTCTCGACTATGCCAAAGCATTTGATAACGTTGTCTGGAGTAAACTGTTTTTAATACCTGAAAAAATGGGTTAGTCATCATAGACGACTTGTGCAGAATTTATACAAAGGCAGCACTGCGTCAATCAAAGTGTGAATCATGCGGAATCAGAACGATTTACAATTGGAAAGGGCGTCAGACAAGGATGCATAATGTCGCCGGTACTGTTTAATATTTGTGCAGAACATATAACGAGGAAGGTACTGAAAGACTGGAAGGGCATCTATTGGTGGAAGACGCATAAGTAATCTTCGATACGCTGATGATACCACTATACTTACGGCTTCGAGAAAAAAACTAGAAGAAATTTTGAATAGAATAAGAATACGGTATGTCATTAAACCAGGATGAAACCAAAGTCGTGTTGGTGAATAGAAAAATTTAATAAGATATAGAGGTACACACATAACGAGATACGAAGTAGAGTGGAATCTTTTGTCTATTTGGGTTCACAGATCAGTTCTAGTGAAATGGAAATAGGAAGAGCGATACTAACTAGAGAAGTACTAAAAATGCTGTCACACATCTGGAAAAGTCATGATATTAAAAAAACAACACAGATAGTGCGCGCACGTTGATACATCCTATAATACTGTATAGAGCAGAAATTTGAAAGAAGATCAAAGAAGAAAAAAAATAGACATTCTGGAAATATGGATATGAAGAAGAGTGCTTCGCCTTGGACGGCGAAACGTACCAACGAATCCATTGTAAATGAGATTGGTGTAACTGAACGATTTTAAATAATATGTGCAAACGTCGGATAATATATACGATATTTTGGACACATCATTAAGGGAAAGATAACGATAGTCTAGAGAAATTAGTAATTCTGGAACAAAATAGATAGCAAACGACTCGGTGGAAGATGCCCAATGAAATGGATAGACCAGATACGAAAAATTTGTGTAAAGAACCAATTCACAGAATTATAAGGAAGACAGGGAAAAAATCATCGCTCGAAATGATGACTGAAATGTTAATTCGAGTCTCGTTAATCAACAATATGATCTTGATTTTTTTAGCAAAATAATCAATCGCGGAATATTTCATTCTCTTTCAACCGTATTACATTTTATCTTATACCGCATTATTGTTTTATTATATTTTTCTTGTAATTTACTTTTGTACAAATGCGCGATGATGCTGTCCTCTTCACAGATAATTAATATTCCGTTTTTACATCCAAAACACTATCCCCTTAATTTCTAATGCGATCAAAACCAAATTCCAAAAAGGAAAAAGCACGGGCAGCTGTACAAAAAAAATCAAGACAGAAAATGATAGTTATTAAAAACCGCAGTTGCATATTGCACGCGCGTACCGGTGAATTTCGGCGGGCTAAAACTATCCGATAATTTAACAAATAAACAAATAACGTACAAGAAACCGAGAGAAAAAAAGAAAGCCAAAAAAAAAAAACGAAGATTAATAGGAGGATATTTTTCACTGACAAAAATGATTAAAACTGACGGTACAAGAAGTGTCGGATGAACGTACCTAAAAATAAAATATCGCGCGTGCGCGGGAGTCGAACAGCCGTCATAAGAATTGCTCATAATGGGGTGGTAAAATGGCTTTTAAGAAGTTGCTAAAGTCGCTTTACTTGCAGCGGTAGTTGATTTCTCTAGGCCCCCTGCGTATCTTCTTTTTTTTTTTTTATTTATTCAGCTAAACGAATCTCATTTTTCCCAATAATAGAAGAGCCAAGTCTCGAAATCCATTAATTATAACATCCTTCATTATGAATACTGGAACAGTTCCAGCGAAGCTCCAGCCATTGGTGAGTAGTTCGCACAAACACACTTGTAACAAACAATCGTGTGTGCGTGTAAACTTTGAATATACAAACTATCCCCGTTCACTATGTTTACATATACCGGAAATTGAACTCAATTTTTTTCTGAAACCAGAAGTCAGAAATACACAGCTCGCTTGTAACTTCGATCGAGAAATACGTAAACGTACACTTCTTAACTTTAACACAATAACAGAGAGAATTCGTATAATTCTGGAATTAAATATATATATATACATATATTTTTTTCTTTTCGTTATCGTTTAGATTCAAATTGAAAAAAGATTTGTCGAAAAAAAACCCCTGAAAAAACTGCACCGTCCGGATAACGAAAAAGAAAATAAAAGGAAAACAGTGGCAAAAAAGCAGAGAAAGGTTGTTATAGCGGACAAACGAAGGAAGAAAATAAATAGTTTAAAAAATTAAAAATAACTTTTTACGTGTACTAAATAGGGAAAAATAGTTGCAATCGCCATCATCAAACCTACACTAAAAACGTGAGTTTACTAATTCTGTACATCGCATAGAACAACTTGTTTTTAACATTTAACGCTGTCGCAATAGGGTATGCTTAAGCACTAAGCACTAGAAATTCCGATTGCTATAGACGATAGAAAAGAAGCTACAATTATAATTTAACCTAAATAAATTTTCAATTTTAATGATAAAGGTTCGATGGTAACAGTCAAAATTTTAAAAACCAATTTTCTTCCCTTTGCCATTTTATAAAAATCTACTTTCGATGTAAAGAATTTTACAATTCATTTTTTAACATTTCATTAAATTTCTTTTTTTTTTTTTTTTTTTTTTGATGATCACGGCGTAAAATCATCTGGCCACCGACACGTTATGTAATGTAAGAAAAAACGATAACGGAGAAAAGCTGTCGACTGAGTTCATCGTTAAGGGGGGAGGGGGGGCTCGCTCACTCTTGGCGGAAGAACTTTTAGGATTCCACATCACATACTCAGACTAGAATATTTTTTTAATTTAGTTTTGTTAAATAGATCGATAAAACCTATGGTAATGTATTCCTTTGCGGTTCTTATTTCAAATTCAAACGTATAATATTGTTTTACCGCGGTGATCGCCGCGACAAGTAGACGTAGATGAAAAATGCATTAAAAATACTCGATTATAACCGAGAAAAAGGTTAAATAAAAGTGCGTAAAAAACAATCAATATACAGACCATCATGAGAATTCACGTCACATAATGGCTGCCAGTCGCTTACAAGCTGGCTAATGATTATACAAACCAGATTGCACAGTCGTTTATCCTTTTTTATTCTATTCCCGCAAAAAAAGAAAGCAGAATACACAGATATTTTTACAACATTTTTTCCCAGTCAATCTATAAGTTTACTATATTTATTTATACGATTAAGTTTGAAGGTTACATTATTTATATAGGACGTGAATTTGTTTACGCTATAATATTTGGAATGATCATTAAAGAGTTACGAATCCTAACAGTCTAGTAATTAGGGGGAATAAATCAAAATAAAATTTGCCGCGTTCATTTCGTGCGGCATGCGCGCTACTGAACGACAATCTCCGATTTTCGAATTAAAAAAGAGTCGGGTTCGTAGATTGCACAGAAGATGGTGGTACTATGACTTTCAGTAACTCGGACAGAAAAAGATAATTTTCAACATTTCATCTGCACTTCAGAACCCAGGCGTGCTCGCGCATAGATGGTCTTCGGAAACATCGTTTTTCGACAAATGGAATAATAGTTTTTTATGTGAGGAGCGGAACTGACGGAATCCTCCGCAGCTCTCTTTTAAGGACACACGGCATGATTTCCGAACATGAAATTCTTTAATGCGAAAGCGCACTTACTATTTATAGAAAAATAAATACAATTAAAAAAAATAAATAAATAAATAAATAAATAAAAACTATTTAACGATATTTCTTTTTTACGTAATTTTATAACCGACACAGGCGTTCTTCGTAGATTATGTGAAGGAGATAAAATTATTCGCTCGCATGCGCTATCCTTTCTTATTAAACAGATTCAGGGCAAGTCAAATAATTTTTCAGTTAAGATGATGAATTGAATTTTTTAAATTGAACTATATCATCAGTCAACAAAACAAGACAGTAGTATATTTACTAGACATACAGAGTGTAATGTCGGCCGATATTTAAAAATAAATCAAAACGATAGAAATAATAAAATTTTACTTGACGCTAAATTAAGCTAGAAATATGCGGAAACGATGAAATAGTGAAAGAAAAATATTACAAAAGACTCTGCTAAAGACAATTAATGAACTTGGCACAAGTTAGCCATCCTCTAACTAACCTCACGAGGTAGTTAGTCAAAGACCCGTATTGAATGTTACGGGATTATATGTCACACAATAAACAAAATTCAAAAAAACGATAAAGCTGATATAGAATAAAGCACTTAAGCTGCTCATCGGAACAACGGCTTCGTCATCTAATCATGTTAACCAACACAAGTATAGTCTTTTTTATAATAATAATAATTTAAAAAAAAAATCGAACAGAGATTTTTTGAAATGCAAAAAATTACGAGGACATCGAGAAATAATAATTTGACCAATATCGCGTGATGCAGAATAAATACTGGGGGGGGGGGGGAGATTCCGCGGTCTTCCAGTCCCGTACAGTGTTTCCTTTATCGTTTTCTTCCCATCTCCATCAATAATTCCCTTACTTCAATATTTTGTCTTCTTTCCAATATCGCATCAGAATCTAATTTCCTAGCATAATACGTTCAAGTGGTTTGGGTCAAAGTCAGGATGAGCCCTCCCCATTAAAAAAAGAAAAAAAAAACAGAAAAAAGAAGATTCCACTATTACACTTAAAAAACTATCAAAAATTAATATCTGCGTGCCAACAAATATTAATAAAGTTCTTTTGCTTATATATGTATAATACATCTGGACGCGCTGTAGATATTTATTTTCTAGCTGCATACGAAGAACGCAAACTGTATTCAAATTCAGTAACATCAATTTATATGTTCGAGAGCATTCTATAATAAGAATAATAATATAAACAAACACAAATATTAACACAAAGCACAAATACACTGAAATTATCTGGAGGAAACGATATAAGAAGACGGACAGATTTGTGCTGCAGCAGTATAAAGGTAAAAATAATTTAAATATCATGTCGACTTTCAAACATATATATATCCACCATGTACTAGAGCGGAAATGTAACAGCGATCCAGAGAGCGCGCTAAGAACCTATGCCCAACGAAATAAAAAAATTGCTAATATTGACGGACCCCCTGTTAGCAGTACGAAACATAATTAACAGAAAATACATATATATATATATAAAAAATCATAAATAACAAATTAAATATTATTAATAAGCTTCGGAGAAATAATAACATGATATGGCTTAAAAACGGGCATACCTGGACATTATTATCTCGGATGTAACGAAATGGTTGACAGAGCGGCTTGAGAAGTAAATATATTAACCCTTATGTTAATAACCGGGTACCCGGGTACCCAACGCGTTATATTAGCATGAAAAAATCTATAAAAAAATGAAAATTTTATTTTAAGCGCCTGGATCGTTATTATTTAGTTCAAAGGAAAGCTAATTGTGGGAGATTTTTTTTTTTTGATTTTTTTTAAAAATTGCCTTAAACTTTAGCCATTGCCTTATTCGCAACCGGGTAACCGGTACCCACAGCAGTATTCATGCAAAATAAATAGAAAATTATTTTTATAATTGCATGCAAGTAAGTTTTATTTATAAAATAGTTAAATTTTACAGTTTTTAATGAAAAATATTATTTATCAAGACATGATGTATAGTCATTTTTCGTCGCCTTTTTATCGTTAATTTCTGGTACATATGGCAGGCTCCTGTGACTTTTCTTCTTCCAGTTTTATCTCGTTGAACCACTGAGCCAGGATCTGGTGTGACCGTTGTTAATTCACCACCATGACATTCTCAATTGCAATTTTCGTTGTAAAATGGCGCATCACTTGAGCATTCCATGTCCGTAATTCAATCATTGGCCTTGCAAGTTCTTCACTTAATTTACGCAAAAAATTGCCGTCTTTCGGTTGTTTTCGTCGCAATCATTTTATTGTTTTCGTAATAAATTAAATATGATGCGAGTGTAGTAATGTTTATGATATTGAAGAACATTGCCATTGGCGATCTTGAACATCGCCGTTGACTTGTATATCTGTTGAGCATTTGGTCCATAGTATCAACACCAGTTTTATATTTATTATAATATTTAATAATATCCGGGTTTTTTTTTTTTTGCATCGTCACTCATTATCATATCTGAATACATTGTCGATAACAAAATGACAGCTTTATTTTTTTTTTAGATATGTAGGAACACACTGTCACCTTGTCGTGAAACCCAAAAACAGTTGAATACTGCGCACGTGATTTATTAGCTGCCATGACATTGGGGATATAGGGTTTGTTTCGTTGTATTGCACCAACAATGGTAAGATTTCACGATAACAAGTGTTTTGCTACGGGAAGGGTTGAAAAAAAAGTTATCCATACTGATATTTCTTCCACTTCCTCGGTATGGAGCAGCTAGTTCTTTCACTACCCGTTCTCTCTGATTTTTATTCGCCGATATTATTTGTCTTACCAGTGTAAATTATACCCTGCAAAGGGTATACATTCTCAGCATCACAAATCCACCAGATCTTAATACCATACTCAGCCGGCTTTGAAGGTATGTACTAAGTGAATCAAGTATGACCACGGTATGGATACAGCTGCTCATCAATAGTTAAATTTCCTGTCAGCTTGTACATCTGCGACAAATTTGCATTGAGCACTGTCCACAAATCGCGAATTTCTGTCTTGCGTTGACTTCGATTATTACTGTCATCAAATATCAAAAAACGCATAATATTATGGAATCTATTTAGCCCCATTGTCGCCCGGTACAGTGGATACGAGTTAGAATGCCACAAATCAAAATAGCAATAAATGAATAAATTTCCGGCATTGTAACAGGCTTCCATTGGCGTTGAATTATAATTCGCATAAGTAGAAATAAAGCTTTCTTATTTGTGTATCGCACAATAATATCTGCCACGCTCTCAGAGAAGCTTTCTCCCATAATTTTGTGTTTTTACTGCACTGAGAACATCACAAACGAGTCCGATTCCAACAGAAATTCCAAACATACTAAAAAATACTCGTCTCTAATACCCTATAGGCAATAAAAAAGTAACCTTGAGATTTTTTTCTGCTCAGGTCCAAACAATGACAATATAGGGTCTACTACCTGGAATTACCCACCCTAGTTTCAAATGTCATTTACATTTACACAGTATTTTTTTTTTTTTACTTAAATACTCAATATCTGTGTATATTAAAAAAAAAAAAAAATTATTTTGCAAAACTTTTTTTCTTAAAAATAATAAAAAAAAAAAAAAAAAAAAAAAAAAAATGTGTAAGTCATGGTGCTAAACAACGTAGGTAAAGTTGATCATTAACATAAGCGAATGAAATACACACCACGTCATCGTCGTCACACTGAGCACAAATAATAATACACGACGAATGGCAAGCGAAATACGAAGTCAGTAGGAATAATTTTGTTTATAAAAGGTATTTCGAAATACGAAAAATTATACGGAAGAAAACGCGACAGAAGCGAAATGAATGTATGTCATATACATCGAATGAGGCACACGCAAAAAGTGCGGAAACATTACACAAACTCGATATAGATTACGCGAATGCGGACAGATTGGCTCGATGATTATTATTACAGTGCAGTACGAAAAATATTATTATAATCGTAGAACGTATTTCGTTAATAAAATATCGCCATTCTATACGACCACGCCGTAATAAATATTGCATAGGAACCGGAACACGGGAGCTTGCTTTTCACCGATATACATATAAAACACAATCTTATAAAAAAAAAAAGGAATAAATGGCACAGCCTCGCAGGAGTAAATAAATAAAAAAAAAAAATATATATATATATATATATATGAATTACAGGTCGTACGCTAATTTATTAATACCTAACACGCCGAACGATTTCAACTTTATTATAGATTTCTAGAGTATTAATATGCGGCCGTGATCTAAATAATTATTCGGCCAGCTAGGGGGGAATTCGTTGATCTCTGCCGATCGCATATTCCAAAAACTACGTAAGAACTGCTTTAAAAAAAAAAAAAATCCGCGCAGATCGAATAAATCGGGGAAAAGCTATGGAATAATCACGCGCTAAAATATATATAATCTATTAATGGCCGATAATCTAATTACTGACTTAATTCAATTATCGGTTAATTCGTTTAAGTAATAGTAAAATCTGTTCGCTGTTTGAAATCCCCATTTTCAGTATTCAGCAAGCGGAGGCGAACTGTGTGTAAATAGCTCACGCATACGAATAATATATAAAATGGCCAGTTCAACCGCGATCATCATTTCGATTGCTGGAGTTAACAAAGCCAAATCTGTTTTCTTCCGACTCCGTCTAGCCCACGAATAAGTGCGCTTATATTTCGTCGTCGGTGGAAACAAACATTCCAAATATTTTATAGATGACATGCGATTTTTCTTTCCTCGAAATATAATAATAATATTTCGGAAATTTTCCGACTGACCGATGTAAAAACGAAAGAAATGCTCTACTCTAGCGCACATGCAGCGACGTTACCTAACCACGGGGTGGTACCGTCAATCATACATGTGTCCGAAACGAAATTAATCTTTACACAGATTGACAAAATTCTGCCGGGAACATAAAATAAAAAAAAACCGACTATTACCCCGCCGATATAAAGCTCATGCAACTAGTTTCGTGGGACAAAAAGGACAAATGTGCAGGGAGTAGTCCCTAGGAAATAGTTTTCGCGCGTTTTTCACACTGGCAGGGAATCTGTTACGAAATATTTGTTAGTTCTTTTTTTCTTTATCAAATATCAAGCCTTAACGATGTCTGCAGAAAAGAGCTACGCCGATAGTACACGCTAACCGTACTGACTTTTGGAGGGAAAGCGGCTTTTAACAATTGCCCGTTGCGCATCAGCCGCCACATGCTTGGCATCCGAGTGGTGCTGACTGCTGCAGCGGTTTTTTCGAAGGAAATCTGAATGCGCGCATTTTCGTCTGCTAGAGCTTTAGGCGGAAAAGGCGAGCATAGATCTGGACGGTGTAGTCTGTTGGCCGTGGCAGCAGATAAAAGAGCAACGGTGGTCGTTATTCTTTGCTCGTGTTCTACTACAAAGAGAAATGCGGGCATTAATTTATCCTTCCCGGAAATCGCTGACAGCTTTTTATAGGAATAAGAATTACTGGCCGGCATGATGGGAGAGGAGCAGAAGAGCGAAACGATTACGGACAGGTGGATGCTGCTATAGGTTACTTATTATTCCGAGTGATTAGCCGGCAACGTGCGCAGAAGGTTGCATATCGATATAGAGCCAACTGCTGCCTACGAGCAATACGTGAAAATAATACGAAAAATAATATCAATGTAGCGCAGAGCAAGAAGACCAGTCCGTTGTACGTATATAGCGCGATAGAGAGTATAGCGTACAAACCTGTATCTGAAATACGGTAACCGAATCATCCAGCATCTGCACTCGAATGGATAACATCTTGCCACCAGATTTCTTGGGCGTTATCGGCGGAGGAGGCGTCTTGGAGCGGCCGGTTCCGCTTCCATCGACTCCGGCCGGGGTCGACTGCGCGTGCGCCAGCTTATTGAAAGACGCTGTCGTCGACGCAGCACCGTACGAACAAGAACGTTCCTCCATGGCGGCACGGTCGGAACGCGGGGGGCGAATCCTCTTTCGCGCTCGGGCGGTCGCGTTGGCGACAAAGGCGACTCCGGGTTTACGACTTGCGGCGACAAAGGCGGATGCCGACTAGCGCTGGACGACGTTTGTCGCTGAACAGCAAACTGTTGTCGCGGTCGCCGCGACCAAAACCAGCCATCGCACGGCCACCACTGCCCTATAGCGTTCAATAACTAGCGAAGAGGAAACATCTCAGTTCCAGCGACTGCAATAACCTGCAGAACGAGACAGCAATTAGCTTTTGAAATAATTAAACGAGCAATTATTAACCAGCGCGCATATACCGCTCAGCGCGCATCATACATACACATTAACCTAATGTAATGTGGTGAACTTAAATATTATTTAAATAAAAATAAAAATAAAAAATCGACACGTTAAGTAGAGTACTTCAAAAGAGCCATTATCCCCGGGCGAAGTAAATCCCGAACCTCTTCTCAAAACATTTCTGAGACGAACTAACAAGTGTATTTGGCGTTTTTTTTCCCTTTTCTCTCGTGTAATTAGCTGCCGCACTATCGCGATGTAGAGCATATTATAGTTAAGGTGAGATTTTGCAGAAACAAGTAAGTAGGATTATGAGAAAATTGGCAACAGTTCTCAACATTAAATACAAGCTATATAATTAATAATGTTCGCTTTATCATCGGGCGACGAATATGATCCATTTTCGTTGACGAAGTTATAAGTTTTTGGGACGGAAAATTCTACATTACGTATGGAACGTGGTTTCCCTTCTGTTGCGCCTATGTACGATTATCTTAATCGACGAAAGCAAAATTTCAAGCAACGAGAATTATTAATTAATCGATAAGTAAATTTACTTCGTAATCGACGCAAAATAAACCTCACGACGGCATATTATATCTTGTTGGTTGATTCTTCTGGTATTACTACTACCGCGCGTTAGTACATTTTAGGCATTTACACGTTCGATCGATATTATTATTAAACCCGAAGCGAATAGATCAAATGAGCCACCTGAATGAATCTAATAAACGCCCCAAAACGAATGAGTAATACGATAAATTTATTAGCAAAAACTTTTGAATATATAAAATATCCGAGAATGCTGACAGTGCGTTTAATAATTACAATCTAACTGAGATAATAAAAGTTGATGACTTTTTCTTTCGTTCCTTAAGAAGTTGTAAAAATGTAATTCTAAAAAAAATACCCAGCGAAAAAAAAAATAAAGGTGGGACGAGGGAGCTTTAGAAAATAAATTTATTTAAAGAAAGAGAAGAAAAATATTAAAAATTACCACCATTTCTCATCTAAAAAAAAAATGGAAGTCTCAGAATTTTCCAGCTCAAAAACTTTCATACACCGTTCAACGAAAATAGAATGCAATAAAAAATCTAATTGGAACGGACCGGCAGTGTTTACATCCGAAAATCGTTATGAAATTCAAGGCTCATCTATAAAAACGTATTCCAAAAGTACTCCCCGGCTATACAAAGAACAGGACGACATCGTGAAAGAAAAGGGTTTACACGTTTTTGTTTTTTTTTTTATTTATTTAATTTAGACACCTTCTAGAAGCAAAAATAAACGCGTTGCGAAAGGTACGCCGCTTGAAGCGATCAATTTGGTCAGCCGACAAAAAAGAAAAAAGAAAAAAAAAGTTTCTTAAAAATTCAACAAATATTCAAATATTATTACATAGAAAATTTCAATATAATCACACATCTAAATTGAAATACACTTTAAATTTCAAGCAGAAAATTTTCGATTTCTCTTATACGATTAAGAACACCTATCATTATACTTAAGCCATTCCTCATTTTTCATTTATAATTTTAACTAATAATGGTTTTCTTACATTTTCCATGAAATAACACAAATAACTTTTAGTCCCGCTAATTTCAAATATAATTTTGATCAATCGTTTTAATTCCCTTCCAATAACCGTCAACGCCATACACATTCTCGACTTCAGGTTCGCGTTTTAATTTTTATAATTTATTCGTAACATTTGTGTTTCATGTTATAAATTCGGTTTTCCATCTGAAGATGGGCTTCACATTTCCTATATTTATATTTAACAAGCAGGATGTGGTAAATAATTCTGTATGAAAATACCTTACAAATAAAAGTATAGATTACATATACTTTCCGCATCTTAAACATATGTATTATAGAAATACTTTTGGAAAACAACTTTTTTACAACGTAAACATGACCGATTTTCTTAACAATTACCTGAAAAGAGACTCTTCTCAATCGTGACGCTACCGTGAAACAATTTTTATACATTTGACAACGCCGTACGCTCATTTCATTAGCTCATCGCTTCAAGCGCCTGCCTTTTCCAGTTTAGCCAATAAACACCGTCTCCATTCATAATTTCCTATTATTAATCGTCACAAGTTTTTCTTCCGGTCAAAAATCACACTGCTCGCTGGTGATATTTATTTTTCAACATGTACATTGAAGCAGATTACATCGAAATGTTCAAAAATGAACTTTTTAAAACAACACGGTAGCTTTTGTACCGATGTAGATAAAAAACATGGCAATCGCTCTTAATCATTTCTTTTTTCACGGTAGCCACTCAAATATAATTTTTAAATTCCCGGTTTTCCAAATCCTCCGGATTTCCTGATTACTAGAATTATACAAAACCAAATTTTAATTTTTTGTTACTAATGGTAATATTTGACCGCTGCGGCATATGTCATATGAATAAAACAGAATTTCGTAATTTATTTCGAATAAAGTACATTAAAAAATACTTTAATTTTTCGATTCCGATGACCTTTTCTTATTAAAAATATCGTTTTTGGCTCTTTTTACTTTTTTCCCAAAATTCCCGGCTTATCCCCGATTTTCCCGGTTGAGTGGCCATCCTGCTTTTGATATACCATAAACTGCAAAGTCCGGAAATTTAAGCTAGCACGTCTTCTGATGAGTGGTTTTTGGAACAACGTGATTTTTAAAGACTTTGAACTCGCGCTTATTGTTACGAAAAAATTAAGCTCCTCACGATAAACTAAAATAATTCTTTCTCCTTTTCGCTATATATGTAAAGGGTACGGAGGGGGATTAAGAAGTGGGTGCGAAACGTGATACGAAAAATTTAAAAAAAATTCTTGATTTTAAATTTTTTCCTTAAACTCCTCTAATAAATAAGCTTCGCCTTAAAGCGTACGCGTTACCTATGTGATATATTTTTTTTCCCTGGAATAACGCAAAAATGATAGACAAGTCTTATTCATCTTAAATTTCATTTTGTAATATGAAGAAAACTTCAAAATTATTCTTTGTAAATTCTGTACAGCCCGGGAGCGAAGGGTAGCGGTAATTTTTTTTTTAATCATTTTTCTATTTAGCTCGTAAAGGGGGTGGGGGGCATTAAAATCCTATCACAATTTTAGTGCGCAGAAAAAAATCCGAAATATAGCACACCCTTTGAAAATTCTCTATTATCGTTACATTCGAATGTATGATGACATTTGATAACCAAACTTTTTTTTATTTTTTTTTTATTGTACAACACAACTGCGCAATTACCAGCCGTTTTTAATTTAACACGACATAAAATATCTCTAGGCAGAAAATGCGCATTTAAAACAAAAACGAACCCGATTGGAAAATCGAAGAGGAAAAACCGAAACATCGATTTCGCACCGTTTAGAATAGCGGCCATTTGTTGTAATCGCAATTAACATCGCGATGAGACTCAAAAAATATCGATTTTTTACCGGAGAAAACGTAATTCGCTTTTAGCGCACAATTTTTTAATGTTCTATCCTCTCGCAACTGACCTAATTTTCGAATGTGCCCAATAAAGACTGACCGGCAAATGTGCAGTCTCTCGCAAGTGTAACCGGAACAGTGGTACCGGCTGAAATCCGTTCGAGACAGCGTCGTTAATTGCACGCAAACGTTGAAATCGTGGCCACTTTTCAGCTAATCGAAAACACCTGCTCCGGCAAATGCTTCATTATCAAAAAGCCTATTTACATAAATGTTTTTGTCGTTAGTTTTAGAACCCTAGCTGAAACCTCAAGCAATCTGCATGCGCAGACACTGTCACTCGATATGCAGTACCATGTTTATGCAAAACTAAACAAATGCATTTTTCTTCTTTTTTTTTATGTTCAACAGGTCACATTTGTGGTATTATCTTGATAGGCAGCGTCATGCGCCGACAAGGGAAAAGCACGCACCTATAAATACTAAATACTCTTACTAAAAAAACGAAAAATAGAGACATAACGAAGAAATGCTACACGAGATTCAAGTCACAGAAGAGAACAGAAAACGATATAAAAGCTATCGCAGCCATTTTTAGAAATTCAGTAGATTTAAAAAAAAAACCTAAGCTACACAATATTGCACCTGCACGTGTAATATAGTCCCTAGGTATACATTTAAATAACACGGAGCCATTTACCTATAATTTAGGAATAGCAAATATTTCAAAGCCGTATAAATTGAAATAAGTATTATCTGACAGAAATTCGTTTTGATGAAGTTCCGAGTACTCGTATATCTCATAAAAAAATAGGCACGTTTCATCTATCTTGCGTTTAATTCGCGTTAAAAATCGAACAGCGTTTGACATTTTAAGATTACGTTTGGTACTTGAAAAGATGCTTTATTACGATTTTGCAAATTCTGTCAATATTGTATTAGCACATTTGCTAGGGAGTAATGAATGTTATTTTCATCTCTTTCAACAGTTTAATTAGAAACAATACCAGCGTTAGTTTAAAGAGCCAGTTTGAATACTGGCGCATACGTCGTCATTCGTTAGTAGTCAGAAAGGGACGAAACAATATGCGGTGCTATTGCTAAAATTAAGAGAATTGTAAAGATTTTTTTTACGATTTTGGATACCTATCTTTTACCTCAGACAATGTAGACGAGGTTGTCGAGAACAGGTAGTAGCGACCTTAATGTGGTTAGTTCTATTTTACGTAAATTGACACAGAACACTAACGGTGCCCGCAGACATATGGTGTAAAACTAGCGTATCACCACCGTTATGTAGTTATAATTTATATAGTGATAATAGACGACTTTCTCGAAAGCGACGCTATCGTACACGCATCCGTTTATGCATTATTTGCTGGGTTTTTTTACAGACCTTTTTTTCTTTTTCTTTTTCTTATCGTATTCCTTAAAAAACTTCCGTGTTAAATTTAGAATGTGTCTATACATACATGTACATGTATATATTAATTACAACGTAATTCTCAGGCCAGCCCCCATTAGATTTTGTAACGAAAAAATGTCCCCATTTTATGTAACGAAAGTTAAATGTTAAATAAAAACGTCATTCTTAATCATGCACCCATTAGATTTTGTAACAAAAAAAAATTAATATATTATATTTTTTTAAGAATTTAAGATTTATATTATTGTCCGTTTTCTGTTAATAAGAATATGTTTTGAAATTTGTAATGTTTTAAGATATTTCATTAATGTGTTAGGAATGATTTAAGTTAATGTGATTTATATCTCTTTGTAATATGTTAAGTTGCTTCGGTAGTTTAATAAAATTGATGGTATAAATTGTATTTTTATTTTTTTTATTATATAAAATTAATTTGAAAACATTTTAATTTAACGGAAATAATGATAGGATTTTTGTGATTATTATTTTCTTTTATATGGATGCCGGTAAGAATGACGTTGTAAATTTTAATAATTTTATACAAAGTATAGAAGAGAAAGAAATAAAAATGTAAACAAAAGGAATCGAGGGGCAGAGCCCCTTGCGGGGTCAAATTGCCGAGTTTATATATATATATATATATATATAAAACTCGGCCCTCCGGTACTCAGAAGGGGGAAAGCCCCCTTCACCAACATGTCTAATTCTTCTATAATTCCTATGGAAGAGTAAACTTTTTTATTGGCTACGCCGTTCGACAAAATTTTTTCGTTACATAAAATTGTGACATTTTTTGGGGACAAATTTCGTGACAGGACACTTTTTCTGATGACCCCTGGCGAAAAATGGCATAGCCATTAATATATATATATATATATATATATATATATATATTGTAACAGTTATTGCCATTTAGTTTCCTACTTGGAATGCCAAACGTAACGGTTATATTATTTTATTTGACCCTTAGGGATACCGGTCTCCTTAATATCTCCTTAATACCGTGGACATAAATTTATACTTTTATTTTATTATTATTTTTAAAAAATAGTTTAATTAACTTTTATATGAATTGTATTGGAAATTAAACCTACTCCAATCTTTCAGTACCAGTTGACTGCTGAAAAACACAAATAAGTACGAAAACAACGATATAATCATTTATCTACAGCATATGCATCAAGTAAATCATCTTATTTTCCTATATTAATAAAAAAAAAAAAAAAAAAGAGAGATTTACCGAACTGCGTAGTAACTGTAAAACATGAAAACATGAAATTCAGAAGAATAAGTTCTTTCACGTCAAAAGTTTGTAAAACCACAGCCATTTTTTAAAAAATTCAACTTACTTTCATGTTTACCACTGCTGCGCTACTAGCAAGAATGAGTGTATTGTACATCGATCATTGTAACTGTAAAAATACATTGAAGATCAGAAGTAGATTCAATGCTGCACACCTTTTTTTTATCATCGGCAAACGAATATATTAGATTGCTTAATTACTGAGTATCAACCTCTAAATGATTTGTATATTATCAGTTAAAATCACATCTGAATTGCAAATAGGAATAAATCAATGCGATGCTATGTGTTTAGTACTCTTATAATTCTATACTGGTGAATGCGTGTTTCGCACAGTTCACACCCTAACAGCAACCTGTTTACGATTTATATTTCGTATTTTTATATGTTCAAAGAGAGAGAAAGAGAAAAAGAAAATCGAGAGTAAATAAATTTGAATTGTGTGCAGTATCGTCAGCATTATGTGATGAATGTGTCTTTTAAAATAATAAATTCTTGCATATTTTTCTGCAGTAATCAGCTGGCAATCTGTATTTTGTTACGTGGCATAAATTAATGCGATGTGGCGTATAAATTTTTCATAAATGATTTGCAATGTATTCAGTTGTAACCGCAGTGTAATTTTTTTTGAGTAACATATAATATTTGCATGTTTAAAAAAATATATGAATTACAATAAAAAATATATCAAAACCTATTTTTTGTCTTATTTTTAATGTTGCATAATTTTTTACGGTTTTTTTTTTTTTTTTTTTTTTTTGTACAAACTAGGAGAAACAGCCAAATTATATTCGCTTTGTAGTAATAATAATAATAATAATAATAATAAAAATACCGATCGCTAAAAATGCAGTTTCTTTTTAATCTGAAGTAATATTTTAAAAGGGACACCTAATAACATATCTCTAGAGGTAAACGAACTAGTAATCGGTTCAATATTCTAGTTTTTCCGCGCGATTTTATCTGATAATTTAAAATCACAATACTCTAGCGGTAAACCACGCTACACGATAATGTAAACTCGCCGCAGCAAATAAACAGTCGAAATTCGTCCATAGTTTTACCGTGTGCTTACACTTGTAAAATCGAATAACTTCAGTATTCCATTTCGTTTATTCTTTAAGGTAGAGCGAAAGATTATGTGAAAAGCAGTTTCGAAGAATATGAAAAAGTTGAAAGTGAACTATCGAAGAGAGATACGATAATAGTATATATCGAAGAATATTACAGGAAAAAAAATAAATAAAAATAGAGAGGCCCCTAACATTTAATTTTAATATACCGTAACAGGAGCCGTTATAAAAATAACATCGATAAGACACGGCTTATTAAGCTTGTATATCAGCATGATAGTTCTTTTTTTTATAAAATGCGTAAATTGTAAGAAGCGAGTTAATGACGATACAGATAATACCTAATAATAAGTAGTATAACATATAGATGTGATTTACGAGGTAAATTTTACGGAAACTACGGGGATCACTTTTTAGTGACGGACGTTAATTAAGCAGAGGGTCCCTAAAGTTCCCACTCGCAGCTCTTCAAAATGAAGAGGTTGAATGAACAAAAGATGGATGTTGCCCCTAGTACGGGATAAAAAATTGTTGAGCGACCGTCAAGACGGACACCCCTGGTTAACGTCGGGAACACTCTTATAGAAATGTGAAAATATGATAAAAAAACAAGAGTCGCGGAACAGCGTGGCAAGTTGGTATATAAGCGGTGTTTGTTATTATTATTCAGTGAACAGCACGATGGATTCAATAACTTGGAATTTTACGAGAGACGTCTTAAAACGACTTCACGTGTCGGAAGGTAAAGTGATATTGTTTGTAATTAAGACAAGCCTCGGAGATCGTGTTGACAGCGTCAACACAACCAGCTATTTGCTCAAATGGTACGCCGACGTTCGCAGATAAACCTGAATAACCTCCCTTATTAAATATCACGGATTGTGGAAGTCACTGTTTGAAGTCCAGCGAGAGTAGCAGATAATAACATAAAAGCACCGTTTTTCGGGTAACAATTAATTCGTAGAGATGATCCCCCGAGGAAAAATATACTCGAGGAAGCCACAATTTTAGTAACTGCAGATTTGATCGAAGACATTATATAGAAGGAAGAATAAGAGTGGACAAAATCCAGTGATTCGCGAATACTACCGAAATATTTAATCCGATAAAACAACGAACAGAATAAAATGTCTGCTTCACACAATTAATCTCGAATTTCAAGATTCCGAACTTTCCTGTACAGTGATAAGTAGTAATTAGACATCCGGTATTTTCAAAAGATTACTATATTATTATTATTAAGTGAAAATAAAAATAATTAATAAAAAAATTTCAAAAGAAGCGAAATTTCCTCAGTTCAATTTGGCTATCATCGCACATCGTGTCATTAAATTTTTGAAACACCAGCTAAATTATAAAAAAAAAAATTTGGAAAAAAAATCTGAATTGAGAAAAAAAAAATAGGGTAACAGACTGATGAAAAATACACCGAATATATTCCATTTCAGAGCTAAACTTACACACTGTATTGCAAAGAAATTTTCGTTTTATTTATTTTTTCGCAAAATATTATCTAAACTGTTGTTTCCGAGAGGGACAAAAAAAAAAAAAAAAAAAGAAAAAAAAAATCGAGGCAATGAAATGAAACTGAATTATTAAATTTTTCGCGTCCAACGGATGTAACTAAGCGTTTAGTTCGTTTCAGCGGTTTTCGCTAAAAATAGACTTCTACATTACACGCAGAGTAAATATCTTTCGCCGATAAAGTTCGTAATAGATGGCATCGAGTCACTGCTGTAGAACAATAAAATTACAACCGATGTGAGATATGTTTGCAGCAACAAGCGGAAGCAGACGCAGTCGGTGTGAAATCATCGGCAGATACACATCGGGGTCGCCGATTAACCGCGTCTTTAATCGTAACGGTAAACAGCATATTGAACTCGACAGAGAATCTTGCGATTAAAAAAGTAGCCGAATCGAACGGGCATAGATGTCCGCGTAAAAGCGCCCACAGAGTACGGATGTAAAATTCTAGCAGTAAAATCTCACCGAAGGTTTCATCTTTGTAGCGGCTGAAAAATAAACCAACTATACAAATGACTCATTGAGAGCAATTTTTGTCGAGCGTAAAGAACAAACGTTTTGAGCACTGAATTGGAATAATAAGCACATTTTAACTATCATCATCTGGAAAAACTGACATTGTGCGACGCTTTATAGCACCTACTTCGTTATGGGGAACGAGCGTGTAAATTTAGCTGCTAAGGCAGCAGCATATAGCCCCATGCCCGAAGGCACCCCTCTCCCTCAGCTGGGGCCGCCCTTTTTTCAGCAACATATGGCAGAGACATGGGAAACTATGTAGTGGATTCACACATCATGGCTGCGATCAATCAAGGTCAGCACTGAGCCATGGTGGCCACCAATATCCATGTCCCGCAGAGAGTTTGTAGCATTCACTAGACTCCGCATAGGTCACACAACAATATACCACAACTATTTTCTAGAAGGAACATCTCCTCCCTCTGCTTGTTCCATATGCAATTCCCCAATTTCATCAACTGCTGAACACGTTCTCGAACATTGCCTGCCTGCAGGCACCTCCAACTTACCATCGGTTGCGTTGTCGAAAACAGGTCCAGGATATGCTGCACTATATTAGTAGAGCGGCTAACCTATTAAAACACTTCTAATCTTGCACTGATCCATGTGCTGTAATAATCTCGGAAATTACACACAGCACATGGACCATATAAATTAAAAAAAAAAAAAAAAAAAAAAAAACAACTACTGCGTTATGCACACCGATTGTAAAAGTTTGTTCTTAACTGGAATAGCCTGTTATTGCGGCTATTCGCTTTAAAGTCAGACCAAGTTTCTAGCCCGTTCGGCCGCCCGCAATGGTCCTTTATTCTGCAAAATTCCTATCTCGGACATCCTCCTTCTTTCCTCAGCTAATCATTCCCGACTATGGTCGGACATCTATCCTTCCCTATTTTCTAATCCCGCCTCTCATTATCTTCAAATTCAACCGGTTCCCTCTTCCCAGCCGTGGTTTCAATCCTATTCTTATCAACGCTCCGTGATCATTTCCTTAATCAGACTGCGTATTAATCACTCACTTCTACCCTCTTCACGTTTTCGTTTTTCCCTGTCCCCTACTCCCGATTGTCCCCTTCATAATTTCATCTCTCCTCTCATATGTGATGCAAACCACATCTTCTTTGAATGCCCTGCCCTTGATTCCGAGCGCTCTGTTTTGTACTCGAAAATCTTGGCACTGGGTCTTCCTGCTCCGTATAATTCTTCTTTTGTCCTTTCCTTTCCATCCCCAGATATAATCCCTGTACTCCAATCTTTCCTAAGCTCTATTTCTAATCGTCTTCTTATTTAACCCCTTCCTTAATTTCTGTTGTTGTTGGGTCAATGCCGCTGGCGCGCCCAAAAAAAAAAAAAAAAAAAAAACATTAAAACCGGACTCGATTAAAATTTAATGAAAGGGTTTTTCTTTTTTTTGAAAACCAGTTTGAACGCATCATAATGGCTTTTGCGGATATATTTAGTCCGCCGCGATAATGTGGGTCTGTATTAATTGCTATATCTGCATGTATATGTAAATAACATAAATTAATTTAAGGTAACCGATGATGAAAATCCAGACGATAATGTTCGTGTTTTTTAATTAGGAAAAATTACCGACTGGTAACGAGGAATGATTTTTTTTTTTCTTTTTTAGAAAGTTTTTACTCTTTTTAAACCCGCCGATGCATCCAAATTCTCGCTGGAAAATTTCATCCAGACTGTTCTAATGAAAAAGAATTTCGAATCCAAAGTGTCCACTCGAGGGAAAACGAAAAGGTGCGTTCACTGTATAAAATTCAACATAGTCTTTCGCGCAAATATTATTCCTATTCAAAATCAGACTCGGTTTTTAAACGCGTATATATATAATTAACGAATGGTTTTTTCTTTCTTTTCTTTTTCCGTATTTCGAAATGGAAATATAATCCATTATTTTTACAAGCGCGGATGAATTTAAAAGATAATAAATAAAAAAAAAAAACACATGAATAAAAAACGGAACTGTTAAGACAATTCTGATAGAGCTTGGAAAAACGAATGTTGTTGAAACTAAAGCACTAGGCTTTTAATGAAAAACGGGCGCTTTCACTAATAATGCTGTTCACTAAATAAGTACTATCCCAACAACAACAACAACAACAACAGCAGCCATATCATTTCAGTTAGGCGCGATTAAAATTTAGGACGGAAGCGAACAAGCCGCCCTTAGACACGCGCCAATAATTTGAAATTACAACGAAAAATTCATTATAAAAAGTATTTAATTGAATGATTTTCTTTTTTTTTTTGTTTTTTCAAAGTGATTCGGGTGCGATTTTCATTTATTCAACTTACATATCCTCATACAAAGGAGGCATGCGAAATTCCGAATAGCGCGCTGCAAAAATGATAACGGTTATTATGTAAACAAATAGAAATTCAATAATTACGACTTTTAAAAAGATAGTTTTCCAAAGTGAAATTATACAGACAACTGTAAACTGCAAATTACATATTACGAGAGAAATCCTATAATTATTAATAAATGGAAACAGTAACTCATACAACAGCTGTAGCGATAAAACATTTACAATTGCAAGTTTCACGCTTATTTCGATCGTTGTAAATGTATAACACAGTATCCGTCTTTAATGACGCACTCGTCATCATACCTGTCTCTTCCCACATTCATCATTTAGCCTTATCTCCGAAGGAGACCTATGCTTTTGTCCGTTTCGTAACAGATTAAGTTGTCGTTTAATTTCACACTTTTCTTATTATTTATACCGGTTCCCGATTACATCTTCACATTTTTTCATTATTTATACCTGCTCCCGATTACAAATTACCGTTCGTAAAATTCCTAAGAGCACTTTATCACTGTACAGATTAATTGCAGGATTTTCCATATTCGCGTTTATGACTTGTATTAGTTTGTAATGAAAATTACTTTTTTTTTTTTTTTTGCAGAATTTTTTCATTGTTTTTTCATTACCGACTTCCAAAACAAAAGCCTGTTACGAGTACGTTTTTGTTGTCTTTTTTATTTTATTTTTTATTATTATTATTTTATTTCTTATGCTTGTTGCGCGTAATTTATAATTATTTCGAATAATATACCATAAAAGTACACCGTTGGATACTGATGAGCTAATAAAAAAAAACATAAATAAAATAGAATAAAAGTAAGGAAAACAATTTTTACAGGTATCCGATTGGAACATTTAAAAAAAAGAAATAAAAGCGTTGGTCGATACTGAAATGTTATTTTTAAACCAACGTTTTTATTTCGCTCTTTTAAAATATCCCGTTTTCCTTACTTTTACTTATAATATATTATTTTACAGTTTTGAATTACATTTATTATAGACACGAATGAGAGAAAAAAAGAAGAAGAAAAAACAACCAAAAACGGTTATCCGAACGATACAAATGTTGCACGAGAATAAGTAAAAGAAGAGAATGAAATGCTTTTGCGCAGCTGGCTTTAAATAACGTGATTTGCTTAATAACCAGAAATAATCGCATTTTTATTATCAATCTAAAACGCCGCATAACTGCAACCAAATAATAATTAATTATCCCTCCCTCGCCATTATTATTAAGGTACATTACTGCCAAACGCATTTTAACTTTTATCGAGTAACTATTTATTACGTTTTAGCCGAAGTTTTATAAAATTTCCAAAGTAAATACGGAGGTCGGTATTTCTTTCTTTTTGGGGTGAAAAAAAAAAAACATCTTAATTTTGTACGTCGATTCATATACAAAAATATTTGAAAATAAACTTGATTTTTCGTATACGGAGAGACTGACCGCACCGACAGTCCTTACTTAATTCTCTGGTTAGGAAGAGCCAGTTTTAATTGATTATGTATCAGTCTCGGGAAAATAAAATACGATGTCTGATAAGCGCGAAAATATTAATTGCCCTCGGCGTAAAAATTAAATAGTCAAAGCCGTGACGTAAAAATATTACGGCGGCAATATTTTCTCACCGGCCTCGGGCCGTAAGAATGATATCCCGTGTCAAGCGTGCAGCAAAATATTTTACACTAAATGATTTTTTTCATATTACTACCGCGGCGATCTTTAACATTTAATTACTTATCTAAAACAAAATGATTTACGAAATTAAAACTGGAATTAAACTTCCCCATTCTGCTATTTAATCGGCTTACAATCAATATCAGAACAATCAGGGGCGGATCCAGAAGGACATTTGGGCAGAGGGAAGAAATTACATAATTACGTAAAATCTTCTACGGTAGGCAGTAGATTTGAGAAATACCCCTTGTTTCATAAACAAAATCAAATATACAAATTTAAGAATGTTTTAAAAATACATAATTATAAAAATTATTTAATTTAACTTTTGTCTTATATTTAGGGGTGAAGAATTAATTGAATTATTATAAAATTCTACCTAAAAAATGGTAGTTTAGAAATAGTAAGATAATATTTTTATTAGACACTTTACTTCCTTTTTTTTTTGTTAGTAATCCGATCTGAATTCTTTGTTCAAGAGCAAGTAAAAAGTATATATATATATATAAATATAAAAAGTTAATAATAACTGATATAATAAACAATTATAACAAACAATATAAGAACAAAGTAAATTTCATCTAAGTAAGAAATTTATTTTGTTCTTATATTTTTTGTTATAATTGTTTATTATATCAGTTACTATTAACTTTTTATATTTCTATATTTAGGAAAAAGATTTTTTATTAAAAAGTATATATATATATATATATATTTCTCATTGAACTATTTTCATTTACATTACAAAATTAAAAATAAATAAAAATGGCACAAGATCGACGACAGTTGTGTTTAAAATAGAATACAATAGGAACATTAATAGTTTTACTACTAGAGAATAGTATTAAATATTAATTATTAAAATCCATAGGTAAAATTCATACAACTTTTTTATAGCATAAATTAAGTTTCTTTGTTATAACTTTTCATAGAGGCTTTGGTTCTTTGAAGGGGAAATGACCCCTATTCTCTCCCCGCCACCCAACCGGGGATTCGCAACTTGAACAATAATAATATTTCTATTTCGCCATTAAAATAGTTTTTCTCCGTAAGTGTTCTCAGAATAGAGGCTATAATCGACAAGATAATTTCGGGGAAAATTTTTATCAGCAATATTTAGCTTCGAAGATTTTGATATTTACTTAAAATTACTAATATCTAATTTCCTCATTATCAAAATGATTTTTACGTAATTAAAATTAAATTTATCCACTTTTTTTTTTTTTTAAAGTTTAATCCGCTTAAATTAAATTACCGTCGGACTTTTCGGTTAATTTTTCCCTTAATTTTTAAAATTACTTTTAATTGTTCGGCATTGAGCTTTTTTCTTTTTCCCACCTTGAGTCGATAAAAATGATTAAACTTGGGTCGACCATCTTTGCACCGTCGTTTTAATTAAACTTCGAAAGGAGAAAAAAAAACAGTGAAAATAATAAACTGGTTATTTAGGAAGTTATTACGACGACAACTCTTTCAGTGATTGTTTGAAAATAATGAAAATGTTTTTATAGTTTTGCTACTTTCGTTGCATATAAGCGCATCTCGCTCAGAAGATACGCTATGTTTTAATTTTTCAACGATATAAAACTGCGATCGTCGGTACAAATTTTTTCAAAAAAAAAAAAATGAAATAAAAAAATAAAAATAAAAATGGAAGTACTGGGAAAACTGTTTTCAATCTAAAAGGAAAATATTGGTTATTTAACAAATGGGGGGAAAGGATAGATAGATATTAAAACCTGCCCAGAATTTCATCCGGTTTCGAAACTCTTAAATTAAATTGAAAAATTCCGAGAAACTCCGGCGATGCTCATCTGTCGGCCATGATCTGATGGCAGAAATTTAAGTTTATCGCAACGGTTTATTTCGAAGTGCTATCAAGTGAAATTTTCGTAACTAGCCTCTTTTCAAATCGATTGCCGAAGAGTTTATCAACTGTCTGCCCGGCTCGGTAGCGGCAATAAAAGTTTACGTATTAGTGTCGAAGGGGAAAAAAAGAAAATTAAAAAAAAAAAAAACTTAAAATGCGCGCATCACTGGAGAAGGTTGCTTCCAGAGCGGTCGTAAGCGGTCTTTAAGCGGCTTAGCGGTAAAAACTGTGTTGTCCGTCCATGGAAATTACTGCACAGGAAAAGCTTGCTCTAAACTAAAAGAAGATAATAGATGCGCACGGTAAACAAACGATACGGCGCTTGCTCTTGGTATATATAGAGCACACTTTATGATAAAATGGATTCCGCTGCGCATCGACTAGTACAGCTCTCTTTCATTCAGTAACGTCGCATTGTTCTGAGCAGGTTCGCGCTCCACTGCACTTTGCAATCGTTAAACTCCGAGCAAAACTTTCTCTCGGCTTTTCCAGCACCGAGCGCGCACTCAAACAGTTTCGCAAGCTGTTAACATGGACTGCCCCCTCCCTTTTCGTTACTCCTTTGGCCAAAACACCTTCACTGTACTATCTTGCGAAAATCGTTTCGATCGTTACGTTTCATCGGCCATCCCTTCCATCAGCGGCGCCGCGTCTCGATCAACGGCCAAATGAACTGTTACTGCGCACGACGCAGAGCACGCGATCCCTTTAATTAGTTGCCGGAAGAACGCAAACCACAAGCGTCAAGAAACTGGCCACCGGCGACAATTCCACTAGCTGCAATATTTTTTTTTTCGCCGGTGTCTTATGTTTCTCTATCGTTGATCCTCTCTCTGTCCTCTTCACCCTTCCACTGGCAATTTTATAGGCGACGCTAATCACATTTTGTTTGACTTCACCTGTATCGCTTCCGAACGTTCTTCCTTTTACTCTTCTTTTCTGCCAATTAGTCCTTTCCAACTCCGTATTGTGCATTCTCTCCCCTGGCATCACCTTCGGTCATTCTGGCACTTGAGTCTTTTCTATCCCCCATATGTAATCGCATAAACATCTGATTCCGCCTCGCATCCTCTTCTTAAGCCAATGTTTTCTGGTTTCTTTTTTTTGTTTTAAAATTCGCGTTACACTTTCTTTCCTCGGCAAAACCGTCCGCTTTTAATGCTCTTCATCTGTATCGAGCTTTTTGTTCCCACCACTCCTTGAACAGCATTACTCTACCGGCAACGTACATTTTTTCTTACCTGCTGCTGTTTCACTCCGTCACGCAAGAGTCATTCCCGTATGCAAAACCATTTATCAAAATTCTGCTCCCCGATACGAGAGAGTGTTCTAGCCAATTTCCGGGACTTTGGTCCAGCATTCCTGCAAACTACGCTTCCTGAATATTTAAAAACTACTCCGCTTCGACAATTTCTTTTCCGAATTTAAAACATCAGCCCGCTTTTTTGTCTTACTTTTTCGTGTCGATCATCACATTTGAGAATTTTCTCACGCAGCTTAATGGTCGTGCTCTATGACATTTGGCAGAAACAGCTATACTGTTGTTCTACGACTATTGCGAAAAAGTGTGTCGGGATAAACTTAACGGTAACGGAAGCGAAACTACGCAACAGCAACGACTTTGAAATTACCTCAAACGTACTTCTGTAAAATAGAGAATCGAAGCTCTGTAAATATAGTTTGCGGAATTTTATTAGAAAGCGAATTCTAGTACAAATTCAAACGTTAAAAACAGCGAAGTGTCATCGATGTGCCGTCGTATACGAGAGCTATGAAATACGCCGTACATTGAAACAACATCGAGTTTGCGCCAATAAATTATTTAATAATGACCATTTCGTGGAATTTTCATGCAGGTCGGAAGATTAAAAAGAAATCCGAGATGTTAAATCGTGTATTTAATCAGATGAGTCAGACTACTATTAGGTGCACACGTACGTTACCTTAGGTTTGTCCCCTGATACATTCAATAACCCCAACATCCATTCTTATACAGAATCATCTACGAATGCGGTTATGCTAATATCAATGGATAAGAATTTTTCGGCTAGTTCCACGCACGAAATGTATAGCGCTGCTGCAATGACCGGGAGTGTGTAAAATCATTACGGATCCCCGACAACATTCGTCAACATCGACGCTCATCGTCGATTACTGTGACTTTGCCACGAAACAGATTGAAGAATTTTATTCTCCGACCTAGGTCACGCTATATTTTCCCTCACTCCCAGCCGATTGATTTCCATCGTAATTGGGTAATATAAAAAAGTATTCTCCAATAAAATATATTTTTCCGCCAATCCCGATGCTTAATCGTTCGTACAGTTATTACAAGACAAGGCCACTCTCGTAAGCACTCGGGAAATTCTCCTCACTATACGAACGTGTTATCTAAGCCGATCTGACACGCCTGCTTAACTTTCCATCTTTTGAACCGTGGTGGCCGCAACACTAGTGTATCACTTTAAACGGAGAAATTACGAGGGTAATTTTATTTTTATCCAGCGTGAAAATTATAATCGAAAAAGCGCCAATCGAGAAAATGCTTTCATAATATATATTTCAGGAATTGGAGAAATTCGACGTAACAACATCGTATATTATACGAAAAATTAACCGAGCGAAAATGTGAACGATTAAAATTTACCACTTTTGGCCGATTTGCCGCAGAACTAAACGGATTTTTCGTTAGGAAAACAATTTACGGTAGACACATCGTGTTTAAACAATTAATCTTAGAACTTGAACGTTTCGCAAAGCTTACAGTTACCAGCATCCGAATTTTTGCTTCCGGATAGGTATAGAAAAAATGATAATTTCATCAGACAGACCGTAACGACAAAGCTCGGTTTATAAGATACGCTGCTTTTCAAACGAGGCTTCACTACAAACTCGCGTGATAAGTATCAAAAGTTTGACAATAAGTAGCACAGTGTCGAGGTTGACGAGACAGTTGCGTTGGCGATCAAAACCGATCGGAACGACAATTTTAGTTCATTATCTTTCGGTCCACCATGAGCGCTGAAATTCCGCAATTACTGCATTACGAGAATGTTCAGCGTTTAAGACAGACTGACTGAATCTAAAGTTATGTACGGAAAACTGTTTGATCACTAGAGATGTGTATACATCACTTACAAGTTTAATGGAGCTGTTGTGTTTCCCGGCGCTGTTCGAACCGAGCAACATCTGTATCCGGTCAATTATAAACACGATTGAAAGCGACACGTTCAAAACAACGTTTAAACCATTAAACAGAATTCAGGATGTAGGCGAAATTGGACTTCTTGACACATCTCCGGGGCGTATTTGTAAAAATAATACATTTCCTAATCGTGTATTAAAAATATAACGAAAGTTTTTTTCATCAGGCAGTCCCGATTCCATTCTCATTTCTAGTTAATTAGTTAATTGCACAACGCGCTCACAATAAATTTTGTACCAATTTTAACTCCCTCCCAACCGTCCATCCAGTTCGTGTTTTCTTAACAGATATATTACTAGTCTGCGCACAATTTTAATACGAATAAATAATAGCCGCTTCACATGACATTTAAAAATCATTCGAAGTAACAAATAGCATTAAAGACCAATTCCTAGAAGTTTTTATTAAACTTAAATGATTATTACCTGTGATCGAAATGAAATTCTCGGTAAAAATCAATTACCCTTAATTACGGACGAGTTCTTCAGGCGAACGTTCTCACCCTTTCTCAATCACCTCATTCTTAAATGACTTTACCGCACTTAAACGAGCTGAATTAGAGTCGCTAACGACACAGCTATTTTCTGCGCGTCTTTTGGAATTGATACAATTAAGCAAAGGGGGGGCGTTGTCAAATTTCACAATAAGAAAATACTTAAAACTCAACTAAAACACAAGCCATCTTTTTTTTCCAGAGGGTTAGAGGGGGCACATTTACGTATTGCCGCGAATTAGCCATAAATAACAACGTAATTTATTTTTAAAAGCAAAAATAAAACATTTTATAGTCCATTTTAACAAATACAAATATAACAAACAAATTTAAGAATATAATGATTACTTACTTAGAGACATTTCCGAATATAACCCATCATAAACTAAAAACACAATTCAATACATGTGATCAGAAACCAATTCTAAACCATACAAATTTAGAATTTCTCTCTGATCACATATATTGAGTTGTGTTTTTAGCTGATGATGGGATATACCCGAAAAAACGTTTCTAAGTAACCCATCATCTTTTATTCTTAAATTCGTTTTTGTTATAACTTACTATATTCTATAATTAACAAACAGGATGGCAAACGATTCTTTATTTAATAATATATTTTGCTTTCCGGCCCTACATTATCTTATCGGGCTAACTTGCGGATACACATGTTAAAACTTTACCATCAGCTAAATTCATAACATCACGGATGGCCAACTCAAATGATCTTGCGAGCCACTTTGGAAATGCATAACTCCGCGGGTCGCATATAAAATCATATATCCCCATATTCGATTTAGACCCACTATAGACATTTTTTTATAGTGCAAAATTGAAACGTAACGAGTTATTATTATTGTGTTTACTATCATTCCTACATGTAAACATACGATTGTTATATTAAATTTTCCAACATGCGCGCGCGAGTACGTAGAACATAATTTTTTACTACTTTGGCCATCTCGCGGGCGGCAAAAATGTTCAAAGCGGGCCGCGGGTTGCCCCCCTGCCCCCAAACTAGATATATTTTTGGCGGCGGAAAAACATGTCATCGGCAAATAAATTACTTCATGAAACTGATCTGAGATTTACCACTCAAAAACTACATAGAAACGACAATAAATAATGCTAAATTATCCTAAACAAAACCCTTTTCTTCGCTAATACTACATGTTAATACCTATGCTGCTTTAAAATTTCCGTTTGTTATTAATCTATGCGCAGAATTTTAATTTTTTTTTGATAACTGCAGTTTAAGCGATTATGTTGAAACACCGGTGATGAGTGCGTGACAACTTTTCTTTAACTAAAATACGAGCGAAAAAAAACAAATTCAATACTACTACAGAGTAATTTTATACGAGGCTCCTGTGTGTTTTGTCTTCAGCACTCTATTTTAAATTTTATTTTCTCTTTTTTTTATGTTTCATTTTTATTTGCGTAATATTTTAAGATTTTACTTATTTCATTATTTTTACCTGTATATTTTTTTTCTAATTGTTTCGAATAAGCGCATAAAGCATTTTCGCCGGTTGTTTACAGTTAATTTCTTCGAACGTGTGTAATATTTTTAATTTTTACTAAACGTGTAACATTTTTCTAACTGTTTCAATAAACTTTTTACCTATATATATATATATATATATATATATATACTAGCTGTGCCCAACGGCTTCGCCCGTGTATTAATGCCCGTTTAAATCTATACTTGGAAATTCATTAAAAATTTTTTGTTTTATCTGGAATTGTATTTACGTAAAGATTCTTTCTCTCTCTTTTGGGTGAAAGATGTTTATCACCGTCTAACAAAAAATAGTCTTCATGTTTCAAGTTAAACTGAAGATTGTCGATTTTTCTATAACCTGTCCGTCGTAATCTAACAAAAAGTTTTGCTCAACTAAACAACATTCACAGCCATCGTTTTGAAGAGGCTGAGTTATTCACACGGTGATCTCCCATAATTACACGTTTAAGTGAACATCTTCACTCATATCTTTCAACCACTCTGTCTCGAGCGTTTTATTATAATTAATTTATTATCATAAAATCAAAATAACAGTGTTGAGTAAAGATTTTAATATTTCTGGTAGCAAATTATTAAAAAAAAAGTTAAACGGTTAATTTAAAAAATTTATACGGCGGTTTTGGCCTAAAAGTTCGAATATTTGACATATCAGTTAAATACTCTATTTTATTTTTATATGTTCCCCATTAAGTCCAATAATATATTGCTTAAATCTCTTCCAGTTTTTACAAACATATTGTACGATATATTTTCTTCTACTCCTAATAATTCATTATTATATAATAAATAAGATAGAGACGAAAACAAAGATGCACCATCCCCATCTATGTATTTTACATAATGGGGCACTATTGCACCATCAACACATATTAATTCTACATTCATAATTACATATAACACGAACTTTTTTGTAAACGACAGCGAAAAAATTTATTTTATCATTCATCGATAATAACGCCATGCGCCAGCGATAAACATGGTTGCATTTCGATTAACATCGCACGATACACAAAAGTCGCCACGAAAAGTCTGTTTGTGCTCCAAAAATAATAAAATTGTCAAATTTGTTTTTTTTAATTGATCGATTAAATTATTTAATATAACAAATATTTATGTAAATAATTAAAGCAAAAAGTAATAGCCAAAAATTAAATTTGTTTTTTTTTAATTGATTGATTAAATTATTTAATATAACAAATATTTATGTAAATAATTAAAACAAAAAGTATTCTATCTCTTAAGAGTTGGATTAAATTGCATGTACTTTCAAAATTTTATAAAAATCGGTTAAGTAAATTCCGAGTTTATCCTGCACAAACATAAAGACACGGGATTTTTATATATATAGATATATGTATATATACACACTAAACAACAAACCAACTGCTTAAACGCTGATGAGAATATGTCAACATTTGTGAATCAAATCAAATCATATCAAATAACATGAAATATATTTAGTTATCATACAATATAGAATTATCACAAATCAAATCAAATCAAATATATTTTCAAAATATACAAAATATTTATATAGCGCGAGCAGCGAAATAAATTTCAACATTTATATTTATACTTAAAGTCGTCTCCGCAACAGCGCAAGTAGCGAAAATATAATTAAATATACATAGGCCCAATTATGGTTTTGTTAATGAGTCTAAAAGAAGAATAAACGTTTAAATTTTGAACCAACAATTCAGTTCACCTTTGAAACTTTTATGTTAAGAAATAACATTAAGAACTATAACTATAAAAGAAATTGTTAATAATTGTTTCGGTATCTGTTTTCGTTTGAAATAAGAACTACCACTCATTAAAAATGAGCACACGTTTACATCTGTTTTTAACCTTTCAATATGTGTAAACGTACACAGATACACATACACACTTTTTTATTTTAATTTATTACAAATTCAGTACAGTCTCGCCATTTTGAATATCGCACGAGATGGTTTGATAAAAGCATTTTTCTAAATTGCTTAAAAATTTTTGATTCCTATTTTAAAAAAGGAATTGTAAATATAAAAAGGCCAATCAAACAAGATGCATCCTTAAAAGGATTCCGCTTTTTTTTTTTTTTAATAAGTTATAGGACTCACGGGGCAAATATGCCCATTGTGTGAGTACCCGACACCCTTATTAAGGTTTCTTCAAAAAAATAAATAAATTACAAACTATTCTAGCTCATTTATAAATCATAACATTAGTAAACCTAAAGTTAAATCTAAGTATAAGTATATTAATTACAACGTAATTCTTAGGCTACCCCGCATTAGAAAAAATGTCCCAATTTTATGTAACGTTTGTTATATTTTGTAGGAATTTTGTGACCATATTATTATTATAAACATGGATCAATTTAGAATTATGCTGTAAATTTTGATCATTTTATACAAAGTATAGAAGAGAAAGAGATAGAAATGTAAGCAAGAGAGGTCAAGGGGAACGGCCCTTGCGAGGCCAAAATGGCCGTTTTTATATATATATATATATATATATATAGTATGCATGCGGATACGTACACCCACCGTAAATATGCATCCGTACACCATGTAGGCAGCTTAACATTTTCAGTTCGAATGACACGATCTTCTTTGTGTGAAGTTAGCATCAAGGAAAGACACAAGAAGATAAGAACAAACTATATAAAGAAAGAAGCATTATAAAGCAGAGAGATTCGGCACGTAACTTACTAATCTTTGCACCATTTCTTTACTACGTTTTTCCACACGCCAAATTTAAGAATAAATTACATTTTTTCAAGCCGTATTCGAAGAGATGCATTAAGAACCTACCTAAAACAACATGTTTTAAGCGTCTCATATGCGCACCATCAAAAGGCGAACCCTATTTGAACTTCATCGAAATTATTTTGCGAACTCGAGAAAATTTATTAAGGAATTGAAATATGTTTTCGCTGCAAAAATAGCGTCCTCCAATGTCAACACATTACCCAGTTAGGCTTCTACCCTTTCAATTTTATTTATATTTCAGTTCTAAAAAAAATAATAATAATAAGGCCAATCTTTTCAATTAAACATTAGAACAATACATTTCCCCATGAGCTTTTTCATTTGTTTATTGTCATTTTTCTCTAGCACGCTCTCCCCCTATTGTCACATATCTATCGTAATCAAGATATAAAAATGATATACACACTCATTAATCAATCCGCAACTGTCATAAATAGCACGAGGATAAAAATTTGTTCACACGACGGCGTATTCTTGCTATTCTCCTCGGACAAAACGATAATTACCGTTGCGCGCAGTACAACGTATTGCGGAATTATTTCATATTTATGTGTACATATATAGCTACTCTACCATACTTTATGATAATTGTATGCTCTTTTAAAAATGTAATTATTACAATTAAAAATTAATTGAATTACGCCATGTCTAAATTATGAACTTCTAACAGACTAACCTTTTTGTTAATAATGGTTAAATTGACCGCTGTGGACGATACACGCTCAACCATTAAAACTTTAACGGCTAGAATGGAGAGGAGCAGTTTTCTACATAGCTAGGTTTAAAAAATAATAAATGAACCGACACAACATAATGCACACAACACTCGCACGTATGCGTAACTCGGTCCTCCTTTGGATCATCGATAATGCTTACAGATAAGTTTATTTCCATTCATTATGTCCTAACCTTTTTTCTTTTTCTTTTTTTTTTTTTTGAACCTGTAATAGTCGGTAATTACCTCTTTTTTGTAAAAATTGGTAAACCGAAAACTAAAAATACATCATTACGAGTATTATTATTATAAGGTCGATCTAACAGATATAACAACAAACTTTACGAAAATAACGATTTCATAACAGTTCCTTTTATCACCGTCGGCGACGAAATAGCCGCGAATATGAATAATAAAGTCCGCAGGTTTTTAATTGGAGAACATCCAGATGATGTCTCTTTATATATTATCTCATAAAAATAATAAAATGTTTCGATCGTACTATTCAGGCAAAAAAATTATTCGTGGTCCGATAAACTCTAGACCTCGTTAGAAACAATGATTTTACAGCTCCCCTCGTTAGTCTTTCAAGAGTCGTATATACATAAATCGAAGAGATGAAAAATGGTCACTATTTTCGGAAATATAAGTGGAACAAATATTGCGCCGACTGCAATCAATAAAGATTTGTTTTCCCTTTGTAAACTAGTTTTTTTTTTATTCTGCTACGAAATAGCGTGGTGGGCGTAGGTTTATTCTCATTCGCATTACCGTAGGTTTCCATGGAAATTCGCTGGTTTGAAACTTTTTTATTGCAATCATAAAAAATTAGCTACTATTTTTTGCTTGTTGCCAATATTACCGTTTGTATTATTCAGTGTGTTATCACAGAGACAAGCAGCTTTTTCGCACTGAGGGAATATATGTATATGCAGTAAAAACGGAAATAAATAAAAATCTAGTTAGGCGCACAATATTATTAAGCTGAGGGAGGCAGCTACAACAATAAATCGATTGGCGATCGTGCGTAAATCTCTATTTGAAATCCTGATCAACGTACATTTATTTAAGAATTTTTTATTTATTCGGAGAAATCTGTAAACCTTCACCACATTACGCCCTCAAAACGTCATGACGATACGCAGCGATGTTCGTTCGGTAGACCGATCGGCATTCTAGACGATTAAGAAATACTCGCGCAATAAACATGTGTCATAGGTTAAAGTGAGATTTATCATAATAAGTGAAATGTAATTAAGTCGTTTTACATTCGACAGCGTACCATTGTAATAACGTTTAGTTTTTACATGGAACATTGTAAATTACCAAAAAAAAAAAAGAAAAGCACAATTGCGAGTAGTCGCGTTATTTTGCGAACTTTCGTATCTGTTATTAGCTGTCGCATTATTAGCTCGTTTTTCAAGATTACCAAATAATATAAGTGTAACGTGTGTGTGACAGGAAACCCCAATGTCACACACACACACACACAGTGCTTTACAGAACATTTCGATAGAAATTATTGTTTCCTTACTGAGAATTCCTCTTCTTCTATCAAGCGCAAGGTCACAATTTCATAATTCCCAATTATAAATAACGACCCTATTTAAAACTAAACGACAAGCAGCCTGATGATATGTTCTGTACATCGATGCAGGGATATTTTAAACGGAGCAGGACTCCAATTTAGAAAAAACTTAACGTCCTAGTGTAAAATGTATTTTCAATTCTCGATATTTTCAGTTACTACGATTTACTTGAGACCGTTTTTTTTTTCCAGCGCGTTTATTCGATTAAAAACGCAAGAAATAGGTTTTTAAAAAATGCAAAACAATAATAATAACAATAACAACAACAATAATAATAATAATAATAATAATAGAAGAAAAAAAAATGAATGAAAATGTCACGTATTAAACAGATTAAACTTTGCAATCAAAAGAAGGTACAACAGCCAATCCGCACAATTCGCGTAGCAGTTGTAACGTTATAGTTAGTTATTTTAGTTTAGCCCACAGGGATACCAACCACGAGGTTTCTGTCCCGTGGATTTTATTTAATTAAGGGTTATTTTATTTATTATTTACAAATGGCTATGATTAGAATAATTTAACTTTTTGAATTTTAAAAACAATATATTATATAAACCTGACACGTATCTTTCGGTACCGGTCGACCGCTGAAAAACAATATTACTTTACGAATACGACGGCAAATATTATATACAAAATTATTAAAGTTAATAACAAAATTCGGCGTATCACTGTTGTCGGTTCGTTGATTCCGGATCCGTAGGTTGACGATTCGTTGATTACATACGTAGAGCTCGGACTAGCTATTAATCGGGTCTGCAGGTCGGTGTTCCGCGATTTATTAATTCTTACTCGACTTCTAAAGTTCGATATTTTACCATTTAAGAACACTACCACGAATAATATCGAATACTTTGTCCACCGATAGACACACTTTTTACAGCTTTTCTGTAAAGACCACGATTGCTCTGCCGAAACTGCACGGTAATTTTCGATGCTCCGCGAGAAGACCTTTAACTGACCACAGGTAGAACGCAAAACTAATTTTCTCTAAAACCCTTCTTTCGAGTTTTTTTAAAAAATTTCGAACGCCTTCCCATTCGTGACCGCTGCACTTGGCCGAAACAGGTAGATCCTTTGGTTTTTTTGCTGGACAGTGATTGGCCGCCCCAACCGACAACAGTTTCAGGCACGCGCACATTCGCACCCGCACCGCCCATTCCAAATTATTTTTATTATTATTTTGTTTGATTTATATTATTTTATATTTTTTATTTTATTTTATTTTTCTTAGAATTTTTTAGTTGCCATGTAATGGACACACATTACACAGTATTTATGATACATTTTAGTTACGTAAAAAGTGTACTCCAGCAGATTTATATCGCATTACTGAATAATACAAGGTTCGAATTAAAACTATTCTAGCGTTTAGTCTCATTTAAGCCTACAGCTTTGAACTTAATCAAATTAATCCACTCTGAATTTCTGTCGAGTTTAATTTTTCCAGGGGGGGGGGGGGGTAAAGGCAAAAAAATCAACAGGTGAATTTAAAGTTTAGCGGACTATTAAACATTTCGTCCTCACAACATCGAGTAAAGTTTCTGGTTTTGACTTTTATTATTTCGAGAGGATAATTCTGTTAAGCGTATCTTCTTCTTATTCGTAAAAAGGTAATTTGAAATAACGTGTCATCGAACCACCGTAGGTTATAAATTTGTTTGCAAGTTAGATAGCGACAGCGTAGCTCTATGCGATGACAATGTTGGAGCAGATTATCATTATCATCATCTTTTAAAATATTTGCTAATTCAATTTTCACAATTACCCGGAAGAAAAATAACGTTTTCCTTCCTAAGCCGATCCAGCTTATAAACTGAATAAATCGTCTCCGCGATAAAACGTTACTGCTATTACTGCTACAGCAGGCTTAAAAAATTACATTCCAAAACTCGATTATGCACGGTTTTTTTTTCGTTTTTTTTCCCAAAACCGCCGTTGTTATTATTAAGACCCCTTCCGCTGATTAAAAATCAATAAATGCCGAAACAGAATAACGACGTTCCCCGGGGTCAGGACAAACATTCTTATCGTCATATAGCTGTGTTTGGCCATATTCAATCGCATCCGTCCAGAGAACATGAATTTACGTGTTGAACGTTTAATCGAAGGGGCGTTCGTTGTTTTTCATGCTCGTGCGCACCGTTCAAAAGCATACATATTTAATCGTCTAATAGACTTCAACAAAATGACTGTTCAGCGCAACGTACATTTCGGAGGCGATAAATCATTTTAAAAAGACTCGAGAAGCGATACCTTCTGAACTTTATTATTCCTGCGTCAGCTACAAATAATAACGCATCCTCTGCAGACACGGGGAGAACTACGCAGGTAGAGAGTTCTCTTGTTACAAGTGAGTGCGGCAATCGACATAACCAAATAGCGATTATCCGCGCAACGGTGTACAAATGCGGAGACAGAATACACATTACTTAAAACAACAAATTGCTCGCCATCCCACAACACGATTAAGTCGCGTAGGTTTACAACTAAATTGCCTCGTCGCGCTCGCTGATGCAAATGAAGCTCGGTTCAAAAATCAATAGAAATTTTCCACACTCCCGAAGCGGTAAAAATCTGTTTCGTCAACTTCCTTCTCTGTCGGATAACCGGTTTACCGAAACAAACAGCTGGTTCAAAGCTATGTTTCACCATTGCAACTCTTCTCTCTGTGTGTATTTCGGCCAGCGCTTTTCCTCTTAGTATTCATCAGTGTGTGTGTGTGTGTGTAAGACTTCCAAAATGAGTAAAAATTTTAGACTTCTTTTGGATTTGGCAAAAGTCGAAGGATAAAAAAAGCTAAACAAAAGAAGGGCAAAATCAAATCGAATCTGACAAAATAAATTCCAATTCACAATTAATAACAGGAGCAAAAAAAAAAAAAAACGGTCGACTAGACTTTAATCGTAAAAAATAATGTGCTGGTTAACTTCTTTCGATTGCTTAATGGTTTGTTCTATTGTTCCGAGAACACGTAATCCCCGTATTTAGCTAAACAAACCGAGACTAGGCGCGGACTTTTATTAATATTTTTTCGGATTTGCATTCCGAAGAATTCTGAAATATACGCTCTCTTCCCTACAATGCGAACGTTTTTCAAACTTACGAATTAACGAAATCTACAGTAGTAGGAGGAAACGAAGAAAAAAGTAATTTAAATAGGATCAACAACTTGTCACAAGTGTCTCTTTAAAAACGATATTCAACGACATTTTATTAATGTTTCTTTTTCTTTTCTTCCTTTTGTAATTAAATCCGATTCGAGTCTTTATAAGCCACCGCGCTAAAGCACGATAAAAGGAGGGAAAATCCTTTCCAAAATTTAATTTTTAGCGATTTCGTTGAATTTTATAACAAAAAAAAAAAAAAAGAAAAATCAACTGCATATTTCGCAATTTTGATTTAAAAATTATCCGAATCTTACCAATACATAAAGGTAATATAGTGAAACAGACTTTTTTAATATTTCAATGAAAATTCGTCATTACCCTCTTCATTCTAATAACAAATTATACGTAAACTATGCAATTCATCTTAATTTTTTGTTATATATATATATACATATGTGTGTGTATAAATTTATATTAAAAAAAAAAAATCACCTATAAGTGGGATAAATATATAAAACTTTCTAGAGCACAAATGTCAGAAAAAATTTTCAATTCAGTTGTTAAAAATTCTTATGTTCCAATGCAATTCGATTACCTTTCTTGGTCTCTGATAGGATAATACATTTAAATTGTTATTGCGAACAACAGTATTGGTGAAACAGAGTCGCCAAACGGTAAGAGAAAAATATACAGCGTGTGTCATCATCATATTCTAGGGCAGCAACGATAACAATCTAGAACGTAATTCTTAAAATCTGTTAAGATCTATCTCGAAAGAACGGTTAAGAATATATTCGATATAAAACAGAACTGGCACGCTAGTCACATCGTGTGGTTCTTTTGTACACCATCGTTAATTCAATACAGTTTCCAAGTAACTGGATCTTACTTTCATAATACGGGTCATCCTAGAGCGAAAATAACAACGTCCGTCGCATTACTCCGCAATGATACGAAGAACATGTTCAATACGTGTCAATGAACTACCATCAACGATCATTACCAACATTCTTCCACAATTCTTCTGCTTTTAATGGACCGTTTCGTCATCAGCGAACGACGTAATAGTAATAGATGTCCCTCTCTGCCCGACACTCGAGGACAATCACGCATTTTAAATAAAACGCGGAGAACTTTTATACGCCAGTAAGCAAATTTGATTGATTCCCAAAATGTATTATCAACGTACGAGACGGCAAAGCGTGACTTCTGAAAGTCTGGAAAACCAGAGGAGGAAAATCACAAAGGAAGATATTTCCAACGATAAATTACCCCATACTCTCGTTACTCGTAAAAAGAACTCAGACAATTACTAGTATCGAAACAGTCGGATCGACCGAAAATTCTAACCCTATTTTGAACTTCTTTTTTCCCAGAACATCAACCGTATAATAAGTAGTGTTATGTTCAGGGGATTTTCCTTTAGCGATCTTTAAACTACTATAATGATTATTTTCGGGACTATCTAATATATATAATAAAAATAATAATACACCTAAAATCAGGGGCGTCGCCAGCCGATGAGCCAGGGGGGAGGCAAGATGATAGAAAGAGGATATGAGTTATCGGGGAAAAATAAAATGTATAATTTGTAGTAAAGGCTTAATTTATTTTATTAAACAAGAATAAAATCTTAATTAAACCATAATTTCAGTGGGTTTCTGGCAAATTGTTCATCTATTTTATTATAAAGGTCTTACTAAGGTTTCGCGGCTCCAGGGGGGAGCAACAGTCCTCCGCTGCCCACCCCCCTTAACGATGCCCCTTGCCGAAAATAGAAACGCGTCTTTTTTTACTTTATTCTCGAAAATTCCGCGAAACCATTTTTCGATTAAACGTGTTTTATTTACTTTTCTATCGCACAAATACAAAACTGCGAATCCTCTGGACTTTGCGCCACTTGGACCGCTTATACAGTAATTTTTCTACGGATTCTTATGGAAAGGTTGGTTTCAGTTGCCTATGTCATCTTCGCAAAATGAAATAAACGCGTTACTACAAGCGTGTGACGCACAAACGTTGCAGATTCCAATTCAGGATTTTCTTATTGCCTACGACGAAATAACGGGCCAGGCATTAATATACACCTATGACTACATCGTTTTTTAGCAGAGGATAATAATACGGAAAAATCAGTAACGAAATAGCAGATGTTCTTTTGTAACGTTTTTTTGTCCAATTTTAATGTTAAATGCGTCTTCTGAATGATATTGGGGTTTTATTTTGACAAAAACGTCGGTTCAAAGTGAAATGTTACTGAGGTTTGAAATGTTACTAAACGTACTAAGATCATCAATTACTCGAACACCTATAATATGTAGTACACTTTAATTAAATACTAATCAAGTATAATTATTTCATGTTTTTCGTTTTACTCTAATGATGGTAAACAGAATCATCAGCATGAAACGTAACAAAAAATTTTCTACTATAATTAATCCAATATAAATTGTTAACATTTAAATACAAGTAACAGATTTTTATCTGACACGTTACATCATAGTCAGAACGGCGGACTCGCAAAATCATCTGAGAAAATTAATAACGATAATAGCATAATATAGCAATCTGTTACCAAATTAATAGTTTTTTCAATTTTTTTTTTTTATAAATGTTTCCAGAATGGAGATCATTATTTTATTTATATCGATGAGAGATGATTTCGCGGAAATTTTTATCAGTAGTATTTAGTTTAAAGGATTTTGATATTTACTTAATTACTAATCTAATTTCCCCGTTAACAAAATTATTTACGTAATTAAAATTAAAATTAAATTTGTCCACTTTTTTTAGTTTAATCCGTTTAAATTAGATTACTATCCGATTTTTCTGTTAATTTTTCCGGTAATTTTTAAAATTATTTTTCATTGTTCTCCCCCCCCCCCCCCCCCACGATAAAAATGATTAAACTTGCGCCAACCGCTCGTCTCTTTAATTAAAAAAAAAAAAAAACAGGTGTGAAAATAATAAACCGGTCACTATCTAACAAGTTATTACGGTGACTTTCAGCGATTGCTCGAAAATAATGAAAACCGTTCTATATCAAGTTTACTTAATTTCGTTATAGTGTATCTTTCTCGGAGGATAATATAACATTTTAATTAAGTAACGATACATAACATTATTAACTGTCAAACACAAAACAGAATTGTTCAGAATGGCATGTGATTATTTTGTTTTCATTTGTTAAAAATAATTTTATCTTCCAATTGATTTATTTTACACATTGCAACTTTTTAATAGATCCTCATACACTCTGCATTTACTTTTATTTGAAATTTCATTGCCATGATTATGAGATCGAGTCAGAATTTTTTTCAAATATAACTGATTTATTTGGTATATTTATATCCGACAACTGTCTTAACTTGGAATATGACGGTAACCAGTTTATATACATAGGTTAAAATACGAACATATAGTAAAAAAAAAAAAAAAAAAACAACTGAAGGGTGTAAAAGTTATCGGCCTGCCCATTAGTGATGTGTAAAGTAACAAGGGAACGTAACTAGAAACTAGTTCCAGCTCTGAAATAGTTAGTTTCGTTCCAATCGGTAAAGTATTTACGTTACTTTGTTACTCCCGTCACTTTCGTGTCCCAAAAATGAGAAGTAACCATTTTAACTAAAAGAACTGACCGTAACTATATGTAACACTAGTCTTGGGACCGAATGAACGAAAGAAATGATTAACTACGCAATACTATCAGACGGTGATCAGGAGGAACTGTACAAATGACAATCACTCGTACAATTTGTATGTATTTCTCACACTGCTTACTCTGTTCTTGGCCACCAACTCACTAACTCATTACACAGCGGTATGTATGTACGATCAGATGATGAATATAGCAACATTATTCTGCTAGTTCTTTTGTAGTTACAAATTTAGTTACAATAACTAAATAACGTATAATGAGTTTCTATATCCATAATAGCTAAATTGTCGTTGTTTTTGAGTATTATTATCAGCTGGAACTTTACCCATCACTATTGCCCATAATCGCAAAAATTAGAAAAAAATAAAAAATAAAAAATTTGGCGCGCTAGTATATAATACACACATCAAACACACACGCGCGCGCGCATGTATATGTATATATATATATATATATATATATATATATATATATATATATATATATATATATATATATATAATAGATAGAGATTAATGAATGGGATGATTACATATGTCCAATAAGGTTTTTTCGTAAAAAATTATTTTGACATTTTAACTGATGCCAGTAAACTCATTTTTTAGTTGTTTTTTTTTATGCCGTATTCGCGTGCAGAGGTTATCTATTACGATATTAGAAATTTAGTAAATTTGTATATTTAATAATTCTTTGCAAGATTGCGGAGATAATCTTAAATCTCATGATGTATTTGCCCCACAAAATTACGTTAGACAGTCCAAAGTTTCACATAGCGCCACATCACACTTGCAGTAGGGACAATTCGGAGTAGGAAAAGAATTAGTGGAAATATTATAGTGTAACCGCGCGGTGCATTTCCGTAATCGGTTCTCGCTTCAGTTGTTTAAGAAAACTCGCTTCATTTTTTCATACTTTGATAATATTCGAAAAGTGTTTCATTTTTATACTAGTAAAGTAGGGCCCATATCTTTGACAGGGCGTCGGGGATTATGAAGTTAAGGTTCACAATGTACTAAGCCTAATGGATCTAAGTAGTATATTGGGGGCCAGTTCCTATCTTCTCTCAGCCATCCTTACCTTCCCAGATTTCTCTGATACCCAATTATTCTAGGCTGGGTAAACCCAGGAGCGTCTTGGATCTCGAACCAGACAAATCCCGAAACTTATGACCACTTCTAGTTTGGTAGCCAGGCACCTTAACATGTTCGGTTTCCCATAAACATCAGTAATGTAAAACGAATTAAGCTAGCCGGGATGTTGAGACTGCGAAGTTAAAATTCTCAACGGCACTGGTGAGGGCAGAGAAGTCAGTTTCTAGCTCATGGGATCTGGTCTTTATTTTTCCAGATTCCTCTAGTATGACACAAGTGTCGAAACGTTGACTTTTCGTTTAGTAGCCAAGCACCGCAACTACTAGATTAGTTTTATTCCTCTCGCGTGTAATTATATATTGTACTTGAACAATATCATACATATGGCTAGAAAAGAGATATTTTAAAAAGTTAAACAATCTGCATCGTGTACAACCTCTTCAATAAAGACCGCAAAAGGACTTTTGTTTGATTAATTAATTTTTTTTTTTCTCGTAAAAAACAATTTTAAATAACCAAGAGCGGTAATATTAATTCTGGAAAGCTACGAAACTTTGAAAAAAAAAATATTTCGCCTTTTATTGAGTTTACAATGTTAATTAAGACTTTGACAAACTTACTGAAATTTAATCTAAATTAAAACTGAAAATAATCAAACTAAATTTTATAAATGCCGAGCATGCCATAAGCCATCACTAAATATCGGTGACACTTGGAAGTATACAAATATTCGATGACAATTGACTCAAAAAAATGCACAACCGCCCACGTTCTTGATGCCTGACGGATATTATTAACGGTTGCCAGAATGAATAAAGGTCAATTTGGAAAGTCAATCGCAACCGAGCTTGAACGGTAACCAAAAGCCTTCTACTAGAGTTCATTTAATGGAGCAGCATAATAATAAGCTTCGGATTAACTCGTAGCAGGAGTTCGTGTGGTAAAAAAAGTTCGCAAACTAGCTTCCGCAATACCAACTCAAGTCTTTTCTTAGAAAGGCGTCAAATAAAAATCGTTAAAAATCACATAAAATTCCAGTAGCTGTGAATCATTTTACTGATACATCGCATATGGCGTATCCATCGATATAAGAACAGAACAACAGATGCAACTAATCGACTGAACTATAATTTTTCTTGAATTCACAGTAGCACTCTAATTATTTCCAGTGCAACGAAATCTCCATCTGTTGCTTGTTCGACACCGTTACCAATGCACGTATTCGCTATTTTTAATGCCGAACAAAACGATCCATACAACTAATGTCACTGTATAAATCTCCGAATCGTTCTTCCGAACTGGTCGTTATTAAATCATAACCGGCGCAAACAATGTTTCCCGAAAATAAGATTTATCATATATTTCCGTTACTTTTTCTTACAATTTCAAGTTCGGGCAACAGTGAACATGAAAAACTCAGGCGATCGTTAGGACACGAATAATATACAACGTACCGCTTCCATCAAATGTTTATAATTTCATTCGACGTTAATATCAAATTACGATATTTTTCAAAGCCACTCACCAGCAGAAAAGTACGATATGGAAATGAACGGCATTGAAACCGTTGCATGAATTGCGCATAGAGTATTAGATTATACAGGAACCATAAAAACATTGCTAAATATTGTGAAGACAGATGAGAAATAATAATAATAAAACGAAAAGGAATTATGTAGTTCAGATTTCAAAAACCGCTATTTCTAATTAATTCAAAATTTGACCTAAGGAATCACATGGCGATACTTGCGCGGGCTTTTGCGATAGAAGTAATAAATATCCATTTACAATTTCCCCATTCTTCACTTTATCGTTATCCGTTAACCCTGAAAAATTATCGAAACTCCGCACGTAAAAATAGTTTAGAAGAAATTAAGTTTGCAATTGTTTTTTTATTTTTTTAATGCTGCAAATTTCGGCGAAAAGATCCAGATGAAAAAAACTTAATTTAAATACATGTTGCCTCCACATGGAAATTAAGTGAATCAAAAACGATTAATTACCGGGGGAATTTAAAATTACACCACAGAAAAACAAAAGCAGAAAGAGACTAATAATGACAAAACTGTTAAAAAATCAACCAGTAAATAAAATCACATATAGACATAGTTCTCCGAGCAAAGAAGAATTAAAAATACCTTTTTTTTCTTTTTTAAATTTATCGAGAAAAATGAAATTTAAGTTTATTCATAGATCAAAAGTTGGAGGAATTAAATATACCGACTTGATCAATAATTATTACAATTAACAGAAATAGGGCACACATTTTAAATATTTTAATGATTCACTATGGTAAACCTATTGGAAAGAAAAATCAGTAACTGCCTGACCTCTTAAGCTGGGTAGCGGCGGCAATCGTGAAGAAATAGGAATCTTTTTAAAAGTTTTTGATCTTTCCTGCAGAATAATTAGACTTTTTTCTGTGACCGGGCCGGAAATGTATCAGTCGTACCCTTTACGTTAAGGTAATTACCTACCTACTTTTAAGAACTATATTTGACTCGGAAAACGGAATATTCAACGAATAACAATATTAAAGAACGCGATGTCTGATACTCATAGACTCGGACAATTTATAAAACTCTGCAATATAGTCTCGCGTACAGATTATTACGTCTAGCCCTTAACAACGTTAATAACCCCTAATAAATAATACAGAATAAAGGAGTTTAGGGTTGTAGGCGGCGACGGTGACATCGCCATCTCTAACTTCTACAAAAGATAGTCTCATCGTAATCAAAACGTAAAGTGAATTTTGATTTAACGAAACTAAATATTACATGTTCTCGCGATTATCGAAACAAAACGTTCTCCTCTGGTACATTAAACAGACTGGAACAGTTCGTGGATGGCACATTCAATGAGAATCAAATAGGCCAATAGTAACTTGAAAAATATTCAATTGCGAAATAATATATAATGACGGGTCGTTGAATAGAATAAAAAGAGAAGAGAGTCAACAAACTTTCATTATAAACTTATCAAACATGTATCGGGATGTAATATCAGATTAGGCAGATTTTCGTAAGTTCGAATTAAGCGAAATAATAAAAAATGGAAAAAATGTTAATTTTAACAGACTGCCAAGGACCTCACGTAATTAAAATTATAAAATTAATTATTTAAACAGAATACTACCCTTGTTATTGTGTAAGCTCTAATGCACACAAGAATTCATGAAAACGCTGCTAGCTAATTATTAAATCAAACTATGTGATAAAAAACAAAAAAAAACGTTAAAAATTAAATTTCGAAGACTTTAAGAAACTTTAAAAAACTAAGCACTATAAAAATCGCAGTTGATAAAAAAGAAAAATACAAGTCACATTCGGAACGCGCCTTATTTGTTACCAAAAAGGAATATGGATAGAAAATTTATAATAATGCACTGATTAACAACACCTGTTGAGTCATCGTCGTTAGGCGACTTTAAATTCGATTAGAATGAGGATTATACTCGTCGTCAATTTTGAATGAAATTTTTTACATGCGGATTTAAAACCTGAAATTTTCTTAAAATAGGGAATAAGCAGCAACGTGAAAACATCAACCGTTTCATCGTCAATCGCGGATGTCCCTGTGCATTGTCAGGAACCCACAGCGAACCAGCATGGATTATTTGAGGGAACGAAAGATTAATAGTGTAAATCGTCCTAAAAACAACTCGCCAGGAATCCAAGAGATAGCCGATTTTGAAGTCGTGAACCGATTCAAATATTTAAGATATCTATTATAGAAAATAATGGCGGAAGCGAAGCTGAAATTCGACACAGAGCACAATTGACACACAATACGATGGGAGGCTTGAAAAAATCTGGTCCGACTCTTCGATAAGCAAAGCATTGAAGAAACGCTTAATATAACGTTCTTATGTTCTCGATCTTCTCATACGTTTCAGAAACATGGGCAATCCGTGAATTAGATAGCTTAAGATAGATGCGTTCGAAATGTGGTGCTGGAGACGACTGTTACGTGTTTCTTGGATGGAGAAAAAAAAACTAAAGACTCAATTCGGAGAAAAATTGGCGTACAGAACAGACTATCGACAATTGTCCTTAAACGGATACCAAAATATTTTGTCCACGTCATTAGAACAGGAACGATAGAAACAGTGATCGTACAAGGTCGTATGGAAAGAACTGAAGGAATGATATGAACTTATGCTATTTATAAGACAAAGGGGCCGTGACTTCTTTAAATGTGTTTTATGCGCGCAAACCGGAAATCACTGGCGCAGTTCGGTGTTTCAAGTGATGGATAATAATGGTCACGATATTCCCACGAGGGATGAAGTGATTGATTGAAGGAATGAAAAATAACGAAATCACAGAAGCAAATCAGAAGGCAGACAACACGGGTAGAGCCTACTGACGGAGTCTCAGAAAAAAATATCAGCGCAGTCGAAGGAAAGAGAAAAAAGACTGTTATCGTACGAGACGAAAATAAGCTAAAGTAGAAGGGATGTTATTAGAAAACGCGAGTTTCTGGAAGTAATTCTGGGAAAACAGCAACAGAAAATTCCTTCAGAAGGACTGCTTCGGAAGTTTAAGTAGTAAACACGCTTAAGATACTGTGCAGTTCTTTAACAAAGAAATTTTCGGTCAAAGATGGAAATTTAAGCGATTGAGTGAAGTTCGAAGAAATGAGGATGTGCGCCGTCCCATAAGATTGTGTTGATTAACAGTAAAGTAAAGTATGTCCCATATATGCCTTGATAAGGTATCATGGATTGTGAAATTAAGATTTCCATAATGGTACTAAGCCTAATGGATTTAAAAAGTATACTTGGGGGGGGGGGGGGGGCAGTTCCTTTCTCATGGGGATCCGCCTTTACTTTCCCAGATTTCTCTGGTACTCAATTCAATTTCAGGCTGGATAAACTTGGGCGACACTTGGTTTCGGGAAGAGACAAGTCTCGAAACCAATTCTAAAATTAGGTTCTGCTTAAAACCGATCGTTAGAAATAAGAACGGCATTGACGTTACAAAGATCCGGTAATGAATTTTTATTTGCACTGCGGCTATTTTATCGCATTACACATTAGCACAGGAAAACGCCGAAAGCAATGATGGAAGAATGGGAAAGAAGAAAAGGAAAGAAAGAAGGGTGTAGAATATTCATGTAAAGTGTAGAGAAGTTATAGTAGGATGAAATTAGTAAACAGCGAAAGAAGAGAACAAACGGTTGGCAGGGAGTAAGCTGCAACCAACGAGTTGAGAAGAAATAGACAAATATGGAGAAATATTTAATATCAGACGTATGCAGCACGATATTAGGGGATTAAAATCACCCGCACACGAGTACATTTGTTATGTTCTAAGAAGAAATGCAGACACAAGAAGACATCGGTAGATCCTGTTCGATATATAACGTTGTTTAACAATTTGCTAACACGCTGCGAGAGACGTGCGATAGAGGATACACAATAGAATCGATTTTTTTGTTTTTTTCTTTGCTATCGCGCGCGATATCTGTAATTAGTGTTATTTTGACTGTGAGAAGCCTAGCGTAATTTTTCATATTTGTTCCACCTTTATTTCAATAACTTTTCTAAAATTTAAAAATTTCAGTTAATGTCATCCGGTATAATTGTATCTAAAACAACGTTATACAACCGGATGAAAAACAAAAAAATTCTATTCACCGAAGTAAAGTTTATTGCATATGATTTTATCATAATCCGTAATTTATAAAAACGATATAATATTTAATTAAAATGGATTAATTAAAAAATTTGAAGTAAAATTCAAACCAACATCCTATACAGAACAGATAAAAGCAAATGGGGAGCTACACATTTCTTTAATAGAACTCTTGCTCAACATATTATGTGTTTATAAGTTAACGAAAAAATAAAAAAAAAACGATTACATTCCATCGCAAATCCCTCTTGCCAGATTAACAATTGCAACTGAGCCTTCGGTACAGCAAATCTTAAAAAATTGTGTGATTAGCGCAATACAGCAAACATCTGATACAATGACGCGAAAAATAGGAAAATGCAATAAACACATCCGTGTATTCGAATAAACGGAACGTTTTAATAGGGCAAAAGCAAAAAAGGAAACAAGAAATGTTTAAACGGCTGTCTGACTTAGTCGCCTTATACCTAAAATAAGGAGTAGAAGATAATAAAGAATAAAAAGGGGAGAGATTTTATATATATGTATATATAAAAGAAAAAAAAATGATAGGAGAAAACGATGAAAACTATTTTATTTCCTTTAACATTTTGCCTGAACATTATTGAAATGGGAAACGTATAATCAGTAAAAGATGAGGAAGAAACAGTGCTTTTAGAAGCAAGAATTCGTACAATGTCGGTGGAAATGTTTTTTCAACGGAGGAGAAAGAACTCAAAGAAGAGGAAATAACATCAGCGAAGAAAGCAGGATTAACTAGTCCAGTACTGAAATTATCGTTGTAGTAGAATTAATAGAATAAGGAACGATTTCATTAAAAGAACCATTCCACTGAGAAGAGAGAAGTATAATTTCACGGAAACCGAAGAAACTGAATAAAAAATGTAAAAGGAGATTTGAATTTACGAGTAAAAATGGGATTATTAGACAGATTTTCGCGCTGGACTAGAAAAATCAACGATAAATATGAAATCGTTAAAAATTTAAATGTTTTTTAATGGAATTAACGTGAAATAGTAACATATACTGTTCGTAGCGTTTTTTTGTTTGTTTTTTTTTTTTTTTTTTTTTTTTTTTATATATAAACATTCCTAAAAGTGTTTCCTTTTATTATAAATTAATCGCGGTTGCCAAAGCAAATCCTAACAGTTTTCTAATAAAAATTCCGAATGGTATATTTTAAAAACTTTAACAGGCGCTACTGAATTAATATTGTTTTTTCATTACTTTTTTTCTTTTTTTTTTTTGAAAGATCTGGACAGTCTAGAGCGTTACTATTGTGATTGTATCGGTATGAAACTTATGAAGCAAGACATGTTTTCGTAACGTTACGAACCGGCTATTAAATATGCTCACACTAATGAACAGATTAGTCAATTTATGAGCGAAACATGTTACGATGATCTAGCCATCAGTCTCTTGTGTAATATGAGTGAAATTGCTGAAAGAGCATACTGCTCAAGAGATTAAGGGAACACTCGAATATTAATAATTTAATCCCAAAAAGTTAATTTGGATTCCAACCCCGTCACTCTACTACTCAGCAAGTTGCCAGAATAACCGAATTCATCACGGACAGTTTTAATCGAAATAAACATTCTGGGTTAGTGCTCTCTTTGAGGTGGCTAAAGCTTTCGATACTTGCTGGCATCGGGGACTTGTATGCGAAAACTGTTAAATACTAAACTTCCTACTTACTTAATTAAAATACTTATAAACTACCTTAATAACAGTCTGTTTTACGTAACTCTTAATAACTATCAATCCACAAGGAAAAATGCCCTTGCAGGCGTACCCCGCAAGGTAGTGTCTTCGAGCCGTTCCTTTTTATATTGTTTCTCAGCGATTTTCCTTAAAATTTCTAACACTGAGGTCGCTTTATATGCTGACTCTGATGCCCTCTGCTGTAGTTCTTATAGATCTATTACGATAAGTAAGAGATTTTAGAGAACCTCGACACGCATTTTAAAGTACCTTACCAGGTGGCAGATTAATATTAATCCATCAAAGACCCAAGCTATATTCTTCACCAGCAGGCGATTTCCAAGGAATTGGCATTGCCCGGTCTAATCATATAAAATACCCTGGCTTGATATTAGACAACAAACTAACTTTCAGCAAACATATCGAGTACATCTCAGTTAAAATAAATAAAGCTATCTCGCTAGTATATATCTTACCCAATCGCAAATCCTATTTTTTTTTTTTTTTTTTTTTTATATTTATTATAACAAATTACAACTAGTCCTCATGGACTATCCAGTAATTATGATAAAATGAGAAATATATATAACGTGAAGAGGCTATCCATCCGGTGACAGAAACCTCAAAAGAATATAAATAAAATGATAACTAAATAATATCGTTCAGATTATTTCGTTTCAGCCTTCTTGTGTTGTGTACGTTATCTAATATCGCCATTGCTTCTGTATTTGGATGCCTATGTAATCTATCTATATGGCGGAGTGCATATCGTCTGATTTCTGCTATTACGGTAGGAACGCATAGGTCCTTATGCAAGTCATCATTTCTTACGAACCAGGGCGCATTCGTTATTAGACGAAGTATTTTATTCTGGCATTTTTGAATAATTTTTATGTGAGAAGTTTTTGCACAACCCCATAACTGAGCACCATAGCTCCAGGTTGGTTTGATAATTGCATTGTAGATTAATAATTTGTTATCTATTGTTAATGCCGAGTTTCTTCCAATAAGCCAATACATGGAAGCTATTAAACGATTGATCTCTTTCTTTTTAGAGATGATGTGCTGTTTCCATGTTAGTCTCTGATCAAGTAACATGCCCAAATATTTGGTCCCACTCAGAGTTGGTATTTGCTTATGATTTATTGCGACTGGGGCACTGATCATTTTTCGATTTGTGAATACTACGTGGGCTGATTTGTTTTCATTTATACTTATTTTCCACTTTTTTGTCCAGTTATATATTTGATCTAGAGAATTCTGCAAATTTCTTGTAGCAAGGTTTACAGAAGTATCCGAAGCTAATACAGCGGTATCATCTGCGAATGTTGCAGTTAGTGTGTTACTGGTAATCGGAAGGTCAGCTGTATAAAGTATGTAAAACAGCGGACCCAGAACACTGCCCTGCGGGACTCCAGCGCACACCGGGTGTAGTTTAGATTCTTCTTCCTGAACTTTTACTATGAAAAATCGTTCGTTTAAATAAGATGAAATTAGTTTATACATATTATAAGGGAGAATCTTTTTGATTTTGAAAAGCAATCCATCATGCCAGACCTTGTCAAAGGCCTGAGAAATATCCAAAAATACTGTAGAGCAAATTCGTTTATCTTCAAGGTCGTCTTCAATTTTGTTGACAATTCTGTGGACTTGATCTAGGGTGGAATGTTTGGTTCTAAAGCCAAATTGGTGATCCGGTATAGCTTTCAGTTGATCAACAATCCCCATTATTCTTTTCATAAATAATTTTTCGAAGACTTTGGATAGCACAGGCATTAGCGATATTGGTCTGAATGACGAGACGACATTAGCAGGCTTACCAGGTTTAAGCACCATAATTATTTGAGCCATTTTCCATTGTATTGGCATATGCTTTAGTCTGAAGATAGCATTAAAGATGTAAGTAATGAGCAATATACCATTCTTCGGAAGCTCTTTTAAAATCTTGGCTGTTATTAAATCATGTCCTGGAGCTTTGTTTGTTTTTAAGGCCGTAATTTCGTGCCACACTTCTTTTGGGGATGCAGGTTTAATGCACTGTTGGTCATCAGGGATATGTGCCAAGAACTCTGAGATCTCTTGCTCATGCTTACTATTTGTATCGGATGAGTGTGGTTGGAACACGTCTGCTAGGTGTTGTGCAAAAATGTTAGCTTTCTCGGTATCGCTTCTTGCCCATTGCCCTGCTTCATTTTTGATAGGCGGGTTGTGCTGTTTTGCACATTTAACTTTCTTAGTTACTTTCCAAAGGGAGTAGTGCTTGTCGTGGGAAGGACTAAGACTCTGCAGAAAACTCTGCAATTTCTTATTTCTTTCATTTTGCAATAGCCTTCTTAATTGCCCACTTATTCTGTTATATAGAGTTTTATCACTGGGAAGCCTGGTGTTGTGCCATTTTCTGCGGGCTCTACGTTTTTCAGCTATTTTCTCCCTAATTTTTACAGGGTAGCTGGTATTAACATCAGCATTTAATGTTTCAGCTGGCGTAGAATTCCATGCTGCATTTTGAATGGTTTTTGTGAACAGTTTCTTCCAATTCGTTAATAGTTTTAAGCTGAATTCTAAGATTTATGTTGTTTGCAACTAGCATTCGGAAGTTCTCCCAGCACGTTTGCTTGTTAGTAAGGAATGGCGGCGTTTCTTTCCTTATAATATTCGTACTTATTGTAAGGATAACTGGTGAGTGATCGGATGCTATATCAGCACTATCTTCAACTTCGGTGTAATGTAGCGATACCCCCTTAACTACAAAAAAGTCAAGTAAGTCAGGTACTCTATTAGGATCAGTCGGCCAGTAGGTTGGTTTACCAGATGAGAGATGGTTAAGCTGCAAGGAATCCATAGCTTTTTTTAGCTCACGTCCCCTAGGATTGATTAATCTCGATCCCCATAGCGTATGTTTCGCATTGTAATCACCTCCAGCAATAAATCTTTTTCCCAGATAATGGAAGCAGTCAGCAAATAAATCATTTTTTATTAAATGTCGGGGCGGACAGTACACTGCTGCCAAAATGAGAGAAGAGTTTAGCTCTTTCACAACAATGCTAGTAATCTGAGCATAATCTTGTTGGTAAGAATTGTACTGGTGGTGTTGAATACCTTTACGTATTAGTATAGCACTCCCACCACGTGCAGTTCCATCGGGATGCTGAGTATGATACATACTGTAGCCATTTATGTTAAAAAACGATTTGTTAGTAAAATGCGTTTCCGACACAAGAAGCACATCAATCTTCTGTGACCGTAGGAACGATTCTGTTTCTAGACGCCACTGCGCTAGACCATTGGCATTCCAGAGTGCAATTCGTAGTGATTTCATTGTTTATGGAATTATTTTAGTGATGAGCTTAGTCAGAAGCTCCATCATAATCTGATTTTGCTTGTTCATTTGTTCAAGCAATGATTCAAAGCGAGTTAAGATAGCCAGTAGACAATCGTAGTTAGGATCATTTGGTTGCTGCTGCACTACTGCTGGTGGATGTCCTTTCAAAGCTTGAGAGTACGATTTATCTTGCGTTTTCAACTGCTGGTTAGGTGACTGAGTCTTCATTATAGGGTTGTTTGCAGTTGCAGCGTCTGGCGCTAGTCTGAGTATCGGAGGATTAGGTTCTTCCAGCATCTTAACCATGACGTTGGATTTTTCAAGTAAGCTGTTATTTCGCTTGGTACGCATTTTTTGTAGTTCTTTATAGACTGTGCAACCCTTGTAATTCGCAGGGTGATTACCTCCACATAGTGCACATTCGGGAAGAGTTTCTTTAGTTTTTGAGCATTTGTTTGTCGGATGTGTGGCAGCGCATTTAACACACGTAAACGGCCGATTACAGAAGCGTTGTGTATGTCCGTACTGCTGACATCGTTTACATTGAGGTATTTCAAAATTTTTACGCGGTGGCTCAACTTTGATTTTAACATTGAGTAAATATTTAAGTTGATAAATATCTTTGTTAATATCCCTCGGTTCAAGATCAATGAAAAATAATGGTAGAGGTTTTTTAGTAAGGTGGTGTCGGATGTTTGTCACTTGTCGCACCTGGAATCCTTTCTCATTTAACGCGACCATAATATCGTTTGCGTCTACTGACGGATGTAGATGCCTGAGTACAACTCTGTACGATCTTTCGCTTTTTGTTTGGTAAGTATAAAAACTAATTTTCTGATTAGTGAGATAGCTTGTTAAGTTACGATAGCTGGATGCGTCTTTCACATTAACTTTAACTCTGTTGTTTGCCAGCGTACGGCAGATGTAGTCATCATTTTCTATAGCTTTTTCAATAGCATTTTTCATGCGTTGGAAGTGTGTGACATTGTCTATGAATATTGGCGGCGGTTTTTCTGTTTTGCTATTAAGAGATCTGCTTCCTTGATTATCATCAGCTGTTTCTTTATTTGCGTCTTCCTTCTGCAGTACGGAAAAACGATTTTTAGTTCTGATGGTATGCACCACATTCTCATTTGCAGGCTTTACTCGCTTAGCACCTTTCGGAACTTGTTGCCACGTATTGTCGTTACCCTCTTGCTTTTGATTGTTACAGTTTTCACTATCAGAGCTGGATTTAGAAAGCTGCCGTTTAATGCAGTATGATTTCCCAGATTTTTGTAACACTAGCGGGGTTACAGAAAAATCAGCAATATTTGCTTCGTCGAATGTTTCGACTTCAATTGATTCGATATTGTCATGTTGTTTGTGACACGTATTAACATTACTAGTTAGTAATGGCGAAGTAGGTCTAGACGACACCGGAGTACGTAACATAATGTTCTAGATAAACAATTATATTTGTATTCCATGCGTGTTCGCCCACACACATATGTGCACTGGTGCGCAAGACACCTCGGGATAAAAATATTTCCGCCACCGAAGGTTAGACGAATTGTATATAAAAATGGAATAATCTCACCGAATTTCTGTATGTAGAGATGTATTAAATGTAGAAACGCGGACCGATTTTACACGCTGATAAGAGAATTGAGCGATAAGAACCGAAACTGAACGCGCGAACAAAGAACAATCAACAAACACACTAGTAATAATTCTCTATTTAAGCGCGCAAATAACATACTTGTCATCTACAAGTGTCGCTTATAAAACCTATTTTTTATCATGCACTTTTTCCAATGTGGTCTTCTGTTGGTGTAGGGCGCATTATAACAAATTATAGCTAATCCAAAATCGATGCCTAAGATGTATTCTTGGGGCAAATATAGATATACACAAGAGTAGAGCATTTATGCATGACATTTTAGAGTTGCCGCAAATCAGAGATTATGTTCTAAATGCAACTACTACGTTCTGTGATAAATGCGTATGAGAATGTATTTTTATCAGCTCTACTGATGATTTCAGGCAACTACGCACTACACTAAGTGAAACATCGTAGACTTAAGCATTATATATTATTCTGAATTGTATGACGTTAGTATACTAGTTATTTAGTTGGAGTTTTATTTTTAATTCTATTCGATAATCACTGAGCTAATATCTACGTAATGTGGCACTAGAAGTCCTCCCCTCCAGCAGTAGGTTTTTGTTCCTTTTTCCTACTAAGTTAAACGTCGCAGATCATGTCGTATTTAGTTATGTGGTAAGACTCGTGACTCGTTCCGGTACACATATTAATACTTATGTTACGAGTGTAATGTTATTATTTATGCAAATAAATCTTTCTTTCTTCTTCTTTAAAAAAAAATATATAACACACATTTTCAAATATAGTAAATATAAATTATAGACATGTTCTTAATTCAAAATTTCCCCTGGTTTCTTGACTTTCCTTCCATGCGTCGCTTCAACATCTCTGCGATCTGCCGTCTGCGCTTTGGGCACAGTTTGCTTCCTTCCTCGTTTTTCTGTTACTCTCTTGTGCCGTCTCCTTTTTGTCCATTGCACCCTTTCCAATATTCAATTTATGTGTTGTCCCGATCACATAATGTTAGGGTGTTCGTCTCTTGTAACCGATCAAACTGCTCTCTACCCCTCCCTTATGCATATTCCCACTCCATACAGCGTTTCGTTCATTCTCTCCCTTTCTTTTCCTTCTGTTGTCCAGGCTCTTGATTCTTTTTTGTCGGCTATCTCTGATCGTGTAAAGATCTGAGTGTCTCTTGCGTCCTTTTTCCTTTGTTCTTGGGCCAATGTCCTTACAACCCCCCCACCCAAAAAAAAGAAATCAAAATTATAGCATTAAAATATAATTTTCTCTCTCGCGATACTGATTAAATTAGACTCTATGGGGAAAAAAATAATAAATAAATAAATAAATAAATAAAAATACAGCCGCTATTAGCATTTTTAAAGGTTCACCTCTAACGGCAGCATCGTTCTCGGACTAAAATTCAAAGATCCCAATCTAATAATGATTGCAACCATTCATCAATCGCGGGTATCTGTTGATACACATGAAATCTGACTTGGCCAAATGTGCGATAAAACAAAAAAAGAAAAGTAATAAATAGAATAAAGCACAGTTGGCGTGGAAATAATTAAAAGAGAGAATATACAATTAATTACGATAGAATACATGGTAATGGGAGAAAATGACACGGAAAATATATTAAATAAATGTTCCCGGATTTTATTTCCATTATTCACGAGCTATCGCTACAATACGAAAACTAATCGTCCTTCATCATTTAATGAAAATGACAAAAGACGACGACAGTAGAAAGAAATGCAAACTAGAAAATTAAAAAACGAAACACAATAAGATGAATAAACAACGAACGAGAATTTCAGACAGTGTAAGAGAACAAATGCGAAAAAACCTTTCCACGGAGTGTAATAATAAAATGTCAAGATTAAACTAACGTTCGCCGCAAAATTGATATGCTTACAAAAAGCTCACCCCTAACGATCTTTCGTAGCAAACAGACGATCGACATTATGGTTGACAGGTACACGCAATCGACACTTCGGAAAGGTTATATTTTTTCAATCAATTGTTCAACGATGGCGACAATTTAAAATAAAGAACTCTTAAAACAGGTCATGAAAATGAAAAACGTTCCTAAATCGCGTATTACATTAAAAAAGAAGTGTTATAATGTACATTCGAAACTCGGATGGAAACGTAATGTTAATAATCGACCGAGGAATGCGGAACTTTAGCAAAAACAATATTACAATTCTCGGATATACAAGAAAAGCGGGATAAGTGAACATTTTCTTTTTTCCCTCATTTTAGTCGGTAATAAATAATTAAATAATTCAAAGAAATACAAACTCCTTCTAAAAGTTCAATTTCTATGACGAGACTTAAACGATTGTAAGCGCGACTGGAGAGTATCCGTTATTCAACGCAACTAATGTAACCATAATAGCGCGTCTCTGAACGCATGATTGCGGCCACTCCACACACCGTGTCCACTCTAGAGTCATATATACGGAGCTCCTCATCGTAGCAGTCTAAAGATACATATACACTATTGCGCTGGTCTTCGTTTTTCCATACAAAACGTTTATTGCTATTCCCATCCGCCATCCGTTACTTTATCGAATTCAACGTGAATTTTTAAGATACTTTAAATAACGATTTTTTATTTTGAATTTTTGAATAAAATTACCGCGAATAATTTTTTTTTTTTTTTTTGTCATTGTACCGACAGCAGTCTGGCATAAACAATGGTGATATAAGAATATAAGGAAAGGGGGGGAAAATTGGGGAAAAGTGGAATGAATAGAAAAGGAAAAGGAAACGAATATTAACCTGACAGTTCCAACGAAATGCCCGATTCAGGTCTTAAGAAGAAAATGGTTTATTTATCCTTTTTTTATTATTTTTTTTTTTTTTTTATTAATTTATTTATTTTCACACTACATAACGATTATGCGTAGTGTCTCCGAGAGCAATATAATAGCGCTTAAGTTATCGGAAGTGCATCCCGGCACCACTTTTTCCTTTTCAGTCGCCGGCTGGATCTGGCTGGAAGATCAATAGTGAACATTCGGTATATAAGTGGATTCGAGCTAAACTGAAGTTTCTCAAAGAACTTTTTGTACTGTTCCGTATAAACATCCTTCACGTATGGAACATTCAAGTCCGCATACAATGTGTCGTTGAATACGAAATAAGGCGCAGATACCATTGTACGGAGAATCTTCATTTCTCTAGCCTATTCAGATGATTTTGAACAGCAGCGTTTGCATACGTAACATTCGTATTAGACGCGAGTATCGCAATGTCATCAGCGAATGTAGCTAGTAACGTTAGATTAGAAATTGGTACGTCCGCTGTGACCTCGAATGAATATATCTGTGAGGGGAGGCATTGTTTTTTTCGAAATATCGGATTTTGAAAAGAACAAGAGAATGGAAATAAAGATGGTGGTTTTGTTTTTTCATTTTTTTTCGCGCGGACGATTAATTGAATTCTGTTTTTAAAAACACGATGGTTTGCAATGTTCAGCATCCCGTTTCATCCGTGACTCGGTCAGCTGGTTTTGTTCATTTAAAATTGTTTTCAACAGTGACTGCGCACCAACATCTCTAGTATGCCAAATTTGTTGTCAAAATGAAAATTGAATATTACTAATGAAAGTCACAAAGTTACAATTAAAAGGCAAAAACTGGAGGTTAACCCCCCCCCCCCCCCATGATAAAAAGAAAAGTCGAAACACAAGTGTAGAAGATGAGAAATGAAATGTCAAAAACATCATAGGCATACGATGTATGCTTACCAGATCGAGCGAAAACATCGATAGCGGTAAGCCATCTGTAAGAAAAATGTAGGCTCCTCCTCCTTCTGACTCCGATATCGGAGATTCTAAGAAAAAACGCCAAAATACTAGCAAGAAATTGCCGACTAATATACTGTGTTATTTAATAAATCCGTACTTTGATAGTGAAGAAGAAAAATTGTTAAATAGTCCGCTCCTTGTAGCTCACAAAACTATTTTACCGGAGCATCTGTTGCGCTACTGAAGTCTTTTTTTTTTTTTTTTTTTTTTATATGGAAACTTTATTACCGGAAAACGGTGTGTAATCGTTTAATATTCTGCTTCTTACACGATGGAAATCCAGAGTAAAAATCAAACAACTTTCTTCTTGGATACAAATTTATATAAATCGCTTGGATGTATATTCTGAAAACGAAAGTTTTTCAGTGATTCACAAGCGTTTTTAAAAAATATAAAATATTATACTTAAAGCTATTTAAAAAAAGAAACTTTGAGGTTCTATCAACGTACGAAACTTTATTTTAAAATGTTTGCTTTTGAGATTTTACAAGAAATTTTTCCAAAAAAATTTTACATTTTCTATCAATCGCGCGCGGATTGTGTACAGAGAATTTGGCGGCATAGGAGTAATGTACAAAAAACGCTACGAACATGTGTCGTGTCACACGTTTTAGTTTAGACTGCCAGATAGCTGAACGATGATAATGAAAGAAAATTTTTGAATTATTTTGACGAATAAACGACTTGCGCTGGAATTATCGAACGATTCCGGAACAGAGGCGCAGAACGACTAATGATAAATACGGTGTAAAGATTGATGTTCAACGCGAACACATGTCAAATGCCAAAAAAACATTAACCGCCGTATGAAGAAACTGAAAGAAGACGCTCAAGAAACCAAAGAAAAAAAATCACGAATTTGGAGCGGTAAGTAAAAACAACAAAGGAGAGAGAAAATTTGTTGAAAAAGACAAAAACATTAGGAATATTCTAGGGAAAAGTAGAAGAACAAAATCTAGCTATTTCCTATTTCGAACGAGCCTCCAGTGAGAATGTGTTGAACTTTTATTTCCAGCATATGCTAAGTTAGGTAATTTTAATTATGATTCTCTATTGATTATTAATTTTTGCTAATGAGCATGTTTCTCATAATTAAGAATGCTGGGAAAAATCAGGTAGAAACTGAAATTCTGGATTTCATTTTCATTTTTCTCGTTTAAAGTACTTCAGCTGTACATAATTAGAATTTCTTTTTCAGAAATAATAAAAAGTTATTGAAAATTAAATGCCGAATATAAAAAATTACATATTCAAAAAAGGTAAAGTTTTTTTTCTTCTTTTTTTTTTTTTTGCTAATCTAAACCTTTAGCTCATTGGGCTATCACTAGATTCTGTTGCATACTCTAAACACTTAAACGATCCCCGCCCACTGACGTAGGACCCAAACTTAATTTAAGCATTAAGTCTAATGGCTTCTTCCTGCGCAGCCGACGTGTCTCCGTCGGATTAAATCAAAAAAAAAAAAAAAAATAAATAAATAAAAGAGTACAAATAAATATACAAGTTATGTATGAATTTTCTTTTGGACTAGTGAAAGAACCACAGTGTAATAACGGCCTCATAGGGGGGAAAAAATCATTACTGTCTCAACAGTAAAAAACATTAAATATCTGATAAAATATTCGGAATAGTACGAGAAAACTAAAAATGTTTTTTACGGTTGAGACAGTAATGATTTTTCCCCCCCTATGAGGCCGTTATTACACTGCGGTTCTTTCACTAGTCCAAAAGAAAATTCATACATAACTTGTATATTTATTTGTAGTCTTTTATTTATTTATTTAAAGCGATAAATCAAAATCTTTGTTTGGCATTAAAATTTTTAGGCCATCAGCAATTTTGTATAATCTGATAAAAAAATGTCATAAGCGGTGTGCTCTACATACTTAGCACACATCGCGTACGTCTTGATTAATTAATAAATTGAATCATTCCGGTGACTTGGGATATTTTTCTAAAACTCGTTTGATTGGCCCGCCGTTTTGGTTTTTATATTAAGAAGGGGCTCACTGGTCTTTTAATCAATTTGTTCCATCTTTTTCTTGAGAGTAAAGGGACCCGAAATTATATCATCTAAAAGTAATTTGGAGGAATCGAGCATTTTTTTTAAAAACTAAATGATTACAAAACTTCGGGATAATTAAGCCGTCACTATATTAGTACTGTAAGACGCAAAATGATTAACAAAAAAAATATGTAGAATCTCCCCTGTTTACCATCGCCTGGTTCGTCCACGTCCTAAGAGGAACCACCTCTTTGCATAATCTATTTCCGTATTTCTCTTTAAAATAAGAATCCAACAAATGTCTACATTTATATAAAACGAAATAAGAAGTCGTAGCGGTTCATTTAAAAAAACTATCAAGATATAACATACACGCCGACTAGTTTCGGACCATCCGTAATGGTCGGCGGCGTTTTTCCATAATTTTCAAATGAACTCGTACGAGTTCGCGTTTTTATTTCGTTTTGTGTTAATATTCACTTTGGAAATATGTAACATTATGTGATTAATGTCTACGCATCACGGTAATATTAAACGTCAATAGAAATATCTCGCGTATCTAGAGAATGATACTTAATCGCTGCAAACATGCGTTCTGCGAGTTCCCAACATTTTTATTGAAAACAGTGAGACGAAAATAAATCTCGAGTCAGTTTACATAATGTTTATTTCAGTATTTCGTGCGAAACGATGTACATCTTAATAAAACGGTTCGGAAACGACAAAAATATCAAATAAAATTCAGTAACTCAAAAATGTTAACTTGCGATACTAATTTAGAAAATAAATTCCAATTAAAATTCTCAAGACCTTCAGAACCATTACCTTGAGCATCAAAACCCGGGAAGAAGAAGAAAAAACCCGTCAAGAATGTATAGTACGGAATTAAAACAACTTAAAAAATCACTTAAAAACTCCTCGCCGCCATCAGATGTTCAACAGTGAAATTCAAGATGTACAACATGAATATCAAAAACGTTTTATAAAATAAAATCGTTGTCGCCAAAAATTTATTTAAATCACTCTTTGGGACAACAAAAAAATCAGCCAAAAAAAAAAGTAAGAAGTTCTTGTAAATAATAATCCAAATCAGAAAAAAGTTGAAGAAACAAATATATCTCGAAGTCGGTCGATTATCCGAAATATTTTTTTCCCGGACATACATCGATGGAAAGATCGCTATTAACGAAACTATATTTTATTTCCTTAACGAAACTTTCAAAGTTGGTAAAAAAGTTCAAAAAAGCACGAAAAATGGCATGTCCCCTAGTAGTATTACGGCTAAAAATTTCGAATCTGCTTATAAACGGGCGAATTCGCGAATACTTCTTCGGTTTAACACGTCCGACTTTCCAACTTGAAAAAAATGGGCTCTCGTCGGGATGTGAAAAATCCCAAATATTCTGTAAAAATATTTCTCTTTTTCCGAAAGCATGTGACGATGGAAAGATCGTCGCTATTTGAATGGAAAAAGCATATTATGTTTCTTAAACGAAACATACGAAACTTTGATCCGGCTTAAAGATTTACACATTCACGGATACTGCTTTAGTTTAAAACGTACAAATTTCGGACTTTAAAATGAGGCCTTCTTCCGGAAGCCAAAAATCCAAAAATTCAGGAAATACGAATTTCGATTAGATGCTTTAACGTTGGTGTATTAGTATAACTGTCGCGGATAAAGTTTTGTGTTGAATTTTCAACTGCCTATTTTTTTTTAAATAGGTTAGTGCAAATTAAATACAAACACATGAAAAAAACGATATATTTTTATTTTTATTTTGTTACTAACACCCCCCCCCGGGGGGGGGGTTCTTTTAAGTCTGACTTTTTTTTCACCGTAAAATTTTCGCGAAGATATTTTTCGTTACTAAAATTTTGTCTTTAACCTTTTCATCAGTACGGTACGTAAATATAAAACTCGTACTCAGCGAAGAGGTGTTGAACGGAAAAATACACACCATCTGGCAGCTTCTACGCAGAGGATGATAATAAGGTTGGTCAGCACATGTAGGGTCGTAAGACAGTCTTTCGTATGCCTAGTCATAGGTGATTTTTCCGGACAATGATAGTTAAGCCAGCCATGCATCGGACTTTTCGAATAGCCGCCGCTAGAGACCAGACGACCAGAATATTGTCTGGTAAATCGCCTACGATGGGGCATACGAGACACCATTATACAACTATATCTTAACCGGTGTTATCCACTGTGTAGAAAAGCCAGATGATGTATCGCTCCCGGTTCAACAGCTCTTCATTGAGTGCAATGAGCTAACTCGATAAACATATGGTACTTCTAGCTTTGAAACGGCCCTATCTAGTTTACCCGAGAGGACAACTTTTGGAATACTGGAAGAGAAATAATTTTAAGACACAACCTTTAAAAATCTCAATTGGACCGTAATGACCATAAATTTAAAAAAAAAAAATGGATCGTATATGTGATAAAACGAGAAAAAAAACAAACTAGCGAGAATAGAATTTGGAATTTATTTATTAATTTTTTTTTTCTAGAAACGAAAAGCAAAACAAAATGTAAGCATGAAAAATGCGATCGTTACAAATATAAGACACTCTATCGATATACATTATCGAGAAGATTGTTTTGTTTTTAAACGAATACACTAGTAGTATTCAAACAGAATTATCGAACTAAACGTCAATATTTATATATTTCATTTCCTGCAATAATTAATGTTCAATTAAAATGGAGAGCACAGCTAAAAACTTACGAACCGCTAACCACTTGATTCAGCGTTGAACACGCTGTGATCTACAAAACCCAGGCTTAACTCTAGTCTATTATCAATAACGGAAAGGGGGGGAGGATCTAATTACAATCTCTTTGTTTTTTCGGTTTGTTTTACTTTTTGAAGTTTTCATAAGCCGAAGCCTTTTGTTCACCACAAAGAGACAAACGGAAACATAACTCTAAATCGACTCGTTTTTCATCTAGTAAACGCACGATTACTGCGAACGAACTGCCGTGTTCATTCTACGAGTTGATGAGATGTACACACTGCCTCATATCTGCAATCGCGTTCAACGGGCCACATACATTTCGAGTTTTTTTATATTTCATTAAGACCCCCGCCCCGGAAATTATCTGTGGCGCCGGGAAAAACGACATGAGAAGCAAAAAACCGAATACACAGCAGATGCAATTATTGCCGTGCAAAAAAGTGTTCGCAAATTAAAAGTACACAGAAACACTAATTATCATGGAGAAACAGAGGAGTTCGCAGACGATTAAATGGCATCACGCGACATTAGAGACCTCGGCGGTCTTCGCCCACCGTCGTCAATTGTGACAACGACATAATTGCAAAATTAGACGAATAGTCGCGAAAAAATATCACACGATCCCGTGTGTGTCTCAATGCATAGTCTCGCTCTAGCGCAATTTGTTGCACGGCCGCTGGCGATAATTGAAAAAATCCGGGGAACAGCGAATTCGACGAAATCGATGAAAGAAATAAAAGCATATTCGATGATTATAATGATAGTCGACGGGGCGAAAGATTTTCTAGTGAAACCGGTGCTGGTGTACGTCTCTCGTCATCATCCTGCACATTCTTAGCGATATATAATTTATTCAATGAACACTTCCTTTGCATAGAAATAATTACATACATGTAACATCGTGCGAGCAGTAATGCCGGGGGCTTTGGGGCCGGGGGGGGGGTTAGGGTTGCCGGGGGAGGAATAAATAGAGGCATTTAGGCGGCGGAGAAGAAGAATTGAACGTTAAGTGAAGATAGCAGCAGCGCCGGATCTAATCTATTAAAATCGTGTTAAAATTGTCGGCAGCCGAAGTGCGGGTCTGAGCCAGAACGCGAAATTAATGCGTCTACAGAGAATAACGAGCTGATCGCTGACGGTAAATCGACACATTAGCAGATCTGCGAGCCGGGAAACGTAAATGACGGCTACCGCTACCGACACGTCGCTGCTGCAACATAATCTGGCCGACAGAAGGAAATTTAACATCATCCCCGGTAACAACGACGAGCACATAGGCAGCTCCGCTCGACACAATAACATTTACTCGGTCAACGAGGAAAAGTCTTTTTTTCGCGGCCGAGGCCTCTCTCTGTTCAAGCTTCGACCGTTCTGCGACCTAGTCTCCCAGAGCGACATAACCAGTTGCTTTGCCTGCGCGACCCCTTACTACATTGTGTATCTGAAATAGTGGAATAACCGGTTACCATGTGGGCGATTAGAATAACACAGGGCTAGTGTCGGAAAAGAACAACAAAAAAAAAAAAAAAAAAAAAACAAAAAAAACGCCAAATGCCATTGCGATGGAATTCCTGTCGCGACCAAATCGAAACGCACAACTTCATCGACCGAAAAATATGTGTTAGTCGACGATAAAGATTCACCCTCGAAAATTAAACGACACCAGAACAAGTCAGATAGAACGAGTTTTGTTTTTATTATTACAACAACACGAAGACCTTTCGAAAAATGCTATAAAATGCCACATCTCCTCACTGCGTATTATAATTATTCACTGACAAAAAATCACTGTGATCGATCGTAAAAAGAACAAGAACGAGAAAATTCTTAATCAGTTTATTCGATGAAAATAAGAAAATCGATGACTGGAAGTTAAAAAGGAAAGTAAATAATCGTTTTCACTTACCTTCATGTTTTTATTTTACTCTGCCCGTTTATTCGCTATCGGTAAATCTTTTCGTAAATATTATAATCACAAATAGTACATCAATTTTTATTGCAAAAAAAAAGCGGTTTATTTTTTATTTTTTAATTTTTTTTTTAATTAATAAATTTTAAGTTATAACAATTCCACATTCCAAACGGTCTTTTGCAATAACCGTCAGCCACCTTTCCGACATTCATACAACTCTCTCCGTTAAAGATGGCGATAAAACGCAAAAAAAAAAAAAAAAATCAAAAAAAAAACCAAAAAAGAAACAAATTTTACCTCACTTTATGTTAAACAAAATAAAAATTAGTTCACTGCTCTTCTTATGCGGGGTAATAATTCTCTCCCCCGATAAATTTACTCGTTCGAAACTTATCTCTCCGTTTCAAGGTCTTTAAGTCTTTCCGAAACATTTAATCTTACCTCGGCTCCTCTTGATTCCGTGGTAACCTGTGTATTTCCGCATCAAATCTTGTTAAATATTAAACATATTTCCTTTTCATAAATGATGATTAGCACATCAAAAAAATTGTGTCTTTCTCCCTTCATTTTTTTCACATTTTCCCATCATGCACTATTATGTACCGTTGTTCTGCATCGCCACAACTCTACTATTATTGAATTCAACTTTGTTAATTCCTTCTCATTTTCCTTCCGTCATGTTCTCCGATTCCAAGAGTCGCGAAACAATGCGATCGTACAATTTGTCTCGGCCTGTCGTTAAGCATTCTTCGAATAATCTTCCTTAGTGGTTTCCAGGATTAGATCGGTAAATCTGTTTAGAGGTCGAAGGTCAAACGTGATCGTTCCTTCCGAGGAAACCTTTCTCCCTGCATAATCATTCTTCTGAGTGATTCTGGTCCGCGGCGTATAACCGGAAGTAAAATACGGCAATGGATCGTTGTTGGCAACAATCTTTTTTGTGCCTCAATATTCAGACTGCTCAATAAAGACAAGCGTTTGTGCGCTTTTTTCACCACACGAAACCCGTATTAGCGTGCTGCGCCAGCAAACATTTCAAAAGCATTTTCTTTATTTATTTTTTTTTTTTTTTTGGTTTCCACCTTTATTATCCATGTTTTGCACGTATATGTGAGACAATAGGAAACAACAGCATTTTGACTATCCTCATCTTAGTAAACTTTAAAATGTGTGTGTCTATCTTTCTATGTATGTGCTAAGCGAACCATTGCTTTCCGCGCTCTTGCCAGTCTACTCTTAATTTCCGTGTTGCAGTCTCCCGTATTCGAGATAAGTGTTCCTAAATAGTATCTTTCACTTCGATTCCGCAAAGTATCTTTAAAGATTCCTTCTTGTACTGCGTCGTCACTGTTACGGATGGTACACCTGAACCCTGAATTAGTTTTGATATTGTCATTCCATTTCATTTCCACGGTGCCTTTCTGTTCTGTCCGGTTCTAATACTGCTCCATGGTCTACGGTAAATTAGATTTAGCAAGTTCATGACGGGGCTTCGTTAATTCTTCATGATAAAATTTTCAGAATAACCCAAATCTCCGTGTGTCCATATGTAGCTAGCCAATTGGAAACCTAAGAACCTCACTTAAATTCCTTCTTTAAAAAACCATTAATAACCTGGTTAGATTAAAATCTTCTATAAAATTTCAGAAAAAAGTTCGTCCACCGGTCTTGATCGTACTTCTTATCACATATTAAGCCATCGTCAGTTACCGGCTGTAAATATTTCAACTACTTTAATGATTTCCTTACTGATGAACAATAACTGGAATAAGATTATTCTCATAAAATAAATAAAGTCGTTAGTAAAGTTTCATCACACATCGCCTTGATTTTTTAAGTCTGCTATTTGAACGAATCTTGTACAATAACTTTATTAAGTAGCTCGGACATCGGAAAATTCTAATAGCGGTCAAACTGCGTTACTTCCCTCCATTAGTCAATGTCTACCAGCCTATAATTGACAGAGAAGACTAGTTTGCGGCCTGCTGTTTTAAATACTAATGTGTTCCGTTGTAGTGATGAGCATAGGTGCGGAAAGATATGTATATCCGTATCTCATAGTGGAGTTGATGATATAACTTCTCGACTACAATTCCGGAAATTCTTAAATAGATGAGTGTTATACAGATCGGTTCCGTTATAGAAGCTAAAATGTAGATGTTGAAGACAGAGCAGACGATCTGTCTTTTTCTGCGTTTTTCATACAGGGATAAATATCTGGGCAGTAATATGTCAGATGAGCCAGTAAAAAATGATAACATTGAGATATTTAGAAAGAAACTTTATCGTTTTACCTCTGTAGACACAACTTTTCCTTTGATACACTCCTGACTTAAATATTTTGCAGTTCTTTCTTTCTAACACACCTAATCTAACCTAACACACACTGGACTGGTGTGTGCAAACTATTTACAATTTTCAAGTGTACTCTGTACGCAAACACCGGATAATCATCCATATGAGTCCGATTGTGTATACGGGATGTAATTCTCGAACCTGCAAATCAGTTGCGAATCTGGAACCGAATAAATAACCAAATCACTATTTCATTTCCTCCCAGCCTATGTTTAAAGTTCTTAATCGATGGGCCACGAGGAGGTTCCTTCCATTTTACACTTCAAAATAAATCATATTAATCTCGAGTGGATGTTCAGGGTTACATTTCCGAACAACAGCAGCGTCTTCTTTTTACCGGTAAAAATCTAACGATATGTAAATTGCTACGTAACTTTATCCTTGAGGCGAATAACAAGTCGGTCAACGAGTTATTTCAACGAAGCTCAATAAGGAAAATCACGCGGGCCTTCGCGAACCGATTCCGACTTTTCAACAAACCTTCTTGTCGCTATACTATTAAAGTTGAAATTTCGCTCGATGTTTCGGATGTGAACAAATCAAGCACTTAATCGGTTCCTCCTTCCTTTCAAATTTATTTCCGCTTCTTCCGAAAACAGAAAAACCAAGTAATAATAATAATATCGTGCTATTGAACATTTCGAATAAATTTAAAACGATATCGCTCGAATTCACTTCTACTTTACTAAAGTTCTCAGAAATAAATGTTAAAGAAGAAAGGAAAAAAGCAAAGCCTAACATCGCGCTATCGTCTACGCTATAGTAATTGGCGGATTCGGATTCGGATTCGGATTCGATGACATGATTTGTTTACACACGAAACGGCGGACAACATTTCGAGCAATACGGAAACACAACTGTAAAGTATCAGGCTAAGGAAACTTCAAATCGTGAGAAATATCATCACTATTACTGGTGCATCGATTGAATCATTTTCCAATGAGATAGCTGATTATCTTACGTACACAAATACTGCTTCGCCGTCGACGCCTTCCAGCAGCAGCAGCAGCAGCAGCAGCAGCAGAAGCGAAAAGTTCGGCGCTATTTTCAGCTTCCAGCATTAAATGACTTGGAAGATTTCCTTCTATCTATCTGCCGTTATTTCTCTCGCAAATACAAGCTCACTACATGCGCGCGGTTCGTTTTATTCTAGTTTATAACTCGGCAAAGAGACAGAAATTCAACGCAATCCTTTCCTTAGAAGAATCACACAACAACTCCTATAGTTGCTAACACTGCCCTTATACGCGATAATAAATCAGATTCATTTAAAACTGTCCGTAAGAATTTTTTTCATTTTTTGCGCGTGCGCTATTTCGTTAAATACAATATATAAAAAATGTTAACCACCTTCTCTAGCAACAACATCTCTTATATATGTTTTTGGAATGTCACTAAACGGGAAGAAAATTGGTATTTATTAAAAGAATTTTAATTTCATATCATATAGTGTTTAACCGTCTAAAAAAAAAAAAAGTAACATGCACGGTTAACCCGCCAACCGGTTAAAGCACACACGGATAATCGCGGTTTTACTGTACTTGCAGTAGCAATATTGGTTGACGGTATTAAATTCGACGACGCCTTGTATTCAATGTACATTCGGGTTAGAGTTACTCGAGCTTATAATCGCCTATATTCCTGATCAGCATACCGCTATACAATAGGAATACCGAACAAAAACGTTTTTACTGCATTCAGTATAAAATATTCTAAATTAGGCAACTTTCGCTAATTATGCACTTAACGATTTTGGTACAACGGCGAATTTTCAAAATACATCTATTTCGTGGGAGCTGAAGTTTCTTAGAGTTGCAGTTTGAAATACCAGATCGGAGCAAAGTTAATTTAGTCGAGCCGTTTTTTTTTGTTTTTTTTTTTTTAATAAACAATAAGTTTATTGGAACTGCTTAAGTAGGATTATTTTAGATTAATAATCGACTACACACGGTTAGCTCCATTTGTTTTTACCGCAACAAGTTCGAAGCTAGTCGGCCTGATTGCCTTTCTCATGTATAAAAATTCTTTAACCAAAAACATTACACCTTCGGTTCCTTCATCGATGTACCCTGTGCTTCCGATAATGTCCATTTACCAACTATAAACTTCTTTACTTCGTTACACTTCAATAACTGGCTTTTGAGGTCTTCCTTGAGGTTCTTCCAAGTTCCACTCTTTTCAAAATATATACTACTAATGTGGCTTTTCTCTCCTTAAATTCTTCTTCTTTATTCTTTGCCGATGACATCCTGTTCTTTTCCTCAATTCATGATATTATTTATACCAGTTAAGCACTTAGTAATAACTGTAAATTTGATTTTTTTTTTAACCCGACGATATTACCCGATTATTTTCTAATTTTATAAAAAATAACGATCAACCACTATCCGAATTAAAACTATCTTCCAGCAACAGGATATTTTATCAAACGATACTTCTACCGTACCGATTAAAAAATTAATAAATCCTTTTTAGTTCTCAACTCGGAAGAATTCGATAATTGTTTTTACTAATTCTCGGGTGCTATATTACATCGAATTTAAACCCTGAGACAGAAATTAAACAAAGATGCGCGAACATGCGCGCACTGCTTTTGGAAAACTGAAAAAGCTGTTAACAGATAAATATCATTAAACTTGGAAATTCGGAAAAGACTAATGAAAAACTGTATTTGGCCTATTATGCTCTGTGGGCTAGAAGCTACAACATATTCCGGCACAGCACTCAACTACCTGGAGGCGTGCGAAATGTGGCTTTATCGTCGCATCCTTAAGATTCCTTGGACAGCGCGCATGAGAAACGAAGATGTACTAAAAACTATTCAAGAAGAAAGGATGATCCGTCGAATAATCGAAGAAAGGAAAATAAGATACACATAATCAGAGGAGAAAGATATGAAATCATCCGGCATCTTCTTCGAGGGAAATTTGAAGGAAAAAGAGGAGTGGGATGCAGAAGACTATCTTGGACCCAGGACATTCGGAAATGGACCGGAATAACATCTATAGAGAGATTAGTTCAAGCTGCCAGAAATAGGGATATATGATCAACATCTCCTGTGATCGCTACGCACGGTAACCGTGTGCAGCATTTTGATGATGATGACGATGAATGACTGGATGCAGCAGTTAATTAAAAATGGTTCTTTTCTAATTAACTGCCCTTCCACCAGTGTACCGATATGTGTATATATATATATATATATATATATATATATATATATATATATATATATATGAAAATATATGTGTATATATGAAATAAAAAGATACCGATTTTTAGAGCTATGATGTATAAGCAAAATCGAAAGTCACAGTTAGTTAAAATCTTTGCATCCTTTCATTCCTTTTGTAATAAGACGATTTTAAAAACACCCAAAGAACCCGCGAGACATTCGAAACAGTACACTTCCAATAAATTAAACGGAAATCGCTTGAAGATTTTTAGGCGTATTACAAACTTTGCAACAAGAAAATGAACACGATAATCGAACAGTGTCACATTCTCAGCATAAATTTTGGCCAGATTTATTTTCAACATACAGAACTCCTACCATTGCATAATAACAGGGGGCGAATTATTACACTAAAAATTTTACGGAAAGGTTTCATGGAAAAGGCCAAATTGAGCGACCACTTAACGCCACGCTGAAGAGTTCTCTTCCAAAAGTCCTTCAAAGATGACATTTATAAAATAATCAAACAATGGTCGTATTTCATTGAAAATTTCATTACCTAGCGACAGCTGGTATTTTTCATTTACCGGTGGGCAATTAAAATTCATAAACACGAAATATTTGACTTGCGAAGGCAGACCAATCAGTTCACTAGTGCAAGGAGGTTAACACAGCTAACATGTGGCAGAATTGTTATAAACAAACGTTTCCTTCACCGCTATGTTTATCACAAACTACTCTTGTTCATTCAGCGAATTATCGTTTTATGACTTTTATTATTATAACAACAAACTTATACATAACTAAATTCGCGAAGTGTCGGATAACCAATTCTTTCTCTTAAAAAAAATTCTTTCATCGGTAATTAATCAAACAATAGTGTAAATACCATTCGATAAAAAAAATTAAAGTATAACTATATGAATATTTTTTTATTTTTTATTTTGGGTTGGGCAAGGAGAGAATTATATTTGCATAAAATTTAATATAATACTACTTTTTATTCATCACTACTTTCAAGTATCATCTACCATACTTTACATATTATGAATCCGTTTCGTCGTTGTTTACTTGTACACAAATAAAAACAAAGCAAATAAAAAGGAGCTCCAATTATATGAGCAATAATAAAGTCAGAACAAAAGTATTGAGAAAAACCGAGCTTATAAAGTATAAATCCTTATTCATTAGTAAACACTGCATTATAATATAATTTCACGCCGTGTCGAGAACCCCTCACCAGCCAAAACATAAGCTTATAATCGGCAAATATTTTGAAGACGAAAAAAAAACTTAATAAAGAATGATCATTCCCGTTTACTGATAATGCAACATAAAGCAATAATAAACAAAGAAATTTACAAACATTTTACACATCAGTCATACGGGTCTCGTATTGTTAATATACATATACGACGGGTTGCTTAAAGTGTTTCCGAAAAATTTTACGTAACCACATGCGTATGTATTATTGGCGCATATTAAAAAAATTGGCAGTCGAATTTACATGGAAATAAATGCAGATTGAAGAAAAATTAACGAAGTATATGATTTTTTTTTTTAATTTCATAATTCACTCACGAGAGAACTGAAATAGAAAAAAAAAAAAAACACAAATTAACAAGCAATTGCCTTCCTCTGATTCTTAATTCGTTAAAGAAAATTTAAAAATTAAAAATAATCAAAAACCAGATCAATTACCAACTAAAATAAATAGGCCCATTTAAAATTGTAACTGACATAAGTTTCCAATAAATCATAAATTAATCTCGAATTATTTAATTTCAAACTCTTATCTGATGATAAAGTGTCTACTTCGTTTTTAATAGCGTAAACAATGGCTTTCGGCGGAATCACGTTCATCTGACTTAATTTCGGCTATCAAAGAATCAAAGAGAATTAAAAACGTTTTACGATGGTAATTTTAAGATTTATGCTCCGATTCACGATAACACGTATACTTTTTAAAAGGAACTTCATAAAGAAAATGTGCTTTTGTCGAAAGCGGATTAACGCGCTTAAAGCATTAAAAAAACTGAGTATTTATATATTCCACACTTAAATTAACAGTACAACGAATCAAATTAAAGGTATTTCGTTTCTATACGCATTTTTAATCCTATATCATTGAAAATAAGGTTATATTATTTCCAGTCTAAGCGTAAATTTATAATTCTTTAAATAAAACATCCTAACGTACACGTTAACGTAGGCGAACTATAATAACTCAGCCAGAGAATAAACAACTACTAAAACTACTGATATATAAATTGTAACTATTTTTGTAAACAGGCGATGAAAAGAAAATTTAAAAAAAGCAAACAAAAATAAATTACACGCAACACACTCATCAAATTTTTTTTAAGGCGTGATTTTATTAGTTTTGGAAATGTGAAAATATCAAAATAATAATTTTATATACCACCCCAGGATTACCCAACCTGAAATGAAAAATCTGGGAAGGTAAAGGCGTATAATCCAAAAGTAGAAAGGAACTGGCCCCAGTCTTCTCATTAGATCCATTAGGCTTAGACCATCATGGAAAGCCTAACTTCACAATATCCGTTATACTCCTTTTATCAAGGATACATATGGGACTTACTTTACTTTTTTTTATATTTACATTCAACTACTGCATGCTTTATAACTTAATCAAACGAATTGTATCGAAAGAAAAGTGTTCATTAAACAACTTGGAAACCAGCAGCAACGTGCATCTTCTATTCGAATATTACTGATTTCACAATATGGAATTGCACTAAAAAAAGTCAGTTCGAAATCCCGGTTGGATATTAATGGACGGTCAAACGAAGTAGGGTTCTTACAAATTTATCATTCTTATAAGAGTCCTCCTTTATAGATCGCATTTACTGCAACATTATTTACAAAAAAACATAAACCGTAAGAAACATTAATTTTATCTGTTAAATTCGTCATTATTTTGCAAACGAAATGCCGCCTTTGATTTTTATATATTTTACCGCCTTTAACTTCATAAATCCACCTATTATTTTCCTATATATATTAATGGCTACACCATTTTGACGCCAGGGGCCATGAGGAAAAGTGTCCTGTCACGAAATTTGTCCCAAAGAAATGTCACAATTTTATGTATCGAAAAAATTTTATCGAACGACGTAGACAATAAAAAAGTTTACTCTTCTATAAGAATTATAGAAGAACTAGACCTGGAGGTAAAGGGAACTTGCCTCTACCGAGTCCCGAAGGGTCGAGTTTTATATATACGTATATATATATATATATATATATATATATATATATGTATACATGTATACATACACACGAATTTCTCTGCAGTGTGTTTTTAGTTCTACTAGCGCATACTCTGTGCCCTTGGCTGGCGATAAGCACGCTTGAAAACATTTCTAAACTTATTTTAATATATTAAAGCAAATTAATTTATACTTATTTTTGTTTACAATTAAGAAATTTATTTATTGTATATTTATAAATATTAACAAACAGGTTATGGATTTATATCTACATTTTATTGAATAAACAGAAATCTCTTCACATTCCGTTTTTATTTATTTTTTCTTAAACATGCATAAGCAAATAAAACATTAAAAAGTTGTAACGGTATATAATAATAGCTCTAAATTTCACATGTATTCTGCATTGCTATTATTACCAGCAAGTCAAATGCCGCAACAGCCACATTTATCTCTCTCCCCCGCTGCTCCGAACAGTAATGGTACGGCTAACAACCAGTCGTCGACTTCATGTTTGCCTCCCCCGCTGCTGCCGTCTTCTTTTTCAGCAACGGCTGGCCAAAATCACACTGCGGTTTCGGCTGCGCCGCCAACGACTCCACGTGTCCTTCACTCGCCGAATAATTTAGGTAATATCAGGGACGCGTTGGTCGGTAGAAATTTCAGTACTGAAACCTCTCGAAGGAAACCTATTTGTCCAATCGAAACACTGAATCAAACATTCGAACCATTGCAGTTTTATCGAATGGAACTGTAACCAAAAAGTTATCCAGTTCCGTTGTTCCACTTCCGGTTACTGAACCTGACAGTTCAGTCCCGGGGGGGGGGGGGAGCTGTTAACGGCTAAAATGCGACGTTGCATTTTAGCCGTTAACAAGAGTATTTCCTATATTTTTGCATCTAGCAAATCAACAACATATGTACGTTTAATAACTAAATGTTTCGAATAGATTAATGCACCAAAACTTAACTTATATCATCGGGTAGAAGACGTAATCACATAATAATTATACAGACTTTTCTCGCCAAAGAAAAACGGTATAGTTATAACACAACTGGAAGCTGATCCAGAAAACAAAAACACTGTACACGCGTGAAATTATTCGTTGAAAATATAGACGATGTAATAAATGTACCGCTACTACAGACGCAGTTCGGTATTTTATCATCAGGCACACCTCCAAATCCAATTTTTTCTCCTAATTACCTTGAAAGATTTCTTTGAAGATTCCATACATACCTGAATTATATCTATATCGAACTAATTTCAGGGAACCATCTTTCATTCCGGTTTTGAATGGGCACAATATTTCAAGTTCAATGGAAAAATGTGAAAGGTAAAACTAACCGGGTCATCACGAGTTTGCAAACATACCGCACTAAATCAGACACATCGGTAGAGTTCGATCATCTGCTAAATTATATATTTAGTAGCATTCCGTGCGAATATAATACGTAGAATCCTAATAGGCCAACTTAGAAACGACAAAAATACCTAATCAAAATATGCAATAACCAGACAACAAACTGACCTATGAACGTGAGATTATTTGTATATCGTATTTCAAAAGCTATTTGAACTCTTAGGATGAACGCGAAAAATTGCAAAAAAAAAACAATCAAAAATATATGATATATAATTTAAAATCGCTTAAAAAACTGACATAGAAATTCGTAAGTCGTAAAATACATAACAAAAACCGAGAACTCTTTCATAAAAAATAAAATTTTCGACAAGCAGTTTGGAGTTCCACACCAAAACGGTTAACTTTAACGTGAAAATGTATAATACCCTTTATATGTTAAACTATATACATGAAATTCACGCGTGAATTTATATGTAAGCATCCCAGCATTCCTAAATCGAAAGTAGGCACAAGAGATTTTTCAGAATTTCCGTAATTGTACAATATGATGACTTTGACCTTATTAAATCATTCGAATTTCCATAACCGTATGAATTATGCTTAGAAAGAATCACTATTTTGAACAGCCCAAGTTTCTCTGTAATGAAATTTGATTATAAAAAAATCTGAGGTATACATATTGTCATTACTACTGTTTACTATACCGGCAGCCGAATCATCGAGTCTACTTCAGAAAAAAATAAAACGGTAAAGCCCGATATCTTTAACATTAAATACGAGAAGAGGGAGGGGAGCACTGTTTCAATAAACTTAACTAAAATATACGGGTTAGTCCGCAACCTGATTCACATAATTGCTCCACTCTGCACGATTTACTTGCCAGCAGCTAACCGTTCCGAAAGCACTCCGCATTTACACTCGAAAAATTCCGAAACAAGTAACTTTAAAAAATCCAATTGGTCACCAGCGCTAAATGAAAAACTAAATTTCTCAAACCCCTCTTACCTAATCAACAAATAGAACTCTGTCCATTATCTGAACAAACTTTTATCAGAAGCGTTCTGCCTATCAATGCTTAACGTTACTAATGTAATACCCGTTGCAGGAATCTGTCTTCAACGAGGCTGTTAATGCAGACTATTATTATATTAGTAGGATAAAAATATAAGTACCAAGCGCATAAAACTTACACGAAACAATGAAACTTCTGTACCATTTCCATTATAGCGCGTAATAAACAATCGCCTTAGCTAGTGAACAACGCTAATATAATAATAATGCGGTAGTTTGCAAAAAATAAAATGAGATCAGCCGGAACGTGCCTAAATTTTTAAAAGCAGCTGATAATCAAAAAGTGCTTGACAAGACTGCTGCAGAATAAAGCCAATTTTTAATGCAGAGGAAAAAAAAAGTGCAGCAAATAAAAAGCTCCAAAAAAGTCGAAAATTTATCTCTGAACAAAGAGTAAATCATGTCAACATACATTAATATAATTCTGTAATTAAAACGCTATTTTAATTACAGAATTACCAAAGAAAATTTGTATACTACTTTTGTAATTCTTAGTAGAAGCCAGTTTTCAGTATACATATTAGATATACACACTCATATATACGTATAACCTAATTTTTATTAGAATTTATATAATAACAATGGTAATTGTAATAATGATAAAAAGAAAACAAAAAATTTAATCTATATAAAATTCAGCTTTAAAAATCGTTTTAGTTGCAACACATTCTAATCTAATTATAAACACAGTACATTATTGACAAAGTTTATTTAAATGCAAATCTGATCGGAAATCGTATTTTAAACAAATTCCTGCCAGTGCTTAATCAGAACATCTTAAACCATGCGGGATCACCCACGCGCTCATGTTAAGCTTTCTAAGAATCTTAATAAGACCAATTTCATATAAAATCACAAGTTTTTATGCTACAGCATATTAAACTACAAACATTATATATATATATATATATATATATATATATATATATACACAAACACAAATATTAATGATTACATCATTCTTAGCTCGAGGTCCACTATATTTTTTATCCCCTGATTATCCCATTATTTTATATAACAAAGGGATAAATGCTGTGTTGTACAATTGCTTTTTTTTTTTTTTTTTTTTTTAATAAAAGACGGGGAAAAATGACGTAGTCAAGTGAAAACTATTTTTCTGAAAGAATTTTAGAAGAAAAATCATTGGGTGTCAAGGGGGATTGCCCCTTTGCGAAGCCCGAAAGACTGAGTCATGTATTATATAATGCACATACACAACACCACACACACACACCCGTATATATGTATATATACGCATTGAGCAACATACGATTTTTTTACAAATGAATTAATTGCAAATAATCTACAAGAAGTAAATTAAATAATACCTGCTGTAAGAAAATCGTAGGTAGAAGATTTACAAAAATTAGGAACCTATATATGTATATATACGAGTGCATGGAAACATCTGGAGAAAAAAAAAATCATTGTAGCCTTCTTTTTTTGTCTAATGCATAACATAAATTATTCGTTGGTTTTAAATTTTCAGTGATAAACAACACCCCATTGCGAAGGAAATAGTCAAACTACAGGTATCTGCTTCGTCTCACGCGATATCATTCCTCTGGATTCCAAGTCACTCGGGAATTCCCGGAAATGAGTTGGCCGACAGAGCAGCCAAACAAGCCGCAGCGATTTTCCCTGTTCCAGACACTCCGGTACCAGCCTCAGACTTTGTTCGCTACCTAAAATTGGCTCTGAGCACACTATCGAACCAACGATGGCTGGCCATCCCGTGTTTAAATAAACTTCGCCAAATTAAGCAGAATGTCTGATCATGGAAGACTCACCTGAGCCGAAGAAAAGATGATGTCGTCGTTACCAGACTCCGGCTGGAACATACGCAACTCACACATATATTAATCTCCAAGACTGAAAAGAATAAAATTATATTAAATTTTTTGTCAACCATTTAATATAAAACAATACAGGGTAAATACATATTTAAAATATATGTACCCTAAAAAATTTTCCCATAAATATAGTATTTGCCATTTTTTTAAAATTTCATACAAGATTAAAAAATTTCAAATTCAAACCCAGTACGCTCGAAAGATGTTTTTTTTTCTTCTTCTTTTCCTCTTTCGTGTTTCAGGTAATAAGTTAATTCACCGCAATAGTTAATTTTTATGTTTGCAACAAAATTCGAATTTAGACGACCCTTTCGAGTATTCCACTGTATGATGGAAAAATTACAACCGAGCTATATAATTTTAGAGTTAACATATCATATAGCAAGCCGCCTACCAAAACAAAAACAAAAAACAAAAAAAAAAAAAACGCGAGTTCTCTATATTAGTTGCTTTTTTTTTGTCAAAATAAATATCGATTTTATTGAAAATACGACTACAAATGATGAGGTTTAAAAATGTTTTCGGTTTACATTTGAAAAGTGGAGAACATTTTACTTTTCGTCTACGATCTAAAATGTATATTTGTCCCGATCTTGTAGAAGGGGAATAATATTGCAGAATTTTACTGAAATCCCGTTAAAATGCTGAAATCGAACATTTTATGAAACAGAGAGAAAAACTGATAAATTTTACCTGTAAGTAACACACACTCCATCGTACGACCAGCTTCATTTTCTATAGCTAATTAGATATTTTTACTTTTACCTATAAAAGTAATGATTTTGACATTGTACTTTTATAAATTTCCGGCACACGGAAAATTCTGAAAAAATAGGGCCTAGTGGTCTAGAAATACATTTTCGAAAAAAAGTCGCTGTGCTAAACTAACAATAAGAGGAACCAAAACACAATCGTGAAGACGTGAAGCGAGGCCCGTATGGTACTCGAAAAAGACCGAAAATCTAATCAAAGAATGTGTAAGAAGAAGCGAAGGAAAGGCAACGTAGAAAACTGAATGTTCTAATATACATATTTGGAATGGCCATTAATTTGTTTAATTTTGTTCCGATCGCTTTCAGCTGCTCACCAGAGCCACATCCGACTAGCATGTATTTCTAAATTAATATAAAACTAAGTTAAGGCGTGGCCTTGAAAATAAGTCGATTAGATTCGAACTGACTACTTTGTTCACGCGATCGACCTCAGCACTTTAGCACTTGCTGTTGCAATGCGCTCCAACAATTTCACGGACACCAAAGTAGCGAGTAATTGGTACGTGTTGCAGTGAACCACCTGTTGTTTTACTCGCCCATATTCTTCGACAATCTAAATATTTTTTTATTTCGTGCAACATCTTACTCGCTTAGCCACTTATTACCAGTACAATGTCAATGTACAAAGTAAAAGCATATTATACATATATGTACATACAACTATTCCGATTAAAAGCCGCTGTCAATAACAACACACACAAATAACTTTTAATTTCTAAACACAGAATCCGTACGCGTCTATCTGCGCATAAACGCGCATGTGTGTGTACGTATGTTTGCATTCATGCATGCACTTACGTATACATGTACGTGTATTTACGTATATGTATAAATAAAATAGAAAAAAAAATCGTCTCTGTCGTGAACAGAAACGGATAACGATATAGCGGTAATCTGTATTTCCGGTTTGTCTGTGTGTTTATCCTGCGGCCTAGTCGGACTCTGCCACAAACTGCGGCCGCGGCAGCACGCGACTTGACGCACCTCCGGTTCACAGACGGTGCACCACACACGCACACACAGCGCCGCGTAATATGTTATTATCCATCCGGTAGTGGTGGCATATTTTTACATTTTTTCCGAGATGATTAAAAAATGATTCTGGCAGCAGAGCGGAATTAAATAGAAACGCGACGAGTTCATTGAACTCAGAAAAAAGGATTTTAATTTCTCGAACAAGCCTACATCATCGAGTCTACTCCCCGTGTTCTTTCTTTGGCTCTGGATTTCCTGTCACGGTCCAATGACATCCACACTCTCGTTACTTCTCTCGCTCGCTCTGGTCGCCACCGTCCAAGGCGACACCAGTTGTTCTTCATCTGTTCCAATCCAGATTACTATATATGACGGGTTTGCTTTTAATTAAAATCCATTCCCTTTTTATATTCCTTAATTTCATATTTGCTCTGTTTCGCTTTTCATAAAATTTCCGTCGCTAAAGGGAAAAAAAACACCCTGATTAGAGTCTCGTCAGTAGTAGAAACTTTTGCGACAGAATTTTGATGACAGCGACTCAAATGTGAAATTTTGTGCGCGAATCCTCTTCACCTTCACAGTAGTGTTTCTCTAGCCTCGTACATCCAACGACACCTGGAACACAATCAAACTACTGCTTTGGCCGTTACCGACATACTATGCTTTCATAGACCGGTCTTTTATTAATATCACGTGTAATTACTGAGCCCCAACATAACTATAATTTATTCATTTCTTGATTTCACATAGGTCCGCAGGCTGCTAACATGAATGCTTCGATAAATGGCCAAAAAATCGTTTAAACACGAGAAGCTACATATCCATGCATGCATGCATGTATACACACGCACGCACACACACACATATATATATATATATATGTATATATATATACAGGTTACTCTGTAAATGATTCGGGAAATTTGTTTTACGCTATAAAGCTCGTTAAAAGGAACAAAAAAGTCCTGAAAGAATGAGAGAAAATTAATTTGGGTGAACAATTAATTAGTTATAATTAATTTAATTATGTAATTTAAATGAAAAAATGAATATTTTTTTTTATAGATCAGTATTTTGTAAAATAAAAATAAATATTGAATTATAAAAAAAAAAAAAATATTTATTTTTTCATTTAAATTACATAATCTACATATAAATAGGCAAAGACAAATCAGTTCAGTACCGTTTTCTCCTTTGTTTAATAACCGATTTTATCCTTTCTTTTTTGTTTAGCAGCTACTAATAATCTTTAATGTTATCAATAAAAAAAATTTGGAAACAGTTTTTTTTTCTTATTTAAATAAAAAATTAATACAAAAAGCCAAGTAAATCTGTTCTTATTAAAATGTTTTAATTTTCGGTATTTTCGATTCGTTATTACCTGTACCTTGGTTGTAAATGGACGCACCAATATATAATAATTGATGTAGAATTGGTCTTGCATTAAACCCGGTCAAAAAAAAAAAAAACTTTTGGAATTTAAATCAGTTAAACCAATAATAATAAAAATTAATCGAAACCTACTTATTAAAACCCTAGTTTCCAACAAAATAATAATTATAGACTGTTGCGAGTCCTTCGAAATTTTTTTTATAAAATTCCCGTTTCCGCTCACCTCGTAACGTTCCACTTAATTACGATAAACTCCACGATTCTACACACTACTTTTGCAACGTAACTCCTCAGCCGTGCTCAGAAAAAAAGCTCGTTTACGAGCCCATTATTAGAGAGACTGCAAAAATTATAAAAATTAGCCAACGTTACAAAAAAAATATTTTGAAACCGCACTAGAATTTAGAGTGCGATTAAACCGAACTCGACGTTTTACAAAGACTGCTCATACCTGAGACTACGACAGTTGGAGTGACTGAAAATATCAAGACAATTAATCTACGCGTATCTCCGTCGATACAGCGAAACATAAAAAATTAATTCTACTTTCCGAGTTACGAAATTCAGCAAAAGGATTTTTTTCGACAACCTGCGAAGTACATCTATAAGAATTCAATTGCTTAGCTCTTGAAATGCTGCATACTATGACCGACATTATACATATATACGAGCATGTCTACTACTGATAGCGAATGAGAACATACCCGAGTTACTTTCCTATTTACCATTCATCAATTTCGCTACGCCTAATGTACGGATCTTAAAAATTAAGACGGCACTATAGCGCCATCGTTCTTAAGTGCAGTCACGCAATGCTCCATTTTCTTTTTCACGGTTAAACTTGTCAGACACGGAACTCTTCAATCTCTAATCGAGATATGCCGGTGCAAGGTGTGCTCGTCACCCTCCCACCGTCAACGAAAAGCTGCCTACCTTCGAGTTAATTAAATATAAAAATATTATTTGGGCTGCCATTGTACCTCCGTCTGGCTTTGTGGTCTGTCACTTCTATCCGAAACCCGACATTAAACTATAGCGTTGCATAACTAACGCTGCAAAATCATTCCAAAAGAACTATATAAGCTCTTCACACCGCTGCAAGGCTCTATTTTATTTCATCGCAAGACTATTATTATTCTAGTATCTTGTTAAAAAAAAAAAAAAAAATAATAAACATTTTATATAACATGAATAGATTTAACTGAAATGCGAAAAATACAAATACGTGAAATTAACCGTGAAAAATTCTCGAATTTATTCTTACAAAAACGTGAATTGTAAGCATATTTTCCAATTTAAAAAACGAATATCAAAGTCACGAGTAATTCAACGAAATTTAACATCATTATGGAATTAATTCTGTTAAATTTATCGAGGAAGTTTGATTACTGCAATTATTAAAATCAGAAAACATTTTAGAATTTACGAAAAAACGGTAAATTACGTGATCGTACACGCCAAAATATTACCTACCCACTAGAATGATTCTGAGAAAGTACTGGAACTAATGGGAACTGACCGAATATTAATGACTATAGTAAAAAGAAGGAAGATAAAATTTTTTGGACACTTCATGAGAGGTGAAAAATACAAATTACTACAAACAATAATAATGGGCATGATAGAAGGAAGAAGAAATCCGGGAAGAAGAAAGACCGCTTGGATAGATAATATAAAAAAATGGACCGGAATTAAGAAAACAGAAGATCTAGTCAGAATAGCAAAAGATCGAAATCAATTCCAGCAGATAATCCAATCCATACATGATGATTAAGCAATACCCGAATCGGGTGGCACGAGAAGAAGAAGAAGAATTCACGTAAATTGTTTCGTATGTTACAAACCCATTCACATTTAAGATTAAACCGAAAATCACATCTAAGCAATAATACGAGAAATTATTATTAAGCAATTGGTAAACCGATGTGCTGTTATGGAATTATTATTTCTTCTTTTTTTGGAGATCAATAATATTAATATATAGATTTAGATTCTTAATATAAATTTGCTTGACGCGTTAAATTATTCTGGCTAAGAAAACTAGCTAAATGACTAAAGGTAATATATATATATATATATATATATATATATATATATATTGCATTGCAATTTACTATTCTATTAGTATTATAGAATATGAAGGTCGTTGGTCGTCCAAGGAGTGTCGCCATAACGAGGTCCAGAAGATAGTGTTATATGTATTAATATTAAATTTTAAATTCGCTAATTATCTCCTAAAATTCTTCTTTTTTTATCTCTTTTACTTTGGGCACTTGCAACAAATGCAGTAATTGCTGAAAATACTTCATTCGCTAGGCTTTCTATTTATAGAGTAGTATTCTGTTCACCTGATGAACGGAAATATAGGGGTTGTAGTAAGATTAAAAAATATTTACAACAAATCAGAAAATGAACGAAATTATAATAATAAAAGGAACGGAGAAGAAAACGCGGTCACAACGTTAATCCTTACATGCATAGTGTCTCATACATGATGATACATCCCTTATTTTGTACTACCAGCGCTATCTGGTCAGTATTTTGTAAAATATTTTATTTTTCTGCGGTGATACAACATGCATATCTATAAATAATGAAGAAATTTTGAAACTGTTAGAAATACTATACGAAAGTGAAGATGAACTTGTGCAAATAATTAATGATGAATTTGATAGTAATGATCACTATTTCGAATTAGGTGGCGAAAACAATTCGTTCCAGGAAGTTGATGATAAAATGAAAACATTGTTAGCAGAAACAGTTGATACGCCAACTGCTTATAATTTTGTTTATGCAACTAAAGTCAGAAAACCTAAAATAAACAGAAAAAGAGAATTAGAAAAAAAATACGTTGGCATAAAGTATTCTTTTTATTAAGTGAGTGCGATAAAACCTTTAAAGGAAACTCAGATCTTCCGTGTGATCTATTAAACTTATATCATATTTTCGTTTATTGTACCATATGCTTGACGACCTAACGATTATAAATTCCTGGATTTTATACAACAGAGCAATGAAAGTAAGAGAGGTCGAGAAACTTTAACTCAAAAAAAAAAAATTCAGAAGCGACCTAGCAGTTACTTTATGTAAATTGGGAAAAGTGGGAACCCCCCAACCAGCAACAGTCGAAGCGATGGAATCGATTGGCTTTTCTTTGAAACATCAAAAAACAGATGCAAAGACAAAAATTTTAAATCGTTAACTAATTTTGTTTGTGAAAAATGTAAAATAAATTTGTTTATTATGAAGAAGAGAAACTATTTTGTGCAATGTATTATTTTAGATCAATTTTCATTATCGTATAATTGTATAATAAAATACTTTACCTTAAAATCTAGTATTATATTAATATTTCAAATTTACTAATTTTTATCATCTGTTGCATGATGTATCAAATATGATACAATTCATTTCTTTGAAATATCTGTCAAAGGGTAATGTGTGAGGTGGTTCTGAAAATCATTTCTCTCAAACAATACTGGAGATTTTAGTTAGATTAATTTTTTTCAGACATTTAAAAAAAATCATGCATTTAATGGTTAAAAGGAACCAAACAAACGCTACAAAAAACTCGGAAGGCGGGAAAATATTTTCAGACTCCAAAATGCAGAAATTACGTTTTCCTACTGTTAGCAAAAGAGGCAGTCGAGGAGATTTATAAAATCGCTCTGCAGGGTGGACGACAAACGGAGTCCGATAAACCACATTTATTTTTAAGTTTACGTTTATATCGGACGACAAGGCTATTCGAGACACAGCTGTTATCGAATCGCTAACAATTACGAATTTCGCGATCTGATACAATTCTTCGTGATACAAATAAATACACTGCTTATAAATTAGAATGATCGTGACCCGGTTCACTAGATATTACTTTTCATGTGTATTTTAATTCCATCGAATAAATGTTTTTATTTTCTTAGTCAACTCTATTGTTATTAAGTATTATATAGTTAATCACGGTGACCACTCAAATATCATTTTTAAATTCCCGGTCCAAATCTTCCCGATTTCATGATTATTAGAATTATTATTCAAAAAGAAGAACGGAATTTTGTTTTATTACTATTGATAATATTTAAAACCGCCGCAGCATATTTTATGTGAATAGAACAGAACTACTTCGTAACTTATTCCCAGTAACGTACATCAAGAAATGCATTCATTTATTACTTCAAATGATTTTCTTTTTTTTTTTTATTAAAAATATCATTTTTGGCTATTTTTACTTTTTCCCCCCGTATTACGACAAAATTCCCAGCTTATTCCCGGTTGAGTGGCCACCTTGTTAATGAAATATATATCAGAAAGTGTAAAATATACATAACATAATTACATATATCGGACAATATTTTAAAATAGATCAATTTGAACATTTATTTACTGTCCCCGGCTGCAACGAGTAACCTCTACACGACGTAATAATTACATAAATTAACACGAAGAAAAGTTAAAGTTATAATAATCGAATTTTTTAAACAAAATTTTAAACATCGCATTCGCAGTATTTAAAACTTTCTAACGAAATATGAAAAATGTATACAGCATAATTTTATACAATGTAATTTTTATCCGAATTCTGTACTTCCCTATATTTCCAGTTTCGAAATCTAATTTTTACTCTCAAAGTTCAAATTCACATGCCAACATATATAATGAATTCAAAATTCTTTTATTCAAATAAGTCGATACTTGGAATCGACATATTTACCGATCGTAAATACAAGGAGTAAAGTTCAGGTAGAAGGGACGACCACGAAGGAAAGCACCGTACTATCAGCTACTATCTTAATTCGCTTATTATCTAATGAATTATTTTCATCTTTTTTTCTTTTAATTGATAATGTTATTTTCTTCGCGGTTCAGCGCTATCCCTTAATAAAAAGTTGGTTTCGCTCGCGTATGCCACATATTCTTCTTCGTCTACTACGCACTATCGGAAATCTTGATCGTCTACTGATCAAACGCGATAAACCATTGCCAAAATAGGAAATTAAAGGAAACTTAAGACAGCTGTTTGCCCAATTCATGGCTTTACGGCAGCCGACACGGACGTATAATAGATTATGATAAACGGGGGGGAGGGGGGAGTCTCTCACTTTAAGCGAACACAATATCGAACGGATTTCCTAATTTGATTTAAGCCGATAATAAAATAATTCGAAGCATAAAACTTGGCACAGTGACAACTACGACTTCCAATTCCAATACTATATTCATTACAAAACACGAAACGCAATTCTGTCCCGCGAACAATAACATTCCGATGACGGTATATAATAACAACTCCGATAAAATTTAATATTCTATATAGGTAAACTATCAAATGTTACGTTCGAACAGGCAATAATACGTGCAACTGTTTCACACACATCGCCGAATTATACACAAAAGACCAATTCCTAATTATATATAATACGACCTTTATATTATTTCACAGCATTGTCATTATTCTAAAGGTATTCTATACTGCTTTTCTACAATATTATGTGACGTTGTCCTCCTCCCCTCTTCTTTTTTTTATCACACTTTCACTCGTTCCTGTTTCTTCTTTCTTACGCAGTATATCTGTTTGATGCTAATTTATTTTCTTAACCTCCAGCTTGCGTTTTTGCTCTCTCTCCTATACATTACACTATCATATTCCTAGAGCAGCCATTGAAAATGCGAGAAATTCGCCTATCATTACAGTACATTTTTATGAAAAGACAAAAATTTCAATTAAAAAAAAAAACAAACAAAATGCATCAGAAAAAATGTATCCTTAAAATCGTTGATTATTGATAGCGCATTTTCCTTGTATTCTGCCGGTTCTCGCTTCTTTAAAAACATTGAATTCAAAAACATAATCGTAAATAATAATAGTATCCTTAGTATCAAAAATACATGAAAAACAAAAAATTATATAACCTTTTATATTATTAAAAAGATGCTAAAACACTAACGCTAAAAGTTATAACGATGTTACTTGACCCGCTTTCCGCACGCGAACACGATTTAAGTGCCACATTTAAAAACCCGCCGTATCCCACTTACTCGGGGAATTCTCTTTGCTTATTTTTTATAGACTCGAGGAACCAGTTTAAAGACATTCGAGAAATTTTAGGCATAGCTAATTTTTGAAGTCGTGATTAAAAACATTTACGCACAGCTAACATACAGTATGTGGCCGAGAGGAATCTGTCAGGTATCAATTCAAGCGCTATGCCAAATGAAAGGACACAAGGAGAAGAGAGCCTTCGATCAGCTATAGTGATACAAAAGATGAAAAAAAAAACACTTCCCTCGAGAAGCCGTGCTTCAGAATGGGGATAAAAACTAAAGTGCGTTGTTGCACTTTTCTGATTATATGAAAAGCGAAAGTAAAATCTCTAGATAAAAACTGATGTAATTAAATTTTACATCAATCGGGTTAAAAGGAACATATTTTTTCCTACCAATTCTATCGGCATATTGTTAGTGAGTGCCTCCTCGTTTTTCTTGTTTTTTTTTTTTTTTTTTGTAAAAATCATACCCACATAAAATCGCATACTTTGCCATGTAGCGGCAAAGAAAATAATTAACCGGCTTTACATTGTGCCTAGAAGGCTGATGGAAAGCTCACTGAAAACTTCCCAGAACAATCAAGTGAGAAATTTACGGAGGTAGCCTAGGTCAGCGATTCTTAATCTTTTTTAAGCTACCGCCTCACCAAAGCACCCAGACATTTTCCAACTCCCCCTTCCATGGCAAGAATGAAGATCGGAAGAAGTTTCTTAAAAAATTAAATCAATGAAAGAAAAATATATTTCGAAGAACGATGAAAACAAAGAACGTTTTTGTACCAAATCAAAGGAAAAATTATTTTTGTAGAACGAGGATCAGTGGGATGTTTGTGTCTGGTGCTTCAGAGCCAAGTTTCTTGACGTCAGGTTCGATGTTGGTAAGATGAAGATCTCCTCTTTTCTCGATATCAAGTCGATTTCTTTTTTTTTTTGTTGATTAGATCTGGCACCGCAGTGAACCGCCGTTCGACGAGGTATGAAGAGAGGAAGGCAATCAAAAACCTTTTGACGATGCTCCACACTCCAGGGTAGAGGTGAGCGATGTTGATTTGAAGCCAAAATTCCGTGAGCCTGATACCATCCTGGAAGCTGGATTTCAGCATCCCATCCGTTAAAAGTTCAGTCAGTTTTCCTGAACTTCAACAGCTGCTTTTTCAATATTGACGGAAGGATTCATATGAGGAATTTCCAGAATATCCTCAAAACGTTCAATGTCTTTATGCAAAGTCTACAGGTGTTAACAGTAAACTTGTGCGTCACCGAAGTATGAAGATCCGACAAGATTGGAAACTGGCTGAATTCGTTGTGGCCAAAATTTTGCTTCCACAAAGTAAGTTTTTTTTTTTTGGAAGGCTGAAATAACAGCAGATCTTGTTGTAATTAAATTAACTTCATCGCCTTTCAGTTGAAAATTGATTCCATTGAATTTTGCAAATAAATCGGTCAAGTAAGCTGAATATTAGCAATTTGTCTCTTAGATGTACATCTTGCTCTGAACCACTGAATCGAAAAGATCCCAGAACCTGCTGAGGCAGGCGCCTTTGGAGACCCAGCGAAGTCAGTATGTAGAACCAAGAGATTGAACTCTTCGTCGATGTCAATGCACAGTTGTGCGAAAAGTCGATCATTGAGAGCATTACTGCGAATTTTGTTCACAGCTGAGATGACACAATGTAATGAATGATGCAAACGGTTACTGGGATTTTTCGCAACTGAATGTTGTCTACGAATCACGCAATGAACGGCAATAATACGTGATACCTCCTTCTTCAAAAGGGCAATAGACCCACGATGGCGACCCACCATTGCAGAAGCTTCATCAGTGAATGTTGTCAATTTCAAATTAATCTTTAACAGTATCAAAAACTTCACCGATTTCATAGTATCGTTGCTTAATGGGACTTTTTTTATTACGGTAGAAGAGGCTGGATGGTGTAAGACCGTTTTAAAAATTTTCCTGACAGCCGGCAATATCAACTCTTTGCCGATGGTTTGCCCAACTTAGCAATCAGTTTTGTTATATATTATAAGAGGCTATCAAACCATCGTCGCTTTGTGCTGCTGAGGTTGCAAGCAAGCCTGAGACCGACGGGAGCTTTCAGGAACCTGTCCCTGGCATTCGTAAAAAAGGAAAAATCTTTATTTTGTTTCTCAGAAACGAAACGTTTCATTGCCTCATTAGATAATACTTTGTTACACAGAAAAGACATAGGTAGTTGCGCGTTGATGGTGATGGAATGAAACTCAAATACATCGCATTATATTGACGGCACTTCTTTTTTACAACCGACATCATCGATAGCGGGAAGCGCGATTCAAGAAAGAGCAACAAATCGGCGCAGATGAGAGAAAAACAACCTTTTCGTTTGACACCAACTTTATTACCGATTTTGGATATTTTCAATTTCAGATAACTATTCTCGCTTAGTTATTATCGGTCCAGTTCTCTCTTTTTTCTCTCATTTTTGTTGGGGGAAAATTCAAATTAAAAAAAAGTATATGTACGTAATAAAACGAAAAAAAAAAAAAAAAAGAAATCCGCGACTTTTCATATCAAGCCTTGACGATACACAAAAAGTTTCAACTGGGTTTTTCGACCGTTCAAAAAATTAACCGAAAAAACAAGCGATATTATGTTTCCGGTAAAAATTGTTTTTTTTTTTTCATTTAAAGTTTTCTCATTCACTTTCTATTGGTCGCCAATGACAAGGAGAAATGCTAGAAATGACAATTATATTTCAATTGGCGAAGGCCGGGGAAGAGGAACGATTTCAAGACGTCCAGGTAGATCTGGACGTGGGTTCAAGGGATTTTTGTGTAAACGGCAACGAAGTCACGCTGCCCGAAACATACCCATCGTCCCCCTGCCGCCCCAAAACAAATCTTCCGCCTCTCGATACCTCTTCTCCGCCCCCGTCGAGAACCACAGACCTAGATGAAAATAAACATCTACAATCTAGATGCAAGAGATGATCAATTAAGCTACGAACGGAAGACCGGACCAACATAAACATAAAAGAGGAAACTATCAGAGGGCACAGATCAGATCCGAAATTCATGATATTCGGTGAAGCATATAATGAAGAACTGAAGTATATCCCGCCAAACATTCACAATATTCTAAAATGTAGGGTTAGCGTTTGGCAAAAAGGAAAAACAAAAAAACAACAAACTCGAACGCCTTTATTTTGAACTTTATAAAAAAAAAAAAGTAACATTCATTATTTAGAGAAAAATGTACACAATTAATGTTTTGTTTAACACATTTACACCTCTCGACACAATAATATTACACAATATCATCCCCCCACAAACTAACATATAATAGACCAATGTCTCCAGAGTGCTCAGGATGATGTTTTTGTCTTTTACCAATGTAAAAAACAATTTATAATTACTGCAGCAGTACAATCAATGAGATAAGAATTGACGCAATCTGCTTAAAAGAACGTTACGTTCGTGACGGTATCGAATATAAAATTTCTCACAATTATACACGTGTATTTAGATATAGATCGTACTGTTATCAGACCGTAATCGATAGAACAAATCCGATATCCATGTTTCGATCAGTTACAAAACTAATAACCGAGATAATAATATGCATGTCTCGCCCCATGTTATTGTACGACTTCTTATATTGTTTTCATGACACTAAATCAGGCCAATAATGTTATATCGTAAACAATTTGCTACAATCATTCAATTTTTCATCACCCAATTTCAAGCATAAATTTAACATAATTGCCACCTCATAACACTGTAGAAAATACTTCAAGACAATCTATATAAATACTACCACACGACTACCCTCGAGGAAATAATCTTTACCCCATAAAAACTGCTTGATTCTCGTCACACCTAGCACGCTTACCTTTAAGAAACCATCTTCGAAATGGATCATCATACCAAATCAAGACGATTTTATGTATGTACTGTTAAAACTCGATCCTCCAAACCATGAGCATCTTCCATGGAGCCCAGATGATAGTATGCTTATGAAAAAGCGCATTTCAGCTGACTGCGTCGTTCCCAAAAAAACATTATAAAATACTACACGGTTTGTGTAGAAATTTATTTCAAAATGTAACAGTAAAACATTGCATATTTCCGTAACACTTTCTTCGCACCTTTGCCCGCTCGGAGTGATTTAAAAAAAATATGTATGTATGTATGTATGTATATATATATATATATATATATATATATACATAATAATATATATATACATATATATTTTCTACGATACATTATATTAAACATATTTAGTTCGATCGGTTAAGCTATAAAAGTAACGATCGAAAAAACTTTAAAAAGAAAACACTATGACGATGTATTAAAATTAACAATAAGCAAACAAAAAAGCATCTAATTTAATAAGCAGAATATCTACAGGTATGGAACCATTTAACAAATACGCAAATTACAGTATCGGTATTTTTTAAAAATCTCAGCCTAACTAGGCGAGTATTCTCTCGCTTAATGTTCTTTCGCTAAATCAATCGATCCGTTTTAAATCATATTCATTCTATTTAAAGCTTAACTGAAGGAATATACCTTAAAAGCCAAAGCCGTACGATTTAATCATAGCGCACAGTAGAATCTTCAAAGATTGACAAATTATAGCAATACAAAGCAAATTTTCTATTCGTTTATTATTATTATTATTATTATTGTAATGCATCGTAAATAAAATAATTAAACTTGAGCATCATTACGAAAAACAACGGAGAAAAAAAAGCTTTAAAAAAGAATAATAAAATAAAAAAACAAAGAGGTGAAAACTTAAACTGAAAGGAAACGCCCGTTGACCCCATTTCTAGACGGGGTTTCAACATTTATATATTTTATTATAAAATCTTCAAACAGAAAATTACACGAATGAAATGAATAAAATGTGTATATATGTATACTTAAAACAGTCCAGAAATATATTTTCTTGTTCGACATAATACGAATGTTTGCATGTTTTTCAAAATATACGAAAAATTTACATCGGAGAAAGAGAAAATTCACAAAATCTTTTCAATCTCCTCAACTGACAAAAAAAAAAAAAAAATGAAAAAGACAAAAGAAACTACCGTGTAATTAATAATAGAAAATTACTGCGTTATTTACGTTATCCGACATAAAAACAGCGTGTATTTTAAATTTTTTCTACCAGCATAAACGAAAATTAGCCTATTTACGTGAAATATTATTGTCACTGTCGGTGATTAATCTTATTTTTTGACAACAGTAATAAATAACATGTTTCAAGTAACGCCACTTTACGGTTACACTGATGAATAAAACCGAGGTATGCGGGCATCAAACATGTACACGCAGTACTGATCATTTACCCCTTCGGGGCATTTACCTTGACCCTAATTAATTATCAACCGCTCAAGGTTCTTACACAACACCAAATAGTATTCGCAATTGTAGATGTAGTAAAAACTAAATCTTTTTTTTTCTTTCTTTTTCTTCTTCTTTAATATCCACCGACTTTTTCAGACAGAAAAATAGAGACAGCAGACTGGGAAATTACCAGAATTACTTAAAAGATCTCTAGGAAACATTATGCAAATTGCCTTTCGGACTCTCTTTTGAATTGTAAAATAATAAGGTCAGTTCAAAACCGATTTTCTGCTTTTACAGATTCTCCATCAATGATTTACACTTTGAGAATAGTTTTTTTTTTCGTTGTAAAAAGAATAAAAAAAAAATAAATAAATAAATAAAAATATTAGAAAATGCAAAATATTACACGCGACTTGAAATTACTACTCTGTATTGTATTTTGATGAAACAACGAGTCCGCTTTAGGCACAACTTTTATTTCTAAATGCTTACCTACGTTAAATCTTGCTCCTCAAAGGTTAAGAAACGTTTAATACGCTTCTATTTTTGTCGCTATTTTATCCTCTTTTTTTCTTACCCCCTTTCAAACAGTCGCGTATATTTTCAAACATTATTATGATAAACACTACAAGGATGAGAGGTTACACATTTAAAGAAAATTATAACGAAAACTAATTCGCCAAATAAAAGCAGCTCGATCGAATATCCAGCTCATTCTTGGTCAATAGATAATACTTTTCATTGAAGTATAAGCAAAACCCTCAATATTCTTTCAGTTCCTTGCCTCTTACCATCGTCCATAAGAATCATATTTCAGGTCTTAATAATATCACGCTAAATCGGTCTCGTAGCGAAATTGTTACATTTTTCGGGAATTTTTTGATACTAACATGTTGCAGAGTGGTATATGTCTGTGTACGCGGATATGTCGTTTGCTAAAATAGAATGTATCCGTGTTTTAGTGCCAAGCAGCATATAAGATTTCCGACTCTCCGCTTGAATCGCTAACTATTTATCGCAATTATGAAAATGAAGTTCCAACAGCTAATAGAGAAAACTAAACATCGATTCGACTCCTGGAACTTGAAAAACTAAATCAACTGAAATTTAACGCATGATGTCAATCGATGCTGCACACACTATCTTACTATATTGGATGAGAATAAAAATAAAAATTGACTAAACAAAAAGAAAAAAAAGAAATCAAAACTTTCATATAAACAAGTAAATAAAAAACCGATGAATATTTAAATGGATCTCGCAGATGCGAGTATAATTACTATCATCGGTGCGGATTAAAACTGAACGATTTTAATAACAAACAAAACGGAACTGAACATTTATAATCATTTTTTTTCACTCCTTTGGGCTTTCTCAATCTCGTACTGGTATTAAGTAATCAAAGCGAAATCAAATTTTAAAAACAAAATCGTTTCATAAAGTGCCAAAATTTAATCGTATTTTATTAGAATTAAAAATATACACGTATTTAAGTACACACTCCGCGATACATGGTTACTTGTGTCGTACCTGCTGATAAAATATTCTAATGTGTTAGAACATCTTTTTATATACATATATGTATATATGTGAAACTATCTCGTCTTCAAACTTCATAAGAGTTTTTAAGTTGCGAGCAGGAAAACTCGGGTCTTTTTTGTTTATACTAACGGCGCAAGAAATAAAAATATATCGCGGTGATATTTAAATACAGTGTGATAGTAAAAATTAACCAAATGTACGCGTATTTATGGTCGCTGTTAGAAAAATAAAAAAAAAGCGTTTAAACACCGAAGTACCAGCTGCGATAACTAAATAACGATATTCAGGTTATACCGAATACTAATTTAAATTTTGTATCGCTTTCACTTTATTTTTTTCAGACACTTTCCCAGATATACAATAGAAAATTCTTCAGTATTCAGAATTTTAAATACGTTCTGCTCCGACCGTGCTGGTTTCTCGCGAAATAAAATCGATCACTACGCTAGGAACTAGAAATCGAAATTGTATTAACTGAATTACTTTTAGTACCACACGGCGTTTATGATTTCAGATTTTGTACTAATACGAAAACCATTAAAAGAGAATACAATCAAAAAAGGAAGGGAAAAAAAACGGTAGGATAATAAGGTGGCACGTACAAAAGACATACGGATAAGAGAAATGGTCTTATTTTTGGAAGTTCGAATAAAAGCATAATTTCGGGTGAACGTAGACAATCAGAAAATTACGCAACTTCCGACAACAAAAGCTGTAGAAAAACTACTTTAAAAAATTCGGTATTTTTTCGATTTTCTGTTACAAAATTCTAAATAAGGCAATACCAAAAAAAAAACCAAAAAAACAACTAAAACTTTATACATATAAACATGAGCAAATCTTTTCGAATAATGTAGGGTGCACATGCACTTCAAAAGATATTTTTTAAAAAATCGACTGTACCGAACACATTTTCGTTTGGTTACATTTTAAAATTGTAACACACCAAAAAACGTTCTTCTTAAATAAAATACATCGAAACACACTTTCGCCACTTCCAAATATCAATATTACTAAAATGTTTTCATCGGTCCTTTTAAACGCCTCAAAAGTTCCCGAAAAATACTATATCCCTCCATATAGATTGCACTCGTAAAAATAATACAAAAAAAAAAACCGACCACTTACCGACTATCTTGATACACAGGAATATTTGTACGCGAACAGAAAACGATAATTAAAACAATATAAAATCATTTATTAATGAAAGCTACGACACTAATGGCACTGGAGAAAGTAAAAAAATTATTACAATTACAAAATACAGAATAGCACACAGTTAATACAAAACACTAAACAAAACTGTGCAACACCTCGCGTCTAGATCTAGTCTACTAAATGGAACGCAAACTGAAAATGCACATTTTACATTTGAAATCTAGAGCATCTGGAACGGACATTTACCGTAGCGACCATGGAAGAACGAAATTTATCGATTATTCGCGCAGATGAAATATACCGATGTTATTTTAAAATTATTATACCGTACGCTACATGGATTAAAATGTTTCGCTAAATATGTAAAAATATTTAAAACTAAAATTTAAAATACAAATCGTACAATATTTGAAATAGTCTAAATACGGAGCAACATTATGAAATATAACAATTTTTAAGAAATATAATCAGAAAAGAAAAATAAGTGATTTTTATTTTCATAATTCAATTTTTAAAAAAGGAATAAAGCGTATTTGTAAATAAACACTAATAATTTAGCTAATATAGCGTATTTATGTAAAAACTGTTAAAATATTAAGACTTTTATGTTCAATTAAGAGAAATATTTGAACACAAGTTAAGAGTTATGAAATAATTATTAAGTTTAAATTATAATAAAGACAAATGTACCGACAACTTTTTTGGTCTGTCTTTGTTTACTTCTAGAAAAATATTATTTCTTTTTAATTTTAAAATGTTACTGAACTATGAAATGAATATATTGTTTTTTGTGAAAACCAATATAAATGAATATCAGTACTGAAACTAAATACGACAAATCATAAAACTCATCGAACTGTTCAATAAATGTGTAGACAGAAAAATATAAATTTTTTCTCTTCTTCTTTTTCTCGCCAAACCAGGCTTAGGGCTACAATTGGCGCTGATGTAATTATAAATTTAGAATATAAAACGAAATAGAGAAATGCTATTATATATGATCTTTATTATATTTGAATAAAAGTGATGAAAAAAATATATAGAAACAACTGAAATAAAAAAAGAATCCGTCAAAAACGGAAAAAAAAACATGTAACATACCGAGTATTTTATATATTTTAAGTAAAAAGAAAATTAATTAATATCAATACAAATAGTAATAGAAAAAAGAAAAAAAAAACAATACTATTGGATAATAATAAGAGTATTTAAAAGTAACGAATTAATATGTTTAGAGTTAAAATTAATTATAAGATGAATATGATTTATTAGCTTTAAGATGTATATTTATGAATAAACGATATAATTATGTTCGGAACTTACAGACGGGCAATTGCCTTGTGGGATTCGCAAATTATTTTAAAATGGAAAAAAGAAGTATTGGAATAAAGAAGAGACCGGATTAAAACAAAAAATGAAATTTAAGTTCATTTTATGTATCAATTTAAAATAAATAAAAATTGATTAGAGTTCCTTTGGGTTTTTTTTTACTTTAATATTAAACACTATATTCAGCCGCTTATCATGTACATTTGGATATAGTTATGAGGGATTAACAAGAGGACAAAATTAATAAAGGAACATGAAAACCGTGCGAGTAAAACTCCTTGCGTAATAATAGGTAAAAAAATAGCTCATTAAAATAAACGAGAGAAAGTTAATAAGAACATAAAACCTTTATTTCGATTTATCGGTTGGAATTTTGTAATAGTAATACTAAACGCATTATATTTTAAGAAATTTTCTATAGTTCCAACATAATTTATAAAAATTTTGCTGTTTGTTGCATTTTTCGATAGTCGTAAAAATTTAAAAAACAAAAAAAAAAAAAAACGTAGATCGTTTATTTGAATGCGATTTCTTGGTACATGTAATGTAAAAAAATATTGCTATTCGCTAAATAATTACAAAACACGCAAAATATTAAACCGTTTAAGTATAGCGACTATTCTACATTAAATAACGGTATTATAGTTTCAGAAAAACTAAAAATGTTTTTCTTGCGAAAGAATAAAAATTAAAATCGCTCAAGTATGTGAATTTAAAATGTTAAAAAGCCACCCCGTGCGTTATTATGCGAGCGGAGATAAAAAAAGGAAACAGAATGAAATGATTAGCTCTGAGTAAATACGCAGCAAAAGGAAAAATGCTTTTCGTACGTTAAAGTTTAAGGCATGGTTTTAGTAGGTATTATCGAAATAAATTAATAAATAAAAATTTTAATATTGCGTCTATTATTATATTCAGGAGAAAAAAGTTCATCTTAGAATAAAGCAGAGCATTTAGCAAATTTCTTATTTTTCGTTGTTGTAGCGCCATCTTTCGGAATTGTCGGCACTAATAAATTCTATTAATTAGACAGTGTAACACTTGTTCACAACGCAGGTTTCATCTACCAGCACGCAGGCGATAGATAATGACTTTATCGTGCGAGGAAATGATAGAACTGCTTTATAAAAGTTGATAGCGTAAAATTCTGTTTTTTTTTTTTTAAAACCTGAATGTCCTTCGCGGACAGGACTGATAAGGTTAAGTGAAAAAATTGAAATCGGCGCGGCGAAATTCGTATTTGAAGAAATGTGTATCGTCCCAAATTCATTAAACGTTGATTAATTACGTCTTCGATGACCTGCTTTACTTGTAACATTAAGCAGAGCCCTTAACATCGATTTTTTGGTCAAGTATCCGAGAGATCGTTGCCAATAATACTGAAGATAGATCGAAAAATGTTTATGTTTCCCTTTTCGCTAATCCTAATTCCTTTTATCTCTTGATTAAACCCCTGTTTCTTCCTCTTATCTTTGGTTCTATGATTAACCCAGTTTGCTTCGGTCTATAATTACTAAACTATCTCGACTCCGTTTCTCGAATAGTCTCCTTCTTTCTCTCTGAATCACTTTTCCTTGGCTGCATCTCCTAATTATCCATTGGATCCTGAAGGTTCCCAGTATATTTGTGATGCGAATCACGTATTCTTCGAGTGTTTTGGTTTATCTCGCGAACGTGACTTACTTTATTATCATCTTTTAAAGTTTGGTCTTCCTGCTCAACGCCGCTTATGTTCTTTCTCTACCTATTCTCTCAGTTGTTCCTGTTCTAGGGATGTTCCTTGATTCCATTGCCGACAAAATAAAAATATAATTTCTATTCTATTCCATGCATCTATTCCATTTTGCTGGGCTAATGCCCTCTGGTAGCAAACCCAAGGGGGGGTAAGAAAAAATATATATATATCAACAGCTCTTTTCTGTGCGTGTAAAATCATATGGAACGATAAAAAAGCAGGTAGAAGCATCAGAGTTATATTGGAACGAATTTTAATTCCAAGTACCGGTAATGTTTTTTAAAGGTGAAGTGGAAAATTTTTCGAGAATACTGAGAAAAGTGTCGCGTTTTAGCAATTTCCCCCTTGCAGCAACCAAATTTTTCATTTCCTTTAGTCATTGTATAATTCAATCGAAAATGTGAATATTTTTATCCTGGTAGATCGAAAAATTTTCGCATTTTATTAGTACGATGTTGGGGAAATAATCTCTAAAAAATCCTCAGAAACCTTTTCTTTGACTTCTTATCGCACCGAAAGTACCAATCAGTAACCAAACAAGCAAATGAATTAGAGAATGTTCATTGACACGTTCACTAATTAAACTGCTTCGACTATAATTTCAATTTACAATTTTTTCCCCTCGCAGCCTAAAATAATTGTGTACTCGAGAAATGTGGGAAAGCAAAGGCGTCCAAGAGAAATAAACTGGCTCCCCTATTCTCATCAGATTCATTAGGCTTAGTACATTATGAAGAGCTTGACTTCACAATCCATGATATACCTTATCAATGGAATGGGACTTATTTTACTTACTAAACATTAACATCAATTTTCAGACATTTAAAATTATCGGTCTCACTTTGCCTCTCATATTTGCACTTTCATCACAGTTAAGATTTTATTTCCTACGGTTTACACAGCAAAGCATTCGGCTCTCACCTGTTTTTCTTCCGTTGCTAACTCATTTTCAGAATTAGCCCGTCATGGTTTAACTCTTGCTTTTTCATCACCCCGTGACTTTTTGTTTTGTTCTTTGTTTCTTTTTAATTACTCTATAATTTCTTTTCATTTTTTTTAAATTATTTTTTAAGACTATTACGATTAATAAATATTTAACTTATTTTTTTTATATATATATATATATATATATTGCTTTATAGTTATTGTTATATCATTCAGTTAGTATCCATAACTGCGTGTTAAATATCAGAAAATGCAATAATTAATAATAAAATCCGACTAGTTTCGGGCATCAATTTAAAATAGAAAAATCATACGAAAATAGTCGGTCTCTAATTATTTTCGCATTTCGCGTATATTTTTTTTTGTAATTTATTATTACGGTGTTTTCACCGTAGCACTGAGAATTAGTATGGTAAAACAATTGTAGACTTTTTCGAAATTAAATTAATTTAACGGCTGTTTAGAGTTTACCGTCTTGGTTTCTTATTCCGTTTCTGGAACTTTTAATATTTCTACTGGAACCATTGTACACACTTCTGTGCCCTTTTGGATATTCGGATATAGTTATTTCCACTTAATTTATAAGTATTTTTCTAATTTATTCTTTGAATCCTAGAGAATCTAAAATGTTTAGGGGTTCCTTAAAATGCCACCATTTTCTTTCAACATCTCATGGTTAAAAATTTTTAATAACAAATATAAAATATATACGTATAATTTTTTTGCGTGCAAACGTTGTTGTTTTCAAATTTATATGCGCAGTTTGGCGGATAATTTAAGTGTAGAAAAGAAATCGATCAGCAAGTGTTCAAAGATACAGTTTCGCATAATTAATAGAAAATGGTACATTGCAACGAAATCGAAGGAAAACAAATTCGCTGTTTTTGGATTATATTCGAAGTATCTGTAAAATAACGTTCAAGAGATTCAAACGATACAAATCTAAAAACAGCTTCACTTAAGAAAATGAATAAAAATAGTTTCAAAAGTTAAATGATATTGTCTCTGTGCTATCTGATTCACAACTAATGAGAATATTTAAAAAGTAAATATCGTTGTTCGGGGTAAATTTCTTAATATTGAATAAGTTTAACAACTGTATCGGAGTGAAATTCGATTTAATTTTAAGTTATTTTGAATGATTTTAATAATTAACGAGTCCCTCAATACTCGTTCTTAAAATACAACTAGTTTTTTATTTGAAGTGTAGATGAATACTCTATTTTGAATTCCTGATGAATAGAAAATCAAATTTGAATTAATTTTTAGCTGCGGTGATATAAACGTTTCTGAATCTGAATATTTATACTATTCTTATTTTATTTTGGTAATATTTCAAAAGTCGATAAAACAAACCAAAAGGAAGACAAAAAAAAATCGTCCATTATTAACGAAAGAAAAAAGGCGCGTTTCTTGCAGTTAAAGTAGATTTTTCTTTTAAGAAAATAAATTAGCAAGAAAGTTCTAAACCAAGATTTTTTTTTTCTTCTTTTGGGTACGCTAACAAAGAGCAACAGTTCAATCAATCAAGGAATCTAAATAATAGCTCAAAAGGAGCATAACATATCAGATTTTAATCTGATGCGAGATAGAATGAAAGAAGCTAGAATAGGAACAAGTGACAAGGAAGGAGATGAGAGAACATAAGAGTCATTGTATGGAGTCGGAAGACAAAGATCCAAAAGTTCAGAATAGAAGAGAGAACGTTCTGAAGAAAGCGAGGAACATTCGAAGAAAACATGATTGACATCACACAGAAAAAAGGAATCTTCTGGATGAAGAGGGACCGCGGAGAAGAGACGAGAGAAAAACGAAAGAGTGACGAAGGGAGAAAGGTATGACCGAAACGAAGGCGACATATGACAGTAATCAGGGGACGACAAACAAAAGGAAACTTTTGTCAAACCAACTGGTCAGAGAAGGTAAAGGCTGGACGGAAAGATAAAAGGAATTCGGATTGAAGAAAAGGGAAAAATAAATATCATTTCATAATGTAATATGGAACTGTCTGGATATATGATTAATATTATGAGCTGGAAATTTATGAATAGGATGTCCATTGGAAGCTTCTGAGAGAGCCAAATAATCAATCACCTCATTACCCTCAATTCTAGCATGACGAAGAAATCGGAATAGATCTATTTGGATAGAACGGAACAGGAATAATTCGTAAATTAGATTGCGAATAAGAAGAATGAAAGGTTCAAAAGAGGACAACGGTAAGGGAAACGAAATCGCTTGCAAGACATTTTCAGAGTCAGCTATTAAAAGAAATTTATCTGAGAGGAAAGAAGAGGAAGAGATAAAAAGAATTGCATGAAGGGGTACGGCAGCAGATTCAGTGGTAAATATAGAACAGCAGGAAGGAAGTTTAAAGGATTCAGAGTAGTTATGGGAAGGAAAAATAATTGTTATTCTGTGCACAGTAACATTTATTAGTGTCCGTGGCAATCTTACTGGTGAAAAAGTGATTCGACATCTTAAAAAAAAACATTAACAATGATAATTCAGGGAATATTTAATGCGACATTAATGACGCTGCTAAAATTTAACTCGAGTCAGTTGAGACATAATTTAGCGGTATTTTTTTGAAATAAACTGAATCATGACAATGTAATATATGGTACCGAAAAAATGACGTGGATAAACGCAGGAGTAACACACACGCATGAACAACATAAACCAATTTACAAACAATTCACGCGGAACATACAAAGTCTTATAACCGATGATTCTACAATATTAAAGAAACACATTTTTCAAAAAAAAAAAAATAGACAAAGTTTAATTTAAAAAAAAAAAGAGAAAGTTCAGTAAATATGGTTTTTAAAAATTGGATTGATTCCTTTTACATCTACCCACGATTATTATTGCACATCGAGCTTTGTCACGCTTTTTGCTTTCCAGTTTTTTCCGATACTTTGCTAAAATAAGGACTCCGACTACATCTAGAAAATAATAATCCTTATTTATTTATTTATTTTCCTCTTAAATTGTATGCGCTGTGTGTAACTACTATGGTTATTACAGCACACACAAGGGGAGAGGGATTTAAATATGCTGAGTTAAGCCGTTCATTTTAATGAAGGCAATAACTCCGGTGATGAAAATTACTACCTCATTTGAGAGGATCTGCTCTATGTTTCTCAGTAGGCCAAGTTGTTTTCGTAATGCAGTAAACTTTTGGCAGGTAAGCAGTATGTGAGAAACTGTCGGTACGGTTGTCTAGCTGCACAAGGGACACGTAGCCGGAGGCGGCGTTTTATCCATTATGTGTTTGTGGGAAATAGCGATGTGGCCGATTCGCGGCCGGCCGAGGATCTTAAAGTCGTATCGGGATGTTCCTTCCGGTAGCCACCATGATTCAACTGTGGGCTTAATGGTTCTTAGGAATGTTGTAGCAACTGCTAATTCAGTTCTTCGCTGGTTATCGCATACACCTTTAATAATGATATGCAATTGATGACGGTAGTTCCGTGTCCATTGGTATTGGCGGGAGTAAGGCGGAACGTGCTGCTCCGTCGACCCTCTCATTACCAGGCACTCCAATGTGCCCAGGAACCCACAGCGGCTACATGTGACTATCCATTAGATGCAATTCGTACAAGTAGTGGTATATTTTTAGAACTAGCGGGTTGTTGTATTTTTGGTCCTTAATCATGTTGAACAACTATAGGGAATCAGTAACCAGAAGGAAATCGCTGGCTCCGGTGTGAGTTGTAACGATGTGGTGGAAGCAGTGTGCAATTGTATCATCATTGAGTCGAGTTTCGCATGAGATGTCGTGACCTTTTGTATATAATAGCATTTTTATTAAGAAAGGTTGAGGGTTTTTTTTAAAAGAAGAAACTCGATCGCTTGCAGTAGAATATTTCACTTTGAAGGGAAAAGAAAGAACTATAAAGGATTTTGTTACCCGATGGTATTCGGGGATATTATTCTGTTATTAATAGAAAAAGCAATAATAATTTACCAATAAAGTAAAGATGCCGTAAATTAAAATTTTCTGAAAAACTTTTTTGTTTTTCACTTTTTCAAAATTTAAATTCTCACGATACACATCAAAATTATTATTACGCCCCTGATGCGTAACGGTATCAGTTACAAAATACAAGCACACTATTCCGATACGGAGTAAATATAAAAAAATATTATGATGTTAAGATGGAGCCTTCAACTTCATATGCCTTAATAATATATATAACTGCACAAAAAAGATTACAATTAGTTATAAAAGTATTTCAATAAGGAAGATGTGGTATTGAATTATGTGCTAGTCTCATTCTCGTTAATACATATATATATATATATATATATATATATTTGTACTTGATGGCTTTGATGCCACTGAAGAGCGTGCTAAAATATGTACGAGTACTTAACACAGTAGCAGATAATCGAGTTTGAGCAATGAAGAGTACTTGATCTGAAGAGTAACTAATATCATTTTCGTACCGCTTATTTCATTTCAGCACGCTGAAGCGATCGCTTACTTTATTTCTACATGCAAGTCGAATGTTATTTATATCAGAAAAATTAATTTCGGTAATAGTACTGACTGATGATGAGTCAAAATTTTTTTCTGACTTCAAATTTTCCTCTATGCTTCTCTACGTGGTCGGAGATATCGATAAATTACTTTCAGTTAATAAAATTGTTTAAAAATAATGAAAAATGTAATAATGCGCTTGTCCCCGAAAAATATAATGACGCACCCCCCCCCCCCCCCTCCACTATAAATTCAATACAGCTAAAGGTAATGGAATTCGCGTTTTTAGATTATTTCAATCAAAAAGTCAATCTTTGTTTATCATACACATATTCCCCGTGGAACTACTTTTTGGATTAATTCTTTCCACAACTAAAGTCATATGAAAATAAGCCTCAAACAGGTCTAACGGCGACATAGATAATTATTTCATTAAAGAAAATATTATCAAATAACTTATTTATGCGGGGAATTAAAGGGCACTGACTGATCCGCGAAGCCAGTAGTTTATTAAAATTTTCGATATGTAAATGAATAGTTTTGTTTAGTTATGGTGAAATGTTTTGATTCTTGCAATCGTATGATTCCGTTCTGAATTATTCAGTTCTTCTCCTAATGAATGTGTTTCTTTTTTTGTTTTTTGTTTTTTAAAAGAAAATCGTGTTTATTTTTTTACGTATAATATTCAATGATTCGTTAGCAGCTAATAATAATCTTATTTTTGAGGTAAAATTTCTGTAGGCGCGTTTTGAATATTTCATTAAAGAGGAATGTCGTGAATTGATGAAACGTTATTTTCATCGTTATCAAAGTTTTATACGCATGCGCGCAGAGATAATAGAATAGAATTTATGAGCGACCGAATATTGGACAACAAACAAAGAAGATAGTGTTTCGATTGTCTTCATTTAACAGAATGCTGTAAGTGGCCGATGCGTGACTATTTTGAAGCGTATACTGTATCAAGAGGGAGACAATAACATTCACATACGTATATAAGAAAGTTTATCACGCCTCCACCTACCTCAAAAATTCATCCTGCTTCACCCAATGAAATACAAACTCACATTAAAAATCTAAGATGTAAAACCTGCTTTGGTAAAGATTTAATATCATGATTAAAAACAAGCCTAAGAAGGCTACTACAGGTTACTTAACGAACATAATCGATGCTATATTACTTACTGGCTATTATCCTTCAGTATGGAAAAATTCCATTATTGTACCTATCCCAAAAGCAGGAAAAGATTCGTCCTGTGTACACAACATACGTCTCATTAGTTTAATTAGTAATATAAGTAAAATAGCCGAAAAAGTTATCCTACAACGTCTAACACTATACGCCAGTGTACGTAACATCACCAAAAGATACACAGTTTGGATACAGATTGCAACTGTCTACCATCATGCAATTAGCTCGCCTTCCTGATTATATAACTGACCAATTTAATCTAAATAAACATACTGGTCTACTTCTGTTAGACATCGAAAAAGCTCTTTCGGCACAACTTGGCATAATGGCATAGTATACAAAATGTTGCGCTACAGCTTCCCCACATATTTCACAAAGTCCTTATAAAATCCTATCTCTCTTCCAGATCTTTCACGGTCAGGCCGGGTAATACTTACTCCAGTCCGAGAGCCTTGACTGCTGGCGTGTCAACAGGGTAGCATTCTCGGCCCCTTCCTTTATATTTTATACATCAACGATTTACCTCGAATACAAGTCGTCAATATTTCTCTGCATACTAATGATACGGCAATATATTTGTGTCTTCTTATAGAGTCGATACCATTAAAAACAGACTAACGAGTAACTACAATAAAATATATGAACACTATGCAAAATGGAAAATTAAAATCAACCCCCTAAAAACTGAAGCCGTAACACTGTTAACCAGACGTAGGCCACAAGTAATACATTTTGTTAGAATAAATAATACAGAATTAAATTGGAAACCTGCAGTAAAATATCTTGGGCTCATCTTAACCAAACGATCAACATTTAATAATCATATAAACCATGTCATTAACGAAGTTTACGCTCGTCTATACAAATTATTCCCTATATTTAACAAAAGTTAATATTGAAAACAAATTAATAATATACAGAGCCCTCATTTTACTCATTATACTCTATTCCTTCCCTATTCGGTGTCGCCTAAGCAAATCGACAATTAACAAACTTCAACTTGTTCAGAACAAATGTTTGGGCACTGCATTGCAGTCGCGGCCATATTGTTGATGAGAATCTTTTTGTGGGCACTGCCCGACAATCGCAGACATGGATAAAAATACTTTTCTTTTCATGCTGGCTCAAACATCCCGAGTTTCTTCTTCTTCCTTAATTGCAGTTTGTTTCCTTTATCCGTCGGGATACTGTGGGCTCTGAAATCGCAAATGTGGCCATAGTAAACTGTTTTTGCTCTTCCTTTCGGCCATGTCATTCCTTCTCTTTTCAGGATGCATATGCATTTAACGATTTTGATTGTCATTATCTTTCCATCCTTAGTGTATAATGTTCTAAGTCAGGTTCCATTCCTTGAATTTCTCCTATTCTTATACGTGTTGATGGATAATCGTGCGTTGTTGACAAACCGAGGGAAAAAACAAGAAAAAAAAAAAGAATTTTATATACGCATTAAACTCGTGTAATTTAACGGTATTAGAAGTAATCGCTTTAGAGTATATTCAGTCTCAATAATTATAGCGTAATAGCGAAAAAAATTGGTAGGTGATTTTGATACAAAATTGCCGCTTTAGAAAACACATAAAAATACGAAGCTAAAACATAATCCACAGTCGGCTATAGACGCATTAAGGGATCTTACGGCGTGCTTCCTGTCGCGGTCGTAAAATTCTATCGTTCTCCTCTATCGTTAGTCTTTTCATGGAATTGAACATAGCAGAGTTTTGCTGCTAAAACGATACTTAAAATCAATCGAAATTTTAACGATGAAAAAAGAACACAAATATTTTCTAACATGATTCGAATGTCACCGGCGGATAATAAAATATTTTAGAAATTCAGAAAACGAACACGTACAGAGGAACTTGCTGCAGATGGATGGTCAGTTTCTGCAATTAACGAAAGCATCGGAAACAGCTAAATGTTGCTACTGCGCGGAATCAAACACCTCGCAGGACGAGCGTACCTTGTTTAATTTTTTGAATTGTAAACTCGAAAGTTGCGTGAAAGTTCACAGCAATCCCATATGCTAGTCACAGTTGCACTTTTTCGACTTTTTTTTTTTTTTTTGAAACTTAAACAAGAACAGTGAATGCATATAAATAGTGAAATTGAGGATAAAGTCATCAAAATTACTCGCTGACAGCGTGATTCTATCATCCGTTGAAGGGAATGCATGGGCGCAAAACTACGTGCAAAAATTCGAACCGACCCTTTTTGTAAGTTTCATCATAAAATAATCGCATTTAGTAGTAAACTGAAAAAAACAAAAAAAAACCTTTTTCCATTTTTTATAAGCATCGTAGAACGAATTCGATTCTAATTAAATGAACTCAATGAACAAGCCCCGCGGGGTACAGGCTGTATGTCGCTAGAGATAATTCTCTAGATAGTAGTCACTCGTTTGCCAATAGATGCTAGTCCATCGACAGCGACACGAATGACAACAGCCACGAATTTCCGTGCGTCCACGTCGTGCGGGGTGGTAATCTTCTTTCAATAGACTTGGTACTGAACAGAAGAGCTAAAGCGGAAATTCATATAGCTGATGGGAAAACGGTGGGGTGTTCTTGGCCGATAACAACACACCAATAAATACCGATAAGCATAATATTTGCAGGCCATCAGCAGCTCACCCATAACCAAAGTGCCCCAGGCAAAACTAATACTATATGAACATTATGTCTTGGGGTGAGCAGGCGAGTATCCAGCGCCTTAAAACTGGACCTGTCGGCTAGGGGAGTAAACCCCGACAGAAAATCATGACGGAAGGCAACGGGATACCACCGTCATTTCAATTTTCCCTAGAACTACATCTATGTATGTACGTCGATAAAACAATGGCCCTAAGTCTCCGTCAGGCTGTTACTGATCCGCCCAGACAGCTAAATAGGGTGCTAAGAATACACGGAGTTAAAGCAAGGCGGAAAAACTTCATAAACATTGGAACCTGGAACGTAAGATCGGCATATCAGATCGGAAAGCTAGCAAATATCATATCAGAAGCGAAAAGATTAAACATAGACATACTGGGCATTAGTGAAACGAGATGGACAGGAAACGGGAGAATAAAATCTGACAACGACTATGAAATGGAAAAGATAAGCATGAACATGGAGTAGGAGTACTGATACATACGAGACTGACCAATAAAATAAGCGCAGTGATACCTAAATCAGAAAGAATCATCCTTATTAGAATTGATACGAAACCAAAACCTATAGTGGTAATACAAGTATACGCGCCAACCGCAGAGAGCAAAAAAGGAGAAATAGAACGTTTCTATCACGATCTAGAAGAAACCAGAAAGTGCACGAAAAACAAAGATGTAGTATTCGTAATTGGAGATTTTAACGCCAAAGTAGGAAAAGATCATGGTAGCGAAATAGCGCTGATTGATTTCGCAGAAAAGAATGATTATGTGATTTGTAACACATGGTTCAAACAACACATAAGAAGGTTGTACACGTGGGTTAGCCCTGGAGATAAAGCTAGAAATCAAATTGATTGCATTCTGGTGAACCAGCGATATAAAAATGTTGTGAAAAATTGCCATACATACCCGGGAGCTGACTGTAATACGGATCATGTGCTACTCCTCGCCAAATGCTGCATAGCATTGAAAAGTCGAAAGGAGAAACTGAAGAAACAGCAACAGATAGACAAAAATTGTCTAAAAGACCACGGAATACGAGAGAAATTCCAGGCTGAACTGAGAAGACAAAACGAGACCGAGTCGCACGAAAACGAAAATATCGATGAAATGTGGTCTACATGGAAAAACAAAGTTATTGCAGCTGCCAGTGATGTAATACCGGTTAAAGAAAAAAGAAGGCATAATCCTTGGATGACGATAGAAATACTAAAGATGATGGAAGAAAGAAGAAAGATTAAAAACAGATTCGGACCTGAATATGTCAGATTAAATAAGAACATACAACAGAAATGTACAAAGGAGAAAAGTAAATGGTACGATAGAAAATGTCAAGAGATCGAAGAACTCGACGCAAAACATAGCGACAGAGAACTACACACTAAAATTAAGTAAATGATGCAGATACACAAGAAAAAGAAGAACAGCATCTCATACATACGCAATAAAGACGGAAACTACTGCATGAATAAAAAACAAACGCAAGAAGTTTGGCTAGAATACGTGAAGGCACTCTATGACGACGATGCAAGACCTACCCAAATCGACTGCGCAACAAAAGAATCGGCCCCAAAAATAGAAATATGGGAGCTGAGAAATGCAATCAAAAGAGGTAGAAATCACAAAGCTGTAGGTAAAGATCAATTGTCGATAGACTTAATAAAACACATAACGCCAGAATATGAAAAAGAACTATTACAGATCATTAATAAAATATACGAAGTCGGCAAACTACCTGTAGATTTCAAAGAAGTAAATTTCATACCGATACCAAAGAAAAGCTCCTCCCAAGTATGCTCTGAATACAGAACCATCGCATTGATAAGCCACTCTCTGAAACTTCTATTGGCAATAATTAACGCCAGAATTGAACGGAAAATCGATGAAAACTTAAGCGAAACACAATACGGATTTGTCCCAAAAAGAGGAACCAGAGACGCCATTGTGCTCCTGAAAATAGTTATACAAAGAGCTTTGAATGCAAACAGAGATATCGTCGCGTGTTTCATTGATTACGAAAAAGCTTTTGATAGTATAAAACATGAAAAATTAATCAAGATACTGAAGAAATACAATATTGACGACAAAGATTTACAGGTAATAAAGGATTTATACTGGGAACAGTACGCGAATATCAAGATAGGCGCAGAATACTCTACTGGGCAATGCAGTATAAAGAGGGGTGTAAGACAAGGATGCCCACTCTCTCCACGGTTATTTAACATCTACGCAGACGAAATAATAAAAGAGGCACGAATTGAAGGAATGGGTCTGAAGATCAATGGACAAAGAATCAATGAAATAAGCTATGCGGACGATAAGGTATTTATAGCTGAAACAGAAGCTCAAATGCAGAAAATGATTGATAGGATAAACCGTGCGGGAAGGAAATTCGGAATGAAAATAAACACGGAAAAAACGAAAGTCATGAGATTTTCGAGAACCAATGACAAAAAAGCAGTAATCATGATAGACAATGAAAAAATCGAGAATGTCACTGAGTTTAGATATTTAGGTGCTCTCATAAGTAAGGACGGAAGAGACCTAAAAGAAGTCAAAAGTAGAATCGGTATGGCAAAGACAGCGTTTAATAACCTTAGCAACGTCTTAAAAAACAGAACCTTAAGCATGGGCCTGCGGAAGAGAATAATGAGATGCTACGTTTGGACGGTATTAAAATATGCGTGTGAAACCTGGACAATGAGTGCGGATATTGTAAGAAGACTGAACGCCTTTGAAATAATGTGGTGTTATCGAAGATTATTAAAAATACCTTGGACTGATTTTGCAACAAACGTATCAGTCTTAACAAAAGTGAATGAAGAAAACAAAACGATAGTTGAAAATATTAAGCACCGAAAGCTGAAATAGATAGCACATAAAATCCGGGAAAACGGTGTTTTCATGTTGGCCAGGCAAGGACGAGTTCAGGGAAAACCCATTAAAGGAAGAAGAAGATTGGAGCTAGCAACTACGAATGCACCAGCCAACTTCCCATGCAAAAGTCGACAAGACACGATTAGATACGCCAGGAATCGAAGAATATAGATGTACGCAACCTCTTGAGGCAAGAGATGCGACCCCGACGACGACGAATGAACAAAATCTGTAACGAAAGTATTTTGAAATTTCGCTAATTTCAACCTATATTCTACAACATATTTCGGTTTATTTTAAATGATTAAATTTGTTTTTGTCTGCCCTCCTCTGTATAACTTTAATTATAACCAATTACTTTTATCATTAGTAAAAAACATGAAATTACAGTTCAATGGGAAAATATTTACTCGAGTGAATTTCGGAGAAACCGATAATAATTAATTAAATATAATAACAATAATTATTGTACTACTGCTACTCTAGCGCTACTATTCACAATGATAATTAATAAATTAAATAAAATTTTATACACTAGCGCTTTTCGCAAAGTTTTAAACTCGGCAAAGAAGTACGCTTTAAAATATGAACAACATCTATAATCAAATAAATGCAATTCTTACATTACTGTACAGACACACGTTAAAATTATTATGAACTTAGCAGACGAAATAGATCGTAAATCGCATATAAATTAGTAGTTCCGAATGACATGTACACATTTAATCGGCCGAAACGGTTCGCATTTTGTTTCTGACAATATCCGCGATATATTATTTAGCGTGAAATGATCAGAATATTAAGTCGCCTTCGCCGCTGTCGCTTCCATAGAGAAATTCGTACAAAGCCAGTTCTACTACATCGTCCTTATTTAAAGTTTCTTTATTGTTTTTCAGTGACCTTTCCATTGTAACCAAATTCTCTTCAGTTTCCTCCGCGGAATAACGATTTCTGATATCTTTCATAATGCACGCTTCCAGTTTCTTATGCTGAATGAACAAAACGAAATTGTTATCAATAATTGAGAATAAGACGAAATTTCAAATTGTTCAACTGACCGAAAAAGCCGTTAAAAATTATTTCATATATTTAATAAATTCCGTCATTGCAAATTTTCCGACATTTATCATATTTCTGATGAGGTTATAATTCCGAGTAATATTGGTAGTATAATTAATCTTGTTATTTGAAAAAGTATAAACACACAGCAATCTTCAGTAAACTAACCCTCTACGATGACGAAAATCAATCGATTATAGTAATGTAGACAAAGGATATCGGAATAATAGATGACAAAAATCTATTAATCTAGCTGATCAACCGGGGGGTTCACTATGTGCTGTAAAATATTTCAGACTCGATAAAGTAGAAATAGTTTATTCATTTATTGCATCTCCATTCCTGCCCGTAATTTTCAACTTTTTATACATTTCCGGTTCAAACTAATGAAATCAAAAAAAAAAAAAAATCTACAAGTTCGTTCTCCAACTGAACACATACGGATTTTAAAGTTTATTGACGTGGATATATCTTCTCGGGGTCAGAACACACAAAATGAAAAACATTTTACATAATGAAGTTTTTTTTTTTCTTTTCATTTCTTTCTTTTATCGACTTCAATTTCTTTTTCTTTACCCCCAACTTTATTACCAACTTATAACTTCTTATTTATTTTTTTTTTTTGTATATTTTTAAAATGTCAAATCTTTTTTTCATCGAGCTCCACAAAACGCCCAAAATTTATGCTCAACACCAGAATACCCCCTTAAGTTAAGTATGATGTAGTCACTAAAAATTTATTCTTCTTTAACTATTATAAAAGGACTACCTCATATGGTGGTCTAGAAATTTTTTCAAAGCGAGATCTGAATGATCGAGGCACATAAAATTATTTGATTCATTCTACATAGCTAAAAGTTATACGCAATAATGTAAAGATAGTGTAAAGACGTAATATTTCCATTAGTGGTATATAGGTTGTAAATGACGCTATGGGCGCTTTAAATTAGTTTTCTTTATTCGAATCTACGTTTTCATGGTAATTTATTGTTAATATTTCACTTTTTCGTCAGTGTACATCACTTTGAAAGGAAACTTATGAAAATAATCAAAAACGCGTTCCTTAACGAAAATGATCACATATTTATCCTAGTAGCGGTGGACTACGTTCCCTTTCATAAATGTAGCATTGAAAAATCCGTCGATGTCTGTGGAAGAAATGAAAGAAAAGAAGCGAAAACAAAAAAACTGTTCAAACAGAAAGCGAACGATGAAAATTATCTCGCAGAAGAAAAAAACAAGTATATGTATATAGTTTTGCGAAGTTAAAATTTAGATACAATTTGTGTTTAATGCAATTAGAACATTCGTTATCTATTAATAAATGTGTCCTGAAAGTAATTCAGTTTTTAATATCGTAATCACTTTTAATTTTTCGCTGATAACATCACTGATTACTATTGTGAATTGTGATGATTTGATAACTACCGTTGTTCCCGGGGTGACCTACATAATGTTTAATCCGTTAAAACATCTAATAACAAAATATATGTATTACTTTGGATTTCGGTTCGAACCGGCTGACATTTCCACGCGCCTATCGTATTTTTAAGCGAAGAATTCGAAATTAATACAGAGATTATATAAAAAGTAAACGTTACAAGCGCTACTCTACATATATAATCTCCTAGAGTAAAACCTAAAAATGCCTTCCTTTAAGATAAAGCCCATTATTCTACAAAGCATTTTTGTCTATGGCCTTTTGATTAGAATTTTTTTGGATTCAGATATAACAGCAATTAATAGAAAATTTGGAACGACTTGAAGCTTTTTCGTAATTTTACAAGCTAGAGAATGGGTAATGAACATTTTTAACTTCTTCGAAGCGGTCTTCTAGCGGCAAATTTTCAAAAACGTTGGTCCATCGTGAACTATTCAACAAGCATGCATTATAATCGTGGAAAACAAGTTATAAAAAATCGGAATGAGAAGATAAACAAGTGTGCTACTTAACTCGCTACGAAATATTCGTAGGTAACGCGGTACCAGGCCCGGATTAAGTATATGATAGGCCCATACCGAGACTACGGAAATATTAGGGGCCCTTTTCGGAGGTGACAAAATTATCAGTTTTACAGAATGACTAAATTTTCTTTAATTTAATTTAATTATATTATTTTGAATTCACGAATTAACATATAATTATTAATGTAAACAAAACTAAATATCATATAGACCAGGGGTGGCCAACCCAAATGATCTTGCGGGCCACTTTGGAAATGCATCATAACTCCGTGGGCCGCATATAAAATCATATATCTCCAGATTAGATTTAGATTCGCTATAGACATTTTTTTATAGTGAAAAATTGAAACGTAATGAGTTATTATTACTGTGTTTACTATTATTATTCTTACATGTAAACATAGATAATATAATAGTAATGATACTAAACGCACATTGCAAAGAAATATGTAACACTAAAGATGAAATATAAGAAATATAAATATAAATGAAATAATAAAAAATGATATCATTAAAAAATATTTATTTTACCAGTGCTACTTTGGCCATCTCGAGGGTCGCAAAAATATTCAAGGCGGGCCGGCCGCGGGTTGGCCACCCCTGACATAGACAATGGATAAAATTTTCGATGCAAAAAAAAAAAATATATATATATATAATTTTAAACAATGAATTTTTCAGAAAATTTTAACCAAAGATTTGCATAAAAGCATAGTGTGTGCGTGCGTAGACCCCCCTAAATCCAGGCCTGGGTACTTTCGTTTACGAAGTAAAAAATAATATTTAGTAAAAATAAATATTTAGTAAAAAATAATATTTGGAAAAAAATAAAATTCGACTAATTTTTACGCGAGTGTTGGATTATCATTCAAAAGGTGAATCACGTTATTTTTGAATATTGCAAAACTTTCAATCTGGTCTGTACAGTATCGCATGGAATATTTTCGGATGCTTATTTTCGCTTGGGTTAAAATTATAATGCTAGATAATTTCTCACTGCAATAATTAAAGTACATTATTACGGTAAAACGTATTTCCGTACAAAAAGTTCACTGTAACCTAAAACTGAATACAGCCAACTCCGTTCGATGAAAATTGTCCAACAAGCCACCTCAAACGGTAAATTTCAGTTCACAATCTGGCCGGGTTTTTTATGTGAATACGCAACCCTTTTTTCGAGCTTTCCGTATTCTCCCTCTTACCTTGAAGTTTTCGTGTTAGCAGAGTTTTCGATCTTTGCATAATATTACCTATTACGTACGTTGTAGTCCAAAAAGTTATTAGATGAATGCCGTGGTTTTCAGCGAGGATTAAAAAAGCGATAGGAACAAGAACGAAAAGGAAGAGTTAATTGGTTAATAGAACTCGTCGAAGAGCAAAAAAGGAAGAAAAGTTGGCGAAACTTCAAGGGCAAGAAAAGTATTTCCTTAAGTTCTTTCAGATTTTTTTTTTTAAGCAAGAACGTAAAATCTACCTTTGATTGATTCGTTAAAATGAAAATAATTTTATGTAAAATTTGGTTAAATTGATACAGTATGAGGGTTAAAAATTTATTGATCATCACGATTTATTTTAAAGTAACCTTAACACCGTAAATTAAATTATCGTTTTCGATTCGAGGAATGTGGTGCATTCCGTAAATGGAAAGTTTATATAACTAATTAGCAGTAGTTACGCAGCGAAAAAACAATTGAAAAAGAAAGAAATCTGTCAGTATTTCCTTGGCAGCAGCGATTAATGTGGCTAAAGATGCAGTTTTCAGTTTGCTAGTAGTGAAATATCAGAAGCCCTGTTTAAGAATGCAGAGGAAAATTCTTGGTGTATAAACTGAAATATAGTTTGAAATATTTTATATCAGTTAAATTGAGTTATAATGCGACGGTCACGATCGATAAAACGATAAAAATCTGATAAAATATTCTGAAAGTTACACGTGATTGGAAAAGTCCTAAGAAATGAACAATATTTGTACAGGTATAGAGCGCTATCTATCAAATATAAAAGAGAGCATTAGTTAATTTAGTGTCTGATTAATAAAATAGATGGCGATGTTGCATAGTTGTGTTCAGTTAAAAATATATAATTTTCCTAAACAATTTGAATGTGCCGAGATCGGCAAAGGCTACAAAAAATAACACATAACTGTCTCCGATTATGTACATAATTTTGATAAAATTCTACGTGCACCAGGATAGTTTATAGAATACCTCATAACCTCTGAACACAATTTTTGGGAAAATGTTTTTTTTTTTTTTTTTTTTAAATTAAAACTCGTTGCTCCTTTTTTTTCAACATCGAACTACACTTTGTTGTCGTGTTTAAATAAATTAGAATTAAAAATAACCGAATAATTTTTATATTTTCTTGAATTATCTTCAAAACTGAACGATCATGATTTCATAATGAACCGTAAGTAAATAGTTCCAGAGTAACGCAAACTTTTGTTTATACACACTATTGAAACAAGTTTTTTGAAATTTTAATTAAGAAAAAAAGTATTACCCCGTCTTTGCCGTGACTGATTGTGTGTAGTTTTTGTTAAGACGCATCCGTTGTTATCATAGTCAACTTCACTCCATGAATAGCCTCTTTTAATAAATAATTAAACCACCTCCATTTCGCATTTTGTTAAATTACTTGACAAAATTTTGGAACAATTTTCTCACTATCTCACTATGGCACATCAATACGTATTGAATATTAACATAAATATACATACATATTCTATTCTTCTAAGTGGTTATCCGTTACGGATGTCGTGACCATAACTAACGCAAGTTATAATACGTCGCCATTTATCTCGCTCATAGGCTACTTTCATCAATTCCTGTATGTTCAACAGGCCCATGCCCAGAATTTTGAAAAGGGGTGGAGTTTTGAAAATTTTCTTCACATATTTCTTTTATACATAACAATACATTTTTCTTTAATATTCATACTATTAATAATTTCTATAATTTTGATTTAAATATTAATAATTTACATAAATGAATTACCGTATAAACATTAATAAAAATTAAATATGTTATTCGTAATAAAAAATTTCATTAATTGAAGTACCTAAAAATATAGAGTATATTTTTTCTCTTTTCTTTTAAAGATAAAAACACCCTAAAAAATCATCAATATTTATTTTAAATTTTTGATTTTTCCAGATTTTTGTGTATTTATAATAATTATTTCAATTCTCATGGGGGTGGGGGTCAACCCCCCCCCCCGTGGCCACGGCCTTGATGCCCAATATATATATATAATACATATATATCGGAAGTAAATAATGTTATTTGTTCAACCGTAATCCTGTAATAAAACGATTTTGTCTGCGGTCTATTTATACGAATATGGGCGCACGAGCATAAATATAAAAGTAGACCTGTACGCAGTTGTTTAAAAGGGCTATTTTCGAATTCTCAAAAGTCAAAAACTTGTAAAATTTTCAGTTTCGATTTTCGGGGTGAGTGCAACACTTTTGCTTTCGGCAAGTTAACAAAATCAAACTAAAATGATGAAGATATTTCTTGTTTGTTTTTTGTTTTTTTTAACTGCAAAAAATCTACTATTCCGTTAAATAAAACAAAGTGTAGAGTTAAGACTAAAAAATTTTGAGCACCTTCATAGCAAACGGGTATGCGAAAAATATGTCTTTATTGTGTTTAAATATATTAAAAAAAACGTATAAAATTGTAAAGAATCACTTGAACGGTTCTAAGGAAAAAATTGTAGCCGCACCAGGTAAAATGCGAATTACAAAAATTTTAAATAGCAATAATAAGGATTAGCTTGTGTTGTAAAGAAATGGAACCGACTGGGTTTATCATAAAGTATTCGGAGGAAGTTTTTTGAGAGTGTATTAAAAAGTTCAAAAGCGCGACTATGCAGTTCACTCAGTTACTTTTATAAACTAACGAAAAGGAGACTAAAAGTGACTTACCCCGATGAACGGTACAGAAAAATGTATAAAATCAAAAATCGTTATACAAGTTTTGAAAAGGAAAGGTAACGTTTTCAAATGAGACTGCAGTTCTTAATTTTAAATTGCTCCGTTTACCGCTGGTCTCTGTTGAAATATTACGACAGTAATAAACAAAAATTACAAAATTTTCCTAAATCTTCTCGTACGATTTAATTGGCTATAGTTAATCTATCCTTAAATTGCATGTCCTTGTGTTATTAGCTTCTCATATTTTGGTGTTTTCCTTAATATTTGACTAACTTTTTCCGAACATGTTAACTTTCCTGCTCCGTCATTAAAAGACTAAACTTGTTGAAATAATACGAAGTGGAAAGGTGATCTTTATATACTCATTTGCTTACATTGCTCCATTATTCGCTCCAAATTTAACTACTGTTCATTTATTTATGGCTGTGCCTCCGTAATCATATACTTTATTGCCTTCTTGTCGCTATTGTCTTCTTTTTGGTTTTTTCTCCTTATTGTCCTCTTTTATACCGATGATACAATCATCTACGATCGCAATATCATGATTTCTTCAAACGTTCTTCTCTCTCTCCTGAACGTTCTGTTCTTTATTTATACTTGTTATTGTTAGGGTTTCCTGTTTCGCACATCTTATAGTCTCCTTTTTAGTCTATTGTTCTAGTCATTGATTCCTTCACATTAGAATTATCCGATTGAATTAAGATCTAATTAATTGGCATATTCTTCTACCGTTTCTGAGCGAAGGTCTTTGGTTGACGAGCTCAAAAAAAAAATTCTTCTCAAAAACAATACATTTCTACAAATTAATTTTTAACGAAAAGAAAAAGAACATTGGAAAAAATTGAAAAACAATATTTAAATGTAGTCGAATTGTTATTTATTTTTTAAAGAAAAAAATAAAATCAATTTAGTTAATACCACTTGTTAATTGATTACACCCGTCAGTGACAATAATTTATTAAATTTGTTTCAGCATATATTAGTTCATAGAAAATATTTTTCACTTTCCCATCACGAAACTACATTCTTCAATTAATCGTTCTTTTAGAGAACTGTCCACCGGTTTCCCGAATCCGGTTAGAATATTCTGTAAAAATCGCCGCCTTAATCGAGTGAACGAATGTTATTTTCTTGTACACGTTTCTTTACCAAGTTAAAATATTGTGGAGCGAAATTACGCCGAAATATTTTTTAAATATTTCACCAATAGAAAATGAATAAAATCAGGGGCGGATCCAGAGAGACATTTGGGGGAAGGGATTATATAATTGCGTAATATTTTCTACGGTAGGCAGTAGATTTGAGAAATACCTTGTTTCATAAAGAAAATCAAACAGTGATCACCTCTTTAGAAATTTAAAAATGTGTTTTAAAAATAAATAATTATTACAATTTAATCTAAATTTTGTTTTATTTTTAGGTAAAAAATAAAAAAATTATAAAATTGTAGCTAAAATGGTAGTTTAGAATTTGAATAGTAAATTACTAGAAAAAAGATTGACGACAGTTGCGTTTAAAACAGTGTAAAAACGTAACATTAATAGTTTTACCAGAAAACATTATTAAATATCAGTTATAATTAAATCCATAGGTAACATTTATATAAAACTTTTATAATATAAATTCGACTACTAGTTGTCTAAAAATGAACAATGATGGGAATTTTAAAAATACATTTCCAGGAATTAATACAGATGAAACTATCAGAAGACTAATTCTAAAGAATTCTACGTAAAAGAAAACTAGATTTCACTACAGTTTGCTTTATATTTTGCTTTTTTTCCCCAGAAATAAACACAAAGTTTGTTAGATAATTGTTTTTGTTTGAGAGAATCGGTTCGAATTCAATAGCCGCATACCGCAAACAATAAAAATTTTGATAATTTTCGATGGGTTTAATTGTTAAAAAACGAAAAAAAAAAAAAAAAACGTTTTAACGGGGTGGTATAAAAATAAACCAAGTGAAATATTTATTTATACCTGATATACTATTATTTTCTGGCGGTCACTACTATTTTATGCTCAGAAATGAATTTTTTCGGTTATCTTCTATGTGCATTTTATTGTTCCTAACTACGATTTTTCATGTACTCTTATTTGAACGAAGTTCGATAATGTTTTAAACAGTAGTATGATTTATTTTGTTTAAAATTTCTTTTTCGTCTTTTTCTTGTGTCGATATTTGTCAAACTAGTTGTTTTTTTAATTACTTTTATCGTAATTGGTCTTTATAAATAAATGCAGCGTGTTGAATAAGTTTCCCTCTTTCCATTTCTAGGAACTGGCGTTTCGAACCGAACCTAGAAAAACCCCTATTTTATTTCTCATTTCCCTTCGGCTCAGTTCGTTTTGTCCTTACATAATTTGTCAATCTCCCTTATTTCACTTTTAATTTCGCCGATCTCTGTTATCTTCCAAATACGTTTACTGTACCTATGCTCTCTAAGTTTCTACCGCAGGCCCTAATCAGACACGAATTCCACAGTATTATCAATTCTCAATATCCTTCACATGCAACCGTGTTTACAGATGGTTCGAACAGGCCGGATGGTATCGGTGCCTCTTTTATCCTCCCAGATTTTGGCTTTTCAAAATCTTTTCGTCTGCCTCCTTTCTGTTCTATATTCATAAACGTATTAATGACTGTCCTACGTTCCACTATTTTTATTTTCTCCAATCAGCTTTCCTCTAAATTCTTGATTATATCTGACTCCATGACCGCCCTTCAATTCATTCTCCCATACCTGATCATCCTGTGATTTTATCATACTCCCCATATACTCACCTATCCATGTTCTTTCTGCCCTTCATTTCATTCAAATTGAATTGCAGTGGGTTCCTAGTCATTCGAGTATCTTCGGTAATGAAGCGGCGAACTCCTTGGCTCGGATTGCTGTCTCTTCTCATTTATTTTTAAAAAAAGTCCTATCGTCCAATCTCCTTCCGTTGTGTAAAGGTTTTCATCTAGACTTTGGTATCGGATGTATACATTTCCTCTTTCTCTAACAATTGTTCTTTTTATCTGTCTGTTCAACCTAGTCTTCCTGTTAACCTATGGTTCTCTTTGTTTCCTTCACTTCGTCGTTCTGTTGTTGTCTCTGTTATTCGTCTGCGCTCTTAAACCATACTTTATTATCTACCTCCCGTTATCATTTGCCGTTGGTTGCCTCTCCATATTGTCCTCTCCACTCAAACGAAGAACGTGTTTGCGAGGCGGATCATGTGTTTATTAAGTATTTATTTTTTTTTTGCTGAGCGTTCTGCTTTCTAAAGTTTGCTGCAACTTGGTCTTCCTATTCCATATTGCGCCTCTTATGTCCTATCTTTTCCCTCTCCACAGATTGTTCCGTCGACATTTCATCATGTTTTGGAGCTAAATACTCGTATGTGTATGGCCTACTTAGATTATTCTGAATAACTGCTGGAAGGATTTTAACATGCTCGACTATATTCATAGTGAATGTGAAAGCAGAGTATGTTGGAATGATTTTCTTCAAAATTTTTACAACTGCGAATCATCGCTGCAACCAATCGCAGAAAAAAAATTAAAAATTCTCATAATTTAGGTTTTTAAAATACGATAAATCAGGAAGTGGAGGAAATTTTTGCATCAAATTACGACGAAAAGCAGTTATAAAATAAATTGCTTAAATGGTAAAAAAAAAAAGCCAGAAGGAAAAAGAGTGAGTTTTGATTTAATAACCGATTTTATGAAACCCGAAGATACTTTATATGTTAAATAATGTTAGATTGAGATCGAAATATTGAAGAATATATAAAAAACAACGATCTCTCGACGTAGCGGTGGAACCTCTATACCAGAATTTACCAATGCAGTAGTTCTACAGAAGAAAATAACTTTCTATTTTTCAAAATAACGATTTATTTTTACATGTATTTTTTTTTTTTTATGGGTTCGTCAACATGAAACAGAGGGGTAAGAGAGACTCGGATCCTTATACGATCAGAGACAGCCAACAGAAAGGAATTAAGAGCTAGAATAACTGAAGGAGAAGGAAGGGAGAGAATGAATGAAGCACAGTATGGAGCGGAATACCGGTTTGTAAGAGGAAGGAATAAAAAGAAGTTTGTTCAGTTGAAAGCGATGAACAACTGAACATTATTTGATCGGAATCACAAATTAATTGATTGCTGGGAGAGTGCAATGGACAATAAGGAGAAGGCACGAGAGAATAACGGAACAGCGAGGAAGGGAGCAAACAATGCCCAAAACGTAGGCGACAAATCGCAGAGAGGTTGGAGCGGCGTATAGAAGGAAAATTAATAAATCAGGGAAAGCGGGAAAGGTTGAATAGACAAGAAAAAGGAGTTTGGGTTGGAGAATGAGGAGACATAGGAGTTACACCATAGTCCGGAATGAGCAGCGGCAGACAGAACGGTAATATTGAAAGCTGAGAAGGCCGGAAGAAACCTACCAGAAGAGGATATGTATGCGTACACACACGCTCCCCCCATATATATATATATATACATGGAGAGGGTGTAAAGAGTGCAGTAAGGGCACCGATAATTTGCCTGTATCTTCTTAACCTTATCATGATTTCAATTGACATACCTCATCTGTTTAATATGTTTGGTAAACGCTGATCTCTTGTCGCTAGTAACACCAATTAAAGTAATAATCAGACGATTCAAATATCATTCAGATGTATTACGTAAATGTGGTACTAGAAAATATTAATACATCAGAAAAGAACGATATACTTTTGCAAAGTAAAATCTAATCAATTTACCTTATAACAGCGGAAGAAAAACATCGGTTTTACCATTTCTTTCGTCAACTTCTCTTTTCCATCATTCGGCACGCATAACTATAAAAATGAAAAGTAAAATATGTAAACTAGAACTTAAATCGAAAAAATTACATTATAATTGCAATTTAATAACCTGATAAAAAATCATTTACAATTTCTTTTTAAATTACACGTCTCACTTACAATTTAAACAAATAAAAAATTAAAATACATGTAGCAACTAATTATACATTCTGGTGAAATTTCCGTTCATTAAAAGTACAGACAGTTACAAATTTTCTAATTTCATACGGAGATACTCTGATTTATTTAAATTTATAAATACTATACAGATTGCGTTTAATATATATTAATCTGTTAGTTCCTATATTAATATTTTGTTTGAAATAAGCGTACATTTAGTTCCCGTTTAATTTCTGCAGTAATAACACATCGAAATGATGAAAAGTAGGTTTTTTTTAATTGCGATATATGTTCTTCTAATTTCCGCTGCATAAAGTTAAATTGTAATTAACACGGAGTTAAAAATTATTTTAATCGGTGAAGCAGAAGTTCATAATAAAATTTGCTGGGCTAATGCTCTCTGATAGCATACCTAAGGAGGGTATAAAAAAAATAAAAGTCAGGAGTTTCAGAGGGAAGTGTTTTGGGACCGTTATTGTGTTTTATTTTTACAGCAGATATACCAGTTGAAGACAATTCCTTAATGGCAACTTCTGCAGATGACACCGCATTATTATGCTCTGGTTTAAGTCAAACAAAAGCAAAAATAGTAAATTGCAAAGAGCAGCGAATAAAATTATGTCATGAAGAAGAAATGGCTAACTAAAATAAATGAGCACATATAGTATTTACAAATCGTCATATAGAGTCAGAACACATAAAAATCGATAACAAGATAGTGCCCATCAAAAAAGACGTTAAATACTTAGACTTGTACCTAAACCGGAAGCTAACGTAGCACAAGCACACTGATACAAAAAAAGCTGAACTTAGAATCAAAACCAACAAACTACATTGGCTATTAGGGAAACAGTGCCAACTGTCCTTAACAAATAAACTACTATTATACAACCATCTACTCGCTCCGATATAGAAGTATGAACGCGAATTGTGGGACTGCAGTGCAAAGAGCAATATTACGAAGATTCAAAGGTACCAAAATATTACTCTAAGGGCAATCGTTGGCGCCCCATGATACGTAACGAACAAAACCATACATGATGATCTTTGCATGGAGTATGTAGCTGTTATCAAAAGGATGGCAATAAAACATCAGGAGCGGTTATAAAATCACACGAACTAGACTGCATTTGGCTTACTGGACAATTCGCCAATAACGCAAGTGTGCAGACTAAGAAAAATAAAACCTTTAGACCTCGCTTAGCGAAAAAAAAACCACCTTGTGAGAACCATTCAAACATAAGTAACTAATATAGGGACTAGTCACTGGACTACGAACCCTTCACGTCACAATAATTTGCCATACCAGCTATTGATAGCGGATAGGCTAGGAATGGCTTCTAAAAAAGGGGGAAAAAAAATCTTTGTTTTAGCTAACGGCAGTTTGTACAAATATTTTTCCCTTAGTCCGTATTCTGTTTTTCTTCTTTCCTCCAGTTCTATTTCCCTTCCTGTCATTATGTATTCCCATATCTTTATAAATTAACGCTCAGAACGTATTCATTTTGAATTATTTCACTTTCGGTCTCGAACTTAAGATCTGATATTAATTTCAAGCATTTTATTTGCTGTTTACTTATTTTTCCCACGTACGTTTTCCTAGCTATTCCATATGCCTGAATTCCATATCTGATTCTTGATTCTACTAGCGCATGATACAACATTTTTAATGTTTTATTTAATGTGTATAATGCTGATAATGTTACCCTATTTTTTTTTGCAATGTATTTTGTAGGTACGTGCTACCTTAAGTGTTGGTCCATCATTACTCCCAAATATTTATAACTACTTCTATCTTCCGGCAGTTAATCTTTTCACATTCATTTCTCTCGTCCCACTCATGTACACATTCGTTTGAGTACATTATTAAATTTGAACTTTTATATTAAAAATAAATTTTATCCTTAATTATTGTAGACCATACTTCACTGAGCAGGAAACTATTATTATTTAGTCTTTGTTAAAACACCGTTGCTTATAATGTAAATAAGAGCAGTCATGGTTACATTACTTTAACATTAAATATCTTTTTAATTTCAAAATATTACATATAAGTTGATTTCTCAGCCTCAAATTTTTTTAGACGAATCGGTGTAATTCTAACGGGAAACAGTAGTGGATTTATATAAAAATGTTAAAATGATTTGATGGAGTAATGAAAAAAGTTAAAACTTCGAATACGGAAAAGTAAATAAATCAACAATTCGTAGAATAAGAGAATAATGGTATGCGGAAAATAGAATAGTGAAGAAGGAATAAAAAAGAGATAATTATAATGATCAAAGAGCCTTTAGAAATTATGCTGACTTTAATGAATATTTCGGCAAAGAGAGTACACAAATTTACAGTCGAAGCCACAGGAAACAACTATATAATGTAGACGAAGTACAGAATTGCTGAATAATCACAAGCGTCAATTATGTAAAAACGTTATATTATAAATAATTGTTTTGTAATAATATTGATTAATTTTTTTATGAACGTTTGATTACACATTTTGGTAATTACGCCGTTGTCTACTAGTAATGTTTAATAAAAAAGTAAATTTTATTTAGAATATTTTAGAAATTTTGATTACAAAGAAATTACTAAAGAATCCTGCCACAGCAATTCCGATACATACAAATTTTAAACTCCGCCGACTGTTATGGTTATTATCGTGGATTGTGTTTAAAGCTTGTTTTAATTATTACGTTTGTAATGTAGCCAAAAGAAAGAATAAGTAAACAGCGGAAATGAAAAAATGCAAACGGTGATTGAATAAAATCGTTTAATAGAAATATAAAAATTTACTAATTAATAGGAATATGCTGGCAGGAAAAGGATTCAAAGAAATTAATAAAGTTACAAGAATTGAATGGATGATCATATTTTCCAAAATTCATAGTTTAAAAGAAATCTCGATTATATTAGATCATAAACATTCTGACCAATATCTAATACTTTATAAAATTTCAAATAAGTGCAAATATGAATAATAATAAGGAAGACGAACGTTTAAATTCATTTAAGTTTTATCAAGATAATGATCCTCTGCACAAATTACATAAAACAAAATAATAGCTATTGCATGTTGCTCACAGTATACATTGTATTCTTTTTCTTAAAGCAAAATATAAAACTTTTGATGGTCAAATAGTTTTTAAGTCAAAAAGAAAGAAAGAAAGAAAAATATGAAAAGTAAATATAAAAGCAATCGTTGATATAATACAAACCGAAAATTGTTTACAATATTCTATTCCATCACTCATATCTCTCTTTAGATCATCAGATATCGGAAGAAGCTTTATTTTACTTGTCATTTTATCATAATCTGGTTCCAGGTTTTCATCTAACTGTAAAATAATGATAACTATAATTTAGTAATTGACAACAGTAATAATTAAAGCGATAATTTAAAAATTTTTTACGTTTTCAAATTATGTTGGATGCAGGCAGCGAAGGAAATACAAATTATTACGAATATTTGAAACTGGTATAAAAATAGGTGCTATGTGAACACTAAAGAAGCTATTAAATGATCGATGAGTAATGTATTAGCAGAAATTTATACGAATTTAAAAAAATAATTTAATATAGAAAAATAAAAATACTAACATTAGATGAATGAGCAAAATATTAACAACATATTAAAATTAAAAATGGCAGATAGCTGAAACTGAAAGCCAAAAAGTTAGGCAATAGAAAATATACGCAAAATGGCAGTAAAAAAACATGAAATACAGATTATATAATTATAATATCTGCACGCGAATACACAAAAAAGTGAATTCACCATTTCTGTTAATTCATTTCGCATTATTGACACTAAATATTGTTTATACAAAAAACAGATATTACGTTTTATTAGTAAAATATAATATATGAAAATATATTATGTATGTAATTACAGTTTTATTCAATGTCGTGTGTTTGTTATACAGTTAACATGGGCGTCGCCAAAGGGGGTCAGGGAAGGACCATTGCCCACCCCGAGCTTCGAAACTTTTTAATCAACTAGCCATGATGAGTATTCATAGACGCGTAATTACGGACAATTTGGAAGACTTTTATAATAAAGTAGTAGAACAATTCCTAGAAACCCACGAAAATTATGTTTTGTTCAATAAAATATTAAACCCTTACAAATTATAAATTTTATTTTTCCTACATAATTCATATCTTCTTTCTATTATCTTGTGTCCTTCTGGCTTGTCGGCTGCCGATTTATCTTGCCCCCCTGCTCCCGGCTCATTGGCTGGCGACGCCTTTGACAGTTAATAAAACAATAAAATTACAAACACTATAACAAGCACTAATTAACAACGTTTCTAGTATATATTAATTTGTATTTATTTGGTGCTTATTATGGAGTTTATAATTTTATTATTTTATTAACGGTTTTATCCTATAAGTGATTAAAATTGCCGAAGTCGCTCGTTATAAGAAACTAAATAATGATATTACACTATAAAGGGAATTTAGTAAATCACACGTTATTTAAAACTAAAATTACGATACGAAAAATTTCAAAACTTTTTTATATCATAAATAAGTGTACATAATATTTCCCCTGAAAGTGTAAATAGCCCACTGTAATTAAATCGCTGTTAGATTATTATAAATTTCGGTTTTTTGTACATATTTAATTTTGAAATAAATTTTATCTATTTCATATTTTATACTAAACCTTTTTTTACTTAAAATGTGATTAAAAATTATACGGAATATTTATTTCTCATTTTTTGATAATTAAAGATTAATAAAATTAATAATGTTTTTTTTATGTTTTTTTTTGAGTAGGAGAAGTCTAAGAATACATAGAACTGACGGAGCTACGAATAACTACAAACCGGGTTTTCCGCACAATTATTAGTTCATTTAACGTTGAATTAATTTTCACATCGAATCATATATATTTGCAAAATATACAAAGATACTTATATAATATTTATGTATTATTAGTTAGTCGCAGATGCGCTCAAATAGCGCGAGCAGCGAATGTGATTATGTATGTATATGGACTACTATAATGTGCTTAATACTGTAAAATGTAGGCATCGTTTTTTGTAGCCCATGTTTACAATTTATTTGTTTGTTCACTTAAGATATAAAATATCGTGTGTAAATAATATTAATCTAATCTAATACTAAACATGTATAATACAAAGATCTTACATGGGCTTCAGTTAATGTGTATAATCTTCAACAGCTGAATAAAACAAACTCACATTACCTATGAAATAAAACACGATCTGCCCAACACCATCATGTAGCCCATGCTTACAATTAATTATAATAAAATATTATTTTAAATTTTAATAGTCGAATAAACACCGTCGCATATTTAACGGATTATTCAAATGTATTTTCCATTTGAAAATACTTCGTTCGATTTCCAGTAGTACAATTCCTAAACTATGGAACTTTTTAGTAAAGAAAAGTTGAAATCGAAATTGGAATTTTACGATACATTCATGTTTTCAAGTATGGGTAACCTAAAAAGTGCTTTTTAAGCAAAACGTTTCTGCGCGTGCGTGTAATTTGAGTGTATATATCAGTGGCGTTTTTGTATATAACATCCACAAAGAAAAATGAAAATTATTCTTAACAAAAATTACATTACATGCAAACTATGTTCATTTGTAAAAGAAGTTTATTCAATAATTTTCAGGTAAATAATAACTTAAGATATTCTATTTTCCTTTTTCTGTTAGAATGATCCACGGTGAAAATCGCAGAACGACGCACTAACTTGCACAAAACGTTTCGAATGCTCCTAAACCCCCTTTTTGTTTTTTTTTTTTTTTTTTTGCTGCCTAATATCGTAAATAAGACGCATAGGAACGAAAGAAACCGAGCGTTTTCCGATATATTTGGCGGATTGCAAAAGAAAAATACGCGCCGTATTCGCCAGCGTGTTCTGTTGTTCAGGATGTTTGAAGAGTTTTAAGAACTCCATCAAATTCGATTGTGCAGAATTGCAATATTGGAAGTGACATTTATGGAGTTAATGTCGTTAGTTTTTGATAAATCTTTTTCTTCTTCAGGTGCCGTACGCTACCATTAGTTTCGGAATTACATATTTCTCTCCTCGAAGGATATGTCCCAAATAGGCAATTTTCCTAGATTTGATAGTCTCCGGGATTTCTCGTTCTACACCGGCACGTTTCATTACTTCTGCATTTGAGACCTTCTCTATCCATGGTATGCGTAGCATTCTCCACATTAACCACATTTCACAAACCTCCAGACGCTTTGCTTTATTGCTACTGATAACTTCCGGTCTTTCCTTGATTATCTGTTTAACACGGGCGTTACTGGAACCTATATTTGTCACTTTTTACTTTCCTCTCAAATTTATTATTTCTCGATTACACTATTCTAAATTCAATTATATTTTTACATGTTATAAAAAATTGGAAAAGTGGGATAGCATGAAAAATTTTTCTCATAGATCAGAGTTGACTAAAGTCGTTTCGAATATAAGTATAATAATAATAAAAAAAAAATGTTATTTAGTAAATGATTGAGGCCTTTAACATACTCAAGTATAGACGACCGACATGCTTTCTTACAAGTTCGGATATATTGCAAATATCAGGCTCATTATTGCAGCGAGGAATATAATATGTGGAACGTGTTTGCTGGAAATCGATTATCGTGTATTTAAATATAAGGCCGCACATTGTTAACTAGTATCGAAATAGTAGAAAAAGGTGAGTGAGCACAGTTCGTTGTAACACATTTCACTGGCATTTTTGAGTTTTTTGTTACGAATTTTTTAAAATCTGAAGTGATTTTTTATGTTATTCAAATTAACTTACATTTTTTACTCGCTTTGTTTTATATTATTATTAATTGCTCGTTTAAATCTACAGAGCAATTAACTGAAGTTGTTAGAAATTATGAATTTTCATATAATAAAAATAGCATTAGTATTTTATGGCAGTGCAGTTGGGGGAAAAAAGTATAATGCAATTTTAAAATGCATAAAAAAAAAATGAAACATCGAATAAAAGCAAACTGCATTTATTACACTTGCGCATATTTAAAAATAAATTAAAATAATAAACAACTATTATAAAAAATAATTCGATAATTTAATTAGAAATTGAAATTTCGTCGCTCAGCTAACTTACTACAGTGGACAATCAAAAAAACACATTTTACATTTTTCGCTGCAATAGTCATCTCTGGAGTGTAAAATATTTTAGGGACATGTTTGGTTCTGAGACAATTGTATATTACGGAGAGTACTTAGTAAACTTTGTGTTTCATTAGCGCTGAGAGAAAACAAAAAAAAAAAAAGAAGCCTATCGCAAGTTTAATTATTATCTGTTTATAAACCATAAAAAAAAAAAAAAAAAAAAAATGTTTAAAATTTTTGGTGTCTATCTATCGTAAACAAATAAACATACAGAACAACATATTAACAAGTAAGTTAACATTTATGGGGATTGGCTCAACAGCAAAAAGAAAGTTCTATCGTATTTTTGTCATCTGAAAAGAGAAGAAACAAAGGAAAGTGGTTTTGCTTACGGCAGGAGTGGTTTGATATTTAGAGAGATCTCGACCGTCAGCAAATAAATTAAGAGCTATATCAAACCCTTCGCAAAAGTTTGCACTACGGCGCTTCTTCCCAACAACCGTAAGGAAGAAGTGGTTCTATATAGATTACGAATAGTGCATTAACTCACGCATATCTCCTAAACAAAAGCCCTCTTCCACTGCGCATTTTTTGCTCTGTTCCACTATCTGTTAAGCACATGTTGGTTAATTGCCCGCGATATCGTGGTCCTCACGTAAAACTCAATCTAACTACCTCCTTGGACAACATTCTGAATGACGACGTACACACCGCTAATCATATTTTCAAATTTTTTTGAGCCGCCCCAAACTTTTCGAGGTTTTGTAACCATCTATTCCGCTATGCCTCCAGCTGTTGTCGCAATAAAGGCACGTTAAAAGAAAAAAAATAAGAAAATTACCGATAGAGATGAGAAGGAATTATATAAGACATAAGGAATAGGAAAAGTCCAAAGCAAGAAATGGGTAATAAAGAAGAAAACGTTCAGCTAAAAAAACTAAGCATTTGAAGAGAATACCATTAGGATCACCTGTGTTAAATTAATCATGCAAAGAGAAATGATGAAAGGGAGAAAATCGAAAAAGTGAAGAGGGAGGGAATGAGTGATTAATTCCAAGTCACACTAGGAAGTTAAAAATGGAATGTCAAACATAAGGCAATAATTGACAGACCAAGGATACTAGGAACAGGTTGAATTAGGAAGTAATGCGAGGAGGGATTAGGGAATAAGGATGAGTATCAAGTACAGTCTGGAATGGCAAGTTAAAGATAAGTATTGCGAAAATCTGAGTTTATCCAGAATTTCTAATTATGCTCTATTAAAATTATCCGACACATTATTTTTACACTGTAGTTTTCAAATATCGTTAAAAAGTTGGTGCAATTTTTTTATGGTTTAAAAACGAATAACATCTCGTAGTCGGCGGCAACTTTCAGAATTTCACTCATGATTAATTTACGTAACTCGAATAACTCGGAGACGAAAAAACATATCGTATTATTGCGGTTTGGACTCTAGGTTTAAACTTGAATGTTCTAGCTACAAAATGAAACCATGCTCACTTCCGCAAGTTTATTCTAACCGGTTTTACTGGGGTTGGGAGCCTTACTTTAGGAACGTGCCTCGTATTATGGAACAAATAGTTAATAATAGTTACTAATATTTACATATTACTCGATGCCTTTGACTATTCGAAAGGGATCAAAATCTATGCCAGTAAAACTTTGAAGCGAAATTCTTATGTAGGTGTAGAATTGAAATGGAATAAAAAAATTAACTTACGTAACCTAGTTCTTGCATCACGCAAGTTACATTTTTCATTTTACCGGATATTTTAAGTGCCAATGATTCCAATTGTCCTTTTATATCAAGATCTCTCTGAAAACGAAAAAAAAAAAACCTAAATAAATTTGAATTTACTTAAATATGAAATAAAATTACTTTTTAAAATATTTACACACAAAATTTACATTGATGAAGAAATTCTGAGCAGAAACTTCTTCTTCTGCTGCAGTCCTATATCACGCTAGGGTTATCATGATCATTTACGCATATTCAATAATTTCCTGCCATCTCTCTCGATTCTCAGCTTGACTAACAAATAATACTGATAAAAATTATTAGACAATCTACAAAGGTAATCAGATATTAATATCTTTTTTTTTTTTTATTTTTCTATTCAATTATTATCGTACGATAAAAATATAAATAGGTTTCCTTAAATATATTATACAAAAAAAAACAGAAGTGGTGTCTAGAGGGGACACTCGATGGGAACGAAGTTCCTTTCGCTTTTTGGTAGATATACGAGCCATCACGTTACCGGCCACCAGAGGTAACCAGTTCTGTGATAATATATATATTTCTTTTAAATGAAGTTAATTTATACTTCTTATTACTTTTATCTCTGTCTTTAATATTTTTTACTCGGTCTTCCGGAAATTACTTCGCACACTCACAGGCAATAATCCAACACTTCGTACACAAAATTTTTCTATATTTTTAAAACACCGAGACACTAAACGATTGGGAGATGCAGCTGCATATAAAAAAAATAACACAAATCAATCCAACTCATTAAAAATACATATACCATACACATATACTTTAGCCTATACTCATTCAATCGCAGTACTCACAAATTATGAAACAACAAAAATAAAACAATATAAAATATGAATATATAAATCTGGCCTGTATTTTCCTTGACTGTGATCTATCCGTCTGATTGACTAGTGACTGCGAAGGCTGGACTTCTTAGCTCCTCCAGTAGCTACCGTATATGCACTGGTGACTTTCGAGCGCTTTTGTCCACCCTCGGTCTTCGAAGTTTTCGATCTCCGGCTACACTATTTCGAAGCTGTTCCTTATTCTTTTTGACTTTTATTTTCTTCGATTATTGCGCCTCCTTCTTAAAGCAATATGCTTTTGTAGTGACTAGGATGATGACTTTCGATGTAACGCGATTATAACTATATACAAATAACTAAAAAAAAACTGACTAGAAAATGCAGGCACGTATAAGGACACGTTTGGCACGTAAAGCGGATTCACACGGCCGCTAACAAAATTAAAGTAATTTCCGTGCGCCGAGATCGAACAGATTCCGCTCTATTCATCCGTCTCTTATCATTTTACACAGCCATTTTTGCGAAATTCCCTTTTCATTTTAGTTACGCCGTCAGATGATCAGCTGTATGCTTATGAATTACCGATATTAATGGAATTTCTATTTTATATATATATATATATATATATATATATATATATATATATATATATATATATATTTCCGACATAATTCTCTCTTGCGTATTTTAAATTATTTCATCATATCTGAATTCAAATAATTCCAATTTTCTCGCCGACCCCATCTATATCGTATCACGATAGAGTATAAAGTCATTCATAAAGTATACGATAAAAAAATGACACACAATATATAAATCCCGTTCATGAATTAATTAAAACAAAAATAATAAGTAAATCATCAGACTCGTTGAAGTGTGGTAACGTCGCCGAAAAAGCCGCGCCAATTTTCAAATTCAATAAAAGTGTTTAGAATTCAGCTTATACAGCTGACCGCGTACGATGCTTGCTGCTCGAATCTCTATACTCACACGCACACACATACACACGTATATATAACAGAAAGAGACGAAGTGAAAGAGAAAGAGAATGAAGGTCGCCTGGAGGACGCATAACGCTTTTTCGTTCCGTGACCATTTCTGCCAGTTTACTCCTACCACCAAGCCGCCTAAAAGAACTTCGTTCCAACAAAGTATATATAAACACACGTAATACAGAAAATTATAGTTATAAAAAATATAAAATATAGCCGACATGTTTCGGAGTTACATACTCTGTATTCACGGCAAGAAGAGATCATGAATCAAGGAGCGAATAAGAAAGATAACATAGTAGTCTCGGTTAACTGAAAAGGAAGAGGAGATGCGATAGCTTGCAGCATGTTTACCTGACAGGATAAGGATATTGCGAGAGACAAGTAAAGATTTGATAAAAAGCAGGACATGCAGAATAGCAGTAGGATTGAACAAAGGGAGGGACGTTTAACGGACTCGAAGTAATTTAAAGAAGGACAAAAAAAAAAGGTGCGCCAACTCCATCAGGTCCCTTGCAGCTACCATTGAAGGTCGAAAAATAATTAGGGAAAGAAGAGCTTAAATTTCCGTTCGGAAATTGTCCATTTTGTAAAAATAAATAAAAATGTTGTTTTCTTTTTTTTTTTTTTTTTGATACAGGAGAAGGAGCCAGAGGCGTAGCTAAACTGTCATTAACATAGAAAAAAAAAAAAAGCAATTATTGCGGAAATATAAGAAATGCGGTACGGATGTCCTCAAACTTTCAAAATAATAATTTAACATCAAACGTGTAATTGAAATTGTTCATTTTATCGGAAATACACACGCCCTTGAGTCGTTCAATTTTTAAAATAAATATATCGTTCAGCTTACCGTGGTACGACCGTTCCGGTAAAACGGTGAAAAATAGGAAGACTGATAAAAGGGATTCATCGGATGCGACAAAGACGCTGACGACAAGTAACCGGGTCCGGAAGGCTGAGGAGTTATAAGGCCGGCATTTTGCGAATAGAAGGGAACTGCTCCGTTATTATTGTAGCCATTGTTCCAGGTAGGCCTTTGATACTGTGAATATTGTAGAAGATTCTGAATTGCAGCCGCTGAATTAGACAGTTGATTTTGCTATTGGACAAGAAGAAACATATCTCTCAATTATTTCCGAATATTAACAACGCTTTTCACTTAAGTACATATAAAGGAACTCGAAAATCAGACTGATAAAAAAATCTGGAATTTACGAAGTACTGGCAAGGAAATGTAAAGTGCAAAAATATAATACAAAACGAGGTAGGAAATAATTTTCTTCTGGATTTTTAAGATAATTTTTGATTTTTTCTGCTGGCACTGTCAACGGGCTGTTTCGACCGTGATCACACCGATTTCAAATTCAAATTATCTAATATCAGGAGTGGATTTTCAGTTAGCACGATACGAGCAAAAAGCGTTCAACAGAACAAAACGGTTGGACATTTCGAAGGCTTCAGAATTCTTATTGGCCAAGTAGAACTTTTCTTTTTGAAAAAATTAAAAGTAACAAACGATTTCAGATGACTCTTGTTGATGCTAGCGAAGCCCGGAGGATGTTTCAAACTAGAGATATGTACGGGAATGCGCATATTTTTAACTGCGTATCAACATTTTTAGCTATAATACTCGCGGCGCTAGGGCGGGACTGAAATACGGTTTTGTTCCCGACAACTAGTGATCTTTCCAACGAATATAATTCTCTTTCTCCGAAAACGAAGTACTTCATATTAAATTACAAATGACGTGGGTAAATATTTCAAACCTTTGCATTCAGTATTTTTTTTTTCTTTTTTTTTTTTTTTTTTTAATTTTAAAATAAGTTTGTGAGTCTTACAGGGAAGAAAGTATGCCCGTTGTGTGAGTGCCCGACACTCTTATTATCGTTTATTCAGGTTGAAAACGTTACAAATTTATACATACTTATTATACACATCGAAATTATATAAACCTTAATTAAATGCAGGTGAATACATCCTGTTTGTTAAAACTGTATAATAAAACAAACTTTAATAACAAACAATATAGAACAAATCTATATTGTTTGTTATTAAAGTTTGTTTTATTAAACCTTAATTAATATATGTGTTAGTAAATATATATGACATGTCACTTTCAAATCGAAGAGATGACGTAATCATCACCAGACTTCGATTGGGTCGCACACGCCTCACCCACGAATACTTACTAAATGGAACTGAGGCTCCTCAGTGTACCATGTGCAGTGTTTCCCTCACCATTCACCATATCCTCACCGAGTGCCCTTCATATTACTTTGAAAAGAAATTTTTCAATCTACCTTCTTCTCTTCCCCTCATCCTTAAAGACAACTCCTCTTCATTATCCAGCTTTTAATTCTATTCCTTCATAAGTCCGGACTCTACTCACTGATCTAATCCTCCTTCTCCTCCCGTGTCTCTAGCCATAGTTTGCTGCACATGGCGCGTAAAATTTAATTTAATAATAATACATGTATAGGTGTAAAAAAACATATATGTTGGTTGCTTTGTTTCATCTATTTTACGAGTGCAGGACTGTAATGTTTGTTGATATTTAAGCATGAGCTGGTAAATGGGTGCATGGATATTTGTAATTGATATATAAAAATGAATGGTTGAATTGACGCGTAAGCAGGAGTATTTTCATATATAAGCATGTACCGTGTAAAAGTGTACATTTCCATGAATGTGGGTTCCTTTCTATAATATATGAATATATATATATATATATATATATATATTTTTTTTTTTTATATTACTTATTTTTTAATTATTATTATTTTTTTGCTATGAGCAGCGAAAATTTGTTTATCTTTAATAAATACTATTTGCGCTGATTTTTACTTTTATATTTATAAATTGAGATTTTCATTTTTTTCATTTCAGTTTTCTTTTTGTCATTTTTGTGTATCAAATTAAGTCCAAAACTTCTTGTTTTGTGTATGATTAAGATAAAATTTAATTTCCATAATTTTTGCTTATTATTGAATAATTGACTACTACAACTCGTGCAATAATGCGCATTGTAGATCCGAATTTGTAATAATGATAATAATAATAATTATAAATACGTGATTTGAAAAAAAAAATATTTTTTTCAAAACTTTCGAGCTTTCGGCACCCCAGGGGCCAAAATATACAGTTGGAATCTCGGCTATGTTTTTCCTCTAAAATGCATATGTTTGAGATACGTTTTGGTTTTCCCTGAATTTTTACTCGACCTATTATTATTTACGTGAACATAATGTTTTTGCTGTTTTTGGGGAGTCTGTATAATTTTTTAACCTAAATTTTTTGCTTTTATGAAAGAGCATCCGCGGTTTGTTTTATATTTTGAATTTCACTTTTAAAGGTTTGCGAGGAGTTATGAATTTTCTAAGGGTGATTTTTGAGGCCGTTTTATATTCTATACTATATATGTATATATTTTTGACGGTTTTTTCGGCTTTCTGGTGCCCAGGGTTATCGGTTAGCTTGAAGTTATACCATTTGAAAGAGAATTTTAAATGTAATTTATGATGCAATTTTGAACTTTATAAGTGTCAAACGGTTCGTGAGTTATTGCATATTTTAATTGAATATTTTTGTCGTTTGCGAACCGTTTTATTAGGATTATTCCGTACATTATATGTTTGTACGGAATCCTAAAAAAAAATTGACTACGAGACTCGTGATAATTAAACGTTTCAAAAGCATATTGTTCAATAGGAATTTCTATTAAATATTCAAAAGCAGAAATTCCTATTGAACACGATGGTTTCAAAATGTTTGATCATCATGAGTGTGATGGTCAAACGGCTTTTTTATTTCTCTACGATCTGAAATCGTTTGTTACTGTTAGTTCGTTCAAAAAGAACTATAATAATACTACGAAAATTACAACAAAGCAAAATTTCACCTTAAACAGATAACGGGAAAGAACGTTTCGTTAGCAAATTTGGCACAGCTGGATAAGTGTGTGAACAGATGCAAAACAATAAAAGCTGATTAAGGTTTGTTTTCTGTTTACTTATTAAGAGCTACGAAGATGGCCTTTGCGGCTGACAACAGAAAACGTTTCTTTCGAATAAGGGGAATTTCGATTCGTTACGAGTTGCGCAGTATTATTATTTTAACATCGTGGAACATATAGCGGGCCACAGAAATTAACATCCGGCTAATATTAGCGAGATTCGTTTCGTACAATTAATCGCGCGCGCACCAGCCGACGCCTATTCTTCCTTTTACTTAATAATTACAAACACATTAGGTAATTAAATCACATTGCTACAGTAATTCGACTTTAAAATTTTACATTTTTTAAATACTTTCGAAATTTTACGCCTATTAAAAAACTGCGATTATCGGGAAATCGTATTTTTAAGGGACGTTTTCAATTAAATTTGCCTCTTTCAATCGCATCTCTTCCTCGATAAGCGAAATTAAGATTCTTCACTTTATTTTCTCCCCTTTTAACGTGAAATTTAAATGTCGCACGATTCATTCGTAATACGTATTAAATTTAGGAAATACCGCGATCTGTTTATTGTATCCGGCTAAAATGGCTTGCTGAAGTTTATTTAAATCTATCTGGCTTTTCAGCTGCTCGGTGGAGAATGACGAGTCAGACGAATGCCGGTTGCCTTGCAACACATTCGGCATCAGTGGTGCCGGTATCACCTTCAAAATGCTAGAACTGGTGGCTGCCGCTGCTGCTGCTATCGACGACGAAGTTACCGGCATCATGCCGCTACATTTAGCCGCGGCCAGCTTCATGTCTTTGCGCACTTCTTTTACCATTTCCGCGCCGAAACAGGTTTCATATAGCTGCAAATTACAATTTATTTAAATTAATTTTCGAAGAATTAATAAAAAATACAAATATTCAATAAATTCCCGCCTTATTAACAAACAAAAATAAGTACTAAATTACTCTAATACATTAAAATGAATACCACAATTTAACGTTTTTTTGGACTATTTCACTAGCTAAAACAGAAACAGAGTACAATGAAATAAACCGATTTTTTTTATTTTTCATTTTTAGGCTCGTCAACCAAATACCTTTTACCCAGAAACAAATAGAAAGAAAAAAAGTCGGTTATATTTTAATCTGATCAGAAGTCTTGGATAAAAAGGAACAAATAGCAGGAATAATTAATTTGGAAAGGAAAGGACAGGATATAGGAGGCACAATAAGGAGTAGGAAGCCCAAGCCTCAAAAAATAGCAATACAAAGCAGAAGGCTCCGCAGAAAGAGATGAACACGAAGAACACATGATCGGCTTCGCAAATATCTGCATCATCCGGATGGAGGGAACAATATGAGGAGGAAATCAGGGAAAAGCGAAATCGGGAGAAAAATGGCCACAACGCATACGCAATGGAAACGACATCAGAACGGCGAAGAAAGAGTTACAAAAGAAATCTCATGAATAGGCAGGAAGAGTAGCTGAACAGACAGATAAAAGAAACAATTATTAGAAAAAGAGAAAGCGTAAATTCCGATAGCATGATTTGATATGGAAGCTTTTACATTTTTCTTTTTTTTCGTTTTGTGAATATAGAAGCCTCGAATGTTAAGAATATACTATATACACATATATTTAGGGTGACCCAAAAAGCTGCTTCTCATTTATTTAGCGCCTACAGAATTATAGTCCGACTGTCCATAAAAAGTTGTTTTTTTTTAGGCTCGCCAACCGAGGACTTTTACCCGGAAACAATTAGAATAGGAAGGAGTCAATTATATCTTCATACGATATCAAATGTTATTAGGAGGAAATAATCAATATAATAGGAACAATCTTTATAGAGGGAAAAGATAGGATATAAGAGGCGCAATATGGAGTAGGAAGACCGAGTATCAATAAAATAGAATAGAAAGCAGAGCACTCAGCAGAGAAAAATAAATACTTAATAAATACGTGATCAGCATCGCAAACATGCCCTTCGTTAGAGAGGACACTATGGAGAGGGAACCAACGAAAAAAACAAAAACGGGAGGAAGATAATAAAGTATGGCTTAAGAGCGCAGACGAATAACGGAGACAACAACAGAACGATGAAGTGAAGGAAACAAAGAGAACCATGGGTTAACAGGAAGACACTAGGTTAAACGAACAGATGAAATTAATGATTATTAGAAAAAGAGAAAACGTAAACATCCGACACCAAAACCTAAGATGAAAACTTTTACACGGTGAAAGGAAATTAGAGGATGGGACTTTTTTAAAGAAGAAGTGAGAAGAGGCAGTAACCCGAGTACCAAAGAATATCAGCTACTTCATTGCCGAAGATGCTCGAATGACTAGGAACCCACAGCAAATATCAATATAAATGGAACGAAGTTCCAAGAAAGAACGTGGATAGGTGAGTATATGCTGAGTATGATAAAATCACAGGAATAATCAGGTAAGGGAGAATGAATTGAAGGGCGGTCGTGGAGTCAAATATGATCAGATCATGGAGTTAGATATAATATCGATAGGAGATTATCGGATGGAATTTTTAAAAAAAAAGGCGGGAAGAAGCAACCACCAGAGCCAAGGAATCAGCCGCTTCATTACCAAAAATGCCCCTAGGTACCCACAGCAAATCAAAGTTAATCAAATGGAGAGAGGAAAGACTATGAATTAAAAACACATATTTGAGTACACTCTGTGTGTTATTAGATATAGCCCGAAAGAACGTTTTCTTAAATTCAGGTATTTTCATTTTAATTTATTAAAATATAAATTTATACTTATTTATTAATATGAGGAATTTATTTATTTTATATTTATCAGTTTTAACAAAGAGAGGTTATAGATTTATCTAAATCCATTAAAAATATATTTCATTCCTTCCAGTTGAAATTGACAGCGCTTTTTAAACCGGCCTTTTGTATTCTGTAATCTTAGCTTTTAGCGCTATCTTTTTTTTTTTTTTTTTTTTTTTTGTGACTGTCTGCATGTTTTAAATATAAAGTTGTAAGTTCGATAATAAACAGAAAAATTCGAAAATATAATTACGCGACATTTTAGAGGAAAAAAGAAAAAAAAGTAATTTGTGTAATATATATATATATCAGATATAAACATTTAGTTTGGTAGCACAAGAAGAAAACACGAGTACACTACAGTTGGACATAAACGTTTGTTTTCATGAAATTTTAATTTACCCTTAATGCTGCAAATTTTTCTAGTTGCAGTAATTTTGAAGCAAAATTTTTTGTCTTCCTAAATTCGTAAATTTTTCGAAGCTCGTTTTTCATCGACAGGGAGATAGGATAATACAATTGGGATAGTTTGTTTTTTTTTCGTATCAAACCTATAATTGCGACCAAATTTATCGTCATGTTACGAACTTTCTTCTGCCTAGTAAGCATTCGCACCGACTACATATTATCTTCTTCCTCTTTTCAGTCCATTTGTGTTAATTTCTTATAGCTTAAGGAACATTCTTTAATTAGGTGAGCTCAAAAAAGGGGAGAGTTAATGGAAAATCTCATGTCAACTCTTAAGGAATATACATTATTATACAGATAATAAAAAACATTATTAATTTTTTTTTTTTTTTACTTTTTTTGGAGTGTTAAAAACTTTTACGTCGGGAATAAAAAAAAAGTAAAGAAAAAAAAACGTTCAGACTTTTTAAAAAAAAAAAAAACTGATATAGTACACGAATATCCATGGAGTGAGTGAAAAATTAAAGAAGGTGATTTTTTTTTTTTACTTTTAATTTTACTAAATTTGAATAAATTCGTTATAGTGCATCTTAACGTTGAACTATTTTTCTCCTTTATGAAAATAAATTTAGTCCTTTAAGCGTAAATCTCACGTGATGGGAAGTAGCTCACCAAATCGCACCGAGGGAAGGGGGTCCAAATTAAAAGATAAACAGCTCATGTAATTAATGGATGTCTCCTTACATGCGCATTGAAGAATCAGTTGATTTAGTTTCTGTCGCGTTAAAAAAATTTCACATTTCAACAGCGTCAATTCTGTTTTTTACAATCTGCATTTATTGTCCAGGTATCGATAGAATATTGCATTACATAACTCCTTAGTATTCGTTTCCTCATTTCTACAAGTATGTTCATTTTCTTATCTGTTACTGTTGTTTCCAAGAAAAACCTGTCCCCAAAATGGCTATTCTAAATTTTATTCCTTTGCCGTCACATCCCTCATCAGTAATCCAGTGCACTGCTAAATATCGATATCGTATAAAACATATTCTAATTTTCAACAGCGTCAATTCTGTTTTTTACAATCTGCATTTATTGTCCAGGTATCGATAGAATATTGCATTACATAACTCCTTAGTATTCGTTTCCTCATTTCTACAAGTATGTTCATTTTCTTATCTGTTATTGTTGTTTCCAAGAAAAACCTGTCCCCACCATGGCTATTCTGAATTTTATTCCTTTGCCGTCACATCCCTCATCAGTAATCCAGTGCACTGCTAAATATCGATATCGTATAAAACATATTCTAATTGCTTTGTGTCCCTGTGCTTTTTGATCTGAAGAATTTTATTATTTTCGGTTTCATTTGTATTTATTTTCACACGTTACACTTTTTCCTTCTTCATTTACGATATTATTTAGCGTTTTTGCATTTGTCCCACCGTTAAGGCGATTTCATCATCCGCATACAAAATATTATTTATCAACTGCTCATTAATTCGGTATCCAAGGGCATTTAGTTTCGAAGATTTCACCATTTTCTCCTTATATACATTGAAAAATTTAGGAGACAACGAGGGGAGGAACCTTGTCAGACCTCTTTTTTAATTGTATTATTCACTTCCTATCTTCACATTTGCCTTCTGATTCTAATCTAGATGCTCTTTACCAGTTGTACATTCTTATTATCGATATCAAATTTTTGCAATATTTCAATTTTAAATGATCAACACTCTGACGGGAAATATGCTAACACATCTCTGCTTATGTTTCAAGCTCTCTGTATGATTACTTTTAATAGTACTATGATGGCGCCTCTAGTATTGCCATGAAACCGAATGTTACTCTATTTTATGTTTCAATGATTAACATAAAAGTTTTTTTACATTGGAGTAATTGTTCCGTGTTTCGAGCAATTTTTTGAATTATTCTTTTTTTTGTTTTGGAATGAAATTAACTTCTTTAAAATCTTCTTTGTTTCTAATGCTTATTATTGCATTATTGTTTCCAGTTTTTATCAGTTACATTTATCGCTGTATGTTTCCCTCCTTTCCGCAAGCGTTCAATATCGCCCATTTTCTTCTCCAGTTCTTTTTGAAATTCTTTTAACATGTCTGGAAGGCAGTTGTTCAGTATGTTCTTTCTGATTATTAATATTTTTCGACCTATTACCGTTTTTTAAGGACGAAATTACATCAGGTCCATAGCAGTGCCTATAATCTATGTTAGAGTTTGCGCTTGTGTATGGCAATTTTTTTATGGAATTTCTAAATCTCTTTACGACTAAAATGTAATCGATTTGATCTTTTGTTTTATTGTATGGGCTTGTCCCCGTGTATATCATCTTCCGATGTGGAAACTACGTGCTGCACATCTCAAGAATTGAAATTTTTTCTGAAAATTCGACAAGTCTTTTCCCCTTGTTATTTATGTTGTTCAAGCAAAATGCACCTGCACCTGTTCTATATTCTACATTTTGTCACTGAAATCTCCTACTTATAACATTATTGTTTTTTTCTTTTAAGATTTCTAGATTGCACTAAAATTTTTCTATTTCGCCTGTGCTACCGTCATCATAATATTGCCTTTGGTTTTGTCTCTATTTTTATTCAAATTATACGTTATGATTTCGTTAGGTGTCTTTTTACTAAATTTCTAAGCTCCTTCTTTAATATAATTCCCACCCCATACTACTCATAATTTGTCCGAGTATATATAATTTTTCACGTTTATTTTGTCGCATGCTAGCCTAAGATTTCAACTTGTAATCTTTGTGCTTTAAGAGGAGTAACGTTCGCCACTTTTCCTGTTTGATATAAAAACCTTTCATTCCAAGAGTTACAATGTTGATATTCACATGTATTATTGAGATTTTTATGATTAATCTGATTATTCGGTTTATTATAATGTTGCTTGATTTTAACTCATTGTTCGAGGACGAGACTAGGGATTGTGATCTCGAACCTTTACCATGTTTATCCTCACCTGTAGAGTACCGTGTTGTACCGTCTGGACAGAGGCTACTAGGCGGGAACGACCTACATTGCTACAGGAAATCGCCTCTGTGTTGCTCGATATATTTCTTAGAGTATATCGCATGCGTAAAACATTTGAATGATTTTTTTGACACAACATAATATCAAGATAGAAGTGCACGCTGGTGGTTTCCCGTTGCTTCCCATCGAATTTTCTGTCGGGGTTTACTTCTTTAGGAGCCCAGTTTGAAGGCGCTGGATACTTGCTTACTCACTTTGATTCATCGATCTGGCTGGTATGCCACGAACGAGTTGCTAGTAGTCTGTTGTTACAAATGCGATAAAATGCTTAACGGTATTTATTGGTAAGAACATCTTCGGCGAGTACATTTTCCTCTGTTTTCCCATTACTGTTGTATTGTGAGTTCCGATCTAGCTTTTCCAGTCAAGGCTAAGACTGCCAAAATAGAAAACTACCACGCTGCACATGCATGGACGTAACTTACATGGTTGTTGATTCGCTTCTTTGTCAGCGGGACTAATGCGACGGTCGAGTGACTACTTACTAGAGAATGTGAATTCAGTTACAGCAACCTGTGTTCCGCAGGGCGTTCCCTTACATTCTGTTTTTTTTTTCTCCATAGACTCAGATTCCCGATTACTCGAACAACAAAAATAAGAAACATTGGGGTGCGCATGTAATATATTTGCTCCTACTTGTGCTATTCAAACATCGACTAATAATCGAACAGCTAGTGTTTCAAGCGGCTTTTTTTTTATATCCGTTTTAAATGGAAGCTTCCGTGGGGAGCTTGCAAATGCTGTAATTATAATGCTGTAATTATAATGCTGTAATTATACTGTGCTGTAATTATACTGTGCTGTAATTATAATGCTGTAATTATACTGTGCTGTATTATAGGATATTTGGAATTGAGTTGTTAATTTTCACTGTTGATCCGGGAACATTTAATAGTTAAACGTACATTTAAAACCTTGAGAAAAATTGAACGTTAAAAGTTGAAAATTGCGCAACGAAACATTAAAAAACCCTCCATTAAAGTAATTAAAGTAATTAAAGTAATTAAAGTAATTAAAGTAATTAAAGTAATTAAAGTAATTAAAACCTACTAGTTTTGTAGACTCGCGGCGTAGTCGTTAATTTTTAATTCGTTTAATAATCGCGTCAAATGATTTTAATGTTTTGTAATTTTTACCGATCAACCGTTCGTGTTTTCAGTTTACCTTTTCAATCGTGCAGCTGTTTCGTTATAATCAGCACAATCTTTAATTTGATCATTTGTGTGTGCTTTTGTTTTGTTCTATAATTAAGTAAACAAAATTTTATGTTCAGAAAATCTTTTTGCTCAATCTCAAAGAATTCGTCTCAATGCCCCCCCCCCCATTATTATCTTTCAGTTTCCGGTACCTTCGGACAACTTGAAATTAATAATTCACACCGACCGCACTTCACAACAGCAATATGAAGGGAGATTCAATTCGCCTGCAGAGAAACGAAGTTCCCGTCATATTAGTGGACGAAGACAAGGGACCTTAGTGATTCATTGGAAAGATGGCCACCTGAAAAGAGTATCTGAATTACATCGCGCGTACGATCCTTCGCAATACCCTTTAATGTTTGTAAAAGGCTAAGATGGTTATTATTTGGCAATCTCTCGACAAAATTCAGAATTGTTCTGTGTCTGCAATTTTATGCGTATAGAAATGTGATCAGAGCTGACTGTTTTAATTCCCTTCATTATTACGAAGATTTGTTCAGTCAATACTGTGTTGATATGATGGCTAAAATGATATCCGGAAGACTAAATTACATACGCCAAAATCAACAACAACTGAGAGCTGACGATTATATACATCTACGAGATGCTTTAAATCAGGATGCTAATACGAACCCTACAAATATTGGATAACATCTTGCCTTCAACTTTCACGGAATCCCCGCGTTACATGCACGAAGAAACTCAGGATGCTATGACGTACGTCCGAAACCACGGGAGACTCAATTTATTTGTAACATTTACTTGCAAACCGAAATGGCCAGAGATTAAGGAAACGGTATTATCTGGTCAGCGGTCATTTGATTGTCACGATATAATTTCAAAGGTATTCCATTTGAAGATGAAGAAAATTATCGAGTTATTCACAAAGAACAAGATATTCGGTAAAGTCGGATGCCTAATATTCAGTGTTGAGTGGCAAAAACGCGGATTAACACACTGTCATATGTTGTTGTGGTTGGAAAGGAAAATACAACCAGATGAAATTGACAGTGTAATAGTTGCCGAATTAACGGATAATGATAATGATCCAGTATTATTCGACATTGTGACCAAAAATATGGTGCATGGACCCTGCGGAGATCAAAATATAACATCACTGTATATGAAAAACGGTATTTGTTCAAAAAAATACTCTAGGCGTTTTTTCAACAACACTCGGACCGGAGAGGATGGATATTCTGTATATTGTCGCCGTAACGCTAAAAATGGAGGTCGAAATGCTACCTTGAATATCAGAAGAAAAACGGTTACTACAGGCAATAGGTGGATTGTTCCATACTCCCCAATATTGTGTCGATCATTTAACGCCTACATCAACGTGGAATACTGCCATTCAGTTATCAAATATATATGTAAATATGATAAATAAAGGATCAATCCAAGTTATTTTCAGCGTTAGAAATCCGCATGGCGGGGTGGAAAACTATATAAATGGTCGGTACATAAGTACATCGGAATCTGTTCGGAGAATATAGAATTTCCGATCCACGACCGGTATCCTATTGTCGTGCATTTGGCCGTACACTTAGGAAACTGTTGAAGGATGTATTTCAGGACAGGAACGGCGTAACAAGGTGCCCAAAACTCACGCAGAATCACACTTTTTTGTAAATGGAGCTGCCAAAGAAACGTATCAAGCAGCTTGTTGAGATAGAAGTTTACTCGAAACTGGCGATCATTGGGAAAATACTCTGAGAGAAGCTTTGACTTCACAATGCCCATTAAAGCCGAAAGAGTTATTTGTAGTCACTAGTCATTCTACTATTTTGTTAGCCATCTGAACCATTAAAATTGTGGAAAAACTTCAAAGAAGATGTTTATGAAGACATCAGACACAGAATTCGACAACAAAAGCAGAAATTTAAGGCAACATTTCAATGACGATGTATACAACGAAGGTTTAATAAGAAATAGAAAATAAGCTATCGGAATTGAACACCGAAAGTTTCAGTGATTTCGAATTACGCTTTCCTATTGGTTCACGAAATGATGCGACCAGTACAGAGTGAGTTGACAGATTCTGTGAACGAAAATTAACGAAAATTAGTCACAGATCAATTACACGCGTTTAATACAATTATTGACAGTGTGACGAATAATAGAGGCAAAATATTTTTTTTTTTTTGGACGCCTCAGGAGACGCGGGAAAGACATTCCTCACCAATTGCTTACTAGCACCAGCTAAGGAAAAAGTAACTCTGACAATCGCTTCTTCAGGGATCGCGTTGCTGCTCTATTAAGCTACGGTAAAACTGCACAATTTACATTCAAAGTCTTATTATCAGTATCTCTCCCAGGAATAAACCTTCTCTTTGGTAAAGAGTGTTTCTCCCATACTATACGTTGGTCTATCACGAGTTTCACCTCCTGAGAAACAGTACATTTTGCTACCAAAAAATAACACGACATCAAATACTGTGTACATAGAAGCTGTTAGCCACTAATTAATTTAAAAATAAGTGGTTTAACATAATTGTTTTTTTTTTGTATATTTTTTTTGGCTTTTATTACGGCGAACAATTTCATATATAAGAACGTGTTTTACATATCTTGTGTCAGTTGCTTCTGATGATGAATTATTATATTATTATATTATTATTAGTGTAGAACCTCTTTATAATATTAAGTATTTTATTTTAACGGGATAATATGGAAAATTAGTCGCCACGAAAAGCCCTTTTATTTTAACCGGATAATATATATTCATCCTATTACATTATTGTTAGCCTCTTCATAATATTAAGGTTAGACAATTTCAATGCTTCCGTTATCCTTTCCTTCCCATCTCTAGCCGTTATTCTCCTCCTTCTTTCCTCTTTATACTCTCTACCACCGATCGCCTCAGAATCTGAGTAGCTGATCTAAGTTCATGTAGTCGGGTCAGTGTTGACATCGAGCCCATTAACAAAAAAAAAAAGGGTAGACAAAGAAAATAACAAAAAAAATTAACAATGATATGATTTTTGAATAAATATACTTAGTGATACTATTGAATTTTTATTAATATTCGTATAGTCACAAAAAAATATAAAAAACATAAAAAAACTGCGACTTTCATAACAATGAAGATTTATGTGATTTTTGAATAAAATTACTTAGCTGAGGAGAGTGATATAATTTTGTATATTGAGTTTTTACTGATACTCTTACAGTCACGGACTGAATTCCACGCGGGCGTAAATTAACAAATAAAGTAATTTTTCAAAACCGTACTTCACGCGAGCACAGCTAGTATATATACCAGTGGCGGATCCAGGGTGGATAGGGGACCCCTCCCCTCTCAAAAAAAAACAAATCTCCATGAAAAAAATTGTTATAACAGAAACTTAATTTATGCTATAAACGATTTGTATGAATTTTACCTACGGATTTTAATAATTAATATTTAATACTATTTTCTAGTAAAACTATTAATGTTCCTTTTTTATTCTGTTTTAAACGCAGCTGTCGCCGATCTTTAGCCATTTTTATTTATTTTTAATATTTATTTTGTAATTTTAATTGAAAATAGTTCAAAGATAAATATATATATATATATATTTTTTACTTATGTTCATGAACACCGAATTCGGATCGGATTACTAACAAGAATAAAAAAGTATCTTTCTTTTTATTTTTATTTTTTTTTTTTATGCTCGTCAACCGGGGGGACCTTTAACCAGAAACAATTAGAGTAGGAAGGAGTCAATTATATCTTCATACGATATCAAATGTTATTAGGAGGAAATAATCAATATAATAGGAACAATCTTTATAGAGGGAAAAGATAGGATATAAGAGGCGCAATATGGAGTAGGAAGACCGAGTATCAATAAAATGGAATAGAAAGCAGAGAAAAATAAATACTTAATAAATACGTGATCAGCATCGCAAACATACCCTTCGTTAGAGAGGACAATATGGAGAGGGAACCAACGAAAAAAACAAAAACGGGAGGAAGATAATAAAGTATGGCTTAAGAGCGCAGACGAATAACGGAGACAACAACAGAACGATGAAGTGAAGGAAACAAAGAGAAACGAACAGATGAAATTAATGATTATTAGAAAAAGAGAAAACGTAAACATCCGACACCAAAACCTAAGATGAAAACTTTTACACGGTGAAAGGAAATTAGAGGATGGGACTTTTTTAAAGAAGAAGTGAGAAGAGGCAGTAACCCGAGTACCAAAGAATATCAGCTACTTCATTGCCGAAGATGCTCGAATGACTAGGAACCCACAGCAAATATCAATATAAATGGAACGAAGTTTCAAGAAAGAACGTGGATAGGTGAGTGTATGCGGAGTATGATAAAATCGCAGGAACGATCAGGTAAGGGAGAATGAATTGAAGGGCGGTCGTGGAGTCAAATATGATCAAGAATTTAGAGAAAAGGTAATGAACGTAGGGGATAGTCATTAATACGTTTATGAATGTAGAACAGAAAGGAGGCAGACAAAAAGATTCTGAAAAGCCAAAATCTATGCGGATAAAAGAGGCACCGACACCCTTCGAAACATCTGTAAACACGGTTGCTTGCGAAAGAAATTGAGAATTGATAATACTATGGAATTCCGTCTAATTAGGGCCTGAGAACATTCTGTTTTGTATTTTCCTCTTTTGCGATATTTTGTGTCTTCTTAGTGGTGCAGATTGCACGCTTAATTTTTTCTTTAAATTATCCGCAGTTTCTATATATGATTCATTAGGGGCTTTTAATCCTGTTTTGTTAAATTTTTCGACCTGTTTCCCATTATGTATTGCGTTAACCTAACGAAATATTTCTCCTTAATGTTCCTATTTTATTTTCGATCCTGATTTGCCAGATTTGGTTTTCCATGTATTCTTTCGACGTTTTTTTTTTTTTTTGTGGTATCTGTTGATTATAATCGAGTATTTAGAGGAAAGGTGATTGAAGGAAATGAAAATAATGAACGTAGGGGATAGTCATTAATATGTTTATGAATGTAGAACAGAAAAGAAGCAGACGAAAAGATTCTGAAAAGCCAGAGATCAGAGAATTAGAAGTGAAATAAGGTAGATTGACAAAGGACATTATACTCTTTCTAAACTGCCATTTTAGCTAGAATTTTATAATTTCTTTTTATTTTTCAACTAAAAATAAAACTAAATATAAATTAAATTATAATAATTACCTATTTTTAAAACATTTTTAAACTTCTATAAAGGTCGCTATTTCATTTTCTTTATGAAACAAGGAATATTTTTCAAATCTACGGTCCACCGTAGAAGATTTTATGTAATTATTTAATCCACCTCCCCAATGTTCTTCTTGATCCACCTCTGTATATATATATATCTTTTTATACATTATTCATACACACACATATATATATATATATATATATAGGTGTATATATATATATATACACCGAAATATATAAAGTTTAATGTGTTTGTCCGTGTGCGCTAACTTCAAGAACCTCCAGAAGCCGGTGGATAAAAGGTCCTGAGCAAGGCCGTGTTCAGGGAGGGTTTGGTAGTTAACTCCCCCCAATAGAGCTTAAATAGTTATTATAAATATAGAAAAATCTGAAAAAAATCAAAAATTTAAAATAAATATTGATGATTTTTTAGGGTGTTTTTACATTGAAAAAAAAGAAAAAGAAAAAATATGCTCCATATTTTTAGGTACTTCATTAATATTTTATACAAAATTTTTTATTAGAATTATAATCATGTTCAATTTTTATTAACGTTTATACGGGGGGGTAATTCATTTATGTGAATTATTAATACATAAATAAAAATGATGGAAATCATTAATAGTATGCGGATATTAGTAAAAAATGTATATTGTTATTTATAAAATAAATATACCAAGATAATTTTCAAAACCCTCCCCTTTTCAAAATGCTGGGCACGGCCCTGGTCTTGAGGAAGCTTTTAGTATATAATTTATAATTTTATGGTATGATTTAGCTGACGCGTGATTGTTTTTGTCAATAAAGTGAGAAAAACAGAGAAAGGTAAAATGAAAAAAAAGGTATATGAAATGTATTTACTGCGATAAATGGAAATGTAAAAATTTATGTTTACTACGGTAAATGTAAGTATAAACGGCGGATAGCATTCTATTAATTTCCGGCGTGAGTGAAAATAAATCGTTTATTAGTATGATAATAAATTTTATTAGATTATTAGATCTACAACGTTTACGGATGTAATAGAATCATTTTTATAAAATGCTGGATGAAGAGATTGGAAGCACAGGAACAAAACAAGCCTATGTGCAGTGGCGAATCCACGGGGGGAAAATAGAGAACATCCCCCATCCCCCGCCACAAAGAACCAAAGCCTCTATGAAAAAATTTATTATAACAGAGAAACTTAATTTATACTGTAAAAGATTTGGATTTTAATAATTAATATTTAATACTATTTTGTAGTAAAACTATTAATGTTCCTTTTTTATTCTATTTTGTTGCAACTTTTATTTATTTTTAGTTTTTATTTTGTAATTTTAATTAAAAATAGTTCAATGAGAAATATCGTATATATTTAAACTTGCTCGCGAACAAAGAGAATTCGGATCGGATTACTAACAAAAATATAAACGAAGTAAAATGTCTAATAAAAATACTATCTTTTTTTTACTATTTCTAAACTACCATCCTTTAGGTAGAATTTTATAATTTCGTTTTATTTTTCACCTCCTAAAAAATAAAACAAAATTTAAATTAAAAATTGTATTGTAATAATTATGTATTTTTAAAACATTTTTCAATTTCTAAAGAGGTTGTTATTTGATTTTCTTTATGAAATAAGGGGTATTTCTCAAATCTACTGCCTACCGTAAAAGATTTTACGTAATTATATAATTTCCCTCCCGAAATATCCTTCTGGATCCGCCGCTGCCTATGTGAGAAGAGGATACTTCCTGAAATATATAATTATGGGGATTACCGTTACGACCAATATGCAACAGATTTAAAATAGAATATTCCATACAGGTAAGGTAAAAGTTTCATAAATCAGTTGTTGTTTTATGTTTTTCGAAAAAAATATAGCTATTTGCGCTATGTAATTGAGCGAATCACCTGCCTGAGTGCAGATGCGCTAACAGATGCCGAAAAATATATCGAACATTCGGTCGAACGTCCATCAAATATAGCCGTTTTAGTTTCAAAAGAAATGTTTAAGCGTAATGGACGAGTTTAAAAAATGGTTCAACGGCTCTCTTCGGCGGTATGTTCGTCGCACGCGCACCTGTATATAAATAAGTATTTGTTAGAATTAAGACTGAGGATAGCGCTAGCTAACAGTGTAAATCGATAATTTTTAAAAAATACGCACGCGACAGAGAATCGGTAAAAGAGGAATTAAAGAAAAGGGAATATAAAGGAAGGCGAACCGATGAGCAAGGGTAGGAATGATTAGCTAAAAAAATTGGGATCGTTCGATAATTAAGATATCGGTCGCTTACCTTCATGAGGGCGTACCTTTTGATGAAATGGTCGTCGCCGCTGCAGCGAACGAAAATAAATCGATGATCGAAGCATACGGTAAACGACGCGATCAATAACGAAAAGACGACTTTGGCTAAATTCGCCATCGAAGCGGGAACGGATTACCAAAAACGAAAGTGGACTAACACGCTAATTTCGAATAATATAAGCTTCTTTTAAAAAACAGTCGAATAAAATTCAGTTTGTGGCCAGCGGCATCACGGACGAAGGACCATTACGGCGGCGAGAACAGAGTGTACTGTCACAGCTGTGCGGAGATTCGCGGCTAAAATTCCCTCGGACGCGGTAGCGGAAATGTCGGAGCGTTTGGACGACGCGAATCGCGAAACGAAATGCAGGCCGGAGGAACGAGTTGACTGGAATGATGTCCGAACAATCGCGTTCTGGGGCCGTGTGCCGACTTGTATTCGCAACGAAACTATCGACGAGACAAGAGCGAGCACGAATCGAGGGTAATGGACGAACCAGTTTTTCCGAGTGCGTACCATTGGCATTGAAGCCAGCGTACGAAAATCAGAAGAAAAACGAAGAAGATAGTAGGGCCGCAGTTCCGATCACAATAGAACTGGATGTGCGGCGTCGCCGAGACGCTTGTGGCACCTCTCGCGCATTGAAATAAATCGGAAGGTTTGGCTTTTATTTGAATATTCACGGTCATCAGAGGTATTCTGACGGCAGACAATGTTCCGCCCGCAGAAGCTAGCCGTCATTGGTTCCGAACCCAAAGCAGAAATTGAAAACTCGGAAAATCCATTACGCACACATGTGTGCACCGTCGTCGATCGGCTAACTCCTGCTACACATTATTCAACGGTCATTCTGGAAATTCCTCTTTATCTGCTCGCTGTCGTTGCACTTCGCATCAGTCTGCACCGGCTATTTCACTTTCTCGAGAATAGATAGGCGACCAAAGCTAAGAGAAAGAGAAAGCAGTTGGACTGTCCAGTTCTAATTCAGAACACGATTCGTCATTTTAATTACGGCAATGTATGTTAGCAGTCCTCGCGTGAAGAGAAGGTGAACAGTTCGTTCGAATAAAGACACACCTGTTAAAAGGAAAATCACAGCTCTATTAAATGGACGTAGGCGAACATTGCTGGGAAGATGCGCTGTGTAGAACAAACTTAACTATATCAATTAGCGTGTTTTTGATAAAGAGCGGAAACACAGTGTTCACACGATGATCGGTGGTTATTGAATTTGGCCGCAGACAAAGAAGTCTGTAAGGCACATAATAATTTCAATAAATGCTTAAAAAGATATTAAAAAAAAAAAAAAAAAAAAAAAAAAAAAACAAACAAAAAAAGCGGGAACTAGAAATTGTCATTTTTCAACATTCGAGTGTCTCAGAATTTTTTTTTTTGTCTAGTCATCCCGACAAAGGGCAATGGCGCAATGCCACACTAAATGATAATAATAATAATAAGCAGAAGAAAAAGGGAGACGACCGGATTAAGGAATAGGAAATAAAATTCTTCATTTAAATCAAAAATGAATCATTATCTATCTGTACATATATATATATATATAAACTCGGCCATTTTGTCCTCGTAAGAGGTGCTGCCCCTTGACCCCTCTTGCTTACATTTTTGTCTCTTTCTCTTCTATACTTTGTATAGAATTATCAAAATTTACAACGTAATTTTAAATCGGCCCATATGAATATAATAATATAATCACAAAAATCCTATAAAATATAACAAACGTTACATAAAATTGGGACATTTTTTCTAATAGAGGGTAGCCTAACTGGAAATATTTGAATGGAACAACAATTATTAACATATCACTGAAACTACTGGGGGGTCTATGAAGCTGAAAATTGACACGTAATACTACGACATTGTGTACTGACGCCATGTAAAAATACATAAAAAACTCAAATTTTTTAGTGGTGAAAAAGGTGGTGAAAAAGGTGGTGAAAAAGGTGGTGAAAGTCAGAAAATCACTTTTTAAAAAAACGAATAATCACGCTACAGTTGAAACCATCATATAATTGAAATTTTACACAAACATTACTTATGTACTGAAGATGTCAAAAAATAACGCTTTTTGAAAATTCAAACTTTAAGTTGTTTTTTTTTCCCCTATTCCCGAAACTTGGGGTAGGGTAAATTTATTCACTAAAAATATTGATTTATTATAATAATGGAATTAATATAACACATCCAATTAAGTATTTGGTATTATATTAATTACCATTTTATAGTTTTTTTTTTTACAATATCTACATATATTTTTACTACTTACTTAATATAAATGTACATTATTTTTCCGGAATTTTATTTCTTCAGTTGCAAATTTGTTAAATTCATTAAAATAATTTTGTACAAGTTGTTTTATATGATAATTACCGAGTGTCTATTATTATTATTATTATTATAATTGCAACCTTGCAGTATATGAAAAACATCATCTCTAAAATTACATATTGCACAGTTGTCAGAATCAGATATCTTAAATTTATATAAATCTACCTTTAAGATTATAAATTGGACATTAAAAAAAAAATTTGGCGTATATTGATTATTTTTAAATCTATCTATTATACTTGGGAAAAATTGATACGTTCTTTCATTATAATTATTCCATATTTCTTGAAATTTATTTATATAAAATTTATCCATAAATTTGTTCATTTGTTTTACTTTAGTTAGTTTATTCTCATATTTAAAAAATGGTGTCTTATATATTACGTTATTGAACGGATGCTCTATATTAATATTATTTTTAATTGCGACCAAGCTTATATGTTTTTGTATTTCATATTCGATTGGTTTCATATATAACTATGGCCGACAAATAACTGATTGTTCTATATGATTTAATCATTTTTATAGCTATAAGTTTTTGAAAGCTTTTTAACATTTTTTGAAATTTTTTAGTTTTTAACATTTCTACAAATATGATACTATTACAAAGTATGTTAGGTAAAATAATACTTTTATACAACGTAACTCCTTTTTTATAATTTTTACAGTTTTGGTTATTATACAACTTATTAAATATTATTATGAATTTGCTTATTTTGGTTTTAATGTAATTAAAATGTTCATAAAATTTTAAATTACTGTTTATTATTTAAGTGGTTAAAAGGGTATTAGAAATTGTTTTCTAAAAAATACACGAAGAGTTATATTTTTAGTACGAAATAAGTTTACCGAATTGTAATTTTGCGTGAGTGTACTAAAAGTGTGCAATTTTTTTTTCCAATCCTCAAAATTTTAAGGGTGAAAAAGGGCAAAACCCCCTTTTTCAGAAAATCAAAAATCACGCTACAGCCAAAAGGAATCATTATTATTCATGTGAATAGAAGGTATATACTAAAGGGGTATGGCGGGTATCAAATAAGAATGCTTTTGTGAAAATTCGAACTTGAAGGCGTGAAAAGGGGTGAAAAAAATTGTTTTTCAAAAGGTATATAAACTGTTATATTTTTTTTTCCACTGTACCAGTCGAGGGACCACAAACAGCGCCAGTATTAATTTTAATATATGTATTATGATGATAGAAATGTGACCAATCCAAAGCCCTCCAGTGAGGGGTTTGGCTTATAATAGTTCACTACAACTTATAAAAAGGGATACAAAGTCTAGAGAAGGACGAAAAGCGACATAAGCAGTACAGCACAATTTTGACCATATGGCCCTTAGGATATAAAAAGCGAATGGGATGGATTTTAAGAGAAAACAACATGAGATTAGTACAGCAGCGTGTACAATGTAATATTTAGAGCACAATCATCATGATAACAGTGCTATTTAGTGTATTTCATAAAAGCTCGGCACGCATTTAGTGTGCAAGAGTGCGAGCACCACAGCAATCGCCTTATGGAACGTTATCCATACGTAGCAAGTCTACTTCTTATGATATCTGACAAAAACTCGAACACCATGGCAATCACTATGTTAAGAGTGACCCATACATGTCAAGTTTATTGTAGAACGTTATCCATACGTAGCAAGTCTACTTCTTATGATATCTGATAAAGACTCGAACACCATGGCAATCACTAAGTTAAGAGTGACCCATACATGTCATGTTTATTTGTGTCAGATGACCTGGATCCCATAGTAACCGTTGCTGTTTGGTCGGACAACAGAGTCCGGTGAAGTAAATACTTGATAAAAGTTTCGAGTCAACTGATGCTAACGTATTTAAAACTAAATGCACTTAAGTTATGGGAAGAGCGTCACGACACCCCACTTCCTTCTCTTTAACCTTCTTCTCGGATTACCCGGAAGAGTATTTATAAACATGCTACTAACTTTAGGATTGGGATGTAGATTTAGATTTTCAAAAAATTTGCTGTACTGTTGAGTATGAACTGATTTAACAAAAGGAACATGCAGATCTCGATGGAGAGTTAGGTTTGAAACATATTTTGGTGCTGCTGCAATCCCTCGGAGGATAATGGACTGCTGACTCTGAATACGAGCAAGGTTACTTCTACTTGTATTTCCATATAGTTCTAGGCCATACCTCCACACCGGAGCTATAATCATCAAGTAGATAGATCTTTTTAACCTTATACTTAATTTAGATTTATTGCCTATCAGCGAGGATAGCTTTTTAGTGTGTGCGATTAGCTTTCTCCGTATTTGTGCAACGTGGAAGCGCCACGTAAGGCGACGGTCAAGGTACATGCCTAGATACTTGACTGTGTCTACCTGTTTGAGCTCTACATTGTTTATTTGTAATTTAGGGCATGTAACGTATCTGTTCGTGAAGGTTATGTGCTGACATTTTTCCTCACTAAATTTAATTCCCCATTTTTTGGCCCAGATCATTATCCTGTTTAAATGGTCCTGAACTGCATTATTCGCATACGTACAATTAGTATCTGAGGACAGTATTGCTATATCATCAGCAAATGTGGCCAGAATTGTCTGATTTGATACAGGAAGGTCAGCCGTATAGATGGAGTATAGAATCGGGCCAAGGAGGCTACCCTGCGGAACAGAGGCCGATACCATACCTTCCGTAGACATTGAACCATTGACATTTACTATAAATGACCTATTTAATAGATAGGACTGAAAAAATAAATATAAGTCCGGTGGTAGTATTTGTTTGAGTTTATATAAAAGCCCAGTATGCCAAACCCGGTCAAACGCCCGGGCGACGTCCAGAAAGACCGCAGAGCATACCTCTCCCTTTTCAAGCACTGATGATATGGCATCCACTAGTCTATGGCACTGTTGTATGGTAGAATGCTGTGTTCGAAAACCAAATTGATGTACTGGTATCAATTTTTTATTTTCAATTACTGGAATTATTCTTTGTAGGATTAATTTCTCGAAAACTTTTGAGAGAGTATTTAGCAGACTGATTGGTCTATAGGATGATAGGAGAGACAACGGTTTCAAGGGTTTTAGTATCATAATTATTTTAGATTTTTTCCATGATTTCGGATAGTGACCTATTCGTAGGATGGCTTGTTATATTTTAAGTAGAAATAGATTATCAAATTATGGCTTTACAATATTAGTATTCCTTATATGGTATACTAAAAGTGTGCACGATTTGTTTTAAATCCCCCCTAAAATTTAATTGTATCAAAAGGCTTAACCTCGTTTTTGGCATAAAATAATTTCGAGCGATTCTCAGGTAATGATTTATTCTTTTCTTTACCATTTCGTACATATTTCTGCCACTAAGGCAATAATTTCCTTTTATCTTTTTCTGTTTTTGAATTATTCGACATGTATTATTTCCAACGATTCAGGTAATGATTTGGATCTAATGCAAATGTATTAATTATTAAATTTATGTGTTACATTTTTATTTGCTATTACCGTTCATTTAATAATTGTTATTTACTTTAATTTTCATTTTTATGTGTTTAATTTTAATTTTTTTTCCTGGAAATTGATTTATGCATATATTCACTTTAATTATGAAGTTGGAATTACAATTTGTATTAATAATACAATAGTTCCTCATTGTGCAAAATACATAGATAGGGACGGTGCATGTGTATTTTGTTTATATATAAATTTTAATTAAAAACAAAAAAATAATAATAAGCATTTATATTTCAGGTCCAAAGCATATATTAGTAAAGACGAATACGAAATGCATCATTCGAATCTGATGCGGATGATTTAGGTCTGTTTCAGATTCAAACCCTATTCATATTTCCTTAATTTTCTATTCTAGTTTAAGATAAATGAACTAGTTCCTTCTGAAAATCTAACAATATATACTAACATAATTACTTTAGTCATTTATCATTAATATTTTTTATATGTGTATTGTAATGATCGCATCGTGGCAAATGCTCATACCGATTTGCACATAATAGGAAATGGAGTGAACCAGAGGATACTTTTCTTCGGAAAAGAGGGACTCGGTTTTAAAATTAACGCATCTACTCAAGCTTACCAAAATTAGTCACTCAAAAGTTACATAGTCTAAAGTAAGGCGAGTAGTAATTAGTAGATTCGATATGAATCAGTAATATCAATAAAAAATCCGCTGGAATCATCAAATCGGGATTCTACTGAACTGAAATAAGTAATGACTGTTTATAAATAACTTTTGGTTCATAGAAGTTTTTTTATAAGTTACCATCACTTTTTAGGCAATAATATTTTTAAAAAAGCAAATTTTCTTAACGCTGAAAATTAGCGTTTTAAACGTTCCAGACGATTTAACCAACGGAAAGATTTGTCCAATTTTACTAGTTGTGTGGGGAAAAAAAATTGTGCCCTATACAAGACGATTGGAGTTTTATCAAAAGAGGGACGTCCTCAAATTTTGAGTGCTTCAATATTAGACACAATGAATACAGCGCATTTAAAAAATAAATATAAAACATCTAGGCTTTTGAGCAGTAACATTTCATAAGCACATGTGTAAGTTCGCCCTTGATTAAAAACTCAAAAGGGTCTCTCTTCCGTTTTCTCGAAAACAAATTAATAATTTACAAGAATTTAACTTAATTTTTTGCTCCATGCTTATTCGGTCTGGTCTAGTACCTCAGCCTATCGAATTTCATTAAATTCCAAAAAACGCTAAATAGATCCGAAGTTAATTATACGCATATCCTTAACTTAGCCTTTGTTAAATGGCACTATTCCCGGTTCCTGGTGTTTTCACGTGCCATGTACTGCCGCTAGGTCAGAGGATTTGTAGGTGAGTTGCAAAAGGAACACTGAGAAACAGGTTATTTTGTAAGAAGATGAGAGTGGGACAGTGAGGAATTGCCTATGCGGAGACGAGTTAGCACGACTTCTTCCTTTTGGTTGGAACGAATGGAAGTGGTCCTCCGTTGTAGCGCGAATGCTCCTCAGTTTGTTGGTAAGTGGAAGATTTTCCCAGTAGCGGTTTCATTGATGACGAATTGCACTTTTCACGTATTTTTTAAAATCGAATATCGGCGGTGATATAGGAGGGGCGGGAAGCAAAATCGAGCCCTCTTTCACGGCAGTATCGGCTAGGAGGTTTCCAGGTATTCGAACATGAGATGGAACCCGTGCAAACACGATTCGATTTTTAGATGATGCGAGACCGCGAACAATTTCTTTTGCGAAAGGGTGTTGATGTTTAGATTGATATTTCAAGATGGAATGAAGCGAATGGCACTATTAAAGAGCGCGGAGAAACTTTTTTTAAAAACAACTGTACCTAGAGCGAGTACATTTTCGTTAAGACCACATTGGCGATTACAGCGGAACATCTCTACAATCCAGGTATAAAAAATACAGGCGTAATTATATACCATCTGACGTTTCTACAATTATCGTTCTATTTTAATTAAATAATTAAAACAAAAAAAAAAAAAAAAAAAGATCTTATCAGGTATTTTAATTTATTTTTCCAGTAATATTTATAATTTATTATATCCTATATACAACATTTGGCTCGTGGAAGGAGTCTTTTGGCTTAGCGACGCGTATTGCATATAAGTTCTTTTGTAACTTTTGAAACCTATCAAAGAAATTTATTCATTGGAATCAAGAAATGTGCGAAATGATAATAACACGGTATTATTTTGGAAATCAACAATTCCGTAAGTACGTAGGCAATTTTTACTTTAAAAAAATACGACTAAAAAGAAACATATTCAAGAAGAGAAATTCTTGGAAACAATTTTGTTCCGCTTTTTCTAAAGACACGCCCTTTTCGCAGATTTGGAAGATGGCTAAGGCTTTTACTTCTCCCCTTTCCAAGCGCCCGGTACATCCCTCTCCCGCACTGGAACATCTCCTTTCCTTTCTAGATTCTATCGCGCCCGCCTACGCTCCTTCTCTTGAGGAAATCTCGCTTCCTGTTCTTACACCCAACTCAGAGTCTCACTTCTTATCTCTTCCTTTCCGTTATGATGAGCTACTATCTATCCTTAATAAATTCTCCAACTCCTCACCAGGTTTAGATGGTATATCGTTCCTTATACTTAAAAACCTCTCCACGCTTTCTTTGCATTTTCTTCTGAATATCTTTAACTCCTTCCTACTCTCCGGATCTACACCTAAATCCTGGAATGACTTTGTTATCATCCCTATACCTAAAAAAAATCAATCAACGTTCCGTCCTATTTCTTTAGCCTCCTGTCTTCGTAAACTGTTTGAAGGTATGGTGAACAATCGACTCGTCTGGTGGCTGGAACACAATGATCTAATTCCTTACAATATGTTTGGCTTTCGCCCGGGGTTGGGCCCGGTCGACTGCATCAGTCTTTTCCTATCAGACGTCTACAAAGCTTTCATAGAAAGAAAATTCACTGTTGCTACATTTGTTGACGTCTCCTCTGCGTTTGATAATGTCCACCTTCCTACTCTATGCGCCAAGCTTCTTGGGCTTAACGTTCCATCTAATTTCATATAATAAAATAAAATTTAATAACAAACAATATAGAACAATAAATTAGATAAATACCTATTTAGAAACGTTTTCGGGCATAACCCATCATCAGCTAACACTAACTTAAAGGAAACTTAAAACATACTCGTTTTAAGTTTCCTTTAAGTTAGTGTTAGCTGATGATGGGTTATGCCCGAAAACGTTTCTAAATAGGTATTTATCTAATTTATTGTTCTATATTGTTTGTTATTAAAGTTTATTTTATTATACCATTTTAACAAACAGGATGTATTCATCTACATCTAATTTCATCTTTCTGATCCTAAACTTGTTCCAAAATAGATCCCTCTTCCTCTCTACTCCCTGCCGTGTCATTTCCAGATGCATCCACCGGGGACTTCCTCAGGGATCATGTCTTAGCCCCACTCTTTTCAATATCTATCTCCTTAATATTGCTTCCCTCCCTACAATTTCCTCCTCTCTCCTTTTCGCAGACGATATCCTCATCTACTCCAGTTGTAATGATGTGGCCGCCGCCAACGAAGAGATCAATAACTCTTTATCTGTCCTTAGTATCTCCCTCGCCTCAATTCACTTCTCTCTCTCTCCTTCTAAGTCCTCTTCTATGGTGTTCTCCCTCCGCCCCTACAATCAAGCTTTGGTAAATATTATTCCATCTAACATTCCGATTCCGCTCGTCAGCTCCTTCTGCTATCTTGGTGTTATTCTCAACAGCCGACTCACTTTCTATGAACACATCAACTATCTCTACAATTCTTCCCTCAAAAGACTCAATCTCCTGAAAGCCCTTTCGCCATCCAAATGGGGTGGTGACCCTGCCATTCTCCTAATCCTTTACAAAGCTATAATTCGTTCCAGAATCGATTACTGCTCCTTCATCTATGGAAAATTCCTCTAAATCTCTCCTCACCAAACTGGACAAAGTTCAAAACTGCTGCCTTCGGTTGTGCATTGGAGCGCTAAAATCTTCTCCCATTCCTGCTATCCTGTCTGAATCTGCTATGCAACCACTGTTTATCCGCAGATCGCAGCTTGGTTATAATTTTCTAATTAAACGGCTTTCTGTGTCCTCATCTAATCTTATCTCTTTCTATCTTAGTATTAAAAACCAATGGCGATTTGCTCCTCACAAAATCCCAATCCTTTCTCTCGTAGCAGCTCGAGTCTCCAATTTTTCGCCTTATGTCTTTTCTTATTCCAAGCTTTCTTACTTTTCCCATGACTTTTCCAGCATTTGGCAGACTATTAATTTCTTCTCTCTCCCTCTCCAAACCAGCTCCACCGCACATTCTTCAATCCAAGCCGAATTCTTCCACATGCTGGACACATCTTTCCCTTCTCATCTAACATTCTTCACTGACGGTTCTAAAAACGAAAATGGGGTGGGCGGCGCGTTTACCTCCCTCTCACTTAATCACTCTGAGTCCTTCAAGCTCCCTTCCTTCCCGTTCTATCTTCACAGCGGAGTCTATCGCCATTTTACGCGCAGTCTCGTTCATTCCAGCCATAAGAGAGATCAGTAAATGTCTGATTGTCTCCGATTCCAAAAGTGTTCTTCAAGCCATCTCTTCTCCTCCTTCTCATTCGTCCAATTCTATCATTCTTTTAATTCGTTTTCTTATATCCAATTTACTTTCATCCCGTTCCATTACTATTGACCTTTTGTGGGTTCCTAGTCACTCTGGCATCGAGGGCAACGAGTTAGCGGACTTTTTAGCCCGTTCGGCCGCCCGCGATGGTCCTTTATTCTGCAAAATTCCTACCTCGGACATCCTCCTTCTTTCCTCAGCTAATCATTCCCGACTATGGTCGGACATCTATCCTTCCCTATTTTCTAATCCCGCCTCTCACTATCTTCAAATTCAACCGGTTCCCTTTTCCCAGCCGTGGTTTCAATCCTATTCTTATCAACGTTCCGCGATCTTTTCCTTAATCAGACTGCGTATTAATCACTCACTTCTGCCCTCTTCACGTTTTCGTTTTTCCCTGTCCCCTTCTCCCGATTGTCCCCTTCATAATTCCATCTCTCCTCTCATATGTGATGCAAATCACATCTTCTTTGAATGCCCTGCCCTTGATTCCGAACGCTCTGTTTTGTACTCGAAAATCTTGGCACTGGGTCTCTTCCTGCTCCGTATAATTCTTCTTTTGTCCTTTCCTTTCCATCTCCAGATATAATCCCTGTACTCCAATCTTTCCTAAGCTCTATTTCTAATCGTCTTTTTATTTAACCCCTTCCTTAATTTCTGTTGTTGTTGGGTCAATGCCGTTGGCGCGCCCAAAAAAAAAAAAAAAAAAAAAAAAAGATTAATTGAAATTAGAGGAAAACGCTTAGCGGTAAAATAATAAAAAGCGAAACGTATCGAACGCGAATCTGAGATTTTTGTTGACTAAAAAAGTGAAAATTTAAAATTTTTTATACAAATTAGCAGAAAGCACAACACGGAAACAAAATAAACTAAACGAAACTGACCTACAATAGATATCTACCGAGAATACGTATCAAATAAACGAAAGAAGGTAAAAAAATAGAAGAAAAAAAACCGTTCAAACTCATAATAAGTGGGAAATTATAAAAGTTCTAGCACCGGTATTACAGTTTATTGACATTATTGAGAGAGGGAGAGAAAAAAAAAGTAATTTTATTTGTTCCATTTTTAGTTTAAAAAAAGAAAAAAAACTGGTTTGCATTGCTAATAATTAAACGAATGCCGGTAACTCTGTAAACATTTCGATTTGCTGTGGGCTCCTCCTGGTGTCATAGAGGCATCTTGGCTCAGGTTACTGCTAGTTCCAGCTTTTACTTTAAAAAAAATCACAAATACTAATCTTTTATCCTTAAGGAAAATACTTCAAAATTTTAGTCGGATATATAATATCCGTCTTCCTTCACCAATAATCGTTCCTTTTACCTCTCAATTCAACCTAACCTTCTTTCTAATCCTTGATTCCCAGAGTTTTCTTCTTTTCCACGTTCTGTTATTGTCTCTATTATTCGCTTACGTTTTAAGTACACTTTACTGCCCTCTTCTCGCTATCACCTTTCTTTAGTTTCCTCTCCTTATCGTCTTTTATATCCTAACGAAGCAGTTGTCTGTAATGCTAATCACATTTTCTATGAATGTTCTGCTCTTTCTGCTTAACGTTCTTCTCTTTATTTACTTCTCCTAAAGTTAAGCTATCTTGATCCCTATTGTGCTTCCTATATGCTGTCCTTTCCCTCTCGGTTGTTGTTCTTGCCATTCGTGGTCCCCTTATTTCAGCTATTCCCGATCGGGTGGATGTACCTGGTTGACGAGCCCCCCCCCCCAAAAAAACGAAAAAACTGTAAACATCCTGTGGGAACAGGGAACACAACGAGAGCCTGGGACGCAAGCACCGAGGCGATGGCTATGATCTCTCGTTAAAAACGAAGCACGCGGTAGAACAGATATTCCGACAGACAAATATTTCCCGTAGACGAAGAAGAGACCTAGAAGTGACAGTGCAGACGAAGCCCCTGTTCAGAATTAATCACATAATCGTAAATAAGTAAAAGCTATCATTATCGACTTGGATTAGATGATAAAAGCGTTTTCATTTCGTGTTGTTTCGTTTTAGCTATATACGTGTCGTTGGCTGTTGTTGCTTCGTTCAATTTTTCTTATCCGTTTTCGTTTCTTTTCGATTTCCTATTATTTCATCGTATTTTATCTGTTTTCTTCTTGAATCAACTTTTTTTTACTGTGATGTGCACCTGTAGTATGATTAAACAATTAGCATATGAGCTGAAGATGTTTAGTATGAATTAACAGTGGTCAATAGTGACTCTTGTCAGCAATCAACTGCTCACGAAGTTGCTGCAGTTACTGGATTCGCAGTACATCACGGCACATCCTTTTTTTTATTCTTCTGTATGTTCTATCTGGCAGGTCGCCGTATACGTACATTCTTCAAAACATACGAGTTCTAGTGGCTGGTGAAAGTTTTTATATTTCTGACTAGCTGTGCTCGCGGCGTTGGCCGTATAAAATACAATTCTAAAAAATTACTTTGTTAAATTACGCGTGCGTAGAATTCAGTATGTCACTTAAGAGTATCAGTAAAAACTCAATATACAAAATTATATCACTCTCCTCAACTAAGTAAATTTTGAAATCGGATGAGTAGTTTCGGAGATTACCTCCTACATACAAACTTACGAACATTACCTCTTTTTTTTTTTTTTTTTTTTAATGGGTTTGTCAACATGGACATTGGCCTAAGAACATTGGAACAGAGGGGAAAGAGAGACTCGGATCGTTACACGATCAGAGATAGCCGGACAAAAAGGAATCAAGAGCTAGAATAACCGAAGGAAAAGGAAGGGAGAGATGTTAATGTGATAAGCGGTTGTTCGTTCGCATTATTTATCAGGTAACAATTGTGATCCGATTACGTCGCCTTCGATTTCTTCGGCATTGTTCGATATAGTTGCAGCTGATAAAACCGGTTGTATTTTAACATTTTTAGTTTGTTTTTCGCTACTTTAGACGATTGTAATTCTATTATTAAATACTAATTGTAATTCATTTCGCTGTTTTTCTCATTTTGTTTGTCTTCTTTTTTCTTTTTTTTTCTATTTTAAGTTAGTTGATCGGTGAGCTCGTCCAAAGATTCAAAAGCCACTAAATCTAATGTGCCGCTGAACCCGATGGAGATTGACACTGTCGGAAAGCGCAAACCTTCCGGCTCTCTTTCGCCGTCCACAATTTTGCCAAGTAAGGATCTGCGGCTCTCACAACCCGATTTTCCTAATCTCGGTAATTCAAATAACAATAACAACAATGCTATTAAGGCTATTGAAAATTGCAATATCGATAAAAGTAATAATAATAATAATAATAATAATAACAATAATAATAATAATAATGATAATAATAATAATAATAATAATAATAATAATAATAAAAACAACAGTAACAAAATTACCACCACCCTCACCACCACCCCACCCCCATCGCCGCCAACAACAACAATAATAATAATAACCCCTCAGGGGCTCACAAGTAGTGAGTATGAGTATTGCGTTCCCAAGGTACCCTAGCTGTTCCTCACCTTGTTTCGCTAGTCTCTAACTCGTCTTTGGGTGAGGCACCTTTCTCTTCATCTTTTCTGGTTTCCCTTGACCAACTTTTGTAGTTTACTGACCTTGATGCTATTATTGTATGCGGGACCTTGTTTTTCTTTCCGCTTGTCCACATTCTTCTTCTTTAAAAATCCTTAAGCCAACTTATAACACTATCGGTGATGATGGCTGCATGGCACCTAAGGAAACAGAGGTATCGCTAACAGAGCACAGTTAACTAAACTAAAAGAAAAAGATATACACCAAAATATAAAAGCAAATAATAAACCAACAAACGAAATGAAATTAGCAGATAAACCAACAGATCAAAGAATAATAAAACCAATAGAACAGATCAGTGTCATAGAAGGAAAGCTACAAGAAACCTTAAAAATCTATATAATAATAAAATGGAATGGAACAAATCTGACTAGAAGAGAGACCCTCCCATTAATCAGTATACACACGCCAATATTCAAATAAAAAGTAAAATGCTCGAATAGCACATACGTCAGCATACCACCATAGAAGAAGTACAAACGTTAGTCTACCAAATTAAGAAAAAAAAAAGGAATATATTAATGTGATCTATAGCTTTCGTTGCCTTTTATTTTAACGGGATTAACGGGATAATACGAAAAATTGATCGCCGCGAAAAGCCGTTTCATTTTAACGGGATAAAATGTAGCCTACGTCCACACCCTGAAAGTCCGTTCTAAATATCGGTGGAATAATTTTTGAAATCGAATGAGTAGTTCCAGAGATTACCTGCTACATCCAAACTTGCAAACATCACTTCTCTCTTTAGATATATTAGTATAGATGATAGAGATTTCTGCGACAGTTCTCACATGTGAATCCTGGTGAATTCTTTTGTTACTGCCGTAATATGAACCATTGCATATTATTACCCTTAATGTCCTCGACTGGAACTATTGAATAAATTTACGGTTGGTGTTTGTAAAAGTTCCCTAAAGCTCAATTCCGTACATTCATTTTTAGGCTAAGATCCTAATACATACTATGACATTCTTCAAAGATAGATTAGATTTTATTCCTATTATGCAATAAAATCTGAAACATGTGTCCCAGTTTTTACATAAGTGTTCATATGAATTTCTCTTTTCTTTCTTAATCTCTGATTGTTTGTTCGGGGCCATCAAAGTACTGATTTTCAGCTATTACGAGTTTCGTACCGATCAGCTGTATCTTGACTACTGGGGCCAATAAGATAAATTGTACCGTTCTTCTCCGGCCTGCCGATAATAAGTTCCGACCGGCCTGAAGCGATGACTAGATGATTACAGGGAAAAAGAAAAAAAACTTCGCGGAAAAAATATTTTCTTCCTTAAAAGAAAATGCTTTCGCCCGCTGCGGAAGCGGCTTCCCCTCGTCGGGAAATCCTCACCCGGTAAATAGGCAAGTGTTCGAACTTACGTGAAATGATGTACAAACGCCTAGCAATGCGGATAAGTACGTATATTCTTTCCTTGCAACGATAATACAGTTTCCGGTTATAAAATACGGGAATAAAATGGCAGATCGCGAGCACTCGATTTCACCAAGTTTATCTAAAGACGGTGTACGGCTTAAGGACGAAAGGCCGGTTGCGCGGTATCTTCGATACTATTAATATCGACTAGCTAAGAAAACGCGATACACAGCGTTGCATTGATCGGACAGAAAAACGGTAATCATTCACCAGTATCAGCGGCTTATTTCGCTTGCAAACGCGGCTTCAGATCAAACACTAAATAATTAACAGGTAAATTCAGAATTAAGATAACGCTACTGGTATATGTCATCTAATCATACACACTACCACTACAAATTATTCTTCTCGGGCGGCTCACAGTGCTGGCAGACTCTCTACCTGTTGTCGCCGGACACACACACACACCAGGCCACTTACATAACCCCTAATACTATCCGTGTCGTCGAAAAATTCGGCAAAATCGGGAATTAGAAAGTCGACCGTATAAACATCGCGGCTATATTCCCTGCCGATAACGAAAAATTCAACGATGCCGAGAGATCGAAAATTAAATGATATTAATCCAAAGAATAATTTCTACATCGTCGCTAGATAAATACCGAATCCGTATCGATGTACAGTATGTGAGGCAGCCATGTGAGCTTTCTGTCCAACATTATGCCTAGGTGTTTTATTGAGTTCGACTGCAGAATCGGTTCAAGTTCGTAGGAAACGGCGGGACAGGATTTTTTTCGTGAAGAAAATATTATACCGGTTGAGTCGTTGGAATTCATTTTTATTTTCCACTTGCTGCACTATCTTTCCAGTGCCTATCAAGGTACTGTTGCACCTGGCTGAGCAGCAATTTCGAGCCTTTTATCTGCAGCAATTAAAAGAGCGTCATCCGCATATGTAAGAATTGACGAGTAGGCTGCGGTTGGAATGTCCGCAGTATAAATGGAGTATTGGGCCGAACACGCTGCCCTGAGGCATGCAAACTAGTATTGGGCACTATTATGAAAGTTCTGACTTTGTACCTGAAATATCCTATCTTTGGACAATTGGTCACGGGTTTGAGACTTGACTCGTTCCGGATCCAAGTCGCACTCAGGTATATACCTAATCTGAAATTTAATTAGATATCAGAGAAATCTAGGAAAGTAAAGGCGACCGAGATAAGAAAATTGGCCCCAGTATTCTCCTTAGATCCATTAGGCTTAGTACTTCGTTATGTTGCTTTACTTTACTTTACTTAAGGTACGATGATAAAAGTGCACAGAGGTTATCTGGTAAAATGCTTAAGCTTGTATAACATTCCCTCATGTCGTTATCGAGAAAGCCTGACATACATCAAGAAATGCGGTAATCCAACAACAACCGGACTGAAAACAAGAGGTAATAGCATCAACAATTTGATGACACTGGTGAATGGTAGAATGTCGCTTAACTGATGGGTTGGGATTATTATTTCTGCTTCTCGTTATCTGCAGTCTTTGTAGAATGAGAGTTTCCAAGATTTTTGACACTGAACACAAGAGACTTATGGGTGTCCATGAGACGAAACTTTTTTGGCTGGTTTGTTTGGTTCGAAGACCATGATTACTACTGATTTTTTCCAAGCTACGAGAAAGTTAGAGATACGCATTACTGCGTTGAAGGGATGAAGAATTTGAATAAGAATCTGTTTAGATGTTTTTTAATATCACATTAATTACATTATCGTGTCCAGGAGATATTGTGCAAGTGAAAATGCTTTGATAGGTGGAGAGGACTGAAGCAGGACTTTTAATTACTGCTGATCATGATGTTCTTATTTGAAATATCATCATGCGGTTTAAAAACCCCAGATAAGAGTTTGGCAAAAAAGCATACCTTATTGCGTTCACTTATGATCTATTCTCCATAATGTTTCTGTGGGGGAAAAGCTGTGTTATGTTCTTTTAAGATGCATTCTGTTATTCTCCGTAATGAATTACTTTCTAGGGAGATGGACTTGGAAGGATGTGTTTTTATGTTCCGTAATTTTGGCTTTTATTTTGTTCCTTAGAAAATTATATTCTTTACGATAAAATGGCTGAGACGTTGTCACTTGCTCTTCTTATTTTCACGAACTTCTGCCGGATGAGAAAGTTCTTTTCGCTTGCTATGCGTGTCTAAGAATTTCGTGGAGTTTTTAGCACTTTGTTGTATAGCTCGAATTACAGATTGCACTCAGCGGTCAATAATATCTAGTTTTTACCGAAACATTGGCTTTCGTTTAGGAGAACGTTGAACAGATTGCAATCTGTTGTTTTGTTTGTTAGCGGTTAATTAAAATAGGTACGAATGGGAACTGAATCAGAAAATAATTTAAAGAGAGCGTGATCAAAAGATAAGTGTGCCGCAGCAATAGTAGTATTTTTTAACAAGTCAACGACGGCCAGTGTATAACTTCTTCGGAGGCTATAACTTGTAAATTTAAATTATGCATAGTTGGGACTACCATCGCGCTTGAAATAAGTAGATATCGTTTTTTTTTCGTTTTGGACGACTGGCCACTAAAAAGCTGCAATTCATCAATCAAAGCAACTTCGTCGTTTAAGCGAGAACTATCGACAATAACCTTGATAGTATCGGTTTGCGAAGATCCCCCCTCTCACTATTTTTTGAGGACTTGCCAACAGTGGACGATTACCCAACAACAAAAGTAAGATTTATCCTAGGAGAGGAGACCTGGGGTACAAAACTGCAAAGGGGAAGACGACAGAAATATGTCAAGGAAAAATAAATCCAAGAAAAAGTAATAGAAAAAACAAGACAGAAAGTGAAGAAAGCTAAATAATTCCCAAAGAGGAAAAAATAAAGTGAAACAAAGGTGGGCTTCACAGAAGAGGTGCGTAAATTAACTCTACTAGAGGAATTGGATATATATCTGTCCTTTATGACTGCGTATATACATATATATCCGCTTCTCAACTCCATCTCCGCCGGAGTTATTTATTTATTTAATAGGGGTATACACAACAGCTACAACGTATACATTAGATCTATATACATTTATATATAATAAATACATAACAATACATAAGCTATAAGAGAAACACACTTTAATACATATACATATATATATATAGACGCACTCACATTCACCAATCACATACAACACACATATGCATACACTCACCATGTAACACATAAGAATACACGTATACCAATATCATATCTAGTATATAATCGCAATCATCTTTGGCTGCGTATTCAAATCCAACTTCGCGTAGCGCTCTGAACACACAAAGCAACAGGACATTCTTGAACACAGTGCGCATGCGCGCAGCTAACGTCTTTCGGAGTTGAGATATATTAAATCACATCGTCGGAGATATATCCGGCTCTGTCCGACCGCGGATATATTTCTGAGGATATAACAGTGTTCGGCATGGGCGTCGTCATCAGGGGACGGGGGGCAGCTGCCCCGCCCCCTGAAGCCTTGAAACTTTTTAATCAACTGGCCATGATGAGTATTCATAGGCGCATAATCATGAACAATTTGCCAGAAACCCCCGAAAATTATGTTTTAATTAAGATTTTATTCTTGTTTAATAAAATATTAAGCCTTTACAACTTATAAATTTTGTTTTTCCTATAACTCATATCCTTTTTCTGTTATCTTGCCCCCTCCCCCTGGCGGCTGGCAACTCATCTTGCCCTCCCCCGGCACACCGACTGGTGACGTCTTTGGTGTCCGGAGTTATCTACGCATATATATCACTATCCCAAACCACCTTCCATGAACGTATATAACTAACAACGGCCCCGAGTCGTCCCCGGCATTGCTTAGATGGAACAGGGCTGCTAAGAATCCCCGGGTGGAAAAGAACAAACAAAAACATGGATAAGACAGAAACATTTAACATCGGAACATGGAACATAAGATTTCTAATGAGAATAGGAAAACTAGAGAGCATCGAGGCGGAAATGAGAAAAGTGAGAATTGATATACTAGGACTCGGCGAGACACGGGCAAGAGAAGTAACTCAATACAAATCAGATGAATTTAATATCAACTGGTGGCGATAACGTAAAAGGAGCTGCAATAATTTTAAACAAAAAATGGGCAAAAAGAATATTGGGAACTACACCAATACACGAAAGAATAATAATGGTGAATCTAGAAGCTGAAATGAAGAAAATAACAATTATTCAAGTTTATATGCCGACTAGTAACGCTGAGGATGAAGAAATAGCAGAAACGTATAGTAAATTATAGAGACGATTAGTACAGAAGAAATAATGATTCTGATGGGGGATTGGGACGCGGTGGTTTGAGAACAAGAAGAAGGAATGAAATTAGGGAAATATGGGCTGGGAACCAAAAACGATAGAGGCAAAAGATTAATTGAATTCTGCAAAGAACACAAATTAACGCTAACCAACACGTTGTTTCAACACCATAAACGCAACCGATACACACGGATGAGACCTGGTGACACAGGAAGAAACCAAATAGGTTACATAATGGTCAAACAAGATTACAGGAATCAAATAATCAACAGCAGAGCATATCCAGGTGCAGACTGCGATAGCGACCATCACCTAGTACTTATGAAATGGAAGGTGAAATTAAAGAAAAGCAAGAAGATCAAAAGGACAACGTATAAAAAATACGACACTGAAAAATGTAAGGAAAAAGGAGGACGAAATGAGTTCATGATAAAAGTAACAAGAGAGCTAGAAAAATACAATACTTGCAAAGAAAGGGACAATACGGAAACAAGATGGGAAACAATTAAGACAACCTTACAAAAGATAACAAACGAAAAATTAAGACCAGAGAAACAAGAAACACAAAGAAAAGCATGGGTAACAGAAGATATTTTAAAAGATATATAAGAAAGGAGAAAATATAAAAATAAAAAGGAATACGTAAAAGAGTATAATGGACTGAGAAACCAAATACATCGGACATGCGAGAATGCAAAAGAAGAATGGATGAATAAAAAATGCAAAGAGATTGAATCTATGATAGTAGAGACTCGATCAGGCTTATAAACTGACACGATTATTCTTTGGAAAGAAAGGAATGCACAATGTACTATATATATATATATATATAAAGAATAATAATGGAAAAATAAAAACAAATGAAACGGGAATCAAAAATAGATGGAAAGAATATCTAGAAGAAATATACCAAGATGACGAAGAAATAGAAGAAGACAAAGCTAATTGGCAAGGAGAGGAAGTACTAGAAGTGCTAGCATCAGAATTCAATAATGCTGTTGAAAGCATAAAAACAAAGAAAGCAACAGGCATAGATAAAATATCAATTGAATTAATAATTAATGGTGGCGAAAAACTAAAGGAATAACTGAAAGAGCTGATTAATCACGTAATAAAGAGCCGAGAAGCAACGACAAATTTCAAAAAAGAGGAAAACCAAGGAATAATTACATAAAACAGATTATTAAAGATATGGGATGTCAAATATACTCAGACCTAAAAAGGATGGCCGAAAACAGAACGGAATGGAGTAAATGAATCTTCGGTTTCAATGATTGATTGTAAATTACCACCACTTCAACCCTCGGAGGATAGACAAGATTAATAGTAGTTTATATGTCTGCTACGCTTCGTAATGCATAGTACTCATTTGCTGAAAAGTACTTCCTGAGCTTATTACTATTACTGTAGGAGCAGAGCATAAAGTATATAAAAACTGTAGGTGAGAAGCTTCCAATATTATGGTCGTAATTGCAGAATACACAATGACAACGGCTGGAGATTAGAGAACCATCTTCAAACATTGTGACTGTGACTGTAACTCGAGCATTCACAATGCTGACGGGGAAGGATATGATGAGGAATGTACCAGCGAAGATTACAAAGTAACTAAAATAACTCTCTAAATACGAACAATGATTACCAATTTCAAAAGTGGTCTTAAAATTCCAAATCAGAGCCAGCGTGTTCTTTACACCCTAAGCGTAACGGCGCGTTGTAGCGCCGAATTATTAAAATAATCCTTATGTAATACTTCAGTTTTTTTTAAATAACTGATTCTAAAGACCGATGAAGTATGGCCCCAACGATATCCAACCAATGACGCACAATAATCATTACTTCTAGCTAGCGGCTCGTTCAAATTTTTACTTTCGGAAAAATCCTAATGACCTTGTTCAAGAATTGGATCGAACTTTTAGGCTTGAGATTGAACAGATTGGAGACTCTTTCATAAAGAAACAAAAGTAAACACGCATTCAAAATTAAATAAAAAAGGAATTGGAAAATCCGTTTTGTTTAATTGTTTTTTGAAATATCATTTAACCGTCACGCGGAGAAGTCAAAATACAGAAATTCCATTTATTAATTTTAGATCCAGCTCCAAGGTTGTGTTTCACCACATTGGAAAGAAATTTCTGTTACTACACCACTAATCTGCGAAAAAGAACACATGAAAGCCCGCAACTTTCACTTGCAGTAAAATCAATTACAATTGAAATGTGAAACATGTCTGCGGTAGCTTTAAGCTTATTATTACTCCTCAATTGAGGCACAGTTTCTTGTCAAAACGTCTGCTTATTTTATAAGGGGAAAGCGATTAATTTTGTATATTTCTTTTGTTTTTTGTTGATTTTTTCGCTTTGCGTTATCTATACTAATATGCGTCAATATTCTCATTTTTACCCCAACACTGATCGCAGATTTTTCATTTACAGTCGTTGAGTTTCACATTTGCAACTTGCTGTTATATTTATACTTTAAACTGATATACTCGTATTTCTGTAACAGATAATGGTAACAAAAGTTTTTAAGTTCATTTGAAAAACGGAAAAATTATAAACAACTGTGAATTCCCGAATATTATGTCCGTCGTGCAAGAAATGCTTTAATCGAAAACATTATTAAAGAAGATTTTTAATACTTGCAATACCATTATGTAATTCAACTTAATAAAAATATTTTATTCAAATTCATTATATTTTACGCATTCTGCCGACTATCAACTATTCCATACGAAACAAAATAGCCCCTTGGGAATGTACGAAGATGTCGATATTTGCTCCTCGAGACTATTAATTAATATTTCTTGAAAGTTATAAATTTAGTTATTTCGCTACCGAGATTAATTTATATAAATTGATTTGCTTTAAGCGATTTTTCATATGTTTCTTGTTATATAAAACGTATACTATATATATACAATCATGAACTCTACACTAATCGATATGGCGGGTTTTTTACATAGATGGCTCAAAACTCTATTCGGTATTTAAATAAAACGCCCCTTAAATATTATAGAAAAAATGTTTGCATTTCACATATTAGCCGGAAAACTTAGAAATATATATTTACAAACGTAAACGGTATTAATTTTACTTCTGCACCGAGTCATCGATAAAAATAAAATCAATTAGTTTAGTGCGAAAAACAATTTTATAAACCGTTCTACACGTATTTTAAAAACAATTAAACCTAGAGCGTTATAATAAACACGAAACAATTCTTTTTAGTATCCTTCTACTTAGCAGAGGTCAAGAATTCGAAATTTATCTCGTTCCGGATTCAAGTCGCTCCCGAGTTCATCAGCCTAAAAAAATGATCGGGTACCAAAAGGAAAAGCCAGAGCGACCGAGAAAAAGGATTCTCTTCAGGTCCATTATGCTTGGTATGTTGTAAACCTCGACTTCGCAATTCCCGACGTCCTGTCAAAAATGACTCATTGTATACTGAATACATTACCGATGTGTATTGAATATTATCGAAAAAGTATATGCACAAAAGTGATCGCGTTGTTCACGAATAGAACAGCAACGGAGGAACAAATGGCGAAAGAGAATATGTTTCATTCTTGATAAAAAGACTGTCATTGGCTGATCCAAAACTGCCTATTAAACTTAATGTCACGAAAATTCGTCACAACGATGCATCGGAGTTTCTGCCCACTCAAAGCAAACATTCGCCAAAGTGTAATAATTTCCGCTAAGCTTGGTAACTTTGTCAATGAATTAACGAAAAATCAAAAAATTTTTCATTGAGACCATTGTCAAGGTAGTATCTGTAAACATAAAAAGTAAAGAAGTTAAAAATCACAAAGCTCAAAATGAAGTCGATCTTTGAAAAATTGGACATCCGTACATTTTTTCGATGAGCGAATATCTCAAAAACACTACATATCATAACACTGAAAAGTAGCGATGGTATAAGTTCTGTGCGGTTCTTCTATAGAAGCTAAAATAATGACCTTGAACAAAGCGTCAAATTGTATGCAATTTTTCTATTTTTCCGTATACTTTTTTCCTGATGGCAGTAGTAACTGATTTAACGTCAATAAGTAACGCTATAGGAGCAATCTATGGGGGTTGCCTAGTGTTAATGCTGAGCCGTGAAAAACATTAGATCCGTGGCGGTCCGATGGATACGTGTATCAGGGATGATGCAGGCCATCCGGAAAAATAAATTTTTCATCACCACCACTGAAAAGTACTTGGTAAATTATACTTACATTCTTGAATTAAACTCGAAAAATACATTCTTAAATGTTACCGTATTGGTTAAAGAGTAAAATAATAATCGAATTGCGTCAACGATGAACTTGTAAATATCATGCTTTGCGGGGTTTCAATTGTTTTTATTCAAATCCAAATTTTTATGATCATTTTTCCTTATATTTCAATGAATACATTTTGGCTATTCCTGACTAACTATATTAATTAATAAAAGTGTATCTTTAAGGAGACTCGTTTTTTTTTTTTTTTTAATTTTATTTTAATAGCTACCAAGTATCAGCATTTACTGATACCGATATATGTACTTATATGGAACTACCATTAACCGGTACAATTTCTAATAAAGGGTATAAATACGCAACAGTGTTAAGACACGTAACACTTTCGACAGGGATGAGTGATAACAGTAGAGTTTGAATTTTTTTTATTCGAATCTACGAGTAATAAGATTGAATTTTAAGTTTTTTGTTCGGCTATATTAAAATTAGTCGTTTCCATCGTAAATAACATTGATAATATTCTTTGACTTCAATGGCTTTTGTTATATTAATAACAGTTTCTCTAAAGAAAACCCCTTTTTTTTGCATTTGAATGACCATCTGTACTCAGCGATACTCACTGATATGCTCATACGAGAGATTTTCCTTTTTCGACGTTAATTTTTTTTTTTTGTTTTTAAAATATTTATTCTTCAAGATTTATCTTAAAAATTTAATCAAAAATGGACTACAAAGTAAAAAATAATTACTCCCGATGAGAAAATATATTTCAGAATGATATATACCTTAAGTGTTGATAATATCGTAATTTTTATACAACATCAATACTTTAATTAGAGTAGGCATCAAATTCATATTACAACATCTAGGAACAATTTAATGAATATTTAACGCAGTTTTTAATTATTATTTTAATATGAATTTGATGCCTACTCTAATTAAGGTATTGATGTTGTATAAAAATTACGCTATTATCACCACTTAAGGTATATCTCTATGAAATATATTTTTTATAGAATAATAAGTATTAATGTTGTATAAGAATTACGATAATAGCACAATCTAAGTTATATCACTCTGAAATATATTTTCTCATCGGGAGTAATTATTTTTTACTTTTTAGTGCATTTTTGGTTTAAATTTTTATAATAAATCTGGAAGTCGGTATTTTTTTTTTTTTTAAAAAAAAAATTCTATTTTACAATTTTTAGTATTGCATTTGAATTTTTTTCTTACTAAAAATCAACTTTTTTGTCACGTTATTCTCCATATTTTATGTTTAGAAAGAAAAAAACGATTTTTTCAGCTTAAACAGCTTTCTTACGCGAAAAAAAAACCCATCAAAAGCTACATTTCCATGGTAATTAGGCAAATTTATAGTATTTTAAATCAATCGTCTTTGTTATATTAAAAAAAAATTATCTAAAGGGCCCACATTTTTTCATGTTTTTTGATAAATGCTTAGTTTATATTCACTGATTTTCATCAGTACTCATATGGTCTGAATGGTTCACTTTCTAATAGACAAAGAATCAGTAAAAATCGGTCCGTAATAAGTTATTCATGAACAAACAAATAAATAACATAATTACAAAAATCCTATCCTAACATTTAACTCTCATTACATAAAATTAGGACATTTTTTCGTTACATAAAATTAGGACATTTTTTCGTTACATAAAATTGTGACATTTTTCGTTAAAAAATCTAATATGGGCCGGGCTAAAAATTACGTAATTTTTATATATATATATTCTAATGGGGCGTGACCTAAGAATTACGTTGTAATTAATATATATAAAGTCGGTAAAAATTAAAATATGTGTTAAACAAACGTTACATAAAGTTGGTACATTTTTTCGTTACATAAAATTGGGACATTTTTTCAAATGGGGGGTGACCTAAGAATTACGTTGTAATTAATATTAGTGTTCATGTTCCAAGTTAATTAAGCTTTTGTAGTAAACTATTTGGAGAGGACAGTGATTCGAGTGCTTCCACTTTTCGCTGGTAGGGCCAAACACGTGAAATTTTTTTTCGTTCTTTTAATTCCGCGTTTAGAAAACTTATTAAACAAAAGCCTATCTGCCTTAAAAATTTATTAGTTCAACTAATTAGCTAAGAAGCTTAAACACGGAAAAAGCTACACGACATTCAGATTTGGTTCAGCAAAATACGGAACCTGTTAAGATCTTCCCAGTGCCCAGATAGCCCCTTATTAAATTCGACGGTTTCTTGAACGGTTTTGAGTACTTTCACCGGGCTTTCTCGCCGCAATACAATTCTCACATCGAAGGTCCGTGACTGCAGGCAGCGCTGCCTGGCCAATTGGACACGCGATAAGTAATTCCAGTTTTGGAAATATTCATCCGCAGTTATTTTCTCCGAGAGTACTACCTTTTTTTCTCTTCTCTATCCGGCTATTAGCTGTTTTTATAGCCTCTTCGTTGCCATTTAAACGAAATTAGTGGTCATTAGTGCGTCTAACGTGATTGATAAAAGTGACGAGTAAACATCAATCAACGATCGCCAGCACGATATAAAAAATATTCGCCGGCAAAGAATCGGCCGATGATTATTGAATAGAAAAACTGATAGTCCGATCGCTGCAAAATCAAATAATGCCGGTTAGTCGTTTCACGGCTTTCCTAAGAAGGTTTTTTTTCGGTCGCTGGTACACCATTTATCTACTCAGCAGCCATCACCCAGTTAACAATATAAATGTGATTCGAGAATAGCGATTGGTTGGGGGGGATGTCTCGTAAATAAATAAAATAAGTCCGAAATGATAATTCCTCCGATAACACGGCCATTAAAAAAGAAGCCGACTCTGGTTTTATTAAATATTACACGTATACCTTTTCGCAGACAACCGTACACAATAATAGCATCGTTAATTACGTATTATTATATTAGTATTTTTATTGTATTTGTTCACGATACCTCTTTTTCTTTTTTTCTTTTTTCGTTTTGTTTCGTTTCGTTTTTGTGTACACAAGTCGAAAACCGTTTTTTCAGCTGACATAAATAAGAAATTAGTGTCATCGTTTGACACACATTTATCGGACAGATGCTGTTTTAAAACTTTATCATTGTGGAAACAAAACTAAAACGTAATCCATCTTTAATCTACTATGACGTGCTGTCAGCGAGAGGAGGGTGTCGTTTTATAGGACAATTCAATCAAGATACGAAAAAAAAAATTATATATATATATATATATATATACAAAAACACTTTTTTTCTATCAAACTGAAAATTTACCATTGTAACTCCACAATAAATAGCAAGTGAAAACACACTACAGACACACATACACAAAACAACTAGTAAATAAACTATAAAAGTATATTATACTTTTACTATTGTATATACGTATACATACATATATATATATATATAAATATTCTGTTTCTTTTCCATATCATGATAAGTACCGTCTAAAGTTAAGATAGCACCGTATGTCACAGAAGAGCATAGCTAAAACGGTGAATTCGGCGCTCACAACCTCTTCAACTGTGAGATTCAGCGAAGCGAAAATAAGTCAATTATCTATGTCCAAGTGATGGTGCATTTTCCATTGTATACAAAACACGAAACAATAAAATAATACCTACTATAAATATATATATATATATATATATATGTATAAGTTTAGTAGTCTGATACATAAAAAAAAAAGAAAAAGATAAATAAATAAATAAAAACATCGGTACAAAATTGATCGTCAAATTATATCGATGTTACAAGTTATGACATCGTTTATTGATTTTTAATAACAGTCGTTGGTTCTCGATAAATGCATAACTGACTCTGGTTTCCGCATAAATCTCAACAAAGCCGAAAATACCGGGTTGAAGTAAAGCAATCTAATACTCCTTATCATTCCAGAACCGTTTTCCTAGCTTGTCTTCTCGGATAAAAAAAATCCTATCCCGTTCGCAGCATCTTCTCACACCGGCTCTGTAAAGTCGATAACACAAGCAACTACGATTGAAAAAAGTCCTTAATTTCATTTAAATATTTCGCTACACCGAAAAATATTTGTTGCCAATATGTTTTTTATGAACGCAATCCTGCAATGATGATACATAGTTTTTTTTAAAACTATAGTATACCACCATGATTATTATATTCCGGAAACATGTCGGTAAGATATTCCATTATATTTAATAAATATTTCTGAAAAATATGTTCTAGTTAATATATTTCGCATTTTAAAATAAGTGCGCCGTGTTATCGTTTGCGCAAAAAGAATGTATATGGAAAAGCTGAGAATAAATGACTACACTTGATGCGTTCAGATGTTCAAAATCGGAGAAGGAAAAACATCCATACCTCGTCAATATGATAACTAAGGTAATCAGACTAAAAGCGAAACAATTCAACTCGTTCATGTCCGATTGTCTGTAAATTAACCAGAAAGTACTAGGAAAAATTTTCTACAACTCTTATCTTCCATAGAATGGAAGGTTTATAAAATTTTCTGATCGATCGCTTTACGGAAGTTGCCGCCGATTCTTAAGTATTTATCGGATATTCGACTTTTCAAATATTCTAAAATATTGCGTGTTCATAGTTAAACGGTTACGCCGTAAGGGAAATGCCCAAGTACATAAAACTGACTACACACAACGGGTCCGAATTTTAAAAAAGAAAAACTTTAAAAGGGTAGCATAGTGGCGGATCCGGGGGGGTGGATAGGGGACATTCTCCCTAAAGAACCAAAGCAACTATGAAAAAAATTTGATAAAGCAGAGAAACTTAATTTATGCTATAAAAGATTTGTATAAACGTTACAACATACGGATTTAATTATAACTAATATTTAATATGAAAGTCTTTTAAGAATATACATCAAGACACGGAATTAATACTCTTCTTCCCGTTATTATGTCCGTTTATCGGATGTTGGAGGGTGATACGTTGAGCGCGATAATCAGTCTATGATATCTAATGGTGTATTTTTTTATATGGTGGGGAAATAGGGGACGTGCCCCCCAAGAACCAAAAGGCCTCTATGAAAAAATTTGTTGTAACGGAGAAACTTAATTTATGCTATAAAAAATTTGTATAAATGTTACTACTTATGAATTTAATTATAACTAATATTTAATACTATTTTCGAGTAAATGTATTAAATGTTGCGTTTTTATTTTATTTTAAACCCAACTGTCATCCGTCTTTTGCCTTCCTTGTTTATTTTTAATTTGCATTTTGTAATTTTAATTAAAAATAGTAGTTCAATGAATAATATCATATATTTAAACTTGCTCGTGAACAAAGAGAATTCAGATCGGATAAGAAGTAAAGTGTCTAATAAAAAAATACTATCCTTCTTACTATTTCTAAACTACCATATTTCAAATCAAAATAGCTTTATTATTGTTATTGTTACATAAATACCATCTATGCGCAAGTAATGCGCGAGTGATGGAATATTTGAATAAGGTATTATACAACGAATACCCACAAATGTGCAGGTGCGCGAGTAGTGGGCTTGTAGTAATTTGTTTCAAATGTGTGTGATAGTATATGTGAGCGAGTCACAATATGGATATATCCAGATGGTTATAATCTTACGAGTATGTTAAGTACAAATAACTTAAATTACGTATTAGTGTTGTATGTAGTTGCATATTTGTGTGTAATATTGTTGTGTACGAGTTTGTAATGTGCATGTACTGGTGTTTTTTAAAGTGTACGGCATGTGTAATGTGTGCGCAGCTAAAGTAAATGGGAATTTATAATTTATGTGCGATAAGGCGGCTACTATATACATATATGATATTGACGATTTTATGAATACATAATGTTATTAGTAACATAGACATAGAGTATTCGTGTTGTGTAATATGTTGATTAATATATTGAGCACGTCTAGCTACTTATGTGGATAGATGTACCACCGTAGGGAGTGGTTTTAAATCTAAAATAAGCAGTCCGTTTAGGACAGGCAGTAGAAGTAGATGTGCTCGCTTCTACTATATTATTCGGGTGTGAGTTAAGTGTAAGAATGATTGTTTGTTACGTGGTTGATAATAACTTTACGTCTTTTTTTTTGTAATTCTTTAAAAACGGTTTTAAGTTTTCTGGTAACTGGTTGAACATATACGCTCCTAAATATATTAATTGTATTCTTGAGTGGTATTTCTTAAATTTCAGAATACTAGTTTTTTCAAAGTTGCTCAGTCTGGTGATTCCTGGATTTACTTGAATATTGAACTTATCTTTATATTTAACAGTAAAATCTAGGAGTTGCACTTTGTGTAATTCTGGGACATTTAATATTTGTTGTAACATGTTTATTTTTGTGTTTATATACTTAAGAACGGCGTTTTGTAATGTAATTATAGGTTTAATGTGTGAGGTAGCTGCCCCTCCCCAGTGAATTAATCCATAGGATAATAGTGGTTGATAGAATGCAAGGTACATTCTGTGGAGATGGTATGGCGAAAGATATTGATTAAGATAGTAAAATAGGTAATTTAATTTTCTTAGTTTCTTGGATATAGGTTTATATTGGATGGGCACGCCAGGCTAGTTTGGGATCAAGTCCCAAATATTTCATCTCGAATGTTCTTTCAAGCATTGCGTTACCCATTTTTAGATCAAATTTATTTAGATACATTTGAGATGCATGTGTAAAGTATAATTTTATAATTTCGTTTTATTTTTCACCCCTAAACATAAGACAAAAGTTAAATTAAAAATTGTAATAATTATGTATTTTTAAAACAATTTTAAATTTCAATAATTTGATTTTCTTTATAAACAAGGGGTATTTCTCAAATCTACTGCCTACCGTAGAAGATTTTACGTAATTATATAATTTCCCCCTCCATGTTTCTCTAGATCTGTCCCTGATACAGATCATTCGAGCGTCAGCTACCAGATTGTAGTACGGATTTCGGAAGTTAAATAAAGTTAAAGGGAAATCTGTACGACGGGATATAATGAAGTGATTCCATAAAGTTTAGAAAGATAAACTCCTTCTTTTGTAGGATAAGTTGAAAGCGTTTTTACAAGTAAAACAATTAATAAAAAAATTGCCCCTTACTAATTATAACGAACGATAATCGAAATACCAAAAAAAAAAAAAAAGATAGCCTCGGGATCGTTTACTTGCACCGAAATGAGCCAAAAGATATACTCAGCACCCTTCTGAACTGAAACCAGACATCTACCATTCGAACATAATCATCATCTCTTAGGTATAAATAATCCGTTCGAAGGCCCAATTAAGAGGATTAATATGTATATAATTTTCAGGAGAACGATGTCATTTTTAAAATTAGGTTTTAGTTCAATGACTGATAATGAGTTGTTGAAGTCGATTTAAATATTCATTCAATCATGGCTTGCAATAACGTATTATTATTATTATTATTATTATTACTATTATTTTATACCTATATCTTTAGATATATAAAAAGGGAAACAGAACAGCGAACAAATTAAATAAAATAATTGAATTATTCGAATATTTTTATTCTTTGTCTGGAAACCTTGATAAGGTCTGCTTCCGTCTGGATCGTTGTTCGTTTACCTTCGTATTGAAATGTTCCAAAATGTCACGGCTGCCGATCCGGAGAAAAAAGTGCAGGTTCTTTGATAGTGAAACATTTGGAGCCATTAGTAGAAAAAATTAACTCTTATTTTCCTAAGTGTGACCTGCAACCTATGGACTGGGTGAGAAATCCATTCTTAGATAGCATTTCCGTTGCATGCTTATTAATAAACGAGCAGTTCATTCATGGAGCTAAAAACTGATCGGACATTAAAACTAAAATTTTCCGAAACAGAGCTAGCATATTTTTGGCTACATATAAAAATTGAGTATCCACTGCTTTCAAAGCGTGCTATTGCAATTCTATTACCATTTGCCGCGACATACTTATGCGAATTAAGGTTTTCAACTCTCACTACGATTAAATCAAAAAAAAAAGAGAACGCCTCAAGACGATGGACGAAGAGATGAGAGCAGCCTTTCAACGATTGTTCCAAATTTTGATTGCCTAAACTCAGTTAACCAGGCTTACATTTCACATTAAACATCTTTTCATACTATATTAGTTTGAATAATAAATAAATATTAAACAAATATTGGTTTTTTCTATGTTGTAGGGAAAAGTCGCGTAGCGCCGGACGCTTAAAAGAATTGCAAATAAAAATACTAATAAATAAAAAATACGTCTTTATTATGAACTTAAAAAATAATTAGAAACTTCTTTAACCATATTAATTAAAAATTAGTAATCATATCACATTTTTTAAAAGAAATAGAACGAGTATACTTTGGTCATATTTTTTTGGCGATACAATAAATGACGAGGAGCACAGTCGTCCCATTTTCGTCTTTCATCTAATTCCTCCCCTTAAATTTCGTTATATTTCAAGTCTTTCTGCAACAATAGTAACACTCTTTAAAAATATTTTCCATAAATAAGCAAATTGACAAAACAATTGAAGTTTGTTAAAATAATGTTGTAAGATTCAAAGCATAAAAAGATGTCCGGAGCTACCCGATCGTTATCATGCAACATTTTAAAACACATCTGATAAATTGACAAGAAATGTTACAAATACTAATAAAACCGGTGTAAATTTATACTATTTCCAACAATATTAAACAAACGAAAATTAAACATATTTACGTGTTGTGCTTGAAAATCTTCAATTAAGTTTATCAGGATTTTTGGGCGGGAACAAAACACTCTCTCACGGTTAACTTACTCAGTGCCCACGCTGCAACCGAGCTGAATTTGTTTCTACTCTAGAAGACGCATATTCACAACAACGCTTTACATATGCGACGTACTCGTATTTAGTTTCTTAGAAATTCAAATGTCCGCGGTTACCCACCATCCGGAGCTACCCGACCTTCCCCTACCTCTAAAATTTCCTGATTTCGTAGGTGTACCTTAAGCACAAAAAGTTTCCAGAACACTGTACTCGGCAATCGTTCAAAACGCTAGTGTAAACATGCAAGACTCCACTTGAAACTAATGTTATGACCGTTTGATTTTATTGATATACAAATCCTATTTATGTCTGTCTACTATACATCAACTAGCACGCATACGCATGTCTGTCATTGCCTTCCATGTGATTCTACTAGTGGTTAGTTTATTTATTTTGTAATATATTCTGTCGTCGCTTAGCCTCGAGACTTGAGTTGACTAGCAAGGAGACTATGACGACATAATAACGCGTGATGTGAGCGAGAATGCGTCAGTTAGGTGTGAACATCTCGTGAATGGACGCTGAGTGAAATGCGCACTGTCCTTTTAGAAACTGAAAGGGCTGCAACGGGCCGTCGGCCCAACAAGTTACCCCCATTGTAAAAAACCATTACGTCTCGTGTTTAACTGATCAAATTTTTTAAAATTACCTTCCCGCATTGTCCGATGTTCCGGGATTCGAAGAAATTTTTACTAAGAATATGAAATAAATTAATTCCCCTTATTAACAAACAAAATTAAAATTAAAATTAAAATTAAAATAAATGCCTCAGTTTAACCTTTTTTTTCCCCCCCGGCTATATGTAACAACATACAGAGTGTATTCAAATGTGTTCTAGTTTTATTTGATGTACTCTGTGACCTGAAGATATAGCTGTATCTTCAGGTCACAGAGTACATCAAATCAAACTAAAAACCCAAATTTAAATACACTCTGTGTGTTATTTTAATTTAATAGCCAAGCATTGACTGGTTTGGGGATTAGAAGTCTTGAGGGATGCAGAAAGGTAGCACAGGACTTTCTATCTTATATAAACTAATCTATGGAAAATTAGATTGCTCTTCACTTTTAAAGAAAATAAACTTAAGGGTTCCTGTCCATAACGTACCGTTCGTCGAAGTGAGGTGTTAGCGATAGATTTGGCCAAAACGGAGCAATTTTCATTTTCCCCTTTTCGTTCACTGTTAGTATTATATAATAACTTAGATAAGGAACACGGTGACATTGACATTTTTGATAGTAATAATTTTATAGGAAATTCATAAAAATCATTCAGGATATTTTTCAATAAAAATGTGGGGTTGCTCGGAGTATTAACTGTATATACGTATATGTGTCTAAATATATTACATTACTGTAAGTTTATTTTATTATGTTTACTTGTATTTATCGGTAAAAGATTAAATGTAAATTATCCGTTTGCTTATTTATGCATGTGTAATTCAATTTTGAAGAATGCTTATTTTCTTATGTATGTTTCTATTTGTAAATTATATTGATATATACGCGAATATATGTATGCATGAGTGTGTGAGTACATATATATATGTGGGGGGAGGAGTATGCATGGATAAATGTGTATATAGTGTGCATGTGCTTATTTCTCTATTTATTTGGTATTTTTAAGTATATACATATATATATATATATATCTTGTGCTGTACATTAATTGGCCTTCGGGCTGTTGTACTGGCAATTTGTAAATAAATAAATAAAGTGTAAATTATTTCCCACTTATTTCTCAATAAGGAGAATTTATTTATAATTTATAAATATTAACAATCAGCTAATGTAAATCTCTACATTTAAGCTTTTATAGTAATTCCCCTACTCTAACCGATCGGAAGCACCATGTAGTCCAACAATTTACTAAACGAAACAGGATACGTAGAATTTAAATTATTGATCTGATCGTTTAAAATTTTATCGCTGATTGCGCCCTTCCAGCGACCCGGCTGGTCCATTGAGAAAAATTTGTGTGGGCAACTTTTTTTCCTTTTTTTTTTTTGTTCTTTTTTTAATTGTCATTTAATAATCAAATGAAAGGGAAGGGACTAAAAAATAACTCGATACATTCGAAACCCTTTGGTACGTCCCTGAGGACATAGATTACTGAAATGTATAACGTTGTGCTTGGCATGGGAGGGGGGACAAAACCCGAGTTTAGCTATAGTTCGTTACTTTCCATACTTTTTCACAGTCCTTGCGCAGCCAGTAGTGCCTGTCGGCGATTTATCACACTGCGAACACACTGTACTGAAATCGAACTGGGTCGCAAAAAATCATCTGACAATATCGAAATGTCCGACGATCGCGATTAATTCGCGGAAGCTTAACGCGCGCTATCCCAGATTTGCTGATACTATTAACACATTTACTCGATTTAAATCGGCCGCTGGATTCACGTGACCCCGGCCGATATTTCAGCTGCGCAAAACCAAAACGGGACAAGGAAGACACTCTATTTTCCTATCGGCCGCTGTCGTGGTAAATTTCACCTGTCAGAGCATTGTGTTCGCACAACTACCGCTATGAAAATCGCTCTGAAAAAGTCAAGCGACCGAACTACTGTCGGTTGCCCAGCCGGAGTTGATGGTGCGCCGTGTAGTAATTTTTCTTGCGAGCTCGGAGCTGTAAATTGCTTTATTGTGTTTTACATATTTCCAGTCGACGCGACCAGTCGTGCTTATGCCGATGCAGTTAATAATGGGAGAAGCCGGAAAAAAACGCGTCCGAAAGACGTAGGAAAAAAAACGACCATTTTCACATGGAGCGACGACCAGCAGCGCCGCGCTCGCCGGATCCTGCCATTATTAATAATAGGTTATATTTAGCGCGGGACAATAATGACCGGACGACAATGGAATCGCTTCTGGGACGCTTTTATTCGCTGCGATAAATACTTGCCCGGCTCGATGACGCACATTTAACGACGATGATGAAGCGCGATGCGACTTTCCGCGGAAGATGGACATCGCGTGCGCACATATCACGACAACGACGCGCTGAGCCATTCGCCGCAGCGCGACGTTGATCGAATTATACGCGTACAAAGCCTGTCGTTGGATTAACCAACAAAGGAATTCCTCGGCCACGTCGCTCCTCTGGTTCCTGCATCCGTCGGCGACATTCGGCGATCGGTTCAAAATTCCACCACTATTACCGTCCGATAGTATCCATCCGGTCGTCCGATTTACTTGTTTTCTTCGACTTTTCAAAACGAAACATTTCAATCGAACTGGTCACACACGTTTGCGACGAAATTTTGAAGAAAAAAAAACGGAGTAATACATATACTTATAAATTAACCCCTCCTTCTTTAAATTGCCTATACGGAAGATGACCGATTCGAAAATCATATCATCCGATTAATGGAAAATTTCTCGGTACGCGATTTTCGATTTCCTTCGACTTAATATAGCAGGTCAAAACGATATTCGAACATGAACGAGAATACGTAATAAAGTGAGATGAAATGAAGCAAGCAAGAAGCAAGAATAAACGCGTAGTGCAGTGAGTCAAAAGTATATACATATATACGTAAAATGACGAAATGCTATACGAATCAGCCAAAATGAACCAGAGCATACGCGTAAGTAATGGAAAATGTGTGTACGTTTGGGAGGGCACCGCGTTAAAAAAGGCGATCGAACATGGAATCAACGCTAACTGCAGAGGAGTGAGTCATATGAAAGATATGCGACAGCAGATCGGGAATGCCGTGTGGAAGAAAGTGAATTGGGGTTGGAGTGCTCATTGAGCAAGCAAGAAGCAGGCGTCGGAAAAATTGCGGAAATGTCCTTCAAAGAAAGTGAAATGTCGCTCAAAGGACATTAGCGTATTGTCACGTGAATCGGGTAAAACAATTCGGGAAATTACAAATATAGTGAAAATTTTGCGCAGTATGTGTTACAAAGATGTACGATAATGGAAAAGTGAGAAAACGAAATGTGGCTGACCGCGAAAATTCAAATACCGTGAAGTGCGAGACATGGTTCCGGTATTGTAAACCGATCCCTTCCAAGGGCCGCAGAATTAACGGAACTCGGCAAAACAATCGTCAAACTATGCGAAATGCACTTCGTGCTGTACAGATTTATAGGAAAACCTTCTTTATTAATGAAGAAAATCAGTTGAAACGTAATTTGTGTTCGCGAAAGAATATGTCACAAAGCCCGCTGAATTTCGGAAAACTGACATATTATTTGATATGTTCGATTCCGATCGTAAGAAATATGTGTGGCGTGAAGAAAATACGCAACTGTGGGGAACAAGCATGATAGAGGAAATGCGATAGTATAAGGGGATGTATGGCAACTGCTGGAATTGGTAATATTCACGGTACTATATAAGCCGAAGGCTTCATCGACATCTTGCAGCATAATCTGAGGCTTGGCCCCGCCAGGTTACACCTGGAAGAGCCATTCAGGTGTTTCAGAAACACAATGGTCCTAAATGTTATCGTCGATTGATAACTCCATCACACAAAGCTTCGATCTGAACCCTATCGAAAATTTATGAAATACTCTCGATTGCAGAATTCGAAAAAGGTCATATTTCTGCAGATTTCAGGAAGGCATTACAGGAGAAACGGACCGTAATTTCCCACAGACGCCTCGTAACCTCGCTTCCACTCCATGCCACGTCGTTTGCGGGCTCTCACCGATTGAGACCACGGCGATCACTATTCCTTCTGTTTAAAGTAGTATTATTTTTACTGTTGCGTATACGAAAATACTTTTTTGGGGTGAATTTTTTCATTTTCTGCCTGTTGAAATTAAATTCCATTTTGCGTACATGTGTTTCGTCTTTTTTTCATATTTTACTACCACTTACGCTACTAATTTGGCTTCTCAGTCCTCTCCTTCGATCATTGTCACGTTTTCGTTCATGTTCGAATACTTTTTTGGTCCATTGTGTATGCACGTTTGTTGCAATTATTAAAAATGAATAAAACAAGGGGGGGAAACCCCTAATTAAAAGTTAATGTGTGCAAAAGGAAGACATTGTTGGGACACGTGTTGCTGACAAATACTGTGATACGTACGCAGCACGATCCAGGAAAACTGCGGCACAATCGCGATTATCGGTGAGGGCAGATAAATGCCGATGAAAAGGAAAAAGAGATTATACGGCGAATCACGCATAATCAGTTTTTTATGTAAAGTTTCATCTGAGATTTCGTGCGATAAGATTATTGAATACAAGCGCGTGTGTCACGATTTGTGCGCACCGATTTAATTAAACCGTTCAGCGAAGGTTGCTGAAATTCAAGAAAGGTCCCTCTGACGGTGTTAATAGTTACGTACAGTGAGTCACATAGATATTCGTACATCAACGGGAAAAATGGAAAAGCGTCTATAAAACAACGAAAAACAACTTTAATGGCGAAAAAATGAATATGGATAGTCGTAGGTATGACTCTTCCTGTGTAGCATAATGAAAGACAAAAAGTAAAAAAAATCACATATCGCACTTCTATACAGATCAAAAATGAAAGAGTGGATATTTGTACAACGGAACGTAGTGCGCAATGTTGCACTTGGGGTTTTCCAAAAACAGATGATGATGAACATCCGGCTATGTTCGGACAGGGTACGGAGCTCTGAGTCGTAATTTCACGGCAAGCGATCATACCGTGTGCAAGTTATGAGTGCGGTGCATCAAGTGCGAGTAAAAATGCCGCGAAAGGGTTGAAATACATCTTTGGAAATGCGAAAACTGGTCTTTCATCACGATACAAAAGCTAAATCATTAAATATAATAGCTCAGCTATTCGAACTACCTCACAGAGTACTTGCCGATACTTTATCCGTCGGTATGTACAGGAGAATCGCATTGAGTCCATTCCACAATTGGGCAAACCAAGGAAGCTTTCTACGCGTCACGAACGGAGTATTGTCGGTAAGGTTGGCTGGAATCCACGACTGAGTACCCTGAAATATTCATAAGTCGAACACAGAATAAAAGAAAGCGGTATCAGTTTGCGGCAAAGTGTCAGGCAGTTCCCGACAGTTTCTAAGAAAACGTTACATTCAGCGTTGAATTTAAATTTAATCTCTTTGGCGGAAGTGGACAACAGAAAGCAAATCGAGGATGAAATTAAATCCGAAGAATCTTATAGCAACTGTAAAACATGGAGGCAAAAGGGTAATGGTTTGGGTCTCACCATATGGGGTAGGTTCACTGGTCTTTCTTGATGTCCGGATGGATAGGGAAATGTATGTTGACATTTTACGTAATAATTTACTCCCAAGTGCCGAAAAATTTGGAATTGTGGACTCATTTTATTACTCTACCCGGATAACGATCCAAAGCATACCGCACTTTATACACATGAATGCTATAATTGTTCCCACATGACCTGCTCAGTCTGCAGACTGTAACCCCATCGAACATATGTAAGATTACCTCATCAAGAAACTTCGTGAATCAACAGTTCAGAATATCAGTTAACTGAAAGAACGTCTCCTAGCCGGATAGAAAAAAATTCACGTGGAATATTGCCAAAAATTGGTGTCGTCTATAGTTGGTTGGCAGCAGTGGTTAAGGCTCGAGGTCTTCATATGAACTATTATGGACACGTGTTCTATTCAACTGTTTCCTTTTTGTTCCATTTACTAGTATGATGTACAATTTTCTTTTACTTTTTGTCTTTCATTATGTTACACAAAAAAATTTATACCTACTAGTATCCCCATATGTATGTTTTGTCATTAAAATTGTTTTTCATTGTTTTATAGACACTTTTTCGTTTTTCTCGTCAGTGTACGAATATTTATGTGATTCACTATTTATACATTCCTGCTAATAGCTATTTACATTTTTTCTCTCCATCACGTATTCGCGTTAAAGGTTTATCGTCTCTTCTGTGCTGTTTTCTTTCCTTTTGATCATACCTATATATCATAATTCAATGACACTACAGAAGTTTATAATGTTTCTCTGGCCTAATGTCAATACTTTTTCTGTAATTTTTAGTTCCTAAAGTATTCCGATGAAAGCGATTTTTTTACAAATACAATTGCGCATAGCCAAATCTGTATATATATATATAAAAATGAATGTTTTTATGTTTGTATGCATGTTTGTCCAGTATGCGTTCCTATACCGCTGGGCTGATCATGCTAAAATTTTCAGGATGTATTCGTGTTGTCCAAACGAAGGTTTTAAGGTGTGTTCCTACCCCTTTTCCTTCACGAAATATGAGGTTTGAAATAGTTTTGATGTAACCAGCGGTACATAAATGCATACGGGACGAATAAAAAAAAATAATAATTTTTATACAATTTTAAATAAAATGATTACTATGGTAAATATAAATCCCGTCAAAAACATAAATGTAAAAATGGGACCCAAGTTCAATATTAAGAATATTTAAGAATATGCATAGTTGTAGAGTTCGCCGACAAAATAATTGAGATCTAAATGGGTGCCGCCAAGTTCTGTAGGTAATCCTGAAATTTATTTATAAGAACATACGGCATTCTAAAATTTAAAACAAAATTTCTTGTTTATTTCATAGACAACAATGTCTGTTATTTAAAAATATATAATATCTTAAATTTGAACAGTGTCGAATTATTTACACAAAGCGGATAATTTAGGATAAATTAAAGCTCACGCAATTTCACTTGGCTAGTTTTTACCAGCAAACCAAATTTTTAGAAGAGTAAGATATGTTGACCTTACAATATAAAAACAATAATTTGTGTATAACACAAAAGAAGATAAGTTGATTAGCCAAATATAAGATAAGTTGTATGTGAAAACTAAGTGAAATCGCTCGAGCTTTAATTTATCCTAAATTTTACGCTTTGTGTAAATAATTCGACACTGTTCAAATTTAAGATATTATATATTTTTAAATAACAGACATTGTTGTCTATGAAAAAAACAAGAAATTGCGTTTTTAAAAGTTTATTTTGGAATGTTGTTTATTATAAATAAATTTCAGGATTACCTACAGAACTTGGCGGCACCCATTTAGATCTCAATTCTTTTGTCGACAAAGTCGAAAACCATGCATATTCTTAAATAATCCTAACACTGAACTTGACTCCTACTTTTAAAATTAATGTGTTTGATGCGATATTGATTTACTTTTTGTAAAGAAATTATTATTATTATTATTCAGTCGCATAGGAAACGGACGAAGTTAAACAACAACGAGATCAGCGACGCAGTTATTTTTCTAACGCAGCGAAACTTATCAATTCCCGGCGTTTCTTACATTTGCATAACTATAACTATAGCAATCTAACTGTGATATAAACTAAATTAAGTAATAAAGGAATTTCACTGTTTTTCTGAGATTTTTTCCTTCGTATAAACACAATTACACAGCTGGACGCCAAATTTCAACTTTCTAGGTCAGCTGGAAGTGGGTTTGGTTTTTGATCTATATGTCAGTCAGTGATAAAAATGACGATTTTTAGACACGTTAATATCTCAATAACTGCTTGAGTTGTATTTATAAAATTTTCGGGAGGTTCTGGCTAATCTAAGGGGGGTTTTAATGAATACACCAAATTTCATGTGTTTATGTTTAATTAAATATGAAGTTATTAAGAGGTTAAAAGTGGCTCCAAATGGTTCGTGTGAATATAGACACGGCTGCTGCGTCATCGCCAGTTCCTTTTTCTCGGCTTGAACTTGGCTCTTGACACGCTGCCGCGTGTCTAGATTAAACGTAAAAATTGAAATAAAATGATTACTGCGGCAAATAATAAGGAAATTAATAACATTTTATTAATTATATACCGCGTTGTTATTTTTCTTTTTGCGTTACTGAAAAATTTGCATTCTTCCCGCTTTTTTCAAGTTGTTTGAAAAGTGTTTTAAACGTATTTGGGGACCTACAAAGAGATTCCTTCTTTCAATTTCGCGTTGCTGATTCAAGGGAATTTCGTTTTGAGGTATTGTGAAAGCCTATCTCTATTCATGGCTTTTACAACATTTTTCGTAAGACCCAGCTTTATACGGAGTGGCGGTAAAAAAAATTTTTCACTTCGAACTAAAGGTACTTCTTTTACATTCTTGACTCCACGCGTCAAACTCGCTCTTTTTGGCCAATTTTTCACTACTACGTAGTGCTTATCTCTTGCGCGACACTCGCATAAAAAACAACAACATTTTGTGTATCCTGCTTGCAATCCAGTTAACATTGCTACACAACTGTTAGATCAGCACAGATGTTCTACTTATACTGTGAATATTGAATTTTTTCCAATAAAAACTTCATATTTCCATAATTTTCTTTCATGTTTGTTGCATATGCGAGGGGAATTAAAGGATATTTATTGCCATTGTGAAGTAATACAGCTTTTAAACTGATTTTGGACGAATCAATAAAAAGTCGCCATTCTTCCGATCCTCCTTCGGGAAAACCCATTTCTTGTAGAAGTTCTTTAGCACCATTACAAAATACCAAATCACCCCCACTTTGGTGAAATAACTCAAAAATCTTCTTATCTGTTACGAAAATATGAGACCTTCGTATTTTTATCTAACAAATTCCATTGTTGTAATCTTGGTTCCGAGAAGTTGAGCCCCTTATATTTTGAGAGTCCTAAATCGCGAACAAGGTCGCTTAAATCAGATTGCGTAAGAAGACGAGGTTTTGTTAAGTCTGCATATAATGATGAAGAAATAGAGGAAATACTCGATTAACTGAAGTGTTAAAACCCCGTCAGGTGATATCGTTCTCTCTCTTTCTATCAGTGCGAGTGTCGTTTTTGTATGTACAAATACGATCTGAATTGAATAGTGCACCGTTAATGCAAGAACGACAGACAAAATATGTATAATTTTGAGCTATTAAAAAAAAAAAATAACGTTTTAAACAAAAATATATAGGTGATAGCAAAAAGGGGGAAAGCAAATCTAGATTCAGCGCGTTAACCTCCTCATATTCATCATATTTTTATTTAAAGTAGGATTTCGTTGCAGACCAGTGTTATTAACGACAGAAGGATTAATTCGAATACGATTTTTCTTAATGATACTTTGAGTTTAAATCGAAATATTCGATGATACTATTCCTCCTTTTCGCGAACCGATTATTCAAAATGTAAACGAATATGACTCTTAACTGTGAGAACGTTTGACTCGGAACTTAATGGACCAGCTTTTTCTTTACGACCGATTTTTACCGTTTTCAAAACACACAACTGACTCTGACGTGGTAAAATTTCTTTCCGATCTTTTCTCGTTTCTCCCCCTTCCGATCCAACTTGATCTAATGGAAGATACGCGCTTCGCATACAACGGTCATTGCTGGACTATTCAACCGGGGATTCGGCAACAGGATCTCACACACACGCATACTTTCTCTCTCCAAACGTTTTCCGAAAATTTTATTTTATATTACTTGTATTATTTTTCCCGCAAAGGACACATTACAATCTGTACAGCTAGAAGGTACGAATTAGCAGTCGCCGACGCTCTGAAGCTGAATATGGGTCACTATGATGATGATGATGATTTGTATTCCGTAACGGTTACAATACTAATTTAGAATTTATCTTTGTCCTGGATACATTCTCGCGGTACAGCTGTAGCGTTTAAAGCAAAATAAACGGATCTCGCTTTTGATAACCGCGATATGTGAACGCAACTGAAAATTGATATCAACATCTCTGCGTATCATGTTTGCCGCTACAATTTCCCAATGTACCCGTCATCGCTGTTAGTTAGCTCAGAATGGTCATATAGCTTAGAAGTCCGATCGAAAAAGTGACTCGGCTCCCATGCCAACGAATTCGGGCATGTTTAGTACAAGTTAGAAAACGCGCGAACTCTCCGTACCAGTAGAAACACGATGAAAACAAATCTATAGTGGAGTTCGGAATTCAATAATAGAAGAAAAAACTTTGGTTTTTATATGTATCTATAATACTTACCACGTTTTATGTTTTGCTTTTTTATGTTTGTTCGCGCGTAACTTTTGACACTATTTCGATATGATTTTAATGATTATTTCTCCATAAGAAACTGGTCACTGATATCAATGAGTGCATTCATTAAATAACGTAAAAAAAAAAAAAAAAAAGAAAAAAAGGAAAGGTTTCTTTAGGAGAAAATTTTATTAATATAATAAATAAGACTTAAATTAACATGAATTTTCTTTTAAAAATGTAAATTGAAAAGAATTTTCAGCCAGACCAGATTTATATTTTTTTGATTTTTTTTTTTTTAATCGGCAATAAAACATTCAGACGAAACGCCGAAATTTTAAAAAACATAAAATTTTGAAATTAAACGGATCACGAGCGCGAGTGGCTTAAAATACTATCGATTCCCCGCGCATACACGTAAATTCGAATAAAACAAATTGAAACTCAGAGATGAAAATATTTCGTATTAGCTCGCATAAGTATACTCCGTAGTCATCGAATAGCGTTAAAAAAGATATATCTTCTCGAACAAAAATTGGGCAAAAAATTTTCATTAAAATATAAGGAAAATGTGAATTTTGCTAAAATTTTAAAATTAAAGGAGAGATGATTGACTTTAAGTGTCATTGTTACTTATTTCAACGGAAGATTCGAATAAAGGTAGTGAAGCTGCCACAAAGCGCGATTTTCAAGCTTATCACTGACGGAAATATTATTACGTTTGTAGACTTTTTATCCGATAGTTTTACAAAGTACGGAATGTAGTCAGCATTTTTGGTTGGTCTATTCGTGTTATCATTTAAAAATATTTTCAGACTAAAAATTGCAAAATCAATTTTTCTTTTAGCCAAAAAAAAATTACTAAAGATAAGTAAAAAATAATTACTGCCAGAGTATTTGAAAGGGAAGATGATATTACGATTATTCTTGAACGATCTTAATATACTCGCCAGAGATTAAAATAGCAACAATTAAAACAGCATATTTTTATTTCCTATTTTGGGGGCGGGGCTGCTGTCAACTGGGGACTTTTACTTAGAAACAATTAGAAAGCGGGAAATGAGTCAATTATACTTTGATGCGGTCAGATATTGTTAGTAGGAAGGGCCAGACTCGGATTAAGCGTATGATAGGCACGGGGTCTTTTTCGGAAGTAACAAAATTATCAGTTTTATAGAATAACTAAATTTTCTTTAATTTAATTATATTATTTTGAATTCACGATATAACATATAATTATTAATGTAAACAAAACTAAATATCATATAGACCAGGGGTAGAATTTTCGATGCCAAAAAAAAAAAAAATATATATATATATATATATATAATTTTAAACAATGAATTTTTCAGCAAATTTTAAACAAAGATTTAAATAAAAGGATAGTGTGTATGCGTGTGTTGCGCGTGTACACACGCATACACATTTTTACAGACATTTCCTAAAAACGTAGATTCCGACTCGTTATAACTTAAAGCAAATTTCTGATACGTTTTTACGGAACTCGAAATTTTACTATTACGAAGTTTCCTTCTCTAGGAGGAAATAAAAATGTATGCAAAATTATTAACAAATAAATGTATTCAAAAATTCACTTGCTCCTGTAAAGTTAATTTTATTTATTTAAAAAAAAGTTGATGTATATGACAAATGATAGATTAATTTTGAAAAGGCCAGCGGAAATATCTTCAAATTTTTATAGTTCACCTGACACTTTTTTTTTTTTTTTTACGTATCAGCCGTTAGAAATAAATGGGGTGGTTATCAACCAGGATAAAGATGTAAAATACTTAGGCATTCATTTGGACCGCAAATTAACATGGCAAAAGCATATTACACAAAAAAGAAAACATCTAGATATAAGATTGAAAGAATTAAATTGGCTTCTTGGCAGGTACTCTAGTTTATCATTGGAAAATAAATTCTTAGTGTACAAAATAATTATAAAGCCCGTTTGAACATACGGTTTAATGTTGTGGGGTTGTGCAAAGGATACACACATAAACAAGATACAACGGTTCCAGAACAAGGCTATAAGGCTGATAGTCTCACCGCCCTGGTACGTATCTAATCACACTCTACATCAAGACTTAAATATCCCATATGTGAAAGACGAGATCAAGCGAGCTGCTAAGCGATACATAGGCCGCTTGGAGTCTCACACAAACGTTTTGGCGATCAATCTTCTAGATAATAGTCTTGATGTTCGAAGGTTAAAACGTAGTCGACCGTTTGATCTGGCCTAGTTTTATGTTACTAAAATTTCAGTGGGGTCCATCGCTAGATGCTAACCCCTAACAAGTTATTTTCGCGTTACAGTCCAATTGCTGGATGGCCTTCTGGCCAGTTGTAATTTGTATATAAAAAAAAAAAAAAAAAAAAAAAAACCTGACTTTTTCCTTTTATATAGTTTATTATTCAGCAGCGCTTACCTCCTTTCTTTTCCTTTCCTTTCTTTTCTTTTCTTTTCCTTTCTTTTCCTTTCTTTTCCTTTCTTTTCCTTTCTTTTCCTTTCTTTTCCTTTCTTTTCCTTTCTTTTCCTTTCTTTCTTTTTTCTCTTTCTATTGTTTATTTTGAAACCTTTTTTGTTCTTTTTATCTATTAATCTATACATATAAGATATAACTTTTCGTTTATGTTCTTTACATTTATTAATCTATACGCATAAGATGTAACTTCTCGGCGTCGTAAATGGCCTTAGCTGCAGAGCGACTTTAAATAAATAAATTATTATTATAGATTAATTTTTTATTACATGTCGCAAGTGGGTGCCTCTTGGAGGCCCCTTTATATGGCGCGGCCCGGGGCTGTAGCCCCCCAGACCCCCCCTAAATCCAGGTCTGGGAAAGGCCGAGCAGTAGGAAAAGGCAGGATATAGGAGGCACGATACGGAGTAGGAATACCAATTCGCAGCAAATTGGAATAGAAAGTAGAACGCTCAACAGAACGAGATGAACACTTTATTATGACCAGCATCGCAAACATGCCCCCTTCGTTCGAGAGAACAATATGGAGAGGAAACCAACGAAAAACCAAAACAGGAGGAAGATAATAAAGTATGGCTTAAGAATGCAGACAAATAATGGAGACAATAACAGAACGACGAAATGAAAGAAACAGATCAGGAAGACACTAGGTTTAATGAACAGATGGAATTAATAATTATTCGAAAAAGAGGAAACGTAAACATCCGACACCAAAACTTCAGATGAAAACTTTTATATGGCGAAAGGAAATCAGAGGATAGGATTGTATTTAAGAACGGAAACGGAATAAGCAGCAACCCGAGCCGAGGAGTCTGCCGCTTCATTACCGAAGATGCCCGAACGACTAGGAACCCACAGTAAATAGCAATATAAATGCAAAGAAGGGAAGAAAGCACGTGGATATGATAAAATCATAGGAATGATATTGAGTAGGGGAGAACAGGCGTGGCCTGAAAATCATGGAGTCATATATAATTAAAAATTTAGAGGAAAGGTGATTGGAGAAAATGACAATAATGGAACGCAGGATAGTCATTAGTTGGTTTATGAATATGGAACAGAAAGGAGGCAGATGAAAAGATTCCGAAAAGTCAGAACCTAAGATGATAAAAGAGACACCGACATCAACCAACCTCTTCGAACTATCTGTGCAGATACGGTGACGTGAGAATTGATAGTACCGTAGAATTCCTGTCTAATAAAAGCCTATGAAAGACATACTGTAAATATCATATGTGCCTTGTATTATTAATATTTGGCTTGTAGAAAAGGGTGCATTTTTATACTCATTTGCCATTTGAATTTCCGAGACTCTAATTAAGGTGCGAATATTTTGTTTAAGAATAATCGTGGTGTATCTCTTTTTAAGGTAAATTCTATGGAATTTATCCAGTAATTATTTTTTACTTTTCAGCGCATTTAAAGTACTTTTTTAAAAGACATTTTTTTAATAAATATTTTTTGTACCCAAAGTCGGAGGCCTTTTAGATTATTATCCAATCTGCCTCTTTTTTCTTTCTTTTTTTTTGGTGCAGCTTGTGCTATCTTTTAGCTACTTTTGTGCTATAACCGCATTGCATTTCCCTTCTCGTTAACTTTCAAAAGTTCTATATAGCCACTTGCATTCGTAGACGGCCGGTAGTGTTAATGCGTACTTAACACGTTCTTTCTATTTTTATGCTTGCTGCATTACGATGCGCTCAAGATTATTCTCCGCAGTTGTTACGTGATTCGCTATTTATGATATTCAATTCAACTATGGCTGTTCGTTCTAATGATCTGTGTTATCATTACACAATCATCGGCCCGGGCACGTTTCCAATGGACATTGTGCATTTTAGTTGACTGACTTCTTCGTACACTGCACCCCTTTTTCGTACATCTTACGCTTTCTTTTTATTTCCGTCTCTTACATTTCTTCTAATTCTGATCTGCTGCGTTCTGCTACTGTAAGTCAGTTATTTCGCCCCGCGCCTACTAAATGACCGAGAATCCATTTGGGAATACCTAATTATAATGTTCTGAACATTCAATAACTTCCAAATTTTGACTTCAGTATTGTACACCCCCCGGAGAGTCTGTGCCCCACCCTTACAGTTTAATTGCTAACGCTAATGGATATCCGGCACTATGTTTTAGTTCCTAATTAGCACGATGGAGAAGTTTACATCAAACAGTCAAAGGTATTTTTAAATTACATTAAAATGTAGGTAATGTTGTACGCACTAGTAGCACACGCGTCAAGAAATTCTGAAAAGTAGACGAGATTGCACCTAAATTTGAAAGATATTTTCAAGAAAATTTTTCTTCCCAACATTGACGCTAATGAAAATGTCGAGTATACGATATTGCAACACGTAGTAGTATTACTGTGCGCAACGGAGAAATATTTAAATGTAATATATACTGGACATATTTCGAGACACGAGATAGCCTGACGAAGACGATAATGGAAGGAATTATAGATAGAGGAAGACCTACTGAGCATAGAAGATCTGGGAAATGTAGCAATTACCTGGAATTGAAAAGATTGGCGGAAGAAGAGGCGAATGGAATGCTGCTATAAAAAAATCTAAGGATTGGGGACAAATGATGATAACGATGAAGAATGCATAAATAAAAATCCGTTTGCACAATAAACTTGCTCTTTTCCCGCATCTGTCTCTTTACGCGTTTAATTTCATTACTGATCCGATTTTTCAACGCATTATTTTTAAGTTTTTTTTTGCGGGGAGGGGGGTTTATAAACCCGATCTCTACGAGAGTTTCGGTCCGTGAAGTGGGAAAAATAAAATCCACGCGGTAAAAAAAAATATTTTAAAAACATCACTTTTACGCGATAAAAAAAAAAAAAAAAGATTAATTTCCGGTGTACGGGAATAATTTATTACATTAATAATTTTACAGGTAAAATTTTATTCATTTTCACTTTTACATTTAATTAATTATAAGTTCTAGTTAACAAATTGTATGAAATAACGCGTTTAATAAGGACACAAAGAGAAGTTTAACCTTCCAGTTTTTACAAAGAACGGAATCCTTCACACTTTCAACTTTCATTAGATCATAAGACAACTTTAGTTGACCGTGAGGACGCTTTGTTTATATTATGGAACCCCGTGATAGGCATATTTTCCAGAGAGAGATGTAAAGTTAATTTTTACATAAATACGATAATTAAAAATAAAATTAATATTATTTTTAATTTAAAGTCTAAGAAAACGAACAGCTACTGACAAGTAATAGTAACGTTAAAAACATAGTGTGTCTGCGAGGAAGGCTCAAGTTTAGAATTCGCAAGAAACACAGCTTTCCAATGCAGACTGCAGATTTATTGCGAAATCGTATCACGGAAAAGGAGAAAGAAACGTTTTACATTATAAATAATTATTGTATAAAAAGAAAAAGTAAGTCCCGTATATCCAGGATAAGGAATTTAAGCTTTTTATAATGGTACTTAAGGGTTGTTCCCAATGGGGATCTGATGAGAATATCGCCAGTTCCTTTCTACTTTTGGATTATCCGCCTTTACTTTCCACCAGATGATAATTCTCTGGTGAAAGCAATATTCAATTTCAGATTAGATATGTGCCACTGGGACAGCAACTTGCATCCAGAACGAGACAAGTCTCGAAATGATAACTCTGCTTCCATAGCGAAAAAAAAGTTTAACCACTATAGCTTACTGCGAGATTTATTTTAATTTCGAACTCTATTCAGTTTTTGCAATTTAATAGCTCTCTAAAGCTCTGTGTACTGCGTTTAATAAAGAAAACAAAACAAAAAAAAAAAAAAAAAAACATTTTATCAAAATACTTTAGGAGATAAAAATTACGGAAAAATTATTAAGGAATAATCCTGCACACTAGACCGGAGAAACATTATTTACCAAAATCCGTGCCAACTGCTGTAGTTGGCACGCGTAGAACTATTCTATATTAGTGTAGCACGGCCGAGAGAATAGCGAATAAAGTAAAAATCTTCAGTGGAAATGTTTATTAGGTAGGAAGAGAGAAGAAATTATTATAAACAGGTGCCGGTAATAATTGAATAAACGTAGCAGTCTGATCAGTTTTATTCCTCCGCGAATGGATGCCGAATAAAGCGATTATGATTAAGTAGAAAAGAACTGAAACGAACCAAGTAGAAAAGCAAAGCTGTAGAGTTCCAAAGTTGAGTTGAATGTGTAGAGGGGGGAATTGAAATAAACGGATGTTTAAACGGGAATCATCAAAAACAAAAAGAGAATACGCCCCTTATTCTCTTTTTGTTTTTGATGATTCCCGTTTAAACATCCGTTTATTTCAATCCCCCCCCCCTCGACACATTCAGCTCAACTTTGGAAATTCTGTTTTTGTTTTCATTAAAACTCGCGTCGACGGGAAAGTTATAAAAGCTTCCAGAGATTGCTTATACCTTTCGGGAAAATCATTAATGGTAACCAGCTCGACGGGGTGCAGGCAGTAAATCGAAAAGAAAAAAAGAACAACATTTTATAATTAATTTTTTTTCAATCTGCGACATGTACATGCAAGTGGCAAACTGCGGTCGCCGTCTAGCAGTGCCGTACGACAAAGGATTTAAAAAGAAAAAGAACCGAATTCAATTTCACCGAGGAACCGCCTAGCACGTTAACACACATCGACGCAATTATTAAATTAACTCATCATTATCACAATAGAGGGCGCTTTTCTATTAGCGTATGCAGAGTTGATTAAACACGTTCTATTCATTGATGGGCGACATGTACGAGCCGGCCATACGCAAACGGTGCATGCATTCCCCCATTAAGTTGGATATTTCCGTCCATGTCGCTTAACCGTCTCCATGTTACACATTTCATCAGCAGCGACGCTGCCTCGATGATAAGAAAATAATTGATCTTTACGCGTTACAGAAAACGAAGAAAAACCACCGACGACCATAATGCAAATACCATCGTTTCTTAAGAACGTTCTCTTAATGACCTACTGACCTAAAGTTAGAATGCGCATCGCAATCACGCTACTTGTTCCACCGTATATGTAAATAATGAAATGCCATCAAGCTCCTTTGACTTTTTACAGGGTTTTCCATCGCGACCATCACTTCTCAGGTCCGAAACAGGTCAAAATTGCTCTGTAGCAGAGTGAACGAAATTACAAAAAATGTATAGTAATTCTGCGTAGCCGTACAATTAAAAATAAATATTATACTTATCTTCGTAACGTTTCCGGCAGTATTCCAGCTAGAAACAAACAGTAAGCAAAATGAGAATTACATCATATTAGAGGAAAACTTTCTCTTTTCTTTTCGTTTCTAGCTGAAAACGGAAAACTAAGATAAGTATTAATATTGATTTTTAATGTTATTTGCTACGCAGAATTAATATACGCAGTAAAACCGCGATTATTAACCGGTTGGCGGATTAACCGTGCATCTCTTTAAACTCGCGTGCTTTCTGCAAAAAAGGTTCCAAAAATTGTGATGGGAAGGAATTTGAGCATGTTGATGATGGAAATATGAAGGAGTGGATAGATAATTTTGAAATTGATCCTACTTAAGCGTATTTTTACACTGACGAAGAAATTTTAAACGAAATCAATGCGGATTCAGAAAATCGGAAAATGAAGAACAAGTCGAAATAGCAGAACAGCGACTAAGCTGTTAAAGTGCGTTGCATTACAGACTGTGATCACGTATTTCGAGCAGCAGACAGATCACAGACATCCTAAAATTAGAACATTTCCAGACGAAGATAGAACAGAAAGAGATTCCCGACAGACAGACAGAAGAAACTGGCTGACTTTTTTAATCAAAACTAAAATATCTAGTCTAATTCTATTCGTCTTTATTATAACACTTTTCTTCTGTGTACCTTACATTTCATTTTTATTTGTACTCTACTTTGTATATCTTCGTCTTGTCAACAAATGAATCAAAGTGTCGAATGTTATAAATCTTCTGTATGTGTACCGTATTTACTTAATTAAATTAGTCTAAATTATCCAGTTAACTTCTCGCTAAAAGGGGTTTTATATCACCACAGCTATCATTATACACTATTATACGTATTTATTATAAAACAAAAAAGCAAAACAATACAGAAAATTATACAATTGCAGTCGTAGATGATCAGCTATCATTTCAGAATATAAAATGGAATGAAGAGCCGACCCACATATTACGTGCGGTCGCAAGGCTCGGGGGATACATAAAAACTCGCGGAACAGCCGGCGGCGGGTTAACCGTGTTTTCTTGTATTCGTGCATGATGAATCCCCAATTAATACGGATAATCGGGGGTTTTACTGTATTTTTATTTTTTTAGATATTGGCAAACAAGAATGTTAAAGAACCCAAAAAAAAAAAAAAAAAAATCAGAGAGGACCGCCGAAAATTTCGACTTAAAAATTGAGAACATCGCGGTGTAGGACGAAACGGTCAGGTACTGCAGGCCTTTGTCGCTTATTTTCATTTTCTTTCTGCAGCATTAAGGCTCAGATGAATTCGACATCGGACGGAAGTCGATGGCTAATTGAAACGATGCAGTTTACAGATTTTCCGAGAATTCGAAAGACGTTTTAGATTGATATTAATGAATCTGAGAAAAATCTCGGCACGACCTGTGGGCTTCTTTTTTACTATACACTTGCGCCTTTGCCGGCCAGTCAAGCACACGTGAAACACAAGGGAAATCTTAACGTTTGATAGCGGAGTAATTGGACTATGGACGTGGTGTAACTTTATCAGTTAGAAGTCGGGAAATGAACGAAGTAACAAGACACAGTTTCTTCATATTAGCTTCCGTTCAGAATTACATCTTACTCGGAACCGTATGTCTCACAGGTACCGTAGAGAACTCTATTACTGTCTCACCGTAGTATCCTAAGCCTATAATGGATCTGATGAGAATACTGGGGGCCAGTTTTTTTCTCTTAGCCGCCTTTACTTTGGCCCAGATAATTCTCTGGTACCCAATTCAATTTCAGATTAGGTATTTATACTTAGGAGATCGCTGACTGCGGTAGCTTCATTCATTTATTTTTTTTTTGTTGCGAAATATTATTTTGCGAATTATGGACATTATTTTACTTTTTTTATGGTTATCATAACGATTAATACGATTGAACAGCATTTTCTCCATGTTGAATTACATCTGATTAGTCATTCTCCCTTAATGGATATTTTTTACATTAAAAATGCTATTTTGTAGTAACAAAAAATCACGGATGATCGATAGTCCGATTTATCGACTTCTTTATCGAATTTTTTATTTTTAATTTAACGAGTGATAGTTTGACGAAATATTTTTAATGCAGTTCGCACGACCCTAGTTAACATTCTTTCGTACTGAATCAAATTTAACCGGTTCCGAATAAACATAATTTTATTCCTTATTTACAATAATTTTTCTCTCGCACCCGTAAAAACTATCTTTATTAGAAATAAATTTCCAAATACATGAATTAAGATTTTTTAAACTAAAGTGCGTAGGCAAGAGGGTAAACTGGCTTCCTTTTCTCCCCCCCCCCCAAAAAAAAAAACTGGCCTCCTTTCAAATCGCGAAAAAAAAAAAAATTATTGCGAATAATTAAGCTTTCGATTATTTCGATCACGAGCAATTTTTATTGGCGAAACGAATTTTGAGTCAATTTTAGCGGCGCGTTTCATTTAAAGTCCAGTCAAAAAGTCTAAAAAAAGTTACAACGATTTGAAGGTCAAAAATATCGAAAAGAAATACTTCGCCTATTCCGATAGCGCGCAGTTTTACCAATATCGATCTTATGTGTGCACCCTTCAAAAAATGAAGTACCTGGTGATCATTCCGAAATTGCAGATTAATCAAAGTGAGTATTCACGGGATTCGCGGAGACATTTAAATATATAACAACAATACGCAAACGCGAAAGTTCCAATTTTGAAAGTGCCTTTTTAGTTTGCGTTATATGTATATTTAAAATAACCGCGTAAATATCGTAAATAAATTGATTTCATTGCGAAATTTCAATTTTTAATATGGTAAATAAACGAATTCTTTTTTATTCTCTATTAAACCGAAAATAGGGGAAAAAAAAGATAAAAATTAAGATTCATAAGCCGAAAATATTACGGCAAATCAGCGCACGACCGGTGGATTTTTATATTGATTTTTTTCCCGTTTTTTCTGAAAATGTGCGAAAAGTAATTAATACGATAGTTTGTAATAATGTTTCCGGCTTACGAATTTTAAATTTGTTTTTATTTGTCAAGGTAGCGTGGTAGCCTAGTGGTTAATGTGCTTGACTTACGAATTTTATCGAGACTCGTGTCATCCCGAATCCAAGTCGCCCCCAGGTATATACCTAATCTGAAATTTAATTAGATATCAGAGAAATCTAGGAAAGTAAAGGCGCCCGAGATAAGGGAACTGGTCCCAGTATTTTCATCAAATCCATTAGGCTTAGTAGATTGTGAATCTTAACTTCACAATTCCGACGCCCTATTAAGGGTATCGGACTTATAAAAAGGAACATCGGTCGCCACTTCTTTACGTTTCTTCGTAGAGTTTTCTCGAAGTAATTAATCGATTATCTAAATACTAAAAACCCCTAATTCGTGAATTTCATTAAAATGGTTAGAGTAATTCTTGGTAACTCAGTTATACGCATATACATACATACATATTGCCGTGTTCTGTATGGTGTGTGCGTAGTTTGCGGATGATAATTGTATTCGTAGGCTGCACTGAGATACGTTCCGGGTTCATCAACTGATAGAGATCAGTGGGTTCATTGTCTCCGATAATAAGTCGACGTATTACGTATTTCAGCTTAGCTGCTAATATACAAATGTATCTTCACAAAGCTATCGCAGTTACTAAGTGAAAAAAATTAAACGAAAAACAAGTATAAAATTTCTGTTAACTAAGTACGTCCAAACCCGAATTCAGATTCTAAATTCTAAAAGCTTTTAGGATCCTAGTAAATGGTAACAGATTTGCGGTAAAAAAAAAAACAAAACACTCCATTAGAAAAATATAAGAGGATCATACGCGAGACTATTGGGAAACCGAAGAAAGCGACGAAGGACGAATAACTTTACGATCACCCAGGTGAAAGAGGCTGCAGTCGGCCGAGCAGGCAGCTGGGGTCGGCGAACAACAAATAAGAGTTATATTTCTATTATAGTAAATTTGTTTTCCAGATATAAATACATTTCACAGGATTGTATTCGTTACTCGTGTTAGTGTGTTATATTTATCTGTTCCTTTTCTTTTGTTTTCCTTTTTGTTGGAATTTTTCACGGAGTATTGAATTGTACGTATGCAGCATTAGTTTTTGCAGAGCTCTGTATTATCGACAATTGGGAATGAATTCGTGAATTTCTTTCATGTAAACTTTGTATGGTAATTATTAATACATTTATCTTTACAGAAAAATAATTTTTGTTGCTTGTTTCGGCCAAACCACGTAAATTTTCCTGTGCAATTTTTGTGGGTTTTGATCGAAACGCTACAATAATATATATATATATATGTACATGGTGTGTCCAGAAAGTCATGAAACATGTTTTTTTGCACGCTCGAACCAGTGTGGTTAGGTGGAGCGCTGACAACCAACTTCACACTGAAATGGCTGATTCATAGAACTCTGGCGCTTCGTTTCCAGGTCGTACTAGAACGTCCACGTTTCATCGCTGGTAATAACGTTGTCCAAATAATCCGGTTCAATTTCCATGCGTTTCTTCAGTTTACTCACGATCAGCACTCGACTGGCTTAGTGTTCGCTCGTCAGAAGTTTTGGGACCAGCTTGGCGCACACCTTCCGCATGTGCAAGTCTTCCGTAACAGTGCTGAACACAGAGCTTTTTGGAATGTTCAAGGTGTCAGATGAATTCACGAACACGGTTCACATTTTATTCGTTTCTACTTGTTGTTGGTCTTTCAGAGCGAGAGTTATTGTCCACCCGTTGTTCCAAGCCGTCCTTAAACTTTTTCACCCACCTCGTAACTTGCACATAACTTATAGTAAACTTCCCGTAGTCTTGCTTCAGCACTGTGTAAGTTTTGGCAGCTTTTTTGTCGAACTTTGTGCAAAACTTTATTGCCCAACGGGGTTTGATTGAATCAGCCGTTGTGCGTCGTGACGAGGTCTCCAAATAGAGGTGCACACTAATTCACCGATACTGACGCTACCGATGTTCGGAACAGACTGAACCGTGGTGCGCTTTGAAGTTGACTCTCTTGTTGGTCAGCGTCTGTTCCCCAGGTTAAGAGCGGCTGTATTATAGGAGAAAACCTGTAATCCTACAGTAAGCAAAGGGAAACTACTGTAGTATATTCCCACGTATATTATGAAATGTCCAAACAAGTATCTGATGCGCCATACGATCCGGTTGGCAAGCGGCGTTTCGACTCTCGGAATCGAAATGTGAAATATGCGACCCGTTCGGCAACCGGCGTTCAGAGTTTCGGATTCAGAATGTGAAATATGCCACCGAAAAATCTAAAATGAAATTCAATACTTTTGAAACAAATAGAATTGCTACATAGAATGTACACGCGTAGTTAGAGAAACTGGAAATCTTCACATCGTCATAGAATAAGAATTTGTTGTTTATCAGAAATACATTATAAAACTAATCAGGTCATTTTGAAGGAAATCAGTACTGCTCAAGTAGTAACACACTCAGCAGAGCGGGCGTGGCATTCATGGTGCAAAAGGAAATTGATAATACGGTGAAAGGGTATCGAGTCATCAATGAACGCATTATTTTGATAAGACTGGGGACTAGACTAATTAGGATTAATCTAATTCAAGTATATGCGCCTACTGCGTAATGTGCTTCAGACGAAGAGGCACAGTTATTTTATGATCAAGTGAATGATGTGCTTAGATTACTCCCACGACGTGAAATCAATATCGTCATGGGCGATTTTAATGCCAAAACTGACAAAATGTACGATGATGAATGTGAACATATATACAGAAACATATAGGCAACAACATAACTGGTGATCGAAATGCAAGTGGAAATAAATTGATACAATTTGCTTTCGATCAGCAGATGACAGTGATGAATACGATGTTCAAAAATCACGTCCGTAGATTTATGGATATGGCCGGGAGATAGAGTCCGCAATCAAATTAACTTACTATTAATTAACAGACGATGGATCTCATCGTCTAAGAACGCTAAAACACGGCCAGAAGCGGAATGCGGCTCAGATCATAGATTATTAATGATGGAAGTTAGGTTCAAAACTTAAAATTTGGAATAAAAAGACACCCTCAACAAACATGAAAATTATAAGAACAAAAGAGTTTCAAACAGCCATAGAAACGAGACTTAAGAACTACAAGTAAGAGAACGAAAACACATCATCAGAACAGAGCTGAAACCAGCTGAAGGAACACACTGAAAGCGCGTATAAAAACTGACAACCGCAAGAATAAACAAAGCAATGGAAACACACTAGTTTTTAAATGAAACAATTGCTGCTATACGAGAACGAAGAAACTTGGATATCAAGAAACTGAAAACTACGAAGAAAAGACGTTGTTAAACAAACCGATTAAAAGACTCTGCCGAAAAGACAAAAACGAGCATATCTCCTCCGTATGTGACGCAATTCAAAAAACTGCGGATAAAATGAACATAAGACTGTTATTTCAAAAAGTCACTAGCGAGAGAATTCAAAATAAAAACCCAAATAATTGAGGATGAAAATAGTTCACTAAAAACGGATGCTGCCGAGGTAGCAGAAACGTGGCGTAACTACTGCGCTAAATTGTACAGCCCTGAAGAAGGAATTCATGGAGCCAATGGCATCTTAATGGATAAGCTGAAGCCTTCTATCCTGTTCGCAGAACTTCGAAATGCTATAAACTGTTTAAAGCGGAATAAGACCCCCGGCCCCGGTCAAATTTCTGCGGAAATATTTAAAATAGCGGGTGAAAGCACATGCTATACTCACAATCTGCAATAACGAAATTCGGTATATGGCTAAAAGATGTCAATCAACATCTATTAACATAAGAAGGGATCTCATAAATAATGAGGAAAATTACCGAACAATATCATTAATTACGCACCGTAATAAATTCATGTTAAAGATCATACATGAGCGGGGTTATATAATCTAGTGCGTAACGAGATTCCATGGGAACAAGCAGGCTTCATAAAAGCGAGAGGAACACGGGAGCAGATTTTGAATATCCGTCTACTAATAGAAAAAGCGCGTGAATACAATGTTGAAATGGTACTAATGTTTTTTAGGCTATAAAAAGGCTTTCGATTGTGTTCAATGGAGTAAACTGTGGCCGATCTTGATTGAAATGTGAGCACCGCCAAGAGACATTTAGTATGCTTAATCGCAAATCTATATGAACATGGTACGTCCGAAGTCCGAATAAATAAAAATACATACTCGGAAGACTTTTACCTATCATGCGGTGTACGGCAAGGCTGCATTCTATCTCTATCGTTGTACAGCATCTATGGAGAATATATCATGCGTAAATTTTCGCGGACTAATGACAGCGGGTTCTCTCCGATTTCAAACCTCAGCTATGCAGATGACACAACACGAACAGCCCCGGCAGTTTAAGTAGTATGGCGCAAACTCTAAGTCGTCTTGAAAAATGCATGAATATGGGGGTTAATAATTAATAAAGATAAGACGAAAATAATGATTACAGACAGGCAAAACGACAGTCGTTCTGAATTTTGCATGATGGTAACGGCGTGGAAATTGTGAAACAGTGTATAGATATCCGAGGTTCGATAGTAGAAAATCGAGGAGGATCCGAAGCGGAAATTAGACACAGAATAAACATAACAAAAAGTTTTATGTGTCGGCTAAAACGTATATATCTCGCGGTAACAAAGAAAGTAAAAATAAGATTAGTGAATAGGGTATGGTTTTCTCAGTATTCCTCTACGGCGGCGCCGAAACATGGACTCTACACGTAAATCCGATATGGATAGAAGATAGATGCTTTAGAAATGTACTGTTGGAGATGAATATTATGAGTAACATGGACCGAAAAACGAACAAACAGCTCGATGTTACAAAAAATGAACGTAACGGAAAGAAGATTATCGTCGGAAGTAATTAGAAGAGTACTGAAATACTCTTTAGTCATGTGATAGGAGCAAACGGATTATTGGAGACGAGAATTCTTGAATAAAAAGTAGAAGGAAAAAGAAGAAGTGGCCGCGTTTCAACCAGATGGTCAGATATGATCCGGACAGCTGTAGGAAAAAGTTTCGTAGAATGTGTTCGTCTAGCTCACAACAGAGATCAGTGGCGACATCTCATACATCAGATGGATAGATCATAATGTCTCCACGAGAGATTCACGACTCAATTAATGAATATACCTGGGAGCGGCTTGGATCCGGAACGAGACTAGTGGCGATAACCTATGACACTTCAACTTCGGTAACTTAATCACTAGGCTACCGCGCCACAAATTTATTTATATCAAACATGAATTCATACACGTATGTTTATTATTAAGTTTTACTATGGAACTTTAGAGATTGTTTTTAATTATTAAACTAATAAAGAAATGAAATTTCAAAATGATACAAATCCAGAAAATTGTACACTTTAATCAGATTATTTTTCCCAGGTAATATGTCAAGATATAAAGAAAAAGAAAAAAAATCTGTAAGGAAATGCAAAATTTTGTATCTGTGCTATATTAACAGCTGATTAGAGTTCTACCTGAAAAAATTTTCGGCTACCTCACCAGTTTATAGTGTCATTTTCGATAATTCACAGGTCAAAATAAAAAATGAACCACTGTTTTTACATTTTATGTGTACAATTTTAAAAATATCCCGTATTATAATAACGAAAAAGTTGGTTTTTTGATTCATTTTCAGCAAATAAAAAAAATAATCGCGAGCTTAAAAAAAAATTTGGAAAAAATATGATATTTTTGGGAGTATTTTTTGAAAAAGAAAGAAAAATTTTATTATAGTATTTTTATCCAAAAAAATCAATAATGCGACTAACAAAAGGGTGACAATTTAAAAATATATCCTTACATGATTCGCATTTTACTTGAATGAATTTTTAGCAAAAACTGAGAAATCTGATCTCCAATAATGCATACAACTTTTTAAAATACCTGCTGCGTTCTTAATGAACTAATTTAGCCAATTTCATTGTTTACGTAGCGTTTAAATTGTTTTCTTTTTTACACTGAAGGAGAACAACAAATATAATTTTGGCCATTTACCATTTTCTAGAAAAAATAAAAGTTTCTAAAAAATTTTAATAAAACACGTGAAACCACAGACACAATTAATTAATATTTAATATTGCCGACTAAGTATGTAATATTAAAAATTTACTTTTAATTATTATTTTAGTCTCTCATCGTAAAATATTACTCCCCCCCCCAATAAACGTAAATCTCAAGTTTTGAGGCATCCCCTATATGGGGACGATATGCACCAACTAGTTTTTGCAATTGTACATTAGGTAGTAACACAAGAACAAATATTAATTTTATACCCGTAAAGAGGAGTAGTAATAGCAGCTGTTAGAAACTCTAGTTGCAACGTATGATTAAATTCAAATCGGAATCAGAACATAACTATAATTACAAGAACTCGTATGTCGCGCTCAAAGTAAAGATTTGCTCATCTCTTCAAATGTTCGCTTATAACTTTAAGAAACTGTTGATTAAATGCAATAAACGAGCTAACTTCTTAAGTAAACCATTTAATTATATATCTAAATCAATACAGATAGTTTAGATAAAGCCAAAAATTAATAAATATAACTTCGGCTTTGTAAGGTTAATTACTCTAGTAAGAGCTGGTCAAAATGCGCATCGTTTAAGCTAATAGCCTAATTTGTAAACGAAAAGGGCAAATAATAAAATGACTTCCAAAATATAAACAAAAGAAATTCCTATTTTTCAGGACTCAAATTTAAGAATGGAAAGAAAACATTTGAAGAATATAAAAGTTACTGCGGCTTATATTAATATCTCTTAAAATCATAAAATAGAAGATAAAATTATCGAAAAATCGTCACCGATCTAGACTAATCAACTGAATTCATACGTAAAACTACGATGACGTTTTGTAGAATACAAATTCTTAAGATATTGCCTTCGGTAGCATGGTAGTTAAGGTGTTCGACTTGCAGTTGTAAAAGTTAACAAGAAACCAAAGTAATACATATTACATCTATCCCCGCGATGTAAATCTAAAAATTGATAACACTAATGATTCAGTTGTAATTAATTTAAATAAGTACAATCCCTAATCATATACTAGAAGGGAAAAAATTGGTGTGTAGTAAAAGAAGGTGCAAAAATGGTTGAAGGAATGGTGCAAAGACTGAAGATCAATTTCTTTTATTTTTTTACGGTTTGTTAGTTTTGACTCTGTCGTTGGATTTTAAGTTCTCTCAGATCATGTTTTTTTTTCCTACCCTGGGCGCGTCAGCGGCCTTACCTAACAACATAATAAATCAAGTGATAGAATTAAATAGCCCGACGGGCAGAAATTGAACTCACAAAGGACGGCAGCAGCGGAACAACTGAAGGCAATGGGATGGAAAGAATACAGGTAGCGCTAAGGGGAGTAGGAAGATCCAAAGCTAAAAGTTGGGTGTAAAGAAGGGAGTGTTCGTTAAGGAGTGCAGAACATTCGAAAAGGATTTTAAATATTAAGCTGTCTGCATGTACTGGTGTACAAATGCGTATTATGAGGCATGTTATGTATTGCCATATGTATATATACTTCTGCTTAAAATAATGCTAGGTTTATAAGTATTGTTATTTAGGGAATAAGTTAAGATAGTTGAAATTTTTGTACTTTGTATCTTTTTTAATGAACGCTGATAAAAGTGCTGGGTACTCACACAACGGTCATATTTGCCCTGCGAGACCCATAACTTATTTCTAATAAAAAAAAAAAAAAAAAATGTTCGTTCACTTACAAACTGCAGCAGAGAAATGTTGGAAAGTAACAGAACTGGCCCAATAAACTTTTCAAATCCATTAGATATTTAATGAATTACGAAAAGTTTAACTCCACAATTTCTATCATTTTGCTACACTACTTTTCCTCCTATATTATTGTATCTCGTTAGAATTCTTTACATCCAGAACGTACTTCAAGCAAGTAGTAAAAAATAACTACAGTTTAGTAAAGGGCTTAGACTGATAATATTGCTGTCAAATTTGACTTTTCTTCGCATTTCTTACTAAGGCCGCGGACAACAACAAATATGAATGAATAAAAAAAAATTATAGATAGCGTTATGTATATAAGACAAAAATGAGGGATAAATTTTGTAACAATGTAAAATGAGAATGCAGAAGTGGATAACTGAAATAGTAAATAAGCAACATAATCAATAACTTAAAACTAGACGGCGTTGCTAGAATAAGTTTAAAATATTCCTTGTCGTCAACCTATTCCTCCTTTTATTTTTATTTTCCTTTAGCCTGATCTCTCACCTTAGTTATCATTTTCCGCTTTTCACTTTCATTATCCGTGCGAACATTCGTTTATTTAATATTCTTTTTTCCATTTACCCTTAATTTAAATTATTAAATTTAAATATCTTATTTTATTTCTTCCTATTAATGTGCGCCCAAGTTGGTTTATATAATAATTATTTTATTCCTTCTTAAATATTTATACTGTTAAATTAAATTAGTTTGTATACTGACGTCCCTATAATGGGTAACCATTTTTCCGAGAGATGACGTCGATTTTTGTTCAGACATGTTGCTTTTCTTTTAATATTAGTTAGCATAGTGTCGAATTTTGGCGTAAGCCACTGAGCGGTGTTTGTCGTTTCGTACATATTATAAGAATTCATTTTTATTGCGCTTTAATATTTTGCATATAAAATTATCTGTTGAAACTTTCATTTCGTCTCTCTCTCTCTCTCTCTCTCTCTATACATATATATATATATATATGGGAAGGTCGGGTAGCGTCGGTCGCTTAAAAGAATTGTAAATAAAAATACTAATAAACAAAAAATATGTCTTTATTATGAACTTAAAAATAATTAGAAAATTCTTTAATCATATTAATTAAGAACTAGTAATCATATCACAAAATTTATACTATTTCCAACAATATTAAACAGTAGAAAATTAAACAGACTTTTGCGTTGTGCTTGAAAATCTTCAATTGAGTTTGTCAGGAGCGACGAAAATTTTTGAGCGGGAACAAAACACTCTCTCATGGTTAACTTACTCAGTGCCCACGCTGCAACCGAGCTGAATTTGTTCCTACTCTAGAAGACGCATATTCACAACAACGCTTTACATATGCGACGTATTTAGTTTCTTAGAAATTTAAATGTCCTCGGTTACCCGCCGTCCGGAGCTACCCGACCTTCCCCTATATATATATATATATATATATATGTAAAGGAGATTTGTATGGACTTTGCTTGTCCGCTTATCTTTTTGTTTTAATTATATGCAAAGGTTGGTCCAAAATGATTCGTACTGCGCATCGCCCGAAACAAAATCGAAAAAAATATTCAATCATGCCATCGTGAAGCCTGAGGTTTTTTGCACAAATGGTGAAAATTTCAGCGCAGTAACGCAAACGGTACGCCTGTAGATCGCGTATAACCAACTTTTGACGAATAAAAAGAAATGACAAAATTGCATCAAAATTTTATTCAACAGTTGCGAACTTTGTTCACTCCTCCTCAACATTTATATCCTTCTCAAAGTACCGGCCACCATGTCGGACACATTCATCCCACCGCTCGGTTTTTTCGTATTCCACTGCTGGTGAACCCGCCGGAATATGGCGGAGCACGTCTGGGCCGCTTCCTCGTCCGTTTCAAATCTCCGGCCGCCCAACTCACGTTTAAGGGTAGAAAACAGCTGGAAATCACAGGAGACCAAGTCCGGAGAGTAGGGAGGATGGAGCAGAAGCTTCCAATATCGCGTCGCTCGAGGAACTACTGCGTGACTTTAGTGGTATGAAGCCTACCGTTATCTTGGCAAAGAATGACATTTTTGGCGATTTCTGACGGTTAATAAGACGTACATTGTACGAAATTACCACGCGGAATATTAAGGTGAAACTGCTAAAAACACAGATGTTTCCAACTGGTGAAAACTTCGATAGATAATGAAACATTAAGGAAAAGAATAGATGGTTTTGAAATTCGGGGGCATACAGCGAATATTTAAAATGTCGTGGACGCAACACTGAACAAATGTTTCGATTAGAAATCAATTGAACATTAACAAAATGTTATCAAATGTATTCAGCTACTGCTTAGATTCATCTCCGGTACGTATGCAAAAAACGCAATAGCTTAGAAATCAAGATAGTACAAGATGAAATAAAGGTGTCAAACATCCGAGAGGAAGATGCAGCAGTCGGTAGATTGATAAATTCGATAAATCACTGGATATGGAGCATACTCGAAGCAATACGATTGGGGCAGAATTGGGCTCAACGAAAAAAAGTTACTCATGCATAATGAAACTGCACTCTGCACAGGATATCAAAAATCAGAAAAAGAAGATGACAGACCCGATGTGATAAGGAGATAGAGACCAGGATGAGTTCACCTGTGTGACATGAAAAAATTTATCACCTTTTAAGAAGGTATATAAAAAAAAAAAAGTATACATAAAAAAGAAAACATTCCGGAAGAAATGAATGCGATGATCTTGAAACTATAAAATTAGTGAATTAAAATTTAAGAATTTTATAATAGAAATGGATATTCAACTTCATTAATATAATTTACTTCAAAAGGAATGGAACAGTTTACAGATATAGTACATTGATTAATCTTTTTCCTTTCCCGCTATATTTAAAAAATACAAATAATTTATATTAATATTTTCAACCATATTGATTGTATTTACAAATTCAAATTTGAAACAAGATATGTATATCTGTTTTTGTGAGGTAGCACACATTGCTGTACCAATTTTACAAGCTTGACAATTATTAAAATATAGGGAAAATACTATAGTATTGTACCATAATAATATTTAAAATAAAAGCTAGTTTTAATTGATTGCTGATTTTATAAATAAATTTCGAACAATTTAATAAATCATACTACGTTTCATTCGCTATTTTTTGATTGCGTAAACAATTATGGAATTTTAAACATGCATGTTTAATTTGTATAAAGAAAAGAACATAATCAAAAACATCGCATGAGTGTATCAAAATTAGCTTGAAAACCGCTGTAGCGATAATGCCGGCGCCGCCGCCGTAGATAATGCATTATAAATAGTTTTCATTTTTGTTAAAAAAAACAATTATTTTTTTGTTGCCCACAATATTTAATTTATATATATATATATATACACACACACACACACACATATATTTTTTTATAGGAAAAAGAAACATAATGTGCTAAGAAAAAATTACAAATATTAACATATATATATATATTTTTTATGGGCACGCTAACGAAGCTCAACAGCCCAACCAACCAAGGAATCTAAGTAATAGCTCATAATAACTCAAAAGGAGCATAACATATTAGATTTTAATCTGGTGCAAGATTGAATGAATGAAAGAAGCTAGAATAGGAATAACTGACAAAGAAGGAAAAGAGAGAACGTAGGAGTCCATTGTATGGAGTAGGAAGACTAAGATCCTAAAACTGAAAATAGAAGAGAGAACGTTGTAAAGAAAGTGAGGAACATTCGAAGAAGACATGATTGACATCACACAGAAAAACGAAATTTTCTGGGTGAAGAGGACACCGCGGTAAGAGACGAGGGAAAAACGAAAAAGCGACGAAGGAAGAAAGATATGACCGAAACGAAAACGACATATGGCAGTGGTCAGCGAACGACAAAGAGAAGGAAACTTTTGTCGAACCAACTAAAGGCTGGACGGAAAGATAAAAGGGAAAAATAAATATCATTCCATAATGTAATATGGAACTGTCTGCACACATGATTAATATTATGAGCAGAAAATTTATGAAGAGGATGTCCATAAGAAGCTCCTGAGCGAGCCAAGGAATCAGCCACCTCATTATCCTCAATTCCAGCATGGCTAGAGATCCACAATAGATCTATTTGGATAGAACGGAACAGGAATAATTCGTGAATTCGAATAAGAAAATAAAAGGTTGAAAAGAGTATGTATATATAAAATTCCTTATTTGACGTTCAATTTATGTAGTATTCAGTCTATTAGGGTAAGAAAGTTGATTTTTAGCGTAATTTTAATTTTATTATTAATCCGTACGTACGCGGTAGATTTTTTTTTTTTTTTGCTTGTTTGTTAGTATTCGCCATTTTTTCTTCGAAGGGGGGGGGGGTCATTCAAAATTAGTCCTGGCCACGTAAATCCTTAATCCGCCCCCGCATCTTTCGCAAACCATTTTTTTAAATTCGTATGTCATTGTGCTGTACATTATTACCTGTCAGTTATTCAAATTCAGTTACGTATTTGTTCAATGTTCTCAACTCCATTATTAATCGAAATTTTTTAGTTAAAAGATTACTTCTCTTACTGTTCGATTTTATTCAATGGTTGGGGAGAAACGCAATATAGAGATAAATTTGTAATTAATCAAATTATATAAATAGCGCGAAAACAAGGGTTAACTAGATCTGTAGTAAAAACTGAACGACAGATGTCAGTATACCTGAAGTCTAATACCAGCAGAATGAATTTGGACGGGAAAAAAAAAAAGACAACTTTGAAAACTTACGATTAATTTTGAAATAATTTTTGCACGTTAAATAATAAAAATAATTTATTCGGTAATCATATTATTCGCTGATGGCTCAGCAATTTCGGTATCGCGGCATTTTGAGTTATCCAATTCGCGTCTTATATTCGGCGTAATCGAATGATGAGACTGATGACGTAATAAATTATACAGCGCTTCTTTCTGTTCAGAACTAATATCGTTCTTATAGTGCTGTACAAATGCAAGGAAAGCTTGATGCCACAACACCGGTAACTCCCTGCTATCCCTTTCGAACCTAATTTATAAAGGGTCCACAATTACTAGTAAAAATTACCGTTTAAATCACATGATAATATACGCAAAATTAAAATTCTTAAACTGCCACTTAACAAAAACATAAAAATTCTGATTTGAGATTGCGAAATAAAAAAAAAAAAAAAAACAACAACCGATCAGGCATCAAAATTATTTATTAATAATGAACAAGAAAAGAAAAAAATGAAACAAAGAAATAACGGATCTCTGAAATAAAGCGAGAAATAAAAAATAACTAAAAAATACAAAACAGCGTAAATATTTTTGAAAATCAAAATGAACAGTACGAGTAAAACAAAAATTACTAATTTACTTTGCGGAAATAAATATTGCTTCAAGAAGAAAAAAAAAAAACTTAAAATCATCTATTGATCTTAATTCTTACTTTTTATTTGAGGTTTACGAGTAACAGTTTAAAAATGTTGTACCGTATTATAGGTTGTTAATACATTATACAGTCTAATAGCAATTTACTATTTTTATCAAACGTATTTTAAAAAAATCAAAATTCGAACAGGAATATTTAAACATCCTAAGATATCAATTATAAAAACGAATGAAAAAGATCACTGAAAGTTGAATGTAGATTAGCGTATAAAGACAGATATTTCTGCGTATTTAACATCGAACAAGTTAAACAAGCAGCATTTAATGTGTAAACGACCATCTACCGTCTTTCTCGGAGAGCTCAACTAAAATCTTTGGAAAATCGGCTGTTATTTACGGGAACGACCCTGTTATATATCTAAATTTTCTAATAGCTAACTATCGCGCTTACTGAAACATCTGCGCGCGATAATGTTTACTTGGTCTTTAAACATTACCCAGAAGACTGAACGAGGATGAGAATTGCTCATAGTGAAAGTAACGTTTAAAATTTTTGGTACCAGAGATAAAAAGTAGTGACTGTCTTGATTTTTCAAATTAACTATCCTCAAGTTTGTCCTTCGAAACTTCTTAATACTACACTCTCTAAGAATCGGAAACAACCCTATATTAAGTTAATTTTTTTCTTCGCAATATGTTCTTTTTATTTTTTTCTTTTTTTAAATGAAAGAAGCGGCAGTTTAGAAATAGTTATTTTAAACGATAATCTTTCATCCGACAATTACGTTTGCAACATTATAAAAAGATTTACTACTGCTCAATTTTAAAATTTTTTCTCTTACCATATGGTATTCATCAAACCATTAATAATTAAAAATTGGCCCGATTTTTCCGGTCTATTCGAATAATTTAATATTTGTTTATGCAAAATAAACACTTGAAATTGTTTGATTACCTTAAAAAGTGAAAAACAGCGGCGTCTATCACTCTGTACGGCAATGCGTACTTTTTCTCGAACAAAATCCTAAGAAAAATAGAAGTCGCTCCGTTGTACTCCATTTCAGCCAATTTCAATATGGTCGCCGCTGAATGCAGCATCGGAATGGAATACCTTGTTACCACTGATCCGATGATAATAGCTTCTCTCAGCGTACAGCCACTCTATAAATTACCATTATTATTGAAAAAAAAAAAAAAAAATTACAAATTTGGTAAATATTCGGTTCATAAAAATGGCATGAAAGATCGTTTAATTTTGTTGAAACTAAAATAAATCGGCCGTTAAACCGAGCGTAATTTAAATAAGAATAGTTTATGTTTAATGGATTAAAAAAATAAGATTAAATTTTAAAATATAAACAGTAGGCGCTACCCGTTGTTCGAAATGAATTATCTGGAAAAGAGCGGAAAACTGATTTGAGCTTAGCTATGTTAACTTTAGAAAGTAACAAAGAACCGACTATTAAATTATCCCAACTAGAAACAACTTTAACCCTCCATCCGTACAATGAAATTCTTGCACACCGTCTGAGTACTACGGATGCCAAAAAAAGTCCTGCTAATATTTTCTTCAAGAAAAAAAAGTTTAAAAAATTTGAAAAATTCTGCAATACTTATGATTCTATTTTATGATCTGGTTGCTTTTCTTTAAACTATTTATAATAAATTAAATTTTTTAAAACAATAAATACATAAGTAAATCGTTGAAGAATCGATTTTTACTAAAAAAACATTCAGATCTTAATCAAATTTGAATGTAAAAATAAAATTCTTGCTGAGTTGTACAGCTGAATATACGTACTTTTCGGGGAGAAATATAGCAAATGTGCCGTTTACAAAAAAAAAAAAACTATAACTATTTTGATCATTAAAAATGTGTTTTTTTTTCCGGGTAAGAAAAATTCACAAAAAATAATACTTCTGTCTTTAATTTCACTTTAATCATTATGAAATTCCTATAAAATCATGAAAAAGTCATCATATCATATTATAATAAAAATAAACATTTAAATTTATGTTGAAAAATTTTTGGTCGTGCCTGTTGGCAAAAATGTGGGTAATGCTCTTCCCGCACGGGTACACCGCACAATGATAGCATGTTGTTTTTTTGTCTTCTGTGTAAAGTCACACCGAACATCTTTTTCGGTTTTCCATTTTAGTCTTCGCTTTAATAAAAACTTCCTCTCCCTCTTGTTCGCTTAAAATTTCTTTAACTGAGTATATCTTATTGAGCATCTTTAAATTTACTATATTCAGTTCTTTTTCCAGACACAATTGTATTAAAATGAAAATTGAATATTTTAAAAATTCTCAACAATGCATTTTAGGATTGTTCTCTTATAAATAGTATAAAATAAATTAATTCCTCCTTAGTCAAGCATTCCATAAAAGAATCGCATGGTCCGACGATTCGTTGTACGTCTTGTTTTGTAAGTTTTGTATAACTGGTCAAATGTGCGTGTGTGTCGATATCCTCTTTTGTCGAATTGTAAAGCAAAATAATTTCTGGCTTCTATTTAACCTCGTCTACCTTACTAGTTTTGTGTAGAGTCGAGAATAATAAAATAACTTTGTTTTTCTTCGGACAATAAGACAAAGGTTATAATGTTTATAACAATCGAAAAATAGTATACATTAAATTTCACTTGTCTGCACAAAATACCGACGCCGTTTGGTACACTGGGTCTTAAAAGGCACGCTCCCGACTTTAACGCTCCGCTGTCCAGGCACAAACTGAAGGCAAACGACTTTTCCCCATTACCTAATTTTTTTACGAAAAAGAATGAACCTTTGCCCTTTTGTAATTCCGAAGATATTTGATTTGAAAATCTGATTTATACCCTAAAAGACTTTGCCGCATTTGGTAATAAATTGGAAAACGTTTTTATTCTCCATTTCTACATTTTCTACTTCCTTTATACATCTGTATACATATATGCATGCGTATTTTGAAAAAAACAGTCGTAGATTATTTCCTATGGGACCGCACTAAAATTTTGAACCATTTCTTCTTTAAATATAAATAAACATTAGCATCGAAATGTACTCATTCGCATAGCGAATTAAAAAATCGAATAGACTGGTTTCGGAGATGCATGCGCAGTGTATGACGTTGATTGGTTTTTTATTAAATATTTTTAACGTCTATTTATATTCAACGTAAATATATGAAAATTGGCTACGGTGCCTTTATTAACATTTCTATTTTGTAGATAAGTAATCTTTAATTAGCTGTAAACAAGCAATAGAGATTAAATATTTAAATTTAAATATCGAAGAAGAGTACAGTAAAAGTGTCTGTAATTACAATTTGTCCAGCGAAATCGTAAAATCTATCGCGGACATTATAATAAACCATCGCTGAAAAGTTAATTAAAATGAATTTATCCGAGATGATAAAACTGAATCGGTTTAAAATATATTTACTTCGCATAATGGAATTATTATTCCTTTCATAAACGCTCCTGGTTTGAATAAAGCTTTACGCAATGCTTGATAGAGGTGGAAATTCAGTCTTTTATACTCGTTAATGTCGTCTCTGATTCGAGGTAATAAAACTAAATTGTAAAATCTTTGCGCCATTTTCTCCTTTAAATTTGAAGCGAATATTCTTGTTCCCTGATACATAGCGGCTGCACTCCAGTTCATCGGATCTAGAAATATCACCATCCGGCATTAATGAACTGATGAAAGTATCATAAAACGGCTTCCCAACAAATGAAGGAAGAACAAAAAAAAAAAAAAAAAAAAAAAAAAAAAAAAACGAGTGAGAAAACGACGGAATAACAATAAAAAATGTAATAGAAACGGAAAGTAAAAGCCAGGCGATTAAGTAGGTTAATCAGTTACTCGTAATGCCCAATTTGTGCATATTTATTTATTTTTTAATTGCAAAAAAAAAAAACAAAAAAAAACAAAAACGGGCATTATTAACTAAAGTAACATCATTCAGCGGAACTAGAACATGTTTTTAAGGATAACTATTATTCAAAAAATTTGAAAATCAAACCTTGTAAAAACTAATAATTTTTTTCAATAATATTTTATCCGTGACCATACCATATTGAGTTAACGAATAGAGGTTTGGTCGTCCACAACGTAATTGATAATTGTAGATTGTTATACAAACTATAAATATATATCAAATTTTTTATGACGAAATATGTATTTTTAGGTGTTTTATTTCCTATTGCAGACGGGCATGCAAACCAAGAAACAAATTTGCTTTATGTTATAAATTTACACGAACTCAAATAATTCGAAACACACACACACATATACAAAAAAAAATATATGTTTGAAAGACACCAGATTATGGCTAACAATGCAACGAATAATTTACGGTAAACAGTAAATTTAACGTACCAATTATTAAAAAATTGTAGCGTGAATAACTTTCAAATCAACGAGTAATTTTCTTTTTGAGGTCTTATACACACGTTGACTGCTTTAAAATCAAGTGTTCTTTTGATCACATTAAAAGTGACTGAACCGAATTAAAAGTAAACTGCGATGTCTGCATCAGTCTTTAAAATACCATTAATTTGGAAAATGAAAAACTATTTACCAGTAAAAAATTTTAACTCCGTTCATTTAAATAAATTAACTTCGTAATTTAAATCTCACACGATTTAAATATAAAATAATGCAGAAGTGTTCATAAAATTTTATAAACCGTAATGTATAGTTTAGCAATAATTTAAAAAACCAGCTGACAGACAAACACAGAAATAATTTTTTTTCCAGTGCGTTATTAATTCAACGATTTATTATAGGATTGTTAACTTGATAATCTACTTAAATATACGTACATATTTTTTAGAACGATTATTGATCGGCTGATTTTAAAAAGTGAGATGACACAAATGCGCAACCTGTCATTCTTTTTAGTGTATGTGAAAAAATTGCGCGCTGAAACATTTAAATATAATAAATATAAAATAAAATCCAGGAAAAGAGTTATTGCCACGAGCGTAAAAAAATTAATACAGTTTAATTTAACTTATATAAATGCAATATTTAAAAACCATTATAGCCGGTATCATTAACACACGATGAAAGAATTGTTTATCATTTTTAATTACCTTCGTTACGCGTAGTTTTTTTCTTTCGAATCACACATTTTCTAATTTTCATCAATTACACTTACGAAATTTTATAACGGGTACTTTTACTTTTATTATAAATCACCTGTACGACGTGAGAAATTAATTTAACTTTTTCCATAAGATTTTACAGTATTATAAATTAAAGACGTATTTAAATTTCCTAGTGTTTCGTTGGAAATTCCGTTAATGGAAAAATAATTTTTATTTTAAAAAAGTTATCAAAATCAAAATATATGTTAGTGGTGCAAATATCAAGACAACAAATGCCGTTTTGTTATGCAAATTTCGGGTATTTCACTACAGACTAAGTATTTTTGCAGACGTTTGATTTGATCTTTTTAATAATTTTATAAAACATTACCGTTTCGAACTTTTGTTTCCGGAAATAAAAAGGATAAAATTATTATTTTAAAAATACTTTCACTACCACACTGTTAATATTTTTACAAATGAAATTCTGATTTGTAATGGTTTCCAGGAAAAGTAGCTGTAACAGAATGTTAAAGATGCGAGCAGAGGCTCACTTAAACAATTACTGAATAAGGTCAAAATCCATAAAAGTTTAATATTATTTTACTGCTCTTTACGATTATTGTACGACATAGTAGTAGGCGGTTACAGTTGGTAATTGATAAATCGGTTTACACGATATCCGAAAGAAATGCATTAATATTGCTATACCGGTCAAATAGAGTAACTGTTCCCAATTCTTTAATTTCGGTATTATCTTGAACGCTTTAGGTAATTTTCCAGATCTGTATTTTGACAGCACTTCGCGGACGCCTTGGTACAATTCTTTCACACGAGGATCTATATCTTGTATTTGCACACCTGTTCAATAGATTAACATTTAATAATATTTACCGTTCGATACTTCAGCGGCAAATAAAAGAAAAAATATCGGTAAATAAAAAGTTAAACGAAGAAATTTATACCGGTTCCTAGCGGCAACTTCGCATATACTTGGAAGTAATTTAAACAAGTTTAAAAACCATAGTGTTTTAACGCATTCTCGCATTTACACTAGCGATGCTTTTTAAATGTTATTCTAATCTCGCATAAAGAGCAAGTTACACCGCCTAAAATACTTCCTCTTATGATAATTTTAAATGACGCACTGAAATAAACGCAGACGTATACAAGACTAAAGTATGTTTTAACAGGAAAAATGTTCTAAAATGAAGTAGTTTACTTTGATTATCAGAAAATTGACTATGAACTTCGGTAGTTTTCTCGTTAATTTTTTCCAATATAAGATCAGCTAACGTAAGGCGTGGCGCAGGATTTTTACACATAAATTTCTCCAGCGCTTCTTCATCTTCTTTATCTATGACCTAAAATATTTAACATTAGAAAATACGAATTAACGTTCCGTTTCAAAAAAATCGATGCGACATCTACGTTAACTAAAAACTTGGGCGTTATAAACTGGAATTCTTACCAAAAAGATATCTTTACACCGATTGCACCAGAAACCCTTTCACAGTTAATAAGAATTAATTTAGCCTTTTTCAATGAAACTTCATATATGTATAAATGATAAATACTAGATATATCAAAAATATAATCGCAATACATTTTTAATATATCAATATACATACATATACATATACGTTTATATATATATATATATATATAATGTGTTTGTTTGTGTCGCAGTATGAAATTAATGTCTTTCTGCTTTTAGATCCGTCAGTACTTTATTGTATTATTCTACAAATTTATTTAATAAATGGATCGATCATTTCATCTTTAATTTTCCATATTACATCGTTATGATTTAAGCATGACTCACTCGTAACTATGGAGCTCTGTTGGCATTCTGATAACGAAATGTATTACAATATTACCATAAATCGTATAATAACTATTTCTTAAAAATACCGCTTTAAATACACCTGTTGCACCACTTATGACTCACTGAAAAAAATAAAAAATTTAAAACTCACTGGATCATGATATTCCGCATCAGAAGCATTTTCTTCAATATCTTCTTCATCATCATCTTCGATTACACGGTTACTCAGAGAAGTAATCGGTTTAACAAATTCACCTTTAAAAATATTGCACTAAAAAGTTTAATTTATATTTAGCTAAAAATAAAATCGTGTTTCGTTTCAAAATTTTTATTTATTCTTCATTATTACTATTATTATTATTATGCGGGCGCAGTAATATTTCACTGGCAAAAACTTTGAAATTAAAAAACTTAGAAATTACAAATACAAACGTATTTACTATTATTATTACTGTTACGCAATTAGTATTATATTTACATATCACAGTTGAGATATTTACATAAGTACAAAGCGATACGAGTGATTTAATGTTAATTGTAATTTCAGTTTACAATTATAACAATTATTTTTATCAGTAAATTAAAATATTTTAATAAACACGGGCCAAAACTGTATGTTCCACAAAACTATTTTTACTTTTTTTTAAATTTCGGATATCATATAGACACATACAGCGTATACTTTGCTTATATATTAGTAGATAAATTCCGCTGCTAACGCTGTATTCGTTTTGCGCATAGCGGTTTCTAAATTAAATTTTATTACAAATTATAATTTCAATGTTGCAAACTTTCGTATATAAACCGGATTGATTGATTAATTGATTATACGCACTTCATATCGATACCTTCTTTTAAACCCTTTGATTATTTTACTAGCAAGTCAAAATACTTATTTTCTATTTTAATTTTTCGTAAAATTTCTAAGTGTTATAACCGACGAATTTTAATAAGAAATTAATATTTCTTTCGAGAAACAATGAAATTACCTTCATGATCCTCCTCAAGTTCTTGTTGTTGTTTGCGCACATTTTTCAAAATTTGTTTCGATATATTCGGATCAATTTCCTAATATAAACAAATAAATCATAAAAATACACCTCTTTTAGAAATATCTTTTTTATAAGCATATTACAACAGTAAAACACATCAACAACAAGTTGAATACAACATTTAACTAAATTCAATCTTAACTTACCGCTAACTACTAAATTTAAAAGAAGAAAAAAAAAAAAATGGCATTTATTTATTCATTGATATGAATATTTTTCATGAACTACAACAATAGGTTGACTATCGAAACATAATTTTTAAATTCCCGGTTCTCGCAGTCCAGATGTAAAATTTTCTGATCACTAGAATCGTACAACAGATTATATGAATCTTGCTCCGCTTATATAATATCAAACCCAACAGACTAAGTAAGAGCAAATAAAATATCAGCAAGAACAAAAATATTATAAATCCAATTTTTGAGTTTTTTGAAAACCGCATTTTAAATAATTTTCCGCTACAATGTCCATTAGCGGAAGTGTAATATATGTTTATTTTATTGTTACAAAATTTAACATTGAATTTTGGTTTTTTATAGTATTTTTACCGTACCTCATCGCTTTTTAGGATTCCGTATACATATAATGTACGGAAATCCTTATAAGATGGTACACAAATGACAAAAATATCAAAAATAAAAATCAATAATTCACGAACGGCTTGACTTATAAACTTCAAATTTGGAACATAAATTACAATTAAAATTATCTTTAAAACGATCTATAACTTGAAGTTGACCGATTAACCTGGGCCGCAAAAAACCCAAAAAACCGTCAAGAATATATAATATGGTACATAAAACGACCTCAAAAATCACCCGTAAAAAAATCATAACTCGTCACCAGATAAACCTATAACGCTGAAATTCAAAATATCAACTACAATGCAGGAGTACTTTCATGAAATCAAAAAATTACGGTACTAAAGTTAGGTAAAGTTGCCCAAAAGTTCAAAAAACCACAAAAAATGACGTGTCCCCCCCTTAGCGCCGCGTGTATTGTAGTTAAAAATTTTGAATGAGGCTAAAAATACGCACGGACCCGTATATTTCTCTAGTTTGAAACATCCGGATTTCCAACTATAAAACTGGACCCTCGGGGCGACGAAAGCTCGAAATTTTGTAAAAAAATATTTTTTTTTACAGGCATGCGATATATCGTTTGAAAGATCGCTATTTATCAGGAACAAAACCTTATATTATTTTCTTTACCAAAAAATTCAAAGTTGCCGTAAAGTTCAAAAAAGCGCGAAAAATGACGTGCCCCCCCTAGCGCCGCGAATATTACCGATAAAAATTTTGAATACGGTTAAAAATATGAGCTTCCACGTATATTTCTCTAGTTTGGAACATCCGAGTTTCCAGCTTTAAAATTGGACCCTCGGGGCGCCGAAAGATCGAGATTTTGAAAAAAAATATTTTTTTTCTTAGGCTTGTGATATATCATTAGAAAGATCTCTATTAGTCAGGAACGAAACCGTATTTCATTTCCTCAACAAAACTTTCAAAGTTGCTATAAAGCTCAAAAAAGCGCAAAAAATTGCGTGTTCCCTAGCGCTGCGAGTATTATAGCTAAAAATTTTAAACATTGTTAAAAATATGTGCTTTCACGTATATTGCAGTAATTTGGAACATCCAGGTCTCCAGCTTTAAAAATAAAATTCCGGGGCGCCGAAAGCTCAAAATGTTGTAAAAAAATATTTTTTTTATTAGGCTTGTGATATATCATTAGAAAGGTCTTTATTAGTCGTTGACGAAACCGTATTTCATTTTCTTAACCAAACTTTCAAAGTTGCCGTAAAGTTCAAAAAAGCGTGAGCTCTAATTAGCAGTCCCCCCTTTGCGACGCGAGTATTATAGCTATACTTTTGGAACATGGTAGAAAATACATGACTCCATGTATATTTCTCTGATTTGGAACAACCGGCTCCCCAATTTTAGAATGATACCCGCGGGGCCTCGAAAATTAAAAATTTTGAAAAAAATTTTTTTTTTCTTGGGTTTGTGATGTATTATTAGAAAGATCGCTAGTTTTCGGGAACGAAACGGTATTTTATTTTCTTAACGAAACAGTCAAAGTTGCTGAAAAGTTCAAAAAAGCTCGAGCTCTAATTTGTAGCCCCCCCTCTTTGCGACGCGAGTATTATAGCCATTAATTTGGAACAAGGTAGAAAATATGCAACTTCACGTATATTTCTCTAGTTTTGGACATCCAGGTTTCCAGCTTTAAAATTAAACCCTACGGGCGCCGAAAGCTCCAAATTTTTAAAAAATATATTTTTTTGCCTGAGCTTGTGATATATCAGTAGAAAGATCGCTATTTGTCTGGAACGAAACCGTATTTGATTTTCTCAGCAAAACTTTCAAAGTTGACGACAAGTTCAAAAAAACAAAAAAAAATTACGTGTCTCCCACCTACCTCCAGGAAAATTGCAGGTAAAAATTTTGAACGCGGCTAAAAACGTGCGCATCCCCTTATATTTCTCTAGTTTGGAACTTATGGATTTCCAGTTTTAAAATTGGACCCTTAGAGCGCCGAAAGTTCGAAATTTTGAAGAATTTTTTTTTTTTTTTTCTAAGGCATGTTATATACCGTTGGAAAGATCGCTATCTGTTGGGAAAGAGACCGTATTTCATTTTCTTAACGGAACTTTCAAAGTTTGCCGAAAAGTTCGAAAAAGCGCGAGAATTGATTTGTGACGCGAGTATTATAGCTAAAAATTTTTAGGAAAGTAGAAATTATGGGCATCCATGTATATTTCTCTGGTTTAGAACATTTAAGTTTCCAACTTTAAAATTAGTGTCTTGGGTCTGTGTAAGCTCGAAATTTTGTAAAAACAAATTTTTTTTCAAGTGCATCATTAATGGAAAGAGCGCTATTTTTCGGGAACAGACCGGTATTTCATTTTCTTAACGAAACTGTTTGAAATTTACTAAAAGTTCATAAAATTGTGAAAAATAACGTGTAGCTCCGCTTGTAATTTATGTATTGTAGTTCAAGATTTGAACAAGGTTAAAAAAATGTGCGTCCCTGTTTATTTATTTACTTTGGAACATCTGGGTTTCCATCTTAAAATTCGGAACCTTAAGCACTGAAAGCTTCAAAAATATTTCTTTTCCGGTCACGATCGATGGAAAGATCGTTATTTGTCGAGAACGAAATTTCCTTAACCAAAATTTCAAATCTTGATATTCCAAACTTGAGAAATATGTGTCGAAGCGCATATGATTAACCGTATTCAAAATTTTTAGCTATAATACTCGTGGCGCTAGAGGGGAGGGACTATTTGAATTTTTTGGCAACTTTAAAAGTTTCTAAATACGGTTCGGAATTATGTTTAGAGACTGCCGTGGAGATGGCGTACGAATTTCGACTGTTACTGGTTGAATATCGGATGGTAACATTATCTGTTGAAAGTTAATATCCGCAAGAACGGCTAATATTATTTCCCCATGCGCACAACTAGCAAGCGCCGGATTTGATTCGAGAACTTTATAGTTTTTTAGTTGTAAATGTTGGTTTTGTTTTAAATAGGTTTCTGGAATGCAAGGAATAAACGAGTTTGTTAATCGGTGTTATTTTTCTTTTGGCTTTATCGGAGTATAAGACTGCAGCGGTTTTTAGAATTTGGTTCGGATCGTTATAATTTGCGTTAGTAGTGTTAGTACGAGGGCTAAGAAACGGAACGGGATCGCAGGTTTCGGTTTCGTTATTTTCATTACGGCTTGTATTAGTGTTGTTATGAACTGTAATGAAAGGAACGGGCTCACCGCATCATTGTTTAGGTGGTACGTTCGCCTGATGAAAAACAGATGCGAATAGTATTTCGTTTTGTTAAACAATTTAACGAACTATGCTAGTAAATAAATAAAAAAAAATATTTAATAATGGTCTAACGTATTGAGAGAGTCGAAAGAAAAAACCGAATTGTTAAAAAATCATCTCAGCAGTCTTTGTCACATCGCGGAACTATATCGACCTTTTTTAGTAAAGTAACCAGTTCGTCTTGCAACCGAAAGAAATTTGATAACAAAGTAACCAAATCGCCTAGAAATTCGGTTTTCAAATTAGTGACATTTACAAAATTCGTAAACTATAATTTCGATTAAGTGTGTCTCTCCCTCCCATTCGCCCAGAATCCAGGACGCAATCACCGACGTACACCAACCTGCCAGCAGGGAGCACCAACATTCTAGCAGCCGCAGCAGAGTGATACGTAACATTAATATTATTTCTAATTTTTATGTATTTATTAAATGTCTTTAACGGTCGGCTATCTAAGAAAGATAGTTGTAGGGATTAACAAAATTACACATTTTAAAAAATCATAAAACCTTAATATTAGTATTATTAAATCTAAACCAATAAGTTAAAAAAATAAATAAAAATTAAATAAATAAAAAAAAGAATTTAATTAATTTTTCTTCATAACCATTACATTGCACTTCAAATTAGTCTAAGCCTTCGATTCAAATTAGTATTTTGCTTTACTGTTTTAAATTATTATTAGAAAAGATCTCTGAAATTTATTAACATATTAAATTAAAATAATAAAATAAAAATGAAAGTTTATTCAAACAAATTTTCTTACATACTAAATAATTATAGGTATTGTTAACTTTCATACGGAATCCTCAGCGCATGAAACCTCATGCTTGACTGAAATTGTTTTTTTTTTGTTAGTTATTTTTTCCAAATAAGAGCACTTAACACAATTCATTCGATTAATATTAGTTTTCTTTGTATTTTATACTTATTTTAATAAACCTTTTATTTATTTAAATTTATAACAGGTTGATTAAATCTGAATAATAAAAGTCATTTTGATATCTAGTAATCATATTTCTATCATAGGCGTCGATATTATGGGGTTTATGGAACTTAAGCCTCTCCAAAAATTTTATTAAAAAGGCTTACCTCTCCCAATAAATTGAAATGAACAATACAAAAACTTTCTGTGTTTCGTTAAAATTTTAACTACTATGTGCTTAAAATATTCAAATCAAATTTTATTGATGGTTGCATGTTTTCTATGTTTGTAAAGAACTAAGACTGAACCAATAAAAAGCATTTATTTTTCGCTTCGAATGATTTTCTCTTATCGAAAATATCTTTTCGCTATTTTTAATCTTTTTTTCGATTTTAGGACAAATTTCTCGGCTTATTCCTAGTGTTTCATTTGGTGACCACCTCATATAAGTACCCCCTTATGAAACTAAGTCAAGTCTAAATTTTTTATATATACAACTAATACATTAATTGAAAGAAAATATAAAAAATAGGAATTTCAATAAATAAATAGAAATAAAATTATTTTTGTGTTCTCGAATATTATTGTGAGGTTGGAGGAATGTATTTCTACTATAAAACAGGATTTTCCATTTAAAAAATCTTTCTAGTGTGAAATACTAATATTACATTACTATAAAAGAATACAACTTAGAGACTGATTGCCAAATCGATATAAATATTTTGAAATTATTTATGTTCAGTTAGAAAATTGTTCATATTTAAATCAGGAGACTATATGTGATACATCAATATGTCAGTATGCCGTAGTGGTATCTGAATTTCAGTCATTCCGCGTTTCAACCATTTTGGTATTAAGTCTTTAACCATACCAGTAGATGCTGAATATTTACCTAGTTGTCAACTATGTCATAATTCTGAGTAATACGGAAGTTGTCTCTTGGTGGTATGTATCTCCAACACATATCAGTGACAGTTACTTGTCTATATAAAAATTTGTGCAGTTTGAATACTTTGAACGTCTCGTCGGTTATAAAAATTAGCTGCGTTTTTATCAATATCTCTAATAACAGCAAAAAAAAATATTTCCAAGAAATACTCGCACTTTTCTGGGACTCAAAGAAATTCTACTGTTATCTAACATTTGTTGACGATCAATTTTTGTAATGCAAATAAAATTTTGGTGTGACGTAAATGTGAAACACTTTGTTTACGACAACCAACAAAGGACATTTCTTAATTCATAAAAGACATAACTTAGCACAAGATGGAAAATGTACACAGAAAATTAAAAGATGTTAGTCTAGTTTGTTTATAATAATTATTGATAATAGCTCTGGCTATCACTTATGATATAATGTTAACAAATATTACTTTTAATTATATCGTCAGCAGTGTAATATACCAATATTGACATAACGGTATAAATACTAAAATAAAACATCGGCGACACGAATAAACAAAACAGCCAACAATGGAACTGCCGAAAAGTAACTAAAATCCAACTATCGAAGTTAAGCTTTAAAAAATCAAGCAGCAGAAATCAGATATCAAAGGTATTTTAAATATGTTATCATAAATTAAATGGGGGAAAATTAATCATTTACATTAACTAATACTAACATTCAACAGCACCGAATACATTTAATTTTCATGATAAAGAATTTTCCGTTTTTCTTATAAGGCACCAGAGAATTTCGAATCGATCAGAAACGAAACGTCGGGAAAAGGTAAACGATCGACCTTTCAAATTACTTAAAATGTAATCATTTTCATTAACGACCATTGATGTAAACAACCGGAAAACCAACAGAAATAGCGTGCGATGAAAGTTGATGAATTTTTTGTCATAAAATTTTTAGATCCATATTATATCCGTGCACGCTAAAAAACGTAACTTTTTATTACAAATCCAAATCAAGGAAAATCTTTAAATTCCTATATTTCAATCTTGCAAATCAAAAATGTGAATGGACACATACGATATAATGTTAGGAAATGTTCATTTAATATTGTATTAAATTACATCGTTAAATATATACCTATATAATTTATGATTTATGAATTGAATGTTTTCAAATAGAAACATTTTTATTTCCCTGTAAAAATGAACTAGTACTGTTTTTGTACGCATTAAGTATTTGCTCCCATCATTTAATCCATAACATAAAAAAAATAAAAAATCAATGAACCTCGGGGTACAACGCAGAGGTGAAACTTCAAAGGCACTTTCTTCAATTTCGATTTCAAGTTACAGTATTAGTACCAAATTTACCAAGAGTAAGAACCAAATGGGGAGATTTGCGATTCTTATAAACGTATCTATAAAGTTTTACTTAAAGAGAAACAAATTAAAAATTAATGCATTTGTTTTATTAATTTCATGGATTGTTGGATTCTATAAAAGATACTATAGGCTTATGATAACTAAACTATGAAATATAAGTTTTTGATGTAATTTTATCAATATATCTAGAAAATATTGCATCAATAGTAGTTCTGTACTTTGCCATTGATTCATTTGGATTATTATTAATATTTAATTGAAGTTCGGTTTGAAGAAATTATATTAAAGGCAAAGAATCGTCTGATGCAAAATTGACGTTGAAGTCTCCAGCTAATATCATTGGAAATGTATGTAAATTTTCTTTTAATAACCTTGAACCATTGAGAGTGAACGGGTACTTAATCTTCTATGTACAAATTTAATTATATCATGGACCCTTTCATGTGGAAAAATATAAATGGCGATAATCATTATTTCTTTTCCATCTTTCGTCTTACATTGAACAGTCTCCTGCTTGAACGTCCTGGCGTTTAAATTTCACGACGCAATCGAAATTTGGTGTGCCGATATTATCGTCATTATTTATCCACGTTTCTGTAAAGATTAAAATGCGGCTTGCTTCAGTTTTCCTTTGAGATCATTGACATTCTACCTCTCAAAGTGGTATAAAATACAATAACATGCAGCATTAATTTTAATTCAATATATTACCGACTAAGTGTCTTTTACGAATTTTTAGATGTTATTAGTTATTCATAACGTACGCTCGCTCGCTTCGCATGTTAACTCCCCATAAATTTATTTATATATAAGACGCGCCTAAAGAAATTTCACTTCAAAAAAAAAACTCACTATATGATTCAAAATATATGTATATATGTATATATATATATATAAAGTTAAAGAATGATAAATAGGGTTCACAAAAATTTTGCCGGATTCGATGCACATGTAAACTGTATCAATATGCAGAAATATCATTGTGGTGTGAATCAATATCGTGTGCAGTTGTTTGCTTTTGATTACACTCTATGTACTATATGTTAGTTTCTATAATGGTAACCGCATCCAATCATAATCAGACAAAAATTACGTTAGCATAATCGCTAATCCCGAATAGTAAATTTTATAAATAAAAATGTTTATATCGAAAACAATACTTAAATAATACACTACGCGGATATACATTTCCTAATATCATAACAAACCAAGGTTTAAACAAATATTTTCAAAAATCCATACCTCTTCCTCGACATCATTTCTAAGCCGAATTTTTAATTCTCGATTTCTTTTCTTCGGTAAATCATCGTTCGTTAATTGTATATCCAATGGAACTTTATGTGTTCCGCGAGCTAAACGAACTTTCTTAATTTTACCCATTTATAACAATTTCAGTGCAAAAATTTGAACTGAACCGCACATCATTTATTTATATGTAAATGAACACATGCGACTTTTCATCGATAAGCGGTCGATATACATATATTATTTAATTTTTTCTGCTACTAAATTATTCATTAATTAATTTTTAATTTCCTATTAAATACAGTACTATGCAATTATTAAATATTTTTTGAAAGTCACTAAATGTAAGAAAAATGGCCAGTTTTATTTTAAAAAATTACGTTTGTACAAAATGTATAAGGAGTTCGTAATTGGATGATTCATTTTTTCTGCTATGCTGAACATATGTTCCATTGAAATTATTGGGTTATTCGCAGTTTTGTTATCTGTGTGATGTATTGATAGTTCTCGATTGTGTTTTGTTTATTTTTGTAGACAAAAACAAAAAATTGATATATTTTTTAAAAATAATTTTGCGTTTTGGTGATTTGTAAATATGGGAGCTGCGTTAGCTCTGTGTTCAGCATCTCAAGTAAGTTCGGTATTATTTCAAAATTAAATAAATCATAAATGCGTAGTTAACAGAACTGTAGTAAAAAATGCTAACACGAAAACTAGCACTTACAAGTTCGAAAAGATTTATAAAATGCAAATAGTTCGTTTCTTGCTTTTTACGTAATCTAATTTCATTTCCTGCCCGTATGACTAAATTTATTTGAACTATAATAAAACATTTTAGAAGTATTGATAAATTGAAATTTCGGTTCAAATTACTATAATCCGTAATTATTAAACCGATTAATGTATGTTTTTGATTCGATTTTTTTTTTACAAAAAAAAAAATGAATTCGTCGTAATGAGTGTTTTTACTTTAATTTAGAATATGTCTTAATCTTAGAAAATGCGCTGTAATTTTGGTTATTTCAGCGCAATTAATAACAACTAAAAACATCATGCTTAGAATAATGTACAACATTTTAAACTACCCCAAAAAGGAAAAAGTATACTAGCGTTCGCACAGTTTTATTAAAACAAAAATGAAATTTTAGCTACTGATGAATACGGTGTTATAATTATTTATCAGATATGATTAACTTATTCTAAAAATTAAATTTAAATGAATTATTTTATAATTGAAAAAAAAAAGCATCAAATAAAGATTAAGTTGGTTTAGTTTTTATGTAATTAAAAAAATTATTTTCCACCTGTTTTCGTTTCTTTTTTATATATGTACATTTATTTTTTTTTAAATAACGTTTAAGAAACAATTTTGTATAATCTTGTATAATTTTATAATCTGAATATCCTTAAGTAAATTATTAATTTGTAGAGGAAATAACTGTTTATTTACTAATGGAACAATTTTTTATAGCTGGCGTGGTGTTGTGGAAGTACAGCATGTTCGCTTTGTTGTGCTGCTTGTCCATCATGCAGAAATTCTACATCGACACGTTTGATGTATGCCATTATGTTGCTCGTCGCTACTATTTCTGCCTGTATACTACTAGCTCCCGGGTTACAATCGTTTTTACAGCATGTAAGTGAATTATTTGATTTTTGTTGTCTTAAGCGTGGTACTTGTTAATCTTCGTTTTCTGTGCCATTTAAATGTGTTTTATTTTTTTGGTAGGTACCGTTCTGTGACAATGATAAAAGTAGTTTTTCTTCCGAGGTAATGTCATATTCGCATCTTTCTTTTGATTGTAAAAACGCTGTTGGTTATATGGCTGTATATAGACTATGTTTTGCTTTGGCTGTATTTTTCTTTGTAATGGCGGTAATGATGATAGGCGTTAAATCATCAAGAGATGGACGAACTCCTATTCAGAATGGGTAAATAATATCAAATCATACTTACAAAGTTAAACCTACGTATTACGTCGTTATATATACCGAATCACCTTTAAATGTTAATAATTCATGACCTGAGCTCAGTTACACGTATAAAATAAAGAAACCTACTTTAAATTTGATAATTTATCGTAGAATATTGCATCTTTATTTCCATGCTATACCTTGGATTACGCTATTTCGGATGTTACATCGAAAATGGTTTCTTATTTTTAATCATATTCGTACTACTTATAAAAAAGTTGTCCATGTTTACAGCAATATTGAACGAAACATCGCCTATTTCCGATGGTACTGAAATGTTTAGAATGGTTTTTACCGGAAACAGTGTTTATTACTACCATTTTCTTTTATAAAATTATAGAGAAATAGCTAAAGGCGATCGACAGAAAATTAACTGTAAAGGTTTTTTTGTTTTGGGAGGACATGGAAAATTTTGTCCATCGTCAAAACTGTAAGGTTCTGTTGTGTACATTACGAAGCAAATAATATAAAAATCGGTAAATGATACAGTTAACAAGGTAATTATACTCTCTCCTTCCTATTTTGTGGGGGATAATTATTAAAAGATATGAAAAAAAAATTAAAATAAGAGTTCTGTGGTCTTATGTTACAATATTGCACAGCACAACCTATTTAGTTATCTAATCTGAGGTTTGTTAACATAATTTGTAGATTAGATGTTTAACGTAGATGTTTTTCATAAAAACGTCATAACTGGAGATCTCGATAGTTTACAAAGTTTAATTTTTAGTGACGACGATAATTTTCTTTATTGTTTTCGTAAGATAATTTTAATCTAATTAGTTTAGAGTTTATTGATAAAATTAGTCTTTAGAAGTTATTTTATAATTTGTTCGTTACGCTAAAAGAAGTACATATTAACGCTTCATTCATAACAATCAACGTATTTATTATTAGCTCATTACATGAAAAAAAAAAAGAAAAAAAAAGAAATTCATTTCAACTTTTTGTCAAGTTTATTTTTGTTCCGCAACCGCGAAAAGTTATATATATATATGTTACGTTTTTAAGTTCGTAAAAGAATGGAGTAAAGAAACTCCCTGCATACACATATTAACACAATTTTCTTTTATCGCATAAATAATATGCATAAGTAATTTAAGAAAAATTTTGATTACAGGTTTTGGGGTTTAAAATATTTAATTGTGATTCTGGGTATATTCGGATCTTTCTTCATACCTGAAGGTTCCTTTAGCAACGTGTGGATGTATTTTGGTATGATGGGCGGTTTCGTATTTATCATTGTTCAGTTAATACTGCTAGTTGATTTTGCTCATTCTTGGGCTGAATCCTGGGTTGAGAAGTACGAAGAAACGGATTCAAAAAAATGGTAAATTTTGTTGTTCGGAAAAGTGAATAGTTTTTTGGTTTTTTTTTTTGGTTTTCTCGATTTCATTTTATAATTTCAAACAACCGTAAATATATTTAAAATACCGTTTTGTCACTTTGATTCCGCAAAATATAGGTACGCGGCTTTGTTAATTACGATGTTAGTTTTTTACGCTATTGCCATAGGTGGCTATGCAGCATTATTCAAATTCTTCACAAAGGTAAACAAACGTTTATTTACATAATAACTGACTAGAATAATGTTGAACATTAAATATAATTAATACATTTATTGTTGTTGATTATGTGCAGTCTAAGTCCTGCGGATTAAATAAATTCTTTATTACCAGCAACATCATGTTCAGTGTTATTGCAAGTGGAGTATCAATTTTACCAAACGTTCAGGAAGCTTTACCAAGATCTGGTTTACTGCAATCTTCAATTATTTCTTTATACATTGTTTATCTTACTTGGTCAGCCATTTCAAGTAATCCAGGTACGAAATAACTAATTCTAAATCACCGTGATTATTTGTTTATTTTTGTATTTATAGTTATAAAAACACGACAAATTATGTAAATTCAGCGTAATAAATCGTATTTTAAATAAAGCGTGTGAGCATAATTGCCACATCATAAATATTAGCTTAGAAAAGTAATAAAAGCTGATTTTTAGCAATACGCTAAATATTTTGAGATATTGTATTGCCAAAAAATATTGTCAAGGCATCGAAATTAAAAAAAATAAAAATAAAAACAGAAAACTATTTTATTAACATACTTCTTTAAATTGAAATTAAAATTATTACAATCCACTTTCTGTATTGATATGAAATTATTGAAACATAAAAACTTAGAAACAGAAAACTTTAATTATTTATAAAGTATCATGATAATGGAGTGTGTGTGGGGTCACGCACTTCATAATCATGATATTTTATAAATAATTACAGTTTTCTGTTTCTAAGTTTTTATGTTTCATTAATTTCATATATTTTATTGCTTTGTTTGTTAATTAGTTTTTAAAAATGATTTTTGATTATGGTGGCTCTTGAAAAAAGTAATTTTAGACTAAATATTACTGGACCATCGAATAAGACTAATGTTTGTGGTGATGATTCTTATGTTTTTTTAAAACGCAGTAACTCTTAATTGGGTTGACGTAAGACGTTATTATTAATCCCATATCTATTTTTTGTGTAGGCGGAGTTTAGCGGTATATCGTTTAACTCCCGCCTCATTTTTTATCATTTATTTGTTTATAGATTAATTCGTTGAAAACGAAATGTAAGTTAAGTTCCAATTAAATTATTATTTTAATTTGTTTTTAATTATAGCGGTAGAGTTAATATTAATTTTACAGTTTTTAAAAAAAAATAGGTTGATAAAATTTGCAGTCCTCATGAAATCGCTATGCAATGATCTACTAGATTTATCATAAAATACACTTCAGAAAATTATTACTTTCTTATATTAATTTTACTATATATATAAATGTATTGGCTGCATTATTTTTTGACATTCTCTTCACTTTACAATATTAAATTTTTCATTTTTTATATGTCGTTCGTATCACATCGATAGTTTAACTTAAAAATTTCAGTCAACATATCGAACAAAAAATTTTAAGAAGTTAAATCTTAATACGCGGTGTAAGAAATAACTTATAAAACAATGAAAATTCATCAAATATTCATAAAGCCTGCTTGTTTTAATTGAAATCACTTTTTTACATATGTATAGATAAATATAAATTTATACTTATATAATTTACAAATTTCATAAATGAAATTTAAAGAAAATGCGATTGAAATATATAGTTTTTGCTCGCGAATCATTCAAAGAAAAAAAAAGTGTTTTTTTTTTTATTCTGTTTATTGAAATGCTTTTGGGTTGTTTTGTTGTTTCTTTAAAAAAATATATATATCGATATTTATCACTATTTACACATTTTCTCGTCAAGCTGGACGCTTGTCGACGAGTTTTCTTACATCTAAAGATTTCTATACTACACTACTTATACACTGTACAATTTTATTGCCGCGCAAATATTTTATTACAAACTTATCCTATTTTTCTTTATTTCTAACTTAACTATAACTAATATCTATTATTTATTTTATTTTTTTATTTTGTTCCGTCCCTTTTTCTATCCCTTTTTTTCCCACTCTTGTTTGTCACTATTTCCGTACCCTTTTCTCTTATTTAATGCTTATTATTATTCCTATATTTCCCTTTTTCTGCAACCATTTATTTATTTTCTTTTTTTTTCACCCCAACTTTTTCCTCCTCTATTATATCTTTAGGCATTTTATTTAACAACTGAGTTATAATGTATTTGTCTGTTTGCTCCCCCATCTTTGTTTTAGCTAACAGCAGTTTGTACAAATAGTTTTCCCTCACCTTGTATTCTATTTTTCTTCTTTCCTTCAATTCTATTTCCTCACCTGTCGTTATGTATTTCCATAGCCTTATAAATAAGTACGTCTTCTTTTTGAATTATTTCACTTTTGGTCGCGCCTTTATGCTCTGATATTAATTTCAAGCATTTTATTTGCAGTTTACTTATTTTCTCCACGTATGTTTTCCTAGCCATTCCCCATGCCTGAATTCCATATCTGATTCTTGATTCCACTAGCGCATAATACACCATTTTTAATGTTTTATTCGTTGCATATTTCTTTAAAGTGTATAATACTGGTAATGCTGCCCAAATTTTCTTTGCAATCACAGTATATTTTGTTTTTGGGTCTGGTGCGTATACAAATAAATCAGAAGGTTTTCGGACACGTGAGCTGGCCACATACTATTCATGCGAGAAGTATGGATTTTACAAATTTAGTCCATACGCCTACTATTTGCGATTGCCCCTGTGCTTTGTTGATGATAATTGCAAATATGAGTCGTATCGAAAACTAAACGTTTGAATTTGAATGTTATATCTATCATTGGGGTACGTGACACAGTAATGTTCTAAATTTTTCATTTAAAATTGTAGCTTCGATGATATTGTTCATCTGTTTCATTGAAAGCCTGGTACCGTTGCAAAGTTGTGGCGGTTTGATTTTTTGGAGAAGAATGATAGGCACTCCAGTTTTCGGTTTAAAACTTGTGATGACATGACAAACAAATTAAGTGAGTTTAAGAATTCAGTTATATAATTGACAACATTTTGATTCATTACGGTATCGATGGACCTACACATTATCGCTTCGCGTGATATTTTGTTTTGAATAATGAAATTGATGGTATTGACACCGTTTTTTTTTGTTTTTTTTTGGCTGTTAATGTAGCACGTTCACTGAGCCACTGATGATTTTTGTTATTCAGTGAGATATTTGGGAAAACTTTATGAATTCAGTTTGTCTTACTGTGATTTTACAGAACTTCGTTGTCAGTGTGATACATTGTGTGCATTCATCGATTGTCATTTACTCATTCGCAATAACCAACGTTTTTGTTTGCGAAACGTTCAGCGGATCCATCATGTTGTAGTTGTACACGCTTATTGGTTTTCAAAGTAAATTTTCGTATGTGTCACCATAAAATTGATGATTTAAGACATGCACTAAGTTCATCAGCGGGTGTTGAACGTGTTCTAACTGGCAGAGTTTGTCGAAAGTCACTAGACAATAAAATGAGTGCGACACTAAAGAGCTGTTCATTTTCTCTTAAATCTTTTAGTGTACGATAAAACGTTTCCAGTTTGTTTGTTTTTTTTGTTTTTTTTTGTTTGTATGTGTGCGCATCTTACTACATCTTATATAATGAGTTGACATGATTGGGAATAACCCAATCCAGAATTTTTATTGATATCGCATGTCGGTATCTCAGTGATTCGCATATTCAACGACGGTTTCTGTGCTGAATGCGCTGTTGGCCACCGTCCAAACAAGTTGTCGCAATTCTAGATGATGCGATCGCCTTTGTAATATATTTTCGTGGTCGTACGGTTGTTAAAATAGGTGAAACGAGAAAAGTTTTGCCCGTGCTCTCCAAACGCATCTAAAAAATACAATCCGCCGCTTTGGCTTGTAATTGCATGCATAATTCTTTCGTATGCGGTGTTCTGAAACAAATTTTGGAAGATTCATTTGAACGAATGTACCCAATTTATTGACATCAAAGTGTGTTTCTCGTTGCAAATCACGATCGAAAAAATCGTTTGCATATTGATTCGGCGCAGCTATTCCAAATTGTGCCAGAGCTTTGTTAGCGATTAGCAAACGTATGTCCTCAAACGAATCCAATGCCTAATTACACATATCTGGTGTAAATTAAATTTCTGGATTTTGATTCATTGCATGCAAACGATGTAGAACGTCTACATTTGTGTAATTTTTATATCTTTCCTAAAGATCATTTGGATTGAATGAGAGACGCGTTGTCAATATGATCGTAAATAATGTTGTATTTGCTACGGTTGAGCAGTATGCGATGCATGAAGTGTCCCAATTAGCATCGTTTTCCAGAAGATCTCTTAGTAAGTTTCACGATAAATGGCACATATTTGGTCGTTTACTGTTAAATTTGGTAGGACGTCTGTCTACGTGCGTTAATTAACAGTAATTGCAAATAAAAGCATTCTGCATTGTTTAAATGAACTGTATACAGGCGTCCTTAAATTTGGATGTCCTTTAGTTGCTTTGCTTCGCTGCAAAGTTGAAACTTTTTCGCTGATGCAGCCTATGTGTTTGGCACTTCACAATAAAGTAGCGTCTTTGCAAACATGTTATCGTTATTGCCGCTGGTTACAATGCTCTTGCATGTGCATTTTCTGTTGTGAGGTACGAGCATTGCTCATTTTCCTATGAAACTGCCAAAAGAACAATTGTTAGATGTTATTCGTGGATCGGAAATTATAAAATGCGTCATACTACTTCACTGTTACTAATGTAGTGTCCAGTTGATATGGTCGATTTCATTGCAGTTGCATTTCCCACTACAAAAACTGCTGTTCGTCATCTGGTTATCCTACTGCATGCTTCTTTTAGGTTTAAGTTTTGTCTTCAAATTTTTGTTTAGTTTGTCTGATACAAAAAAGAACGCAACAATTTTCTTACCAAATATGCAATAAAATATTTGTGGAACTTGAATCGTTTTAGGTCGCGATCTACCTATTTTTTGATAATGGACTTTTTTCATAAATCTCTGGTACGTCAGCTACAAACTGACGAAATTCCGTTGCAATCGGATAAGCGATTTTCTCATGCAGATAGGACAAATAAAGAAACATTCATTTATATATAAGTCACTGTTGACCATCACTCCAATCATTTTAGAATTTGAACGCTTAAATTTTAAAATTGTGATGTTTTTTATTTTTCTTATATTTCTAATGATGAAAAAATGTCAGTTGAAAAAAAAGTTAATCCGCTAGTTGCTATAAAACAGTATTTAATTATTTTTTTCAATAATCTACTCGTAGATGTAGAAATAATGTTTTTTATTTTATCATAATAACGTTTTTGTTTTTATTCTATTTTATATATTATGTACTGATTTTGGCCACAGTGAAGGAGATTTTATTAATCAGAAAATGGTTTAAGAATAACCTGCGGACTTGGTTGTTGAATGTATTTTAGTTACGTATAACGGTTTAAAGCAAATTAGTGATAAACTGATAATACAAAACAATTCATTTAAATATGAAAAAATAATCACTGTGTATAGCTTTATAACTGCTACTGCAGAGAATAGTTCTCCATTCTTAGTAGAAAGTAAAAGAATGAATATTCAGCGCTATGACCGCATCTGTGTTATAAGTGCTCACAAAAATCCATGAAAAAATAAGGAAAGGAATTCTGTCCTGCATTTTTTTTCACCTTTGCGTCAGCAGTGCCTATAATGCTCAATAGAAAATAAAAGAGAAGATTTTCCATCCAGCACTATGGCTGCATTTGTATTAATAGTGCCCATAAAGTTTGACGTGCGGTGGATTTTTTTAGAAAAATTTTTCTAATGAATTTCACATTTTTCAAAATTTGGCCCCTTTAATTTTAAAATTGTAAGGGTTTTATAATTTTCTTATGATCTCACGAGAAAATACGTCGATTGAAAAATAAAAAATAAACTTTAGCTACTATAGAACGGGCTGTACGATTTTTTTTCTTGCAGCTTTATAAGACAAAATATATAAGTAATAATCGTCTAAATTTACACTTATATATTACGAGTATATCATATATACGGAAATAATTTGATTTTATCATTATTTTACTACTAAAGTAAATTCATTAATATAACCGGCTATTCTGTGTATTAATTAAACAGATTCTCGATAAAATCAAAATTTACAATTTAAATGTTTCAGGTATTACGAGTATTTGAAAATTTATTTGTGCTTTCAGATGAAAAATGCAATCCGCGGTTGGCAACATCCGGGAACGATGCGAATAGCGTACATTTTTATTCGGATGGAATAATAGGATTAGCTGTATGGATGGCTTGCGTTTTATATTCGTCTTTAAGAACTGCTTCTAGTTCATCGAAAATTGTCGGAAACGATAAAATATTAGATCAAGAAAACAGAGCCGGTTAACATTTATTTTTGTTTTAGAATTTTTAAAACTTTAAATCAGCTTACTCGTATCTATGTATCTTCTTTTTTTCTTCTTTTTTCTTATTGTTGTTGTTCTTCTTGTTTAGCCGAAGTCAGTCTAATGCTGGACGAAAACCTCCCCCAATTTTTTCAAGACGTTGCCACCTTGTGCCTCTTACGGCAGTTTACCGTAAATTTTTGAGTTTTTTTGTCTATCCAATGTTTCTTCGGTCGTCCTAGAGCTCGCTTACCATAACGTTCCGTGATGATAAATTTAACCATTGGCTATTTTCGCTTTTAGCTACATGGCTGGATCATTTTTATTTATTATTTTTAATGATACTTATTTTATCTATTCCTTTTGATTGATGAATTCTGCCGATGTGAAAATTGATCTATATTTAACGAAGAATTCTTTTTAAAAGAAAACTGTTGCATATTAAATAAACTCCTTTATAAGAAAAAATAACATTGAATAATTAAGAACAGTGTTAATTTATTTACTGTAATAAGATTGTACTAAAATATATGTTTTTTTTTTTTTTTATATTATTACGAAGTTGTTTAAAATAATAATCAGTATTAGTTACTATGAATTATTGTTATGGTCATAGATAGTGACATTGTGGCTAGAAGACTAAAAAATTACATACAATAAGTATATAGTACGCAGTAATTCTAAGTGGGTCTCCGAAGTATGTCGTCGGAGTATAGGCGTTTTAGCCGTCGTTGAGTTGTGTTATTGGTCAGTGAGGCAAGGAAGGGTTTGATATGTCCTCTCAGGCGATCATCATCATTATATCCTCAACCATTCGGTTGGTGGACAACCTATTCGCACATTTTTTAAATGTACAGATATAGGTAGTATACTAAGCAATTATTATATATGCAACGCAGGTGTACACACGCAAGACTACATTCGGAACTGATAGTAGCCGCTTGTTATCGCGCTACCAGTGCAGTCCCGTGTGGGTTTGCTGTGTACTGACCTAGCGCGCATATGATGTTGAACGTAGTGGTTTGCTATTGCCTTCCACGTGACAGGCGATCATAATATTTGCTATTGTGGAAGTTTATTTCTTCAATCAATATGGGTATTCGTGGATCTCTTTGTATGATGCTACTGCGCACAAACATGATGCATCGCGTAGACGTCGGAAAAATTTGTTGTGAAACGCCTGAATCTTCTTAAAGTTACGAGTTAGCTGTCGTGTCCCATAGCTGGATACCATATTTCCAGAAAGGCACAATGACTTGTTTGTAGATTAATAGTTTGCTTTCAAGTCGGAGTTTACTTTTTGGGCGAAAAAGCTAGTCCAGTTTCTTCATTTTGTAGGATGTGTAAGGTAATCTTAATGTGATGTTGCCAATTAGGTCGTTTGTCTAAGTGCATATCGAAGTACCGAACCTGACCCACTTGGGGGATGGCTGTGCCATCATAATTGATATCTGTGCACGTCCTTCTTCTTAAAGTGAATGGTCAGAAAAAGTTTAAAAAAATACCGTTAACTGTAACTTGCCTTTGGACTCGTTAATTATAAGTGAACTTTCGTATTTATATTTAAAATAAAGAATGTAGATACTCAGGAGTTGTCAGAAAACTGCGCGGTATCTTCGAAGTAAGACACATGCTGCATTTAGAAAGAAAAAAAAGAAAAAGAAGTATTTTAATAAAAATAAGCTTAACACAAAGCGTGAGAAATAACTTACAAATTTGTTTCCATTAAAATTCATTAAGTAACCACAAAGCTAGGTCATTGCATCGAAATTGCAACTTTATCTATTTATAGATGTAATCGTTTATGTTGACGTATAATCTATCAGCGTTCCGCTAGGTAAGCAAGATATTCGCGCATGGCAACTCTAATATCAACCAGATAACATCATCAAAATCCGTAGAATATAAAAATAATAGAGATTTTTGATACATGGGACTCCAAGTATGATTCGTATTGATATCTATTTACCAGGTGTTATAGTCCTTTTCTTATTTCTTATAGAAGTGTTGGTTTTAATTAAATTATTTTCTAATTTTTGGTTAGCGTAGCAATTTTGTAATTGTCATTGCACTTTCGTTATAAATTCCGTGGCGTGAACTCATTGCTACATCTAAACAAAATTTTCATATTATTCTCCGCGTAAAAATGATTTTTTTATGAACACGACCGCCAGAGAATACCCATGTGTGTTTTTTCTGTTTTTTTTTATTATTATTATTATTATTATTATTAAAATTTACCATACTGTGACTAATTTTTTTATCGTGATTGGAATTGAAATTTCAGAATCCGATGTTACTGATGATGGAAAAGATGACGGCGAGACTGGTGGACATAAAGTATGGGATAATGAAGAGGAAGAGGTAGCGTATTCTTGGTCATTTTTCCACGTTATGTTCGCATTTGCCACGTTATATGTAATGATGACGTTGACCAATTGGTATTCGTAAGTATTTTTCCTATACTTTTAAAATGCAATTTATTTATTTTTCGTATTTAATAAGCGAGAGAGTTATTTTTAAAATGACGGAATTTCGGTTAATTTTATACCAGTGAGTATACTATAGAGTATTATTGCGATTTATTACCACCTAATTAACCTTATTATCTGCGGCAGTTTCGATAGCCCTAAAAAATTAACTGGATTCTTAGGTCCGTGACGTTTTTGATATTATTTCCTTTCAGTTGCAATCGCCTCGCTTTTTGAATGTGCAGATTTCGATGTTCTTTTTAACGCGTGAAACAGTTTTCACGTTTTGCTGTAGGAATTGTGGGAGACGTATTACGGAGAAATTATACTTAATTAAATCGTGGAATAATGTACTCTTATTTATTTTCAAAGTTTCCATACAATTTACAAAGATGTTTATACTAATAAGAATAAAGTTAAGATTGACGTGTTTATTTGGATGTAAAAATAATATTTAATTGCGTTGATGTTTTTCCGAAACCGTGCAGACCAAATTCATCGGCAGCTCCTATGACTCCGAATGCCGCTTCCATGTGGGTAAAACAGATTTCCAGCTGGATATGTATTGCTCTTTATACGTGGACTTTGATAGCTCCTCTGGTATTGCCTAACCGAGAATTTTAAAAATTATTCGTAAGCGTATAAATATATATATATATATATATACTTTAATGTCAACAAAATCGGATTATTTTATGGTTTATGTGAAATATCTTTAGAATCGTTGGGAAGTATAATAAACGGTGCTTCTCATCATCATTGGCCAATCGAATTTGACACCGTGGTTTTACTTCTATTTAAAAAAGTGTTTATTGTTAAAAATATCATCTGGGGACTATGTAATCATAATTTTACTATTGTCGGGAAATTGTTTCGAGGAAAAATAAAAACGTTTCATTTAAAAATTTAAAAATTCTGTAGCCTTGCTTTTTAATTCGAATTCTAAAGGCGTACAGCTTAATTTTAATAAAATGATATATAATAAGGTTAGCTCGTTAATTTTTAATATACGTATGTGTGTGAATGTATAGAAAGAAAGAGACCGGGAGATAAAAAAAAAAAAATGTTATTACACCGATTAAATCATATTATAGCTGCCTTTTTTTTTATTTTTATTTACTTTTGAAACAACGTTCACCTATCTTATAATTTTTCATATTTTTTATTACACGTATCCTTTTTATTTTTTCTTATTTTATCTATCCCTTTTATAAAAGGCCAATAGAGATGTTGGCTATCTTTTAGTCATTGTGTTAGCTACATAATCACTTTATCATCGTCTATCGTTAATATTTAGTGTTTATGTGTAAGATTGAACTTTACTTAAATATTTTATTAAAGTCATTTAGAATTATAAATGTATACTTATTCGGTAAAATATATGTTCTTAATAAACTGTGTCGAATTGTTATCAATTTAGACGGATGTGTATACTTTTATTTTTTCTTTCCTATGCGCACTAAATTACTTTAAAATAGTTTGAGTCGGTGTGGAAATTTTTAATTAACCATTCAGACATTTTTATCTGCATAACAATCTTAATGAGTAACACGGAGAAACTGAAATGTTATAAATTTTTTCCCCTCTAATTTCAATACATATTATGAATTGATTAAATCTTCTTCTTCTTCTTCTTCTTATTATTATTATTATTTTTATTATTATTATTATTATTATTATTATTATGCTTTATTTGTTGACGATTTTAACGAAATAAAACTTGAAGCAAGATGTAAGACAAGGTAAACAGGTAAACTACACAATACATATATTTTTAATTATATGCATTATTTGTATTCTTCAAAGGTTCGTTTTGTTATTAACAAATATTTAAAATTTTATAGATATACATTAACTAGTTAAAACCAACGACTACTCGTAAGAACAAAAAAAAAAAAAAAAAAATCGTTGGATCTGACGTACCCTAAAAAAGGGGCATTCCATTTGTAATACTCGGATGTGCAACAATTATTTTTAATTGTACCGGAATGATAAAATGACTGTATCTCGGATATTGCAGCAAAAAAAAATTAAATGCATACAAAAGTATTTACGCATAAATTTAGTGAATTATTTTTTTTGAAATAATAAAAATACTGCAATTGATAATGTATAATGTGTACCGTTTTATAAAATTGCTACGAAATTGCAAATTATTTTACACGGATGTACATTAGTAGAGTCAAGGAACTGGCCATGCTATCTTTTAATTTCTCTTTTCGGGACGTTTTATTATTGCTTTCCTTTTTCGTCCTTACTTTGTTATTCTATCTTTCTTAGTTTTACTTTTTTCCGAACTTCTCACTTTTTTACGCTTCAGCAAAGACTAACCTAATCACTCCATTATGCGTTTAAATAATTATATATGAAGCTTCTAATTTGTTTTAAAGAAAAATAAAAAACGAACACGTTCCATTGTAAATTTTCTCATTGAAGCGGTGATTATTTTTGAATATTATTAATAAATGGATTCGAACGTGCGCAGCGAAATGTTGGCGACATTTTAATTAAACGGGTATTTCAGTATACTGTTAAAATTTGGTGACTGCATGTCTGAAGGAACGTAGTTAAAAGAAATATTTTAGTTTTGTTTTATAAAAAATTGGCCTTATATTTAGAAGAAAAAAATATTTTATTTTCATTTTACTTCTTAGTATTTAGAAAAAATTCGCCATCGTTAAAAAAATATAAAAATTAGAATTAATGTCTTTTTTCAAATAACTCGGGGAAAATATTTAAGATTAAAAGCTAAAAGTTTATGCGATTTTTTTTTTTTTTTTTTTTTAGTACTAGAATGAAGTGTCGATAGAAAATGCCGCGGGGACAAATTAGCATGCTAATCAGCTTATCGGTTTAGTTCCGATTATCGGTACAACGTAGTTTGTGCGATTCAAAAAGTGTGCTAGAACTAGTTAGATATATTGCACGGAGTTAGTTGAAGGGATTAGGAAATCGTTTAATTTATTTTAATCTGGCAACGGCACAAATACAAGAAAATATTATTACTCGGTGAAATATTTTATAAAAATTTATTTAACGTTTGCAACGAAAATAATGTGAACAATTAGATTATGTAGTGAAGTAACAAATAGCTCGTTTATAGTTAAAAATGCAACATCGAATAATGTTCCAAACACATACTGATCCTTTTACTCCTCGTAACCAATGCGGTCAGCAATCCTTTCCGAATATAATTAGAATGAGGTTTAAAAAAGTCCCTAATCTAGGTTCCGTAAGTTAAAAAACGCATGCACGAGCGTCGCACACAATCCCATTTAAAAAATAGGAATAAAAAAAAAATATGAGTAAATTTTTTTGAACGTTCCGAAATGTTTTTAAGGATCAAATATCGCTTTTTTTATTTTTATTTTTATTTTATTTATTTTTACTAAGTTCGTCAGCGGGGTTATTAACCCAAAAAAATGGTAAGAAGGAGAAAATGAAGTTGTATTCTTAAACGTTTAAGAGAATAAAAATAATTCGGGGCAGGAATAACATAAGCAGAAGGAAATCAGAGAATACAAGCAATACTATAAGGAGTAGCAAGTTTTAGTGGAGAAGGAAAGAAGGACGATTGCTAGCAGAAAAGGTCGAATGTTTAAACGAAATATGATCAAAATTACAAGGAACATATATAGGAGGATGAAAAGGACAAAATGGAGTAGGTGCAGATGAAAACAGAAAGTGATGCAGGAAAGAAACTATGATTAAAAAGAAGACGACAAATAGGTGAAAATCATTTTTTCAACTAGTTTAATCAAAATATTTTATTATTTGTCTACAAATGCGACTAAACGTATTAGATCAATTGTCGTCAAAGAATTACCTCTATAATAGACAAAATACTTCCACATTTTCAAGCTGGCTTCCGTCTAGAGAGATCATGTTGCGATCAAGTTATGGCTTTAACTACGTTCATCGAATCTGGTTTTCAAAAATGTCTAAAGACAACCGTAGTTTTTATCGATCTCACAGCCGCCTACGATACAGTTTGGCGAGAAGACTTGCTTCTGAAAATAGCCCACGTAATACCCTGTCGTAAAATCGTGATGCTACTTGGAAATATGTTGGCCGACAGAATATTTGCAGTGTATAAGGGTGCTGAACACAGTCGTTGGCGAAACATAAATGATGGCCTACCACAAGGTTCAGTGTTGGCATCATTTTTAACTTATACGTCCATGATCTACCGGTCCTTCAAGCGGAGGCATTCCAGTAAGCAGATGACGTAATACCTGCAGTTCAGAGCAAAGACTTAAAGTACATCGAGGATATACTCACAAAGGATTTACACAGAATGGGCGAGTACTGTGCTAAATGGAGACTCGTATTAAACCCGTTAAAAACAGAAACCTCAGTTTTCCATCTTAACTCACAGATGGCAAAGCTAAAATAAGTGTTAAGTACAACGGTAAAGACTTGCCTTTTAATCCAACGCCAAAATACCTCAGCGTTGTCTTAGATCGAATGCTCACATACAACGAGAACTTAGAGAAAGTAGCTCAAAAAGCGAAGACAAGAGTAAACCTTATCGCTCGCCTTGCAGGTACAGCATGGGGAGGGAAGACAGAACTGTTCAGGACTGCTACACTGGCACTGGTGTATTGAGTCGCAGAATACTGTTGCCCAGTTTGGCTGGCTAGTTTGCATACAAAGACAATTGATATACAACTAAATACAGCACTACGCTTAGTTACCGGTACACTCAAATCAACCCCCACTATGTGGCTTCCCGTGCTTGCAAACATTTCCATTGTTCATCCGCAGAGAAGAGGCATGAAAGCGAGAATGGGCTAAATACGATAGCACGCACCCTCACGTGTAACAATTTATCAAATATATTCCACGTACACGTCTTCGGTGTAGGAAAGCGGCATGGTTGACGGCCAACGAGTTTCAGACAAGTGACGACGCAGCTACCAGGTGGAGGGAACTTTGGAATAAGCAAACTCCAGTAAGCGGACAACTAATCTTAAACCCAGCCAGTGGGATGCCTGGATTTGATCTCAACAGAAAAGCGTGGTACAATTTGAATCGAGTTAGAATCAACCAAGGCGGCTGCAAGTATATAATGAACTCTCGGAATCAGAACTGTGTAGCTGTGGCAAGATTCAAACGATGCCGCACTTTATTAACTTGTGTGAAGTATATAGTTTCAACAAAGGATTGACTGGGCTACATTCTCTTGAGGAAGGCGCAGTAGAATGGCTAACAAATGTTAATTTATAAATAGATGACGATATTTCGTAATTTTGTATTTTTAATTTAAATTTTACTTCTGTTTTTTTAAACGATTTATTATATAAGTGATTAGAATTGTACGTTTTTCGCGGAAAATGCGTATAAATTTATTGTAGTATCTCGACCTCCCCACAGGAGAATGAAATGTGCAAGAGTCTGACCAGTTCAGGCTATTGCTCGTAACTGCATTGTCGAGTGATTTATTATTATTTACAGTGTTTGTAATTTTCCTTCATTGAAACTTATAAGAAATGAACGGAGTTACAGATACAAGTCCATTAAAATGTTTTGGTTATATACGTAAAACGTATTTAACGTTATAATTAATTTTACATTACCTGATGGTAATTATAACGATAATATCGATTAATTGAAATCGTAATTTATATAATGCATTACAATTTTAAATTATTACTTCGGAAATATTTTGTGGCGATCAGTCGCTGATGGAAATGTATAATAATTTATATCTTACTGATGAAATCTTCTACTGTAACTTCTCCTAGTGTCGGTTTAAAAAGGTAGGTGAATATAATATTTCCGATTGGTCCAAGTAATGTAGATAAAGATAATAAAAGTTGACCAAACCTAGTCGGTGAATGGTTAGCTGTATATTGTAAAAGCATCAATTGCATATTTTCTTGATACATCCGTAACTGTTGCTTACACTGTTCCGAGTAACACAAATCTGCAACCAATATTTCGTGACATCATTCGTCTTTGAATCTACATGTGTTGACGGAAGTTAGAAATCTACGCTAAATTTACTATAAAGTTATATTTACCTGGTCTGCAGATGGCAATTATCTGTAGTATCGACAGTTCTACCGGATCCAGATATAAGCTCCTGCAAAATTCTATAGCTCGCTTTATGCTCATTTCACTGTAATGAAGAAATATGTTCTTTCTAATGAAGAAAACTCTATCGCAGTTATAAAAATAAGGCCTTATCATAAATTAAATATTTTTATTAAAACGATTTTTACATTTAAATTACTTGCGCCTGTAAATGTTAAACACCGTTTTTATTATTACTTTTTTTTTTTTAATGAATTAGCAAATTAATTTTCTTCTATATTTTTATTTTTGAAATCGTCTACAACATTAAACTTTGTGCTCATCGAGTGCTAAATAGTATTTAATGGTATATCTCGCATCATCCTTATTTCGTATCAATTATTCCGACTCAGCTAATCTATAACAAGAGCCCCCAAATCAGGCTTAATAAAGTTCAATGGAAACTCAACGTTTCCTTAGTCATCTCTGATAGAAATTCGAAATAAAGGGAAAAAAGGCTATTTTCTGTTTTCTTGAAACTTGATCGCATCCAAAATCTGTGCCTCCGCTTATATCTCGGAGTTCTAAAGTCTGCTGCGTGCCTATCCTTTGCGAAACTAGTTCAGTTCCATTGTTCCTTCGCAAGTCTTGTCTATCGATTCCTAATTAAACGTCTTCCATTTTCCTCTTCCAAACTCCTCATCCATTCTTATATTTTTCCCCTCTAAAACTGGGAATTCTGTATTTAAAAAACCCTATTCTCGCTTATATAGCATACAAATTTCCTTCACTTTCTTAGCTTGGCCTTTCTTTCGTCTTACCATAAATCTTCTCCGATTCGACTGTCATTAGTGAATTTAACACTTTACCATTAATTCCGTCACTTTCGTATTTACGCCGATGGTTCTAGAAGTCTGGAGGGGGAGTGGGTGTCGCCTTTACTATCTCTTCTCTTGAACATTCTGAATCCGTTAAATTATCTTCCTTCTGAATCTCTAGCTGTTCTCCGTACTCATATTTCTTCTTCTGGTACACTAATAATTTCCTGATTGTTTCTGACGCTAAAAGTGTCCTTCTACCCATTACTTCTTCCTCCCAGCACCGTCGGTGGGGATCCTATTATTCTCTTTATTCGAACATTGATCTCCTATTGCCTTACTGTCGTGCTGCCCATATTGATTTTTTATGGGTCTCCGGTTAATTGAGAGCAATGAGTCGACTGATGTCCGATCTGCTGCATATAACGGACGACTCCTTACTAAATTCCCTGCTATTAACATAAATTTCCTCTCAAAAAATGGTCACTCTAAACAATGGCACCTCTTTGGTTTAATAATTTCCCTAACGTTAGCTCACTAACGTCGTTTTAATCATTGGCCACTTCCAGCTTCTTTTTTTTTTTTCGTTTTTCTCTTAATCAGTTATGATGTCAACTACGTTCTATTTGAATGTCTCTTTATTTTCTCGGAACGCACGACTTTTTACTTGAATATTTTAAGCCTTTGATGAATTTTAGAATGAAATTCTATGTAAAAAAATGTACGTTCACCTTCATAAAAAAAAAGAAACAAAACTGGAGGGTGATGTCAGCTAGAATTTGTTTCTTCATCCAAAAGAGAAAAAAACCTATTTTGTTTTACGGAAATATCTTAATAAGAACTGAAGATGTGAAAGATTAATTTTTAGGGAAGCAGTACCAATCCTGTCAAAGTTCTTTTCGGCTGATTAAAAAACATATGTATCTCATTTTTAACCTTTTAAACATGTATTGATTTCATCTGATTCGGAGGTGGGAACCTCAAAAGATTTCCTCGTAAGATCTGCGAAATAGTAGTAAAATCCTTTGAATTCTACTCGAGGGATATATTGATGAAACAGTTATTTCGGATAACAAAAAAATGGTTATGGAATTTTAACAGATTTTCTGGAAATAGACTATTTTTCTGATTTAGTGTATTTTGCAAGCTGAAGTGTTTTTGTTACGAAACATTATTTGTTTTTTCCTGGAGGGGAGAGTTGATTTTTTCAATTTCGCAACAGTTATCCTTGTTATTCAAAAGTCTTCAACCCGGCAACAGCAATTCAATCCACTCTTAAGCAAAGACTACGTTTCGAAGGTTTTTAAAAAACACCATCGAAATAATCGTTAAAGAATTAGAAAACTAGCTTATAAAATTAACCATTTGTTTAATTTGTTCCCGTATTAATTGATTTACATTGTATTTTAATTATTTTACGAATTACGTCAGATAATTAGCTTACTTCTCGTTGTTTGCATAGTTTAATAAAGGAATAATATCAACTGGCCAGTAGGCAGAATTGATCAGGAAGAGCTGTGACCAAGCATTCTGTAATATAACATTTTGCTCAAATCTTGGCATGGTTAGGAAAGGTTCCAAACAGCGTATCTTTTTCATCGATGTTGTTAGTACTGTGAAAAACAATTCGTGCCTTTTATTACCTGTATATTTGCATAAATTTTTCATTAGATATCGAACAATCGTGGAACTATCTCTAGCTGTGTTAATTAAAAATGTTTTAAAATTATTCTTTAATATAATTATTTATTAAATGCTATAAATCTGCAAAAGACTATAACAAATTCGTATTCGAATCAACTTGTCAAAATATGCTCAGATGTAACTGAAGGAACGTGTGAATGTTTTGTTTCTTGTACATTCAGTGCATGTGAGTATCATTCGAAATCATTTTGTTACAAACTTCCATCGAATTTAATAATCGTACAGTAATTTATTCTTATTTTCGGGGTGGACGTAAAAAATTTCCGACTTTAATTCTGATATATTAATATTTCACAATTTCAAAAATAATAGATTTTGATTCCATATTTTTGTTCATTGGCAACTTTCAATCCGTAAAATAATATAATTTAAATAAACACATAGCTTCGTCGAAAAGTGGCTAACGTAAACAAAAAAAAAAATTGGTGAAATTTCCGGTTTTTTAAAAATTCTACACGTATGTTTGACAATCTTTGAATACGATTATTCCTTGAGCATTTCGCTTATTTACAGTACCAGCATAAACACGGGGGAGATTCCCCAAGAGGTTCGAAACTATACCGTCCCCTGGGGAGGTGGGAAAAAAGTTTTTCAGTTACTGAACTATTGTTTAATTTTTCTCTGTTCTTCATTTGAGGAATAAGATTTGAATGTTTTAAAGTGAAACTAAGGAACAAGATTGAACTGTGCATTTATCAGCTTGTGATATTTATTAGTATATTTCTAACCATATTAACACCAACCAACTAGACCATTCCTGAGAAAAGCTTTTGACTGTACTACGGATAAATGTATTTTAGTCTACTTAAAATATTTCCCGATGCAATTATGAATATTTCTGTTAAAAGTTTTAAACGTTTAATAAGGGAGTATTTCCAAATATTCTATAGTAGATCCTGGTTCGCATTTTCTACATTTAAACTGATGTTTTATCCAATGATACTTGAAAGTCGTATTTTTTTCTCGATTCCTCCGCGGATTTAATTTGAATTTAACTGCATTTGTATCGCTTAAAAGGATAAACGTATTTCCGAATGACCTGTTGATTAAATGATACCGTTCGCGTAATAGACGCTTGTATTCACAGAGCAGTCCCTTAAAACGATTAGCAGTGAGCACAAACTTTTGGCACAATTTTAAGAGTCACGCTTATTTCTACATTTAACGCGTCCAGATGATGGATCAAATAAGTGGATAGTCATGAATAGTTATAATAACTATTTGACGTTGAGTAGTTTGTCTATTAATTTTAAGTTCTTTTGCGAGACTACATGATTGTACAGCAGGGGCCAGTTTATAAAACTATTTCATCGTTGTTAGATGATGGATGGAAATCTATAAAGTATACATAGATTACTGATGTTTACTAAATAAATAGCACATGTTACATTAAATCCTTTTTTTTACAATTTCTGATTTTATTTCATTTGTATAAATTTCGAAGTACATCTTTGACAGGCTTTGTAGATAAACAGAAAAATATTTTCTTTATTTATTTACTTTTTTTTTTTTTTTTTTGTAACTATTTGCTAACAGTTCATTTACGAAAAACAAACTTTACATTTTAATCATACAGTAAACCGGTATGTAATCTTGAGAAGTTATCAGTATTTTTTTTTTTTTTTTTTACACGCCATATACAGCAACTAGGCTAGGAGCAAGCAAGCTAATTTAATAACGGGTTATATTAAATGGAAGAAACCAGTAGATTTTAGGAAAGAGGACGCTGAAAGACATAATGCAACAGAGCATTGTTAGGTATATAGGCCGTATTCTAAGAAATGATGGGCTCGAGAAACTGATTATGCAAGGGAAAATGGAAGGTACGAAGAAACGCGGAAGAGCTCCGTCGAGATATGTTGACCAAGTAAAATAGCTGGTCCGAATGCCGATAAATCAGTGGATAAAATTGGCTGGTAACAGAACTGAATGGCGTAAACTGGTCCTACAGATCGGTTCACAAAATTCACAATGCTCCGATCGAGCGATTGAAGAAGAAGAAGAAGATGGTAAATAATAAACTCTAGATAATATTGTATTCATTTCTGGCCTGAGTAAATACACCGCTTTGTGTTACTTCATTTTTGGCGTTACCGAAATCATCAGACCTCCGTGACATAATCTAAAAACATGCAAGTCGCACTTTCAGCCTAGCCGCTGTACGAATTGTTAAGATTAAAAAAAAAACAACAATAGTGTTTTCTGTTAGTTTTTACAGAGAAATAAAAAACCCTGCAACAGAATTTTAGTAGTTGCTACCGGGAATTTTATTTATACTAAAATTTGAAATACTCAACTACTCTAGAGTTTGTTGTTGTGGTAATAGATTAATTTTAATAAAATTTTCGAGATGGAGAGGTGGTCGGAAGATATGACCATGTTCTCTTAAACGTGTAATTATGGGAGATCACTGAGGGAATAACTCGGCCTCTTCGAAATTGATGGCTGTGTGTACTGTTTCGTTGAACGAAACTTCTTTTTGTTAGATCACGACAGACAAAATCTTTAATTAAACGCGAAACATAAGAACCGATTTTTAGTTGGACGGTGATAAACAGGTTTCCCCCAAAAGAGGGAAAGAATCTTTACATAAATATAATTCCAGATAAAAAAAAAACATTTTTAATTAATTTCCAAGTATAGATTTAAACAGGTATTAATATCCGGGGGCGAAGCTGTGAGTAACATGAAGCAAGATTGGAAATCGTTTGAATGCACAACGCTCAAGTTTGTTCGTCTGAAGCAGACGAGCAACGGGAAGCAAGAATAGAAACCGAAATGTTTCCTCCAAAAGAGAGAAAGAATCTTTACATAAATATAATTCCAGATAAAAAAAAAAAACATTTTTAATTAATTTCCAAGTATAGATTTAAACGGGTATTAATATACGGGCGGAGCGGTAGGAAACATCTAGTTTTATATAGAACAACTTAAACTTATTTAATACGCGAACGATGAATACTTGGCGAAACGGCGTGTACAATTTGGCATACAGATATTGCCAATAACCGTAGGAAATAAAAAGCGATGCGTTCGTGACACATCGCAAATTACCGGCAATAGGATAAACATTTTGGTCTGGCCTTGAAACTTCGTTAGAATTATTGATAATAGAGGCAGTGTTATCAGCATTCTATTCGTCATTACGTGACGGTGGCGAAGAACAAATCATAACGAATTAAGGCAAGACAAGCGAGATGGCTGCCGAAATTGTCGTTATTTAGAATTCAGCGCTAGAAAGAACAGGTACGATTGAATTATTTCGCATCGAAAAATAGATAAAACAGCTTCTTAATACGATGGCGTAATTAAGTGTATAATTTCAACCCAAAAAAGCATAACATGTCACAATGTTCCCTTCTTACGCTGGGTAATAATAATAAATTCTTTTGCGTTGATCACAACGATAATTTATAGTATTTGATGCTGATTATTATTTTAAGCAACTTCGTAATAATATAAAAAAGAACAAAAAAACATGTTTAAAATCATGTGAACGAAACTACATTATGGAGATTTTTATAGAAATTTCTCCGGAAACTATAAATTAAATTTATTGGTTAGGCCTCTTCCGTGGCGTTTCTGGTTAGGTGGTGGTGCTCTTTTTATTATTATTATTATTATTATTATTATTTTTATTTTTATTTTTAAGTTCGTAGACACTGACATTGACTGAAAATGAGGGAAGAAAAGAAGAATGTAATTTGTGTTCTACATAGGTTTCGTGATTGATGGATCTAACTGCTTTTTAAACATCCCGTGTTTCTTCTTCCTTAATTATTTATAGCCAGATTCCTTTGTCCGTTTGTACTGTGGGCTCTGTAATTGCAGATGTGGCCATGGTATGGGACAGCTAACTCCTTTTGCTCTTACCTTCGTCATTTCTTTTCTTTTCAGGATACATACGTTTGGCATTTTTCGACGTTGATTGTTATTGTTTCTCCATCTTTGGTATAGCATTCTTTGTCAGGTTCCATTCCTTGTTATTCCTAATTGCTGCTATGTACACATATTGATGGGTAATCGTCCGTTGCTAACAAGCCCAGGGAAAAACCCAAACAAGAAAAAAAAAAAAAAAAAAAAAAAGATCCTTACATTTGGCTAACAAAGTTGGACCTAGAGATATGACTCCTGGATACGATGTCCATTGCAGATGACTAGCACTTTATTGGTGTACAATATGTTTTTTTATGTTTACTTATTTCTTATTTCCTTACTGACCATATATGACATATGAAAGAAAAAGAAGAAGATCCTTACGCGATCAGAGATAGCAGACAGAAAGAATACAAGAGCCGGTATAACGGAAGACGAAAAAGGATGAAGGGCGCGTAATAAGGCACAGATCTATTAGTAAAAGTGACAAGTAGAAAGAGGAACGACGTTCAGCGGCAATGGAATAGCGTTCAAAAAATATAGGATTAGCAGATCATATATAAAATACGGAAGTAAATGGGTAGACAAAGTGGAGAAGATATAAGAGAGAAAATAGTGATAAGGGAAGCTAATTGTGTCTAAAGCTTGGATCATTAGTAGAGAGAGATGAATATTGCATAGAAAGAAAATTGAGCCAGAATGGAAACCCGGTTGAATAGATGTTAAGATTTAAGAACGAAGAGAAATAATAGTTAGTCCGTAATTTAGAATGAGCAGCTTCAAAAAGAAATGCGACAATATTCGGATAAATAAAAATACATTTTTCACTAATATTCATGCTATTAATAATTTCCATCATTTTGATTTATATATTAATAATTTAAATAAACGAATTACTGTATAAACAATAAAAATTACATATGTTATTGATTATACTCGTAACAAAAAATTTTGCATAAAATATTAATGAAGTACCTAAGCTATTTCAATTCTCACGGGGGGGGGGGATTTAACCCCCAAAACCCACCCCGCGGACACGGCCTTGCTGCAGAGTTATCAAGAAACGAAGCGATAAGGGGAATTTTTTGTCGAAAAATGACGTGTAAACTATACTAATGCAGTGCTGCGAAGGGCCACGGTTAGGGTGCGAATTAAGGAACGGATTAGGAAAAAAATTTACGGTAGTACTCACCATGTTTAAAAAATTAATTCTAAAACTTAAAGTTTTTATGATTAAATTTTAAGTTTTAAAATTAATTTTTTAAACATGGCATCTACGGTGAATTGTTTTCGTAATTACGTTCGCCAAGGAACACTAAACGAGACATTTGCGTCAATTAAAGTTCCGAAAAGCTTCCAAATGTAGGAAATAAGCGAGAAATTGGACAAAGAGCCCCGGATATATTGGAATTAAGTCTAATAGTTTTACTCGGTACGCCGGCGCAACGCTTTATAGAAAAGTCATTTGCAACGACCGGTGCGGGTGTTAAAGTATTTGACATCGTTTCCTTTGAATGGAAATGATCTAAACAGTTAAAATTAGCTTTGTTTTTGCAATCTCGGTTATCCTGGCAGGACGGAGTTTTTTAAAACTTAATCCGATTAAAAATGTTTTAAAATTCACCATGTCTTAAGAACGTTTTAGTTGATTTTGTCGTTAACTTTAATAGAACATTCAATTCTTAAAAATGTTTTTAGTTCTATTTAAGTCTGTATTATTAGCTGATGATGAACTATGCCGGAAAACGTTTCTTTTAATGGAAGTATTTATTTTCATTAGGCGAGCGAAGCGAGACTACTTATAGATCATAATGAGCATTTCTTGTTCCAGTCATTATAAAAAAAACTACTAAACATATAGACATAAAATTGAACATAATTATTCATATCCATGTCTAGATGTGCCATCAATCGTTATTTAAAAAAAAAAAACAAACTTGTATAAATAAAAAATATTATTTTTTATTTTCATGCCTATATAACTGTAAATCCGAAAATAATGGTCGAACATATTCCGTAAATTGCGACGTTGCAATTAGAAAAAATAGTTATTTATTAAAAAACTTACAATCACCACAGTATTATTGTTGTACCTACATAATTGCAATACAACTCTGCACTGTGCTAACTTTTTGTCATAGCTATTTATACTATTTTTAATAAATAATTAATCTTTCAAATTGCAACATCGCAATTTACGGAATATGTTCTATCATTTTCGGATTTTGAAAAATATTTCCATCTGTGAAATACATTACTTACGTACACTTTTTAATCTTATTATAACGGAGAAAAAGCGTAATAATCATAATTTATTATCTTTAACAGTTCCAAAGTGAAATATCTCCAGCAATTAATCGGTAATTTTTATTTTTCCATTTTAAAAATATTCATGCAAATAATGAAACCATTTTTATTAAGAGCAGATTAATGGTCTATTAAAATCAGTAACCCGATTATTTAAAAACAAAACTATCACTTCCTTTACTAATATATTTTCTATTTGATCCTTGGAATTATTTTTCTTTTATTTAAATCATATTTTTCTGTTTTATATTATTTTGGAGGTTTTTAAAGATATTGTATGTCTGATAGTTGGCGTGATTCTTTTTGTTATTTGGGCTAAAGTAATAAATTCACTTATTTTACACATATTAACATTATATAACAACACTAAAATTCCATTTTCCTTTAATTTTAGTATTTTCCCAGAAGAGTGCATGTTAAATTTTCATATAAAAATAGCAGTATTTCTTAATAACATATACTAATTAAGACAATTGTAAAATATTCTTATTTAAACTATTCTTCTACACCGTACGTTGGTATTATTTCATAATTATTGCATAAATGTAGTATGCATAGAGATAATTTATATGATCATAAAATCGTACATCCCATTTACAATGTTATGTTTCGGACAAGTCTTTTGTAATATTATTTTTATGCAAGTTTAGCTCATATTTAGTGAAGTTATGGTTTATATGACAAGAACCTTAATGTTGTAATATAGTTAAAATTATGTTCAAGAATATATATACATCTCAAATGTTACCTAATTTAATTTTGTTTCTAATCATTATAACTCAAGATGTTATAGTTCAAATTGTAACGGTTGTAACTTCAATAAAATTAGTTCAGAATTGATTTTTATGTATTCTTAACTTACTGTTCAAGTTTAAAATATTTTATGCGCAATTTAGTTATTATATACAATTTTTAAGAGTATTACAATATTTAATTTCCGATGAGAAATCTAAAACTTAAATCGTCGCCTTAAATGCTGTGATGGATTATTTCACTCTATAAATTATATCTGCACACAAGCATAACGTAATGCATTTTATTTCCATCTTATTTCATTTATTTTTACACTTCCACTTATTGTATTAATTATTTAATATTAAATTACATATGTATGTATATTAATAGTATATATAAAGAAGAAATGGAAAAAATAAAAAATAATACAAATGCATTGAAGGAAAGTAAACTGATTATTCGTTTAGTTCATTCAGTTATTAGTAAACTACATAGCGTTAACTTTGTCATTACTTTTGTGACGTTCTTGGTAATTATAACATAAATATTTGTTTTATCTCTTTAATGTATATCTTACCGAAATTAACTAATATTACCCAGTTGTCCTAATAGTGAAATATCGCATGTTACTTTAATAATATCTGGATAATTTTTACACCGTTTTATTTGATTTTAGATTTTTTTTTTTTAAAAGAAATTTTACTTTTAGTCTTAATTATCGCAGTGTTAAATGATATGTACCTACTTTAATTTACCTCATAACTTTATAATCAAGGTATGAAAGTGTAAACGTTATTTTGAACCAAAATGAACTTCAAAAATAAAATTAATCTTTTTATATTGAATATTCAGAGTTTATGTAAATATTTTGATGAACTGAATATAAATGTAACAAGTGTGAAATTATTATCTTGCTTATAAATCAAGTCTAGGTTTTGTCTTTAAACATGAGTATAAATTTAAAATTCTTGTGTTCCAAGGTAAAACTATATATTGATGAATCTCACTTTGTTAAAACCAAGATGAGAGCACAACTAGTGTATATAGGAGCTTTATTTTTCAATAAACTTCCTGAAGTCTTGAAAATATATTTAAAAAATGATAAAAAACGACATAGGAAAATATGGACATCGTTCTTTAAACATGGAATCTAAATTACTTAATCTATAAAAATACCTTATTTTATTTACTGCATACCATACTGAGTATAGTTATTTTAAGTTTTAATTAAAATTGTTATTTGTTCAAATCTGCGATGATATATTCGCCATAATGGAATTTTAACATATTAAAACAAATCAGATCGATCCAGTCATTTAAACTATGAATTGCCGTATACCGTAATGACCTATGCAGTTATACACAGCCCATGGTAAGAAAAAAAAAGAAAATATTGTTAAATATGATAATATTAATATGCGTAAAATAAGTGAATTTTATGTTACTTCAACCCGAATGACATAAAAAGAATCAGACGTACAATAATACCTTTGAAACCCCTTCAGAATAATTTAAAACAGAAAAATGAAATACATACAAAAACTAAGTATTATTATTAGCCTTAGTGATATAACGTTACACAATAAACATTGAAGTAAATAAACTATTGTATAATTTAATTTAACCCCGAAAACGAGCAAAGGCCTCCCTCAATCGAGCCCACTCTAATCTGTCATAAGCCATCTGATGGTATTGTTTAACATTTTAGCGAAACTATCTTCCCACCTGTTTTCCAGTCTTCCTCTTTTTCTCTTCGCGTATATTGTCCAATCTGTTATTTTTTTAGTCCATCTTGTGGAATCCATTCGTGCGATATGTTCTGCCCAGTCCCATATTTTCCTTCTTATTGCCCATGTCAAATTGTCTTTAACTTTTAATTTGTTTTTGATTTTTTTTTGAGTTTATTTTGTCTCTTAATTCCAATCATAGATCTCTCCAATGCGTTTTGACATATCTCAATTTTATTCATGATATTATTTGTTATTGTCCATGTCTGACCTCCATATGTTACGGTAAGCAGGACGCACGCGTTTAGAATTTCCCTTTTTAGTTCATTTCTGTAAGGTCCCTTAAAAATATGTTTCAGCGACCAGTATTTTTTCCAAGTGAGTGCGATTCTACGCTCTACTTCTTTTTTTGTTTTATTCGATTTCTATGTTGTCTATTGTAATTCTTGTTTTATTTTCGTCTGTAGAAAGTATTTTTGTCTTATCTAAATTTATAATTAACCCAGCCTTCTTTCCCGCCTTGTTTAAATCATTTAGCATGTTCTGTAGTTCGTTTATGTCGTCGGACATAATCACTACGTCGTCTGCGAATCTAAGATTATTTAACTTTATCCCATTTATGCTTATACCTTTCTCCTCCTAGTCCAACTCTCGAAAAACTTCCTCTAAAGCAGTGTTAAATAATAAAGGAGATAATGGGTCTCCCTGTTTTACCCCGTTTCCTATATTAAAATATTCGCCTTTTATGTCTGTTACTATTCTTGCCTTCATATCCGTGTACATATCCCTTATAAGTTCCCTGTAATTTCCGGAAACTCCTTGATTTTTTAATGCTCTGTCTAAATATTTGTGCTCTAACGAGTCGAACGCTTTTTTATAGTCTGTGAATGCTAAATTTATCCCTATTTTATATTCCTTACATTTCTTTAAAAGTTGATTTATCACATGTAAGTGATCGATGGTTAAGAATCCATTTCGAAACCCAGCCTGTTCTATAGATTGTTCAAAATTTAGTATTTGTTTCAACCTATTAGCTACAACCTTAGAAAATATTTTAGACACCGTGGAGCTTAAACTTATTGGGCGATAGGTTTCTATTTTATCTTTTTTTCCTTTCTTGTATATTAAGAAAATCTTTGCTTTCCATGATTTAGGGATTTTTCTATTCTTTAAAACCAAATTAAACACAACATTAAGTAATTCTATCATTCTTTTACCCGCTAATTTAATATGTTCGTTCGTTATTCCATCCGGACCAGGTGTTTTGTTCATTTTTAAGCCCTTGATCACTTCCTCTATTTCTGTTTCTAAAAAAGTAGATATCTCTAATATACTTTGTTTTGCATAGTCATTAATATTAACGACTGTTTCGCTTTTGTACAGTTGAGACAAATAATCCGTGGCTATATTTATAATGTCTATCCTGCTATTATTCTTTTTTATTAGCACGGATTAAATAAGCGAAAAATAATTGATTTTATTACCAACGGTCCAATAGGAAATATATTAGTAAAGGAGGTGACAGTTTTGTTTTTAAATAGTCGGCTTATTGATAATATTGATCTGCTCTTTAAGATAAAAATACTTTCATTACTCGTATGAATATTTTTAAAATTGAAAAATAAAAAAAGTTACCAATTAATTGCTGGATATATTTCACTTTAGAACTGCTGAAAATAATAGATTATGTTTATTATGCTTTACATTTTTACTTATGATTTTTCGATGTAATGTTTTTAGTGATTTTTATATTTGTTTTTATAAATATTTTTTGACGTATAAAATATAATTATTTTCCTTTTAGAAATATATGTATTTCACGGAATACAATTTGCGAGCCGTCACAAAGTTGTGCTTTTAGCTAGTAAATTTTAATACAATACGCTCAAGTTCGTTACTAGTTCGTTACATCTTTTCCGCGTCTACGATATGTGCTATGATTTAGTGGGAAGTTCCGTAACTCCGGACGGCACCTAGCGCTCCGGACACACTCGTACTATCCCGGCGAGTCACAAAGCGTTCGCCTCAAAAATTGTTGAAAGAGGCGCAGGAAGTATAGCAATACAGGGTCGCGAGACGAAGTTTGCCCGTGGCGTCAAAAACATCATGAAGCGATCAGCAGATGATTGTTGTTTTTGACGGGAAAATACTGCGTCACATTGGATCCAAGTGAGTGTCACCAGTAAGTTTTTGTGTTGAAGTGTTCGGTGGTAATTGTTAATAATGTTCCGTTATTATTCGTTGACTTTAAAAATTTTTGTTGATTTCCAAAATAATTTCGTTATGGAGCATATAATTTTGGCGATTCCATGTCCCCTAGTACCGGGCACAAAGTTGTCTCTTAACACCGGACTGTGAACAAGTTTTTTCCCCCTTTAAATATTCATACTTATTATAATCATTGTTGTAAGTTGTTTCAATGTATAGAAAAACGGAGATAAATCGAAATGGAAGAGATAAAAAAAACAAAAAACAGAAAAAAGCAAATTAGGACCAACAAGGTTTACGAACAGCGATAGATAAAGTTTTGTCCAGAGAAATGAGTTTGAGAGAAGCTTAGTCGGTCTACAACATCCCAAAAAACATTCTGCACGACGAGATATCGGCACTGAACTGTGGAGAAATGACGTTGCAATCAAAGATCGGTAGATTTACTAACGCTTTCTCTTCCGAGTAAAAACATTTGTCCCACAGGTAATTATCCCCTCTGATGAAAAAAGAGTTTCTGAGGTTAGCTATCGACTTGGCTGAAGCTATGAAGATCTCTCATCGCTTTAACCATGGGGAAAGGTACTGTTCGGAAGTATTTTTACTACGATTTTATGCGGAGGCATCCTGACACATTTGGCCGAGAGCACCGGAGTTGACAAGCATAATGCGAGCCGTAGGCTTTACACAAACCGCAAGTGCGCATCTCTTTTATAACGACCTCGAAAAACTGGAAGACACAGTACGAATTTTCACCCTCTAACGTTTATAATTGTGATGGAACTGGTGTCAGTTGCATGTACAAACATCAAAAGATTCTGGTTCCGAAGGCTGTCCATTAAGTAGGAAAGCTCACTTTTGCTGAAATGGACAAAAATATAACAGTTATGTTTTGTACGAGTGCTAACGGCTACTTCATACGGCCACTTTTTGGCTTTCCCAGATAAAGAACGAAAGATCGGCTCATGATTAGTGTTCTAGCCGAAAGCGTAGGTGTAGCCTAGCCAAAAGGCTACATGAACAGTAATATTTTTTTTTGCAATGGTTGCAACTATTCGTGAAACACTTACACCCAATGAAAAAAGACTCTTGCGCTGCTTTTGATGGGTAGCCATTGTAGCCATAAGACAGTGGAGGTTATCAATCTTTGCCGAGAAAACAACATTCATTTAATAAGCCCTCTATCACACACGACCCACAAGTTGCAACCGCTGGATAGAACATTCACGAAGCTATTTGAAAATGTTCACAACCAGAACGTTGCGACACGTAGATGGGAGCAAATGTTGGATCTTGGATAACTAACTACGATGTTGGATGGTCTGCTCAATAAAGCGTTCACAAAAGGATATTCTCCGGTTTCTGGGTTCAAATGCATTCGGTAGACACTTTCACTGCAGACACGACCAATAATATTCCATTCGAAAAGCTAGGAACTTCCTCAGAATTGCAACGGGAAAATTTCTCTTTCACTGACTTAGTCTTTGCAGGTAGCTCATCTTTTCGATGCAGAACTGTCAAACAATTTGGCCTCAGAAGAATCCACCTGCTCTCCTAAAGTGTCCGGCGCTTGTAGTTAAATCTATCCTGTGCCACTTGTAGTGATTGCATTTTTCTCTACCAAAGTTTGATTTAGGTTTATAAATATGTTTATGCAGAAACTACACTTTTGTTCGTTTATTTTGATTTTAAACTTTGTCGACTTAATCAATCTATAAAGTTTTTAAAGTATTTAACTTTTAAACGTGTCAGGTATATATTTTCCAACTTATTACACAGATTTATTAGATACATTTAATTTTAAGACTCTCAGTTGCTGAAGTTTGTTTCTTGTATAAAATACTTCATGGAGAGATAATTTCTCCATTTTTATTGGAAAGAATTGATATTAAAGTTCCCTCATTTAACTGCCGGAAAAATGCGTTGTTTCACATACGGAAAGCTAAGACATAGCACTTTTCATGTTCTTTAGTGGAAGCATTGCTGAGTGATTACAACAACATTTGAGATTTTATTTGAAACTATGCCTCCCCCTACGAAATCGAATTGTACGACACGCCGCGTAATCCCACATTTTACCAATTAATTCGATTCGAGGAAGAAGAGATTATTCAATTTTATATTCGGTATTGTGTTCCTGCATTTAAACGGATTTCTTTCTGTCACGGGCTTTCTCCCTTCAATTAATTTCTCTATCATGGCTCTTTTTTTTTCACTTAAGGTGTATACCTCATGGTTTGCTTTGTACGAGTTTAGTAATGGTGACGACAAATTTGGAATTTTAGTGCGGACGACAGAGTGTTAAACGTGCGATTAGCAAAAATATGTGTCTTTCTCGCTGTAATGTGTATCTCTATATTAAATATACGGATATGGCTAAGTGAAATTCCGGTCAATATATTTCATTAATCGAGTTGGGATTATTCAGTCTAACAATTACTGGTAGATTTGCTATATTTATTTAAGGTGCCGTGTTTTTAAAATGACTGCACTTGTTATTTATTTTGAATTTAACGTTATTTTTCGCACCCTTCTCTTAGTATGCTACTTATTTCTTTAATTTTGTCGCGCCGCATTTCGTTCATTTTTGCACTTATTTATAATTTCACGCACCATGAATAAGAGAAAAAATGAACAAACTAAAATTTCGACAAAAATAAACTGGAAGCACTGATGTAGTGTTCGCTTATCTTCAAATAAAAATAAATTGACATTACAATTAGTGTATCTTAATACGAAGAAGTAACTTTATTAACTGAATTGAAAAGATACAAATTTGTGTTTTATTTATTTTTAGCAGAACATCCTAATAAAATCCTGATTACCTCTTTGTCCGAAAGCTACCAAATTTCTAATTAGAATTAAACCGAGTGATAATTTGCTGATCAATCTTTATTTGCTAGAAATATAGTGAAAAATATGTATATATATGTATATATTTTTTGGATGGTATCACGATCATTGCGGATACCTGAAAATTGCTTTGCACTTTCTTACCGTCAGATTGTAATGCATGGTTGTAGCTTCTCTTCACGAGTGTAAACGCGCTGGACGTTTGATTATAGTTTAAATATGTTTTCTTGCAGCCGCTTTTTACATGTTTCTGCTTCGTTTTCCTAGGCCCCCTTTCATCCTGAACAGCTGCAATCATTGAACATTCGTAAATTATTGATGGATTTTGCAAATTTAACTAACGTTATGTTGAAGCTGTGGCGCTCGGGCATAAATTTCGATGTTTTCTTTATTTCAATAAAAAAAGGTATTTATTTGTTCCAATTGCGTGTAAATATGAGTAAAATTATAAATAAGTGAAATACAACACGACTAAGAGCCGTACACAGCAGGAAAATCGAACACGTCAAGTTGTCTTTCAGGTTTAGCGTGCAGATTCTTCTGTTTCATATGACGTGCAAAGGCTTTTTGATTTTTCTCCTCGCGAAACATCGCTGTCTGTTGTTTTACGAGGGTGGTCCCAGAAGTACCGGGCCTAACAAAGAAAATACAAAAATTTTGGAAAAAAGTATTTATATTTTTCAACATAATCTCCTTTCAGCTCTATACACTTTTTCCAGCGATGTTCGATAAGTTCCATATACCCTGTTTATAATAAGAACCGTCGAGCTCCTCGAAATAGCCATTAACTGCCAATTTCACTTCTTCATTGTTTTTTGGAAAATTTTTAACTACCGAGCCATTTTTTTAAATTTGGAAAAAGAAAATAATCCGAGGGGGCCAAATCTGGCGAATAGAGTGCATGAGGAAGAAATTGAAACTTTAATTCATAAATTTTGGCCGTTGCAATAACGGATCTGTGAGCTGGTGCATTGTCATGATGAAACAACACTTTCTTTTTATCCAAATGCGGCCGTTTTTTCTTGATTTCATCACTCAAACGTTGCAGTAAGTTTCCTATAATACTCGCCGTTGATAGTTTTTCCTGTTTCAAGATAATAAATGAAAATTACCCCACGCGCATACCACAAAAATCGGCGCCATTTACCTGCAGATGGAACGGTATTCACCTTTTTTGGAGCCGATTCTCCCCTTTCAGTCCATTGTTTTGACTGTTCTTTTGACTCAGGTGTGAAGTGATGGAATTCATGGTTATGAAACGACGCAAAAAGTCTGCTTTATTGCTGTGAAATATCGCTAAACACTCGATTGAAACATCTTCCGACGATGTTTTTGCTTGAATGTGAGCAAACGCGGCATCTATCTTGCACATAGCTTTCTCATGTTCAAATTTTCAGACAATATGCGATGTACCGCACTTTTTGAAATGTTTACCATGTCTGTTAGCTTGCGCACTTTCAGTTGATGATCATCCAATACCGCTTTGTGGATTTTCTTTACCATTTCTGACGTGGTTATCTAATTTGGTCAACCACTATCGCAGTGTTCGTCTTGGCAGCTCGCCCCGCCTCGTTTAAACTCTAGTTCAGCTTTTATATTGGTTAGGTTGAGACCTTTCAAATAAAATTATTGTACGACATAACGATGACTGATTTTTTCCATTTTTACAAATTCACTGAGAACGTTCACTACTGATGGCTGCCAAACAAATACTGAACAACGTAGCGTCTTCAAAGTTGAAACATATGCTTTTTGGATTGTGTACCTTCTAACACAGTAATATTTTTCAAACAACTACCGCCATCTCTAGGTCATGTCAGGTACTTCTGGGACCGCCCTCGTATAGCCTCGTTCGATGCAGTACACCTAAGGTTGAACTACTGTATATGTCTATTTTTTCTTGTCTTTTTGTTATCTCCTGTACCATTGCTAGAGTCCATCACCACTTTTTGTGATATGACGAAAAACTTGATATTCTCTGGCGGATATTTTTTTTAGGTTGTACAAAGTTAAATACGGAGTTATTAGACATATAATGGCTGTCCATAAGGCAGATAACGGTGCCATCGTCATAATATTTCAGAAGCATCAAAAGGCCTAGATCGGATTTATTGATCAGCCATGCTTATGATATCGCTCTGGTAGTACTTTACCCCTGTCCCAAAACAACCTTATTCTTCTTCCTTTCGCCCTGTTTCTCTTGTTTCGTTTGTTGGAAAACTTTTCGGGAGTTTAATTAACAGACGTCTCGTTTGGTGGCTCGAGCATAGTAATCTGTTACCTAACAATATGATGTCGGTTTTCGTCCTGGACGTGCTCCACCAATTTGCATCAGTATGTTTCTATCGGATGCTTATATGTCACTTGTTAGTAAAAAATTCTTAATTGTTGCCTTCGTTGACATATTAATTTTACCTTTGATATAGCGTTCACCTTCTCACACTTTTTGACATAATACCCTTAATTAAAAATTCCTGCCCATTTTTATTTTCTTATTAATACTCCCTTTCAATGCGCTACTGTAATTCTTTCCTTTTCCTTCTACTACAAGGCACAGGGTTAATCTTTACCTTAAGGATTCTTGTCATAGTGTGTACATATTTTAACATTTACTCTTAACTCTACTTCGCTTTTCTTTGCTGACGATGTGCACATCCACTCCTCCGATCGCAATATTTCGTTAGCTCTCTCCCGTCTTTAAAGCTCTCTAATGTTACTAGAAAATGCTCTTTCTAATATTCATCTCTTCATTTCACCTTTGTATCTTCGTCTCTTGTCTTTACTCTTCGTTTTTTTTTTTTATCCTTCTTTTATTAGTCTATAAACTCTTTTCATTATTAAGAAATCTTTGTTGATGGCCGTCTCTCCTTTCACTGTCACATTAATCCTTTGTATTTATTTCCCTTCAAAAAGCTTAATCTGTTAAAAGCTCTTTCTCAAATTATTATTATTAAGACAGTCCGTGTATCTTATTCATGTTCTATATATCCGCTCTATCCTAGATTACCGTTGTTTAATTTATGGCAATGATTCCTTCAGGTCTCTTCTTTCAAAATTCGCATTCAAGATACCTGTTTTTATCTCTGTTTTAAGGCCCTGAAATGTACTCCGGTTTCGGCTATCCTTGCTCAATTTCATACCCCTCCGCTCTTTATTCATAGATATCCTTTTTAGGTTTATCGGTTTCTGATTAAACGAATGTCTATTTTTGTTTCTTCTTACTCCTCTATACTTCATAAATGACGATTTATTTCTAATGAAAATCCAATTTTATCCCTTATCTGTCTCCTTCAATTTTCGCCATTTATTTCTAGTCAGTCATGATAAACTTCCTTATTTTCCTTTCAGTTTTTCTAATTACTTTAATCCTACTAAATGTCTTTCCTTACCGTTCTGTTTTAAACTTGTCCCTCAACATGTCGTCAGAAATAAATTTTCCAATCCTTCAGGTTCTCTATTTCCTACACACATATGTATATCTATACTGATGGTTAGTAGGCTTGGGATGAAACATTCTAAATTAGGCCATTACTAATGCATGTGGTTTCCGATGTGTAACGACAGGATATGGGGCAATGAAGTGGTCTGATAAGCAGAGGACGTTTTATGTTAAGACTTGGTTCGAGTCACAATAGTATCGGCATCGATTTAAAATCGGTCTCGGAAGACACGGGGTTTTGTAAATTGACGGGACACGAAATATCATCGGGCACCCGAAAGCCTCGTTGAAGAAATGATTGAAAAACCCGCTCCCAGTTCTAAGGTTTACGGTATATTGCGACGTGAGTATGCGCGATTTAGATGGAAAAAAGGTAACTATCGATAGGTTAAAGTGTTGGAAAATATTGTGAAATTTGAATTAACTCGACAAAGAATTTTATCAACAATTATTTGCAGCAAGATCAGCTCACATCTACAATAAAACAATAATGTTTGTACTCGAATCGTCTTAAAAAATGGATTTCTTTTATGGCTTCCAAACCAGACCTCTTAATTTGTGCAATTCTTTTTTTTTATTATTATTTCTGGAGCTATCTGAAGCGAAATATGTTTGCCGCCAAGATTCCCGATTTGGAGGAAAAATTAAAAAAACGAATTAGAAGAGAAGTCGCTACTTTAAAAGCCGTTCTTAATAACACCTTAAAAAGTGGTTAACTTTTGTAAAGCAAGCGTTGTAAAATAAAATAATGATATTTACAACCGTGTATTTTTCATATTCCTGAGACAGCTGATTCTTACACAGCGACCAACTTGTGACCTCTGCTTTGGCGCTTCCGATATAATTAATTTTAAAGAAAAAATAAAAGCAAAAAAACAAAAATAAATATCAAAATTACCTTTAATAGACAAAAAGAAAAACGGATTTGTCCGAAATTTGAAGAGGATTATATAAAAGAAAAGGTTTAAGTAGAGTGATTATCCAGTGCACCCTTGATGCAAAGTTATCATGGAACCAAGCTCTTTTCATAACGTACTCTTTAGAAGATTTTTAATGGGGATCGGAGGAGAATCGATGCCAGTTACTTTCTTCAGGTGGTTCGCCTTGACTTTTAAACGCGACTTCTCTCGTATAAACAATATTCAATTACAGAATAGGTGTATAGCTCTGGTAACAGTCTTTTGAGGAGATGTCCTTCGGTAACTGGCATTGTGACTAGCCTACCGTTTTAATAATAGTTTAGGCATTTTATGATTTTTATAACCAAAATACTATTTATAAAATTCACTAATAATAATGGGGTATCTATAAATACGGAGAAATTGAATCGCCCCTCTTAGAAGAACATTTATGGCTAATGACTTTGTAATAACACATCGATTGTTGCCGTCAGTGTCCAGCCGAAACAAAATTTTCACTCGAAACCGAAACTTTTTTTTTATTATTGTTTTAACTGCGGTTTAAATTTTAGGTTTTTTTTTTTTTTTTTTTTTTTAATAAAATTGGAATACGCTTATTATAGAATTTTTTTAAAAAAATAAATAAAAATTTACCGAATTAATAATCGTAATTAAACGGTCTAATATTATAACTCAAAAACAACAGTTTTTCAAGGTTTTCACTGAGAAAATTGGATCGACGATCTGCATACGTCTAACTAGCAAACTGCTCACCAGATACATTGATAGGTGAAGCAGTTATCGGCAAATTTATTGAGATGTGTTGTTAAGAAAAGTGTTAACCGTGTGACGTGACTGTTTTACGACTTTGAAAAAAGTGACAAACAAGATTTTCCCATTTCTTTTTTTTTTTTTCTTTTTTTTTTTTTGGGGGCGCGCCAGCGGCATTGACCCAACAACAACAGAAATTAAGGAAGGGGTTAAATAAAAAGACGATTAGAAATAGAGCTTAGGAAAGATTGGAGTACAGGGATTATATCTGGAGATGGAAAGGAAAGGACAAAAGAAGAATTATACGGAGCAGGAAGACCCAGTACCAAGATTTTCGAGTACAAAACAGAGCGCTCGGAATCAAGGGCAGGGCATTCAAAGAAGATGTGGTTTGCATCACATATGAGAGGAGAGATGGAATTATGAAGGGGACAATCGGGAGAAGGGGACAGGGAAAAACGAAAACGTGAAGAGGGCAGAAGTGAGTGATTAATACGCAGTCTGATTAAGGAAATGATCGCGGAGCGTTGATAAGAATAGGATTGAAACCACGGCTGGGAAGAGGGAACCGGTTGAATTTGAAGATAGTGAGAGGCGGGATTAGAAAATAGGGAAGGATAGATGTCCGACCATAGTCGGGAATGATTAGCTGAGGAAAGAAGGAGGATGTCCGAGGTAGGAATTTTGCAGAATAAAGGACCATCGCGGGCGGCCGAACGGGCTAAAAAGTCCGCTAACTCGTTGCCCTCGATGCCAGAGTGACTAGGAACCCACAAAAGGTCAATAGTAATGGAACGGGATGAAAGTAAATTGGATATAAGAAAACGAATTAAAAGAATGATAGAATTGGAGGAATGAGAAGGAGGAGAAGAGATGGCTTGAAGAACACTTTTGGAATCGGAGACAATCAGACATTTACTGATCTCTCTTATGGCTGGAATGAACGAGACTGCGCGTAAAATGGCGATAGACTCAGCTGTGAAGATAGAACAGAAGGAAGGGAGCTTGAAGGACTCAGAGTGATTAAGTGAGAGGGAGTTAAACGCGCCGCCCACCCCATTTTCGTTTTTAGAACCGTCAGTGAAGAATGTTAGATGAGATTTTCCCATTTCGTACAATGACGAGAAACATTTCTATTTATTGCCTGTTATTGTTATAAAAGTAGATAAGTTTTTATAAAATAACATAAATATTGAAAAGCTTTTTTTTTTTTTTTTTTTTTTTTTGGGCACGTCAAAACATTGAAAAACAAATATTCTAAGAAGATCATATAATCCTTCTTTTTTCACTGTTTTACTAGAAACATGATTCATCTTCCTGTTTTTTTTCGTTTTTCTTTTTTAAATTCTACATCTAACTGTTGAGCTATCAATAGAAGTTGGGATGTCCGCATTTACTTGAGCAGCACTCCTTCCAGTAATGGAGTACCTAAAAGGAGCAATTACTATTTGATCAAATTCATAGGTGCAACCGACATAGTTCTGTTGAATTATCGAGCAGACTGGCCACCGTCTAGTTATCGTATAGCTTCATAGCCTGTTCCGTAGCTTTTTCTTTCATCACATCAGCAATATAGAGAATATTTAGGTCGCGGTGTAGAGTTTTATTGAAAACGAACCATGGGGCATTTGCCATCATTCTTAATGTTTTGTTCTGGAGCCGTCGTCGTATTACTGTTATGTTGGTCTTCTTAGCACTTTGAAAGGAATTTTTGAAATTTAAACGACTGATAAAATATAAAAGATATAAAAATGATTTAAAATTTTCGTAGTAACGGAAATAAATTGTAACATAGTTGTTACCGAAAAAAGTAGACAAATGGTTAATATAAAAGATATGCTAAATTGAGCAGGTTACAACATCGTTTCTCTATATGCCTGAGCAGAAACTATTTTGTTTAAATACACATCTGACCTAACTGACTTAATCATTGTCTAATGAATTCAAACATGAAATGGGCTTTCATCTTTAAAAAGCACACAATGAAGTAAAACAAACTATTACGATCAGAGTGTCAATTAAAGCTAAAGGTTCGGCTAATATTTTTCCGAAACCGAAACTTTGGTCAAGCAGAAATTGCGGTAAACTATGGACGGAACCGATATTCTAAAAGACGGAGCTGTGATCATTTGCCATTTTCTCCACAAAAAAAATTAGGATATTATTTTGTAATATAGGCATCGTGCATTTTCGCTGTTTGGGAGATTTTAATAAAACTACTACCTCCAGAATAATCAAGCGTATATTATATATATATATATATATATATATATATATATATATATATTAATTACAACGTAATTCTTAGGCTAGCCCTCATTCGAAAAAATTTCCCAAAAAAATGTCCCAATTTTATGTAACGTTTGTTATATTTTATAGGAGTTTTGTTATTGTTATTTAAAAAATGTCACAATTTTAATGAAATATGTAACGAAAAATGTAACGAAAAAATATCTTAATTTTATGTAATGAAAGTTAAATGTTAGAATAGGACTTTTGTGGTTATGTTATTTTTTTTTTGTGTTGATGCCAGTAAGAATTACGTTGTAAATTTTGATCATTTTATACAAAGTATAGAAGAGAAAGAGACAGAAATGAAAGCAAGAGGGGTCAAGGGGCACAGGCCCTTGCGAGGCCAAAAATGCCGAGTTTATATATATATATATATATTTATGAAGTAAACGAGTTATTACATCGGTTATTAAGAATTTAGCAATACACTATTATAAAATAAAAAAATACTACTTATTTTTGCACATGATAGTGTTACATAAGCGTACGTGTGTATACGTGTGTATTTGTATAAATACCATACCAGCAACATTCATGTTTGCCTGAAAGCATTTTTGTAGCCTACAATAAGGACACCAGTTCCGTCTGGTTTTGTCCACCACGCATTGCCCAGTTCCTGCTAAAACGCAAGTAGAACTTTAAAATTCAACGGGACGCACTTTTTTTCATGTATATTACGAGTACTAAACTTACCATAACTGGAACAGGGTATCCATTTACTTACAACGCTCTGCGGCAAACAGTGCAATTTTACATCACTTGCATGGCGACAATCGGAAAATTGGTTACTATTGAAAGGCTATTATTTTCAGTTATTATCATCTGGATTAGAGATACGAACGAATTTCGGCTGTCTTAACGAGAAATTTCGCATAGGAATTTTTTTAACGGATAATAAAAGATAAAAGAAAGAATTAAGAAAATAAAACGATCAGGGGAAAGATGTAGATAGGAATATACATATATGGAGTGTCGGTATTTTATTATACACAGAACAGTACCATAGACGAAAAAATTATACATTCATAATCTATCGATTATATAATTATTGAGTAAAGTTACTTGGCCATTTAGAATTTAGCGTAAACATGTATAGAAATTTAATTAATTAATAATTGCTTTAATACATGTTAGTATATATGTATACACGGTAATGATGGCATCATTTTTGCGTTAGGGTTAATAAAAATGCTATAAAAAATTCTAATGAAAATCGTAAATTACAATTTTTTTTAAAGATGACGTTGGTTAATTGAATTTTAGTCTTCTATAAGTACGGGTTAGCCGCGAATAACCAATAAGCGGTCGCGAACCAATAGCGGCTGCTGGTTGAATGTCTCAAGCAGACAATTCCAGTAGTGCCAGACCAATGAAAAGTGAAGACGTACAGGGACAGCTTGTGGAACTGCCTAGTAAAATTTTACACGTAAGTTTAATGACTTCTCACCCTTGGCGAGTCGAGGCCGCCACAAAAGTCTCGCTAGGCTACTCCCGAATTGTGACGTCGCAAGTTTTCGAATATTTTGCGTTTATCTTAATTGTTGCATTTTGTTTCCCGGTATAGATTTTTAAACAATGTCTCCCCTATCGATGTTGTATCTCTGCAGGACTTTCATAAGCTATTCACCAGGCGAACGCTTTCTCGTAGTCTATAATACGAGCAGAAACTCTTCAGTTCGAATTCAGTTCTTTATGTTGTTATTCTAGGCAGACATCTCTCTCTCTCTCTCTCCATTTTTCCGAATAAAATCAAACTGCATATTAGAGCTTTTCATATAACTTTCGTTCTATTCTATTGTCTATTACTGAAAGGAATAAATTCACTGATCACTGTTATTTTTCTATATTGGGAAATGTTCTCTTTTTTTATTTTTTTTCGAAACCGGTGAAGTACTTACGCTTTTGGAGTACTCCGGTAACGTGCCTTCAATATATTCCATTAAATAGTTGCTTTTCATTAATCTGCGTTACGTGTACATCATCATCTCCAAGTGAAATGATTTTCTCTTCTATTATATCTTCTTTTGGTTGATTGTTCTTATTGTTGACGATTCTGCTTCTATGAGAGGACTAGATTTTCATATATGATCGACACACCGGAAACTTATCACAAATAATTGCGAATCCGCCTCTCCGCACCACGAGTTCAATAAAAAAACACAGCTTGTCTCAAAAAACACGTATATTCGGTAAAACAACATTAATTCACATGTAATTTGACTGTAGTAGCGCGTACCCGAAAATAAATGAGTTTTATAAGAAATTCGGCCAAAATTGCCCCACGCAAACTATTACTATACGGCGACTAGGTTAACGAACTTTTTGACTAGTGTTGTGACGACTCGTTTCGTGCTCAATCAAACGGTAACTAAGGATTGAATGCGAACTACTTTACGGGGTCTCCCACATGCTCCCATTATTTTTATATTATTCGCGGGCAAAGTCGGAAATGAGTGTACCTTACTATGACTTTTAACTTCCTTCCATAAATCAGCATCTATGGCCGTGATCTCCGATCCCGTGTCTATAATGGCCTTAAGTTTATAACTGCCAATGCTAATATTTATATATGGCGTAATGACTTTGTTAATTGAGATACTATTTTTATTCGTAACAATTTCTTTATCACAAAATTGGTTTACGTTTCGAATAGAATAATTTTGGTTTCTCTGAGATTGATAAGAATTATACATGTTAATATTTAGAACTGCGCTCTCAATATTTGAGCGCCTAATGAACTCAGACTGTTCTAATCGTTCAAATAATAGGTCTATACCTTGCCGACTAAGACTACAAGGGCCGTCTCGGAAATTGTGATTGTATAAATTCTCGACACACATCCGGCTTAGGGGATCAGGCTCATTCGCAGATATCGTGCGTGAAAATTCCCTATCCAAGTTTAAAACTTTGATTCTATTGTTAGCCATTGATTGAATTTTATTATTAAATTGATCTAAATTTTCCCAGTGCGACTGAAATTGTTGTCGCGATATTAACGGAATGGTAGTTGATAGAATAATTTCTTTAACACCTTTCGACCATAATAACTCTATTAATCGCGTAACGTCCGTATGCATTTGCCCTGCGGTTTTTCTCCAATTTAAGTCCGTGTACCCGACCATTATCAACACTCTGTCGCCTAGTTTAGCTAGATTTCTCGCAATACCCGACTCAATTTGTTTGATAGTCCGACTCCTATAGCAGTGACCTATGAAACGCCTATAGTCATTGTACTCACCGAACTGGTTTAACTTCGCCTTCGCTAACTGGAAGAGTGGCCCTTCTCCTATAAGTTGGTATCCGTGTAACATGGGTGCACATTCTCCTCGGTTGACTCTTCTAGCCGATCGCATCGCTGACTCGGGTCTTTTTCCGACATCATCCCTGTAATTTTCCCAAGGTGTCACTCGAACATTGTTAATACGTGAGCATCTCGTTTCTTGTCTTCCTATATTCATTTGATCTGGCCATATACAAGCTTGTCTATTAATACTTCTGATGCTATTGTACATTTCTTTTACCGAATTACATTTCATTACTAATAATAAATTTTGAACTTCTCTAGGATATTTTTTTGTTATTACTCTTGTAAACTCTTTATCATTAATCGGCGGGTCAAGATATTTTACTGCGTCCATCCAACGGATAAGATACAGTTCCATATCCTGATTACATTCGCACCGCTCATTAGGCGAATATAGACGCTCTTTTACCGCGGACTGTTCTTCTTCACTCCAAAAATTTGATATTAGCTGTTTCTTTATTTCGTCCCACGAGCCACACTCACGTAGAAAAGTTCGTGCCCACTCGTAAGGAGCGCCATCCATACGACTCAACACCAAGTTTAATTTATCTTTTAAAGTTATTATTCCAGATATCTGTGTTTTATATTCTAAATCTTCGAGAAATTCTACGATGTTTACCGTGGTATATTTTCCTCCGTACCCTTTTACGTTGCTCTCCATCGCCCAAGTGTTACCAGCCAGTGTTGAAATAGGATTAGTCCTGTCATGGGTGGTCCCTCTCTGACTTTCGAGCGATTCTACACGTGTTTGTAAATTTCCCAGCCCTTCATTTATCGTTGTTTCATACTGCCTATTAGTCTCGACAAACTGGTCAATCGACTGCTGAAGTATTTTAACGTCTCGGTTTGTTTCTCCATCTTTCTTAATTTGTTTACTTAGTTTTTCGAGTGTGACATCTAAGTTTTTTACTTTCTCGTCTTGTTCAGACATCCTCGAGCCTATTTCAGAAATTTTTCCTTCTAAATCGTCCGTTTTCTCTTTTAACTTACCCCTGAAATCTCGTTCAAAAGTCTTTAGACGCTCATTGAATTTATCGTTGATTTCCTCTTTAACTTTTTCCATTTTTTTATTTATATTCTTTTCTGAGTTTTCGATTTTCCTATTTAACGTTTCAAAATTTTCTTTACATTCAATAAAATTTTTATTCATCATCGCGAAATTCTCCTTTAAATAATTAAGAATTGAGGGTTCTATTTCTTTCACCGCACTTTGCTCAATGGTCGATGAACCTGTCTCACCCAGATTCTGCGGCTCAGCGCCTAACGCTGAATCACCTTCTTCACTTCCTTCATTGAGGATATTCTTTACTTCTTTATACCGACCTCTAGTAGTGACTACGTTTGCTAAATCGCGGTCCGTCATTTTTTTAACAAAATTCCTACCACACTACTAATAGACGCAGTACAGGATATAAATAAAACCAATGACGACAAGATACGATTTCGAGTATTATACGCGATATACGGAATATTTACGACTCACTGTTCTTTTTTTCTTTTCTCCTTCAGTGTTGACGTCGATGACTAGGTTCTTGGTTTAATTTGTTGTTTTCGGATTCAACTTCGGATCCTTTCCTCCCCGATGAAACCAATGACATCGGGGCCCCACGTTGGGCGCCAGTGAAATGATGTGTAAACACTAACTTAGAACATTTACGTTATTTTTCTTCTTGTTATGTATACTCATTAGTTCTTTTATTTTTGCGCCTATTTCTCGCGGATTGTATGTATGATTGCAATATTTTTCAGTGTATCTTGTGACGCAATCCTCCTCTTATCTTTTAATTTTCTTCTGCCGTCTATCACACCTAATTTTTGGTGTCGCGTTCTAACGGCTGCCGGTATTGTTTCCAGGGTAGATTGCACGTTGTTTTTACCTTTTAGTTATTTTCAACTACCGTCTTCCTTTTCATCGAATCTAATACTGTCTGAAATTGTTTCTTGCCAATCGTTCATTTTCATTTCATCATAATACGGTACCGCATGTAGCTGTTTGTCATTCTTTTTACCTGTAGTACCATTTGACATTTAACCATTACTAAATGTTATGGCCGGTATTGCAGTCAGCAGCCAAGTATAGCAGATTTCTTGTTATAGTCTACCATGAACATACTCTGCTTTTTTGTGTTGCCTAACCCGTGCTTTAGAAATCATAACATACCCCTCACCCCCCGCGAAATGTGTAAGCATTTTTGTTCTTTCAATTTATTTTTTAGGGACGAATTTACATGCAAACTGACTCTGGTGGCCCCTTCCTTTGCACTAAAGTCATCAATGACATCGTTTTACGTTTTGCGTTCTTTTTCATTTCCCGCGGATCGTCGTATAAGAACTATTTATCCCTGCTTCATTGCTATCTACTGTGAAGCACGAGCTTTAATTATTTACTACGAGTTTGAATTCTGCCTGACTTTGGAATAGTAACACTTATTTATCCGGCTAATTTTGTCTGAGTGAGCATGAGGCTACATCACACTTATCTTTCCCCGAGAATGTATTTCTTAATCAACTTTAACTTTTCCGTCCTCTCTTCATCGTGCCTTTTCGTGTGACATCTGGCTTTTAATGCTTGTCATCTTTTCTTTCTCCGATACAGCTTATTACCGGTGGCAAGGATAGTATTCTCCGGTACATTTAATACCACATATTGAAAATTTTAAACCATTACTTTTCCTAATGTTGATTTTACGAGCAGGTATTATTGAGTTAATAGAGAGTCCGAGGAAAATAAAATCTATATTGATTAAACTGAATTATACGAAACTAAAAGAGGTCAAAGAATATAACTCAGAATCGAACAAGTGTCAGAGATGTTAAAGCCAGACAAAATTGGCATTTACCGAGTAATAATGTGCAAAAAGATTCGGTGTGCCCATCTCTTTAGTATGCATACAAAGTAAAGTAAAGTATGCCCCATATATCCCTGATAAGGTAACATGGATTGTGAAGTTAAGGTTCACGATGTACTAAACCTAATGGATTTAAGGAGAGTCCTTTCTCCCGGTCAACTTTACTTTCCCAGATTTCTCTGGTACCCAATTCAATTTCAGATTAGGCATATATCTGGGAGCAACTTGGATCCGAACGAGACAAGTTTCGAACCCATGACCTCTGATTTAGTAGCCAAGTACCTTAACCACTAGATTACCGCGTTACCTAGTATACACATAAGCAAAGTAAGTCCCATACCCTTGACAGGGCGTCGGGAATTGTGAAGTTAAAGTTCACAATGTACTAAGCCTAATGGATCTGATGAGAATACTGGGGCCAGTTCCTTTCTCTCGACCGTCTTTACTTTCCCAGATTTCTCTGGTACCCAATTATTTCAGGCTGGGTAAACCTGGAAGCGATTCGGATCTGTACCGAGGTGTCCTCTGGTTTAGTAGCCAAGCGCCTTAACCACTGGGCTACCGCGCTACACTATACACATATGTATGTATGTATATTAATGACAATGTCATCCTTAACCCCACTAGTTTTCCTGTCACAAAAATTTAACCCAAAATGTTACATTAAATAAAGATTTATTTTTTGTCGCGCAGTCGAAAAGAATGACATCTATTCTCCTCGTTCTATACGAAGTATAGGAATAATAGAGCTGATGGTCTGGAAATGTTCTCAGACGAGCTCAAGGGACGGAGCCTCTTGCGAAGCACGAAGGGCTGAGTTTTATATATATATTTTTTTTTTTTTTTTTTTTTTTTTTTTGTTTGAAATAAGTTGTGGGTCTCACAGGGCAAATATGCCCGTTGTGTGAGTGCCCGACACTCTTATTAACGTTTATTCAAAAAAAAAATATATATACAATATAAAAATTATAATTTATCTTAACTTATTCTATAATCATAATATTAGTACTCTAGCGTTAAGATTAAGTATAAATATATATACGCATGCAACTACGTAACACGCCCCGTAATACGTATCTGTACATTATTACATGCCGACAGCTCAATATTTAAAATAGGAAACATAATCTTCTTTACGACTTAATGTCCGGTAAAGACACTAGGAAGTCAAAAACAAAAACGTCAAAAGAAAGGAGCATTAAAAGGTAGAGAGATTCAGAACGTAGCTTGTTGTTTAATCTTTGCACCATTCCTTTAACCAATTTTCCACCTCCTTTTTCCACACACCAATTCTTTTTTCCTCTAATATATGATTCGGGATTGTACTTATTAATTTAATTAAAACCGAATTATCCGTATTATCAATTCGCAGATTTACCCCACGAGGATAGATGTAGTATGTATTACTTTGGTTTCTTGTCACTCTAGTTTTTTGCCTAGATGGTAATTTTATATTATTGACGTTAAATTCTAGTAGTCTGTAATAGTAATAGTACATCTTGGGGGACATTTCATTGTTTTCCTTCCACCATGTTGATCCAGGGACGTTTTGCTTCCAATGAGGAAGTATGAGTTTCAAACACCTCTTCTGTATTTTACTTATTTTATTTATTTCAGTTTTCTTAGCCTCGCCCCATATTTGGATTCCATATAAAATTCTAGACATTATAATTGAGTTATAGTATATACGTAGTGTTTGATATGATAGTACCTGCTTTATTTTATATAAAGCTGGAATTGTCTGTCTTATTTTTGAGTTTAAACTTAAAATGTGTTTTTTCCAATTCAGGGATTTATCTATATATACACCTAAATATTTAAAGTCATTTACATTTTCTAACGGTGTACAAGGACATAAATGGGTGTTGATATTTACATGAAGCTCATGAATGCAATTGTTACTGTGGAGGATAATTCGCGGATCGCGTATTTTATATTTAGAACTATTCCGAATGTGTAATACTTTTGATTTATTTATGTTTATACATAACTTTCTATCATGTGCCCATTTACTAAAATTATCTACATCATCTTGTAGTAATTTTTCCGCCATCTCAAAATTGTTGTGCTCGATTAACAAAGCAATATCATCAGCAAAAACATATACCTTTGCATTTTTAATATGTTTGTGTAACGAGTTGGTATAAATAAGAAAAAGAATCGGGGCCAATATGGTACCCTGACCTACTCCATAATGAATATTTTTTTCATTACTTATATTCCCTGCAATTTTGACCATACTTTTCCTATTTGTTATATAATTCTTAAACTACTCAAGTTGATTGTTTTTAATGCCTAGATTTTCTAAATCCTTGATCAGTAATTCATGATCAACTAAATCAAACGCTTTGGATAGGTCAATAAATGAAATTAAAAATTGGTTCCCCATCGACAATCCCATATTTATCCTATTTACAATTGTTCTCAATAATGTTATCGTGGATCTTTTTCTTCTAAAACCGTGTTGGTTTTCGTAGAGTAGATTGTTTTTTTCCAGATAATTTCTTAAGTGTTTATCAATGTAGTGTTCTAAAATTTTAGTTATCACAGATGTTATTGTTATTGGACGGTAGTTTTCATACTGATTCTTCATTCCTTTTTTATATATTGGTCTAACAATACCTCTTTTAAGCCCATCAGGAGTAATAGCTTCCTTTATAGAATAGTTAACCATGTTAGTCAAAATAGGAACAAAAATATTTAAGTTTTGTTTTATATCTTTAACCCTAATTTCATCCCATCCAGGTGCCTTATAAACTTTTAGATCATTAATTATTGCTTCTATTTGGTATTTATTTGCTGGCGGAATAAAAAAGGAAGAATAAATACGATTATCAAAATTCGAATTCAATAACTGAATGTGACATTCGTGTCTACGATGTTCCACTGAACATATAAAATAATCACTAAATTGTTCAGCAACTGATGCAGTATTTCCAAAATGTTTAACGATGAAATCATCGATTGATGTTTTATTGTTTTTATTAACAATATTGTTAATTACATTCCATACTTTTTTACAATCATTGTTTGCTTTAACTATTTGACTCCGATAATAATTCTGTTTCGCATTCCTTATTTCAGTTGTAACCATATTTCGATATTTTCTAAATAAATTTTTATATCGAATATTGGTTCTGTTCCCTTTACTAAGTTTAAAGTACTGATCTCTGATTTTCATAAAATTGATTATTTTTTGACTCATCCATTCATTTTTAGGACAGTATTTAGTTACCTTTTTACTCTGCGGTACTTCTATTTTGCATTCTTTGTATAGGCCTTTAAAAACTGAATGTATATTATCATATATATTTCCTGACGTTGTAGCGCACCTTACCTCATTCCAGTTATGATTAATTATCTTATTATGCAATCTCTTTTCATCGAAAACATATTTCAAAGGGTTACTAATAGATTGAAAACTCCGGTTTGAGATACTAAATGCACAACAAATGATGTAATGATCTGATATTTTCGAGTTAATAATTCCCGAAGTAATTTCATTTGTATTATACTTAATAAATATGTTGTCTATACATGACTGAGTACTTCTATCAATCCGTTCTTCTTCTCTCGTTATTCCATTTATTAACTGTATTCCTCCTGACCCATAAATTACGTTTAAAAAATTCTCAGCCTGTACATTACGAATAGATAAATCAATATTAAAATCACCACAAATCAGGAAATTATCTTTATTGCTTAATTTTTTTAAGAGTGAAGCGGTTTCGTTTATAAATTCGCCTACGTTTTTACTCGGTGATCTGTACATAGCAATTAAGCGTAAAGGGTTGTTTTTGCAAATCTCTATATCTGTCATCACCAGGTCCATACTTGGTCTATTATTAACCTCCCGAACGTGATATTTAAACTTATTATTTATAAACACAAGTATTCCTCCATTAAACCCTATAGGTCTTTGTAGTCCAATATTCGTGAATCCAGTTATACTATATAGATTTAATTCAATATATCTTATAAAGCTCCAAAGCCAAAAATCATATGTAGCACATTCAGTAGTAGCTAAAAAATTTATTTATTTTTAATCGGCGTATTTTCTACTATGGAGCTCTGAAAATTATAAAATTAAATAACGCAATTTTGGGAAAAGCAAAAATCAAGTTTTAAGAATAGAATTTTTAAAAAATTTCACCGATCGTTCTATAATAGCTACGAAATTGATTTTTTTTTTTTATGTGTTTACTATTGGCGGATTTTTGCCTAGCAAAAATACGAAAGGTCGAAAATTTAGAAATTGAACGGACCGAATTTGCGAAATAAAACTCAAAGAAAGTCCACAGCCGTCTCTAAGGGAGCTAGAGAGTTTTTGTTTTTTTTAATGACGGGTATTTTCATTGTAGAATACAGGAAAACTATGAGGCGCCCCAAAAATTATTAAAGAGCTCAAATAATATTGAAAAATATGAAAATATGGCTAGAAAAACAAAATCAAAAATTCCGCAGTTCGTTCTACGGTAGCTACACGATTGATTTTTTTTTTTTAATCAACATGTTTTTGTCCGAACGCCGCAAAAATAAAAGGAACATCAAAATTCTAGAACTTAAGGGCCTACATTTGCAAGATATACATTACAGCAGTTCAGCTAGGCGTAACCTAGCCAGACAGCTACAAAACAATTTGCCTATATATATATATATATATATATATATATATATTCGAGTTCTAACTCAAACTAGGGCCAATCAGTTGTTGCCAATTTATCATGAAACCGGCCAAATGCATGGCGAATTACGTAATAAATAATTTACGTTATAGATCTCTGACGAATGACTCAAAGATGTGCTCTAAGAAAAATTCTCGGAGATAACAAAATTCATTTATTCACTTTCTTTCCTTTTACATTTGTTCTCCTTTTTTTTTCTCCGTTAACGTGACAGAGCCAAGGGCCTAACCAATACTTAACCACAGCCACCGCACACGTACACCATACACTACTAAACTATTCCGCAATTAAGTGATACTATTACTATTATGTCCTTTTTCTTTTATTAATTTTATAATCAAACAATTAGAAAAATGCAGCTGCATACAAACGAATTACGGCGATTACTACAAAACACAATTAACACACAACTCACTAATCCAATTTAGTTGGCACACTTATACGAAATACAAATATAAAAATTTTATATATATCTGGCCTGTTCGGTTCCACTTTCCGAATTCCACGTCGAGTCCTCGACTGCATCCGATGAGTTTGATTCCGGTCAGTTCAGCTGGTGATGTTCGGCAACCTCTGGTACACTATTGATTCGTTCTCTGGTTCTTTATCGTTGATTATCGAAAAATCAGTTGAAATTGGTATGATTCGCTTCTCGAAATAAATATCTTATTTTCTTTTCCTTTTTCATTTTTTTCAAACAATTAATTAGATGGTACTGTTTTATCGATGTCGAGATTACACCTTAACGCACTAGACGGACTACGACTAGATTCGAATAAAGTTTAATTAGCTTATATTCGTATTTAATGTATAACTACTGATTAGCAGCAGACAAACTTTTATTTACCACCGACAAAGCGTTACTGATATCTCGCTCGAACGAATACTAACATCCTCGGTCTCTTTTCATGTCTTTTGTCTTATACTCCGAGAATTCCTCTGAGCATCTAAGATATTCATCAGATGATCGGTATGTGCTCTTCCCTTATACTACCCCTCCATGCTAGTAAAGACACCACCTAGATACTAGATCGACCATTGTACGCTATGGAATTATTTTGCCTTGAAGTTTCTAATATGTTCTCACTAGCTTCTAACAGGATGACTTTAAAATGAAGAGTTGTGATTTCCTAGCTAAAATTTACTTAATCTAATGGAATACTTCCCGGTTACAGTTATTACAGCTTCTGTAAACTCATTACGGCGTAATACAATTTTCGAAAATTTTCAAAAAGTATACGATTCCGGCACGGGTCTATTCTATAATATTATAATTTTGCGAGTTTTCTCCTCCACCCTCTTATGGCTAAAACGACTTGACATCTAATGAGGCTAAGATTAGAAACTAAAAAAAACCCACAGTCCCTTTCAGAGTTTTCGCAGTTATGCACTATTAATAAATCAATATCCAATATGTGACATAAAATAAAAATGAAACAATGATAATGTTAAAAAAGAGAAAAAATATACTGTTTTATATACAAGTACATTACTGGGGAAAAAAACCTAGAACCCGTTTTATGGCAACTAGGCGGTTGTTTTTAGGATTCCGTATACATATAATGTACGGAATCCTTATAAGATGGTACACAAATGACAAAAATATCAAATAAAAATCAATAATTCACGAACGGCTTGACTTATAAACTTCAAATTTGGAACATAAATTACAATTAAAATTATCTTTAAAACGATCTATAACTTGAAGATGACCGATTACCCTGGGCGGCAAAAAACCCAAAAAACCGTCAAGAATATATAATATGGTACATAAAACGACCTCAAAAATCACTTAAAAAATCATAACTCGTCACTAGATAAACTTATAACGCTGAAATTCAAAATATAAACTACAATGCAGGAGTACTTTCATAAAATCAAAAAATTACGTTACAAAAGTTACGTAAAGTTGCCCAAAAGTTCAAAAAACAGCAAAAAATGACGTGTCCCCCCCCCTTACCGCCGCGAGTATTGTAGTTAAAAATTTTGAATGGGGCTAAAAATACGCACATACCCGTATATTTCTCTAGTTTGGAACATCCGGATTTCCAACTTTAAAACTGGACCCTCGGGGCGACAAAAGCTCAAAAGTTTGTAAAAAAATATTTTTTTTTATAGGCATGCGATATATCGATGGAAAGATCGCTATTTGTCGGGAACGAAACCGAATTTCATTTCCTTAACCAAACTTTCAAAGTTGCGTAAAAGCTCAAAAAAGCTCAAAAAATTGCGCGTCCTCTAGCGCTGCGAGTATTTAAGCTAAAAATTTAAAACATGGTTAAAAATATGTACTTCCACGTATATTTCTGTAATTTGGTGCGTCCGGGTCTCGAGCTTTAAAAATAAAACTCCGGGGCTTCGAAAGCTCAAAATTTTGTAAAAAAATATTTTTTTTCCCGGTAATGTAATATATCGTTTGAAAGATCGCTATTTATCAGGAACAAAACCTTATATCATTTTCTTTACCAAAAAATTCAAAGTTGCCGTAAAGTTCAAAAAAGCGCGAAAAATGACGTGTCCCCCCCCCCTAGCGCCGCGAATATTACCGATAAAAATTTTGAACACGGTTAAAAATATGCGCTTCCACGTATATTTCTCTAGTTTGGAACATCCGAGTTTCCAGCTTTAAAATTGGACCCTCAGGGCACCGAAAGCTCGAGATTTTGGAAAAAAATATTTTTTTTCTTGGGCTTGTGATATACCATTAGAAAGATCTCTAGTAGTCGGGAACGAAACCGAATTTCATTTTCTTAACCAAACTTTCAAAGTTGCGTAAAAGCTCAAAAAAGCTCAAAAAATTGCGCGTCCTCTAGCGCTGCGAGTATTTAAGCTAAAAATTTAAAACATGGTTAAAAATATGTACTTCCACGTATATTTCTGTAATTTGGTGCGTCCGGGTCTCGAGCTTTAAAAATAAAACTCCGGGGCTTCGAAAGCTCAAAATTTTGTAAAAAAATATTTTTTTTCCCGGTAATGTAATATATCGTTTGAAAGATCGCTATTTATCAGGAACAAAACCTTATATCATTTTCTTTACCAAAAAATTCAAAGTTGCCGTAAAGTTCAAAAAAGCGCGAAAAATGACGTGTCCCCCCCCCCTAGCGCCGCGAATATTACCGATAAAAATTTTGAACACGGTTAAAAATATGCGCTTCCACGTATATTTCTCTAGTTTGGAACATCCGAGTTTCCAGCTTTAAAATTGGACCCTCGGGGCACCGAAAGCTCGAGATTTTGGAAAAAAATATTTTTTTTCTTGGGCTTGTGATATACCATTAGAAAGATCTCTAGTAGTCGGGAACGAAACCGAATTTCATTTTCTTAACCAAACTTTCAAAGTTGCGTAAAAGCTCAAAAAAGCTCAAAAAATTGCGCGTCCTCTAGCGCTGCGAGTATTTAAGCTAAAAATTTAAAACATGGTTAAAAATATGTACTTCCACGTATATTTCTGTAATTTGGTGCGTCCGGGTCTCGAGCTTTAAAAATAAAACTCCGGGGCTTCGAAAGCTCAAAATTTTGTAAAAAAATATTTTTTTTCCCGGTAATGTAATATATCGTTTGAAAGATCGCTATTTATCAGGAACAAAACCTTATATCATTTTCTTTACCAAAAAATTCAAAGTTGCCGTAAAGTTCAAAAAAGCGCGAAAAATGACGTGTCCCCCCCCCCTAGCGCCGCGAATATTACCGATAAAAATTTTGAACACGGTTAAAAATATGCGCTTCCACGTATATTTCTCTAGTTTGGAACATCCGAGTTTCCAGCTTTAAAATTGGACCCTCAGGGCACCGAAAGCTCGAGATTTTGGAAAAAAATATTTTTTTTCTTGGGCTTGTGATATACCATTAGAAAGATCTCTAGTAGTCGGGAACGAAACCGAATTTCATTTTCTTAACCAAACTTTCAAAGTTGCGTAAAAGCTCAAAAAAGCTCAAAAAATTGCGCGTCCTCTAGCGCTGCGAGTATTTAAGCTAAAAATTTAAAACATGGTTAAAAATATGTACTTCCACGTATATTTCTGTAATTTGGTGCGTCCGGGTCTCGAGCTTTAAAAATAAAACTCCGGGGCTTCGAAAGCTCAAAATTTTGTAAAAAAATATTTTTTTTCCCGGTAATGTAATATATCGTTTGAAAGATCGCTATTTATCAGGAACAAAACCTTATATCATTTTCTTTACCAAAAAATTCAAAGTTGCCGTAAAGTTCAAAAAAGCGCGAAAAATGACGTGTCCCCCCCCCCTAGCGCCGCGAATATTACCGATAAAAATTTTGAACACGGTTAAAAATATGCGCTTCCACGTATATTTCTCTAGTTTGGAACATCCGAGTTTCCAGCTTTAAAATTGGACCCTCGGGGCACCGAAAGCTCGAGATTTTGGAAAAAAATATTTTTTTTCTTGGGCTTGTGATATACCATTAGAAAGATCTCTAGTAGTCGGGAACGAAACCGAATTTCATTTTCTTAACCAAACTTTCAAAGTTGCGTAAAAGCTCAAAAAAGCTCAAAAAATTGCGCGTCCTCTAGCGCTGCGAGTATTTAAGCTAAAAATTTAAAACATGGTTAAAAATATGTACTTCCACGTATATTTCTGTAATTTGGTGCGTCCGGGTCTCGAGCTTTAAAAATAAAACTCCGGGGCTTCGAAAGCTCAAAATTTTGTAAAAAAATATTTTTTTTCCCGGTAATGTAATATATCGTTTGAAAGATCGCTATTTATCAGGAACAAAACCTTATATCATTTTCTTTACCAAAAAATTCAAAGTTGCCGTAAAGTTCAAAAAAGCGCGAAAAATGACGTGTCCCCCCCCCCTAGCGCCGCGAATATTACCGATAAAAATTTTGAACACGGTTAAAAATATGCGCTTCCACGTATATTTCTCTAGTTTGGAACATCCGAGTTTCCAGCTTTAAAATTGGACCCTCGGGGCACCGAAAGCTCGAGATTTTGGAAAAAAATATTTTTTTTCTTGGGCTTGTGATATACCATTAGAAAGATCTCTAGTAGTCGGGAACGAAACCGAATTTCATTTTCTTAACCAAACTTTCAAAGTTGCGTAAAAGCTCAAAAAAGCTCAAAAAATTGCGCGTCCTCTAGCGCTGCGAGTATTTAAGCTAAAAATTTAAAACATGGTTAAAAATATGTACTTCCACGTATATTTCTGTAATTTGGTGCGTCCGGGTCTCGAGCTTTAAAAATAAAACTCCGGGGCTTCGAAAGCTCAAAATTTTGTAAAAAAATATTTTTTTTCCCGGTAATGTAATATATCGTTTGAAAGATCGCTATTTATCAGGAACAAAACCTTATATCATTTTCTTTACCAAAAAATTCAAAGTTGCCGTAAAGTTCAAAAAAGCGCGAAAAATGACGTGTCCCCCCCCCCTAGCGCCGCGAATATTACCGATAAAAATTTTGAACACGGTTAAAAATATGCGCTTCCACGTATATTTCTCTAGTTTGGAACATCCGAGTTTCCAGCTTTAAAATTGGACCCTCGGGGCACCGAAAGCTCGAGATTTTGGAAAAAAATATTTTTTTTCTTGGGCTTGTGATATACCATTAGAAAGATCTCTAGTAGTCGGGAACGAAACCGAATTTCATTTTCTTAACCAAACTTTCAAAGTTGCGTAAAAGCTCAAAAAAGCTCAAAAAATTGCGCGTCCTCTAGCGCTGCGAGTATTTAAGCTAAAAATTTAAAACATGGTTAAAAATATGTACTTCCACGTATATTTCTGTAATTTGGTGCGTCCGGGTCTCGAGCTTTAAAAATAAAACTCCGGGGCTTCGAAAGCTTAAAATTTTGTAAAAAAATATTTTTTTTCCCGGTAATGTAATATATCGTTTGAAAGATCGCTATTTATCAGGAACAAAACCTTATATCATTTTCTTTACCAAAAAATTCAAAGTTGCCGTAAAGTTCAAAAAAGCGCGAAAAATGACGTGTCCCCCCCCCCTAGCGCCGCGAATATTACCGATAAAAATTTTGAACACGGTTAAAAATATGCGCTTCCACGTATATTTCTCTAGTTTGGAACATCCGAGTTTCCAGCTTTAAAATTGGACCCTCGGGGCACCGAAAGCTCGAGATTTTGGAAAAAAATATTTTTTTTTCTTGGGCTTGTGATATATCATTAGAAAGATCTCTAGTAGCCGGGAACGAAACCAAATTTCATTTGCTTAACCAAACTTTCAAAGTTGACGTAAAGTTCAAAAAAGCGTCAGCTCCATTTAGCGGCCCCCTTCTTGCGACGCGAGTATTACAGCTATAAATTTGGAACATGGTAGAAAACACGCGACTCTACGTATATTTCTCTGATTTAAGACAATCGGAGCCCAACTTTAGACTGAGACCTGTGGGGCACCAAAAATTCAAAATTTTGAAAAAAAAATTTTTTTTTTTTAGGTTTGTGATATATCGTTAGAAATATCGCTATTCGTCGGGAACGAAACCGTATTTCATTTTTTTAAAGAAATTTTCAAAGTTCTGAAAAGTTAAAAAAAAAAAAAAAATGATGTGTCTCTCCACTAGCTCCACGAATATTACAGCTGAAAATTTTGAACGCGGCTAAAAACGTGCTGATCCCCTTATATTTCTCAAGTTTATAACATTTGGATTTTCAGTTTTAAAATTGGACCCTTAAGGCGTCGAAAGTTCGAAATTTTGAAGAAAATTTTTTATTTTTCTGACGCATGTTATATACTGTTTGAAGGATCGCTATCTGTCGGGAAAGAAACCGTATTTCATTTTCTTAATTGAACTTTCAAAGTTTGCTGAAAAGTTCAAAAAATCAAGAGAATTGATTTGTGACGCGAGTATTATAGCTAAAAATTTTGAGGAAAGTAGTAAATATGGGCACCCATGTATATTTCTCTGGTTTGGAACATCTAAGTTTCCAATTTTAAAATTAGTGACTTGGGGCTCTGAAAGCTCGAAATTTTGTAAAAAAAAAATTTTTTTCAAGTGTATTATTATTGGAAAGAGCGCTATTTTTTGGGAACGGACCCGTATTTCGTTTTCTTAACAAAACTGTTTGAAATTTACTAAAAGTTCATAAAATTCTGAAAAATAACGTGTAGCCCCGCTTGTAATTTATGTATTGGTTCAAGATTTTGAACAAGGTTAAAAAAATGTGCGTCCCTGTTTATTTATTTACTTTGGAACATCTAGGTTTCCATCTTAAAATTCAGAACCTTAAGCGCTGAAAGCTCGAAAGTTTCAAAAATAATATTTTTTTTCCGGTCATGATCGATGGAAAGATCGTTATTTGTCGAGAACGAAACCATAAGTTATTTCCTTAACGAAACTTTCAAACCTTGATGTTCCAAACTTGAGAAATATATGTCGAAGCGCATATGTTTAACCCTGTTCAAAATTTTTAGCTGTAATACTCGCGGCGCTAGAGGGTAGGAACTGTTTGAAGTTTTTGGCAACTTTAAAAGTTTCTAAATACGGTTCGGAATTATGTTTAGAGACTCCCGTGGAACTGGCTTACGAATTTCGACTGTTACTGGTTGAATGTCGGATGGTAACATTATCTGTTGAAAGTTAATATCCGCACGAACGGATAATATTATTCCACCACGCGCACAACTAGCAAGCACCGGATTTGATTCGAGAACTTTATAGTTTTTTAGTTTTAAATGTTGGTTTTGTTTTAAGTGGGTTTTTTGAATGCACGAAATAAACAGGTTTGTTAATCGGTGTTATTTTTCTTTTGGCTTTATCGGAATACGAGATTGCAGCGGTTTTTAGAATTTGGTTCGGATTGTTATAATTTTCGTTAGTAGTGTTAGTACGAGGGATAAGAAACGAAACAGGATCGCAGGTTTTGGTTTGGTTATTTTCATTACGAGGTGTGTTAGTGTTGTTATGAACTGTAATGAAAGGAACGGACTCACCGCATCATTGTTTAGGTGGTACGTCCGCCTGATGAAAAACAGATGCGAATAGTATTTCGATTTGTTAAACAATTTAACGACCTATGCTAGTAAATAAATAAAAAAAAAAATTTAATAATGGTCTAACATACGGAGAGAGTCGAAAGAAAATACCGAATTGTTAAAAAATCATCACAGTAGAACGACAGTCTTTTTCACATCGCGGAACTATATCGACCTTTTTTTGGTAAAGTAACCAGTTCGTCTTGCAACCGAAAAAAGTTTAATAACAAAGTAACCAAATTGCCTCGAAATTCGGTTTTCCAATTAGTGACATTTACAAAATTCGTAAACTATAATTTCGATTACCGTGTCTCTCCCTCCCATTCTCCGAGAATCCAGGATGCAATCACCAACGTACACCAACCTGCCAGCAGGGAACACCAACATTCTAGCAGCCGCAGCAGAGTGATACGTAGCATCAATATTATTTCTAATTAATATTTTTTGCGTGTTTTCGTTTATATATTTATTAAATATCTTTGACGGTCGGCTATTCAAGAAAGATAGGTGTAGGAATTAACAAAATTACACATTTTAAAAAATCATAAAACCTTAATATTAGTTATTAAATCTAAACCAATAATTTAAAAAAATAAATAAAAAAAGGATTTAATTAATTTTTCTTCATAACCGTTACATTTCACTTCAAATTAGTCTAAGTCTTCGATTCAAATTAGTATTTTGCTTTCCTGTTTTAAATTATTATTAGAAAAGATCTCTGAAATTTATTAAGATATTAAATTAAAATAGTAAAATAAAAATAGAAATTTATTCAAACAAATTTTCTTACATACTAAATAATTATAGTTATTGTTAACTTTCATACGGAATCCTCAGCGCATGAAACCTCATGCTTGACTGAACTTGTTTTTTTTTGAACTGGCATATTTTCGTTATTAGAATATCGGAAAAATACAAAACCACCAATTTATAAAATTTGTGAGTACAAATATTGAAATGATTGAAGCGATGGCTGCCAGCCTATTGCTTAGATTCTACGAAAGTAAATAAATTTGATCACAGCAACGTAAATTTAATAAAATAAACATTGTCAATATCTAATTTTAAAACGAGTTAAACGTAACATATTCCGTTCACATATACTATGACGCTAGTTAGTTTCTGAGGTATTTTAATTTATATTTCACTTTTTTAACTGACGTATTCATTTCCTTCTTTTTTTTTTAATAAGGTTGCTTTTTTTAAAATTCACGAAGAAAAACAACTAAAAATTCAAACGTTTGGACCGCGCAGCGATTAGCACGCTAGTCCCCTATTACATATATATATATGTATATATATGCGTATGTTATACATATGTACATTAAAAATGAAAACAATCAAATCTTTAAAAAATGAAATAACTTTTGGAAAATATTTAGTATAAAAAACTGTGGACACTGAAAACTGTAATGCGATTTTTCAAAGTTAATATCGTTTTAATGCCGGAGAAATAATAAAATATTAGATAATCTACGGGCTATGGATAAAGTAAAAAACCTATTTAATGAAATTAATTCGCTTTCGAAGAAATTGTGTAACTCGTAAAATTAATACGCAATTATATAAATAATAGGAAAATATCGTAAACGTTAGTATTAATTTCAAATAGTCCCATAAATTAATTAAAATTTTTGTAAAATGAGATACTACAGGAATCACAAACTGGTCAGGATGGCTCTCGTATTGAACATTGTAACTATATTTATTTAATCAAAATCCTATTCGCAGTTTTGAGAATGGGGGAAAAATTGTCAAAATTATCTTAAAAGTTATGGTTTGTATGATCTAGTAGCCAATAAAAATTTGTTATTTTCGATAGTATATAACGATCGGCTGTGTTTCCATTTTTTACGATAATGCCAGCGGTGAATCTGCAAATTTTAAGCCCGCGCTGACGTCGATTTGTATGTTATCAATAGTTGATTGTAAAATTAACAATATATCAATATATCAACAGTTTTCATTTATAACACATCTTTTGTTGAAAGCCTCTATTGAAAATTGATTTTGGTTTACTCAATAGTTTTAAATAATTACAGGTTCTTTCATCTAGAGGTGGGCGACTCTCTGACTCTGACAGCTTACAGAGAACTAAACGTCGGTTCGACTCCAAAGTCGAATGGAGTTGTAGAATGTTCAACTCGATTCTAAATGAGCCGATTACACCTATGTAAGCGACTCTAGAGCTGACTTGCAGAATGTTTAACTCGACCCTAAGTGAGTCGACTTGGAACTACAGGATCAGCTCCAGAGTCAACGTGTATTACAAATTACCGTTCCCATTTTTCCGGGTGCCAGAGATGATACGAGTATGTCAGCAACATCTACATAATATACTTACCGATACATGTGTATACAATTTTTCGACGAATACTACGTTTGAAAAAACATGAGCATCCATCACAACAGTAAACGCCATAATGTTTGCCGAACGATTTGTCTCCGCACACTTGGCAAATTATCACCGTCGCAGTATTTCTACCTAAATATTTTTAACACTGAATTTAAATACGGTTTGAAATTGTCCGCCAGCGTTCAAAACCGCACTGGCTGAGAGCAGAGTTTAACTAAAATTACCAGTGCAGTACCGAACTATAATTGAAATCCTGCAAAACTTGATATAAGAAGCAAATATCTATATGAGGGAAGACCCGAAAATAACCGAAGATATTTTTAAAACATATTTAATTGAATTTTCTGTACTTGCTACAGTTAGTCCCCTTCACAGTATTCTCCGTTGACGACGCTAATACATTTATCTAACCGTTTGTTCCATTGTTCGAAAAATATTTGTTAAATTCGTTTGAAGTAATGCCCATTAATGCTCTGGTCGTTTCTTATTTTACATCTGCAAGGTCAGCAAAACGCTTTCATTTCATGTATTTTTTCATCCGATAGAACAAAAAGAAATCACACGGAGCTCTAAATCCGGTGAGCAGGGTGGATGGTTCAGGGTTGCCACACCGTTTTCTGCCAAAAATTGGTAAATGCTGAGAGTAGTGTGCGATGGAGTGTTGCCATGATGAAAGAACCAATCGCCTGACTCCCACAAATCAGGGCGTTTCCTTCTCACACTGTTGCACACAACCTTCTTAACACTTCTAGGTAGAATGCTTGGTTTACAGTCTGACCCGCTGGAACAAAATCATAATGCACGAGACCTTTAACATCAAAAAAAAAAGAATCAACATTGTTTTCACTTCTGATTTCACCTGCCGAGCTCTTTTTGTTCAAGGAGAATTCACGGTTTTCCAATAACTGGACCGCTATTTCGACTCAGGATCGTAACCGTAGCATCACGATTTATCTCCTGTAATAATTTTGGGGAAAAAATCTGGATCATTATTGAACTGATCCTTCATTTCACGATAAATATCTAGACGACGCTCTTCTTGATCTGCTGTCAGTGATGGTGGGACGAATTTTGCAGAAATTCTTCTCATTTTCAAATCTTGCGATAAAATTCGCTGAACCGAGCTCCACGACAACTGGATAATCTCGATAAGTTCGTCAATGATCCTACGTCGATTTTCATTAATTCTCGGATTATAGTGACATTTTCATGGTGGTCTTCAATAATCGACATTTCACCATTCTTAAAGCGGGCAAACCATTCGTGGACTTTGCTTTTACCCGTAGCATCTTTTTTGTAAGCCTTTTTTAATATATGAATAGTTTTTGCAACACTTTTTTCAAGAAGAAAACAAACGTTTGCACGATAACTGGCCATCGTAAAAAAATGGCGCTCACACAAAACTACTTTTACAAAAAAAATTCACTGAAAACACAAGCGCAGCCTTCCGGGCTGATAACACTTGGCAAACTGACTCGTGAGGAGTGTAACTAGATCGCCTTAGCGATCCAACCTCGTACTACAAATGCTAACCTAACAACAACAAAATTCCGGTTATTTTCGGGTCCCCCCTCGTATAGCATATAAATCATCTATTTTCAGTTTGTATTAGGCCGATGAAACTATAGCGTTACTTCAGTAAAAGAAAACATAAATTTACATTGGACCAATTAGCGCTTCCGAATGAATAAACGAATAAAAATATGGGTTATTATAAAAGTCTTACCTGTTAATAACGTAATGTGTAGCGCCTCTTACCGCGTAACAACAAGCGAATAATGAAGTATTGTACGAAATAAGGATAGTTTAACGAATTTTTGGGGGCAAAAATTCATCAAAAAGCGTGAAAATTTTGTAATTAATATAAAAGAAATTGAAATTGATCTTTCATCGCAACTAGCGAAAAAGTTTAAAATACAAATATAATTCAATCTTAAAAAGAATAGCCTTAAGAAGTACTTCAGAAATGGTATGAGATAGGTTTTATTCATTACCACGTTATTTTTCGGTGATATCTAACGTAATTTCCGATTTTATTAAAAAATATTCATCGCAATTAATTTTTTTGAAATTTTAATACATTATTAATTGGCCTGGTCATTTGAAGAACTTATGCCTACTCTGAGAGTCCGTAAAAAGTAAGACATCGAGTATTTGATTCGGCAATATTCGTTTTAAGATCATAGTTTCTTCATATTAAACCACGGAACCAAGCAAGTAAGGCATATACAATAACACCGAACTAATAATTTATTAGTAATGAAGATGCTACATTTCCTTTCTATTAAATATATATATATATATATACATATATGTGTGTGTGTGTGCACGCGTATGTGTGTGCGGGTGGTAGATGTGGGTGTGTGTTGGTATATAAAAATATATGTATGTATGTATATATGTATGTATGAAGAATAAAACGATTTTTGAGTGTTTTTAATGAATATTTCAACGACCGTTTTTGGACCTCTAACCAACGGTACTTTTAAATATTTGATTTAAATGCGACATGGACAGATTATCATTGAAACATTGATGATTGTAGAATGACTTTTTAAAGATTATTGTCAGATGTCTCGATTTTTGATTATAACGAGGTGAATAGTATAGCCCTTTTCTTAATAATTTTTCATAATGACTTCTACCAGAGGTTTTTAACCGTTTCGTTAAATTTACAATAAACATTTAGCATGTTAATAGAACAAAAGTCTAACAATATATCTGCTCCATTCGGTAAGAATTATATTCATTGTTTTTTTTATTTTTTTGAATTTCTTACCAAGTTAAATTTTGTGTTATCAGGTCGTTATAAGCGAAAATTATTTATCCACACATCAAATTTTACTTGTAATAATCGACTTTTCATTATAATCGATGTCGTTATAACTGATAGAGGTTAACGTACAGTTTTATGTCGATAATTTTACAAGGTCGGTTTTATATGGTTCGTTAGTTGTTTTTATGGTTTTTTTGACCAACTTATCGATATATTCAGGTATATTAAAAGAGTTATCCCTCCATCAAAATTACAATCAAGACAGTCGGAAACGCGATTAAAATTTAAAACTTTGGCTTCATTAATGCTTTGAGGTATATATGTATGATTGTTTGTTTGTTGTTAAATATATATCGTGATCTCTGGAGAGGGCTAATTTGTGAACATTTGTGTGTACATAAGAGTATGTGATTTATTCCATGATTATTTTTATGTAGTTAGTTATAGTGCGTAAACTTGCATTAGTATATATATATATATATATATATATATTTTTTATTATTTAAAAAAAAAAAAAAATTAGTATATATATTTATCTCATCTTGTAAAATGTTAGTACTAGTTTATCACATTTCATTATAATCATATTTTAAATTTAGAAGTGATGAACCTTTTTTCCCCTTCATCCTCTAAGGTACTGTTTTTGTTTTTTCAGTTTGTTTTTTGTACATTTTTTGTTTAACACTCACTCTACTTTGTATTTCGCTACCATTATTAATTGTACTTTTAATATTTACTCTTCTGAAATCATTTTTATATTTATAGTTATAACTGTACTCGTAATTTCTCAGTTTTTTCAATTTTTAATGTTTAAATTTGTATCAGACCACTGCTCGCACAGTATTTGCCCATATGTGATTTCACCTGTAGAAATTCCAAATATATTTGATTTGATTTGAATACTATCGGTAAGAGCTAGATCGCCGAGTTATGGAACTGTTTTTTTATTTTTTACAGAATTTGCACGCAAGTAATAATTTTGATATTACTATTTTCGTAAAATTAATTTAGGTTAGAAAACCCGTGTTTTTTTTTTCTTAACTTATTTAACATGATTTTTACCTGGTTAATTACTTCTTAGGTTACGCAGTACTAAGGAATAAATAATACGTGAATGTAATCGTGTAAGATTTTCGTATTACATTATATTTAAGTATTGTACAAAGCCGAATGGGAAAATTTAACCTCGTTGAAGACGAGAAAGAAAAAACATACCTAGCACATAAATTAAGAGAAGAAAGACAGTCCACGTTTGCGGTTCAAAAGTACAGGGGAAAAAGATACGAGAAAGAAGAAGACTGTGGAGATGATGATAACCAGCTTTAACAGAAAAAAAAAAAAAAATGAAAGAAAGAAAAAAATTGCAGAAATAATCAAATCAGTCAGAAAAAGAGAAATCAAGAATAATGTTGGTGTATGCCATCTTTTGACAAGCAAGGAACCTTACACTTATTAATGGTAGTAATGTGTTGTCTTGGCGTGAATAGTAAAAACAACTTGCAAAACAAATGCACCGAAAAGACAATATCAACTGAGATATTGCAAATCAGAAACGTGAATAATAACACGGTTTGTTGGACGTGTTTAAATGGCAGTAGGAGAATGTCGTTTTTGTTTACGGGGTTGCGATCATCACTGCGATGTAGAGGTGTTGCCTAATATTTTCGAGTATTTCATTTTCGATTAAGACCGACTTGTCGATGAGTTATATTGTCGGAGCTGAAAAAAAGGGAAAAAAAAGAAGACCGAATTATGACATATAGCCCCCTCCGGAGCATTTGACGTGGTAGAGAGACTTGTCTGCTTCTACGATACTTAGAGCTGTTAGCCAAGCCAAACGGGTCCCAGATTAAGCGTGCCTCAGATGATATTAAATCGAGAAACGTCTGACGCTAATAGGGGACGGCTACCTGTCAGTGTCTGCCCTCCTTGTTAGGAGCGACCGTAATGTTAAAAAAAAAAACAACTACCTACATCTTCACAGGCAACCGGAAATTCTCCCTTGAAAATCGCGATAGGCGATGAAAGATGAAATTGCTTGTCGCGGAATATACGACCGGCTGTGAAAAAATGCTCCTGGAAGACATATGCTTGGCAAGTACCAACCCAGGAAACTTAAAATTACCGAAATGAAGAACTTTTATATACTGAAATATGCGGTTTCACTGAAGGGGTATTTTCCAACTTAGGATAATTGGAAGAGAAAGCAGAAATGGAATAACGGCCATCGTAAATGAAAATCCCTAAATCATTTAGTTACAGATATGATGCGAAGAAAGATCGCATCAAGCTAATCGCGATTAATATAATATTGGGTTATGCTGCCGATCGAAATGTTTTGTACGAAATTACAAGAGCAGAGATTGGTTAAATTCGTAATCGAGAAGTTCTAGTCATAATGGGTGACTGTAAATCCCCAAAATCGGAACTTCGAAAAAAGGATGTGAATTTACGTAGAATTCTAGGGGCGAATACGGATTAATGTGAAACGCTTGTTCCAATTACCAGCTAACAATCGCGCTAACGCCATATTTAAACGTATCGCCCGTGTAGACCACCCGACACCGGGAAGGCACCAGATGATCAACATAGGAATCTGACAGACTGTACTCTGATCAACAAAACGCTGGAAGATATCGTGTAAATATGTATCGGTTTACCCTGTGTTGGCGTAGAATGTGGGAATGACTGTAAACTGGTGGTCCTGAAATTAAGTGGTAGAATAAAAGTTCCAGCGGTAAGATCGACAAAAACCGGCAGTTACTAGTGTAAACTTGATTCGTACAAAAATTCAAGAAAATCATTTCAAGTGCCGACGTCTCATGCCGCCTCCGTATGAGATATGGAAACAGTTTAGATCGAGTGCAACGCATTCATGCCGGAAATAATCCAGAAGAATTAAATTCCCGATTGAAAACCACGGTTGTTAATACAATTGAACTTATTGAATAACATTGAAAATAAAAAGCCCGAGGCCAGAAGAGCAGTTCAATATGTGATTAATAAGAAAAATTACCACCGTTACATGATGAAAAGAAGGAACCTGAAAGTCTCTGTATAAGAAGAAGGTCAGGTTTTCGAGAATTTAAACCGAGAAAAATTAGAAAACAAACAAGGAGTGCCGAAATGGGTCGTAGCGAAATAAGTGAAATAGGGAACGAGTATTGTCGATCACAGAGATACGAGTAAAAAGATGGTAAATTTATGGGTCCGGAGCCATTCATTTAGAAAACGGAAATTGAAAAAAGACCTTGAAGTCATAAAAGAATGACGAGGCAGTTGTTGCAAGTGGGATCCCCGAGGAATTTACATAGCAGAATCATGAACTGATATAATGCACTCATTAATATATATATATACTTATAGAATTGAAAAAAGCGTAAAGCAAAAATTACAGAAGTTGTTGCGTATGATAAATAGACGTGTTTACGGATTAATGATCAGAGTCAAGTTTATGAGCGGACATGGCAAAGGGGAAAATATAATGAATTTAAGACTAATAATAGAAAAGGTTCGTGAGGATACCCCGTCGTCAATAGCTTGGTTTTAATGAAGCTTTTGATAGTGATGTCGTACAGAGAGAAAATTGTGGCCAGTACAAATGGAAGCACTCAAATACATGGTTAACCTAATGCGGAATTTACACAGAGATATAGAGAAAAAAAATTTTACATAAACTGAAGTTGTACGAAAAAAAAAAAAAAAAAAGGTATTTGGTAATTTTTGTCATCTATATTGTTTAATTTATGTTCGGAACAGAAATGGAGGGATACAAAATTTCCGATACAGCTGATGACGCGAATCGCTGTCGCCTAAATACAATGCAAACGCTGCCGATTAAATTAATAACTGTTAGTAATTTATCTGGCCTCAGTATAAATCGCGAAAAAATAAAAATTACGCTGATAGATAGAGGCAACATAATATCGCCCAATTCCGAGTACGAAATAACTTTATATAATCTTTGATAGAGGGCGATATAGTAGCGCAGAGTGTACAAATCGCCCGTAGCGCCGTGTCCGGATTGCATACTACATGGTATGATAGATCCGTAGCGAAGAACGCGAAAGTGGAGCTAGATAGGGACCTTCATTTTCTGGACCTTATTATACGCAGCATCGAAAAAGGCAACAATAAACTGAATAGAGCTAACGCTGGCGAAGGGTTCACATTAGGGAACTAATTTGTATTAGAATAAGTCAAAATTGTATGTGTGGGGTACATGCCCGCAAGGTGAAATATTTTGGGCATCTTAAACACAGAGAAAACGGAATAAAGCGTTGGGGTTAATGACGGCATAAAGGGTCGACGACCAACGACCAATGCGGAAGAAGAAGCAACTGGTTTCAACTTGCAGATGTGTCGTCACCGAGCGAAGAATCAGGAACAGTGGCGGAATTGATTACGGTTACGGCACCGCTTTTAATCAGTCATAGCGGTAGTACAACGTGATTGCGAGTTTCAAATTCATCATCGTTTTATTCGAGACTTGTATAAACTAACGTTAATAAATACTTTTATTTTAATTTCCGTTTAAGAGAAAGTACATCTATTAAAGAGACTAGTTCCGAACCAACGTTTATATAATATACATCAGCCATGGCCGATGCACTTTTAAACGAACAATATCGCTGGAATCGGACTAAATAGTTAAAAGTTATGCGTGAAAAAATGTGAAAAAACCTCTTTCTTTTCAAGATCATCCGCCATATAAGATTAATGAAAATTATATAAACACATAAATAAATAAACATCTTAAGATGGAATATATGCTGCTGGGTTTTAGCTCATTTTCGGTGTTAAAAAAGCGAAAAGACACGTCAGCAAATATTAATCTAGAATAAATATTATATCTGCAAGAGTCTTGAACTATCGTCCATCTTAGATTCAGATTCAGATATTATAATCTCTTTTTGTACACTATAGTTAATGTTTTTCTTTACCCTGCTGCTCTAGAACCGAAATGAAGTACTGTTCTCCCGTAGAAAGACGTTACACTATTTTATTTCTAACGTTTGCAATGATTATTCATTACTTTGTCCTATCAGTTAATAATTAGCAAGTAGCGTACATTGGCAATACACACCACCCAACACATTCAGAATTTTTCGTATTTTAATGGATTAATATTTTTTGGAGCTGCTAATTTTTATTAATGAATTTTAGTGATTTTTGTTATAATTCCGTGGGGGAACTTTCGGCATATCCGAATTTTTTTGCAAGAAAAATGTATGCTTCTCACGACTATGGACGCGCGACTGTCGTCCGATTACTGTTAAATGGTCGAAAATCTGTTCTCTCCCGTTTTCAACGGGAAAAAGGCCTTGTTTTTGCGATTTTTTTTCTCGATTAGAAATTTTTAAATGTCGATTGCAGTCATTCCGGATTTTTAAAACGTGTTACGCTTACACCTCGATCGCGTAAAATCACGTAACACCTATTTCGCAACTCCCTTGTTACTTGCATTGGAAATATTTCAGAAAGTTGGCGAAAATTCGAATAGTGGTAAAGTTCAACCGATTAGCAGAGCGTACTGAAATATTGGCGTTTTGCCAGGAAATACTGGAAATGAAGAAAAAAAAAAAAAGAGTTATTTTATAGAAAAATTCGATAAAAGTCCGTGGCTCTTAAATGTCAGATTCGTTCGGAAAATATTTATTCAGAACTACTAAGTTTTTAGTTCTCAAATTAGTTTTTACGCAAATAGACAGACGTAATCGTCGAAACAGTTAAAATTGGAGACCGACGCGTAAGTATTCACGTAAAAAAACTGGAAGTCTACTAGGCCAGTTGATTAAAACTTTTAGACCCGGGTCAGTGTGAAGCGGTCCCGGTTTCATTTTTAATCTCACTATTCCGATGTGCTCTTGGAAATTACGGAATGATTAAAAGTAGAAAAATCGTTTATTTAGAAAAATATTTATTATTATTATTTTTTTTCGAATGGGTTTGTTAAGACGGACATATTGGCCCAAGAACAGTGGACAAGAGGGGAAGAGCATAAAAGTTGTATACATTTTTGTACAGTTTGTTTTTCTTTACAGTTTAATTCGAAATAGTAATTTGTGTACCTTATTTTGGTAAGTTTTACGTTTTATCTGAAGAAAAAAAACTAAGTATAAAGTTTACATGAAAACTGCTAAAAAAAAATGGTTTTCATACGACTGAGGTAGAAATGATAAAAAGTAAATAGTCCTCGAGACTGAGCACATTTGAACGGTTTTTCATTTTTTATTAATAAACGTCCGACGTCGCTACTTGTTTGTTTCAGTATCGATGTACGAGAATATCAAAATTACGAGTACGTTCGAAGAAAACTATTTTAAACTTTTTTTAAAATTTAAGATTACATTCAAAATTTTAAAAATTACCAGTGTCTAAGTTAAAACTTTTTGAAAAAAGAAGTTATTGGGTTTCTTCTTGTTTTTATACGAAAATTTAAAAAACGAGTTAAAATTTCGGGGCAACAGTCAGCAAAGTTCTATGTAAAACAATTCAAAATTTAAAACTGTTTCAAAACGAAAAGGATAATTAAAATTATGGCCCAATACGAATTATTATTTTGTACGCTGGCGAAATAAGAGTTTTACGTTCTTCGTAGAATAAGATTCAAGTATTTTTACTTGTGCCATGAAACTTTTTATAGTAAACCATTGTGAGTAATTTTTTTTTTCTTAACATTATATTTCACAATCTTAAGCATAAAACTTCAATTTTCTGCCTTCATAAAAATTAATTTTTTTAAAAGCGATTTAAATAATTTCCTTTATTCGAAATTTTTAATATTGGTGGTTATCTTTAATTTTTTTTCATGTTACATTTTTATTATTGACAATGTTTTAAGTCAATCGCTTTTGTTATATTATTAATAAATAAAAAAAAAAAAATGATCTAATAGCACCGTATTTTTTTAACGTCCATAGTGTTTTCATCACCGATACTCATCGCAACCAGTACTATACACTTTCGAATGAACAAAGAGTATCATCGGTTATAACAGAAATATAAAAAATGAAAAAAGAAAAACGTACACGACAAACGTGTATAAGCTATGTAACCTTTTCCTTTTTTGAAGTTGATAAAAAATTATAATATCCGGATGAATTCGGTATCATCGGATTTTCCCAAAACGCTCGGCCTTATGCGAGCATAACTTGCGTCTCATCTCAGTCATGAACATTTGGAGAATGGGGGATTATCCCCATTATCGCGCAAAGATATTTCAAGAGCCGCCGGTTAGTGATTTTTATCATAACTCAAAATGAAGCAGCTTCTTCTCGAGGTGATAATAGGACGTGTGCTTGAGAATGTCATTGCGGGACTCAGTTTGGTCGATTTACACTCTTTCCGCTGTTATACAGAGACGAACAGAGAAGAATTCCCGAAATTTAGCGTATCAAGGATACAGGAAAGAGATGAAAAGAGCTATCCGCAATAACTATCTCAGTAAATTAGGGAACGCTTTTGTAATTCGAGAACAGGCGGCAGTCGAAAAGAACATTTGAGTCTGTTCAGAAATGCGATTTTCGCCGGCGAATCGGAATATTCGAAAGCGAAAGAGAATAGGGCGGAGTTGGAACGATTAAAGTGGCTGTTCCGTGGTTATTTTTCTGAAAAATGTATGATTAAACTTCATTTGATTAGTTTGGCGATATAAGTTGCACCGAATTTCTTATAATGGTTTGAAAGTATTAAAAACTTTGCCGATGCAATATACATCGACGAATGATTTGTAGATGAAGAAACTCGCGAAAGGCTTGCCGATATGTACTTAAATCACCGATTTCCGAAAGAAGATGCCGAAAAAGAACCATCGGGCACTAGCCCGTTTCTAAGGGTCTATAAACACAGTATGAAGAGTCTGATCTACTTCATTAAGCAGGTGTTTTGTGTTAATACTCTATTAATAAATTTTCAAAGTTTAGTTTTTTTTTTGTTGTTTTTTTTATTTAATTATAAAAAAGAATTTATTTTACCTTTTGCCTATAGTAATAATAAAGGATTAAAAAAAAAAAAAATGTAGAATTTTAAAATCATTTTTTAATTTTTTCTTCCTTGTTTTTGAAGAAATCTCAGTGCGCGAATTTCTTTGTTCAATCACTATATCAGAAGACAGACAGTTCGTTTTTTTTATTCTTACCCGGGGTATACTGCGGTAATTTTTTTTTACTTGCTTGTATTACTTCGCGAGATAATCAAACTGCGACGGCGCAGTAGTTAATTAAAAAAAAAAAAGAAAATCCATCCGAGTAAATAAACAACCGAATCTCCTTTCCCATTCGCAGAACGGTGGACGGGGAAAAAAATTTAAGCAGATTAATTTTTATGCAACTAGTAACACATTCGGAAAACATTTAAAAATATAATGATAGATTAAAATGTCGCCGTTTAACGACACAATGTGACACTTACGTACCCATTTCGTTTATCGGCAATGAGCTAGAAAAGTGATTGAAAACTAAACGAAACCAGATGATAAAATACGCGTGATCGCACGTAACCGCTCCGGTGACAAATGAACGGCGAGAAATTAATATTCGACTTATATATACAGAGAGAGGGGTGCCTGGTGGTAAATTCCGCCCTGTCGCTTCTCATAAACGAGGGATATCTCATTATATTTGACGCTGTTTTATTTATAAAAAACGTTCTGATTGCCGATACCGGCCAGCGAGACTAAATCATTGTTAGCCGGACGACACGTACAGGTTAATGGAGACGACGGCATACACAGGTACTTTAGGCGAGAACAGCTTCATGCAGGTATTGTTGTCCGGAAAGCAAACACAATCGACACAATAACGTCGTCCCCTTCGACCAAACATCGCGATAAGTGATACAGCCTTTTCGGTCGCTTGCTCGGCTTTTATCGCGCAAGCCACTAGCCGCGATGCTCTTCAAACAGAAAGGCGAATGTGTTATTGTTACCTTCTGTGTTTTTTTATCATTACCGCTGCACAAAAGCTCCTGTCACAATACAATCGAATTCTCCTCCGTCTTTGATTCCGATTCCGATTCCAATTCCACTGCCACGTCCAATTCTCATTTTTACCGAATGCGTGCAAAGTTACTTTTAATGACTTGTTTTCTTACCCTTACGATCGGACACCGTTCTTATTTAAGCTTGCGCCGCTTCATCGTCAAAAAACGGACAGCACCAGACTAATAGGTCGTCCGCGCTGAACTTTCTCGTAACGCCGCTCGAACGTGTACAATTACTGTCAATACGTACAATGCTCGTCAGTGGAATACTTTTAATTTTCCGTACTGCGAAATTTTAAGCAGGCTACGAAGTTACGACACACTCCAGAAAAGCCTATTTATCTCGAAAATCGCCATTAAATCCAAAACTAGAAAATCGAAACATACTTCTTTCTTTTTTCGGCATTATTTTTTGCATTTCACGTAATACCGGCGCAATAACAGACTACAGTTTAGCGGTAAAAAACAAACGACCGATGTGATGTATTCTTTTTTTTTTCCCAGCTTGGTTCGTCCTTTTAACTCAACCACTTGAAGGTATTACGTCATACAAGTTTTGACTCTGAGAGGCGATTGGAGAAGGAAATGACAAAGGGTTGTAAGGGAATTATCGCTGGTGATGAGAAAGATGAAGGAAGCACTCTGTAAAATGACCGATGTATGTACACAATTGTGATTGCCGTAGCAATTTCCAATTCTTGTTTTAATTAAACTGCACACACACGCGGATTGTCCATCCATGAATTTTGTCGTCTTCCTCTCGATCTCTTCCCATTTATCTTTCCTTCCAAAATGACCTTCGGAATTTCGTATTTGGGGCCTCGTATGATGTGTCTGAGGTACTGCAGCTTCCGTTTCTTGATGGTTTGTATTACTTCAAGGGTCTTTCCCGTTCTTTGAAGTACCTCGGTATTAGTCACTTTTTTCACCCATGATATTTCGTTTTTCTGCGCTTTATTTCTCATTCGGCCGGTTCTAAAAACTTGAAAATTGTTCCAACCAATTGAGAACATTCAATACGAGAGAGTCCTTTTTAACGGATTATAGATAATCGTGCAATGCATTATTGAAATCGACTAAAAATTGAGAATAGCGTCGGAGTGAATTCTTGTTTTACGAAGAATTGTATATTGGCGTATTTCTATCGTATCTACGGGGGGTGCTTTGTAGAGTAATGTGTGTATAAACGTTTAATGTAAACATATTTGATGTAAAACAATGCTACGGGGCCTTGGAATTTTCCTTCCTTACGTATACTTTCCTTCGGACTGCTAGTTCTAATATGGACCTCTATTGACGACTCCGTTGTTATTTTTTCTTACTAGTTCTGGCCATCTTTTTCTTTGAATAGCGACTTAATTTTCCTTTCGTTTTACGTTTTTCCTTTTTTGATGGTTAATCGTCTGTTGCTGATAAAGAAACAAAAAGAGATGCCACGATCGAAGTGAACAAAAGAGCTTGCCCGGGGTAAGTTGGTAAGATCCGTAATTAAAGAAATACGGTAAATAGATCTTGTATTACGCCAATTTTAATTTTTTTTTGTATACTGTAAAAAAATTCAAGTGCGAAAATGCAGGTATACAGGTCGAAAATAAAAACACACCTGTTATAGGCGGACGACATTGTACTCTTGAAAGAATTACAAGAAATGATACAGAGACAGTCGGTGGTAAATGCGCAGAAATAGGGCTTAAAATAAATATAAATAGAACTAAATATATGTGCAATGAACTTGTAATGGATAAATACAGAGTGGCATACATATAAACACACAGAAATTGGAAATGGTAGATAAATTCATCTATTTAGAATAATTGATTAAAGGAACAAACGATTTAGAAGATTAAATATCCAGAAGAATAAAATTAACATGGATGGCGTTCTCAAAACTTAAAGACACTACAACACCCCTAAATTTGAAGAAAAGAGTGTTGTTTGACCAGTATGTTTTACCAGTTTTAACATATGCTAGCGAAACATGGGTATTAACGAAAAATAAGAATTAATCAACGAAAAATGGAAAGATTTTTGTTGGGGGATTATTCTGAAGGACAAATGGACGAATAGGCGTATCCGAGAAACAACAAAAGTGACAGATTCAGTATATATCTTTAAAAATAGCAAATGGAGATTTATGGACATATGGCTAAAGACGAAGACCGCTGGATAAGTATGGCAACATCATGGAAACCTGAAGGCAAACGACTCTTAGGACGACCGCGAATACGATGGGTAGATGAAATTCAAAAATTCAAAACAAACTGGCCGGAAGATTGGGAGAGGCCTTCGTCCAGCAGTAGACTGATAATGGCTAACGAAGAAGAAGAAGAATACTGTAAAAAGCTTAATAATAATAATAATGCGCTTATATCCTCGTGGAGTTCGGAACCAGCAGTTTACAAAAGTTCGCAAAACAATATTCCGGCAACTTGTGGAGAACTTTTGCCACTGAAATAGTAATAACGATACTTGAATAGCGATGTTTTAACGCCTTGTGCACAATGTATAAATAATAGGAAGCAATATATTATCTAATTGATGAAGGGGGGGACCTCAGTTCTGCAACGTTAGATTGTCGCTCGAAGTAACGTTTTATTGTTGCTACCTGCCTATACTATACGCAAACCCAAAGCCGTGTCCTCGGGCTGGAGTTAAACTGAAATAGTTATTATAAATACACAAAAATGTTGAAAAAAATCAAAAATTTAAAATTAATATTGATGATTTTTTAGGGTATGCTTACCCTTAAAAGAAAAGAAAAAAAATATGCTCCATATTTTTAGGTACTTCATTAATATCTTAAGAAAAAAATTTTTACTACGAGTATAATCAATAATACACCCTGTCAAGAAAGTATCGGGAATTGTTAAATAAAACGAACAATTTTTAATTTTCATCCAAATTTATTTTGTCACCTTCAAAATAACATCCATTCGAAGCGATGCACATATGCCAACGCTTTTTCCACTCGGCAAAGCACTTCTGATAGGCGGTTTCCGGGATGGCCTTTAGCTCTCGCGTCGCATTCGTCTTGATGTCATCAATCGATTCGAAGCGCATTCCCCGTAGCGGAAATTTGAGTTTTGAGAATAGGAAGAAGTCGCAGGGTGCTAAATCTGGTGAATACGGCGGTTGTTCGATGATATTTACCGAGTGTTTGGCCAAAAACTCATTCACAATTATGGCTTTGTGAGACGGCGCATTATCGTGATGGAGAATCCAAGAATTGTCGACCCACAAATCATTACGTTTACGACGGATAGCCTCTCAGCCTCTCTCAAACGTCTCAAAACACTTAAGTAAAACTCTTTGGTGACTGTCTGTCCGGCTGGCACATATTCATAGTGTACCACGCCTCGAATATCGAAGAAAACAATCAACATGATCTTCACTTTCGATCGGCTTTGGCGAGGTTTTTTCGGCTTTGGCGCGCCAATTGGCCGCCATTCGGACGATTGCTGGTTCGTAAACGTGTCGTACTCGTACACCCATGTCTCGTCACCAGTAATTATCTTTTCCAAGAAGGTAGGATCCAAATTGGCTCGATCCAGCATGTCTGCAGCTACCTGTTCTCGGTACTTTTTTTAAAAGAAATTCAGGTCTTTCGGAACAAGCCGAGCCGCAACGCGTTGCATACCCAATTTTTCGTGCACAATCGTACGTACGCTCTCGTGTGACATGCCCAATCCATGAGCCATCTCTCTCAAGCTCACATGACAATTTTCAGCAACGATTTCCTTGATTTTATCGACGTTATCATCGGTCACACTCGTTGAAGGCCGTCCAGAGCGAGGCATGTCTTCGACCGTCTCCCGACCATCCTTGAACGCTCTGTACCACTCGTAAACCCGCGTTTTTGATAAAGCAGATTCACCAAAAGCCTTCTGTAACATTTTCAGTGTATCGGCACAAGAAATTTCGTTCGAAACACAGAATTTAACACAAGTACGTTGTTCAATATTTTCACTCATTGTAAAACTTCGACAAAACACTTCAAGGTCGACTGATTTTAACAGCTGCTGTAAACACACTGGTTGACAGATCGCGCTAAAAATAGGCATCATAATACAAAACAGTTGTACCAACCTGGAAAAAAAAAATTATCTGCCTAGCTATTACCCGGGAGATTTAAATTGACAATTCCCGATACTTTCTTGACAGGGTGTATATGTAATTTTTATTAATGTATCCATATACGGGGTAATTTATTTATGTAAATTATTAATATATAAATCAAAATGATATAAATTATTAATAGTATGAATATTAGTGGAAAATGTATTATGTATAAAATAAATCTGCAAAGTAAAATTTTCACCCCCCCCCCCCATTTAAAATTCTGGGCACGAGCCTGCGTACACCTGACGAGCCTATATGCACACATACCTATGTGCGTATATACATAGCCACTACCCCCTAAAGCAGCGTATCTAGCTTGCAGCGACATCCTCCGGCGCGAGTGCAATAGCAGATAGCCAATTCTTTTTAATTGACTCCTAAAACGCTTTCAACCGATGGCCTAAAATATTTTCTTGGAAATGATTAATCTCACATCAAAAATACCTCTCTATATTCGTATCTTGTTGAAACAAAATTGGGACGCGGTAAAATTTAAATTTCAAAAATTGCAAACATCGGTAATATTTTTTTAATATCGTCGCATTTTAAATTTGATGAACCAAGACACTCTAGTAAGTATTAATCGCGTTCAAGTAATATCCTTTAAAATGTATATTATCGAGTGAAATTATATTTTACTAGTGCGCTTTTTTCGTTGAATTTTTATGACTGCTTCGATTTCTAGTAAACAGAGGATACGGTTGAAGTGAAGGCACGCGTAATATTTCCGTCAGGCTATAGAGCTTTCAAATTTTTTCTAGTCTACGTGTCCCCATTGTAAATAACATTGACATATTTTAAGTTTTTGGCCGGTATTTTTACGTACCCGTGCGATAATTTGGGATTAATATTTTAAACGTCATTTTGCTATGTTACCAAAAACTCCTCTAAAGAGAGCGTTTTTAGTTTTTTGATGACTGTTCAGTTTGCGTTAATCGATACCGAATGATGTATTTTTTTTTCATAAATGTGTTGGTCTTGTCACTAGTGGACGGCGATTACCCTTCACGGATGTACTTACATGATACTACCACTAACCGGAGGGTACACTTTCCGACGAACAACATCAAAATCGATTCACATGAGCGCAAGGTCGAGCAAACATGGCAAAAAATAAAAACGCAATAGCGAACATATAATAACCTTCTCCTCCTTTTTGAAGTAAATGGTAATGAAAATTCGAAATTGATAAATAAAATTGAAGATTATTAAAAAAAGCACATCAAAGGACAAATTTGCAGTTAAATTATAAGCCGTTTTTTCCTCTCTCTCTCTCTCCCTCTTCATACTATCCAGAATTTTCCAGCATGCATATGGTTAATTCTTTAAAAATTACGCATGAAAACAAATTAACCACCTCGTCAAAAGTTCATTAATGTGATGTTTCGGAATTTATATCGGTTTTCACTAAATTCACTATTATTTACATATTACGTACTGCACACAATTTTCGGATAAATATTGACTTTGTTTTTTTATAATAAAAAAAAATGTCAAGATTCCGCAGCTTTTTATAAACTTATTTCAGTAATTAATAAAATTATATATATATATATATATATACAGGGGCGGATCCAGAAGGACATTTGAAGGGGGGAAATGATATAATTACGTAAAATCTTCTACGGTAGGCAGTAGATTTGAGAAATACCCCTTGTTTCATAAAGAAAACCAAATAGCGCGACCTTTATAGAAATTTAAAAATGTTTTAAAAATATATAATTATTACAATTTTTAATTTAAATTTTGTCTTATATTTAGGGGTGAAAAATAAAACGAAATTATAAAATTATACCTTAAATATGGTAGTTTAGAAATAGTAAGAAAGATGGTATTTTTATTAGACATTTTACTTCTCTTTTATTTTTGTTAGTAATCCGATCCGAATTATTTCACGAGAAAGTTTCAATATATATATTTCTCATTGAACTATTATTAATTAAAATTACAAAATAAAAATTAAAAATAAATAAAAAGGGCAAAAGATCGACGACAGTTGTGTTTAAAATAGAATAAAAACGTAACATTTAATACATTTACTAGAAAATAGTATTAAATATTAATTATTAAAATCCGTAGGTAAAATTCGTGCAAATCTTTTATAGCATAAATTAAGTTTCTCTGTTATAACAATTTTTTTCATAGAGGCTTTGGTTCTTTGGGGAGGGGAAATGTAGGGCCCCGTGGATCCGCCACTGATATATATATATATTAAAAATGTTCTTTGACAAAACAGGAGATCTTTTTGTACTTTTGAATAATGCGGTTATTATTACAACTTAGTTCAAATCATTTCCATTTAACCGGTCCGTCTTGATTCAACTCCCAATTTTTTTGCGTCTTTCTACAAACCCTTATCCCTATTTTGTTATTTTCATCCTGATGATTCTAATTCTCTTCCTATTGTAACTTGTAGGAGCCCTATTTTTTTCCCTGCAGTCTTATACAGTTCTTTTTTCGGGGTTTTCATTTCTATTCCGGTTTATCATCTCTATAATATTCTCAATTCCCCAATTTCCAGAAGAGTCCTCATTTCTAATACACAACTTTTTCTTCTCTTTTAGTATGCTGTGAGTGAAGTCCTTGAGGGCCGGAAAAAAAAACAACATACTCTCGCGTTAAAACGTTATTAATGAATTTGATATTTTTTCTGCATATTGACCGATAGAAAAGAAAAAGGAAAAATAATTCCATACTGATCTACAGAATTATTAATTAATCGGTAATCTCAAAAAACTTAACGGGGAACTAGATAAGTTCTTCAAAGACGTCGATCGACATTTTCATCCCCTTAGGGCTAAGAATTATTTTTTTCCCGTCTGACAGTAATTATTACTACCATTACTATTACAGAAGCTCGACGAGAGGTAAACATTTAATTTTCGTTTTCGTGATGTCATTGTGTACCTAAATTTTGCCGGTTACCGTTCTAAGTACAACTTTCACACGCTCTTGATTTTTTTATTTGTCGGAAATTAAATCGGAAAATTCACATCGTGACGGCGGACTGAATAAATCCGAACAATTAGATGAAATAGCGTAGGAAAAATAAAGTAAATGTACGCCCGTTAGAATTTCCCGAAGGATAATGACGAAAAAACTGCTTTTACAAATTGCGAAATATATTTATTATTTTTACAAAATAAATTAACGTGTGTGTGTGTGTATACATATGCTTATAGATTATAGGCGCCCCAGCTGAATTACACGCGGAGTAGACATTGCTTCCTTCCCCCCTTCTTGCGATAATTTTCAATGTCCGTAAGGAGGGACAAGTGCGAGAGTTATGGACGGAATTTATCCGGGTTCAGCCAATAATAACTCAGCTGCCCAATCACTGTGAGCAATGCGATATATCATCGTCGCCGCAGTGATATACTATTTTTACGATGCCTTTCGTTCTTCTCGTAACCGCTCTCATTAACAGGACGTCCTACACTGATACACTGAGAGCTAGAAAATTTAAAAACTATTAACAATATTATAAATAATCGCGCGTAACTAAAGATAATTTCTAAACTCGTTATTGACTAGTGTTATAAACTATATATAGCTCTATTGTTTAGCGGAGAATCTGCCGCTGACGGGGCGAATCGACGGTATGTACAGAAATGTTAACGGAGACCGCGAGAAGAACTGACGTTTAAAACGTTTTGGCGTCGAAGTGGAAGGCCGGCTAAAGCGTTAGCCTTCAAACGAACCCATCAAGTGGACGCCAGCAATTTCGTAGCGTTTGCGTGAGCGTTCAGCATGTGCCGATGATAAAGGTCAGCCGGGGCAGCCGATGCCGGCGAGAAGGACAAATTCAATTGATGGTGCGCAGTTGTCCCGGTAGCCGCGGCGAAGTTGGCCGCTGTCAGGTAGGAAGCGCATTCTGGACTGGCCGAATTCAAATCTGTCACGTACGGCTCATTTTTGATGCAAGACGCAGCCGCTGTCGAAGTCAGTAAGTTCAAATATCCCCTGCCGTCCGATTTGCCACTCGAGCCGGACTTCATCGAATCTGCAAAAATCGAAGAGCATTAATCGATATGTAGCGATAAAACACGACATGAAACGGATAAATCTGCGGAACAAAATCCAAAGCCTCTTTGGAAAAATAAAGTCACTCGGTCATTTATACCAACAGTGACAAAAAAACCGTGACTCTCCCAGCACCGTAGCGGAATATTCGCAAAAAAAAAGCAAATACATATATACATATAGGGCAACTATTACCTATCCTTGAAGGATTTTTTCTTTCTTTTCCTCCTCAGAGGGGTGATTTTAAGTACACGTGCATTCTACCTTAAACGAGAACGCGCATCTTCCGAATTTCATGTTTTTAATGGGTGCGTTTTCAATCAGTTAATTTCTTTTCGTTTAGATATATATATATGTGTGTGTATATATATACATATATATATATATATATATATATACATATATATATATATATATATATATATATATGTGTATATATATACTCGGCCCTTCGGGATTCGGGAGAGGGCAAGCCTCCAGGGTCTAGTTCTTCTACAAGAATTATAGAAGAGTAAACTTTTTTACTGGCTACGCTGTTCGACAAAATTTTTTCGTTACTTTTTTTCGTTACATTTTCGTTACATAAAATTGTGACATTTTTTTGGGACAAATTTCGTGACGGGGCACTTTTTCTGATGACCCCTAGCGTAAAAATGGCGTAGCCATTAATATATAAACTCGGCCATTTTGGCCTCGCAAGACAGTTCCTTGACTCCTCTTGCTTACATTTCTGTCTCCTTCTCTCCTATACTTTGTATAAAATGATCAAAATTTACAACGTAATTCTAAATCGGTCCATATGAATATAATAACATAATCACAAAAATCCTATCCTAACATTTAACTTTTATTACATAAAATTAGGACATTTTTTCGTTATATAACATATATTCCTAACGGAGGAGGTGGACTAAGAATTACGTTGTAATTAATATATATGTAAGGAAATTGATACATTTAACGTTTGTTGTTATCGTGCGAGTTCGCAATCGTGCAGATCACCGGAATTTTCCAAACTAGCACAATCAGTCAACACTTGTTATTCGATCAGTTTCCTTTTTAATACGAAAAAGGGGAAAAAAGAAAAAAAAAGGGTCATTTGGAAGTTCATCAGTTTAACTTCTTTTTACAAAAGAAGTATTGTCTGGCGGCGCTATTTTCAGATATACCGCGACATGCAGCGTAGACCTTCGACATAATCTGATAGATCATCTAGAATTTTCAGATCGAAGTCAACATCATCCGCTAAAAACTTCATCTACTCGAACCTATTTCGTAGCTCCTCTTATTAAAGCTGACGTGACGGTTTTTGCAGTTAATGACATTGTCACAAGGTATCGGCAGAAACTTCGTAACTTTCCCGCATATATAAACTTACTTCGGCCGGTAGCCGCTGAATTCTAAATATCGAAGCGGGCATTTATTCTTCAAGATCGCTCTTTAAAATTTGTTTCCTCCATTTTTTAATGGTATTTTAGAAAAAACAACATTCTCCTTAATTTTTATCGCTCGCGCGTGTAAATTTGTCGACTAAGTCGTAGTTGGTTTGTTTTTTATTTTTTTTTTTGTGATCGCTAAAATCTCCCATTATAAACAGAAAAATCGGGATAAAAATCGAAAATAGTCATTTCTATCGATACAGGGCCACTTTTTTGAAATCTATCCGTTTTTCGTCGCTGTAGTGTCGAACATTGATGGTGATCTTCGATATCCTCTAGTCTGGCCTTTTCACTGCGCCTTTATTGTTCTTCGTATATATATATGTATATATGCTTTCATCTCCGTATTCTGTCTGTACAGAAATTTCTCCGGGTTGCTGTCTTTTATTTAGCAAAAAAAAAAAACCGGCTTCTAATTTTTCGGCCTCATGTAAAAAGTTCGCCCCCACTCGATATTTCACATTAATCTTTCTTACTGTAATAATTTTATGAATTTCCTCCGTAATCCAAATACTTTTGCTCGGCCCTGTTCTACCATCGTGCTATATTGCGCTATTCTTTAAATGTTTCTTTTTCCTCGTCTTCTTCACTCATATAAAGTGGAACTTACCGCTTGAATAATACAGTTGCTTATGATTCTGCACTCAAATGATACATCTTACCTTTTTTTGTGTATTATCGCTCGTTTGACTACTTGTTGTCGTGCGTTCCTTATATTCCTTTCATATCCCTTTTTACTCCTAATAGTAATATAACTCTTCTTCTTATTGTCGATGTAAGACTGAATTAAAATATCTGTAGCACTCTTTTTACCCTTCCACGCCACAGGGAGCAAGAAAAAAAAAAAAGGACCAACACTAAAAATTCAAATCCCGAAGTAAAGCTTTACAACTAAACAGTGATCTGCGCAATTTCAGGTCGAGTCAACTCAACGAAGCTCCAAAACTGGCCAAGAATTCTAGCAACGAATGAAAAAAGTAAAAAACTAATATAGAATAATTTGATAGCGTTCCAAATATCGGATGCATTTTGCCACATAGCTACCATCCGAAAGTCTGTCCAGCCATTCTCTAGCGAGTTGAGCAATCCGTGCGACTGTCGTCCAACAGTTGCTTGGAAAGCGATTATCCCCCATTTGTTTCCGATGCACCTCCATCTGCTGTACATATTCTTAATATACACTCTACATTCCCATCTTGTCGGATAAAATTCAAATTTTCTAATTTTCAGTCTATTCCAATTCAAGAAGCAAAACTCAGTAAAAAATAACGACTTCTATGAAGTCGTTACTCTTGACTTGCCGTAACAGCTTGAACAGTGGCCGAAAATGATGAAATTTTTATATATTAAAAACAAAAAAGCAAACAAAATAAGGTAAAATCTTTTGAAATTGGTTTTCTTCTTATCAGTTATGATTTTAAAACTTCCGTCCGAAATGTTAATTCAACTTTCTTCCTCCTACTTCCCTCCCTTACTAATCATTTGTCCCACTTACGCGGTGTTTTGTTTCTCCTTCTCTTTCTGTTATTAACATCTTTGATTTCTTTATGTCGACCATCTCCGAACGCGTAAAGATTTAAATTCACCTTCCCTCTTTCTACAATTCTTGCACTGCAACGAGTCTGAAAAATTGATTCTTTTTTTTTTTTTTTTACATTGAACATAAAGTGTGTACCGTGTACGCTGTCGACCAAAGACAGTCGATCGTGATGTTGATGACCGGAGCCTGCTCCGATCAAGGAACCGCTGCTGCCGAGAGATTTTTTTGGTTTCCTTTTCCGGGTCTGAATACCATCCTTCCTCATCGCTAACGGCCGATTAACGCCATGCAATTTGAAGTATAGGCCGCATGCATTGCACACTGGTTCGCCTTCGTTGTTTCTTCTCCACAATGTGGTTGTTCTGGTACCGCAGTTGGTGCAGCAAAGTCCCAGTCTCCTCGAAGACATCTACGAGATTAATAAATGAAACGGTTAAATTTTAGCGGGAAAAAGCGATATAAAACGAAATGTTTAGAAAGAAAAAAACGTTTATTTATTAACGCGATGAAAATACAAATTAAGCTATTTTAAAAGGATGAGATAAAAATGTTGATCGATAGTCAACACGATTTCAGATCAACGTTTTCATTCAATTATTTTAAAATATCCCGATGATTCGCAAAAGATATTTTCCCTATTTTTACTTAACATATTTCTTCAATACGGTATTTTATTTTATAATTTTTAGTTACATTTGTGGATGAATGGGAGTGTAAAAATGAAAAACCGTTATACGAATAAAAAGAGAATGAAATTTCTACTTAACGATTTTAGATAGCGCGATCTGCTTATTAGTGAGGAGTATTGACTGACTGGATTTTTTTCCTTAGTCAGTCTTTTCCTACCTAAAACTTGATACATATGCAACGAAACAATCAAAAGCAACGTCTTCCCGAAATTTTTAAACCTCCTGCAGGAGGAATTTATCTAGGTGCCAATTTTCCTAAAAAAAATTGGCTTTGCCGTTTTCAAGGATTCTGCTAGCGTTGCCTCCAAGATTATTTGCAAGAATATAAGAAATACAAACAAAAAGACCAAATTCGATAAAAGTTTTTGAACGTAAAAAAAAAAAAAATGTTTCCCTTTCGACTCATTTACTCTAGATGACGAGTCTTCCCAACTTCCGCTTTTTCTCAAAAAACCGTCCAAAGTTGAACAAGCAAGTTACATTAGTTACTAAATTAATAAACAAGTTCGAACACTACTGGCAGAAATATTTGGTGGCCGTTGAAAAAGTGTGTACTGGCTAAGAACAGGACACCGAACAGTAGCGAAAAGAAAGACTTTGAAATTACTTTGATAATTATTTTTCCGATATTGTTCAAAAAAGCCTGTTAAATGCCCCCCGGCGCTCTTCAGTGTAATAATGATAGCGATAATTCCAAGTTCGCGCTGAATTTTCGTACGAGATGAAATTATGACAGTGCAAATCGCGGATACCTAGCCGCATAAATTCGGTCAGCTCCATTATTTCGATTTTTCCTTTTGTACGGATATAAAATAAAATGACATGTATTTTCCAAAATTTTAAATTGATCGAATCTCTTTTCAAAAGCTTGTATTTTATTTGCTTTATAGTCATTAAATATTTTTTAATTGCATTTTCTCGAACGTCGAACGTATTTTAAAAAATTATCGGTTTTGAAAATGTTTTCGTAACGGGGGAAAATATTTCATAATTTTCATTTCGATATCTTTAGTAGAGATATCAAGTTCCGTTGTAAATATTTTAATATTTTCAAACATCATTAAAACAATTTGTCCATTTCCTTGAAGTTTTTTTATTCAGTTCATTAGTAATGTCGCAGAAAAACATTAAATCATTTAACCAATCTATTATATTTGAAAATTCGTCAAAACTATTATTTTTTCATTTGAAAAAAAAAAAAAGACTTAATTACTTCTAATAAAATCACAACCCGATTAAGAACTTGACCGCAACTAAGCCATCGAACATTATTGTATGTCAAAATCCGTGAATATTGAAGCATTCAATTTCAATTAATAATTGTACAAATTGTTTATTAAGACCTCTCGCATTTATAAAGTTGATGACTTTTATTACAACTGGCATTACATTGGAAAAAGGTAAAAACCTTGCTTAGCTCATAAAACTTGCTCGTGTATTGTACAATGAAATTCAATCAGAGAATGTGTAATATTTTGCTTATGATACCACCGGATAAAATCAATGGTTTTTCTCTATCATATTGGGTGGTGCACCATATCTATTTTCATGGAAAGGATTTTCTTTAAATGCAATATCAATTTCTTTGAAAATATCAAGACCGGTAGAACACTTTCCTTTCAACGTGATTAGTTTCAGTAGCTCTTCTTTCATTATATTGCCTGATTTATAAATCATTACTCTCATCTAAAGCAATTGAATACATTTCTGCATAATTTAAGTCGTCATGTATTTGCGAACAAATATTCCATTCTAATTCCGTTACTCGATCTTTCATTGTATCGCGACTTATTGGTAACTTATACACTTCATAATTGAGTTTTTTATCTTTTAAAAAACCGAAAACAAAGTAGACATTTTGACAACGCTTGCTTTAGAAACTCTCCTTCTGTAAAAGGTTTCCCGCGGCAAGCAATGCAGTGGACAATGCGAAAACTGGCAGCTGTAATGTTATTTTTTGGAATGAACAAAGTTCTTAGTATCGTTTCTGAATGATTCTCGTGAATAATCTGTTCTTCTTTCTTCATCCGTTGAAAAGCCGAGATTAGAATGCAACTTTTCAAAATGCCTTTTTACATTGCACGTACCTGAAGTGACTTTTTCGTTATCAATTAGACACACACACACACACAGTCGTTTTATTATTTTCAATCGTACCGTACTTATCAAACCGTTTTGATATGGAACTTGTATTGTTTGAAATGTTTTTAACCGTCGACATAGTACAGGGCTACAACTAAAAATATTTATATTTAGAATTCAATAATTTGAGAGGAAATTTCTTATTAACGTACCTGAGATATGCATAAATGTATAGATGAGAAAATTTAATATTAAGAGAAGTAATAATAATGTTGAATTATTAAACACTTCTAGATGCATAAGAATAGGCTGTCATTTAGTTCAGCACTGGGGTACATCTCCCTGTTCTACGGTGCAATGAACATGCATGAACGTCTAACTAATTGTCATGTGTCATACACGCTTCGTGATAAAAAAAATAGTAATACACGACGGTTTATGACCTTGTAAATACACAAATGCAGTGACAATAGAAAATCAGCTAGCTACTGTCGTCTGCTTAGAAATATGCTTTTATAAATTCTACATTAAATTTATATACTTTATTTTTTTCAATATTTTCGATTGTCTGTTTTCTCTTTTTTGATACAGAAAATAAGTTTATAAAAATCTACATGTGGGTCACTTAAAAAGCCTGCGTGCGTCAATGTCTGGCCTGCGGATCATAGGTTCACCATCACTGGACGCTAGTCCATCGACAGCTAGAAACCGTAATGTAAAAAAATATAGAAAAAAAATGCGGCAAGAGTGTCACGATCATTTGCACAATTTAAAAAAAAAAAAAAACGAGAAAATGAAAGGGAAAAAATAATAGTTGAACGTACCACGAATACAACACATCCGCGAAAAACTAAAACACGCTCTAAGTTGTTATAATAGACGCATTAAGTTACTAAAATATTGTCGCTCTACTATATTTTTACCTGCTTCCCAAATAACGGAGGTTATACGTTAGTCTTCTTTGTTTTTTTTTTTAGGTTGTATATATATTTTTTTTATGATCGTTCACGCACAACTCTTTGTTAATAAAAACGTTTTTTATTGATTTTTTGTTGTATATGTTCATCCATTATGTAAATCGTATACTATTTGAACGTCGAAATTCATAAAAATATACAAAAACCGCAAATACAATTAATTACAAATAAAGTATTATCGACTAGTATTACACAGAACCATAATATTGCACCACAATTATGGTTCCGTCTAATACTAGTCGAGATAATATTTTATTTATAATAATCATGTTTTGTGAATATGTCTTTGTATATTTCTACCGACTTCTAAAGAGATGAAGGTTATAGGTTTTTTTGTTTTTTTGTTTTTTAATGTTTGTTCGCGTATAATCCATATTCATATAGACCGATTTTACCGATTCTTTTTCCATTAAAAAGAACTTAGGTACCAGCTTGTGAGTGTTGATGAAAACCGGTGAATATAAATTGAGTATTCGTCAAAAACGGGAAAACTTTAGATAATTTCTTATTAGTGTAAACTTAGGCGATTGACTTAAATTCTATTAGTTTACCAATTACCGTGGAAATGTAAGAAAAGCGATTATATATTTTAAATGTTTTTACTCCGGAAATGCGGCGTAAAATAAAGAATCATTTTTTTTTTTTTTTTTTTTAAGTATAAAATATGGAGAATTATGTGTCAAAAAAGTTGATTTTTAGTAAAAAAAAAAATTTAAGTATAATGCTAAAAGTTGTAAAATAAAATGTTAAAAAAAAAAAATACCAACTTTGAGATTTATTATGAACATTTTACAAAAAAATATACTAAAAAGTAAAAAAAAATGGTTATTCGATTAAAAATATATAAAATCGCGGAGTGATGTAAATTAAGGTGATATTACCGTAATCCTTATAGAACAATAATACTTATTATTCGAAAAAAATATATTTCAGAGTGATATGATATACCTTAAGGGGTAGTGATATTATCGTAATTTTTATACAACATTAATACCTTAATTAGAGTAGGATTCATATATTACGATAATAATTAAAAATTGCTTTAAATATTCATTAAATTGTTCCTAGATATTGCAATATGTATTATGAATGCTATTAATGTTTTGTATAAGAATTACGATAATGGTATCACTCTGAAATATATTTTCTCATCGAGAGTAATTATTTTTTACTTTTTAGTGTGCATTTTTATTAAAGTTTTACAAGAAATCTTCAAGTATCGATATTTTTTTTTTTTTTTATATTTCATTAATAATCAAGTAAATTACATAAAACGCAATTATAGAAAATAAACGTTAATAAAGAAAACGGACGGAATGAGAAGGAAATACGAAAATAAAATGAAATACAATAAAAATGTGAAATAATAAAAGGGAAAATAAAACGAAATAATTATAAAGAAATTTATTCGAAATTTAAGTAATATAATCAATATTAAATACGAGTATTTTACATAAAAGCGATTAAATGTAATTTTTAAATTAGTATATTAAAAAAAGGGAGAGCAGGAGTCATTAAGTCGGGTATTTGGTTATTTAATAAAAATTTATTTTACATTTTTCAGATCATTTTCTGCTAAAGCGGCAAATACAGTATTTGCTCAGCATGCGTCGATTTCTTTATTCTGGTTATTATTGAACAAGTTTATAGTATGTTCATCTGGGTTTCATTTCTCTACCCGATTTATTGAATCTGTCGTCGCAACCAGGACACAAATTGTCCCGTATTTTTTTCCATAGACGCTGCACTATATTTAATGATTTTTTAAAGAGCGCGAATTCTTTAAAAAGCTCTGTTCCAACTTCCCGTTCCTTAAATATATTTATACATAATTCTTTATCTCTGTGTCTTAATTGTTCATCAAAAAAAAAAAAAAAAAAAAAAAAAAATCATCGTAAATTATTAAACATAATTAACAGAGCCGATATTCCGGTTACTAACATCCTAAATCACAACCAGACATCATAACAGGTTTTGCGTGCGATCTACTTATTTATACATTTATTTATTACGTATAAGTCGTATTAGTTTACAATCGACGTAAATGCCATGCGTGCGTTTGCATTAGATATCGATGTAATTACATTAACCCGACTTGAAATTTATGATTACCTTTTTCGAATAATATACCTGCTTAATTGTATATTGATCACTAGTTGACTTTTTTTATTGTATCCTTATTAGTAATATCTGTGTTATCGTAATATATATATGTTAAATTTTAAGCAGGTATATGAAAAATTTTAAAAATCGAATTAAAAATAATCCATATTAGATTTGCGATCGGAATTATTCCGATTTCACCAACTCCGAAAGCGTAATTTTATCATTTCCCGAAATTCCTCCGATTTAATCCGTAATCGATTTTAATCGGTTCTTCCTTAGGTAACGCTACAAAACAAGATGGAACTGAAGCGTATGTTGTACGAAGGAAATTTCCGTTCTTGTTGCAAAAGAGAAATTTTCCGATTAAATTAACGAAAGACCGGAATTTTTTTCTACTTCCACACAGACTTCGAGATTTTTCCGATCATTCGATAACGGCTTCGTTGTGACGACTTTATAATAGCAAGCCTTGCTGCTCGGAAATATTTTCTTACAAATAAAATTACGCCGAAAATTATCGCGGAGGATCGAAGGTTTGCGGAAGCAGGAGTAGACGCTTTTTTTTTTTTTTTTGGTGATTCTGGAGAAGATTGAGCATTCTGTTAGTCCCATTTTCAACCGATATTCTCACTAAAGGCAGTCGTACTTACTACAACGTGTTAATGTTGAATTTATTACACGACGGATAATTAAGAAAATAATCGTACAGTTGTCGAAAACCATAATAATCTTTGGCCGAAATTTTTAACGGCGAAATATCGTTTTGGTACAGATTGGGCTTGATGAGTGTTAGAAAAAAAAATTAATCGGTTAAGTTATCGATAGGAGAATCCGAAGCAGTTAATAAAAATTTATATTTATTTATCGAATTTTTTTAACACTTTCACAGATTTACACAACAACAATCTAATTCGGTCTCCCGTTTAGCTAATTCTACTTATCCCCGGGGGTAACAATATTCTTCTTAACTCGTTCGGAATATTTTATCAGGTAGGCAAATTACCGTATCAACGGAATCGGTAATTTCATTTTGCCATATAATTGTTGGTTAGAATGATAACGGAAACTAATAATTCATTTCGTGCACTTACCATCCGCTTGGACGGTTTCACCAGAGGCCTGTTCATTCCGTTCATTTTGTGATAGAGACCGCAAGCGTTGCACAGGTAATGCCCGGTACCGTCCCGTCGCCATAACGGAGTTGAGATGGCTCCGCAATTTACGCACTCCCTTCCTTCTCCGTACTGGAAATCAACCGATCCGTCTGAAATATTCATCGCAAGGCAAAACTGCATTAATTCAATAAATACACAAAACACCGAAACCTATAATTCGATAGATTTTAGTTCTACATTTTTTGTACTAGTGAACGTGAGTGTGTCTGTTCTACACCGGGACAAAACCTGGTTACTTTCATTCTTTCTTTTTTTTTTTTTTTTTTTTTGTTGGTTTTTCAACCGAGGAACTTTGTCCGGAAACAATTAGAAAGGGAAGGAATCAATTATATTATTATAATCGACAAAGCAGGAACAGTGTATGAGAAGGAAAGATATCTGCGTGTAGGAGGCGCAATACAGAGTAGGCCGAGTAACTGGAATATAGAATATGTTCAACGGAAAGAGATGAACACTTAATAGATACGTAATTAACGAATCGAGAACACACACTTCATTTGAGAGGACAATCTGGAGAGAGGAAACTAACGAAAAACGAAAACCGGAGGAAGATACTAGAGTAAGGTTTAAGAAGGTAGCTGAATAACGGAAACGACAACAGAATGACGATATGAAAGAAACAAAAAGATACAACCACGAATATTGGTAGAAAGACATTGAACAACAGACGGATGAAATTAATAATTATTAGAAACAGAGGAAACGTAAATATTCGATACTATAATCTAAGGTGAAAACTTTTACACGGCGGAAGGAGATTAGAGGATGGAATTTTGCTTAAGAACGGAAGCGGGAAGAAGCAGTAACCCGAAAAATCCGTCGCTTCGTTACCAAAGATGCCCGAATGGCCAGGAATTCGCAAACGAATCAGTTTGATTGAAGAAAAAAGCGTAGATAAGTGAAATACGGAGGAATAATCACAGCAATGATCAATCGGGCAGGAGAGAAAACCTGGTCATAGGGTCGGATATAATGAAGAATTTAGAGGAAAGAAGATTGGAAGAAATGAAAGTAATGGAACCCTAGGTGTTAATTCGTTTATGAATATGGGGAACAAAAAGGAGGTAGACGAAAAGATTTTGAAACATCGAAATCCGAGAGGATAAAACAGGTATCGACACCGGCAGATCTCTTCTCGAGCCATCCGTAAACACAGTTACACAAGATGGAACATATTACAATGTCGTTAGAGGAAAAAGTGAAAGAATAGAAAAACCGACAGCCGGTTGCGGATAATATTGCTTACATGTAATTTTCAGAATCTACAATACATCCCTGACAAATGCTCTAGTACTAAATGCGGCCGCCTTATACACAAAAAAAACAAAGAATAATACTAATAAAGGTTGTGGATAACATTATAAACGGTGATATATGCATAAATTAACCAATGTGATTAACAAACAAGGATTAAATGTAGCATTTAAAACTAAAAATAATTTAAATAATAAAATGTATACTTTAAATACTAAAAGTGTAATAATATTTTTGAAACTGGTACAGTATGTATATATGGAATAAAATGCGCGGATTGTAAAAAATTTTATATCGGTCAAACGGGTAGGAAAATCGAAAAAGAAAACGTAAAATCATTTAATATTGATAAATTGTTAAAAAATAAACATAAACCTAATCTTTTGAAAGTATAGTTAAAGGAATCTTGGCTTCTAATAATAAAAGTAACTTAATGAGAATATACCTGAAAATTATTATATAAATAAATATAAAAACTAGTTAATCGAGTGCTAAATAATAATAATCCTCGATTTAGTGTAAAAATATAATTCCTTTTTGATTTTTATTCTGTACATGTCCTTATTTTAGTTTTGAACATTTTGTCCGTTAAATTCGTTGTTATTTTGTGAACAAAATCTCGTTTTGGATTTTTACGTATTTTAATTTGCAAACATGCATCCGCCTTGGTTATATCCATCCATTATTTTCTTCTATAGGTATATATATATATATATATATATACATGTAGAGCCAATATTTCTTTACAGTTTGATTTTAATTTTATCTGAGCAATTGTCTGATTTTAAAGTAAGTTATTTTAATTTATTTAAATATAAATTATATTTAACGCTAATTTCGTTTGTTATTAAAGGAGGGTATTTATATGTTAACAAACAGGTATGGACTTCAAACTACGTCGAAATTTTAACTTTCCAGGGGTGACTTTATCGTTATCGAGTGAAAAAAAAAAAAAACTAACCGTATGGCGACGATTGGAATGTGGCCGCTGCGGCAGCGGCATTATGCCATAAGACGCTGTTCTGGGCAGAATAAAAGCTGTTGGCTAAAGATGAACTGGCGCCGACACTGTTGTTCTGGTGATGAGTCTGGCCGGGAGATAGTGGATGATGGTTTGACGCGGACGTGGATACCGCGTTTGAGGGATGGTGATGCCAGTTTGACGCGTGACTAACCGGACTAGAATATTGCGCGCTGACGTTGAATATCGAGCCGGCTGCAGCTACTGGCCGAGGACACGGAACGTACACTTGATGGTTGCGGTAACTCGCGATATTTTCTGATGAAACAAAAAAAGAAATCACTTTAAAATCTAAAAAAAAAACCAACTTCAATCTGATAGGGAACATTCTCAGGTATATAAAAGCTATCGGAGACGTTGCACAGGTGTCCCCGATAAAAGCTTATTGACAGTTAATCCAATTAATTAAATTGCGGTCGGAATTATCCGCTTCGTACGGTATATACTTGCTAAGAATTGTAACATAGGTTCTGCCGTTGTTGCGAAACATTTATTCTTAGTTTTGCAAAAATATTACAAAAAGTATAAAAGTTCAACAGCGAGTCTTGAAACTTTCCCGGTTTTTTTGTTCTATTAATCGCACTCCTCGGCATGTAATAATTATATAGATTACTTTTTCAATTAGTATTATTGATATTAGAAACACAAGTAATCGCAGAAATGTGCGTATATTAAACGAAAAATTGAACACATTTTGGAGTAACGTAGTAGAACTTTAATTATACCAAGGAGAATAGCGTTTTATTTTTAATATAAAAAAATTGTTCTCGCATTTCAACGAACCAAGGTTGATTTTCCCTTGCGCATAAAAAATAGAATGGAGCATTAGTAGATACAGGCAAAAGTGGAAGGCGAGAGACCAACAGGTGGTCGACCACTAGCACGCTGGACTAGTGCGATACAGGATGCAACGAGTCTGAGCTTACGGATGTCTTGTCATAGATAATCGCGAACAATGGCGGAAAATCAAATCAAATCAGCGTCGCCATGATCACGACACCCCTTTGACTCGACCAAATGATGATGATGACGATCACGATGATACAATTACTGCTATTTGTCGCCTTCGCTTTAGTCTCCTTTCCGCATTATTTTCTCGGTTCTCATCTGCATCTGTCCTTTTCATCCCGTTTCACATACTTTCCTTGTGACATTAATATCCGTGTTTTATTTAAATGCCTGGCCTTTCCTAATGAACAATCGTTCTTCTACTTTTTTTTTTGTTAGAATTTGTTATTCCTTCTCCCCTTATCATTACATTCTCTCATTTCCTTCTGTTTCGGTTATTCCTGTCCTTGCAGTATTTTTATCATTTTCGCACCGCTTAAAATATACATGTATTTCTTCTCCTTTCCATTCCTTGAGCTAATGTCCTTGCTGACAAACTCGATTAAAATAAATGCATATAATAATAACAAGAAAAAAAGAGGTTACACTATACGAATTGTTCTAATTTAAATTTAATTCAGATCCGTAATATAGAGGGATATTTCTTCGGCTGGTACGATTGTTCACAAAGGGTATAGCCGGGTTTATATGGGAAATCTGTGATTGCGGCTTTTTCGAATCGCACTTGGGGGATCATTTTGGCGTCGAATAAAAAAAATTTAGCCAAATTTTCAGTTCTTTATCTCAAACGACCTTCGAGTTTTCCAAAAAAAACTTGTTTTTTTGGTTTTTTATTTTATTTTCATGGTAAAATTCAAAATTAACGAATGGTGATTTTTTCCCTTATTCTTAGGAATAAAATACATGAAAAAATATTATGGTGATAATTTTTGAACGAAAAGCCGATTTTTGGCGACGCAAATAAAATTTAAATTTCAATGCCTTTTTCTAGAGAGTGTCACTCACCAAATTTTGTCAGAAAATGTCTTTTATACTCCTCTACACTCAGGATTTTTTTCGAAATTTTTCAAAAAAAGTAATTTGTTTCATAATTTTGCGTTTAAACAAATTTAAATATTTTTTATTGTATAAAAAATTCATAAAAAATATCTCTTTTTTTTTAACGAAAATAGAAAAAACAAAGAAAACCATAAAAAGCTAAGACATATCCTGCATAAAGTTATTAGGAGTGTAAAGAATGGTTAAAGAGTTTTTAAATAAATATTCTATGCTAAATTGTACATAAAGACGATTATATAATATTTCCTTGCTATTGGGAATAATTTTTCAGTCTCGATCCAATAAAGACAAAAATTTCGATTATTAAAGTAACTTTATTATAATTTAGACACCGTTTAACATAATTATTTTAAATAACTGACATTAGATATAATAATTTTCAACAATTCATGATGATGTTTTAAGTAAGGTTAGTGTCTTCGTCACTGTCTTCATTCACAACGACATTGGCTTTTTCATCAATAAACAGACGACTCAAGGAGTTTGTTACTTCAACAACGAGCAGACAACAACAACATAGGCGAAAAGACTCGATCGGAAATAATAGCGAGCGGGGCCATCTTTCCTTTTTTGTTACGCGGCGGTAAATAAAAATTACTGGCCATAGCCGAAAACAACTGGAAATTGTGCCTTTATAACAAATAACACTAAAAGCGGAATTGATAGACGGAATTTAAACAAATATGACAAAATAAACAAAAATAAATTTTTTTTTTCGCGTGTGTAAATCTACTATTAATAAGGAAAAAATCTCCTTCAATGTAGTGCGCTGGCCTTTATTTTATATAATTTCTAAAGGTCTTCATGCAATCACTTTGCAGTAAAATGTTGAAAAATTTTTTTTAGCAATGTAATTCTTAATTTTCATGAAAAAAAATTGTTTTTTATGAATTTTTTAGCAATAAAAATTAATTTAAATTTGTTTAAACGCAAACAAATTATGAAAAAAATTACTTTTTAATTTTTTTCGTATTGTTCCACCACTTTAAAAATTTCGAAAAAAATCCTAAGTGTAGAGGACTATAAAAGACATTTTCTGACAACATTTGGTGAGTGACACTCTCTAGAAAAAGGCATTGAAATTTAAATTTTATTTGCGTCGCCAAAAATCGGCTTTTCGTTCAAAAATTATCACCATAATATTTTTTCTTCATGTATTTTATTCCTAAGAATAAGGGAAAAAATCACCATTCGTTAATTTTGAATTTTACCACGAAAATAAAATAAAAAACCAAAAAAACAAGTTTTTTTTGGAAAACTCGAAGGTCGTTTGAGATAAAGAACTGAAAATTTGGCTAAATTTTTTTTATTCGACGCCAAAATGATCCCCCAAGTGCGAGTCGAAAAAGCCGCAATCACAGATTTCCCATATAAACCCGGCTATACCCTTTACAAAGTAAATGAAGTGCAGACATTAGCGATTTTTTAATGAAACGGTGGTAGTATTTTTGTTAATATCTCGTTAAATTTCGAAATGGAATTCGCTAGTAGTATCGTCCACTTATAATCTCAGACACGCACGTGAGAATTACGAATAATTTTTCGTTTCATCATTATGGCTAACGGCTCTACCATCGATTTTTTTCGTTCATCGATATTTTTAAATCGTCAGCCGTGATTTAGTAATCAAACGCTATTAAGTCTTAGCGCAGAATGCGTAATATCGATCGCGGACAGATAAACTCGAGAGGTACATTATCGAAAATTGGCAAAACACGTATACGCAAAAAAAATATAAAAAAAAAATAATATATACATATATATATATATCATGCGATTCGCGCAAATTGTATCAAGGCGCCGGCGTGTTTCTACGGCGGCAAATTCTGTAGATTCGTGTGGAGAAAAAATTAAAAATGTTATATTTTAAAACCGGTTAAAACAGTTGTCGCTTCGCAAACCAGTTGGGGACGTGAACATCTCTCTGCGGTGTCTCTATCTTAATAACGGGTAATGTGTTTTTGCGGATTTTCACGCGCCGAATTACAACGGTAAAGAAATAACTGCATCATTTAAAATTCTTAGCCGGAAGTAACACTTTGCGAAATCCATGTGCGCCGAATTTCACGCCAGCTTTGTAATTATTCTTTCGGACCGTACTAAGCTATAATGCGTTTTTTTTTTTCGAAAAAGGCATCAATTTTGCTCTATTTAGCTTTATTTAGCTTTTATTAAGCCTTTATTAAGCTCTATTAAGCCTTCATCAAACTGATCGGCTTTTTTTCTATACATCCTTGTCGTTCCCCTCTTTAGAGCTGTTTCTATTCGTATCAAAATCTAACCTTTGAAAAAATAGAAAAAGAGTTTTTCCGGTTCAGTTCGCGTTTGTACAAATACGGGTGCAATACGAAACGAATTAAAGTATATAATTACAAGATGTGTAGCGTTGAAATGACATTCCAAGGAGAATAGCTATACAGATAACAACGCGGGATAACTGCATTGTTTTCTTCGCCTTGTTAACGAAATCGTCGCTAAAGATGTAGAAGGAAGCGCAACCGACAGCTCTATATAAGAGGCTTACACATTACACACAGCCAGCATCTCCGCATTTTGCCTTTTTTTTTTTGTCTAGGCGATCTCTAAAAATCGACAAAAAGATACACAATTTTTGCCGCGTTAAGCGAATAAATTCGGCTCGATTTTTTTTTTTAAGTTCGACCAGGAGTTTAAAAAACTTCCCCCAGTTTTACCTGATTTCTGTCGATTTCTTTCGATTTCTATCGATTTCTTTCGATTTCTTTCGATTTCTTTATTTTTCATGCGCGTTACAGATTGCGGCTTAAACGAAGAATAAATTTTAATTCGTCAAGATGCCTTCTTGTTGCGTATATGCTAAAAGCTAGAAAATAGACGACCACCGAGAGAGAACCCCTTTGGCCGAAATTATTCAGCTTCAGTAATTTTGCGCGAACAAATGTAGAACGCAATTCAAAGAAAACGAAAAAAAAAAAAACCAAACGAAAAAAAACAACAGCAACAGAGGAAGTAAATTAATTGCGTACATCAAAGTCGACGAGGAATGTTGTTCGGGAACGATAATTTATATACGCGCGTTATTCCTGATCAATAAATTAACACGACGAATTCCTCTTTAAGGTGTCGGTAATGAGTTTTGAAGCGCGAAACTCGGATAATCATCGTCGTACTTTGCCGTATCACGATTAATATCTGAAACTTGATCGAAAAAAAGGGGGAAAAAAAGAAGGAATTATCGAAACATAACGGGTAGTTATTACATGTTGCGCCTGCAGATCGTCCGGTATCCGGTACACACAGGCCCGCGCACACACACTTATATACTGGAGCAACAGGTGTGTGTTTTCGCAAGTGACATTGTTGACACATTTACCACAAGTGACACAGTTTGTATTTTCCCGCAGTATACAATGTGTGATCTGCCGTTCAAAATTGATTTTCATTCTTTCTCGACACATTTCCGAATAATTCTGCATCCGCTAAAGTGAGCATATTACGCTCCTCTCGAAGCGAATCGAATCGGTATCTCTGAGCACAGAATAAGGAGCGAAACCCTCTCTGATCTCTGCCAGATTCCTCCGGTATTATCGTAATTATTTCAGGTTCGCTATTATACTCTTATAATCGTAACGACTCTTTTTTTTTTCAAATGTTTTATTTTTCTCCCGTTTTAATTGACCGCCGCAGTTGTAGTAGTATATCCCCCGGGGTTGGATTACGGATGTGTTTTTTTTTCATTTTTTTTTTTTATTTTTTTTTTTTTATTTATTTATTTTTTTTTTTGACAAATCAATTGTCGGATTTTGACTGTTTGGCTATAATAGATATCAGCGCAAGTTCCAACTAGGGGAGCCTACGAGTTTTTCTCTAAAGTGGAGAACGCTTTTTCGCAATGAAACGTTACTCGCAATTTTTTGCGCGAGTGCGTGAATTCCCCGTCACCGGATTACCGCGAAAGCTGATGACCCCAAAAAACCATCGGAAAAAATTAACAATTATATAACGATTTTTATTCGATTAAGATCATTTTGTATAATTTTTAAATTGCACGTTTTTTTTTGTTTTTTTTTTGATTAAACACGCTCGCAATTTTGTGTAGGCCCGGTTCATGCGGAGTAAAATGAAACATTATATAAATTATTAGTCTCAAAACTATCGCCTGTTTAATATACAGTTTCGTACGACTTTAACCGAGGTAATTTCCACGATCGCGGTTGCATCTTTCCATTATAAACACGGGGATGTTCACTGTTATAGTCTTGATACAACACGCGCTCGTGAACATTACTCGATAGGCAAAGGAAATTCACTTTTCCAGCATCATTTAATAACTGACCTCAGAAGCAACGAACGAGCAATAAAAAATTAAACAATCGGAAAATCCCCTTGATATCTTTCAGTTTGAGAAAGAATTTAATTCCTTTTTTTGTTAGAAATTACGACTTAAGGAAGAATCCAAAAATCCCTCAGTGCCATTTCAGGAGATCAGTGTCGAAAGTGTGCAAAAAAAAAAAAAAAAGAAAAGAAAAAAAGATGACTTGTCATCACTATCAGCGGTACCCTGATTAATAAAAATTGGTATATTTTCATTTTCGCTGACCGTTTTTTTTCATTATCTCCGACTCCGTGAGGTCTCCTTCAGGCCGTCCGCTCCTCTCTATCATGTCTGCCGCTTTATTCACTCGTTCACATTCTTTCTTCTCTTCATCCGATTCATATAGTGCTATTGCGTGGTTCTTTCGTCCTTTACTGCTTCGACGCTCTGTTGTTGTCTCCATTATTCGGCCGCGTACTAATTTATTTACTGCCTTCCTCCGGTTTTCGATTTTCATTAGTCTCTTCCTCGCATTGTCCTCTTCCTTTTCGAAATTATCCAGAGCTGTTTGATGAAATGCTGATCATGCGTTTATTAAATGTCTTTTTCGATGGAACTCCTATTTAGGCTTCGGCTTTCTGCTCCTTATTGTACCCGTATTACGTCCTGTCCTTTCCTGGGGTACACTATATCTCTCCTATTGCCTCCTTCTCATTAGATCTGACCAGCTCAATTATATAATTCTTTTTCTTTAAATTTCTAATTTAGTTGACGAGCCCAAAATAATACAACAAAAGAATTGGTGATCTTATTTATCGCAATGTCGTCCGCTTCCGCGAGATGACTTTACATTAGATGAAATCAATTTTTTAAAATGTATTTATGTCTGAAAAATTATATACGCGGGGATACCTTTGCTGGCGTATGAAACGGTTTTAATGATTTTTAGCCCCATCTGTTCTGGGATGAAGAGAATAGTCGCGCTAATATAAAAATCATCCGTTGGAAATGTGACATTTAGTCCAATTCTTTTTTGCATAATGATATCGGTATTATTATCCGATAGGAGTTTTACACATCGCGGACATGTGGAAAAGTTTAAGCATCGGGGTATCATTTTTGTTCGAATAACATCTTGAAATATCTTTGTAATTTTAAGGTAGCGATATTTAGAATTTTGCCGCAGTGCCGGCGGATCTACTTACACAGAATACTAGGCTGTTTTAAGGAAATTATTAACGCAACCAGAAACACTTTGCTTATTATCCAAAATGTGTTTCGAAAAAAGTTCACAAAAGTTGGCAAGTTTTTCGAAACTTTTTCGGTTGCGTTAATTTGCCTACGCATATTATGTATAACATTTTACGGAAGTTTGTTCCAGAGCTGAACTATTGATTTTTGATGAATATTTCGAAATTACATTTTTGATTTTTTACTTATTTCGTATGTCTTTGCATCGAGTAGAGTTATAGATGTACACGAGAATTTTTTCTTTGTTTTTTTTCCCGTTCAGTGTGTCTGTGCACGATGTAGCTGCTATTGAGTTACCTGTAAAGTAGTGACGCAGTAGTCGGTTTGCTCAAATCGTAATAATCGAGTAATACGTTTCTTCTTCCCTTTTTCATTGAATATTACAAAAAAAAAAGTAAAAAAAAAACAGGAAATTTCACTTGAACCTTATTTTTGTTACATAAAAACTAAAATTTTACTCTGATTTAGCGCTTTAGTAAAGCCAATTTGAAATAGTGTCAACCGATTTTATCCTTACCTTTTTTTTTTTTTAATAATTGCCAACTAAGGATATTATAGTATGTGTCTATTGTAGAGCGGGAAACGATTTTTACGACCATGTCTGTTTTTTATTTCGTAAGTGTGCACATTTAGAAAAACAAAAAAAAAAAAAACCTTCACCGAACAAACTGTATTTTACGAAAAATAAATTTACACAAATTCGGTAAACTCCGAACACGTAATGGTAAGGTTGTCGTCGTAATTAAAAGAATCCGCGCGAAATTGAGAAAAAATTTGTAGTCGATACACGGAAAAAGCATGTTAAAAATATATACTAAAAATTCCGTTACGCTTTAGAAATGTAGTTCATCAATATTACCAACAGATGGCGTTACCGTTGGAACGTATTCTGTCGCCGTTGCAGGTCTCGTATGGAACATGACGTTCACGCTTCTGGACACGCGAGACTACTCAATTACGTATTTTTTTCGACCGCAATGGTGACGGACTTCTTTTCCATTAGAAAAAAGTGCACAATACACCTGTAAATGTAAAAATAACAATTGAAAAGGCGATAAAATTTAAATAAGAGGTTTTTTAAAACGGGGAAAAAAATACCGCGACGAGAGATGGTGTTTTAGAGTGTTTGAAAATGTAGCTGAGCAAATGGAATAAGACAGGCATATGTGTCTGCGATTCACCATCGTATATAGTTGCGGAATATAGGTCATATCGACGGTAAAGTAATTATCAGTTTACGATACGCTGACGATAGCGTGATAGTAAAAACAGTTCCAGATTGGAAAATAAATATAGAGGGTATAGACTAAACAGAAGTAAAAATCATGATAATAGACAGCCATGGAAACGAAAAACACTGATGGAAGCGGGTAACTTTGATGTAGTTGATAGTTTTATGGGCTTGTTTGACGTACGTGGCACGAAGTTAACGGATTATTAAGAATCTGGAAAGGTTTCTCAAATAACACGAAATAATCGACTAAGCTGCTTATGTTCCTCAATTATATGCCGTGGAACTCACTACTTCGGACCTTAGAAGAACAGATGCGTTCGAAATACGTAGGAGAATGCTAAGAATATTCCGGGTAGACCGAATAATTATAAGAAAGAAATAAGAGAAAGACTCCCACGGTTCTTCGGCCTAATGGTACGAGAATTCGCTCGAACGTCATATAATACGTGGAAAAATTAATCCGAAAAAACTAAGACCATGGACACTCAATTAAGGTCAATGACTGGGATGAATCTGCTTGAAGTGCCACTACCCAAGAGTTAGAGTGGTCCGGAGAATTACAATTAACGCTTCAACTTCTTAATATTACCATGTCCTCTAGGAACGAATGAATAATTTGTATTCGCGTTCGAAAAAATACCATTTTCCAAAGACTATATACATACATATACATATACACATATATATATATATATATATATATATTTATATTATGGCAATTCTCCTTTCAACTGGACCTGTTCTGGGAGCCAATTTGCGATTCCTGAGATGTATTAACCCTCGCCGTTTTGTCTTCAATACTAAAGTTGAGTTTGGGCGCCACCTATCGCCTCGCAATACGAATAATATTGTTTTCTTTTATTTTCTCTTTAATTCGCAAAAATCTTTTGAACACATTTATCTCACTCGAAGAATGTTTTCAACGCGACATTTAATTAAATGCAATAATCATTAAAATTTTAAATTGATGAAATGGCTGCAAACGAAAGTTCATCGCAACGACTGGCATATATGCAGCCAAGATAAACGACATGTATCAACAGGTAATTTTACAGAGAATACACAAACATCATGGGGAAAAAACGAGAACGAAAATGGGAACGAACGGTTGTTTTGTCTCCTTTTATGAGTGACTAGATTTTGAAAATATGCAGCAAATTCGCGATCGACATTAATTACACACGTTCATATCCAAACAACGACACTGTTCGTGGAGACGAATATCAAGAAACGACCGAAATAAAAGTCTAACTAGCAACACGATAGTGATCGACGTTGGTGGCGAAAACTAGCAAATTAACAATAGCTAACAGATAGATATTCTTCGCTGCAGGCTGCGCTACTTATCTTATCTACCTGTAACGATCAGTTAGCAGGTACGTAATTCTCATCCAGAGAGCGGAGCGCTGATAAAGACGCAAGTCTTTTAGACACGGAGCTAACAGAATTCAATTTCGGCCGCTCGCTAAAAATTAAAACAAAATGCCCGACAGAAATTATCGTTCCTTACGAATAAATAAAATAGTTCCGTCTCCGTCCGCATCAATATATAGCCTAGTAGTTAAGGTGCTTGGCTACCAAAGCGGATAGGTTTTCGAAACGTATCTTGTTCCGGATGCAAGTCGCTGTCCCAGTGTTATGTAGCTAATTTGAGAATATTGGTTACACCAGAAAAGTTTGAGTAAATTAAAGGCGGATCCAAAGTAGAAAAGAACCGGCCCTATCAGATCCCCATTAGCGAGGACCCTTAAGTACATTATGAAAAGCTTAATTTCACAATCCTCATCGCCCTGTCAAGTGTATAGGACTTACTTTATTATACTTTTTTTTTTTTTTTAATATGTATATATATATATTCGGTGGAAGTAATTCACACATTTTGCCAGTGTTGTAGTAATTACGAGCCAAAAGACCTATCGAAATTCCGATGAACGGAACATTCGTGCAGATTTAAGCTGATTTAACAGACTTGCACTTTTAGCGTATACAGTTTAAATTATTAGCGTTATTTTATCATCGGATTTATAATTTTTGTTTTATGCCCGCTATTTTTTCATAGGCAAGCTTAGGCTTTTTTTCAAATAGGATAGGAATTTTTCTCTCCCTAAATTCTACTTGCACCGAGTACCGCAATTCCATAAAAGCTGATATTTACGCGTAATTAAAATTTTTCTAATTTTCGCCATTTAATAGAAAATTATTAAATTCCCAAGTATGCCGAATGTAAAAAATGATTATTAAAAATGTTTTTTAACAACAAATAAATACCGACTTCAAGGTTTATTGTAAAAATTTAATAAAAATGCACTAGAAAGTAAAAGGTAATTAAATAAAAATGCACTGAAAAGTAAAAAATAATTACTCCCGAATAGAAAATATATATCAGAGTGATAAACCCTCAAAGGTGATATCGTAATTTTTATATAATATTAATAGCTTAATTAGAGTTGGCATCAAATTCATATTACAATATCTAGGAACAATTTAACGAACATTTAATGCAGTTTTTAATTATTATTTTAATATGAATTTGATGGCAACTCTAATTAAGCTATTAATATTATATAAAAATTACGATATCACCTTTAAGGGTATATCACTCTGATATATATTTTTTATCGGGAGTAATTATTTTTTACTCTTTAGAGCATTTTTAAATTTTTATAATAAATCTTCAAGTATCGGTATTTATTTTTTGTAAAAAAGCATTTTATTTTACAATTTTTAGCGTTATACTTGAATTTTTTTCGAGTTAAAAATCAATTTTTTTTTAAATTTTTCTCCATACTTTATACTTAAAAAAAATCGATTTCTTTATTTCGAAGTGAATTTCCACGGTAAAAACATCAAAAGCTACATTTCCATGGTAATTAAATATTAAAAAAAAAAACGAAGCTAAATCTAACCCGACGGTGAAACCAATCACGAATGAAAAGCATCCAAAAAGCTTCAATCTCCCGCATTATTAAGGATAACTCAAAAACTACCGGTCAGATCTTGATCAAATTTAAATGGGACTACATGAGAAGCACCAGCTTTCAAATAAAAGAAGAATCATCAAAATCGGATCACCTAGAAGAAAGTTCTAAGGTAACACACATTAAAAACAAAAAAAATACAGTCGAATTGAGAACCTACTCCTTTTTTTGAAGTCGGTTAAAAAAGGAACCTGGCACTTTCAGCTAAAATCGCGATCAAACATAAAAAATTAGCTAAATGGAACAGGCAGAGAAGCTATCGGCTTCGGTGGAACAGAAATCGTCATAGTACCGAGAGGAAAAGTAAGGATAATCAGGGTAGCATGTAGATGATAGACGAATATTTTCTATGAGAAATCCTTTTCGACCGAGCCAGAGGTATTTTTAAAAGACCTCGTCGTAGGATGGCACAAAGGCTTTATTCAGGAGCGAGCTAGCTCTGATGCAAAATAAAAGCTAGAGCGAAAACCGTAATGTAGACAAGGCTGTGATATGAATAAAAGTACCTAGCAGTCGATAGTACGCTTGTGAAGATACGCTGCCATTACAAAAGGCGCTAAAATTTTTATTTCAATCTATATTACAAGAGATAATGTTGATTTTCCGGATTCGATAATTTTTCTCATCCTCAGTACATCAATTATACATGAATTATACGTCAATTATACATCAATTATACATATAAGCTGAGTGTTAATTTCAGCTAAAACTGTATAGTATAATGGTCAAGTGACAGTATCCGCGAAGAGACGGTCAGGATAATCGAGGTTGCTTGTATTTCTTTCTTTCTTTTTTCTTTTTTTGATTTTATGTAAAGTTGAAGCATTTTATAATCTTTTATAATTTTAATCGAATATTGAATATGAATTGTTAAAATTTACAGGATTTTTGTCTGATTCCATATATCTATGTCACAGTCTCAACGATAGTTTTGTAAAATCTTTAAATAAAAACATAGCATTTCAGCAACATGCTGCTGAAATGGTAAATTATCTATCACGATAGTTTTCGCTTCAAAAAAATTGTTCGATTGAGCACGGTATTTCCGGCAATTTTTAAACTGATCATCGATAAGCGCAATCACTTGTGTAACTCTGCTAAATAACATGTTAATTCGCGTTTTTCACTCACTCCACTTCTGATAAGAAACGAGCAACTTCGACTCCAACCGTCTGGTGAATCTGCTAGCTAAACTGCCAGCAGCGATGGTCCATCGTCGTTTTGCAACCTTTTTTTCTTTTCTATTTTTTTTTTTTACAATTGACCATTCAGTATTCCGTAGCGCAATTACAACATTACACGCTTCTGCGGCACCAGCAGCGTTATGCAGCGTTATCGGATAAGGCCGATGGGACCGTCTTATTTAGCGGAAACAATTAAAAATGCACCGACCGACCGTCTATTTCAGATAACGGCGCGAACGTTACGCGACTGCCGCCATTTAAATGTTAAGATTGGTTGCACTTTCAGAAATAAAACTGACGACGCATTAAAGAGGCGGGACGGGGCGGGGGGGGAGAAAAGTTTAAACTAGTCGAAGATAACGATAGAACTGCCGTCGGCGATTATCAGTTCCGTCACACGGCGGATAATTAAAAGCAGTCCACCTGGCAGCCGGCCGGTACCTGCTAATCAGCCGCCTCCTTCCCGATACCTGTATGCCTCAGCCGCGAAGAAAAAGTTTCCCTTTACCCGGAGCCCGTTTCCACCGTCCGACGACCCGCCGCCGAGGCTCTTATCAGTGCCTGCTAATTGTACGGCTTGGCTCTTCACTGTAATACAGTCGCTTATCAACAGTAACGTGCGACGTTGGCGTCATCGCGCGGCCCGCATAAATTTAGTTCGTTTGCATGGACACATGTGTCTCGTGTTTCGTTGCGCAAACCGCTGAGAGACAAAACCGAAAACATATCGTCAACTTACTCCAAAGCATCAAATTCCGCGCACAGGATGCTACCCGATGCCGCGATATTAGACTCGTCGATAATCGCCGAACTTGGCGGCGACTTCGTTCATTACGTCATTTCTCGAAAGAGGGTCTGAACATTCATTTGATGACCCTACTCTTTAACTTTAGTCTATTTGTATTCGTCAGAGAAGCGCGCGGAGTGTGTAGAGCACTGTCCAGGAAGCTTTTCAGTTTCCACCACGATTTTAGCTTTTTGAGGTTAAATAGTTCGCGCGACGACACAGCGAGGGAAAATTATTCAAATGCTGAAAGTCCTGACCTTTTTTTCCTTTTTTTTTTTTGTTTTCCTATAGTTGAAAATGTATCTTTTCTTTTTTGGCGGTTTTTGTTTATGTGTAGTTGATGTGTCGAATTCCCTAGCGAAAAATCGCTGCGCCGATATTACGCAGGGACTATTTCGAATGAATAAATTATAAATATCGCATAGGGATCATCTCCCTTGATTTCCAGTTCCCTCTATTCTATTAAATGTCCTTCCATTTCGAGTGTTGTGGAAAATTTTCAGCTCCTAATATTTCATTATCAAGTCTACTATCCTGTGTAAAGCTGACATTATGTTTCCTTAACGATTTCCATTGCCAGGTGAAATGCTTCTGACACGTACTGAGTTAGTTTTTTATTTTTTTTTGGTGTTTGATCAGCCCATCTGGGGGGGGGGGTATCTTCCTCTGGAGCGTTTTCCTCGTTCTTCCTTAAATTATTCTATACTATGGCTCAACTGCTATTCTTCCTCGTTTTCTAATCTTGCCTCCTTTTTTTTTACCTCTCTATTCTTCAAACCCATTCATGGTTACTCGCACTCTCTTAAACGCTCCACAATCTCGGTTGTATGTCACCTTCGCATTAATTCTCCTTCCAACATCATTTTCTTGCTTTTCATCTGCTTAAACACTCCATTTTGTCGTCCTTTTCACCCCCTTCTAATTACTTCCTTTGTCACCCTACATATTCGAATGTTTCCGCTGAACGTTCTTCTACTCTTCTCTGCTGGTATATCCCTATTCTGCTTATACGTGCTTATTATATTTTCTCGTTTCCTTCTACTTCCGTTATTCCTGCCCTCGAATTATTTTCATTCCCTGTATATCTTTACAAATGTTTAAAAATAAGAACTCTGTATTTTCTCTTTCTTCCCATTCCTTGGACACTAATGTCCTCGTCAACAAAAAAAAAAAAAAAGAAAATATCCTCTGCCGGTTCATTATAAATCTGTCAACGTGTCGCCGCAACCGCAATAGTTCGCTTTACTCATTGAACTTCACCGTTCAAATGAAATTTAGGTTTTGTGTTTTCCCCTCCACTCTCGAATTGCATTCCGCCGTATCGTTGAAACCTCCTTCCGCACAATTTTCCGCGCGGAATTTACCGATTGTTTTGTTTCCTTTTTTTCCACGAAATCTCATAGGAGCGTCTAGGACTACTAAAGCGCGTTTTGCAATCTTCTCTTACAACCCCTTTTCCGCTCTTTCACTCGACCGAGACCAATCCGGTGCAGATTCGTAAAGCCTTTTTTTCGGCTTTTAATTGTAAAACTGAAAATATGGAGTATTTTCGTTAGGTTATGTAGTAGGCGAGAAATACAAAAAAAAGGAAACAATCAAATAAAAATTCATAAAATCTACTGAATAAATGTACGTACAGGTTAAAAAAAAAAAAGAGAAAGTGAAAGAGAGGGGGTGAATTTCGTTTAATTGAACCGCTAGACGTGGTTGGAGCAGTCGTTTAAATATGGGTTGATTAGTGTCGAGAACAGAATCAAATCAAGGTGGTGGTAAGGCTCATTTTTACTGTTATTTGCTTGGAACACCACAACGATCGCGATCAATTTTAATTTATTACTATTGCCCGTAATTACGGTTTTACTGAACACTGAAACTAGAGTCGGCGTAGATTAATATTTTTACTACAATAAATTTGGTTTCGCTATACATAGCGCGCGGATTTTATTAAATAACAGAGTATAGGAAAATTAATATTTCCATGAAATATTTCATTTCTCACATAGGAGTGACATAAAAGGTTTTCAGCGTAAATGGCAAACACATGTAGCGAATATTAAAAATTACAAAGCAATTTACCGTGTAATAACGAGCAGCATTCGAAGTGAAAAATATTTGTTTCTTTTATATCAGTCCGACTGTCCGCCATCGTCACTATTTGTACATTTTTCTTTTGCTTTTTCTACAGATAACGGCTGCGTTTATGACAATAGCCTGTACGCAATAGAAATGCGTACGAAAGATTACACTCTCGAAAGTTTAATTGGAATCATTTGTTTAGTACAAGGGCGGTCCGTGTATATATTTATACATTGCGACCAGCGCGCCATACGGTATGTTTGTCATTTCACGTGGCTGATCCTATTTTTTCTTTTTCTTTTTTTTTTTTTTGAATAATGCTATATCATTACGGTAACTCGGCTAATATGGAGAGAGAGAGAGGTGCTTTGCAAAACTGAAAAAGGAAATGTTACAACTGGACCGAATTAAAAAAAAGAAATACTTGGGCGATTTTAAAAAATCCGGGGGCCAACGAAGTAAAGCAACAATTTCAAAAAGTAGCAAAAAGCTTCTTAAAAGAGCATTTTTAATCTCTAAATAATGTATTACCGAACGAATTATTAAGTAACGCTCTGACACACCGGTATGCAAAACCCACCTCTGGTTATGCAGTTTACAATAGAAGTAATACTAAAAAAATGATCAAAAACATGTTCTGCGGACAACGTTATACATTTATAATGCTAATGCCAGTTCAATAAAGGCAACTCTGTTTCTCGCAAGAAGTTGCGAGTAAATTTTTTTTCCCATTACATATTATAATACTGTCGCAACGAGCTCTTTTACGTCTATTTTATATTTAACTAACGCTGTACGATATTATATTTGAGATAGTTTTTATATTACTTTTATTAAGATCTTCACCAAAGTAAAACCAACCAATAGGTGGATTTTGAATATTCAAAGCCGTCACTATCAAAACAGTATTTTTTAGTAAAATTAAAAAACAAAAATAAAGAATATTATTAAATTAAAAAGCTCGCTTTATAAAACTTTTTCACCTTAATACTTTATTATTATATTGTTTTTGAGTCTGAATTATTATCCTCTTTATTTGGGGTTTTATTTTTTTGCTTGTCCTACATCACTGCATTTTTTTCAAAACACTTTTAGAAAAGATTATCCGCCTTCTGAGAGTATGTATCGAATTTAGAACGATATTAGATAATATCGTCATTGAAAATGGCTTTTAAGCTTTAGTTTAACGAAGCAGTCGAAAATACAGTGATAAGATTCGTAACCGCCCCGTATTTGTAATAAGAAGATCTATTACCGAAGAGAGTTATAAATAATAAATATGCCGGCACTGATGTGTTTATTTGAAACTGATTGGACAAACTAAATTAAGAGAACCAAAAAAATAAAATAAAAAAAGGAAAAACTAAAACAAAAATTCAGCAGCTCAGCATTTGTGCTCAGAAAGACTTTTAAAATATTGACCTTACAAAGAATGCAGGTAGATAATCTACAAGAATTTTATCATTATTAAAACCGATAGAAAATTAATATTCCATTAAATTTAAGTATAAATAATATTAAAAAAAATAAAATACATTATTACAACGCAAGATCAGAGGGAAACGAGCGTCCTGTGTTACATATATAGGGGATTTGCGAAAGAAATAGGAAACAGTTAATGAACTAAGAAATCTACGTTGGATCGGCTTGTCAAAGATGAATTGTTTCCTAAGGCGAGGGGTTTGAAAAAAAAAAAAGACAGCAGTTCTACGTGCACAGTGTAGGGGATAAGATAAACAAAAGTCTAAGAAAAGTACGTTATTAAGATTAAAGGATGTATTAAACAATTCGCTAAATGCATCAAGGTAATATATATATATATATATATATATATATATATATATAATAAAAATAAAAAATAAACAAAAATATATATATATATATATATATATATATATATATATATATATAGCCGACGTTACATATTTATAGAGTGCTATAATCTAATATTAAAAATGTAGAGTCGTACATGGGAAACTAACGCAAATTTGTAAGCAACAATAAATCTTATTTCAAGTATAAACAAGATAATTCAATGTTAGAAAATTAAATGTCAAAATATATATTACGGTAAGGGCAACCGGCCAGGTATTAGTTTACGAAAAAGAACAAAATACTCTAGAATAATAGCGTCCGAACAACGACAAAAGTCGGAAAATACAATACACCTTGGCGCGATTTAGAAGCTAATCTAAAATTACTCCCCCGTCGTAATATCTATATTAGCTATAGTAGAGATCCCAGCTAAATTTCACGAACCGAAAAAGCGGTAATTCTTATGTAGATTTTTACATGAATTTTTCGAAATATCTAACCTTATTTCTTATTTCAAATGAAGATACTTAAACAAATTATTATTTTTTGTGAAAAATGAGATATTAGCAATCGCATTAGTAATATTGCCGAGAATAAAAAATAAATAAAAGAAATTGAACACAGGAAATAAATCTTTAGTGAAAATACAGAGATGACCGTTTGAAAAAAAAAAAGAGAGGAAAAATTAAAGATGAAAGTAAATAAATCTGCAAGCGGTTTGTTAATATTTATAAACATGCAACAAATAAATTCCCCTTACTAGCGAATGAAAATGAGTACAAAATTTATACTTTAATACATTAAAATGAAAATACGTCAATTTAAGGAAACGTTTTATCATCAGCTAACAAATTCAAATAGAACTGAAAACACATTTCTAAAATAAGGTATTTTTATTTCGATTTATTAAAGTAAATTATTTTACACTTATTTTTGTTCCATATTAAGCAATTTATATGTTTTTTAAAGATTTCAACAATGATTATAATCCAAAGGTGAAGCCGTGGTCAACCAGGTAGCAAATTAACCGTTTATAGAATAAGAGAAAGATGTAATGAAAATAGTGAATAAGGTGTTCCAATGGTAAGATGTATGAGATTTCCAGAAATGCTACTGAGAGTTGACTCTAATGAATATCTCGACAAAGGACATGCAAATTTAAAGAAGTAGAATAAAATAAAATATAGATTTAAAAAAATGTCCACTACAACATATATAAAAATTCTAGATAAAACAAAATTTTTTTTATTAATTTCAAGATACGCAATTAAACGGCTATTAATATGCGAGTAAAGCGTGGGTGACAGAGCAAGTACACACACACACACTTATATATATATATATATATATATATATATATATATATATATATAAATAAATATGTGTTCATCTACCTGTCTGTGCGCGCTATTCTTACAAACTACTGAACCAACTTTGTTCTTATTGGTGTTACCCACACGGCTTCGCCCCAATACCCGTTTAAATCTGTACTTGGAAATTAATGAAAAAATTTTTGTTCTACCCGGAATTTTATTTATGTAAAGATTCTTTCTCTCTTGTTGGGGAACATGTTTATCATCGTCCGACAAAATATGATCTCTACGTTTCATGCTCAGCCGAAGATTATCGGTCTTTCTATAAATTGTCTGTCGTGATCTAACGAAAAACTTTCGCTCAACCAAACAGCATACCCAGCCCTTATTTTGAAGGGGCCGAGTTATTCACACGCTGATCTCCCATAATCCTCTTTCTTCAGTCGCTCAGTCCGAACTATGGCTCAACTCCCATTCTTCTTCATTTTCTAATCGATTTTATCTCTCTATTCAGCCATCTCTTCAACTTCATCCATGTTTTTTTTTTTTTTTTGATACTTGATCTATCTTAAACGCTCTAAAATCTCTGCTATTTGTCGCCTTCGCTTTAACCGCTGTCTCCTTTCCGCATCATTTTCACAATTTCCATCTACTTATACTCAATTTTGTCCTTTTTATCCCCCTTCTAACTACCGCCTTTGTGCCTCCGATATTATATTTTATTTAAATGTCCGGCCTTTCCTAATAAACAATCGTCTTTCTACTGTTTTCTATTAAAACTCGGTATTCCCACTTCCCTGATAAGGTTCTCCCCTTTCCTTTTGCTTCTGTTATTCCTGCCCTTGAATTATTTTTATCCTCTATTCTCAAACGTTTAAAAATATAACGTTATTTTTTCCTTCTTCCCATTTCTTAGGCTAATGTCCTCGTTGACTAACCCATTAAAGTAAAGCTAGTCCCATACCCCTTTAGCAAGGCGTCGGGAATTGTGAAGTTAAGGTTCACAGGGTACTAAGCCCAAAGGCGCTAATGAGATTAGGGTGGCCAGTTCCACTTCTCCAGATTTCTCTAGTACCTAATTATTTCAGGCTCAGTAAACCTGGGAGTGACTTGGATCCGAAACGAGACAGGTCTCGAAACCTCTAATTTGGTAGCCAAATGCCTTACCACTAGGCTACCGCGCTACCATGACTAACCTATTAGACGAAAAAAAAAAAAAAACCGTCCGTCAAGAGCATTTTATTTTAATTTATTTATTACCACAACAGAAAACTACAGTAGTTGTGTAAGGATTTCAAATCTGAGTATAAATAACATTCCCGGTGGTAAATATTAAAAATTGCATTGCAGGATTTTTTATTTCTCCGTAAAAAATAATGGAGAGCACTATTCCGCAATCAGTACAGCAGCTAAGCTAGGATCGCGACTTGTATGTTTAGATCCTGTCATGGAGGTATGATAGTTCAGTAGCGCAAACAGTGAAATAACGGAACGCCGTTACTTACGCTGGAAATCATTAAAATATTATCTAGAGTTTATTATTTACCATAGAGAAATCATTTTATTTTAATTTTTACGTTCAATTTATATATTTACCATGGTTATCATTTTTTTTTAAATTCGTTCCGTATGCATTTCTGTACCGCTAGACGCACTTCAACCGCTTAAAACCTCACATTTCGAGAAGGAAAGAGGGTAGAAGACTCAGCCATAACTTAAAACCTTCGCTTGTACGTCACGAATACGCCTTAAAAATTTTATCATGATCCACTCAGCGGTACAGGAACGTATGCGGGGCAAACAAACATACAAACAAAAAAAACAAAAAGCATACAAACAAGCAAACAAACATACATTTTTATATATATGCCCCCCACTCTCACTAATGCCGTTGAGCTTAGTACATTATGAACCTTAACTTCACAATCCCCGACACCCTGCTAAAAGGGTATGCGACTTAATTTACCTTTTACAGATTTAGTGATTTAGCTGAGCTATGGGGGGTCTTTTGTCAATGATGTGGAGAAAATAGAAGGATAAAATACATTCGATGAAATAAAGACTGATCTCACCGTGTAAAATCTTTTTCATTCTGCAAACGATGTTCGTAATGATAGCCGTGGTAAATATTAAGCTCTGTATAACGTTTTATTAATTTTCGGTGCAAGTAAGACGTCCCTTACCGATACTCAAATCATTAAATCTACCAGTATACAGCAAGATCTAAACAGACAAGCTGCGTTCCTAGCCTAAATGTACAACGCGCGGATTTAAAGAAAATGATTACCCAATTGTTGCGTTGTTACGGTAATAAACTGAGGGAGAGATTGGAGAACGCAGAACAAAGATAAGTGAGCGGGTCAGGACCGTGTACCCGTAAATATGTAATTATAAAAGATTACAGTGTATTAGTAATGTTCTATAAAAAAACATATCAAAATTAAAGAGAAATTAATATAAAATTCTGCAACATGAGTTGTCTTTTTGTAATTACTACCGGAAGTATTATTTACATTCCAACTGAAACCTTGCCAATTAATTGGTTTGCTGTTGTGAAATGTACTTAAAGTTTGTTTTAACTATTATATTAATAATATTCCTAAAATAAAGGAAAACTGAAGAGCGGAAATAAATCTTTAGTGGAAATACAGATTATACAGAAAAGCGAAAAGATTAAACATTTAAACGGGTATTTTGCGGGTGACGCAGAGTAGTGGGTAAATAAATGGGCCGTGTATAGAATAAGTGAATATGGTGAATGAGGAATAAAAAAGAACATGATTACAATCATGACAGCTACCGCAGGACCTCCAGAAATGTCATTTAGCTGACTCTAATGAATATTTTGGTCAAGGATGTACTTATTTAAAAAAAAGTGGAGGATAAAATAAAAAAAAAAGATTTAAGCAAATGTTTACTATAATTGATATATGTATATAAAAAAAATCCAGATAAAATAGACATTTTTTTTATTAATTTCCATATTTAGATTTAAAGGGGTATTAATCTGCGGCCTAATCCATAGCTAACAGCTAGTATAAAATGAAAATTAAAAAATGTATAGTATTCGTCTGTCGGGGACGGCGCTAATTTCGGAAACTACCGAATCGATTTTGTTCCGATTTTCATCGGTAAATAGATGGATACCTGCGGAACGTTTTAATCCGTAATTTATAAGTTTTCGATGTGATTTAGCCGGCCTGTGAGAGCTTTTGACAATAAAGTGGGGAAAGTAGAAAAGTGAAATACACCCGATAAAATTTTAAAAAAACGTTTGCATAAAATTTTAAAAAAACGTTTGCACGAAATTTTAAAAAAACGTTTGCATAAAATTTTAAAAAAACGTTTGCATAAAATTTTAAAAAAACGTTTGCATAAAATTTAAAAAAAAACGTTTGCATAAAATTATTTTTGTCTTCTCATTTATTTAAGTTATATTGTCGTACAGAGCCTCCTTTGTTCGTACGTTTTGTTGTTATTTAGATTTTAGTTCGTTAATTTATTGCTGTTTTTCACATTTTGAATTAGTTTAAATTCAGAATGGAAAATAGAAGCAAACGAACGAAATCTTAGGAAAAATGAACCGACGGCACTTAAATAAACCCTTACTACTAATTTATTAACACTACTTATTTTTCCCCGGTAAAATTTAAATTATGAACAAATTTAAACCGAAGATTCTGTGCGCGTTGCAAGGTAAAAAGACCGGACGATGGCAGTTGTTGTTTTTACATTTTATCAAGAAAAATAAAGATGGCTGTGTGGGCCCCTCGTTTGAATAAGACTCTCGGCTTTCGTTAGATCGCGACAGACATGAGTCATAGAGAAGTTGTAAACCTTCAGCTAAATTAACCGTTTATTGTTGGACCGCGTGATAGACACATTTTCTAGAGAAAGAGAGAAACAAAATAATAAGATGGGGACAATCTATAGAATAAATGGATGTATCAAAAACGGAAACAGTGAAGGGTAGAAAACGGATGATTGTAGTGATGAAAATTTCAGGGCCTTCAGATATTATACTCAGTTGACTTTAATTAAAGTATTTTGGCAAAGAAAAAGAACAAATGTACAAAACAAAAACATGGGAGACAGCTTTAGAACGCAGACAGAGTATTGCATAGTGCATAATCGTAACTGTTTGTTACGTAAAAATTCGTTCTAAGTAATTTGTAATAATAGTATTCATTCATTTTTTTTTTTTTTAATATTTGCATACTAAATTTAGTAATTATGTCGTGAATTAGAAATGTTTCGTAAAAAATTCGATTTCATCTGAAAATTTTCGATATCAAATCACAAAAAGAAATTATTAAAGAATCCTGCAACAGTTAATTTTAAATTGTCCACTACCAGATATATTATTTACATGCTTATCTCTTCTAGTTAAAAATATTGCTAAATGGCCTAGATGGCCAATTTGTAAAAGTTGTCTTTAAAAAAAAAAAAAAAAAAATCTCTTTAATCGTTTATATCAATCAAAAACGCTCAAGAAAACAAAAAAAATCCTGAAAGGACTAAATAAATCTTAAATATAAATGGTGGGGGAGGGGGGAGCCAAAATTTCCACGCCACCAACATTTTCTCAATAACATATAAAATTATTGCGCAGTGATAACGCGTAATATATCGTATAATATTGTTTGTGTTATTTACAAATTTCAACACTTGAAGTAAACAATATTGGGTACACTTTTGTAAATTTATAATAAACAAAAAAATAAAAAATTGTCCCTCTTCGTGTGATGTACTAAATTATTATCGGAATAATAATAGTTAACAATAAAAACAATAAATACACCGATTAATACGAGAGAACAATAATCAAAAGTGGAAAAAGTAATAATATAAAAGTGCAGAGTAATTTTAAAGAAAATTTTCCGCTAAAACAAATACCAGAAAAAAAAAAAAAATGAAACAAATAAAAAGAAATTTTATAAGCGAAAGCTTTTATTTAGCTCCGCTAAAAGGTGAAAATTAGTTTCCGTACTGATGTTCTGAATAACTCGAGGTTAGATAAATAATGTTGAATTCGACGGTTCAAATTTATGACAAAAAATTATATGTGTTAACGGAATCCTAATAAAAATGTTGTTCAAAATTTTAATAAAAACATGCCGGGGGATTAAATGCGTTTATTTTTCGTTTAACCGTCAAATTCAAATTAGCAATATTATTACTTTTTGACCTCGTATCATAAGAGATCTTTATGAAAATTATTATTGCAAATCCTTTCGTTCAAAAAAACTTTTTTTTTTCTTAAATTTATCGTTTGTTTGTTTATTTTTTTCCGTATTTTACTTTAAAATTCATATAAAATAATGATAGAAACCGATCAGTTATTCTAACATTACCGATTTCATCAAGATCACAAACTGTGTTATTCGTTGTTATGTAAAAAACAAATTAAAATAAAAATAGAGTTATTTTACGCAATTAACATAAGTAAAATTATAGGATTCCAAAGTCAGTGAATTTCTTTTTTACTGTTTTTGCTGAATAACATTTTCAATATAGAAAAGTTTAAGAGGGAAATTGTAAAAATGAAAAAATAGCGCATCTTTCAAAAACTACTAAAAAAAAAAGGGAAAAAAAAACATAAATTTGTACAATGATTGAAATTTTCGGAAGAAACTATTTAATTTTATTATAAGCTTGAATCATTATTTTCAAACGTGGCGGTATCGGCCTATTAGAGTTTTAAATAACTCAAATAATCGTTCGAATTAATTTCTGTATTAATATGTATCAACTCTTTACACGGGTAAAACTCGCAGCTGCCATGTTTCAGCAATAATTTTTTAGCGAACTCGACGTAACTCACTAGCAAATTCATCATACTGTTCGTAAATGTTGATTCGATGTTAAATGTGTACATCTTATTTTTTCATTTTTATTACAATATATATATATACATATATATATATATATATATATATATATATATAGGGTAAATGTCGTACTACATCTTTCATCGTTAGCAATATATATATATATATATACATTAATGCAAATACTTTGAGAGGCATTTGTTTTTTATCCCAATCAAACTTATTTATAAACCTATATATATATATATATATATATATATTTATATATATACACATGCATACATATACATTGTGTGTATGTGTGTACATGTGTACGGATGCTATTCACACCTTACGCGGTATGTGTCTAGGTTAAGGTTGGTCGGTATAGCTGCAATACCCAGTACTCTTCTGTAATATATCTCTATGTTTCAGTACACGTATGATACACATATATATATATATGTTTCATGCGGTGTTTAGAGGGCGAAGAAGGTAAGAGCTACGCGTCTGGATATGGAAACTGGAAGGAAAGCCTCGTCCTAATGGATTACATATATCAAAGAGCAGCAAAAGTGGTTGATCGAGCTCCATTTGAGTGGCTTCTCGTGTCTTGCGGAGTCGTCGGTGCCGATCGGAGTCAGTCGGCAGTCGCCAAGTCTGAGCGTTTACCGAATGGCGCGAGTCATTGCTTCCGCTAACAAGGCACAGAGCAACTAATTTGTTATTATGGATCGAAAATAAAAGGCCCGAACAGAGAGTACTTTACTATTTTCCATCGACGATGATTTCTCTTGTTTGCGGCTAATTGAGTTGTTTTTTCTTTTTCAAAAAACAAGGCTCCACAGAAAGTACCGCTAGCGGTTACTGTTGATCCGCACCCGCGCCCAACAGAATTCATATAATTAGCCAAAACATTATTTGATTCGGAGCATCCATTCCGGATTCGTAGATTATTCCGGAGACGACAGCAGCTCTTTTTTAGTAGTGGCAGTTGCTGTCGAAAATCTTCAACTTGATAAAAACTTTTTCCTTAAAAACTGGCACATTTGCCGTTCGTAACGTTATCGCAAGCAGCCGGCTGGTGGTAAGCTGGTTTTAAAATTTGACTAAGATAATCTCACCTTTTTCTGGAAAGATAACGGGTGTAAATTTCTTTGCGCTAATTTATTATTATTGTTATTATTACAACTCTTTACCTGAAACGTTAAAGGTATCGTTATTAAATTACAAAAAAACGTCGAAGATATCTCCAGGAATTTCTCCCTGATAATGATTTATTAGCTTAAAAAAAAAAAAAAAACGTATTTTTTTCTTTGGGCCTGAACAAGGGAATATTTTAATGTGGTAATTGAATGCTTGAGTGCTTGAGTGCTTTATATTATAGAGTTTATTTTATACTATTGGCTATTTAGTTATAACTATTAATTTTTCATGTTGTTGAGTCAAGACCGCTGGCGCGCCCAGGGTAGGGAAAATAAAAAAAAAAAAAATACTATGGAGTTTATTTTATATTATAGAGTTTATATATAGGAATAGGACTGTATAAACACATGTATTGTACTTGAATTAATAGTGCATATTCAAGCACTACAAAAAGTGGTAGAATGTCAAGAAATAACAGCTTCTAATTATTACTTATCCAAATTTTTAAATCGTTTCATTGATTCCTAATTATAAATAAGTTTTGGGTTATTGTAATCTATAACTTGGTTATCTATGTGTATGCATGTAGATGAACGTATGGGCATGTGTATGAGTGTGCAATGCATTCGAGTGGATGCGCATTCGCTTATATATTTTTAATAAACGTTTAAACTAGGCATTGTTCAACATTTTAATACCTTACACACTTAAGTTCATGGATCTATATATATATATATATATATATTAATTACAACGTAATTTTTAGGCTACCCCCCATTCGAAAAAATGTCCCAATTTTATGTAACGCAAGATGTCCCAAAAAATGTCAAAAAAATGTCCCAATTTTATGTAACGTTTGTTATATTTTATAGGATTTTTGTTATTGTTATTTAAAAAATGTCACAATTTTATGTAATGAAATATGTAACGAAAAATGTAACGAAAAAATGTCTTAATTTTATATAATGAAAGTTAAATCTTAGAATAGGATTTTTGTGGTTATGTTATATTTTTTTTGTGTTGATGCCAGTAAGAATTACGTTGCAAATTTTGATTATTTTATACAAAGTATAGAAGAGAAAGAGACAGAAATGAAAACAAGAGGGGTCAAGGGGCAAGCCCCTTGCGAGGCCAAAATGACCGAGTTTATATATATATACATATACATATATATTATTTCACTCTAACTTACCTTATACGTAACTATAAAATTATAATAACAACCTCATTATTATTAATATTCTTATTATAAATTATAAACAAGATACGCATTTTTTTTTTTTTTTTTAACGCTTTACTTTTGAGTAAACAACAATAATTTGTTTTCTCTTTTGGTTTCCAAATACTTTTGAATAATTCCTGAAATTTTTATTGTTTCTTTCAATCGATTTAGTTTCATACTTTCATTTTTTTATTCTAATATTCGTATCCCTCATTCTCCTATTTTCACTTATAATTATGATTAACCGTTGTGGGTACGAAAATATGGATTTTGAGTTAAACGCGGATTCCGGCACTTGAACCTGTGTAGAATAAGATGCATTATGTAATTTTTGTCGCAAAAGTTTATTTAGCGGCTTAAAATGTACAAAACTGACTGAAGAAAATTGGATAAAAGTGGAAAAACATTGACAATTTTAAAAAAGTCGTATAACCATTTTTTTTCAACAGTTATTAGTTCTTTTTTTGGCACTTTTTAATGTTGCTCCTGGTATTATTTGAGCACTGATTTTTTTCATTTTTCAGAACTTCCGTTTTTTCCTTCGTTTGGTGCTTCGGGGTTTCTTTTTTTTATTGTAGTTTCAGTTTTCTTTCTTCTCTCTCGTGTCAACTTGGCTGCAGACTCCTTTACAATTCGCTGCATTCGGCTGCTTTGTCGTCTTAGATTAGTCAGGTTTAGGAGTTACGGAATGGCGTTTTTTTGAATCGGCACATAAAGAAGCAATATTATCGTACAGATACCACTTTCTTTCTAATGATAAACCACTATAGGCGTGAACAGGGAGGGTAAATCGTTTGCTGGTGGTACGTTTCGCTGTACATATATGTGAATTTTTTCTTCTTTCTAGTCGACAAATCTTTTGCAGTTGATTTCACTGTTTTAAAATTGGAAATGGTGATACTTTGTAGTACTTATTATGAAAAAAATACCGAATTAATTAATAATGCGATGAAATCAAAATTTGAGAGATGAAAATACGGGAAAACGACAAGTAATTGTTCATAAAAATTTTGAAATTTTGTGCCCCACATTCATCATTCGATTTTGCTGGCATTTGCAGCAACATTGAACTTTTTATGGCTCGGTTGATTAACAGCTTCTTTAAAAACTTTAACTAATCGACGTTTGAGCGACTAAATTCTAATTCAACTAGGCCAAAGTTTGGCAACGATGCTCTATTGAGTTGGCAGCACGTTAGGCATGCGCGGTACAGTAGTGTATTACGGTAGTATTACTTTACGCAAACTTTAAACGCGTTTTTTCCTCAAAAACTAGTTTTCGCACCACAGGTCCCTTTTCTCAGCGAACTTCACACACACACACACATATATATGTATATCTGTAAATGTGTGGAATGATTATGCATGTTTATGTTATGAGATCTGATTTTGTTATACACATTAAACTATGCTAATATGGGAATTAATGTATGCACTGTATCAGGTTTGAATTTGTTTATTTTAAATTCTCATTATTAAATATTATAAATATTTTATACATATGAATACTAATATTGTAATGTATGCAATTATAAGATCTGATTCTGTTTAGTTCTGTCTCAATGTGCAAGAGAAGTCTCATTTTGTTTTATTCATATGTTTACACATAATTTTATCTTTTCGTATATTTTGGTAACTCTTTAAATTACGTTAAGGGGTTGTAATGTAAATGTTTATTAATCATTTGTAACTCTATCGCTCGCGAAAATTTTTGCATAGATAAAAGTTGAGAAATAGTAATAATAATAAAGAATTTTTGAATTTGAATTTGAATTATTATCATTATTATTTTTATTATCATTATTATTACTATTATTATACTTTCCGAGGGAGATGCCTTAAATACGACAGTTTTTATTACTCATTTCTTAAGTCATTTTATCACACTAACAGAATAAAATCACTTCAGAAATCAGTAATAAAAACTGTCGTATTTAAAGAATCCCCCTCAGAACGTTTTTAATTAAAATTCAATTGTTTCATTTAATTTTATTAAGCTACCGATACATACCGCGCAGTACGATGAAAAAAAAAAAAAACGGAATTCCAAACTGCGATATCCGTGATTTTGATGATTTTTTATCGTTTTTTAAAAGTTACGATACAGATAGATTTGTTAAACAACTCGTAACTGCTAGCGGAAAAATACGCATTTTTTTCGGCTTGCAGAGAGTCATATTTACTCTAGCAAGCAGTCTACCGCGGTTAAAATAATTTTAAACGACGGTTAATTGTACATATTGATAAAGAAATCTCCATTTCTGACCCCTTTTGAGTACTCATAGAAAAGTTGCATTTCCGGTTAATTATCTTGTAGGTAATTTTAAAGTTGAATTGTTCTTTTTTTATTTCACAAAAACAATTTCAATTTGCTGCAATGGCAATCGTATTACGGATTATGATTGACTACCGGGTGCACTACAATAAATTCGGTAGGACGGGTCGCCACGTTTCGGATGGACAAGTTTTTTTGGTTTTAAAACCGAAGTGAAATTTAAGAGTTCATCCAATATTAATTGCGTATTTAGGGGACAACATAATGAGGATATGAGCCATAGATAAATTATACGTTGCATTGATATTTCGTAAATAAATTTAGTATTATGTAAATGTAAATTACGGTCGTCTTTAACTGAAAAAACGAAATAATCCTGGGCGCATAAAATAATAAGTTTTATAAATCGACCGGGGAAGTCTGAATCCCTTAAATTTTAAACAAACCGGAAAAAAAAGAACGCAATGTTATTAATTACCGCCGTATTTTTACAGATAATTGATATAATTATTCCGTTACACTCTATGTCATATATGTTTAAGCTCTCTGAAAAACTTTTATTTAATAACCGGTTGATATTAAGATAACGATCAGACTCAAGCCATGATTGGTGGTGAAACTTGGATTATATCTGACGCGCTAAAGATAAGTTTGATAAATGGAAATTAACTTTTGCCCATACTCTATATGAAACATTTCGCGATACTGAAAACTAGCGATCAGAGAATTATTAAAAATGGAAAAGAGTAGAAAATTCGAAGATTCTTAATTTGTGGATGTGGAGCGTATCGACGAGACCAGCTCGCTGGAGATACAGGATGCGGTGATTCTTTTTTTTTTTTATTTTTAGGTAGCGTTTTGTTTTCTTTGTTTATTTTTTTATATAGCCTAAGAGACACGGCTATTGATCTCATTTAAGTATTACAGAATTATCGCTCAGATTATACATTAATTAATAACTTTCGTTTTATTTAAGTGTATTATGATGATTCAGTGCTGTGCCATAGTTTCCGCTTAAAATGCGTTTTTTATTCACATTTAGCAGTCGTAAGGATATAAGTGTATTCATGTCGTCATTGGTATTATTCAACACCGTTAGCCTTTGACGTAATGTTGTCGGCGACGAAATCTGGTATAGAGGAAAAATGAAATATTGCGCGATTTTCAAGTTGTTTAGACGTTTCTTTCGAAACAGACGATGCAAAAAGCGTGCCAATCACGGCTTTAATGCAACAAAAAACTAACAAATCAGCGTCTCTGAAAAGTAATTAATTTTTTTCAGAAACAGGTGTTTAAATCGGGTAGCGTAGCGGAGTAGTATTTGAAAAAACCCGGAGTATTTTTCAATTAACATCGTGATACTGAAAATGGAAGCGTAGGGAGAAAATAGCGAACTATGTTCCACCGGTTACGCAAGCAAAGTTTGCGACCGACTTCAATAACGAGAACCTTACGGACTCTCACTGGAGTTGGCTTGAAATTGGCAACGAATAACATCGTTTCGATGGAACTGGGATTGTTTTCGACCCATATTTTGAGAAAAAATTTTCCAGCACGCTCCCCGTGTTACTTTTATCAATAATCGCAATGTGATTAAAAAGAGCAGATGACACTGTAAGATAAGAGGTGTTCTCGTGCAACTCTGGAAATTACTCCCGGGCCAATTAGATATTCGTTGAAAGTTAAGTATCTGACGCGGAATAATGTTCACCGGCAGCTCTGTTTCGATTACAATGTGCGACGTCTGGGTCGACAATAAGCATATGAGCAGAAGTTTAAAAGATATTAATTTAATTTAATTAATCACGAGCATAGCGATGAGTTGATATATTCGCGACTCGCGAAGCGATAAAAATAAACCATTAATAATCGTATTAATCGCCGCGAACCGTATCTCTGGATTATTAAGCCGGTTTCGTTTCTCTACCGTTAGTCGAATTAATTCACACTTCATCCAGCTTAATTATTAAAAATTATTATATTTTCTTGAAAAATGTATTACGATTTTTGTATATATACTTATATATACATATACATATACACACATTTAGCATATATATGTATATATACTTATATATACATATACATATATACACATTTAGCATATATATGTATATATACATATATATACTAAATACATATATATATTGTTTCATCGGACACTGAAACAATCAGCGTACACCTTATTGATAAGTATGCTATGCTACTAAATGCTGACTGTCGGATATTTTGTACATATATAAAAATATACGTATCAAAATATACGGGATAAGTTTGTAATTATATAAGATGTCGTGGAAAACAAAAAGTTTTAAAAATTCTTTTACTGGTATCATCGCTATATGCGCAAAAGTAAAATTAATTGCGTTTTAACATTAAGTATTAATTTTAAAGTCAATCGGGTTTTTCTGCAGCAGTCAGTTATTTCAAAATGATAAAAATGCTTGTTGCGAAAACGCATTTCGAACGTTTAATTACTTTAACATTTTTTATATATAAATATATAATTATATGATCCATATACAACTGCTGAAATTATTACAGTACATGGATCAGTGCGGGTTTAGAGATATCGTAATAACTAACGTTTATGCAAAAGCCTCCGCTAGTCTAATACGAAAACGGGCAACTTATTCGCTCGTCCTCGGATGTTCTGGCAAATCATTCTGATAATTTTCTAATGATTCGGCAACATCAACCCTTAATGCTTTCACCGGTAAGAAATGTTTTAACCGTTGTGAGCATACATACTAATTCGTTTCCTTGTATGTAAAGGTAAATGTAACTACTGCCTGGATACATTTTCTAAATTCCTCAAATCCCATTAGGAAAATCGGTTGTTCCCAGTCAAAAATGTGTTTGGCTCTTCCAGTTACATCAACTGGCTTTAGAGTTGACTGTTCGTTATGCGATTAACCCGTTAAAATAACGAAACCCTCGGTTTATTGACAAATTTTAATAAATACAAAGTACCGGAGCTTTGAAAAAAGAGCTTTCTCAAATTATGGTAAATACAACAAACAAAACTAATACATTATTGTATCAATTGAAAATGAGTGAGTTCGTATTTCTAATAAAAACCAAAAAGAAAAGTTTCGAATATAAAGTAAAAATATATGGCTTTCAAAAAGCCGAACGAATACATTTATAATGAATTCGGATCGCATAGCGGATATATAAAAACTGAAATATTACATTCAAATGGCTTTAATTTGCATTTCGATATAATAAAAATTTAAAAAAACAATCCAAAAAAAAAATGAAGTTCAGTTTGTGCGAGTTATTCCTGCGGAAGATGTTGATCAATAATTCATCACGTTACGGCAAAAGGGGTGGGGGGTGGGGCGAACAGAGTCGGTTAATCAATGCGTTTTAAAGAAAACAGGTATTTTTTGAGTTTGTTAAAGAACGAGTTTATTTTGCGATTTGCATAACGGTCGGTAATTATTATGTCAACAAAGCTAAAAATGGAACGTCATCCATCATCTTTTCTTTCCTCGCTCGATCGAGATCTATCTTTTGTGGATTCTTAGTCATTTAAGTATTGAGCGTAATAAATTGGTGGATAGATATCCTTTCTGGATTTATCACTTTCTGATTAAACGAGGCTGTCTATTTTTATTCTTCTTCACTTGTTTCTTCTTACACCCCTCTATACTTCATAAATGACGATTTATTTCTAATAAAACTCCAATTTTATCCCTTATTTGTCTTCTTCAATTTTCGCCATTTATTTCTGGTCAGTCATAATGAACTTCCTTATTTCCCTTTCGGTTTTTCGAATTACTTTAATCCTACGAAATGTCTTTCCTTACCGTTCCGTTTTAAATCTGTTCCTCAACATGTCGTCAGAATTAAATTTTCCAATACTTCAGGTTCTCTATTCCCTACACACACCACTATATCTATATTGACGGTTTCCCAAAAAGAGGCGTTGGTTCTGCCTTTTTTTGTCCCGCCTAGAATTATTATTACACCCTCATCCGTGACCTTTTTCTCCGTCACTCAATCAAGATCAATCTTTTGTGGATTCTTGGTCATTTAGGTATATTAAGTGTAATAAATTAACGGATGATATTCTTTAGCCCGTTTTTCGGTTTCAAATTTCAGATTTTTAAGCACATTTTATAATATTGCTTTTTCTTTCTTAAACTACTCATTACAAACTATGGCTCAGCTCCTATTCTTCTTCATTTTCCAGTCTTGCCTCCCCTTCTATTACCTCTCTATTCAGCCATTTCGTCTCAATCTCATTCATGGTTTTCTAGATACTCGATTTCTCTTAAATGCTCTACAATCTCGGCTGTGTGCCACCTTCGCATTAATCGCAGTCACCTTCCTGCATCATTTTCTCGCTTTCATGCTTCTATTTTCGCCCTTTTCACCCCATTCTAATTACTTTCTTCGTCACCCTACATATTTTATTCGAATGTTCGATCTTTTCCGCTGAATTCTACTAAAACTCGGTAAATTATTCCGCTTATAAATGCTTATTATATTCTCTCGTATCTTTTTTATACTTCTATTATTCCTGCCCTCGAATTATTTTTATTCCTTATATATTTTTCCAAATATTTAAAAAGAAGAACTTTATTTTCTCCTTCTTCCCATTTCTTGGGCTAAAGCCTCGTTGATAATTAAAAAAAAAAAAAAAAAAAAAAGCAAGAAGGTCGATTGATTCTAATGGTAGTCATCGCAGGCTATCCGAAACGACAATCAGGTAATTTCATTAAAGTAACCGTGATCGCCGAGAATAATTTCATTTTCGAGTTAAAGTATGTTTTATTATCTAATTGATATTTAATATCAATTAATGAAATTACTAGTCGCGTAAGAAAAGTAAAGGCAAAAATATAGGTCTCTAAAACCCCGTCTTCTGTAACGTTCAAGGCAAAACTCTGTAAGTAGATACTTAAATATCTAATGAATTTTCCAAAATTAAACTTAAAAAAAATGAAAATTCAATTTAAAACTCATGAAAAGAAAATGTATAAAATACATGAATGTTACGAGAAAAATAAAGATAGGTGAAGAAGGATTAAAAACAGACAATGACTATAGCGATGCGATCAAACCTTCAGAAATGATATATACATAAGTATCTGCGCAAAAGCCGCAGGTAACATATATATATATATATATATAGGTATTGAATTACTGCATAACAGGAACTTTTAAAGAAGTGCGCGCTAATCTGAAGAACTACTGAACATACTACTTTTCGCAGTCAATTCAGGTTATTTCCGGGTAGGGTTTTTTGGTGTCATCGCGTGTTACGTTAAAAGGTAAGGTAATAATTTTGGAGTGATCGCTAGTTTGTAAAAAAAAGGACATTTTGGGTAAGTCAGTACAGATTGTATGCAGATAAAAAAAAAAAAAAAATGTTTAAAACCGCGGGCCATGTAACTTATTTTATGGCGAAATTTCAATTTTTTTTTTTTTTTAATTTAACACGCGGTAAATTAAATTTACTTTTTATTAAGCCCAAAGCTGAAAATTCTCCTCATCCCTTCTAATTTGTAGATAATATCGAAATCGTTACTAATTGCACATACGTATGCGGAAGAAGTGATCACTTAATGATGTACATATGCTGGTTTCGCTTGAATCTACTCTGAATTTGCAAATCAGTCAAATACGTACATGGAGGGAACAATTTTTTTGTATACATTGTATTATTTGCTTTTTCATGTTGAAGTATTCATAAAGGCAAAAATATTCATAAGCCAGCGATATTGTTATATCATCTCCATAACTCTGTTACCATGTCCTGAACATTTGGGAATTGGCGAGATATTTAAATCCGTCGTTTAAAACATAAATATAAATATGTGTTTCATCACGAAATTTTTATTTATTTTTAATCAACAATGGTAAACAATTTTATTATTTTTTACACCACGATGTGTTAAGCGAATTATTTACTTTTCAATAAACTTTAAAACTGCAATGATCATTTAAACATCGGTCGCTTCTACCGGTTAAAAGTGCTCGTTTCGTACTAATCGATATCTGGACTTAAAAAGTCTCCAATTCATGAAATTTATCAAAATCATTAGAACCGTTTTCGAAAACCTACTTATATAACATATATATATATATATATATATATATATATATATATATATATATATATAATATACATATATACAATTTTTACTCATATTATAATACTGAATATGATGCATGCGTAGGAAATATTTAGTATATATTTTTTGGCATTTTTCAAAACGGAATAAATTTCTTAATCTAGACTTTTGCGATGATTCAAAGGTACTTTCAACTACGGCGTAAAAAAGCAATTTAATACCCGAGTAAACCTATCTGTCCTTTATTCCAAACAAGATGAAAGAATTTCACTCGTTAATAGCAATTTAATCATTTATCTGATTATGCCTAAGTGTTAGTATTTTTGAGGCAGTCAATTAATAAATTAACTGAAATGCGTTGAATTAAAATATAATTAATATAACGATTACGAGAGTTTAATGTACAGTTTTTCGCCTTGGATCCGCTATAATTTTATGTGTCTTACTACTTCCGGATTTTTCGAACTGTTATGATTTCGACGGTTTTGTTTCTATTGGGTTTTGTTTTCACTGCGCTTTGTCGGAAAAAGTCGTTTTCGTAGGTCCAGCTAAAGCTTTAATATTTCAGTTTAAATAAGTTCTCTTTTATTCTTTTCTTAGTATCTCTTTATTTCTTTTAAATATATTGCGCGTTCATGTTGTGTTATTTGAAATAGCCCTTTTAGGCTGACGGTTTTAAATTCGCACATTAATCATGTAGAACAATTAAAAACGTAATCTACTCGCGTAAAGCATTTTTCTTTATTATTGAAAACAAAGAAATCGAATGAAACGAATACAGTTCATTAGTACTCCGCATAACGTCTAAACACTGAACAGAAATCACGCCTGACATAAACAGTAGGATGCGAATCCAAATTTGTTGAATTCGTAGGATGTGGTCGAATTAGTTCCGATTTGGTCGAATTGGATCGCGTGATAAACTGGAATTACTACATTAGCAGGTCAGTTCCGGGTTAAATCAGCGCTTCAATTTAAAATGGTCGTATTAGTTGTTAGAATGATCGATGTGAATCAGTCGGTTTATGTACTTTATTAATGACGTTTGGCCGAAAGAAAAAAGAAAAAAATCTTTCGATAGTAGCGGTGAATTTCGCATACGTATTATTACGCCGAGTAGACTTTTTAATCACTGTTGTTCTCGCACAGGTTTCAATTAACCAGGCTACTGCATTTCGTATTAGTACATTATGCTGCTCGATCGCAGATGTGATTCTGTCGAATTGATAAAATAACGAGAAAAAAAAAAAATTTTAAATATACATCGACTGTTAAAAGTAATAAAATTATAAAACTTTTTCGATAACGTAGGCATTTAACTTTGTTTAGCTGCAAATAAATTTCTTCGCAACCCATCTGTAATTAAGATACCCTTTGTTAGTTTCAACTCAGATCAAAAAGGACCCTTAAAAAGGACAGATTTGACACTTCAATACGATCGGCTAACAACTTGAAAATCAAGTTAATCTACGAGAACCAATTCGATTGGCTAACTTGAAAATCAAGTTTATATACGGGAACCAATTCGACCAGCAAAATCTTACCCGCGGGAATCAATTCAACTAGCAAAATCTTACCCGTGGAAACCGAACTGTTTGTGCTCTTTTACTGTAACGATTTTTCTGAAGCATTGGAAATTTTTTTGATAATTACGGATTTCATCCGGTATGCGTCAAAGCAGAAAACTGTACGAACAATGTAGATTTTTTTTTTTGCAGTTTTATTTTATACGATAAAAACATAAACTTGTCGGTAAAGAATATTGCAAGCGGTCGTGAAGCTTTATGAAAAAAAAAACAACAAAAAACAAACTTATTCGGCTGGAGGTGAGCCAAATGAGTGGTTGGTGTTATTCTATAACCGCCTTTATGGTCTCCAAATAAGTAAACAATGACGATTATAGCGTCCAAGAATCGTCCACCGGATTTTCCTGCTGTCTATAAATTGAAATCGAACAAATTCGGTAGGAAGACGTGCAAAGCCGATAGGATTATAAAACCTTCCTGCCTGCGACGTTCGAAGCGCCGTTCGGAATGTACAAAAAACAACAATTGTACATTATCTCCATCTTGAGCGCGTCTTGAACCAATTACATTTTCTACCGCGCAGACTGTCCAAGTAAATCGTATTAGAAAATGTTCAGGATGTCACTAGACGTTGAATGTATTAGAACCGTCTACACTGAATCACTAGACACGCTTGTACCGTTGATATGAGAGGTCTCTTGTTCGCTTCTTGCTCTACAGCAAACTAGATTCGTAAATTCCTAGCCGTATTAAGCTGTGTTAGAGTGGTGTACCGTGTTCGACGGCGCAGGAATACGGCACTCTTCGTGCGCTGTCCTTTAACTTCAAAAGCTGGTTGACAGTTGTGAACATGTCAAACATTACTAGCTTAAATAACTGGAATCGAATGCCAGATTTATAATTACATATTTATGTATTTCGGTAGCGGTGAGAAAACCTGAATATATTATGTACACAAACGTACGAACTAGTCTCTTCGAATAATAATTTATTTTATATTAAAAAAAGTAATAATGATAATAATAATTATAATAATAATAATAATAATAATAATAATAAATAAAACAAAAAAAAAGGCATATGTATATATATATGACTATATGTATATATCCGATAATAAATAATTTATTCGAATGCTGAACAGAAGCTATTTTGAAAAAAACCAGTAGGACCCCGTGTGTCGGAAGATAACAATCTTCTCGTAGTGTAGTGGAGTTCTCTGTTCGAGTAATCCAGCATCCGATCTGTGCACACGTTGACAGCCCCTCCAAAGAACGCACTATTTTATATTTTGTTTTTATTATAGTCCATCATAATGTCGCTCTTCGTTTTGCTTTCCTTTTTCGCCTACTATATCTTGTTTTTTTGCTTTTTCCTGTTTTTTTTTTTTAATATTTAATATTATTACGAAATAAAATAAAAAATCTATAACAAAACTGGTCCGCGACGCACGTTTATTACGGTAAATACCTTTTGCGGAAATTCTTCAGCAGTGACGCTAAAAGTTCAGTCACACCGAAAATTTCGAACAAAAAAAATCAATAATAAATAAATAAAAAAAGTTGATTATGTTTTTATAACATAGTCTCTCCCTTTTCTAATATAACTCGAAATAAATCTATAAACTCTCTGGACGAATCACGTCGATTAGTCGAAGCACGAAAAGGAAAAATAATTACTACAACTATTCCAAAAATTCCAAAAAATTTCAAATAATCTAATTAATTTAAAAAAAAATTGCGCCCAAGTTGCATGTTCTACGCTGAAGGACTCTCATCTGCTGCAAATCTAATTAGCACGGAGTTGGAGCAAAATCAAACTCCATCTTAGCGCGCCGGGTACAAAATTTCCGAGGTCGTAAATACCGCTGATCGTCTAAACTCTAACTCTCCACCAACACGGAGAAATCGTTTTTGTCAGAATTTGTCGAGAAAAGCAAAACAAAACCTGTTCCGGCATTTGGATTTTTCGATTCCAAACGCCCCCCGTAAATATTAATCAGGTGGTCCGCTCGTAACCAAAGAAGGCGTATATTTATTTGACACTCTTTCCAAGTCGTGTCGTAAAAGGTGACTAAAAGAAAAAGTCATCCGAATTGAACGAGTTAGCAAAAAAAATTCTCTAAAACTCCTCAATCAACCGGAGGTGACTAATAAAGTCTATCAGCGACTAAACTAGCGAAATTGTAAAAAGTCGCGACGGATCTTGTAACAAGATGATCATTCATGTATTGAGAAATGCTATTAAAAATGCTCTATCGGTTGACTAGTCTTAATAAAACTTTGATTAGAAAGAAAAAAGAGGCTACATTAAGTTTCCCGCTTTCGGACCGGGAAAACGAACACTAGAACGGGTAATGTGCGCGAAAAACGTTTCCTCTGCGTGGCCATGCGCTTTTCTTGGAAAATTTTACGAATGAACCGGGAATCTTACAAAAAATGACCGATTGGACTTTATGAAAATTACGTATCTCAATTTTTCATTCCGTACGGTAATTTTGCAATCAACTGGTCATCGGCTCAATTGTGCCAACGAGTTAACAACCCTACACCATGGATCAACGCTTTGTTTCGGAAGCAGTTCTTCGGATCTTTCTGCCCCCGGCTCTTATTTACTCCTTAACTGTTGCCGAGTTGGTCGCATATTTTGTTTCGGAAGTAATTGCTTCGACTCTTTCCGAACACAGTCTTTATTTTTTCCTTTTGTGTATAGAGCGCACTTCTAACGCCTTCCGTCTAGCTTTCACGTAGGGCAATCAAGGATAGAATAGGCGTCACACGGACGAACTGAAATCCACATACCCCTCTGTGCATGTGTGCCGATGAAGTTCGCGTGAAGAGTGGGCTCATTCCGAATGGGCCATTTGGCTTGCCGTTTTTTCCTCCAACTTAACCAGTTATGCCTCGAATCTTTTTCCGAACCTCGGACTTCGAGCGTGGCAAAACTGATTTTAGCGCTGGCGCGATTCCTTGCTCCTCGTATTGCGTCGCAGATCCATCTACCCCGTTCTCCGAAACAATAACAGCTTGAGGTAATGCAGAGAATAGCAAATTCGTTAGGCACACATTTCTCAAACTCGACTAGATTAGAGCAAGTTTGATTTAATATTCTGCGAATGCAGGGAAACCGGTGCATTCTCAGCATCGCCGGAGATGACGTAACGTACCGACCGCGCTATGCCCCATATTCTGAAGCAAGTCACTGAAAAATCTAACGCGAATATTAACCGCGGTAATTTTAAAACGCATCTGATTTTTCGCGAGTGTGACATTATTTGCCGATTGCGACGATATTATATTAGTTGATACTGATTTAAAATCCCCCCCACATCGGTGTCGATTTTATCTTTAGTATGTAGACGTTGGGAGAGGAGGACCATACAAAAAAAAAAAAAAAGAAAGAGAAACCAAACTGAAAGAGTAAAAAATAAATACTAAATACGGAAGAAATATTAAAAAGCCGGAGAAAAATAACGTAGCCTTTTATAATTTCGACCTATTTTTACTCGCTTGCGAATAGCCACGATTCCAGCAAATTTCTTATAGAACGGGTAACGCTGGAGAGCGAAGTAGATGCACCGGAAATGTTCGGAGTTTCCTGCTACTCAGGCAATACATTAAGGAAAGTTATCTTAAATTTTAACGAAACAATTAGAACGAAAACTAGTAAAGTAATCGGACAAACATTCGGTGTTAGTTTTTATCCTTTTTTTTTTTTTTTTTTTTTTTTTGAGACAAATAAAATCGTGCTAGGCAGGGCCGCTAGATAAAGGTAGCGAGTGAGCGAGCGTACGGCGAGTGTTAAAAAAGGAAATGTAAAGAAAATGATAATAGAAAGAAAAAAAAAAGGCAAAAAGATCGATTCGATTTGGTTGGCGCCACATGACGATGTTCCAGCGAAGAACAACAGCGAATCGTTTTTATAATTCCATTAATAGACGACCGGGAGGACACGGAACTGGCCGGCAGACAGCGACTGGTATAAATTTAATATGCAGCGGTCGCGAGAGAAGAGATTCTTCCGTTAATAGTGCGTTAGTTGTCGAACAAGGTGTTTTAGACAACATTACAAGGCAACCAGGCGGTGATCGAATTTTTACCGAGCAACTCCTTCTCAACCGATATTAGGCACTGCTGTAGTCGACTACTCGGAAACTGTGAGCGTTACGCTTGTTGTTCGGAGATAATCTGATCGAGTAAAGAGGATATTTCTCGTCTCCGTCGCAACCGAAAGAAGCAAATGTATTCCGAATTAGGCAAGCGACATAATGTTTCCTCTATTTCTTCGGATAATCTGTTTGCGACCCCGTTAGTGAGTATCGAATGCTGGCACGAAAGATTATAATCATCCGCGATCATTGTTAATACTTATAATTACAATTATACTGTTTATAATTATAATGCTTACACAATTATAATGTTTATAAGAATTTACGTGAATATAATTCTTTCTTTTTAACAATGTCGGACAAGATTAAATGATGCGCTATTTGTTCCGAGTTCCTTTCATATACAAAAATACAGAAGACAACAAGATCATCGAATTTATTAAATTTATTATACACACACACACACACACCTTAAGACAGTTGTGAGATATACAGAAATAACGTAAAAACTTAAAGTAGTAGGTAAAAATAGTTCACCCATTCGTGAACCATTTTTTTCTACATTCCAAACTTCTTCGTCCCTACACAATTCTTATAAAAGGTCGCGTACTTACTACTTTGTCCACTCATCGTTCCGCTATATTCATGCCTCCTTTATTTCATCAATAACTGAAATGATTAAATTTTCAGTTAATACAAATAAATTTCATCGTCGACGATAAACGTTAATTCAATTTCTTATTTTTTTGGGTGGGGGGGGGGGCTCGTCAACCAGAGGGACCTTTACCTAGAAACAGATAGAAAGGAGAAAGCAGTCGGTTATATTTTAATCCGATCAGAAGTCTTTGATAAAAATGAATAGCAGGAATAATTCATTTAAAAGGACAGGATATAAAAAACAGACAGACATAGATAAAATAGCCTGTAAAAAGCCAAACAAAAATTTGAAACTTTCACGCAGTGGCTAGCATTAGAAACATAGCAGCAGTACACGGTACCCGATAACAAAAAAAAAAAAACGGAAATATTTTCAGTAAGCGACAAGTTTTTTCTCTGGTGACGGTTAATATAAGCTATCCAAAACGTTAAATAGAGGATATTTTAGAAAAGCCAGTGATTACTGAAAATAATTTTACGTCTAAGTAATATATTAATTTACAAAATTAAATATACCTTTTTTTTTATTTTATTATATTTTTTTTTTTTAGGATTGTACGGAATCCTAATAATATGGTACACAAATGACAGAAATATATTTTTTTTTTATCGGAGACCGTATACATCATCTTTGGCTAGGAAAGTTAGGCATTATATTTTGTAAGTTAAATGTTAACTAATTTTTAAGTTTTTATAAGCTACCCTTAAGATCGTAAATAAAAGAAAAAAAAAATTAAAATTATAAGCTAAATAATGGTCATTCAGTATCATTCACTGATAAAAAAAACACCGAATCGGGCTTCTGTAAAGTTAAAAATTAATTAACGGGCGCGAATATAAAATAAAAAATAAAATTATATTAAACTGCACATTTTATTTTATCCGAAAGATGCAGTCCAATTACAAAATTTACTATCCCGCCGATTTAAACAAATTTTTAATCGACATTATACACGGACGTTGTAACGATTATTATAACGTACCCATTATTTTCCTGTACAAGAAAAGCAGAAAAACCCCGATTTTTTTTTATTTTGTTATTATTATTTTTTAAATCATTCCGGGTTAACCAGCTACCGTGATAAAGATATATAGGGTAGGCAGTGATGTTATCTCGCTGATTAGAAATATATAAACATACCAATTAAAACAAGAAAGAAAAAAAATGTTTCCGAGTTACATTAAAAAAATAACGTAAAGGAAAGAACTTAATTTGATTTCGACTAATTTTGTCAGTCAACAAACGTTTAGCTATCAATAAACCAATGGGTAAAATTTAATAACACTTCGTTTACAATAGTCAGTTTAAAATTCTTTCCCATTGTGTATTATTGAATCGAAATTATTTATATAATAGGGGATTTTTATTGATATCACAAAAATTGATTATTCGTAGTTCGTTAGTTTTTTGGTTTTTTTTTTCAGGTGAAAGCTACGTTAAAACTATTGTCGCAGCTGACGTGTTCGAACAGATACCGTGTATCAGGTGAACACGAATTTTATGTAAAAGTTAAAAATTACAATTATGTTATTTTTTCGGTGAAAAATGCGTCAAAATGTTTTTGCCTCCGTTGACGTATGGACAGTTACGTTGATACAGTCGTCAGCGAGAGTACAGTAGTCGTTGATGTCGCTTTTTTTTTCTTCTTTTTTTCCTAAACATAATTCGAATGGAGCAAAGTTTTTAATTAAGATAAGAAATAAACAAGGTTTGTTGGGCATTGCGCCCCTATGTAAAGTTGAAGATAGTTGCTTCTGGAATATGTTTCCTATTTTTAAATATTTATAATATGAGCGCTTTTGATGTAATTAGGAGGGGTACCGCGGTATGATATCGTCACTCAAAATGTTCGAAAAAATTCCGTTACGGAATTTTACTGTCCGGAAATTTAATTATTCCATTAAATTATAATAAAAAAAGTTACATATCCGATGATACCGGAATATGACACGAGTATGTTTATAAAAACAAAAGATCGTTTTGTACGCTCATAAATTACCGACTAAATTTGTGTCCTGCGTGTTGCGAAAAACTGTTCTAATCTACCGATAACTATCGAAACTTTTTTTTTTTTTTTTTCGATCAATAAAATTAGTACTTCCGGGTTTTCTCTCATGCCGGCATGTCGATGTAAAAGGATAAAGATTTCCGTCGCCCTTGATGTTGATCCCCCCCCCCCCTTCAGCGGCAAATTTTTGCTGCACTTCTGTTCTGTTAGCCCGATAGTTGTTAAGTTTTCAGATATTTGAATTGCGATTTTCTCCCTGAAAAATAGCTTCATTGAGCGTGTCTCACGCATCCATTCATACATTAAAGAACCTTCACTTGCCACACTGGGGGCTCAGAATGCCGATCAGATCGCATTATAAGCTTTTAAAAACCCGCCAGAACTAATATAAACCTCAATCGAACTTTTAAGAATAATCTTACGTTTATGACTTAACGGTTAATAAACTATACGCAAAAATGAACATTATAACAAACGCGCAATAAATTACAATGAAAAACGCTGAGACTAGTTTCGAACAGTCTTGTTCACGGACGCGATATGTCGAAACCGTATTTTACCTTTTTCGTACACGATTAATAAAAATGTATTTTCTTCCTTCCCTCGTTTTGTATTTGCCTCGCGATGTTTGGCCATTACTACCGGGTCCTTTCTTTTATTAATAGTTATTTCAATAATTTCTTTGTCGTCTTACTGGCCCTTTAAAAACTTCTCTACCCATTCAAATGTAAACCCCTTAGTTTATAAAATGTGAAACATTGTATACACTCTTAGCGACTTAAATTTTACCATCTCCTTTGGAAGTCCTTTCCGCTCTGATATTAAAGGCAGTAGTTTTGATGCTGGAAGCCCCTTCCACCGCGCCATCTTTATTCCCTATTATCCAATACAATTAAATATTCGTAGAAAAAATTTAAATACCGAAAAATAATACAAATCCGCTTAAATTCCCGAAATGCCATGGTTCGCAATTCTTCCGCATCAAAACGATGAAATAAAATTTATCTTCTTAGAATTCAAATCGGGTTTTCCTTATCCACTCCGCTTTTCGCGAATATCGTTTAGGTGTTGCATGGCCGATTTTGATTATCCCCCCCTCCGTCTAACTTGTAGTAATGAGTAGGTCCGGAAGGATACGTAACTGCGGATATCCGACAGTGAAGCTGATCATGTAACTCCGACTACAGTCCCAGACACGTATGAATCGATGAATGTCACATAGATGTTCGCACGATTCCGCTGTAGAAGCTAAAATATAGACCACGAACAGAGAAAAATAGACCGTCTATATTTTTTTTCGTTTTTCAAATGGAATGAATATCTGAGCAGAAATGTATACGTAATCAGCTAGAAAAGTGAAAAATGAGGTAACATAAGGATAATTAGAAAGAAACCTTATCACCTCTATGGCCGCAACTATTTCTATGATTACACTGCTAACTTAAATATTTTTCAAATTCCTTCTCCCTTTCTAAAACACCTAATCTAACCTAACACACACTGCTGTACACTACGTTGATAACCAGTGTGCAAACTATTTCCAACTTTCGAGTGTATTCTGTACGCAAACACCGGATGATACGCATTTCTCGACCCTGCGATTCAGTTCCGGTTCGATATCTGAAGAAATAAACTTGTTCCTTTATCATTTCATCGATTTAAAATATCGTCTCTTCTGTACTTCCGACCGTTTATTGCTTCTGCCAAATTTACGTATGTCTCGAGTTGTTCTTAAATTTATTATCGATATAAGAATGTACCATATCATTGTGGTACGTTCTTATAAACGACAGAGAGCGCGTGAGTTTGTTCATAATTTTTTCTTTTTTTCTTTTTTTTCGTCCATTACGGACAATAACCCAGCGTAAATAAAAATTTTTTAAAGAGTTTTAATGTACAACGGAACACAATTAACTAATCTAACGCCACAGCAGCTGGCTGTGTTTATAATATGATAAATTCAGCCGAGACCACGCAATGAAAGAAATTAACATTTTTTTATTATTATTATTTTTTTATTTTTTATTTTTTTGGAACGAAAAATATGTGTTTAAAATATGGCTAAAATACTTTATTTAGGCATGTGTTTTTTACTACTAACGAAATATTAGAATATAAAAAATATTACAGACAAACTGAACTTCAGGCGGTCGTCTACGATGGGTTGTTGCATGCGGTTCGGAATGAAGATACTTTCGCGTTATTAAAAATTTTAGTCACAGGCCGCTATTTGAACCTCTTTCTTTAGTGCCATAACGATGTACAAGATATCACCGTCGTATCGATGTTTTATATTTATTTCTTAATATAGTATAAATGCAAAGGGTAAAAACTGCGTTGAAAAAAGAAAAATACATCTTTTTTCTTTTTTTTTATTATAAACTAAAGGTGTGTGTACCGTGATTAACTACCAGGGCTATTACAGCAGATGGAGCCTACTTAGGAGGATTAAACGCGATAGTACAGACCGCTGCTCCGCGTGAAAACTAATGCGATCGCGGACGGAGCATTTGATAGTATCGTAGAAATAGAGGAGATGGTAAAGTAAATGGATCGTGGTACTGCAAAGAAGGAACATTCGAGAAATAGGTGAAAGATGCATGGGGCGGTCGGTTGATCACAGAAGGGGCAGACATTTGGGGGTACCTGGCTCGTGAATATGTAGCTGCCCGAGAAGGTTGTATGTCCTATTCGGAGACGATTCAGGGCAGAAAAATCCCTGCGGGAAACTCCGTCTGTGGGCCACCAGGGCTCCGTAGTCGTTTTTATGCTTCGGAGAAACGTACTTGAAGATCTGAAAATTTTGAATTACGAAAGAAATTCCGACTTAAAAGTAGCTAATGAAAAATTAAACTAAAACGATTAATTTTTTTAACATGTTCGTAATATAATTTACGCTCGCTTTATTTGAAAAACCGGCTAGATAAAAATTCAACAATGAAGGTCTTTTTTTTTTTGTTGAGGAGGGGTTGGGGAGGGGTACTCGTCAACCGGGGACCTTTTGCCGGAAATAATTAGAAAAAGATGTTGTTAGGAACAATGTATGGAGAGGGAAAAGATGGGATATATAATAGGCGCAATATGGACTGGAAAGACTAAGTCGCAGCAAACTGAAGTAGAAAGCAGAACGCTCAGCAGAAAAAATTAAACATTTAATAAACACATGATCCGCATCGCAAACACGCTCTTCGTTTGAGTGGAGAGGACAATATGGAGAGGCAACCAACGAAAACCGAAAACGGGAGGAAAACAGACTATGGCTTAAGAACGCAGACGAATAACGAAGACAGCAGAACGACGAAGTGAAGGAAACAAAGAGAACCATAGGTTAACAGGAAGACTAGGTTGAACAGACAGATAGAAAGAACAATTGTAGGAGAAAGAGGACGCGCGAATATTCGATACCATAATCTAAAATGAAAATCTTTGCACAGCAGAAGGAAATTAGACGATGTGACTTTTTTAAAAACGAAGTGGATGCAGCAAGAGTCCGCCGCTTCATTACCGAAGATGCTCGAATGACTAGGAACCCACAGTAAATATCAATTTAAATGCAAAGGAGGGAAGAAAGAACGTAAATAGAGTATGATAAAATCACAGGAATGATCAGGTAGAAGAACAAATGGCCTGAAGGGCGGTCATATATAATCAAGAATTTAGAGAGGAAAGGTGATTGGAGGAAATGAAAATAATCGAGTGTAGGATAGCTATCAGTTCGGCTGGAACAATAAAAGTCCTCGATCCGAAAAATGTGAGAATATCGGAAGATAAGAAACCTGTTAATTTTTTTCCGTCAATTTCAAATAGCGAGCTTCACATCGATCGCCTAAGGAGAAAATGATCTTTTTTTTTTTTTTTTTTTTCGAATTTCGAAAAGTTGCACGGCATCTCGAGAGTCCAACTTTTTCGGCTACGACGCTTAGCTGTGGAATTTTTTTGAACGGATTGTTAATTTGGAATTTTTTAATTATAATTCTAGCGGGGCGTAGAATAGGAGCGCGTTATATTTCGGGTTCCTTTTTTGAACTTTTCACACTGAGCAGTTGAAATACCGCTCCTTCGTGTTACCTCTCCATAGTTATGTTTTTTCCAGTGTCACACTACAGTGGTCCAAATTTGTACGGCTTCATTTTTCCTCCGCGTACGCACACACATTTAAGATGTGTTTTGGTTTTTTTAACTTCTGTACCCGAGTTATTTAACGTTTTATACCGCCGGCGGCAGGGGTTAATTAGATTAGATGTTTTTCGCTTAAAAACTTTCTGATTCTTGTTGCACATTTCAAATTTTACGTTTTTATTACGAGAATTTACATTTCTGATGTCTTTTGGTTATTTTCGTTTTTAATCGTGATAGTTGATTGTCCCAATGAAAAATTGTATTTTAGAGAACGTTTTCATTATAATACGCGCAATTTCAGATATCTCGTTCCCGTACTTGCATTATTCTGCACATTATACACGCAAGAAATCCTAAAGATATCGCTGTTGACGTCATAAAAACTCTCACCTTGAACAACGCTTCCTATCTTCAACTCGAACTGATTAAACTCGAACAACCATTCCCCCGTTTGAAGGTCATACGATAATGCTTTCCCGGCAAACCGAAATTTAACGGTGTTACTAATTAACAAATGTAGTAAAGCTCCTCTGATCGGCGCGAAAGTGATTAAACGATCGAAATTCACATTCTCTCGTTCATTCTTTCCTGCAGTAAATATCCTCATGACGACGACCATCACGCGAGCGGACGATATAACTTCGGCCCTTGGGGCCTCGCAAAGGAGGCAAGCCCCTTTGACTCCCAATCGTTTTTCTTCAAAACTGTTTTTAGAAGAATCATATTGGCTACATCATTCTTAACCGTCCTGTGCAAACAAATCTTCATTGTTCAATTTACATGTATATACAACAATATTTACATTTGTTACCGGAAATTTAGCTAGTCTACCTGACTGGGCTGTTATGTATCTTATATACATTGTGACGCAAATTGTAATGAGATCATTTTTGTAGTGCACCTCGGACTAAAAATGACATAATCATTAATATATATTCTATTATATGAAGCTGCAAGAAAAAAAAATCGTATATATATATATCACATCATTATATCCTCAATCATTCGGTTGGTGGACAACCTATTCTCACATTTTTAGATGTACAGATATAGGTTGTACACTAAGCAATTATTATAATATGCAACGCAGGTGTACACACGCAAGAAGACTACATTCGGAACTGATAGTAGCCGCTTGTTATCACGCTACCAGTGCAGTCCCGTGTGGGTCTGCTGTGTACTGACCTAGCGCGCATATGATGTTGAACGTGGTGGTTTGCTATTGCCTTCCACGTGATTATTAGCGATTATTTATTTATTTATTTAATTCTTGTAATAAGTTCGTCGTCGCTCGGGATCGAACCTGTGACCGCCATATCGGAAGTCAAGCGCTCTAGCAACTAAGCTATCGCGACGACATATATATATATATATACGTATGATACTTGTTAGTTACGTTTTGAAAAAAATAATATTGACCTCCGTGTTTAAAGTACTAGACATAACGAAATCGACAGTGTTTTCGTTCAAAAGCTCCCCTAATTTAATCACTTAATCGCGTACTCGACATTAAAAAGATAAATTAAGAAGTGCAATCGACGTAAATAACCATTTCGCCGTTCACCAAAACTTCAATTAACTAGATTGAGGGCGAACGAAAAATTCCGTTTACTGTCCATTTCGTGACACAACACACGCACAAAATTAATAAAGAACAAATTACCCTCAACTGTGGCGCCCTTTTAAGATTTTACCCGCTTTGATTTATATAGAGACATCGAGCCCGGTGCGTGACTGAAGCCACGCCTTTCTTTGTCGTCACATGTTTTCACATCGCACATACTAAAAAGTGAAATAAAGAGAAATCGTCGAGGAGAATTTGGAAAAATATAAAAAGGTTAATAATAAAGGACGAAAGTCTGTGGAATGAATATGAAAAGTTAGGGAAACCACAAGAACACCCGATCTCGATGTTTTCTTTTCCACGAGGTATCGTAGGAATTGCCACTATATGTGCAATATATGGAGAGTGCCGCTGGAAAATTCTGCGGTGAAAAAAGAACGAAAAAATGGGCTCGTACCGTTCCGGCCTCGTCCGTTTTCCAACAAAACCTAGTTTAGTGTTAATGAGTTGTTAATGTTTTTTTCTTCGGTTAATATCAAATTTAAGGCGTAAAATAATCATTAAACCAAAAAAACAGCCGCACGAAATTAGGAATTAATTTGCTTAGAAAATAAATCAACAGTTTCCGATGCCTTTTTTCCGTTCATATATCGCTTAAAAAATTATTCCCTCCTATAAAGACACTTGAAATGCTGATTACAATATATTCGTTTAGCGGGTTATTTCAATGAAACAATTTCGGAAAAAATTAGTCAATCACAGCAATAACTTCCCATTACGACTTTTTTTTTTTCTATCAATGAAAAACCATATTATGCTTTATAATAATAAACTTTTACATGCACAAAAAATGAAAAATAAATTTAATGATTATGAAAAATTACTAATTTGAAAAAAGCAAAATCGATCTAGCATCTGAATTTTATTGAAAAAATTTCTTTGTTAGTCTTAAAAAGTTACTCTCCCATTTTTTCATATTTTTGTTTTCGATATATATGTATGGGAAGTCGAATATAATTTACTATTCGAATAAGTTTTAACAGTGATTCTTTATTCTGGCTTTCTGAGTCTTTGCTTCCCGCTCCTATTCTTTCTCCATTTCTCTTCTTCAATTTTTCCATCGTTAGCTTCTTTCGTGCCGGGAATGTAATTTTAAAAATAGTTCATTAATTTTATTTTTTGGTAAAATTCGTTCCGGTAAAAAGACAATTTTATCTAACAAATATTTTAAAAATTAACGGAAAACTAACTTTTTAAAAATTCATTTCGATACTTTTCGTTAATTATTCTTTAAGAGAAGTAATTAATGGAAGTTTCTAAAAATAGTGCGTTTAAAGTAATATTTAATGAAAGCTAATGTAAACTGCTCAAAATTATTTCTTTTGAAAATAATGAAAATCCTGATCTTACATGTTAAAACATTATTAATATACAACTTAATAATGATGCATATCATAGCTTTGACAAATCCGGAGCAAGTTCAGCCGCTGTGGTACACATTAAAATAGGACTGATCTCGGAAGCCACCATAAGAGTCGCTGAGTCGGATTATCGTCAAAGTCGATACGACCGCAGATAGAAAATCCCACACGCGATTCATTTAGCCGTGGTCGCCGAACGATGTCATATAACCGTTCTTGACGATATGGTTTTCAAAGAGTCTTCGCCGAATGTACACAAATTTGTGTGTACGGTTAATATAATAATACGAGTACAAGAAAGTTTACGGTTATTTTTAAATGGTTGTATATATATATATATATATATATATATATAAAATGAGAGAACGTCTATGCAAAGATTGTATATCCGCCCGAACACTCTTGCTAGGAGATTGTGCTAGGTGTTACCGATCATGTAAAAAGAGTGAAACGCCAGAAATCGCAAGACCTTGTTTAAGGTCGGGGTATCCCTCCCTTCATGTTTAATTTCATTCAAATATGCTAAATGTTCCCTTTGATGGAAAGCTCGTAATAGTATATTAAATAAAAAATAAAAAACTTTTCTATTTGTGTGAAATATCACACATTTTAGCACTAATATTTAACCCGTCAAAATTATTTCTCTACATATGGCAAAAAATGGAAGTTCAAAACTTTTAAAAATCTCGATGGACTGAAGGTGGTGTAGTTTATCACACCAAAAAAAGAAAAAAAAATTTTCTAATAAATTGGAAGTTATTTTAGTTGAAAATCAAGACGAAAAAGGAAGAAAAAAAAAAGACGAAACACGTTTCAGTATTTTGTGAGCCATAAAAATAAAAAAAAACTGATCAAAAACCAGCAAAAAAATGAGATTTAAATGTTTCGTTTCATATTCTTTGTGTCCAACATGTTAGGAAAGTACTTATTAGATCATTTGGTGTAAAATTTGAGGCAAAAAAATTTTTTTATCAACTCATAGAAGCTAAATATAGCCGAAAATACCGAAAAAAAAAAAAACCGTTTCTACTTTTTTTAATTCTTGAGGGTTTAGCATAAAACACATGATCTATAATTTTTCCGGCGAGGTGTTTGTTTTAGATCTATTTTTATGTCAATTTGAAATTTTCAAATGGATTTTGAAATTCGGTTTTGCTGATAATTAAGTCTCGAAATAGGTATTTTTTAATTAAAGGGTTTTGAAATACCTTCAATTTCAGCCCAACGCGAAGAAAATCGGCCAACCGGTTCTGGACATATCGTTAAAAAATCGAATTGTTCATCTATGCCCCTAGGTTAGAGGGCTAAAACTTTCAGAAAGGTGTAATATTTTCCGATGCCTGACACGATGGTGTGGTTCTATAGCGATTAGTTTATAAGCATTTTTCACCATCTCTTACTGTGCGCTATGGTCTTTGATCTAGACATGCTGTCTTCAAGTGAAAATTAAAATAAATAATAAAAGATGTTGAATAATCAAGAATAAAAAAATAAAAAAAGAACTATTGTTTCTGGTAGTACGATATTACACGGAGGACAGTAGTGATGAATAAAAAATAAATAAAATAAGGAAGCGTTTAAATACAGTTTTAACCGATTAAAAACAACAAATGTAACAAAAAAATACAGAACATTCAGATCTGAACTAGTTTGGAACTTGAACGCAAAAAATGTAGAAAAGGAATAAAATGAAATTTTTCAAAAATTGCATCCCCGACGTCCTGTCCTTATGGGGGGGGGACTTGCTTTACTTTACTTTACTACTAATTAAGAAAATGTTATAAATGTGCATTTAATTTAGTAAGGAATACCGACATTGATACTATTACACAACTCTTTTCTAGTTCCATTTACCGAAAAAGTCGCTTGTACAGCCAATTTAGCTTAGAAACTGTTCAAGCGCATATATATGAGCTCTTTTCGCTTCGTGACGACCGGGAGCCGGAAATTATTAACCACAGTGCGATAAAAACAGTTTAATTTTTTCAGCAATATATGTTCTGTTCAGCATAAAAACTATACTGCCTGCAGTGATGATAAACACCGAACGAACCGAGTGATATCAAAACGAGCGACACTCAAAATATTGCGAGATTATCACATAGATGGATGGTTCTCAACTGACGTAACTCTGGCAAAGATTGGAAGAAGTCCGATACGAATGTAGCTGGTCTATCACGTTTCCTTGTAGAATTTTCAAAAGTGAAAAACATTTAAACTGTTTTTTTTCCTGCGCAACTATTGCCGGCGCAATTTAGTTTTCTTTTCGGCCGGGCTGTTATTTTGCGTGCGATTGTTACTTTTCCCGGTAAAGGTATATAGCGACGGCGTCGTGTTGGATTTCCAAGATAGCGGAAAACGTAAGTTAATTAAGCTATTGCTCGTCGCGTAAAACATCGAAGAAAACTTATTTACCTGTGTATACGGTTTGCCTGCTTCGAAAAAAATCTCAGCTCGCCTCTTATCGGACGTAAGCCGAAGGCAATTTTTATTATTGCCTGAGAGAAAAACAATCGTTACAAGCGATGTCACCATCGTCGAAATTAGCGCTCACGTTAAACTTGCAAGGGTCGATAATATTACTATTTAGGTGTTGCCGAGTGCAAACATAAGCTACGCCGTTTGGTCTCTCGGACGTGGACGCCAAGCGCCCTCGGGTCTGATGCTGCTGAGCGGGCCGCGTCTAATCGATAACTGCCAATTTAATTTTTTGTTACAATTTTAATGCAACATACAATTTTTATGAAAACCTGCTCCGATTTTATGCTTGGCTGGTGCCCCAATTAAAAGCAGCACGTCAAAATGTTAAGCAACATAAAATGAAAAAAAAATACTGATATCTTCATTTTGCTTCCGCATCAGATAAATTGTTTTTCAAACAGCACACATATCGCCCAGGTGCCGTTATCGTGAAAGAACAAAAAAAAAGTGCATTACTTCGCACGTGAACAATTGTTGAGTAACATCGCAATGGGGCCGCCCGAGAACCTCAGTTTATGTACATATATAGGTATTTAAATGTTGCCACTATTGTACGAAACCATCTCTAGCTGAGAATTTTGTCTGAAGAAGCTGCGGTATTTAATCCCAATTTTTTACCTCGTGGTTTAGGAATCTTGAAGGCGTTAATGCCCTTAAGTAATTTATGTATATATATATATATATATATATATATATATATATATATATATATATACTGAATCCCCGGTTCGGGAGCCATTTAATACGAAAATCAATCGAGTTCGACGATGGGTTAATCGTAGGCCCCCAAAAAAATAAAATAGCTGGAAAAAAAAAGCAATCGAGTTCCTGTTCTAAGGTGATGTTTGATACGTTTGATACGAAAATTTACGAAATTTGATTTCTTGTTATGCAAGAGGATGAATGAAGATGCAAATGTTGAGTCTCTCTGATTATTCGCTTATTTCTCCAGCGGACGTTTAATATGAAAGCTGATCTTTGAAATTGCTAGAAAACCGTCCGGACGCCAAAATTTATTAAGTTAGCTGAATATTTTTCCGCGAGGAATTCGAAGAAAAAGTACGATTTATTATGTTCAACCAGAAACAGGGTTGTGATGGCAAATTTCTAGATAATGGTAGGGATAGGGAAATTGGTACGTCATTGTATGTTCTAAAAGACACGAATGATGAAATAGTTGAGACGATAATTAAAAAACTCGATTTACACAAAGGCCGAGATGGCATAAGAGGATCTACGTTTGGACCCCCAAATATTTGCCCCATTGCTAGCAGAAACGATAAACTTCTCTGTAAATGAAGGTAGATTTCCTAAAAAGTTTAAAATACAAACAATAGACAAAGGTCGGGATAGAAAATAGTGCGATGATAATTACAGGCCGATTACACTAATCTCTCAGTTTTAGCAAAAGTTATTGAAATTTATCTAGCCAAACATGGAGATGTTCACAGTAATACGGGGACGATGAATTATTGGGTGGGACAAGGAACGAGCTTAGCTCCGATACTGTTTTTGATAATACGTTACACTGCGATATGTTAAGAACTCCAGACTGTATATTTATGCAGATGGTGTTGCATTAGTCGTGGAACATGTTAATGTGGAGCTTGCTGAAAATTTGCTACAAGAAGACCTGAATAATGTATGCAAATGGGCACATGACAGGAAATTTATAATTAACGCTAAAAAAAAAAAAAAAAAAAAAAAAAAAGTAATGTATATAAGAATCCCAAGTCGGTTTAGAACGTTTGTGCCTGATTACCTTCTACATACATGGGGTGTGTTGTGATTACTTAGAAAAACTGTCGACGAATTTAAATACATTGGGTTAAATTTGGATAAGGCTTTAACATGGAGAACCCATATCGATAATACCGCTGGGAAAGTCAGGCAATCTATACCCCGGCGCTATACAAATTGAAATACAAAATTTTAAGAATATTTTTTGAATCTTTCATAATATCTAGAATTAAATATGAAATAGAAAATTTGGGAGGAAGTGGAAACAACTGCAATGCGGAAAATTACGTGTGAAAACGTGGAAGAAAAAAAATTTCTTCGAAAAAAGGTATTAAAATTAAATATGCCACCACGTCCTTACCTAGGACAATGGACATTTAAATGATAATGATTATTATTATTATTATTATTGACAAGACCGAAGTGACAGAGAATAATTCCAAAGAATATTGCTGGTAATAATTTACGTATTTAACTTAATCTATTACCAAATTGCCATCGCGATAGCCTAGTTCCATACAGAAATTTCCACGATCGCTACCTTCCTGTACAGCTAAACTATACAAATTTCGACGCTCGGAATCGAGTGAAACAATTGAAAAGATAAAATTAACAAATTAAACTCTGCTAAAAAAGTGTCTGGCTACAAGACTGCTCTAGCACTACTGTACGTTATGATTTATTCAAGGTAGTCGTTTGTTTAGCGCTCTTCCACGCGTGACAGGAAATTTCATCGCGACCTTTTACCAACTAGACGGAACTAGTTAATCTTAAAAAAAACTTAATTTATAATTCGGTTAAAACTTGGTTTAAATTTATTATTTAATTCATTTGAGTTATTCAAATCATGAGCTATTTTTATGTGAACCGGGAACTATGTATTTAAATAAATAAGTAAGCACTGTCAGCAGGTACCTGCAAATAGAAAAAAAAAGTGTCATTCTCCTGTTTTGGGCAACCGTGATAACATTTAAATATCATTCAAGTCACCGCTACACCTTCTAATAAACTTTGATATCCCTTCACTAATATCTCTTTATTAATATCTTCATTAAAATTACGTTCGTCGTCGACACTTTGAGAATTTATGTGTGTTTAATCAAAGAACGTTCCACTCGTTAGGGCCTTTTCGGCAGCGCAGAAATCGCTGTAAGAAAAATTACCAGCTCTTGTTTATTCAGCCTTGTAACTCCGCCCAGAAACGCACTCGGAATTAATAGAAGTATGTAAATTAACGTAATAGCGAAAATTCGATTTTCCCGCGAAAATGCGAACAAAGACGGGTTAAAATTTTCTCTGTCAAAAAAAAAGGGGAAAAAAAAGGCTTACGAATCGGCATCGTTACATAAACCGGTTAAATGCTAAAGGCCGGGGGTGCTTCGCAAAGAATAAAAACAAAATAAATAAAAAAATAAACTAGCGATCCTACATTAAAAATTGTTCGACCATTAATGTCACTTTCGCAACACATAACTGTTGCAATGGCCCACGTTCATCAGTCACATCGACTGCCTCCACGACATGGCTCCTACTAGGAGTATTAAAAAGTTCTTTGTTTAAACCGATTATCCCGCTTCCCGATTTATCTGATCGATTACCGCATACATTTGTGCACCTGGCTAATCTAACCTTGCTTTTTCAAAGCCGTATACATTACACATTTACACGCATTTATGATTTCTTCTCTGGATAGCTTTATACGAATTCAACATTTGTAGACTTGAAAGTCCGTTTCCTCGATTTAATCGTCTTTAATTAATCCCGACAATCGATTTCTACTCTTTTTTACAATCACTTTCCGATAGTAAATCTCACGCCCGATTCTTTTACACTTCTTACACAGACAACGATGCTGTTACGCACACTGAGTAACGTTTGTTACCTGCTATCTCTACGAAGACGATCCGGCAAAGCTGATGAACACGGAAAATAAATTGAAAAATACGGCAATATAACTTTTCGCGAGATATTTATGCGTCCTAGTTTTATCCCCAAAAAGTCCAGGGACCAAGAAGTGGCAGGAATATCGGTTAATAAGCCTGATGAGCCACGCAGTAAAAATACTTTTAAAAATTATATACGACAGCATGTATATATATATATGAAAATAAATTAGGAAATTGGAAATACGCGATTTAGTTTTAGATAAAGGATAGTTGCCGAAAATATAGTATCAAAATAAACACCTCTAAAACCAAAATAATGATTATAAATAATAAAGAAATAACAACTTCAAAAGAAATAATAGTAAACGCACAGCCGATATAACTGGTAAACAGAATAAAATACTTAGGATATTGGATTTAAATGAGACCCTGACTACACCATTAAAACTCGAATTGAAGCAGCAACAAGCGCATTTCAGAAAATCCGAAATATAATATGGGGGCTGCCGCTAGCAATCAGATGGAGAATAACTAAATTTTATTTCCGGTACTAATGTTCGGGGTGGAAACTTGGACACTAAACGCGGCATCCATAAACAGATTACAAACATTTGAAATGTGGCTGTACAGAAGGATATTAAAAATACCATCGGTCGTGCACAGAATCAAAAAAAAAGATAGAGAATTGGTTAAATAGAAAAAAGTTGCAATACCCCTAGCACATATAATTAGAAGTAATAAATATGAGCTATTACAAACTATCCTACAAGGGGAAATATTGAAGGAAAATGGGACCGAGGAGGAAGAAGAAGAACGGGCTGGATTAAAAATATATAGTGGAATGGTTGAATATCAGGAAATTTTCAGAAGCCTTAAGGATAGCCGGCAATAGAGAACAGTTTCGTCATATGATAGTCAACCTCTTTCGAAGAGAAGGCACCTGATGAAGAAGTTTTATCCCCGAGAAATACTTCCGCGTACAAAAAAAAAAAGAGAAGTGTATTTTGTTATTGCTCTTATTAATAATCTTTACATATAAAATGACCATCCTTCCGACAATGTCACGACAATTGATTTACTGTTTTATAATTCTCACGCTTCGTAAAATTCAAAAAAAAAAAAAACATCTTACGAACGTTTCACAAAAAGTTTGCAAATTTCCTTGCATAATTTTCTTTCCGTATTATTACGAGGGTAACAAAGAAATACCGCAACGAAATCTGTAGCATATTTATGTTATACACTTATATAAGACATTTTTTAATTCATTTTCCGAAGAGCTACGTAATTCCTATAGCAGATCCAACTGCAGAAGATTCCTCCACGGCGATGTCCAAAGGATCGAGTTTACACATATATGTGCGTATGTGTATTAACTCTAATGTTCATATACCTGTTTATAGTCAGCTACCCTACTATTGTTGGTAAGGTAGTCTCTTTCGTTCGAGTAGAATTGGGTTGGCCGCCTTGGTACATTGTAAATTCAAACCATTGCACTAAGTTAATAATAAATTAAATAAATAAATAAAGGGTATAGCCGGGTTTATATGGGAAATCTGCCCTTGCGGCTATTTCGACTCGCACTTGGGGGATCATTTTGGTGTCGAATAAAAAAAATTTAGCCAAATTTTCAGTTCTTTATCTCAAACGACCTTCGAGTTTTCCAAAAAAAACTTGTTTTTTTGGTTTTTTATTTTATTTTCATGGTAAAATTCGAAACTAACGAATGGTGGTTTTTCCCCTTATTCTTAGGAATAAAATACATGAAAAAATATTATGGTCATAATGTTTAAACGAAAAGCCGATTTTTGGCGACGGAAATAAAATTTAAATCTTTTTTTTTTCAATGCCTTTCTCTAGAGAGTGTCACTCACCAAATTTTGTCAGAAAATGTCTTTTATACTCCTCTACACTCAGGATTTTTTTCGAAATTTTTAAAGTGATGGAACAATACGAAAAAAATTAAAAAGTAATTTGTTTCATAATTTTGCGTTTAAACAAATTTAAATTAGTTTTTATTGCATAAAAATAATTCATAAAAAATATTTTTTTTTCTAACGAAAATACGATCTTATCAGAGAAAAACCATAAAAAACTAAGACATATCCTGCATAAAGTTATTAGGAGTGTAAAGAATGGTTAAAGAGTTTTTAAATAAATATTCTATGCTAAATTGTACGTAAAGACGATTATATAATATTTCCATGCTATTGGGAATAATTTTTCAGTCTCGATCCAATAAGGACGAAAATGTCGATTATTAAAGTAATTTTATTATAATTTAGACAAATATTAAAAATAAACAAAAATAATTTTTTTTTTTCGCGTGTGTAAATCTACTATTAACAAGGAAAAAATCTCTGTAGATGTCAATGTACTAGCCTATATTTTATATAATTTTTAAAGGTCTTCATGCAATCACTTTGCAGTAAAATGTTGAAAATTTTTTTTTTAGCAATGTAATTCTTAATTTTCTTCAAAAAAAATTGTTTTTTATGAATTTTTTAGCAATAAAAATTAATTTAAATTTGTTTAAACGCAAAATTATGAAAAAAACTACTTTTTAATTTTTTTTCATATTGTTCTACTACTTTAAAAATCTCGAAAAAATTCCTGAGTGTAGAGGAGTATAAAAGATATTTTCTGACAAAATTTGGCGAGTGACACTCTCTAGAGAAAGGCATTGAAAAAAAAAAGATTTAAATTTTATTTCCGTCGCCAAAAATCGGCTTTTCGTTCAAAAATTATGACCATAATATTTTTTCTTCATGTATTTTATTCCTAAGAATAAGGGAAAAAACCACCATTCGTTAGTTTTGAATTTTACCATGAAAATAAAATAATAAAATCGAAAAAACAGGTTTTTTTGAAAAAGCTCGAAGGTCGTTCGAGATAAAGTGCTGAAAATTTGGCTAAATTTTTTTTATTCGACACCAAAATGATCCCCCAAGTGCGAGTCGAAAAAGCCGCAAGGGCAGATTTCCCATATAAACCCGGCTATACCCTTTAGCCGTTTATCACTATTCATTTTTTTTTCGGTTTATTCCTTCGCCTCTATTACTCACGCGTATATTTCGCACTAAATTCGTATGATATTTTACTTGTAATACTTTTTTTCTTGTTTTTCTATTTTACGGTCGATACTCCGAACCTATGCTTACCCCTAAAGGCGACTTTCACCTTTCTTTTCAGTCAAGTAACAAAAAAATGGCACAATAATAATACTGCTCCCGATTTAAGCTGTGTGTATCCGGTCGAATTTCCAAACGGTTCTTTCTTTGCGATTGAGTGTTCTCTAGCCTCATGTACAGTCGTTCCTTCCTTCTCGTCGGAAATTCGGGAACGTGTCTTACAAATAAATAATCCGTTTTTTTCTCTTTCATCATACTTTCGTTAGCATGAATAGGCAGCAAACAGTAATAGCAGTCCCCGTGTCGCGGTTATTTTGAATCTAATTAGTATGTTTGAAACGTGTGTAAATATGACATCTCAAAAAGTTCAACACAATTGAATACAAAATTTGGTAAACAATTGATGGAGAGCGAACGAATTTTAAATCATTATTCAGTTCGAGAAATAAAAAAAAAAAAAAAAAAAAAACGATTGCGGCAGTATACATTGGTTTTATTTTTATTTTCCGATCGTTTAAACGGTAAAAGTCCAAAAATAAAAGTCGTTTCGCTATAGCCGTATGTCTTAATGCAACAGCGGCACAAAATGATCGCCAACAAGTACGGAATTGTTTTTCTCGAATTTCCATTATGATCCATTTTCATTAAAATTGCAGCTCTGCTCATCGAATCGCCTTACACGATCATGTCATTAGGGAAGCTGACATTTTCACTAGCCCCGAATATTCCTTTGACGGGGACTAGAAGCGTGCGCTCGTCTCCTTTTTCATAAAACTGTAAACCACAGCTAATTTTATACATATCCAGCTGGTTAAAAGAGAACTGACGTTTTTAATCAGTGTTAAAGGAAATGGAAAAATAACTTTTCATTCGTAAAATATATGAATTTACTTTGTAAAACATCGTGATTATGGGACTGTGTTCCGGAAACATGTCGATGATTTAGTTTTGATATATTTTCCGAATAAAAAGTTGTTTTTCCATTTCCTGTAATATTGAATTTTTCGAAAAAAGAAAACTGTTTTTAATCATAGAACTCAATAACTAATTGCCGGGACATGTAATGGAGCTGATTGAGGAATGTGTTCTCGACAATGTAACCAAATCGTGTCGGCTGAAGTATCTGCGAATATAGCTGAGGCCTAATGTTCCATAGCTGACGCTCCTCGGTGTAGGCGATTTTCTATTAGCAACTGCTTAAATTTCCGTACGTGTTCTGACGTGTTTAAACCGTTTCCCTTAAATGTAAGTAGAAGGTAAAAAATAATCGCAGACGGGAGCAGACGATAAACATGAAGGACAGATTAGGAGGAACGATTAAATATATATTCTTCGGGGAAAATATTGCGAAATGCGAAAAAATAAACATAAAGCGAATTCTTATGACGTCAATACACACGTGTTTGTCAAATTTGAACAATACATAAACTCGAAAATCGAACAGTTTACATGAACATGCACAAAGCCATCGGTACTTACTGGCAATGCGAGATTTGCGATAAAATCATCAAGTTGATTTTTTTTATCAATAAAACATTATCCGGTCGCCTCTTTAAGATTATGCGAGCAACCCCCGGGCTTATATTCTTCATCAATACTACGTACTATAGAGATTTTCAGTTTCCTTTTTCTACTTTTAAATTGTCAAGTGATTTAGAATAGATTCCTTTAAAGCTCCTAGGGATGTTAATGGCAAGGTTCTAACGATCTCGTGGATTTAAATTAGAAATTTGTTTATTATTATTAGTATTAATTTTAACGGGATTCGTTTTAAACTATATTAATCAAACCTACACCTATCTTCCTGGAACGGTCGACTGCTAAAAAACACAATTAATTACACAAAAGAATCGTTCAGTTAAAATAATGTAAGTTGTACGTATCACTGCAGCGACTGCGGGTTTTTCCGTTGGTCCTCGATGATAGGTAGGCGAACGTTGTCCTGGATTTTCGGCAAGCGCGCGGGGGAGACGCGAGGTCTTATTAATATTATAAAAATTTACTTTTGTTAACCGGCGATCCGAACACCTTGCTAGTTTCTCGGTTATTTAATTTATTTCGTTCCGATGACAAAACAGGCGGTCGGTACTTTCTACGACCGGACGCCAACTTAACGAACTCGATCTTGACCGGAGACCTTTTCCCTGACATTAACCCACTGCCTAAGGCTCGCAACTTCCTTCGAAATTTTTCTAATTCCATATTTCTTCGGCTAAGTCTTCTCCTCCACGTTTGATGTACCAATCAGTGCCGTTTGATGATGAATCATCGCGCGCATCGCTTAAAGGCGACATCGGCCTCTACAATCACCCGCAGCCGCAACTGATTCCCATTCACACACACCAGCACTCTCAAACTCCGCTCAACCTTTATTATTTTCCGATAAACAATTTAATTTTATTTATTTACTTTTATATTATTATTTGTTTTATTTAACATCCCCCCCCCCCCAACCCGGTAAAGTACACATTAGAACTGTCTCGATGAAACGATAAATAGCCTTGTTCGTATATATCTATTGCAGAAGAAACACAGCTATTCTATATAGCTATTTATTGCATTTTAACAAACGAGTGTCGATTGGCAGCATCTTTTTGAGCGCCGAAATTATTTAAAAAGTTGACAGCAAACGACTTTTGAAAAGTCGTTTTCTACATGTTTTTCATCGAACGATCTGATACTTTTACTGGAGGAGGTGTTTGAAGGTGTTTATGTCGTTCCTGACACACTGGTTTCCCAAAACCTATGCCCGGAAATTCGGTGAATAATTTCAATATCGGGATCATCGATTATTATTCGGATTAACGCTGTTCAAGCTAATTAATTGAAGTAGCGATGTTAAGGAAAGTTCGCATTCGCCTATGCAAATAATTCGAATTTTTTTTTAACATTCGCATCGGTCGATGCGAATATTTTGCGAATGTGCAAGTTGCTACATATTCTTACGAATTCTTTATTTACAACTTCGACGTTTTCGGATCCACGGTACAAGCATAAATTCTTTAATGATATCATAAAGGACAGAGTAAATGCTGACGTTGTTGTACTCGCATTAAAACAGTCTAATCGGGATTCTTCAGCTTCAACGGCTGATACTAAAAGGCCTAGGAAATCATCAAATAATATCAATGAGCGCCTTCAACAAGTTCTGATTGTTCTGCTAAAAATCTCATTAGCAATCTAGCCCGAAATTCTGGAGTCCTCAAAGCGAAGGCTCCGATTTAGAATATGGGGATAGTAGAGACACACAAGAACGTGAAATTAAAGCACAATTGAAAACATATCTCAAAGAAAAGCAAGCCTCCCTCGATGAAAACCCTCTGGACTGGTGGAAAATTAAATTGAAATACGACAAGTTTTCAGAGCAAGTATCTCAGAAATCGCCTCTTGAGAGAAAAGGCAACTAAATTATTATTTATAAAATTTGATTATTAAAACAAAACTATATAATAAAATATCGATTCCGTAATAGATCTTTTCTATGTTTCGAGTTATTAGTTCTGTACCGTATTAATGTAATTACTAATAAAAATGATTAAATAAAATAATCTGTTTTAATGACTTTCCCAAACGTTTGCACTCGCATTCACATTCGCATTTGCGAATATCGAAAATATAACATTCGTAACATCCCTAAATTGAAGCTAATTAACTGAGCGGATCAGATGGCGGCGAACAGAGAAAGAAAGCAGAAGTAGATCATTTACGTACATAATGTAACTACATTGAGGAAAAGTATCAACGTACACATCGATCAGAATGCTAAAGCGACATCATATTTCTGATTGCGATCTATTGTCGTTTTCTCTGCATTTTAGTATATCGTCTAAAAACCGCATTTCTAATATAATTTTAAAAACTTAAAAACTAACACACCGTCTGATTCAGCATCGGAGTATCAATTCTTGTTGCAGGTATGACGCGATTGCAAAGTTCAAATGTCTAAAGTTATTCCACAGTTTGACGCATGATTTTCAAAATAGCTCCTCCAAGAATGATAGCTATCTTTCTCACGTGCTGCTCAAAGTATCGACATTAGGAGACATACGTCACCAAATTCTGAGGAACCGCTGCTTTTAGTAATAACTAATTACGCGGGTAATTAGCGAATTTCGAAAATTAAAGTAAATTTATTAAGTTCCGCAGTTACCTTTTCCATTCATTTTTTTAAACTACGGCCGTAAATTCGGCGTGAGTAAAATTTTGCCTATATTTCCAATATGTAGCAGCGAGATGATATCGAACGAAAAATTATACTGTCTAAATGCTAGTCGGTTGCCAAATTACCTAAAACTGCGGGGTATTTTATTTTTACGTTTGAATTTTTTTTTTTTTTTTGTTTTTGTACTTTCACCTTAATTCGACCATCCTTCTGAACAAAAAAAAATTGACCCGAACTGGTAAAGTTGGTGCTTCACATTTCTCTCATCAAGAAAAGAGGTGATCCGCCCGATCGCAGGATCTATTTGACCGATTAGCGTCGCACTTTTCGGCCATCGCTAGCGCATGCTCGGGGCTTTATGTTATTACGGAGGTATTTCATTATGATTTATAACAAACCGAAGATTATTTTGTAACCGGTGCGGAGGTGATACGATAAAGATATCGCACGATAGGGAGCAGTCAATTTTAGTTTTTTTTTATTTTTTTTTTATTTTTCAGTTGATAATGTAAAAATATAAAAAAAAAAACGTCTTTCATTGGGAAGTCTGTGTCTACAATAGCCCGTTTAGTCCGGACATCTCATATTACAGACAACCGATTAAACAGTAGTTGAATGCCACATTTTCAAAAACCCTCGGTGATGACCCAGTAATACCTGCTCCAAGTGTTATTCCCGAGGCTATTTATTGTCGCATCGTATCATAAATCAGTTTTAAATCGACTAATTAACAAATTTAGTAGAAAACGACTTATGCGACGAATTTTCTATACTTACAAACTTACAGACTTCAACATTAAGAAAAAAAAAAAGAAAAACTGTTTATTCTTTTTACTCGCGCTATTTGAAATTAATCAAAAATAAGAATTTTTCACGACTCGGGAATTTAAAATCTGCAATACTCTCGTATTTTTATTTGAATTTTTGTTTTTTGAACCATTTTTTTTTTTTTTTTTTTTTAGTCTACCTGTATTTAGAGAAAAAACTTTAATGGCACGCAAAATCACTCCTTTCTTCTTGCAAAATTTTATTAGGACTGGTCTTATTAGACACTACTTTACCAACAAATTTTATCCGAAAAAAAACAAAAAAAAAACAGCCCTATATAACATTTTAAGTATCAAACAGTTTAAATGAGAGAAACTATAGCCATTGTGCACTAATGAATTGTAAACATTTTTATATGTTAACACGTTTATACTCGGACACAAATTTACATACCGTATTCATATACTCGTCGTACGCATTTACGCAATTAAATAACTTCTAATGGTACAAAAATGACGCGTGTACTCGGAAAATTTCGATCACTTAACACTTATTGTTCTCTGCATGTGGCATAAATTTCACTAAAAATCAGCGGCAAAATACACCTATCGAAAATATGTGTCGCTGTAGCGCTATTTACGACGTTAACAAGTTATCTAGTACTGCCAGCAGGGTTCAAATCTTTCGGATTTGTTTATTTTTAATTAGTTTCAAAAATTTTTTTTGTAAATGTACAATTTTACACCCGTTTAAATCTGTACCTAAAAATTGACACATGTTTTTTTTTTTTTTTGTTTTATCTAGAACTAGCTGTTACGCACGACTTTGCCCGTGTATTAATATACTCGTTTAAATCTGTACGTTTTCTCTTGAATTATATTTATGTGTAAAGATTCTTTCTCTCTTTTGAGGAAAACATGTTCATCACCGTCCAACAAAAAATAGTCTTCAGGATTATCGATCTTTCTATAACCTGATTTTCGTAATCCAACAGAAAGTTTCGTTCAATTAAACAGCACACACGGCCATCATTTCGAAGGAGCTTAGTTATTCACATGATGATCTCCGATAATTACACATTTGAAAGAACATCTTCTTCACTCGTATCTTTCGAGCCATTTTATTAAAATTAATTTATTACCATAAAATCAAAATAACAGTAGAGTTGAGTAAGGATTTCAAAAATTGAGCATAAATAACATTCCCCCGGGGTAGCAAATATTAGAAATACGGTTTTCCGTTTTGCTTCCCGTTGCTGCTCGTCTGCTTCAGACGACCGGACTTGTACGTACTCGAACGATGTTTTTTTAAATCTTTATTTAATTTTACTCGCCTCACTTTTCTGCCAACTTCAGCGACAAAAGCTCGCAAGGGTCGTTTGACTCGCAAACATTTACACAAATTAGAATCTTAACTATATAGGAAAATCATTGATGAAACTTAGAATAAAATGAGTACAGCAGTAATATTTCCAAATACTGACACTCGTTTAGAATTTTTAACATTTTCTCTTTTTTCGTTTCTTTCGGGAAAAGTTGCTAATATAATAATTAAAACAAATTTTAAATACATCTCGTAATAATAATTGATCTGATGACTCCAATTATTCTGTCAGCCACGGCTGCGCCCGTATCCCCGTTTAGATTTCCATTTAGAAATTATTAAAAAAATTTTATTATTTTTATCTCGAAATTATATTTGGCTTCATTATATGGTAAATGCTTTTTTTAAATTTTTAATTTTAGCCCACTTTTTTCGAATTTGTAGTCCTTTGCCAAAATATTCATCAGAGTCAAGTGACATTTTTGGAGGACTGCTATAACAATGAAGTAGTTGGGCGAAAATTTAAAATTTGAATATAAATAATGTAAATAATATTCTTCCCATCTCCTCGTCCGAATTTGTTTCTTCTTATTTTTATATCAAAAACCACTGGCGTTTTTCTCCTCATAAAATCCCAATTCTGTCGCTCATTGCTAACCGTCTTTCTAATTTTTCTCCCGTTCTCTTCTCCTATAACACTCTTTCTTACTTCTCTCGTGACTTCAATAGCCTACGGCAGCCTATCAAATTCTCCTCTCTCCCACTTTCCTCCTTTCACGACGCAGTCATTAATGAATTTCTTCATTTATTGAATTCCTGTTTTCCCGCTCCTGTATTGATCTTTACCGATGATTTCAGGAGCAACGATGGCGTGGGTGGTGCGTTTACTGCCCCCCTCACTTCGACATTCTCAGTCCTTCCGGCTGCCGAGTCGATCGATAGTCTTCAGGCTATCTCTTTTATTTCCTCTTCAAGCGGGCTTTCACAATTCCTCATCATTTCAGATTCTAAAGGCGTCCTTTAAGCCATATCCTTCTTCACATTCCTCTGATGGTATTATTCTCTCAATTCATTGTATTATCTTCACTTTGCAGTTATCCTGCTTTTTCGTATTAATTTTTTATGGATCCCCAGTCATTCCGGTACTGACAGCATTGACGCAGCCGACTATTTAGCTCGTCTGCTGTCCGACTTGATTCATTTCTTAACTATTTCCCGTATTGTTAGTAGCCAGATGGTTTGGCGCCAAGCCAAAAAAAAAAAATATTTCCCTTCTTTCTTTATTTACCTCCAATCACGTCAGACTTTGACGGGACATTTATTCCTCCCTATTTTCTAATCGTCATTCGCATTATCACCTTATTCAGCCGATCCCTTTCTATTCCTTTCGGTCGTTGCTTCCCTATTGTCCTTCTAATTTGTCTCCGGATCAATCATTCTGTTTCGCTTTCTATTTGCTCTGTCGCCGTCTCCTTATTGTTCTCTTCGCGATTATAATCCTCTTCCTATATGTGATACTGATCACATTTTCTTCAAGTGTCCTGCTCTTCTTAATGAACGTTCCCTTTTATACGAACCGCTCTTAACATTAGTTATCCTTATAACGCTTCCTTTTTCCTCTCCTTTTCATCATCTTTTGTGGTGCCTGCACTGCTGTCCTTTGTTACGTCTATTTCTGACTGCCTAGCTATTTAGTTTTATAGCTTAGCTTTTCCTATTGTTAGGTCAATGCCACTGGCGCGTCCATAAAAAATTAGAAATAATATTTCCGGTAGCCACCATTAAAAATTCTGTTACAGTATTTTCTTTGTTTCTCTGTAAAATCTAACATAGAAAACAGTTTATTTTTTTTTTTTAATTTCCGTATTTTATACGACAGCTAGGCGAAGAGCCCGCCGGCCTTATGTATTTAAACCCTGTCATAGGAGATTTAATGATTTGAATAGCGCCAAATACGGTGTTCTTACTTGCGCGGCGAAAAATCAATAAAAAGTTAGCTTATATTTATATTTACCATAATCATGGTTTAAAATCTGGTGATCTTGTGAGATTTGTCACTCCTCAACTGCATATTAAAATTTCGACTTTCCGTCCACTGTTTTATATTTACGGCCGAACTATTCGTCATTCTAAAATGCCTCGAATTCTTATGATACTCACTCCAGATATCTCATAATCTCGGGCTCCCCAGTGGTCTCCTATCACTCTGGAATCCACATACTTTCCATCTTATCGTACAACGCATTTTCCGTTTACTCAACTTCCTCAAACTTTCCAATATCCTAGTCAGTTTCATATGGACAGTCACGTGGGAATCAACTGACTACAAAGTCATTGATTGATGAAGCTGCCGGGGATGCCTCCTACATTCCCGAGAAATTACCTTTGTGTCTACTTCTTTCAATATCAGATCCTATATGAAGTGACAGATTTCTCATTCCTGGCAACAGTATCGATCACATCAACCATCTAATCAATTAAACTTTTTTTTTTTTTTTTTTAATAATTTGCGGGTCCCACAAGGCACTAGCTCGTCTGTGGGTTCCCAACATAATTATAGCATTTATTTGTACAATAGTTACAGCATAGAAGTTATTAACTTATATATTAATATACTATAAAATCCACACTCTCATTATTTATCATTTATATTACAATTATACCATCATTTAAAATAATATTTCCTATTACAATACTTTAATATGATAACACTTATATATTACAATAATACAATATAATTTTTATACAACTATCACTCTCTCATTAGCAGCTTAAACTGGAGATAGTAACGAGTCTCATGTCAACGTGGTCAATGTTACAAGTGGTTATTACTAGTATTACGATACCTTTTTTTTTTTTTTTTTTTTTTGGTAACTATTTCTATTGCTCTTTACACCATGCTATTAACCAAATTTTAACCTTGTTTTTCCATCTCTCCAGATTTTTTTCATTTCGAATTTCCTTTGGTATGTTCCCTATTAATTTTATTAATACCTCTTCCTCTACATTGTCTATTTTACTGTCAATCCCCCTAGATCGTACATAGCAATGCCTTAGTCCCTGCTTCTAGAAGAACATCATCCTTATTTGGCTTAAAATCTCCCATACCGCCCTCACTCATTCCCACTTAATTCGACGTTTTGATCTTCCCATTTATCCTTTCTGTCACAACCACCGTCTTAACATACTACACATCCTACTATCATGCCCTTCGCTTCGACCTAAAGCATCCTCCCTCAATTTTACGCTCTTAATTCCCGAAATTCTTTCTGAAGACTTAACTCACTTCGACAACCTCTGAAAAACCTTAAACTCCTATACTTAATCTAATGTCTCTCGTGTCATCGGTTACATATGGTTCGACGAGTAGCCGAAAGCGCCGGTCTTTTTTTCTCCCGTTATAAATAAATAAATACTAATTACTTTATTAAAATTTGTAATAGTTACTATGGTAATTACATATTTCATATAAACTTATACGTTTAGTTCATATTTACCATGGAAATTATTTTGTTTAAAATATTTATCACGCACAGTGTAAATATTTTATATAGGTTTTTTTGTTTATTTTCTATTTTCCGCGATTTATTGACAAAAACCTTCATCGCTCGGATAAATTACACCGGAAACTTATGAATTCTATACTAAAACTGATTGGGAATTCAGTCTATCCACTGGCGAAAATTGGAACAAAATCGTTTTTGCTATTCGTGAGATCAGCGCGCGCAGACAGACAAATTTTCCGACTTTCATTTACATATATATCACCATCATTAAGTTGTATTGCGCCGTAACTACCTATTCTTCTGCATTCTAACTGTACAGGATATATAGATTATAAATTCTAGAAACATTTTTTTAATTAATTTCTGTAAATACAGATTTAAACGGATATTAATATGTGATAGAAGCCGTAGGTAACATCAAGTATATATATATATATGTATATATGTATATATATATATATATATATATATATATATATATGTGTGTATATATATATATATATATATAAACTCGGCCATTTTGGCCTCTCAAGGGGCTACGCCCCTTGACCCCTCTTGCTTTCATTTCTGTCTCTTTCTCTACTATACTTTGTATAAAATGATCAAAATTTACAACGTTATTCTTACTGGCATCACCCCCCCCCCCCCAAAAAAATAACATAACCACAAAAATCCTATTCTAACATTTAACTTCCGTTATATAAAATTAAGACATTTCTGCGTTACATTTTTCGTTACATATTTCATTACATAAAATTGTGGCATTTTTTAAATAACAATAACAAAAATCCTACAAAATATAACAAACGTTACATAAAATTGGGACATTTAGCGTTACATAAAATTGGGACATTTTTTCGAATGGGGGGTAGCCTAAGAATTACGTTGTAATTAATATGTGTGTGTGTATATATGCATATAGTAATACAGAAATATAGACACTGTTCGTCAAAAAGTAATATTATGTAACGTTGGAAAACTAATTCTATCACGCACAACAGTTGGTGTGAAAATAATATTAGTTAGTGGACTGCTATCTCAGTGATAAAAAAATGAAATAAAAACGATAAGTAGTCTATTACTAGAATTTTCAGTAACGCTCAACAGTATCAGATCGTAGTCGTTAATTGATCAGCTGACGTGTAAATTAATTACAGCAAATTTTACGAGCATTTGAGCATTAAACTCGGTGTAATAATCATTTAAGTTAAAAGGAAGTTTAATACTCCGGTTTGATTATTCGGATAAAAAAGAGAAAGAAAATAGCCGAATAATTTTTTTCTAATATTTCACCATCTCTTCCGTTAAAATTATTCGCAGAAAATAAACTATTTCAATTTCACTACTAAAATAAAGTCGGATGATCGCTTCAAATGAAATTTTCGATCGGATTTTGGACAGATTTCAAAGACTTCGCAAATCATCACCTTTCGTCACCTGACGTGCTCTCTTTCTCCTCGCTCGATGCCCAATTCATGGCATAATTATAATTTTTTTTAAAACGGAGAACATATCGGATGCTTGTTAGTCTAAAAACGTTTTTGATACATAACTTCCAGATGTTTTACATGCTTGTCCAGCAATTTTTCAGTGTTTGCTTTTTATTCTTTTTTTTTTGTTTAAACATTTACATTTCTGACCTGAGTTTAAACTTCCTTAATTCGAAGAATAAAAGTTCTCTCTTGTTTGCCTTAGCCGGAATTACTACGTGAACACTGGCTGTAAATTCCGGTCGTGATATCGGAAACCGGGCTCCTACCAATAAACATTTGAACCACCGTCGCAGGTAATAAACTTCGTATTTATGAGCGCGAACGTTTAATGTATCCAAGTTAACGAGAATATTTCAAATACCTAAACTATCGTCGTCGCGCTATGATAACGAATTACTACCATTAAGTAATTCCTTTATCCGATTTATCTCCTCTGTTTCTTATCGGATAATGATACAGTTGTAGCTTTCTTTGTTGTCGGGTCAAATTCCCCCATTTTTAAAGCATCCAAAAGAAGAAAGAAAATAGTAACTAATTCGTATAATAATTAAATAATTAGCCTGTGATTTTATTTCAATTAATTCAAGAGTGATGGGGAAAAAAAATTAAAACAAAATTTACTACTTCCTTAAATGCCGGATATTCTGTAGCTTCCTCAAATAAATGTTGAGCATTTTTTTTTTTTTTTTTAGTTATTAATTTAGGAACGTTAAAGGTTTTTTTTTAAACGTAATTTTTGCTACTTATCTAACGTCCTTAAAAATCCTTTGGCCATAATCGTGGTACCTCAGATGCGAGCAGAGTATAAAAGACAACGTAAATGTAAAATGCGTTTAGATGATCTTGATCGAAATAACGATTGAAGTTACGCGGGTTACTTCATCTCGTGAGACGATGTTACATAAATAAGTCTGTAAAATAGCTCGATTATAAATGCTGCATGAACAGGGGGGCTTAAATTGCCCACGCTCTGAGCTAGGTGTGCACCAGGAATGTGAAAGAATTCATTCTAAATTCATTTATTTTTGATCGCTTTTTCTAGAACCGACAACGTGCACTGTTGAAAGGTTATACAGTATATGAAAAATAAGAAAAATTAAATCATCGCCAAACAGGACTAATAGAAGCGCATGCAAACAATGTTGATCAACTTCGTACAAACTGACATCGGTCCTCATTGTACAATAGTAGAGACACAATGTAAAAAACACTTACAATCGTTGGTTTTGCAGATTTAAGTATGCTATAGCGATGAATGAAATCGACCACCTCTTCCTAATCGAAATAAATATGGGACGAATGATTTAATTAAAAATATTTAATTTTAGGCGATGTAAGCGAACTAAATAGTTAGAGATTAAAACGATTTCAGAGACTTCTCTTCCGAATAACAACTAGTAAGTTTAAACATTTTTTAAATTTAATGTAGAATCAACGGGAAAGATGCGAAATTTAAAATTGTTACAAAAAAACAATAAAAACAGAAAAAAAGAATAAACACCTAGAAAAATATCGAACGCCTACGTTGATATTATTGATTAGGTCTACTTTGATGAAGAATTATTTACCACACCGTTTGTCAATATAATAGTTCGGAACGAAACGAAAGCTCTTGTGCTTCCACCGCGACACATTTTCATAATTTATTCGCAACATTTATTCGGTTTTGTGTTTTCTGAAGATGGGCTTCCCCCAATAGTATGCACGGATTTTAGTATATTTGTATTTTATTTTGTTCCAAATTAGACTTAATGTAGGCCACCCGCTGACTGACGGAATACCATTAACGATCGACAAACGACATACACACTTATTCTGCTTTGTCGTATGACACTGCCGATCAGACTTAAAGTCTGTCGGTCCAACATGTTCAAATTTAACGCGAGGAAGTAAGAAGTGATCGAGACCATCTCGAAAATTTAATGACAATGGTGCGGCACTGGAAGCGGAAATGACGGAACAGTGTGATCTCAGCCTGAACAGAACATCATATTTGCGAACTAGCTTAGCAGAAATGTATATTAGAGAATATGTAGATGGCTTGTGTCGCGTAGCAGGATGTCGGTAATGTAGAACATTTCAGTAGTGAGCTATTACGAGCAGTTCCGGTCACACGTCCGCTTTCAACTTTAGGAGGGGTAAATCGCAGATGGTCGGAAAAGTGTGGAATGCACACTGCTCAGAGCTGGTTCGCGCAATTAACCGGGCACCCAGCAGAACCTCGGAGGAACAAACTTTTCCTCAAATATGAAGAGAAAGAAAGAGGAAAATCGCGTTCACGAATTTTTTATACCGCAGCCTAAATAGACTGCATTTCTTCGCGGAATAAATTGACCGTTGCACTCTAAAACAACAGCAGAATTGGAAAAGTGATACGCGAGTGATTTCACGGACAATTAACCCCGCCACCCTAAATCTAGCGTCAGATTAATTCTGCGGCAATGGTTGATAGATCTGGGTAATTCGATCCTTTGACCGGAAGCCCCTTTTTTTTCTCCTCCTTTTTATCAACAATAGACGAATACCCAATAACGTAAAATTCGTTCGAGGAAAGGGGACCTCACAGAGCTGCGAAGGAGAGAAGATTAGAAATACGTTAAGGAAAAATACACGACGAAAGACTGCGCCCGCAACGGACTCGAGGAAAATGCATGACAAAAAGGTAGAAAATTGGAAAAGCTATAAAATTCCCCAAGAAGGAAGATAGAAAAAAATCCACCATCCGGATTTATTTTTGTGGCTAAATGCAGCCGGTATATCTGTCGTGTTGGGGGAGAAAATAACGATAATCTATCTTTAGTAGGATGCAAATTTATATGCGCGAAGAATATTAAATATGCGCTCAAAATTTCATGCCAGATACAGCGTATATTAAGAGAATGAAACGAAATTTTGCGTTTTTCACTTCAGATCTAATTAACATACGGAATTTATCTCCTAATAAATCTATATTAAAAATACATTTAAAGATATAAATTTGTCAATTTCTACAATTCGCATAAGAAGGCGAGAAATTTCCCAATTTTTGCAACGTGTAAATTATGCTTCTATTAGCTTTCGGTATAAAAAATCTTCTTTTTACATCGTGTAAGACTCGCCACAAAGGTAAAAAATATTTAAAAATACAGCTACTACAGATAAAACATATTCCATCTAAAGTTTTCGCTTTTCTAAATTTTTAGTTTCCTAACCGCACGGCAGGGAGTTCATGTGATTTTTCGTTTTTTTTTTAAGATATCTTAATCCCGTTTCTACCGGTATTCCATTTTTTTTCTTTTTCGCGAATACATTCAACGCCGAATTTAAATTTCTGCGGACTTTCGAAAATGTTAAAACGTCATTGAACAAAATGATTGTTTTTTTTTGTATAAAGTTGTTAAAAAGTATTTAAAACCCCTTAAAATATAATAAAAAATATGCGCAGAACACCTAGAAATATGCATTTGTATAGATTACTTAAATGCATTTCGGATCTAAAACCCCTGGAACGCCCGAATGCGAAATATCGGCAGGTACAAGTAAAAAAAAAAACACGCATTATACACGCAAAATTCGAACTCTAGTCATCGAACATTGCAACTGAATTCGCCTGCTGTCAATTACTACGTTCGATAACGCTGCGTCTTAAATAAAAAAATCCAGAAATAGTTACAAACACGCTCATTACATCAAAAGTCTCCCTATACATTTAGGAATAATGGGGTTCCAATCCCCCTACCAAAAAAAAAAAACCAACTAATAATAAAATAAACAAACAAATAAAAAAAAAAATTGCAAACACTACACTTTTTGGAAATAGCTTACATTATAAAGAAATTCGAAGTTAGATGACGCTTAATGTCCCTAAGCAGAAAAGAAAAAATAAATAAAGAAAAACAACAAAACCAAGTAATATAAAAAATAAAATAAATTCAACCTAACCGAAAGGACACAAACTTCAAACAGGGATGTTCCAAAAATCACAAAAAACTTCTTTTTGTTTTCTGTTTGTACTCATCCGCTACAGACATTAGTATGTTGCCATATACATTCGCATAATTTAAACTGAGCTCGAATGAAGAGACCACACCTGAAAATGTTATAAATCCATAAGAGATTAATACTGTCACTGTGTGCATACTGATAAATGCTCGCAGACAAAAGTGCGTTTGCAGGTCTCAATGCATACTTAAACGGGGAGTATAGTACGAGTATATTTATCTCACACTAGGAAAATATGTACAATCAGTTTAATGTGAAATACCAACGCACCGCAGCATATATATTACGCTAAAAATATCTTGGCTATCGCTCAAAATACAACCTGTTAAATATGTGGGGGGAAAAATAGAAAATTACGAATTCGAATGAAATACTAATTGCACAGTCGGCTCCGGTAGAGGCATCTGCTTTTGTGAAAATTTAATCTGAAAAAACAAGCGGCTAATATTTGTTTTCCTAATTAGCTTCATAAACTCAGTGAGGTGCAGCTTGAAAAGAGCTCAGCTTATACGTGTTGGTACAAATTTATAGATTTCAGGAACTGCAGGTCTTTGCCAACTTAGGAAGAAGAATTGTTTTTACTAAAATTGAAGATATGTCGGGAAGGAGTATCTCTGAACAATTGAATTTGGAAAATTCGGCTAATATGTGTTTGATTGTAAGTTGGGTGTCACAGTAATCATAGACTAGAGGTGAATTTTTGTTGAATATAAAACTACGAGTGGGGTGACCTGTCAATGTGCGTGCAAGAACAACTTCGTTCTTCCCAGATAAATCTATAGCTGGTCAAAGGATAAATTTCTTTCAGCGATAACATGATGCCAGAATTGTCGGAACTAAATTTAGGATAAAGAATTTAGGCGCGTGCTTTTAGATCTGCAATAGGGATGTTGGGAGTGGGAAAATCATTTAAGGATTGTTTAGCGGATGAAAGGTGGTCTTCATTCCCAGGAATGTCACAGCGAGGAGGGATTCAGCAGAAAAGCACATTTTCATTGCGGTTAACTAGTTTTTGGATGATTTCTCGGATAAAGGGATGGGCTTTTTTTTACATCGCTGTAACTATTATAAAGAGCTGATCTTCTTTCGTTATAGTACCACACTTAGTTTCTCTGCGACTATTTATTCTCGTACATTTCAGCTGTACATAGGTATATAGTGCTCATAGCAATTGTTTATACAAGGTACGAATATGTACACTCGCAAGACCACATTTTCAGAACTGATCAGTAATCGTTTGATTTTTATCAATGTATAAATGCAGCTCCCCCTGGTAAGTGTGTGTGTCTGTTATGTACTAACTAGCGCGCATATGATGGTATGCATGTTTGCTATTGTCTTTCATATGATTCTATTAGCGAGTATTTAATTTTTATTTTTTGTAATAATTTTTGTCGTCGCCCGGGATCGAACCCGAGACTTCCGCAAAGCATTCTGGCAACTAGGCTATCGCAACGACTTACAAAAGGTGATAGGGAGTCCGAAAATATTAGGATGTTGTTTAGCTGGGATTGTGAACAGTACGTTATAACTAGTTTTAATGCAAAAAGTGCAGAGGATAGGACGGAGAAATAGGGCGCATGTGGATACAAAAAGTTATATCCTCTTTATGTATAATTGAACAACCATCGGGCGTTCTCGGGTTTTTCTATCATCGGTGATGCTCGAAATTAGGATAGTCACTGATTAGCGCGAGAAAATGTTGACGGAAAATAACAGGATACATGCGGAAGATTTCGAGAGTTCAGAAAGAAGAGAGAAATTAATTCGGTTGAGCCTGAAAGTTCAAATTCTGCATCGCTTCATGTTCAGTATCTTCGTTAAATATTTTTATTTTCCGACCAAAAGGGGGCGGCAGTCCGAATTTCGGTTTCGACCCAGACAAGAAGAAAATCATTTTCACTCAAGTTTTAGACCGAGAGGTAAAACACGCAACTTGCAAGGAACATTATTATTTCGAATTACGAGGCTTTTTCCATTTCATGAAAATCCGGATCTGCTTTTGTATAACCCCAATAAAATAGAAGTAAAGTAAGTCCCATATCCTTAACAGGCAGTCGGCTATTGTGAAATTAATCTTTTCATAATGTACTTAAGGGTACCTCTCCTAGTGGGGATCTGATGAAAATATTAAGGTCAGTTCTTTTCTACTTGGGATGATCCACCTTTAGTTTCCAACAAATAATTCTCCGCTGTAACCAATATTAAATTTCAGCTTAGGTATATATATATCACCGAGACAGCGAATTGAATCCGGAACGAGACAATTCCCGAAAACCTATGACACCGCCGATTTGATAGCACCTTAACCACTAGACCATCGCGTTATCGACCAAAGCATAATTCAGTCTAATAGAGAGCATGCTACGCGTTTAATTTGCAAAACCCGATGCGTGAGCTTCATTTGTCACGAATTGGTTTGAAAATTTCATCAAAAATACTCTTCCTCCGATTAAGGCAGCTTACATATAGCTGTTCGATCGCCCACCGGCTAAAACCTTAACAACTAAAACGGTGACCAGAGTGTTCTACGATACTGTAAAAACGCGGAAGAAAAAAAACCAACAAATAAACAGTTTTAGTTATTCAGTCCTTCTTTTTATCCTTTTCCTCTGCGTTTTAAAAAATACATCCTATAAAATTTATAAAAGTTTATCTGTCTACAAAACAATTTTATTATTCAGAAAACGAGTCATTCTGAGCTACCCCTTTTTACACCTCACTCAGCGGTGCTTAATGAGAGGCCGGAAGGCGTTTTAAAATTACCCGATTTATAAACAAACAAACTGATGACTCTCATTACGCAGTTCGTTTATCAAACACCAGAGGAAAAATAGACTGTGCCGTTTTCAATGTTGAACTAGACCGAGTATTTCGTACACACAAACAGTCGAATTCAGCTCAAGATTTTCGTTTTTTTTCCCCATTTTTAATTAATTTGTGGGTCCCACAAGGCAATTTCTGCCCGTTTGTGGGTTCCCAACATAATTATATCGTTTACTCATAAATAACACATCTTAAAGCTAATTCATATTCGTCTTATACATATTGCTTACTTACACTTCACTTCTATTTTCACTAAGCTACGTCTAATTTCTTGAACAAGTACATTCATACCAGCACACATCCTAAAACAACATATTCACGTATGCCAAAAGGTATGCAGTTGGAAGAAGGCATGCATCGCTACCTAAGAAATGAAAAGCTTTTTTTTTATTATTATTTTTTTTATTATTACATCATTTATATTTTTACTCCCTTACCCCTTCACCAGTTTTATCACTCTGTTCCTTTCCTTCTTCTACTTTCTTCTCATTGCTATCAACCGAATTTTTATTTTATTCTTCCATATGTTCAAATTGCATTCGTCTCTAATTTCCTTAGATACATTACCCAATATATGACTCAAAACTTCCTCTTCAACATTGTCAATTTTATTGTTAATCCCTTTAGGTCTTTTTTTTTTTTTTTTTTGTGGAGGTTTGTCTACAAGAACATCGGTCCAAGAACAAAGGAAAAGGACGCAAGAGACTCAGATCTTGATAGACGACAAAAAAGAATCAAGAGCTTGGTCAACAGAAGGAAAAGGGAATGAACGAAGCACTGTATGAAACTCTTTCCCTTGTCGGTAATCATCTTTTTTCTGTTTTATACCTTAATAGTTTATTGTAATAAAAAAACATTTTTGGAGACATTTCTTTCTTATTATCCTACCAAGTAGTATTCGTTATAAAATTCCTCTAGTTCGGTAAAAGTTATTTTTAAACATCTTTTTTGTAGCTTACTAATTTTTCTAAATTCCGTTCTTTTTTCCCTCTCCGCAGATTTCAATTTCGTATCTAATCCTAGACATTATTAATGAGTGTCAAAATACAATCCCGTAATTTTGTAATTCATAACCCGTTTTAATTTATATAAAGCCGGGATATATAGTCTTCCTGATTTTTCTGGCAATGTTATCAACGTGAACTCTCCACGTTAACGTCTTATCAAATGTTATTATTCCAAAGTACCTAAAAACGTTAGCTCCATGAAGATAAACCACATTACGCAACACTATTTTAGGAAAAAATTTTCTGAACACTTGTGATATTCTTACATACATAACTTTCGATTTTTTGGCATTTATTAATAACTTTTTGCGCTATATCTATCTGCAGACTTTATTCAGGTCCTCCCGGAGAGCAGCCTTTACGCTATTTCCACATCTTGGTGTTCGATTACCGGAGCAATATCATTGGCATACGCGTACAGAGCTTGGCATTCGCAACACGTATTTTTCATAATTTTAAATGGTCGTTTAACGCAAACAAAAAAAAAAAAAAATCACTCGGCCTATATTTTTCGTTTTTACACTTATCGGACCTTTGTAATCTCTGAAGCGGTCATTTTTAGGTATTAGTTGAGCCGCGAGCTTATTGAAAAACTTAAAAAACACGGCGATGCCAGTTTTATGAGCCACTTGTGAAAATGTGAATTGTCTGACAGATAACAGCGATCATAGAAAACTAACACGGCATTCTAATACAGATATAGGCCAAAACTGCTGGAGGAAAACCCAGAAAAGCGGGCAGGTTGCAAATGTAGTACGCGCTAAAATTAATGTCGAAAATAAAAAAATAGACACGTATAAAAAAACATTATTAGATTACGCGTTAGAGGTTCGTGTACTTAAATATCAAAAAAAAACCCGTTAAATACTGTTCGAAGAAGTTGCTACAGGTAGAAGATACGGAAACATAACTGAAACAACAAAGTTACTCCGGAAAAATCGTAACGGTTGAGAGAGATTGTGTCCGCGCAACGCGAAATTAACTGAGCTTGAAAGATGATAGTTTTACAATAGTTACAACTTTATATTCAGCTCCAAGGAATGCCGAAAGCCCGACATTTTTTTAAAAACATATTTTTTTTTTTCGGGCATATAGTTTCTGTTCGATGGAAAGTTGTCGGGAACGAAACCGTATTTCATTTTCTGAAACAAATTCAAAAATGAGCGAAAAATATCGTGTTCCAGCTTGTTTGCGGCATGAAAAATCAGATTTCTTTATTTTGAATTTGGTATTAAGTGAATAATGCGAGCGACTGAACTTGTTTATTTCTTCGCGGATCATCTTCGAGAAATAAAGCATGTGAATTAAGCCAAACGTAGTATCGAATTATTATTGACAAGCCTGTTTACGTTCGATTAATTTCGAGGTGCTATTTTCCGCAAAGTAATTTCAACATAAACATAACAAAATATAGCTATCACAGCGCAGTTAGCACGGAGCAACACTGTTCCGTTCGAAGTTCGAACTACCTACGCTTATTGAAAGTATAAAACAGTATCACCATGACGAGCGCCTAAATAAATAAATAAATAAATAAACCATATATAATTAATAATGATAAAAAAAACGTCAAAATTTACGGCCAATTTTTTACTAAATTGATCATTTTGACCGGTAAGGAAATTTTGAACGAACCGCTACCATTTCAATTCTGTACAGCCGCGTAATTTGAATATTTCTATTTACATTTATGTGCGATTTTCCGAAACTGAAGAGAATGTGACGGTGTTCTGTTTTCGCAGTTCATGTCGACCGTAAATGATCGGTACTAGAAAATGGGGATCAATCATGCATTTAAATATTTCGCAAAACTCGACTAAGACCTGTGCCGTATCCTACTCCCGAAGAAGGCCTCCGCTACCGAGTAATGTAATGGGAAACGGTATTGCTATCGATTGGGTTAATACTTAGGTATAAGCAACAGATGATTATAAAAGCTATGGGACCTCCAAAAATGTCACTGAGTTGACTCTAATGAATATTTTGCAAAGGATCTATAAATTTAAAAGAGTATGATAAAATAAATTAAAGATTTAAAAAAACGTTCACTATAACATATATATGTGTATACATAAAAATTCCAGATAAAGCAATTTTTTTTTATTAATTTTCAAGTACAAATTTAAACTGCTGTTAATACACGGGCCAGCCGTCGGTAACAGCTAGTTTATATATAAAAATATGATTACTTTTTTGGGTGTAACGAATTACATAATTATTAAGTTATTGTAAAGTGTATGTATTTTTCTTTTTAATATGAAGACAAATTTTGATTAAGGAATTTTCGTATTTTAAGGTAGGTGAGAATTTAATAAAAAAAAATTTTTTTTTTTTTTTAAATAATTATTACGTAGGAAAATGATAATAAAAGAGCATAGTGTGAATTGTTCGGAATTATGTGCGACTATAAACCGGAATTCGGTGATTAAAAAATATTTCAACCGGCATCGAATGCAATAAACCAGTCGGAGGAAATTTTGAAAATGAGGAAAATGAAGAAATCGAACAAAGTTGATTTACAAACAATGACCGCCGACATCGGAGAGGGGTACCGAATAAAACTGACAGAATTAGTCGATTCGCTAGGTTTTTTTTTCTTTTTTTGGGTTTTTTTCTCCGTTAGACAGCGATAAATAACGAATGGAACACGTAATATTAAGGTAGCCGCAACATCTGAAGGCACGCATAATAGAATAGTAAAATTAAAAAAAAAAAAAGAGAAACTTATAAAAATATGTGTAAACTGTTTACGATGTAGCGAAAAATTTGAATGCGTTTAATTTTCCCGGGTTAAAGTTCGCCGAAATCACCGAAAACGTACCTTTAACTTTCGATGTCATTCGTCTTAACTATTTAAGTGATTATTTAAAATCGGTAAATTCCTTTAAAAACAAAAAAAAGAAAGAAAAGCAGAATTAATCGAATTACGCGCAGTGTCACTTACAATTAGCATCCACTTTTATTTCAGTTCGTCGAATTTGCAAATATCAACCGAAATGTAAAAGCGCCTGTTAAAACGTTTTAAACAAGAAATAACCGAATGCCGTAGGAATAATCTCTACTTAAATTACGAATAAACACACCGACCAGTTTCCGATCGGCCAAACCATTTATGCTCTATGCTACTATGAAGCAACCGGTGTCTATTATTTTTTCCTAATTTCAATAAATTCCCATCGCTGGCGTTTTGCATTTCGCATGAAGAACTAAAAAAGTTGATCTCTCTTTTTGTAACATTTGCTTGACGACCACGAGAGAGCAATTGACTACTTATGTGAATAATAAACAGATTCGACAAATTTATTATATTCCGTTGACGTCGAATCGGTTAATTGAAATAATATTTCTAGCAGACCGTTCGAACTGCGTGCACTCTGGCATATATGTATTTTTTACTTTAGTTGTTTTTCTTTTTACTTTCGTTTTATTTGAGAATTCTTAAATATTAAACGGCCAGCTTAATTTCGAGGTCGGTTTTTTTCCGGTTGCTTAAACACGGACATTTATTTCGCAGCTAGCTTATACACATTTACTGAAAACTGCTCTGGTTCAATAAATTTTTTTTCCACTAAGAGATAGTAGGTGCGTATTTTCTAGAAAAATTACTATCAGCAGTACAATTTACGGAAAATATATTTACGATAACATTTAATTCTATTCAATCAAATCCGAATATATACCTTCATTTTACATTTTACATTTTGCATTTTACATTTTACATTTTACATTTTGCATTTTGCATTTTACATTTTACATTTTACATTTTGCATTTTACATTTTACATTTTACATTTTGCATTTTACATTTTGCATTTTGCATTTTACATTTTACATTTTACATTTTGCATTTTGCATTTTTTTTTTTTTTTTGTTTACACCACCCCGGTCCGTTGACCACTATTGGAGTTGCTATCGTTTATTATTAATTTATTTTTATTTTGTACAAGGCCTTCTAATTTATACTGCCTACCCCCACTGAGCTATGACAGCATTTGGATCGTTACTTATACTAGTTTACCATCTATATATTTAAATTATTCTAAAGGCTTATTACTTATCTCCGTCGAAGCGATGACAACATCATTGATACCCCTACCCTACACCACTCACGTGGATCAGGTGAGAAGAGCCTACTTATATTATTTCTAATTAACAGCTCTGATATATCCACCATCGTTAGCTATAATTTAGCGCATATCTCGACACTATGCTCTTCTTATTCTTCTCTTCGGATTTCCTGGAAGATATTGGTGGTACACGCTAGACACGTTGATATTATCATTAATTAACAGCTTCTCGAAGAATGTTCTATACTGCATAGTGGGATATTCTTGAACATATGGAATATGAAGATCGTTGGGCAGCGTGTTATTCGAAACGAAGTAGGAAGCTCCAACTATTCCACGGAGGATTTTAGACTGCAACTGTTGGATTTTATTAATATTGCTTCTGGCTGACGACCCATAAACTTCTATTCCGTACTTCCATATAGGAGCTATAACTGTTAGGTAAATGTAGCGTTTGCAGGAAAGCTTCACAGCGGATCGTGAGCTAATAATATTTTTTAATATAGCCATTCTTGTAAAGATCTTTTTCTTCACGTGCGTTATGTGAGGCTTCCATGTGAGGCGCCGATCCATAATCAATCCTAAGTACTTAATGCTCTGAACTTGAGGTAAAGGATGATCATTTAACTTAACAGGTGGACAGGTGTTCTTGTTTAACGTGAAAGTTATTTGTTGGCTTTTTGTGTGATTTATCTTGATTTTCCACTTTTTTGCCCATATAGAGATTTTATTTAGGTGTTCTTGTATGAACGCAGACGCATATACTTGATTTTCATGTGTAGCCAAGATACAGGTATCATCTGCAAATGTCCCCATAACCGTTGAGTTCATAGTAGGTATATCCGCAGTATATATAGAATATAGGAGCGGCCCCAATATGCTTCCTTGCGGAACAGATGCTCGTATTATAAATTTATCTGACAGTGTTGAGCCATTTTGCATTTTACATTTTAAATTTTGCATTTTACATTTTGCATTGTAATGGACACATGTTTTTTTTTTGTTGTGAACATATACTTAATGTAATTTACTATATTTCATCGTGTGTATAAATGCAGTGATATTTCCATTATGTAATGCCTGTGATGTTTTACAATTTTATTTTATTTATATATTTCTCTCTCTCTCTCTCTCTCTCTCTCTCTATCTGTCTTATTCTACCTTCAGTTTAATAACTTTCTTTACGCTAATTAATAAACGTTCGTTTTCATTGTCCGCCCCTTTTCTCTTCTAGTATTTTTCATGTGAGATCTGGTTTTGAAAAAGCACACGCATTTATTAGTTTGTTACTGCACCCTAATTTTGGTTTCAGTACTAATCTATTTAAGATTTGGTAGAACAGTTTTCTTTCAGGACTTTTTCACCGTATTTTTATCGAAATACGGAGGATTAAATCCGTGAAGAAGTTGTTTAGTGCATAACGCGTAGAAATTCCTAAAAATTCCATAGTAATTTCCCATAGCAATTCCACGGGAATTCCGGCAGGTTCAGAGGAATTCCAGGAAGTAGTGTGCAAAATTTACATCGGTGAGTTACCTCTTGCGTAATGCCCTCTTACTCTAATACATTTGCTTTTTTTCGTACCCCAAAGAGCTGTTTCCCTCCATCCTTCGTTATTAATTTTTGGGAATTTTTTGACGGTCTCACCTTTTTTATTTTGTGTTCTTTTCGTCGCTCTCCACGAATATCGTACCTTATTCTCAATTCTAATAAGGCGTGGAGTATGCAGATTTTCTAATGTCTCGTAAATGAAAGTGCGCTTTAATTTTTTACCACAAAATCTGTCAGTGTTGCTCTACTATTACTATTATTACTATTATTATTATTATTATTATTATTGTTAATTAAATACTTGGGAATTATGTTCGACCACAAGTTAAATTGGACTAAGCATCCAGAATATGTTTCAAAAAAGTTATCAAAGCTTAACTACCTTTCTATTACCTGCAGAAATATTTTTTCACTCATCATTTATTTAGATTATATTTAGCCTTATATCAACCAGTGTTGGCATATGGATTAATATTTTGGGGAGGAACTGCAAAATACCATTTAAGACACGTAATATCACTACAAAAATCTATATTTAATACCTTCGGCCTTAATACCAACGACTTAAATAATCACGGGTTACTACAATTAGAACAGTTTAGAATTTATTGTTATTCATAAATAAATATAGTACAAAATTTAATATCAAAATGCGGGAGGTAGCACGAGGTCAGCAAATGATTTCATGGCCGCTATTCCTAAATTTAATAAGTTTCATACAAGACTACAGATACAATATAAAGCAGCGATAATATATCAATTCTCTTCCCTCAGATGTCACAAGAATCTTTTAAGGAATTATAAAAAGCGACATAGGCTTAAACTAGCACAGGCACTTAATATGTAATCGCTTCAGTTTGTAATAATATCAACGTTTTCCTAATAGCTCACTAGTTCCATTTTCGTCCAGCACATTATACTGCTACCTATATCAATTTATCCCTTCACCATCCCCTTAAATAATTAAATTATGTTTCCCCATCAGCATTGTATACACAGTAATTGTTATACCTAATAATTCTGTACAACAGATCACATATTCAATTTTTCTTTTTAAACGAATTATCTAGAATGCGTTTTCTTTTTCTTTTTTTATAAAATTTTATGATTATATAAAGAAGTGTTTACTTATTTGATTTACTTGTTTTTTCTTTCTTGTTATATTTTTTATAATATTCATTTATTTATTTATTATTTTTTCAAATCTGTAATCCATTACTCGCGCAACTTTGCGCATAAATGTAAATTGGATAATAATAATAACAGTAAAATAAATTATTTAATTTGATTATTATTATTATTATTACGCCTAAGTATTTATGAAGAACTGCTCGCATTTAATGGTGTTCCGGAACGCTCATTATTTTTTCCCATTTTACGAATTCATTTTTGTGCATTCTCTCTCGTACTGAGATTTGTTTTCGAAATTATTCGGTCCTACTTTTGTTTTACGTACCTTTACTGTTAGATAATTATCATGTGTGCTTTTGCATAATCATCGTAGAGATCGCCTTCTGGTTTGTTTATTTTTCCTGTCATCTATATTTGCGGGCATATTTATGTGTTATAATCGGAATATCCCGATTTTCCGTGTTATTTAGTAATTATTACACGCAAAGTTTTCATTAAAAAACGATTCGATCAATTAAAACATAATTTTCTATAGAAATTATGGAAGATTCTGTTTATAAAAAGGCCGCCGCCACCGTTTCGGCTTGATTTGTTTTAGCGACAGAGAACCATGGGTTTAAAGGTTCAGACGTTTTTTCAATATTGTTTTTCAAATTTCATCCGCTAAATGTTAAACCGAATTTTACATTATCCGTTAAAATGTTTCTCGGTGATTTCGTGCAACAAATACCGTTCTCCGTTAATAGATTTTTCACGTGTATTACGGCATACCAGCATACAATCACGTAATTTCAATCTATTTTCTTAAATTATAACTGGGCAATTTAGAAACGACAAAAATATCAAATACCTCACAGCTAATGCGACAAAATAAACTTCAAAATCGGAAGATAAATCACAGTTAAAATTTTTTCATTGAGGCTATAACACACTCTATAGAATAATTAATCACGCCAGACGGCGCAAATTAACCGTCGAGAATATTATATAAAATATGGTGAAGTTTAAAATGATTTTGGAAAATCACACGTAAAAATTCACAACACACCGCCAGATAACCTCCCATTTAAAATCGAAATAATCGAAGAAAATATATATTCACTTCCATCGCCGGCGATCATTCCTACTATAGCCTCTTTCCATTTCTAGTACGGTATTCAATTTTTTATTCGTTTCTCCCTCTCCGCCACTAATATAGTCTAATGCTGGGTAATGCCCTTGGCTGGCCATCACCAAAAAAAAAAATAAGATAAAGCCATTTCCGCAAATATAAAAAATTATTTAATAACGGGAAGACAAAAAGTTTTTAATTTGCAGCGCGACAGATGAAGAAACCAAAATAATATATGTATTTCATATAGAAGAACGTTTTAAAGGACAAAAAGATCTAGCTGAACTGATAAATTTACACACCTAAAGCTCAAAAAATTTTGGATACCGATAGAATTTTTTCTTCCGTTTTTTTTATATATACACCGATAGAAAGGTCTGTTTTTGGTTGAAAACTTTTATCTTTTTTGGTAATGTCATTAACAAAGGCATAGTTGACTAAAGAATATTTCGACGATAATTTTCGAAATCGCTGTTCCTCTTTATTACAATTTTTACTTTACCAAAATAAGGGTTAATCAGGTGCGGTATTGCTGTCGATTAAGCATCGACCTGTCGAAAGTTGTCTATCTTCCTCCGGATTTCCCGAATGAATTTGTAAAAAGAAAACAAAAATCGATCGATCGAAAATATTTAGAAAAAAGTGATTAGGAAAAGAGCGTATTTTGCGAATATGTATATGTTAAATCCGCAGCTAAATTGTCAACGAGGAACGGTATTTTTTGAGCGAAATTTCTGATAGCGATTAATTTTGACGCAGAAATAAATTTAATAAAATTTAACGGATGAAATCTGCGCGGAAACACAGGTAATCCGTGTAAAACGGTTACTCGTTAGCGCCGGAAAGAGCGGGCCTTAGATCGAATTTCAAGTCGGTTTTTAGGCTAACACGCAGGTTTTTGGCTTAATCCCTTAAAAATTACATACCGGTATGCCGTAAATAAAATTATGTAATCGCGATCCTACCTCATCTTCCCTAAAGAGAAGAGTCGACTTAATACTATGCCAAATAAATGTTGTATGAGTATGACAAAAAAAAAAAAAAAAGATTATACATTAAATGTTACGAAGATATTTCATACGAAATCTAGATTCTATTATTACCCCGGCGGTGTAAAAATGACAACAAAATAACTCATCATATATATGTATATTTAAATTTAAAAAACTTGTGCAAGTAAAATTTTTATACATTTACCGCAAAATATGTTTCGATTTTCCAAGAGAATATTTTATTGTTGTTTCGTTTTTATATTATACGCAACATAAAGATTAATTTTTGGAAAGCCGACTCTCGATATAATTGCAGTTCGAAGCTTCAATAAATTACCTTTGAAGGTCATGTGAAGGAAAAATAGGGTTTCTCACGTGGTAGACTTTATGATTGAACAAACTTACGTTACAATCGACGAGGACAATTTTCAAAACATGTCGGCCGACGAAACGAGCATCTCATTTAAGTATAGTAACGAAACCAGCAACTAAATATCTATTAATGAAACGACAAGAAAAGACGCGAAAAAATGCAATCCATATTCGAATTAAATTTATCGAAATTAAATTCGAAGTAGTCTTCAAACGTGATTTGGGATGATGCTAGAGAACGTTCGATATTTAATAAATGCCCTATAGGGCGGTTACTAACATTTTAAGAAATAATGTTCGAACAAAAATGCGAAACATTTGCAAATTATAGTGCGAGTTTAGGGGCGGAGGGGGTGGGGAGGTAGTAAAAAAGCGAAAAAGAGTATACAAATTATTAGCCGGTACAGTTCCGGTCCGGCTGGAGATGCCGAATATCGAAACTTGTAGGATAGTAATTTTTTACAAAATGCCACTTACCCTGTTTGATGCGTGTCGATCGGTTTTGCACTTATTCACGCTAATTGGCAGCTTTCGGAAATGGTGGCTCGCTGCGGTATCGCGATAGCGGCGCGCGTGCTATATCGGCGGAGAAGATATCACAAAACGCGAATCGATGTATCCTCGATTTCAGCGTATCTTGAGAATGCGTCGTCGTCCGAGTGACGATCAATCTGTAGATACCGCGCGCACAGGTAAGGTCGGAGCGACGACACTCTTCCGTACCACTCCGCGGCCAAGCTGTTCCTGCTCGACAAACCAGTCTTCCTAATCGCGCCCTAATCGATTTCCTCTCCTCTTCCCGTCGTGCTCTCTTTCACGCACGCTCGATTATATTACTACTACCGTTCGTCTTTTTTCTTTTTCCCCTTTTTTTTTCTTTTCGCTTTTATCATCGCACCTTCCGCGCTAGAACCGAAGAGGAGCCGCGTTATCAGACGTCTGGGCGTGGCCTATTATTATTATCTTAGATGCGCAATAGGTGGGACTTGTTATCACATCGACCGTCTAGGTACCCATAGCCGTGCACGTCGCGTCCTATAGTATATTTTCACGCCGCCCGAACAAACGCGATAAAACGCACCGAGAGACGAAGATAGACACTGCGAATAACCACGCCTAGTTTAGGCGGCTTTTCACTAGCGGGTTTGAAAAAAATCGGGGTCGCTTCGAAGAGGGCCGCCAGCTGCTAAATAGCTGTCGGCTCACCATTTTACACGCTGGTCTAGTCCGAATAATCGGGTACCTGCACGCAAAGGTACACGGCCGTCGCCGCGGATACTAATTTGTCGTTCCATCTGGTAAGAGAAGACACGATCGTCGTTATTGCCCCGTGGTGACGAAGACAAATGGAACAAAATCCTCCACTAGAATAATGACCGGCGCGCGGGACACTCGGATAATTCTTTTCATCGGTGTCGCTTTAAAAAAACCTTTAAAAACCTCCGCATTTTTTCAAATTCCACACTCGGCCACTGTGTATATCGATTTTTTTACAACTACGGTAACCTTTCTTTTTTTTCTTTTCTTCTCACATTTCATCATTACTATCACCATCGTCACGATCATAATCTCACGTCGTATGTGTGCACTCTAACGCCTCTAGTCCCTCGCGACTGCCATCCATAATTCTTTTCCGACTCGCTTTATTCTTCTCCTTTACCACCCCGTTCACGCTCCTATTTCACACATCGTATTCGCTAAAATTCCGCCTATCCACCGACCATCCCAAAATTCCCCCTTCGCATAATTACCCTCTATCGATCGATAATCTCTTTATTTTTCCCAACTATATATATATATACCTTCTCCGCTGGTCCATCCTTAGGCTTCTTTAAAACATGTCTCGTCTACGGCATCGCTTTTCTTTTTTCATTTTTCTATCTTTTTACGTTACGGCATTTTCTTTTTTTTTCCCTATATATACAAAATGGAAAACTTTTCTTGAAAATGAAGAAAATCAACTCATTTTTCCTTCCGATTCGCGGATTGCGGTGTAACTATGTGCTGTTCAACTGTGGCTCATTATCTTTTTGTGTAACTTGCGCTTAATATTTTAAATGTTCTAAAATATCTCTCGTTTCTAAGAGTATCTTAATTCTCGCAAAATCCTGTCTCCCTCCTTTTATCCACTTAGTGACGTTTATTCCTGTTTTCTAATCTCCCTCACTTCCTAATTAATTTATTCTTCGAAGTCTCGCGAAAATCCGCATTCTCCATTTTCGGGGCTCGTGCGGTCTTTTCATCGTCTAGGTCTGTTTTTTCGACGTCTTCCTCCCTTAATTCGATATGAATTTCATTTTTCACCTTCATTCATTTCGAATTTCCGGCTCGAGTAATTTACTTTTCCGCCTTTCGTCGCTGAGCGCACACTGCCGCGGTATATTCTTACAAGTCGGTTTTATCCTCGACCACATCCGGACCACCGCCCCTTACTTTCATTAGTGCCGTTGGGCTCTTTGTACATTGCGAACCTTAACTTCACAATCCATGATACCTTAGCAAGGATATCCATGGGATTCAATTTACTTTACTCGACTTGTTACAATCTGTGTCGCTTCCAATTCAGTATAATCTGTTCTCCTATACACGCTGGAAGAAAGAAAATCGTTAAATTAAATTGGAGAAATTCTGCGAGACTGGTGAAAGTTCTTCGCTGCGGTGGAAACATAGACCCAATCACAGTTCCGACGTTCGCCTTGCGGCTTTCTTGTTTTCACGAAACTGTTCTTAAGTTCCACTAAATCGGCATAATGTACCGTATGATGATAAACAAGAGAGGTTTAAAAGCTGACGATGTATCATTCGAAATAATGACCTTGACCAGTAAACAAAGATACAGCTCGCGCTACCTTTTAAAAAATTCTTACAACATTACTTACCGTATTGATGTTCTCGATTAATATCTAAAATCGCTATATCTGTTTATTTCACTCATTGTTTTCTTTTATGTTTATTGTACAGTAATTAATTCTTTAAAATACCGATTTTTTAAAACGATTATTTAATTTTTTATCAAATACCCGTTTCGAAGACAAAGCTTCATGATTACGGGAGTTATTATATAATAACTCCCGCGATCATGAAGCTTTGTCTTCGAAACGGGTATTTGATAAAAAATTAAATAATCGTTTTAAAAAATCGGTATTTTAAAAAAATAATTACTAATAAATATCTAAAATAATTAAAATCTATTCTGCGCGTGTTTAGAAATTTAAAATCGGTAGAGGCATTTTCTACTCACTTATTAAAATTTTCACAAATGAGAACCTCTTTCGTCTGTTTTACTCTTTATCTCGTTCACACATATCTTCTACTTTAGCCGGTAGTGAAACATGATTCTGTGTGGTCGAACTCCAGTAATATTGGTCGTCATTATCGAACAGAGTTAACCTGGTATTTCTTTGAATTAATGCCGCAAAGGACTGTTTCGGAAAGTGGATACAAATGATGAATACATGCGCGATAATAATATTGGTGTAGCTGTAAAAACAATTATTTTTTTTCAAAATGAAAAGATGAAAAAAAACAACAACTATGAAGTACGCTGTAAGTATTATTATTATTATTATTATTATTATTATTATTATTATTGCGCACATATGCGCATAGATGGACATTGTGCAGTGATAATAATAGTAATAAAATTATTTGATCTCATTATTATTATTATTTATTTAATCGAAGTAATATTTGTGTCCCGATATTTTTATTAACTTTCCGTACGTTTGTAAAATAAAATTCTTCCTTGGAAAACACTCAGTAGTCTCCAGTTGCGTTTTATTTTAAATATGACCCCATCCACGACTCCGGATGGTCATGAAATACAGGGTGTTACATAAATTCGTTAACATTTGAAAAAATCGCGTTAAAAAAACTATTTCACATCAATTAGAAATTATTTATTCACGAGATAATCAATTCATGGGAATTTACCTTTTACAAATAACATCATCTAAACAGCCACCGTTTCGACTTTTACACTCTTCTAAGCGAGTACCAAAATTTTTGACTGTGAGATCGTAGACATTTCTTCACTGATTTTTTCTTTTAGTTGACGCAGTGTCTTTGGTTTATGGATGTAGACGTGGTTCTTTAAATAAACCCCCAAAAAAAAGTTTTCTGGGAATAAATCTGGGTAGCCATGGGATATCGCTTCTCCTGGGAAAATCAGCTTTCCCGGAAACATTTCTTTGACCACCGGTAGGGACTCGTTGGATGTGTGACACGCCATCTTGCTGAAACCATGCGTTACCATTGTAGCCTGCAAATTCCAGTAGCTTCGGTGCCAAGAACTCCCGCTACATTTTCACATACTCAGCAGAATTAACAGTGACCGTACGGCCTCGAGAAAAAAATAGGGGTTCCTTTTGCTGAAATCGCAGCCCGTACAGTTACCTTAGGCGAATGAAGTGTCCTCTTATGTTTAGCTTCGGGATTTCCACTGCACCAATATCCGCAATTTTCTGTTTGTTAACATATCTGTTGAGCTGGAAATGGACCTTTTTCGGAAAATAAGATGTTGTCAAAATTATTGAATCGATCCAACATTGTTTCGGTATACGTTTGGCGTAAATTTAAATATCATTAAGTTCCTGCACTATCTGGATTTTAGGTGGATGTAATTTTTCAAAATACGGCGTACAGATGTGCTTGATAATCCTAATTTAGCCGAACGTTTGACTGTCGATAAATAAGGATCAGGTCGAACTGAAACGGAAACTTTCTCCGCGTTCTTTTCGCTCCGAGAAGTCTGTGGGCGGCCGGTTTGCTTCACATTTAGTGTCGATCCTGTCTGTTCGAACGTACTAACCCATTTCTTTCTTTATTAAAGGACCACTCGGGTGATTCATGTAAATCGCATTCAAGGCGAAATACGCGTCTCACAATAATGAGCAAACTATTATCGTGTTTAGGATAAAACTGTTTAACACACCAAAAGCACGCTGCGGTCCTGTGAAGCGATCCATTGCGATAAAACTTTCCGAGAAAAGACCCGTGCCCCGTATGACTTGTGTTTGCGCGGGAAGTTAGATTTAAATGTTAACGAATTTATGGAACACCCTATATATAAGTCAACTATAATCGATATCTTTTTTTCTTTTTCCGTACAAGTAGCTTCTTTCTTTCCTCTACTAATCAGTATAACTCCATCAATTACCAACTCGGCCAATTTACAGCTAATTATTCTTTCAGATTACATTAGTAATTTCGTTTACTTTCAAAAAATGAATAAAAACAAATGTTTTATAGATATTTTTTTTTTTTTTCTCTTTACCATTTATAATTTTTCCAAAAAAAAAAGAAAACAAATAAATAATTAATAATAATAATAACACTTACGGCGTACTGTACCTCGTAGTTGTTGTTTTTTTCGGTTTTTTTCATTTTGAAAGAAAATAATTGTTTTTCCAGCTACACAAATATTGTTATCGTGCATGTATCCATCATTTGTATCCACTTCCCGGAACAGTCCTTTGCGCCATTAGTTCAAAAAAATACGAGGTTAACTGTTCGATAACGACGACCAATATTACTAGAGTTCAACCACACAGAAGTATGTTTCATCACCGGCTAAAGTAGAAGATACGTGTGAACGAGATAAAGAGTAAAACAAACGAAAGTCATCTGCGAAACATCCACTTGGTCTGCTTTCGACTCCAACGGTTTTATATATTTACCGGTTAATTCGACCACCTGATTGATCCATCGCTTTTTTCTCCGCTAATTAATTTATAACGTGACTAACCTATTTCATGTGAAAACCCGGCGATTTATAGTCAAGATTCTACTGGTGGAAAGGAAGATTTCTTCTATACCGTTACGCGTTAAAGCTGGCTAACCGGTAAACCTGACAGTGACGTATTCAGAATCGTTGTGTTGAGGACATATGAAGTTCTTCAAAGTATGATACCAACAGTTTCAAAGCAATTTAAATAAACTAGACGATTCAAAACTGCGGTCAATTTAAATTCAATTTCCAGGTTATTTAAGCGAGTAAAAGGAGTAAAGTTGAACAAATACTTCGTATTGGCAGCGCACCATTCTTACAAACGATTTACCTTTTCCATCGCCCACACGCGAGGATTTTTTTTTTTACATCTGCGGCGAACGTATACAACAAATGTGTACGCTGATGAACACGGAACCAGAGAAATATTTTCCATAAGCGAAAGATGGTGTTCAGCCTCTTCGGTTTTATGTTCTAACAGATGTCGTCCCACTTCGCCGAAGTTTAAGATTTCGTTTATTCAGCGGATAAGAAAAGAAAAAAAAAAAAAGAAACGGGCGACCGAACGGGAAATTTCGTATTGGCAGCAATGCGTCATAATCGTCGAAATTCAGGCTGAAGTTTAAAAGATTAGTTTGAATTCCGCGGTCATTTAGGCAAGTATAAAAGTCTAAAGGCGGCACTACGACATCCCCTCTTTGTTGTATGTGAGTGTTTAATTAGCAGTTCCTTAAATATTTCCTGGTCCTTTTTAATTTCGACAACTATAAGTTAAAGCTGTTCTAAGCGTTGTAGTGCTTAAAAGAAGCTACTCAATCGGATCAATCGTTTTTATCTTCGAAAGAAATGTTATTTCGCATGCTATCCGTGATTTAACTTTATCTGGAAAAAGTATCCCCTTAAATTTTTTACATTATTCTCCAGTTGGTATTTTTTATAACTGAAATCGCTCCTAATCTTTTAGCAGGCGAACTATGTATGTTGTAAATTCAAAAAAAAAAAATCAAAAACAAACTACAACTACCCTTGAGAATTTATAATAATTGGAGATTTATATACCACTGGAAAAATGCTCCGTTTAACAGCAGTCAGGACCACCACGTTTGTTTTGCTGCCGGCAATATTATACCAGAACTTCGTCACCGGTGTTTTAATAAGCAGATGTTTCTTCTGTTATAGTCGAGGAAAATTATCGTTAATGCGTTAAAAACTTATTTACCCCTATTCATTCATACGATTAGTGATGAATACTTATGAAAATGAAATAAATTATAAGAACATTTTATGACGAAATCATTACTTAAAGTAGAAAAAATATTTGCATTCTAATCTGACTTTTAGTAATGATTTTGTCATAAAATGTTCTTATAGCTTGTTTTCATTCCATAAGTATTCATTTAACATTGATCGAATGAACAAATGTAAGTAAATAAGTTTAACTGCGAAATTCAAAACCTTTTTCATGATATGCTTTTGACAGCGACTAGACCTTTTAGAAACGTATACCAGAGGTGTAAATTCCGCATATTGTACCGTTAACACGTTCTTTTCTAATACTTTCAAGACTCGAAAATTTCAAAATTTTCATTGCTGAATTTTGGGAGATCACAAGCCCAACGCAGTTCAGCTTCTCGGCTGTCAAGAGCTATAGGTTTTCGAAAAAAAATGCATATATATATATATGTATATATTAATTACAACGTAATTCTTAGGCCATCTCCCATTACAGAAAATGTCCCAATTTTATGTAACGTTTGTTATATTTTAATTTTTACCGACTTTATACATATCCATTACAACGTAATTCTTAGGTTACCCCTCATTCGAAAAAAGGTCCCAATTTTATGTAATGCAAAATGTCCCAAAAAAATGTCCCAATTTTATGTAACGTTTGTTATATTTTATAGGATTTTTGTTATTGTTATTTAAAAAATGTCACAATTTTATGTAACGAAAAATGTAATGAAACAATATCATTTTATGTAATCAAAGTTAAATCTTAGGATAGGATTTTTGTGATTATGTTTTGTTTTTCTTTTTGTGTTAATGCCAGTAAGAATTACGTTGTAAATTTTGTTCATTTTATACAAAGTATAGAAGAGAAAGAGACGTAAATAAAAGCAAGAGGTGTCAAGGGGCACAGCCCCTTGCGAGGCCAAAATGGCCGAGTTTATATATATATATATATATATATAAATTAAAATGTAATTCTTAGGCCGGCCCCTATTACATTTTATAACGAAAAATGCCACAATTTTGTATAACGAAAAAATGTCCTAATTTCATGTAATGAAAGTTAAATATTAGGATAGGATTTTTGTGATTATGTTACTATATTCATATGGACCGATTTAGAATTACGTTGTAAATTTTGATCATTTTATACAAAATATAAGAGAGAAAGAGGCAAAAATGTAAGCAAGAGGGGTCAAGGGGCCCAGCCCCTTGCGAGGCCAAAGTGGCCGAGTTTATATGTATATATATATAAAAAAAATAAAAAACGATTTCCACATGTACACCTTTTACTACCAACATATATTCTAAAGATCATAGAACAAAAACATTTTTTTAATATCTGAAATTAAGTATAAGCTATAATAGAAGTGATTTCCAGGTGGAAGTAAGAACGGAAAGAGACAGGAAGTGACCCGATGTTCAGTTGGCACATTTAAATTAATGACAAGAAACTTGTTTTACTGACGATGTACTCCTTTGTTATATGTGTACCATTTGTTCTGAAAACGTCCATAGAAGCATCCATTTTTAGAGTCGAACTTCCGGCCGTAGGTAAAGTATCGGAATATGACAATTTTTTTTTATATTTTCCACTAGTCTAAAGGCACACTCATTCGGTGAGTTAACGTGTTCCGAGTTAGACGTAGTTGTACGCGTACGCGAAACAGAGTTTTAACCTTATCTTATCTTCTATAGTTTATCTCTAACATATTAATCGTTTTGTATTCGTGTTCCGATAAGTGTCAAGTAAATCGTAATCGCAACGTAAGACTTTGCCGGTCGCAGCCGACCTCAGCTGGTTTTTCGTAAATCAGACAATCAAAACGACATCCGGTACTGAGTACAGACCGAGCATGTCGTACGCAACTGCAACGAAAAAAGAAACCTTCCCGTCCGCCAACCAAGCTATAATTTTCCCACACGTCGATGGAGCTCCGCTGCCGTATTACGCTCGAAAAATGGTAAACATCATAGGTAATAATATACTACATTGCGCCAAAATATCGAATAACCGCGTTCGAATGTATATCAGAAGCAGAGAAATCGCTGAAAATTTTTTCAAGTCAGGTGGAGAAATCGAGATTAATAGAAAACTAGTCAAAGCCAGATGGTACCGACAAGAAAAAAATGATAAAAAAGTAATCGTATCTAATGTACCCCCCCACGTCCCCCATGCAGAAATAATTAAATTAATCGTCTCCCACGGAGTAGTACCTACTTCAGACATGAAATTCTTGCGACTTACGCAGGAAGAGGGTTTGACTAATATCCTTTCAGAAAGAAGATTTGTATATATCTCAGCAGAAACTTCGGAAAAATTGCCGAACTCAGAGTTTGTCAAATATGAAGACGACGAATATCGAGTATTTTACAATGATGCTCAAATCAAATGCTTCATCTGCCATCAATTCGGTCACACAACGCAGTCATGTGAGTTTAACAGATCCGAAGAATATAATGAAACTCTGGATAAATCCCAAAAATTAACGTCCAAAGAATCAGAAAAAAATTCCTATAAATCGAACGATGACGAAAAGGATGTGAACAATACAATTAAAATTGTCGAATCAACTGGAAATGCTAACACGGAGGCACCTTCCAACACCATCTGCCAAAGTGAAGACGTACCTCGTGGTAACGAAAATTATACCCGCGATGAAACGGACGTTGTTCAACAGACCATTAAAAGACCACTATCAATCAGCACCCAATCTCACAGCGACCAAACAGTTGACGACCTCCCAACGCCCGCTAACGAAACAGAAACACCACATACAAAAAAACAAAAACAAAAGAAGGCCAAAATCGAAAATCCGGCAACAACTTCAACCGAAGAAACATTCTCAACAAAACAACTTTTGGAATCCATCGAAGAAAACTTTGAAAAAAATAAGCAAGATTATCCGATATCACTTTCCAACTTCAAATTACTCATGGATCTCGTAAAAGGGCAGCAAGATCCTACCCAATGCGTAGCTCAACTCACCACCGATTTCAACGGTATAATAAAAATCCTGGCCGACAATTATCTGCATCTGGAACACCGATCAATGAAAAATCGTTTTACAAGACTGAAAAAAAAATTAGAAGAATCGATTTCAGAAAATGCTGAAAGTCCAGACAATCCAGACAATCCAGATAACATACAGAAGGAGCCCGACATGAACGATTGAATTCGAATGGTAATACGCAATCTACTTTGCTATTTGTAAAAATTTATCTAAATCGTATCAACAATAATTAATCCAATCCGTTATTCTTAATACCTAATCAAATACGTTATTCAATGGAATTGTAACGGCGTGAGAAGCCATAAAAATGAACTCCAACTCTTAATTCAAAAAACCTCTCCCCAAATCATCACTCTACAAGAAACCCATTTACGGTCACAAATTTCGTTTCAAATTCCCAAGTATAAAATTTTTCGTAACGACTACCCTGGAGGCATCATTGCTTGTGGTGGAGTCGCAATTCTAGTGAATAAAGATATAAAAGCAGTCCCAATCCCTTTAATCAGTAATTTACAAGCCATAGCCGTTCAAGTATATACTCTTAACCATTTCAAAAGCCCTATCACTATCTGCAATATTTATATACCCCCTGATCAAAATCTCCAGAGCGATGAATTAAATGATATTCGAAATCAGCTACCAACTCCCTACATTATCACCGGTGACTTCAACGCTCACAGCCCAACTTGGAACTCAAATAACACAAATAATCGAGGTAATTCCGTAGATAAATATTTAAACCAAACAGATTCCGTTCTTTTAAACACCGGCGATAACACACATTTTAACGCTTCTAATGGAAGTTTCTCCGCAATTGACCTAACCTTTTGCTCACCTAATATAGCCCATTTTCTAAATTGGAAACCTCTCGATGACCTGTACTTTAGTGATCATTTTCCGATCGAAATTTCGTTAAACAATAACCAAACCCCACACAACGAATTGAAAAAATATCCGAAATGGATTATTAATAAAGCCGACTGGATTAAATTCCAACAAAATTTTTCCTTTACCTTCGACTACCAGCTTTCTATCGACGATAATGTCAAAAATTTCACAACCTCTGTCTTACATGGAGCCTCGGTTAGCATACCAAAATCTTCTTCCAAATTTCCTCCCAAGGTAGTCCCTTGGTGGTGCCCAGAAATCAAAACTGCGATCAAAAACCGAAAACGTGCATTACGCAAATACAAAAAAAATCCTACATTGGAAAATTTAATTTTTTTTAAAAAAAATAGAGCCCAAACTCGCTTAATCATTCGCCAAAAAAAAAACGAAAGTTGGGTAAAATTTATAAAATCGATTACTCAAAATTCATCTATTAAAGAAACTTGGAGAAAAATAAAAATCCTAAAGGGCTCATACATCCCCCACACCATAAATTTTTTAACAGTCGACAACAAAATTTTAACAGATCAAACTGAAATTACAAATAGTCTAGCCCAACATTTTTCCGATGTATCAGCATCCTCTAACTACAGCATGTTTTTTCAAAACCATAAGATTCAGAAAGAAAAAATTGAAATAAATTTTAATTCAGATAACTCAGAACCTCACAATGCACTGTTTTCTATTGATGAGCTTGAAATAGCTCTAAACCATAATATCCGAGACTCTTCACCAGGACCAGATGATATTCACCCTCAAATGATCAAAAAATTACCTCAATCAGGTTTAGAAGCCCTTCTTCAGATTTTCAATTCCATTTGGGTCTACGACACTTTCCCCACCAAATGGAGACACGCTATTGTCATTTCCATTTTAAAACCAAATAAAGACGCCAACCTACCAACTAGTTATCGACCTATTTCTTTAACGTGCGTCCCATGCAAAATAATGGAAAAAATGGTCAGTAAACGACTAATTTGGTATCTCGAATCGAATAATTTCTTAAGCAGTCTCCAAAGCGGTTTTCGAAAAAATCGTTCTACGTTAGATCAATTATTAGACCTCCAACAAGAAATAACATCTGCCTTCAAAAACAAGGAAAATCTATACTCCATATTCTTTGACCTCGAAAAAGCTTATGATAAAGCATGGAGATCCAAAATCCTACGTAGACTTCATTCATTCGGTATAAAAGGTCATCTAGCATATTTCGTACAGAATTTCCTAAAAGACCGAACTTTCCAAGTGAGACTAAATAACGAATCCTCCAAAATTTTTGGAATAGAGAATGGAGTACCCCAAGGTTCCGTTCTCAGCACAATCCTTTTCATAATTCTGATTGACGATATAACCGAAATAATCTCCTACCCGATATCCTTACGACTGTTCGCAGATGATATAAACATAGCCTTACGTTGCAATAGCCCACAAATAGCATATCAACTTCTTCAACCAGCGTTAAACAAACTTCAAATCTGGGCCGAAGAAAACGGCCTTTCCTTTTCTAGCAGTAAAACACACATAGTTAATTTCAGCCACAAAAGAAAATCCCTAACAGAACCAACTCTCACTTTCTATAATAAACCTCTTCAGTATAAAACCTCAACAAAGTTTCTAGGCCTAACTTTTGATCAAAAACTTACGTGGATTCCACATATTAAAGAAACGAAAGCCGAAATTCTCCGATCCTTGAATTTATTAAAAATAATTAGAAACCCTCGACACAACCCATCTCGATCCCTCCTGCTACTATTCTATCGGGCCCTAATTCGATCAAAAATCGAATACGGAGCACCCATATACTGTTCTGCAAAACAATCAGCTCTCTCCAGCCTAGACATTGTTAATAACGCAGCGATTCGACTATGCATAGGAGCTCTTCCATCTTCGCCTAATCTTAGCATTTACTGCGAAGCTGCTGAACTCCCTCCATATTATCGTAGAAAATTACTAACAAACAAGTATCTAGCCAAAACAATGTCAAACACATCCCATCCAATATCTAAAAGAGTCATAGATTTTTTCTCAATTCCATCAATCTCAGTCCACGAACCAATCACTTCATTCACTGAAATAATCAAAAGTAATCATATTTTCCCACTACTTCAACAACAAATAAATCAACAATATCAGCCATGGCTTATATCCATTCCTCCAATAAATATCTCGCTTACAGCCTACCCAAAACCAGACTACACACCTTTCATAATTAAAAATCACTTCATTGATCAATTATCGAGATACAGTGGCCATATACACTGCTTCACAGACGGCTCAAAAAGAAAAACACACCACGTAGGATACGCCTTTTCCATAGAGCAATCATCATTTCACTTCTCTCTTCCCTCGTTCTCTTCAAACAACACAGCGGAATTAATGGCCATTTACCATTGTATATTTCATATCAGCGAAACTTATCAGTCTGGCAAATTTTTAATTATGACCGATTCCTTAAGTTCCTTAGTTTCTTTCCAAAACACTTCTAAAAACAATCCTCTTATTCAGAAAATACTCAACTTATACAACATCTTATTCCAATCACAAATAAAAATCAGCTTCATGTATATCCCGAGTCACATCGGCATCTCCGGTAACGAAAATGTTGATAATCTTGCAAAATCCGCACACCGTTCTTCCCCTCTCCTTCCCTTTATACCACAAGACCTCCAGTCATATATATGTGTACAAACTCAAAACAAATGGCAATTAGAATGGTCCCAACAACATACCAACAAACTTCATACTTTCAAAAAATCAGTCGTCCCTTGGAAACATTTATCAAGCCTCAATAGGATCGACGAAATTATTATTACTAGAATCCGTATTGGTCACACCAAAATTACCCACGGTCACCTATATCAAGGAATTCGACAAAACCCCACTTGTACCTACTGCTCCTCAGATATCATGACAATAAAACACCTTCTTTTCTCCTGCCCTTCCTTCTCTGTCCAACGATTACAACACAAAATAACCCCTCAATCAATATCTGATGACCCAGAACAATTAAATTCATTGATCAATTTTCTCAAAAAAACCCACCTATACTCCCTAATCTAAAACTTATCCGATGGGCGCAATAATCCTGGCAATTAAAAGCGTCCCAAGAAAAAAAAAAAAAAAAAAAAAAAGGCACACTCGGAGAAAGTAATTTCAGTCAAATATCAGTCTTCAATTTGCAGTATTAAAGAGATTTGTACATCTGAAAACACGAGAGTGTTTCATTTTTCTTGAATTCCGTAAGGTTGTGGTATTTCAGTGACATAGTGGATGTTGCTGCTAAGGAAGTTGCATTTCCTGGCGTATTCGCCCTTCTATTAATCTAGTAAATCCGATCAAAATGAAAAAAATCGGTTACCCCATATTGCAGTCTCGATCGCGACAATGCTCAAAAACCCGCTTTTTGGTGTCGCCAAATTGCTTAATAGATTTTCTCCAATATAATCCGCTTCTTCGTTACCACCGTCTTTGGTACCGCATTTAAGATATTTCAGAAGTGCTCTTAACTTTATCTCGATTTCTCCTACTGGTTTTGCTCTCTCTGGTCATTCTATATATTATGACAATTTTGGTGTTAATCATTTTTTTTTTAACTGGAACAGATTCAGATAAATTGAAGTAGCATTATTTACGGAATCGATTTTTTGTTTTTCTTAGGCTGGTCGACCGAAGGCCTTCGGTAACGATGCGAGGGGAAAGAAAAATTAATTAATATTTCAATTCGGTGACAGGGATAAAATGAAATAGATGACAACGAAAATTACGACCGGACAGGGAAGAAGTGCAGGATATAGTAGGGAATTAGGGAACTGAGATTCAACAGACTAGAGTAAAGAAGAATCTTAGTAAGAATACACACTTAAATAAGGAGTGCTAGAAAGAATCTATGTCATGCTGAACCCGATAAATATACATGGAAGCGCAAAGTGTATTTATAAATTTTTTTTTTTTTATTTTTTTTTTATTTTTTTTTTTTTTATTTTTTTTGGCTCGGCAAGAAACCATTTGGCCACCAACAAAAATAAATTGCAACCGTCGACTAGTTTCGGATACAAGTATGCGTAAGCACCTGAAATACAGTCTGCTAATATACACTTCCGGCTTACTGTGTATACTTCTCGATTCGTTTTAGAGGTCGTGCAAGAGTAATTTCAATTTTTTTTTCTTTTTCTTTTTTTTGGGTAAATAAAATTATAGCGTTTCATAGGTGAAGTTTTTAATTAGACCGTAAAATGCAGTTTTTTAGAACTACTTAATACGAATATAACCTTGATCCTTTTCTCTTCCATTCTTTGGCCTCTTATTAAATATCTTTTGGACAAATCACTAAATTCTATCATTTATCGTTCTTGTTTAAGTTATTTAAATTCGCGGAATATTACGCGACGAATGTGTTCTCAAACAAAAATAATAGGCAATGGGATAAAGAAATACAAGAAAAAATATATATATATATACGACAGGAAACACACTTTAAACGAAATCGAAAAATGAGAAAAATTTTGCAATAGAGGGTAAAAGAAACAATCACAGAATCAAAGAAAAACTAACGAAAACTAAGCAATTAGGTAAATTCGGAAATAAGACTGCAAAAATAGATTTTTACGGAAAAAGGAAATAACGCAGAAGTATATAAGAAGAACACGGGGTGAATATAATCGAGATCATGGGAAACTAAAAGCAGTAGACGAAATTATAAATTAATATTTCTGCAAAACGAAATTCACTTAGTAAGGGGAATTTGAAAACGGTATTAAAAGGAAAAACAGAAATTCCACAGAGTACTCCGCTAAGGGGAAAAAGAAGATAATGAAATGGAGGTTAACCTATATATTTGTGTACATAAAGCGATAGAACAGATAGGAAACATAATTGAGGGTTTAAAGGAAACAAACATTACCGGAAATGATGGAATAATAAAAACAACTGAAAGGAATACCGAATTAATGCATCACATCTTGAGGGAAGGAAAAATACTATAGGACTGAAAACATCAAAAACGAGGCTAATAGAAAAAAAAAAAAAGAACAACAAATAAATACATAGCAATTAACAAAACACTTTGAAGAGAACAATTTGACTGACAAAACACAATACGGTTTTTAAGTAGGAAAATCAACACGGAAAGCTCTCAAGGGAAATTGCAGAGGAAATACGAATTCGTTTTGAGGCGGAGGGATTAAAGTTTTGATATAACATTTATTGATCTGTAACACATTGAAGTCGGTACCTGGTCTGCAGCACGGGCATTTTGAAATCATCGAAAATTCGTTTAAATAAACCTGAACAAATCTCAGTTCAAAGAAGTAGGATCAAAATCATTTAGAGCACTGTAAAAACATTGTAAACAAATTAAACGTACAGAGCGAAAAAACAGAGATGAATGTAAGAGTATCAATTTAACATGTATACCAAATAGAGCAAAACGAAACTATGGAGTCGTTTCAAACGTCGTGGCTGCCATCAATCGAGGTGAATACTGAGCCATGGTGGCCACCGATAATGTCGCCCGCAGACAGTTTGCAGCATTGGCCCTAGACTTCGAGTAAGATATACATCAATATCACATAACTATTTATTAGAAGCACCCCCCACCCATCGGTTTCAACTTGTGTAACTCGTCAGACTCACCAAGTACCTTTTATTCCACTATCCTCGTGCAGGTATCAGAACACCCTTCAACTTACCGGCTGTTGCGTTGTCAAATGGGACAAAGACGGTCCAGGATATTATGCGCTATAACACCGGTGATGACGAACTTATGACCAGCGTGACAGACACTAACCCGCGCAGGCTTCTTAAGTGACCCACGTGTAGATTTTTATAAATATTTAAAAAAAGTGAAGTATATAAATCTTATGTAGAATTTATAAAAGAATATTTCTAAGCAGACAGTAACTAGCTGATTTTCTAATCTCACTGCATTTACAGGGTCATAAAACGTCGTGTTTCACTATTTTTTTTTATCACGAAGCGTGTATGACATATGACAATTAGTTAAACTTGACGCTCATGCATGTTCATTTCACCGTAGAACAGGGAGATGTACCCCAGTGCTGAACTAAATGACAGCCTATTCTTATGCATCTAGAAGTGTTTAATAATTCAACATTATTATTACTTCTCTTAATATTAAATTTTCTCATCTATATATTTATGCATATCTCAGGTATGTTAATAAGAAATTTCCTCTCAAATTATTGAATTCTAAATATAAATATTTTTAGTTGTAGTCCTGTACTATGTCGACGGTTAAAAAAATTTCAAACTATACAAGTTCCATATCAAAACGGTTTGATAAGTTTGGTATGATTGAAAATAATAAAACGACTGTGTGTGTGTGTCTAATTGATAACGAAAAAGTCACTTCACGTACGTACAATGTAAAAAGGCATTTTGAAAAGTTGCATTCTAATCTCGGCTTTTCAACGGATGAAGAAAGAAGAACAGATTATTCACGAGAATCATTCAGAAACGATACTAAGAACTTTGTTCATTCCAAAGAATAACATTACAGCTGCCAGTTTTCTCATTGTCCACTGCATTGCTTGCCGCGGGAAACCGTTTACAGAAGGAGAGTTTCTAAAGCAAGCGTTGTCAAAATGTCTACTTTGTTTTCGGTTTTTTAAAAGATAAAAAACTCAATTATGAAGCGTATAAGTTACCAATAAGTCGCGATACAATGAAAGATCGAGTAACGGAATTAGAATGGAATATTTGTTCGCAAATACATGACGACTTAAATTATGCAGAAATGTATTCAATTGCTTTAGATGAGAGTAATGATTTATAAATCAGGCAATATAATGAAAGAAGAGCTACTGAAACTAATCACGTTGAAAGGAAAGTGTTCTACCGGTCTTGATATTTTTAAAGAAATTGATATTGCATTTAAAGAAAATCCTTTCCATGAAAATAGATATGGTGCACCACCCAATATGATAGAGAAAAACCATTGATTTTATCCGGTGGTATCATAAGCAAAATATTACACATTCTCTGATTGAATTTCATTGTACAATACACGAGCAAGTTTTATGAGCTAAGCAAGGTTTTTACCTTTTTCCAATGTAATGCCAGTTGTAATAAAAGTCATCAACTTTATAAATGCGAGAGGTCTTAATAAACAATTTGTACAATTATTAATTGAAATTGAATGCTTCAATATTCACGGATTTTGACATACAATAATGTTCGATGGCTTAGTTGCGGTCAAGTTCTTAATCGGGTTGTGATTTTATTAGAAGTAATTAAGTCTTTTTTATTTTTTCAAATGAAAAAAATAATAGTTTTGACGAATTTTCAAATATAATAGATTGGTTAAATGATTTAATGTTTTTCTGCGACATTACTAATGAACTGAATAAAAAACTTCAAGGAAATGGACAAATTGTTTTAATGATGTTTGAAAGTATTAAAATATTTATAACGGAACTTGATTACTAAAGATTTACAAATGGGAAAAACTTTCGTACCAACTGCCGTTAGCAAGAATAAAGATGGGGCAGCAAATGGATAAATATATTATAACTCAGATGTTGAATAAAATACCCAAAGAAATAATAGAGAAGGAAAAATAGGGGAAAGAAAAAGGAAAAAACCGGAATGGCTTCAGGAAGAAGAAAATATAAAAAAAATAATAAACATAAAATAAAATGACAAGGCGCAACAAAAAAAAAACTGGGAAAAAAACATTGAATATAAAAGATAGAAATAAATGAAGTATTGATAAGTGAAAAGATAGATTAAGATTAGTAAATATTACACGATTATGTAGATGTATAAGTTAATTTAAGATGGTAAAGTGTTCAATAGGATAATTTGTCAACAAACGTTTTAGCTTGACGAAAGTTTTGTATGTAAAAAATAATAAATACATATTTTTCAAAAAAAAAAAAAAAAAAAAAATGAAGATTATGGTATATTTGCCTCAATTATGAAAACATTTTCAAAACATAATGATTTTTTTAAATACGATCAACGTTTAAAAAAATTCAATTAAAAAATATTTAACGATTATAAACGAAATAAAATAAGCTTTTGAAAAAAGATTTAATCAATTTAAAATTTTGGAAAATACATTTCATTTTATTTTATATCCACTCAAAACGAAATTCGAAATAATAGAGTTAAATGAATTTATGTGACTATGTATCCGTCATTTAGAAATGAAATTAGTTGATAATTTTGAAAACTTGATTTCCGAAGTAGATGAAGGAAAAATCTCTGAAAGTAGTAATGATCCGAACCTAAAAAAATTGAAATCATTATATTAAACGTATGGGGGATTCTTTACCGAATAATTTTATATCGATGAAAAGAAACTAGCTAATGCTGTTTTAACAATGTCTGGCTCCAGATATCCGTGTGAAAAATTATTTTTTTTAAAGAATTTTGTAAAATCTATCAAGAGAAATAAACTTGGAAATGAATTGACTGCGAAATGCGTTAAACTAATTGAATACGGAATACGAACCCAATACCAAGGAACTATCTGAAAATAAGCAACAAAAGATTTCTCATTAAATATACTTCAACTTTACTATCAACGTTAATGTTTTTATGTGAACATACCTGTTAAAAAAAATAATTTTTTTTTTTTTAAAATAGCCTTTTATTTATGCACTAAAAAGAAGTACAACTTTATTAGTGTATGACTACCAGATACGCATCTTAACATTAAAATCTGAAATCACAAAATATTCTGAAAAATAAAAGCGGGGGCCGCAGTTACAAAAACTTTTTCGGTGTGTGTAATATTGTGATGCACAATAATAGAACATAATTAAATACTGATTGTACTTTTGGCTTAGGATGTATTATAATATTAATATTTAATTATTAATACGCGGCCCCCGCTTTTATTTTTCAGAATATTTTTTAGTTTCAGATTTCAATGTGAAGATGCGTGTTTGGTAGTCGCACACTAATAAAGTTGTACTTCTTTTTAGTGCATAAACAAAAGGCTATTTTAAAAAAAAAAAAATTATTTTTTTTAATTTTTTAGTCTGGACTATTTACTATGTATTTCAATAAAAAACAATAAATTTAGAATTGTATTTTATTTTGCTTTATTTTATTCAATATTTTGATTATAGGGCATTTACGGAAATTTGTATTACAATAATGGATCGCATTCTTTCAATTGTCTTTCGTTTTTCATACAATAAATACGGAACCCTCAGCGCATGAATCACAATGTTTGACTAATAGCACGATCTTTCCATTGATATATCACATGACCGAAAAAAATAAATATTTTTTTGAAACTTTCGAACTTCCGGCGCCCCAAGAAGGGTCCAGTCTTAATGTTGCAAATCCAAATGTTTCAAAGTAAAGAAATACACTAGGATGCGCATTTTTTTAACCTCGTTCAAAATTTTTAGCTATAAAGCTGAGCCACAAGCGGGGGCTACACGTCATTTTTTGTGTTTTTTTTAACTTTTAGTAAACTTCCAATGTTTCGTGAAAAAAATGAAATACGAGTTTGTTCCCGACAAATAGCGCTCTTTCCTACAGTATATGCCCGGAAAAAAAAAAAAAATTTCCCAAAAGTTCGAGCTTTCGAAGCCCCGAGGGGCTAATTTTAAAGTTGGAAACCTAGATGTTCCAAACCATAGAAATGTGCATATTTTCAATCTTGTTCAAAGTTTTTAGCTATAATACTCGCTTCGCAAAGAGGGAGCTACATATTAGATCTCGCGATTTTTTGAACTTTTCGTAAACTTCGGAAATTTCATTAAAGAAATAAAATATGGTTTTGTTCTCTACAAATAACGATCTTTCCAACGATATGTCACATGCCCGAAAAAGAAAAAAAAAATTTCCAAAATTTCGAGCTTTCAGAGCCCCGAGGGTCTAATTTTAAAGCTGGAAACCTAGATATTGCATAATATTGTATTGCCATCTATAACAAGCATTTCTGCAAAATTTTTAATTCATCGGGAAGTAGGTGAAAAATCGTTCGCAAGATTCCCCCCAGACAGACAGAATACAGACAGACAGAGTGACAGCTAGACAGAATGCAGACAGACAAAATGCAGACAGACAGAATGACAGACAGACAGAATGCAGACAGAAAGACAGAAGGACAAACTGAGTGAAATAAAAGGCTATAAAAACAGTATTTCATAATATATATATATGATTTTGTTTATTCCTTGTTTATTCAGTTATTCAAAGTGTGATGACTACCGCCTCATGATGTCGCCTGGTACGGTAATTCACGGTATCACCCCATTTATATTAATTGTTTCATGTCGAACTTTATTTTTTGCTGTTCACTCGCAAAAAATAAAAGTTGTCAAACAAAAAGAAAAGGTAAGCTTTTTAAAAAATTTTAAAAGTGAAAAACAAGAAAGAAGTTGTTTTTGATCATCTCCCCACTCCCTTTACATGTGACCCACCGGACAGTACTAATAATAGTTATGAACAAAATCTGACCCACTTCTCAAAAGTCTAGGCTATTAAAATACCTCTAAAACCTGCATCGATCGATGTGTACTGTAATAATCTCGGCAATTACACACAGTACATGGATGTTATGTATAATCAAAAATAGATATAATGGTCGATAGTTATAAAGAAAAAAAAGGTTCGTAGAAGTGGTACAAATGCAAAAGGCTTAATAAAAATAAATAACGACGCAAACAAGACAAAAGAAACGGTAGTATTAAATACTTATTTTTCAAATACAATAGAATACAAATAACGGCGTTAAATAACGAATATGAAAAATTTCCAGCGAAAGAAATAGTATCGCAGCATGGAAAAGAAAATCGGAGCGATGTTATCAGCTTTTTTCGAGACAAAAAAAAGAAAAAACTATGCAACAAATGAAACATTAAAAATAGTTCATTATGCACTAGCCGAGAACGACGAGAAGAACATATTTGGTAAATATAAATAAACTGCATGTGAAATCGCTTAAAAGTAATATAACGCTGTAGCGGTAAGGAATGGCGGGAGTGAAGTAACCAAAAAAGAAGATGTTTTAAGTATTAATAAAGTTCCAGGAATGCTGAATACGCTAAAATAAAAAATAAAAAAATGTACCCGCCAATTGCTGATGAAGATGAAGGCTACATTATAGCTAAGATGATAGATGAATAAAAACCCGAAATTATAGAGCAGGAAAAATTAAAGGAGAACAATTACAGGAGAAAGAAAATACTGGAAAAATAATAAACATAAATCAGGAAAAAAAGTAAGCGAACAAACGATATGAAAAAAAAATAGTGACCGAAATATTTCAAGAGGCTATTTACGAAGTTTAAATGTATCTCCGTATGAGTAATAAGATGTATTAAGACGCGTTTAGCTGGGAAAAAACAATTGTATTGTAACAGTTAAAAAAAAAAAACAAAAAAAAATTCAGTTAATATTACATCTCATGTAATTACATTTAAAGATCGATGGATAACAAATATTCCATTTTTCGGCGTAAAATTTATTATCGTAATGCCCTAACATACGGAGCGGATTTCTTATGATTACGTGAACTACTCACGACGTTAAACAAAAGCGGTACAATAAAAATTTCACATACGAAGAAATTTGAACCAACACACCCTTACAATATCCATTAACCAATAACCGAAATATGTTAAATACCAGACTAGAGACTATTTATTTGCTAGTAACGTATATGCGATTTTACGATGTTGCACGAAAAAGAGGAGCACACGTGCCTCATCGCAAATCAATGACCGGAACGTATCGCATGGATTCCGGCTAGAGCACATTCGGCGTTAATGTTTCGGTGCATCTTAAACATATTCCGCTGAAAATAAAGAAAAAAGGAATTTTTTATAGGCCTAGATCTGCTGTACCTGAAGTAAGCGGCTGCAAAATAGCGAAGGAAAAATCGAAAACACTTTCGGTGTCTAATGCAATGTACGTATTTTTTTTTATTGTTTAGTATAATTAATAGAAATAAATTAGCTTTTAAAATTTATAGTCTATATATATATATATATATATATATATATATATATATATATACATATAGATAGATAGATATGTATTTTTAGAATTAATTTTACAACTTTAAAAACTTACAAAATACGTTGGTAAATACTTGGGCATTATAGCACAGGCATCATCGAACTGTTTCAACTACGCTTGTAAGTCAGCTTGTTGTCCATTTGCTACCTTTTCATAGGTCCCATAAACCGATTTTGATAAAATTCGGAATTTAAGTAACTTAAAAATCAGAAAAGGACATACACTTTAATTATTATTATTATTATTATTGTTCTTGTTAATATTAAAACAGTTACCGTCACGTTAGATTAGGCACAGTGGTGTTTCGTTCGGGTAGGACCTGGATCACAGTGACACTTTAAAAATTTCACTTGTGCTGGGTTAATGCCCATAATTGACACGTCAAAGAAAAATAAATAAAAATAATAACCACTGAAATACTTGTTAAATAATTATATAACCCCGTCGGGATTTCGAAGCTTACAAACGTGTAAATCCGGTAACCAAAAATATAATAAATGACGGTATTTAAGCAAGACGATCGTAATCAAAATAAAATACTAAACTAAAATAAACCCGGTGGTAGTAGTGGTAAAATGTAATTTCCCGTACAGTTCACGTTAAAGGACGTTTCGCGGAGATCACCAGGCCATATCGTCGGGCCACGTCGGCGCTTCAAGTGACGCAGACAAACGCCTGCCGGGAGCAAAAATAACTGAAGATGATTCTTCGCGTCCCGTAAATTCTACAGCCGACAAAAAAAGGTGTATACCGAATTTGTCGAAAGTGTTGTATTGCAGAATCCTAGAAGAGTTTCTGCAGAAAATCCGGAAGATATTAGCAACAGACGCATTGAGTTTATATAAAGTAACAAAATGTTGTGGAAAAAGTTCCGTATCGAAGATGAAATGGCCCGGCATTAGAATCACAAAACATACATCTCGATATGTGTCAAAACCGGAAGAGCTATTGAGCACTTCCCCCATTTGACTAAAAAGTTTTTCAACGTAACGTACGCGATGCTAATTAATGTCTTTGCCCGCATCATGAAATGTGTACTAGATTGAGTTGTCTATGAAATACATAATTATAATCAATCCATAATGATAAAGAAAAATAATGAAAAATTGTCTATTACTTGGAGCAACAAATTAACTAAAAGATTTCGAACTGTTTTACGTATATATATATATATATATATATTTTTTTTTATTTTTTTTATTTTTTTTTTGGAAATAAAAGTTCATACGAAACCTAGGTGACGCGGTTGTATAGCGTACTCGTAGATGATAGGGAAGAAGGTTAGAATCTCCATTACGATTCGAAAAGACGGTAATTATTTTTAATACCTGTTTAATTAAACTTTCGGTATAAAAATATAATACACGTTGCACATCACATAAGCATTTTCGTATTTTTATTATTATAACTAACCCCGCCGTACCGTTGACTCTTGGTTATATATAAATAAATATCCACAATGTTTTCAAAACGATGAGATTACGGTGAATTTTTATTTGATATGAAAGTTGGAAAGTTACAAAGGCGAAAAGAAAGATCTCCGCAAAATTAAAAATAATATCCAACGTTGAACAGGGAAAAACAATTTCTCTGATCGTAGAATGATGAAATATAAAGTACGATTAAAACTAATTATGAAGAAATACTCGGAAATTATAACGCCCGACTTAGGTACAAAAGTATCAGTTTTTTATTGAATTAAAACCAAACAGCTGTAAATAATTTGCAAAACTATTTTAAACAAATTAAACGGTAACAGACTTTGTTACAAACATGATTGATTAAAGTTCGTTATTTTTTCGACATTTTCGCAACCGTTATTATTTATTAGCGTTGCGGAAGTTGTTCTCCTTAAAAGTCTAAACGTCAGGACGATTTAAGCAGAGGGTAAGGAGAAATATGTAAATAATGTAAAGTATCTAAACTACATGCAGATACATCGTCGATATGTCTTATTTTTCCTCAGCTAAAAAATGTCCGATGTAAAATTCCAGGTCTTCACTCTCCTGGTTACGAACCGATACTTCTTGATACTATGCTAGTTATTTTGATCACCCATATAATTAATATCACACGGTTCAGTTGACATAACTCATATGTTTTAATTAAATAGCGTTACAGTTATTAAAAAAAAAGCGTGACGAACAATTTGGCTGACCGCCACCGGTAAGACATATCCACGTCAAATTGAATAATGTCCAAAGCGCAAATCTGGTAAAAAAAGAATGAAAACAACTTTTAAATTTATATGATTTCGGTCGAATATTAATTTAAAAGCGATTGCGAACTCCTTAATGTTCTTCTTTTAGAACTGACCACTGATTAACGTTATTATTAACCGATCGAACAGTCGAGAGTTATTTGAGGCGACTACGACTTTTACGATAACGAAACCGCAAAGTGCGGATTCATCGGAACAGATAAAATTTACAGCCTCGTTCTTTACGAAATACATATATATGTATATGTATATATATGTATGTATATATATATATATATATATACATTAACTTTTTACATATATTAACGTATTATTAAAGCAATTTTATTGCAGCATAAAAGTCTACTTTAATTATTGGGAAGTTTTTTTGCTTAACCGCCATCGCGAAATTTCGATATCGCCAAGTCGAACGGATTAGCGACATTTAGGACAACTGCTCGAAGCAACGAAACGTACATCAAATCAGAGTAGTATAAAAACGTTACGTCTCGAATAGAAGCCGGCCTAGGGAGATTATCAGCTCCGGCTAACGTTTTAATCGATACTTCACTTATTATCATAGTAACCGATTCCAAATTTCGATTAACGAAAACGATGTTCCGAAAGCGGCTTCGCGTTTAAACAATTATTTCCATTTAATCATTCGCGAAGTGCTGATTTTTGCTCTGAATACTCCGTAATTCATTAAATAGAGTAAATGTTTACTTTACGCTGCATTACATGTTTATATTCAAAATGATTATAAGTAATTCCGATCGATTGTAATAAATCGCGCTCGAAACCGAAGAATAAAATTCGTCCTCATGCAAGTTTTTGCGCGGTGTATTTCGCCGGGAGGTTGGAAGTTTTCAAAAAAAAAAAAAACGTAATCATGAAATAAAAAAAAAATGAAATACAGAACAAAATTTTTACAGTTTTTAGAATGTCACTTAATTAGGTCTTTCATCTTGATGCGAGTTAGAAAGGGAGCGTTGAGATTTCATCTATGTTTAAAACGAGTCTCGTAAAGGGTAAAAAATATGATGATGGGTAATCGTTCAGGGGGCGGTCTCGGCGAAAGATTTAACTTTAAGCCGCGAATATCGTCAGATCGTAGTTTGGATGAGAAGCTTGACGACAAAACTAACGTCGGGGCACTTAGGAGAATAAATTTCCCCGCCCGATGAAAACAGATGCGGGATGATAAGTGCGAGCTGTTATGCTTTTCCATCGCAAGCCGGTGACCGCTTCTTCATGCAATGTAGAGGCCTTCAGAACAGGAAACAAGATCGGTTCCGGTCCGTTCCTTTGCCGTTCAAGTTCGTCGAGCCTCTTCATGGAGCGCTTCTGTAAAAGCAGAGATGGTAAAATGACTGACCGATCTTGTGTAATCTTCTTGAGCGACTGCGTGCAATTCACTATTCGAATTAGTGCAAAGCTGAAGAAATAATAGCGCATAATCCGAAGAAAAAAAAACACAGTGACAACTGAAGTAGGGCACTTTTAAGTATTCTACGATGGCACTCTGATTTTGATTTTTTTAACCGGGAAATCAATACCGCTGATTTCTTTCCTCGATGAAATGTAGTTTATATTTTCTTTTTACAAACACTCTCATAAGTATACATGTGTGCTACCGTAGAATATTCTTTGGCACCAGAACTTTCACAAAACACCTTTGCTTTTTGTAAACAAATTAAGTCTCTCAGCTGACCTATCACTGCCCCGACACATTGTCAACTTTTCTTTAGAACACAACTTGTTTCTGACAGCTGCCCGTCGTACCGGACGCGAATTTAGGTAGTCGGCGCGTGCCTCTATCATTATTGTAAAAATGAATGGATTTTGTAAAAGCAATACTGCTAAGCGATAAGTAGAGGAGACAAAGCGAGTCGAAAAACAATAATAATAATAATCTTTACGAGATGGCCAGATCGAAATCGTATTTGTAACTGAAGATCTTCCGCAATTTCAAAAAAAGTTGAATTTAAAAATATTACGCTAATAACGACGGCTGCGACTGTTTTCGAAGCAAGGGTTAATTTCCGTTCTCAAACTCGCAAACCCTGGCCATAAGGTTCCCCGGGCACCTCTGCTTCCAGTGTTCCGGGCAATTAGAGTTGGCCGCTCACGCCTGTTACTAGTAGCATATCTGCTGCTCAGGTTGGTCCCATTTCGTCTAAATTTGAGATTTCGTTTATTCAACAGTTGAAAAAAAAACAAAAAAAAAACGACGAGCGTATCAATAATTTCGTATTAGCAAAACAACCGCGTCATAATTGTCGAAATTGAAACTGATATGGTCGAAGAGAGTAATTTTGAGTTTCGCAATTATTAACATTATAAGCGTACAAAAGAGTACAGACGGTATTTTTTTCAGACTACTTGATTCGGCTGTTAACAACAACACATTTATTAAACAACAAAAACGTTTAATGGCCGAATCAAATAGCGAAAAAATTCTGTAAAAGCATTTAACATGAACATAAATGTTCGAAAGTTACTCCGTTTAATGCGACGTTTGAGAATCGCCAATTTTGTTATCAGTTAGGAAAGCCTCGGTGATATTTTTAGTGTGATATTTAAAAATACGGGAACTTTCGGAAAAAAAGAAAAATAATAATTTTAAAAAGCGATTTATACGAACAAATATGTTTTTATAACAAATTGAAAATAATGCGCATGCCAAGTCCGATCTAAATTCGTAAAAGTAACATAAAATTTGAAATAAACGGACATTTAAGAGTAGATCAAGTATTTTCGATAAGAAAAAAATTGATCTGAGAAAAGATTTACACATAAACGAAAATGTCCATAAAGACGAAATTATTCTACAATGCTAAAAAAAGAGCAAAAGTATAATTTTACATGTGGTTTCGAAGTGAGGTCATGTTGAAGTAAAAAAACGAAAAGGGACGAAAATCGATAGAATTAATGATATTTTATTTCCGGTAATTATTACAACGATGATATTTATCGTTATAATTAAGTTTTTAATTCACGCAAACGGTGAATATTTAATGTTTTTATAAGAATAAACTGTGCAAAACACAAATGAAAAAAAAAAAAAAAAAATGAGTATATTACGATAGAAATATTCATTTCAAATCAAATCAAATCATATATTTGTAATATGTACAATGATAATTATAAATACTAAGTAATTAATTGAAGTCGCAAATGCGCTCATTTAGCGCGATTAACGAATATAATAGAAATACAATTTGTGTTTGACATAAAGATTTAAGAAAGCTAAAACATGCATGTTGGAATTAATTATACATGGGTCACTCTATTGTGTGTTGGTTTAACTAATTAACATCTCAAAATTAACGAATAAGGTACATACAAAAATAGAAATAAAAACAGTAGTCCATGTTTACAATTAATCTTAAATGATAAAATTTACAACTTACTTACAAGTCAGTAATAACAAGGAAACAAGTAAGAAGTAGTAAAAATCAGTAAAACGCCGTAGAATTAATAAAAAATTAAAATAAATAAATATCTAGAATAAAATCTATAATTAAATGAAATCTATAATTAATCACACACATTCTCCAGTCCCAAGATACACTGGTAGCTGGCTTCAACGATAATTGAATTAGCTCAACAACGGAGCTAATTGACGAAGCCGTAAAAATGGTTGATGCATGGACTGATAGTGTATAAATTCGCTTTATACCGGGCTCATTTTATTTTATTCATTTCCTCAAGAATAATAAATAATAAAAGCTCATAAATACTGAATTAAAAGTGTACCGATTTGTCGTTACTTTTATTTAAATTTGTTATTTATTCTTTTTTCTTTTTTTTTAATATATTTGCGGATGTTGCGGTTTAGATTTGACACCGTTTAATAACTGACCCCTGTCTTCTTCCTATCGGTTTCGAAATAAATATCGGAATGAAAAATTGACAGACGGCTGAATCCGTTTTATTTTGTTTTGTTTTTTTTTTTTATAAATGATACACGAATTATTATACTAAAGCGATCAAAATTTTCCGAAATTAACATCAATTAAAAAATTAAGGGATAGCTATTACAATTTTTAAAAAACTTATACATCCATCATTATGCGATTCAAATTTTTTTTTTTTCCCCGAAACTAATACTAATTAAAAAATTAACGGACGGCTGCGTAAGTGTTTGAAAAAAAATTATACATCCATTATTATGTTAAAGTGATTTTTGTTTCGTACGCAAGTGACAATTTACAAGACTTTCAGGGGATTTTGAAGAAGAGTTTCCTTCGATACGATAATGAAAATAAGACCAACCCGAAACCGTAACAAATTGTATCTTCGTAGCACACTCTAATGAAAACCAAGGCAAAATCGCCGCAATTTGTCCCACGTTAAAAATCAGATTTAAAATCGGAGACGGAATTATTTTTGCTGTTATTTTTTATTTTTTCTACGCCACCATCCAGCAATGGCTAATAAAAATCGCCCATGCTCACTTTTCAACAGCGCCATTTGTTAACGGTTTATGTTTCTCTAGACGATTTTTTATCGTTTTTCTTTGTGCAATATTCCAGTGTGACTGAATTAATTTTTTCCAATTATTATTATTATAAACATTAATCGGCGCCCATGTAGAATGTAAACATGCAAAAAAGAAAAAGTTGCATGTATGTGTCGGTGCGAGCATGCATACTCAATTGTGTGTGAGCGTGTATGAAAGTGTGTACCGGCATGTACATGCATGTATGCGTATACGTAAGTACATGATATACATATATTTTCTTATAATCTGTATTATTATATTGCATTGTGTTGTACGTCGGGTAAATAAATTTCCTTGAGTTTTTCTGCGTTGTTCCATTTTTTGGGCAAAGTTGGACTACTTCCCGATGATGACGACTCGCTGCTACTTCACCAGACCTTAGAAAATTTTTGTTTTCCTTGTTTTTTCGATTCTCAAAACAACATTTTGTGACGGAGGCAGTGTAGAAGAAAATAGAGACATCTACTCGAAGTCTCTTACATAATCTTGCGATTCGATGGAAATTGTTTAATCTCACATCATTACGTGAAACATATAAGACTCATTAAGAATGCGTGCAATTGAATGTGAAGAATTTTGATAGTAAAGACACGGTAATTTCGTCACACAAAACGATAACGTAAATTATTTCGAACACATTTCTGAAAATTCACACTCGCCGGAAAGGAGATGCGACGATGTTTTCGTCGGAAAAGCGAAATTCCTAATCGGAGACGATATATTAGATTTTCATTGGCGCAGATATGATTTTCGCACGAATCGAAGAAAAGCAGATGATGTTCGCCAGCGGAATACTGATAAGCGCGTGCCCGTCGCGCCCGTTCCATGTTTCACCGAAACATTCGGCTAATGTTAAAATTATGTTATTGATCTGGTTCAGCGCGTCGAACGGACAACTGCGAGACGCTAGGCCATCCGACGTAAGCAAAGTGTAAGACGGTTCATTTAAGGTTGCACAAACAACTGCCTATCGCTGGACGATGGAAGTACGCCGGAAGTTTAGCTTTGTACCTTTTTTTTTTTTTTAATGCGTCTTTTATATTAATAACGGGAAAAGAAAGAAATACTTGGTACGGCATCCGTGAGAGCACGTGTCCGCACATCCTTTGAAATGTTCGTGCAATAGTACAGGCGTTCTGCCCGCACGGGTGCCTGTTTAGACGATATTTCGACGAAGCCTATTTGGCCTACAAAATTCTGCCCTTTCCCGCTCAAATCGCAGTACTTTAAACAATTTTTCTTGTCATTTAAACATCTGCACCGCGTCCTCTGCCTTCATTATTTCGCTCGTTGTCGTAGTTCAAGTATAAAGTACTATTAAAAGTGGATTCTGTAGTAAATGTACACCTTAGTTTCAGTTTAAGAACCTTCATAAGGTTTTTTAATTAGCATTCCATTCAACATTTCGACGTTTGCTTAATGAGCTCAGTCTAATCCGGAACAGAATTAATTACCGTCACTGTCGGTTGGAGAGCGTATTTTCTATCAGACACTCCGGCAATCGCTATGTTACCGTCCCAACCGTTTGACGGTCATCTTCGACGAACAGCAAATTTTTCTTCCTTTATTTGAAATTCTCTAGTACTGAAAATGTCCTCTTCGTCCTGATGCCGTAATTTCTTCCGGTTACTGAACGGCACTTCCTGTCATGCAATGCGAATGCAGTACACTTTCTCGAATTCCGGACTGATTGTAAATAAAAAGGAGATCGACTGCGCAAGTATCCACAGCTTTTTGCTTTTCCCATTACTGTCGGTGGCTCGCAGCGGGGGAACTCACCGATTTCGTATATCGGCCAGATGTATCGTTGACATAAATTTATTTAAATAGGAGAAAACGTCAAAATCGTTCGAGCCGTTTCCAGAAAACCGGTTATGTTAATGACTATATATTGTCGCGCCTGCCGTAATACGAAAATTTTGCATCGATTAGGTGTACATATATACGGTTTTTATGTAATACGGAAGCGAAGTGACGACAATTGAAAATTATAATAGACTATCCGGGTGTGAATTTCGAAAAATCAAGTTGTGTATATATGAAATACAAAGAAGAAACTACCACGGATTCAATTAGTCCAGATAGAATTGGTCGGATAAAAGTGTAGCATTTTTTTTTTTTTTTTTTCTTGTTTGGGTTTTTCCTTGGGCTTGTCAATAATAGGCGATTACCCATCAAAACGTGTACATAGCAGCAATTAGGAGTAACAAGGAATAGAATCAGACAAAGAATGCTATACCAAGGATGAAGAAACAATAACAATCAACGTCGAAAAATGCCAAACGTATGCATCCTGAAAGGAAAAGGAATGACATTGCCGAAGGTTAAAAGGAGTTAGCTGTCCCATACCATGGCCACATCTGCAATTACAGAGCCCACAGTACAAACGGACAAAGGAATCTGGCTATAAATAATTAAGGAAGAAGAAACACAGGAAAAGTGTAGCAGAACCTCGACACTTATCCAATCTTGAAATATCCAAAAAAACTAGCAGCAGGTAAAATCATAAGGGGCTACCGAAGACTGAAATAATTAAAGAAAAAGCCAGGAGTTAAAAAAATGGAACCTATTAACAAACATTTGGAAATGTCCGAAAAAACGGGAAATAAAAAATAAAGTTGAACAAAGAAAAAAAAAAAACAAAAAAACTACCAGTACAAACATTAATTAGAACGTAATTCTTAGGCCGGCCCCCATTAGTAAAAATGTCCCAATTTTATGTAACGTTTGTAATATTTTAATTTTTACCGACTTCCAAATAGCGTTATAGTTCGTCGCGTAACTTTGATTTTTTTTTATTTTCATGTTTGTTCGCGCAATAACTTATATTTATATAGACCGATTTTACTGATTGTTTGTCAATTATAAAGAGTACCATTCGACTTAGGTACCCCATGTGAATAATGACGAAAATCAGTGAACATAAATTGAGTATTTGTCAAAAAATATAAAAAAAATGTGATCCCTTTAGATAATCTTTTTTTCATATTATTTATTATTAGTATAACAGAGGCAGTTGACTTAAAATGCCATCAAACGCTTCAAACTTTTTTACATTTTTTGTTTTCGAACTAAAAGGCGTGTCATCACGTATGAATGTAGCAAATTCTTTGCTATTGCATAGTTCGTCGTCCCGTTTTTGTTTCCGCAATTTTTGCGTTCGGTGGCGGGTTTCGTTTTTGGAAACATAATGAATACACTTCTTATTTCATGAATAAGAAGAAGTCCCGCCATAATTTGAAGCATGTAAAGACTCTATATTGCTAATTTAATAATATCGTGGAAACGTAAAAAAAAAGTATTATTTATATGTGTTGCAGTATGTTAAGTTGTTTCGGTAGTTTAATAAAATTTATGGTATAAATTATTGGTTGTATTTTCTTTTTTATTATATAAAATTGGGACATTTTTTCGTTATAAAATCTAATGGGGGCCGGCCTAAGAATTACAAATTTTCATCATTTTATACAAAGTATAGAAAAGAAAGAGATGGGAATGAAAGCCAGAGGGGTGAAGGGGCATAGTCCATTAAGAAGCCAAAATAGCCGAATTATATATACATACAGGCCCGTGCCCAGAATTTTGGAAAGGGGGGGTTTTGAAAATTTTCTTCGCATATTTATTTTATAAATAAAAATACATTTTTCACTAATATTCATGCTATTAATAATTTCCATCATTTTGATTTATATGTATTAATAATTTAAATAAACGAATTACTGTATAAACAATAAAAATTACATATGTTATTGATTATATTTGTAACAAAAAATTTTGCATAAGATATTAATGAAGTACCTAAGCTATTTCAATTCTCATGGGGCGGTTAACCCCCAAAACCCACCCCGTGGACACGGCCTTGTATACATATATATATATATATATATATATGTTAAAAAAAAAAAACTTTTACAAGCATTTAAATACGATTATTTAACAGCATTTAAAACTAAAATACCGATATGTTTCGAGATCACAGTCCCATAATCATAGTATTTTACAAGTTAACTTTGTAAAATACCATGATCATGGGACTGTGTTTCCGAAATATGTCAGTGTTTTGGTTTTAAATTTTTATGTTTTCCGGATAAAAAGTTGTTTTTCCATTTCCTTTAATATTGAATTTTCGGGAAAAGAAAAAAGCAAAAATGACTGATATAAAATCTTATGGCAATAATAACATCAATATGTATGTATATAACTTTTACAGTTAACTTTGTAAAATACTATGATTATGGGACTGTGTTCCTGAAACATGTCGCTATTTTAGTTTTAAACTTATGTACTTTCCGAATAAAAAGTTGTTTTTCCATTTCCTTTAATACTAATTAGTTGTGTATTCGACAGGCGCACCTTCAATCGACGGCTATCATGGATCAATCATCGACTTTATTTAAGAACGATCCCACTGCTCGGTAATTCTTTCTAGTAGGTATGTGTCGAACGTTATTGAACCTTGAGATTTATGCAGCATCAGGGATTAGTAGAACGCGCTTCGAAATTCCCCCGCTCATTCCCTGGGATCTTAGTATGCACAAAGACCCATAGAAATTCAACTTGGCGGTTCATCCGGTTTAGTAATAGCAGAGTCCGTCATTTTTGTATTTTTCTTATGTAAACTTTGTATCGTGATCGAAGAAACTGTAATAATTAGCATTTCTTTTTGTTGAGTATTCTTGAAGACAGAACAGAACCGCAAACGTTTCTGTATCCAGTGCCGAACATGCTTCATTTAATCAGATCCGCACTGATGATACCTGATTAATTCCGTAAACGCATGCTGTTGAACATAATTTACCTGAACAACCCTTAGATCCGTATACGCTTTTGCGAACTCTTTATATCTGTTAATTATCTCAATAGACTTCGGTCTGAGATCTTCCGGTGATATTTGTGAGTTGTTGTACTTTAATAGTGATATATATATTTGTATTTATTGGGTATTGTTCGCATGATCGAAGCAGAGGTAGCCTATTAACTTCGGCAAGACCCGAAAGGGGAATGTTATATTTACATAGCATTTTGTTTATTTTCGGGGGCGAATCGTTGGCAAGACGCAAGTATTAACGGGTACACAATTTTGTTCTCTACTGACTACATAAATAAACTACGATAACTACGTAAAGAGCGAACTGTGTTACAAAGGTAGTCTCTTCCCGTTAATGAAACTTGATCAAGATGAAGTATAATACGCTCCTAGGATAATGCGAAGATCGGGGTTTTGCATTGCATTTTCTTCTTCTTCTTTTTCTTCTTACGCCGTCTCCGAACAAAGATTGGCGATCCACATGTGTAAGATTTAGACACCACGGCTGCGTTTCGCCAGCCCCGCCCATTTTGAGTTCGGAAACCAAAATAGGCTTATTCGTTTGTGCTTCTTTGTGCCACTAAGTTTTTTGTTTGTGCTCTCCCCCTTTACAGTTTAATTAGAAAAATCTTTGGGCTGGGCTGGCGAAACGCAGCCCCGCCCATGTAAAATTAAGGGATGAAAATTATGTCATTCGTTTGTGCTTCTTTGTGAACGACTTTTTTTTGTTTGTGCTCACCCCCTCCGTGATTTGGTAAGAGTGGGATCAGCCCCGCCCATGTAAAATTAAGGGATGAAAATTATGTCATTCGTTTGTGCTTCTTTGTGAACGACTTTTTTTTGTTTGTGCTCACCCCCTTCCTGATTTGGTAAGGGTGGGACTAGCCCTTCCCATGTTGAGATGTGTTACTCATTTGTGCTTTGTTTTTTGTGCTTCATTAGGCACGGATTGTTTTTATTTGTATTGAATTTGAATGGGCGAGGCTGGAGAAACAGTACCTTAACGGTATGAAATGGAATGTTGTAAATACAAATATATACGCTTTTGACAGTATAGTACGTGCTCTAATGAAATTTAACCATAAATCTTCTGTGTAATAGACAATTCGAAATTAGCTCGGATTTTACAAAAAATTTGCTGTATACTGAAAAAGTTGTTGAAATATTTATGTATATATTATTTCGCTACCGTGTGGATTCTACATTTATAAAAGTTTAAGTTAGGTAGGTTAGTGTTATGCAGAATATGTTCAAAAATGTAATGGTGGCCTACAAATTATTAACTACTAAATATAAATTAACTGACCTCTAAATTTCTCAATTTATTTCAATCGCGCAAGCACTGGTGACCAATTTAAAGTGTAACCTTAATGGTGTTCGATATTGCATGCTGTTTGATGAAATCAAACTGATGTCTATTTGATGTTTTTTCATTAAATGTTATTCAAAATTCAAATTTATTTTATTAGTTAATCGAAGTGTAAAATTATGCAGGAGAATTATGAAGAATCATCTATTTACAAATACACAACCGAACTAACATTACATGTCCTATATTGATCAAAATTAAATAATGCAAGGACGACAGAGGTTTGTTAAGTGACGAAATGCCATTTTTTAACTATACGATGACGCGTAAAAATGTTTAAAGCCATCGAACACTCAAATGTTATAAAGCGGCAGTCAGTTTTGGAACCACCGAGTCCAACAAATATCATGGTCCCGGTGCCGTTTTCGTTTGTTTTTTTATATTTCAGAGCGGCAAAGGTGCGGTGCGCAATTCGAGTGTTTAGATTACTAAAACTTTTTTAACTGTCGGCCAAGTAAACGACGGTGCGCAATTCGAGTCTCGCCATAGCATCATATTTATATTTTTCATCCACTGAGCATATTGGTTTGCTGATTTTTGAGGAATTCACACGTATTACTATAACTGATCATCTTGTCAACAATTGCTCGTAACAGTGTAAATGTACACCACGTCGATTTACACTAATGTAAATGCACCAAAATATTAAATTCCTTTTTGTTTGTAATCCTTTTCTTCTGTTATTGTTTTCTCTCTCTAATAATAGTAACACAGTCTTTTCCAGATAACTAGTTCTGTTTTGGCTATATTTCTGTCAGTTTATGTGTTTCTTCTGCGAGTAAATTTTTATGATCATTTATTAATTTTTATTAAACTGAGTGCTTACAAATTTTAGATTTTTGTTCTCTTAATACACAGTGGATTACATCGAATTCAGTTTTTTTTTTCTTTTTTACATATTCTTAACAGTCGATAATTAAATATCGTGTTTGGTAACCCGCTTTTTTTTTTTTATATCTGAAATTGATTTTAGTAAATAAGTAATATGTTTATTTTATTTTTCACATTCACTTACAGTATTTAATTTTAGTTATAAAAATATGTTGGTTAATATCATATAATTTATTTCTGTAATAACATTATTTATCCAGACGGTCTACTTTTAAAAGACAGCTAGTTTTTGATAACCGACAAAGCGACACTATTCGGAGACAACTAAAATAAAATGTTCACATCCGCAACCGAGCAGGATGCGTTTTACGAACACAACGATTGGCATTTCGTTTTAACAATGATTTTCACACTTTAAAATTCGGTCTCATTTATAAGACTATGTATGTATAAGATTTTTATCAGTTGTTATATTACTGCTAATGTTTTTGCAAGCATTTCGGCCGCAACATTTGAAGGCATAAATAATTATTCCCAAAAAACTTTCCATCCCTATGTTTCCATCTTCCTTGAAAACAATTTAACCCGCGAGAGGTCGCAAAGAATAAATGACGCGAGAGGACGCACACGGAGGATTTCTCTGGGTCATTAAATTCTATATTTTAACATACGCTACTAACGTTTTAAAAGTTATAGAAATATACATACATACATTATGTAGTTATCCTTCTAGATGAAAAACTAAAAATGTTAGCGTATATGTGTATGATAGTATTAGTTTTAAGCATTTCGAAAAATATTGTACACTTTTTAATGCATCATCTTATGTTTCTCTAAAAATACCATGTAAAAACATAAAAATGTCTTCAACGATTATAAAAAAAAATTAATTTTAATTCCTATACAAATAAATCAAAACACACAAGTTCATCGACCGCAAAAAGGTGTAGCATTTCATCATTCGTTGCATGTTCCCTAAGATTGAAATTGCTTTTACAGTTCCCCTAACAAATGGTTCAAAAAGGTCTCTTATGGGTGCTAGTTTATCCACTCCTTTTCTTTCTTCCTGAGAATTTAAATTACCAAATCGTATCGCTCGCATTAAAAATTTAAACCGGTTTTGTGCCATGCAAATTCTAAAGAATTGTATTCCGGTTCCATCTGTTGTCCATAAGTCTTTTAAATTAATGTGCGAAGATTTATGAACTCCTTCTAAATATAGTAGTCCACAAAGAGCTTTAAACTTTACTGACGGTCTTTCAGCTGCAATCACTTTCTCTACTGAATTTATCCTTATTTTTCTGAATCCATATATTCTTGTTTGTTGTGATATTTTCAACAATTTCATTGGTAAAAAATAACTTCCAGATATCTGTGGGTGTGTTAATATCTTGAGCGCTATCAATTACTCGCGGTATACGAATTCGTAAAATATTTTTCTTCGGAATTTTAATATTTTTCAGAGGTGAGTGTATATTCCACAAAGTGTGGCCAACTTTTCCAGTATACACCAATTGCGGTGCATCATTTGGACTCAAATCATTTCCTTCATTATTTTCACATATTTCATTGTTAGAAATTTCCGAATTCGAATCATGATCACTGCATTCCGATACATCAATATTAGATTCATCGGAACAATTACTGCAATACATTCCGGTTCCTCGTCAATATTGGCTAACAATCTTAAAATTCTTTCTTCCTCCCGTTCCATTTTAGAAAAATTAGAATAGACGAAACAGTTAATACATATAAAAACGAACTGGCTAAATTGTTTACTATTTATTAAATACAACATGTTTATTCAACAGAAAAGAAACAAAATATAAGTACGCTAGCAATTTCGATTAGAAGAAAAATTTGGCATGGCTCCAGACTAGAATAAATAAAATACAATTTCAATAGATCGTCAGCTGCGACAGTTAGCATAGAAAAATAACATGAATCAGATGGACTGCGATGGCTAGAAATTAAATACTGAATTGAACGACTTTTACCAAAAAGAATATTAATAATAACTAACAAAAAAACATTTCCGAAACACGACTCGTCACAGTTAAAAATGTCGGGACTGCAAAATTGCTCATTTTTGAGGACAGTTGAAACCTACAGTCATTACGTAGATGCGATGTTTAAAAATAAATCAAATTACTTTTTGTGATAATATTTTAATTGAAATTTCAAATTTTAATCTTGAAATATAAAATGTTATATTAAAATATTATTATTTTATTTAAATTATAATTTTTATTGGTATATTTCATCATTATTATTTAGCACTAATTTTATTGTTGTTGAAGAAGATTTTATACTCTTTACTTTCCAATATTTTTACATAAAATTTTTAGCGCCCGTTTTTTCCTTTTTTTATTTTATATAACGGCAATTAAATACTTTCATATATGCAAAAAATTCATTCAATGATAAATACTATTAGAACACTAGGCTCGAAAATAAAAAGAAAATAAAAGTGAAATATATATGACATTCATATTAATGAAGATATGTGTAGTAATCTTTAAGCAACTATATTAATTTTTCTGAATATTATAAAACAGTGGCTTTCAAATTAAAAGTGAGACTAAATCTGAATTATTATGTTAGATAAAATCGAATTAAAATCAAAAAAATGTGTTTATAAATGTAAGATTATTAAAAATTTGAATTAAGTTTAAACCAAGTTTAATTAAATTAATTGAGTTGAATTCCAAAACTATGGCAATCGCATTATATTAAAACACATTAAATTGAGTAAAATTAATTTTCTTTTTTTTGGTAATTTAAAATTTAAATAGAGGTACATTTTTTATGGTTTCTAAAAAGTTTTATATTTTCTAAAAATCAGTAGTTCTTTTCCTAAGTCGACCAGTTAATTCTCTGACCTTTTTATGGATATTAAACGAGTCATGTTTTTGTTGAAGTGCTTCGATTTCAAAGCATTTTTCCGATAGCCACTTGTCTTTGGCCTCTCGTATTCTTCTCCGAATTTCTACATTTATTATTCTATATACTTGGACAACCTGTCGCCTTACAAAGTCTTCTAGTTGTCATCAGATCCAATATTTCCGACGTCATCTGCGGTTTGTTTTTTTCTGGGTTTCGTATATCCAATATGATCTTCTTGTGTATCCTTGCCATGGCCGACTCGGTTGGGTTGATTGATTTGTTAACACATAAAAGCTGCTCTTCAATAACTGAACTAATGTGTTCCTTGAGCACCACATTTTTTAATTTCCGAACATCGACGTTTCAGTTTAATCGGCCGCAGCATTTCGATATCAACTACCGCTGGATTGTGGTCTGATTTAATTTTTGCATCAGGAAACGCCTTCGCAGATTTCAGCACCATTTTGTGTTCAGAAGAATATAATCAATCTGATTTCTCACTACATTATTATTTGCGTCTGCAAATGACTTCCAGGTGTAAAGCCGTCGTAGATGCTGTTTAAACAATGTATTTGCAGCACACAATCCTTGTTCCACACAGAATTGAAAAAGTCTATGGCCTCTCGAATTCTTGAATCTAAAGCCATAACTACCAATAGCGTCACCATCAGACCCATTTTAGCGTTGAAATCGCCAAGAACAAATGTAAGTTCAGCAGATTTCGTGATACGCAATAACTCCTCCAGTCCATTATAGAATGTTTCCACTGCTTAATCATCGTGATCGCTGAATGGAGCATACGCTTGTATATTACATTCGTTATGCGATACGATGTTTTAATTCTGACATCATTATTCTATCATTGAGAGTCATGAAATCGAGCACTGAAGCATTAATGACATTAGCTACCAAAATGGCAACATCGTTTTCGTGTCGCTTATTATCTGCAGCCGAATAATACATGGTGCTCATGTTCAATTTACGCATTGCAGCTCCCGGCCATCCTGTCTCTCGATTTTCTGTCATAGTTTACTCCTTTAGCCGAATGGACCCAGTTTGAAGGCGCCGCATACTCGTTACTCGCTCTAGATTGATATTCATCAATCCAACTGGGACACATAAGTCACGCACCAGTTGCTGCATCAAGTATCTTTATTACGGATTTCTTTATTCTGATTTTTCTTTGGGTACAGCTTGTTTTCTTTTCACGTGCATTTCGAACATTCCCAAAATTCCAGTATCTTTTTTTTCCCCATCATGCTGACCAGGGTAGATCAGTCATCGTGTGTTATAGATTTGGTTGTCGCAAAATTTTTTAAATCGTATTTTTTTGCCATTACATTTCGGAATGTTGAACTGCTGCGATAAAAACGTATGTTTGCCTCTGTATTTACTGTCCGGGAAATATTATTAAGCTCGACAATTAAAATGCTGAAAAATTGCAGAAAATTGGACATTACATTAGAAAAATTAAGTCGCTTGAGCGTAAGTAGAAACTTAATAAAAACAAAAAAAATTAGCACTCATATTCAACATTATACGGAAACATTAAAGAGATTCTATTAGTAATTAATTAAGGGTAATATTCTTTCTCGATTAATGAATTCACGCGGTATTTTAATTTCATATAAAACAGATTATGTTATTAAAGTCCATTATACTTTTTTTTTGCGCTGAACTTTTTTTTTTCTCCACCGCTAAAACAATAATCAGTGCTTGTGACCTCAACTATATGTTAATTATGTAATGTAACCTATGTAGGGATATAATATAATAATCTAGGGACTAACTCATCGCTAGCTAGGTCAATAATGTTAGATGATATGTAGAGCAGCAAGGTCATCATGGCAAACGATACAAATAAGTACGGCCCTTGAAACCGTTCCAAAATGTATTAGGGAAGATCAAATTATCTCGAAATGCGATAGATAATATAGCAAACGTATAACACGGTAACCGATTACGGTCCATGAAAATCTGCTAAACTATCATAAAATATGATATTTCTAATAGCAAGCGTGGCAACCGATACAATTAAGAATGACCCATAAACTCATGCTAATAATAGTATTAGAAAGGCATGCGTTTAGATAAATGTATGATGCACGAACCAAAAACCACTTATGTTATGTTATCGAAAGACTATTTCCTACGTCTTAGTCTCTACTTAGTCGTCGCGATAGCCTAGTTGCTAGATGGCTTCCATTACGGAAGTGTCTCGTGTTCGATCCCGGGTGACCACAGAAATTATCACGAAATATTAAATACAATAACCGCTAATAGAATCATATGGAAGGCAATGGTAAGCCACCACGTATACTTTTATATGCGCGTTGATTGATGTATAGTAGGCAGACATAAATAGAACTGCATTGATAGCAAGCGATTGAGATCAGTTGCGAGTGTAGTCTTCCGTCTACACTAGCGTATTCATTAGCGTCGAGGTATTAACCAGGCAAATTTAGCAGCAGCAGGTATATAATCCACCTCCCAATTTGCCTGACCAGCACGGGAGATTAGGGCAACTTATCATATCAGATGGTTGCTTACATTCAGCAGTAGATTTGTTATAGGCACATCGGAATCGTAATCTCTGCTTATGGATACCTGGCAGTGTTCTAATGCACTTTTTATTAATAGAAAAATTCAAATTGATAACTAATTCCCCTCATAGAACTTTCCATACTGAATTCCGCGAGAAAGTTTTCATTCCTTTTATTGTAGAACAATATCTTTAAACCGATGAATTGATTTTTCACAATCTTTTGTAGGTTCACTGATAGCGACATTTAACGTTTAAGAAAAATTAACTAACAACGCGCCGAGAACATTGCTATTTTTCCACGTGTTAAAATCGATGCTAATTATTTAGTTTTGCATCCGTAAATTTCGAAAAAATTCTGGAAAAAATTTGGATAAAAACAAGGAGGAGAATACACGGTGACCAGACAAACCCCATAAAAATGTCTTTTACCGAAGAGAATATTACGTATAGTTCGACTGATTCCTTTTTTAATTGAGACTAATCGACCATTTTCATACAATTTTTACAGATACTTTAAAGTTAATATAAAACTTTAATAATATTGTTGCAATTGTTATAAATAAAATGTAATCGAAATTGACCGTATTATACTGGAAATATAAGAATTTTATGACGTGTGAAACATCAAATTCAGAAATAATATAAAACATCTTTTCCTATACTCAGCCATCCCCATCATCGTTGATTATATGTTTTTAAATGTTGCATTTTAATTTTGGACTATTCTTCGGAATAAAAAAAAAAATGGCCGATGTTTCGTTTTTTTCCAACCGAAGCTTGTCTTTTTTTCAAACACAAGTTCACGTTGACCTCCCAACTTGTTTCTTCCGAAATACACGTAAAGGACACTTAATGGCGAATCCGTTTCTTCCGAAATACGTGGTGACGTCGTAAACCGTATTAATCGTCATTTGAATTAACGTTAAAATTATAATTGCAAAAAATCTCCATTTTTATTTCACACTGGTGTACTTTTTTAAGTTTGTGTTGAAAATTACGACTTATTAAGCAGACTCTTTTACATTCGTTTAAATGAATAAAACAACATAAACCTATCATATTACAGGGAGGACGAGGGGAATTTTATTAATTGCTAAATATCTACGACCCTCCCAATTCGGGTTCAGTTTGTAGATGCTCGCAATCGAATTAGTGTATAAGAACTTAAACACCTGATTGCGTGTAATATTCTACTTAGTGAATGTAACAGATTTTAAATGCCTAGGAATATATATCGATAAATCATTGAACTGGAAAAAGCAGATACAAAACTTAAATTCGAAAGTAAGACAGTCAATTCCAGCGTTATATAAACTGAAGACGGTTCTTTCATATGGGACATTACGGATATACTTTAATGCATTAGTAATGTCTAGAATTTTATATGGGATTCAAATATATTATGTGAGGCTAGAAAAAACGGAAATCAATAAAATAGGCAAAATTCAGAAAAGGTGTTTGAAACTTATACTACTCCATTGAAAGCGGAGCGATACTACATCAACCTGGTGGAAGGAAAATAATGAAATGTCTCCTCCCAAAATGCATTATTATTATTACAGATTACTTGAATTTAAATGCAATAACGTAAAGTTACCTTCCAGACCAAAAACTCGACTAACAACGAATCAAAATAATACCTATTCATCCTAGAGGGGTAAATCTACGAATCGACAATACAGATGATTCGGTTCTAATTGCAATTAATGAGTACTATGCCCAGTCACATAATAAACGAAAAACAAATTGATGTATAGAAGAGGGAAGTGAGGAAGTGGTTGAAAGAATGGTGCAAAGTTTAAGGAATTTTGCTGCATCCTCTTTTCCCTTTATTATTTTTATTGCTGCATTTTTTAGGGCTCTTTTAGACCATCTATTTACCAGTTTCCTTTTTTCTTTCGTGTACATTAATGTATGCAATGTCCAATATATAAGCAGCTCCTGTGTATGGGTGTATTATTGTGTAATTCATATATATATATATATATATATATATATATATATATTTGCGTCGATTGATATATTTTATTTTTTGGTTTAATACGTTCGATCTAAGTACTAAGAATGATTAATTGTAATTTTGTTTACTAGAATAAACGATAATAAGAGTGTTGGGCACTCACGCAACGGGCATACTTGCCCAGTGAGACCCACAACTTATTTATTTATATAAAAAAAAAAAAAAAAAAAAAAAATGTTTTTTTATAACTTGCAGTTCCATGGTTCGTTTGTTTACAGAAGCTTCACGATGAAAATATATGTAAGGTTCTTTTTGAAAATGAACGCGTTCGAAAAAGAAGAATTAAGTCGCTTTCAGACCGGTATTTCACTTGGGGGAAATTCACATTTTACGTAAATAACGTATAAACTCTGATAAGTTATATAAAAAATTGCCGTAAATTTTAAATGTCTTTCCAAACTATATCAGATCTTGAGAATGTAACGAATGTCATCGTGATTTTAAAACAAGCAAAAAAAGTAAGAAATATAAATAATCTCAACACACAATTAACTAAATACGACACCCCTGTAAGAAAATATATATGATAAAAACATTCGAATGTCCCTTTATTTCCTCAAAACGCGCGATCTTTTATTCTAATTTGCTTAGCCTTGGCTTCCCTACTCCTTTCAGTGCCCTTTACATTCTCGCTTTTCCATCTCCTTCTGTTGTTCCTTTGTTAGCCGCCTTCATTTATTCTATCTCTGATCGTTTCTTTATATAATCCGTCGCTTCATATGTCTTTCTATTCTTCTAATCTTTTGTGTTGGGTGAATGTCCTGCGCTCATGTGCCCATAAAAAAAAAAAAAAAAGAAAAGAAAAAAAAACTCAAATTACAAACTCACTAACTTGAAGGAAAGACATGAGAGCTTCTCTTTCCTCTAGGACATTCCTCATACTTTTCCTCTATACATTTATTTCCCTTCGGACTGCTAGTTGTATGAGTTCTAGTATTGATCTCTTTTGACCTTATTTGTTGTTTCCTCATAGTACTTCTGGTCGTCTCCTTCTTCCCCGAATAACTCTCCTAGCGACCTCATTTTTCTTTCGTCTTATGTTCTTCTTTCTTGATGGGTAATCGTCCGTTGTTGACAAGCCCAACAAATTTATTTAAAAAAAAAAAAAAAAAATATGAAGGAAGCTTTGTTTGATAGACAAAGCATGTCACTCCGGCATTAGGAAATAAATCTATTCCCGAGGCAAAACACAACAACGCAATGTGCTGGATATAAGATTGAGGATCGAGCTCGTAGGAGAGTATCTTCAGCTTCACGTATCAAGAAATCAAAATTACGCTGGTCCTTATTTAATATACCATTCTTTCGGAAATCCATAGCGTTTTCTAAAAATTTCAATAAAATCATCGGGTAACATACTACAAATTTATCTCATTCAAAAACAGCAGGCGTCATCTTAATTATATGAAGCATCTGTTTATTATACAGATTCGCGCATTTCACATATTGTCGATAACACTTACATTATTAGAGGAAACATATTAATTTTGTTCTTTATATTATCTAAAACTATTCGATTTGAAATCTCTAAACATTACACAAAGTATCTGGATTCCACGCCTACTTTCCTTAACATGTATACGTTGATATCAAAAAGTTGTTTAAATGAGAATACATATATACATAAATATACATATACATATATACATACTATTTACATATATATATATATATATATATATATATATTACTACGTTAGCATTAAAATGAAATGACGAGTTACGTAATAAATAATGTCCTAAATAAATAAATTTTTAATATACCACCGTGGTCTCCATTATTACGTAACCGGACAAATGAATGACCAGTTATGTAATAAATACTATACTAAATAAATAAATCCCTATTAAATAACTCCAAAATTGCATTCTAAAGAAAATTCTCAGAATAATCACAATTTCCTATTTATCTTTCAAATTATTATTATTAATTATGTAAAACTACAAGATTTGAAAATATTTTGGCAGCTGTTCAAGAAAACGAATTTCACAATTTATATACAAATCACAATTAAAAATTCAATTTATCGTACACACATACACCAATACATGAAAAAATAATTATAATATATTTATTTTCTAGTCTGTTTTTATTTGACTATCCAAATTCTGTATCCCTCGCCGATTATTTCTGGTTATACTAACTGATATTATTGAATAGCTTTTGGTATGTTGTATTACGGGTATCTTCGCTAACGATAAATATCGTTGATTTGTTGAAGTATTCATCTGAATTATTTAACACCGGCGTGAACCACTGGTGAAAAGATGACCAATATAATTTTCTTCCTTTTTATTTAACATCGCAATTGAAGTTATAAACTAAATTATTTTTGATATAACAAATTCTTGTGAAAATACTACCGAATTTATAACGAATTATAACGAATTCGGTCAAAAAGTAAAATAAAAATGAGTGATTAATGATTGAAAGGAAATTCTAAAACGGATTCAGTGGAATACCACCAGATTCAAATAAAGTTTTATTCGTTTATTCCACGTAATAGTACTGACCAGCCAGAAATTAACTAAAATAATTAGCCAGAAAAATATTAAAATTACTCGTATATTTCGCGTATACGAACTTTTATTTTATTATTATTATTACTACTACATATTACCGTCGACAATAACTACCCTACCAAACCCGCTCTTGTCTCATACTCCGAGAATTTTCCTTAGCTTCTAGGATATTCTTACTATCCTCCAACACTTATTATAATTTCCTGTTATGCCTAAAACGTTATAATATATATATATAAAATTCGGCCATTTTGGCCTCGCAAGGGGCTGTGTCCCTTGACCCCTCTTGCTTTCATTTCTGTCTCTTTCTCTTCTATACTTTGTATAAAGTGATCAAAATTTAGAACCTAATTCTTACTGGCATCAACACACACAAAAAATAACATAACCACAGAGGTCCTATTCTAACTTTTAACTTTCATTATATAAGATTAAAACATTTTTTGTTACATTTTTCGTTACATATTTCATTACATAAAATTGTGACATTTTTTTGGGACATTTAGCGTTACATAAAATTGGGACATTTTTTCGAATTGGGGGGTAGCCTAAGAATTACGCTGTAATTAATATATTAATTACAACGGAATTTTTAGGCTACGGGGGATTCGAAAAAATGTCCCAATTTTATGTAACGTTTGTTATATTTTATAGGATTTTTGTTATTGTTATTTAAAAAATGTCACAATTTTATGTAATGAAATATGTAACGAAAAATGTAACGAAAAAATGTTTTAATCTTATATAATGAAAGTTAAATGTTAGAATAGCACCTCTGTGGTTATGTTATTTTTTTTTTGTGTTGATGCCAGTAAGAATTGCGTTGTAAATTTTGATCATTTTATACAAAGTATAGAAGAGAAATAGACAGAAATGAAAGCAAGATGGGGCCAAGGGGTACAGCCCCTTGCGAGGCCAAAATGGCCGAGTTAATATATATATATATATACGTGCATGCATGTCGAATTGGAAAGATGCGTTTAATTCTGTAATTCAAAGCCCCCTTAAGTCTTCATTCAGTACTAAGTTATGTAAAAATATGATACGTATAACGTATATTGCTACTGTTTGATATTTGCAGCTGGAGATACTTGCAACAAGTATCCTAACACGTGACGTCCTTCCGTTATTAATATTGAAAATACATTACATTTTATGTCAGTATTATCGCTATTGTCGGTAAAACTTAAATTTTATTTTTAATTTACCTTCTTACGAAAATTAAATTTTTACGCAATATCATCCCCGTTGCGGAATAATTCTTTTGTAAATCCTTTTTTAAAATCTTTTAAATAGGAATTACCGAGAAATAGATAATAAATAGAAATATCTATATCACGGAATCCTAGAAGAAATAGATGAAAAAAAAACCTTCAAATTTCCACGTTACTCGCAGAAGTATCATATGTCTGTGAGATTTAATATATTCAAAAAGGAAATAGCTACCGCGTAGAATTGTTTTTGTAAGTAAAAAAGAATAAATCTCAAAACGTACCGTTAATTTTTAAATTTTATTTTTATTTTGTATTATCTATCATCATTTGTACAACATTCGAATTAACAGAATTACAAGTTATAGATAAATTAATGGACGATGGCTGCTGTAGTATGCTATGTATTCACGTGTTTCGAGATGATCGATGTAACGAGAGAATACAGCATCAATTATTTTTCTGCTTCGTGAAGTAGATATGGCGAGGTCGTTGTTTAGTTGTAACCCTAACTCGGTGTGCATAAATCCAATAAATTCCGGTCTGTGCGGTCCTCTTAAATCCAAATTAAAGTCTCCACTAACGAGCATCGGTATATCGTGATAATTATGTTTTTTGGGTGCCTTTAATTTAGGACTGTACGCCGTAAGATTTAAGACGATGAATTGCTGAATTTTCTCGAACGATGTATTCCGTGAGATATAAACTGATGCGAGTATAGTTTTTCTAGCATTGATTGCTCATATTATTTTGATCAAACTTCCGCAAATCGTTTTTGACATTGTTAGACTACAATTTCTTCGGAAAAAGTCATGTTTTCGCAAATGGCGACACCACCAGAACGAATCGTATTCCTTTTAAATTGAGTGCGAAATCCTGGTATTTCACTAGAACAAAATCGTTTTCAATCCACGTTTCAGACAAGGCAAGAAATTTACATCGCGGATTAATTGCTAGTTAAATCGAGCCAGTGTGCATTTAGTGATTGAGTGTTGAATGTACACAACGAGAGCGACGTAGAATCCGTCTACGTAGAACGATTGAGAAAATTCCGGCACTGATCGCCTACCGTTTTGTAAATGATGGCGTTCGAGACGAGTAAACTCATTCCTTTAAGGATCTCGATTCAGTTCTTCGCAATGGCGATAAAATGTATGATCACACCATCGTGATTCGTTAGGAATAGTCCAGCGAAGTGACGCGAGAAAGGGCTACATAAATGAGCTGCTGTTCGTGATGCTGTACTCGTAAATGAACGTGTGTAACGCCTTGTGATTTGTGTATAGTGATTGCATAGGCTTCAAACAAAGGAGGAGACTTTTACAAGTAACGATTTTACTGTTTATTTGCACAATGCAAGTACGTTGAATTATCGGTATCCACGAATGATCCATGTTCGGATTTGCAAGTACGTGTGCCTGGGCTTTTGAGCGCAGTAAACGGCCGATTTTTGAACGGTTGAAAGACAGCCAGAATCGTTTTATCGCACTTGTTTCGATGTTGCGTTCGATGTAACGTAAAGTGCCGATTGCGTCGTTGACGAGACCATCTAGCACGTCAATATTCGCTCTGATCATATAAGGTTTACCAATTTGAAGGCGAACGATGTTGCGTTTATGTAAGTCCTGCGGCGAATCGGCCATTGATTTTGGTTCCACATTGCAAACTTTTTGTTTTTTATTCATTTGCCGTTGTCGCCACTCACGGCTTCGTTCGGCACCACTCTTCGAAGCCGGTTTATTCAAATCGATGAATCGAAAGAAACGCTTCAAACTTCTCATTTTCGATAGTGTTGGAACCGAAATGTGTTTCCTTCATAAACGGAAGGAATTCATGGCTGTTCTAAAATTCATCGTCCCTCTGGCGTTTACGTGATTCCTGCGTCGAATCGGCCATTGATTTTGGTTTTCTATTATTATTTTTTTATTTTTTACGAGTCACGAAGTTGAATATAATTTACATATAAATTAAATCGAGTGAATAGGCAATTACGTGAAAATTACGTATCGAATTACCTAGCAAAAATTAAATCGCCACGTACCATTGTGAGTGCTGGGTTTTTAATTCTAAATTTCGAGAATTGTCGCGCAAAACCTTCAGACAGCAAAAAAAAAGTTTTACGAAATTAGAAAGAAAACGTTGCGTTTTGCGTTTCGTTGCGTTGCGTTACACGATTTTAGGTTGACCCCTCAGCCCAAAGACATATATATGTCAAAAAAGAAGTTCATTAAACTATACTGATAAGCGGAAAATAAAACTGATAGGACATATAATAGGGCACAATAATTTCATGAAAAATATAACAGAAGAAAAAGTTAAACCACGAATATTCTACGATGGATAGTGTATATTATCGGTGAATATAAATAAATATCAAGAACTTAGAAGAATGGCTATCGACACGACACAATGGCTGCAGCGACATTTAGTGAATAAAAAAAACAATTTTTCATATTTTTCGTATTTCGTTAGAAAATTTACATTTCTGATTTTCCGGCATATTTCATTGTTCGTAGACTAACTGATAAGAGTTGTACGGAAGAGAAAATATAGTCGATAGAATTAATACCGTACATGAGAAAATTATTAATAATTGGAATCGTAATCACTCGAATTTATAAGCAACACGTTATTCACTCTAGTTGTAACAGCGAAGATTGAGCCTTACACAACTCTCGGAAGAAAGAATTTCGCAGTTCGTGCCATTTCCAGATAAAGTTTTAAAATAACTTCATTTTAAGGGGGGAAATAGCGATTTTTATAGTTTAAAGTAGATATTTTATCGATTGATTTATTTTAAAAATCCTAACCGGCAAATCCGTTTTCGTGAGAACTTTAAAAATTCTCAGTCGCAATGCAGTACTACCGTTAACAAAAAGAAGAAGGATCCAGCAAACCGGTGTGTGCAAAAGATAAACAAGTGGAGATGGAAAAATGAGAAAATGGGTCAGGGGACATTCGGACATTTGCAATAATCTCGAATTATTGTGTATTAGAATACATCCATATATTCTCGTTTGAAAGCCGCGCAATATTGTAGTGTCAAACGTTCCGCGGACCCAGGGAAGGATTAAATAAAACGCCGACGGACGGGAAAACTTGACAAAAAAGCTGCGAGGGGAGGCATGGATAGCATTAAAGTGGCCCCGCTGTTGTGAATTTTGGACAGTAACCGTTTCAAGTTCAGAACGTAATGAAATTTCAGTTGCGTTTAATAATTGGTCCGATTCGCTGCCGGAGTGGTCTGATCTGGTTAATTTCGTGGCGCGAAGACGCGTGTTCAGCGACAGGGACGTGATAGGAGACCGGTTGTTATCGGGATTAAGGGCGAGCGCACGTTAAGAGCCGATTAGGCTTATCGGATGTCGATATCGGATCGGGCTTTCTACAGCTTTGCAGCGATCGGAGACCGTGATCGATTTAATCGGGCGGCCACAGATCGAGCACGAAGCGGCCTCTGAACGATCGACCGCTTGCTGCCGATGTCTGTATACAGAATGCTATTAGGCGCCACTTCTTAAAAGCCTTCTACACCCGGAGACGACAACGACACGCTCTACACACACGCTTATGCGCTATTAATGGATCGCTGCGCCAGTCGTACCTTATTACTATTAGGCACTTTCAATGCTGGCCGATTGGGCCCGCTCGAAACTCCTCAATTACTAATATTGTCTGCTGCATCCGAATCCCCATGTCTCTGGTCCGTCTACTTCTTTTTTCGTTTGCGCCACCGAACAGACCTAGACGAACATTAGACTGTCTCTGATTAATAATGAAAGCGGGAAAACAAACAGGTAAAACCGATATTTGCCTCTTTATTCATGCCAGAAACATCCGTGCTTCTGACAGAACGTTTCACCGTTAGCGTCGCATTAATAATCTGACTACGTTTTTATAACCCGATTTTATCCCATTTTTGTTTCCGCTAAACTCTCTGCGATTTTTTACACACCAAAATTACCACCGCGAGTTTTTAAGCTTTTATAGAACGGTCTATCATGGCGGACAAAAGGAAAGTGTCGACGAGGCCTATAAAAGAAGCATACTTCCGTCTGCGCAGAATATGTAACAATTAGAGCAATGACATTTAATCGCCGATTTTTAAAAAATTAATCCCCCCTCCCCCTCCCATTCCACCGTTATTACGATAATTATAAATTAATGGCAGACAACTCTAAAAATGTGGTGATATTTCGTTCAGCCAGCTGGCCTAGGTGGTTAGTTGTGTTTCGTTCGGGTAGGATATCGCGCTGCCGCACATTGATACTTTCAAAAATGCCACTTATACTGGATTATAATGTTCACAGTTGACACGCCCAAAAATTTCAAAAAAAAAAAAAACAAAACGGAAACAACAACGTTTTCGAGATGAATTCCTCCCACCGACTAACAGATACGTATGCGCTTGTGACGAAGTGAGCACTTCCAGGAAAGAAATCAAGTTAGACGTAGGGGCGGAATACATTTCGCACTTATCACAGGTTGGAGAATATAAAAAAGTCGAATCACGGGCAAAAAAAAGAAAAACAAATAAAAAAAGGCTAATCGTGGTGTTCACGAATCATAGGACGGCCCGTATAGGTAAAATACGTAATAATTCGAATCGGAATTATAAGAACCGCGAAAAAAAATTATTGCAAATGAAATTTATGTGAATCCGGTAAAGTGGGAACGCTAGGAATATATTTTATCGAAAAGGAAGATAAGTGTGAGCCTTAAAAAGAAGCTGTTGATGTTATACGTGAGAAACGCGCAAATATATAGACAAAATTTGCAAAAAATTAACGGAATATCGAAAGAAGAATGCTACGAATAATTGTAGAAGACAAAGAAAAGAGAAGAACTTAACGCTGAAAGACGCTGTAGCAGGAAATTATTTCTCGGCTAGAGGATATAATAGATGAACCACTATATATATATATATATATATATTAACAAATTGGCAGCAGTCCAAAAACGAAAGAAAAAGAAAACGACTAAGCACGAAAGAACGATGTAGAGAAAACTGATAATATCCGGCTGTTAGGGGGGACAGAAAACCGCTCAAGGAGGACGTACGCGCAGTGAATAGACCGATCAGAAGGAAATGATGTGCAAAAATTGTAATATCGATAGTATAGAATAATTGGAACATTCTACGTAATGGATATTGACCGAGTTTCACTTTTAAAAAAGAGGAATGATAAAAATTAAATGAAAAGAAACAAGAGTAATATATCGATGGAAAGAAAGAGGGTAAGAGCCTATATCATACTTCATTCATAATATAAAGAACGACGAAAGTATATAGCGTTAGTTCAGGGCTACCTCGATTATTCAACTCGCTCTACTACGAGTATACACAAACATATCAGTGTTGACTTAAATTCCCCCACGTAGTTTTGCTTTTTGCAAAGTGAAAATTATTTTGTATATTTTATTTAAGAAGCTTTTGAGCGTGCCCAGAAATTTCAAACTTGAATATATTTAAAACAAAATATAATATTGTATATTACTATAATTTTTTCCTCATCAATACGAAGTATTTAAAAATGACTTCAAAGTTGATGTGCATTATTATGGGACGTTTAAGAGTCAAGTGAAAAAGAAAGAAATCTGCCGCTACTTCTCTAGCACCTGAGGTTAGCTAAAGAGGTAGCTTTTAACCAAGTCGATACAAAGAAAAATGCTCAAAAACTCCAGTCGTCCCTAACGAATAATGGTTCAATTTTGATTTGATGCATTTTATGTACTTGTCGGACATTAGCGGGTCAGTAGGAATACATTGAGAAGCACAAAAACATACAATAGCATACACAGACAAACCGATCGAAGCGTTTAAGCAGATACCTAAAGCCGCTTGAGCAAGCTACATGCGCATTGTGTACCGCACATTTTTTATTGCGAAACTGCGATTACACTACCGCTAGTTTATCGCAGCGAAATTCACACGTCTAATTAATAAATACGCTCGCCGAAATATACATATTACAGCCAGCTATACCGTAACGTTAGATTAGAGTTAATTGTGTTTCGTTCCGGTAGAATATCCCGCTACGATCGCACATTGTAGCTTGTACATATTTCACTTATGTTCGTAATGGACGGACCCATAGAAGAAAAAAAAATATACCGTCAGCGAAAACTTGTCGATTATAACAAACGAAAAGCGGTACAGAAGCGGTAGATGAACCAGAAATTCAGAAATGCTTAATTAATCTCACTTTTAAATCGATTTCTTAATGCGTTTGTAATTTTCTCTTTAAATAATATATTCCCATTTTTTCTTATTATAAACCGAAGGCACTGCGCACGTATTTTATTTTATGGTTCTTAAATTATACTACTTAATAATCCTCTTAATTAATTTATTTACTTAATTTTGCGTTCATCCTTTTTGTTGCTCGCTTAAAGTAATTTTATCAAAATTCAAATGCCGATTTTTTTTTTTTTTTTTTTTTTTTGAGCTCGTCAACCAGGGGGACCTCACCCAGAAACAATAGGAAGAAGAGTTAACTAATTACAACTTAATTCGATCGGAAATGGCAGAAATAAAGGAACCAATGGCAGCAACAACAGACACTGGGAAGGAATGAGTAGGATATAGCAAGCACAGTGGGAGCATTTTGTTTTCCATAAGTTTAATTTTTAATTTTTTGAAATGTAGAAAAAAAAAAAAAAAAGTGACAATTCGGTTTTATTTGTATAATAGTGGGCCCAATTTTATCTGGAGCTGGTTCAATTTCAATATTTTTCTGTCTCGGACAAGTATTGAAGAAAAAAACAAAATTTACCATCGATATATATGTTAATGACAACGTCACCCTTAGTCCGACCACCGTCACTTTTGTTATCCCAAAACGTTACATCTATTGCATATATACGAGTATAAGAAGACAAAGAGTATCATTGACAAGACGGATTGTTTCCGTAGTTAATTATGTTATTCTTGCGTTTTGAAATTAACGACAGAATTTTTATTAGTTTTGAATTCTTTCTTAATTATAATGGACAAAAAAAAAACTTATTTTTCGAAAAATATCGACGTTAATTGAAACCGACTTTTTCATAATCATCTGGTGAAGTATTTTTTTTTTTTTTTTTTTTTGTTCAGTTGGAAAGAATGAAGTAATTAATTTTTCTCGTTCTATACGAAGTATAGAAGTGATAGAGCTGGGAGTCCGGGATTCGCTAGTTTGGTGGCATGAAGGGGCAAGAGTCCCATACCCTTAGCAGAACGCCAGGAATTTTTCACAGAAGCCCAACGACACTAACGAGAGTAAGACGACCAGTTCCTTTCTTTCGACCGCTTTTACTTTCTCAGATTTCTCTGGTATTATTTCAGGCTGGGCAAACAGGATAGCGATTCGGATCTGGAACGAGACAAGTCTCAAACCCGTGTCCTTTGATTTAGTAGTCAAGCACCTTAACCACTAGGCTACTACGTTACTATATATATATATCAATTTGAAGGGTTTAGCCATCTCTGAAATCGGCACGGGGTGTTAACCGATATAGGAAGCTACAGATTATTAGACCTTCGTTCCCATAAATCATGTGTAGTTTATAATGAATATCATTCTGACAAATATGTGGGGTTACATTTCCACAAGACCCAAACCTTGGTCCAATATTATTTCTCATCTTTAATTTTTACACCTACAAAATCTGCTTTCTTCTTCTTCTTCTTCTTCTTCTTCTTCGACGTGTCGTACGCAGTGTTCTGCGCGTAGACGATCATATATTATGGCTTCTTGCCGCCTGCATCAGTTGTCCTATCGATGATTTTTTGGTCCACTGTCGGACATTTCTGGTCCATGATATTCTTCTTCGACCTCTCCTCGTTTCCCTTCTATTTTTCCTTGAATGATCAACCGTAATAGTTCATATTTTTGTCCTCGTATAATATGACCAAAATAGACTAGGGTTTTTCTTGCTTTTATTTCTTCAATTATTCTCCTTTCCGTTCTAGCTCTCTTTAGCACCTCTTCATTAGACATTTTCTGTACCCAAGATATCTTCAAGGCTCTTCTATATAACCACATTTCGCACGCTTCGAAATATTTGAGTGTTCTTACGGTATGTGTCATTGCTTCGACCCCATACATTAGAATCGGATATACATATATATATAGCATTTTATGAAGTTCTGTTTTATGCGGAGACTTAGTGATTGGTTCGTTAACAATTTTTTAAACTTCTCAAACGTTGTTTTGGCTTGCCCACATTTTCTTTTAACTTAAGTGATCAAGCTTCTCTGTAATGATAACATCCTAGATACTTATATTGTTTAACTTCTTCGATGTTTTTCCCATTAATCTGAATAGTTGTGTTTCGATGTTGTTTGCGACTGACTACCATAAATTTTGTTTTGTTTTCATTTATCCCCCTAGTCCACATTTTTTACCTGCTTCATTAACTCCGTTAATAATTTTTTGTAACTGTTCACAAGAGTCAGCCAGAAGAACGGTGTCGTCTGCATAGCGGATGTTATTTATGTACTTTCCATTTATCCGAATCCCAGCTCTGAGATTCCATAACTCTTGCTCAAAGATACTGTCTGCATACAGGTTAAACAGGAGCGGTGACAGTATACATCCTTGTCTGACTCCTCTATTTATACGGACGCTTTCTGACATTTTGTTTTCTACTAAAATCTTGGCGCTCTGTTCCCAATACAATTTCTGGATGATTCTCATATCATATTGATTTATTCCTTTGTATTTTAAAATTTATCGTGCTTGACTCTGTTAAAAGCCTTCTCGTAATCCAAGAAACATATAAATACATCTTTTTGTTGATCGTAGCATTTCTGTAGAGCTACATATATTTACTGCTACCAATGCTTCCCTAGTACCGTATCCTTGTCTGAAGCCGAACTGACATTCATCCATATCTCTTTCGCATATATTTCTTATTCTGGCGTGCACTATTCGTAGTAAAATTTTCAGAAGATGACTCATTAAGCTAATCATTCTATAGTTGTTGCAAGTATTAGAGTTTGTTGTCTTTGGTAATGTAATAAATGTTGATGCTCTCGCCAGTATTGTAGATTTTATTGTAGATTTCCGTTAATTTTTCAATATTCTCATCATTTAATAATTTAATTATATCTATTGGGATACCATCGGGACCTACTGCTTTTCTTACTTTTGCTTGTTGTATAGCAATATTTTACTTCGGACTCTAGTATCTCTAAATGTTCTTCATCGTTCATCGTTTCAGTTGATTGCTCCGTCCTTATATCACTAAATACTTTTTCTACGTATTGTGTCCATACCTTTATTTTATCCTCGGTGTCTGTAATTAATGTGCCTTCTTCTGTAAATAACTTTGCGGGCACTTTCTTTTTGTAGATACCGGTGTAATTTCTTTAACTTTTTTATGCAGATTAAAAGCATCGTGTTTTTTCTCCAGATCTTCCACTTTCTGACAGCGCTCAGACATCCATTTATTCTTTGCTGTCCGTATTATTCCTTTTATATTTCTCTGAATATCTCTGTATATTATTTTATTTCTTTTTTGTTTCCGTCGTTCTTCCATTAATTTTAGAATTTCATCAGTCATCCATGGATTTTTCTTCCTACCAGTGGTTCTTCCTATATTTTGATTACATATTGTATCCATTTGTTCTGTGATTTTCGTAATTCTTCCTTTTATTCCATCTGTTTTTGTTTCTTCATATGCTTTTGCGAATGTTTCGTTTATCTTCATACGCACTTTTTTCTTTCGTTTTTTCATCTTGTAGCCTGGTTACATATCTATTACCGGTTTGTTATTTGGACTATGAAATATTAGAAAATTATTTGGATTGTTATTCGTGTCTATTTGGTTCCTCAGTTCGGTGCATGCAGTACGATGAACTCTCTCCATTAGTGACTTCATTAAATTTGTTCAACAGAGCGCTTGTAATCTCCTTACATCTATTTTACTCGTATTTTACTTTTTATTCATCAAGGTTGCTGCATGCAGATATTATGGTTTAAATGGTGTCTTATGATTAAAGTGAATGCGACCAATAACCGAAATTTAAGAGAGGGCAAATAGACAAAAAAACGCAGACGAGAGGAAGAGATGGTTAAATAGAAATATAACAAAAAAAAAAAAAAAAACAAAAACGGACAGGATTAAAAAGTGCAGAATACATTTCGGTACGATTATGGTGTGTGAATGTGAATGCGTACAAATTACGTATTTTTATATAGGTCAATTTAGTTATTATTAACCATATTTCTTACGAATGATTAATGTAAAAAGGCTAACGTATTGAACGTACGAAGGTTGTCTCGAAAGTAATTTACACGCGAAAAATATTTATTGAAGAAGATGCAAGTGAATATTTTCCTCCGTTATCCAATGCACGCTTGACAGAAGCACGGAAGTGCTTGGATTCCATTTCTTCTTATTGAGCATCCGAATCTGTCGGATCACTTCTCTTCGGAACTCTTCCAGCATAGGAAAACGCACCCTCCAAAAAGTGTTTCTTTCAGCTGGCGGACGAAGTCAGGTGGACTCAGATCTCAGAACTGTAAGACGAGCGACAGAGCCGTTTCCAACCGTATTTTTCATGAAGTTCGATGATCAGTGCACTGATGTGCGGACGTGCATTATCGTGTAAAATCGAAACACCACTCTGCAATATTCACGGGGAAGCAGTTTACGGATTTTTTTAGCGCAGGACATTCTGGAGAAAATTTTCGTAGTACGCTCCAGTGACATTAGTGTACCGGTCCGAACTCGGTCTGTGGTGATTAGGCCCTGTTTATCGTAAGCAGAGATCAGTGTTTCTTTCATTTTCGACCGTTGACGAAAAACGCTCTAAGGCTTCATTTCGAGTTGCTCGAAATTACGTATCCAGGTTTCATCGATTGCGGCGATGCGATCGAGGAACGTTTCATCTTCATTTTCATAACGAACCTGCAATTCGTGCGTAATTCGCGAACGTGTATATGGCTTTTCGTTCAGCTGACATCGCTCTCTCGCTGAAATCTGACCCGACGCATTGTGTGCTTTATCCTTTCGAATTTTTGCCATTCTCCCTTTACGATGAATCCCGCACTACCGTATGATACTGATCTATTCTTAAGACTGCAATCTACGCACTGACGCTTCGATCGGCTCTCTACATTGCCTACAATGTCCGCTAGAGCGCGCTGTATATTACTTTTGGGCCAGCCTCCTCGTGTATGTAAAATAAATAAAACTGCAAATAACATCGAATAAGCAATATTCAGAAAACAATCTGTAAAATTGATTATTATATTAATCGTTAGTATTACTAAATTAAAATTTCGGTAGTGGAAACGATCATAATATACTAGGTATTAGTTCAGTATTTCATACTTTAAATTAGCATCTTAATATTACTGACGAATGGGTAAAATTTGTTTTCCCTTTGGGAGTAATTACAGGTGTATGAATGTAGTTGAAATTTGGTGCGCTGCAGATTTCGTAGATACAGTGCTTACATATAATTATCAAAATATGTATTAACATGTGTTTGCACGTTTACAGATAGCTAATAGTTATTCGCTTAACTTATTGCAGTTCGATGTGTATGTGTAAATAGTAAATCCTCATTGTATAATACTTACGATACTTATCGATGTTCGAAATTTTTTTTTATTTATTTATTTTTTTTCTTTTTGAAATAACTCTAAAGGGTGGTCCCACGAGGCCAACGCCTAATGTACTCGTGTGTAAATATTATACTGAATATGATTAAATTCTGTAAGCAGTGGCCAAATAGGATTAATACTTACTTCATATTCTAATTGTACCCATTATATTTGCAATGAATATAATTGTTTGTCCATTGCATTGTTAGTGTACCGCGCTTTTTTGTTTTTTGCTTTCTTGTTTTATTTTCCAGCATTATTATTATTGTATTTATTATATTAAGTTTATTTTATTATTTGATTTGATTGATTGTGTCCCCGGACTTACTTATCAACGTATTATCCAATTTTCTTTTTATAATAATAATACTACTACTCGCGTAGCTATATTTGTGATATTTTTTTCTTGTATTTTTATATTAATTTTGTTAAAGCAATAAAATTTAATTTGATTATTATTATTATTATTATTAGGAATTTATAGAACATATTTTACCTCCCAAAGCAGCTATCTATGAAATACATTTTTAAGTTGGCTTTCTGAAATAAGCGCAGGAAGGAAACTAGAAATTAGAAAGTTAGCGACTAGATAGTTGAGGAGAAATGTATAGTTCACGATGTAGGAAGTTAACAAGTCTCACTTTCGCAGAATGTCATTATTGGAATCTAATTACATCGAATCAACTTTTAATCTCAGTAGAATATTGTTGAAAAAATCTAACGATGGTACGCATTACAGTCGAAGTTGGTTTATGCGTCTTCGTCGTCGTCGTTTTTAGCTTTTATTTATTTTTTTTTTTTTTCGATTATTTCGCTTTTATTCTTTTAAAATTAATTTTTTTTCTTTTTATTTCGTTTTGAACTAGCGCAACACTCGGTGGATTATTAGGTGAAAATATTCTAATCGACTATAACACGGAATTGGCGCTTTGTGCCTAGGAAAATTCCTATCTTGTCCCTTATTTCTCTCTGTCTTAGTTTATTTTGGCCGTATACAATTTAATAGGCTGCCTTATTTCTCCTTTAACTTCAGCGATCTCTGCCAACCGCCTAGAGTATTTATTTCGCCTACACTTGCAAAATCCCTCCCTCCAGCTGTAACTAAACAGGAATTTCATAGTACTGTCAATTCTCTCCTTCCTTCTCATGTAAACATTTTTACTGATGGTTCTAAGAGGAGCCTGATGGTATGTTGGCGCTTCTTTTATTCTTCCAAACTGTAACTTCTCTTCTGTCTTCCTTCTTTCTGTTCCATATTTACAGCCGAGCTGATGGCTATTTTATGTTCCATTATTTCTATCTCCTCCAATCGTCTTTCTTCGCAGTTTCTGATCATTTCCGACTCCATGAGTGCTCTTTAAGCCATCTCCTCTCCTTTTCCTAATTATTCCTGTGATTTTACTTTTCTCCGCATACGTTCTCCCATTTGGATTCTCTCTTCTCTCAATGGGATCCTTATTGACTTGCTGTAGGTTTCTGGCTATTCTGGAATGATTCTTTGGCTCGGGTTGCTGCTTCTTCTTCCTACTTCTTCAAAAAAATCCCATCCTCTAATCTCTCGCCGTTGTGTAAAGATTTCCATCTAAGATTTTGATCGGATATGTACCCTTTCTCCTTTTCTAATTGTCGCTCCTTCCGTTCAGCCTAATGTTCCTTCCAGTCATTGGTTCTTTCTGTTTCCCTCACTTCCTCGTTCTGTTGTTGTCGTCATTGCGCGTTTGCGTTTTAACCATTCCTTGCTGCTTCCCTCCCGCTTTTGCCACTCGTTGGCCTCTTCCCCATGTTATCCTCTCCATTCAAATGATGCGGTTGTTTGTGACGCCGATCACGTGTTCTTTGAATGCTCTGCTCTTTCGGTGAAGCGTTCGGCTCTCTACTCCCACTTACTTAGGCCGGGGCTTCCTGCTCCTTTTTGTGCCCGTTATATCCTGTCTTTTCCTTCTACACTTATTACCCGTCCCATTATTTCCTTCTTATTAACGATATCTGATCGTCTCACTGTATAACTTTCGTTTTCCTCTAATTGTTTTCGGGTGAAGGTGACGAACCCAATCTTACTTACCCCTTTCTTTTTATAAAAAAAAAAAAAAAACACGGAATGTAGCGAAAAGAGTCTAGCAAAACCGACACGATTCATGATGGATTATGCGTATAGCCCGAAAAATTGACACGACATAATTTCCCTGAAAAAAAAAAAAAAAAAACAAAAAAAAACGAAAAACTTTTCTTCTATTGTATATTTGTGGTAATTAAAAAGTACAGATTAATGTCGATAATGGAGATAGAAGCGCGGAATTCACGAAATTTAACGCAACGCAAGAATATGACCCCCATATATAACATATATATCTATAAAGTAACTGTTAATTTTTTTTTTTTATTTTATGGGCACGTCAGCACAGGACATTCATCCAACACGTAAGATTAGAAGAATAGAAAGACATATGGAGTGACAGGTTATATCAAAAAACGATTAGAGACAGAAAAAATGAAGGTGGCTAACAAGGGAACAACAGAAGGAAATGGAAATAGAGAGGGAGGCCAAGGCTAAGCAAATTGGAATAAAAAGTCGCGCGTTCTGAGGAAATTAAGGAACATTCGAATAATAGAATGTATTTTTTAACGTCACCAGTGACATTTAAGGTAGGGTAATGAAAGGAACGACACAAAAGAGATTGAACAAGAGCAAAGCGGAAATGCTCGGGAGCAGACTATGATTAAAACGAAGGCGAACTATGGAAGAAGTGACAGAACGGCTGATACTGGGAAGAAAATTGTTAAACCAAGAAGAAAAGGTAAAGGAGTCACGGTAATAATGATTCACTAGGTGTTATTTTGAAAATGAGCGCTTGATCTAATTCATGCTTTGGACAAAACAATAAGAAAAAAACGTATTTAAAAAATGTATTGACGTCATTAATCTCTTCAAATTATCTAGAAAATTTACCGAAACTGAAAAATGCTTACTTTATTTTGCAATCCGTTTTTTTCAAAATCAATATAGAGCGATAAAGATTTTCCTTTTTTTTCTTCCATCTTTATATTTTAAAATAATTACGCAAAAAAAATGCCGCGTGTGATACTCTAAATAAGGAAAAATTTATAATTCTCAAACGGGGTACGTGATTTTCAGCGTTAAAAACAGAGCTCCATTCTCCTTCTTCTATTTTTTTACCCCGTGTCCGAGCTGTGCTCTGCCATTAACGATCGTTCGCTGTATAAAGTTAAATATGGCCTCGTCGTTCGTTCGTTCGTTACGACCTCGTATGACAATTATAAATGGCATTGCGCGCATTAATCTTTCGTTTTTCGTTAATCTGTTCGTAACCATCTTCTCTCGTTCGTCCTGTGTTCCATCGGTTATTTCCTTATCCTTTAGACGTTCTCTTTCCTATTTACGTTCGTTCTTCTTAATTCATTTTCGATAATTTAAAATTGAACGCATCGTGCGATGCATACTCAAGTTTTTCAGCATTCTTGGGATTAGATGAAGGTTTTTTTGGTTTTTGTTTTTCACTGAGATTATCTCTATTTCGTCGCAATTATTGTAACATATTTCCGAATAGGACGACGCCGGGAAATACGTTACAATAATTAAGCGCGCTTATTATAAAAATCGACATAATTTTATAATCGCTTTTAACGTTGATTCGTTAATTATTTCACGCTAATGTGGAAATACATATTTCGAACGCAATAATGACGTAATAAATACATGTACCTTCAGCTCTGTCGGTACACTGCCGTCCAGTTTGCTGCAAGTGTTAGAAGCTGATTTACTAGTTTCGTCCGGAAGCATGCTGGTGTGCCGCTGTTCTGCGACATTTAAAAGGCTATTTATTCCTCGTACTTGATTAAAATCACTGTACGCACTATTCCCGGCGAAAACGTCTTCCGTCCTTGTCAAAATTCATTTAGTCAACGATTTTACATTTCTAAAATCGAATCAATTATCGGATTCCTTTCGGTTGTGAAAAGTAACCGTCAGAAAATAATGTTCCACAATTTCTAGTCGATGAAATAGAAATAACTGTGTGTGTCCGATGATATTCAATGCGCCCTAATTGGTTGTAACGATAATAATCAGTGGCGGATCCATGAGGGGAGGGACGATAGGGGACATTTTCCCTTCCAAAGAAACCAAAGCCTCTATGCAAAAATTTGTTGTAACGGAGAAACTTAATTTATGCTATAGCAGATTTTTATATAAGTGTTACACTACTTATGAATTTTAATAACTAATATTTAATACCGTTTTCTAGTAAAAAAAACTATTAATGTTACACCTTTTTTATTTTATTTTAAACCCAAAACAATTGTCGTCGATCTCTTGTCTGTTTTTATTTATTTTTAATTTTTATTTTGTAATTTTGGTTAAAAATAGAGTTCAATGTGAAATATATATGTATTTAAACTTGCTCACGAACAAAGAGAATTCGGATCGGATTACTAACAAAAATAAAAATAAAATGTCTAATAAAAATACTATCTTTCTTACTATTTCTAAACTACCATATTTAAGGTATAATTTTATAATTCAATTAATTCTTCACCCCTAAATATAAGACAAAAGTTAAATTAAAAATTATACTAATTATGATATTTTTAAATTTCTATAGAGGTCGCGCGCTATTTGATTTTCTTTATGAAACCAAGGGCTATTTCTCAAATCTACTACCTGCCGTAGAAGGTTTTATGTAATTATATATAATTTCCCCCATTAAAATGTCCTTCTGGATCCGCCCCTGTAATAATGGTTTAAAATTGTCTGGAATAGTTCTTGAGATTAATTAATGAAACTATAACAGTATATCAAACGCTAAACAGTCTTCCCCCACCTCCTGCAGATAAAAGTACATTATTATATGCCGGTTCCCGACTTTTCGCCTAATCGTATTTAATATTTTAACGAATTACGCCGATAGGGCACAAAATATACTTATGAAATTCTATTCTTCAATTCGAACGAAATAAAATTGCCCCAGCAATAGATCTGTTTCGATGAAACGCGCTTAATTATCGTTTAAAGAAACAATTTAGAAAGAAAAAAAACAAAAAACCGTTCGAATTGCGTTTGATTTTCGTATAGGATGAACTATATTGCGGCCTTTATAATCGTCTTGTTACTTCCCAAAGTACACATTATTATCATTACGCACTAATGAAGAATGACTTAGATAAAAATTCTCTCTAAAAGTCTTACTTTTTTTCTTTTAGTTTTGTAGTAACTTTTCAGCGTATATTATTTAGTTTAGTGTATTTCTATCTTCCGGGTTCCAAACTGGCAATTTTTCCTTAATTTCCGTTCGACCTCTTTCCATATTTCCTCAGCTAAGAGTTGTGACCTTCAATGTTGTTTGCTTAATTTTATGCCCTCTAAATACTTTCTATTTTCAAAAACAAAAAAATAAATATCGCGGTAAATTCTAAAATTATTTCAAAATATTGAAACACGCACTATATCGAAAGTAATTAGTGTAAAATACTGATATATTCAAAATAATGCGATAACTTTCCGATAGCTTATGCGTTTTTTAGAAAAAAACTGTTCGATCGAAGTTAAATTTGAAGCTATTTCGTCGCGCGGAAAATTCTTCAAGAAGACACCAAATTATTCTAAAAACTAAAATATATCACCTGGTTTGTTAAAAATAGTTCATAAAATCATAAAACTCGTCACGGCAAACATTTTAAGATTGAACAGGTAAATCAGTATTCTAGGAACGGTTTTAGCTCACTGAAACTGGGACAAACAAGTTAATTATACACATAAATTCGGAGAGTGCGGACTTTTTAAAATTTCTTAATAACCGAAATAAAATACTAATTTACGTTCGATCTTACGTACGGAATAGAGATAGATGGAATAAGTGAGAAAGCTCCGGGTAATTAAAGGTTTTAATATTAATAAATTTACCGTCACCGGCTTATACGACAGAAAACGTCATTAGCTTCAAATTTAATTTCAATCAAACAGCTTTTTTACAGCATAGATGTAAAATGCGTAGACTCTCGAAAGTTATCGCATTATTTTAAGTATATCTGCGTGTTTTACACGAAAATTACGTCAATATACCTCATTTCACAAGTTTCAATATTTCGAAACAATTTTAGAAATCTAATTTATGACGATACCTTTTTTTTTTTTTTTTTTTGGTTTCTCTTTGAAAATAGAAAACATTTAAGAGACATAAAATTGAGCCAACAACATCGAAGGTCACACACACACACACACACTCTTAGCAGAGGAAATAACAGAAAGAGGTCGCGTGGAAAGGGAAATTAAGGAAAAAAGTTGTGCAGTCTGAAAGCCGGAGGATAAAAATACACTAGACTAAATATACGCGCTAAGGAGTTACCGCAAAACTAGGAAAAAATTAAAAACTTTTAGCGAATTTATATCTAATTAATTTCCTTTAGTTCGTAATGATAAGAAACAAGACAGTTATAACGGCCAATACGGAGCGGTAAAATATTAAACATCGAAGCGATCTGGAAAACGCAAATGAATATGAAAAATATTTATCGAAAATATTCTGGCTAAAATTTCTCCGGTCAAGTGATTTCACTAACTCGGTTAAATAATTTAGATACTTCACCATCTGTAGCGGTCTCAGGCGATAGTGAAATATCCGTGAATCTAAAAAAAAAAAAAAACACCTGACTACGATTCACAAGATCTTAAAAGAATTATCGCGGCGAAGTCATTATTATTATTTTTTTAAATTCATGTTTTTAATGCAACGATCCATTCAAAATGCTTCTCGGCTCAAATTCAAAAATTTTTTAGAAATCAGCTGAACCCGTACCGGGCAATTTCTTTTTTGCTATTTTTAATGTCCGAATTATCTGAAAGGCATCTGTGTTATAATGCCGATCATTCTAAAATCTAAGCAATTGCATTTCTAACGCTAAATTCGAATTTAGCATAGGTGCACATAATTGGTATAATTGAAAAATCAGTTGAAACCAAAATAATATGCGGTTTTTGCTAAATGCTCCAGACGTTTGTTAAAGCGCAGCACGAAGAACGACTTTAAAAAGTGCAGATGGGTTTTTTAAATCTGCTTTCAGAATTAGCAAAATTATACTTAGGCCAACGACCGGTCGTGTTTGTAAAATACCGGGCGAGAAAGAGTCTCGGACTATTGTCCCTCGAGGTAGCGTTTTGGGACCTGTTTTGTAATTCGTGCAGATGTTCCTCTAGTAATGTACCAAACGAAAGCAGCTACCACAGCCATCCGCAGTGTGCAGATCTATCTACAACTACGCATGCTAATTTACAAGCAACAGTTCAAATGACCTCGTTATTCGAAAGATGACGAATTACTATTAATGAAAATGAGTCTATACATATAAGAGTAGGAGAAATAAATAGTTCAAAGGGGGGAAGGTTAATTATCTTGAAATTCGCTCGGATAACTGATGTGGAGATACGGTATTATTTAAGAACGAAAAGAACTATACTTAGAAAAATGTTCTCTGACTTGTTAACAGAAAAAAAAATCAGAAATTTTTGTGGAAAACAGGCCTATCAAATAGCGAAAACTGTGTGGAATTATGCATTAGGGTTGTGCTAATAAAACAACGTCACTGGATGCTACCAAAATAAAATACTTAATCGCTAACGCTGCTTGCTATGTGACCAGTTTAACCGCTCCATGAAGATTTACAAGCGCCATTCATTCAGGAAGAAATTAAAAGCTAAATGTGCTACTAAAACAACCGAACAACTTGCCAATTTCGCTGTTAGATAAAAATCAAAAGACTTTAATAAAGTAAACTTTCAGCTAACCAAATGGCGCGTCTTCTGTATGTTGCTTGGCTTACCCTTAGATCACAGTTCTTCAAACTATTACCTCAAATTATACACATTTCGGATTACATACTTTAAATTATTACTTCAAATTAAGTCTGTTAGATAGCCTAGGTCTAGTCGCAAAATAACGGCAGAAAAAAAATGTTATTTCTCCATTTTTTTATTTATTTTTTTCGTCTCTTATCTTAATGAAGATACGTTTACAGATTTTATTTATTATTATCATTAAACTGCAGATTAACACATCCGAATTGACGACGTGCATTTTAATCAGTTTTTCCTGTTAATTTTATCGCTGTGTTATTTTAAAATATTCACATTTCTAAATTTCCCGCCCAAATTGTATATATTTTACGGATTATTACTTATTTATAACCTCTTTTTTTTTTTTTTATCATTATGCGTACGGTAATAATCAGTTATAGAGGAGAATATTGTTGAAACTCGGAAAGAATTGGATAAAATTATAAGCTAATTTCTATCGGGTATAGGGAAAAACTTTTGTCGCAATTAAATATTATCGCTCAGCACTGCGACTGAATCTTCCGTTAGTGAACCAATTTTACAAAAGCAAGCCTACAAAGTTGCCGAAATAGGCGTAATTTTCAATGCGATTGACGTTACAAGTACGCACTGCGACCTATCGCAATGGGCAAGCAGCTTTAGACGTGGAATTTCAGAAAAAGTTGGTTGGAATGTGCTTAGCCGCAGTAAAATATCGCGTTTCTTTATAATTCCCCAATGGTACAAAAACAAAACCGCTTTTTTTTCCTTCTGTAATTAGACTTTTCTGCAACAAAATGTTTTAATTAAGATCTCTATATTTAAGAAAAAATGACGTTTTACAAATTACCGAACCATAGATTTTTGATAATGTTTACGGCGTTCTTATATATTAAACGTTCTCATTTCACGTTGACTTTGAGATCCACCCTATATATGGATGCTTTGCCTACGGCAGGATAATTTCCCTATCCAAAATTAAGCCTGGTACTTTTCTATTTGGGAAGAGATAATTTTGATAAACCCGGTGGTTCTGATCTTATCGAAGTATTGAGTTTTTTACCAAACAGTTATAGTCTTCCAGTCTATTTGTAGCATTTCGTAGTAGCGACTCCAATTTAAAAACACTCGGAGTTCTCCATGTCTCATATTTTTAAAACACGACTATTCGGAAAGCTTACGATCTGCCTACGAACACAAACATGGTGAACTAATGACTTTTGTCCATGCTGCGTTCTCATTCCTTGTGATAACCGGTCGAAATCCATATTTCGCGCCAACAAGTCCGCTTCTTTAATAAGATTTTCAATATTCGATCGAAGGTTTTTTCTAGATTTTGACAGCTAACCAAAATGGTTAATAGATTATTAATAAATCCGTTTCACTTTGAAATTTCACGCGCCAAAATTCTAACCTTTTCATTCGGATCGAAAATCAAACGGCCCTCGGGATAAACGTTCGGTTGCGTGGAAGAGGTTACCTCCTATTTTATGAAACTGTACAAAGGCAGTGGATATTTGAAATAGGGTGGTTATGGTGCTAAATTTAAAAAAAAAAAAATTTTCTCCGGGTTTTGTAAATACAAACTAGTAGTATCCCCGGTGTCGTTCTGTTTTTTTTTAATTTTTTTTGTTTCCAGAACGATATTTAATTTTCAGAGTTCATTACAGACTATTTTTAGAAATATTAAATTAAGATTTTTTAATTATTTCTCGATATAACTTTGGTTCAGACATTGATGAAATTTTTCACGTTTTTCCAGATTTTTTTTATTTTCTTTTTCTTTTTTCTTTTTTGTTTCTGGCCAAAGAAGTTTTATTCGGCTATTTACCAAAAATAAATAAATTAAAAACTATTAATAAACTTTTTGTAACGGTCGGTTACTGAAATCAGAAAACAATATTTTTAACCGCTATAAAAAATAGAGAATTCCTCCTCCCCTTTTTTATAAAAAATTATAAACAACTTCCGGGAGAAAAAAGGAAAAACCATATATATATATATATATATATATATATATATATATATATATGTATATGTATGTATGTATATATTATAATATGTGAGCAAACTGTCGAGGGGATAAGTTAACAACAGCTCAATCAACATGTGTGTAAATTATAACTATTTTACAGGTGCTGACAGCGATAAATTAGAGCGCTTGACTGGATTAGAAATCGAATGAATATAAGACAGGATATATGAAGAAAGAAGAAAAGGAACATGGCTTGGTCAGGTCGACCGTAAGCGAGAACATTCAAAAGAAAGGGAAGAACATTAAAATAAAAAAAAAAAAAATCGAATGGGCATTGCATGAAAATATACAGTCAGTGAAGCGAACAATAATATACTAAGAGATAGTTATAGAAACAAAACAGGAAACGATGAAGGAACGAAAAAAAAAAAAAAAACTGTAAGGAAAGTCAACAATGACCAAGGAAAATTGTAGAACTAATAGGAAACGTCGGCTGAGTAGATACAAAGATATATAAAGAGTAATGAATGAAGACGTATTGCGCGGTAGAATGGGGATATTGCGTGCGGAAAATTTTTGAAGGAAGTAACCCACGCAGAACGACTTAAATAGTAGAAATCGGGGCACGAAACCTATTAGATCGGCACTTGAATGGAACGGGTTATCGTGGACGAGTTATAAAAAGAACAAAAGGGTCGAAAGAAGTGGAAAGCAAGAGGCGAAGAAATTGCTTGATGTAAAAATCTCTTCAGGTTTGTTAAAAGAAACTTGACGTTACAGAGTGATGAAAAGACATAAAAAGAATGTAGGGAGTACAAGAGACAAAAAAAAAAGAAAAAGAAATGGAAATAGAGCTATGGAACTTCTTGACAAGTTTATAAAAATATATTCATTTTCAGCATGAAACTAAAAGAAGATGGTTCTTTTCGAAAAATGTAAACCATTTTATCCACGAAAGAAGCGTATTTTCCACAGTCTTTGGATAAGCAGGCTGAAAAGGAGCCGGTCGATAGATTCGTTCGAATTCATCGTAGTGAACTTTCGTGACCGTGAAACTTTGTCTTCGGAACGCGTCGGGTATTTAAAACAAAAAAATTAAATAGTTGTTTATAGAGTGGTGTGTGTTTAAATTTACTTTCTGTACGGTAATTCGAATAATTCGAGTTTCCTCTATAAAACTGTTTTGCTTGTTCCACAGATTACAACTCGGGTTAAAAATTAATCATTTTCGGCAAAAGATTAGACTTCACTTTGTTCCATAATTCCACTTAGTGTCGACACTAGTCAACACGTTGGTGTCAAAGTTAACTGCGTGTTTATTTATGAGCACTATCCGACAATACGAAAAATCGCACGAATCTCAGTAACTAGAGACTGTCGCATTCCTCCTGACATTCTAATATGACCGCGAATAAACTGCAAAAAAAAAAAAGGAACTCCGGAAAGCTTTTAATATCTTCACCAAACTCTGGTATTTTTATCCTAAGTAATTGTGGCTGGAACAGAATTCTCTACGTAAAATTGAAGGAACCTCGAAGTGGGGGAGCTATAATCGATTCCCTCAGCGGCTTGTTCGGTTGATCTAGAAGATTTTTAGGGACGCGCCCTCGTTTCTAACTGAAGAGCCCCTATTTTACAACCGAAACCTTTCCCCCAATTTCGTTTTTCGCTTTCAGCGTTTCCGATGTATCGAAACACTTAAATTTTCGCATAGCATTTTTTCAGAGATTAATTATCAAATAGATATTGGTAAATTACTTGTTCGTTCACAAGGTGTCCTAGGCTGATTATTTTTAACTGCGCGTGTACACACTTTCGAACTTTAGGAAATTATCTGATTTCCTCTTTTTTCTGTTTTATGAAAATAGACAAAACAAAACGAAAAAAAAAGAGAAGTATTTCCGGCGATATTAGCATAATCTACTAATTAAGTAAATATCGTGTTATCTGCTTTGATGCTGATAACGAAAGATGCCAGCCCGCAATTATGAAAAAAAAAAAAATAGAAAACATGAAATAAACTCAAAAACGAACGATTTGTAAAAGCGATGAATGATTCCAAAGTTAAGCAGAAATTTTCGGTTATTGTCGCAAAATAAGATGCAAAACTACTGGAACAACCGGAATATGTGGAAAATGCTGTCCCAAGCATTAGATTTTTACCGAAATGGTGCGAATGAAATAACTTGGCTCGCGGAGTACCTGGAAAATTAGCTGTGTGCTCGACAAATTCAAAATGCATATTGAACGGATAAGCGTCAAAAGAAACATCTCACTCAATCCAATGGGATTTGGAGAACAGGAAGACATTGTGACAAACTAGCTACAAAAAAAAAAAAAAAAAAAAGAAAGAAAAAACAAAGCAAAAACAGTAAAAAACCGAAGAAATTGATTTAAGCGATCGGATTTTCATCGCGAGCAGGTCGACTGGAAACCCAAACCTCCTTAATAGTGATAATTAATGAAAATAATCATAAATCCGTAATTGATAGATGTGTCTTAAAATATTAAACAAACTACGCCGGTGATGTTTTTGCAGAAAAAATATCTCATCTTTAGGGGACTAGAAAAGAAGAAACACTTATATTTATTAAAATGCGACTATAGAATGAAAACATTACGTCCAAAGTATTCATTCTTCTTCTTCCGGTGTTGAAGCCGGAGGCAATCGATACGATTTGGTTGACTCAAAACAATGTGATGCCGGCTACTCAGATTAACACAACACCGTAGCTTAGACATTTTCCCGTTAGATGTTTATAAATTTTTTCTCAAATTGCCCTGTTTTTAAGATAAAAAATTTAAACGAGAACTAATCCACTTACGAGGAGGAGCATTTTTCAATGCGCAATATGCTGAAGTAAACTGGTTCTAATAGAATGTAGTACAGTTACAAAAAAGGGGAAATAGCGGGTGTAGGGCTTGTCGGTAACCGTTTATTTGAAGTTTATTTTCGGAATTTTAATATCGAACAAGGAATACGCGAAAATTTTTCAATTATTTCAAAAAAATGTCTTAACATCTTTATATTTTGCAGTAGTCCATGCCAGACGGTAAGAGAATTTCTGGTAGCAAACTGCTTCGTACTGGATTTTCTTCGGCGAATTTAATCATTTAATTTTTCCCGCTAAATTTTTAACTACAACTAATTTCGAAAGGGGATTTAATTTACAGTAAAATAAAGTTTTCGCATACTCCTCCGAGTAATCCTTTGAATTACTTCTTCTTTTCCAACTATAACAAAGCATCCATCATAGTCTTATAGTCTTACCCAATAAGTGATTATCCAGAATTCCTTACTGTTTGTTAGAGTCGAATAAGTGATTTTTCTGTACTCCGATCGACTGGTTGAATGAAACGTAAAAATTACACTTATTTGCAGCAGAAAAAAAAAAAAAAGAAAAAAAAATCGAGCATCTAGGAAAAATTATTTCAAATTCGAGACAACCGTTTTTCATCAATTATCAGATCAGCCAATTAATTTCGATAATATATTTTTTTTTTGTAAAACATTTCCACAAATATCTATTAAAATATTTTCATACGAAGACGCTAGTTTATTTCGTTTCTCCTCTATTGTATGCTATGTATATACATAGACAAATACTTTCTTTCCTCTTCTCGATGATTTCAAGAAAATTAATTGCATCGATTGAAAGCACTTTTATGCAAAAAATAGCATTACACTTGAATAAATTTGTTTCTGGCGTTCTATATTAAAGCCACTGTGGAAAGGGATTTTCATCCTCTTCTACCCTATTCTAGAACGGCACCCATAACTATATGTATATATTCATTAGCTAGCTACCCCGTTAGTTGGACTGCGGACAATTTATATCATAGTGAAAATTCGTCAACAGTTCTACAGAATTTAATACTTGCTGAATTTGCATAGTACCTAAAAGTAATCATGCGAACTGTATCAGAAAAATAACTATTGATTTTCATATTTTTACATATAACGTTCATTTCGGATATCTGATAGAATTAGTGTGACGTATAAAGAACGTTATTACACACTTTGCGCGAGCACCGGAGTTCATAACTATGCCTTTTTACGAGCGATACCTTCGCGGGAACTGAAGAAAATACGGATGAAGAAGCTTCGAAACGATTGAAGTGGAAAAAAGATAAAAATCTGACTAGCGGTAAATCTCATTAGACGAAAAGATCTAATTTGTACGCGATTACTTTTCTTCAGCCAGTTACTAAATATAAATATATATACATATATATATATATATATATATATATATATATATATAGTAATTAAATGTAGTCTACACGTTCCCTTATTTAATTTTAATGATGATAATGAAAATTATATGATCATCAAATAAACGAAAACATCTTAATATTGAATACGTACCACTCTAGAGTGTTTTTTCGGGAAAATAATGCATAAAAAGAGAAAAGATAGATTTATTTTTACTCGTTAATATTTAATCGTTAATATTTACTCGTTAATTATTACTCGTTAATTTTTACTCGTTAATTTTTACTTGTTAATTTTTACTCGTTAATATTTATTCGGTAATTTTTTCTTTTGTCTATTTTTTAACAATGACGATGGGGGGAGAATATTCCTGCGAAAAATATTGGGCCAGCATATACATATTCAATCTTAATTAGTTAAAGTTTGTAATTTTTGCGTGTATTTTAAAGTACAGTAATTGCTAAAGGTGAACTACGGGGCAACCTCTAAGTGAAACAGATGTAGACTAACCGTAAATACTTTCGAAAATTAACGTCTTCAATAACAACAGCTGAATTCATTTTCAAATTTTTCGTTGTTGTTAATACATATACATATTTCCATTGGGATCGCTCGTTACTTTTAATAATATCGAAATAAATGATTAATTTAAGATAATATAATGATTATATTGTAATTCGGACGCACTTAGAAGCTTCAGGTCACTTCGCCGAGTCTTGAAAATGATCTAATTAATGGTATTATTTCGGTGCTATAATTACTTCCAATTTTTGTCGCTGGCAGCGCTCTCTAACGGATTACTGTGGAACCGTGACAAAACGGTAGGCTAAATGCAGAAAGATTCCTTCGAACGCCGCGGCCAGTTTGAAACATTTTCATCATTCCGTAATTCGCGTTAGCTGTCTTTTGCAAATTTGGCCGGCGGTGGCGGGGTGGTACGCGGTCGGAAATTTCACCGGATCCGATAAACTCTCTATAGCGCTTGTTTTTTCTTTCTTTCCATCTCTCGATGCATTTCGAAGGAAAATTTAAATTTATTTTCCCCTCCCCAACCCCTTACCCTTGGATGATAGCCGCGGGCAAATTAAAAAACTCGATTGAAAAATCCACCTTTCGACGCAATAAATAAAATTAAGATAAAAAATTATCAGCATCCCCCCCCCCCCCGCCGACTGCACGCCTCATTTAGTTTCTTGTAATACAGTCATTTTTCTGCGATTACTTTTGCCTATTTTTTCCTTCGCGCCGGTTCAACAAACCCCTCACAGATAAACGCGGTTTTGGCGGGAAAAAGCGATTAAATTATTTTTTATTTCTTAATGTTTTTTTTGTGTTCTTTTGTTTTGTTTTGTTTTTTTTAAATTAGCACATTTTTCGTCTTGAAATAAAAACATTTACCGGCGTGTTAGATATAAATCATACACAGGCATCATCGCCGAGCGTAACCAGTTTTCGCTTTCCATCCATTTAGTCGGTCGTCGTGTACACTTTGTGCTAATTATCCGAGAGCTCAGTCGACACGAGGATCGAAATGTCGCGAAGCTTTTCCGATGGTCGCGTTTGTTTACACTTTGAAAAAACCAATCCAATACACGGCAACTCCATTATAATAGCACGGCTGCTAACATAGCGACCAACTCAACTGTGTCAGAGTTGATCTCCCCTCGGACTTCGCCGCCGTTTTAGCCCGACTGACTACTCGGCTGCAGCTGGAACTGATGTCACTGTAGCCAGGTATTGCTGGTCGTGTCACGCGCGTAATCTAAATGGAACCACCTTTTTCTGAATATATTTATTTTTCCTTATTAATTTTTGTCTTCGCTATGTATTATTATTATTACTACTACTACGGCCATCATTATTATTATTACTATTACTATTACTATTATTATTATTATTATTATTATTATTATTAGTAGTAGTAGTAGTAGTAGTAGTAGTAGTAGTAGTAGTATTATTATTAGTATTACTATTATTATTATTCATCTACCAGTTAACAAACTCACAACCAACGAAAACGAAAACGGCGCGTATTTATCGAACCACACACTGCTACATGAAGCCTGGTGCGATTTTATTTTTTATTATATACATATATTTTTTTCCTCTTTTAACTATATTTGCTTTTATTTTTATTTATTTTTCTTCTTTTATTCGTTTTATCATCATCGTTATTCTTAACCGCGTGTAGATGACACGATAATCGAGACTCGTCTCGGACTGATCTAATATACATACATATATATTATAAATATATATATATCGTATGCGCACAATTTTATTCGCGCAGTACACACTCTGGAGATGTTTCTGCTAAATAGCTGTGCTGCTACGATTTTTTAATCAGAATTTTTTGATCTTACTTCCCTTTGCCGTAATCTTCATTTGTTCTTCTTAATTGAACCAGCTGACTAGGAAACGGTGACTTTGAATTTCTAGTTTAATGTCCGTAATTTATTATTTATTGATCAACATTTTATTTTTGTCGTTTTACGTTGAAAATCTAAATTAACATCGTTCGCTAAACAATTATCACACTATAAATGAGAATTATTATTATCACTGTTTCGAAACACTTTGGCTGTAGAATAGTTTCAACACCGTACAATAACTGATCTCGTTTTTAGCCTTGATTTTCTGTTTGCACATCATTGTTTGTTTTTTTTCTTTTGATTTTTTTTTTGAGCTCGTTGGACATTTACCCATAAACAATTAAAAACGGAGGAAATGAATCAGTTATATTTCGATCCGGTCAGCTATTATTAATAGGTATGTGGAGAAGAAAAGAACAGGATATACACAATACGGAGTAGCAATGTCAATTCGCAGCAAATTGGAATAGAAAGCAGAACGCGCTTAATAGGAAGAGATGAATAAAGGTCGGCATCGCTAAGATTTGGATGGAGAGGAAACCAACGGAAAACGGAAACGAAAGAAAGATAAATAAATTACGGCTTAAGAACGCGGACGAATAATGGAGATAACAATAAAACGACGAAATGCAGGAAACAGAGAGAACCACGGACTGGCAGGTAGACACTAAAGACAGGTAACGATTGTTAGAAAACGGAGGAAACGTACATATGTATATCCGACCAAAAATACATCATTCCACGTTGATCTTTTTTTGTTTTAACCTGCGCATCAGTTATCGGCGAATACCATTTTCAAACTTCTTCTCGCACCGCCCGATATTCGGGTATTGCTTAATCACTCTGCAAGAGGATTGAACTATCTGACGCAATAAGTCCCGCTCTCTTGTGCAATTCCGAATAAATCCTCTGCTCTCTTCACTCCGGTCCGATTTTTGATATTATCCAGCCAAGAAAGAGGTGTCTTTCTTCTTCTCGTATTTCTCTCTTCTTCTATCGTACCCATCATTATTGTCGGCAATAGTTGGTATATTTCACACACTTTTCACGTGAAAATATTCGTAATTTATCTTCCGTTTTTTTACCTCTATTAATACCCGGTTAGTTTCCATTTTAGTTGTAGCATTCAAAGCTGAAATCAAGGTAAAAAAGAAAGAAAAAATCTAGTCCATTTAGATATGAATTAATATTTCTTCTTCTAAATTATTAGTTCCAATTAGTACTTGTCTTTCTCTTGGGCCCCCGTGTCTATTCTAGCCAAGAAACGATACAAGCGAGAAGAATCATTTAAATACAGACTCGGATGTGGATAGAATAAAAGAACTAAAGATCGCAACAATGGAGATGGACGGGATAATTTTCAATGTTACGGAGACTTGGAATTGGTAGATACTGGAGGTTTCCTTTTTTTGTAATCTCACTATGTTCGTTTACTTCGACCGGCTTAACAAATTTTTTGCGAACGATTTTGCCATTTTGTCTGCTATTATTATTCTAATAAATTCGTTCAAAACCTAAGAGAGACACTACAAAACGGGCAAGATGATGTTTTTTTCCTTGATTTCATACCCCAGACTAATAATTTCGGTTACGCGTAAATCATCGCTTGAGATAATTTTAATTTCAGCCATGATTATATCTAACGGTTAGCGATATTTTTTATACCTATTTATGTAATTTTTTTTATTTTACATATTTTATTAATTAAAATATTTCAATATTACGCAATTTGCGTTATGGATCAACGCGATTAATCATCTTGCTCGTTCACATATTGGAAATGGAATACGGAACAATCGTTTTTAAATAATCATGTCGAATTCATACGCCTCAGTGAATCATTCAGGATAGGTGTTTCCGCGACTGTTCTACCATTGCTCCCATGACACGGAGGTCTAATTTGGCCGCGGCGATACATTTTATCGAAAACGTTTTGAGCATTAGATAATGTGACGACGAAATCATAATAACGTGAACCTGTTTTGCGAAAATATAATAACTCGATTGTTCGCAATCGGAACAAAAGTTATAATTAAGAATATATTTTTTTTGTTTATTTTTTTTTTGTGGGGGGCTCATTAACTATGAAATCCGGTGGTGCAAGGGAAATTTTTGTATCTTCTTAATTCAACGCGGAAAGCGATTCGAACCAGGCTAACTAATGTTTTTTTTTTTAAGAACGAGGAAGAAGAAGCACAGCAACTCGAGCCAAAGAATCTCGGCCGCCTCATTACCAAAGATGCCAGAATGGTCAGGAACTCACAGCAAACCAATATGAATCGCATGAAGAGGAGAAAGAATTCGAATGAGAGAACGTATACGGAGAATAGTAATGCCACCGGAATAGTCAGGAAGAGGAGAAGAGATGGCCTGAAAGGCACTCTCATGGAGTCGAAAATAATCAGAAATTGGGAAGAAAAACAATTGTGCTGTGGCAATATCGTAACCAATAAAGTTCATCCATTATTGCTTTGATTTTTGCACCAGTACTTATCTAAGATAGAAAAATGTTAAAATTGAATAAACTCCGCATAAAATTGCACGCATTACTATACAAATAAAACTGAATTAAGAAGTAACTTTTTCCTTTACATTTCAAAAAATAAAAAATTAAACTTACCGAAAACAAAATCGGTATTTAAATTTCGATAAAGTTATTAATTTACGTGAGCAACAAAAAAGATGTATGCAAAATGAACTCAAAAAAATAAGTAAATAAATTAATTAATAAAGAGAATATTAAGTATAATTTAAGAAAACCATAAAATGAAATATGCCATCGGTTTATAATAAGAAAAAATGGGAATATATTATTTAATGAGAAAATTACAAACACACTAAGAAATCGATTTAAAGCTGAGAATATACGTTTGCTCGCATTAATTAGGCATTGCTAAATTTCCGATCTGCTGGTTCATCTACCGCTTCTGTACCGTTTTTCGTTTATCACGAATTGTTGTTAGCGGTATATTTCACTAAGCGCGTATTTATCATATTAGAAGACGTATGTGAATTTCGCTGCGATAAACTAGCGGTAGTGTCATCACGGTTTCGTAATGAAAAACGTGCGGTATATGTATAACGCGCATGTAGCTCATTCAGAGTGGCCAAGTACCTGATTAAACGTTTCGATCGGTTTGTCTGTGTATGCTACTGTACGTTTTTATGCTTCCCCAGTGACCCGCAAATATCGGAAAAGTCCTTGCAGTTCCTGGCGAACAAGCAGGTCATCAAATCAAAATTCAACCACTATTCGTTAAAAGTTGCCTCTTTAGCCAAGTTAATCTCTGCTGCCAGAGAATCCTCCTAAAATTTGTCGTATTATTCTAGACATAGTAAATCACGAGAAACTTTTAGGAAAATTAGACAACACAGGGATAGTGGGTAAGGTAAAGTTATGTGGTTTAAAAACTATTTACAAAACAGGAAAACAGTATTTTGTATATTAGGCGAACAAAGTGAAGACATAGAGGGAAATAAATGTATGTCACGAGGAATTTGTCCCCACTATTGTTTATCATATGTGTAAAAAATGTCATATATATACAATATTAAAACACTGCGAGTTATCTGTATTTGCTGACGACATAGCCATAATGACTACGCATAAATATATTAAGATAGCAGAATCACAGATGCAACAAGACTTAATAGCAATAAGTAAATTGGCACGTGACAACAATTTAAGAATTAACATAACAAAAACTAAAATTTAATACTACTTAAAACATAAGAAATAAAGAAAAGTTCAGAATTGAAAATTATAATATGAACGGGCACATTATGCGGGAAAAGGAGATTAATTTTAAAGAAATAAATTGTGAAATTATCGAAAGGGTGAAAAGTTATAAGTATTTTATTTAGGAGTTGCAGTAGTCGAACCTTAAAGATGGGATAGGCATATGTAGCAAAAAAAATTATTAATACCATCGTTGTATACATTGAGAACATATTTAAGTAGTAAAACATTAAAAATAATAGTATAATATACACCGATAGAATCACACTTAAGATGTGGAATTGAAAGATAGGAACGGCCAGGATAACTTTTGCGGATAAAATAAATTACAAATGAAAATACAACTAATATCAAAAAAAGAAAAGAGAAGGGTATTCCACAGAACGAATCAGCAGACCGTGCCGCGAAAGAAGCAACGTCATGCTTTCCTGTAGCGAATAACCGAATACCTGCCAACGACGCTGTTCAGGAAATAACCAGCAGCCTATTAAAGGAATGGTTCGACCCGTGGCTCAACATATCCCAGTATCAAATAAACTTCGCTCCATCAACGAGGACACTAACTTGTGGCAATCGTCGTTCCGGCCAAGCAGAAAGAAATAAGTAGCGCTGTGTCGACTGTGCATTGGCCACACACAGATTACTCACCAATTTCTCCTGAACAAATCCTTACCACCTCTATGTGAAACCTGTACCTCAGTTCTCTCCGTCTAACACATTCTATTAGACTGCAGCAAATATTATCATACTCGCACCACGTTTTTCATTCCGTCTACCTTGAAAGAACTCCCTAATAGTAACAATGAATTAAATAGAAAGAAATTATTCGCTTATCTCAACTCCACTAACCTCCTATCGCAACTATAGAATCCTAACTTTCCGTGCCTTTGGCCTTTGTTGCAGTTCATGGCACGTAAATGAAAAAGAAGAAGAAAGGAGAGTAGAAGTTCAGATATGAGTTATTAAAAAGAGAAAATTTATTAAATGTAAGAGGTTTGTGCTTAAGTATACAAATCTGAGAAACACTTGAAAATATGTAAAAATACAAAGGTAGAGAAATAAAGCAAAACAATAAAGGGTGAAAAACAGCGGTATAAAATTTCGACTACTAGAACGAAATATGCAGAGCAAACGGATGAATTTGACGCAAATGTTGAATAAAATATCGAAAGAAATAAGTAAAAAAAGTGGAAAAGAAACTGAAGGGGGAATTTAAAAAATGATTACAGATAGAAGGAAATATAAATAAAATAATAAAATGAAAAAAGAGGGAAAAAAATCAGATAGGAATATCTAGATGAATGAATGATATGCTTAATTTTAAACACTCATATAATGTAAAAATTGTAAAATTAGATTATTAGGAAATCCGTCGACAAGTTTAGGCTGCACGGGTCTAAATTTAAGATTATAATAGTATTTGTAAGAAATATACGATTTTATTTTTTAAAAAAATTCTTAAAGGACGCAATTTACAAATTTATTACGTTACCTTAGTTCATTGGATGAGCCAAGTTACTGATTAATTTAACGTTTGTAGCGTGCATTAATTATTTATTTTATTTTATTTTTGTATAGAATCCCATCTAAAAGACATATATGAATCTACCCTCCCAAAAAAGGAAAAAAAAAAAATCAAAGAATTTTGTAAAATTGTATGAAAAAAGGGAAAAAAACGTAACAAAATGCACGCTGCATTGAAAAATAAAAGATGCAAACAATATAAGTGTTACACATATGAAACCATGAGAAATAGATGAAGTTAAATTCCGTATTCGAAAATTCGAAAATACTAGAAATAGACGGACTACAAAATTTCTGAATTAAATACTTCTTTTTTTTTTTTTCTTATTTTTATGGGTACACCAACGAAGAGCAACAGCCCAATCAGCCAAGGAATCTAAGTAATAGCTCAAAAAGAAAATAACATATTAGATTTCAATCCGATGCGAGATTGAATGAATAAAAGAAGCTAGAATAGAAACAACTGACAAGGAAGGAAATGAAAGAACATAAGAGTCATTGTATGGAGTAGGAAGACGAAGATCCAAAAGCCGAGAATAAAAGAGAGAACGTTCTGAAGAGAGTGAGGTTCTCTAGAATATATGTAGAACTAAGAAAAAACATTAACTGAACAATTAAACAACAAGAAAAAAGATGAACCTTATATAGGTGATAAACAAAAGAGAAAAAAAAAAAACACAAGAGAAACCTTACTAAAACACATATTGAAAAGAATAATACGATAGCGAAAAACAAAAAGGATGCGAAAAAAAACCAACTTCGATACATAAATAATCGAATTGGCGAGAATAATTTATATACAGCATACAAGATTATAAAAAGGCATTATATTTTAATGCGATCGGGTGTTTTAAATAAGAAGGAATAAATGGCGCGAATAACGCGTTGAAAATGAAAAAGATAGGATATAAGATGCGCAATAAGGAAGTGGAAGATCCAGCCCAGAAGAATACAGAGTAGAACGTTTAGCAGAAAGAGATAAAAGAACATATGATCGGCGTTGCAAACATGTCCTTCGTTTGGGAACTAATTATAAACGAAAAAAGCGAATGATTAAAACAATGTAGCCAACAGAAGAATGGGAAAGTGAGGGAAACAAAAGGAACCAAGGAATAGTATGTAAACTAATAAATAATTATTAGAAAAAAGAGAGAGAAGGAAGCCGTAAAAATGCGACATCGTGATTTGAGACGAAATTTTTTACACAGCGGAAGGAGATTAGAGGATGGGATTTTTCTTAAGAAAGGAAAAAACCCGAGTACCGAATAATGAGTTGCTTTATTACGAAAGATGTGTTCTAAAGGCTGGAAACTTGTATCAAATCCGTGTATGAATGGAATGGAAGGAAGTAGTTTGGCTATTAAAATATTGTATAAGTTGTATATAAAATAAACCTATTAATTCCTTAAGTGATTAGAAGAGCAAGAATTTTGAATTCAGTAAAAATTCCGATCTAATGACGTGGCGTGATGAAGGAAGGAGGAAAAATTGAAAAAGAGAAATATGGGAGCTTTTCATGAGTATGCGTATAATATAGTGAAAACTAAAGAATGCAAGCAGTTAGCTTTATGGACGGAAAAGCGCCAGTTATGGAAGGTGAGAGAACAAGGAGAAATAAGTAGGAAAAAAAGAGAAAATAGCTAAATCTTTGGCGAGGAAAAAAAAGAAGAGGAATACGGGTTTCAGTTTGTGCTGCGGGAACAGGAGATTATTTTTTAAGCCCCAGGATAAAGGCCAAAGGCGAAGACAAGTATTTTGGACGTGGTAAAGAGTTCGGAAAGCACAGACCTGGCAGAGTCACCATGTATGGAACAGCAATAATCCAAAGTGGAACGGATGCAGTAAAATCCTAACAGAACTCAAGGATCACCCAATCCGTATATGAAAGGTTATGAACGAGGTTGATCCTTTTCATTGATGATACGTATATGTGTGATTAATGGGCCTACGAAAAAACGACTATCCAAAAATATTCCCAAGTAGCGAAACGGGTTAGCCAGGCTGCTCCTTGTCCACTAAAGCAGGCCTTCTTAATTTCGTGATGGCAGCACTAGTCACTATTCTGGGAAGAAGAAAAAAAACAGTCGAGAAGAATAATGGAAATAATCGCAACATTTAAAATACGAAAGATTTTGCGCAAACAATCTATCCGCATTCTTCCCTCCTTCCATTCCATTCGTACGGATTTGATACAAATTTCCAGCCTTTAGAACACATCTTTCGTAATAAAGCAACTCATTATTCGGTACTCGGGTTTTTTCCTTTCTTAAGAAAAATCCCATCCTCTAATCTCCTTCCGCTGTGTAAAAAAAGTAAAATCCGAGAGCGTGCTGAGAAGACGTATTGAGACCACCGGATATGAGAAAGTTTTGAACGCTCTAGAACAGTGGTTCTTAACCGGTGGTCCGCGGACCACTGGTCGTCTCTGGAAGCACTCAAAGTGGTCCGCGAAGCCATCCTAAAAATATTAAAGCTATAAAAGTAGTTAACTTCATTAAAAATAGTGAACTTAATACTCGTCTCTTCAAACAATTGTGCTCTGATATGAACTCTGAACACGAAACTCAGCTTTTTCATACGAAAGTGTGTCGGCTTTCCAAAGGAAATATGCTGTCGGGGTTGTACGAACTGAAAGAGGAAGTACAAATATTATTGAACTAACAAGGAGAACAAAAAGAGTTGCTGGATCAGTTTTGCGAGTCCAAATTTCAAATTTTTTTTGCTTATTTAGTTGATTTTTTCGCGCAACTAAATAAATTGAACCTTCCCACTGCAAGGGTCATGAAATTTTAAGTTGCAAGGCGCAATCAATAAATTTGCATATGAAGATAAAATTAGTGAATTTATCACTAAAATCGAGCTATAGATCGACAAGGTTGGAAGAAAAAAATTTTCTGCGTTTGATACGCTGAATTGAATTATTGACAAGCAGCGTGCTGAGATTAAAGAAGAAATACAAAAGAACACGATACTTCATTTGAAAAATTTAAAAAGTGAATTCAGTCGCTAATTTCCTGACTACTGTGAGGACGAAGGTGTTCGCGGAAAGTGATCAACGTTTCTGAGGTGCCTGATGAAATTCAAGAAGAAGTGATTGAAATGCAATACAATAGTAACTAGAAAGATATATTCGTGACAGGAATTAATTTTGAAAATTTTTGGAGCCAAGAGGAAATTTCTTTCCCAGAGATTCAAGAAATTGCTATACGTTACCGAACTTTGTTATCATCGACATATCTATACGAGTAGGGGTTCTCAGCGCTTTTGATAATTAAAAGCAAGCACCGAAATCGGTTGGATGCCAGTGCCGACATGTGTTTGGCTTTCAGTAGCACTGAACCAAGGATTCAGAAGTTAGTAAAAAGTATGCAGTCACAGAAATCGCATTAAAATAGTATATTTGCCTCTATTTTGTAAAATTTTCGTAAAAAAAATTAAAATACTGTTAGCTTTGAACAATTTTATGCGTGTCTTATTTATAGATAGATAGAACAACCCTTTATTTATTTACATTTACTGTATATTACCTTCAAACAGTAGGTGGTCCATGGTAGACAGAAATTTTGTCAAATGGTCCTTCATCACTTAAAGGTTAAGAACCACTGCTCTTTGAAGTGGAGCATATGTTACAAGTGGGGCGAGAAGTTTTGCTGAGAATATAGGAGTGGGGGATTTTAACGTGACCAATAATCTCTACACAGTGCTCCTTGGAACCTGATCTGTTTTCTGCAGTATGTATTGTTTAGTAGTCGGCAGAATTGAGCGAAGTTTATTTGATGCGGGGGCAGTTTATGCCGGATTGTATATTTTTCAAAGATGTTTTACTCAACGAGTCGTAAAATCTGATACAGAAATCTCCGTAGTTAGAAAGCAGACGGTAGCTGCGAGGTCAAGAAATGCTACTCTTCTCAGAGTTTCGTGACGGTGTATTCAACGAATCTAAGAAATAATTCCAAGAACCTGCTTAAATTGGTTTGTTAGGTTGTGGTCTGACCCCTTCAGACTGGTCCCGCGATTTCTAGTTCTTCCAATCCATAAATCGGTAAACTTCATCGCAGTTAAGATCCCGGCGAGATGTTTCGGTAAATCGTTCGGGATTGTAATTAGAAAATTCAGCATCCTGTTTGGTCTCCTTTAAGTGGTACACATGATGTTGCTAAGCGACGTTTATTCTACGTTTCAGGATAAGTAGTTTTCGTCAAGAAGCATTCCATAATGCATTCCTACCGTTTGTTAATTAATTATTAACATTCGCTATGCCGCGGCTAAACTCGATTTTGATATAGATCATTCTACATTCGAAATCTGTTGTGTCCCAAACGGTTTGAAATTCGTACTTTTTATAGAAGCTTTTCTTAAGATTCCGTTTTGAGTTCTCTTCTGTTTAATACGCTTCTTTTATCCCCGTCTTTAGTATTCAACTTGAAAAGCGAAAACGTTCGACATTTGATTGAAAGCACTCATTCTTCCTCGGTACCCCGCGAAAGAATTATATGTTAAATATACTAGCTAAACTCCTTTTTAGAGATATGTTCGATCGATCTGTTAAAGGCGTCCGGATAGGATTTATTGTACACAGACGATATTGCAGAGTGTTGATATTTAGGCTGTATCGGCGTTCTACCTTTACTGTTGAGCTTCTTGCTATTCAGAAAGCATTACAGTTTTTTCTATCCAGCCCACAAGAATACAGAGTAGAACGTTTAGCAGAAAGAGATAAAAGAACATATGATCGGCGTTGCAAACATGTCCTTCGTTTGGGAACTAATTATAAACGAAAAAAGCGAATGATTAAAACAATGTAGCCAACAGAAGAATGGGAAAGTGAGGGAAACAAAAGGAACCAAGGAATAGTATGTAAACTAATAAATAATTATTAGAAAAAAGAGAGAGAAGGAAGCCGTAAAAATGCGACATCGTGATTTGAGACGAAATTTTTTACACAGCGGAAGGAGATTAGAGGATGGGATTTTTCTTAAGAAAGGAAAAAACCCGAGTACCGAATAATGAGTTGCTTTATTACGAAAGATGTGTTCTAAAGGCTGGAAATTTGTATCAAATCCGTACGAATGGAATGGAAGGAGGGAAGAATGCGGATAGATTGTTTGCGCAAAATCTTTCGTATTTTAAATGTTGCGATTATTTCCATTATTCTTCTCGACTGTTTTTTTTCTTCTTCCCAGAATAGTGACTAGTGCTGCCATCACGAAATTAAGAAGGCCTGCTTTAGTGGACAAGGAGCAGCCTGGCTAACCCGTTTCGCTACTTGGGAATATTTTTGGATAGTCGTTTTTTCGTAGGCCCATTAATCACACATATACGTATCATCAATGAAAAGGATCAACCTCGTTCATAACCTTTCATATACGGATTGGGTGATCCTTGAGTTCTGTTAGGATTTTACTGCATCCGTTCCACTTTGGATTATTGCTGTTCCATACATGGTGACTCTGCCAGGTCTGTGCTTTCCGAACTCTTTACCACGTCCAAAATACTTGTCTTCGCCTTTGGCCTTTATCCTGGGGCTTAAAAAATAATCTCCTGTTCCCGCAGCACAAACTGAAACCCGTATTCCTCTTCTTTTTTTTCCTCGCCAAAGATTTAGCTATTTTCTCTTTTTTTCCTACTTATTTCTCCTTGTTCTCTCACCTTCCATAACTGGCGCTTTTCCGTCCATAAAGCTAACTGCTTGCATTCTTTAGTTTTCACTATATTATACGCATACTCATGAAAAGCTCCCATATTTCTCTTTTTCAATTTTTCCTCCTTCCTTCATCACGCCACGTCATTAGATCGGAATTTTTACTGAATTCAAAATTCTTGCTCTTCTAATCACTTAAGGAATTAATAGGTTTATTTTATATACAACTTATACAATATTTTAATAGCCAAACTACTTCCTTCCATTCCATTCATACACGGATTTGATACAAGTTTCCAGCCTTTAGAACACATCTTTCGTAATAAAGCAACTCATTATTCGGTACTCGGGTTTTTTCCTTTCTTAAGAAAAATCCCATCCTCTAATCTCCTTCCGCTGTGTAAAAAATTTCGTCTCAAATCACGATGTCGCATTTTTACGGCTTCCTTCTCTCTCTTTTTTCTAATAATTATTTATTAGTTTACATACTATTCCTTGGTTCCTTTTGTTTCCCTCACTTTCCCATTCTTCTGTTGGCTACATTGTTTTAATCATTCGCTTTTTTCGTTTATAATTAGTTCCCAAACGAAGGACATGTTTGCAACGCCGATCATATGTTCTTTTATCTCTTTCTGCTAAACGTTCTACTCTGTATTCTTGTGGGCTGGATAGAAAAAACTGTAATGCTTTCTGAATAGCAAGAAGCTCAACAGTAAAGGTAGAACGCCGATACAGCCTAAATATCAACACTCTGCAATATCGTCTGTGTACAATAAATCCTATCCGGACGCCTTTAACAGATCGATCGAACATATCTCTAAAAAGGAGTTTAGCTAGTATATTTAACATATAATTCTTTCGCGGGGTACCGAGGAAGAATGAGTGCTTTCAATCAAATGTCGAACGTTTTCGCTTTTCAAGTTGAATACTAAAGACGGGGATAAAAGAAGCGTATTAAACAGAAGAGAACTCAAAACGGAATCTTAAGAAAAGCTTCTATAAAAAGTACGAATTTCAAACCGTTTGGGACACAACAGATTTCGAATGTAGAATGATCTATATCAAAATCGAGTTTAGCCGCGGCATAGCGAATGTTAATAATTAATTAACAAACGGTAGGAATGCATTATGGAATGCTTCTTGACGAAAACTACTTATCCTGAAACGTAGAATAAACGTCGCTTAGCAACATCATGTGTACCACTTAAAGGAGACCAAACAGGATGCTGAATTTTCTAATTACAATCCCGAACGATTTACCGAAACATCTCGCCGGGATCTTAACTGCGATGAAGTTTACCGATTTATGGATTGGAAGAACTAGAAATCGCGGGACCAGTCTGAAGGGGTCAGACCACAACCTAACAAACCAATTTAAGCAGGTTCTTGGAATTATTTCTTAGATTCGTTGAATACACCGTCACGAAACTCTGAGAAGAGTAGCATTTCTTGACCTCGCAGCTACCGTCTGCTTTCTAACTACGGAGATTTCTGTATCAGATTTTACGACTCGTTGAGTAAAACATCTTTGAAAAATATACAATCCGGCATAAACTGCCCCCGCATCAAATAAACTTCGCTCAATTCTGCCGACTACTAAACAATACATACTGCAGAAAACAGATCAGGTTCCAAGGAGCACTGTGTAGAGATTATTGGTCACGTTAAAATCCCCCACTCCTATATTCTCAGCAAAACTTCTCGCCCCACTTGTAACATATGCTCCACTTCAAAGAGCAGTGGTTCTTAACCTTTAAGTGATGAAGGACCATTTGACAAAATTTCTGTCTACCATGGACCACCTACTGTTTGAAGGTAATATACAGTAAATGTAAATAAATAAAGGGTTGTTCTATCTATCTATAAATAAGACACGCATAAAATTGTTCAAAGCTAACAGTATTTTAATTTTTTTTACGAAAATTTTACAAAATAGAGGCAAATATACTATTTTAATGCGATTTCTGTGACTGCATACTTTTTACTAACTTCTGAATCCTTGGTTCAGTGCTACTGAAAGCCAAACACATGTCGGCACTGGCATCCAACCGATTTCGGTGCTTGCTTTTAATTATCAAAAGCGCTGAGAACCCCTACTCGTATAGATATGTCGATGATAACAAAGTTCGGTAACGTATAGCAATTTCTTGAATCTCTGGGAAAGAAATTTCCTCTTGGCTCCAAAAATTTTCAAAATTAATTCCTGTCACGAATATATCTTTCTAGTTACTATTGTATTGCATTTCAATCACTTCTTCTTGAATTTCATCAGGCACCTCAGAAACGTTGATCACTTTCCGCGAACACCTTCGTCCTCACAGTAGTCAGGAAATTAGCGACTGAATTCACTTTTTAAATTTTTCAAATGAAGTATCGTGTTCTTTTGTATTTCTTCTTTAATCTCAGCACGCTGCTTGTCAATAATTCAATTCAGCGTATCAAACGCAGAAAATTTTTTTCTTCCAACCTTGTCGATCTATAGCTCGATTTTAGTGATAAATTCACTAATTTTATCTTCATATGCAAATTTATTGATTGCGCCTTGCAACTTAAAATTTCATGACCCTTGCAGTGGGAAGGTTCAATTTATTTAGTTGCGCGAAAAAATCAACTAAATAAGCAAAAAAAATTTGAAATTTGGACTCGCAAAACTGATCCAGCAACTCTTTTTGTTCTCCTTGTTAGTTCAATAATATTTGTACTTCCTCTTTCAGTTCGTACAACCCCGACAGCATATTTCCTTTGGAAAGCCGACACACTTTCGTATGAAAAAGCTGAGTTTCGTGTTCAGAGTTCATATCAGAGCACAATTGTTTGAAGAGACGAGTATTAAGTTCACTATTTTTAATGAAGTTAACTACTTTTATAGCTTTAATATTTTTAGGATGGCTTCGCGGACCACTTTGAGTGCTTCCAGAGACGACCAGTGGTCCGCGGACCACCGGTTAAGAACCACTGTTCTAGAGCGTTCAAAACTTTCTCATATCCGGTGGTCTCAATACGTCTTCTCAGCACGCTCTCGGATTTTACTCCGGGACAGCGAATAAACCCTGAGACTTCTCTATTGCTATTCTTCAAAAATTGTAACCTCCACAAAAACATTTAACCTTCCGTCCATCCGTGCTTCAGGCCAATGTTGCAGTGCTAACAAGGAAAGCACTCCAACCCGAACTCACCGATTTTGATGAAATTGATATATGTTGTAGAACATAAAAAAATAAAAGACCCGTGTTTTTTTATGTATATCTGCTAATAAACATATTAAGGGGGTGAAAACTACCCCCAAAAGTTTGCCAAAAAAATCGTTTTTTCTAAATATCTCGACTAATACTTAATATTTTTTGATAAAACAAAATGGAGATTACTCCTTTCGGAAAAGCAAGTAATTCATGATGATTTGAACAATAAGGGATGCATCCCCTATTTTATAGGGGTTGAAAACCCATATTTAATTCATTATTTTGGCGATAAAAAATAGTACAAAATCTAAAAATAATTTTTTAATTAATAAAATGAAAAATTGAAGTTGACCTGTTTCGGCATTTTCGTTAATTTCACCCCTAAAGGGGTAAACCACCCCTAACAGTACCCCAACCCAATTTCACCGATTTTAATAAAATTGATATATCTTGTAGAACACAAAAAAATAAAAGACCCGTGTTTTTATATATCTGCTAATAAACATATTAAGAGGGTGAAAACTACCCCAAAAGTTAGCAAAAAAAAAAACGTTTTGTCTAAATATCTCGACTAACAGTTAATATTTTTTGGTAAAACAAAATTGAGATTACTCCTTTCGGAAAAGCAAGTAATTCATGATGATTTGAACAATAATTGATGCATCCCCTATTTTATAGGGGTTGAAACCCCATATTTAATTTATTATTTTGATGATAAAAAACAGTAAAAAATCTAAAAAAAATATTTAACTAATAAAATGATAAAATGAACTTGACCTATTTCGGTATTTTCGTTAATTTCACCCCTAAAGTGGTAAACTACCCCTAATACAGAAAAACCAAAAATAGGAATTTCAAGCTATCAGATTTTGAATTCAATTCGGATACAGGGTTTTCGACGTCGCTGATTACGAATCTGATATGAATTTTTTTTTTTTTTTAGTATATATATTTAATAAAGTTACAAAATAGAAAATGAATATTTGGAGGCATCCAAATCTGGAAAATTAACATCTAGTAAGTAACTTTACAAGAATTTTCATATTACTCTGCGAATTACATTAGTTAAAGAGTACATTTTTTCTTTGCAAATCACTCTTAAAATTTGGTTGGAGAAAATATTTTTACCACATGTAGGTCATACCCCCTTACTATTACTTGACTCTTGGAGTGGTCATTGTCAAGAAGTTGCAGAAAAAACAATGTCAAACAATAAAATTGTTAACTTGAAGAAAATTCCTACTGGAACGACGGGAAAAATTCAACCATTTAATGTTTTTGGATTCCGAATTTGGAAAAGTTATGTTCGAAAATTTTCCGATGACGTAATTTTAATGAATTATGATTTAAATTTACATATTAGAAATAATATAATAAAACTTCAATCACTGGTTTACAACCAATTGTCTTCACCAAGATATGAAGATCCTCTTAAATATTCCTGGTACAAAAGTGGTTAAGTAAATGAAAGGCCGGATAAATTTGAAAATCCTGTAGATTTTAGTTTCGGAGATTCTTGTAATACGCATTGCGAAATAGAAGGATGCACAAATGTCGCTATTGTACGTTGCGATTGGTGCAAAAAATCATGTGTTTTAAACACTTTTATGAAGATTACCATTACTGTCGAAATTTCGTTGAATAATATGATGTATACTTGCAATGAGCTAAAATAAAAATAATTTCTATACTCCTTTATATTTAAATTATAAATGTTCGTATTCATTTTCTATTTTGTAACTTTATTAAATATATATAATAAAAATAAAAAAAAATCATATCAGATTCGTAATCAGCGACGTCGAAAACCCTGTATCCGAATTGAATTCAAAATCTGATAGCTTGAAATTCCTATTTTTGGTTTTTCTGTATTAGGGGTAGTTTACCACTTTAGGGGTGAAATTAACGAAAATACCGAAATAGGTCAAGTTCATTTTATCATTTTATTAGTTAAATATTTTTTTTAGATTTTTTACTGTTTTTTATCATCAAAATAATAAATTAAATATGGGGTTTCAACCCCTATAAAATAGGGGATGCATCAATTATTGTTCAAATCATCATGAATTACTTGCTTTTCCGAAAGGAGTAATCTCAATTTTGTTTTATCAAAAATTATTAAGTATTAGTCGAGATATTTAGAAAAAACGATTTTTTTGGCAAACTTTTGGGGGTAGTTTTCACCCCCTTAATATGTTTATTAGCAGATATAAAAAAACACGGGTCTTTTATTTTTTTATGTTCTACAACATATATCAATTTCATCAAAATCGGTGAGTTCGGGTTGGAGTGCTTTCCTTGTAAGTAAGTTATTTTGTAAATGAAAATATAAATATTAGTAAAGAAACTAGCACGGTCGTTTAATAACAGGGGAAACTAAGAGAAGAGAATGAGATCGCGCAAAGTTAAAAAAGTTTTTTTTTTTTTTTTTTTTTTTTTTTTTTTTATAGCTTTATAATATCCGCCATGTTTACAATTACCAGTTTTACCTTTTTCTAGTGACCAATCACCTATGTCGGCAATCACACCCATTCGGCCATGAGAAACAACGAAAATTTAAGCTGTTACTATTTTCACTCGATGTTAAATAAAGTAATAATCGCAGTACGTAGTATTTTTTAAACCTCGGTTCTTCGTTTGAATTATTCGAATGTCCGGGTACAATAATTTTTATTCGAATAGTTTTGAAATTATTAAATATCAGTGTGATGAACACGTTTTGATAAAGACCGGAAAAATAGTTAATTAAATTTAAAAAAATCTGTATATACTTTTTATGCATGTAATATGTATCCAGTTTAATAATTGTATAATATTTTATATAATAACAAACACATTTTGATTTTACATTAAATTAAAGATGATTTATTTATATTTTCATAAAAAAATTTATAAAACCAAAAAAATAGTTCTAAAAATTAATCATTAAAAAATAAGTGTGTTTTTGAAAGACAAAATAATCCATTTCAGCGGAATACTCTAATGTGATTATCGTTTAGAAATGGTAGAGTTACATTAGTGACTGCCATGAATTTAGGAAAAAATGACAGCCTCGATGTCTGATAGGAGGAGAGAAATATTGTACTCAGAGCCGTATCTGAGGAAGGACTTGAATTAAATGGACCGAAATTCGGAATAAATTTATTTCTTTTCAATTTTTGACAAAAGAAAAGGAAATGGAAATTTTCATGAATTCCGTGGAAACGATTATTTTTTATTTTAGTTTTCAAATGTTGCATATACAATAATTGACTACAAGGCTTTAGTGTAGTACTATTTATAAATAAATATATTTCACGATAATACACACACACACACATATACATATATATATAAATGTATTTATAAAAATATTTTCGTAACCTCTCCCGAAAAATTTTGGTCTTGATACGGCCCTGATAGTACACTTTATATTATTTCGGATCGATTCAAACATTCAATATCAATTGTAAAATAAACGTAATAGAACGATATATTAAAACGAGATATCAATTCTGTACATATTTGTATGTTATTATATTCTTTAAAAATAAATTCGTTCAGTAATACTATAAATTAACAGCTAACATCAGCTATACTAGTTATTTAAAATTCGCTTCAATCGTGACATTTTTATAGCGTTATTTAAGACAGTTTTCATCAGTTATAACAAAAATGAAACAAAAAATACATCGAAATTTTAAAAAACATATAAATACAGTCAGAGCAATCAAAGCCTCTTTCGCAAGTAACTTATGTATATCCAACATTTACGCCTTTTTTTCATTAATTATTAATTTCTCAATAATAACTTATCAAATGTAAAAAAAAAATTATTTACAACTTTTAAAGCAATTTATATATATATATACATACATATATTGGAAATCAATAAATTAGCCTGAATTGTGCTTTGTTGTATTCAATACAAAAATAACTTTAATAACATGCGGTAACTGAATTCACCTTACAACGCAATATTAGTTCAATGCATGAAACTGCTTAAGTTAGTCACACGCACACATACGTATAAACTATATACCTTACAGATAAATATTTAAATCTTTCAGGAAATGTCTGAGAGAAAAATAAAACACACGCACACTAAAGAAAAACAATCTTATTTTCTATACTTTTCTCTAACGACTATTTTTTATTAGTATTTTAATCTAATTTAAACGCATTATTACGATTAGCGAAGTTTATATTTAAGAAAAATATAAAATAACAGCGAATATAATTTATATAGTTTATCCGTAAAATTAAGAAGTCGATTTTTAATAAATACTGTGTTCCCCCGGACGCTTGGCGGAGTAGGTTTCGTCAGTCGTTTCTACCGTGATCGTTATTTGACGCCGAAGTTATGACGCTTGTCAAGGCGTCTCTACTTGAAATCGGTTCTAAACCTGGAACGCTGTAATTATAGAAAAATCAAAAATAAGAAATTTAAGCATAATTAAATTTTTTCACTGCCTCTGAGGCCGCATTTCATTCGAAAAAACCCGTGACTATTAAGTGAACACTTTTGTTCAGTTTGTTTCGGATTTTTTCTTTAGTTCAGCACATGAATAATTATTCTGAAGCGATTAATGAATGTCGCGAGCAGTTAAAGTTCTCACTTTTCATGTTTAATTATTTTTTTTTACTCAATAAAATTACGCTATTCGAAAAATGTTGATAATCGGCAATAGCGGAGTGCCAAAATGATGGCATTACTGAGACAGCTTAGGCGACATACCGGAGAGGCACGAAGGTATTCGTATAATTTAAAAAAAAAAAAAAGGAAGGGGGGAAACAAAATCGACGATCCTTAATTAATTGAAAGATATGTCGTGATCGGCGCGGGAATGACCTTGAACTAAATGAAAACCTCCGTTATTCAGGCATACGTCGGACATTTCGCTAGAAGTGCTAAATTTAAGGAGAAAGTTTTTCAAAGTAGGATCCGGGAGTTTTCTTCTTTTTGTGACGACACTGCGAGCTGAATGAGTCAGATTAGGAAAAAGGATGGTATCGGAAGTGATTATTATTTCGCGTTAAACGAACCAACCGTTCATCATTAGATAGAATGCGAGTGACTGTTCTTGGAAATAGCTGGTCACGCCATTCCGTACGAGAGCAGCGAAACAATTATCTAGGTAGGGAGGCTGAGTGTTTCTCTATAAAGCTCCCAAATGAATTTCTTCCCAGTTAGTTTACATTGACGTATCTACCTCGAAAAATTCGCGAGCATGGTTACGGTAATACATGCTAGCGATGATGATTTTAACACTCCATAGTCTTCGATATAACTGGTCTTGTCAAATATCAGCGAGAAAGTTCATTTATCGTTTTTTTGTTGTTACTTCGTCTAATTTGAAAGAGCACTCGTAAAACAGTTCACGTTAGTCGTCAGGTATAAAACAGGTGAAAAAATATCGAGTTGGTAAGTATGTTATAGCCGACGTTACGCGATAAAATCGTACGCCGTATAAAAATAGTTTATTAAAAGTAAATGTACAAAAAAAGTTCACTAACGCAAGTTAAACATGTTATAAAATAATATTACTAACATGTTATTTTATTTGATAGAAAATACGCGAAAGTAGATTCGAAACTGTAGTTAAAAATGGTGTATAATTGCAAAAACAACAACGAAAATACATTAAGATGGATATTTAAAATTCGATTCGACTTATTAAAATAATACAACTGACGAAATTAATATTTTTCGTTCAGCGAGAACTGTTCACTTTCACTCGTCGCAATATTTGATATATGTTGTTAGAATGTTTATAAATAAATACCCCTTATTAACAAATAATAAATAAGAATAAATTTATATTTTAATAAATTAAAATGAACACCTCAATTTAAGAAACATTTTCGGCCATAGCCCATCATCAGCTAACTATATAGAGTACACTAAACAGATATGGGCTTATCTATATGTTTATAAATATTTCTATTACTTATTTTCAGATCGATGTTTTTTGAGAGATCTTTCGCTAAAGAAGAGTAGTAATGCAAAATAAAATAATGAAAAAGTATTTACACTGAATTATAATATTACACATTCGGAAGCTGACAGAATTTAAATTTATCATTGTTACTAATGTTACAATATATATATATATATATATATATATATATATATATATATATATATAGGTATATACACGCATTCAATGGTACTTACTTAGAAACTATGTGTCTATTATTAATTCCACTCGACTGAATAACTAGTTGCGGTTGTGACATGAACTGTTGATGGTGATTATCTTGGCCAGATATCATTATCGACTGCTCGTAACTCTGTTTATCGACCGATGACGATAATGAGAACACGTGCGGAAATATTAATTTCCCGTGCACATCGCTTATGTCTGAACAAAAGGTAGACTTTAATTAGCGACCAGTACGGAAAAATCGAAAGATTTAAAGACATTTCAGTCTGAAAAGAATCTATCGAGAGACCTTAAGGTGTTTTATAATTATGCAAAACGTGTATGCAATAATCAATACATAAATAAGGAACATGTTCAGTCAAGCATGATGTTTCATGCGCCCTGGGGTTACTCCGTATGTTAAGTTAATGATAACCATAATTTTTATTTACATAATACACTAAATTAAAAACAAATAAATCTGATTTGTCGCGCCGCAAAAAGGGAGGGGAACACGTAATTTTTGATACGTTTTTGAACTTTTCGCTAACTTCGTATAATGTTTCGTTAAGGAAATGAAATGCCCGGTTTCGTTCCCGCTAAGGAGTATATATGATCTTTTCATCGATGCCCCAGAAAGAAAATATTTTCAGCGCCTCCAGGGCCTGAATATAAAATTGTACACGCTCGGCTATAATTTGTTCCGATAAAGCGTTCCTTTATATGCATATGTTTGCGATACATTTTGGCTTCTTCAACTTTTTTACTCGGACTATTACGTAAACATGTCTTTTTTTGCTGTTTTTGGCCGGGAGTTTAAATAATTATTTAGCCGTAATTTTTTTGGTTTTTTATGAAAAAGTTTCTGATTTTTAATACTTTTTGAATTTCACTTTTAAAGGGTTATCTTTGGCGGTGAGTTATGCATTTTTTTGACAGGGACTTTTGAGTTCGTTTTAAACTCCATATAATATATATTCTTGGAGGCATTTTTTTTTTTTTTTTTTTTTTGATTTTATTTTTGTCCAGTAGGGTAATATCGGTTAACGTAACAAGTTATAGAGATTATTACTAGACAGAAGTTTAATTGTAATTTACGATCCATTAATAAGTTTAAACCATTTGTGAGTTATTGCATATTTTAATTAAATGTCGTTTCTGAATCATCTCACTAGGATCGCACATTACATGTATAGGGAATCCTAAAAACGGATGTGGTCGAATCGGTTCCCATAATAAACTGGAATTACTACATTATTATTTGGTCGAATTGGTTGCCGGGTTAAATCAGTTTTCAATTTCAAACGGGGTCGAATTGGTTCCCATTGTTACTGGAATGATTGATGAATCAGAGTGGGTTTATGTACTTTATTAAAACGTGATATTTGACGACCAAAAAGATATATATTTTTAATAGTAGTGGTGAGTTTCGCATGAATTATAACATTAAATTTAATTTACCTTTGATTGCACTTGATTTTTTTTTTTTTTGAACATATAAATATGAAATATACATAAGAGTAGAGCTGTGTGAACATTCATTCATTGGTAAAGTATTATAAAAGTGCTAAATGTAGTTTAAAATTATTTATTTTCCATCTACAGTTCAGATTTTTTTAAAACAGATAATATGCAAATTGAAAACAGCTTGCAACATAGATAATCGCTTGCAAAGAAACGAGAGAAAAGTATTTTAAATATATCCATAGTTAAAAGCAATAAAAAAAAAAAAAAAAAATTATAAATAATACATAATGTATATATTGATGGAAAACGATTATAAATGATACACAAAAATTAAACGTATAATCAATATCTTTCAGAATCTGAAATCACAACGAAAGTTCGTGTAATCGGCATGATTCTAAAGCTTAATTTAAAAACAGAAAAAATTGAACTCTTTTTATCTGTCCCGGCTGATATTCCGTCGTAGCTTTTTGGTTGCAAATAATATTTTTATAACTAACACAACACAAACAGTACGACAACTTATATCATCAAAAGACCGAATACTGATTAAGAATAAAAGCTGAAAAAAATCTCACCCGCATACAAATAAGAAACAGTCGTTCTATTATGACACTCATACAGGGTCATACGTGAAGAATAAGAACGGTAGTAATAACATCAACAACAAACATCAATAACAACAGCGATAAAAGACTTTGGTCAGTTTCATCTCAGGTAAAAAAAAGGACAGATTTGACACATCAATAGAACGGGAACCAATTCCATCAGCTAACTTGAAAATCAAGTTTATCTACCAGAATCAATTCGATCAGCTAACTCGAAAATCTAGTTTATCTACCGGAACCAATTTGATCAGCAAAATCTTACCCGCAAAAACCAATTCGACATCAAACACTAAAAAGGTCTAGGAGATATTAAATTGTTTTTTCCCCCATTTGACTCTAATTTATCAATTTTTACCCGTTTTCTTTATCAACAATAAAATATATAAGTGCTTTCAATTTTAAATACACGAATCTGCACAGATCTTCTGCATAGGTCCCGCGGGCGATTTGTTCCGCTAATACTGGGGCACGGTTAAAAAGTATTATGCGAAAAATATTTTTTTGGCTATATTTCGTAATGGTGCGTGTATTCTATAAAATTTCATTCGTATTCATTATCTACTTTGTTTTTTTTCTTCTTCTTCCCGTTTCGGCCAACTATGGACCACGTAATTTCAGTTGTCGTTCCTCCTTCTCTTTGCCTTTATTTGCGCCCAATTTCATCCGTTCACCATAGGGTTTTTCTTTCCTTCCTGCGTCCATGATGTACCCTTTTCCATTTTCGGTTTTTCCTTTAAATTGCTTTCCTCCTATTAAATCTCTCAGATTGACATGAATATCTTCAACTGTGATTTGCGTTTCCCTCATATCCTGATCTGTTTCTTTGAACCAATTTCATTTTGTTTTTTGCTTTTGTACCTAAGAAAATATTCTATTATTCAGTTTTGTGTTGTTCATTCTCATGATACGTCCGTAAAAAACAATTTTCCTTTTTCTATTTTTTTCCGTTATCTATATTTTCATCTATAGAGTTCACTGCTGTGTCTTCTACTACTTTGTTTCATAATTACTTCGTAATTTTACTTACCGTTATCATTGTAGCTGTATGTTGGAAAAGTTACGAACTCTAACATGGTGAAAACCGTTTAACTTAAAAAATGCGCCGAGTAGATTATATAATGTCCGCGTTAAAAATCCTTATTGAAAAATCCTTATTGAAATATCCTTATTGAAAAATCCTTATTGAAATATCCTTATTGAAAAATCCTTATTGAAATATCCTTATTGAAAAATCCTTATTGAAAAATCCTTATTGAACAATCCTTATTGAAAAATCCTTATTGAAAAATCCTTATTGAAAAATCCTTCGATAAAGTACGAATACAAAAGCATTCCCAGATTTAAAGGGAATTTTTATTCGATTACCGATTGTAAACATGGCCGTGTTTAATCTTAATGACGTAATTTACAGTCAAATGGAGTTTTGGCTTTCGTGTTTCAGTCTCTCAATTCAGTTCTGCGCCGATTGGCATTAGGTCGACGTTAATCGTCATTGTTTCTTATTGATTTTCACTATGTCCCCGTCTACTTATGTTAGCGGCGCATCATTGGTGTAATTGGTTTTCTTCCCTCCAGAAGTGCTTACTTTTATTTTCCAGTTTCGTTATCGAGGGTGCAGCCATCATTGACATCGGATTCTTCGGCTTCCTCTTCCTAGTTTGAATTCCGTCTTTTTTCATGGTCAACGGTCTGTTTACCTGCAAAAATGTATGCAAACGGAAAATTTATTAATTGATGTCATATTTCTATATTATTTACTAATTTCTATCATGTAATAATCCGCATAATATATATATATATATATAATTTATAATAATCGCTGTTTATAATTAATACGCAACGAAATTACTTCGTAATCTCGGAGTACTTATAGCAGTGTATATTGTGCTTGTTACATTTAAAGTAACAATTGACTACATATGACTTGAAAGATGCGTCAAAAGGTAAAAAATAATCGAGCAGCATCAAAGCCTTTTTCAGATGGACTTGGTCCATTTGAATATGTATTCTTTTTTTCATTTTTTTCGATATTCTGGTTTCCTCTTTTAAATGAATCATCAGTTTCGCAATGGAATATTTTTTCATTCAAGGTTGAACAGTTTTAACGAATAACTTTATTAATAATTCCTAATATATTTCACTACTAACACATTTCCTACCACGTGTAATAGACCTTCAGATAGAAAAGTAAAAAACGAAAGACAGAACATTTAAGTACAAATAAAAAAATAAAAGAAACCCAGAGAGAGAGAGAGAGAGAGAGAAAGAGAGAAATTTGAAGAAATTTTCAAAAACCTTAACCAGAAATTATTCTCGTACGCCGGACCGTTCAAACGGAAGATGAATGTTGGATGAGAAACTTTGTTAATTCAGCAGTAGTCGAAGTGATGAAAACGACGATGGTAATATAACGATAATTAATATTATCAACAGGTTTCGTAATAGACACAAACTGACGTAAGAATGATTTTTAAGCCGACATGTTTCGTTAATAAGAACTTTATTTCCGTTAAGTAACGACCACAATTTATTATTCGTTAATGTATTAAGCTTTTTTATCATATTTTATTTTATGCGCATAGCATTCACAAATGATGACGCTTCAAATGAAAGTAGTTTAAATATGTCTTATTCGAAATAAATAACTCGGCAAAATCGCGATGAAAAGCCATTTTTAATTAAAAACAGATTAACGACAAAGTAGCAGCAATCTAAAAGAACAACCAGCGTATTTCTTGTTCCTCGATAATGTCGAAACTTTCCTGTTACAAATAGAATCGTTATAGAGTTGTCTACTAACGATTCTATCGTTTATATTAAAAAAAACAAAAAAAAACATCTATATCAAAAAACTTTTAATTAAATTTTAAACTGCTATACAGAAATTTTAACGCCATATCATTTTATTTTTATTTTCGTAAACGGAATCGAACAAAATACTTAAAAAAAAAAATACCCGGAAATAATACATGTAGATATTGCAAGGTATAATAATAATTGATATAATAAGCAATTATTATTATAACTTATTATATTTCTATATTTAACAAACAGAATGGTAAAAGATTCTTTATTACATTTAGATATTATTTGAATGAAAACCACCATATCATATAAAATCTCTCGAGCGCGCATATTTTCATTAGAAAGTTTGAACGCGCGGTATTTAAATTTAATCTACATGTATTTTAAAGTGTTTCATCTGGTTCGTTTGGGTCACACGTATTTCTTTCGTATTTTATTATTAATCGTAATAATAATAATAATAATAATAATAATAATAATAATAATAATAATAATAATAGTAACAAAGTTATCGAACAAAACATTTATTCGAATCGGATTGTATCATTCGAATTTTTGCGAACAGTATATAGTGACACATAACCCTGGTGGTTCTAAAAACGACTGCCACCCATGCTCAACATTCATTAACATAATTCGTAAATCTGTTTTATTATATAACTAAAATAATGCACGCTGTGTTTGAATGAATTTTTAGTATATATTGCATCGAATAATTTACTATGTACAATTTAAATTGGGACAACCGAGGGGTCCAGCATGTTGCGTTTGCTGTTTGACATGTTCGTACGAGGGGTTCGGAGAAATCTCCTCTCTGTTATGAAGAATTCGCGTTCATTATTTTTGTTCTACCCGCAGGAAAGTCTACTACACATATCAAAAACGAGTCCCATCTCTCTGCTTCACTGTACGTCGTCCTCCATCTTGTATAGTTTTTTTCCCCTTCAAATCCTCAACATCTTCACACATTCCCTTTCAAAGCAGCTTTCATTAGGTTATTTTTCAATTCAGCCCTTTTTCGATTTTCTCTAATTTCCCAAAATAGCTTTCAATTTCGAACGTTCTTTCTAAATCAGTTTTTCACGTCAAGATTTCACCATTTTCTTTTTTGTTTTCATATACACGGTTCTTTTTTTTCTTTTGAAATATTTTGCGTAGTCCCACTCGGTCTTTCCTTTCACATTTCCCCTTCTGTGAAATGAAAATATTATACGCTAACGCTCCATTTGTATCGCTATAAAGAGCTAAAAATATCCGGCGAAAAGTAAAGACGGATCCCGTGAGAAAGGAACTGGACCCCCAGTATTCTCTCCTTAGATCCATTAGGCTTAGTACCATTATGGAAAGCTTAACTTCACAATCCATGATACCTTATATCAAGGATGTATTGGACTTACTTTACTTTTTTAGTATGGCAAAAGAAACAAACCTGGTTCCGTCACAGTCAAGCTGCTTCTGTCTTCATCCACCATCTGTATATAACTCTCTTTTGGGAAAATCAGTGCTCACAACGTCTGTTATTCCGTAAATTTAAAAAATTTCGCCACGAAATCACTATGCAATCAATTCTTTTAGGAAGTATCCATTAATTACGTGATTTAATTTATACCCTCCTCCCATTGAGATTTGGCGGGACTCCCTCATCGTCACGTGAGATTTACGTTATAGTTGTTAATTAAAATTTAACGGATTTTTTTTCTTCCGGAACGAAGTTGTTTTACGCAGCTTGTCGGTAGGAGTAAAGTGGCAGAAAAGGAGTACTAACGAAAAAAAACGTTATGCGTCGTCCTCCAGGCGACCTTCACTCTCTTTCTCTTTCTCTCTGTCCCTTTCTATTATATATGGATGTGTGTGTGTGTGTGTGTGCGTGCGTTCATGTGAGTATCGAAATTCGAGCAGCAAGCATCGTACGCGGTCAGCTGTATAAGCTGAATTCTTAATACGTATACATTTTACTGAATTTCAAAAAATTGGCGCGATTTTTTAGTGCGACGTTACCACACTTCAACCAGTCTGATGATTTATTTTTTGTTTTTGTTTTAATTCATAAGGGATTTATATATTGCGTGTCATTTTTTATCGTATGTACTTTATGAATGACTTTATACTTGGATATCTACCGAAAAGTGAACTTTGTTCCTACCGAGTGTCTAGACACCACTTCTCTTTTTTTTTTTCTTTTTTTCGTCAATATGAACATTGGCCCAAGAACAATGAAACAGAGGGTTAAGAGAAACTCAGATCCTTACACGATCAGAGATAGCCGACAAAAAGGAATCAAGAGCTAACCGAAGGAGAAGAAAGAGTAGAGAATGAATGAAGCACGGCATGGAGCGGGAATACCGGTTTGAAAAAGGAAGGATTAAAAACAGATGAAAGCGGCGAACAACCAAACACTATAATATGATCGGAGTCACAAATAAACTGATTGCTGGGAGGGTGCAATGGACAATAAGAAGAAGGCACGAGAGAATAACGGAACAGAGAGGAAGAGAGCAAACTATGCCCAAAACGCAGGCGGCAAATCGCAGAGAGGTTGGGAAAGTTAATAAACCCGGGGAAGCGTGGAAGGGAAGGTTGAATAGACAAGAAAAAGGAGTTCGGGCTCGAGAATGAAGAGACACGTAGGGAGTTAAACCATAGTCTGGAATGGGCAGCTGCAGACAGAAGGGTAATATTGGAAGCTGAGAAAGCAGGAAGAAACCTACCAGAAGAGGAAAAAAGATAATCGAGCAAATGAGTGTCAACTAACTCATTTCCCTCGATTCCGGCATGGCCAGGAATCCAAAGGAAATCCGTTTGGCGGATTTATTTAAGTTTAGTTAAATTAAAAGTAAAAACAGACACCACCTAGCACCACCTTCCCTAATTTTTCGCTCATTCCATAGGCATGCATGTACTATACCAGCTCTTTTTTTTTTTTTGTTTTAAAAACTCTGTTGAGTTTTTTTTTTTTGCTTTTTTTTATTCTCGAAATAAAAGTTTTTAATAGACATGAGAGTTTTTAGGGGGAAAAAACTCAACAAAAAGTAAAAAAGAAAAATTGAATAATTGTTTTCTTATTATCTGTACAATAATGTATATTCTTTAAAAGTTGATGCGAGATTTTCAATTATCCCCCCTCCCCCTTAGTTTAAATAATATTTTATGAGATTTTGCTTCGCGCCAGCCCATTTTGAGCTTACGTAATTAATTGATGTCCCCTTAGTGCACTATCTCCGCAGTGTGTAAAATGATTTCTATTTTTTCTTTCTGTTCTGATAGAGGCAGCAGCGTAATTGAATATCAATTGATATCGGAAATCTAACTTACGTTGTGCAATTTAAAATAAAGTCCGCACGCATTGCATACTGGTTCACCATTATTATTTCTACGCCACAATGTCGTCGTGGTTGTTGTACAGTTTGCGCATGATACGCCAGCTCTGCGGTTTCCGTTTTGCTAAAAACACATAAAATACGCGTGATATATTAGAAGTGCTAAAAAATTAAAAAAACAATTTAAAATCGTCTACATTTTAAAAAAAGGAAAATTTAACTGCCACCGATAGTGTTAAACATGCCATCGGTAAAACAGCTGTGGATAACTCGTAATTCAACATTAAAATTACTAAAAATGTTTACATTAACTTTGCCTGTTAAAAAAAACAACAACAAAAAACACAGAATTAAATCTAGATAAATTCAAAAAACCGGCTCAATCATTTTCTCGTGTTTAACGAACTAATGAAAATAAACAAAAAAACGTGTGTACATGTCACATACATATGGTAAATGACAGGAAGAGGAGACGTCACAATATTTTTTAATGTGAAAATTATTTTCCGTAGTAGGTGTCGATGGGACGTAGAAATCAACGCTAAATACGGTTATGGCAGCGTATTGTAGTGTCATTGAAATTTACTGTATAGCCCGTGTGGAATTTTTGAAATTTTAATTAAAATTGAAATATGTCGCAAATAGAAAAAAATCCAATTTTCTCGTTAAATTATTTCCTAACGTTCACTATTTTTGTTTATACCGTTTGTTCATTTGTAATGTGTACTATAAAGAGATTATAATGACCCCCCCCCCCAATCGGTCGTTAATTTTTTTTGTTTTCCTAGAATATCGCGTATTTTTCTGCAATTGTGAGCAGAGCTGGCTAGATAGGATGAAAAATTTTTGTCAAAGTACGCCTACGGAATATACTTTTTAATTAGGTCTCTAAAACTAAACGACTTCAGTTCGAGCAGGTACAGATCTGGATTGACATCAGGTAACTTGCGTTTTGAACGACGTATCATGGTATAAACCCTTTTTGAAATAGACGATTAGACGTGGATTACACGTTTCTAGTTTTACAACATCATTCATTGACGGTCATCAGACTTGCAAATTATATTAAGCGACTTGTTGTTATCGTTGCAAAAGTCCCGGGAAATAGTAATCAAGCGTTCATTTTGTAAAGAGACCAAAAAGCAGCTAATCAATGGTTGCAGTCTTTTCGCGAGAAACGAAGCTGTTTCGATAAGACGAAGGTATTTCGCTGACGCGAGTTACTGAAGCGGGAATATTTATTTCGAATTGCTGAAAGGGAAAATGATGGAAAAAAAGATAATTTGATGGACTTAACAGAACAGAACGTCTATAGTTAGCCAAGTACAGTAATACAGTATATATAAACATAAAATTCGTAACAGCTCGAAAGAGACTTAACCGCATTACATTAGTGATAAAAAAAAAAAAAAAAAAAAAAAGGTAGAACGCTTACATATTGTTTTATCGAAAATATAAATACTATACATAAAACAAAGGGGGCAAAGGGTTTAACAAAAAACGCACCAAAATAATCAAAATTACAGCCGATTTATATGAAATTAATAGTTTCGCGGTTTCATGTTTAATCCGACGATGCTTAAATGTACATCCGGGCTAGCCGCTCGGAATTGTAATCGCCTATATTCCTGATAAGCGTTATTATGGTAGGAACGGCGATGGAAACATTTTTAAGCTATGTTAATTATAGGTGTACAGTCTCTTTTACATAAGACAGCTTAATTACGCGTATTATCAATTTTAGTCCAGCGGGGAATGTTTAAAATACACCGACAACACCTGCTTTGTCATAATTTAAATTAATTAAAATCGTAGTTTGAGCACCAAACGGGAGCTGAATAACCCAAAATATTGTGATCTAATAATGCTTTTATAGATAATAAGCTTGTTTGTAATGTTCAAATAAGATCTTCGATTAATAATTTTGTATAAGGAACAGTTTTATATTTCGCTTCAGCGTGTTTATTATAAAATATAATCTCTTATCTAGAATCACGCACCTAGATATCGAACATGATCAGCTCAAGTCCTGGTGCCTTTAATACTCAGCTGCCTTGAGGAAATGCGGTATTTACGAGTAAAAAGAGTATAGCTTCTTTTTGAGTTGGATTAATTTCGATTTTCCATTTTTGCAAAAATTTTAAAACCCGAGAACTGTGCAACTGCAGACAATCAGTATAGACGTGTTTTATATGAGCCACAATATAATATAGCAGTATCATCAGCATATATACTCGTGTGTTTGAAACTTAGCGAGATCGGATAAGTAGACTGAAATTGAGAATGATTTAGCCTCTTATGATGAAAAGTGAAAAGGTTCTATTGCGTAAATAACTTCTAATTAAATTAAATATCTTGGAAAATTATAGTTTAACATTTTGTAAATCTCGCTGTCATGCCATGTCGAATGCTTTTGCAATGTCAAATAGAATTTTAATCCTGTGTGTTTATTTACATTAAAGTTATGCCGAACGTGATCAGCAATCATAGCGCAATTTGATGCGTAGTAGAATAACCTGTTCTGAAACCAAATTGCTCCCTACTAGGAGTATGTTTTTACTATCGGCGAATTTACGAAGCCTATCTAATGTTAACTTTTTCCGCTATTTTGCTTAGGTGTTGCTAAGCAAACTAATAATAGGTCGTATATTATTCACTTGGGAAGAGTCTTTCCCTAGTTTAGGTAGTGCAATGATTTTGGCTACTTTCCAGGACTTTTTGGAAAACTGCCGAATCACATTGTAGCATTGATTACGCGCGTTCACTCTAGCGTCCCCCTTTCCGTGGAATGTTATTTAAGATTTTTGCCGGAATATCATCATCACCATAAGAAATTTTTGCTTTAGATTTCTTTTGAGATACATTAATATTTCAGCAGGCGCGGCAGAGGACAAACCTCAGGAAATAGGAGAACACGTAATGCTATTGAAAGCAGAACTAGTTAATAAACGTTTTGCTGTATTAGTAACTAAATTATTTTGATATGTAGACGCGAGACGCATGCTCGTTTTATGACTACTTGAGCAATACTCGGCTAACAACTCCGCTTTTGCTTGATCCTTTATAAACATACGTGTCAAGGTCAGAATCAAATAGCGGAGGAATCACACTCCATATAGCTGTTACTGTACCTCGAACAAACTTACTATTTTATCTTGTGTGTTAACATTCGCTAGAAATTTTTAAAATCTATCATTTTTGATTTCGCTAAGTAAAAACCTGGCTCTATTTTTGTTAAAAATTTGATTACAAGTTTCAGATAGCCAGTATTAAAATCGGCATTTTATATAAATCCTCCGAAAACATGGTTTTTAAGTTATATTCTGGACAAAACTCGGAACACAAACTTGCGGGAACATCTGGTCTTTTCTTTGGGATGTAAATAGATTAATACTGTCAGTAATTAATTTAGTTATTTAACCTGCTATCAATATCAGAATTATCTTTAATTGGTTGATTTAAATGTTATCTGAGATATATAATTTTTTGAAACTATATCCGCATTATTAAAGTCTAGATACGACCTACTATTTAAGAGCGGTTTTGCATTATTAATAACTGTAAAAATTAGTTTATGATCATACGATGATCAAACGTAACGGGAAAATTTACACTAACACTTTTTTTTTACTACAATTAGATCTGAAACACGCTGCGTCGAAGCTGATTTGAAGAAGGAAAGTAAGTAGGTTCTCGAGGAGCCATAATTTGAAAATTATCCCAAGAGTGGACATATCGAATAGTATATTAGCTGCTAAATTGTTGTTGTTGAACCAACTGCATATTCTACTTTTAGCATCTAGACCGCCAAGTAATATGACCCATTCGGGTGTAAGTTAAGGAGTGATCTAATGTCGTCTGTAAATTTATGTGTAAATCTAGATGGCTTATATACGACGTAAACAACAAACGAGTTTAAATTTTGATTAACATGAAAATTCCGAATATATTTTTACAGCAAACTGAACGTGCACTAAACGAGGTAAGCGCAATAAGACATGCTTAATATTACTACTGTTTATAATTAATGCTCCTCCACTACACTTCTACGATTAACATCTTCTCTATACAATTTAAAACCGGGAAATTTAATGAGTTACATGAAGAGTGCAATTTGGTTTCAGAAACGGCAGGTGAATCTGGTTATTACAGATAAATTCATACAATTCCTCATACTTATTAGCGATAGAGTTACAATTCCAAGCAACTAGTCGTTATTCTCGATAATCATTAGTCACAATTAAAAATAATTCTTACTTATAATTTCCGTAACCTTACCGATTACACTAAAAATACTCGTTCGGTGCGTGCCATTAAATTACACGCAAAAGTTTATTTACATTAATATTTCTAAATTTACCTAATAACGAGAAAAAATTTGAAAAATTATCAGATTCAGCGTTAGCCGGACTATTTTGTCTAGCCATCTCTGCGCATAAGATCTTTGCGGAAATTTGCCTGTATTGAAACGGCAAGTCTTTAATTCCCGTACCGTAGGTAAACTAGTTCGACGAAGAGAAAGTCTCTTTTCCTACCCTAGCACGAATGATACGCACAAAATGTGTATATTCGCTGGAGTTGGCAGCATGAGGGCCATTGCAATTGGCATACTTGATCAAATATAAGAACCAGGGGGATAGGTGTGTGCACAGCGAACACACCTATCGGGTAGGTTGCAATTAAATGACACATGTCCAAAACGTTGACACTTATAGCACTGAATTACTGGACTCTTTCGGACGTATTTCTCCCATCGAACTAAGCAGTAGTGTATATGTTTAATATTAAAAATGTCTCCACTATTTGTCCCAGGAGGGAAGATAACGATGAAAACAGGAAGGGGAATCCGCTCACCAGTATTCTCATGCTTTTTTTTTCTTAAGACCGTGCAATGTGATTTAAGTTGAACTTCGATATCCTCTGTTGTAAATGTAGACGAAAGACCTTTTAAAACAAGTTTTAAGGACTTAAGCTCTCTTGGTAGATGTGTATAGAACATTATTAGTTTTAAAGAGTGGAAATTACTGTACCGTAACGTGCACTAGTGTAGACGTAAATTAAAGTTTTATTATTAAAATATTTTATTTCAAATTCCGAATTAATCCAAGGTTTTGAAGTTACTAATTAATTGTTCGAGATTTATCGAACTATCAGGGTGTAATATAGTTATCGGAGGGTATTTCGCAGTTGGTACAACATTAAATAACACATGCTTTATCGCGCATCTTCATCTACTTGTAGTGGACTGTAGCGATTTGATGTAAATATTACTTGGCTCTTATCAGGCCTCGGCTTTTTTGTCGCACATTTACACTTTAGGACTGAAGTAAAGCTCGAATCCGGATCTTCTTCATATTCGTCTAACTGCGCGGGGGGGGGCGTATTTATTATCGTTAGACGGATCGGCCACATTGCTGTCGCACTGCTCATACGGAACATCGTAGATATTGAGAACAACCCCTGCTACTGGTATCGATGACTTATCCGAAACCGACATACTCGGATAAATAGTATTACCAGCCGACCGAGATCAGCCGATGATACTACCCACTGACGAAAAGTACGGGGTTAAACTGATACGCTTCCAGATGAACACACAGAAAACAACGACATACATCGAAGATCTAGAGAAACACTTGATATGTTGAAGAAAGGTTCATTCGACAACTAAATTAACGAGTACCGATCTTCACGCCATCGCTGCCGGACGAGAAAAATGGAAATCTATAACGCTAGAGTCGAAGGAAGTGAATGGTTAAATGTTCTTCGAAATCGTTTTAAGATTTATTTAAATAAAAAAACTAGCCCACATAAATATTCGTTTTTGAAATAATTTAAAGAACATTCTGTACAAAACCACATTGTCTGGAAAAACAGTTCTCAAAGACTGAATCAATGTCATTCCTTTTCCTTTCAGGATGCATATGTTTGGCATTTTTCGACGTTGATTGTCATTGTTTCTCCATCCTTGGTGTATAAGGTTCTTTGTCAGATTCCATTCCTTGTTACTATTCCTCGTTACTCCTAATTGCTGCTGTGTACACGTGTTGATGGGTAATCGCCTATTATTGACAAGCCCAGGGAAGAACCCAAACAAGAAAAAATAAAAATAAAAGAATGGTCGTCATCCTTCTTATTATGCAGTTCTTAAAACGATATTACAATCACACTTTTACCTAAGCTGTAGATCACTGTTTCTGTTTTCAATCTCTGAACATATATATTATTATATAAACAAGAAGAAGCCAATTCGTGCATAATGCGAACAATTAAAAGAATGCAAATTGGAAATTTATGTTAGGAAGAGTTTCTCGTAAATGGCTACCGTCGGAAATGATACTATTTTCGAGATGAAAACTTTTCTCCGAATCACGTGATCATTTCTTCACCGTAACCGAGATTTAACCCTGACGGTCCACATTCAACTGATTAATCACTATAAAAAGCGGGGTGATAAGAAATTCTCCTAGAGTTGAACCGCACAAACCGGTAAAAACAGCGTTCGCCTTATTATAACTTGATGACACGTGAATAAGAAAATAAATTGGAATTGGGCAAAAAAAATGAAAAAAAAAAAAAAAAAGAAGCGGCAACTAGCTTCATCTTAACATCAGTCCGATTGAGGGTGACAATTTTTATGCAAAGCGGTACGAAAATGAAATTGGATAGTAGAAATGTCCCCACGAATCACACGCACGATGTATGCTGATGATTTTGTCGTTGGAAACTAAAGGTAAGAATAACAAATGTAACATCTCTCCGCAGCAGTCTCTCCTGCACTATGACAGACTTCAGTATTTTACTCTTCGCTAAATTTTTATAAATATATATACTTTTTTTATTTCTAATGATTTTTATTACGCTCAAATGTTGGTAGTTAACGGAGGAAAAAAAAACTGAAATATTTGGCTTCGTCTTGAAACCTGATTTCAATTGCTTCTTGGAAGTATGTGCCCCATCTTCTACTTACCAAACGTATGCGGAAGTACAGGGAGACTGAATTGAATCGTATTCGGTAATATCAGTTCGATCTAAAATGAGCTCGCTAATTGTCGTACATAAAAAGCCGAAAGATGAGATTTTAATTCGAATTATCTTTAATGAATCTTTCGTAAATACTAAGAGAATTCGAATAAATTTTTTAAAAAAAATCGAATAAGAAGCTGAACGTTATAAAAACACTAATTAAAATACAGAAAAATGTGAATATATATAAAAAGTTACAGTTTCTCAACGGAAACGCTATTCTGTTTTATTTATTTTTTAAAAATTAGTTTTCATTTTGAAAATTTATTTTAATCTTTCATTTACCGAAATACAAAAAAATTATACATGTTAATTAAACAGCAATTAATTAATTAGCAAGAACGAAACTAAAGAAGTAACTAATAGAAATTTATTTTATATTCTTTCATTTACCGAAATATAAAAAGTTTATATTATAATTAAACGACAATTAATTAATTAATAAGAAACTGAATTAGAAATGCTTTTTTTTTTCTCTCGGCATACTTTTTAATTTCGAGAGGGCTAAGATAATACTTTTTTTGTATTTCTTACAACACCTAACGGTAAAATAATAGTTTTGACAAATTTCAATGGCGAATGTCAAATTACTTTTGCGAAGTTTTACTATGCAGTTACAATATTTTTTCACTTCGTTTCCTAAAAAAATCTTTTTTAAATATATAAACACCATTAAAATTTTATAATATCCGGAAGCTAACCATAATTAATGGGGCAGTCAAAAACTGTAAACCCCTTTAGCGATGTGTTCTTATACGAAACTACTATTCCTCGGTGTAACTCTATTAATAACCTTACAATTTCTCGAAATGTATTTTTTACATATTCCCGAAAATGAAAAATGAAAAATGAAAAAAAATTATATATATATATATATATATATATAGATAAACAAGGGCGTCGACAGCCGATGAGTTAGGAGGGGCCAGATGAGTCGCCAGCCGCCAGGGGGAGGGGGGAGGGGGCAAGATGATAAAAAGAGGATATGAGTTATAGGAGAAATAAAACTTATAAGTTGTAAAGGCTTCATATTTTATTAAACAAGAATCTTAATTAAAAGATAATTTTCTTCGTGGGTTTCTGGCAAATTATTCTACTACTTTATTATAAAAGTCTTCCAAATTGTCCATGATTACGCACCTGTGAATATTCATCATGGCCAGTTGATTAAAAAGTTTCGAGGCTCCAGGGCGGGCTGCCCACCCTGCCCCTCCTTGGCGACGCCCATGTATATGTAGATAAATTTGATCTTGCCGAACAACTAAAAATCGTAAAAAAAAAAAAAAAAGAAAAACGTTGTCCAGCTGGAAAACTATTTTTAGAATTTTGGAAGAAAAATGTACAACAACACACATAATAAATTTTACCATCTAGTACCGTATTTTTTCGTTGACGCTATTAAAGAATATGCGGTGTATTAAACGTGTCTATTCTACTATCCAAATTACTCCGCAATTCTACGTATACATATATTTAAAATTTAACTTTACTCATTTAGGCGATGTTTAATTTAATCTATAAAGTTACGCAGTTTTTTTTATTTTTCTAAATTTACAGATTAAAAAGTTTAATTAAGATGTACTTTATTCATAAATTTGCCGATAATTTCTTCAAAATACGAAATATACAAAAACATTAATAATGTTAAAGTTTGCAACGTATTGTAACAAGTAAATTATTAGAGGAACTCCACTAATACACAATTTTTTTAAGATATAATTTCGGTTCGTCTTAATTAAAAAAAAAAAAAAAAAAACCTATTCCTTTTAAATAAGTTACAGATACATATGTATTAATTACAACGTAATTCTTAGGCTACCCCCCCCCCCCATTAGATAAAATGTTCCAATTTTATATAACGAAAAATGTCCCAAAAAAATGTCCCAATTTTATGTAACATTTGTTATAGGATTTTTGTGATTATGTTACCGTATTCATATGAACCGATTTAGAATTTCGTTGTAAATTCTGATAATTTTGTACAAAATATAGAAGAGAAAGAGACAGAAATGTAAGCAAGAGGGGTCAAGGAGCTCAGCCCTTTGCGAGGTCAACATGGCCAAGTTTATAAGTCGTCCCGGTGTGCAAGTCTTCATTCCTTTGAAACTACTTAGTTTTTTTTATTATTAATCTTATAACTTTATTTTGAGCCCTCCGAATAATATTGCCATTACTCGTTTTAACGCATCCTCATAATTCAGGCCCCAAGTCCAGATAAGTATTAAAGGTAAAATGACTTTGTAAATTAGGCGCTTACGTATTCAATTTGGAATAATATCCTAATAAGCAAGATAGTTGTCTAACCTTTGCATTTATTTGTTTTTTTTTTCTTCTGTCAAGTTAAAGATAAATATTTCAAGAAAAAAAAAAGTAAAAACACTAAAACTAAATTAAAGAATTACTAAATGGTGTAACTTTTCGTTAGTTTCGAAAAAAATCAGATCTATATGCAATTATTTTTCAAATAACCGGGGTTCTAGTTATTTATTTAGCATAAAAAAAAAAAAAAAAAAAAAAAAACTTAAAAAATTCCAATTTGTTGTTTAAACATATATTTTTCACAATCATCTTTTTTTATATATATATTAATTTAATTTTTTAAAATTATTTCGGGTTACTTTAAATAGCTAATAATTACTTACCTGGATAATTTTCTTTTGGTTTGATCTGACAGGAGGCCTGTTAACGCCGTTAATTTTGTTGTATAGACCGCAAGCATTACACAAGTGATGACCGGTACCGTCTCTGCGCCATAAAGGCGTCACATTTGCCGCGCAATTAACGCATTCTTTAATGTCCATGTTCAACATGGTGTCTGAAAATCAGACATACAGTTAAATTTAATTACACGTTTATTAAAAAATCGTAGACTAGATAACTATTAAGAAGTCTCATTTCCATTCTCCCATAGAGGTGGCAAATACTTCTTTTTTATGGCGATTGCGTTAGTTAGGAAGGTCATACAATTTCTAAATTATAAGTACCGGCAAAATATTACATATTTATTACATATAATTAAAATTCGCAACTATTTTAGAAGAGAAGAATTTATTTTTCGTTTCCCCCCCCCCCCCTTAAAAACGTAATAATCATACGATGATAAACTGTTATCAGAAAAAGTTATTTTCAACTTGGACGCGGATAAAAATATTTATTGGAATTGATTAAAATTTAAGGTCGTCGTCGTATTACTGGAAATATGACGATTTCAAATATTTCAATGCGTGAAAAGCGAACTGAATTTCGGTAAAAATTAATTAGTATTTCGAAACCTTCACATAAAAACCAGCAAACTGAAATAATAGAAAAAACTGTGTTAATTCTTTGACATTTTTACAATGTTCACTTGAAAGAAATCGTAATTTAAATTTACATTTACACATAAACCGTTTAAAAATGATTACGGTAGATTAAAACCTCGAAACACATTTGTCTGCGACACTACACTTACAACACAAATTTTTTATGAAAACTTCAATGATTTCGTACAAAAAGTTGTAGTGTGTTTTCGATGGATTTTGATTTTAAAAAAACTATCCGGATTATTCCCATTAACGTAAAAATTTTAAATTAGAAATTATCGCCGTTCTTTTTTTCTTTTTTTCATATCGTATCTGATTTCTTTAAATTAGCCTGTTTAGATTACCGATTATTCGTAATGTGTTGCCTCACCGTTATTGAATAACCTTTTTTCTTTTAATAAATAACAGCTCGAAAACACAGCAGTACGAATAAAAAACTTGCATTTTCTCGGAAGCGCTGTAAAGTCCCTTCGATTCGTAATGATTTATTCGACTGGGCTAAGAATGTCGATTTTTTAACCGGTATTCTTAAGTTATTTCGAAATTATACGGTTATGAAATATTCAACGTGTCTGGCGTAAGAAAAATAAAATTATTACGATATCTGGGAGCCGCTGCCAATGAAATTTTATAAACATTTTCTTTCGACCGGAATTAATAAGAATATTTGAAGACAATAGGAGCAAAAACTATTGAAGCGAAAATGAGTGAAAGTGTAAATCCCTCCCTGAGGCTATATTCTCTGCCGCCGCAATAAAAACATTCATCCTCACAAACATTTTCCAACCATACTGTGTAATTAATGAATATTTACATATCTAATATGTACATTTATATATTTATACATATATATGTATATGTTATACTCTTTCTCTTTATTGAATTTCGGAAATAAATATTGATTGCATAAATTCATTTCTTTTTTTGATTTGTCATGAAAATTTCCGAAATATTGAAACATTTTTCTAGACGATTTCTTCGTAAATCTCTTTCGCGCATACTTTGTACATTTTCGATGGAGCATTTTGCAGAAGCATACGAGTGTAACGTAAACACTATAGGCAGTACATGAATTGCGCTAATCCTAAATCAATCCGAAATAGCCTAATTGTACCGATTGACGACGATCGGGAGCTATCGGAAACCCGTTAATTTCGCAATCGCCAACGCTCTCTCTACGAGGCCTGCTTTACTTTTCCAGCTAAATATTACTACCACTTGTAAGTATTATTATTATTTTTTTTTTTTTTGTTGCGTTGAGAAATTCGCAATTGTGCAAAAAACTATACAAAATATCATTCACGAATACATTTTATATCGCTCCATGAATCTACAACCGGTTACCAAATTTTCTACCAGTCAATATTGATAATCTTAAAAATTACAAAAAAAGATGCAACCATTTATTACATCATTTTGGTAGCAATTCAAATGCGTAATAGTATCACTAATTCATCACTATTCGTCATTCATTATTCATTTATAATTTGCAATATCAGTTTTTGTATTTATCCATATCAGTTCCTTCAGTCACTCGAACATTTTTCTTTTTAAATTTAAAATTGAAGGAAACCTTTTCCTTGTTTTAATTTTTAACTTTTCATCAGCGGCGAATACGTCGCTACCTAGACGTTAATAATCGATTACATACAGTTTAAGTTGTTGTTTTTTACACTTTTCCTTTATTTTTAAATTTCAGTTGTATCGTTTTTTATTTGTTTCTTTAAGAAAGACTTTTTCGTTTTCTTTTTATATCATACCTCATTTTTATAAACGAATTAATCCGTCGTTCGCGCAATTTCTGCGCAAATAATAGTAATAAATTTGATTTGATTTGTTAAATTCATTCTGGCCTTTTCGAATGTTGGCAAAACTTCAATATATATATATATTTTTTTTTTTCGTTTTGGCCCAACTATTTAAAAGAGTATTTTGTGTTCGTTAGATGGAAAGTACGAAGGATTAAAGGAATTATCGCTAGAGATGGGAAGGAAAGGATAAAGAAATGGAAGGAGTGTAGAAATAGAGCTAAGGTTTGAGAATACAAAAAAGAGCACTTTCGTTTGCAGTCAAAAGGAGGATTATTAACGTTGCGAAGGGTACCTAAGGAGATAGGGAAAAAGGAACCTTCGGAATGGTCTTGATTTGCTTTTCCGTTGAAAATGGTAAATTCCGAATCGGTGATTCGGCGAAAAAAAGAGAACACAAGAAAGTAAACAATAAAATTAATCGAAAAATGCTTCGTTGCGAAAAAGAAAGAGCCCATACTTACTCGGATCGTACTGTTCCTCGAACCAGGATGCGCCTCCGTTAGCGCCGATACCGTTATTTCCGAAGACGGCGTATTGAGCGGTTGTAAAGTGACCACTGTTATCGGCCGGATTCAGTTGCAGTATTGCGGCCGCTGAAGCATGATGCGCTGCACTGTTGGTCACTGACGCATTCATGGTCGCGTACTCGATCGCATTGTTCCCGTTGGCGGCTGCCGCAGAAGACCAATACTCGCCGGCCGAAGATCCGTGCTGGTGTTGTTGTTGCTTCGAAGAGAGGTTGTAAGAAGAATTCTGCGCGAACTCTCTGGACGAATGCTGACTGTTCACTTCGTACTCGCTGTTCAACATCGGATTGCCGTACAATTTCCCGGCCGCTGACGAGGACGACAAATTAAGATCGGCTTTCATGTAAATGATGGGCGGACTGCCGCTGGTATTCTCGCCGTTTTCCAGCATGTCCTTGCTTTGATTATGCTGGTGCTGTTGCTGTTGCTGCTGCTGATGTTGATGGTGGTGATTGTAGAACGAATACTGGTGACTTGATTCTTGATGATGTTGGTTTCTGTAGCCGGCTGTGCCGTATTCAATCATGTACGACGAGGGACTGTTCTGTCCGCTGTAGTCAGCATCGGCCAGATTTTGGGATAGATATTGAGAGTTGCACTGACCGTTGACGTCTTCGCTAACGCGATGACCATTGCGACTGTTATTATTACAATCGCTATGACCATTTTCATTTCTGTTATTGCTATTGTTATTATTACTATTATTATTATTATTATTATTATTGTTACTATTATTACTATTAGTACTATTATTGTTATTATTATTATTACTATTATTGTTATTATTATTATTACTATTACTATTGTTATTATTGACCGGCTCTAGAGTAACATACGTTACCGCCGGATTGATCTTTGATTGCGAATCGTCAACCTGCTCATACTTGATGTGTATCGCACTGTCTTCTCCACTAGAGTAATTCGCGTGATTTTGCTCTTCCCCTCTGCTATAGTTGCCGTCAGTCAAGTGCTTGGCGTATTTCTCCGCGCTACCGTAATGATTACCGTTCATCATAGGCGATTGATGCTGCTGATGCTGGAACCTTTCGGAGGTGTATCCCTGCTGGTTGTCTTGCCGAATGGTGTAGTACATGTCACGATGGTCGTTGCCGCCATCGTCGTCTTTGCCGTCTGTTCCAGCAGCACTAGCGTTACTCGCGCTGTTATTATTATTGGCACATCTAGTATTTTCCAGGATGACGTTCTGGTCACCGTTACCGATACCGTTGTTGATGACCGGATCGCTGTCGAAGTAATCGATTTCCGACTTGGCAATGAAGTTGTTATTCTTATGGGCGATACCGTACTCGTCGCCGGAAGGCAGGCTCTGTCGGTAAAGCGATCTGGCCAGCTGTTTCTTATTTTCGAACTCACCGTGGAAGCTTTCCTCTCTGAAATTATCGTATTCGAGGGAAAAAACGCATTAGTACGCGCACCAAACAACTCGTTTTAAATTAATCAAAATGAAATAGCTATATTTTAGACGATAATTTTCAGATATCCCCCCCTCTCGTGTTGAAACACACTGTTTGAGGAATATTTCAGAGTATAAATTTTCTATATGGGATTAATGCTTTTATTTCTCCACTAAACTCGGTCTCGAGATTACTGGACGTCTCTTGAATCTGTGGAAATGGTGTTGGAAAAAACGAAAAAGAATCGGAAATTTAAGAATATTTTGGAATATATATATATATATATATATATTAGTAGTCAACTTTGTCACCGTTATTGTTAAAGACTAAATTGTCGTCACAATAAAAAATTTGAGAAAAAAAAGAATATATAAATTACAACGTAATTCTTCGGCTACCCCCATTAGAAAAAATGTCCGAATTTTATGTAACGAAAAATGTCCCAATTTTATGTAACGTTTGTTATATTTTATAGGATTGTTGTTATTGTTATTTAAAAAATGTCACAATTTTACGTAATGAAATATGTAACGAAAAATGTAATGAAAAAATGTCTTAATTTTATATAATGAAAGTTAAATGTTAGGATAGGATTTTTGTGGTTATGTTATTTTTTTTGTATTGATACCAGTAAGAATTACGTTGTAAATTTTGATCATTTAATACAAAGTATAGAAGAGAAAGAGACAGAAATGAAAGCAAGAGGGCTTGCGAGGCCAAAATGGCCGAGTTATATATATATATGTGTATATATATATATATATATATATAGTCTTACTAGGGTAAACTGGTCGTGGCAATTAACGCTTAATTAATCGCGATAACTCATCCGTACTAAACAAAAGGCTGATTTCCGATCATTTACTAATACGGGGAGCGTAATGCGGGTTTTCAAATCAATCGAATATAAGGAGTGGAGCTTACAGCCGACTAGGAAAATTGCGGACCTTTGAATTCGCCGAAAATATGTATCTGCGTCGTCAGTGCAGAATGTATATTTATTTATCGGAAAATTGAATAGCTAAGCCGAAAGGTTCATTAAACAATTAACTTTCTGATAAAATCTAATAAAATAAGAGTAATACCGTCGTTCGGTAAGTTCGACAAAGAGAACTGCGAAAAAAGTTTTTTCTTCCCGATGAAACAACGTTCTAAGACGGTAGAGGGGAAGAAAATTCAACTCACTAAAAGTGCATATAGTCTTTTTAATATTTCGATAACATAAACCGGTGTAAGGAATAAAAAAGTAAAAACGCAATTTGACAAATTCGAGATAGGGGTTTTTTAATAGAGATAAATTAAACCGTCATTGGTGGACTCTTCAATTAGGAAGATTGAACAATTGACAAAATCCGACACGTAAATATAATACTTTAACTATAAAAATAATTTCAAATGAAGAAAACCCTATAAATAATAGAACAAAATTAAAAATTAATTGGAAAATACATATATTTACCCGATAACCGTGCAAATTAATTATTTTTGAAAAATTCCGTCAAAAGCTTTTAATTTCCTCCGTCATAATTGGATAAAAATGTAATTTTAGTCAAAATAATGAAGAAAAATCTATCCAGAGTACCTTCTTAACCAGTAGGCGATAAAGTAAAGTAAAGTAAGTCCCATGGATATCGTCCTTGGTATAAGGTATAACGGATATTATGAAGTTCAGCTTTTCATAATGTACTTAAGGGTCCCTAATGGGGATCTGATGAGAATATTACGGTCAGTTCCTTTCTACTTTTGGATTATCCGCCTTTACTTTCCCAGCGATAGTCCATTATTAAATGTATATAATTTTCAGAAATTCCGATTCAAATACTTTACATATCGAACTGAATAATGTAATCAATAAAATGTGAATAAACCATCGACGTCTGATAAAATCACTAATATCGTTGTTAAAATTATCATTAATAATAGAGAAGTAGTTCTGCTCTACTCGAAGTGTTGTTCGAATCTTTATTAAAATTTTAGATTTTTCCCGATATTTGAAAAATAGTAACACATCAAGCTAATCACCAATCCCAATAAAGACTGAAACCCATACCGCATATAGGTTTTTTGGCCAATAAATTTTTCCAAAAACTGCTAGATGACTATCGAAGTTAATAACATTCTTCATTGTATAATTAGTTTGGATTTAGACACGTGTTATTCCGCTAAGACACAGCAATTAAGAAACTACCATTTCGTTGTACGAGCCAGAAGAGTAATAAATAAATTAATAATAAGTAGTAATTAAAAAAAAAAAAAAATAGAAAAAACTTTTGACACGAATGATTAATTTTAAATAGACTAAAATTATAGAAATTCTTTAACAAAGTTCAATCTTATCTGATTAATCAGGGGCGAATCCAGAGAGGCATTTTGAAGCGGGAAATTATATAATTACGTAAAATCTTCAGACAATAGATTTAAGAAATACCCCTTGTTTCAACAAGAAAATCAAATCACCTCTTTGGAAATTTAAAAATGTTTTAAAAGTATCATAATTATTATAATTTTTAATTTTAATTTTGTTTTATTTTTCACTTAAAAATAAAACAAAATTATAAAATTCTAGCTCTAAAATGGTAGTTTAGAAATATGTAGTAAGAAAGGTAATATTTTTATTAGACACTTTACTTCGTTTTTATTTTTGTTAGTAATCCGATTCGAATTCTCTTTGTTCGCCGGCAAGTTTAAATATGTATATTTCTCATTGAACTATTTTTAATTCAAATTACAAAATAAAAATTTTAATTTAATTAAAGATGGTAAAAGATCGACGACAGTTGTTAAGTTTAAAACAGAATAAAAAAGGTGTAACATTAATAGTTTTTTACTAGAAAACGGTATTAAATATTAGTTATTAAAATTTGTAAGTAGTAACATTTATACAAAAATCTGTTATAGCATAAATTAAGTTTCTTCGTTGCAACAAATTTTTGCATAGAGGCTTTGGTTCTTTGGAAGGGGAAATGTTCCCTATCCTCCCCACCCGTGAATCTGCCGCTGGATTAATACTGTAACTACTTAAAAAGGAAAGTAAGAATAAAATTAAAATAGAAAAATTTCCTTCCCTCAGGATTCTGGGATACACTTACTCCTCTGTGGAGGAACGTTTCGTAGAACGTCTTGTAAAACATTTTATAGTGAGATGTTCATAAAACTGTAGAAAAACACAGAGAACAATGCAGAATTTTTAAATCCGCTGATGGTTTGTACGTTGCAGGTGTAAATCTTAATCATCCATTAGACATTTACATCAGAAAAACGTATGTATAGAAACGAATTAACCAACTTGGTAACTTTCAGTCGGAAGATAGTAATGAGTTAGAAACAAATTTCGAAATTTAAAAGCGAATTAAAGGATATTCGAATTTTACACGTAATAAAATCTTTTAAAAATCTGCAAGTTATTTTAGATGATAAATTAAAATTTAACAAGCCTGATAATTAACTGTTGGATAAAGCTGAATTCCTCCTTAAAATTCAGCTTCTTAATTAAAAGGCCCCGAGGTACTGTAATTATTATATACAGAATCTTTAATTAGCACGCTAACGTTTGCGTAAAATAGCTAAATTCATGTGTTTAACAAAGTCATAGCCCGGAGGAATAGATTCTTTATAATCGTAGTAACTGTCGCTGCTCCCCACTTATTACTCGGATATTCCGCACCTGTAAGTGTCTTTTCAAGTCACCATTGATTTCGCAGAATTTATAATGTAGAACAGCAAATTTATTGTCGCACAAACTAAATAAAATCATAATCACACAATATTTAAATTATAACCTACGTCATTGAAAGAATGCTTTTAATTAAGCATATCATTTTACTAACGAAATGTGGCAAAATATATTTATATGAATCGATGATTTGCACGCTGGAAAAACTTCTGTATTAAGATTCTACTGATTAACGAATTAATGTTTTTATAAAAAGAAGTATACACACACTTTTAAAGAATAATATATAATTTTATTATACACCGACACGCGTTTCTGAACTTATCCCGTAATCATCATGAAGCCATTCAGTTTCGAAACGCGCACATGTATAATAAAATTAAATACCATTCTTTAAACGTGTGTCTATACTTCTTTTTATAAAAACATTAATTTTCATAGCGTAGAAAATAGATTTAACGCCAAAAATGAGCTGGACATAAATTTCCATGCGCTTTGTTGTTGTCTGAACATTTTAACGTTAGGCCCCATATATCGCATACTTCATTGTTTTGTATAATTCATGCATTGATTCGGGTTTTTTTTCTTTTTTTTTGAGTGTCAATTTAGGCGCTCGCAAAATTACGTAATTTTAACGATTCGACTATAAATAATTAATTTGTAATAATTTTAATAATTACTCAGGATTAAAATAGCCGTAATTATAGGGGTGTCATTTAATCAGTGTACGTTAATACCGCTCTATCCGTTTCCATAAATAATTGTCAAATTTGAATAGGTGTTTAATTTACACTGTGACTGAAAGAAAAAAAGAATTAGTATTTCGAAGACTTTTCGATGCGGTTCATTATCGACAGATACGACCACTTAACATCGCCGTGTTCAATCTGTCTCTCTTAGGGCATTCTTAATGCCACGGAAAATCGTCAGACTTATAAGTCGACTAAGATGCGTTACCGGAATCAATCACAGTCTCGGACGGAAGCAGTTCAGTTTTAGTCAAACCGATACCATTTCTATACGAATCGATTCAATTTAAAACTGTTGTTGAGTATTTACATGTTTTTTTGTTTTTTTTTTTGGCATGTCAGCAAAGGATCTTTACCCAGCAGCAACAAGAAAGTTCAATTAAATATTGATAGGGAAAAATAACGGACTGAGAGAGAACTGACAGGATCCATATAGGGCGCATTAAAGACCAGGAAGTCTAAAATATAACAAATTAGAATAAAGAATTTCAGTCGAGAGTATGGACATTCTAGATGCGGTTCACAGACAGCTCTCTTCATGATTCGGGTGAAATAGACAATTAGGAGAGGGAATTAAACGAATAATAGAGATTACAACGGAATTTCGTAGAATAGGAAAGTCAAAGCGAACGGGGTGGGCAGGAAGATTTGGCTGGACGGACAGATAAAAGATGGTTAGAGAAAGAAGAAGCATAAATATCCGACCGGAATCTAGTATTAAAATTTAAACATAGGGCTAGCAAGTTGGAAGTTTTTTGCAATTCTAGTGCATTCGAAAAAGAAGAAAAAAAAGAAGAAGAAGAAGAAGAAGAAGAAGAAGAAGGATGCAGATTAATATCCTCTCAAAACGCCGAATGTAGATATAAAGGTCTCGCGTAAAATGCCCAAACACAACAGACCGAACAAATTGATTTAGTATGAGAGTTGACTGATGAAAATTTACATTCGAATTGTTGTGACTGATTCCGGGTGAAAGGGGCCTTAGTCATATTTTGAGCGTCCTTTTAATACCTACTCTCCTATATCGACTTTAATCGGTGCGCATATATATTATAGATGTGTTACACATTGATAAATGAGTACCCTCATCGCTGGCGCTAGTTAATATGTAGTAGTTTCGATCGTTCGCCCGGCAATGGATAATATTTTTGCGGCTTTTTAATTTTGCTCCGTCCCCCCCTCGACGGTCGCTGCATATTATTCGCTAATATTAGTAGGCGCAGGCGAGAGTACTTACGAAAGATCTGCCAGACAGTTGTCTTCCAATTTCTTATCATTGCTGCAACCCGGCGATGAGTCGTAGCCGTCCAAATTGCAGTCATTATCGGTTATCGGACGGGTCGTTATACGTCCGGAGGTGGTTATCGTGCGTATGATCTGAGCCGGCCGTATAACCCCTGGATTTGAAACGATTTCGGTGCAGGCCAGTTTATCGTTCATGGCGCACTCTACCGTCAGCAGCAGCTGCAAACAATCGAAATATCGTTGAAATAGATTATAATCTTTATCCGTTTCTCTTTTATATTCGTCCCTGACAATACTGACGAGAAATAACGTGAAATTTCGGCGAATTTCCTAATGAACGCGCGTAATTTCGCTAGAAAAAAATTCCCGCTGAAAGTTCGATAAATTTTGGCCTATCTGTTTTTTAATTTCCGCAAGAGAGGTTTAATATTTTTAATTTAAAAAAAAAAAAAAAGCTACACAAAGTTCTTGCTTCTGAAGTTGTTTAAGAGGATTTTAAATACGTTTTAGGAAAAATGTTCTGGCTACCGAACATTATGAAAAATTAATTATTCGGAAGAACTGTAAATCTACAGCATCGTATTAACTACATGAAATCTATATATAAAAAATACATGTGGTTTCTGGTTATCTGTAGGTCGCAGCAATTTCAGCACAGATGTATACTTTGATGTGTGACAATATTTTATCTTAAAATAAAATCAGTGTGTAAATTATCTATAAATCGTACATAATTTTAACGTCACGTAATATTTTAAATCGTATTTATCGCGAAAATGTTACGGTAATAAGCATTTTTGTATATTCCTTAATCGTCTATCTCAGTTTTGTTAAATTTCTTACGGTAAGGCTGATGAACGTTGGCTGATTCGCGATAACCTACAGAAAAAGGAAGGAACCATTTCACGTACTTCAATCGTTCGCCGCAATCTGTTTCGATCGATAGTAACTGTAGAAGAGCAAAAACTACCTAAACCGCACCGTCGAAAAGGCGCAAATAGACCGAAATTTCTTAATCCGATCCGCTGCGATAAAAATCGAAATTAAAAAGAAATCATTTTCTCCGCTCCACGGAAAAACATTGAAGCATGGATATACGTTTTCGGGCTCTATGCTTCATCGAAAGAAAATGGCCAAGTTAAAGTTGAGAAAAATGGCGTAGACATCCGCTATATCCATGTTGTAACTATAATATATTCAAGTCCTATATTAGGCTAGCTATACCAGGCTAACACCTTCAATGATGACGTCATCTTGGCAGACCGCCCCAAAAAAAAGTAACTCGAATTTTCGCATGACCCCCAGCTCAAAAACATATCCATGTTAAAATTCACTTCCGGCACTTACAGAAATGTTCTTTTTCAACGTTAGCCAATGTTGAACTCGGCCGAGCAATAGGAAGAACCTACGCCTCCGCCTATTCGGCTATCAGTACGCTAGCCTTACGATAGAATTTAGTACGCACCAGGAATTCTTCTTAAGAAACCAACTATAACAGGTGTTAGTAAGATTATCCTCACCGTTTTTCACTAGTGGTTCGTCATCGGATAAAATTACCGATAATATTTTTATGGAGAAATACCGCGAGTCATTGCTCCCGAAAGAGATATTTTTCCACTAGTTTGCTTTCTGCAATTTTTAAAATTAAAGACAGGCGCAAAAATCGAAATACTAAAAAATACAATCACCCGTTTAAAATTTATCACCGGTACTGAATATAGTCTCTGAAATGAAAAACTTTTCTCGCTGACAATAATTTTAACCAACTTAAATGTGTTACGAATGAAAATATCGGTTCCGTAATGTATTCGCGAGCGACAAAGAGGCACAATTGTGTTTTGTATGTGAGTATGTACAATGGGTCGGTGGGGGGGGGAGGCCAGTGGCCCCGGGCACGTCACCAAAAGGGGGCCTTCACTGAAAAGGGGCTACCCGCTAATCACTTAAAAATTGAAAATAACAAGTATGAAAAGTACGCCAGCTCAGATAGTGAAACGAAATATCATTTTGATTTTCATGGTGCTGTTGAGTTCCGAATGCGACATATTTCACGAATTAAATTTTGATGATCTAATTGGAACTTTCACTATTAAGAAATCTCGGCGCGTGTCTCGCGTTTAGAATTAATTATTAAGGATCCGTTTTATTAATTTACTGAATAAATAAAATAAAAAATGTGTACGTCAATTATTTGGGGGGAATTAATGGGGCCTCCGGTAATTATTTGTCCTTGCGGTATTTTTTTCCTTAATCCGGCCTCGCGATAGCCTAGTTGCTAGAGCGCTTGACTTCCGTTACGGAGGTCACGGGTTCGATCCCGGGCGACGACAGAACTTCTTATTGCAAAGAATTAAATTAAATACTCGGGCTAATAATCACGTAGAAGGCAATGGCAAACATGCATACCATCATACGCGCGCTAGTTAATTCTCAGCTGACATACACGGGGAACTGTACTGGTATATGCCGATATAAATCAAACGATTACTAATCAGTTCCGAATGAAGTCTTGCGCCTGTACACATTCGTAATGCATATAATAATTGCTATGAACACTTATGTCTGTACAGCTGAGATGTACGAATAGGTAGTCGCCGACGCTCAGAAATTAATTATGGCACTATAAAGAATAAGAAGAATCCGGCTCTGACAAGGGGTACAACTCACATCACCCTCTAAGGAAATATCGCGAGATCAAACATTATCGCTACTTTCATTTCAGGCTAATTAAACGTTTAAACTATATATTCATAATTTGTAAGATGTTTAACGATACCCCTCTCTGTTAGCGTGTAAAATTGCGGGATCTTTTTTTTTATACTGATTAATTTTAAAAAAATTACAGATATATTTAAACTTTTTTCAAAAAAGCTAAATAGTCGGTCGGCAAAATTACTTTCAAAAAAAAAAAAAAAAAAAAAAAAAGATAAGATAATTACAAGCCCTCGAAAATTCCACAGGTAAAAATAGATTGGATTCGAAATATTAAATATTAGACGAGATATTAATACAAACCTAGCACCGAACTAAACCTCGAAATAAAACGGTAACTTGCTCTCTATCGGCTGCACTAATTCGCAATGCGGTTTAAAATAATGTAAAGCTTTTTTTTTATATATATTATTATATATTGTTATTTTTTATTAATATTATTTATTTTTTTATCGACAATGAACAATATATCTGTACTTCATAAGTAAAGTAAATCCCCTACACTTTTATCAGGGTGTCGGGGATTGTTAAGCTTTTCATAATGTTACGAAGTCTAATGGGTCTGGTGAGAATACTAGGTTCTTTCTAATTTTGAATTATTCGCCTTTACTTTCCCAAAATTTCTCTGGCATCAAATTCAATTTCAGACTAGGTATAAACCTGAAAACGATTTGGATCCGGAACGAGACGAGCCTCATGCATAATATACAAAGCGTTTTTATTAGTATAGCGTTTATTTATTATAAATAGGAAAAAAAACAAAAGAAAAAACAGTCGAATTGAGAACCTCCTACCCTTTTTTTGAAATCGGTTAATAAAATAAAAAATGTCTGAATTACATCGAAAACGAATGATGACGAATTGGCGATGAGAAAATAACAATGAATGATGAATGAAAAGATTATTAAATAAATTTATAGATAACGCAAGCTTACGCAACATTGCATATTATACACGTATCGCGAGCATTTAGTACTCTCCAACGAGTGTCTACTGTCTACGCTTGGTTTACGCTAGTGTAACTTTAAGTAACAACATTAGGGAAAGGAAACCAACAAAAAAACCTAGCTTCGGGAGAAATGAATAAAAATATATAATATAATTAACGTCTACATAAAGTACCATACGAGAGGAATATTATAGTTGAAATACGGGGCTGTATCTAGACCAAAATTTTTCGGAAGGGGTTACGAAAATATTTTTATAAATATACATATATATATATATATATATGTGTGTGTGTGTGTGTGTATTTTCATGAAATATATTTATTTATAAATAGTACACTAAATCCTTGTAGTCAGTCAATTATTGTACAGGGTGCGGCAGCATAACTTCCGTTTTTTTAAAATGCGCCACTTTTTTTCTACTAAATTTTGTTAAAGAGAAATAATAATAGAAAATCGAAATAACATACTCTAGATCCCCCATTGGCTATGCTTCTTCCATTGCAGTTTTATTTCGATTTTCTATTATTATTTCTCTTTAACAAAATTTAGTAGAAAAAAAGTGGCACATTTTAAAAAAACGGAAGTTATGCTGCCGCACCCTGTACAATAATTGACTGACTGCAAGGCTTTAGTGTACTATTGAAAAATAAATATATTTCATGACAATACACACAAACACATACATACATATATATTTATAAAAATATTTTCGCAACTCCTCCCCCCGAAAAATTTTGGTCAATATTTGATTTTATAGAATTCATGAAAATTTAAATTTTCGTTTCTTTTACCAAAAATTGAAAAGAAATTATTCTGAATTTCAGTTCATTTAATTCAATATTTTGCAGATATTTCGGGTAGAGGGGTGGAACCCTGAAAAACCCCCTCAGATACGACCCTATTGAAGTATACTTCATTAAATTATTATTGATTTATATCCGAAGAAGTTGTCAGTTAGCCTAACCATATGTTTGTTTGCGTTTATATTTTTCATATTTTAGCTGGACGGAGGTTCTAGTGTAATCTCCGATTTTATTGGCAACGTCAAAGCATTTTTTAGCCTTTATGTGTAAATTACATTTTCGGTAAAGGAGAGTTTTGATGCAGCGTGCACGCTATTTACGTTAGTACACACCGAAGCGTTTAGAATAATTCTATACAACATTGTTCTTGGAATCGTTGATGGACCTCGAAATAGATAGTAGTGCTAAATTTCAGAAGCATGAAGAAGGGCGTGTCGAACAATATTACAAGTTGTCTGCAGTTGTTAATTTGCTTTTTTTTATTGAAAATGTGTCTTAGCATTTCGAGCTTTATCGGTAATACTGGGTGCTTATTAGAAATGAAGAGAAATATTTTCAGACTAGCAATCTCCCCGGTGCCAAACGGACTTAAAGAAAAAGAAGTCTAGTACGAAGCCTAAATATTTAATTTCACTTTTAACCCCGGGGTAAACCCGATTTTCCAGCCTTAATTCCGGGATGTATTTCAGCCGACTTTTAGTGAATAGGTAACTTTTAGTATCTCGTTTTAAGTTCCAACTTAAAACGGGCTAACTATTTTTTCTTTTATTCTTCTGAAGTTTTCTTTTAATCTTACTTTTAATTGTATTAGTTCTGAAGGAGGCGCAGTAAATGGCCGTGTCATAACAGTGTGCGCTAATTCCAACCTGTTGAAGTTTAGGGAAATCGTTTAAGTATAAATAAGATAGAATCCAGTACGCTCCTTTTTGAAGAACTCCAACTAACAAGTTTTTTTTTTTTTTTTTTTTTTTGGTGAAGAGGTAACCGGTTTTTACAGAAAGGCTTCTTCCTGACAAATATATATATAGTTGTTTTCGATGATGATGAGAAATTTAGGGGAATTGATAGAATTATGATGTTCGATTAATTTTTGTAAATTAGGCCTTCGATGTGATGTCGAAGGTTTTTTTAAGTGTAAAGGAAACAAAGTTGTCTGTTATAAACTCGGGGTGGTTAGCCACTACTTTCATCGCATAGAGCTGGACAGTTTTACGTAAATAATGATTTTTTTCTCATTACTAATGAATTTGTCCGCGATTTTGCTTAAGAAAAATTGATTAACGAGGTCAGTATATAATTAACAGTCATACATCATTACCTTGCTTTGGTATAGGAATAATAATCGACTCTTTTTCCAGCATGCAGAACAAAAGGAGAGGCTACATATTATATTGGGTATTTTAGAAAAAAATGGCGTACAAGAGTTTAAAGAGATAACCGAAACTGTCAAGTGCAGGAATTAAATAGAGATTGATAAAATGAAAAGGCAGGAATGATGAACGTGAAAGATAAAAGAGGCACGTGGCGGAGTTAGAAGCTGAATGTTATTAACGCGTTGCAATGTAAAACGGGAAAAACTACTTTCAGTTGTGCTGCGGTCCTTCAAAGAGGGTAGAAGCGACGGAAAACTTGATCGTTTGGAGGACAGTGCGGAGAAAATGATACCAGCTAACGGGAAAGATGAAAGAGAAATGCACAGAATATGGCCAAGAGGTAAGCGAATAGAGTAGGAAAACGATAGCAGAACGTCAAAGTAGAAGGAAATCAGCATACAGTTTAGAAGGAAAATCGGGTTTTTCTTGGCGTAAATTGGAATTTTTTACAAAGAGAAGGGAAGTTCGAAAGCTGCGAAGAACAAAAAGCATTGGAGTTCAGCTTAGCACGAGGCAACCTAAATATGCGTTAATTTTAATTAAACATCACAATTTTCTAAGTTCTCAATTACGGACATACAGAACGATGTCGCGCGTAGCGATGATGACATCACAGCCTAATGTGTAATTTCATCTATCACACTTCATGTTGCATGCAGAATGTTTAGGAAATGAAAGATAAAAATCTCTCACGGGGGGTATACATGCGCGCGTGATAAATATGTATTACTCACCATTTTGACAAAAAATGCGCGTATATATGCGAGGAAAATTTTAACACCGCGGCATACACGCGACCGAACACCGTTTAATGGCGAAAATGAACACGGTCGACGGAATTCGACAAAAAAAAAAAAAACCAAACCAAACAAAACAAAAAAAGGCGAGATAAATTCTGGCAAACACGACTGGAACACTCGACAGCTAGCCGAATCTAATCTCGACTGAGATCGGTTTCGGTTACTGCAGTCGAAGATAACAGACAAATCCTACTTCCGCGCTCACCGCTCGCAATTTAGGTTAAAAATTTTTCATCCCGCCCATGATTAGTTCGCGATTGAGCGCCCGATCGGTATAACTGGTTAGGAGATCTCGGCAAGCGATTATTTATTTATTCTCCTCGTCTATATTAAACGAGCTTAGTCGATAATTTTGAAAAATTTAGTATTTTCCCGCCATGTTTTTCCTGGAAACTGGCGCGGAACGAAGGAAATATGGCGCGAATTCGGTGAAAAATCGTCTAGTCACCTGCTTCGAATTCCCGCGCAAAATAAATAAGAAAACGATTTCTCTGCGACGTTCCGAATTTGTTTGTTTTATTAGCGGGCGGATTCTGCGACGCGTCCGCTATTACGACACTTTTTTCAAAGTCATCTCGCATCCGTCGCATCCGTCCCGACAAAAAGAAACCGGCAAACACGCGCGCTAATTTCAACGCGAAAACAAAAAAACTTTAAAAATTAAAAATTAAAAATAAATAATAATAAAAAACGGCGACTAACACGATATCGAAGTGTAACAAAGGACTGATAAGTATTTTCTAATAAACGACGACTGCCTAGTTAGAGAATTCTTTCAGAACTCGTCATATGCGCTAGTTCGGTGAACAGAAATCGTCTTTAACCGTGTAAACATCATCAGTTTGTGCCTGTAGAGGAAATATATATGATATAAGCCGCACTTCCGTTATCGTGTCTGCTATCTTTATTTACAGTATATGTAGCGCATCGGCAAACATACTTTTCCGATGAAATTCGAATAGCGTTCGTGACGTAACGCAAAGTTGCCGATTGAGGAAATCTAGAATGACGTCGTTTCGCTCCATCTTCAAAGTGCCTGCACTCCAGCTAGGCAGTCACGCGAGCACCAGCAAAGTTTATTCCCATCTCCGCGAACGACAGTTGAAATATCCGTTTTTTTGGGTGTGTTTTTTTTTTTTTGTTTTTTGTTGGACTATACTCATCACGTTGCAACGCCGTTGGTGACGATTATTAGATGAACGGGTATACTATCTAATCGACCACGATATCGCGAAAACAATAGCCGTATCACTATCTCGAAATCAAATTCCTTCCTAAACAAGTTCAGTGTCAAGCACGATGTTTCATGCGCTGAGAACTCTCCTCGTGTTAACAGATAACCGTAATTGTTTGTTTTTTTTTGGTTTTTTTTTCTAACATAATACACTAAATTAAAAACAAAGAAATCTGATTTTTCGCGCTTTTTTGAACCGACTTGGAAAGCTTTTAGTTAAAAAAAAATGAAACACGATTTTGTTCCGGAAAAATTGCGATCAAAACAGATGCACGGGGGAAAAAAATAATTTTTTCGAAAATTTCAATGTCCCGAGGACCTAGATATTGTAAGCTCAGCTATAGACAGCAGTCCTTTATATAATACGTTTGAGGTACGTTTTGGTTTCTTCAATTTTTTGTTTGCTCGGACTATTACGTAAAAACATCCTTTTTTCTTGCTGTTTTTGACGACCCTTAAGGTGATGGGGGTTTAAATAATTTTCTTTATACCGTAATTTTTCGATTAATCTACGGAAGAGCTTCTGCGTTTTAATATTTTTTGAATTACACTTTGAAAGGGTTATCTCCGAAGTTATGATTTTTTTTAAGCGTGATTGTTGAGCTCGTTTTAAATTCCATATTGCTTATATTTTTGATGGGTTTTTTTTCTTTTTCTTTTTTCGTGCCGCCCAGGGCGAAAAAGTGTCTCGGAAAGCAAATGTAACAAAACCGATTGAACAAACATTCACCGGCATTCTGACTCGAGTTGTCTATAAGAACTTTGGCCAGTTCTTCTAGCGCCACGATGTATGCAATAAATGAAACAAGTAAGGTGGAAAAATCTCATGCGAGGTAGCGCTCTTAGCAACCGAGTGAAAAAGTCGAACTAATGACGCGGCTTTGTTTTTTATGTTAGTAATTCGAGAAGATATTTCCAATCTCACAGAGCGGCCGGCAGATAGTTACAATTAAGGGGAAACATTCGAAAAACCACCTTCGGAAAAGCTTGAATTTATGAACTGTAACGTCGGAGATATGTACCGAAAAGAAAAGTCCCACGAAGCGACCTTCGTAAGACCATCTGGGAGTATATTATAAATCGGATCGGCATCTCTAATTTTTGATAATAATTAACATTGAGAAACGACACTGAAAAGTTCAGCAAGACTGTCTGAGTCTTTGCGTAATTTACTCTCGTTTCTCTAGTATAGACGCTTCGGAAGGGACAAGATATTTCTGGGATCTCGCTAAAAGGGCGGATCGGGGACAATTACAGTATTGAGAAAATGCCGATCGCCCAGAATATTCCACCCGTAAATTCCATTTACATTAAAGAGAAAAAAACATCGCGATTCGTTAAGCCGCGTCTATTTTGACCGCTTAAAGGTGAAATTAGCGGATGGCAGCTGACATTTTATAAGCCGTTGAGAAAACCGCGTTTAGTGACTCCGCTACGATGAGGAACATATAAAATGAATGTGATTTCCGGATTAGCGTTGTTGCTTCATTGAGGTCGGTGTTTTGGTTGCAATCTGTGAGGGACCAGCAGCGCGCCTCAAATCGAATAAACGCTACAGCGGAAGAGGATTGATTATGAAAATCAATTTTCCGATCTTTTTCCTCCTAGTCGTGTTCTCTCCGGATCGGCACAAATAGGCGCGATTAAGATTTAAGATTGCTGCGAATGTGATGTAAGAAAATTAGCTGGACACCGTCTTCTTTGGCGAATATTTCAGAGTTGCCGAGTGTGCTTGGGAGGAATTGGGACCTTGGACGCCACCTTGAATTTAATTTGCAACCGATTGCGAGTGTATCCTATGCTCGGTGCGACAAAATAGCGCTACCCGTTTATTTATTCAATGTGTTTCATTTGCGACATAAACTGCACGTGGCACGTTCGCATTACACCCTTTACTACTCTACACATAATGATGCACTCATACGCTAACGCGGGTTTAATAGTATGGCGCCTGGAATACGAATCGACCGAGAATTACTTGTACAGAGCATCATTCATTCCGTCAGCATCTGTGAAGGAATAAAAGCATGCCGAAAGAAGCCGTAAAAAGAAAATAAATAAATAAAAAGTAAAAACAGAATTGGAAATCCGGGACAATTATCGCCGGGACCTTTGTGTGATGATGTGACGTTAACCGGCTGAAAAGAATTAAGAACAAAAAATCGAATTATGTTTTCTATCCCCTTGCGTATTCCGTAACAACGGTTATTATTACGTTATTCGTTCCCCGATTTTTTTTTCTTCTTTTTCATATTTCTTGACGTTTCAAGACGCACTGAAAATTACAAGAAACCAAATCAGCAAAGTTTTTGAAACAGCATGTTTTTTTTTTATTTATATATATATATATATATATATATATATTATATATTTTGGGTTTGTCAACATGGACATTGGCCCAAGCAACAAAGGAAAAGAGGTGCAAGAGACTCTGATCTTTACACGATCAGAGATAGCTGACAAAAAGGAATCAAGAGCTTGGATAACAGAAGGAGAATGAACGGAGCACTGTATCTAGTAGGAATCCCGCCAAATTATAAAAGGGGGGGTAGGGTAGAAAGAAGCTTGTTCAGTTAAAAGTGACAAATAACCAATCATTATGTGATGTTGATACAGCGGACATCGCATGGCCCGTTTTTTCTTTAGTTTTCCGACTGAATTTATCGCCCATAAAGTAACATGATAATTTAACAAAATCAATAAAGAAGACATTTTTTTTCATTTTTAATCGCGCCAAAAATTATTAAAATAGGTATTTCCATATTCACCGCGCTAGTAACGTATATATTTTTTTTGTTCATATTTAGTTTTTCTTTTTTTTTTTTTTTTAATATCGAATATTTCACCTATTTCCTCCGCTTCATTTTCAAAAACCCTTATAGACCAGCTAAATTACATCGAAAACGTATACATTTTGCGGTAAAACCTTTCGTAAGAATATTCTCACTGATGAACAAATTATATATAATATGTGTACGGGGAATCCTAAAAAGCTGTCGAAAACTGATTAGAATTTCCATTGATCGTTTTGCGATTATCCTCGTTACTTCCGCTTTTCGCGACGTTGCCACACTTTTCCCGACACATCTTAGACACACATGCAATGTCAAAACGAAAACGAAAAATGACAAAAAAGTTTTAAAAGCCGCGTGGATTATTAGCCGAATTATTATTATACAGTCGTGCTTTTATTATCAATTATTATTATTATTATTATTATCAATTATTATTATTATTATTATTATTATTATTATTGTTATTATTATTATTATTATTATTATTATTATTATTATTATTATTATCGTTATTATTTGTTTATTTTCGCGTCTTTCAAATTGCGCGCCATCTACGTACGAACAGCTCTACTAGTCGAACAGCGCAATTAGAAACACGCATTGTTAGGTAATTACGTAATTTCGTTAGTTTCCTCGCCGGTTCTTTGTTGTTAACAATTGCAGTAATCTCTTTTTACACGTTTTATTGTTCAACAATTCCACTCTGACGTCGTACGCTGAGCAATTAACCAAAACGGGGACTCCCTAGCACTCCGTAAGGGTGTCAAACAATTGTTGAGACTGTGTCCAATCTTATTTCCGAGTCCGCCATTGTTTGCGTCCGCAAGACAATTCCCCGGATGGGGTTCTGCGAGCAGTTTTTACAGATTCTGCGACTTCTGTGCAGAACGGCTGCACGATTAACCGTTCGAACGGGTTATCTTCCAGTTTCCTTTATTTATCCGCCTTTTTTCCTTTAAGCCTTTCAGTTTATTAACGGCACCACACTGTTTAATATCATCTCCCGTTTATCTTCCTTCTGGTTTTTTTTTCTGCTTTTATTGTTGTATATTTTTTGTTTTCCCTCTTTTCCGGAAAGATTTGCGAATTGGTGACATTTTTTTAAGCAGCAGTAGGCTGCTCCGATATTATCAGCATTGTCTTCACAATCTTAGGACTGTCGGTCACAGTGACCCTTTCGTATTAACACGTTCGCGATCGGCTACCAGAACGATCCCGTTATTCCGAATGTAACAACGTTAGGCCTCATTCAACACACCAGTTAATCCTGCTTGTTGTTGTTGTTGTTGTTGTTGTTGTTGTTGAGCCCTTTCCTAACGTGGTTCAAATTTGATTGCTTTTATTGTCCATTTTTATCGCTGTGCCGCCCTATTCTTCGCCTACTTACTGAGAGACGTTATTTTCTATCATCGCAATAACACACACATTCATATATATATATATATGTTTTAACCTTTAAGAGCTCTCTAATCCATCACGCGACTTGTTCCATCGATTTTTGTATAATGAAGCAAAATCCGTTGTTCTTTAAAGTTTCGAAAAAGGTAAACTACTTTTTCCGAATTCCGTCAAATGCAAACACAAGTTTTTCCAGGTAGTACAATGAAAGAATAATTTTGAAAATGGAAGAAAATTGAACAGGTTCTTCGCGGTTCGCACATTTTCAGATCGACGTAAAGAATTGGAATTTCGCGGTGCGCTTATCGCTTAATATTACTGATATTTTACGAAGCGGTCGACATAATTTTTTTTTTCTTCAGCCCATCCAAAGCGTGGAGCTTCTTTTCGCATTCGAATTTTTAATTCGGAGCACGCTCTTAGATTGGTTGATTTTTGCGATGCTCCGTGACGAAATTTACCAATTTATGTTTTGCGAAGCTGTCTCTATCGTTTACATCGACTAAAAATTCTACTACGCTCTTAATGGTTTCAATTCGACCCTTTTGTTTATCATTTTACCTAATTTTGATGTGCTAAACGCTCGATTTAAATCAGATTACGTGGTGATAGATAGTTCGCATATATATATATATATATACATATGTATGTGTGTGATCGAACAATGAAGCTCAATACTCCAGATAGAATAAGAAGTTTCTCGGATAGTATGAAAAAAGAGAAGAAAAGTTAAATATACCTTTTATAAAATATTCAATGTAAATATAACAACACGTTTCCGCTGACTACGGATTTCTGAAAATTTTTCGAAAAGTAAGACGATTTACATGTCGATAATAAGAATTTCGTTCGTAACAAGCGGTATTTAATAAAAACAAATGAAGATTAAGATAGTAATGAACGTAAAATAATAGTTACATCTTAATAAATAATTTTCGGAAACAACTGCGTTTTAAAAGATATTTATTTAAGCGAATAAATACCTTTTAAAACACAATTGTTTCCGAAAATTATTTATTTATTAGTAATCACTGTGAAAGCTTTAAATACTTAATAGTTACATCTGTTACATTCATACCTAATTCCTGAGCGTCGGCGACTACCTCTATTCGTACATTTCAGCTAGATTAGGTAGTTGGACTAGGCAGTTGTTCATATGCAGTACGAATGTGTACACCCGCAAGAGACTACATTTTCAGAACTGATATTGTGATTGTTTAATTTATCGATAATATATATATACAAGTGCAGTCCGTGTAAGTCTGCTGTGTGTACTAACTAGCGCGCATATGATGGTTTGCATGTTTGCCATTGCCTTCCATATGAGACTCTATTAGCGAGTATTTTAATTTTTATTTTTCATAATAATTTCTGTCGTTGTGCGAGATCTACCCGAGACTTCCGTAACGGAAGCCGAGCGCTCTAGCAATTAGGCTATCGCGACTGTTATTGTAAAACGCGCAATTTTCTTTAGAATACGGACTTACGGAATACAGATATGGACGGGGATTGGTCGAAGGGTAATTCTAAACAGCTCGGAATAAGTTTCTTCGACTAATTGCTAATACTCGTTGGTTGCAACGAAGTCATATGAACACTCCTTACGCAGATCAAATCGAAGTAATACACGATACTCTATGCTCGTATCGTAATCCGGGGAAAACTTGATTGTCTACAGATCTGGACTTGACTTAAATGCTTCAATCCTCGTGACTACTCGGTCGTTACCGAGTAATATAAACAGAGTAGCCCAGTCATTATACCTCTGCACATGTTATGCTAATTATGGGTGCTGTGCTTATTCTAAGATTGCTGAAATAAGGTAGCTGTCCTTAACATTGAAAACAAAATCCTTGTCTCCGAATTTGAGTAAGTACCTTTCGTACGGAAGTGTACATTATGACGTACGGAGATATCTTTTAAGTTGGACGCGTTTCGACAAAAACGTACTCTTCATGCGATCGACAACGTCGTAATACTTTTAATGCAATGAACCGGGGTTCATCGCATATCATTAAACTTTTTCTTTAAGAATGACGTGATGAATTGAAATTTACCAAGGATCCGTCGGCGTACTCAGAAAGAGGGAAGTTGGGTGATAACTGACAGCTCAAGAAGACTAATAGGAGTAGAAGGATATAAAAAACGCGCTACAAGGTGTGGTAAAAAATGCGTTAGTAAAATAGGAGGGAATAGAGGGAAGGCGCTTTCGATGACAGCGAAAAGCGATTAGTCGGCTACGTATGAAATAATCAAGAGTAGAGCGCGAATGAAGAAAATACGAAGGAATAAAATAAAGCGTAACTTCGGAAGAAGTTTTAAAAGACCACGAAGAAAATAAGTTGAACATGCGGAAATTAGAGCACGCGAATTAGAATGAGCAGCTGCGATGAGAAATGTAGTATTGTGGAATTCGAAAAAAAGCTGATCTTCCTGATTGACCCCCCTACTAGATGCGAAAAATCCCTCGGTTTCAGAGTACTGTTAAGAGGTCAATTTGGATAAAGAAACAAAAGGCAATAGCCGTCTAGTAGTCGAAGCCGAATAAATTGATAAAAAAAAAAAGATTTGGTCAAAATAAGAAATTTAATAATTTATTAACGAGGCTAAGTATTATCAAAACTGGTTTCGTCACGGGACACACCGTTAACATAAAATAAAGTAAATCCGTGAATGACGAAAACTTAAAAACAAATACCGGTGGCTTAGGAAGATATTATTTTAACTAATTTCCTCAACATTACAATCATCTTAACGTACGTCAAGACTTGAATTATTAATAAAAGAAAGGTGACGGAAAATACAATCGAACCTTTCTAAATGTTAAATAAATTTCCGTACTTACGAAACGAAAGTTGAAAGAATGGATGCGATTAGAATATATATTAGAAGACAATAAGAATGAACGACGACTTAGCTTTCTGGTTTCTCTCTCGCATTCTAAAAGAAAACAGAGGCGTGTCAGCCGACGATTTTAATAATTTCTCGCCCGATAAAAATTCTTTAGAAGAAAAGGTAGAAATCGAATGGGAGACGGTTGCGGTTTTATTTAATATTCGTTTTTTTTTTTGTTTTAAATTAGTTCAACCAGTCTGGTTTATAATTTAAAAATGTTGAAGGTTTATTTATTTTATTTAATTTGCCTATACCGGTAATATTTGCCCTTTGCGTTTTCACGAAAATAAACGGCCATCCCATTTCAGTTCTCCAATTATGTATATTTGTTGGAAATATATATATATATATATACGAGTATATATATGCGACGCAAATAGAAAAACGCGTAGCCAACCTGATGAAAAAAGTCGCTTCGAAGATAACAGAAAGGAAAGATTTCCAATGCTACGGATGATTAAGGAGAGGGCATTGACTTGGTTATTGAAACGATACGGATAAGATAATGCAGTGTGGCGAGGTGTCGCGTTATCTGCGTTAAATACATATTTTTACAACTAAACGGAACAGACAGACAGGCTAGCCGGCAGACGGTAAGGTGCAAGGATATCGCCTTTTTCGGAAATAATACGCGTACGACATGTGAGATAAATGGAGGATAAGGCGAGGGGAAAAAGTGCGAAGAAAGCCAACGTGCGCCACCGCGACCAGCGCATTGATACCGTTAGTTTTGATAATAGCGGCTCGTCTTGAATACTTTTTGATAAGATTTGACAACAGGCACTGGGTTAGTGAGCGGTTTTCTCAGATATCGCTGATATCCGTCTTATCTGGGCACACTTGTTATAAGAATATCGTCGATCCCGCAGCTTGTCGCCTAATCTCTGCCCTACAACGACCAACTGCAACCCCCTCCCGTGCAGCCGGAATTACGCAGATTATCAAATCGTTTTGGCCCTCGCAACTCTCTTAAATAGAGTCTCGTTCACAGATAATATTCTCAGACGATTAGCGCGCGGACAAAATATTCATAGATAAACTCCGCCAATCCGACCATCGAACCGACGGTTATCTTTTGTACTTTGAACAGCTGACTACTTTCCACGTCGTAATAATGATGTTTACTAACATTTTGCGCTGGCCTCCTTTCCCGACGGGGTTTTATCACTTCCGATAGTGTCTCTAGTGTCCTTCATTCTCACACGTTTCCGTTCGGCTGTTGGCCTGGAACACCATTACTCAGCGTTAGCGAAACACAGAGCATTCCGCTAATTTCTAGCTCAGTAATATAATCGAGAAAGCTACGCGCTACTCCAAGTGCGCAATATTAGGAATTAGCACGCTTATTTAAGGTCACAAGCTTTTATCCTTACGTCGACCTAATTGAATCAAGTTCGGATTTAGTTAAGCAACTTGTAAAATTTTTTGTATTCTGAAACTTCTTTAACTACATTTGTCGAAGTTTTTTTTCTTTTCTTTTCTTTTCTTTTCTTTTCTTTTTTTTTTTTTTTTTTGGTTTATAATTTTCAATTTTTAATTTCAATTAACTTTACGCCGGAAACGCGCCTCGTTGTGGCAGCATTTAATTAACCGGTGACAATCTTCTTTTCTTAAATGACTCATTCCAAACTATAGTTCAGTTCCTGTCCTTCATTTCCTAATCCTGCCTCCTTATACCTCTTCAACCCCATTCATGGTTTTTTAGATAGTGCCCTCCACAATCTCGGCTATTTGTTGCCTCCGCTTTAATCGTAGTTTCCTTCCTGCATCATTTTCACGGTTCTCACATCTACTTTTACGCCATTTTGTCTTTCCCCTTCTAATTACTTTCCTCGTGACCTTGATATCATGTTTTATTTCCCTAAATCGTCCTTCTGCTCCTTTCTACTAAAACTCGACATCGCCCTCTATCGGTGCTTCTTATATTCCCTCATTTGATTTTAATTCTGTCATTCTCGTCCTTGAATTATTTCCATTCCCCCTGTATATCTTTAAATGTTCGAAGAACTTTATTTTTTTCATTTTTTAGGCTAATGTCCTTGTTGACAAACCCATAAACATAAAAACAAAGAACAAACAAATGAATAGTGTATTTATACAAATGAAGAAACAAAATTTTAGCATAAAAATTAACTAGTACTTAATAGGCATTAAAATTGATTAGACACAAGCGAAGGAGACACATCATATACATACTCGCATATACATATGGTATGTAGGAATAAAATATGCGTCCCTGTTTTTTTTCTTGTTAACGTGAGAGTGACCTAAAATCGGACGTGTGGAATACGTGACGCTGTACATAATTTGCCGACTTGACTTAATGAAAAAGTTCTTTTTTAAACTTGTCATAATTATATTTACCTTTATAAAGATAATAAATAAAAAAATCCGTACAAACGTTTTTAATATTGACCGACGCAAAATTAATCGAAATATTAACCAATTAACCGAGTGCAAATTTAACATTAATTGTTTAAAATAGGCAAACATTAATCGAAAATTAACTAATTCGCAATGCTGAACATTTTCATGTTAGCCACGCATTCGCGGCTGGTCATGAAATACTACGATAATCTACGAGTCGCGAGATTAATCCCCGTTATATTACTTCGAGGTTTTTATTTCTGCGGCGTTTTTTTTTGTTTTTTGCAACACCCCGATTTGTGCGCACCTTTTTCCCTCCATCTTCTTTAAGCTCCGCCTTACAGTCATTGAACAATTAGGGTGGCTTAATATTATGAATTTATTATTATTATTATTATTATCCAGCCTAATAACGGTGGTATCTTGATGGTTTTATAAATATAAAATGAATTCATTTCTTAATAACGAATAGGAATAAGTATAAATTAATTTTAATAAATTAAAATAAATACTTCAGGTTATTCGATCAGCTTGTTACATTAAAACTAAAAACGCACTGCCTATCTCAGAGTGTGTATCCTCTGTGCTGTGTCAGCTGACGATGTATAGGCTATGCCCGAAAACATTAAATTGAGGTATTTATATTAATTTATTAAAATTTATATTTATTTCTATTCGTTATCTCGATTAATTTATTTTATACTTGTAAATTTTAACAAACAGGTTACGGATTTATCTACGTATCTAGATGATTTTATTTATCCACCGAATTTATCTATAAACGGAAAAATCCTAAAAAATAAAGCACCGTGTACATATAATATATATATATATATATATATATATCGCGTATGGCGCAGAATCATGCGGAAAACCATTTCGAATTATAAAATTACTTTAAATGTGCGTATTACGTCAGCGCGGGCTACTAATAAGGATTTTGGCCATATAGCCAAATCGTACGCTACGGTACATTCAGATCAGGCGCATTAGAAAATTAATACTAACGGGTCATGTTCGAAATTTATATAAAATGCTTGCAAATTTTCCTGCACTCTGATCAAAAAAGGGAAAAATTAATCAGTTTTTGATTACACTGAAGATAACTTTAAAATCGCAGTTAAGAAACACTGCCTATAAACATGTACAGTGATCGACATTAATATTCGGACACAGGTAAAATTTTAGTAATAAACGTGAAAAATATGCCATATTCGAATAGAATTTTTGAACAAGTAACGACGAAATACGTTTGTAGTATCTATTACCAAGGGGAGAAATACCCTAATATTTTTAAAAATATTTAACTCCATAAAACTCAAAAAAATTCAAAATATCGCGATTTAAAAAAGGTAACAAAAACATTCGGACTTTTCGAAAATGAAACTAAAAAAAAATTATTTAAAATTTTACAAAAAAAATTAATACACCAAGTAAACCTTTTTGCTCTATTACGGCAGATATCGACTCAACCAATTTAACAGTTGTTGTAGTCAGTGAAATAATTTTCCATTCGCGTAGCAACACACCTCTTTTAGCTCCTTTCTGTTAGAAACTTTATTTCCGCGTACTTTTCGATATCCAATGTTTTCCACAAGTTTTCTGTAGGGTTCATGTGACTGTGGATGGGGAGTTTCAATCACTTTTGGACAGTTGTAAAGCAGCCAACTGCGACATAGCCATGATTTCGGTTTGGGGTCATTGTCTTGATAAAAACTAAAACGCTTTTCGAGCCCCAAATTGGCAGCGCTTATTTTTAAATTTTTCTTTAAAACGTTAACATACATTTCGGCATTCATGTTGCCGTCGATAAATTCCGAATTCCCCACTTTCCGGAGGCTGCGAAACACCCCCAAACCATCACACTTTTCCTTCTCTGTGTTTAAGTGTAGCGTTTAAATTACGTTTTTCCAGTTCTTCTATCGATTTTCGCCACACTTTCGAACATCCGTCACTACCGAGAACATTAAGATTTACTTTCGTCCGTAAATATCACCGATTTCCGATAATTAAAATCGCGGCGCTGTTGGTTTTCTTTAGCAATACTTAAACGGTTTTTTCGATTACGTTCATTTGCGAGAGGTTTTCTTCGAGTAGTACGCGAATTGTAACCATTTTTTTTAATGATTCAATAGATGGTTTGCGATCGAACTTTCAGTTGAAAGTGTTGCAGAAACTCCGAATTTCGTGAATTGCAGGATTTTCCTTTATTTCCTTTATTATGAATCGCTATTTACGTTGTCGTCCTTTCTGAGGAATAAAATCTAACCTGGCGTTCAAGATCGAATCTTCGACAAATATCGTCTATACTGTGTACTTTTTTTGACATTCAACAATTTCGCGATTTCACGATAAGGCCTTTGCCTTTTGCACGATTGAAATTAGTTAATTTTCGACCTATTCAAGTGCTCGTATTTTTACCTTTTCGCGACATTATGCTTTTAATCGTAGTTGACGCGAAGATGGCACACCTGGTGGTGACGAGCGCTCAGTTAGTTGTCGCGTAATTCACCTTCCACGAAATAGAAATTGAGAAAATTTTAAATATGTCAAAAAATCATTCCAAAAATTTATTCCCTTCTGGAAAACTCTCTCTCAGCACTCTAGGAAAACGAGATTATTTAATCGAGAAAATGAAATTAATAAAAATAAGCGGAAAAAACTTCTAGCACAGCAGTCAAGCCGGATCCTCTTTTTAGCTTCTGAGTGCAGTACGCGAAATTTAACCGCCCTAAATATAATTAGTTATGGCAGACGATGTATAACCGGTAGAGCGGAGAAGTAAAAAAAAGATAATTTAGAATTAATTAATAGGATGAAAATAAAAGTTCAAAATTCAGTACCGCTTAAAAACGATAAGCTTAGTTAAAAAAAGTTAAACGGAAACTCGAATAAATTAATGAATTAAAAGAGCATTTGTAAATAAGAATTGTAATCTCTCGAAAAAATAGGTACAATAATTCGGCATTTTAGCAGTAACTATAAATTTTGTAAATCGTGAAATGAAAATGTTTCGCAATGAATCAAAAAGACCGTCACATGATCCGAAATACAAAAAGAATAATTCTATCAAATGCACACCGATTAAATTAAGTCTCACATTTATACTCGATAAGATATCGTGGATTAATTAAACTTTTCATAATGTACCGAGTTCAACGGGGATCTAAAGGGAATATCCGGGCCAGTTCCTTTTGTAACTGTGATCCGCCTTTACTCCCCAAGATAATTCTCTCGTATTCGATTATTTCAGGCTGGAGTTGATAGTTTATTTACTTTTTTTTGTTCCCCCTATTCTCGAAACGTCGAGTAGGTTACATTTATTTACTGAAATATTGATTCATTATAATAATGGAATTAATATAACCCACCCAATTAAGTATTTGGTATTATATTAATTTCTATTTTACAGTTTTTTACAAAATATATACTATGCATTTTTACTATTTACTTAATACTAAATTATTTTTTCGGAATTTTATTTCTTCGATTGCATATTTGTTAAATTCATTAAAGTAATTTTATACGAGTTGTTTTATATCGTAATTACAGAGTGTCCATTACCATTATTATTATAATTGCAACCTTCGAAAAACATCATCTCAAAATTACATATTACACAGTTTTCAGAACCGGAAATCTTAAATTTATATAAAATAGACCGTGGTGCTCCGTTATAAATTGGACATTAAAAAAAAATTTGGCGTATATTGGATTATTGTTAAATCTTTTTATTGTACTCGGGAAAAACATCGAATCGTGTATAATATACAAATCGATAAAAGATGAAATTTTCGGACTCGACTTAAAATATAAAGATCTAAAGAAAGGTAACGAATCCATATGCGGTAAACTATTTAGATTTTTAAAGACTACTAGACTATATGAATTAATTTAATACTTCCTACGAATTTATTAACTAGAACATTTTTGAGTTATTGTATTTTGTTATCTTTCATTTGTTATATTTAGACAATAATAATTATGTATTTTGTTATCTTTAATTGTTATATTTAAACATTAATAATTATGTATTTTGTTATCTTTAATTGTTATATTTAAACATTAATAATTACGTATTTTGTTATCTTTAATTGTTATATTTAAACATTAATAATTATGTATTTTGTTATCTTTAATTGTTATATTTAAACATTAATAATTATGTACTTTGTTATATTATTGTGAAGTTAGAAGACGCTAAAGGCCCAAGATGCCTTAAATAAAAACCTTTAAAACTTGGGAAAATAAATAGCCCGTTCTCTGTCACCGATCCGTTTGCTTTTTTAACAGTATTAAGTCGATTTATTTATTAGCGTCTTCGTTAATTCTGTTTCCCGATTTTCCTCTTGACGGCTTCAAATCCCTTCTTGTATAATACACGGTAAGCAAATTATTGTGCTATGTTTCCTTCTTTGAAATACACACACATCTGGGCAATGTTCGTATTTATTATTTGCCTTCATTTTCCCCCCATCTCATTTCCATCTTATACCACGTTCTCCCTTCCTTTGAATATTTTTGCACCCCCCTCCCCACCACACCAAGTCGAAATATCATAAACAAGAGATTTTTATTCGGAAAAAGCTTATTGAGAACTTTATTAATAATAATAATACTCGTAATAATAATAATAATAATAATAATAATAATAATAATAATCGATTCGAACCTTACACAACCATTAGTACTAACAAACCCGCCGTGCAATCCGATCCAGCTTACCAAGGCGAATCGGATTAGGGAGACGGAACTTCTAATCCTCGCTCGCCCACACACTCGCGGGGCTATATTTATTACATCGGTACACGGCGCAGGGCTGTTTGCTTTACTAAACCCGACCGGCACGTAGCTTTTATTTGTTAACAGCGGTTAATAAATTTATTCTTTTACAACCTCCCTGCGCTATTAACGACATTCATTCGCACACGCGCCATCACATAAACGTATCAACCAATTAGAAAACATTATTATCTCGGCATACGGTTGTGCATTTTTCGAAATATAGTACCTGCCGGTGTTGTTACATTTTATCGAGATATACATGCATGCGTGTGTGTGTGTGTTTATTACGCGCCTCTACAGAGAAAACAGCGAGCTTAATAAAGCAACTTTTCGTCAATTTTTAATTCGTGAAATATGCTTTTCCACCTGAAAGTTGTGTATGCGTTGCGATGGGTGCAGTCGTAAGCGCAGGGTAGATTTACTGCTGTCAGCTGAAGAGAAAAAAAAACCTTATCAGCGAATTACCTCCTTTAAATTGTGTTTACTTTTCCGCTAATATTTACGAAATCCGGTTCACTTCTGTTCAACGTGGACCGCCGGTGCTGTTCTTATTATAAAACGAAATAAAAGCAAAAACGAAGAATACCGTTCTAGTCTTTTTGGATTATTTTCGTTGGCTTCGCGCTTATTTTCGTTTTTCGCCCTGTCATTTTTCAAGTTCTTTCATATCATCAATTTTCAAGTGTTTCGCTTGTTACACAATTCCCCCCGCCGCCGCCCGGCTTCGCACTAATCACGACTATCGACCATGATACACACTCCTCGCTTTATAAAAATATCCGCCACCAGCGCGCTAAAAGCTCGCTCATCGTCGGCCGTTCCGATGAAAATTTCTCGCGATTGGCTCATCTAAATTTTCATTTTCTATTCCGCGATTTCCACGTTGCTTTAGAGCTGACTTTGAATTACTCCAATGCCATACCCCCGCCTGCCCGTGGAGGGAAGGGTCGGATTTTCCCTCTTCTTCTTTTTGGAAGATGTTCTCCAACAAAACAAAAAAAAAAATAAATCATAACGAGTATCCACTGGAAACGTAGTTTGTTTTCTTGTTTTGTTGATGATTTTTTTTCGTCAGTTGTTTTTTTCGGTTTATCTTTACCTTTCCTTTTCGACTTTTAATCACCTTTATTTACGCATTTAGCGTAGCAGCTCGAAATGCCCAAGTTGAATCTCTATAAAATTTCGATAAATTCCGTGTCGGCTACCGTTGAAAAGCGTTATTTTAATCTTCTTCGTTCACTCTGTTGATTTTTCTTTCGAGAATTTTAATGCAACAGCAAACGAATTGCATATGGAAGAAACACTGAGTTGTGCTTTAGAACTTGCAACTTCTTTCAGGATGATTCAGTTTTCCTTTTGGGTTTTAATGATGGGCAACGTGGGGACGCTTTTTCAAATTTAATTCGAAGCCTGGCTTTCCCAGTAATTCTACGGCCCGCTTTTTCAAAAAATCTTTCCCGCCATTTTTCTGCCGTTCTTTCAAGTTTAAATGCTACGCGATTTTAGTCGACAAATATGGTTAATGAAAAAAAAAAAAACCAAAAAAAAAAAAAGAAAGAGAGAGAAAGGAGTTATATTTCTATATATTTTCTTTCGCATATATTTGCGTATCGTTACACTGTTGATAGTATAAACCGGAGTAGTTATTCGAATTATTATGTTTAATCGAAATCGTTCCGTGTCAATACCGAATACGGGGGGACTGAGTAGTTATAAAAGTTTAGACGCGCTAAAAGTTTACTACGATTCCCCTCGGTGGTAGACACAATTTTTTACGAAATTTAAACCAAAGCGTGGAAATTGTAAATCCTTAAATATTTATAACTTTTTATCAAAAAAATAAAACCAAAAAAAAAAAAAAAAAACAAACTACAAACCACCCGTTCTTGGATAATCTATATTAAAATTATTCTCTGCATATTTTTAATAAACTAGTTATTTTCACTTTACAAAATTAACGTATTTATTCTTTTGCCTGTTGCGAATTTTCTCAATCGAAATCACTTAACGTACACCGAACAAGTTCCATAACCCGACGGTTTCAACTCAGTGTTAAAATTTCACATGTTTATTAAAGGCACAGTCCGTACAATTGTAGATAAACGTGTGAAATTTTAACACTGAGTTGAAACCGTCGGGTTATGGAACTTGTTCGGTGTACGTTAAGTGATTTCGATTGAGAAAATTCGCAACAGGCAAAAGAATAAATACGTTAATTTTGTAAAGTGAAAATAACTAGTTTATTAAAAATATGCAGAGAATAATTTTAATATAGATTATCCAAGAACGGGTGGTTTGTAGTTTGTTTTTTTTTTTTTTTTTGGTTTTATTTTTTTGATAAAAAGTTATAAATATTTAAGGATTTACAATTTCCACACTTTGGTTTAAATTTCGTAAAAAATTGTGTCGCACCACCGAACGTAATCGCAGTAAACTATTGGCGCGTTTTGCAGTTCCATGGCCTACTCTATTACGAGTATAACACTCGAATACAGATTTGAATTTATAGCTGCTTTTTAATGGAATTTTTGGCGCCCGTGACGACAGCTTTTGACTCATCATTTTTTTCGTTCTCCAAAATCGAAAATTCGAGGAAGAATTATTAGAAATATCTTCGCTTTGATAGTGAAAGGTAAAATACGATTGGTTAGCTAATTTCCAGCGCGCTAAGCACTAAACTCTTCATCAAATATCACTTCCCATTACGCCAGTTCAATAATTTTTAACCTTAATGCCAGCTGATGTGGCACAGCAACTATTTGATTATTAGTACTGTTTGAAAATATCATAATAATTAAGGCTCGCATTTCGGTATATATTTCATAATAAATAGAAGGATCAATAACAAACGGAAAATGTAATATTTAGAATTCTCCCCCCCCCCCGATTTACTGTATTACAAACTAGCCATCTAGGCCATTCAGCAATATTTTTAACTCATGAAGTGAGACATACCCAATACCCGATGATAGTCTTTACTTTAAACAGAAATGAAAAATTTTTAAATAATATATTTATTTCTGCATTTTTGCTTTGTTATTGGTCTATTTATTGTAAAACACGTAAATGTAATTAAGACGTAGTTCCTTTTTTTAATAAAGTTATATCTCGAATAATTTACCAGCCGAGACGGAACAAAAATTGCAAAATCTTTCGTTAATGGCATCTTTTCGGTCTATCGTTCATATAATATAGATTACCGAAGCAGAATTGAATTTTTTCGTCACTCAGCACCAAAAAAATCAAATTTTTTAAATTGAAAACGGATTTTTTATCGAACTATTCGTGGCACACGTTAGGAACGCGAAAAAATTGACAACGAATTATCCAAAATCTATTTCTAATTTCTTAGAAAATCGCATTACTCTTCTTTCAAACTAATATAATTATTATAATTTTAATTATTATTTGTTACTTTAAATATTTTCGTCATTCTCCGAACCGGTAGAATTAATTTCTTTTATTTTAAACACCTGAAACTTCCGTGGTGGATATGATTAGAAAAATAATTTACTGTAAACGCCATGTTTTAAAAATGCTTTTATTTTAATGCTCAACGTTTTGGACAGTTTACACTGACCATCATCAGAAGCGAACTCGGAAACTAGACTAGTTTTAAGAATATATTTTACTCTTTACACGGCATTTGTATTTATTTCGCTTAAGTAAGTACTCGCTGACCGATTTTTTGCGATTCAGCTTCAGACTCTACTCTTCATAAGAGGCTGGAGTCCCTCTAGAATGTTTGATCAAGGCTTATGTAATGTTAGGTCATGTCCTCTGTAGCCAGTCTCCAGGTGGAGATTACAGTGCCACACCCTGTTTCTTAATTAGTTAATAAAAATAATGCATAAAATTATACGAAAATAAAGCATGCTACTAATGTTTTTGATGGAACATATATATACCCCACATCTGCTGCGCTGGGATAAAAAAAAAAAAAAATGTACATGGAAATACAGACAAATGCGTAAATAATATCTAAATATCTGAAATTTTAATTCACCCGCGTCATATGTTTCATTAACATTTTTACGCATATTTTCTAAATTTTACAGGTATCATGTATTTTTCGTTTATTTTTACTAAATCCATTCTTTAGTTTATTTCTTGAACAAAATAAAAAAAATCAGGTACCCTTTAGATATTAATTACAACGTAATTCTTAGGCTATCCTCCATTAGAAAAAATCTCCCAATTTTATGTAACGAAAAATGACTCAATTTTATGTAACGTTTGTTATATTTTATAGGATTTTTGTGATTATGTTATATTCATTTGGACCGATTTAGAATTACGTTGTAAAATTTGATCATATTATACAAAGCATAGAAGAGAAAGAGACAGAAATGTAAGCAAGAGTGGTAAAGGGGCACAACCCCTTGCGAGACCAAAATGGCCGAGTTATACATATACATACCGGGGTGAGCAAAAGTCGGTGCACCGCTGTCGTAAATGGCGTGTGCAAATTTGTGCACTGACTTTTGCTTACCCTTGTATATCAGGACGGATCCAGAAGAACTCTGGGGGAGGGAGTTATAAGGACATTTGGTGGGGGGGTGGGATTATATAATTACGTTAAATCTTCTACGGTAGGCAGTAGATTTGAGAAATACCCCTTGTTTCATAAAGAAAATCAAATAGCGACTACCTCTTTAGAAATTCATAAAAATGTTTTAAAAATATCATAATTATTAAAATTTTTAATTTAACTTTTGCCTTATATTTAGGGGTGAAAGGTAAAACGAAATTATAAAATTATACCTTAAATATGGTAGTTTAGAAATAGTAAGAAAGATAGTATTTTTATTAGACACTTTACTTCTTTTTTATTTTTGTTAGTAATCCAATCCGAATTCTCTTTGTTCGCGAGCAAGTTTAAATATATATATATATTCCTCATTGAACTATTTTTAATTGAAATTATAAAATTAAAATTAAAAATAAATAAAAATGGCAAAATTCGATGTGTTTAAAATAAAATAAAAAAAGGAACATTAATAGTTTCACTAGAAACTAGTATTTAATATTAATTATTAAAATCGGTAGTAAAATTTATACAAACCATTTATAGCATAAATTAAGTTTCTCTGTTATAACAAATTTTTTCATAGAGACCTTGGTTCTTTGGGGGGAAATGTCTCCCCCCCCCCCGCGCGGATCCGCCGCTATGTATATATATAGGTATATATATATGCATGTATAAATACACATACACGGTGTGTCGGAAAAATTCCGGAACTTCTGAAATAAATGAAGTACAATTGGATGTAAAGTAATTTATTCGAATTAATTTTCAACATGCTTCCCGAAGTATACACGTATTATTGGAGCGCTTGTACAGCGATTCGAAGCTTCTCTGGTACTGCTTTGAAGTAATGGCTGGGAGGCACTCGGTGCAAGAAGTTTCAATGGGGCTATGTCTTTAAAAAAACGTCCTTTCAAGTGCACTTTAAGCTTCGGGGACCGGAAAAAGTGAGCAGTTACCAAATCGGGCGAATAGGGACGTAATGGATCCGTGGGGTTTGATTTTTAGCCAGATAACGCATGACAATTTTCGTCGAATACGTGGGCTGATTGCCATCCAATAGACTCCACGATACAGGCTCCCTGTACTCGGGCCGTACGCGATCTAGCGTTCACTGTTTGATTTGGAGACAGGTATTCGCAATGAATTAACCCTTTTGCATCGAAATAAGCGACGAGCGTGGGGTTTTCACCTTGGATTTTTGTTGGTGCACTTTCTGAGACTGTCCTTGAACCGCTTATACCACAGGTAAACAGTCGCACATGATACTATCATCGAAACCATCATCGATTAATTTTCGCGTTTCCGAAAACGTTTTTTTAAAAGTCTAACACAGAATTTAATCGCCGAACGAATTTCTCACTTTTCATCCATTTTCGGATTTGCACCTGCGACCCAAACACACACCTTCACTTTTAATACACGTGTCTAACTCGAAAACCGATCAACGGAAACTATTAAAATTTTATACACACACTCTAGAAGGATGTAGCAATACGGTACAGGCATTGTTTAATAGATCACGTCACTTGTATGCATGCTAGAAGAGAAGTTCAGGATCTTTTCCGACACACCGTGTATGTGTATATATATATATATATATATATAATTCGGCCATTTTGGCCTCGCAAGAGGCTGTGCCCCTTGACGCCTCTTGCTTCCATTTCTGTCTCTTTCTCTTCTATACTTTGTATAAAATGATCAAAATTTACAACGTAATTCTTACTGGCATCAACACACACAAAAATAACATAACCACAAAAATCCTATTCTAACATTTACCTTCCGTTACATAAAATTAAGACATTTTTTCGTTACATTTTTCGTTACATATTTCATTACATAAAATTGTGACATTTTTTAAATAACAATAACAAAAATCCCACAAAATATAACAAACGTTACATAAAATTGGGACATTTTTCTGGGACATTTTTTTGGGACATTTTTTCGAATGGGGGGTAGCCTAAGAATTACGTTGTAATTAATACCCCCGAAGAACCCAAAACCTCTATGAAAAAATTTGATATAACAGAGTAACTTAATTTATGCTATAAATGGTTTGTATAAATTTTACTACCGATTTTAATAATTAATATTAATAACTAGTTTCTAGTGAAACTATTAATGTTCCTTTTTTTATTTTATTTTAAACACATCGAATTTTGCCATTTTTATTTATTTTTAATTTTAATTTTATAATTTCAATTAAAAATAGTTCAATGAGGAATATATATATATATTTAAACTTGCTCGCGAACAAAGAGAATTCGGATTGGATTACTAACAAAAATAAAAAAGAAGTAAAGTGTCTAATAAAAATACTATCTTTCTTACTATTTCTAAACTACCATATTTAAGGTATAATTTTATAATTTCATTTTATCTTTCACCCCTAAATATAAGGCAAAAGTTAAATTAAAAATTTTAATAATTATGATATTTTTAAAACATTTTTACGAATTTCTAAAGAGGTAGTCGCTATTTGATTTTCTTTATGAAACAAGGGGTATTTCTCAAATCTACTGTCTACCGTAGAAGATTTAACGTAATTATATAATCCACTTCCCTGAACAAAAATGTCCTTCTGGATCCGTCGCTTATTATACTGATTTTTTTATCGTTTCTAGTATGCGTCTTGCCGAATTATTCTATAGTTTTGATTTGTTTTTTTGTTTCTTTTTTAAAGTCCGGTTTAAAAACAAAACAAAAAAACGAAAACATCTTCATATATAAACACACAGTCAACGGTGTGGAAAAGTTTTTGGTTCTTCCAGCAGTTCCCTGGGGAGTTCCTCCTTATTGCAGTGTAAACCTGCTCGATATCTTATCGGATGTTGTAAACTGCAGATTTTTCTGTTTACCGGCGAAGCTTTATCGATCGATTTAATTAAAAAAAGCCGCGCGTCCATTGTCCTAGAACGCTCTCGAATCCTGTTATTGGTTGATTGTAGAGTGGAATGCTAGTTTTTTCCTTATATGTGTCGCCGTAAACTGTTCCCCGATTCGCTTACTTCCGTGCGACTGTCATATCGCTGGTTATCTCTTCTGTCGCTAAACTGTCAAGCGCGTTCCGCAAGCTTCAGCTTCATTCCCGGAAAGCGTTTCGTCGTGAGCTTTATATCGTAGACGTGAAAGTTTAACGTAAAATTACAGACGTCCACGCGGCGAAGAAAAATAAGCGAGATCGAAAACGTTCGGGATTCGGACGATATAAAACTAAGCGGAAAATGCATGGAGAAACGGAAGCAATAGAAAATGGGTCGCACACTGTGGATAACGTCGGACGGGAAAAGCTAAAAGCAGTTCATTGATAAGCGGTCTTTCGAAGATTTCAACTGCTTCGGAGAGTTGTGGGAAACAGTTCAACAACTATAACGCGTCGTTGTAGTCAGAAAACGCGCATAGTAAATAAACCGTATAGTATCGTGAAGTATCTTCACTTGTATCGTTTAACGAACTGCGGTTTTTTCTCACAGCTGGCTGCGATCGTAGAAAATACGCTTATTTACACTAGCGTAAGAACCGCTTTTGGACGGTGCCGAGTTTGTTCCCGCTTAAACGTCTATTAAGCAGTTCATCTCTCCTATACTCTACGCAGATGATCTTTCAATATGTATCTGATGCTGGTCAAGAAACAAGACGGCAATTTCTGCTTCAAACGGCCGTTACAGATAACCCAGAACTTCCCCCCGGGGTTTCACTTTTTTTTTTTTAAACAGCTAAATCATATTTCCCCTTCGGTAAAAATGTAGTGGAAAATGTTAACAAAATAATAAAATAATTAATTTTTTTCCCGATTTTTTTTTTTTAGTTTTTTTCTTTTTCTTGATTTTTTATTGTTTCGGGCGCGCCAACCGCTCAAAAGCAATACGCAAGAGATATAGACGGATAGTATAAATACGCTGAGAGTAGTAAGAAAAGTATGAAGCACAATAAGGAGTAGAAAGCCTAAGTGATCGCGAGCGGTAATACAGAGTAGAACATTCGGTATATAGGAATGGGTGCTGAAAAATAGAAACGAATGAATTTTTTGTTTATCAGTTTTATTTGTTTCTTCGGGTTTGTCGGCCGAGATTACCCATTGTCAGGGAAAGCATAGGAGAAGAAAGATGAAGAAGAAATCGCAAGAAGACTTATTCAATGGAGAAGGAACAAATATACTTAAGTATCGCCGAAAAGGAAAAAAAATATGTTTTAGCAAAATTTTAATTTTGGTGTGTGCACACGTGCTGCCTTCTGTTATTACTTCGAGAATTAGGAGCGGGTTATTCTTCCTTCGCTAACTACGTTCTTTTTGGACGGTCTTTTATTAATTTTCTACAAACTTCGTCGACAGTTGCGTCTCGTACACAATTAGACTTTCTACATAGAATGTAATTTATTCCTTTTTACTACTAATCAAAAGGGCGGTAGTGGTGGTTTTTTCGTTTGAACGAATTTTTTTAATCGATTTTTAATCTTTTAGACTTTAAGTAAAATATTATCTTATCAAATTGTACTTTTTCTTAAATTTTCATCTGTAGCAACGATATAATTGAAACCTATGTCCCCGTAATATTAAATAGAAGGACAACAACAGTTCCGCATTAGGCCCATTTCATCGAATGCCTCGTTATTACCGGTGTTTGTTGTCGTTAATTTATTACAATCATTCTCAGAATGTCGTCATATCCCGCAACTATTCGCACTACCGCATTGGTCACAAAATGTCAAATATATTCGGAAATGAGTGAAGAATTAATTTTAACAATTAAAAAGCGAATACCTCGGTTAACATTAAGCTGCGCAAATAAATCTGCTAAAAATACTAAAGCCAGGCACTTTACGAAACCGCAACAGCACACTCAGCAATTACATTTGGGGCATCTGCTGGTACATTGAGGAAACTCGTTAACTTATGCGAAATACTGAAATCGCCCTAAAATGTTCTCGCACGATTCGCATTTAATGTTTGAAGCTGATGTGTTAGACCAAAAAGAAAGATAATTGCTACGTGCTGGTAGGTTCGACATCTTCTTCTTCTTCTTCTTCTTCTTCTTCTTCGTGCATCGTCTCCTACTCGGAGGCTGATGATTCACGGGATATCTCTTAAAACGGCCGACCAGAATAATTCTACTGATGAGTAGTAGAATCAGCGGCGTAAATCTACAAATTTTGTGTACGGTCAACAGATCTCGTTCCTATTATGATCTTTCCCCGAATAATTAATATTAAAATTTCCTGTTTAAGACAAAGTGTTCTAAAAAATACTTTCGTTTTCTTTCTCTAACGCTGGTCAAATACTTTCGGTTGTTTATCGAGTCTGTCGAGCACTTCCTGATTAGTAATTTTTTCTACCAATAGATATATGTATATATAATTTAAAACGCTTTCAGAAAGTAGTGTCTGCACTGTCCATGCTTCGCATTCATAATACAAAATTGAGAATATGCAGCAACGAAGCATCTCTAATTTCAGCTCGAATTTTGACTCCCGTCCAATAAATAGATTTTTTATGCTCACGAATAGCACCCGTGACCAGAATTTTGAAAGGAAGGGTTGAAAATTGTCTTCACATATTTATCTTATAACTAACAATACATTTTTCACTAATATCCGCATACTATTAATAATTTACATCATTTTAATTTATATATTAATAATTTACATAAATGAATTACCCCGTATATGAACACATTAATAAAAATTACATATATTATTGATTATACTCGTAATAAAAAATTTTCCCCTAAGATATTAATGAAGTACCTAAAAATATGGAGCATATTTTTTCTTTTTTCTTTTAAAGTAAGAACGCCTTAAAAAATCATCGATGTTTATTTTAAATTTTTACTTTTTTTCAGATTTTTGTATATTTATAATAACTATTTTATTTCTCATGAGGGATTAACCCTCCCCCCAGTAGACACGGCCTTTCCCGTGCCTGTTCTATTCTTGATCTGATCTTCTTGTTTTTTTTTTTCAGGTGCAATTATCCTCCAGGACTGTGATAATACTTTAATTTTCAATACGCATCTAATCGGTTTCTTTATAAAAAAAGAACACGACCTTTGTTTTAGCGATATTAATTGAAAAGGCCAAATTTACTGCTGTACTCTACAATTCTATTCACTGTTTTCTCTAATTCTGCTTGGCGATTTTCTAAAACAAGACTGTCGTCTGCATATCGTATATTGTTAATTATTGCACCGTTTATTCTGACTTCCTTGTTTTCCTCTTTAACCGCTTTGTCATATATATTGCCTCTGCGTGTAAGTTAAAAAGAAGCAGGGATAAAACACATCCCTGTCGAACACCCCTTTTTTTTTTGCTACCTTTCATATCCGCTGTTTAGTTCTAGTATAGCTAACCAGTGAAGTGCAGTTCTTTTTTATCTATATCCCGCATTGTTAATATTTCCATTAATTTATATATAATTAAGTGTAGAAAAAGAAAATTCACGCAAGGGCGATAGGCGCGTATGAAAGCATTCATTTTAAATATAAATTTGGTTTCGATCGACGCTTAAAAGTTTTTAGGTTTTAGTTTCTCTGATTGAAATGTTGACTTCGGGCTGAATTATAAAATACATGTAGCAGTCGAAGTTTCAACTGAAACGTAACAAACGGAAAAGCTTCGAAGTAATTCCCGCGCATTTTAATACCGTTCAAAAAAATTCACTACATAATACGATGTTTAATATTTTCAGATGGTCTTTCAATTTTTTTTTTTCACTACATCCTTTAAATAAATCTTACAACACTTTCAGATTTTGCGCTGATGAAAAAATTGACTAATACAAATTATAATACTGAGTCAGCGAGTTGGATCGTACATAAATTTTACAACGCATAAATGTACGCCTAATCAAAAATCGGCTATAAGAAAACGGTAGAAAAAAGTAGCAAGGCCAACAAAATTCTAAAATTACCTTCATTTTTTATATCTAATAGATTAAAAAAAAAAAAAAAAAAAAAAAAAATCAAGTCACAATCACTAGAGCGACTGGGACATTAAAAACAAAACATTACAAATCTTTTAATCTAATTTTCCGCCTCTAAAATAAAACAAGTTCAGTCAAGCATTATGTTTCATGCGCTGGGAATATTGAAAGGTAAAGATATCACATAATACCGAGTCCAAAACAAAGAAATACGATTTTTTGAGGAGGTGTCATTTTTTGCGCTTTTTTGAACTTTTCGCCACGTTCGAAAGGTTTTCGTGAAGAAAATGAAATACGATTTCGTTCCGAACAAACAGCAATCTTTTCACCAACAGGAAATATGCCCGGAAAAAAAAATATTTTTTTCAAAACTTTCGAGCTTTCGGCACTCCTTGGGCCTGAATATAAAATTGTAATTATATTTTTTTCCTATAAAGCGGTACTTTATATATATATATACATATGTTTGAAATGTATTTCGGTTTCCTCAACTTTTTTAATCGGACTATTACATAAACATGCTCTTTTTTTACTGTTTTTAACCCTTAAGGTGATGGGGGTTTAAATAATTTTCTTTATACCGTCATTTTTTGATTCTATGAAAAAGCTTCTGCGTTTTAATATTTTTCGAATTACACTTTGAAAGGGTTATCTCTGAAGTTATGATTTTTTTAAGCGTGATTGTTGAGCTCGTTTTAAATTCTATATTGCATATATTTTTGATGTTACGATTTTTTTTTTTTTTCCACCCAGGGTAATATCGGTTATCTTACAAGTTACAGAGACTGTGTCATAGGACAGAAGTTTAATTGTAATTTACGATCCAGTTATCGTAATTAATAAGTCTAAATCGTTCGTGAGTTACTACGTATATTTTGATTAAATGTTTTTGTCGTTTCTGAATCATCTTACTAGGACTATTCTGTTCATTATATATGTACGGGGAATCCTAAGAATAAAACTGAAAGGTACATAAACGAAAGAAGAACATTGAAAAAAATAGCGATTTTTTTTCAACGGCTACTAAAATTAGATCGGTATGAACTACTTCTTTGATGTTAGACTTGAGAGATCAGGCAACAAACAACTTTGGGGCAGTTTAAATAATATTTTTAATGGGGCGGTTTTCTTAAACGAATTTTTTTCAATTACAGTTGCAAACTAGGCTTGAAATTGAACTTTAACCTCTTAAAAATTGAACTGAAAAACTTAAATAGCTTAACGAAAAATAAAACGAAACGAAAGAAACGATTTTAAAAATTACATCAGTCAACGCGTATCATCGGGTTAATAACGCGCATCAGTTCAAGTATAGTGAGAGACGTAGTTGCTCGCTGCTGACACACGAAACTGTATAATATATAGACAAATACAGATAAACATAAAATAAACGAAAATTAACAAAGTGTTTATAAAAGAAACATACGATTTTCATATTCTGTTTTAACTGCGGTTCTTGCTTTCCGAATACATGGATTACATGTAAAAAGTCCAATTCCAGTAAAACGCGTCCATGCGTTACGCGCAGATAATAAAATTGTACAATTCCCGAACGTGTTGCACGATTCGTGAAATGTGTGCATTATTGTTTTTGTAATTCCGTGAATTACGACGTGCTCGTATTTATTGTGTAGAAGACAATGTTCAAATTCTCGAATTTTCATAAACTAAAAAAGTATCTTTCACGGGATACTCGTGCCATAACCGTTTTTGTCCGTTTCGTGTGAACTAGTTCGCGGTAATTTAGGGATCTCGTTCACTTACTCGTTTTTTAATTTCGCAATTGTTACGTGCGGTATTGCTATGTGGTATTGCGTTTTAAGTAACAGTAAATAAGAAGTACGATTTAAGTTATACATTTTTAGTACCTTTAACAAGAAATCGGCAAAAGCCATTTGATTTTGCAAAGTTTATACAATTCCGAAAATATGCAATATTTCGTGAATCGTGCCATTTCATCAGTTGCACACATATTATATTATCTATACATATATCATCGGTCTTTCCCCCCTCATAAAAATAATTTCATCTCTACCTATTTGACATCATATTTTTCCTAATAGACACGCTGATGCAATAGAATGAAGAACGGTCGATAACTCTAACAGAAACGATCAATGAACCAGTAAGATATTATTTTTAAAATGCTTTCTTTTCTTTGTTTTAAAAACATAAAGAGATTATAAAATTTCCAATTTTGATTTTCACAATGATTATAATAACTTCCAATAATGGAAATGGATACAATAAAAAAACGAAAATAAGACCTATACTTCCAGCAGACCATACTAGGACATATAGGTTTTTATGTGTGCACATGAATATGTACGTGTAATATTTGAAACCGATCCTTCGAACCTCGCGATAAGGGATATCCATAAAACAACTGATTACGTCATTCTTTTAAAATTAATTTACGGTTTACGCGCCAGTTCCTATCAAAACAGTTACATATTTCGTATCGGTTTGTTTTATCTGTAATGTTCCTTTTTTTCGATTCTGATTTACTCTGGGACACAAATCACATCTTCTTTAAGTGCGCTTCTATATCTATAGAACGCTCTCACTTTTGTAGACAACTCCTAAAACTCGATTTGCATATTCCATATAATAATTCGTTTACTCTTTCACTTCCGTTCCCAGCAATCATTCCTATTATAGCCTCCTTCATTGCTTCTATCTCCAGTAATATTCAATTCTAATTCGTTTCTCCCTCTCTCTCCCACTAACACAACCTAATGTTTGGTAATGTCCTCGACTGGCGATCCGAAAAAAAAAAAAAAAATCCTGTGATAAACGTGCGTTAAGGAAATGATAATATAAATTGCTACGTAAACCGTAAATTATAATTTCTTTTCGATAATGACGCTATCGCAGTTCAAATTTATCTATAAGTATTACAGAACTATTATCGGCGGTTCCAGGGGGTATTCTCACGGCGAAGTTCATGAGGGATCGGCTTTTACGTATATTACATATATGCATTGCATACATATATACATACATACATATATATATATATATATATATATATACAGATAGATAGATAGATATATGTGTGTGTGTGTGTGCGCGTGTATGTAGTTATATGCATGTGTGTTTATAAATATGTACACTATAGACTCCTTTTGTTGTCCCGCTCTGCATTGCACTTTCCGTTCATATTCAGTAATGCATAAAAATGAAATAGTTCTTTTATTATTTTTTTACAACATAATCTGGCTAACAAAACCATTCAGGGTATTTTCAATTTTGAACTGTCATGAAATGAAGAGCACCCATCCGATGCACTTGAGTGAGATAATTCAGGGAAAAAAAAATCGATTTCGAGTTCAATTGGTCATATTTTTCAACAATCACTACTTTCCATCGCGTACTTTTTTTTACCATTTTAACCGATCAACGCTTTTATTATACGGCATAGCCTGTCAAGCTTAATTCTACATGTGCCCACTTTTGTTATTCCTTATCAACAATTTCGTTCGTCATCGTGCTTATTTAAAATGAACAGTTCCATTGTTTTCTTATATTTTCCCGATTCTTCTAAAATTACGTTTTAAAGTATTTTTCAATGTAGAAATCTTTAGCTGTTGAAAGTGGAATTTTCTTTCTTTGTGAATTTTTAGCGGTTTTCAAAATGCTTTTTGACGATAGCTTTAAATGCATTCGTAATATAACATTTAGACGGTATAAAACGAAAGAGAAAAACTAAATAAATGTCGCGGAATTGCTAATAATTCCTTATGGATCTCTCTAGTTTTAATGGATATGTGTTAGAAATATTTTTCTTGGCACCATAATATCCAAAAAAGGATAATTTTAAAACGATTGACTTTTCCAACTTAATAAATAAATGTTTACGGCTAAATTTTTAATAATAAATGAACAGCAATGATAAGTACAGTTGTCAGTAGTTCATAATTTCATTGTGTGCTTTTTATAGTACAATTTTACTATATATGTAGGTGTATACCTTTTTGATTTATTCCCTTTATTTCCTTGGCAGTTTAATTTATCGGAATTGTTAGATTAACTTCCGATAATTGTTATAAAAAAAATAAAAAATTTTATAAGAAGAAAAAAAAACCGATACTTGAAGATTTACTATAAATCATAATTATTATTCGATAAAAATAACTCTCATTTTAGAAGGATATGATATTCTGGTAATTTTTATACAACTATATTACCCTAAAAGTAATCACGGAAATCACAAATTACAACATCTAACAGTTTAATGAATGTTTAATTCCCTTTTTTTCATTATTATTGTAATTTGTGATTTCCGTGCCGCCTACTCTTAATTAAGGTATTAATGTTGTATAAGAATTACATCAAGATGTCTCCTTTTAATAAGGGTACCTATTATATATATTTCTCTGTAAAATAAATTATCTTCTTATCGAATAATTATTTAGAGCTCATTTTTATTAAATTCTTTAGAGTAAATTTTGAAGTCGGTATTTCTTCTTTTAAAAAACACGAAAAAAAAAAAAAAAACACTATTTCACAATTTTTAACGTTAAAGTTAAAAAACTTTTTGTCTTGCCAAAAACCAACTTTTTTAAAAAGTTTTTTTATTTGCTCTATGACAGTTTAAAGTTCGGTGTTTCTTTATTCAACGCTACACATTTCCACGGTGAATTAATTGATAATCCTTTAACTTTTTTTGAAATTACATCTCCGTGTTTAGTATATTTTAAGTCAATCGTTATATTAATAAATGGAAAAAAAACTGTATAAACGGATTGCATTTTTTTAACGTCTATTTCGAAGATTACTTAGTTTTTTAAGTGTGTTCACCAATACTCATCGCTCATGTCCGCTGACCGGTATTACTTTCGAATAAACGAAGAATAATTAAAATTAGTACGCATAGGGGTAAGTCATGCGCGGACAAACATAAAACAAACATCGATTGGTTTTTTCGAATTTTGTATATTTTATTCATCCGTGCGGTAATTAGCATTGGTTATAATTTTTTTAAATTACGTTTCCACACAATCATATTTGAAGCCGATCGCGTCTGCTATATATTAATATAAAAGTGACCGCATATTTTCAAGTTGTTTAGTGACCACTGAGTATCTGTGCTAATCGATAATCACCGATATACTCTATCAGCACGCTGACTGGTTCACTTTCGAATGAACAAAGAATCATTAAAATCGATCCACGTGGATACGAGTTATGCACGAACAAACGTGAAAAAAAACATACGCAACGATTGTATGTATAACCTCCTTCCTTACTGAAGAAAGGTGCTAATACCAGCAATTTAAATTTCCAACGGTAATGAAATTACCTATAATAAAAAAAACAAAAAAACAAAAAAAACGCTCCTGTTTTTTATTTAACTCAAACGAATTCCATTCTCCGTCGACTTTGGGTTTCATTAGTTGTGCCTTTTACAATAATTATCATGTGATGTATCAACTAGGGGAGTGTCGCCATGTGAACGATTATCGTACGATGATATTGTTATCATAGATTTTTTACTATCGCAAACGATTTTACTATCAAACGATTTTGTGTTATCGAACGATTTTGTCATTGAACACGATTTTGTTATTGAACAATTTCGTTATTATTGAACACGATTTTATTATTATACAGTTTAAGAAACGAAAAACGTTAATTGTCGATTAATTAAATGTTCCGATTTTTTTCTTCCGGGGTTTTCTAGAAAGATCGCAAACAAGAATTATACGGGGGGCTATTAATGAGAACAAGCGGATCAAATCAGTTTCTCTTATCGTTATAATATGTGTGAGCCATGTTCACCCCTTCCATGCTCAAAACCAAAGCGGAAGGGGATAAACTGAATTAGTTGAATCGTTTAACGTTGGAAATTAAAACGGGTTCGGAGTAATTGTTTTTTTTTTTTTCTTTTCAGTGACGTAAATTTTAGAAACAAAAAAAAGTAATTCCGCAAAAACGAGCCACTCTAAGAAGATTTCCTTCTATAACTGCTAAAATGTCAACTTCCCAAATTCGGTAATTCCGCGAGAAATACGAATTGAAAAGTAATTTTATTTATATAATCTCCTCCTCACAAAACGCAATTGGTATTTTTACAGTTATCAAAAAAGAAAAAAAAAAAAAAAACGCATTTATTTTTCTAATACTAATTTTTAGGTAAGTTATCTCTGTAATTTGCATTCTTTTTTTTTTTACAATTTTCAGAAAGTGCTGGTTTTAAGCTGACCGAGCTTAATAGAAAAATAGTTTCGCAACGTAATAAATAAATTACCGAAATAGAACAGCTTTACGGCTAATTTAAATGAAGAGTTTTAATTAGAAAATGCTACAAATCAGTATGCGAAGTTAAATCAGTCGGTGACATTATTAATCGAAGCGATCAGTGAGATGTCAAAAAAGTTGATCGTTTAAAAAAATCACCGAGGTAAAAACTAACAGCAACATCTACTAATTGCAAATCTAAAAATAATCGACAGAATTTTGTGCGAATCGAATTCTGTTTTATTTTAAGATCGGAATTTCGATTTATTGCAACGCAAAATCGAAAAACATAACCGTAACAATTTTTTCCGCATAATAATGAGTGTGTCTACTTACCGATAAGTTTATTATGTTCCAGAATATTCTATAGGCGCGCACAAAAGCAAATAAAAATATGTGTAATTATATATATATATCTCTTTGATATTAAACCGACCGATTGTTAAAAATTAAAACAATTTAAAAATTCAGCGTAAAAATTATAGAAAAAAAAAAAAAGGGGAAAAAAAAGTAAAAAACTACACGCAACCGCACTGACCAATAAAAACGTCCCGTTCTTATCACGATCGAAGGCAGATATATATTTCCCCTGAACGGCTACTAGCAGTAGTAGTCGGATCTTTGTTTCATGTTTTTTTCGAGTTAAAAAACTTGCGCGCGGTCGCACTCAGAACGGTGCTCATCGATGTCTCTCTGTATGATTTCTCGTTCCTTTTTTTTTTTCTTTCTTGTCGAACTTTCGATCTTTCGTCCTATCCCACCTATTTCACCTATCCTACCTAAGCGATAGTCGGTGCCTCTTATCTCTCGGCTATGTGCGATTGTGTGTTTTATCGGCTCTCATCTGTATCTATCACGGCCTGCGCTATATCGCACGCATCGCCGTTAATCGCTTATCTCTCTACCTTCAGATATGACACCGCCTCCCTGACTCCGTCGACCTCTGCGCGCAGAAGGAAGCTTGTTGCCTCTCACCTGATCACCTGCGATGCACGATGATCCCCTAGTTCCACCCAATCGTTTACCTGTAAAATTGTTTTCTTTTTTTTTTTTACTTTTCTCTTTCTCTCTCTCTCTCTCTCTCTCTCCCTCTCACGAGTCAACTACACATAAACACAGCGTACGTGTACGCCGTGTGTGCATAAGAAAACCTTTCTCCTTATCAGTAGAGGTTTCAGTGTTTACCCAAGTTATCTCTAATGTCGTTTAATGCTTTAGTCACGATCGGCCATTTTGGTATATCTTTTCACGTACACTGCCGGGACACACTACGGCATACGGACCAGCTCGTGTACGAGTGTGCTCCCATTTAAACAACTCCAGTCTATGTTATAATCTTCGCATAGTGTGGCCTCGTTGCTCGTCATATGTTTAAACTCGTTACATATTTGTTATTTCGTTTTTTCTCCGTCGTCCGATAACCGACCAGCTAGTCTAGCACGCACATAATCGTCTTGCAATCTGAACACTTGCCGATTTATGTCGTGCTTCAGGGGCACTCTTTATATTACAAAAAAAATATAAAGCATTCGCTGATTGCGAATATCCGCGATATTTTACCCCTTTCTACTAACTGCTCTCGTGCGTAGATTTAATCGCGCAGGTGAAAATATGACATTTTAGCTGTCCGCTTTCATCCCCAACCGGAAAAAATTCGCTCAAAAAAGTCTCGCTAACAAAAACCGAAGCGTATTATGTTTATGAAGGAACAGACATTTTCCTTAGACGGTACCACTCGTTAAGACACAGCGTGCAACAATTGTTCGCCTTAATTCCGTTCTACCTAACACGGCTCGTAATTACGAAGGCTGTTAAACCTTCGATATCCGATGAAACTTTTCCAAGTTGCAACAGATGTAATCCATAGCGCAGTTAACTCTTACTTTGAAAAATTTACAAATGACATTCATCAATTTCGAATAGCACAAACGCGCGAGACTCGTGACTTTCTTTCCGGACATTCTGTTTTCAAAGTTGAATGAACGGACCGCCACTGTGTAGAGTATCGCTAGATTACAGATTGATCTGCCTATATTATCACAATTAGAATATGCTAAAGATAGCAATTATTCGCTTTACGGAAACAATAAAAGTCATTATTTTAGAAAATTTTCACCAACGACTCTCCTAATTATCCATGGGTCACGTTAGATCGAACAGAATTAAGGTGGTTATTTTAATTTTAACACTGTCCTAAAAAAGTACCATCGGAAGAAAAGCTTCCGACTTTATTCTTAATTTGCTCTCGTTTATTTTTTTTTTATTTTTTCTTTTGTGGTACCTACGGCGTTAATCGATTGTTAAGTTTAGATCGCATCGTGTTTTTCAAGTTTTTCTTATTTTTCGGAATATTTACGCACTGTTATAATGAAAAGTTTATCTTTATTAATGAAATTCTAATGAGTTTACGACATTTAATCAGAATTAATGAAAAAAAAAACATTTCTAAGAATACATTTTTGCCTTTAATTAAAACAAAAAAAAAAAAAGAAAAGAAAAAAGAACTATAATAATAATTTATTTATTTAAAGTCGCTCGGCAGCTAAGGCCATTTACGACGCTGAGAAGTTACATCTTATGCGTATAGATTAATAAATGTAAAGAACATAAACGAGAAGTTATATCTTATAAGTATAGATTAATAAATAAAGAGAACAAAAAAGGATATCAAAATAAACAATAGAAAGAGAAAAAATAAAGAAAGGAAAAGAAAGGAAAGGAAAAGAAAGGAAAAGGAAGGAGGTAAGCGCTGCTGAATAATAAACTATATAAAAGGAAAAAGTCGGGTGAGTTTTAAAATTTTTTTTTTTTTTTTACCCCCCCCCCTGGGTTTGCTAGCAAAGAGCATTAGCCCAGCAAAAAGGAATAGATACATGGAATAGACTAGAAATTATATTTTAATTCTGTCGACAATGGAATCAAGGAACACCCCTAGGACAGGAGAGTTTTAAAAATTGAACTATATACTTACATTATTAACCTATTTTTAATTCCATTTATAGACATACGTATTTTCCATGAAAGTTGAGAAGATAAGAAAAATCCTGAAAGATCTCAAAAAGAAACAGATTTTTAATCACATGTACAGGTGGTTGAGAATAAAATATAGGTTGACCCTCAAAACAAGTAAAAAAAAAAACGTTTTCTTTGAATTCTTCTGCCTTATCATCATTATTGGTGCCATCAAAGCTTATTTAAAGAAAGATCAAAACGGCGAAAACAATTGTTCCTCGTGATTTATACTTCGTCATCACCGGCAATTAATCGACTTGTGTTCTCCGCTCGTTAATAGTTTCTGAATTTACGGAATTTTTTATTCGCGTCGTAACCTCTCTTCGCGTAATACAGCTGCTGTTGAAGGTCTTGAAAAATTTTCGCCCATTAAGGGAACTCGGAAAAGCGACTATACCGAGGTGTATCACCCAAGCATGGTGCTATTCTCATATCTATGCTACGGAATAATCCAACAAATTCGTACAACTAAAAAAACAATTTAGACGACGTGTTTCAAAAAATGTATTCTTAAAATTTAAAACTTAATCTTTAAACTTAACATTCCGGAAGAAAGCTTGTTTTTTTCTTTTTTAAATAACCTAAATTTTAATGCTATTCGCTATTGAGTAAAGGAAGGATGCAATTATTGGAAAAATGGCCTGGTTTGGGAACGACAGTATCGACGAAATATTGTAAGGTGCGGGAGCATTGAGTTGTAGTAAATTAGGGTATAGTACGGATTGTTCATTGAATAATGCCGAGCACTCAAAAAACACATGATTAGCGTCACAGATGTAATTATTCCCTGGTGGGTGAAGAGGACAAAGAGGAGATAAAGACGGAAAAAACCGGTGTCGTGAATCGGGAAGGAATGAATGGTTAAATCGAAGATGACATATGGATACAATGGAGTTACGTTGAAGAACTTGACAGCTATGGAACCATGGTTTACGAGGAATGGAAGGTTGAATAGAAAGATAGAAGGAATGCGGATTGGAAAACGATCGGGCATACACGCCGGACCAAAATTTTGAGTGTAATTTTTTTGAGAAAGAAAGAATATTGTTGGCTGGATAAAGATTGATAGCTTGTTAAATTTTAAGATTAAATTTTACGAAACATAAATTGTTTTCCTAATTTTATCCATCGCGAAAGTTTTAAATGTTCATATTTTTACAGTATTTAATGAAGTGTAGGGAATGAAAGATCCTCATTTTCCAAATGTTGCACGGATCAGGAATCCAGAGAACTCCACTCAGCTTTACGAGAATAACATTCCACTGCGATATTAAAGTTGCACTCTTCGCCAATGACATTAGTGTCGTTCTGCGCCATTCGAATGTGGAACTAGCTAAAGCCGTTTTACCGGCGGAATCTGTATGAAAATAGACTTTTCTCGACAGACGCAAACACCACAAATATACACTTATTTCTGTAGACACTACACCGGCAAGTATCATTGTTTTGATCACAAACTCATCCGATGCTTGACTAGTAGATTATCTCGAAAACATGACGTTGTTAGACTCAAAAAAAAAAAATAAATAATCGCATGCGAATAGGTTAAATTTCTTTAAAAAATTAAGCGCCATATCGTACGGGGAGATCCAATTAATATATCATGTTCGACAGTTCGTTATAAATGTGATTACGAGCAGCCTCAATCTTCTCTTTCACGTCGAAAGTTCTTCTTGCATCGTTGGACACAGCAGTGCTTTTATAAGCGCTAGACCTTCATCTAAGAAGCACCAGAATCACTTCCATTGATACATTTCTGTTCTGTAAATAAAATATCTTCATCTTCCAACATTAGGAATTGTGTGTAAACATCATCTCATTCATCTAAACGTGGACTTTGCTTTTTTCTCCGTGCCACGCGGATACTAAATCTCTTATCCTGCCGTTTGAGCTATCCTTACGATAATTATAAGCAAGCAGTTATCTTACGTTTTTCAAAATTCAATTTAGAATCGGCCAGCCTATTCATCTGTGTGCAGCTTTATAGTTCGCAACTATCCGTACAAGCAGTTGTCCTCCAGAAATAAGGTACTCGTTTTCGCACCGATGAAGACCATCCGGTCCCAGTTAATATTTTCCGTGGTTTATTTATCAGTTAAATGCCGCTTTCGTCTACATTAAAAATAAATATTTCTCGGTTTATCGATATCGAATTATCTTTTTGACGTGAAACGTCTTTAAAATTGATCGTGAAACGAAATCGCAAAACGCAATGACTATTACTTTTCACCGTATATATTTATATATATTTTAAACCGATATAGGCGTTTCACGTTAAATCAACGGTCCTGTGTCCCAGCACAGCCGCACCCAAATTTTTCAACTCTTTTTTTAAATAAGTATTTTCACTTTTAATAATTCCGTTAGCTCGCGCCAACGAAACACCTTTGTCTTATTGAAATATCATCTTCGTTTGTTTTCAGAAAAATATCGCAACCATTATTTAACTGCTTTCTTTGTCCCTTTACAAAATGCATACCCGATTTCAAGATCCTCTGCAAATTACTATGCAATTTTTTGTGTCTTTGACGAAACCAACAATAGCAAGTTGTTTAATACAATTTTTAATCGTGTTTCTCTGATCGCTGAAATGTTGCTGTAAAAAAAGTGAACACGTATCAACATCTAAAATCGACTATTCTGAAAAGGTATACGGTAAATACGAAATTATTCAAAACGTAAATCACCCAATTTCGATCCCATACCAGGGGCTTAATTGTATTGTCTAGGACTGAAGTCTTTCAGTTTTAGGGGTCTAATAATACATTTCAAATTATTTATTCCATAACCAACTTGAAATTTTCTTCTGTTCATTGTCCTCCGGTCGAATTTCTAATGTACTTTTTAGACATTCTAATTAAGTGAATCGTAAAATTGTTTAGAAAAAGGCGATTAGGTGTGGACGTTAATTCTTGCAACTTCTATTTTACATTATAAATTTAACAATGGAAAAATACTGAATGTAAACACCCAGCGAGGAAGTAACTAGGAAATTGATTTGCATGTTTTTTTGTGTTTTTTTTATATTTATAACGTAAGTTCTGACCAATTTTTTACTAAAGATAAATTACACGCAAACGGTACAATAAATTCCGATCGCACAACAATGTGCAGTCGTAATTACATTTACCGTTTACTTCTACGTCAGATAACACTTACTAAAAGTAGCTGTCGCGTTTCCAGCATCATTTTAGGAAAATATTACACGTATCGCCTCTTCGTCATTTACTATGCACCTAAGGAAACTTCAGTTAAGCTTTAATCCCAAATCCTAACTGCAAGATAATTCCCTTCTATCCTTTTCCCAAAAAGTCAGGCCTGATTGAGGAAGTACAAAATTTCGTTAAATCGCCAGGAAAATTTATAAGTAAATCCTAGTTTTGGTTAGTAATATATAATAATTTTTTTCCTTCTAACATTCTTTCCTTTCATTCTACTTTTAGTTGCAGGGATTACATTACCTCTTATCACGCTAGTATATGTAAATCTTTTCCGAACAAAATGATTACTCCAGTCGTCTTTATCGATGTTTTCAAAGACTTCGATACTATTACCCTACTCTTAAAAATGCCACGCTTACCATGAAACCGCTTCATCATATTACCTCTCTCTTATCGTCAGTCTTTCTCTACGAAATCTTCTCTCGTCTTATCTTCTATATTGTATATATAAAGAAAAACATAATTAGTGATGCATTTAATTCTCCTACCCCGCTCGTAGATTGATTCTGCTCTCTTAATCTTCATCTCAACAATTGTCCCTTCTTTGTAGAACATTTTAACTATCATACTTCCCCTATAAAATACTTAAAACGCTCTTTTTTCTTCTTTTTGGGGCAGAGATCCTTTTATATCTTTCTATACAGCTCTATCGTTTGCTTCTAATTAAGTTACCGTTTCTTGCATCATAGCAGTGCGTCCAATACACGTGTTCATCGAAACACGGCAAATTACGTTATTCCTATCTTCGTCTTGTTTAGATAATTTAAAATTCACGCCTACCGTTTTCTAAATCTAATTCCTACCATTCATCATTTCGTCGATCTTTTTTCGATTATCGGCATTTCACGACTTCTGATCTCTCCAGAATTGTACATTTATTCCATGGACGGCTCTTCTCTTCTAGAAGTATCCCTATTCTTTCTTATATTCCATCGAATGTTACTCACATTGCACACTGTCTTTTTCTCTGCTGAAATACTTCTTTTTCTCAGTTTTCAACTTGTTTACCTATCCTTCTCACTTCAACCATTTCCTTTCGACCTCTTTCAACAATTCAGTTTTTATATTGACGCTACTTTTTTCTCATTCTTCAGCAACGGTTCAAAAAGATCTCCAACAATTTCGGCACCTCTTTTACTTCATATATTAATCATTCTACGCTACCCTTAAACTTCCTCCCGCCTGTTGGGGTCTGCTACGTTATCCTCTCTGCGAAAATTCACAAGCCCTGACTTCGTCTCTCGTACACCAAAATTTCCATTACAGTTCTGGTCTAATCCGTATCGTTCCTATTTTTCTAATTCTCTTTTTCTGTTCTTCCTTATACAAGCGTCTCCTCAATCCGACACTGCCGAGTTCAACTACATTTCCTCTCTTCACAGAACAGCCATCACTTTTATTTGTCGATTATATTTTTGCGCTCTTTTTTCCGCTGATCAATGCCTCGCTTTTTTGCCACTTCGCCCCGCATCTTGATAATCCCAACTTTTGCGACGCTGACTACGTCTTGTTTGAATGCTCGTATCTCCTTTTTAAACGTTCTCCCCGATTTCAAGTTTTATTACAACTCAACTTCGCCACTTTTCTTCGTTCTCTCCCTTCCAAAATGCAGCCCCTACTCCCCGGCTGCCTTGATATCTTTTATATCTGATAAAATTCCCATTTAATCCTTTCTTAATTAGTCCACTGCGTGAGCTCACTGCCGGTGTGTCCAAAAAGAAAAACTTCTTATAAAACTATTCTCAGTTATGTTTTACAAAAGTAGTCTGCTCGTTACACAGTTTTAACCTACCTCTTCTTTTAGACATACATTCACAGACATTGGTTTCTTACAACATGCAATTGCACCTAGAACTTAATCGCGCGATAACTTTAATTATTACTTTGTAAACGAACGGTGGCTATTAATTTGAAAACATTTAAGAATCCAAAGGCAACATTTTATCCAACAGCAACACTATGAAACATTAGATACTTCGCAACTGGTGCTATTGATACTTTTTTCGCATAAATGAAAAGTTTAACCAATGACGAACTACATATTTTTCAAAGAATATTCTACTTCTTATTATAAAAGGAAAATTTTCATTACGCAGTTTACTTTCGTGAGAGACAAGTTCGAGACGTGTGGTGAATTCCATTAAAAATTGCACATTTGCGCACATCAATTTTTCAAAATTACATTTTCTTTACGCAAAAATTTTCAGAAAAAAATGTTAAGAAATGTACGGCAGAAGAGTAGGTAATTCCATTTAAGGAAGTTCCTACAACAAATAGGAAAGAAGGTGAAAATGTACTACAAGAAGAAATAGAAAGTACGAGAGGGTTCTTGTTTGAAATTTGAATACAACAAAAGTGAAAATCATAGTTTGAAAAATGCCTTTTCAGAACATTATATAAGATGGAAAGAATTATAAATAAATGGAATTTATAAACTATAGAAAAATAAATGTTGATCAAACATCAGGAGAAAAATTAATTAACAAGAGTTTTAAAAATCAATTCTTTATTTTAAATTTGTGCACATACAGCGATGAAACAATTGCCACATTAAGAATACATGTATAGTATATGAGATGAGGAAGAAATTGACCAGCAATTTTAAGTTCAAACAAAAAAAAATTAACAAAGATTAAAAAAAAGATATATATATATATATATATATACATATTTACCAAGTGATGTATCAGTTGGACGATATAGAATAGCCTTGAATTTTCATTCACAGTAAAATTTAACGTGGTACTATTTAAAAAGATAGAACCAATTGTCAGATCCACTTGATGCGCCTTAACCAAGTAAGACCCTTTAAAGAGTAAAATTAAAATATCACAATTCAAATGCTTAAACATTTTTTACAGTTTAAAATAATGGCGGATGGTAGATTTATAAGCTGAATGAGAAAACAGCACGAATGTGTACAATAAATACGAATTACAATATATAATTGGAAGCTTAATCATAAAAAGTCTATAAGAAGGGAGTACTAAGAGAGGTTGCAACAAAGTAGAGAAACAGGTATGGTCAAAACTCTCATCTTATTTGACTCGTGTGTTACGAATGCGAAACGTAGAAATTTGGTATAAAACTTTTTTCGTATGTCAAAAGTTTGCATATAAAGCCATTTTTTTAAAATTTGATTTAATTGTTTGAAATTAATTTTTAAAATTTTCCATCATCTAAAGACTGTTTGCACCGAACAAGGAATATTAAAAATACAAATTACTCTAAATTACTTAAATTTTTAATTAATCCTTTTAGTTTTAAAATTTAAGTTTTCAACAATCACACTACATTTTATGTTTTCAATAATTAAAATAGAATTTTATTAAGTATATTGATATATTAAAATTTAATTCAAATTAAATAAAATCGCTTAAGATATGAATGACTTGACTTGGCAACACTGTAAATGTGTTCAAATAAAAACCGTCCATTCCAAGTGTTCACAAAGTTTCATTTAGAAGATTTGTTAAATTTTTTTGCGAAATTGAATAGTTTTGTACAATTTATAACAAAATAAATTAGCTTTGTATTTACAGAATAATCAAACAAGTTTGTATTATTTCGTTACTTTTAATATCCATTTAGTAAATGATCTCTGTATAAATTTTATGTAAATCGTGTTTTTGGTAATTACTGAAAAAAACTAAAATTTGCCAAGTTATATGGTTTTTTAAATTAAAATACTATATTTTTTCGTTTAAATTTAAAACCTACCGTTTACTTTATTGTTCGCATTAAAGTGTGGGTACGTTGTCAATTTTTGTAACATGTTTACCAGGAACGGATCCAGACATGGCGAGGGGGTATAAGAAGGTAATTTTATGGGGGGAAGGGGGATTATATAATTACATAATATCTTCTACGGTAGGCAATAGATTTGAGAAATACCCCTTGTTTCATAAAGAAAATCAAATAGCGACTACCTCTTTAGAAATTCATAAAAATGTTTTAAAAATATAATTATTACAATTTTTAATTTAACTTTCGCCTTATATTTAGGAGTGAAAGATAAAACGAAATTATAAAATTATAACTTAAATATGGTAGTTTAGAAATAGTAAGAAAGATAGTATTTTTATTAGACACTTTACTTCGTTTTTATTTTTGTTAGTAATCCGATCCGAATCCCCTTTGTTCGTAAGCAAGTTTAAATACATATATATTTCTCATTGAACTATTTTTAATTCAAATTACAAAATAAATAAAAAAGGCAAAAAATCGACTACAGTTGTTCGGTTTAAAACAGTTTAAAAACGTAACAAGTTTTACTAGAAAATATTATTAAATATTGATTATTAATATGCGTAGGTAAAATTCATACAAATATTTTATAGCATGAATTAAGTTTCTCTGTTATGACAATTTTTTTCATAGATGCTTTGGTTCTTTTTGGGGTGATGCCCCCTCTCGTGGATCTGCCATTGATGTTTACACTGAAGTTGGTGGTTTGCTACATAAAAATATAACTATACTTTATATCACTATTAACGCATTGAAACCATTTTAATATTTAGTAGAATATAGAAATAACTAAACATTTGTCGAAAGTACGGTATATTCACTTATTAATTTCAATAAAGCGCGGAAGTTTTTATTTACTTTTTCTTACATCTAACGAAAATATTTATCGATAATTTTATTGTAAATTTAATTAATGCAGTATATTTGGCATTATAATTAATTTACCTACTGTCCATGTAATTATTTATATATTTATTTATATTAATAAAAGAAATAGAGTTATTGATCGAATTAGTGACATATAAAAAAACGTAGAAACCTGAAACTCAAAAAAAAATAAGTACTCACCAAGTAAAAACTTTATAAAACGAAACCCTTTTTTCAGAATTCAGTTTAATATTTATTGTTCGTTTATACTACTGTACTATTGATAAGAGACTTTGTATACTAATCGCACTTTCTCATTAATGTAAAAATATATTGAAAATAAAGAATACGTTCAGTACTACATACCTTTTTTTTTCCTCATTAATAAATTAATTTCATAGACTTAATTTCTAACTGTTATTGTTGGCTGTTGCAACCTGTCCATGATTTGTACATTATTGAGTTAAAAAAACATCTGAACTCTAAAAATAGGAATAAATAAAAGTTCAACTCTTGTTGTTTTTTTTTTAACGACAACCCGTTCGCGATTTATATTTCATATCTTTATACGTATAAAACAAAAAAAAAAAAAAGCGAACACAGTTAATAATAAACCTGAATTGTGTGTAGTGTCTTTATAAATCTTTATTAATGTGAATGTACTTTTTAGGTTAATAAATTCCTTAGAATTTTTCTGTAGCAATCTATTCACGATTTTTATTTTATTATGTACCATAAATAAATACGATATGATATTTGAATTTTTCATAAATGATTTGCAATTTAATTACTGCGTAATATTAATGAGCGACCTTTTGCTGGTATATGTTATTTTCATGTTTAAAATAAATGAAAATTATAATAAGAAATATATTAAAACTATTTAGTCTTGTTTTAAATTTTTTTAAATTTTTTAATGTGTTATTATAATAGTTGAGTTGTCTAATTTTTTAAGGCTAAGAATTCCAACCTTTCGTCAAGTAAAATATATTTCGATATTATTAAAAATGTACTGTAAAAAAAAACGTTTTTTTTGGAGAGAGGCGGGGTTCACCAAGACCGGAGAAAACATATATATAATTTTGTGTTGAACTCAAATTACATGTTTTTTATGTTATTTTTGAACTGTAAAATGCAATATAAAACCCGTGCAACGCCATGGATTCGGCTAATTCGCATTAATTGCAAAATATATAAAATACTGACAGCCAAGTGTTTTTATCACTACTGATATTAGGCATTTTTAAATCCCATTAAAAAAAAAACAAAAAAAACAAACGCAATATGAAGCAATTATTCGTAAGCGAAAGTTAAATTAAAAATAACAAGTCTAAGCAGTGGTACGTTCAACTGTAACAGAGTTAACCAATATACAGCACAAATGGTCTGCAAGAGATCGGACTCCGTAACTTTTAAACATGATTTTTACCAAACTGCTTAACGAAACAAAAAAAATTATCACTAGACTGCGGCCGGACATACCTTTCCGATACATTTCCATCTTTTTCCAAAAAACGGAGCCCCTCTCCAACTTGCAGACGTTGCAATGGAAAAATTGACGCAGCTCATATTCCGAATGTACTATTTCCGTGAGACGTGCTACAGGGAAATCTTTGACAGATCACCTTTTCCAGTTCAAGATAGCCGGCTTAATGCACAAAAATAATATCGCTTGCAAGAAAAATTAACATTTCCGACAATCTTAAACTCTAGCTTTTACATCATTTCTTTTACATTTTTCTAAACATTGATCGGATTTTTAAAATTATATTCATATACATCGTGAAAAACTTATTCGCTATAGCATGACAATAAATATTCAATCATTTATTGAACAATTTTATAAAATTGAAAAAATGCTTTCCGTTATTAAGTATAATTCTAATTATAATAAAGAAACACAAACAGAAAGTATATTATTGATCTAAATGGAGAATGGTTTACGTGGTTGTTGAAGTTATCCACGCGTCGATAGTAACTACATTGAAGCAAGATTCTATCTGCAGCTGCTCATTCCAAGCAATGGTTTAACTCTTACGTCTCCTCATTGTCCAGCCCGGACTCTTTTTTCTTGTCTATTCAGCCTTCCCTTCCTCGCTTCCCCTGGTTTATTGACTTTCCCTTCCAACCTCTCTGCGACGATTTTCCGCCTGCGCTTTGAGCACAGTTTGCTTCCTTCCTCGCTTTTCTGTTACTCTCTTGTATTGTCCATTGCACCCCTCCAACATCCAATTTATTTGTGATCCCGATCACATAATGTTCAGTTGTTTGTCTCTTGTAACTGAACAATCTTTTTTTTACTCCTCCCTTTTACAAATCCGTATCTCCACTCCATACAGTGCTTCGTTCATTCTCTCCCTTCCTTCTTCTTCTGTTGTCCAAGCTCTTGATTCTTTTTTGTCGGCTATCTCTGATCGTGAAAAGGTCTGAGTCTCTGCGACTTTTTTCCTTTATTCTTGGACCAATGCCCTTGTAGATAAACCCATAAAAAAAAAAAAAAAAAGAAAAGAAGATTCTAGCGTTTATTATAATTATAATGCCTCATCAGGCAAACAACTAACGAAATAAATAGAAAAAAGAAACCGTATTAAACAGCCGCGCACGCTACCCAAAACTGAACCAAACAAAAAAAAAATATCTATCAGTCAACATTATTACGTGGTGGGGTTCTGCTGTGTGGCGCTTCTTAACCTTATTTAATATCGTAATTTTTTTCTTTTTTATTATTAACTATCACCGCTAATGGTCTGCGGACAAGCAGCGTATATTATTTAAACTACAACACTAAATAATATATTTTCCTATTTATTCATTAATTAAAATCATACACGCAATGGGGTCCTTTTGAGAATTGTATATTTTTTTTGTATTTAAAAAACTACATTGTATTTTCTATAATTATTTCAAAGTATGTAGATGAAAAAATAAGAAGAAAAACTTTATTTCTCTAAAAAATGCAAAATAAAGTAAAAATTCTTTAGTTTCAGTAAAATTTCGAGTTGATTAAAAAAAAATCAACGACGTCATCGTAACACATTTTTTATCTACGTATTAATTATGATTTCATCGTAAAAAAAAATTACAACAGTCCTACGAAATGATCAAAGTGTTTCTCGCTAAGTTTACCATCTGCTGTTGGGAATTTTGTGAATGTAGATCAAATAGACGGGAGAGTTCTGGAATTGCGCATCAGACCCGAAACGCGGCGGGAAATATAATCGAAATTGGACATCAGACCCTAAATAACCCACTCGTTAAGAACCAGAATTGTGCACCACCTTTAAAAGAAATGGTCGAATTTTACGGAATCGGTGAAACAATTAAAAATGAATAAAATTCGCTTTCAGTGATTCCCAAATTTATCACTAATTTCCTACCGTCTAATATTGTTCAGGTACCCTATAGACAACGTACCGGAATAATGCTACTAAAATGGTTTAGAAATCGTATAAGAATTAAATCGCAATAATTCGGGAATAAACTTACCATTTCACATACACAAGTATCACAATTAAAACAGTCTAAGGAATCTCAGGAATAGCCGATTATTTTGAACGTCGAAAAATTGTAACTCGAGACAAAGCACCGATTTAAAAAACTACCTGAAAGATCGCCCTTAAAAATTCACAACTTCCCATCTAGTAACCCATTAATGCGTAATTTGAAATATATAAAATTTTTCTCGGCACAATATTCTCAATTAGTCTTAAAGAAACCGTAATAGGAAGAATATTTTTGATATAAATACGTATAGACTTTTACCAGATGGAAAATGCTTTTTAAAAATACGTAAAAATAAGTCGTTGAACATTAAAAATGCAGCGTCATAATAATGAAGCGGCCATCAGTTTTGCATTTCCGTTTTTACACCTGTAAAAGTGGCCGGTGTGTAATTTCTTCCTATATGAGAAGATCAGTGGACCGTTTTATAACCCTCAGTCCAGGCAGACAATAGTACGCAATGCCAGTGTAAACAAATATACATTTTACTTAGAAACGGGCCAGTATAAAAAGGAACTGATTATTACATACAAACTGGGCGAAAATAATAAAAAAGTTGTAGAACATTTTTATAAAATGTGAACTTCTAAAAAATATTAAAAAAATTGTTATTTTTAAATCCATACATTTCACTATTCGAAAATATTTCAACTAGATGTATTATTTTTTGATAAAACTAAAAATAATTATTAATAGCGCGAGTGTCATTTTAAAAATTTAGTTTTTTTTTTATATAATATGCGTGTACAATATAAAAAAATGAACCATGCTGGTTCTCGTGAATTGTCATCGCTATATTAGCTGTCAGAAAAATATTACAAAGCGTTTTTACACATTACCGTGCGCAGCACAAACCGTTATCTATTGCCAGAGGTAAATGCACAATTAAGTTCTCATTTCGAATACCTGTTAGCGAGTAAGACTTATTTTCTCCGGAAAAAAAAAAGTTTTTACTATTACTATTATTGAACATTATTAAAACCATCGCATTATGAAATACCTTAGTACAAAACCATCAATAAAATACAATTTAACGTGTGAATACTATTACTGTGGACTATAGTTTATCCAGGACCTTATGATTACTATGTGCAGTACAATATGGACATACGGCCGAATGTGTACTTAAATTGCATATTTCAGTAAACCCGGAAAAGAAAAGTAAGGAGCCCGCAGGAAATGAAGGAGGAAAAGAGGGAAAAACCTTTAAATCTGGTTATTACAACTATCATCAAAATGTCCATTATCGTCCGTGGTAATAATATTATAGCAACCATTAAATTCATAGTAAATAATAGTGTTATATTATTAATTGGTCTTGTTATAATAAAATTTTCTATCATTATTACTGCCATAATCATTACCATTTTTACTATTACAATCATTTATTGCTATTATTATTACCGTTATTACTACAAGTAGGTTGTTACATCTAATGACTGCGAGCAATCCAATTAGTGTTTCGGTAAAGTAATAATATATCTTTGTAAGGCTAGTATATTAAAGTATGTATGAGCGTAGATTTATGTAAACATGGGCTAATTGAAAGAATAGAATAGTAAATTAATCTTTCAGCGTATCAAAAGACAGAGAAACACGAAAAGAAGGAGAAACCCCTATTAGCTTAACAGCACATGTAAATTACCGTTGTAACCTATATTATTATTGAATTCTTTTTTATCTGTTTTTAGTTTTACGCCAAAAGCACCTGCTTTAGTTGTTATTAATTATTCTTCTGGAAATGTTGTTGATTTTGTTTTTCAGTCTGTTTTGTTATACGTTCGTGCAGTATTTATTGATTTATCTTTTACCTTATTTGGTTTCATATATTTAACCTATTATTGCTCGTTTATTCGATATCTTTTGATTGTATTACCATAGAAGATTTTATTTATATTTTATTTGTTCATCTATTGACTTATATATACTGGCTTCACTATTCACGCTAAGAAGCGCATTGTGGATTTTCGTATCAATAACAACAGAAATGATTTGAAATGAAATGATTTGATTTTTACAATTATTCCAAACACGTTGTTTATGATTTGTAAATAACGAAAAATTTAATTTAAAAAGTACACAATTCGTGATTAGACATACATTACTGCTCGATGTATTTATTAAACGCATGTAAGTTAATCGGAATAATTTCTCTTACAATTAATTGACTACATTACGGAACGATGACATTTTCTTTGAAATTATTTGCTTCCAGCGGATGAGCGACTTAACGAATTGTGTGAAACTTGTGAGACGGATAAATCCGCAATAAGAGCAATAAAACGGTTTTCTAATAAACTGTACTCAAAATTGTAATTAAAGAGTTTTATGACTTTTATACCCATCAACTTTTGATGTAAAAAAAAAAAAAAAAGAAAACAACAAAAAACAAAAAGGAGCAGCCTAAATTTTATTTTATTTTATTTTAAAGATTAGGCTAAAAAATAGTAGATGAAATTATTTTAAAAACTATAATTTATCTAAAAAAAAGCATCACATCAGGAGAATTTTAAGAAAAGTAGAAAAAAAGGAAATGGAGAAATAATTAGGTCATAATTTACCGTCTTAGAGGCTGCAGCGAATTTTTAATTGAAAAAGGCGTGCGCATCTTTCGAAAATTTCAAAATTCTAATATTGAATAAAATACAATGCAATTCACATAAAATTTTTTATTGGGAAACATATAGAGACACTGTTGCTTGTTTGACTAAATCATAAAACGTACACACACACACACACACACATATATATATATATATGCATACATAAGCACACATGTGTGTGTGTGTATAGAGAGAGAGGTATTATAATTTAATGCGAAATGTCAAATATATGCAACCCTTCAAATAATAAAAAACAAAAGTATGTAATAATCATCTATAACAATAAAAATAATTCGAAGAAAAATAAAAGAAAAAACAAACGAACTACAAAACAAATTAAAACTATTCGGTCGGGAAAAGAAATAACGATACGATACACATAAAATAGAATAAATAACGCTAATTTCAAACGACAGAGATAAGAAGTATATACTCGCTTCTCTCTCTATTACAACTGTTCAAGGAAATTGGACATTATATATATATATATATATATATATATATATATATATATTTGTGTCAAACATATGTAAAATAACGCGAATCAAATTGTAAAAATATTTAAAAATGCCCGATGATAATTTCCTTGAATAAATAAAATTTCCGTATATAGTAGTACAAATTGCGTCTATGTGTGAAAATGTAAATTACGAATAGAATGTGTAACAAATATTTACACATTTACAATAATGAAAGTATGCAACGTAATATTAAAAGTATGCAGGAGAAGAAAAAAGAAAAAAAGTAACTTTTACAAAAAACATAATTTATAAATATAAGAAATAATTAAAATAAATAACAGTAATAATAATAATGAGATTTCTTTTTTCGTTAATGTAGATACACAAATATCTATCTTCTAATATTATATATTTAGTAATAATATAATATATATATATATATATATATATATAAATAAGTAAATATATAAATAAATATATATATATAAATATAAGTTTTCTTCTTCTTTTTTATTTTTTTGTTTAGCAGCGAAGAACTTGTGTAATACACAGTCAAAAGGAATGTTTAAAACGATGCTACACACAAGTCTGTTTTCGCAGCGTTCCAATGTCAGGTAAGTGTTGTAACAGTTTAGCGATCATTATCAGAAAGTTCTTATTAAACCGTGAACGCCGTTCCCATCACATGGCAACAGACCTGAAAAGATACAAATTTTTTGAATTATTCCACTTTTAATAATAACAACGCTGCTAAACACAAATTTTAATGAAAACAAAAATATCCAGCTCCCCTACTTGCGACTTTATTCGTCTTCTGTAAACTACGATTACGTCCCCGATGTTCCCATTGCTACGACGTTATTATAAGGAGGAGGTGAATGGAGCACAAGTTAGAGTCTGAGATAATCAAGTTAATTCAACTTGGGTTAGGACTATGTGTATTTATCTAGCAGAGTTACTGAAATGGTAGGCTATGTATTTATTTTTATTGTCGTCGAGGGTAAAAGGTGAAAAAAAGCATTTTTTTAACCTGTTATGTAAAAAATTATGCGTCGCGTTTGGCAAATGTAATGTATTTATCGGAATATTATTGCGGTTAACCAACAATTTAATTATATCGTCGGTGTCGAGATACTATATGTCACTCTGAAAAAGTTTTACCCCTAAAGCGACCCCACACGGCGAAGTTTCTATTCACGTAAACGCCGCTATTTCGAATTGCAAGTGTCGCGTTGGGGTACGCAATCGATCGCCTAACAGCTGCGGTGGTTTCGAAGCATTTTTAATGAAAAAAAATTTCCGCGTTCACCTATGTGTTTAAAAAAAGTAATTTTACCTTTCGGCAAATATTAAATTCCTGATTATTCGCAGTTATCGTTTTTAAGTTTTAATAACGGGAGAATTTTAATTCGTCCGATCTCGGCGTAAAACATTATTTTGCCAGATATAGTGAGACTTAAATCAAAGTTACGAATTATTATTTGGACACTTTTTAAAGATGAATTTAAATCGTTCACGAATTTTCGTAGGGCCTGCACGAAAAACATCCCACTGCGGCCCTTCTCGCTGGTTTGTTTTTTTGGGCAGTCGAAACACGGAGACGACCACACTTTTTAACTAGCAAGAGTATCGGCTAAAATTATTGTCGTTACTATTCCCAAAATGGACCATCGTGGCGAGTCAGAAATTTTCGAATTAAGATAGAAACAGGATGATGAGCGTTCAAAAAGACACCATCAATTGTTATGAAATCAGCGCATGTAAGCAAAGCAGGTCCGCAATTTAATAAAACCAACTAGCGTGCGCGCATGCAGAGGAGATGAGAATGGCAAATGAGACGAATACGAATGATAATAACAGAAACGGCTCTGGAACGGTACAATTACCGAAAGAAGGGAAGTTAATGGAAAGACAAAAAAGAGATCCGTCTGGGAACAACACACGTTATGACAAACAGATGTGTGTAGTGAGGAAGATACGGGGAATTATAAATTACGGAATTACCGGGAAAAGTGTAATTTCGGCCGTGCAATGAAGGACAGAAAAAGAGTTCAGCAACGAAGAGTCTCAAGGAAATCGAAGGAAGAGGTAAGAGTTAGTGGAAAAGAGAGAAATTGGAGGGGAATGTCTGGAAAAGCTTTGGACGTTTGATCTGGACAGAAATATATCGCGAAATTACACCGTTCGTCATCTGGACGAAAATACATAAAATATCATCGTCCTGATGATGATGATGATGATGATGACTGGTTGAAAGCCCAGCAACGTGTATCTTTTTTTTCGACGATTATACATACACACGTCGATTGTGAGTTGCGTCGAAGAGTTCCCCGGGACTTATATTTTGAAAAATTACACGAACTATATTTTGCTTTTATGTCGGCTATTTTATATTGCGCGGATGCGTTAATAATGAATGGCTTTTGAATGTCAGTTTAATCTAAATTATGATGAAAAAGAAAGAAAAAAGAGAGAAACATTAAAAATAAAAATTGAGAAAAGCCCGGTGGTATACATATATAGAAGAAACTGAAAAAAATAACACATTTACACAGCCCATTGTACAATTAACATATTCGAGCGATTTGTGCAACGCGGGTTATGTTTGTAAATATGGCGCGCGCGTTTAGGTAGCCGAAATCGCGAACGATTTTATGAATGAATTTGTATGAATCGAATGAGAATGAGTATAATGTACGCTCGTATACGTCCCAACTTAACGTATTATTATATTATATAGCATGTACCGTTAATAAAATAGGAAAACATCTGACCACCGTTAAGGTTTTAATAACAACTTCACTCCTCTAGAATTTTCGAAAATTACACGTACACTATTACTAAATCGATGTGTTCCGATCTCGAGAAACCTTATGAGAAACCTTGAAAATAGTAATTTTTTTAAATTAATAAAAGCGTATAAGAAATACGGACGTTTAATTGTTAAAAATTGACTCGAATTATTAGCTAAACGTGTCGACATTTTAAATTACCGACGCTAAAAAAATAAACAGAGAGAGAAAAAAAAAAAAAAACAACAAAAGACGGAATTATCGACATATGTATTTTAAAAACTGGAGATTTTATCTTTGTTTTTATTATTTTTTTTATTTAGAATTATTAGACAGTTGATTTAATAAAATGTCGCAAAAACCTTCTGCTTTAATGCGGAAACTCTCAATTCAAAAGCTAGTGGAAAAATTAAACTCTAATCTCCGTTTTTAATTTGAATTTTTAAATGTTGGGCTCGTGACCCGCTCCGCTAGCATTGCGCTGGGGCGGACACGCACTTGATGCAATCGCATACGGCAAAGTTCTTAAACGATAATGACCCTAGTCTCGCGCTTACAGGAAGCGATAAACGTGCTACGAAAGAACGAGATGGTGAAATGATTACTACAATTTCATAATCGGCCATGTTTATTCTAATGCCATTATTAATCGACAGTAAAGCTATATCTCTTGCGTCTACCTTGATTTTAGTCCGCTCTTTCCAACTTTGTCTTTAGTTCTACATAAGCAGAACCACGTTGCATCTCTTTTCTTCTCTCTGTTTTTCTCACCTCGCTGCAATGTGACTCTCTTGCGTTACTTTCCGTTTCAGCATCATCTTTCCATTTCTCCTTTCTTTTTTTTGGTTCTCTTCCCTTCAGTCGGTAGACTTTTTCCTTTCGACTAACATTTTTTTCTACTTCTTCCCTTCTTTCGTTCGCTTCTTCTGCCCTTCCTATTGTCTCTCTTTCTTCATCTTTTTCTACTCCATTCCCCGTCCATTCTGAAATTCTGACCGCCGATGATCCATCAAAAATTATTTTATTGTACCATATTTGCGTTTCCGTCGCCACGCTATACACTCCCCCGTAGTAGTTCACGGATTCTTTAAAGTTACGAAAATAAATTATTTACTTTCGAAAAAATAATAAAAAACAAAATAATATAAATTTCGTCGTACCGGAGTGCTCGATTTTTATAATTTTGTTTGGCGGCTCGGTTTTACTGCTACCTTTTGGCTTCCGTTTTCTCGTCTGAAAAAGGAAAAGAAATTTAAAATAAAACTCGGTCAGAAGTTCATACATATATATACACGTAAATAAAACTGACCATCAGAGTAATACGAAAAATCATGTAACGTTTTTGCGTAACGTTTTTGTGTCGATTATATCGCCTAAAGGTAATATAACTAAAACCGACTCTTCCGTAAGAATCGTATAGAAGATTAAGTGATATAAAATTTATATAAACTTATCGAAGAGTAAATTACAATTAACTATGTTTAAAAATCGATAATTTACCGTGCGCATAGAGATTTTTCTGGTGAAATTTGAGTCATTTTTCCATATTGCTCTTGGCTCAAGAATGATGCCATTTATGTACTATGTAATGTGATCTATTTAGAAAGTACTGTTTTTTTGTTTTTTTTTGTTTTTGTTTTTTTTTATAACAATAATTAAAGGCGGCCAAGAGAAAGGAACTAGTAGGCCCAATATTCTCTTCAGGTGCACTAGTCTCGGTTGTAAACAACCTTAAACTTGCTTTAATCTTTTTTAATAATAAAATTATTCAGCGGCTATTCACTGTGGCAGCAGAACTTCAAAAGCAGTGCAGAGTAACGGAAAAAATCTATTGATCTTTTTTGGCCCTGTTATGATTGCAAAATGTTTTGATTCTTCAGATTCACGGCAGATACTACGGTAGCTGAACTTTTGCCTCTGAAATTATTTTAACAAGCATATTCACGCAAGACTGAGATACTTAAAATTAAAAACTGGTCAGCAGTTCGCCTCACTGCGCTCGTCGCAATCGGATCGCTAATGTCAAACGGGTGACATTAACGGATTATTATCGTTTTTGATACTTTTTAATGCAGCTCAAAGTACCGATGTAAGAGTTTTTCGGACGTTTTGAGGAAAAGGGAGATCAAAAAATTAATTAAAATTATCGAGCATATTTAAAAAAGTACAGAAAATTTACTAGTCGTTAAACGAAAGATATTTAGATATTTTTACACCTTTTTTCATATCATTCAAAAGAGGCGCGTTCCGTCATTTCTGCTAACATACATTTTTTGAGAACGAATTTTCGAACCTCGAGACTGAGCTTATCTTTCGAAATAAATATAAATCGAAAACTGTTCAAACTCTCGTGTCGCAAATGCAGCTAAATGTTTTTTCATAGTTTTTGTCTATAATTAATATAAAAATATATCTGCGGAGGCCCGTAGGCCCGTTAGAATTTACATCGTTTTCGTAATAAACGGAAAACTTACTTGGATGCTATCTTTTTTCATGGCTAGCGGTCGATCTACTCCGTGTAGTTTGTAGTACAGTCCGCAAGCGTTGCAGACTGGTTCACCCATTGAATTTCGTCTCCACAAGGAGGTGTTGGTGGTGCGACAGTTTGAACAGGTTAGACCCATTCTGCGAGAAGTCGTCTAAAATAAATGTACATATTTGAAAATTTAATGAAATAATGAAATAATATACGGGAATGTACTAAAAATAAACGTACGCTAAAAGTCTAAATAAAAAAGCGGCTATATACGATCTTTTTTTTTTTTTCCTTTAACTATTCCGTAAAAAATGATATTCGCTTTTTGTTGTTTATTAATTCGTGATCGAAATGATAACACGTAGAGACTGCGGTCATTTTTCCCGCCAAATATTTGGCATTTTTTATATTTTAAATTAAATTTCGGTTTTAAAAGTACAAAACAATACCGAGAGTAAGTTGTTGTTTTTCCATTTTTTTCTTTTCAAGGGGATTTATTTTTTCTTAGTTTTTAAATTACTTTACTCAAATGGTTTACTTTTAAAGCAGTTTCAACTCTTCCCCTGTCCGACTCTGCTAAATAAAGTTTCAAAAAGAAAGCTACTACCAGTAAACTAAAAAAATGAAACCTACCAAAGTCACGCAAAAGTATATTATGTAATCTTTTCTAGTTTCCAAGGTTAATTAATTCCATATCGACACTCCTTCCTACCACTTACTCGATTCATTATTCGTTTAAATAACGAAGATGCAACTATCGAATATGTGAGAGAATATCAAAAATTCTGCAGTTCTATCAGACGCACACCGTAGTTTGCACAATGAACATATGTTACGGAGTTTCAGTTTTAATCGTAATATACTTTCTGCGCATCAAAAAAAAAAAAAAAAAAAAAAAAGGGGGGGGGGGGGCGTTTTGTAACCCCAATTACGATTACAATATTCCATGTCACCTATTATAACCAGTGTTGGACGTAATCGATTACTGTTTTGAAGCAATTACGAAACATTATAATCGCGACCGTTTAATGCAATCGGTAATACTCTTTACTAATCATAATTAATAATAACGCATAACCGCAAAGTAGTAATACACCAAAGAATCGGCGATCTTCATCAAGATTCCGGGTAATTAGTTTAAACCTTTTAAGTGTCCGCGTGATAATAGTTTTTTCCGCATGGCAATAGTGTGCGTTCAATTTCTGAAATTGGCTTACCGTAAAAACAACAAATGATACATAAATAAATGAAAAATTAAACCAATGCCGTCTGTATACCAGAAGTACACTGTGGCACGAATATGTGACATAACTCTATTTCGTTTCAGCGACTGTCGATTAGAAATTGAATAAAATGTTTGTAAATGAGGACACCAGTTTTGTGTGATGTACAAATTTTGCGGAACGACCTGCAGCCGTAAGACATATCATCCGCGTCGAAAGGTTAACCTATCACAAGCGGGAGATTAAAAACGTTTTTTCCCGAATATTTAAAAAGTTACACTCACGTTATCGTCCGTACTGATTACACCTGTGAAATCTTCATAATTCGATTTTCTTTTCGACAAAAAAAAAAAAATTACTACCCCTTAAGTTATGCGTTATTTTATGTAATTATTAATTACGATTACCGATTACACCAAATATAGCGGGTGTTATTTTTGTAATTAATGACCAGAAGTGACGCAACTCTGGTTAAGAATGGATTACGTATAATTTTGCCATCGTAACTGACTACAAAATCTCTACCTCTGTTAAACATACAGCCAGTAGTAATAAGTATCGCAATAAACTTTAATACCACTACATCCATTTCAAACAAAAATATCTGCAGAACCATCAGAAAATTAATGCAGATTTGTCTGAACAAAAGAAAAAAGCTCTAAAAGAATGCATCGAACGCGACTTATCGCAAATTGTAATTAATGTGTTTCCTTTAACTTTCTAAAATTTTACTGTTATTCGTGATAACACGAGCGTATAAACAACAAAAACGAATTTCATTGGAAAACACATACACAATCACTGTTTATAAATCAAATGTTCCGCGTATTACCGAAAAAAGAAAGAAAAAATCATTACTAACGATAAGAAATTTTTAAAAAAATTTTCGAAATGCAAAATTGAACTTCATATTTAAAAAAACGATATTATAATATTATTTACATACACACACACACACACACACACACACTTATAAACATTCAAATCAGAATGGTGGACAATTGTTTAAATTACAGATTTTTAGCTAAATAAATGGTTACAATTAAATTTAACTGATTTACGATATTAAGTTTAAATACACAGAAATTACAGATAAAGGAGGTATTCTAAAGTTTTGTCGGATTCCTAGTCATCGCGGAATCATTTTCAGTGATATAAAGAAAGTAATAAACGGCCTTAGACGGGGTAATGTACTCCCCTTTTCCGACCATCTACCGCGATCTTTTAGATGCGGTTAAAAGAACTCCAACTGTACACCGAGTGGAAAAACATTATTAAGAGTTCGCCTATAGTTTAGTCAAGTCGTATGAAATTGCCCAATCGTCTCTACAAATTAAGCCTTGGTATAATAATATTCTTTCTATTCCGGCTAGTTTAATTTGACGATTTATAGCTACCATCTGTATAGCCCCTTCGTATAGGGCATGTTCTAGAGTGCGACTAAATTTTTCCGATGGACATTCGAATTGCAGCGATCACGTAAGAACCGTTTATCGCGAGGATATCATTATTCAGTTGTGAAACTCTAGCTACGGATAGAATTGTTCTCTTTTCGAAGAACCAATGTCCTGTAGAAATTATATCCTCGTTGTTTCTATATTTTTCGATTACTTGTTTCTGGCAATTGTAACGTTGGTGTTACTTTACATTTATTAGGAGAAATGGAATTATGATTTAAATGACTTGATTAATGTCCCCAAGTGAATATAAGATTTGCTGCCCCGCCTAATAATGATGATAAAGTTAATAATAGTAAACCATTTTCACATTTCTTCATCTCTTACATGCAATTTTTGTTCACTGTAGCTACCTAAAATTGAATGTTTATTCCTTTTTCCATCGGGCATTGTGAGCACTGTCATACAATAGTGGTGTCATATTTCTTCTTCTTTTTTTTTTTTTTTTTTTGAGTTCGCCCTTGACCTTTTGATCTAACCATTTGAATGTATTATATTAGGAAATTAGGACTCCGAAGCGACAATGGAAAGAACAAGTGACTGAAGTAAGGGAATTATTGCTGAAAATGGGAAGGATAAAGGAATCACTGTAAAGGCCAAGAGCCAAAATTTTCAAATACAGAGAAGAGAACGTTCGCTAACAAGAGAACCGAACATTCGAAGAAAACATGGTTTGCGTCACATTCAAAAGAAGAATCATAGTTGTGGAGGGGACAGGAGGTAGAGAAAAACGAAAGCGAGTGGTGCGCAGAAGAAAATGATTTTAAGTCTGATTAAGGAGACAATAGTAGAACGAGACGACTGGAAGGGAATGGGAAACAAGTCTGAAGACTGGGCGCGCCGATTATATGAGAAGATGATGTGCAAAACGAGATTAGAGAATAAGGAAGGGTATCAATTCAACCAAAGTCCGGAATGATTGATCGAGGAAAGGAGGACCAAGTCGGAAGCTGGAAAGTGACTAGAGAGAGGATGACATTACTGAGGGCAATATCAGAGTGACTCGGAATAATCCATAAAAGGTCTATAAGGATAGAACGAGATGATAGTAAGTTTTGGAGGATAAATGACCGAATTGATAGTATAGTGTAGAGGAATGACTATAGGAAGAGAAGAAATTGCTTGAAGAACACTTTTCGAATCAAGGAATTAAAGATTCCGCTAGTTGTAAAAATGAAGGATACTCTGCATGGAGACTGTCTTAGCTGTAAAGATAGAGCAGAAGGAAAGGAGCCTGAACGATTCAGAATGACGAAGAGACGGAGAGGTAAGCATGCCGCCTACACCCTTCCTCTATTTTATGATAGACATATTTTTGGATTTAATTGAAATTTTTCTTTTGTTTATTTCATTAAGTTTCCCCCGTAGTGCATTGTAGGCACTGCTGTTGCAGCCACAATGCAGGATGGTAACTTATTTTAACTTTTATTTTTGTTAAATTTCTTATCTAGTATTAGTAGTTGCGGCCATATTGCAAGATGGAGTTTTCTTTCTAATCATTTAGTACAATAGGGCGTAAAATAGCTAACAAGAACGCGAAAGTATTTCTTTTCCTTGCATTCCACTACTTATAGTGCATGTTAAATTACCAGGCCAAAAAAAAAAAAAAAAAAAAAAGATAGGATATTTTTTTTCTATCAAATGAAAAAATTGTTCTGATCGAAAAAAAAACAACAAAAAAAAATCACTCTAATAGCTAGTTTATTATTTTACTCGTATAAAAAATAGTTTTGCTATCGTGAATTTAAATTTAATTATAACAAATACAACAATCTAGCGCGCAACAGGTCTACAATCAAAAAAGATAAATTCATTTCGAATTGGTATAATTTGACCGCCAGCGCCGAAAACTTAAATTTTAAAATATCACGCCTTTCTGGCGGGGAAACTTTCCCACTTTTGACATTTTAATCCTTTTAAAAGTATATCAAACAGGCGTCGCCATTCCGCTATTATGTCCTGAATCATGACGTTGGACCGTTGCTGCTCAAATAAAATACCCCGCACATGGTATATAGTATAGTCGGCTGTTTACACTAGGCGGTGAGTTTTACCTCATCCAACTGAACCCGCATACATTGATACGTGAAAAGTATATTATTGGTTGACCTGTGTAATAAATTTTACGCAGCTCAGAGTCGGAACAACGAGCCATGGTCTGTTTACAGTGCCGTCATACGTTATTATAAAAATCGGGTTTACATATTTGGTTCGTAATTTTTCTTTATCTGTGTCCTTTTTGGGGGAGCATATCGTTATTGCTCTATAATTGCCGTATAAAAGTTGTAAGATTATTAAATTATACACGGTAGAGCGATTTGAAAACTTTTAAATTTTAAAAGTGCTACACAAGAAACGTTCGATACATATGCTGTTAGTCAATAAATAACAGGAGAAAAGAGATATCTCATCGAACGTGTTAGTCCATATTTTATAGAAAACGTTTCGATGCATCGACTAAGTTGTACATAATAAATTAGTTTTCTTACGGGAAGATTAATACCTGTATGTTCGACATTTTCTTTTTTTCTTTTTTTTTTTTTCATTCTAAATTAACTTCGCATCCGAGAAAAATAACCAAAAAAAAATGTTTACGGTTAGTCTTAAATAAATAGTCGAATGAGTTGTAAACAAAATTAACTAAGTGAAAATTTTTTGTTCCCACACCAGTAGGCTACAAAAGATGCAATAAAAATGTTCTCGTTGAATCGGTGAAACCGAATCGTTCAAATTTCGAAGTTTGCTTAAAGTGAAAAAACACAAGTACGGTCTCGAAAAGGGGTAATTAACATTCGCTGAAGCCAGAGGAGAACGATATTAACTGTAAACCAAATTTTAAAGTACTCTGGCGAATTACGCGGTACTTACAAAAATACCCCAATATAACATTGAAGGATTCGAATTGTGTATTTGAAAGCGACGTTTTTCGTATTACTACGCTGCTGATAGCTGAGTAGATGACTTATGAAAGATTCGAATTGAAATTATTCGTTTTTTTTTTGTTTTTTTTTATTGACCTCTTCATCAGTTTCGGAGTTTTCAAATAAAACAATAAAATTCAAAAAAATGATATGATTTTGTAGGGGAAAAAAGGAAAGATATAATTAGGAAAACAATATTTACAATGGACACATCACGTTTAGAAAATTTTAATTTATGACACAAACTATTTCTAATGATGGTAAGTGTAAGAGCTTTCCGAAACACAATTTATATTCTCCAAACGCGGTGTGTCTATCGTAAATATTGTTCTCTTAATGAAAAAAAAAAATTCAATTTTTCGTTACGATTGTTTAAAATGCCGATTATTTTCCAAGTAATTATTGTTCCACCGTTCTGTTTTACATCTCGCATACAAATCAACATGTACACTGCAAATACATATATACATTATTAAACAAAATAAAAATACTAGTAAATAATATATTTCTAAAGTTTACGATGTTGGCTGGTAGAAAGTAAAGGTTTGTAATTGAATTAGCGTAGGCCTTCGACAAAAGTTATCTATAATAATAATAATAGTAATAGTAATAAATATGTTTACAAAATAGCAGTAAAAATTATTTTAGTCCTACTGCGCTAGTTTTAATATTTTTATATTTCGACTGATTGCGACGTCGAGACGACCCCGCTTGACTGAGCAGACTACTTTTTAAATATTAATTTTTTCGGGTTTAACAAAAGATAAACACTAACGGGAAAAAGTTTTTTGGGGCATTGCGTTGAGAATTCAGTTGAAAAAGTTGACCGATAGTAAAAAGAGCGTCGAAAAAAGGAAGGCAAAAAATATACATACATATATAAAAATAATGATTATATCAACGTTGCTCGAAGTGTTTTGTCAATGTTTTTAAACTATTCATAAACGCAATTAGCGATGAATGTTTCCTTTTTTTTTTTTTTTTTTCTTACTTATAAAATGAAAAATACATTTTTTATCTTTCTTGACACAAAATTTTCGGACAAAAAGTTTAAAAATTCCTTTTAAAAAGCAATATAGTTTTTTGTGCCGGATTATCGAGGCATTTTCCATTACTATTAAAAATTTTCCAATAACATGGCTACTTACACGTTGAAAAATTTACCAGGAAGACGTTCATTACAAATTAGTAACTTCCTCAAGAACAGTATAGAGAAATATCGATATAATAATTATTACTATTATATAATTTCGACTAATGAATAACACGGTACGTTTCGATTTAAATACCCGTTATTTATTAATCGAACGTAATTTCAATTTAAAAAGATTTAATTATAATCTTTCCTTAAATTTAGTCAAATTTTTGATTTTATGCGTGAAATCGATCGAAAAAAATTTTGAAATTGGATTTTAAAAAAACTCGTCTCTTCTTCGTCATTTTTTCCTATTCTCGACGACGACGGCAACAATGATTTCAAAAAGAGATAAAACCATGTATGTCTGATTTTTGCACATAAAACAAGCAAACAATGAGGTTTAGCGCAGAAAAACTTTCCGGATCGACCAATAATTTCATGTTCACCTCGCAACGCTCCCCCCCCCCCCCATTGGAATATAATAATAACGCCATGTCGTTTTCTCTGCAACTGGTTTCATGCGTCAATAACTCTAATGGTATTATACCCCTTGAGTGATGATCAATCAAACTGTCGCATTGATGTATCTGCTTTCACTCAAACAAATTTGTTCTTCTATTTATACATTAATAACTGGGGAATGTAATTTTTTGAAATTTACCGTCGTATTGGTGTACGAAAAACGACATCTATCGATTTTGAGCAAGTACTATATAAGCTCAGATGTTCAAAAAAGAAAAGCAAGTGCACTTGCTACCTTTCTTTCATCTAAATCAATGATCGATTCATAACTGCCACCTCCTCGGATGTTTTTTCAGTTTAAACGGTAATTTTAACTAAATATGCAATATTATTCTATACTTTAGAATTTAAATAAGCAATTATTACTTCCGTCGAGCATAGATATTGATGGGGAACATGGCTCCAAAAAAAGGAAATAATAATAATCCATATTTATTCTTTTATTTTTCGTTTATAAATAACTATTATTAATATTATTATTATTATTATTATTATTATTATTGTTGTTGTTGTTGTTGTTGTTGTTGTTGTTGTTATTTTAGAAAATTTTCAAAAACGTTTATGTTTAATAAGAAATTAAAAATTTCCTCGACGAAACGGAATTTGGATCACATTTTTCAAAAAAAGTATCTGAAACTAATATAATCGTTAAAACGAAAAACACATACATAAAATACATGTTATATACATATAGGTGTGTGTGTGTGTGTGTGGGTGGGTGGGTGTGTGTATAAGTTAATAAGTGTATATGAGAGAACGTACCGATCTTCTAGAAGCTTTTTCTTCATAGGAATTTCGGGGATGATACGGAGAAACATGATATAAGGAGCCTTTGTAGAAATCCCCAGCAGAGCCAGCGCCTGGACTTGAAGCCACTGTAAAACCACAAAGAAAATGTCGACCGTCAACAAAATTTTTCATGTTTCGTTTAAAGATAAAACAATTCTCAATCTCTACTTGCGGATAAGGTATTAACGCCGCCGGCTGGCTGGTAGGGATTTCTACAAGAACTACCAAGCAAGAATGAACTTGGCTCCTGTATGTATATTTTTTTTTTTTTAAAAAAAAAGGAGAATAAAAAAACTCTAAATCCCGCTCAATACCATCTTTTTCTTTTTTTCTTTTCTTTTTTTTTTTTTGTATTTTTTACTTTTCACAAAATAATTTAATATGTAGCTGCGAGAGGACAATTAAAAAGAAAAAGGTACATATATCGTTGCTCGATATTACCAAAAGAGAGAGAGAAAAAAAAATCCGTATTCTACCAGCCAACAAATCGAGTCGTCGTTACCTTATGCCGCGTGGGCTATCCTACTATTCGTATAAATATTTCCAACCTCTGAGATGCAGCCTAAACTTTTGCGAAGAATTAGGCAAAAACTTGGATCCGAGTAACGTTGATAACGTTGGTCGACAACTGTTTGGAGGGGTGTGTCTTTTTCATTGGAAAACGACTATCCATCCCGGTTGGAAATATTTAGAACAAATAGCGGTGCATAAATAGAAGATAATCAATTACTGTTTCGAAAGTGATTAATTTCCTAGGCTGCTTTACTAGCGGTCGGTTCATGCCGTTAATTTTGTGGTACAATCCGCAAGCGTTGCACAGATAGTGCCCGGTGCCGTCTCTCCGCCACAGTGGCGTGTGGACCGCTCCACAGTTGACGCATTCCCTGCCTTCTACGTAGAACTCCAATGGATTTCCAACTGCATAACAGACCGCATGTCATAAATAGTGTATTCTCGAAAACACAACAAATTTTATGCGTGGCCTATCTTTTATTTATTTTTTTTTTTTTTTTCCCCTTTAATCGACTAAAATAGAAAAGCCGGAATATAGTCACACAATTCGTATCGAGTAAAAATATTATCGAAATATTTTATTGTTTGCAAATCCAAGTTTCGGATACTGCATTAAAACAGTCGTCGATATCGTTCGGAATTCTAAAATTTACAACACTAAGATGTTAATTAGCGCGCGTAGTGAGCTAGCCATTTTGAAATTTTATCGTTTAAAATATGTCCAGCGTTTCTGAGGTCAAAGAATGAAAGTGCCGCGCATATGTCCTGTTAAATGAGAGCGAATATTTGAAAATTCAGTTTAAATTTTTTTGGCCCGCTTGATTCCGAAAAACACGGCCACGCAGCTAAATTTTCAGCAGACTCAATTCATCAACAGCCAGGTTTGTTTCTTTTCCACAAAAGGTGCAATTCGATATGGAAGAATTCGTTAATGACAGTATGTTAAAAAGTTGTAAAAATTCTCAAAAAAACTCAAAACTTGCCATTTTCAACGCTGTTTTGTAAAAAAAAAAAAAAAACGAAAGAAAAATAAGAAAACGGAAAAAAACAATTCCGCTAAAAATTAAATTTCGATGTCAAACTTTTTAATAATTTCTTGCTCGATTGTTCATAAATTGCTCCTATTTAAATTATAAACGAACAAATGATCGGCGATAAAATTCCTTTGGTGTTTTTCTTATAAACTAAAAATCCAATGTTGAAATTTATTTGGTAAAATTTATCATATTGTCCCTTTTTTTACGGTTCAATTCTGCGTAAGTCTCACCGCGCTCGAATGACGATAAATAATGTTCGCGCAAAATCGAATAAATGAGCTCGATATAATTTAAGTAACTTTCGATTATTCCAATGATGAATGGTAGCGATGACAACAATCAGCAATGACTGTATAAAAAGAGCAGTAGATTCAGCGAAAATATAAGGGAAGAAACATAACCTGTATTCGCAGCCCGAGCGAAAACGATATTTTTTCATCGCAAAAAGGCGTTGCCGAGTGCGAACCTAAATTGTGGGGATCGGGGCAAAGGCAAAGACAACTGTGTCTTCTAAAAGTCAAAATGGTGTTTGTCTGTCACGAAAATCTGTCTATTCCGCATTAGCAATTTTATATAAACACATGAAAAAACACACCTTCATCGCGATTTGATCTGACCGATTTTTGATGTAGTTTACGCTTTACCTACAGACTGTGCTGAATCAGCGAGGTTCAGCTGAAACACGCTGATGTAGCATACAGGTATTTTCAGCGGGAAAGCAGGTGGCATATTTTTTTCGAAATACTTTCTCCTTCAAACACAGTCAGTGCGCATAAATCGTGACTGAGATTTTTGAGTTTACTCGCACCTCGGGCTATTATTTCGATCGTTAGGCTGCCCGCAATTTAAGAAAATTTTTTCGACATTCAGAGCTACGCAGTATTGCGTGTGATTAAGGTTAAAAGCTTTAATTTTGTAAAAAATAATCATCCCATTTTTAATAATTATTCTGTTGATTTTTGTTTATTTAAATATAACCCGCCCATTTCTCGCGAGTTGTTCATAGTCTTCGTGATCACTAAGGTTCAGATTATCTACTGTCTGGACGTTTCGAGGGTGATTGCAGGTTCGTAATACAGAAATTTAATAGCGCATATAAAGATGCGTATTTCGGACGTTGGTGTAAATCCGTACACGTTTTGTACATATTATCATACTTCGAACGTGCTTTTATTAATTTCATATAAATTACGTATTTCCCTCGACTTGGCTATCATATGAGAGTCCCCTTGCCACCAATTTGCTGGATAATTCCGGCGAAACACACAGACTGCGGCGAAATAAGCCTTTGGACTTTGCCCAGCCATTATAAAATCCAGGGGGAGTACCTACTTCTGACCCCTCCGCAAAATATGTTTTATCATATTAAATTAATCGCTAAATGACCACTAAAGTTGATCAGTTGTGAGGGGAAAAAAAAATTATATATTTAAAATTGGCAGGAAGATCGTTTGTTAAATTTTTATAAATCGCGGTAGAAAATTTAAGAAAATCACCGCTTTTATTGATTTTTCATGCGATATTATTAAAAATAAATGAAAATCGAAAAAATTAAAGGGGGGAGTACCTTACAGAAAAGTAAAATTTAATCATATGTGTAGGGGCACAGCGAAAAAAAAATTTTAAGGGGACGTACTGCTTTTATTATCCTCTACGAGGAGATATATTTTTTTCGTGAAGATCCGCTTGGAGGCGCCTCATCCTGTCATGTTGAGCCTTATGACCCTATGTTCAGTGTGCAGAAGATTATTTACAGCTTTACACATATCGAGCAAGTTAAATTATCGTTTTTTTTATCTTTTTTTTTTATCGTAATAATATAAGATAATGTACTACAACAAGTGATAGCGAAAACTCTGCAGTATATTCCCCTCTGAACTGTGACCGAATTTACGTGCGGAAAAGTCGTTCTTTAGGCTGAAGGAAGACATTATTTTGTTATTTAAAAAAATTTGGAAAACCCTATTAGTTAATATTAATTTTTAAATTTATATTTATATATTTAAGTGTACTTTTGACATCGATTTATTTAATAGGAGAAAATTATTCGATATATAGGATTTAAGAGAAAACGCAAAATTTTATTTTATTGTTATGAAATTTTTAGCGCTTATGTTAAAAGCCGAGCGGCAAACCCTAATTATTTAATTTCTGAGATTATCTCTGTTTTCCTTCTGGTCGTTAATATTGATATTCTTTTGATTTTTTTGGCTGTGATGTTTAATTGCGCTCACACTGCTCAAGTCCAATCGCATGTTTCATCGCACCAACGAACCACGTGGAATCCGCTTTTGGCGTCAACTTCGGAAGCATGCAACAGAGAAATTCGTTCATAAAACAGAGAAATATGAAAGCTAAAATTGCTGTTTCAAGGACCCCCTAATACGTGCACATTGGCACGTTTCGTTGCTAACAATATTTATTAGAATCCCCCCCCCCCCCCCTCCATCGACAGGGACAATTTTATCGATATTTAAATTAACTTCGGCGGAAACGAAACTATTTTGCACGAGAATTTTTTGTATAAAAACAGGATCCACTTCAAATGAGAGAATAATGTGGTTAGGCACAATTGCGCGCGTTGACCAAGGCGTGAGAGGGTAGCCCTTAAATATATCGCAATTGGTTAGAGATAACGTAGAGAAAAAAAACTAAGGACGTAGAGAAAAAAAAACAAAACAGATGCGTCATCGAGTAACGCGTAAATAATAATTCGTTACGGATGAGAGATCGATGACATTTCCATTCCTAAACGATTTTGTTCAAGTGTATCGATTGCGTCGTGTAAATGGTGGAATATGTAAAAAAATAGAAATATTTCGCGCGTACAAAAGAATCGTGAAAATTTAAGAACTCGACTTAAAGTTGCCTCGGTTACTGCTACATACTATACTACTCTCTTCTTCCGAGACCCGGGGGGTTTACGGTAAACAAATTTTCAAAATTTAAAATAAATCGTAATCTCTCGTTTGTACTTTTTTTTTAAAAAAAAGTAAAATCGAAAATTCCTCTATGGAAAACACCGGCAATATTACGATAGTGAGGTATGTCTGCATTTTCAGGTGGCGGCAGATCGTCAATCCGGTTTTTTAGCACTTAAACGTTTCGTATGAAACATCGATGATTTTAAAATCATCGATATTCTAAAACTTATAAAAGTTTAGATAGGAATGTACAAACATTATTGACGACAACGTTTTTCGTTGTTGACCTTTAACAATAATAATAATACGCGACAGTATCGGCCATCTCTCGTTCATAGTTAAACGTCTCCCACTGATTTTATAGCATCATATCAATTTCGGGAGTCTGCGCCTTGAACCGGCGATAAAGTTCTGTTACAAGCAGTCAAACTGGGCGGCTGCCGGTTGATACAAAATTTATCCAGAATTTTTCTATGTTTCGACAAACAGATGGAAACGTAAAACAATCGTGTAGAGAGAGGTACGTGCACATTTCGTGAACACATGCCGCTTTTTGTTTTTTTCTTTATTTACATTTTATATAATAACGGTATGGACATTGTAGTAAAGGGAAGTTGGCGACGAACGGACATATCTGAGGGCGTGATTTAAACAAAAAAAAAAAAATGTAGGTTAAAAATGTTTTTTATAATTAAGTTTTTTTCGTTTTTTCGTAAGCATAATGTGATCGGATTTGAGTTTAGTATTGAATATGAGATTGAAAAAAAAGATTATCCACGTTCTAAAGATGAATAAAAAGATTTTCAAATTATTTCACACGATGAATGTTTATAATACAGCGAAAAACCTTTAATGAAATGATGTACCGTAACCAAAGAAGGCGATTGCTTCTGACGATAATATAAAGAAGGTTTCAAAGAAAACGGCACAAAAATGGGAATCAAAACAGAAATACATTAAAAAAAAAGGACACAAAAAAAAACAAAAAAAAAACAACATTGGACACGAACTTGAAAGTAAGATCTACACAACACAACATCCGAAGTAAGTCGACATTGAGACGCACACAAATTTAAAACAATTATTCTAATTTTTTAGGATCCTAGGGTAATCAAATTTTTATTATAAAAACTCGTTTTTCCCATAATTAATAAAATCGACAACCGTTTACTTTAAATGTTTCAACATTTAAGGTTGCAATACAGACATAATTAAAAATGATTTTTATACAAATAACAAAAGTTTACTCACAACTAAAGGATTTCAAGCACATCCAGTGTGTCAAAAGCTCTGTGATACTTACGAATGGAAAAAATAAAAAGAATAGAAAAGGAAAATAGGCTAACTCGAATGTAAAGAGAGTGGGGTAAATATAATGGACGACTGAGGAAGGGAATTATCTCATTTAAAGACGAAAGACTGGCATGCAGAGAAACTCAAGTGAAAAAAGTAAAACCTTGGAAAGTTTAAAACAGGAAATACAAAAAAATGGGAATAATTGATAAAAAAAAAAAGGGGCCTAGAGTGGAAAAAAACATTCTCACATTCGATGAAGTTCTAGTGATTAGACCGAAGCGCCACTTTGACTGGATTAAAAAAGTCACGTTACGCTTTGTGGCTTGTGATTTTGAAAAATGATATAGTCAATTATAATCGAACCTTCTAAAAAAAAAGAAAATATATGTAGAAAACTATAATCGTCTGAAACCCCGGTTTTAGGGAGGAAAGAAGTCCCCCGGTGCGATGCCTGAAATATAGTATATTTTCATATTTATAGTAAAAACCATGATGAACATTGGCGAGTAAAGCGTTCCGAAAAATTCGTATTCTCAAATGTTACGTGTCTAGCCGACACGACGGTAATTGCGGTGAGGAAAAAAGTAATTTTCTTCTTTCTTAAAATAACCCCGTATTCGTTATTGCGCAATAGACCACGTCATAAACAGCTCTAGACACCGACTAAATATTTATATATATTTCCGGTCGCTTGAGAGTGTTTTAAACAAATTATTTAGCTCTGTAACAATCTGAACAACGTACGATTTCGCGAATTTCACTGAACACATATTCGCCGGAAACCGATCATCACTTATGTATATAACTTATGTAAATAACGGGAAATTTCTTCCGGTATGTATGTCTGTTCCCGTTGTGCTATCGACATGATTTTCGGAAATTCAAATTTTTGACAAATAATTAAGGTTACCGTTCACTACAATCGAAATATTCCTATCATCCAATATTATTATAGGTCCGGGGAGATTTAAATGTAGTTTCAAAGTTTTTCCCTAACATTTCATCACCCAAAAAAAAATGATCAATCTGCGCTGCATTTGGACGGAACTCGATACTCGATATTTAACCGACGGAGGTCCGGGGACGACTGTGCGAGTTACGATTGCTTTTTGAGCTAATTCTGCTTCACTTTTGTCGAGCACAATTTCGAAGCCACATCATCGCGCGCAATGCAATCTGTGCAATCCAAACAAAAAACGGAAGTTCTTATAGCGAAACCTTTTCGTTTTTAACAGACAAAACATTTCAGCCGTCCGTAACCCTTGCAGCACATGCTCCGTAATAATTCTCACACACACATACACGGAAATGCGGCTGCTAACGAAATCTTATCTAAAGCATATATCTAAGAAATATGGCTCATGAGCTCGTTTATCTAACTCAAACACTGATAACGGATCGTACGAAATCGTTACAAAAGCAAAGATCCAGCTACGAGTTTAAGTCACGCGCGCTAACAAACAGACGCAACGCGTTATTATTACCGCGCTGCTGAACCCATTTCCTATTTCGAGTATTTATACAGAGTGTTTTGCCTTTTCCCAACGTCGTCCTCGTCGTCGTCGTCGTCTGGAACATTCGAGCCCACTGGTCATTATTTTTTGCCGATTATTAACAACAGTTAATTTTAATATATTTAATTCGGTTGAAATCTACAGACATCTAGTATAATTAAAGAATAATGAAAATCATATTAAACAAACTTCGTAAGATCGAATATATTAATGAGTGTTTTTTTGTTGTTTTTTTTTAAATATCACTCCATATCTTTAGTACTAAGAAAAAATAAGTAAACGTGTCTAAATACTTGAATTTACTCAACCCTCGCGCGTGATTTTTCCTTTTTTTTTTGAAATCTTATCCCCGTTTTCATCTTTACCTTCTATAAAACAAAACACCGTTCTTACCCTTCGTTTATTAATATTTTTTTCACGTTATACAAAAGGCGCCTCATTTTTAATCTGCGTCGCTTCTCGATTAGCGTCGCTGGAAGAATTATTTTTAGCAATGCAGTTTTGATAGTTTTCTAAGTTTGCAAGTTGAATAATTAGACACGTAATCATTTACTTTTTTACATTTTACACGTGGTTACACGGCGCGGCACATATTCTCACTGTGATAGCGTAACATTTGAAAAGCGAACAAAGAAAAATAAATATACAGAAAATTGCGCGCTGTCGAGCCCCTATACTTCAACGGGAGGGGAACAAGGATTGGCTGTTTTTTTTTTTTTTTTTTTTTCATGCAAGATGGGGGAGATTGCTAATTTATATTAAATATTCGCCTACGAATCGGCTAGAGCTTTGTTCTAAGAATTTTTTCCAGTTTATGCAGAAAGAAAAGTCATTTGGGCATTGCCACGTGTGTGCCATAAAACAGTTTCTGGCGATGTCTAAAAACGTTAATAATAAACAAAAAATCAACGGGAAAAAAAATTAGTGTGAATTAAAAGGGGAAAAAAAACGAAACGACTGACGAATTTAATTTGACGAATATTGCGGAATTATTATTATTAAATAGGTCACACGTCGGGCGAGTAATTTAGCAGGTGCGCTTAAATGTTCGAGTTATTATTAAACCGCTTTATTCGCAGGTAGCCATTGCTGAGCTTTTACACTCCAACGGCTGGACACTTTTTACTTATTGCTACTTCTTTTTTTTCCTTTCTCGCAGGCGCACACTTAAACACATCAACAAACTGCTTTTTTTTTTTCTCGGCCTTATTTTTGGTTTTCCCACCGCGACAACAAAGACGCCACCTTAATCAAGTGTTTCTTAAAAAGTGAATTAAATGAAAACAAAAACAATTCCGCAAACTGAAAAAGGAAATTAACTACATATCAAAAAACAAAATACGCCACCGCCTCGTTAGAAAAAAAATAATGCTTATTAGCGCATTTTTTTCGATGATTTTAAAAATCAGTTCATTGATAAATGTCGTTTTCCATCATTGCCGATGATTTCCGCTATATTCAATTAGGGTAATTCCGGTCAATTTAAAAAGCCCTCTCCGTACTGAATACGGCTACAGAGATTTAATCGGTCGCATAGAGGAAAGGAAGTCATATAATCCGATTATTATAGAAATATGTAAAAAAAAAAAGACAAAAGAACACAAACACAGTACGAAGTATGAAACGGAAATACTTCATGGAAAGCAGTAGAGTACGTCATTCCGAAACATGTCGGCTATTTTTAATATTTTTTACAATATAATTTCTGTAGTACACGTTTTTTATAATTAATAAAGTAGTAAAAGAGCTTAAAAGGAAAATGACACTAAAGAGAAAGCAAATTATAAAACTCAATTGATATTTATTAGAACACTTTTATCATATAACATACGAAGAAAATGGGCGGAAACGTGAGACAATAAAGTAATTTCAATTATTTTTTTTTTTGCCAAATTATTAATCGAAACGGATCAGAAAAAAAATTATTTTCCAGCTTGGTTTTTCGAAATGGTATCTCAATCGTGTAATCAGAAAAATGCGCAGAATGTAATAAGTCCAGGTTCGCATTGTATATAAGCTTGCTCCGTGTAACGGCGCTTAAAAAAAGCCGGGGTGGGGGGATTCTAGAAAATTATCGGTCGGGAGGGATTCGCGTACCTGATAGATGGAATATTTTATTAAGGTACTTAGGGCAGCCCTAAAGAGATTTTCAGGAAACTTAATTCTCGAAAATGGGAAGGGGAAAATAAGCGTTTAAAAACGGTCGAAGAATTCGAGACAGTTCCGATAATGAAATTATTATAGGTGTGTCGAAATTTCATAACATTATCTGTTTTAATTATCTAAACTCTCAATCGTTTTTTTTTTTTTTTTTTTTTTTTTTACTTTGGGCACGCCAGCCAAGTATCTGCGCACACAGAAACAATAAAGAGGAAAAGAGCCGTCAATTATTAAATATTTTGATTCGGTCCGATACGGGGACATAAACGAAGATAAGAATATATTATAAACACCAATGATATGTAAAAACTATCAGGGTGAAAGAAACCGGTTCCAACTTTTAGGTCAAATAATACTGCGAAATCTCGTCGAATTTTCAGCGGCGTGCCAATAGAGTTTTCTAAAGTAATTAGTGTACATAGAGATAATAAGCCCTTTATTGAAATGCGTTCCACAATTAAAACGTTCAGTAATAGTTGCGTTTCGCTCACTTTTTTACATCAAACTCGGCCGCGCTAGCAGAAGAATTAACAGATAAAATTCACATTATTAAGCTTACTAAATGTGGTAAAAGATGATCTCTTAGCTTGAATGATCGCTGAAACCATCTCGGACTAAATTAATGAAAGGCAAAAAATAAGGCGAGTCGGGGCCATTTTAAACGAGCCGAACAGCTAGGGTTTATAATTTTGGATTTATATAATTTAACATTTTATGCTCGTAATGATTCTGATAATAGCGATGGTTTAGATAAAAGCAAAAAAAAAAAAATAATCGAAACGACTAGAAGAAAGACAAAGTAGCCCGACTTTTTGAAGACGTAAAAACTCGACACTGCGAATCCCGTCGTGAAGAAACCCGCCCACAGAACTCTAAGTCTTCTAGGAAGAGTCGGTTTTAATTGGCAATGCTTTTCGCAAAATACAAAAAAAACAACAAAAAAAACACGTAAGCGTGTTATAAAAAATGGTGCAACAAAAAAAAGGGGGTTACGAATTAAAACACGATAAAAGATAGTCCTGGAAAGAAAAAAGACCTTAAAAGCAGCCGTGTCGAAGTTTAAGGAGTATTATCGATAATAATTAGGAAGTACACTTTTTTTTTATCGTAAAAGTACCAATCTCGGACGGCTCGAGGCACGCAATCTAGAGCTCACTTTTTTTCGTTCTCTATGAGTTTATGAATCATCTCATCTGTAATATCCGAAACTAGTCGGTTATTTTTATAATTTTTTTATAATTTTGTTATAATTTTTATTAAAAGTGTAATTCCTAATTTATTAATAACGTTAAAAACATTTCTTTCTTCAAAAAAAGCGGCATTAATCAGATTAAAATATCTAATCTGGTTTTTCTTGGTTTGTTTTTTTTTTTTTTTTATTGTTCTCTTTTTTGTTCCAAAATCGGTTATAAATTTAAGGAAAATACAACAAAGACTGTGTTTCTGAGAATCGACCCGTTTTAGCACGCAGACGAAAATGCCATTTTGACATTTTCGATATAGGCGGGAAAATTCGAAAGATTTCAGTGAGATCGTACGAAATAGAAAAAAAAAAAAAAAAATCTGAAGAAATGACATTTATACTCGAACGAAAGGCACGATGATATTATCGAAAAAGTCAAAAGCACGAACGGCATAGAGAATACGGAAGCAAAACAAACGGAAAAATATTAAAAACACGTAATGCCTCGCACATTTATCCGTCTCCACGCAATTCTTCATTTGAGACTAGGCAATTCTCACGTGTACACCACCCTGCGCGCTTATCAGAGGTAATTTCCGCGTCTCTTTATTATCGTCAGCAGCCACAATTCCAGTTGAACTCGAACCTGCGCGCGCAGACATCTGCAATTTGAGGGCGACTTCGTTTTCGGGACCCGCGATAGTCACAGTTCACATTTTTCGCCTCTTTCAAAAACGGTCCAATTGTTTCGGCGTAGTGCACTTAAAATTGCGCGGGAATAAAGTTCAGATAACGCAACTCGGCCGCCTGCGTAGCAGAGATGGATGTACCTACCACCGTTGGCTTTTACTTCTCCTCTACGGCAATAGATAACACAGCTGCGTACATCCTGTTTGTGTCACACAGTGCTGCTCGGAGGTTTTCGGTATTGTTCTTTTTTTCTTTTTTTTTTTTCCACTCGTGGAAAATAACGCCAGCCTGAGAATGGGGGTGACAAGAGCGCGACTTTCCAGTCTCTAGCTTTTTAATTTTCGTTTGGCTTGCAAAGAGAAGTCGGTGTTCGTTTTATCGCAAAACCGGACGAGGATGATGTCGCTTTTCCTTCCAGCGCCCATATTGTAACAGCTCCGCTTCCTTATCAGCAAATGCTGGTAGGACGACAGTATCGCCGAATTAATGTCAGTCGCCGCGACGCATATATTAGAAAACCGGCCACCGTTTACATACCGTTTCTCCTCCGACGATTACACGTTATTAGTGTGTGTGGCGCACATTTACTGTCACTGAGAGAAAAAAAGCAGAAAAAAAAAACCACACGAAAAATCGAAAAGTATCGAGGTAGCCGCATTGCCAGTAATGAATAAAACAAATTTCGTACGCTAACGGTACACCTTCGTGTATATTATTAAAATGGCGGTCGAACGCGGAAATATTAGTAAACAAACGCGCGCTATATACTTGAAACCGAAAATGAACGCTCTGTATACAAATAGTTCGTATTATCGGATTTTCGCTAACGGGAAAAAAATAAGAAGAAAAAATGAACAGTCCTGGCGAAAAATCGCGTTACCTTCTCCGTCGTCCGATATAACGACGAGAGCAGACAACACGCAGTGAGGAGAAACCGGAAGCCCAAGTGTCTCTTTTTTGGGCTTTTTGTTGTTTCTTTTTCCGGATTCGATAAAATATACCGTTGGAGACTGTTACGATAAAAAGACGAAAGAATAGAGATTAACCCTTTTAAAGAACCGATCGCTTGTCCATCAGTTTCTGCCAGTAGTGGAATCGCCCCTCTCGAATGGAATGCCGGCCAACAAATGCATGATGACGCGGTCCTTCCTTTTACTGTAAAAAAATTCACCGCGCTTTCACGTTTCCTTCTTTCTCGTACTTTATTTTGGCGCGAAAAAGACGCTAAATTTAAAAATTTATTATCGCCTAGCGGTTCCGTTTGATCAGTGTAATTAGCCCGGCGCGCAAGGTCCAGCGACAAATGTGAAAGAGATTCGATGTGTCGTCCCCGCGGAGAGACTGGAAAAATTCTCACGTGTTCGCATATCGGAGAGAGGCTGTGTCGGAACGAGGCCGTAGAGTATAGTAATTATTCGAAAAGCCATCGAAAGAATTTTTCTCTACAGGGAGGTCTCGACGACGGTGTGAGATGTGTGGTTTCGAGAGGATATGGATATTTTATTTGCAGGTCGGCGGCACTGCCGGGTCTTTGTCGAAACACGTTGTTGACAAAATAGCGACAAACGCGGCGCCCAGGGATAAGACAGTGGAAAAGTTCAGATTCGGATATTGTCGCACATTGAAAACATTAACACGGTTGGTGGTACTGGTGCGTTGCGCCGAAAACACATAATAATAAGAAGGATCCGATCATTTTGGAGTCCCATAAAAGATTCAGGTTTCCATTTCTTTTTTATTTATTTTATTTTATAGCGTGCGTGCGTTTCTTCCCGAGAGTTGCAATCACACACACACACACACACACACACACACGCCGATCTCCTCCTCGCTATATATTTAATCCCTGCGCCGAGTGGGTGTCGTAGGGTAGGGCCGCGCGCGGCTTAGGGTTTCAATTTGTGTTTTGTTTAACAACCGTAAATACCGAAATTAGTGGTAAGATGAATAGTGCCGATGACTGATTTATCATCGAACTCCAGCGCGCTACTTCTATCGCATATTCACGGTCCTTCTTCTTCATCTTCCTTCTCGCGTAATCTTGCAGTCGGCAACACTCTTTAAAACGTGCACGGATGACGACGCATTATACGGTTGTCATTTGGTCTATTAACATGCTCGGCCGCGGCCATCCTCGAGGGATCGGCCGAAAAATATTAGATTATCGATTGCGGGAAAAAAAAGCGAAAACACGATTTCGAATTTTTTTTTTGCCTTGTTTCACAACCAGCAAAAAAAAGCTACATAAGAAAAAGATGGATGTTTAATTCTAGGTCATAATCGAAAAAATTGCTAAAAATGATACTGTCTACATAAATCAGACACAACGGAAAATAACCCGCAAGTGTATCATCTTTAAAAATCGATCTAAATTTAAATCGAAATTTTTAAAAACAAAGTACGGCGATGTTTTAAGGACAAAAATGCGGATCAAAAAAAGAAAAAAATGACCAATTTTGATAATAAAATCACGCGATAAAAACTGTATTTTTAGTTTTCTCTTTCACGGGAAAAAAAAAAAAGAATCCTAGACACTAACCGATTTAAGTGAATTCATATTTATCCGTTGGGGCTATTATAAATAAATAAATCGAAGCTATTAAGAGATTTTTACTGGTTGCTTCAACACAACGGGATCGGAAATTTTCAATTTGACATTTTTTTCCCATTATGTTAAACCCGGTAGTTTGCACAATAATTTTCCTAATTAGATTTCCCGCCAATTAGGTAAAAGACCGACGAACTTGAAGGAAAAAATCCTCACACGCGCGCATTCACCGAGACTGGCTACTTAAGTGAGACAAAAAGGGGAAAAGAAAAGAGAAAAAAGCTTCGAATACTTACTGGCAGATAAGGAAGCGGCCGCTGAATAAGAGGCTAACGACGACGGCGGTGTCCTGTGATTCCTGGCCGTCGGAGGCAGTGTTGAATTTCCGGACATGGTGACATAGTTCAACGAGCCGTCGGTATTCGGGTAGTTGGCTGAGCTGCCACCGGTAGAGGAACTAGCTGGAGTGGAGGACCACAACGAAGCTGCTGCGGACTGTCCGCTGTTGACATCGGATCCGTTGGAGGAGCCGGCTCCGGGCAGGTAATTCGGCGTCGCCGAAGGATAGGAGGAACCAACACCGCCTGTGCTACATCTAGTGACGTAGCTCCTGTGCGGGATATGGTATGGAGTGTATCTGTGGTTGAAAACCGGTAGCGTCTCCGTATGCGAATATGCTGACACCGACTTTGAGCAATTGTTTCCATCTGTATCTGAATTTACTAAAAAAAAAAATGATTAATTAACGAAATTGAAATAAAACAAATTCTGCTGTAAACGGCTGCTTAATTAAGATGAAATTGCAGTTTGGAGGGGTTACGAAAAAATAAAATTTTCGAAAATAAAAAAAAAACCGGAAAAGCGCGTATTTTATTGAGTAAATTTCCAGTACTGCATTCTAAACAACTGAAAGAGAACGGTCCGACGTTTTTAAAATCATAAAACTGGAATGCTGTGTCCCGACATTGGTTTCGAAAGACAGTTCTATTGCGGCGATGACTGTCGTACATGGGAAAAACACTTTAAAAAAAATAGCAAAATGATTTTGTTTAAACACTCGATTCTAAAATTTTCGGTTGAAACACACATTTGACGAAAGCAAAATTTCGTTAGAAGGTAATTAAAATGGCAGTCGAATCAATCCTATTTGAAATAACCGGGGTTGAAAATTTCCTGCGTCCATCAAATGCAATTCCATTTTGATAGCCAATTTAACGTACGCTCGTAATAACGTGCATCATAAAGGTTTACGATGTTCACCCTTTTCTATGTTTTTATGACGCATGAAGAACCGCTTTCTTATTCTTATTTATTTCTCAGAATTACGCGACACATTAACCTATTTTCCCTCAATTTTCTTGTCAATTCTAGACATTTATCATCCAGATAATAACGATACTTCGCTTTTACCCAATATGAACAAATCGTGCAACGCTGCGCTCATCACCCAGTTGTCCTCGCGGAACTGACTGCCCTAAAATAACGATACACGTTACATTTCGGTTCTCTAATAGTCAGTTTCCGAAATTAAGGCGTTTCCTCTGAACGCAATCGGTTTGAATCTCGTTGCTGCACCCTGAAAACTCTAAAATCAACACTTTCCGGGGGGAAGAGTGTATCGACGTAGAATCCAAAAAATTAAAAAAATATGCAACAGCTAGCGAGTTTTTACTACGATAGCAGAAACATATGGTAGTCGTTTATTTTCATACTTAGAAAACAAACACATTAGCGCACGAGTAAATTTAAAATCAGCCTAGGTCAACCTACTGTAAAGGTGACACAATCTTATTTATACACCCGCGCACATGTAAGCCACACAAAAAACACACATACATCACTAACACGACGGAGAGATGTACACATATATATACATATATACATATATACATATACATATATACATATATACATATATATATAAATATATATATATATATATATATATATACAAACTGAGCCCTTCGTGCCTCGCGAGCTCCGCCCCTTGACACAGGTCAGAGGACACCCTTGGGCCCTCACTTCTGCCACTTCTATACTTCGTGTAGAACAAAGAAAATTAATAACGTCATTCTTTCCAACTGTGCGGCAAAAAAAAATATATTTTGATTTATTTTGTGACAGTGATGTCACCTTTTGGGACAAATTTTTGACAGTTTTTGTGACAGATAAAATAATGGGGGTTGGGCTAAGATAATGTCATTAATATATATTTGTGTGTATATATATATATATATATATATATATATATGTGTGTGTGTGTGTGTGTGTGTGTGTGTGTGTGTGTATATATATGTATGTATGTATGAATTTAAGTATCGGCGCGTACAAGCAAAAAAACAAAACCTGCATCAATTAGCTAGACAAAATGCACATCAGCAGCTTCCCCGCAAAAGGATAATTAAACAACTGCCGAACGCTTGCAGAGGAATAAAAGCGGTTAAAACATCTCGCAGACGCGCAAATGACCAAAATAAGAGACTTAAAAAACTAATCGAAAAACAGACCGAAAACGGAATGTGTCACGAAAAATGCAGTAGGCATCATGTATAAAAAACGGTAAATTCAGGAAGAAATTTTTACATTTTGACATCCACGAAACTGATTAAAAGCAACTCGTAACTTATTAACACCGTCGATATCATCTACTCCATATGATTTTCCATCGTTCTGTTTACCCTCGATGTTTTTGGTTTCTGTTCCTTCTAGTGGCATTTGGGTAAGGTTTCGCAGACTAGTGTGAAACGTATAGTATCAAAATTATCATTAAGAAAGTACTTAATAGAGCTATGCTTAAAAAAATGTGTTGGACTGAAAAATTCGAGTGCGGAGAGGTGGAAGACTATCTTTAAGCAAAGCGAACTTCGCTCGTGCGTCTTTTGCCGGTTCCTGCTAATGCAGCTCTCCTTTATGACCTCGCAAACCACTTCACTTTCAATGGAGACAACACCGAACCATCTGAAAGTCATTCGAGGGATGTCGTTATTTCTACATACGAAAGCTAGGATCTATCATATCAACAGGGATTGTGGACAATTATTTTTGAGTAAGTCTTTTCAAGTAGAAAGAAAAATGTAATCAGTTATTTTTATTAGCTTTAATTTTAGATAAAGGCCGGGCTGAGATATACGTTTCAAAAATTTCCCGGTAATTATCGGTACCGATGTTCTTTTTTTTTTTTATTATTTCGTATAAAAATATTGTAAGAAGAACAAATTTCCAATGAGTTTTCGAAAGTAATCTCTCTCTTCGAAGTCACGATAGGTACAATAAAACTTTACGGCTAACAATCGTGAAATAAAAATCGAATACCGTATTCGAGTATGTCATGAAAATTTGAGACAATGCCAAATCACACCTGTTACGTCGTATTATCCCGATAATTAGTCATTTCCAGCGATAACGATAGTTAATCGGAATAAGCGGATTAAAAGGCAGAATAAATTGAGAGATGCCGATGTGAAATTTAAAAATTATAAATCGAGTCAATTTACTGGAAACTTAAGGACAGCATTCTTGCACTACAATTCGGTGAACCGAAATTTAAATGACACTAAATTATACTAAAATATCATCGGACAACACGCAGATCCTTGATCATTCGGATCAACAAAGATAAGAAAACGAAGAAGATTTCAGAGAGTTTCGATGACGAGATCAGAAAGATCCCCATTACAATATAAAGAGGAAAGCGGGGAAAAATACGCGGATATTTAATATGTCAGAGGAAATGTCTGAGTAGCTAAAGGCAGGTTTTTTTAACCGACTTCAAAAAATGGAGGAGGTTCTTAATTCGATCGTTTTTTGTTTTTTTTTAGACTAAACAATAAAACACGCAGGTAATATTTTTAATTTAAAAAAAAAGTGTATTATTTTACTTACGTTGAGCGGACCAGATGTTTGCGCCAGTGCTAGCACTGTGACCGGTAACTTCGTTATTAGACAGTATAGGACTGTTTGGCGAAAAATACTGTTGCACCGTTGAACCACCGTACAGTGACCCGTTCCGCGCATAAAACGAACTGAAATGAAGAATAACGTAAAAATGTTAATATACAAAAATTTTAAAAATTAAAATTAATTACTCTATCCGAAAAGTGTCGCAATCGTAAGGTTTCATCCGACCCCATCGTATTTTCATTACCTTTCAATATGGGTATACAATGACTAATAAAATTTTTAACGACTGCAGGATCTTGCTAGACGTATTTTTCTTTGGTATATTTCAAAGAATGTTACTACGTACACAGTGAAATATTAAAAGAAGAAATTTTTCACCTAGTTTACTTACATATGGGGGGTGGGGGAAATTAATCCTTCTTTAGTTACAACGATCGGAGCTAGAATGGTCCTAGTAAGCTCAGTAATACTACGCCCTTTTCAATTACAAGAGGCGTATCATTTTTAATTATTTGTTCAAGATTTTATATATAATAATGCAGAGTCCCATATTTTGATAATAACTTTCGGCCATGTTTAAATTTTTCGAATTTTCAGTTACATATTAATTAGAAAAACAAACTTTTTCCATAAATTCTTATTGCATCTCGATAGTTTTTTAACCTTAGATCGTAAATTTCTTTTAATACAATTTGTATACATATGTGTACATCTGTTTACATAAATTACGAATCAAAAAATATACACTGTAAGCCTGTTTTATTTTTATTATCCCCACCATAGGAACTATTTAGTATCGCGTAATTTTACGTTTGAATTAATGTGTATAAATTTGAACCACTGTTTACCCCGATATATCCATGGTTCAGTTTTTACTAATCGTTCCTTTAATTTTCAATCTACACTGTGAGCATATATATGTGTATGTGTCCGTAATAAAACGAAAGAGACTCGAAACAATTATATTTTCCCTTCGAATATTCTCAAAAAGTGCAAACGTAAAATTAAATGACCAAAAGACAAATAAATAAATCAGATTCTCAAGGAAATATCGTTCCTATGTTATACATTAAAAATTGTATGTGTTTTTCTTTTTCGTATAGATACGTTGTAGAAGTACACACGGTTATTCTTTTATTCAACTGTACACACGATAACTTTTTTAATGCATAAAATGTAAAAAAGAAAAAAAAAACAACGAATTTATGAGACTGCAATAAATTCATTTACAACACTTACAGAAAACCACTTTTAAATTATAATCATTGACATACACACATGTTGTTAACGTGTCGGAGCAGAATAGTTCAGCGTTTAAATCTGTCTTCTGTTTCTCCGAGTGTGAATATGGTTTCAATCATGCTACTGCGTGCCTGCCTCTGGTTATTATATTACCCTCGGGAATACCATTTAATTAGTCCCTCAATACAACTGAGCCTCATGCCTTTATTCACTTTTACGTAATAATGAATTATTGTGATTTTGTACATTCGTCAGTAGAGTTCTTTTTTCTCACAAAAAAAAACCTTTTCGTTATCAGTGGTTAATAAATTTTTCATTCGAAATATATATGTATATATTAGAAATTATAGAAAAATGTTATTGAAAAATAAAACCCCAATCGCGGAGAACACCACATGTGTGTATCTATGCAAAACGTTAAATGACTTTTGCAGTTTCGATTATGAGCGAAATTAAAGACATGTATGTATCTAAAAAAAATAATCAAATTCAGAATATACATATAACAATATAACATATTATTATGTAGACATGTATATTTTAGAGAGGAAGCAATTGTTAAAAAATCGATTATTTTAAAATTTAACTGATATAATCATCATTAAACATTCAAAACTTACAACATGATAGATATATGTATAATTAGGAAAAAACGATTTACGGGAAAACACCATGCTGTCTACAATTGTTTTCGTAATGATATGATCATTCTTTCTTTTGATTTCCCCTCTTTTTAGTTTCGACAATTATCACATTAATTTGACATTTTGCGTATCGGATTATTTCAACTAATCGGAATGATAGAGATAAAAGTTTTTCTTTCATGAATGATATACTAGGTGCATAAAATTTGTTTCAAAAATTAACAAAAACAATTCCAGGATTTCATTATAATTCTAGACAGTGACAAGCGGGATATTTTTGTGGGTTATTGTGTAATTTATAATGAAAAATATTACGTTTTGATAAAAAAGAAAAAGATGTTAATACTGTAATACACTTGCAATACAAGTTTTTCTTTAAAATCAGGTTAACTTCAGAAAAGCAATGTTCGCGCACTAGCAAAATTTAGTGAACTTTACCAAAAAGCTGACCGAAATGAATAAAGAAGAAATGTAAATAAACACGTATGATACCCCACATGTATCGAAAATATTTTTAAATGTGAAATACGAATAAATTCGCTTCATTTGTAATTTTTTTCTAGGCTAATTTTTATACCTTTGATTTTCAAAAAGTATTTTTCAAACTATTAAAAAATAAAAAGTCTGTTGACTTACAAAACGAAAAGATATAAAAACAGTCGTGTTTTGAAAAGAAATTTTATTTGTAATTTCTAAAATTGTTCGAATGAAAAATCGAAAAAAACAAGATTTTTTTCTTTTCTTTTTTTTTTTTTCTAATTCAAATTCTAAATCATAAGTAAATCTTCTGAAACGTTTTCTTTATATTTAAACAAACTTCTTAAACAATTTTAAATTAATGTATAAATAAGCAAAAAATATAAAGTTACCACGATTTAAACACTTATTCTTAATTAATATTTATAGTAAAATTTTTTTTGTATTGTTTGTTTTCAATTAGATAACTTCAAGTGTACTTTGTAACGTAGAGATGTTGGTGAAAAGTTAAATGATCACCGCTTCTTCTTTTATATTTAATTGTTTTAAAAAGAAAAAATTAAAATAAAAAAAAAAATAATCTCAGAATGATATTAGATTTATTAAATGATATTTCAAAAATTACGAAACACTAAACACAGAAGTCTTTATTTCATATAATTTTTAAAATATCATTTAAACAATTACCTTATGTTAAAAAATATTAAATTACAAAAAAAAAAAAAAAAAAAAAATTATTCAACTTATTAAAAGACGCATTTCAAACATAATTATATAAATCGAAAAAAATGATTTCGAAATCGAAAAATAAAGTTTAATTTTTCTCGATATGACAAGCCTGAAAAGCGCCATTTTTTATAGGTTAAAGTAATTTGATCAATTTTGTAGATTGATGTATGAACTATTTTCTAAAGATAATAAAGTATTTTTAATATTCTAATATACAGAATTTTTTGGAAAAAAAAAACTGTTCATAAATCAAAACCGCCCCCAGGTTGGAATTTGCTATTGGAATTATTATTATTTTGTTTTTACATTATTTCAGTCTATCGCGTTCTATTAACACGTTACTACACGAATTCGGATAGAATGAATTTGAAATAACATTCTCAACGTACGTTTACACGACTTTTTTGAGTAAAACAAAAACAAGTGTATAGGACACTCACGTAACGAGGGATACGCTAAAAAAAAGGTATAATATTTAATCGCGGAATTGTATGTTTCCTATTTAACTGTGCACACACTTGAAGAGTTAATTGTCGATCGAATAACATCATTTTCTTATCTTTTAGGCAATTTAACGAGTATTTAAAGTATTGACTGAAAATGTAATTCAGACAACGTATTTAACAAGCAGAGAAACAGGTAAGAAATCCTTTTTCCCCCTTATTTTTATGTAATTTTAAATAACTCGTTTTAAAGCAAGCGCGCTTAAGAAGTGAACCAATAAAAATCATCCAACCAAAGAGAACCAATACTACTAAATAACAGTTTTTTCATTACAGTTTACATAATTCAAAGCATCGTGTACATTTTAAAGTATATACACGTTTAAAATTATTGCTCGCATTAATCAGGTGCCTTTTATTTTTGTTATTTTTGCGTAATTAAAAAAGATCACATACGAGAAAGTATATTCAATGAACGTAAAATTCAACCGGCTTTCATACAGACAGCGCAGAAAGAGGAGTACAATGGAAATTAACGCGAACACTTTCTTCCATGAAAATTGAAAATATTCGTTACGATCGTTTACTCCAATGTCGTGTTTAGTATATATAAAAATCCACATTTCGATATTTTTTATTTTTATAAATTCCAAAGTTGATCCTCCGTATTGTTTCTTTTTTTTAAATCGTATATAGCAAGGGGGAATTAACAAGAAAGCAGTTAGCGCAAGTTGATGCGTAGTTAGAAAAAGAAACAAGTAAATAAATAATCGTATAGTATGCAGATCGACGTTGAAATCAAATTTACCGGCGAAAAAAAGGCGCGTAATATTTTTAAACAGAAACAATTAAGAACCCCGGTTATCATTCATCACATTAGAACCAAATATGTCTCTCATTTGTTTTTATAAATATGCGCATTATTATTCAAAGCGATCAAAAAGTTTATACGTACCGTGACATAATTCTGTTCGCGTAGCACGATTTACATACCGAGCAGTCGTCGATTCATCTTTATCTTGCGAACAAGATAAAATTAATGTCTAAAACGGAAGTCTAACCACTGCGATGATAACCGTAATACGTAAATTAGTCAAGGCAGAGAGTGTTCTTAATGAATAGCAAAAGCTTATAATTCCGCCGTAAAGCCTAAAGCACACCGTTTTTCAGGCTGGAAGACGTGAAACAAGAACAGCAATAAGTGACATACTCGGCACACGTAGGAATCTGTGTCGAATGAAGCCGAATCTCAGTGGCCAAGTCATGCAGTGGGTTAGAAGGAAAATTTTTGTTTACGTTGCAATCACGAACGAAAAGTTGTGTGATATTTCAATGTCACTGAACCGTCGTAAAAACAAAGAATCGCTGTGCATGACTTTTCTCTTTTATTTTCTATACTACTGAATAATCAATCCGCTTGTACGTCGTCAAGTTACAGTCCTAATTACTGCGGCACGACTGATTGTGATGCGCAGGCAAAAGTTTTTTCTTCTCCTTTTTCTCGTAACATCAAAAATGTAAGAGAAAATAAAATGCTACTAAGCAATTACGTTAGAAATATCGCATCTCCGGTGTCAATAAAAGCCCCGACAACCGAAATACCTAACACAAAATAACGTGTGAACGTCTAAAAATGGCGCGATAACTTTCATTGTTTCCACTTACATAAAAAGCGTGCGTTTTTAGGAAGACGAAATTTTTCAGATTGCGCTTCCAAAATGGGGGAACTAAAACAAAAAATAAATAAAGAGCTGTTTTTTTTTTTTTTTTTTTTTGTTTTTTAATCAAACTGAATTAAGCTGTCGTCACAAAGTATACGCTTTTTTTTTTTTGATTTTGCTTAGGAACTTTTGCCTCTTTTTCTTCTTTTTTCGAACATTCATTTTATATGTTACTTTGGAAAAAGAAAAAACAATTTATTAAATCCCCTTTCGTTACCTTCTTTTAATTTTATCCGTTCCCCCTGTTTGATACGAACGTTTGTTGGTGCTTTTTTATTTTTCTTTGCGAAAAAGAGGGGAAAAAAAATTTATTAATGACACCGATACTCAACTAATTGGTTTCAAGGGGAGGAAGACATCTCCCAACGCGCGCCGGAGCGTTATAATTGTTACATTTTAGCATTATAAAGATGTGTTTTTGTTTGTTTTTTTTTAATAAAACGTCCAGTAAAATAGTTTTATTATATTATTATTATTATGTTTATTTAATTTTTGGTAAATTTATATATATATTAATTAAAAGATTTTTTTTTAGTCACAATGATATATATATATACTGATGCAGCAAAAAGATTTTTATTAGTTTTGCAAAATACCAGTATGTAGTAAGATTATTTATTGAAGTAATTGCAGAAAAATATATACGAGAGACTGTTTTCGGAGATTACCCTAATGCGAGTTCTTCATTTTAAAAAATGCAGTAAAAACGTAATATTAAGAGTCTCTATTGTTAGGATAATCGGCTCAAATTTTACCTACGTGTCATTGTGACGGAGGATGTGTTGCAAACATAAAAGCGACCTTCGTAAAATGACCTTTTTGTAAAACCGAAATTTATGATTGCGTATAAAAATGTTCAAAACCTAAAGCGATGAATACAGAGAAACCGCGGCAGACGGAACTGTGATCTGAACAAATTAACTAAGCGAAGAGGGTTAAACTCGTATTTTTTTAGAAACATCAAAGAGGAGTTCGACGCATAAATGAAGGGAAACAATTCGTAATGTAAGCTAGTGCACGCTATAAAAGAGAAGACAAGAGGAACACACTCAATAGCATCGTCACAAGTAGATGGAAGAACTCAAGGGCGGTAAACCTAAGAAAGAGAAAAATACAGCTGTAGAAATTCATAAGCTATAACGGAAACAGAAAAAAAAAAAAAAAAAACTGATACGAATTGAAAGAATTGTTGTAGAGAATGACTACTGAACAAGCTATTCTAGGATAAAATATAGCTAGAACATGAAGAAAGCAGCCTTGCCTTTGCCGTGTGCAAATGAGAGATAAAAAATCGAACGGCTCAGTGCGAGGAGCAATTCGAACTTTAGAGAATAATAAAAGCGTCGCGAGGAAAAGATGGTACGACGAATATATTAGTATAACAAATTTGGCGGGAAAAAGAACGAAACATGCTGAAATGAAATACGGAAGCATTAGAACTTTTCAATCACGTAAGAAACTGCACTTTATAGAGCTGTTTGATGGATTTCTGAACCCGATGGAAGAAGAAGGTATTTCGTTGGTTTAGTGAGCCTCTTTAGGATGAACGCCGAAATCCAAAATAGCATTAATTTAATTTATTCGCTACGAGTCCGTGTTATATAAAAGGAACGGGTCAAAGAAATTATCTTATTGCACAGTTGACATGTTTCCCGTATTTTCCCGATGTTGCTTGCTTGCCTAACTGTACTTTCGTAATTTTCTTCCTAGTTTATTTGAATTTTCCCTTTCCCCCCTACTACCACTTTATGTAATACGCGTTTTCCAATATTGTATGCTCCCAATCGCTTTAAAATCTTCACTGTTAGGGTCTCAATTACTATTCCAACTCAACCCTATGTACTTTTCTTGTCCATCAAGTCTCTTATTTTTCATCCCTTTCGTTGAAATTCAAGTTTAATGATTGATTTCTTTCTTTTTTTTTTTTACCTTTTGTCTGTTACTAAATTCTATCCCGAGCAGCAAAGACATTCACCAAAGAGAACTGGAAAAACATTTAGCACGGTACAAAAGGCATGTATAACTGAACTTTATCAGCGGGAAGGGTATTCTTAAAATATCCTAAATGTTTCTATACGTTGTCACCTAACGTACGAGTATAACGGGTAGAAGGTTTTTCGACAGAATGGCGCGATGGTATTTAAGGCCTAAATCGAGAACACAAATAATCGCGACTCGATGATGTTATATGTTAGAATAAACGTAGTCGATAATGTTTGTTGTTTTCCACAACGTTCAAGGTCCTCTCGCCAGTACACATCGCTCGAGCCGCTTGTACCGCTCTGCTAGTTGCTCTGCTATTTCAACGATGAAATTTACGCGAATAATTTTTATAACACTTTCAGTTTTTCGTTAATTTGCTGGTATCATTATGTGTCCGATCGCGCCGCGGCACATTGAGCACCGCCAATGTCGGGGTAGATGACCATTCACGATTTTGCTTATTGAGCGGTTTTCATTATTTTTTCGCTTCACTGACCTATCGCATTCTATTTGACCGTTTACCGAGAATAGCTGACGCGACGAACATGTCCACAATCACGTACTTGCACGCACACTCATCGCGCAACTTTATAAAATTTGAAATAATATGGCGCGTGGAACTACAAAGAAGGTCTTTGTACTATGCCCCGATTATGCTTTGTTGTTTCCGGTGACCGCTGAAATCTTAAAAACACGCGCCGACATGAAACCATCGATGGTTGCAATCAAAAAATAGCCTATATCGATAGATAAAACGTAAACAACCTTAATGCACTGGTAACAGGCGGCGCGGTATTGAAACATAGGCGCCGAAATTGGTTCCTCTTTTTCTGTGTATATGCGTATTCAAATAGAACAAGACTTGTAGGGCGACTTAAAGATGGTGTAAGTTGTATTTATTATCTTTCTTCATACTGCTCGATTAATTGCCTATGTTAAATTCCCCTTATATATATATATATTATATATGTATGTACATATAATAAATATATATATATATATATATGCTGGCGATAGACATCTCAATACAATACAAATGTACACGAGATACTACACTATCGAAACTAATTGTAGTGTCCCAAGAGTGTATTTCTACACTTCACATTATCCGAGTGCACAGTTCGCAATCCCACACGCGAGAATATTAAACGATTATTTTTATTTTCAATCACTTTTATTTGTCCGCACTGATCTCGAATGACATCGATGTAGTAGTCCAATCGTTTTAGCCAATCGGCCATTGTGAAAATTCGAGTGATCAGAAAACAATAATTTAGTACCCGAGAAATAAATAAAATTCGAGTGCCTTTAAGGGAGAACAAAAACGCGATCAGACGTGTGTCAGAATATTATGCTCGAAAATGGGCCCGATTAGAAAAAATGAAGTTGTATTGAAATTCGGGGAAAATTTTTGCTATCATTAATTTAGCATAAAGCAAGATGCTTAGAAGGAACTGAAGAATAAAGTAGGCAACTTACGGAACGACGAATATTTCGAAAGTCAGTGAAACAGTCAGAAGAAGAAAATAACGCGCAGTTCATAAAGATTGGCGAGAAACTAACACGAAAAAGAATAAACGTAATTAAAAAAATAAACAAAAACTGCGTTTTCATCATGTTCCAAACCGATGCATTCCACTCTCCCTTTATTTAAACAACTCAGTTTCCTTAACATATAATATGTACACTACACTAGTGTATGATTGTAACAAAAGTAACTTGGCTATCACAGCTAAGGAGGCGTAAAATAAGTTCACAATAAAAAATTGCATTCTATGGAATTTTTTTTTTATCCAAAAAAGCAAAACCCAAAATAGCGATATATAAATTTAAATTGAAGTTCGTTCTTTTTTTTTCTTTAGTTTTCCAGTTGGAGGGAAAGCCAATAATTATGATCTTTTGATTTGAACAAACCTGTACAGTAAGGGCTAAAAAAACAACAAGTTAATACAGTCGCCGAATGGTAAATCTTCGTTTTTCACTTTAATATGTGTAAAATATTTAACATTGTGTATCGCTTTAAAAATGACCCTAAAATTAATTCTTCAGCGTGAACGAAGAGCATGCCGTTAAATGTTTAAGATGATGTAATAATGCGATGTTTCCTTCCTCGTTGCAATTACTGTCAGAAATCGTTTTATTAGTTCTCTTGCGCTTTTATTGGTAATATTTATTATCTCATTTATATGGTCAACGTCAGAGAAATCTGGTAAAATTTGATCAGAATGGCCTTTAATATTCCCTTCAGATTCATTTTAAATCGTGAAAAGCTGAATTTCACAATATCCGTTATACTCTATATCAGGAACATGCAAAACTTTAGCATGCCAGTTGACAAACAACAATTTGGTGATTCTAGTACGCGAATTCACGATACACGTATAGAGCAAAAAGTGATAATAATAATAATAATAATAATAATAATAACAATAATAATAATAAATAAATAAATAAATAACGTTAGACTAAAACAATAAAAAATATTTGGAGCAGCCCGCAGAGTAAAATGTGCTGCATTTTTAGTGACATTTTAGTTGAAATTTTGAAGATGAGCAGCGTAATTTGTTGCAATTTTCGTATTTGCGGAAATAAGAACATGATAAATGGGCGGCCGCTAAACGTGGTGCGAATATGAAAATTTAACGATTTGAATTAAAATATTCCCGTTGATTATTTGACAACAAAAGACCGGGAAGAATTACTCGTGGAAGGGTTTTTTTCTACAAAGGACACGCCCCGTTTTAGAAAAACTTAAATTCATCTTCACACGACTACATAGAGAGACGTTATCAATAATTCGATCGACGCGCAAAAAGAATCGATGGATATTTCGGGCTCCTGCTTACTAACTATTATTTGCAAGTTACAAACGCGTTTTTTTTTTTGTTTTTTTTTTTCATTGGGCAGTCAGCTAAAAGAAAAAGTAATGTTCTGAGTGGATCAGATATCGTTAATAGGAAGGAACAAACAGTAGAAATAATACGAGGGGAAAGAAAGGATAGGATATAAACGGGAATCACAGTATAAAGTAGGAAGCTCATCGAGAGGTTAGGAAATTTTGATTATTTTATATGATTTTTTTTACTCGTCTATTACATGGGTCCGTTCTGAAGCAATTTATGACGCAGTAGTCGTGAGGAAGTCTTCAGTCCCATCCATTATCCACTAAAAGAAAGTTCAAAAAAAATCCCGAGAATTGCGGAATCTATTTAAAAATGAGTTGAATAAAAAAAACTTGATGGATGGAGGGTACGACACAACATCGCTAGTTTTTTTACTGTCAAAGGAATGATTTACTCTTTTTCCTCCCTATAAAAATAACGTGTACATCACCGGAAATCCTATAACCGTTTTATAATTAGAAAAATGTGGAGACAAATTTCGAAATTAACTCTACAAAGAAAGTTCCACTAAAATCGGTTAGTTTTTTGTTTTTTTTTGGCGCTCGAGTGGCGATGGGGTTTTGTCCGTAGTTTAGAAGTAACAATAGAAACCAACTGAATTTTCTTATATACTATAATCAACAATTTCACGACAAAATTAGAAATCTAAATTAAAAATTATTCAATGATTTTTTTATTAGGTACTACTACCATTATTATTATTATTATTATTATTATTATTATTATTATTAGTATTAGTATTAAAGCAAATAAAGCAAAAAAAGAATAGTTTATTTATTTATTTATTTTCAGCAAAGAGTCGTCTTTACCATTTCTACTGGGGTTCACTAAAAGATAAATGTCTATTCTCGTTTCAAAGAAGGCAGCCCGTCGTCGTAACATTATTACAGCACAGAAGTCGTGTTAAAAATTTTTCGTTTAAAGTGACGCGTAAAAACCCATTTAAGCGAGCAATAATACGAAATATAATATGTGTTTTTTTTTTTTTCAATTGCCCCTTTTAAAGAAGGTTTTCTGAGAGCGAGCAAAGTTTGTAATTAAATTATCGAATTCTTTTCATTTTCATTAACGAAATACATATACGCGCAGTAAATGCATATTTAAGTTCGAAGTGCTATTTCGTTTTATTTCCTTTTCACCACATTTCGCAAAGTACCGAAGAAAATATTTTCTTTGTTACAATGAAAATTCGTCATTTTTAATAACTTATATAATTTCTTCACTTTTTAGTGTTTAAATAACCGATAGAAATACGAATAATTAAAGGCGAATGATAATGTAAGTCGGTGTAAAGCAATTCGAATTTCAAAATACGACTCAAACATTCGAATTTTAAAAATTTCTAATAATGACAAGCTTGAATGGCCGTTCTTCAAAAAAAAAAAAAAAAAAAACGACCAAAAATCTATTTTTCCTGGCTTTTCGATTCTCGCTAGCCTCGTATTTCACACGGTATAAATTGCTACGTATTCCGCACATTTCACCAAAAGGAGGAGTTTAAAATCATAGATGGCCCTTCTTACAATATCCCAGATTTCTTCCAAAATTTTTACACCTCCTCGTGAGTAGCTTAAGAGGAAAAAAACAAAAAAACAAAAAAAAAAAACCGGCATCTACACACGTATGTTGCCCCGTTACGGATGGGCAACGGAGAGAAATACCGGTTTATTGCAGGTGTTGTCCGCGTTGGTTATATAATAATGCAAGAAAGTCGACGGCCATAATTTGTGACTACTAAATCGACGTGAACCGCTGACAGAGCGCTAAATAAACATCGAACAATATAGCGCTAATTGCAAAATTCTGTAAAAGTTATACGCCGAAATCATTAAGAAACTCGCGAATGCACTAACTGGTCATAACAGCCATCTGCGTAGCCCCTGCCCCACGGGTAAACTGATTAAGACCGCAGGCACGTGACGGCGGATATGTTCCTAAAGCGGTTCATCGGTAGAGCCCTCAGAACATCATAGCGACGATATCAAGATTAGCCAGTGCAGATCCGGTAACAGTTTTTTAACATTACACTTCTTCAGCGAGCATCTGAATTCTGCGCGGACCGCGCGTTTTAATTCAGCTCCAGCGTCGTCTTGTAAATCTTCATGCCGCTTGAATACCGGTAGCGACATAAGAATATGGTATAGGCGTCTTCCGGAGCAGAATGCGCCAACAACATTCGTACGGCATTAAGGTCGCGTGTCTCGGACACGCTTCGAAGGAAAGCGACCACTTTGGCTCGCGCTTAACCATTCTCCTCTCTGTACACACTATATAGACGAGAGATCGTTTCAGTGTAACATCTGCCACAATCTCATTAAACGTCGTCAATTAGTAGGGGTGCACGCGCTGTGTAAAAACACGTGATAAAAATACATAATTGCCTGTAAGTGATCAACTTCTGGGCGGCGTTTCAGCGGTACACGCTTTAAGCAATTGTAAAACACAAAGGCGCTGGTCGAGTCCGCATTATACGAAGGATGGTTAGTGTGCAATCAACGAAATGATAATTGTGAGTTGGTTTTTTGTAACAACATATCAAAAGGACTGCCGCGGGATTAATACAAAAGTATTAAAAATTAGCCTGCGCAAGTTCAATGGGGGATAAATTAGAAATAACATCGGCTTACGCATCAATTTAAAAAAGTTTATTTGTTTTTCGAAAAGCAACGCGTATAGAATTTAGGTGAAGCATTTTTGGCGAAATTTGTTCAAATTTTTTAAAAAGTGTGTTGTGTTTTTTTTTCGTTTTAGTTCTAAAAAAAATCTGTTAAAAATATTGCGGAGTTTTAAAAGGGAAATGTTGCAATTTTTTTTTCAACAATTTCTGCGGTACCCACTATCTATAGTTTTAAAGACCACAATTTCAACAAACAAAAGATACGCTACAAAATTCGCTCATGCTCCTACACTAAAATAGTAATGTACACTATACGCAACATTACAAAATGAACATAATCGTAATATTATCTATACAGTCATCATATTATTACTAAAACCGTTTCGTTCCGCGACTTTAGAATATTTTTCGCTCGCATACTTCGGTGTGATATAAAAAAAGTTCATCTCTCACTAGGCTACGGACTCGTGAAAAACAAAACAAAAACTATTTACATCATGGTTAATCGCTGCGAAAGTTTTAAACGTTTCAATTAAGCGCTTGTTAAGTACACAAAATAGAAAAGGTATAAGTAAGAAGAAAGCGGCGACGCCGGTAGCAAAACTGTATCCGAAGCATAGACGACACGTTGCAGAGAGAGGTGAAAAAGAAGAAAATTTGAGAAGAAACCATCTGGCCGAATAGGCAGGTATCAGGATTTAAGAATCAAAAGGAATAATAGTTACTCCATATAATTTAACAACTCCAGGATGGGGAAATGTTGTAGTAGGATTCAATAAGAAATCTCCCAGTAGAAGAAGCTAAGCTAGCAAATCCGCTTAGTCATTGCGCAGAATGCTCGGGGGGGTATCCGTAAGAAATCAGTTGAAATATAACGAGATAAAGGAAAAGAGTGAATAATATGCGAGAGTAATTAACATGCTTTATGGTTCAGATATTTTACCCGTTTGAAGAGTAATGATGTATAAAATCTTTCGAGGATTTATTATGCTGTCTACATAAATTTCGATTCCTCCTTTTCTCTGGCATCTCCTTTGGCAGGAGGGGCCGATTAAATTTGTAAAAAAACGGTTAATTAGCCGGAGCATACGAACTTATTCTTGTATGGAATGTACTATATTTAATTATAAGATAAGTAAATTCTTAAATATCAAACGAAAGTAAGTATTAAATTACACTTTAAATAAATTAGAATAAATACCTGTATTTAAGGAAACGTTTTCGGACATTATCATCATCAACTATCAACTATAGATTACACTCAGTTAAGGCCAGTGTGTTTTTAGTTTTAACTGAGTTTAATCTATAATTGATAGCTGATAATGATAATGCCTGAAAACGTTTCCTTAAATACAGATATTCTAATTTATTTAAAGTGTAATTTAATACTTACTTTCGTTTGTTATTTACGAATTTATTTATATTATATTTATAAATTTTAACAAACAGGTCATTCATCTACATATATTATATATGTTAAAATTTCAAATGTGCGAATAGTATTTCTAGGATTCGTGAAACTTAACGTTCGAGACGCTTGCGATAAATAGTGAGACAGTCATAATTAAATGTCTCATTTGCTGAAATTTAGCTTTGTAACATCTAAATAGATCGTGTAATGATCGTTGCTTATTTTCAAATGTTTCAGTGAAGGCCTTTACGAAGTGATTTTTCAATTTTTCAATATCAGCAGAGTGTGTTCTTTTTCTCCTGTTTTTTTTTTCTTTTTTCGTTTTTTGTACTTACGCATACTATGATACGTCGTTTCTTATTCGTATTGCCGATTTCTCTTTACTACCATACCACTCCGAAATAAATCGCCATTATGACTAACGTACTATATAAACATTTCTTTAGAAATCGATTTCAATTTAACTATCAATATACAATGACTACGATAAAAGCAGACATGTGGTATATATTTAAGTTCTGAGAAGAATGGTCGAGAGGAGATAAAAATAATACATAAAAGGCGGAATATGAAAAAAATAATTTAGAAGAAGAATATCGTAGAAAATTCGATACCGAGTTAGAAAATAATTTTAGTTAATCAAACTTAATAGATCGATATACAGAAATTTTTTCAGTTTTTTCGCTACCCTTTTTTTCGGTGCAAAAACTATATTCCTCAGAAATAACACTGGCAGACAATTCACAGCGAACGGACCACTTTACATTTTAATAATACATTTAACACAGTTATGTTTCAAGGCTGCCAGCCATTCCAAAATTAATTCCCCTAAAACCCGACCAAGGGGTCGATGTTTTATTTACAATTTACCTAGCAGTCAGTAATTATTGTGCTGAAATATTGGATAATCTGTCAAGTTTGCCTCGTCTTCTAGGGCATTTATTTTTCCGTATGGCGGGCAAAATGTACTTTCATTTTAGGTATTATTTGCGACTTTCAAATTTTGTATACTATCAATGTGTTCGGAAGAAGGTGTAGATTTTTTGTGGTCACCTATTTCTATTTTCGTTAACGTTGCGCAATTCCGGTAAAACATATTTTTGATCAGCTTAATTTTCGCTTTGTACATATTCATACATATGAACATATATATGTAATATGTATATATATGTAATATGTATATATATATATGCAAGAAGACAAAGGAAGAAAAAAAAAAAAAAACAGAAAATAAACGACCTTGTAAAAATTGTTTGTATTAGAGTGCGCGTCTTTTACGGGAACAGATGAAAATAACGGAAGTTCATAGTAGTTTTTCAAACACTTATTCTTGTGCGAGAAAGACCCGGCAACAGGAAGTCAAGTCTGTCCAGAGCTAATATTTACACATTTAGCGTCTGTATTGACTGACTAATTGGAAGAATCTACTTTCACTTAGAGTTTCCGCATCGTTTACTGAGAGGCAATCAGTTTCATTTACGATTAAGCACCGCGGTGACATGTAGCGAAAACAATATCAATATTAACTTCACGCCCGGTATTGACGAGGTTCCGCAGTTGAAACTGTTGCAGAGAACTCTCTTAATGAAATGGAGACGACAACACGGTGAGCTAAGAGTTAGAAACAACACAGCAGCATCTGGCGATGGTCGAACTGCTATGGTAACTTTTAATCAGGCGATTTTCAACTTTATTAACAAAAAAAGGATTATCAGAAGGCAAAATCAACAGAGAAAAGTAATAAGCGAGAACCGAAAAAACCGAAAAAACCAAAAAAAAAGAAGAAAATGCATTGAAAAAACCAAAAAAAATTAATTACAAACCTATTTAAAGTTCAATATTGTTTTCCTTATTTCTAAGAAACTAGAATTTTCTTTCAGTTAAAGAAATCACCGTCTAATAAATTAGGATCGATATTCCCTGCTAGAAGCAAGCAACCTCCATCTTACACACATACAGACCCGATAAAACAAATATTTTATATGAAGATTTACACTACCGTTTTCTTAATACAGTTTAAAACCTTGATAGCGTTATTTTAGTTAATTCGTTGAACCTAATGAACATTTCTTAATTTTGGTAGTTTTGTTTCAGCGCAGTTAGTCAAGAAAATTTATCGCATCGTGAAAACTGTAATGTTCGTTTGTTTCAATTGTCATTTTTAATGGACATTGTTTAGAATGTGTTGTTGTACATTAAATGAGATCAGTTTTCTTAAATCTGAAAGAGTTCATATTGTCGGGTCAGATTTTAATTTAAAAAATAGTAGGCTGAAAAAAAGGCAAAAGGGTTTTACGTAAAACAGCGAAATCTCGCACACGAAAAAATGAGAATAAAAAGTGAATAAAGAATGAAAGAGACGAAAGATAATTGACCCGTTCAAAAAAATAGGAAAACCATTTAGTTTTGCGGTCCATGAAAAAGGTAAACCGTCTGGATGTTTGGTCATATTGTGGTAAATTTCCTTTCAAAAGTGCAAGAAAAACTCTCCTACGCGCACGCCGTTTAAACACACTTCCGGAGCGGAAGCGTCCTAAGAGCTTCTGTTTTTCAGAGAGAGTAGTAAAATTTATAAACACTTTTTACAAATGCCGGTTTTTTTTTTTTTTTGATTTTTTTTAAATTTACCAATTCAAACGTGTGTATTGCTTCAATTCTTTGTTAAGTAGGAAAGAATATCAAAACTATCCGGGACAACTTTGAAAAAATCCAGATTTTACAACTAGTAAATCTTTTGCCCGAAACTGAAGTTTCGCCGGAAGTCGAAAGAACTATCGAACTGATTCAAAACTGTGATTAAAAACTAAATGTGTATTTCAGAATTATTTAAAAATGCCAGACTGAACACGACCCTCTCACTACCGGCACGCTACTGTTTTGGAGCAAATGACTTCACTGGACTTCAACTTTTCGTTTTGCTATTTGTCCTCACGATCATCCTTATTTAGAAATAGTATATATAGGACATGGTATTGAATTTATATAATTTAGTGCTTCGTGTGAGATCTGCCGTCCGCTGTTACTTCTACATCTAGTGTAATCTAAAATGTGTATATGCTTTACGGGAAATTCTGATTTCTTGCACATATAGGAAGAGAGTTTTACCTTTCAGCGAATGAATTGAGCGACTGTTCCGATTCGCGATAGAAGTTTTTCTCGTAGCTTTTGATCTCGATTTGTAGTTTTCAATGGATGCTTGCTTCAGTTTTTGCGAAGTTTATAGTTTCCAGTTGGTCCGCCCATGTTAAGAATTACATCATATCCGGCCAATATTATCAACAGTACTACTAGTGGAATTTAGACAATTTTGTAAACATCATAGTTTTCATTTATTTCTGAGCAAACCGCAATATCTGTACTAATATTGTTTCTATGTATCTTGAAAAAAGATGGTGATGTTAAATTTAACTGCAGCGATACTGCCTGTTCGACAAACGTACGTGTCTTTCCACCATAATTTACGGCAGACGTGAACGCATATGAGAGGAATTTCGATTGCAACATTTAAAAAAAAAAACGATCGAAATTGGTGTACGAAGCTGCTCGAAATAAGATTTGCGTGCTTGCTTTGTCACCATTGTGTTTTATATTTTGGTTAATAATTCTCGGGCATGTAATCGGACTTTCCTTTAATTAAATTGAAACACGTCGCGGTATAACTAATTAGCCAGGTGAGCGAAGGCAAATTTGCCGACCGTTCGAGTACGCTACTAATTCGTATTAGTCGGCTGATGACGAACCTGCATCAAAAACAGCTTCGGAACTGTATGACCTCTGAATATCAATAGTATCATCAGTATATTTTGCTAATGGGAGTCTCGTTATTATTTAGCAGAGAATTTAAAAAAAGAAAAATCAACTCGAAAAATAAGATCGGCTTTATTTAATAACACAACGCGGACACCTAAACAATTATTTCCTTATAAAATAAACGCAATTGCTGATTCAAAATTATTCGTAATTCGTAATTAATTTCGTGTAAATTATAACATTATTAATGGGCTTTTTTTCCTTTTTTATTATAAATTTTACGTTAAAAATTTTTTGAATCAAAAAAAAAAAAATAATAAAAAATTCCCAAGTTTTAATAATAAAGTATGCTTTCTAAAGCCGAAATGTCGTTTTCGATCTTGCCTGGCTTAAAACAAATTCTTGAACGCCTGTGATTTTTATGGCCGAAGTAATAATAATAATAATAATAATCCTATAATAACTTTTAATTTGTAACGATTATTTGAGTCTTTTTTTTTTTTTGTTTGAAAAATAACACGGGGTCAGATTTATCCCCTTCTATAAGAATATTCATAGTGGACTATTATTATCTTTGGAAACGGGTAACGTCCTGAGGTGGTCCGAAGAATTTATGTGAAGACCTGCTGCTGCTGCTGCTGCTGCTGCTGATCGATATGTATAAAATTAAGAAACCTCACTAAATAAGATCGCGACACTGAATAATACAAGTGAAAATCGTAAAACCTAAAATAAAAATATTCGCTACATCCGGATGAAAACTTCTAAATTTGATTAATAAAATATAACAATTGAGTAATAAAATGTAATATAATAACAGGCTGAAGAATAATGGATGATGTAACTTTTGACGAACAAAATATATAAACAATTTTTTTTAGAACGGGAAATAATAATTTCAATTAATTTAAGAGATTTCACACAATAATGCTTACTAAGGGGATTTTTCCACAGCGTGAAAAAAACGAGAAATATTAAGAAAACTCGAAGTTAGGAGCCATGCTATCGAAAAGTTGAATTTTACGTCATCGAGGTAATTAATAAATAATGGAAGTACTATAACGACGACACCAGGATATATAGTCAAATGGGACACTCTAATGAGAATAATGGCGGAGCACGGAAAACATGATGAAATTAGCGGGGGGATAGTGTTGGTGATAAGTAAATAAGTAAAATAATATTGGCGGCGTTGAGGGGCACGAAAAATTTTGAAATTTTGTTACAAAATCTCAGTAACCTTTTAATTCTAATTTCAAATTTGGCCGGAGTTCTGAATTGCCCCTGCTCTCTGCCTTTAAGCCGATTTGATGAATTAACACACGACCAGACACACTATCTCTATGTGACATTATTGCGACGTGTATAATTTTAAAAAACGAAACAGAGCAAACAACAATAGACACATGTATGTACAAATTTACCAATAAATAGAACGAAAAAGGAGATTACTTACTTGGAATAATTGCCGACCGAATTCTGTTGATTGACATCGTGATTACCGGAAACCGGCTGAGTATATTGATGGTAGGAGGATATAGCGACCTGTTGCAGCATCGATAAATTGGTGCTAGTCGCGCCACTATTCGCTCCTTCCAGATTGTGCAAATTGTCTTGCGACGCGGACGATCCGTTCGAGTTTAGAAACATTTCCTGACTATGGCCCTCTATCGAAGAAGCCTGGTTGCCGTCGTTCGGATTCGCATCGTTGGCTCCGGCGGAACCGATGTCTTGGCAGTGTTCCTCGGCCGCAGCGGCGGCACTTAGCGGTGACGGTGTGGAAGCGTTTGAGTGCAAAGCGGCGGCCATATGCGTGAATACGCTGGACTGCATCGCGGCGCTGGAAGACTGTTGTTGCTGTTGCTGCTGTTGCTGCTGCTGTTGCTGATGCTGCGATACGACGCCGATGGAGTTGAACTGCGGAAAAATACCCATGACGTTCTCGCGCAACTTCAAGTAGCCGGCCACTGATGGGTCCGTCGATCCGGACGGAATCATCGCGGTGATCGTTTGCCCGCTACCGTTGTTGCCGTTATCTTCCAGTTTGACGCACTGTTCGTTCTCGTCGTCGCCGGCGTCCAGCACCGCGGCGGAATGATGATCGTTCGGATGATGGTGCTGACTGTGATACGATCCGGGACGCTGGTAGGTCATCTGGTGATGGTGATGAGAGGTCGGCACGGAACACAACGTGATCTCGCCGGTACCTTCTTCCGAATGCTGCGCTTGCTGCTGCTGCTGCTGCTGCTGTTGATTGTTGTCGCCCTGACTTTCGGCGTAGCGCTCCACGACAAATCTCAATGCCGACTCTGGCGGATGGTGATGGTGATTGTGATAGGAGCCTCGTTGATAAGTCATCGGATGGTGGTGGTGATTGCCGGTCACGGAACACAACGTGATTTCGCCGGCGCTGTCGTCCGTGTGCTGCTGTTGATCGTTGCCTTGGTTTTCCGCGTATCTGCCTCCGACGAACAATCGCAATCCGGGCGTCGGTACTGCAGTCGCTTGAAGTATAGCGGTGGCCCCGGGACTGTTGTAGCCGCTGCTGACCATGTTGTATTCGATGAGAGTCGCGTTCGCTGTATCACCGTCGCAATAGACGACGTCTCCACCGATTCTGCTCGATCCGCCATCACCGCCCGCGCTGCTGCCACCGCTATCCTCCTCCTTCACCACGCTGGAAGCAGCTGATCGAATGACCGAACGACCACTGACGCCATCTACCGTCGCCTCGTCGAACTGGCCGCGTTGTATGATGCCGGTAGGCGTTACTCCGCCGTCGAGCGATCTGTCCGCCACCGCCAACGAAATCGGCGAGGGCGGAGCGTGCATGTGAGCGCCATTTTCTTTCGCGTCGAGGTCGTCCGCGACGATACTACCCTCGTCGTTGCCGGCTCGGTCGTTACGTTCGCTCTTAATAAACGATATTCTCCTGATAGTGGTTCTCTTCTGTCGGCGTTGCTCGTCGCAATCTCCGCTTTGCGCATCATCTTCGTCGTAGATAACGACGAAATTGGCCGCTGACGACGTCTCGCTATCTAGTCGATTGTTCAGTTCGATGATCGTCTCGCTGGCCGCTCTATCCTCATCGGCGCTGGTGCCGCACTCTTCGATCGATCGAAGCGCGCTCTCCTGCACTTTGTGTTGTTGCTGCTGACGGTGTACCTCTTCCTCGTCATTATCGACTGACGACAAACCTGCAATCAAAAATGTCATCAAATTAGCGCGCCGTTTTCGGTTGTAACACGAAACGTCACACTCATCGCCATTTCCCTCCATGATCGTGAGAGCGAATCCTCCTTCAAAATTAGGATACAGATTATCAATGCCGGGCTAAATTGTTACTGCTCGTAGGCGCGCACACACACACACACACACAGATACCGGAGTGTCAGGTAACACCACTTTTTCCCCGATAACTTCGATTCCGGAAGAAAACTGTACTCGAATCGACACGAACGAGGTGTCCAATAAATCAGAAAAAAAAAACGCGCGAAATAGTCACGCATGTGACGAAATAAGAGGCCCGATCGATATAAAATGTAACGGCTAGATGTGAAACCGATGATGAAGAGTAGTCGAATAATAATAAAATAGGATAGCGCCGAAGAAGAAAGGCGAAAGGACGAGAGTTTTTTAAATCGGATCTTCGATCTTGGGAGAATTTTTTTTTTTTCTTTTCTAAACAAAAAGAAAGCGATGAAAAAAGTAAGAATTGGGCTTACCGGGAAGTAGCCCTCTAGAAATTTTTAATCGTTTAAATAATAGTAAGACGAGTTAACTAGAAAACGATTAATTAGAAGAAAAAATAATTTAAAAGAAAATCGTATTTACTTTTAGGACATCTTTTTTTTTTTTTGTTTTCTTTTTAAATTTCGCGCGAATACGTCGCGAGTAAATGAAATACAGCGGAAATCGGTTATAATGACGACTTCGGAGGGGGGTAACGTTAGAATCAGTCTGACGTAATGTTTAATATCAAATATAAAAAATGTAAACTGTTTAATGGCTAAAATTTACTATTATTGATACTCTGTTATAAAATTTTCGTAAAATCTTTGGTGAACTAACTTTTTTCATCTACTAAATAATCTCATCTATTTATAATCATAGCTGTGTGTGTACGTGATTAAGACACAAGAAAGTGCAAACCGGAAAAAAAAAGTAAAACTTAAAAGTCAATGTAAATCAAAGGTGTGTGTGTGTGTAAAAAAAAAAACGGGAAAAAATTACCATGTGTCGGCAGTTGAATTTCTTTCTTTGTTTTTGAAGAAATTTGTAATTTTCAATTTCTTTTTTATTATATAACGAGATGAGCATTTTTCTAGTATTTTTTTTTTTTTACAATGGCACCTGTACGGGGGGAGGTTTTCATCAGTTTCATTAATTTTACAACATGTTAACTTCAAAAACAACTCAAAAAATAAAACAGCCTACACTTGTTCCGTTCTATACAAACTTTATTCCGTCACTAGTAGCAGACCACAAGGGACCTGTGGTAATGGGGGACATCCCACACTAAGAACCAAAACCTTGAGAGAAAAAAAATGTTACAACAGAGGAAGTTAATTTATACCTATCACGAAAGATTTGTATAAATGTTACCGATGGATTTTTAATTATGTAACTAATATTTAATACTGTTTTCTAGTAAAACTATTATTATTACGTTTTTATGCTATTTTAAATCCAACTATCATCGGTCTTTTGCCTTCCTTATTTATGTTTAATTTCCATTTTGTAATTTTAATTAAAAATAGTTCAATGAGTAATATCATATATTTTGTTTTTTCTTGCTCGCGAACAAAGAGAATTCGGATCGGATTACTAACAAAAGTAAAAAAGGAAGTAAAGTGTCCAATAAAAATACTATCGTTCTATTCTTTCTAGTAATTTATTATTCCCAATTCTAAAATGGTAGAATTTTGTAATTTCGTTTTATTTTTCAACTAAAAATAAAAAAAATTTCAAATTATATATATTTTTAAAAAAATTGTTAAGTTTCTAAAGAAATCGTTATTTGAATTTCTTTATGAAACAAAAATATTTCTCAAATCTACTCTCTACCATATAAGATATTATGTAATTATATAATTTCCCTCCCCGAAATGTCTCTCTGGATCCGCCGCTGCTTTCATGGAAAAAGATCGAGGGACCGGATTTGTTACCTGCAATAACCTTTCAAAATTAAATTTTATGTCGCCATTATTTATTTCGGTGGTAACATCCATTTTTTTCATTATATTCAGTGTCGTTGTAAACGATAATTCACGATACTGTTTTATAAAATTCTACTACCGGCTCCGGCAAATATCTGTTAACGCTATGTAACCGATGATGTTATTTTCACTATATTATAATTGGTGGTGTGATTGACTAGGAACGTACTGACTGAACTTGAACTGAGCGATTATATATCTCATATAGTAGGGATTTAAGTTTTTCTTTTGTGGCCATCGCTCCAGCGTATTTATTAAATGTACAAAAATACGAGTCAGCTTCTTTTTTTTTTTTTTTTTTCGTAATGTGCATACAAATAATGAATTATTACTTTTTTGAAATATACGGTCTCCCAGCACCTACAACCGTTATATTTCGTACTTTTTTCCGGATTATAGAACTTTAAACATGAATTATTTAAATACTTTTCCTAATATATTTGTTTTTCATTAAAAGTTAGCGATAAAATTAGATGAAAAAAAAAGAAAAAAATCAACCTATATATATATATATATATTCATGCTGGTGTAAATTTGGTTTTATTAAAAATAGCACGTAAAATAGTTCGTCAACGCGATATTTTAATTTTTCGCAACGGAATATTTAAAAGAATCCGATATTTTTATGCGTCCCGATGATTCAAGTGTCAGTCCTAACTGCCAGTCACGAGTACCAGAAAAAGGTGGTAGACGAGGCAAATACCGAAAAAACAGGCTGTCAACAATGAATGTTGTCTTTTTTATTATCCTTTACTAAAACTTAAGCCGCTGATTGGTACTACAAAAAAAGCAAAGAAATAAATAATAGCTTTCAGAATTTTCTATGAAAACTTGGGTAGAACAGAAATAAGTCAAACCAAATAGTCTTAAAATCGAGAAACACGTACATGCGCGAAATGACCAACTAGCTAGAGCTAAACTGATCAAGTTGTTTCGTGCTAACCGAGGATTAATGATAATATTAATAATAATTACGATTAGGGATATGAGAGTTGTTAAGATGCTTGTCGAAACTTTTCCAGAATATTTTACAGAATAAAGACGAAAATAATTTATATGGTATGGAATTAATACCAAAACGATGACGTGGATTTTTCATTTTCATTAATAATAAACGAATGATTTAGATACAAAAGCGTTAAAATTATTCGCTTAAAGGATAAACCGTTAGATTATTTAACGGCAAAACAAGTAGGTACTAATGTTTGTAGAATTGCCGTCTTAATAAACATGTTTTTTGAAACGCCTCATAACCGTGAGCTCTCTGCACCATCGCTGACTCATCGGTAATGTTAATTGTGGCTACGGATCTGATTACTCCGTCAATTAGCTTCAAAACAACGGGTAGCTCTTAATAAAATTACACGTATCCGTATGGACAGTCTTAAATACCAGAGTCATCGCTATACCGTCAATATCAATCTGGACATATTTTCAGTTCTGTGCGGAATCATGTTGCCGCTGAAACATATTAATTCAAATTTAACGTTTACCACTAGCACCAAATTCGAGAACTCTCCGACAGTTTGCAATCTAAAATCGACATCGCGAACCAGTAAAAGCTACAGCGACCGTCCCATCGAACAGAAAATTAATTTTAATAGCGCTATGCTAGAATACACTTGAGAGTTTACTCTATTCGTTCGTTTTTTCTTGTACAGAGATATATCTTTATTAGTCGTCGCAATTTTGCATGCAATGGGAGTCTTTGACAGGACCATAATTAACGGGAAAAACCATTCCAATTACATACATATTTTTCACTTTATATATATATATATATATATATATATATATATACCGAACGTTATAGAAAAACGGTACATTATGTGTTTTGAGATTCCGCCTTATAGGCGACTATTAAATTAATGACTTTTACTCGTTGCCTGGCAAATCTCGAATCTGATGATTGTTCTAGCGATTCTGACACATATACACTTATTATTTTCGTATCCGGAATTTTAACAAAGACATGGCGCAACCCATTTCCCAACGGAATGCAAAGTTGTGAACAATTTATGGCAGTAATCTGTTCAGTGTTCCACCGATCAGCTAAAATTCTCAACGGAATTTAAGTGAGCATATAAGCCGAGAGTAATGTTTCTTTTTTCCCTTTTCAATTTCTAGTTTGTTCGGTTTAATTTTAAACGTTCGCCGCGTAGAAGTTAATTCAGCTCCTTCATTAATAATACGAACACATCGATGTGGGGTATTTAATCCGTGATAATTAAATTATGCCGAACTGATACATCTCGTTGTTAAATGTGTACTATAATGCATTAACGGAAGAACGTTATTGCGTACAAGTTAGTTGTAATTGAGGGGAAACTGCTAGATAAGGTTCAAACAACGGAACTTTACGCTTTTGTATATACACACGGGTTGGTTTCCTCCTCTGCGTAAGATTATGAGATCAAAAAGATTACGAAAAGATTATAAAAAGATTATAAAAATTCGCCATCGCAACAACGCGATTTTACATCTTTTTCCATTTTTGCGTATTCGGATAATTGGCTTTTTCCAACTTGCCGAGATGCACGGAAAGAGTATGTGCCACGGTGCCCGGTGAAAAGCCTTTAGCCCGCTAAAATGAACTTGGTAAAAAATTAAGCCGTTCCGATAACGTTTTGTAAAATAACAACTGACTTTTAATGTAAAGCGTGAAATTCCGCATGCCAGGATATCAGCGACGGCCAGATTTCTTCATTGGGCGCAATTGGTGCGAGTAGAACCGCATCCCAATAGAATTATGTGCAACTTTTGAGCTTTTACATAGCCGACCGCCATGTACGGGTCAGATCGTACCAAACAAAAACGCTGCTGGAACTTTAGTTCTAACGTGATCATCTTAAGTCGACGACGCAGAGAAACACATGTAGCGAAATAATAGGGCCGAAAATCTTCTTACATGACTAACGGAAATCGCCATCGTTTCCCCTTTTCACCTCCGTTTAGTTTCAAACTGCCTCTGGCTGATGCCCGACTTGGCGTAGGACACTGTCATAATCTTAAGAGAGAAATTATTAAAAACGAAGAAAATTTAAGACCAAAAATGGTTCGACGAGTGCGAAAAGAATATGAAATTAATAAATATCACTGAAATGCTATTGTTTCACGAAAATTAGTTAAATCGGTTATTAATTCAAAGTTTAAAATGAACCAAGGAAGTCAGAAAAGATCGCTTTCGCTAAGTGGTGATATAAATTCATTTAATTTGAAGGAAGACTTGAGAAATATTGTTAAGGAAGGAAAAGAGACACAGAGTGTAAACAGAAAACTTTGTTGTTTTTAGCGTAGTCCGTAGAGGTTGAAATCGGAAAAATAAAAAAGTAAATATGAAATGCAAATTTGGAATTACTAAAAATTGTCAAAACCAACATACTTTGTCGGCACGATGCAGCCTCTCAGTGTGGACGGCAAATTTAAACGGAAAAAAAACTAACTTACATCCGATTTTCTTATCTACAACTGCAAGTTAACTGTCTGCCTCTTAATTCATCAACAGTTAATTAATTCCAGATTACATTTCATATTTACTTATTTATTTTTTTTCGATTTCAGCCTCTACGGACTACGCTAAAAACAACAAAGTTTTCCGTTCGTCTCCGAAGAAACATTAAACGGGTTTTTTTTTTTTTCTACGCCAATGAGAAACAGCTGAGAGGTGGTCTCATTTATAACCGACGAATTTCAGCTCTACAATGCTTGAAGGAGATTTTGTTAACCAGAAAGACTCGTCAGTATGTATGATTGAGTGTTGAATAGAATTTCCGATCAAAGATTTCAGTTTTTATCCATTTTGCTTCTATATGTTACCCCCTACTTTATCTTCATTTCTTTTATTTCATTTTATACGTTATTTTATGGATTCTCGCTAATAATGCGCACATGATTAATCTGTCTCCTCTGTAACAATAATTATAATTTTAAATTGTAAATTTATCATTATCAGAGCGGTGTTCTGTGGGAGTCTATTATGCCTACATATGTATAGCAGCTACTTGAAGAGAGTGTTGTTATGTAAAGAAAATAAGACCAAATAAAATCACATTTTTCAATCAGCTACGTAGTTTTTACTTGACGATCGTTCAAAGTTAAATGAATGTTTTCGCGAGACTGGGATTCGTCGATACGAAGCTTGAAAAAGAAAGTTCATTAACTGAGCTTGTGTAGGAAATTTAAGAGAAAAATACAGTTGAATAAGCAACAAAAAAAAAAAAAAAAAAAAAGGACGAACAGCTATTATAAGTGCTTTTACTTTTTAAGTTACTTTATCAATGTAAAAAAAACTATGGAAATGGAATAAAGGAAAAACTTTAAAAAATTTCAAAATCTAGCATGCTCATTGCCCCCTATTTATAGTCGCGCCGTTTCCTGTCGATTTCAATACGCTTAACCGAAATCAGCATCTAATATGTTTCCGCATTTGCGTTGATTTTTTTTTTTTTTTATAAAATATTACAAACAGGCAGGTTAGTTTTAGCGAATAAATATAGCCTCCAGTAGACTTACACAGATTCAGCATATTTCGTTATATGTACGGTTCGAACTTTTTAATTTTACTCCATTTCATTTAAGTGTCATGTGCATTTTGTAAGACACAAAACTATAATATATGTGTGCAGTATACCTCTACATATACACCGAAAAAGAGAGAGAAAAATCTTTATAGCGTTTTAAAAGCACTGCACCGGATGTGTGCATTAACTGATTTTTGAAAATTATTTGAAATAGATATCCGTGAAAGGCCTTAACACAAAAACGGTCAAAACAATTAAAATTACAGGCACTGCACGATAACGAAGAAAAAAATGAAAAAAAACGAAAAACCCGGTTCGTGTCCCATATGTAGATGCTGATTTCGGTCCAGCTTTCGAACCTAGCGAAATTTCGAATTTCCAAAGTGAAGAAGTCACGTTCGATACGAATTTTGAAATTAAAATTTTAATAGGAGCTTCGTTTCTATGTTGACAATTAACATATGTAAAACTGCTGGCCAAATGAACTTATATTGTTCAGGCCAAAAAAAAAAAAAAAAAAAAAAAAATGTAATCAGTAAAATGTATATTTTATAATACGCAATTATTATTTTTTTTTTTGGAACCATTAGACTGGACATTAACAGGTTTATAAGCGACTGCCAAATTTTGTTTTAATTATTTTGCGAATTAATAAATCTCGATGTTCTTTTTAGTGGTCGATGAAAAACTTTGTACAAAGTATAATATTAATAGAGTTTCTCGGAATTTCATCAAATTTCTAAAATATAAAGATAACTCTTCGTAAACGATAATAGGATATAATGATAACCGTCGTAGCACTGCGATAACGATTGTCAGTTACAAAAGGGAATATAAAAAAAAAAAAAAAACAAAAAAAAAAAACATAAATGTGGCGTAGCGGTTACTTTTAAACGGGCTATAATGCACGATCTGTTGTGTGTGGTTTGTTTTTCTGCATTGCTGCAATCGCATGACTGTCTCAAGTTTCGAAATCAGCACGTGTGTAAGGAGAGGTGCCTGTCGAACTTCGGAGGGACCCACGTCAAGTGAAGTCTTGTCAAAACGAGCGTCCGATTCGTATGAGACTATTCGAATGATTAATTAGGGTCGTCGTCATAATGTTTTACGCGCTCAGTTTTGCAGTCGGTGTCAATCAGTCAGTCGAACGAACCGAAGGCAGAAAAATTCCACATAAGAAAACGGAGAAATGTACGAGTTTTTTGTTTTGCCGAGTAGTAGTGAGGAGGTGGCCGACACTGACGACAGGGTGGCCCGTGGTCCGGAGGCAACGACTGCAGGAGAAGGGTCTAATAATCGAGCGAGTTATGATGATAATGGGAAAACAAAGCCGTGTAAAACGGCCAAATTCGGGCGCCGGCCTAGTTTAAATGCAATTAATCTTCTTTCATTTCAAAACGCTGTAACTGGATCCCATCTGGGCCTCAGCCTAGTCCGGCCAAGACCCGAGTTATCTGTCGTCTATGTTGCGATTCTCTTTCAGAACGATTAACACATGTGCGACCACGATGATCGCGCTGTTACGCTACGCTATCACCGCCGTATACCAGCGACCTATTCTCGCTTGTCGCGTACCTCGTCGTCATGCTCTGATATGCCGTAGAACAACAGATTTTCCTCACTTATCACATACCACGACGGTTCGCACAAATATCTGTCTTCTGGCCCCTTTTGGTGGTCTCGTTTATATCATCCGAATGTTTTTGGGTAAACACATTCGATCCGAAAAGTAGTTGGGTGTCTATTACTAATATCATTTGTTGCGCAGATACAAACAAAACGTTTTTTGTTCGCAACAACCTCGACACGCTTCGACCAAAAGAGTTTAAACATCGACCGACTGACTACTAATAGAGTTGTCTTTATTTCATTTTATTCTTTTTTCGTTCTTATACCATTTCTCGGAGACGTTATAGTTTTCCGGGTTTATAGCTTTTGAAACTTTCTTCCGCGAATATTTAAGGTGAAAACGAAAATTCTAGAAATTCGCTGAAAAGTTGTGAAGAAGCGACGATAAAATAAATAGAGTGTACGCGCGGTCTGCACATGTCCCACGCGATCGAGCATTTTTTTTTTTTTTTCATCGGTGGAGAACCGACCGACCTACAAATTATTAAAATTCACGACGGGTAGTTGCCAAAAATTTAAGAGAAACAATTTCAATTTGTCGCTATCAATCAATATAGGGTGGTCAAAGCATTAATAAAATTCGCGTGGACGACAATTTTAACAATGGCGCGTGCGATCAATTTTTAAAACCGCGTATAATCACAAAATGTGAATAGGGAGGAAAAACGTAAATGTTTTTTTTCTCTCTTGTTGGACATTTTTATCGCACGCAATTTCTAAATTTACGCGTGACATATCGCTTTATTTTTACTACGAATTTTATTGATACACAGAACACGTTTTAATGAGACTCTGCAAAATCAGAATACGCTATTTGATGTCTAGATGATTAAGCTTTTTATAAAATAAATGAGACCGTATTACGGCGAAATATTAAATACTTTTCTCTTTAAAACAACTTTTAATTTGAAAAATTAAATTTTACTCGCTGTTAATTCGCTGGTTACAGTTAATATAATTTGCAATAATTAGAAAAAATTCATAAATAAGCTCTAAATTATTAATCTCGTTCGTCTTACCAGCTAAAATCTGGTTGAAATATTAAAAAATAAATCAATTTTTTGATCTACACGGTTCGTCTAATTAACGACAGATCGGATAATTTAACCTACGAGCGGATTGAATTGCTGTTTTTTGGGGGGTTTTTTTTTGGTAATTTTGCTCTATCTAAATTTTGACGATTTCCGATCTGTGAGATTCTCTAATAAACACGGACCGAAAATGGAATAATTTAAAACCTGGAAAACAAATTTTCAGAGACTATAGATATTACGCAAATATCTTGTTTCCAAAAGAGGGGTAACGTACGCATTTCTAATCTCTTTAAAAAATAGAGAATTTTATCCAAAACAACTACTTCGTCGCAACATGTTGTTCTTTTTCACAGGGTAAAAATCTTTAAAATATATACTAGTCCCCACCGGTGGCGGGTGGGGTACATTCACGTTGGACGAACCCATCCTCTTTCGGGAAAAAACCTTTTTTGTTCGCTCCGAGTAAACGAAACCATCGCGGTGAAAAAACACAAAAGTGGATTTAATTTCTTTAAGGGACAACTATTTTTTCTTCTTCTTGTGTATTATTTTTGATTCGAATAAATCTTTAATCGGCTTAAATGAAATGAACGAAAAATTTTTAAACTGAACCGTAACAACAACTCGCTATACAGCATGGGGAAGTAAACGGCGTCCGGTATGAGAATTTTATGGTTTTGGGTAATAAATAATTTCGATTAACTAAAATTTTTACTCTCATCGCAGAAATCCTTTAGACCATTTCTCTTTTAGACTCATTTAAAAATTTACACCTAATTATTTCATGGTTCGATCTTTCCCGGAAGGTTTATTTTATTTTTCGCATTTATTCGCACGAATTTATTAAACTACATAAATCGAGTTGTATATTTAGATAAATTTGTTTACACAAAAATGGCCGTGTTGAGAAAAAAATTAAAAATGTTTTTAGTTCTTATTCTAATTTAAATGTATAGGCACACAGAGGTGATAAAGTGAAGTGCGCAGAAAGTTTAACCGCAATTATTGCGTAAGTACATGTTTGTCGGCCGAGAAAATAATTTTGTGGGAATACATATACATGCGTAATCTATTCTACGTACGCACAAACAGCAGCATAAATACGTTTCTGTATTCCTATGCTACCTATTTATTTATTTATTTATTTATTTATTATTTTTTTTTTGTCATTGAAGGATATACTACATTGCGAAACGTTGGATCGTTAAAAAATGCTGCTTCCGTTATGATCGTATATTTGTTATAACAACCGAACATGTTAATACCTTCAGGGAAAAAAGTTATCCACCAAATGACTGTCACACTGCAGTATCTGTGGAGATTAGAGGTTGCAGTCACTGGGAAATATACGATAGATCAAAGCATCATCTACGCCTAGTTTGTAACCGAAAATATGCAAAGGCACATAAAATACCGTGAAATCATAAGACTGAGTCGTCACAGTTATCTCTGTCTATTTCGATGCCCGTGCATCATGATTGTGGTTAGCTTTGGTTTCTCTATGCAGATCGAGACGGGAATAAATGGGAATGTAGTTACCATACACCATGGTGTTTCATTCTAATCAGTATCACATTGGTTGCGTAACCAACAAAATTTTACATCATGTTTTTACTTAATATACGTGTGTACATGTATATATTTTCCTTTGATTTCGTATGTAAACGGTTGAAATTTACGATTAATTGCTCTACAACGTACAAAAAGACCGTTTAGAATGTTAGCATAGGTCAATAATTTATTATAATAAATTCCTCTTAAGAATGCTCTTCTGCCATGAACAAAGTCAGTAGAAAGCAACTCCCGCTAAAACGACAAAAAATATCTTATCAGGAACAGAAATCTTCTAGTTTTAAATTTTTGAACTTGGCTTACGTTATTATTATTTAGCCCAATTTTCAAACTTACACTATAACATAATAAGTTGCGTAGATCATCAGGTATATTCGTAAGTAGGGCCGTATCTGAGGGGGGTTTTCCGGGTTCGAACCACCCCGAAATGTCTGCGAAATAATAACTGCTTGAATTAAATGGACCGAAATTCAGAATATATTTCTTTTCAGTTTTTGACAAAAGAAAAGAAAATTGAAATTTTTATGAATTCTATGGAAACGACTATTTTTTATTTGTTTTTATTGTAGTGTTCAAATATACAATAATTGACTAAAAGGCTTTAGTGTACCATTTATAAATAAATATATTTCATGATAACGCACACACACACATATATATATATATATATATATATATATCTATATAATTATAAACATATTTTCGTAACCCCCCTTCGCCGAAATTTTGGTCTAGATACAGTAAAAATACTGAATTAAAACGGGAGCAGGGAGTTTGTACCGCATATTTAAACGAAAGTTTACTAGGGCTGCCAAAGGAAAAATATATATTTTAAAGGAAAATAATTAACTATCCATTTTTTTAAGAATGAAGATGGGCCACCTTTGGAGTGAACCATTTCCATTTAAACAGATAACGGGAAAGTAATAAATAATAAAATCTGCACTGCCGATTACGATACGATAGGGCACGTGGGCTTGGCAGTGCGATTATTTTAACAAAAAAAAATTCGTTGAAAATATCTTTAAAAAAAAGTAGTACATTTTCCGGTACATTAAATTTTAGTATAACTCATTCAGTATCTACGGAACGTACGAAACTCTCTATAATCTAGTAATACGAAATTATAATTATCGAAAGTTAATGATTAGGTATCGACGATGCAATAAAAGATAGAGAGACCGGTTTTTATTTGCTCTACTGAAATTTACGTAAATGTAAAATCGTACCGTTATTTTATTAATAAAATCAGTTTCGCACGATTAATGTATTTCCGGCATCGCCGAACAGATACTCAGTTGATTCAATATCTACTGGCATAAACTGTGTTGGACTCTAATTTCCAATAAAATTTCTCCGTTTCGACAAACACGTTTGGTTTTCGTTTTTATTAAACTATATCGTTTGACTTTTTCTCTATAATTAATACGCCAATCAGTTGAGCGTTCATGATATATAATCGATCCCAAAGTATTTTAAATACCATACGAGAAGCCGAATAAGGTATACTGGTGCTATTACATATATTTAATGTCCTCCCATCTGAAGTAAAATACCTACTAATAAATTATAAACATCGCCATAAACACTTAAAAAGTATTTCAATAAGATATTTACTTATACGTATTCTGGATTATATTTGTAGTTGAGTAATACGGTGATTAAATTATATTTGTGATATAAATAAATGAATGCTTTTGATAAATGGACAAGAGTAAGCATATTAAACTTAGTCTTTTTCGGTTTGTTTCGTTATTGCGTTTTATTCTATTGTGTATCTCCTTCTTTGTTATATTTCCCCAAAATTTACTAGCGATTATGCATATACGGCAGCTTTAGTTAGTTATATAAAATTATATATACGATCTTTCGTTTCTATCTGTTTTTTTATTTTTTTACCGTTGTTATGCCAATTTTCTTAAAGATCACCTTTATACAAGCATGGCTTATTTCCTTACACTTTCTTTTAATTATGTTAGCGCCTATGGTGAATTCTCATTTCGCCTAATTCCCAATTCGCCTAAATTTAGGGTCGGCTTACTCAGGTAATAAAAAAAAGGTCAGACAAACATACGAATGATTTCGTGTTGGCAACAGCGCGTCATCATTATCGAATTTTAAGCAGACTAAACGCATCATTTTTTTTTCTATTTGATTCCACTGTTAATCTTTTCTTTCCGAAATACAACAAAAAGGTTTATATGAAAATCAGAAGTGAAAAAATACCGCTAAAAATGTTTGATGTAAATATACGCGAAACGACCACTCCGATTAATATTTGCGAGTTATTTTATTGGATGTCCAGTGCTGTATAAATCCCACCCGCCTTATCAGTCAGTATGTAAAAGCCCCTTATTGATATTTAGTGTGACAAGAACATTAAGGTTCGGAGTTGCAGAAAAAATAATAAAAAAGCTAAATTATAATTAGGTGTAGTTTCGAAGTGGTCGCGTTTATGTAAGAAAAACGGAATAAAAATCGAATAGAATTAACAATAATGACATGACGTCGAATGATTATTACAGAGGTAATTTTATTATCGATTATTAAAATTACAATTATAAGTACATACAAAAAGTAAATGTTAAAATTAAGAAAACATAAATAAAGCTCCATTTAGTTCACCCTGCCTTTTTGCCTTTTCTAGGCTTTTTATCAAAATAACTTCTTCCGGCTCAACGTAGCTCGGTACGCATTTCAAACGCCTATACAGTCAGGAAATGCTCTATTTCCGCTTCTCGGCCACGAACAACGAAACTAGTTCGCTACCCCTGCATAGCGGTCAGATCCTTCGATTTTTTAACCGAGAATGCGTCTTTGACAAACAATGCCGCGTTTGCCCGCTGCCGAGACCTTCCGAGAAATTGAATGATTATTACCAAAATTTTAATATTTCCAAAGGTCGTAAGAAATGCCAAATCCATCTCAATATGCGGAAAATCACCGCATACTGACTGTTTTACGCTATGAGGTCACAATTTATTCTGGGTTGAGTGTTATGTGTATCAACGTTCTGAAGGAAACTATTCTTCTATCTTGAATATTTAAATTTTCGCTTGTGAATAAACCAAAAATTTAGAGTCAGGCTAATATAGCAATGGATATATCATTTATAAAAAAAAATCGAGCAGGTAAATAATATATATATATATCTAATATTTATATATTGAAATATTTATTGCAAATTACATTTTAAATGAAATGGTATTCAATTAGATTTTGACAACAGAGAATAAAAAAAATTATCATCCATTAAAAAATTATTTTCGCTTAATTGTGCTATAAATTTTTATTTTGTACGTCAAAAGTGTATGATAAAATATTTGGTTAATTGAATAGCATCTTTTTATATTCTCTTTCTTTTTCCTTTTTGTAATGTTAAATCGTAATCTTTTGGCAATTTATTGAATGAAGCATTTTAAATAGTAAGATAGAAGGTTTTTTTTCTTTGCCTTTTTTTGGATTTGCCAAAAAAATCTGGCAAACTTAACGGATTATAAAAGAAAAAAGAAAAATATTATAATCAAATTCGATTGGACACTGGGGAAATAGAAGAAACAAGAGTAAGGAGGACAGTGGTGCCCCTTTATTTCAATCTTCTGCGCTTTGGCCTTCCCACTCCTTACAGTGCCAAACCCATTCTTGCTTTCTCCTCTCTCAATATAGTTCCTTTGTTAGCTTTCTTCATCTCCTCAATTTTTAATCTTTTCCTTATATAATGTACAGTCCTCTGCGTTGGGCAAGTTCTACTGTTGACGTGCCCAAAAAATTGAAAAAAAAAAAAATTTTTTTTACTTGTGTGTATGCATTTTGTATACACATATATAAGTTAATTTTAGCACCCTTCACTGGTTGGGTTGCTTATTCATGTCATTTTAACTTATTCCATAGATTACCAAATAGTTGATAAGACTAGGTGTAAAATAGCAAGATATATATATAAAAAAAAAAAAAAAAAAAAAAAAAACTTTATCAGAAACTCCAAAAACAACATTTTTTGCGTTTTATTTATTTTCTTCATTCCAATTATTGAAATTACTTGAAAAACATCGTCATTATAATAAACGTGACTAATTTGAAGAGGAATTTTTCAAAGTCCAACAGCACCATTTAGGCTTCTGGAGAAGTTATTTATACCTTAAAATTCGATTTTAGAAGTATTTTTAACAACATACGCCAAGTTTTACCGTTTCATCTTGTAGAATGGGGAAAAAAATCATGACTGTATCTTCTAAAATTTTTTTTATACCGTGCGACACATTTAAAAATGTAATAACCCCTTATTACGACCAATTTTTCGCCATTTTTTAATCAATTGTCATTATTTTCACTGCTTTCTACAACTAAAAATCTATTGTTAAAGATTATCAAATATAACAAATATACTCGATAGATATAATAATATTTAAAATATACATTTTTTTGATATGGTGCTTTTAAATCTATGCTCATTTATTAATCCCATAAAAGCCATGAACTGACCCCATATAACAGGGTCTTCACCTTGTTTATTCCTTGCTTACTCCTCTTTTTCTGCTGTACACAGAGTTTAATAGTAAATCTAGTAATTTTTCTCGTCCTAATATCCAAATTTTGAAAAATCTCTTATAATCGTATACGTTACTGTTGATTATTTATTCAAATCCGAAGCAGTATTTAATTTTTAAATTCTTTCGATTTGCAAATTCACTTTTTTTGAATTAAAGAAAAATGAAATTAGGTTCAGGAACTTTTGTTAAAAAAAAAAGAAACAACTGTTTTCCTAATTTTAACATTTACTTTTTGTATGCACTTATAATTGTAATTTTAATAATCAATAATAAAATTACCGCTGTAATAATCATTCGATGTCATGTCATTATTGTTAATTCTATTCGATTTTTATTCCTTTTTTCTTACATAAACGCGACCACTTCGAAACTACACCTAATTATAATTTAGCTTTTTTATTATTTTTTCTGCAACTCCGAACCTAAATGTTCTTGTCACACTAAATATCAATAAGGGGCTTTTACATACTGACTGATAAGGCGGGTGGGATTTATACAGCACTGGACATCCAATAAAATAACTCGCAAATATTAATCGGAGTGGTCGTTTCGCGTATATTTACATCAAACATTTTTAGCGGTATTTTTTCACTTCTGATTTTCATATAAACCTTTTTGTTGTATTTCGGAAAGAAAAGATTAACAGTGGAATCAAATAGAAAAAAAAATGATGCGTTTAGTCTGCTTAAAATTCGATAATGATGACGCGCTGTTGCCAACACGAAATCATTCGTATGTTTGTCTGACCTTTTTTTTATTACCTGAGTAAGCCGACCCTAAATTTAGGCGAATTGGGAATTAGGCGAAATGGTACCAGACCGCGCCTATAAGCAATCGCGGATCCACGGGGGGGGGGATAGGGGGCCGCCCCCCTCCAAGAGAACCAAAGCCTCTATGAAAAAATTTGTTATAACAGAGAAACTTAATTTATGCCATAAAAGATTTGTATGAATTTTACCTACGGATTTAATTATAACTAATATTTAATACTATTTTCTTGTAAAACTATTAATGTTTCTTTTTTATTCTATTTTAAACACAACTGACGTCGATCTTTTGCCATTTTTATTTATTTTTAACTTTTATTTTGTAATGTAAATGAAAATAGTTCAATGAGAAATATCTATATATTTTTTTTTTACTTGCTCACGAATAAAGAATTCGAATCGGATTCAAAAAAAAAAAAAAAAAAAAAAAAAAAATGAAGTAAAACCCAATAAAAATACTATCTTTCTTACTATTTCTAAACTACCATTTTAGCTAGAATTTTATAATTTTGTTTTATTTTTCACCCGTAAATATAAGACAGAAGTTAAATTAAAAATTTTAATAATTATGATATTTTTAAAACATTTTTATGAATTTCTAAAGAGGTCGCTATTTGATGTTCTTTATGAAACAAGGGGTATTTCTCAAATCTACTGCCTACCTAGAAGATTTTACGTAATTATATAATACCCCCCCACCGCAAAAAAAAAAAAATCTCCACCTGGATCCGCCCCTGATTTTAACCACGAATATGAGACAGTGCTCCCGAAACATTTTGGTTTATGAATAATACATTTTCCGAATAAAAAAGTTACGTTTACAAGTTCTTTAAAATTGAATTTTCCGGAAAAAGAAAAATGTTTGATCAAGAATCTAATAATAATTGGAAGTGTACGTTGAAAAAGACCATTTAGTGCCTCCGAATGTACGAAAAACAATCTGAAAACTACTGCGCCAAGATGGAAATGATTGAAATCTTTAGAAATAGTTGAATGATTTCTGTAAAAATCTTAGCTAATCAATATTACAAGATACTGAGAATTTCTTAGCTTTGCCGAAAAATTCGAGCATTAAATATATATGTAATATATGATCATGCTTATTTTAAAAAAATTTAATTTTCCATGTAAACGCATTTTTTTTTATTAAATTTAATGAAATATTATCCAAAATAACATTGAAAAATAGAAAAAAAAGCGGCGCTACAATATTTTATTTTATCCGTACTAACTTTTTCAGTCACATTTTTAGCTGGTACCACGTGTTTCGCTGTGCAAAATACTAAATTGATATCGTAAATATCGTAAATATCGTAAATATCGTATATATCGTATATATCGTATATATCGTGAATAATCGTGAATAATCGTAAATACCGTGAATAATCGTAATAGGTAATTTTTTCGTTTGGTGTTGAGAAACGTTAAAATAAAACTGTAAGCTTTTTAACTTATCCGTTTATAAATAAATAGGTAACAAGGAGGAGAGCAAAGAGAGGGAAAAAAAAATCAAAAATCAACGCGTTACTCTCACGTGCTCGTAAAACTAAATAAATTCGGAAATAATTTTATTCTAGCAAAGCTAAATAGAATTTTTCACGAATGAAATAGTTTAATAGAAATGTTGTTATAGTAGTTTTGTTGGGCTTGGCGGTCAATTACTTTACTCCACTTAAATATGAAATCTCATTTTGGTTCTCGGTGACGAATTAATGAAACATTAACTTCATGATATTAACACGATATCAGTGCGGTCTATCTATTTATTATTCGCGGCGAAATTACAGTGAAAAATGTAACGCCACAGAATGCGGTTTCGAATTCGCGCTGCGAAACTAAAAAGTCCATTTTCAAAGCGTCATATACAAAATTATAATTATGTCATAAATAAATAAATAAATAAATAAATATATGTGAATAATGTATACGAATATAGTGTGTGTTCAATAATTAATTCTTAAAACTTAAATTACATGTGTATGTGTTGTCGACAACAATGACCATCGTGAAAAGATAGCACTATAATTTTAAGTCATAAAATATAATCTAAAAGACAAGTCAAGTTCAATCATCCTGAAAAAAGTGCTTGTAACATCATTTTAAAAAGGCTTTAATTGTTTTTTAATGCTTTTTAAAGTATTACATATAATTGTACATATTGTAATGAGTTTTGTATGGTCCATAGCATGTACTCATAATTTCACATGCAGGTTTTGTAAATGTGCTGTCAGATATATATGTATGTCCATATCTCACGACAAAAATAAATTTTTAACACTTAATCAACAATTATATTTAAAATTGTTAATTAACGTGTTAGAAATTTATTTTTGTCATAAATATATTTAACAATGAGTTTAAATAATAAATACAGTCCGTATCTGATCGTTGTAATTAAAACTGCGTTAGCCAATGGGCGCGCTCCTGGATAAAGGCTGATAGGCGCCTTTATTCAGCTGTTGGCGTTAAATATCTGACATAAATTTAGATGTAATAAAAAACAAACAATTTAACATTTCACGTAAATAATCATAAAGAACTCTAATAATGCCGGGTAATTCTTCAGCTGGCCATCCCAAAAAATAAAAAAAAAATCTTTAGGAACTGACGGAAAATTTGAATTTTTATTTTTTTATTTAGAGTCACGAGCCGTTTTATATTTAACTGAAATCACACTAATTTCTTTTGTCTACTTTTTACACGTTGATTGATAAATTATATACTCCGCTCCCCCCCACTTACATTTAGTTGTAATATTTGTCCGTTTTTATAATTTTTTTATCACGCATCATGCAAAAACCACTCTAAACAAACTTTTTAATTAAATGTTAAAAAGTACCATCCAATAACGGCGTCGCGTACTTTAAAAAAATAATTACGGATTCACTTTTTTGCCAATGTACCATTATAGAATTTTTAATATAATCTTGCATTATGCACATAAACGAACCAATATGTTAATTAGTGCACAGCATACATACGAATTTTCTTTTGTGTGTTTTTTCCTGTACTTTTAAAGAATTTAAATGATAATTGTAAATTGAAATTATGAACAGTAAATCAGAACTTCGTGTGAACGGTGGCGGTAAATATTTATTTAATAAGGAAGTTTCATATATTTCACTCACAGGCATATTAGTAAGCAAAACGAAACTACAGCGGGGAAATTTCACTACGTTATCATTCAATTTTACTAACAACATAACGGAATTTAAAAAATTTACCGTACATTTCGCCGTAAAATGTGTCTCTGTAAATGTTTTAAGTTCGTTGTTAGGTTCGTAACGGTAATTATTAATTCGGAATATACGCTATGTATGTTAAAGTTGCGAATATTTTTGCGCGGAAGAAATTTATTATTTAGAATCAGATCAATGAAGTCAAAAAATGCTTACAATGGGAGCCGCAAAATCGCACCTCCGAATTCTACACGTGAACTTGAAATGAAAATCCGTAAAACCGATTTAAATTGTCGTATTAAGGATATGATAGTATTCGATTAAATTATCCGATCGGTTTTATATGTAGCAGCAATCATCCGGTGGATATACGGGCCCTATTTAAACTAGCCTTGTTTCGTTTGATTTTAAATCTGAAGATGAAATCATTTAAAAAAAAATTAGGACATTTTAATATCACTCTAATTTCAAACTTAACCGAAGTATACAAAGATAACAATAAAGGGACACCACAAAATCCTATTCTTTATTAACAGTCTAAAATCATACTGCGCAATAATAATCGCAGAATAATTATACGCGTATATATAGTATATATACTTTTTTTTTTTTTAATTTCACATTTCCCCGCAAGAACAATTAAGGTAAAAATATAAAATAATCTAAAATAATGACGTCATTTTACCATACGTAATTGCAGTGTGTTTTGTATAATACAAATTACGTCACAATTACGCATTTTCAGGCGGTGCGATTGTCTCGCGCTAAAATGTACATTCGACATTAAAGGGCTAGGCTAGAGCCTTTTAACTTTGCCCAATCAATTACTCTGCCGATGTGCCTCGCTTTCTGAATTTTGCTTCGTCGCCACATGGGATCTACACATACGCATAATTCAAGAAACATTGACCTTGCCATGTTTTTCGGCGATGATTCACACTGTTTAGTCATCTTACGAAGGAAAAATTAATACGATTAGCGGACATAATAAAGAGTCTTTGTCGTCCGTAATGCTGCGATCAATTTGCAACGAGACATTAAGAAAAAAAATAATAATACCCCATCATTTTCCACAAAAACCGGACGGAAAAGCAAAACAACAAGTAAACAAGTCCAAGCGCGGCAGCATCATGTGAACAGTTTTAAATGTTGTTATTTATTTTCCGAATGAATATAATAGTAATAGTATTAGGAAAAGGGCTAAGAAACAGGAGGATAGAAAGAAAGAACACAGAGAATCGACAAAAAAGCGAAATAAGAGAAATCCTGTTTCTAGATAAAGGTCATCCTGTTAATGTTGACAAAGTATAAAGGAAGAGAAAGAAGAAGATGAAATAGGAAACAATGGATTTATTCCGCGGCTGAAACAGGCACCGTGTGTGACGCGGTTCCTGTTTGCTTAAAAGTCGACAAAAAGGTGAATCTAGAAAGCAGAATGAGCGTGGCGGCGCTGGTCGTCCTAAATAAATGTTCGCCAGGGCGCTTAATTGTATTTTTATAGAAGGTGTAGAGAGCCAGTATTATTTTCGAAAAAATAAGACAAACAAATAAGCAATATTTACTACATCTTTTGGGAAATGCGCGCTGCGACGTCACCGTTCACATCGTTCAGAGCTCCTTTTGTGTAAACTGTAAATAGATCAGTCGCTGCCTGCAACACTCCCCCCCCCCCATCGTCGCTCGTCGTCACTTTACATAACACAACAGACGAGAAATGTCGCGTTAGAAGCTGCACCGAAAAAATATCTCGATTCGCTAAATTTACGAAATTTTTATACGGTATCGAACTAAACCAAACGAAAGCTACAGATTATTATAATGGGAAATACCCGTAGTATTTCTATAATTGAAGGAGCAACAAATCGAGCGAGCGAACTGTATAGTTTGTGGTGTTTAATTTGAGATTATCTATTGACTTAACAAATCATTTCTGTTATAGTTTGAAATAAAACAATTCTTTGCGGCTTCCGCTTTTTTTTTCTTTGTTTCCTCGTTGACAGAGTTGTTTTTGCATTCCATAAAAAATTTCGCTTCTAACGCCGTTAGTTTTCGACTGACACAACACAATTCTTCGCGGCTTCATTGACGATAACTAAAAATAAACACCAAAAATTTCATCATCTCTACCTTCACTCTGTAACTTTTATTTGAAAATAGAAATAATTAGCTTACGATGACTATATTATAATAAGATATAAACACTTCAGATTTTAATGAATTTATGTTTATCTTGAAAAAACAGTATTCAAGCGAGTTCCATATCGCGTTGCTTTTATCTAGAGTTTATATTTTCCATAGTAAACGTTTAGTTCAAATGTTCGCATCTGTCATAAAACTATGTAGTATTTTTTTTACCTATGCTGGTTAACATTTAATTTTTTCATATACTTTTTTCTGTTTCTCTCTCTCTCTCTACGTTCCAGTGAACGGACATTAGGAAAGGACAATTAGTTTAACAGATTTTGTTAGTTTCCTCTCTACCTCAAAACTCGTAGTGACTCATAAAAAGTTTCATTTCAAAAACCTTTTTTAAAATCGTTATGAAATATGTAACTAAAATTGTGCTACGTAAACCTTAAATTAACTTCATTTTTGTTTTTTTTTTTTTTTAAATTCCTCTTCTAAAGTAATATAGAAGAACTACTATCCGAAGTATACATTTATCTTCTTCTTTCTCTTCTCAACCGAATGGGGTTGGTGGGTCTACCTGTTCGTACATCTCAGCTGTACAGACACAGGCATAGTGTACTAGGCAATTATTATATGCAACGCAGGTAGTGTACGCATGAAAGGATACATTCGGAACTGATTAGTGATCGTTTGATTTACATCGTTTTACAAAAGTGCAGTCCCCCGTGTGTGTCTGCTGTGTACTGACCTAGCGCGCATATGATGTGTTGTACGAGATGGTTAGCCATTGCCTTCTACGTGATTATTAGCGATTATTTTTAAATTTTAATTCTTGTAATAAAGTTTTGTCGCCGCCCGGGATCGAACCCGTGACCTCCGTATCGGAAGTCAAGCGTTCTAGCAACTAGGCTATCGCTACGACATATATATATATATTATATATATATATATAGTTCATCTATAGTAGTTATAGATGAGCTGTTTCCAATTCTTACCTTTTTTTTAAATCAGTAAGAGTCTGTAAATACTTCCCGAAAAATCGCTAAACTTAAAAACTATTTACGAATACGCCATTACGATATGATCAGATAAAAACTTTACAAAAGAACAATAATACAAAAGATAGTTACGAAATAACGGCACACAAAGAAAAACAATGATTTCGTAACTGTATATTAATCTCGGAAAAACAAAATGTCGTTGCCATTAATATAAAACATCGACGATTAAAGCAAAATTAATTAATGTGGATGGGGGATAAAATGTGAAAGTTTGACGACCATTGGATTAAACGTTGTAGGACATACGAAAACGTTACCCAGTAATGTTACATGATTTTTCACATTACTCCGGCTTAAAAGTGGGTACATATGTAAAACTCGATTCGGGAAGCCCACTAGGACTTTTACAATTCTTACAGGATATTTTTGATATCAACTGGCCATGTTATTCTTGCCGAAATTAAATGACCTAAAATAATGTTACAGGTTTCATTACACCATTTTTTCCATTACACGATTTCCTTATCAGGCCCAACGAAAGCATGACGTCGTAGTCATTTAAATGTGCCCATATTAACGTTCTTAGTCCGGGGTTCACTAAATTTTTTTTTGTTCCATGATTATGTCCTGTGTTGGTTTTTTCTCAGATGATTATGTCATCCCGTTAATTTATATAAGGTAATAAAGTTTCGTATGTTGTATAATTGCTAAGATTATTTTTGTTTTTAATAAAAAAAGTGGGTGAGAACGATACGACTGAAAATAATTTTTTGTTAAAAGAAGTTTAGAAAAAAAAAAGATTGTAAATCAAGGTAGTTTACCTGCTTGCGAGTCCCGAACGGCAGAGTTTTATACATATATATATATGTATGTATGTGTAAAAAAATCGAATATTATTTATTACACACAGCAAAATCGATTCCCCTTAATTTACTATTTTTTTTTTTTTCGTTTTAAATCCTCTAGTGACTTATTTTTTCGCGGTATAATGTTCTAGTTAATTTTGTTCGTTTAGTTTATTATTGAGAGTTAGATTTAGATATAATGAAAATTTTTAGTCTCGCTTAATTATTGTAAACCTCACTAATCTCAATTTAATTTTAAAAATTAAGAACAATTTACAATAAAAATGGTAGAGGATTATTTGTTTTTGCTTATACTTGATCGAAGTAGGATATTTCCATACTTCTTTTTTTCGAATATTCCTCATTTTTTCTATTAAGCCGTATTACCTTTGGTAATATCAAGTCGTTATATAATCGCGTATAATCCTCACGGAAGAAATCTCAACAAGATAGGAACGGAACCGGATGAAAACTAGAGATACGGTATTTATTTATTCGCCGGTTTCATTTGCCGAGGCTTTTATTTAATTATTCCGCGGCATTGCACAAAAGATATTTTGTAAATCACGCCTTATGACCATTTTTATAATTTGGTGGCGACTATATATAGAGATACCCGTTTAAGTAAGATAACTGAAGCATCTCATCTTTCAGAAATATATCACACCCTAAATATATTATAAAACATCGTGCCGACACGTTTTTATTATAGTGCAAAATAATGTTTTAATTATCTAACCGCAGAAACACGCGTGATATATCGACGACAGCGTTTGTTTGAACGTAATAAAAAATGTCGTAATTTCAGAAATTTTCAATGATCGACCGTACCACGAAGCTAACGAAAATCGTATAGTATTTTGTTCAAGTAGACACTAAATCCTACACTATCGGAAATACCGAATTAATGTCCGTAATGGTAACTGCGTAAATTTTTGTTAAAAATATAAATTAAATGAAAAAAAATAAAATAAATAAACAATTTTTTATAATTGACGAAAAAACCCGTTTTCGATTGATTGCAATGAGAAGGGAAAACGGGTGTGCAGTAATTAATATTAATGGGGGGAAACTTTGCCAACTGTAGGCTAGGGATTTTAAGGGTCCGCCGTGGTATAGTCGGCCGCCAATAAGCGAGCTGAATTATCAAGAATTTCAAAAAAAATTAGAAGTAACTTGTTGTAGTTACGTAGTAGAATGCAACACAAGCTGGTAAAAACTGGAGATCATAGGTGCAATTTTTTTAAAATAAAAATGAAGCGATGTCCTTGATTTTTTTGACTCACTCTGCACTCGATACGTTAGTAAAAACGAAAAGTTCACTCGTCTGCAAAAATATTAATTTCTAGAATTTACCTTATTAAATAGCCAAAACCGCTGTCCAAATTCTCTTTCATTTTTTTTCTTGGCATCTGGCATTTAACATTCATAGTCGTCAACTGATTGATCATCCAATTATTCTGAATCTATTGTCACCGCTGCGATTATTACTATAGTCCAGCGTTCATATCATTACACTATTATCCGGGGGACAGCTAAATTCAATTTTAAATATCTACTGGTCGGTTACAATGAATCAATCGCGCGGTATGATTTTCCGGTTCCTCCAGAGTTGACTTTTGTTTCTCTTACCGTTAAGAGTTTCAATAAATTATTGATATTATATTCTGATAAATGGCGCGTAGCGTAAAATGAACTTTGAATTTACCGTGTATTTATTAGTTTACGCGAACGTTTTTTTCTGATCAGATTTTATTTGGAGAGATTTCAACGTATATAATATATATATTTATTTTTATTTTTCGACGCTCGACGTCTTGGACTAAACATATTAACAGTATCTAGTATATAACATTTTGATAGTAATAAAGGTAAATATTTTTTTTAACAAGTGTAGATTTACAATAACAAGCGAAAAAAAATCAATAAAACAACAAAAACTACTTAATTTCAACGTAAAATTTATTAGTAAGCGACAACTTCTGTTGTTAACTGAGTAGTATGTTCGAACACACTCCAGTGTGCAATTCTATCGCCACTGTCTATATTATTTAGTATATTTTTCAAATGAAATATAACAAATAAAAGAAAATACAAAAATGGAGAGAGCTAATCCGTACTACAGAAGAGGTGAAAGAAAAATTATTTAAAAAATGTACATTACACATAAATAAGTGGGAACGTCATTCTTACGCTAGAGGTAATACGAAAAAAACTAACCGGTTTTTCTGTTACGTTTTAGACATTACATTTCTACAGTAATAAATTGCTGACTGACGTTGAAAAAACATTTTGGTTTAATAAATTCATTTATGCAGGATGATGTGTAGTGTTTTTGACAAATATTAAATTAAACAGATGAGGATGAAGTCAAAAATAAAACAACTCTACAAGGGGATCCGGGAAGCTTTGTCAAGGTCGAGCAACAAAATTCATATAATATATTGAAGCTTCTGAGTTTGTCATGGAGACACTCCCAGATGACACAGTTCTTCGATAATACTTAAAGAAAATATTTTCTATTATCTACGTTGTTCTTAAAAAAAAAAAAGTAACAATTTACGATTTGCGCAGTAAAATGTGTTACATATTTCATAACGATTACCTGTAACGATTTTTTTCTTTTTTCCTTTTTTTTTTCTTTTTTTCATATTACCTCTAGGGAGCTTATTGGCAATATATACAAAAAAACAAAATTTTAAAAATAAAACGGTCCAGAATTTAATCCGGTAATAAAAAATGATGTTGTTACTATGTAATTTTTGTAATACAAATAATATCCGACTATCGTCTCATTCCATGACAAACCACGGATGCTAAATGCTAGGCAACTTCTTAAAATACTTGACAGTTCATAGATTTAAGAATGCAATTGCCATATACATACATATATGGGGAAAATTACCCTGAAATACAGAAAACTATGGATTTTATTTATTTATTTTATTATTTACGAGGTACATATTGCCAGGGAGGGGGCTATCACCTCGGATATGGTTATTTACATTATTTTCAGGTTTGTAATATTTTGTAAATTTAATTAGTCTGTATAAGTTATTTATGTTTAAATTCGCGGAGTGATCGTCTGTAAGTGTGGATTGTTGGCGTTCGGCACTGTAGATGGGACATTCAGTGATGATGTGTTATGGATTTCATTTAATGACCACGGAAGAGGTTATAATAGAAATCAGGTTAAGAATGGGACATAGCAGGTCTTATTACATCGTTTCAGAATCAGCATCATGGGGGAGAAAGTTGCTGAAGTAGCCGTGGAGTGTTGTATAAATCATTTAACTAAGGCAGAACAAAACTTTGGATGGACGTTCTCTGCAAGAGCGGCAGGACCAATAAATCAAATAGAAAAGTCAAATGTCCTAGTCCTATTATTTCCTTTCGCGTAATACGTAAAAGTATCATAACATATAGAAATTTAAGAATTGCAAAGACTATGAATGAATCATAATTTTAATAATTAACAGTTGTAACAGCTAATAGGCAGAAGTTGAACCTAATAATAATAATAATAATAACAATAATAATAATAATAATAACAATAATAATAATGATGATGATGATGATCAAAATTATTTAGACATAAATGACAAAATTATAAAATGTAATACATAAAATGGAATTTTATTTAACTCCTGCTTATATGCAAAATACATGAGCAGCAGGGGTACAGTACAGTACACGAGCCAGTTTAATGAGAAACTGGCCAGTGCTTACAAACTGTACGAACGGAAAATATATATAATATTTGTGTACATACACTAATACGATATTAATTAATGACAATGATGAAGTTTACATGTACTGTTTGCGGTAAAATTGTAACTATGAATAATTTATAATTTGAATAATTTCCATGCAGAAACGACTGTCTATAAATTCGAAAAAATTATATTCAAGATAGATGAATGTTCCAGTAATGAAAAATTCCCATTGTGAGGAAAACCGTCAAGGATCGTCCTAAAAACGTCATTCTGCTATAGATAATCATTTGATATTATGTATAGTTTTCATTTCTGATGTCTATACTAATTATCGCATAAACGAATAAAATATCTAGTTATCGGAAATACATATTACAAAATTACATTCGACATGTTTCAGGAGCGCAGTTAGTATGCTATGATTCGGCACTGTGCTCGCTCGAAACGGGTAATTTTATAACATATATTTCTGATAATTAGATATTTCGTTTGTTTATTGCGGTAGCTTATTACGGTCGGTGTGTAACCGTGTGCTTTATCGTTCGAGCGATGTATGTATACTGAAGGGCACGACGGTGAGACATATATTATGCGTATTTTTTAAACAGTAACTTGACGCAATAGTTAAATTATGTTTTGTTCAAAGTAAACATCGCTGTTTTGCTTGGAGCTCTACTTATTTCATTGAAAGAAATTTACAATTACTGAAAACCAAAAGGGATAGGTACACTATTTTTTTTCCTCAATTTTTACACAGAAGCTTAGGCCGAGGTGGTAGAAATGGATAAAAATATAAAACTCTCTATATTCGGGGTTGATGATGTTTCAAATCTCATCCGTTTTTACTTGCGCAGAAGTTAAGCCTAAAAATAAAAAAAGAAATAAAAAAAGCGAGGGCGTGACAATTACAAGCAGCAAATAATCAAATAATCATTTAGGCGATATAATTCGTAAAAATTTTCTATTTAAATACCGAAAAGTATAATCGGAATATCGCTTGCAGGTTATTGCGCTAATAAGAAATGTGCTACTCTATTAACGACTGAAAATAATAAAGATAATAATAATGAAGATAATAAAAAAAAACAAATATCGGATAAACAACCAGAATGATCACCACTTATCACGTTTGTTCAAAATAAACACACCGATGTGTCTCTCCATTCAATTTATCTTTTCACGACTATAGGCGCAAAATTATCTTTCGTTCAACATTTTTCGAATGAAACAAGTACATAAATAAAAACAAAAGATTTTTTTCTTTTTTATCTTATACTACGTTAACGTTCTTATCTTAAGAGAATTATCATTTCAAGTTCAATGTCGTATAGATAACTACTCGGTTTATTCGACTGATTAGTTGAAATTATTCGAGTGATGAAAAACTTCACCAGAGGAAAGTTTTCTCGAGCATATCGCATAAATCGTATGTAATGTGCTTCTCACAATGAAACTGCCGCGATATAACACGTAAATTCACCTACTTTTTTTGCTATATCTCTCAAGTAATAGTCTAAAATTACTGACGATTTGTAATATATACTACTTTTTTTTTAAATTTCGACAAATTCCTTCAAAATTGCTTTATCTGCAAAAATACCGTAATGATAATATTATACGATAGGTCTTTTAAATAAAAATTCAAGTAGGCTTTACCGTAATGGTTTACATGTTCATTTTTTTTTTTTTTTTATAAAAATCCAAATAGGCTTTACAGTAACTGATTTTGGTTAAAATTCGCGAACTTTATCAGTGTTATTACAGTGGCAGAAGTTCAAAATTGCAGATGGTGCGGCGCAATTTTAGTTGTATGCGGCAATTTCATATTTTTGTCGAAAATTAATCGTTAACACTGAAAGAATCTTGCGTAAACGTTTAAGTTATTCGAAGAAAGCTGCTCGGTTAAATGACGACTTGACGAATTTCTCGATATTTGTCTCTCTAATATTCCGCTTTAACAAATTGTTTGGATACATTAAGGACGATGATATTTCGCCCAATTTGATCGTTTACGTTTAGATTGTATTTTATTAAAAATTAAAAATTCGCTTTTAAAATTTCATCCGCCAATCATTGGCTTAATTAATAACTGGTTCACATAGCGACCAAAAAGTAATAAATTCGTCGCGAAATATCAACAACATATTGGGTGGATGAATTTTACGGAAGTTACTGTAGCCGTAGGCTTGTAGCAGAGATGTTAGTTTTCATAAAGAAAACTTTAAGGGACATCCAAATATAATATATATATATATATATATATAAAAAATGCTTTTTTACAAAAAATAAATACCGACTTCAAGGTTTATTATAAAAATTTAAAAATGCACTAAAAAGTAAAAAATAATTACTCCCGATAAAATATATATATCAGAGTGATATAACTTAAGGTGATATCGTAATTGTTATACAACATTAATTTTTTGGAGTTGGCATCAAATTCATATTAAAAGAATAATTAAAAACTGCATTAAATGTTGATTAAATTGTTCCTAACATGAATTTAATTCCAACTCCAAAAAATTAATGTTGTATAACAATTACGATATCACCTTAAGTTATATCACTCTGATATATATATTTTATCGGGAGTAATTATTTTTTACTTTTTAGTGCATTTTTAAATTTTTATAATAAACCTTGAAGTCGGTATTTATTTTTTGTAAAAAAGCATTTTATTTTTTACTTTTTAGTGCATTTTTATTCAATTAAATTAAAACATTTATTTCCACGGTAAAAACACCAAAAGCTACATTTCCATGGTAATTTGGCAAATTTATAGTATTTTAAGTCAAAAATCTAATCCGACGGTGAAAACAATCATGAATGAAAAGCATCCAAAAAGCTTCAATCTCCCGCATTATTAAGGATAACTCAAAAACTATCGGTCGGACCTTGATCAAATTTAAATGGGACCACATGACAAACGCCACCTTTCAAATAAAAGAAGAATCATCAAAATCGGTTCATCTAGAAGAAAGTTCTGTGGTAACACACATAAAAAAAAAAAAAAAAAAAAAAATACAGTCGAATTGAATACCTCCTCCTTTTTTGAAGTCGGTTAAAAATACTATTAAAATTAAGGTTTGGCCAAAAAACAAAAAAAAAAGGGGGGGGACACTAACGGCCTATTTAAAAATTGATATTTTTTTTTTTTTTTATGGCATGTCAACCAGGAATCCACCTCTAGAAACCAAAAAGAAAATGCGAAAGAGCCGTCGGTTTTATGATTCGATCAGGTATTGGCAATTTAATGGAACAACCAGTACGATAGGAATGGAAAAGACAGAATGTAAGATGCGCAATAAGGAGTGCGGTGAGTTTCAGCAGAAAGGAATGAATATTTAGATGAAATATTATCAGCATTATAGATACCGCTGCGAGAGGAAATAAGGGAAAGGCCACAACGAGGGAAAGACAGAAGAGAAAGGTTAAAATGCAGGCGAATAATACGGCGGAACGCGGAAGCGAAGGAAACTCAAGGGAAACTGGGGAAATCAAAAAGATAAGGCTGAATATAGATGGATAAAATGAGAACGATCGTTACAAAAGGAAAAAGAGTATCACCAGTGATAATACCGGAATCTAGGATAGAATTTTTTACATAGAGATATTTAGATGTTTTTTTTAAAAAAAAACAGTTCCAGAAGAAACCCGAACCGAAGGTGCATTTCATATTACTCTCAATGCTCGCTCGTGCGACTGCGAGCCCACGGCAAAGCAACACGGATAGAGCAGCGAGAAGAGGAACAACATTTTTGAAGAGACAGCGTATGCGAAGAACGATGTAAAAAGTGAGAGTGGATCTTAAAATTGAATAACCAGAAAGGAGGCAATTAGCGGAAGTGAAATTAAACTTCGGATGGTCGTTAGTTCGTTTATAAACGATGGAACAGAAAGAAGATTCCGATCGGGGTTAATATCTGGAAAGATAAAAAAACCCTAAATATGTTCCTCCTCGATTTGGAATTGATAGTGTGCTGCAGAGAATTCTTGTTGTAGAAAAAAATTCTCGACAAGCCTGGAAGAGATGGACTCAAAGCTAAAAATATCGAAGATTATTATTGCGTTAGATCGATTAAGATGAAAATAAAAGCTAAAATTTTGGAATTTTCCTAGGCGTAAAACGAGAAGCCCAGAGTGGAATACGCTAAGGAAATGACGGTGTGTCGCTGGAAACAAAAAGACTAATATAATCAGATAGAGTTCCCTTTTCATTACTAAAACATGAATAGTGGAAAATAACAGTATGACAGTTTAGTTTTCGTATATGTTTTCAAAACAGATGGGCTGGATTTGCAAAAGATCAACAACGATATCGGCTGATAAAGACAAAAGTGCATCTTTTTGGAAGATGTGCATACTGTGCATAAAATTGTTCAAAAAAGGAGGGAAGACAAAAGAAACGAAAACTTGGTACACTCGTCACCGATTCATAGAAGGTAGCGTGTGGCGGGCAAGCGAGGGAAAAGTGTTTGCATCGCGGGCACGATATATCGCAATAATAAGCACACGTGAAGGCCGGCTAGAACGTTAAAAATGCCGAGAATCACGTACGTGTTAACGCATCTATCATAAGAGGAAGTTGCGAAACGGGCGCGCAGAGGGGCGGCTACCAAAGAGATGTGAAATTTTAAGAGAGTTTTTTATTCGTGTTGACGCCCGCGTTTGTTTATTTCTCGGCCGCGCTTATCGAGTACGAGCTCCGGGAGAGAACTCTGCATATCGGACTCCCCCTCGGGGAGATGATTATAACGTCACGGTCTTCTAGAATCGCATATTCTCGCAGGAGAGCGGTTTAATTTTTTAGTAATTAACCGTTTGTGACACGGTCATCTGGAACATTAGCGTGCATTATGCGGCCCGTGTAGCAGTTTAGCCGTCGAACCGGGAATTAGTTGAGCCTCGTTACCGGGAGATGGACAAGCATCAGCAGCGGCGGTCCGTTGTTCCGCGGTGGATTATTATCGTTACGATTATTATGCATCGCACATTCCGCTCAATATAACTAACGGTATAAAAGGATCGTAAAAGATTGTGCGAGTGACTCGGTTTCGTCTTCCTTCTTCCCTATAATATTTCGTTCGTTCGATCCCACCGTATCCATCCATCCGTCCGCACTAGTGCATCGCTGCGACCTGCATTGCGGCACGTCTCTGTCGCGGAGATGCAATTTTACTTTTTACGACTTCGGCCCGGCGCGCGGGACGTCGCTCAAAGTCGTCCAGCAATACCCGTCTCCACTGCCTGACACGACCGACGAAATATAATACCATGTATAAACATAAAGCCGTCGTACACGGCTCTGTCAGGTGCTAGAGTACTCTATGCGAACGAAAGAAAAACAATCCCACCCTCCGGAAAATAATGCTACTAGTAGTAGCCGCATGTTGACAAAACAGAGCGAACCGTAACCTCCGGCCGTTGCGCGATCCGCGGATTAACCTACTTTCCAGCAACGTCCGATGATCGTACGACAGTGAACGACTGTTTCAAACAACTCGGCCAATTTCCGAATTTCTACCGCTCGTGTAGATCGATGGAATTTTTTGGAAAATTCGCCACGTTTTTTCGCTTATTTTCAGTTTTCGATTTATTTTCAACTTTTCGCTAGATTTATATGTTTAGAACATGGCTCCCTGGCGGCTTCGAATTTTCTGCAGAAAGCAATACAAGACATAACAGGACGAGGAAACGACCCGCCTTCGATTAAGCGATCAGGTTATTTCAGAAAATTGTAAAAATAAAAGTCGCGCTTTTAATCGTTCCAAAGTTATTGCACGGATTTCCGGAAGCACTTTTGAAGCCGGAAAAGGAGTATTTACAAAAAATTTAAATTCGTGCTATACTGCATTACGTATTAATACTAAAAACTACATATCATAATTTCGTTTTTAGTAAGAAAGCAGAAGCTAATGTGGCCTTTATTTCGCTAATTGTGCGACCAAACACGTCTCTTAACGGCATTATAATAATATCTGTAAATCCTATCCACCCGATAATCGAAAGTATACGTTTTAAACTTAAGCACCCACAATAGTTGACTATTCTTTAACCACCCTAATAGATTATTTTGTGACTTCACAATTTAAACTAACGCACTACTCTCCAATGTAAATCGGACACTAATAAAAATTGCCCTTCTTTCTTATAGCAGGCTAACGTGTCTAGTTCGAAATAAAAAAAATAAAAAACAAAAAAAAAAAATAAAAAACAAAAAAAATGCTATTGTTAATTTTTGATTTTTACGGTAGCCTTTTAAGGAATTGAATTCCCAGCTAAAAAAAAACGATAAAAGGGAAGCTGCGTTTTCTTGTGAGGTAGCGCGGTTAGTGTAGTTAATAGCAAACCGGAAGTGTCATCGGCGGGGGTTTTCTCGTAACTGATTATTTCGAATATTACACCGGGGAGAAGTGTCATTCGGCGAAAGAAAAGCGAACTCGAGAGAAAAGGAATCTTCAGATCCAGGGATCCGATGAAATTTCACTATCCACATTATATCCTGCGCTAAGGGACACTTACTTAAGCCGCAGGGGGGGTTGCGCTTGTAAATTGCTCCGGTAATATAACCGCAGGACGGTGGAAGAAAACTAAACTTCGTAAAAGACAACAATCGCTTCTTCCGTTTTATTTGTAATTGCCCGGCGGCGGATCAGAGAATGACGTGCGATTTAGCCGCTAATCCAGTCTCTCTTCCTTTTTTTTTTTTCCCTTTAAGGGATACAACACCGAAAGCCCAATCGACGAAGAAGAATCGGCGATTATAGCACCGTATTTAGGCGGAACAAGCTTGTTTGTTCAATTGCGATCTTACGTTCTAAGGTATTTTCTCAACTCCAGTTCGGAATTTTTAAACCGGGTAAATTGAAAAATGACAAAAATTTATCATAATCCTCGCACTACAAGGCCTTTGCTTAATCGCAACAAACGGAAAAGGTATGTGTTCATTTCGTCTTCTGTAGTTTCTGTTCTCCGTTACGTCATTAGCGCGTGTGTAATTTTGTTGAAATTTAAAAGCACGTACGATCGATGTTCTACGTTGTTTTAATACGTTTCAAATAGCGTTCGTACACCTGAGCCGAAATAATAAATAACCCGCATCCACTCGGTATCTTTCGAAGCGGTAAATGAGCTGCAACTTAATAAAAATCGTACCTAAGAAAACGAAATCAAATTAAAATATTCCACCTCCGGAGGAGGCTCGTTATTAAAAAGATCATCATGGGCAAACGACGAGACTTTTATTCCTATTCCTCGATAAGTGTAACCATTTTTACAAAAACATTTAACCTCCCGTCCATCAGAGTCGGAGGACACGTCAGTGGGTAAAAGTGAAGTAAGTTGTCAGGGCGCATTTGGTACAATTTGGTACATTGATGTAATTGAAACTGACACACCACTTGACATTTCTTTCGTATAGTGTTTTTTCTTTGTTCTTTTTCAATTTCTCTTTTCAAATTCTTTCTTTCACAATTCCATATTCGCTAATAGAAATTTATAAGAAATGTTATGTTTTTATTATTAGCTTCTCTGGTAACTGCCTATAATGGAATTTTGGAATCTATTTTTCCACCACTTCCCGACGTCCGAATGATTTGAAATTTGTACTAATTATCAGAACCCGATATGGCAATGTAATATTATGCAGAAAAAAAGCACCTACACCCATAAATAGATTTTTTAAATTTAAATTATTTTACGCTTTTTAGCGCATCTTATATATAAAGCATTTGTTTTCAGTTTTTAAAACTATAATTTTATTTTAATTTACACTTTAATAACCGTTATAATAATCCATTACCGACAACTTTTTTTTAAAATATTGAAAAAATATTTTTGTAATTTATTTTTAAAGCTACTTTTTTTACCCTTTTTTGCACAACGTTCTTTGTTAATACAGGACAAGTAACCGGTCCAATCTACAAATATTATATTAGTTTAAATGTAATATTTAAGGAATCATTTATTCTAATAGTTCAATTACAATTATTAATCGTTTTTTTTTTTTTTTTTGAGAATTCTTGTTACCGGCACCTTATATATATATATATATATATATATATATATATATATATATGTACACGTACAAATATACTAGAAAAAGGATCATCCTTCTGGATGCTTTTTTTTAACAACGCCCCCGAGTAGTTTAGTTATTTCCCTATCTTCCTTTTCGTTTGCTTCTTTTTTCATTCTGATTTTAGTAGGATTATTCCCTTAATTTTCGAACAGTTTTTTTCCTCCCCATATTCTAATTATTCCTAATAAGTATAAAACTTTGTCCAGTATCGAAAAATGACTTACACGGGCATTATTTTAAGCGTATAATAAAGATCATCAAACACACCGCCGTCTACGCGCAATAGGTAGAAGAAAAAAAAAGCAGATTCGAATTTTCATTTTAACTGATCTGATAAAAATAAACTATAGTACCAAAAAACGAAAAAAGTAGGGGAAAAATGAAAAGTAAACTGATAAGCAGTTTAAAACGAGTCCGTAAATAACTGTAACGACTTCCAATAAATCAGCATGTCGTTATCGCCTTGAAGGATATCTCTTATCTGTGTTATCTTTCAACCTCAGTTATCGGCAATTCCTCCAGCTACTATGTTTCAGCCGGTACAAATTGTGAAAAAAAGAAAAAAAACAAACGAAAAAACACCCAATAACACGGGATAAAAGGCATCGTGTCTTCTTCAAAGAGGAAATAATTCCGTTGTCATGAAATAAGTTGTACGCTTATCGGACACATATCAGTGCATCATGATTATTATATGAATACCGTGCATGCTGATAACGGAAGAAGAGTTTTGGTGACGGACACAACCAGATGAAGAAGAATAGACACTCGCGAGAGGGGGAAGCGACCTCTTAACCCATTTTAGAACGTTCATCGCTCTACCGCCATTACGCCTAACAGTTGCTTTGGGGTTCAAAGGTCTCGTATTGGTTTAAAATTACAGTCAGGCCGTATCCGTAACATTTAAGGATCATATTGTAAACTGCCGGCATGACTAATTGCTAGAAAAGCTTTTGGTTAGATGATTAGTATTAAACTTCTATACTATATATATATAACATATATATATATGTATATTATTAGGGTCCGTACATGATAGAAATAAAATGAATTTATGTAGAAAAGGAAAAGGATACGGTCTTATGATTGTTATCAACGCTCAATTTGATGATTTATTTTTATTTATTTTCTTTTTTTAAAACTCAAGTGATTTGTACACTGACCATAATCTAGCGATTACGTCTATGTTACGTAAGAAAAACGCTAGCCTATCGATTATTATAAAAAATTGTAATTAACCCAAATTTTCGAATCGAAGCGATATATTTATAACAATAATAATCATAATTAATAGTAATAATAATAGTAATAATGTTTATTAGTAATAACTTAAGCTTAAACTTAAACTAATAGGAGTATTCAAAGGGGTATTTATCTCACAAGTTTTATGCAATTAGCTGATTTAAGATTATTTTGGTTTTATTATGCGTGATATATGTATAGTTAAATGGGACATAAATTACACTGCTAGAGATCTCCTCACTGCATAATGTATTTAATAATATACTTGCGCCTTTTAACGTTAATAATAACAATTGTTTATTAGTAAAAATACAGCCAGACTAAGCTTTCCCTGCGGAGTAAATATCGTAAATAAAAGTTTAAAAAATGCCGGACAAAAACGCAGAAAATATTTTAGTGAAACACGATTTCATAACAACGTAAATTCGTATAATAACGAATCGTAATAATATATACCTAGATATAATTTGAAATGAAACTGTAATTGTCGAAAGATACCGAGAATTTGTAGATAAAAATTCATCAAAACTAGAACTCCATCGATGTTTAAGGTTTGCATTGACCAAAAAGTCGGTAGATTTAATGCGGAATCTACGAAAAATGTAGAATTGCTAACTCCTTAGAATATTTTTCATCGAATTCCCGCATTAAAAATTTCATTTCAGACGATCCAGAGCGGCTCTGCCCATGAAATCATATTACCTAAAATTAAACATGTTTAGTACTACTTCGACTTATTCAGTTCATCGTAGCAATAAATTTTAATTTCGCTCGAAAATATCTCCTTCATTAGAACGAATAAGGAAGCGAAAATTCAGATCTCGTATCTTTTTCAGATTGAGTTCGGAAAATTAGACTTGCGCGCCGATTGGGTTCGATGTTTTTAAAGATAGGAGACAATGATGATAAGGTGAGCCGATAGAAAGCAAAAGGCCGGTGTGAAATTAAAAATCAACCAGCCACAGATACGCGCAACCTGAAACAGATGGCTGATAATTGATAAAGATGAAACTTTAGGTTATCAGGAGCAGCAAAACCAAAATTTTTATGTAACTGATTTATAATGTCTTTTTTAGTTCAATGAACCGAACCAGTAACGGCGAAACAGCGAAATTTAGACTTATTTGACGAACAAGGAGAGGACAGCCGCATCAGAATAGTTACTACCCACTTTATAATATGTAATAATATATCTTACGCGTTATTAAATATTTCGAATTCAAAATAGTTTCTTACCGATTTACAAGAGTGTCCCTGACATTAAATTTAAAAATGTTCAGAAAGACACAGTCTGCAGAGAGAGAAAAAAAAGGTGAAACTAGTACGCACTTTTGGTACCGAAGTACAACATTGTGTGCTACCTTTTTTCAGATGGCGCGTAAACTTATGACTCTATGTGTTTAACTTTAGCGAAAACACGAACTAAAATGGTGTATTGGATAAAATGTTATACTAAATATAAATAAGGGCACAAAACATTTTTGCGTTATGCCAATTTCCGTGAAGTGGAAATTCTGCGAAATGGGGCAGCCGTAAGAGATACATGTGTATCTAATGCCGAAACCATTTTCCCCTTCAGTAGCAAAATAAAGCGATGAGATTAAAACGTAAACTGACAGTTGGAATGCAGTTTAATTCTAGAACCGGCAATTTGGCGAGACTCTGTTCTTATTAGTGGCATGCGGCATTTCTTCCAGAGTTTAACAGAAATTCGGAATTTTCGGAATTTTCAGAATTTTCAGAATTCGTTAATTACCGTTTCAACATTTTTGAAATGCATCTCCCTTTCGCGTTTGAGTGCTGATGATGAACGAAATGGCCGGTTGCTTTGGAACTCGTAGCTGTGGAATTTCTCATCAAATACCTATTTTAGCCACATCTTAACGCTGCCTAAGTAAACACTCGAAAAATTTCTTCCACGTAAATGTACGAAAAGTAGATCGTGTTGTCACCGCATCTTCAGCGCCCTTATCATAAAATACCACCGCGTTTTAAATGTTCTTCCCGCGTTTTTCCTATTCCATCCAGATTGCATTTTGGTAGCGGCTAACGACCGGAAAAGAATGAAACAGAAGCTGATTGCGTATGAGCTAAATTTAGAAAAGAAAAAAGAACTCACACAAATTCTCACGGCCAAGCTGGAAACAATAATTCACAATCCGGTAGCACAGTGCTGTCCCGTCGAGTAACCGGCACACAACAAGTCGACCAAGCGTTATTCTCAACAAGCAGGAGTCCGAATGAAAATTAGTCAACTGTGAAGTCCATTTATCGTAATGGGCAACGCCAACGGTTAACCTACATTTCTGTAATACTTCCGCAAATACGATAACTTCTCAGTGATGCATTCGGCAAAACGGTAAAGCGGTTAAAAATAAAAAAAATAAATAAATAAAAAAAATCGTACCAGCAAACGCTCAAAAAAAAAACACCTAAAAACAACAAACATACTCTAGTTGTTTTTTTTTTTGTGTTTTTTGTATTCCTGGTCTTCCTCCTGATGTATTTCGTGCGCCCAGAAGTGTCCTCTATTTAGAGACACTTCGACGCCTGTACTCATAAATCTTGCCGGAAAATGTTGATAATTTTAAGAAATACCGACTAGGCTAATGTCACAGTTATACATATATGTATGGGAATCTTTACACGCAAAACTGCTGACGTTTGTTCGCACATTTTAATTGTCCGTTACGCCTTTTAAGTGAATAAGAGTTTCTATTTTTTACCTGGTCTATTATTCAAAAGGGAAAAAAAGCCACGATTAATTTAAAAAAAAAAAAAAAAACGGCGAACGAGGAGACGGTGTTAAAGGATAAAATTGTATTATCGAAATAGTCGGTAGATGCGGACAGCAAACTGATTTCCAGGTGAGACAAAGGTTTATTATTATTTAAAATGGTATTTCCGGAGACAGATTGATTAGAGGGAACCTTCTATCAGATGATTATTAAGAAACCCGAATATTTTCCCGGTTCATTGAATTTCAGTTGCGAAAAAAACCTCTTTTTTAATTGTACCCGATTTGTTGACTTACAATTAGCTACACCACAAATTTCTTGTTTATACCTATCAAAAGTCTTTGAAAAATACGACGCTGGTAGATTTTTTTCAATTGTAACTAACTTTACTCTCCATTTATGCTCTCACTGGGGAGCTAAAATTCTTACAAACTCATATGCTATCCATTAGAGTATTGTAATTTGAAAAAAAATTAATAACCAGATTTCTATTTTGAAAACATTTAATACCGCAAATATAGTTGCACCATCGATGTTAAAAAGATGAACTTCAAAATTTTTTAGAAATATTCAAATTCGGAGTTTTTTTGTACTTTTTTCTTCTGAAACATTTATATACTTTATTTAAATAAACATAAGACACGTAATAAAAATATAAAAATACAACCGACATGTTTCGGAGTTACATAGTCATGGCAATAATAAATAAAGTTAATATGTAGTAAATAAACGATAACGTCTTTTCTTTTGGGGGGCACACTGAGAGAATTGTTGCTAAACTAAGATATTTAGGATAGGTACAAAATAAATGTAATTTGAAACCGGATCGTTTTAAATCAAAATTCGTTTTTTCCCCAGATGGTACAAGTTGCATCCGATAACCGAGTATTAAGAATAGTTAAATATGATAATTTTGAAATTTACTGATTCTGACTAAAGAGTGTAACTTCCCTGATACATGTAGGGCAACATTCTTCTTCTTTGAAAGCCCTCTCTCCGTCGAGGGAGGTTGGCTACAACTTCCGAATATTTGCTTCTGTCCATGTTGATTTTCCTGTCCATTGTTGTAAGTTTTCTAACCCAAGGGGGGGGGGAGATATCTGCCTTCTTCCTCTAGATCGATGGCAACGGACCATCAGCAATTCGCTCGTGACACTCTGCACCCTATTCGGATTGATGAATATCAATCTAGAACGAGTAGGCGAGTATTCGGCGCCTTCAAACCGGGTCCTTTCAGGGGAGCGTCAACCCCAACAGAAAATCACGTGCAAGGCAAACGGAAAACCACCGCATTAAACTTCTCCCAGGAGCAACCATGAATGCAGATAGAACAGATATAGGATGATAATATAATATAACTTTTACGGTTTAAACAAAATTGAAAAAAAAAACTCCTAGAGAATGTAAGGGCCTCACCAGCTCAAGTATATAGGACGAGGTTTATAATAAAAGTCGAGAGAGAAAAATTTTTTGAAACAGTTACAATTTTTTAAACACGCATAAAACTTAGTATTTAGCCGCTGTTCGTAGTGAAACGTGCTTCTAAAATGTTTTTTTCGTTTTTACTGAATGTGTAACGATAATGAAACATGCATTTTTTCAGTGCTATTAGCACCGTTTTTGACCTTATAAGGACGCGAACAAATCTTTTCTCACGAAGAGGCCTATCCACTGAGCAAATTATTTACACTCGAGCCGTATCTGTATAAGTGACGCACAGCGTGACAGACTTGTGGGCTAGCTGGTTTCACAGTTAAATGGTGGTACACATTTCGCTTTACCACCGCCAGTTGGAAATAGATCGTAGAATATGGGAAGTTATCATTACACTCCATGCCATGCCACACGTGGCTATATTGCCGTCTAACACAAAAGGCTACAACAGCGCGGATTATGCTTCACATAAAACATCGAAAGAAAATTCAATTAAACACGGTCCTGATAACAGTTAAATTGCCGATGTGCTGGGAAGAATCGATGGTATTTTTTGGACGCTGTATAATAATTATTCGCGATGACAAAGTAAGACACACACTCTTAATATTGCCGTCTGTTGTTTTGTTTTTCAATATATTTCAGCTCGTCTACCAGAGACATTGATGATAATTTTCGGTATCATTTTTTTTTTGGAAACATTATTTCGGGAACCCCACCTGACCTCGGATATAAAATGACGTCAGAAAATGAAACATAAATAATACCGTAATTTTTTTGTTTTGACCATGATCCCATAATTAAATCGCGTTGTGTACGGTGAAAGAATCCTTGGCAACGTCGATGAAAGTGCCGTCGGGAAGTTAGGATGAATCCACGCGGGTATTAACAATCAATCCGGCTGAGAATATCTTCTCCACATAATATTAAAGGGGGATCGTGAAAACTTTTAAATTTCGATTTTGTCGCTTTTTTTTTACACTACGCGCGTGTGGGCAAAAATAATTTCTTCTTAGACTAGTATTGTAAATTACTGAAAGAAAAAAAAAGAGGAGAAAAAAATAAGTTTTCTTTGGAGGAAAAAACAGACTTGTTATTAAGTGCAAACCGAGCATGAAATATAATTAAAATTGTATGTAAGTGTACTTTTTTTTCTTCCTTTTTTTGATGTTTACATCGAGAATGTACGACAGAAATATTAAGTGGGTTAGTTTTGTCCAGTGTCCGAATTAAGAGGATTCAAAAACTATACTAACCCCGTTACCGAATAGGTTTAGGTTTTGTAAGAAAAGTACGATGAAGGCGCTCAAGGATAAGTTACGTTTACACGTAAGTTTTAAATGGAAAAAATAAATAAATAAATAAATAAAAAGTAGGTCACGCGTAATGTCTCGTTAAATGAGTAACCTTGTGTCAATCTATTAGAGACACTCGCGTCGATCATTTGAACGTGTCCCAGTTAAATGTCGTAATAATTATTAGTGTAGCGCAATGAACCTCTTCAATCAGTTCAGAAATCATTCAAAAATGTGTATTATCAGGAAGATTCCTTAAATGACAATTTGCAGAAAATTGTTTAACTCTAAACGGGCGATTGCCATTAAGTGGCTGCTCTAGTTTAATTTCGAGCCAAGCAGCTATTAATATCGACGTAATATTGTTTAGTTCTGTATAATTTGTTATTACGACAAATAAGAGAAATAAGTTGACAAAATATGATCGTTCTCTGTAACAAATTTCTTGAAGATATCTGCTTTTCCTACTTATGAAGTTATAAAATTATACCGTTCCTTGTGGAGCCTTTCTGGTCACGAAAAAAATAAATAAATAAATAAAAAAAACAAAACAAAAACAATGAATACAAAAAGAAAAAAGATGAATACAAAAAGAAAAAAGATGAATACAAAAACAAAAACGATGAATACAAAAACAAAAACGATGAATACAAAAAGAAAAACGATGAATACATAAACAAAAACGATGAATACAAAAACAAAAACGACGAATACAAAAACAAAAACGATGAATACAAAAACAAAACCGATGAATACAAAAACAAAAACGATGAATACAAAAACAAAAACGATGAATACAAAAACAAAAACGATAAACACCCGTAACTTTTTTGGGTCAAAATAGTGAGCTAGAATTTAACGAAACGCATAAAGTGCTAATGTCGACATTACAAACCGTAGTCGACAGTTTAGCGAAGCTTTTTTCTTCTTTTCATCACACATTAATAACGTTTCCATTTTTATTGGTGTGCATCATTTAGTTTTCGTCATTTGTTTTGTTTAGTTTTTTTGGTTTAGTCATTATTTCTTTCACATCTTATGTGTCCTTAAATCTTTATATCATATTTTTCTTATCTCCCTTTTTGATCTCTCCTTTGTTTGTTGTTAATTTTTGAAGAAAAGTAAATCTTCTTGACTTAATGTAAACAGCAAAAAAACGCATAAATTAGTTCGTTTTGTTTTGTAATTATGTAGAATATGAAGGTATATTTTAATTGATGTTTTTTGTTCATTTATTTATACTGAATCGTAATAATAATTTCACTCGCCCGTTAACGGGAAGGCTGAAAATTTTTATTGTACCCGAAATCTGTTTTCAATCTAAAACCGACTTTGTCATTTACGTAACGGCTGAGTATCTATTTAACTTCACGTGTTAGTTGTTTAGTCTAAATGTTGTCATCAAAATTTCAGTGCTAACAATACCCACATTTATAAGCCCCATGACGATATACAGTATACATTTAAAATATCATTCTGAATTCAATATGTACTTCTAAGACGGCGAATAATCTCTTTTCAAAAGGTGTTTGAAACTTTGGAAAAAATAAAGCGATAGGCCTAATACTTGATAAAAGATTAACCTTCACGAAACTAATCAAAAATAAAGTTATAAAAGCTCAGAAAGAGATTTATTGTCTATACCTATACTTTAATAGAAAATCCCATTTAACACCTGAAAACAAACTTATTATCTATAAACAAATCATTCTTCCCAAAATATTATATGCAGTACTCGTTTGGTCGTCTACCAGTTAAATTATTTTTCAAGAACTCCAAAGAATTCAAAATCATTGCCTACGAATAGTACTAAATAAACCAAGATACACTAACATCAATGCTATGCACAAATATGTAAAAATACCGTACATTCAGGAAATAATTACAGAGAACACGCGGAAATTTTTTGAAACGTGCAGTGCATCTGACTTAATATTAATAAATAATATAGGCTCTTATGATTATCAAAGCCTAAAGCTCAGATACAAAAAATATAAACATCGAAGGATAAAGCACATACTATTAACTTGAAGGAATAATTCTACGAAACTCTTGTGTCTGGCGATTGCATAACGTCTAAATTATTTGTATTTCGTATTCATATTAAGCAAGTTGCGAATTTCGACTTCTTGACGCGTACGTAATATTCGTTATGAGTAAATAGTATAGATCTTCATTTATTTTCTGGAAGTATGCAGGTTTTTTTTTGTTTTTCCCGCAAACTAAATTTAGTATGTACGACTAATAATAAGAAAATTTATAACAGACATGCTCCTATCCGGTAAGAAACACTCGTTTTCGGTACGGATAAAACAAAATTTAAATGTTTTATATTATTATATAGAAGTGTATAAATATACGTTTGTTGTTGTTAAAAAAAATTAATGATATGAATCGTAGCATGACTTGGCATTTTTTGCTTCTCAGATTTAGGATTGCCTTCGTTGAAATTTTAGGGTAAACAAGAGATTTAGCTAATCTTTGCTTTTTTTTTTCAATACAAGAAATTGTTTTCTTTGCTGTCAGTAACGAAGTTGCAGAGGTCTGTTACAAAAAGCAAGTTCCGCAATTTCTTTTTGTGTTTTTTATAATGGCACAACCGATCCTTAAATGTGTGTACGTGCATCTAACTAGGTCCCACATTGTTGAAATTATTTACGGAGATACGGCGATTTTTCGGATGTAAGGTCAGAAATGTTGATTTTGGGATTTTTAGCGTTTCTGATAGAGTGAATAGTGCTCTTTCCAATGTCGTAAACCGCAATGTGATGCAACCTCACGTTCATGTTCTACGGCTAAAAACCTGCATGCGCCTCGCCTGTCGCCTGGTTGCTATGCAATACTTTAAACTCATTTTTCGCAAAAGTATGTTTTTTCAAATTTAAACTTTAAACGCAAATATCTCGGCGAGTTTTGTACGTAGAAGGCTCCGTGAGGTCTCTATTAATCAGAAATTTTGTCTAGTGTACCGTACTGGACTTAACTCCATTCCGACAGAGTGAGACCTAGTTAGATACATGTACAAAAATAGCAGCATAATGATAATAGCAGTAACAGTAATAATAGTAATAATAATGGAAAAGTAAATGGTAGAATGGAAAAGTTGAAATTTAATAAAAGGGTAGTTAATATAAATTACGCCGGGCCAGAAAAAAAAAAGAAAAAAAAACAAGGTATGTACTTGAGACACTTAATAATTACAAATGTAGGTTAAAAAAAGAAGGGAGAACTACCTATTCAGGGAAATATTTAGAACAAAAATGCCGGAATGTTTACTTTTTTAACAAATTTTAATTACAGCTGATTAGAATACTTATTTCAAATAATCGAGAGCTTCCCCCCCCCCCCGTGTTAGCTTTGATCGCACTCACGCAAAATTGTTAATCATTACGACCATCGAAACGTAAAATGTGTTTATATGTACCTCCGCACACTGTTGTGTACCCCTGCGTATTACGATTTAAAAATCGTGCCGATCGTACTAAAATTTTTCTATAAAACGGTGCTCTAAAACTTTCAACCTTTAATTATTTCTGACTATTAACGATTAAAAGTAAAAAAGTAAGGTAAGTCCCATATATTCTTGATAAGGTATCATGGATTGTGAAGGTAAGCTTTTCATAATGGTACTAAAAGCCTAATGGACCTAAAGAGAATACAGGGGCTCTAATTTCCTTTCTCTCGGCCGCCTTTACCTTTCCAAATTTCTTTGGTAACCAATTCAACTTCAGATTATGTATATAACCCTGGGACAGGTAGACTAGCGCGCTACCTATTAGGGATTATGGTAATCTAAGTTATCCGATGAGATTACGGTACAATTGTCAGCTGATGTTACTAAAGTTCTTGAAACACTATTCGGGGGTATTTTAAATTACTTAAGATTATCTGATTAATTTCGAAATAGCTTTCAAATTGTTATACCAATCGTAAATTAAATTTTAATATCTAAAAATTGCAAACCCTTTTTTTAATAAATCGTGAGACAATGCGACCACCTATCACACTGATGCAACGGTTTTTGTGATCGTGTTTTGCATGCGTAAATTATAGGTTTAGTAGAAAAATTGATTTGAAAATATTTTAAATTCGACATAGGGGGAGGATTTTGTTTTTACATGTTATTCAGAGGTCCCTTTATAATCGCGTCAGCAACGAACGGGTACACGTGCGCTTTAATTAAAAAATTTTAAATATTTATTAACGACGCGTATTCGAAGTTTTCCTCCTCCGGTGATGATCCGTTTATTTCCAATTTATTTCGAAGAAATTACAGATGAAGACAAATTAGAGGAACGTATACTTTTTTTTATTCCATGTATGTGACCCGTACAAATTCTACGAAAACAAAATTGTACCGCGGTGATTACGTGATAACCTGATTTTTGATCCAATTAACCGGATTTTTATTTTTCTTTTCTACTTTTTTAATTGGAAAAAAATTTATTCCCATTCCGCAACGGATCTCGGCGAAAATGTGCCTTAACATCCCCTATATATATATATATATATATTATATATATATATATATATATATATATATGTGTGTATATATATATATACACATATATTTCGTCATTACACTGTTTAAGCCGTTTGCGAAGGAAGTAATTTTGAAGCCACGAGAAAAATTATTTTTTCTTGATTCAAAATGAAGATAAAAAATGCGGCCGATTCGAAGCGATTGTTTAAAAATTTAAATATTAATAAAAAAAAAAGAAAAAAATCGGCTTCATTTTTCTATCTGATTACATAAAAATTTTATTTAAATTCGATCTATTTCGAATAGGGGGGTATAAATGCGTTTATTACATGTAACAGCCGAGGAAGTGTTTTTTCTTGAGTTCGTGAAAGGATGCACAGTGTGTGTGGTGGCGAAAAAAAGAAAATTCTAAATGGAAAGTTTCAGGCAAAAGAAAAGGAGAGTTTATATGACAAGTAGTACATGTACGGAAAGAGAGGACTGGCGGGGGGAAAACGGTGTACAGTGAAAGGGGAGGGTCATACACAGAGAAGGACAACCAACGGCAGAACAAAAACGACGTGACGGAATGAAGAAGATAAGGAAAATCTGAATGAATAAAAGGGGAGCATTTGAGAAGGAAGTTGCCCATTTGGCTAACTGAATTTTCGCGGTTATGTAATAATTTCCAGTCGTTCTACAGGGTAATAGTGAGTAAGATGACGAGCCAATTACGCTCACAATTCGTCTACGGTCTCGGAACTGTGGGAACGGGTCAGTTCGAAATGAAATAGAGCAGAGATTGTAGAATGGGGTAGAAGGATTGTACGATCGAGCGAACATTTCTAGGATTTGATATCGAAAGAAACTTTTTTCAATTGACCCAAAATAGAATGTTTAGACGATTCCACGTTGAAAGTGATGAAGCTAAATGAAGGTGTAATTCGGGTGAAAGCGAAGAATTTATAACGGGGATCGTGGGAATTTTCGGACCTCTTCAGTAAAAACGTAGGCGCCGTGTTCTTGAAAATCAAAAAAGTATTCTCGACCGAACTCGATACGTATTATCGCAGAGAAAAATATTAAGCAACATGAATGATGGTAAGAAGGTGGAGGGAGAAAAGGAAGAAAGTTTTAACAAGGGAATTGCGTTACGAAAGGTAGACACAAAAAAGGAGCATTTCATTTATCGGTACCGGCTTAAGGCAATTATAAATGGATGAAAGTTTGTTCGAATAAATGAGAAGCCGTCGACAGCAGATTACACGGATAGAACGGGACGTAATATTTATTTGCGCGATTTTAGAGCATGCCAAAAGATGAAGAATTCTAAACTAAGAAAAGACAAAAGTTCTTGGTCATGGCATGGTTTTAAGGAATGTTTTCACAACCCCTTTATCATCCAGAACTACTCTTCGATAGCAGTGCATGCCATTCCACGCTTGCGGATCGAAATGTTTAATCTTACTTCGTTTTTTTTTGTTTCTTGATCTTAAATCTTTTTTTCCTGTTATCTTTCACTCTTTCCTTTTTACAGATAGCAAATTTTCTTCACAGAGTTCTTGTCTCAGCTCTACTACTCTGTAGAGATTAACGGATAAGTCAGAAGATGAAGCCCTGTCTCGGATAAGACGTTCTAAAATCAGTTTTTTCGGAACGTTAAAGCAGAGGGGCAAAGAAAAATACTAGTGGCGTTGGATGTCAAGGAAAGGAGTAGAGAAAAAGAGACAGACGACGCTCAGCGTATAAAAGTGGAAAATAGAGTAGTAAAACTGCGACGAAAGCTCTGTGGTGAAGAAAATTTTGCGAACTGCGAAACGGGAAGAGTGGACGATAACGGTAGAAAGGTGAAAATAAGATTTAAGATTAAGAAACAAAAAAAGCATTAAACATTTCGATCCGCAAGCGTGGAATGACATGCACTGCTATCAAAGTAGTTCTGGACAAAAGTATTGAACAGAGGTAAAGGAACGAACTCAAATATACAAGGAAAACACAGGGATGGGGTTTTTTGGGTTCAACATTATTATTGTTGTTTTTCAGCTAACGAAAGATTAATATTTAGACGGATTTAGCGATCGACAAAAGATATGCAACGATGGTAAGGGAAAATCGCAAAAAGCAGCACGAGACCCGAACTTGGCTCCCTGTTTGATATCTTCGGTGGAGTGCTCTTTTGCTTCCGTAGCGAATTAAAAATTCAAACAATATTTAATTTCAGTTGATTTCATCACTAACTCTACTCACTCCTCGACATATAGAAAAGAAATAAAATCGTCGATATCGTTTAACACTGTTCTCGAATCATTCGTTCCTCAGGACATATGCACTTCCCTTGTCATCACTGTTATAGTGGCAACATATAAACAGCCTCCTGTGCCCAGGTGAGTGGCGGTCATCATATATTTCTGTCGGAGACTTCATATTAGCCGCCTGCGAATTAGCCATAATCTTAGCAACTTTTACTACTCTCTGGCTGTCCAGCGCACACTGCTAGACTGCGCTGCCCATTTACGCCAACACTGGCACTGTTATTAAACATAACATTGCTAATATTCCGTCAGTTTCAAAAACTGCAACTCTTTCTTTTTTTCGAATAATTATGAACAGGAGCATCTTTGTCCAGAGAAGCGATTTTGCAAGGGAAAAGAGTCCACGTTTTAAGATACGATCAGAGAAACAGAAGGAAGAACAAACGGTAAGAACAATTTTAGCAAAGGACATAACAACTAGTGCAATAAGGAATACGTCTCGACAAACAGGAATAATCCACAGAACACAAAGAGATAAACGCTGAAAGAGCGACCAGCGCTATAAACAGCTGCGTTATTTTTGAATTTATGAAGTACTTAGAAATGAATGGAATTAACAAATTAATATAACTCCGAGCCTCGCTATATCAAAACTCGTGATTGTCGGGTATAGTTTTTAATGCGACAACGCGCGGTTATTAATTTAATGGTAAAAAGAGGAGATGCGATAAAACATATCGAGTTTGTAATATAATTTTAACTGGCATGCATAAAAAAAAAAAAACAAAAAAAAAAAGGCTTATTTATCAGGAGATATACTCCTTTATTCTAGCATTATTCTCCTTTTCCTGGTGTGGTTCATCAAGGAAAAATTCTCTAATCTTCGCATTTTCGATTTCCTTTTATAGCTTCAGCATATTAACCGTCCTTTTGTATTTTCGCGTTTAATCAATGTCAACAAATTTGCCGACTCGTGCTTCGGTCACCGATAATGGCCGCGTTATATTGCGACCAATAAGATTCAGTTATTAAGGTAATTTTGAAGACTATAAATAAAAACGTCTCATATACGATAATAATCGGAACGGAATTTAATTATTTCAAAGACAACGGAAAAACAGCGTTAAACTGATATTTAAGTGTGCCGATCCGTTCGTTTCGCTTTTTTTTCTACTTTTATTTTTGCTTATTATCGTTAGAAAATATTTAAAAAATGGGAAAGCCAAGCAATTTGACGTAAAGAGAATACAGGTTGGTTTTCTTGGAATGCTCATTAAGAAGTTACTAATTAAGAGGAAACTGCCAACGCTTCATTTCACGTTCAAGTCGTAACTTGTGTACTTTATCCCCGAGTCTGTTACGTTTATTTGTAGTATTTCGTATTTTTTCTGCGCGTACTACCGAAAATTATCCAGAAAAAACAGCTAAATACAACATTTTATACCATTTACGCGTTCCGTTTTTCAATGAAAAATCTCAAAAAATATTCTTTCTACACTTTCTATCTATTTTATTATATTTTATTTTTTCTCCGGCAGTTCCCCCTCTAATTGTAAGAAATAAAAAACCTTGAAATGGGATTAACTCGGACACAATAGAGCTCATACTATTACGCAGACAAAATCAAATTAAAAAGCTATTTTCTTTTTTCAATCTCAAAAAATAATGAAAAATTAAACTTACGTATAAGAAAATTTATATTTAAATTTCGAAATTTCGGTAAAGGATTTATGTGAACAACAAAAACGAATAATGCAAAAAGGAATTTGAAAAACAAATAAATAAATAAAAAGGAATATTAAGTAACTTAATAAAATGTGAAACACGTGTACACAGTGCTTTCGGTTTATAATACAAAGAAATGGAAATATATCATTTAAAAAGAAAATTACAAATGCGTTAAGAAATCTATTTAAAAGTGAATGCGCCGTAACATGTTAAACAAAAATAAGGCCGGTTAATACCGTGGTTTTCACGATATTCCTATGTGGAGTTGAAACATAGTACAAAAAAAGAATTGATACATTCGAGATGTGGACATGTGAGGATTTCACGGACGGCGAAGAGAACAAATATATCAATTTTGGAAGATTAGAACATTGAACGACGTATATCCACCTGGTGCCAACGGAAAATTAATAAAACATTATGGAATATTATACGGAATCTGAGGATAACCTCGTGACATGCATACTGGCTGGACAAGTAGAAGGGAAAAGAAGCAGAGGGAGACCACCGAGGCCTTGTACAGACACCATCATGTCCTTGACTGGACTAACTGGAGTCCAAGCAATATATAACTGCCGAAATAGGAGTAGAAGGAGAGGGATAATATCGCAGGTGCTACCATAGAGGTCACGATACTCAGAAATTAAGTTACCGAATATGAAGAAGACGTTATTAGTTCGCTGCACTACACCGTTTCTGTACCGTTCTTCGTTTGTCCCAGTCGACAGATTTTTAATAAATTTCGCCGAACGTATTTATAAATGAGACGTGTGAATTTCGCTGCGATAAGATAGCGATAGTGTAGTCACAGTTTTGTGTAGGGAAAAATGTGCAGTGTATAACTCGTATGTAGCTTCCTCAAAGTGGCGAAGTACCTGGTTTGTGTATGATTTTTAATGCGCTCTTAATAACCCAATAACTTCAGAAAAGTACTCGCAGCGTACCTGGCAGACAGAATACCAGATTGGAATTGGAATTTACTGCTACTCAACACTAGCGGGCGACTGACGTTTTACACATTAGCATTTTTCTTCGATTTCTATGGTTAATTTCTGTTTATCAAAAAAGTAGAAGATTTTATTCTTTCTTCATTTGCTTTGATACTTCGCCGCATTACCACAAGTACTCGAGGATTTGCCACTGATATACATATAAATGATACAATTCAACAAATGTCCATATTTATCTGTTTAATGTATTGTATGAACAAAAAAGATAAAAATCTTAATTTATATTTTAATTCATAATTACTTAAAATGGAATACTATACAATATTAGTGGTAGATGATAGTAACAGAATTAGTAAACGAGTAAATGAACAAAATCATACATGAAAATTGTACAATAAATGAAATGAACAAAGTGCAGTTTGAATTTTTTTTTTTTTTTGCGTGTCAACTAAGGACGTTAACCCAACGCAAGTGAAATTTTTGGAAGTTACAATGTGTGGTGGCGGGCCTTGAACCCGGTTCTACCCGAACAAAACACTACTGCCTAATCAACTGCGCCATGGTAATATACATTTTGTAAACTTTCTAAATTCAAAAACTTTTTTCTTTTTTAACGTAGTAAATACGTGTATTATTATTATTATTATTATTATTATTATTATTATTATTATTATTATTATTATTATTATTATTATTATTATTATTATTATTATCATTATTACTATTAGTGCCATCTTATAAAAAGTACCATACAAAAATCCAAGCCATATATAATATATAGGCCCAGTTATTTTTAACTCTCTCCCAGTAACTTTTAAAATTAAATTCAGAAACTATAAATACAGACGTAAATTAATAATTGATTACCTGCACAATGTACCATAGTTTTTTCGCAAACTGCTTAGATTATATTCTTATTATCATACTTATTAATATAATTATCATATCTTTATTATTTTGACTGCAGCTAATAAATATTTATCACCTTTTGTTAAAATTGCAGTTATTGTTATGGTTGTTACGTTTATTGCGGTTGTTATAATTATAATAAAGGTTATCATTGTTGCCATTATCACTATTTTTAGTATTATTACAGATGTTCTTATTTTTATTTTCTTTATTTTCTAGTTATATTATTATCAGTTTCTATTTACATTACGGTTGAAGTGTACATGGGACAGAGGTATAAGTGGGCACAAGTGATATATTAATAATTGTATTAGAAATTATTATAGTTAATAATAATTAATTAATCTAGTGTAAACATGGACTAACTTAGGTGTATAAAACTCAAATCCAAATCACTATCTTCGATCTTACTCAAAACAACATAAATCGGCCCATGTAGCATGCAAATATGTAAAAGTGAAAATTTTCTCGCACCTGTAGCACATAGACAGAAATTGCATGTATGTGTCAGTGTGAGAGCTTGTATACTCAAATGTGTGTGTTAGTGTGCGTTTGTGAGAGTGAGTGCTGGGTATACCGGCGTGTATGCGTATGCGTAATCACATGACATATACTTGTTTATAACCTGTATTATTATATTGTATTGTGTTGTATGTATGCAAATAAATTTCAATTTCAATTATTATTATTATTATTATTATTATTATTATTATTATTATTATATTGTGTTAGGAGATATTATTGTAAATCTTCATTACCATTTGTAATTATCGTTGGTACAAATTTACGCATAGATAGGAATTGTTGAATAATGATAATAACAACAAAGACTTTTGATTTTTTGATTTGATTATTATTATTATTATTCGTCATACTGTAGTATATTTTTATCCGTTCGTTCGTTCGAATTCGAGCGTTGACACTAGCTATTTGTGTAATCTAATAGAATAGGTAGCGTTCATGGCAATTGCTATATGCAACGTTAGTATGCGCTGTTTGATTATCGATATACAAATGCAGTCCCGCGAATGTTTGCTGGGTACTAGCTAGCGCACATATGATGCTATACGTGGTAGATTGCCACCGCCTTCCACCTATATTATCGATTATTTAATTTAAATTTTCGTAATAATTTCTTAAGCTATCGAAATACTTTAAATGCAGTTTGGCGTTTTTTTTCTTACGTTATCTTATGTAGTAACGTTATAAGACCTTTTTCACACCGAATCAGTCACGCTCACCACGTCAGGTCAAATTAAATTTTCATCAATGTCACTCACGCACCGGATCAATCGATTTGATCAATCTGTTGTTGTGTCCGAATTTTATTCGTGTTCTGTTGTTGTTTTCGTTTTTTGTAATTGCATAATACCTTTTTATTGTTATTATATCGAATATTTTAAGAATTGGTTACTTTTAGGTGGGTTGGGGGAAAAAAATTGAATACACCTTAAAATCAATCAAGGATTTTTTTTTCAGAATACACGTGTCATCATTTATGAGGTTTTATAATAATTTTTCAGAACCAGTCACACTATTCAAAAATGTATTAAATACAGTCTAAAAAAAAAGATATAACCAAAACGAATACAAACATTTTTCCACTTTTACTTCTTACGCGTTATTTGTATTTCTCATTTTAAGAATCAGAAGATCGATTTGCAGTTTTCCATTTTGGATATTAATCTACGTGACAGACACTTTTCACTTTGATACACTAAAATTTTAACAAATAATATAAAAACACACAACAAACAACAGTTTCTCGCTGTATTATTAAACAATAATCTTAAATTTGATCATCCTGGCCCGTGTGCTGTGGTGACCATTGCAGTTAAAAATGGTGCATGGGCGCCACCAGGAAAAAACAAAAAAAGAAAAAAAATGGTTTGATCGATGAAAATTTTATCATGCTGAAATCCGTGACCGAATTGGTGTGAAATAGAATTTGTATTAAACGCGCACATTTAAAAAAATACGTTAATTAACTCAACGAAGTAAGCCTTGACGCGATGCGACTGATTTTAAGTGAAACAACCCCAAAAACTACGAATTCCATTCAAAATGATTCTTTAAAAATGATTACCAGGTAACTGTTTTTTTTTTCTTATCAAAACGTGTTATCACAAGTTCGAGATTATTCATCAGAGGACGATGAAACTGTAAAATTTCTTTTTAACAGAACACTTATCTTATATGGAACAAACAAACCAAGTTCGGTGCTCCGGAGTAAATTTAGGTGTACTGGATGCGTATTTTGACGAGGTATTCTTGGCAATAAAAAATACATTCGTCCTGTCCACTACGAAAATACTACATGAGATAAAAACACAATTATTTTCGAATTAAATTCGTTCATGAGACCTCCCCATCCTGCGCACAGAATTATCGCATTTCTGATTTCACTTTGTAATTTTGGCTATTCTTCAGTTCGATCGATAATTAAGGTAAAGCGGTTCCATGGGTGTTGGGAGTTGTGAAGTTAAGGTTCGCACTCTACTAAGCCCAAAACTGGTACTGTCGGGAGGAAGATACGCTTCGTAAGTTGCTTTTTAGTTCACTTCAAATTTCCCTCTGCAATTCTAGTTATTCTTTAGCATTTAATATTTATCGAGCATACTGCAATCTTTTAACCTTTTTGACTATTCATCATTGTTATTAGGCTAATAAAAAGTGATATTCACAATTTTCATGTTTTCGCGTATTTCTTCTTATTTTTTTTTTATTCGATAACGAATTTTAAGCTGATATAGGAAGATACATACATATATTACGTTCTTAGTCGTTGATTCTTTTCTAGAAATGATGTATGTAATGTATTTTCTCCAATTTGGACATTGCAAAGTAGTTGAATTAAAAAAAAAATTAAAATGATCTGAAAAAAAAAAAATAAGACCGCTGATTCCGTAATTTGTAACATGATGTAGTAGTGGTTACGACCGGACAATATTTTTCTGTGCATGCAATGACTTTTCGCAAAACGAACACATACATTTATAAAATTCAGTCAACATGCATACATGCAAGTGGGCGTGTGTGTATGTGTGTACTATAAATGGTATCGAGCAAAGTGGGAAATACGTCATTGAACAACTGAAAAGGAGCGCGTATTTTTATTTATACAAAAAGGCGGCGATGATAGTAATGGCAAATGTTCATACACACATACGCGCACACACACACACACACACACACACACACACACACACATATATATATATATATATATATATTTATTTATTTATATATGGAACAACAATGAGTGTGTACACTGCAGTAGCGAAACGATGGGTAGTATATTTTCTCTTATCAGTAGACTGCCTAAAGCGTGATTACACAACAATAATGTCTTCTTATCAACAAAAAAGATATGTAGCTGACTACAGAGAACATCATCATTGAACTCCGCATTCAACATCTACGGCTGCCACCGACAATAAATGATGATGATATACTAATATTTTTACATTTCCATTTCCACAATATTGTAATATGTACAGAACGTTCATTATCGAATGGTCATTAAAAGTGACTGCTTATCTTCATTTATAATCGTTTCTCTTATCTCAAATTGATTATTTTTATGCAATATATTGCTGCTGTCGTATTTTAAAGGATGTTCTCAACCGTTGCTTGGACTGTTCAATATTTCTCGTAGTCCTGGACCGTGTCGAAATCTGTTTTCTCTCCGGGTTAGTACTAGCGAAGGCGCCGCTTTGAAATGAAATACTTCTCCCGCTTGATTCTCGTTATATTTGAATAAAATTGTAAGGCACAAAATACCCAGGTCAGCAGTTTTTGTTCAGGAATCAGTTCTTTATCACCGGATAGAGAGCATTCTAAACAAAGTATTTTATCATGCGATCATAAATTCTTTATAAACGATTCCTTCCGTAAATGTTATTCTTCTCATTTATTGTTCACATATTCCCAATCGTCCGTGACTCCTCATCTTCATCGGGCCGCCTATTTCTCTTTTGTACGATGTATCTTTTTTCCCGTTTTGCCGCCAGGCCATAAAAAAAAAAAAAAAAAAGATTAGCGCAGATACATATGTATGTATATCGGCGACCCAACTAATTTTTTACAAAAACTTATTCAACATTGCGATCGGTAAATTCTCTGGAGGTATTAAAAAAGAAAAGGTTCCTAGTAGTACTCGAAAGACTAACTATCACAAAATTATTCTCAACTCCGATAAGGTCCGAAAACTGATATGAAGTGTCGTTCTTCATATAATCAGCTAATTGAAATGCGTTTAATACATCTGCTAACGGTGCAAAAATACGTTTATACGACTTGTACATGTTCAGCGCTTTATCTGACACACATTTTGCTTAAATATTGAAGAAAAATTTTAAGGAAAATCAGTTTTGAACTTTATCTTAAAGTAGGCTCTGAGGAAATTACGTTAAATTATAGTTTCACATCTTCTTCAACTGATGACGGAAAATGAAGTCGTTTGGTACATGTATTAAGTTCTTTAACGCTTATCAATTTACAGCTGTATATGTTGTATTTAGTTCTCAAATAGCGTAACGATTCTTAGGTATATTATTGTCGCAGCAATGTAGATAAACAATCCTTTTCTCCTATTTATAACAACCCTATTCTTCTTGCAGATCTAAAATCACGCGCCTAAATTCTTTATCCCAAATTCAGTTCCGACAATTCTGGCATCATGTTAGCAAAAAGCTGAAAAAAATTTATCCTTTGTCCAACTCATATATAGCTCCTACAGATTTATCGCGCAAGGATGAAGTTGTTCTTACACGCATATTGACAAGTCACTCCCTACTCACTCATAATTTTATATTGAACAAAAGTACGACTCCAGTCTGTGATTCCTGCGACACCCAATTCACAATCAAACACATATTAATCGAATGTTCCAAAATCATCGCTCAGAGATAATTACTCTTTCCTGACATATCTTCAAATTTCAGCAAAAACAATTCTTCCCGAGTTGGCAGAGTCCTTCAGTTCCTAAAATCTTTAAGAGTTTGTACCAACACATATAAGCTAAGCCCTGCAAGCTGCACCTCTAGCCACAGGCTTGTAAATGGTGACAATTAGGGTAAAAAAAAAAAAAGTGGTCAAATAATTTACCACGATTAAAAATGTACACGAATTCCTTTTTACAAAATGACCTCCTAAAGTAGCCGGATAAGCGGGTCAAAACTGCCAACGAACGGATCGGGATAATGAGTAGTACGCCCTCTTATTCTGCACTAAAAATGATGATGACGATTTCTAAGTTTGCAGTCCGAAATATGCTAACCTAACCTTAAAATCGAATATTATGATATATTCGAAGGTTCTCGGTGTGATTTAAGGAGATTTGTGAACGATAACTGCAAGCTTCGAAGCGAAGAAAGTCCATATTCGACTGATAAAACGGGTTTTCGCGCTTTTTGATCTTATTCCACCATTTCAAAAATTCTGAATAATTTCAAAGACATTTTTAGCATCAAAATACACAAAATATTTTTTTTCTAAGAAAACCGTATTTTTTTGTGTTTAATTTTTATCGAGCTTTTAAAATTTGAAATGCTTATAAAAATTCGAATTTCACGCCAAAAAATCTAAAAAAATTCACGATGATGTAATTTGAGAATCCCTACAAGATCGTTCGAGGTTTTCTCAAATTGGTCAACTGGAGGCAGAGATATCATAAAAAAAAAAAACTGAAAAATTCATTATATTGGATTTTAGCATATTTTGGACTGCAAACTTCGAAATCGTCATCATTTTTAGTGCTCAATAAGAGGGCATACTTATTATCCCGATCCGTTCGTAGGCGGTTTTGACCCGCTTATCCCGGCTACGCTCTTCCATACAAAAGTAACTAGCTATTTCTAAAGAAATATTTGTAAAACATTAACTTAATGGTATTCGGAAGTTTCGAAGAAATAAATCGGTTAATAATCTATTAGAATGAAAAAAGGATACTAATAAGTTTTTTTTCTCGATATTAAATGGACACATCTGTTCATAAAGTAAACAATCAGAAACAACGCATGTGTACATATATACCGCGCAAGAATACAAATGAAACGCGTCGATCACGTACGACTGGAGCATAAAAATTCTATACTTCGTACTTTGAAAATACAACGTTTGCAACATTTTTCGAGATGAAATTATATCTATGGTTTAACGCAGGTGCGATTAGAAGAAATTTACATACGTGGATTACGTGCTTTCACTAAATATTAATTTTCAATGAAATTTTTTCGCAAACGATTTACTAAGGAGAAAATGAAAATTTATTTATTTTTCGTATACCAAATTAATGAATAATATTTTCACTGCTTTTTTTTTTCTTTTTTTTAAATAAGTAAAAATATGCGAATATATATTTTTTCTGTTGAAGGCTCATGTACTCATGTGCTCTTACAGACTCTGGCAGCCATTGATCACGATTATTCTTAAACAACATTAAGAGTCTTATTAGAGTCCGCGCCGAATTTAAATTACAACAATAATTGGAAACTAATTATTGTTGTAATTTAAATTTGGTATCGACTCTATTAAGTGCTCTTAAATGTTGTTTTAGAATAATCGTAATATCTCCTCCCTTTGAGTATATTACTCTGAAATAACTTTCACCGAGTAATTATTATTATTTAAACGTATTTTTATTAAATTTTTTCAAAATATCTATCGACTAAGAATGGCAAAAAAAAGTTACAATTGAAATAGATAAATTTTATATAATATACTGTATGTATTTTTTTAAAACGATTTCATCATCGGGGAAAGCGCATTCAAAGTCAAGCGAGGTGGCAATAATAAAATGTCCTTGTTTTCGTTCGGAGATGAGCCGCCGTCAATGTAGTTTATTTTACCGTTTTTAGAAAAGTTCGCAACATCTATCGGAAAAATTAACTTCATTATAACGATAGTTCTTATTGCAAATAAATAAATTATATATCTAGCTCAAAAACCGGTATCGTTTGGACACACTCTCTAGTTGTATTAGCGGACTTTGAGTAAAATACGTTAAACTATACGTAGTTTCTCGAGTTCTAGAACTATGAACATTGAAAATTTACCCCTTTTACCACCTTCTCTATTAATAATTACAATGAAATTCTCAACATCGATTCGAAATTATTTTGCTAATTACGAATTTTTCGTTGTGTGCAAAAAGCGAATTGACGCTGGATCTAATATCGCGTTATTAAAAGCTTTTTGTAGTTCTCTTGTTAAAATAGAGCCCGTTAAAAAATGTCTGTAATATTAGCCGGCACAGTACACAGCCGACGGTACTTAATAAAAGACACATATTGTGTGCGCCATAATTTTAAACGAATATTTACAAGAAAATTAATAAATAAAATGAAATTGATAAAAAATGAAATATTAAAAGGTGTTTCCAAGATTTTTTAAATTTAAATTTAAATTACGACGCGAAATTAAACCGAAATTATCGTTACTGTTGTAGAATTAATACATATTTGTTAGGCACTGTTTCTGATAAAGAAATATTCGTTCGACTGGGCTGATCGACTAAACCTTGCCTTTTTTTCATTCCTTTGGCCCAATACGGTTTCGAAGAGCGTTTGCGTTTAATAAATAGCATCTCAGAAACTATTTGCGATTTCTGACGAAGCACCTCCCACTTCTAAAATCCGCTCAACCTCCGTTACTGGTGAAACTCTTATTTGCAGAAATCAATTAAATGATTTATTCGGTAAAATTTTGAATATTTGCTGCTACCGATGGATAATCAGACCTCTTTATAAAGCTCTTATATTTTTTATTAATGTAGCGATTTATATTAGTCGGTTATTTTATGCAACTTTCGCAGAGGTTAAAGTTCGAATTAACGCCTTCTTCACTTTCAAAAAACCCTCTGCGTCATAACTTGGAATAATAAGGATGGCATTTTACTTGCAACAAACGACCAGAAGCCTCTAGCCATGTGATACTCTTTTTTTCTTATTTTAATTTTTTTTTAAATACCTCTATATATATATGCAGTTTATAAATCAAACTTTTTCTTAATGAACCTATAGATTCCGTTTCTTTGGATTAATTTTAGCCATCCATTTTTTCGAAAAAAATGTCCACTCCTACACAAATTTTACGAGATAGTCCGTTTCGTATCGGTGGGAAGTGCATTATCATCTACGAAGAGACTTCAACAAAGTTTTGATACCAGAACGATAAGAAGAATTCGAGAAATCCAATGGTGTGATATTATTTTTCCAAAATATTTTTTTTTTTTGTGGGCGCGCTAGCGGCATTGACCCGACAACAGGAAAAGCTAAGCTAAAAAACTAAATAGCTAGAAAGTCCGAAATGGACGCAACAAAGGACAGCAGTGCAGGCACCAAAGAAGATGAGGAAAGGAGAGGATAAAGGAAGCGTTATAGGGAGTAAAGAGACCTAATGATAAGAGCTGGCCGTATAAAAGGGAGCGTTCATTACGAAGAGCAGGACACTCGAAGAAAATGTGATTAGCATCACACATATACACGAGAAGAGGATCACAATCGTGAAGAGAACGATAAGGAGAAGGTGACAGAACAAATCGAAAGCAAGAGGAGGGGAGGAGAGAATGATTGATCTGCAAAAGTAACTAGTGAATGGAATAATTCAAAATTTTCGGATACAACGAAATTGAATTCAGAGGAACAAATTTATTTTCCTAAAAGTCTATATTAACATAATTCAAGTCGCTTTTTCCGATTAACTATATAAACTCGGTCATTTTGGCCTCGCAAGGGGCTGTGCCCCTTGACCCCTCCTCTTGTTTTCATTTCTGTCTCTTTCTCTTCTATACTTTGTATAAAATGATCAAAATTTACAACGTAATTCTTACTGGCATCAACACACAAAAAAAATAACATAATCAAAAAAATCCTATCCTAACATTTAACTTTCATTATACTAAAATTAAGACATTTTTTAAATAACAATAACAAAAATCCTACAAAATATAACAAATGTTACATAAAATTGGGACATTTTTTCTAATGGGGGCTAGCCTAAGAATTACGTTGTAATTAATATATATATATATGTATATATATGTGTATGTGTATATTTTAACTTGCCGCTATCTTTTGCTTCCTTTTTTTCAAGGCTCTTTAAAAGCGTACATTTTTTCCCTCTATATTTTCAGCAGCGCTACTCGAACCATAACCTACTTGAAACACGGCTACTGCCTAATTGACTACGCCACGTAGCTGAGCCTACGTCATAATCTTTATAAGCACGAAGGTACTATACATTTAGCGTCCGTAAAAACCATTATGGATCATCCGGAATATCTCATCTAATCGCATTGCGAAATGCCCCAGGAATCCAAGAAATGATAATTTTTCGCACCCACTTTTTTTATTCAAAAAAATTATGATAATAAATTTTAAAATCACTTATCGTTCTTTATAATTAGATAAAAGACATTTCAATCCTTAAACCTGGAGGTCAGGAAAAATAACTTTTTTATAATCTGCCTCATTATTTTCCGTTATTTTCTTTTTGTTTATTTGCATTTAACCACGCTGGCTATAACTATTGTCTAGTCTGCCTCCGAGGATTTTCATTAAATTTTACACTTTTATGTAAAAACCGGCTTCGACCTCTTCTTCTGCTCACATTTCCCCCCTTTCTGCTATTATCCCTCTTATCGTTCCTATAGAGGCGGTATTTTCTCCTATCCGCACTACTTTCATCATTTTTCTTCTGCCATTTCTTGCAATTCCTTCCTGTAAGTTCTGCCGCTTTGCCTTTTCATTCTCGACTTCCTTATTTCTTCATGTTTTTCGGAAGACCTTCATGTTGATGTGAAAATGTCAGAAAACGGTAAAAAATAGAAGTGTACGCAAAAACAATTATGTAAATATACCCTCAAGACTTTTTCGTAAAAAAAAAGAAGATTTTTCGTAGGTTTTTCTGTTTTCCGAAATATACCACCTTATACAAAGTCATCGGCAATTAGCACTTTTTTAAAAAAAAATTCTTGTTTTTTATTACATTTTTTTTTCATTCGTAACTTCTTCCAATATTATTACACTGAAACATTTACTTCTATTGTTCCGAATTTTTTCAATAAACCACTTTTTTTCTAAATTATTCTTTAGTGTTTTTTTATTTTTTTATCGATAATTAATTCGACTTTTTCCCCCTCTAATCAATTAGAATAAAACAGAAGAGTACGAATTTATCACTCCCTGCAAAAAACTATTACATCTCTACTTTACCTTTGAGACAGTTCCTCAGTCGGTGAAATTAGCAATTTATATAGCTAATAAACTATAACTAAACAAAAGACATATTTCTTAAGAAACATATGTATCTTTTAATGCATCAAAAAATAAGAAAGAGATTGTTTTTCTTGAATAATAGTTCAAAAAGGGAGTTTTTGAACTATAAAAACGTGAAATGCGCTAATGTATATTGAAGTGCCTTTTATATTAGGCTTTTTATGGTTCGGCCTCAGAAACTAATTTTGGGAAACTAGATTACGAAATAAATGTAAGGCTCGTAATAAAATTAGGTCTGTACCGATTCCTTTGCTTTAAGCTGGAAACTAATTACTTTCCCTATTATAAACTAACTAACCGCTTTTTTGCTAAACTATTTTGTAATTCTAATTATCCGGCTCCAGTCAATGGTATTTATGTCTCCAAGAATTGGAGATGTTAGTAGCAATAGTTATAAAGTACAGGTCTCTTTATTAATAGCCTCGCACATACACCTCCAACATTTTCTAGCCCGTATTAAACAAAATTAAAATCGTTGACTGTGGAGTAACGCAGTGTTAAATGCCCGGTGGTGATGCTAGATGATATAACCTAAATGACGCAGCCGATTGCGCAACTAGGGAAGCCGCATTGCATTGTACGGGTTATCCATCATCTGTTAATTCCGTTTGGAGATTTAAGAGCCATTGTTAAAAACGCATTAAAGATAACCCCGGAATGAATGTTAGCAAAGCAATAATTTCGGGTAGGTGCTATAAAATCGTTCAACAAAAATTCCATTCCCGGTTTCGTGGTACCATGGTTGTCGATATTCGCCAAACTGGTACGTAATTCTGTTACAATATTGTGCAAATTATGTATGTATGGGTCACACGCGTTTAGCTATTAATTTTACGAACGGAAATGTAACAGAGACATTGTGCCAACCATGTCACAATTAATACTCTCCGCGGAAGATAACCATAAAATAGTATGAGTTGCGTTTTGTAAGTAAACTAATAATGTTAAAAATATCAAACATTTCATATTACGAAAACTATCTTCTTTCATTGATGAGGACCGTAGGCTTCAAAAAGGCGTTGAAATTTGAAAAGGAATTTCAATTAATTTCTTTTTACGTTGAAAATTCAAAAGTACAACCATGACGAAGCGGAGTGGTGGAAATATTTAATTTTTGGGATTCATTTTTCTAGCCGGAAAGGGTTCATCATATTGCCAGACTCGAATCTATTTAATCTTTTTTTTTTTTTTTTCTATTTATGTTGTATTTTACTTTATTGTTCTTCGATCGATCGTTTAAATTAACTTTTTACGTTAGGAATATAGAGCTTCATAGTAAGAAATAGCGCAGTCCTACCTACTATTTTGGACTTTGTGACGTGAAAATCTGCATCCGATGTTGAACCCCGGTATTATTTTTATTATTGCTTATTAATTATTAAAAAAGGGGGAAAAAAAAGAAAGGGTAAAATTGAAAAACATAGGCAATAGCGCGGTAGCCCGGTAGTTAATGTGCTCGTCTACCAAATTTGAGGCGTCGTAGTTCGCGCGTAGAATTGTATAAAAAGTCCCTTAATTTAAAAAAAAAATTCACACCATTCCGCGAAATATTGTACATATATAGTAATTATGAAATTTCAACTTTTACAATTTTACAATAATTAGTGTAGTTATTATTAAATTTTTGTGATGACATTATTTTACACTGAATAATATGAAAAATGAACGAACTAAAATTTCGACCAGAAATGAACTGACGTGGGCTTGATCTAGGCGTTTACCCGGAAATATATGTATATTTATTAAATATCGCTTTTATTATATACATATGTATATTGCTATTATTATTTCGTGTGACTAATTATTATACATCCACATGTGTACATGTGTGCATGTGTACGTTAAAAATAAGGGAAGTCTCCATTCCTTCTCAGTCTAGATTTTAGAAGTGTTTTATTATTAGGTTTGTTTTTTTTTCTTCTACTGTGTCTCGCTGACTACACTCCATCGCGTCATTTGGACTTTGAACGGAGCTTGACCTTTGAATCGAAACTGACGCGTATATTTTTCTGTAATGAGTATCATCCGACGTGTGTGGGTCAGTGATGACGTTACGTGCGCACAACACACTGACATAAGTGTCGCATACACATTAACGTGAAACACCGTGTGCGCGCATAAATGCACAAACATTCGCGCGTAACTCATACCGAAACAACGCGTGTATTAATATACCATAAAAATTCGCGCGAGTTCTTTTGTTTCCTTATTATTATGTATTATTATAATGCAGGATAGTACGAAAAAGAAGAAGAAGAAGAAGAAGAAGAAGAAGAAGAAGAAGAAGAAGAAGAACGCAAAAACAAACAAACAAAAAAAAAACGGGAAAAAAACAATAATAACTACTAGGAAATATAATGTAACGACATACCACCGCCACTGCGGTACTGGGGCCGCTGCTGACGCGATAAGAGAATTTACTATGCCGTTTTGCTACATCGGTTGTTAAGCCGCGCTCGGAACCGTTCACCGCGGCTACCGGAAAAAAGTTTAGGTTTTCCACAGCAGCAGACATGAGCACCGCGCGTACCTGCCACGCACTGAGCACGTTACCGCCAACGGCCGCTCGTCGGAGTGGCAACGTCGCTTTCGACCGATTTTTCTACGTCGCAAACGCGTCGCAGGTCGAGAAATTTTTAGCACGCAACAACGTGTAAGCGACCGCGTCACGCAGACAGCGGACAAAACCGCTGGTCACCACCTAAGCGGAATTTTGGCAGATTCGTCTGCATCTCGGTAGCGGACACGAACCAACGCGCGCGAATCGAAAGCCGCGAGAAAATTCGGAAAGTCGAACTTGGCGTCGCCGATGTGTGGCCACGGAGGAATATAGTGGAAAAGCGAATGCGGCAATGGAAAAGCACGAACCGGATCGGTGGAGACCGTGACAACAATGAAGCGTCCGCAAGTAGAGCAAAGTGTTGCTGGTCACAGATAATCTTATCGTGTTTCAAGTGTTGTGTATTATAAGAAAGGAAATTTCGATGTTGCGTTGTGTCGAACGACGACCGACGCTTGCTGATAAATCCTAACCTTCTATCAAACTTTACAACAGATATGAGCTGTGCCGCCAGCCAGTATTATCTCGCGTCTACGCTAATTTTTAAGATAACGCATATCACACCTACACTCATATCAGCGCATATCCCGCAGATTATTACAACGTTCAAATTCCCGATGATAATTTTTTTATTTCCTCAGAGTCGCTTTCTGTTACTGATAGAGTGGGCGCGCTCTTGTCGGCGCTCCTTCTTTTAAAAAAATTACCGGCCATCGGGGCTATTGTCGAGACGCGGCCAACTTAAATTGGTCCGGTCGTCCGTTCTCAAAGCGTCCAGCTCTCGGCCACATCGACACTGATGTACACCTGTTTCGGCACGACTGCAATACACGTCGTCTAAACAGATTTTCTAATTATCTAGTAGTAGTGATAGTGTACTCCCGCGTACAAAGGAAGCCTCCTCCTTTTTGATATTAATCGGATAGGAGTAGGCGCACAAAATTCGCTGTTCTTTTAAATACTATATTGCTTTTTTTTAAGTCTTTTTTACATACGTCGGTGTATAATCAAATGTTGCTACGCGACGTTTTCTTAATAAGACAATTTGATAATACGGAAATATTTAATCATTCTCTTTATTAAGTAAATACGGCTTTTCTTTAAATATTGATTCCATTTATCATGACAGCAGTTTACACCGATAGATGGCGCTCGTGAAAACGGTTTTCCGCACGTTAGTAAATTAAGTCCCATATATCGTTAATAAGGTATATCATAGATTGTAAAGTTAAGCTTTTCACAATGGTACTTAATAACGGTCCCTCCTAATGGGGATCTGAAGAGAATACTGGAGCCAGCTTTTCAATTATCTACCTTTACTTTCCCCTATATAATTTTCCGGCGTAATCAATATTAAATTTCAGATTAGATAAATACTGCCGGGACATTTGATCCGGAACGAACAGTGTCATATTATTAAAAAATGAAATGCAAACGGAAAAAATTAGACCTCTATTTACTCTATAATGTTCTTTGCATTAATTAAAAAAGGGCTCGTAGAAAAACTAGAAAACAGGGAAAGGAAAATGCTAAGGAAAATTTCTGGTCCAGTTAAATCTACAGGAGAAGACACAACGATGAATTATGTGTTAAAGTCGAAAATATAATATAGAAAATTAGGAAAACGAGACTTGGTTTTTACGGTCATAGCATGAGAATGAATATCACACGACTGAACAAAACAGAATATTTTCATGTGTACAAAGCTAAAAAACAAAATGGAATTGGTTAAAAAAAACGGAGCAGTTGAAGACATTCATAACCGGTTCCGGCTAAGAGAATCGGTGAAAAAAAAAAAAAAAAACAATTTCAAGAACAACCAAAAATAAAAAAGGGTGCATCATGGGGACGTTGGAAAGAAAGAAAAACCATGGCGAACGGATGAGGGAATATTAGGCGCAGCAGCAAATTTTTTTTTTTTTTTTTTTTTCCACACCTAGCTGCTAGAGCTATCAGAGGAAGTTTTGACTTTAAATCACTTGAACGGCATTCCTTCCAGCAAAGGGATACCTAATTATTTATTCTACTAAGTCTAGTGGTTTTATTCTCCGCAACCGTCGTACTTCAGTTGAATTATCGAGCAGATTGACTGCTGTCCTGTTTGGGTGATCGTGTAATCGCATAGCATGTTTCGTCGCTTCTTCTCTTATAACGTCAGCAACATACGAAACGGTTAGATCACTGTGAAGGGTTTTATTGGATATAAACCAAGGAGCATTTGCCATTATCCTTAATATTTTATTTTGAAGCCGTTGTATTACTGCTAAATTTGTCCTGGCACTGCAGCCCCAAATTTGACATCCATATTTCCATACTGGGGCTAAAATGAAAGCCAAAAGAAAGAACGACAACTGAAACTATGTGATCCATAGTTGGTGGTCGAGACGGGAAGAAGAAAAAGAAGAAAGCAGATAAATGCAATAGACGGGGGAAAATAATAAGAAAACAGTTTTATTTCACATTTCCAATATCTATTTACTTATGAAAAAAAAAAAAAAAAAAACATTCTGAATTTTCGATAATAGTCTGTACAGAAATATTTTTAAAATATGCGTCTTCTTTTGAATGGGTTAAATATAATAAAAAACCTGGAATTTTTCTGCAGAGTGCGTAAACTATATAAATTATAGCTTCGCTATAAAAGCTGAAAAATATCTTCAAAAAAATTTTACAGAAAAAAAAAATATACAAGATATTATAACTTTCCCGAACTGAACGTTCTTCTCTTTATTTACTCCTCCTAAAGTTAAGGCTTCCTGCTCCACTCTATTGTGCTTCCTGTGTATCCTGCCTTTTTCCTCTCAGTCTGTTGTCTCCGCCGCTGGTTCCTTTATTTCAGCTATTTCCAATCGAATTAAGTTCTCATTAGTAGATTTTTTTTTCCTATCGTTTCAGAGGTATGTCAAAAAAAAAAAAGAAAACAAAAAAAAACCTTCCCCGAAACGTGGGAAACCAAAAATTTTCTGATCTCGAAAGACTCGCTGTTTAAGAACATCCGTTGATGAAAAACTACTCTAACGAACGCAATTTTTCAATATATTTAAGCAACCTAGGAATTCATTTTCAGGAATAGTACGTGAAAAAGATGGGAATTTGTTACGTGCTATTATCATATACAACGTAATACTTTTATGAGAAAATCTAAAGTTGATTGGCCAAAATATTCAATTGATAACTTTTTTTGAAAATTTCGCAATAGCTAGTTATCGAAACTCACGTAGTTATGCACAATTTTGTTTGAATAGCGTATAGTTAATAAAAGGAAAAAAAACCAACAAAAAAACAAAAGCGGCACTATACTTGTCTCTGAAAAAATTTCATTTCGATTATCTTAAACAAATAGTCCTCCGTCTGACGGTTTTTTATTATTTGTTATATTTGATTTAGAGGTCGATTTATCGTAATTTTTTTTTTGTTTCGGCTCAGCTTGCGATTTTTTCCCAGTTCAGTTTATTAAAATGCTACGCAATAGTATTCTATCTGAAAATTTAAAAAAATAAAATCCCCTTTTTAAAGCGATTCTGACAGAAAAAGTTGATGTTTAATGATACTTTTTTTTTTCCTCCCGACTTTCTCTCTTTGACCAGTTTTATATCGTTAAATCAACAACAGCTTATTGATAGGCTGATGAATTTTTAGGGATCGATTTAAATACCACTTAATTATATGACGTATGTGTATAACAGTATCCGGTTGTATTTAAATTTAAACACTTCCATGTTGTGGATATGATTAGGAAAGCAATTTACAGTAGATGCCATGTTTAAAAAACTTAAAAATGAACGTTTCGGAAAGTTAAAAACTTACTATCATCGGGAATTAAATGTTTAAATACGGTGTTATCTACCGTAAATTGTTTTCCTAACTGTATTTGATTTTTTTTTTTTTTTTTTTTTTTTGTTGATTTTTAAACCATCATATTTATATGCTAAAAAGAAGAAAATCCGGATTATAATTGTGATAAATTTTTGAAAGTTAAGGGGGAAAATTTTAAAACATTTTCAATCCTCGCGCTCATTTCATCCAATTCCATAAACTTTTCTGAAGATCGTAAGACGCTTTCGCTAAATGGACCATGTAGAATCTCGCGTGCGATAGATGTTTCCGACCCACTCGCTCTCGTTACGTACTTCCACTGTTTTTACTTCATAGAAAAGATTCAGCTTCTATAAACCGGTCTTCACCTTTCTTTAATGAAATATGACACTGACCGTTAATTACCTTTAATGCGCTCAGCGAATATTCATTTTTGTCTCTCAGTTATTTTAATTTTCTGCCAGTTATTCTGCAAAGTATACTCGTCATTTTCTTCATGGCGTGCATATCGTGATACTTCGGAAAATTATTAGAAACCTTTAAAGAAAAATTGTGAAAAATTAATCGTAAAAGTTCGGTTCCTGTTGCGATATTTGCGCCGAAGTATCTTAATCTAGCACTCTGACTAAAAAGTAGAAATTAGATTAACGTGTGTAATCATTTCGTTTACCACGTGGAAATTTGATCGTCTTTTTTAGATGAAATGTTTAGCGCGGTGCAGTGAACTAATTTTCAAGCTGATATAAGCTCCGTCTTACGTAATTAAAATGATACAGTGTTCTAATAACCATTGCTGCCGCCGACAGGAAAAATAGTACTGCTGCGAGCTCCATTGTTTTTTTTTTTTTTTTGCTTTCATCTAAATGCCCCTCTCTTCGTAAAATCTATTTTCGTACGATACCGTCATGTATTGACCCTCGAACAGAATAATCGGCACTTTTCAAAAAAAAACAAAAAACAAACGACGATTCAAAAAATGTCTTCAACTCCCGAACGATTAAAAATCGAAATAATAATTTTGGACAAACTGGAAGTAATTGTATTTTTCTAAAAGAAAATTAAATTGTAAAAATCCGTGCAATGTAAGATTTTGTAAGTTTATTAAGTGGTTAAGGTATTTAGCTAACAAACCGGAGGTGTCGTAGGTTTTCGAGACTTGTCTCGTTCCGGATCCAAGTCGCTGTCCCAGTGGTATATACCTAATGTGAAATTTAATATTGGGGTTATACCAGAGAATTATCTGGGGGAAAGTAAAGGCGGATCTCAAGTAGAAAGGAGCTGGTCCCAGTATTATCTTCAGATCCTCATTAGGGACCCTTAAGTACCATTATGAAAAGCTTAACTTCACAATCTATGATATACCTTATTAACGATATACGGGAGTTATTAACTTTTTTTTATAATACATTCTCATTGATTCGGATTTTCTACCATATAATGTACAGCGAATAATAAATAATCTCCTTTATTGTGATAAGATGGTTTAGAAATCAACAAAAAAAAATAAAATAAAATAGAATTAGGAAAACAATAATTTACGGCAGACACGATGTTTAAAAATTTAATCGTATTTGCCAGTTTGTTTCTAATGATGGCAAAAGTTAAGTTTTCCGAAACATTAGTTTAAGAGAAAATTTTTCGTTTTTTAAGATTCTACATTTTTCAAGATTCTACATTTTTCAAGATTTCACGCTTTTTAAGATTTTACGCTTTTTAAGTTTCCCCGCTTTATAAGGTGTTATGCTTCACTCTTCTAATTTGTTATTGGTTTTGAAAGTGAAAAGTTCAATTTGACTAATCCTAGTCACGTGTCCGTGCTCTTGTACGATCATTGAATAAATTTGACGTCATCAGTGAAATTGTACGAATACTTTAATTTTGATTTACGGTAAACCTTAGGGTAATTAACTTAATTATCGTGATTAATTGTTAAAGGAAAAAAATCCATTTGTAACTGCGTCTTTTTTTGTTGCTTTTTTTTTTTTTTTCTTTTTTAAATTGTCTCATTTATTTATCAACAGAGTCGCGTAAATTAACTACCGCACACCATTAGCGATGTTTTCTTTTTTTCTTTTGTTTTTTCGCTTTTCTTTAATTCTCATTAAGCAACATTTCTTACGGTGAATTTAAAAATGAAGAACGCGTTTACGACATTTAATGAGCTAATTTAGTAAACATATTTAAACTGTAGTTGATACAGAGTTTTCGATTCTTTCTCGGTCTTTATTTGTCGAAGACTATTGAAAAAACCGGAAATAATGTTGTTCAAATTACATGTATAACTCTAAACAGCGTAAACATCAAATAAATAAACAAATAAAAATTGCCACTGTTTTTTATGTTCATTGTGTAGGAATCATCTCGCGAACATCATTATCGAAAGCTATTGTCAATTGTTTTCGTCGAAACGTCCTTCGGTCGAAGAGGAGGGGGTTATAAATAAAACGGCGATAATGTCGACTTCAGGATGAAGATTGCTGGAGCAAAAGGAAATCATCGCACCGCAACGTGAGTCATTTTTAAGGAATACAATAAAAGGTATCGAGACTTTGACCCTATTATATACGCGTATATTATTTTTAGTTGTTTGTTTACCGGCTTAGAAACAAACAAATTCGTACTGTTTGACTGCTTTCCCCGATGACAAAAACACTCTTCCGTTGTCTAATAAAAAAAATCATTCTCTTTAAACGGGTCGCTTCTACGCAGACTGACAATGAAAGCGTACATATCAAAATGGCGTATTTATTTTTCGTTGGTCCGCCGACGGAAGCTGAGAGAATTGTTAAATACCTTTTCTCCGTTTCACTTTTGATACAACGTATGGCACACAGGGGGGGGGGGGGTTGGGCAGATCTACTACACTCGATATTGTAGCGGATGAAATATATTACTATTTGTAAACCTCGGAATTTAATTTCACGCATTACTATTATTATTATCATGGGCGTCGCCAAGGGGACAGGGGAGAGCAGCCCCCCCCCCCCCGGAGCCATGAAACTTTATAATCAACTGGCCATGCTGAGTATTCATAGGCGTGTAATCATGGACAATTTGGAAGACTTCTATAGTTAAGTAATAGAACCATTTGCCAGAAACTTACGAAAATTGTGTTTTAATTAAGATTTTTATACATTTCATTTTTCCCCGATAACTCATATCCTCTTTCTATCGTCTTGACCTTCCCCTTCCTTGATTATTATTATTATTATTATTGTATATTCGCGTTGTTGTGATGCTTCCTTTTGGTATAGAAATATAAATAATACTCTTTTTCTTAAATATTTGTTTAAGAAAAAATCGAAATTTATTTGCGGCGTTTTAACAATAAAAAAATTAGCAGTTTGCTAGCCTATGTAACTGCTAAAAGCGGAGAAATCTATCGCGATTAAATTTTAACAAAAATTGATTAACCGATGAAACCAGAAGCGAATGATCGCGGGCTGAGGTTATTTTAAATAGTTGAGAGTAAAGAAAGAAATACTCAGAAGATAGAATGTAGCGTTCGAATAGAGAAAACGTGTAGCGCGATGTAAATTTTTCATTATCGCATAACCGGCAATAAGGATGTAAGTGAAAAAAAAAAATAAATAAACGAAAAATAGGCTGCGATTGAAATGCAACTGACACAGATAAAGAGTTAAAATGTAGTACCGCAAAGAAAGAAAATCGAGGGATAAATAGCTCGAATAAAAGGATAGCTGTGTCGATTCGGTGAAGAACAAAGGATATCAGTTTGACCAAAGGTTTAAACGGCGGTAGGAATATGTTATTGGCAATGTTAGACGATTAATCTCTACAACGACGTGGGTTCGGACACAAAGAAAATCATTTCGGATGCGCTGCATCCGGATAAGATTATAAATAATTGAACGAATGCGAACGGATGATCTGTCATAGAAGGAATGAATGAAAATGAGATTTGATTGTAACATTTCCCTCCTCTTAGCGTTCAACATTAATTTAATTGTGAAGACAGAATATATATTGACCCGGGTGAACTAGTAAAAAGTATCAGAACTTTAAAAGATACAAATTCAACACGACATAACCTAATAACTGTACAAATGCTTAAACACCTCCCAAAAAAAAAAGCACTTGCGGCAATAATCAGTATATTTAACTCATGAGAGTAGCTGTAACAATTACCTAAGACGGGAGCTTCCCAAGTGCAAAACATCAGACTTACAAGCTTACTGTGTAATTTAAGCAAAGTATTCGAAAAACTGATTTGACAAAGAATGCGAAAGTTTAGTGACGAAAAATCTTATCTTTTTACAGATAAACAATTCGACTTGAGACCCCTAAGTTAAATACCGTAATTCAACTGGCCAAAATATGTGACAAGATTACCGAAAACTTCAATACTAACAAACACACGGGGTTAATATCACTCTAGACATAGAAAAGGCATTTGATACGACGCGGTTAGACGAAATAATTTATAAATTAATCCAATATAATTACCTCGACATACTTAATATTATTAGTAAAATCTTACTTACGAAACAGAAAATTTTATGTTAAGATAAACGAAGCTAAATCCTCAGAGAGAACAAGTACTACGAAAGTTCCTCGAGGAAGTAGTCTAGGACCATAATTTATTCTGTACTTAAATGATATACCAGTAACACCCAATGTAGACTTACAGACACCGGTTAATGGTATCGCCATACATTTTTTTTTTTTGGGAACGCCAACCAAGGGCAATGACCCATCATCAAAGAATTACGAAAACAGGATTAAATTTTGATATATAAAGAAATAGAGGAAATGAACTCCGCTAAGATTGGAACAACATCTGGTGAAGGAAAGGAAAGTATGTAGGAAGCACAAAAAGGAGTAGGTAGTTTTAGGTGGAGAAGCTTAGTGTAGAGGAGGGAACGCTTCTGTACAAGAAGAGAGCATTCAAAAAGGATATGATTTGCATCACAAATACAGTCATGATCCGAGAGATGAAAATTACAGTATGGGGAAGAAACAATAGAAAAACGAAAGAGAGACGAAGGAAGACAATTATGGTTGAGACGAAGACGTGTTATGGAGGAAATAACGGAACGACTGAAACCAGGGAAATCAGCAAACCAGGAACGTGATGAAGGAAGAGGTTGCAAAAGTTTGTAAAAGGAATGAGGATTGGAAAAGGAGGTAATGTAGGTATCCGACCATGATTTGAGGTGTGCTCGTTTGGATGGAAAGAGGATATTATTGGCAGGAAATTTATTGACAAATTTGCCGTTATAGGAAGCAGAGCGAGCAAATGAGTCAACTAGGTTGTTGCCTGCGATGCCGCTATGACTGGGAATCCAAAGAAGATCGATTTGAATGGAACGAACTAAGAAGAGATTTGCAATTAAGGAACGAATGGAAAGGATAATGTAGTCGCATGAAGAGGATGGAAAAGGGGAGGATATAGCCTGCAAGACGCTCATGGAGTCAGAACAAATAAGGTATTTATTATTATAGGAGGAAAGTTCAATGAAGAGAACTGCACGGAGTATTGCATACGATTCTGCAGTGAAAATGGAACAGAAGGAAGGAAGTTTATAAAGTTCGTAGTGTGGAAGAGAAGAAATAAGAAAGGAAGCTCCGACCCCCTCATCGCTTTTGGAACCATCCGTAAAGAGGACAGACGAAGAAGGAAATAGAGACCTCAAAGCTCCGTTGTACTCGCTTAAAGCGATAGAAGGTGAATATTTAGTATGAGAAGGAAGGAAAAACAAATTAGGAGGATATAAAAAATCTATAAAGCTGAATGTAAAGAACGGGAGTTTATGATATGTGTAGATAAATGAAGAATAAGGAGCAAGGCGTCGAGAGACATGAGAAAGAATAGGAATCTTCAGGGGAGAAAATCGCCAATTGGCCAGGATGTAGGAATAAGCAGAAACTAATTTAGAAGACTTAATAGGAAGACGTTATCGCCATACAGAATGGACACTATCAGAAACAGACTAGGCACAGCTACCGAAAAATTGATTGAATACTTCCAAAAGTGGAAAATAAAAATAAATGAAAGCAAGACTAAACTTAATTACCCGACGGAGACCAGACCTCATTAAAAAAATTAAGGCTCCGAATAGCCATTTAGAGTGGGACCGCAAGCTGCATTATCTAAGGGAATAACCCTGGATAAGAGGCTAAAGTTTATACCCCACTTACAGCAATCTATTGCAGAAACAAATCAAAAAATCAGCTCTACATTTCCGATATTCAACAAAAAGTCTGCATTAAACATAAATAACAAATTCTTAACATCCAGAAGCGTTATTTTGCCCAATATATATTAGCAAAAGCAATATACAAAAGTTACAAAAGGTGCAAAACCAATGTGTTTCCGAATAATCTTAAATAAACCAAGATTCACAAGCACTAAATGGATGCACGAAAGACTAAAAGTCCCTTATGACGAGGAGATCATCAAAGAAAGAACAAAAAAGTTTTTCGAAAACTACAGCTTATCTATAATTCCAATAGTAAATGAAATAGCTAACTATGACTACCAAAAACTAAGAATCCCCAATAAAGATTATAAGAAGCATAGGCGAATGAAACATGCTCCTGACATCATAGGTTCGTCAAGGGTACTAAACTGATTACAGGTAGCCATGCGAACACATTAAGGTAAAATTTCGTTTTTATCTTCTTTTTTATTTTAGTAAAGCACAAAATTTTACAATACTCACGAAAACCGCTTTGCTACATTTTTTTCGCGATTTAAGATCGTTGAACACTCTTTTATGTCTGTGCCTTCAAGTCGCGACCCTTTCCGAGTTAATCCGAAACTTTTACTTTTTTGGTCGTGACTTGAATCTTCCCCGATTCTAGCAGTATTCGTCGAATCTAATGTGCCCCTATCTATTCGCAGATCTTAGTTTGGCTATCCTTGCTAAGCGCTCACGTCCTCCAATCTTATTCATTTTTACCTTTCAATCTCTAAAAGCTGGGACGATTTACTCCTAGTAAAATCCCTGCCTTACATTTTATTTTTCTTCGGCATCGCAGTTCATTTTGTCGATACGCAGTTTCCTTTAATATTTACTTTTCCTTCAATCAATCTCTGTCATCCTCCTGAAGATTTCATTATATCTTCACTATTAAAATTCGATTAAGCAGGAATTCCGCAGTACTGTAATTTTAATTAATGATTCGAGAGGGTCTACCGGAGCTTCCCTTTTCTTCCCAAATTTTAATATTTCAGGGGATCTTTCAGCTCTATATTCACAGCCGAGTTAATCACTATCCTATGTTTCATCATTTTGATCGCTTTTCTCTCAAAATTATTCGATTGTTTCTCCGACTCCATATTATGTGTTTTTTAATCATTTCTGCAGCTCCATTATTGAAGGTCACTCACTATTCCGTTCGTGTTGATTTTCTACGAGTTCCTATCCGCCCGGCCATCTTTTTGGTAATGAAGCAGCCGATTCTTTTAGGTACTCTGTTTGCCGCTTTTTCCCCCGTTTCCTTTCTTAAGAAAAATCCCATTCGCTAATCTCCTTCCGCTGTGTAAAAATTTTCATCTCAGATCACGCTATCGAATATTTGCGTTCCCTTTGTTTCCAGTGATTATTCGTTTTTTTATACACTCCCCGCTAGTTCGTGATTCCTTCTCACTTCGTTGTTCTGCTGTTGTCTCTATTATTCGCCTGCGTTTTGGCCATTACTGTCTTTCTTACGTTGTTGCTTTTCGTTGGCTAACTCCCTTCACTGTCCTCTACATTTAAATAATCTAGTTGTTTACGTGTCCGTCCACGAGTTTATTGAGTGTTCATCTTCTTTTACTCAAGTGCTTTGTACTCCAGTTCGCTGAGGCTCGGACTTCCTGTTAGCGCACTTCTTATAGCCCGTTCTTTCCTTCCCAACACCTACTGATCAACGCAAGGTTGATTACTTCTTATTGCCGACATCTGATCGAATTTTAAAATTTAACTGACACTTTTCTCGCCTAATTGACTCTGGGTAAAAAGCAAAAAAAGTTTAAAAGAAGATCCAAAAAGTCGAGGGATTGATGTTTATCGATATGTGTCGATTCGACCGGTCATGCACGTAATTGTCGATGCGAAAGTCCAGTTATACAGATACTGCACGCATATGATTGTTTAAATAAGTTATAATAGGTTACTTTTTTTTTTTTTTTTACATAAATTCGTCTCCATATAAATTAAGACTTCACGCGTGAAATGTGCTCTATTTCTAAGAATTTCTTTGCAAATTGGACTAATGACAAAATTAAAGTGGAAGAAGACTATACCACCAGTGGTGTAGTTAGGGTTGTTCTTCTTTGGACGTTTTTATTATGATTTATGTTTTCAACATTAGATTCGGCTTGTTATGAAAATCAGAACGAAGGGGTAAACTGAATCGTATATTTTTGTGTGGGAACCACAATTACGAATAGCGGAATCGAACGTTTCGAATATAAATGTGGCTTGGCAACTCAAATAAACGGGAATTAGCGGTTTGGGCAACCGCAAAAATTACAAGTCGATCTAACATTAAATCGCACACCACTGAATTTACAGTTAATAATTATTGATCGAAAACTATTCATGCGGTGAAATTGTCAGTTAATGCGACTTATTTTAATTACTATAAATTTAATTCCGTGTCCGTCTGATGGCAAACAATAAAATTACAATTACTAAAGGCGTGTAGAATCTTTTAATTTTTTCCCCACGTTGACGACGTTATAGATTAAACCGAATTTGACAACTCTTTTAGACATTTTAAACCTAGGTAGTAAGATGTAAAAGAATTGATAAAGAGCGCTTTGCCGGGAAACGTTTATTCCGTAATGCCCCTCTCTCATTGTCGTCAGTGTTATTACACGGAAATCCAGACTAGTAGTATAAAATCGATTTACAGGATGTTTAACGGCAATTATATTATATAGATTTTATTATTAGCTAATTATCGCCGAATTGAATTAGGATATTGTACCGCATACAATCGGTAACATTCCGGCAATACAATTAACGACTGATTTAAATTTAGGTACTTTTCTATCACAGGGGGACCTCCTCACGCATTATGCAGCAGTACCTTTTATTTGTCGTCCCAGTGTTGTCGCAACCTTTGATCCACAACTGTTAAAAGTTTCAAGTTTTATTTAATCATTCTGAGCTTTTGAAGAATTCGCGCAGTCACGAAATTTATAAACTTACCCGCGCTACACTAGTGCATAAGAGATTTTTATTGTTAATTTTAAGATTATCTTGATTTGTATAGTTTTTTGTAAATTTATTTATTTATTTATTTGAAATTTTACAGCTGCAATTGATTAGAATAAATAATCGCATAGTTCACTCGTGTAAGTTCTACGATAGGCATACGACATTATGAAACCGAGTTAAATCTCAGACAAAATCAGTGAAAACAAAAATTAATTGGCAAAGAATTAATTTGGAAAAAATAACACCTTCACCAGGTCCAATAGAGATGTGTGTATGTTTTTATTCTTCTTCGAAATGTTAAGTGTAATTTTATAGACAAAGTGTTTCAAACGAAAAATGTAAACGTATTCGTAGAATTTTTTTCCTGCGCATCGTTAGTATTTTCCGTTACGTTCATAGTATTTTGCGAATGAAAACGGGAAAATACGAAGACAACTATCGCCGCTATATAGCTCTTTTCCTTTACATCGTTAGAGTGAAAGCCGGGAAAGAAAAAAGGGAAACAACGGCCCAAAATAATTGATGACACGTTTTGAAACGCATTTTTGATACTTTCGTTATGCTTTCGGTATCTGTCGTTGCCATCTGAAAAAAAAAAACTCGTACTCGGAACCAGCCACATTCCATGACACATAATTATTTCTTACCGCGAACAAGATTGCAATTAGTTTTCCTTAATAAAATTCGGGAACTTTGGCCCCTTGAATATTTTCCTTCGAATTTTTTCAATTTCAATTACAAAAAAGAAACAAACAATATAATAAATATATGTATTTTTTATATTTTGCAAGTTTTCTGAAAACTCATGATATATCATCTTGTATGCGTCACTTAAGGTTTTTTTCATCTACCATTCTAGGAAAGCCTATATTGTTCTTCTATCTGGCGAAAGAAAAAGGCCTTCTTGCAATTTTATTAAACCCGTTTTTGCAATAAAAATAGGCTTTTCGTAAATTTATTACGTGAATCACGTACTTCTAAGTATGTTTGGACACTCACAAAAAGTGTTTTTCCTTTTTTTTTCTCTTCTTTTTTTTTGGGGCGGGTAGTAGTGCGCTGCCGTTGACCCCTTCGAGATTTAACAAATTTTTTATTAATTTACGAAGTTATTTAGAAACGTATTAGGCGAAAATCGATGCCCGTTAGCGAGAAAAATACAGGCAAAACATAAAATTAACCCTAAAAATCACATTAACGGCTAGCTGAACCATTAATGAGAGGTTGTTGATATTTCCCCAGTGTCCGAACGGTTTATTGACGCTGCTCTATATTAAGAAGACCATTCACTAATGAGCTCAATGGTTGTTATTTTCTGATAATATTTAGCATGAAACACGTAAGATGATACCGGTTTCAGTGCAGGAAGAAGTAACCAGGCGTGAAGTTGTTAATGAAGTTGCTGTATTTGAATAATGTAGCTTCTTAAACACACATATATACATACTATACTTCACTGTACGAGAATCATCTATCGGTTTTTATCGTTCTGAAAAGACCTACGAAATAGATTTATTATTTTCCGAATTTTAATAATATCGTACTCATGCGCGTACATTATTAAATTAAATTTTTCGCCTCGACAAAAGATTATTAAAATTTCAGCTATTTTTTTTTTTTTTTCTTTACCGCTTAAGAAGAAGTTTAGACTCTTAATTTTTTTTTTTTTTCAAATTAACCATTTCAAACAGTATTACCTATATGGGCGCGCTTAATTATCCTAGGGATAATAATCATTGCTTTTTTTTCTTTTTTTTTGTGAGAACGGGTATTTGGAATATATTATAAACCATTTTGGGGATGTTTCCATCGGAATTAATAAAAACATTTGTATCGCAAATAAACATCGATATATGAATGTACGGTGTCGAAACGGGTAGTAAGGTCAGAGTTAAAAAGGATCGCGTTATCATCACACTGCGCGCATGGAGTTTAATGGGGATATACGCTGCTTCTCTGTTTAATAATAAATACGATGTTTTCTTCCGGCTGAGGTTGTAAAATATAAACCGCGTTATTTTAATTTTCGGTTATGGCAAAGGCAACAGAGTTTGCCGATCGATCGACGGAAATTCTTTCCCATTAATTGTTTTTGTTTCCTAGATGACGGAGACAGGAAGAGAAATGTCTCCTCATTGGACAAACCGTTCATCACGCTTTACAGCTATCGTATGCGCGACGTAATATTTTTCGCTATCTTATATGTATTATCGCTAATAAATCACACGATGTCTTATGATTGTTTTCTTTTCGGCGAGAGGGTCTCTATGACGATATAACGGATAATTTGATAAAATGTTTTTTACCATTTTCGTAATTTGTCGCTGCTCAATTTATTTCAACTATAATTTGTAATGCAGCCTTGGTATTTAAAATATCCACGCGAATTAACAGTTCAAATTTCGAAGAAACCCTTTCTGGACGCTATCGAGATTTTATTTTTCGGCTTTTTTTTGTTTTCTTAGTTGGACTCGTCAACTAAAAGTGTATTTGGCGCAGCTATTAATTTCCCGAAACGAAAGGAACAGCGCGGATCCCTGACTCTTTAATTTCTTCGCCTATATAATAGAATGAATTTATACACGTGTAATATGTCTTTTACCGGTTATGACAGACGCGTCCGCACTCTTAGCCTAATTAATTGCGTTAATAAATTGGCAGAAAATCAAACCTTTAATTTTTTATTTGTCGCACGCATTTAAGGAACAACGGAAGACCGGCGGATTTGCAAAAAAAACCAACGGTATACCTTATTCTATACGCATTACTATTATAATTATTGCATTATCGTATACATTTAAAAGTACATACCCTAAGCTCAACTAATTAATAACTTCAAAATATTTAGTTGTTGTTAAAAAACCAACATTTTTTGAAAATGGAACCATTAATTTTTGTTGACTCGCGTTTACTAAAAATGTTTTATGTATAATAATAATAATGTTACACTTTTTTGAGGGGCGAAATAAATCAAAAAACGTTACAAAATCGAAATTAAAAAGATTGCGCAATTTTATGTAATTCAGTTTTTATTCAAAAAAGCCGTAAATCCAAATGCAGAGATTCATTACGGTTATTTGTCCGAATTGTATTCGAATTAAACACATTTTAAGCATAATATCAATTGCGTTCAGCGTAATTAAATAGAAGAATTACACTAGAAAAATGAAAACCTAATTTTTTTGAATTTCTCAGATATTATCCAACAAGCGCGACTGGCCGATGCGTTCTGATTTAATCTACGCTCAAACTCTAGTTTGAAATGTGCTAATTTTAATCACGTCGCAAATTCTAATGAATGCGGCCATACGTTCAAGTTTATTTTTTCTCCCTTATTCTATAATCTGTCGGTTGAGAGCGGTTACTCATTTTAAAAAAGCTGTTTTAAAGCAGTGCATGGAAAACCATCCGATTAAATTTCGGATTCCTTTCCAGTCCATCGTGTACGCAACGCGATACTTAATTACACTAATGCAATTTATACGTAATGTAGGTTAATATTAGTTTTCCGATACTCCAATTCCCTCAAAAACTCATTAAACACACTCACTTTACTCATTTTCAGCATCGCCAGTTTGTTGTAATTTTCCGTTATCCTGCCTTTAGTATATTGCAACATTCCAAGATTATTATTGTCCTGTACACATCTAATACAATTTTCCATTTTCGCAATATTAAATCTTTCCAGGTAGATTTTAAAATTCCCGTGTCCACTGATCTGTGTGTTCTAGAAAGTTGTGACGTTCTATTATAGAATCTATCTTTAATTACTGAGAAGAAACTTTTAGTTATTCTGTTACGATTTCGATAAAAATCTATATTCAGTAAGCTGACCGTCATTACCGAAATTGTTATATACATATAATATATGGATACACGGTGTTATAAAGGGCACTTTAAAAGAGATGAATAATTTGGTTGTTACAAGTTATATCTGAAATCACGTGAAGTACTTTGATTTTTTAATGACTAAGATTTACTGTTACGGTAGAGTTACTCCTTTTGTGAAATATTTTACAGAGTAATATTTTTACTGGTTAGAAAAAAAATCATTTATAGTTACACATACTTTTTTTTTTTTAATAAATTCTAAGCGCAAACACCAGATTTTTTTTTTACAAATCATGAAAATCCATATAAATAGCGTATAAAAAGAGAAAAAATTACTACGCATCTGTAGTTCAGTTTTTCCTTATTTCTGAAGAAATTTGTAATTTTCGAGACTTCTCATTACAGCGAGATGAATAACATAGCCCTTGTCCAACATTTTTTGTAATAGCGTACACCAAACGTTTTCAACAGTTTAGTTTTTTTTTTTAGACATAGTCTCTATGGCGGAACGTACTAAAGGCGCAGAATTATAAGTTATATTAGGAAAAGGTTAGAAGTTGAGAAAATAGGAGGCTAACTATAGTGGATCAGAAGACCGCAATCACGTTCTGGGGAAACAAAAGGATGTAAGCTCTAGAGGGTCAAAAAGATACAAGAAGGCAACTGAACTGAAGGCGCTAACTTTTAACTTTTAGGGGCGTCGTTCGTAATATGACTAACAAATTGTAACGTTTTTATACCAATTCTATGCGAAGTCCTCAAGTGTTCGGTAAATGGAGTGTTAACACTTTCGCTAATCGTATTCCGAAAATGACTACTGGCAGAACAGATAGCACTATGAATTTTAATATTGAAAAAAAGCCGTTAGACACGAGCTGTTAGAAATAAATAATATGAGGCTGGTATGTTTTCCAATAGTTGATATTCACGATGTGTTGTGATTAAGTTGCTATCAGGATTGTGATCCGAAAATAGCGCACGAGACCATCACACTAGCAGATCAAGATTTCAGATTTTTAGTTTCTTTAATCGTTTTTTGGTGCGCGACGTTTTTCTTTTTCAAATCGAAGTAGTTGACGAATTATAATAATTGATGAAAAAAATTAGACACCGCCGACTGCACAAGTACTATCCTAAAAAAAATATTGTTTATTCATAGAAAATTACAAAGAGTACACTGTTTCATTCGGGCTGTAACTAAAACAAAGGAACTAACAGCGACATTGAAGGTTGGACCAACCTTTAAATTTTTTAAAAGGATTAGGCATATAGAATGTCATTTGAATCTACTAAGGACGAGCCTATTTATTTATTTATTTATTTATTTATTATTAGTCGTTACATTACAATAATACTGTTGCGCGGATAAAAATTTATATTTAAAAATTCAGACAATTTTGAAAAAATTAAAAATTACAAGCCCAAATTCTAGGAAAACCCATCCCCCTTAACTTTGTTCATTTCTTACGGCTCTGAGAACTTTTCTGTTTGCCTTCAAAAAAATGTTTGAAACTGTAAAAAGAACGATTTAAGCAGTTTAATGCTTATTAAAAATTATAGGGATATTTCGCGTAAAGTTTAAGAAAAATTTCTCGATTGTTGCGAAAATGTCGAAAAGAACTTACTATAAATTCAAAATGTGACTGCAATATGTCAGCACGATACAAAGAACTAATAAGTCAAGCTGAAAATAAACTTGGTCTCTCAGAAAGATTTATGTCTAAATTTAACCATTCGTATTAGTGGAGGGAAAATAATTAAAACACGTGTAAGAGATCAACTAGAACGATTCTTAAGTTTAATCCACGGAAAATGAAATAGCATTCTAGACATTTCTAGTATGATTAGGAACTTTAGAAATAAAAAAAGCGGGAAAAGTGAATTTTGTTCTTTTAAGTAAAACTTGATAAGATTGGTTGCCATACTTTTTAAATAGTAAATAAATTTGCATTGTACATACGAAACTAATAATAAAATAAATTTTGATTAAAAATTAGTCGGGTGTTATCGTAGCACTGTTTTATGTATTTGTATAACTTTTAAACTTAAATGAATAAAGGCGAGATTGTATAAAAATTGAGCATTTAGGACTAGTTAGTTTCGAAAAACTTAGTTAAACAGATTATAACTTATGGGTATTATTTTGCTTAGAGATACGGATTTTAAATTATTTAGGGGTTTGATCGAATTAATAGCATAAAATGTACCGTAATATTTTCATTATTACATGAAATTTTGAATTTTTCTGTGTTTCAAATGCTTGGTTAAAAAATTAGGAATGTACCGCGATAATATTTAAAATTAATATTTTAAATATTTTGAACGACTTAAACGGAGCGCACAACTAGAATGTGCTACTCACATTATATATTATTGGACCAATATTCTTAAATTGCAATACTTCATGTCAGGGAGCGTACACGAACTTTACGAAATTACATCGGACAATTTTGTGCCTTATGTGTAGCGGATCAGTTCATTTTTACCACGTAAAGAGGTTATTTTATTGCTTAATAATTTTAGGGAAGACGTTGTTTTAAACACAATGAAATTAAGAGAATTTCGGAAGAGAAACTTCAATCAACGGGATATAAGCTGTCGCTCGTTCTTCCTTCTTATCGCGTGTAACTGCAAGATTACATCGCCACGCAAAAAACTATTGTCCGTAAAGGCTCCTCGATGTAGTAGTCAATTTTCTATTTTTTTCAGCGTGTATACCGTTTCGCCCCCCCCCCCCTCCCCCCGGGTTAAATTTCAGTTGTCTGCAGGTTTGCCAGTGTCCCGATTACAATTTTTCGGATGAATTTTTCGCAAAATATTTTCAGAAGAGTTGCTTGTTACCGACGTATTTTTTAAAAAAGTGACCTCCTGGTCAAGCTTTCCACTCATACTGAGTAGCTCTCGTATGAGAGTATTTTTAATCGTTCAGTTCGAGGTGTACTATGTGACAAAGATTAACGTGCGAACGATGGCGTAGTATTATACTTACAAAGAAGTTGCTCTAAAAAAAAGCCAACGATCATCCCATTTCTAGATAAGCACACCGATTACATGCATTACATACTAACGACAACGAGCTTTTATCTTCGTGTTTTTTTCGTTTTTTTTTTTTTTTTTTTTTTTTTTTTTTTTTATATAAAATGTATATCGTAACTATTTACTTTTCATTTTTTTATTGTAGAAAATCCCGATTTTTAACAATTTCTTCGTTAATTTTCTCAGCTGTAGGCATCAGTGAAAGGTAGCTCCAGGCAGAAGTGGTCGTTTCGCCCCCCCCCCCCGTCTTGGAAAATTTAAAAAAGGAAAAATTAAAACAGCGGAAAACTGATGAAATATAACATTGGTTTCATTCGATAATAAAATCTTTACAACGCGCAGATCTGAAGAAAGTCCATTTTTTTGTCTTTTTTTAAATAACTTCGAGCATCGAAATATTCGCAAAACTAATTTCGTGCGTGAGGTATATGCAATTTTTAATATTTTCATTATGAACTTTTTCGATAAAAATCCATTCAAAATTGGTATCTCCCAATTTTAATGTAGTGGCGAAGACGAGCTTTTTAAATTATGTCCAGGGAAAATTCGACAGCAGATGTTTATGTTCTCAGCGCATTTGAAGATAAAAATTATCATCTGTAACGATTCGAAATCTCCTTTTATTACAGAATCAATCCGACGTTTGGCCGCTTTTTTCGTTTTTCGCCTTGAATAATTTGTTGCAAAAATTTCAACAGAAAACAATTTAATGGTGATTGATTATCAGTGTGTGTTTGTGGGGAGCGGGGTAGAAAATAAAATATAATAGGAAGAAATATTCCGATAATGTGGTAATACTGGATAAATGATTCTCGCTCGTTCGATTCTCAGTCTGAAACACAGTGTCCAATACCCTTTTTTATCACATCTCAGAGGCCGATGTAAAGGAAACTCTGTATCCATTCAAAATAGATGGAATAAACACGCGCTTGTACAGTTACCGTTTTACGTGTCACCACAGAGAAGTGCAAGATCACGAGAGATTTAACATTCTGTAACTATTCAGCAGAACAAACTGAGCATTATAATATTATACAAAATTCTACTTAAGCTACAAAATACTTGGTAATTAATAAAAACTGTTTGTGGTCTTATTTGTCTCAAAGTTATTACTCGAAAGCTAAAAAACCTGCGACATCAAAGCCAGAAAAACCTGCTACGTCGCGCTTTCTAGCGCTGCTCAAGAAACAAGTCGATCTAAATGCGACAATTTAGACAGGCATTAGATTCTTCAACCGAAATTTTTTTTAACGATTTTTACTTTCCGCGTGTAGACAATCTGCACTCGATTAAAATTCCTTCGAAAACTTTCGCAGCAGAACGTTCTATTCAGTTGTAAAATTCGCTGATTTTTTTATTTTTTCCGTAACAATCGTAATAAACGTTTGAGATTTAAAATTATTTTAAATTAACTGAAAATTTTTGCCTAACGCTCTCCCCAAAAACCGATTTCTGTGAATTTGTTAATATTGTAATTTAGGTTATATACCCATTTCTCTGTGTCCGCCTGTAAAGATGATTTTCTACATTTACCCGTTCAGTCACAGCATCCCCATTACAATGGACACCGACTCTAGATTGGTTTTGTGAAAAGTTGATGTCCATTGTAATAAACGCTGTTACCGAACCGTTTTAATTATAGAGGCGGCGCAGCACTTGAAACGTTTTCAAAACTGAGACCGTGCTTAATAAATAAAAAAAACAAAAAAAAGTAAAAAAGACACCGAAAGTATTATTTTTATTAAAACCTCTAATTTCGTTAATCATATTTAAGGAAGAAGCGCTACCGCGTATGTTTCGAACGCAATTGATCGCGGCCGCGGGCGCTTTATCTCTAAAGCCCAACAACAATTAGTCCAGTAAATATATCGATAAAAAAAAAAAAAAACCAAAGAAACCGAAAAACTCGGGTCATAAACTGTTGTCGAATTTCACGGCGAAAGAAGAATACTTAGAAATGTATTTACACGTGAGAGAGGGACATAGGTGCCGTCAATGAAACTGCACAACGATTTGTCACACATCAGGTAAGCAATGTTTTTTGTATTGTGAATCGTGCGATTTCATTACAATGCATATGTATCATATATAAGCATACATACACTTATATATATTTAGATACATATTTATGTTGATTTTTTTTCGCCTAATTTTATACTATTCAGATACGATTAGTCGATTATAGAGCGCCGCGTAATTTTCAACGGAAAAAGAAAATGAAAAAAAAAAAAAACTGTTAAAAACCCGGAAGAAGTTGAATTTTTTTGAAAACTCTCCAAGCAATCGCGTAAATACAATTTTCGATCGATTTCACTTTAGAGCTTGCCAGTTTGCGGCGAAAACGGAAAAAAAACCAAAAAATTTAGAGCCCCGTTTCCGATTAGATCCGGGGGCGACAGCTATCGCGCACCACGACTTGAAAAAAAACAACAAAAACACAGCAAAAAAAGTGAAAGTGACAAAGAAAGAAAAAACATACGAGATAATAATATTAATAAAAGACAAAGAGACCGTGACTCACCGAATTCTTGAAAATACTGCTCAGTCGCGCTGTTCCCAGGCATCGCAGTTGCGTTTGAAATTTTCGTTATCACCAGCCGGCCAGAATTCACAGATAGCAGTATCTCTATATCTCGGAGACGAAACGACGAGAAATCTCTTACGATAAACTTTAGAACGGGCTGATTAACGAGCTGCTCACTGATATGAGCGGTCAGTCAGCGCGGCTGATAAGAGTAGTCAGAGTTACGAAAAAAGAGACGAAAAAAACCAAATCGCCCGATAATCACCGACGAAAGCTCTAACGACTAGCAGCTCGAGCGTCTTCCATCACGTTCTAGCCGTTATTGTCGGGCAACGCGATCGCGTCCACGCGTTCTCAACGGGGTCGCGCGTTTTTCTCGATCAAACGCCCTCTACCGGCGGGGCAGACGGCGGGGGGGGGGGACGAGTTCGGGGGCCGCGTTGATCAAATTCAAAAAAAAAATCGTAACGCCACCGCGGCGACCGGACGACGAAGCTGCGGTTGAACCGGAATTACTAATAAAAAGTCGATGGACGTTAGCCGCGTCATCGGTACTACTCCCTTCAGCGGTTCAAAATCTCGCTCATCTGATGTACAATGAACACGTCGGTCGGAGAAGAGTTCGACTAATATGATAACTCGAATCGAGAGACGTGTAATAATTAGTGCTTCGTGTCCGTTCGCCGTCGACCAATGTCTACAAGAGCATGCACCGGTACGCGTGTCTCTGTATGTGTGTGTTGTTCTCATAGTGTGTGCAACGTGTGAATGCCTATAACGTGCGCGAATGCGTGCGTGTGTGCGAATGTGTGCGTGAACGCGGGCCGCTTTTATTCGGCATTTCGTCTTATTCGGAAAAGAAATTGGCGCACGAAGCCCGACTGTATGTCGATTGTCCCCACCTTTGCCGCGAAACGTGGACGCTGGTTGGACGTCGGCAACCGACGTGCGCGTTGCTGACCGTATCGTTGAAGAAGTTAACGCTCGCGCCTGCGCGTACCTTCATAAATGTATCCCGTTGTCGGCTAGAAAAAACAGAGCCACCGAATAATTGTGTGTGCATATCATTTATTATCGCTTCTGTCATTATTTTTATGCTTTCATCATTACATTATTAATAACGCCGTATCAGTAACGTGTTCCTTCGTCCGTCATCTAAAAATAATAACTCTCTTTTGAAAACGTCGTTCATATTTCAAAAAAAATTGAACTTCCTAATTTTTCCCGTTACTCCAGTCGAAACGGAATTAGGATTTTTTTTTTCTTTCTTTCTTTCTTTTTTCCTTTATTTGCTTTATTTCTAACACGCCTAGCCAAAAACATATAGAACAACGCGTATGCGTAATTTAAACAATCGGTTGCAGTTTTGGCCGTTATAGTTCGTCGTATCGAATAAAGTATTGTAATTTTTCAGCGATGACCATCTACGGTGGCGTAGTTGGTTAGGCACGTCTCGTTCAGACAATATATACCTGGCTGCTGCACATTGAAACTTGCAAAAAAATTTCGCTAGACGTCTACGTAAACGACGAGCGCTATTGGAAAACAATTTTTTTTTTTTTATAAATTTATAAATAAAATTAAAATTCACCGACCAAGATTTACTCTGTAGCTTAACGATTACTACTTCGTTATAATAATATTTAAACTAATTTGCCAAATAATTTATTTAGGTATAAGTATAAGTAAAGTAATATCTTTGATAAGGTATCATTGTGAAATTAAGCTTTTCATAATGTACTTAAAGGTCCCTAATGAAGATCTGAAGAGAATATTGCGCCCAGTTCCTTTCTATTTGGGATGGATCTACCTTTACTCGACACCAGATCTTATAACTAATATTCAATTTCAGATTAGCTGTATACCACTCGGGCAGCAAACTTGGATCCGGAACGAGACAAGTCCCAAACACTTATGACACCTCTGGTTTCGATAGACAAGCGCCTTAGCCCCTATGTATGTTTTTATTAAAGCGTAATCGCCGATGTTTTTTAAATACAGGGAATTGTAATATAAAATAATAATTAAAAAAAGAAAACAATTCCTACATAAAACCATATAGTAGTTCTCGGCTTTTTTTTTTTGTCTTTCATATAATATACATTTATTTATTATTTGCCGTATTTTCATGATGGTTAATTAAAAGAGAGGTTTTCTGGTCTAGAATTCTCGAGAAAAAATTTTTTTTATTTTTGCATATTCTTAAGATAGTATCGAGAAAAAATTTTAAAATCTGACTAATTTACGGCGTTATAGCTATTTTTTAGTGACGCAGCAACTAAGCCCGTTACGCCGGAGCTGACCATTTTTGGTCTGATGATGACCTTATATATATAAATATATATAATTTATATATATTTATATTATAAGTATATATAAATATATATAAATATGTATAAATATATATAAATATATATAAATATGTATAAATATATATAAATATATATAAATATATATAAATATATATAAATATATATAAATATATATAAATATGTATAAATATATATAAATATTTATAAATATATATAAATATGCATAAATATATATAAATATATATAAATATATATAAATATATATAAATATATATAAATATATATAAATATATATAAATATATATAAATATAAGCATAAAAAAGGTCGTAGTAACGAGTGTTTAGTTCAGCTTAATATTTATCTTCAGTTTTCAAGAAACACATACGTACGCTGCTCGCGTTTCAAAATAAATAATTTTGAGTGGTAGTTTAAATTTTTTTGTGTAAAATGTGACTATCGTTATTTTTTGGCGACGTGCGTGCTAGAAGTTATTTCCTGATATTTTTCAATTCACGATATCTCAGACATCGTTCTATAATTTGCCGTCGCTATATGGTTCCATCAAGGATGCTTACTCGGCCACGACCAAAAATGCCCCCGTGCATGTTCGTAAAAGAACAGTCGCATCATCAAGTAGAGACTACGATATCTGAGAGCGGTAATAGTGGAAAGCTAAGACAGTAACATCTGAGCGCATCCGTACTGTGTGTCGAGTAACATCGAGTCGATGATAGACTGTAAAAATCCGGTTAAAACCACAGATATACATGCAGGAACACGGACAATTGAAATTGCCGATTATATATATGTAGTTGTTTGCATTTTCAATGAAGGCTTTTTACCAACTTTGAAAATTGTCAATGCCAATGGAATTAATTATTATCGGTCCCGAAGCTTACGTGTTCGCTACTAAACGGGGCAATAGTCGGATTGAGCGGTCCGAGTAACGAGCTTTTGACGCTTCTAAGATACTAGAACCGCTTGTCAATCAGAACGAGCTTCCGAAAATATCTATTTTGAAATCGAATAAGGTACACTTTACGGAAAAATGCATAAACTTAATAACAGTTGCACGGTCGTCCCTAGTGAAATACCACCATTGTCTTCTGCTGAGCATTTGAAAAAAAAAAAATCAATAATCCCGTCCCGTTTAATGAAAATTTCAATAGAGCAGTTAAAATAGTGCTCTGCTGATTTGAAAATATTTATTGCTTAGTTACATTTTTTGATTTTGTTTTTTTTTTTTTTTTTGTCAGTAGCATTATAGAACTTGATTATGCGCATTGTTTGTCGGTTTTAATTTTTCTCGCTAACAATAGTACCAAAGCGGAATTGTTATGAAGAGGACACAACTTTATTATTATTATTATTATTATTATTATTATTATTATTTTAAGCTGGTTTTTAGAAATAGATTTTCAATTAGAACTTAACAGTTTTGTTTTACTCGAAGCAATGTATTTACAGCGAACAAACAATGGAAATCTAAAAAATATGATGTTTTATTTACATTTATTACGCATGGAAATATGCGCTGGAAATTGAATTCCATTCAATATTCTATACTAACCGTACCGTCACGTGCATATTTCTTTTTTGTTTTATTTTCTATCATTTTTTGTAAGATCTCATAATCTTTAATTTCCGCGATATCGTCTTTTTTTCTTACACTTCCATTCACGACCTTTTTTTTTTCTTTATTTCTTTCCCTGGAATCAGTTGATATCAACTTGCTGCAGATTCTTAGCATTACATGATTCAACGGGTCCGTTAGTGTCATTTCCAGCAGCACACACTCTGCGGCATGTTACACAGAGAAAAACATAATATTCCTCTCCTTTCCTCAATTGCTCACTCTGAGCTACGGCTTTGTTTCTACTTTACCTACTATTCTTCTCTTTCTGTTGTTCCTATATTGGCTATCTTTATTTCTTCTGTTTCTAATCGCTTCCTGATTTAACTTTCAAGTCCCTACGTTTTCATTATTTGTTAGTCCTTTGTGCTGGGTAAATGTCCTGAGTTGACGTGCCCAAAGAAAGAAAAAAAGAAAAAAAAAATACTATTCCCATTTATTTCTCTCTCTCCTATCGCTCATCCCTTCTTAGTTTCCTTCGCATACCTCTTTCTTCTTTCTTGCTTGCATATACTTCATTTTATCTTCTTTACTCTTCTGCCTTGACCTTTTATAAACGGCGATCATTATTTCTGAGCCTTCTCGTTTCTTCTATTATATATTCCTTTTTCTGACGCCTTTTGAATGCTCTTTATTTCCTGTAGCAGTTTAATTTATCCGTTCTTTTTTCCAGTTTGTAACGTTCCGCGGACGACCCACAAAGAAAAGATGAAAAATAATCAAGTTGATCGCTAAAAAATCCTATACAAAACGGTACGACGTCGTTATTTAGATCGTTTCTGTTTCTAACAAATAATCTTCGCTATGTTTAAAACAAATAATTTGGAACATTTCGCTGCTTAAGAAATTAATGACAATATCGGTTAATATGGAAGTCGAGAGTTTAATCGATGAATTTAATTGGGAATTTTTGTAAATTGTATAGAATGGCGGTTATTCCGTACAATATTATCTGACAGCTCTTACATGGCAGCGATTATTAGTTTTTTAAGCTATCGCTCCTCGGTTCAAAAACGATTATTTTTCAAAAAACATTAATTCTGTTATTTTTTTTTTTTTTTGCACAAAAACAATTGGGAATGAGAAAAAAGCCAGTTAAGTTTTAATTACGCCCAAAAAAAAAATGTAGAACCAATAGCGTACAATGAAGGCCAGTCAGGACAAACACCAGACCTAATAGTAAGGAGGGTAGGCTATATGCTAGTGAAAACTGGAATATTCTACAACGAAAACAGAAAAATATTGGAAAAAGATCAGTGAGTGGTCAATTCAAAGGGCTATTGAAGAAGCATTCAAAAGAATTGTTGTACGGCTTCGAGGGTTTTGACAGTTTTTTTGATTGTAGTAATTTTAAACTGTCTTTAATTTTTTCACTGATCGATTTGCGACTGCTTTTTATTTTGTAATCGGTTTATTGCTTTATTTCTCTGTGTTAATATAACAATTACGACTGGAAGTAACTGTCGTGGTGTTCCGAAACAGGAGCAACTCCCCTCAACGAAACCTACTCTGAGAAAATAGAACGTCGTACTGCTGCATGAGTGTCCATTAAAAGACGGGGAAAGAAATTTACGTCTTCAATTTCTACGACTACCGCAATAATGTCTGATGCAAACGTTAAAACCGAGTCACTACCGCCATTTCGATAAACAAAAATGGACTAATCACATTCTGCCCCCTTTAGCGGTCAAAAACATTTTTGCAAATCATTTTTCCACAGTATCGTCACCCTCGGCATCTGTCCTGTCCGCGAAAAATATTCCATAGAACAACATTCAATAATAGTATCTTTCGTTTTTTTTCGATGTAGAAAAGACGTGTATGATAAAATGCGATATTACCTAGCATGCTCAGAAACACGGCCAATTACTTACACGATTTTTTAATAAATATAACGTTCTATGATTAGAACAACGGTATTCGCGAACCGTAAAAATGGCGTACCACAAGAATCTGGCCTGAGTATGTGGCCCTGTTTATGTTGAATTTATCATTCCACCTGGCTATATTGATAATTTAAATATTTCCTTTTCTTCCTTTCTTTCAGTAAATGCTTAAAAAGTCCCTCATCTTCATCGTCACAGTCGCTTCCCCTGAGTCAGGAGATTGCATTCATTCATACTACTTCTTTCCTAGAGAGAAAGAGAGAGTTATTATCTCCTGTAGGTTCTTGTACAACAGATTTATTGGTAAGTTCGTCGTCATTAGTTCTAACCGTCTCTTTCCTATTAATGATCTTCCAGGAAGTTTTCCTTGTATCGCCATCATGAAGATTCCATTTTCTCAAATTTTATGAGCTAGGTATTTTTTTCTCCTACTTTTGTCGGTGCGAGAGTATTTGTTGTGTGTTTGGTTCGCGATATCTTCATCAGCCTTCTGTATCACCGCATTTCAAAAGCGACTAATTTCTTATTCTTCCGTGGAACTACATTCATGAATAACAAAATGTACCGCAAAAGAAAATTAATAGTCTTCAATTGCGGTGTAGTAATAGCATTGTTGTTTTGTCAAACCGTACTTTTAGCATCTCCTCAAAACGTGAAAACTCTCCGATCTTTTTCAATTCCATTATTAAGTTTTTAAATCTGCTTTTCGATTATAATTTTTTTCAGGGGGGCTTGTGTGAATTAAGAAGAATTTTTCTACAAATTTATAGAATCGGGATTCGAACAAGTTCCAACACCACTGCCTAACTATCCTACCGGGTAAATCCCAGCTTCCTTACACATAACCAATGCCAAAATTCAACGTCTGAAAACTCTTTTTCTCATCCGCAGGTTTTTGATCTTGTCTAGAATGAATTACGGATCGCAAGCTTATTTATCAGCCGGTCCTTACTTAAATTCCTTAATTCAATACTCATCGCACGATTCAGAGTGTCTCCATCAGTTCACGTGCTCTATTAGGTATCGTCCCATTAAAATATTTCAGTTTCAACAACGCAAACCTTTTTACATTTTACCCGCAGAACCCATGCCTACCCGTCTCTATTAAGGACTTTACTAATGTTCTAAATTTCCGTAACGATCTATTTTCAAAAAATTCTAACTCGTCGATCTTATCGCATTATAAATACACTTTGTTTCCCCGAGCAGACTGCCGACAGTCTGCTATCATTGTGGGACGCTCTAACCATTTATGTTGATTGTTTCCTGATAAAATGTGATCCAACGTCCAGATATTGTACAACTAGTGTGCTAGTTTCAATTTAGAAATATTCCGATTGCTTAATTTTCTACTCAAATGCAACAAAAAGCCAGCTGCCTGCATCTCTTAAGGTTTGTAAACGTGTATGACAAAGGTAACGCGGTGGACTAGATAAGGTGCTTGACTACCGAACCGAAGTTATCATAGGTTATCGATACTTGTGTCGTTCCGCATCCAAGTTGCTTATATCTAATCTGGAAATTAGTTATACCAGAGAATTATCTGGAGGAAAGTAAAGGCGACCGAGAAAAAAGAACTGGCCTCAATATTCTCTTTAGATCCATTAGGCTTAGTACATTATGAAAAGCTTAATTGCACAATCCATGATACCTTATAAAGGATATATGGGACTTGCTTAAAGTATGTGGTACGCAATAAGACTTTGTTCGTGAAGACCTGTGGAATATTCGATATTTTCTTTCGCTGGAGTCCGTGTTTCACAAGATGCTCGTGGTAATTCATCTGTCTCAAGTTCTATCATTTCCAACCCTCTTATATCCATTAACGATTTAACCCCAGCAAATATTATGTAGGTTTCTTAAGAGACACAACTGCGTTTTTGTAAGGTCACAAGCAATGTTGGGGTTTCCGAAAATGAACTGGTCAGCAGTACTTTTTTTTTCTTCTTACCGAACAGCTGCTCGTCCGCGTGGAAAGATCATTGATCCTCTTGCCAGACCGTTACATTAAACCTACGACTAAAAACTATAGTGACCAGAGGAAAGCGCCTCCCCTACAGAGAGTTCAGCGCCCTTAGCTGGCTACGTACATGTTACACAGACTGATCCTGTAATTGTACATTCGAAAAAGTTGGGTCCTCCACAAAAACTGCTTCGAAAACATTACTTCTACTTTCTGTACACTTCTCGAATGCCCAGCATTCTCACAGCTCTCTCGGACTAGTAGTGAAATTAATATCTTCCGCAATTCCGTAACAGCAACTGCATCTGCCCTTCAATTTATTAAAACTACTAAATTAATTATCGTTAAGTACTAATTACACATCCTCGTGTCGTAATTAACCTTTGCAGTTGAAACGCAATAAGTCAGACGGTAAATAATTAATTGAAAAAGAAAAAAATTAATTAAAATTGAATAACTAGCGTTTCTTTCTGAGGGATATTTAAACGGCATCGTCGCCACTGACGGGAAAAAAACACGAGTTTGCAGGAAAATGGGTTTTGCGGTTTTGTCCAAAATAAATGTAAGCTACGCTCACCGGTGAAACAACAGTCGACCAATATTTCCACAATGTGACAATATGCAAGCTTAACCGAATGTAGCCTGATTTATAAGTTTATGAGGTTAGTGTAATCGAACGCAATTTGATTACAGACATGAATATAAGGGCATCATGATGAAAATTATTTATGGTCACATTACGATCAGCCGAATCTATCAGATTTTGAATAGAAATTGGTAGCAACAATATATACAAATTATCAGAGTTTCTAAAGCAAAATATATTCCGAATTTTACATTAAAAAATGTGCGCATCAGTTTTTTTTTAGAAATTTACAAAACTTCTTCTTCTTCTTTACTCCATCTCCGGTCGAAGTTTGGCGATCAATGTGGCTAGCCTTTATCGGCCGCTGCTTGGAGTAACTCCGATGATGTGGCACCATCGCTGCATGCCATCCTCCCACGATAATTTTCTTCTACTTCTGCTTTTACAAAACTTACAAAAAGTTTAAATACAAATTAAACAATAATATAAATGATAATTTCATCGATGTAATTGCATTTATGTATTCATTTTTTTCTTATAGCTATTGCAGTTTACGATATGGTAAGATTAATAAAAAGTTAATATGATTTTTTATCGCCGTAATAAAAAAATCATTAAATTGCCAACTGATGGTGATAGCACAGTCGAAATTTTTCCGCCGTTCGATTACCAATGCTATAAACTTAAACTCAAAATTTGGCTATATTTGGTATTGGCCGGAAACATCGAAAAATCTCTTACGGGATTGTCGTTTTCAGCGCAATGGACCCCATTCTGTCACTTCGCTGAGGAATATTTCGGGACATAATTATTTTAAACGAGGAGAGAAGACGCACTCTTCTCGCAGTCTAGACTTACGCGCTTTTCGATTTTTGTCCAATTACGAAAAAGCAACTAGTGCCAATGAAATAACTGCTGACACATATCATGTTGCTATCTCTGCTGCATTTAAACGGTGCGAACATCAAGAAACTGAAGTAACACTACGTCGTTTGTCCTTATCCACGTCGAAATCATTAAAATAATCTATTCGGTGCGTCCGCTATTCTAAATCATTCGAAATAAGAAACCGACTGTAAATTTCCCCGCTTCTATTGTCGTTTCTTGATTCCTTTTTTAAAGAATTTGTGGGTTCCACAAGGCAATTTCCGGTCTGTGGGTTCCCAACATAATTATATCGTTTACTCATAAATAACACATCTTAAAGATAATTCATATTCATCTTATATACATATATATATATATATATATATATATATATATATATATATATATATTGCTTACTTACACTTCACTTCTATTTTCACTAAACTACGTCTAATTTCTTAAATAAGTACATTCATACCACCACACATCGTAAAACAACATATACACGTATGCTAAAAGGTATAATGCAGCTGGAAGAAGGCATGCATCGCTACCTAAGAAATGAAAAGCCTTTTATTATTATTATTTTTTTTATTATTACATCATTTATTTCCCTTCTTCTACTTTCTTCTCATTCTTTGCACCAAGCTTTCAACCAAATTTTTATTTTGTTCTTCCATATATTCAAATTGCATTCGTCTCTAATTTCCTTAAATACATCACGCAATATAGGACTCGAACTTTTCTCTTCAACATTGTCAATTTTATTGTTAATCTCTTTAGGTCGTATAAAACACAATTTGTGTCATAGTTCCTAGTCCCATAATCATCTTTTTTCTGTTTTATACCTTAATAGCTTATTATAATAAAAAAACATTTTTGGAGACATTTCTTTATTATTATCCCACCAAATAGTATTCGTTATAAAATTCCTCCAGTTCGGTAAAATTATTTTTAAATATCTTTTTGGTAGCTTACTAATTTTCCTTAATTCCGTTTTTTTTTTTGTCTCCCCCAGATTTCGATTTTCTATCTAACCCTAGACATTATTAACGAATCAAAATACAATCTCGTAATTTTGTTAATTTGTATAAAGCCAGGATATAGTCTGCCTGACTTTCCTGGCAATGTTATCAATGTGAATTCTTCACGTTAACGCGTTATCAATCTTCTGCAGAAGCGCTTTTACGAAGATAGAGGAAAACGATTGAACGAGGAAGCCGAAATGCGAAGAAGCCTTTAAAGGAGTCGCCGTAAGGTACATCAGTTGAACTTAAACGTGTCAAAAACGATTATTTAGAATTAATAACGTTGCGTGATTGATTAGTTTTCGCGGTTGTTCTTAACATTTCCAATTGCCACATAAGTTAGGTTAAAAGTTGGCCCGCCAGCATTTTATTTTCTAGCAGTAGTTTATTTTTCTCTCGTTCTTAAAACTCCACTTGTATGCAAAGCAACATTTTCTGATAGCGCCAATAAGTTTTCCTGTGTCGCAACCGGTTTCGTTTGAAAATTTTCAAGGTTGCTGCTTGTTTTCTTTCTATTAAGGAAGCGGCCAAGTTACACGCTTGATGAAGCGCACTTTTTTCCGGGTGACATCGAGGAAATACTTGTTTTCCCTTATTTGAAATAACGCTTTAAAATATCGCCCATCAAGGCTTCGCGATTTTCCCGGAACATTACGCTTTAGAAGTCTTAAACTGTTCGATAAAACTCTTATTATAATATTTTCAAGGACATGGTATCGTGCAAGCAAAATATGCCAGCTTCTGAAGAGTAATAAAACCGAAAGAAGATGATAAAGAATAGAAAATTAATCAACGCGGTATTTGATGCAACACGTTGGATTCAGGGGCATGATGCCGGTAGAGGGTACAGGGCGTGTTCCCTCTGCCGTCACTAACAGAATATTTTTTCATTTCGAAATGCAAATTTTGTCTTTCTATCAACATATTTCGGGTTTTAGTTGATTTCGGAGGAAATTTCAGCTGAAAATTCGAAAATAATGTATTGAAAGAAAAATAAATGTAAACTGAGCGGGTGAATTGAAAAAACAAAACGCTTGTAATCGGCATTCGTTAGTATTACACCGGCCCAAAACATAAACATTCCGGAACGCTTCCGTTTCAAATTGCAACATCGAACTCGTTGTTATATAAGCGTCACTTCTATATGTCGCGCGTATTTTGGTATCTTCCATTTTTATATTTTAGTACGTGCAGCATAAACGATAGCGGACAACAATAAAAATAGTCCGCTGTCGTCAATACTTTTACCGACGACAGTAGTAAGATAGCCGCGTGTGTCTACATTTAATTAGTATAAGAAAATGCAATTTAGATTTACGCGCGAATTAAGTGAAAAGCTGCCTGACAAAACACAATAAAATGTATAAATAATTCGATAATAAATAATGATTATAGTTTATGTGGATATTTGAAATTGTGTTTGCTTCAAGTATGCGTGAAGGTTAAACGTAATAGAGACACGATGTCTATTCGTATCCTCATGTACACGCAGAGAATATAACACTGTCCGACTTGTATATTTAAAAGGCTGTTAGAAACTTTTTTTAATGCTAGTACGAAGTGTACTTTTGTACCGGCATCCAGTACGGAACTTAGTCATCTGAATTAACTGATAATTTGTTTACGGATTTAGAAGAGATGATAGCATTTTTATGTAGTATGTATAATTATTGAAGTGAAATTTCTTATGGCACGGTAGGGAAAAATTTTCATTACGCGTTAAACGTAAGGTAGGTATGTATTTGTGTGTATGTGTGAGTATGTATAAGTGTCTGTCTGGGTCTAGTAGTGTACCAAAATGAGTAAATGTATAGTTAAGTATTTATACTACGGAACTTCGTATAGTATATAGATTATGACCATTCTCATATATATATACATGTAATAAGTACGTGTACACACCACTCTATAGAAAGATATTCGCGATACGATACATTATACACATTTAGTCTGTTAGTGAGTTTTTAAATCATATAGACGCCCCGCTAAAATCAACGTGTATGACAAAATACCTATGATTTTAAGTGGAGATTTCAATGTCAAGTTTGCTTTAGACAACTCTCTACAATTGATTGAATTTTTAAAAGACAATTTGAACTTATCTTTACAAAATAACAGGAATCAACGACAAAATCAAATACAACGATTGATTCAGTGTTTTCAAGATTTTTAGATGATATTGAGTGCAAAACTTATATTTCTTTTTTTAGTTACCACAAGAAGCCTTTGATAACAAAAGTTTGTACTGAAACATCCATAAGCATAACTGAAGTAGACCAATAATAATGATACTTTTTTATAAATGTATATAATGAAATTTTTTGGATTTATTATTTATTGAAAATGAAAAATTTTGTTTAATACCTTTTCCATCCTAAAAGTTAATTTAAAATAAAACTTTATTATAGAATTTAATACATATAAGCCATAGAAGTTCTACTTCCTCCGCGGATACACACGGATACATGAATAATTTTTTTTTTTTTAGTATTTTCATTTTATTTAATTTAAAATCAGCCTTATCATTTTGGATTTCTGTCGGTTTTACCAGGCACCAGACACCACCCTATACATACTATATATGGAGAGTTTCACGTCAATTGCCCCAGCGCCAAAACGCTTACTTTTCAACCCATGATTACGCTACTAAGAATCATACACAAAAAATAACGACAACACGTTAGTTTCTATGTACTTTTTCCTCGGCTTTCCAATAAAATCATTCGTTTTTTTTAAAATGTGCTTTTTTAACCTCGAAGAAACACAAAACAAGTGTTATATCTTTAAAAAAGCATTTTTAATATTCTCTTTTAAATACTCTAGATCGAGAGAGGAGGATTTTTTACGTGGATGTAGCAATTTAAAGAGTGTGTTTTTTTTTTTATTTTACGAGATGATATTGAACGCCAAAATAAAGACGGATTGCCGCTGCAACACGTGGTACAGCGTAACGCAAAATGTTTATCAGGGTTTTCCAATGTTTGCTTAACGTCGAGTTTGGATTGTGGTTATCTTACGTTCATCTAGTTATAGATATATTGTGGTCGTTGTGATTGTGCTGAATAACAAGACGTCGTCGAAAGCGCGTATTACTTTACGAACATCGAAAAACTTGAGCTTACGGTATAACTTTGGAAATTAATTTATTTAGCTTTAATTTAACTTACTTGTTATAGATTAATTAGTTGTTATGTTTTATCTAACGCTATATTCGGTTTTTCATTCAAGATGCATTAATCCGTTTGGTAAAAGTAATCATCCTATATGTATTAACTTTTCGAAACAGTTGTTTAAGAATATCCATTGATACAAGACACAGCAAAAATTTGTATTAATTGTACAACTGAAATTTATAAACGTAAATCAGATTCATCTATTTCGGATGCAAAAAAAAGTTAAAGTAGATTGCATGGATGAATAGCACATAAATTAATTTCCAAAGTTATACCGTAAGCTCAAGTTTTTCGATGCTCATGAAGTAATATGCGCTTTCGACGACGCTCGCTCCTGCTATTCAGCACAATCATAACGATGACAATCCATAACTATAACTAGATGAACGTAAGATAACCACAATCCAAACTCGACGTTAAGTAGACATTGGAAAAGCCCGATAGACATTTTGCGTTACGCTGTGCCACGTGTTGCAGCGGCAGTGGACTGTCTTTATTTTGGCGGTCAATATCTTGTAAAATAAAAAAAAAACACACTCTTTAAATTGCTACATCCACGTAAAAAATCCTCCTCTTTCGATCTAGAGTATTTAAAAGAGAATATTAAAAATGCTTTTTTAAAGATATAACACGTGTTTTGTGTTTTTTTGAGGTTAAAAAGGCACATTTAAAAAAAAAAAGGCGAATGATTTTATTGGAAAGCTGAGGAAAAAATACATCTAAAACGCGTTGTCGTTATTTCTTGTGTATGATTCTTAGTAGCGTAATCATGGATTGAAAAGTAAGCGTTTTGGCGCTCGACCGCTGCGCTGGGACAATTGACGTGAAATACATATATGTAGTATAATAAATATTTATAATTCGATTATTTATTTATATGCGCATTGTGAATGTACCGCAGGAGTCTGCTATTTATGGTGCTTGACTAATTAGAGCTGTCGTGATCGAGAATGATCTCGTTCCAAAAAGTCAGTTCCAATTATGTTTAAATATACATGGTCTGTACTAAAAGTTCCCGAACCGATCACGTAAAATCGTAACTGGTGACGCGATCATCAGGAAATTTCTGGTGATGGTAGTTCAAGCCTTTATAAATATGTAAACGATGTTTCATTGCATTTGGTTAAATAGTTGTAATGTAGTGATCGTTGGCGAGCGACGTGTTTTTTCGCGTGGTTACAAAATAGACATGGACGTGATTTAAGAAAAACGAATCGTGATGTAATTTTTTTTGTTAACTGCGTGGTTCTACCGCTACAAAAACGTTCGAACAGTTAGAACGTGGTTTTGGTGACTCGTGTTCAGGCGAAACAGCTATTTTCAAATGACACAAGCGGTTCAAAAATGGAAGGACTTCGATAGAAGACGACGAGATAGCCAGCCGGCCGGTGAGCTCTTGAACCGATGCAAACATCGAAGCGGTGAAAAGCCAGTTGGCTAATTGTAACACTTAAAAGTATCGTGCAACAAAGTTTAACGGATGATTTGCAAAAGAAAAGAGTGCGCGTTCGTTTCGTTCCACACAATCTCACAAGACAGCAGCGCGGCCAATTTATTGAGCTTTGGCGCGCTTGAAATGTTCGAGAAGGACTCAAATTTTCGTAAAAAGATAATAACTGGCGATGAAAGTTGACGTTTTGCCCACAACCCCAAAAACCAAACGATAGAGTGCCAAATAGGTTAGACCGAATTCGCCGAAACCCACAAAACTTCGATTTCAAAAGTGGCGCATCGAGTGTACGGCAGTTTTTGTCATAGAAAATGATCACGGTGTTGGACCACCCACCTCTGATTATTTTCTATTCCCGAAAGTCAAATTAAAATTGAAAGGAGAGATTTTTGACACAATACCGGCCATTCAGGCAAATGTAACCGTGCAAAAAAAAAAAAACACGTCACACGCATACGATCATTACGTTTGTAACTGTACTATTTAACCAAATGCAATGAAACTTCGTACACATATACGCAAAGGTTAGAACTATCATGACGAAAAATTTCCTGAAGATCGCATTACTAATTTCGATTTCACGCGATCAGTTCGGGAACTTTTGAGATTGATCATGTATACGGAATATCGATTGTAGTAGCGAATTATCTAGGTGAAAGTAAAAGTGAATCCTGTGAAAAAAAGAACCGGACCCTTTGTCAGTGCCGTTGAGTTATATTATGGAAAGAGCTTACAACTCCGACACCCTGCCATATGGGGCTCACAAGTTTTACTAACTACCGGGGAAACCAGCTAATTTTTAAAGTACTTTTATTTGTTCATTAATTAACTACGGAATTGAATGATTTTTTTTTTGTATGTATATAATTGCATAATTTATTTAAGCGTTTTGCGGATACCTTTTTGGACAAACGCAATCCTTATTCTCATCTTACGTTCTATTTTTTCATTTTTTCAGCTAATTTCTTTCGAATATGGTAATAATCCATACTTATTAACATTGAATTAAAGAAATAAAATATTGAACTTTCAAACGCAATATTATTTATATTGCGTTATAAAATTTAGCGTTTTATTTTTATTAATTTAATTTCTTTCGACTTTGATTTTTGATTTTTTAAATTTTTTTCTAAATTATCTTCTTGTAGCCTCAATATTTCTGTGCAGTGTGTTTTTAATTCAGTGTATCCTGTGTTGTTGGGTGATGATGGGCTATGCTCAAAAGCGTTTCTTTAAATTAAGATATTTTAATTTATAAAAAGCATTTAATACTTATTTTTGTTTGTTATTGAGGCATTTGTTTAGTTTTTGTTTATTTTACATCTTTTATCGATCTAAACATTTCATAAAAATATCTTACGTTGCTTTAAGTCTTTTATTCTGATGTTGTCATTTCCCTTTTTTTTTCCGCCAAGTTTTTTTTTCAATCGTTTTATACGATTAGCTGTATAGACATGAACAAATTGTTTTTCTCAAAAGGTTCTGTATAATATTTATTACTTCACTTTATTCCTTTCGCCGTATCAACTTTTTGATTTGAAGAGATGTTAAGAGTATCGAGACTGTGAAAGTAAATGTTGAAAAGTGTAGGACTCAAGCACGATCTTTGCGGAAGAACTCGAAAAATTGACCTTCTAAGTCCTTATTTTTCGCTGACGATATTCTCGTCTATTCCTCCTCTAATAATCTTTCTTCTGCCAATGAGGAGCTTAATTCCTCCCTTGCTATTTTGAAATTATCGTTGTCTTCTCTTCATTTTTCTATTTCGCCTGAGAAGTCTGCCTCTGTAATTTTTACATTTCGTCCTTTTAGCCGTTCCTTAGTTAACCTTTTCCTGTGTCAACTCCCTATTCCTCTAGTTAACTCCTTCTCCTACCTTGGTGCCATTCTTAATAGTAATTTATCTTTTTGCGATCATATCAACTATCTATGTACATCGGCTCCCAAGAGATTAAATTTCCTAAAAATGTTGTCCCTCCGGAAATGCGATCCGTATATTCTCCTCATACTTTATAGATCCATTATTCTTTTCTAAATTGCACTGTTGTTCTTTTCTTTATGCCAGTGCTCCCAATTACCAAACTTGATCGCATCCAAAACTCTTGTCTTCGCCTCTGTATTGATGCTCTGAATTCTTCTCCAACTCTTGCTCTCCTAGCCGAAACTGGCTTCCTTCCTTTATTTCTTCGGAGACTTCATCTTGATGAAAGATTTATGATTAAACGTCTTCATATTACTCACTCGAAACTCGTGAGAATTCCTATCGATATATTCTGGGCATTTGGCGTTTCTCTCCACGAAAAATTCCAATTCTTTCACACATCTCCTCCCGACTTGTCCTATTTTCTCACTTTATCATCTCCTGTAACAAATCCCCGTACTTCACTTACAACTTCTTAGAACTGTCGTTTTCTCCTAAGCTATTTTCTCTTCCCTCTAACATTAAATCTCTTCCGCTTCCTGTAATACATAACGAGAATTTAACCAAACTCTACACTCACTCTTTCCAGCTTACAGCTCGGTTTTTACGGATGGCTTAAAATCTGCTTCAGGTGTCGAAGCTGTTTTTATTCTTCCTGATATCAACTATTCCGAGTCTTTTCAACTTCCTTCCTATTCTTCTATCTTTTTAGCCGAATCCATGGCTATTTTACGTGCTATCCTTTTTATATCCTCAACATCCAATTTATTGAAATTCGTCATATGCTCCGATTCGAAAAGCGTTTTATTAGCCATTCATAGACAGATTTCCCTCCCAATGTCTTTGTCGTCTCTCTTATCGTTTTCACCATGACTTTTGGACTGATCTGTATCCGTCTCTTTTCTCCAATCCTAACTCCTTTTACCTTGCTATACAACCCTCTCCACCCACTTCTTCCTGGTTTAATAATTTTCCCTGCATCAGCCGTTCTGTTATTTCTTCCATAATTCGCCTCCGCTTTAATCACAGTCTGCTTCCTGCCTCCTCCTTTCATTTCAATATTGTTCAGTCTCCCTTGTGTCCCTTCCATCCTTCTATCTTAAATTTGACCTGTGATGCAAATCACGTTCTATTATTCGAATGCTCTTGTATTTCCTCGGAACGCGCAGTCCTTTATTCTAATTTGCTTGGCCTTGGCCTCTCGACTCCTTACTGTGACCACTACATTCTTGCTCTTCCTTTTCTTTCTGTTGATCCTATATTTTCATTTCTTCTGTTTCTAATCGCTTCCTGATATAACTTTCAAGTCCCTACGTTTCATCATTTGTTAGTCCTTTGGGTTGGTTAAATGTCCTGTGTTGACGCGCCCAAAAAAAAAAAAAAAAAAACTTTTTGACTTTGAGTTTTAATTTTTGACTGAACAATAGAGAAACTTGACAAATTCGTTTTTAAGACATCGCGGCTGCTGCGTAATTAATATCTTTATCGAATGTTTTAAATATAGTGCGAAGATCAATTTTTACATCCGGAAAATGAATAGCGATAGACTTATTATTGACCTTGCTCGGGAGTAGTATGCGTGTACTGTTTCATTATCGTTTATTTTTTGTCTGTGCCCAGGGAATTTATTCTTTTCTCCTTTTAACAAAACTGTCGCGAAAATGATATGACAGTTGTCATCAAATTTAAAAGAGCGAAGTAAAAGAACGCGTATCGTCAATGTACATTGATACGAATCAGTATTTGCAGCGCCGCTGTCTTTCATATATTAAGCGAAGAAAGAAAATAAAATATTCTCGGCGCCTCTCGTCTCGTATTATAATTGTTAATTTATCGGCTAGACATTTTGAAATATATACATTACATTGCTCGGTACAGTTAATTTCCATCTTACAAATGCGTAACGTTATTTTTAGGAACTCTAATATATTTAATCAAACCTCAATTGACGTTACTAACTGCTTAGAAATCCTACCAAGTGAAGTGAAAAAATCTTTAAAGTCAGCAAAGTCAAACAAAGCTGTATGCCCAGATGAAGTCCCAGTTGAGTTATTACGAATGTTAGATGACAATGACCTACAAATTCTAGTCAAACGTTTTAATGAAATATATCAGAAGGGTCTTTTACCAAAAGATTGGTTGATATCACGATTCATAATGATACCGAAAACGTCAACCCCAAAATATTGCCATGAATTCAGAACGATAAGCATTATGAGTCACATACTGAAAATACTGTTACGAATTATACACGCAAGAATTGCAAAGAAATGCGAAGAAAATTTGAGCCAAGAGCAATTTGGTTTTAGACCAGGATCAGGTACTAGAGACGCGATCTTTTGCATGAATGTACTTATTCAAAGGTGTCTAGAGTTCCAACAACCCCTATTTTTATGCTTTATGGACTTCGAAAAAGCCTTTGACAAGGTCCAGCATCAAAAGCTGTTCGAGATACTGGAAGACATTGAATTGGATTCAGGAGATCGTCGAATAATCAAAAACCTGTATCTTAACCAGAGCTCTATTATTTCATTAAATCAAAATACTACTTCGAATCCAATTAATATTAACCGCGGAGTAAGGCAAGGATGTGTCTTGTCGCCAATGCTGTTTAAAATCTACGCAGAACAAATCTTCAAGGAAGCTCTGGAAGACAGTACAATAGGTATCAAAATAGGTGGAAAATATATCAATAATATTCGTTATGCGAACGACACAGTTTTAATAGCTGGTAGTGCCAAAGAACTGAAATTGATCATTGAAAAAGTAGAGGAGATTAGTCGGAAATATGGAATATCATTAAATACAAAGAAAACAAAGATAATGTCATTGGAAATAACATCAGTCCCAGAATACACATTAATGGAGATAACCTGGAGAAAGTCGAATCATTTAAATACCTAGGTGCGCAGCTGAACATTACAGGAGGATCTGAAGTGGAAATCAAAAGTCGGATTGAGCAGTCAAGAAGTGCATTCAACAAGATGAGGAAAACTTTGACGGCCCACGATCTTAGCTTAGAATTAAGGGTTCGAATTTTAAAATGTTATATATGGTCCATCTTATTATACGGCTGTGAGACGTGGACTTTGAAGAAAAATACCCTGAATCGATTACAAGCCTTTGAATTGTGGTGCTACCGGAGAATTTTGAGGGTACCCTGGACAGCTAAGAAGACCAACCAGGAGATACTCAGGGTTATGACAAAAAAAGATAACGAATTGATTAATTTAATAAAAATTCGAAAACTGAAATATTTTGGACACTTGATCCGTGGGACAAGGTACAGCTTGCTACAAATCATTTGATCGGAAAAATTGAAGGTAAAAGAAGAGTTGGTCGGAGGAAACGTACCTGGTTCTGTGATATCAAGATGTGGACAGGATTAAATACAAAGTGTTGGTACACTCCGCGTACGATAGAGAGCGGTACCAGAATAGCATTAAGACTTCACTAGACGGCCACCCATGATCGAGATCGGTCGGGACAGCAAGAAGAAAGAATATATTTTTATTTATGTTATTTTCAAAAAATTTAATAAATCTCGGATAAATGGTTACTTTTTTTATATTACGAACGTAAATAATATTTCCGCGAATTTCTCGTGAAGAAATATTGAGCTATTAGCTATAGCACCTGGGCATTTTTGTTAGTGCAACAAACCCGAACAGATATTAAAAGTCGCTTTAGAACAGGGATTGGATTCGTCCTAAGCGATGACAATCAATCTTCGCGAAGAAGAATACGTATTGAATGGCACTGGGAAAAGGGATTCGAGAATATTCGCATTAAATAGTCCCCGAACTGGTGATTATATATACTAAATTCACATTAATAACGAATATTCGTACGAAGCGTGAGAAAAAGTAGCATCCGAGAAACGTTGTCTTTTGATCGATTATTGTGCGGGGGTTCATTAGCGAATTAGCCAAAAAAATAGGAAGAAGAAGAAAATGAAGTTGTATTCATGTAATTCGAGGGCAGAAATAACAGAAGCAGAAGGAAATAGGAGAATATAAGGAACGCCGATAAGGGGAGTAGGAATACAAAGGTTTATCAGAGAAAAATGGAAAAACGATTGTTCAGAAGAAAAAGGACAAATACACAAATAAAATATAACACGAGGGTCACACAACAAAGAAAGTAATTAAAAAAGGATTGAAAAGAACAAAGTGTAGTAGACGCAGATGAAAACCGAGAAAATGATGCAGGAAGGAGACTACGATTAAAACGATGAATAGCAGAGATTGTTTAAGAGAGGAAAAGCTTTAGAACAATGGATGAGTGGGAATAGTTGAACGGAGAGATCAATAATAACCGGAATTTGAAAACGAAGAAAAATAGGAGTTGAGCTATAGTGTGAAATGAGTGGTAAGTAATGTTATGAGATGAAAATTTGTCCGAAAATCTACCACTTGAAACGGGAAAAAACGGCCTAATGAATACACTATCTCATTGTCCTTAATGACTAAATAGTCAGGAATCCGTAAGAAATGATCGAGTGAGAGAGGAAATGATCACGGATGAGAGAGCGTATGATAAGTATTACATAACTGGAAAAGGAGATGTTGTAATGGTCTGCAGAACACTTTCAGAATCCGAGATTTACAAGCACTTTACAAAAAATTAGTGATAAAGAACAACTCGTAGAATAGCAGTGGATCCTTGCATAGGAAATTAAGCAGAAGGAGAGAAGTGTGAAATATTCAGAACAATTTAAGGCAAAAAATGGCGGAACCAACTCTACTTGGCCTTTTGGAACCGTCAGTAAAGATAAAAAGATAATTAAGAAATCCAATTTCGGCGACATATTGCGGAACAGATTTAGAATATCTATCATGGATTGTGAAGTTAAGCTTTTCATAATGGTACTTAAGGATCTAATGGATCTGATGAGAATACTAGGACCAGTCTCGGCCGCCTTTACTTTCCTAGATTTCTCTGGTACCCAATTATTTCAGGCTGAGTAAACCTGGGAGCGATTCGGATCTGGAACAAGACAAGTCTCGAATCCGTGTCCCCTGATTTTTTATTTATTTTTTTTTATTTTGTGGGCGCGTCAGCGGCATTTACCGGACAACAGGAAACACTAAGCTAAAAAACTAAATAGCTAGGCGGTCCGAAATGGACGCAACAAAGGACAGAAGTGCAGGCACCACAGAAGATGAAGGAAAGGAGAGGACAAAGAAAGCGTTATAGGGAGTAGGGAGACCTAATGATAAGAGCTGGCCGTATAAAAGGGAGCGTTCATTACGAAGAGCGGGACACTCGAAGAAAATGTGATTAGCATCACACATATACACGAGAAGAGGATCACAATCGCGAAGAGAACAATAAGGAGAAGGTGACAGAACAAATCGAAAGCAAGAGGAGGGGAGGAGAGAATAATTGATCCGGAGACGAATTAGGGAGACTGGATTAGTAGCCATGCGCCTTAACCACTAGGCTACCGCGCTACCTATATCTGAGCGAGAGAGAGAGAGAGAGTGAGAATTATAGAATAAAGGATAAAATTGAAGTTTTATTAAAAGTGTAAACCGCCATTAATGAAGGATAGAAGAGTAAAAAGAAAAAAAAACAAGTAAAGAAGAACAAACAGGCGGGCACTTAATTAAAAAGCCATAACCCAAGTAGGATCTAGTCTCATCAAGGCATATGCGCAGATTCTTTAATTTATCTTGTATTAAAGAACATACATATTGCAACTGTTAACGAAGTTTTATGAATTAGGAAAACGATTTACGGTGTAGACACCATGTTTAAAAAATTAATCTTAAAACTTAAAATTTAATCCTAACGTTTTGGAAAGTTTACACTTACCACGATCAGGAAAAAACTGATGATACTTCCATATCCGTCGATTAAGTTCTAAATGTTTAAGTTGTATTAAAATAGTGTGAAACACGCAAACGAATTAGTAAACTGTAAAAACGATCTAAACTAGCTAAGATTTTATACTGGGTACAAGCCTAGACGTCTTAAGCCAAATAGCCCATCTTATTTGTTATTAAATGCCCATTTTTAATTAACTACGTGATTACTCTGTTTATTGGTAAGTAGACTACATTATTTTTATGTATTACTCTTCCAAATCTATTACGCGTGATGTACATCGTGATTTCGAATATCTTATTTCTGCAACAAATATTTTTTCTTTCGTCCGCTATTAATTTGTACGGTAGAATATCCTAATAAGGCTAATATCTGCCATGCGGTAAAGTGAAAGTATACTTGTATTCCGTACGTACAAGTATTGTATTTTACTTTAACTTTGCAAATATACTCTTTATTTCCAAAAAATTCCCTACGTGTAATAACCGCTTATCACAGAACTGACCAAAACTTTTTTTCCACTTTTTTTAAATTGCATTAATTAGATATTAATAAAAATTGAAAACAAAATTCTGGAAAATGAATTTTAGCGTCAGAAGTTTGTTCAAATGGTTTGGATTAAGTTTTACTTTTTTTGTTGTCATACTTTTAGCGTTGAAAATGTTTTCAAGTTTCAGTGTTTTTATTTTCTTATTTTTCGAATAAATTTTACTCACAAGCAAATTAGTTGCTAAGCTTTAAACATAAAATGCAGCCGAAATAATTTTATATCGGTTTGGATATATATATATATATTCCTTAAATCTTTTGCAATGTTATATTATCTGAAACACTTTTCCATTGCCATTATTTTCAGCGTTGGAATATTTGTCTTTTTAAATGAAAAAATTATACCTTCCAATAGCAATTGCAGTGGTACGGTTTAATTTATATCGACTTTGCCTCGGGCGTCTCAAAAAGTACCACCAGAGTCACGATCCCGCTTATACTTGATTCTTAACCATCGGAACAACTTGTTCACCGGCCAAGAATAAGCAGAATGTTAATTACCCTGATCTGCTAGAATGAACTGTCAAGTGTGAAATTATGGGTTACGCACATTAACGATAGCAATTAAGACATTGTAAAATTTTACAGAACGTGCAAATCACTTCTTTCTTTACGGACACTAAAAATGTTTATTAATCGCTCTGAAGGCATTTTTCAAATTTGCTTTAACGTAACGAAGTTTATATTGTTATTTGGTTCAAAAGGTGCCACAGTAATAATGCTGAAACTGATACCGTAACATATTATCTGCATCCATAAGTTCGCAGTCAACAGTAAAACAGTTTTATTAGCTTCTGACGTATCTACTGAATTGTTGTTTTTTTATTTTACCGATTTCCGGTCTGGTATTCTATGGTTTAAACTTGCGCTAAAAAAATATATATAAATATATGTATATATATATATATATATATGAATTCAAATATATTATTCAAGCGCAATAAAGAAAAAATAGACTGAAAGATTATTTCATAAGATAAAAAATTAAAAAGAGCCAGATTTTAAAAACCCTCGAAATTCTGTTCTGATTTTTCATCAAACCTGTTGCCATCCTCTTTGCTTTCCTTTTGTCCTTTACCCTTTCCTCTTTTTCTGAATTTGAGATATCTCCGACTGTTCGAGAATCTTACAGCTTATCCTTTTATATGATTGTGTTACTCTTCATCACATAGCTACTCCACTCATATTGTCTTTCTTTGGATTCCTGGTCACGCAGATATTTAAACGAAAAGGGTGACTTTCTGGTGTGTTTTGTAAGGGTAAACCCCCGTCTAAAAATTTTAATCCTTTCATTTTTTTTTGCTTCATACAGAAACGTTCACATTTCCGAACAAGCGGATCTGGTTGACCTTTCATTATTCACACTTTACTCGCCTCCTTTGAGTCTGAGACACACTTACGCGTCATAATGCTATTTGCATCGTATGCTATGCACAGTCTGCGATCAATTTTTGCACCTACAACTTCCCTTCTGCTGTCAGAAATTTGGTGACCGTACGTGTGGAAACGTTCACCGACATGTTTCACACGTGCCTACAAAAATTCTACTGATCAGATCAGAGCGCGGAAAACGGCGTTCTGTTCGTATTTTCCTCCTCTGTCTCTCACATAAATTTCACATTGTTTCACCAAGCAGCGAACGTGAAATAATAAGCCGTGTCACGTTCCTTATTGAACGCCTCTCGTACATACATATAAGTATATAGAGAAAAAGATCAATTTTTCGTTTAATGTCTATTTTCTTTTTAATTTGTTCTCCTACTCATCTATACCGACTTTAAATTATCATCATTTTTTGAATTGCTCGAGAAGGTGTGTTCTTTAAAGGGTTTTATCTGATGAAACGAATATCGAAATTACTGTTTAGGTGATTTCAAATTCAGATTTTAATGATACGCGACGATATTATGAATACAATAAAATGGTGAACAGAATTGCGTGAAAAGGTTGAGGGAAAACAGTTTATGTAAGAGTATGTGATATGATAAATGTGATACGGTGAAAAGACAATAAATAAAAGGATTCGGAAGAAATAGATAAAACCAAACTAACGAGGAAAAAGTCGGGGCAGTTCCAAAAAGATACTGTTAATCGAAATAGTCGTAAACGCAATGAGAAAAAAAAATTGAATGATTGTTTCGTATTTTTTCGGTGAGAGGTCTTTGCCTGGAAGAGTTCATTGAATTTTAATTCTGTCGCATTAACATGAAAGATCTAAAACAGGGCTGACAGATGTGTAGGCAGTACACAATGAAAAGTAGAAAGTCCATATTTTAACAGATTAGAATATATAATAAAACGCAAGAAGAATCAAATTGCATCGTTTAGATTTGAATTCGAAGGAGGGAATTAAGGAAAAACGAAAACGAGAAAAAGATAGCGGAGTATGCCTAAAACATGGGCGAGTTTTGAAAGTAATAACATAACGACAAAGAGCGGGGTATAATGAGTGTATGCGGCGAAATAATAAAGCAGCCGGAATAATCACGAAGGAGAAAACAGATTGAAGTAAAAAATAATCAAGGATAAGGTGATCAAAGGAAATGATAATAGTGGATAACCGAAGAATTGACGAATAATTAATTTGGGAAAATTGGACAGAAAAAAAAAGGAAAGAAACTGTGTAAAAGTTTGATAAAAAATTTCAACTTTTCGCTAGGTTTCCCTGAATTATCAATGGCCAAATGGGAGAGAATAGAGAGAGTGATCGTACTGTTCGATTCGATGCTATTCGTACTTTCTTGTTGTACAGGGTGGTAGGCAGTATTCATGAGCATATTCTCTTTATTACGGATGCGGATGGAAGACTGCTCTTGAAACTAACTAGAATAATTCGACTTTTAATATCGATCTACCAGTGTGTTCTTAGTGTTGCACAGATCTGTATATCGATGCATCAGTTTGCAGAAGATGCGCATGTTTTTTTCTTTTACCTTCGCCACGCGCATATACGATTATTTCGGTTTTTTGGTCGTTTTTACTTGTTATCGCTAATTTTCCAAATGGCACCACGTCAATCGGATTGTTAAGTCGGCTTTAGGGCGAATTGACGCGCTGCTGTACAATTCCAAAAGTGAGGGCCAACAGATTTTCCTCCTGGGTATAGAGTGCCACAGTTCTTTGAAATATAAAGATAAGAATGAATAAGAGGAGAAAAGACATGGATCTCGGAAACAAAAACAGAATGAATAAAATGTACGAATAACGTATAGCTAATTTATCAGCTGGTCCCCCGGATAGGAACAATTTTATGTATTGTCTGGGACATTTTTTCAAATGAACTGACAAGAAATTTTGAAAATTTTATACTTTGTCGTTCAGTTTTAACTTGTATCTTTAAAACTACGTAGCCTCCTCGCAGCTGGAATTTTTTAGTCAAAACTTCCTCGTTAGATAAATGAAATGCCTTTTTCTATAGCCTTCAATAGCGAAAATTTTTACTATTTTTCCGAGTTTTCTAAACGCCTGTAAAACACGTGAAAATGAAATAAATCGCAAATTGTGTCAAAGTAACGTGTTTCACGTTAAACGTTCGTTATTATTATTACTAAAGAACGTTTCTGAAACGTTTGGCTTGATTTTGGCCATGGTCGAATATGTTCGGTTGGACTTCACACTAATAACCTCGGAAGAAGAAAAAAAAGTGCAACTTTAAATTGTTTTATACGCGTTGTTTAGTAGTAATTCGTTGGTCTTTATCTTCATGTTCATCAGTACGCAACGTTAACTCTGACGAAATACGATGCTTAATTTCAAATGATGACGTAGAAAAGAAACAATATTGTCACTGCTTTTATACTTGTTTAACAAAATGTCCTAGCAGGCCCGAGAAATTTATCGGAAAGCAACGTAGCACTTTGTGTTTTGTTTCGGGACCCCTAAACTTTTTCGCTATTACTGCTTGTGCTGCAACTTCGTAACTCGCGACCAAATTCCTGTTTAGAAGAGGCAAGTGTTTGATCTCTTTCCCCGAAGTAGAATGTTACTTTCGTTATAAATGAAGTCGGCAAAACTGAATGTGTTTATACATACGTTTCAATATAGGAAAAAAACAAAATTTCATTACCAGCTTAATTTTCACCTTGCCCGAAACTGCTTTATTATCCTAAAGAAAAAATATTACTAAACCCGACTTTTTGTACACCATAGATTCACTGAAGCTGAGATCTAAATAGATTCATTTAAATTTACATACAATTGTAGCAAGATTTTTTTGTTGTTTTTTTTTTTTTTTTTTTTTTGGTTTTTAAATTCTGATTTTTTTCCTTTTGAATACACTTTGTTAGTTTTTAGTCTGGAGATAAATGGCATGGGATATCTGATTAGTACTATTTCATTATAGATTATTATTAGCGGTTTTATAGGTATTATCTGGGAAGATTTGCCTTCGTTTATTTTAAATCTGCATTTTTTTGCATACGAAAAGCTGATGTTTCCGTTAACGCGACCACTTTAAAATCACAAAGCTGCGGTATTTTTTTTGGAAAAAGTAGTTGCAAAATTCGAAATATCACAAAAAATATCAAAACTGAAGAAAGAAGTTGAAGCATTTAATACGGGGTTATCCTCGGGTTTCCGTTTTTACCTTAATTTCGATTAATCAAAAAAACGGAAAATATGATATCTTAAATTTAAAATAATCCGGGGGGAATTTGTGAAATTCTGCCTCGATATTTTGCCCGAATTTTAAAATCGATTACGAAAACCACTGATGGTTTTATACGTAAAACACTGTATTTCTTTTAAATAATTTTCAAGTATTCAACGCGCTAGATTCGTTTTCGTGATAAATTGATAAGGCCGTCTTTTTTGCGTTATCAAATTCACGCTACTGTGTGTGTGTGTGTCTATCTATTGTTTATACGAACGGTTTTATCAAATCAGATCAAATCAAGTCTTCATTATTACTCTATTATCAAACAATATTGAGGCTACAATAGTAGGCAAAAATATGTAAACAATAATTTTTCTTGAATTGGATTAGAAAAAAAAATAAATAAAAACGATATAAAGAGGAAAAACTAATATAACATTGGACGTGTATACATTAAAAATGCCGACAACAGTTTTCCGCAAATTTAAATAAAGAAATATTTATGTACTTCTAAACTTATATATGTATTAATATACTGATTATACAATTAAAATAAAACACTTACGCAACACTAAAAGGAAACAATCCGAAGGACACATATTTATTACGTGTATTTAATTAATTACAGCGGGGATGTGAAATTAATTTTTTCCGTAATAGAATATGAATATAAAGAAACGATTTTAGATTAGAAGGCGATGAATTGAATTTGGTGTAGGGGCTTGGTAAGTGATTTGCATTCTCGTGTGATATTTATTGCAGTGGGGGATATTTGCATATAAATCATTCGAAACTCTTGGCACACTTTCTCTAAGTCAGTGGTTCTTAACCGGTGGTCCGCGGACTACTGATGGTCCTTGGAAACACTCAAAGCGAAGTCGTCCTAAAAATATTAAAGCTATAAAAGTAGTTAACTTCATTAAAAAGAGTGCACTTAATACTCGTCTCTTCAAACAATTGTGCTCTGATATGAACTCTGAACACGAAACTTTTCCAAAGAAAATATGCTGTCGGAGTTGTACGAACTGAAAGAGGAAGTAAAAATATTATTAACTAACAAGGAGCACAAAGAGTTAGCGGATCAGTTCTGCGAGTCCAAATTTCAAATGTGTTTTGCTTATTTGGTTGATTTTTTCGCGCGACTAAATAAATTGAACCTTCAACTGCAAGGGTCATGGAATTTGAAGTTGTAAGGCGCAAGCAATAAATTTGCGTATGAAGATAAAATTAATGAATTTATCACTAAAATCGAGCTATGGATCGACAAGGTTAGAAGAAAAAATTTTTGTACGTTTGATACGCTGAATCGAATTTATTGTCAGGCAGCGTGCTGAGATTAAAGAAGAAATACAAAAGAATACGATACTTCATTTGAAAAATTTTAAAAATGAATTCAGTCGCTAATTTCCTGACTACTGTGAGGACAAAGGTGTTCGCGGAAAGTGATCAACGTTTCTGAGGTGTCTGATGAAATTCAAGAAGAAGTGATTGAAATGCAACACAATAGTAACTAGAAAGAGATATTCGTGACAGGAATTAATTTTTGGAGCCAAGAGGAAATTTCTTTCCCAAAGATTCAAGAAATTGCTGTACGTTACCGAACTTTGTTATCATCCACATATGTATGCGAGCAGGGTTTCCCGGCGCTTTTGATAATTAAAAGCAAGCACCGAAATCGGTTGGATGCCAGTGCCGACATGTGTTTGGCTTTCAGTAGTACTGAACCAAGGATTCAGAAGTTAATAAAAAGTACGCAGTCACAGAAATCGCATTAAAATAACATATTTACCTCTATTCTGTAAAATTTTCGTAAAAAAAATTAAAATACTGTTGGCTTTGAACAATTTTATGCGTGTCTTATTTATAGATAGATAGAACAACCCTTTATTTATTTTACATTTACTGTATTTCAAACAGTTGGTGGTCCATGGCAGACAGAAATTTTGTCAAATGGTCTCTCGTTACTTAAAGGTTAAGAACCACTGCTATAATGGATGGGCTTTAAATAAAATTTCTTACTCTTCCGATAGTTCTGTTATATGCGGTAACAACTCCTCTGCTACCACTGGCGTCAACCCTATCTCCACAGTCGCTTCTAATTCTCCTTTCGTTATAATCTTTCAACATATGAAGCTACTTGCTTCAAACAACATTGCATCTCCCTCTTCTGTTGCCGAGTCTCATTTTTCGGTCTAATAACATTAGTTTTAATTCACTACACCTTTTTTTAACGGTACGAAGAAAAGTGAATACTTGTTTCCTCCGCTTCTCTGTATAAATACTCTCTCCGCCTGTCTACTAGTAATTTGTTTTTATACTCCTTTCACTCGGTTTACGAAAGAGATTCACTTCCTTACTTTTGACTTCACCATGAATGAATTAAAATCTACTCTTCAATCTATTATTTTTTCGGTAAGCTCACCGATTGCTTTCGATGGAGATTTTTGCCTTTTGAAACCCGTATTGTGTTTTGTCAATTATCCTATTTCCTTGTAAGTACTTTGTTAGATTATTCGCTACGTATTTTTCTAATATTGATGCAATCAATTGCCCTATAGTCACTGTGTTTCCCTTTTTTATATATCGGTCTCGTTTTCAATATTTTTAACTCATTTGGTATTTTCCCTTCTTTTAATGTCTGATTAATTAGCTTAGTAATTTCCTTCACCATATGCATATTTTTACTGTTTTTATATTTTTTATTCATATTCCGTCGATTCCGGTGGCCTTTGTTTCCTTTAGTCCATCAATTATTTTCCCCACCTGTTCTACGTTTGCTTTACGTACATGTTTACTTTTACTTTATCTTCTTCTCTTTTTTCTAATATCACTTTATTACATTTGTGTTCTAGTTTTTTTATGCCATTTTTGAATTCTTTACTAAATTTGTCTGCAATTTCTCTTTCTTCTTGTCCCTTGCCAAAATATTTATTTATGGTTGTTCCTATAATCTTGTTTATATTTAACCAAGTTTTCCTGATATCCCCCTGAGCTACTTTAACACTTTTCCCGACAAACATGTCTTTTTGCCGTCTTATTTCAGCATTCACTTGGTTTCTGAATTTTTTGTATTTTATGTTGATTATTCTTTTTTACTTTTTTGTACAATTTGTCTCTCTTTTTTTATCATTTAAATTATTTTTTGCGTCATACATTCTTTCTTCCTTTGTATTTTTCCTTCTCCTGACGTATTTTTTGTTTGCCTACATTCTTTACATACTTTTTCAAATTTTTCTTTTATGCTTTCGTATACATTTTCAGCGTCCAATTTATCTGATTTCCCTCTTCTCACTTTATGAGTCTTAGTTCATTTTTTACTGTATTTTCCATTAAAAAACTTCTGTTTAATTCCATTTGTTTTCCTCCGGTTTTTCCCATCTCCATTTTTATTGTACGCACTATCATGTTGTGATCTGCTATTTTAATATCTGTATTATAATATTCGAAGTCGATGTTTCTTTTCTTCTTCCTAGTGTATATATGGTCGATTTTGGTTTTAGTTAACCTGTTTTCCCTCCATTCTTCTCTTGTGTATCCTTCTAAATTGCTTTCGTAACCCATTCCTGCCATTGTGTTCATATATTTTGTTTCTATTGAGTTGTGTTTTTCAGTGGAACAGTTTTCCATGTATTTTTTGTCAATCCTCTTTATTTCTTTTATGTATATTTGTTTGCTTTTCCTGATGGTGATCTGTATAACGCCCATAGAAATAGTTTTTCCCCATACCATGTTATTTCAATTATTACACATTCCGCATTTTCCATATTTTTGTTTTTAATTTGAGTTTGTATTTTTTTGGTCCCCCTTTATATATATCACAATCCCATGTTTTACCCCTTCTGCATCTGAATTGCGACATTTCTCATAACTTTCTAAATTATATAAATTTATTTCGTCCTTTTTTATATTTACCTCCCCTAAAATTAATATATCATATTCTTGTCTTGCCTCTAATATCTCTACTTCCTCCCAGTTTTTCCTCGTTGATCTAATGTTTATGTGTGCTACTTTTAACTTTGTATTCATTTTTATTTTTTTTTATTTATTTATTTATTTAACCTCTTTTTTTTACTAAGTTTATCCTATTTATATTTCTTGCTTCCTTTCTTTGGCTCTCTTTTCCCCTTTATCTGGTTGTTTTAAAAATGCTAGTTTTTAACGCGCCAAAAACTGAAAAACAAGAAATTAACGACCTTTTTAAACAAATAGTTTAACATTACGATATAAACCTAACTTAAAACGTACGTTAGAGACCTGCAGCGGCACGGTAGAAGTATATCTGCGTGTCTTATCTATTTCTGGTCCATACCACTGCATGGCATGGAAATCTGGGTTCTCGCGCAAACTTTAGAGAAGAAAATTGAAGCCTTTGAAATGTACGTTTATCGCGGGATGCTACAAATTTCTTATGGTGACCGCGTGACCAACAAAGAAGTATTGAAAACAGGATGTCGAACCAAGCTGTGGTGCTCCATATAATCCGAACAAGGAAATTGAAATATTATGGTCGTGTGCACAGACACTCTAAGAAAAAACATCGTCTCTTCCACCTCGTGCAATATGGAGAAATTACTGGCCACAGAAGACCTGGTAGACGCAAACTTTCCTGGGTAACAGACATGAGAAGATGGTACGAAATGTCAACATCCGAACTTCAAGAGGCATCCAAGAATAAGGAATCAATAGCTATGATGATCGCCGACCTTCGACCGGAGATAGCGTAACAAGAAGGATCGGATATGAATGATGGTCCTTCGTGAACGCCTCGAAAAAGAAAAAAAAAAAGAAAAATTATTCAACGCTCCGTTTGCGAATGGACTGTTTAAAAAACACGCGTAATCGCTTAAAGCACTTACTTGGGAAAAATCGTTTTTTCATCTTTGAAATTATTAAAGAGAGCTATTGTTTGTCATCGGTAAATATTGTCCTCGTAGTTTAATGAAGCAGTACGTAATAGTTGCATCATCGCGAGTAAACTGAATAATAATAACAATTACCTGAAATGTAATTGTTTAAAGGTTGTCGGTGTGTCGTTTGTTATAATGTTTTCCTTTTGACAAAAAAATGCGTGCAATGCAGTAAAAATTACTGGTACGCGCGACCTTTGATAATCGTTATACATTCAACTTTTTCTTTTTTCTAATAATCGGTTTTTTTTTTCCCTGTAACTAGAGGTTGTTACCCTTACCAGTATCTATAAATAAATTTAGTAAAAGAAATAGAGTCAATATATTCGAGACATAAAAGCCTATTTAGAAAATATCGAAATATAGTTACAATTGAAATAAGGAATGCGAAACAGAAGTTTTACCAAAGTTAAATAGTGAAGGCAAATTGATAGTAACAACGTGTGGAATGTAATTAACAATATCGTAAATAAAAAAAATAAAACAACAATAGACGATTTCATTATAAAACATTTTGGAAATACTGTAATACTAGCTGAACAATTTAGTGAATACTTCACGCGTTCGGTGGAACAACATAAACACAAGTGTCACACACCCAGTTATTGAATACGAATTCTGATAATTTCATTTTGTCTTCATTTTATTTTCCACCTGCAAATAAATCCCAAACAGAAATAATAATTAACGATCTAAAAGTTTATAGGGCACTTGGATGGGATGAAATTAGGGTTCAGGATATTAAACATAACTCAAATATCTTTATTCATATGGTCAACTATTCCATAAAGGAAGTTAACACTCCGGATGGGCTTACAATTAGACCGATATATAAAAATGGAGTAAAAAATCAATTTGAAAACTACCGTCCAATAACAATAACATCTGTAATAGCTAAAATTTTAGAACACTATATTGATAAACATTTAAGAAATCACGTGGAAAAAAATAACATATTTTATGAAAATCAACACGGTTTTAGAGGAAAAAGATCCACGATAACATTATTGAGAACGATTGTAAGTGAGACAAATACAGGACTATCGATGGGGAACCAATTTTTAATTACAAAAAAAAAAAAAATTACATTTATTGACCTATCCAAAGCGTTTGATCTAGTTGACCATGAATTATTAATCAAGGACCTAGAAAATCTAGACATTATAAATAATCAACTTAAGTGGTTTAGGAATTATATAACAAATAGGAAAAACATGGTCAAAATCGCAGGTAATAAAAGTAATGAAAAAACTATTCAACACGGCGCAGGTTAGGGTACCATATTAACGGCCCCTATGCTTTTTCTCATTTAACCCTTAAAACTCGTTACACAAGTATATTAAAAATGCAAAGGTATACGTTTTTGCTGATGATATTGCTTTATTAATGAAGCACAAAAATTTAGAGATCGCGGAAAATTGATTACAAGAGGATGTAGATAATTTTAGTAAATGGGCACACGATAGGAGGTTATGTATAAATATAAATAAATCTAAATTACTGCACATTCGGAACAGTACTAAACATAAGATACATGATCCGCAAATTTCCCTCCATAATAATAATTGCATACATGAACTTCATGTAAATAACAATACTCATTTGTGTTGCTGTACACCGCTTGAGAACGTAAAAATTTTTAAATATCTAGAGGTACATATGTATCGATAAATCCTTGAACTGGAAAAAGCACATTCAAAGTTTAAACTCGAAAATAAGACAGACAATTCCAGCTTTATATAAAATAAAGCAGGTACACTAGCACATCGAACACTACGTATATACTATAATTCGATAATAATGTCTAGAATTTCATATGGAATTAAAATATGGAGCGAGGCTAAGAAAACAGAAATAAATAAAACAAGTAAAATACAGAAGAGGTGTCCCCCATTGGAAGAAAAACGACTTTGGAACAACAGGAAAATGATGAAATGTCCCCCAAGATGTACTATTTCTATTATAGATTACTAGAATTTAATGTCAATAATATAAAATTAGCATCTAAGCAGAAAATTTCGTTAAAAAGAAACTAAAGTAATACATATTACATCTATCCCCGCGGTGTAAAATTAAGAATTGGTAACACTGATGACTCAGTTTTAATTAATTTAAATAAGTACAATCCCTAATCATATACTAGAGGGGGAAAAAATTAGTGTGTGGAAAAGGAGGTGCAAAAATGGTTGAAGGAATGGTGCAGAAAACTCTTTAATGGTTCTTTTTTGTTTATGGTTTGTTAGTTTTGACTTTGTCTTGTTTATCCTGGATTTTAAGTTCTCACAGAAGATCATGTTTTTCGATTTCAAATATTAAGCTGTCTGCATGTACTGATGTTAAGAGTCGTATTACGCGGCATGTTATTGGCATACGTATATTATAACTATTACTTAAATATAATGCCGGGTTTATTAATATTGTTATTTATGGAATAAGTTAAGATGGTTGAAATTATTACACTTTGTTTCCTTTTTTAATAAACCTTAATAAGAGTGTCGGGCACTCACACAACGGGCATATGTGAGACCCACAACTTATTTTGTAAAAATCAAAAAAAAAAAAAAAGGATATACAAACTGGCGTAAATAAGTTATAATAAACGATATATAAAAGTTATTAACGAATATTAAAACATAACGAATACTTTAACATTTTATCAAAACATGTGAATATAGCAAAGGTGTCGGCAATTGCCGCGCTATTTGAAATATATCCAGTTTTTGGCCGCCGATAGGATTCCGGAAAAAGCGTTTCCAGTGCTAAGCATTACATATTTTCATTAATTTAAAAGTGTTGTGGTCCATTTATTTCTCATTAGATAAAACTGTTTTTCACCTTTCATATCTACCTTACTCTATGTATTTATACTTTTCCATTTTCTTATAGCGAGGGCGGGGTTTTTATTAAAGAAAGTTCTAAACGCCAGGCTCCAGTCGGCCAGATCACAAGTGTCCTGCTTGTGACTGCGGCGCCTTCATATAAGACCTGAACCATGTTTTATGGCAATGTCAAAAACATGTCACACAACGTTCAACTCTTTTAATTGCTTCGAAGCGTTCCAAAATTTACCCACCAATCAATACTATCTCGATTCTTACTGATCCTCGAATCCGTGTTTCTAAAGCATTATTTCGATTTTTATCAGATTGCAATTTAAAAATTCAAACTATACGTTACGAAAAAATTTGTTATATAAGTTTATTGTCATCGCGATAGCCTAGTTGCTCGAACGTTTGGCTTTCGTTACGGAGGTCTCGGGTTCGATTCCGGGCGACGACAAAAATTATTACGAAAAATTAAATTAAAATACTCGTTCTATTTCACGTGGAAGGCGATGGCAAATCACCACGTACAACACTATATGAGCGCTAGGTTGGTACGCAGCAGACTCACACGGGGAACTGCACTTGTATATCGATAAATCAAACGATTACTAATCATTTCCGAATGGTAGTCTTGCTTCTGTACACATTCGTACTGCATATAAACAATTGCCCAGTACACAACTTATACCTGCACAGGTAAAATGTACGAAAAAGTTTCCCACCAACCGAATGGTGGAGGTGATAATGATGATGATGATGACGATGATGATATGTAAATTGTTTGGTGGCATAATAATCTCATTAGGAGATTAAATGCTTAAATAAATATATATAATCAGGTTTCGTTGTAATGGCTTTTCGAAAGTTAATTCTTTTTTGATGCTTTGCTTCCTACAGCCCTGTATGATTCTGAAGGTGGTGAAAACTGATTAAAATACTTTTTAGCAAATTTTATTGCAACAAACAAATATCGGGCCATAAAAAGTACGAAATACAATATACACACACACATATATATATATATATATATATATATATATATATTTCCTTTCAGAAGGAGGACTAATACAAAGTGTATAATTGATTCCGGTGTTATGAATTTTTGAATGTAATTGTGTTTAGGGGTTGCTGTAAATTCCGTGACTTGATATGTCTTTTGCGGTTTTTCCGCCAAAATAGGTTTTTCGAAAGAACGCTTTACTTTTGAACGCACGGTTTGGCGTTGAACTGTGTGATATATCGTAATTCCTTTTCTCGTTAAAAGACACGTTTTATCGAGCTTAATATATGCCCAATTATATAATCTGTCAATTACTCGAATTCTTATGATTCCATTGTTAACGGCAAAAGAAGATAAAAAAGCGTCACAAAATAACTGTAATTTTACACAATGGTTTTTCTCTCGCAGAATTCCTCGCGCGAATATATATATATATATATATATATTTTTTTTTTATTATTACTTTAAAAAATTAATTCGTATTTATTTTTCGGAATAAAATGGTTGACATCGAGATGATAGTTAAAAAATGGAATGAACGTAAAAAAAATTAAACGTATTTTGTGCTAATACAAAAGTAATACAGAAGCGAGAAAAATTTTAGAAGTAGTCACATTAAGAAAAAAGATCTTTTTTATATAGCCTTTTTGGGGGCACCGGAATTTTGTAAATCAATTTTTAAGAGCTTCAAAATGGGAAAAGATCTTTCTGGTAATAAATGTTTTGCAAGAACTTATAAAAGTTTATTAATGTCAGGGATCTATTATCATTTTTTAATGCACTGGCTTGTGATTGGTAAGTTCACTTCTGTTTCCATAAAAGTAACACACTCTTAGGTAATGATCTAAAAATTGTTGGTACTCAAATTTTCTAACTCTAGTACACACACACACACACACACGCATGTTGTACAGTATAATTATTTCTTTGCGAGAGGCCGTAAACAGATATGATAAATCGCTAATTAACTAATTAGAACAACCAATTTGTAACAGAATCGATTTCTGATTATAGAGAGAAAAACAAACATTAGTCTCGTCCTTTTCGTTGAATATTCGTTTCTAACCGAAAACAAAATTATTAAACTTTTTAAATCATTTTCAAGTATCCGCATAATCTTCTTTAAATATACTACGCGGAAGAATGTGCAATATAAAAATTAAAATTTTTCCTTACTAGATAAAAGAAAAAAGAAAAAAAGAACGATTTGCACAAATTATAAACTCGCCTTTACATTATATTTATTTCTTATATAACATATATATATATATATATGTATATAAATGATCTTAAAATTATCAGCTACGCAGACGATACCGTTTTTTTACTTAACTCTCGTTTTCCAACTACGTTGCAGGTACGAGTGCAGGGGGACGTAGCTAAATTACAACGTGCTAAGGAAAAAAAAATTGGTTAACGTTACTAAAACTAACATAAGTACATATGATGCAGATATCAGAATTTAAAGTTATGGAGCGATTTGAAAGTTTACTTGAACACCAGTTCCCCCACAGAAAGAGTTTATGAATTTAAATATTTAAGGGTTATGTTGGATAGTAAGTTGTATTAGGATAAACACATATACTTGAATAAAAAACTCCGAAAAATGAATTGTCTATTATTTGAAACATACACAATTATATAGATTATACATGATGGCATTATATCAACCAATCTTGATTTATGGTATTATGGATGGGGGGGGGGGGGTGCTCAATATATAATTAGACCTCTGGAAAATCTACATAAAGCATTGTTTAAAGTGGTCTTAAACAAAGTCGCTGACAAACAACATGACATCCAGCCACTTACTATAATACGAAATCCAGCTACTTAATTATGTTTGTAAAAATAGAGGATTATTTAAAATACATGCAGGGATAACGAGGAAATCTTCTGAAGAGATAGCGTTATTATAAATTCCGTACACGAATGCAAGCAGCATATAAGGGACCATTATAATTGTCTAACGACCGAGATGAAAACCTACTTAAAGAATTATAAAAAAAAAATACATAAAAAGCTGGTACATTTTTTTTTAATGAAGGATAATTTGTAATATGTGAGAATAACTACATTAAAATTGATTATCCGGCCAACATGTATCCCTTTTGATTAATTGTTGTTTTTAGCCATATTTAGGGTGTGTATATGGTTTCGTACGTATAGTCTGTATGAGTGTTATGCCGTGTACGGATGTACATACTTGTCCATTGCTTATTCTATTTATTCTTATGTATTCATTTATTTTATTTTTACTTTTTCTCCCCTTTTCCTTTAAAATCACAGGTTGCCTCACATTTTTTCGCTCATTTCTATTGTTAATTAATCTTACCTTTTTCAGTACGTACCTTTATGTTTATTTTAAAATTGCAAACTGCGTTTTATTTTATTTTCCGCTCAGCTATTTTGCTAATTAATTTCACTTACAATATTTTACTACGTAACTGTTCACGTGCATTTACATATTGCTTTAATTGTGTACTACCTTCCATTACTCGTGCTCTATAGCTCATCTGTGCACCTTGCGTGTAATAACAATAGTGATAATAATAAACATTGATCGATTGACTGATTGAAAAACGTCTAATGAAGTGCGCTCAGCAGTAGCTTATGTTTTTTTCTTTTTTTTTTTTCGAAGCGGAGTGTTGAACGAATGCTGCTGTTCAAGAGCCTGTTGTATCATCTTCCTGTTAAGTTTCAGATTTGAAAAATTTAGCGCGCAGTTAATGCTTATTAGTTAGTACACCTTTTTCTAACGTCTGGCAAAATTAACGGTAGCCCGGGGGGATATTTTATTCTTCTACAGGAGCATTCATTTAAAAATTTCGCTTTTTTGACTCGGCTTTTATACTTTCCGGTTGACAAGCCTTATCATATATATATAAGGTTAAGATTTTACAATTTGGTCTCTTGAATTGTAGCTCTACACGGTATTCAGGGTGATCACTTTTTCTGTTTTTTTTTTTTTTTAACTTCAACTTTTTCCCATTTTTCTCATAATTGCTGTACAGAAAAATTGTACGTAATTTTTAAATTTTCCGTAATAGCCCGATGATAAAATGTGAAATCGCTTAAAATTTTCAATTTCGAACTCAAAAAAAAAAAACCGCGTAAAATTCATTACCGTGTAATTTCTTGTACTTGGCGAAAAATGAGATCATTGGACACGCTTTTATAACGGGGAGGGGAGGGTAAATGTCGTATCAGAGAGTTTCCGATCATTTTGTAAAACTTTCAAGTGTGTCTTCTAGGTAAATTATAACTTCCCTTCCGTGTCTGATTAATGAAGTTCAATGAGGTTTGCAGAATTGCCGATAATAATGCGCGAATAAAAAATAGAAAGAATAGTAGTAAACAATGTATAATGTACAAAATTAAATCTAACACATTACATAGACGCAAAAGGAAAAGGAGAAAAAAGGACAAAAAGAAAACAAAACAAAAAAGTATATTCTTACGATAACAATAAGACGGTGAATGTTATTTGTACTATTCGTTACAAGATCACTCTTTTTTTCTTTTTAATTTTTTTTTTTTTTTTTTTTTTTTTTTTCTATAAACATACACGCGCGAATGTATACATCATTAAAGTTACTATATTATGTACAAAATTATGTATTTGTGGCGGTCTAATTGCACGCAGACTTAGATGAATACGGGGCGACGGTGTAATCCGATAAAAAAGAAATAAAAACGGAGGACAGAAAATGTTCTCCCCATAAAAAAAAACATACGAGATTAAAGCGATTATAAAAAGAAAAATAAATATTTTACTTAATCGGTATAATAATGAATACAACGTTCGGAAAATAATAACCTCTTTTTTTTTTTCATCTTTCTTTTTCACCAAAAATAAATAAATAAATAAACGTATAAAATGTATAATCTATAAGATTCTCCAATCTGTCGAATAATTATTATTATTCGTTTTTTCCGCGCGGTGCCTAATGAACCCAGTTCGTTTCGTTTCGTTACGTTACGTTACGTTACATACATTGAAGCGAGATTTTAAACCGTATTAGCAGCGTATATTTTACGCTTTTTTATTCCATCGATGATACTGACGTGTTTCAAACACACACACGTATAAATATCGAAAAGGACAAAAAAAAAAAACATACAAAATTACACGCGTACAATTTAGTTATTAAACGTGTGCAATACATACCGGGTGTTAACGAATGGTATAAAATGGGAAAAAAAAAAAAAGATTTCGCTTTATCAATATACATAATTAACACTACTATCTACGCTACATAGAAAAGGAACTAGCAGGAAATTACTTAAATGAAAAAGGTTAATGATAACTACTTAAGACAATAAAGGCGGCTTGCATAAATATTGGTAAAATGTTCTTCGCGGTAAATTTTCCGTAAATCATTAAGAACCCACCACTGCAGCGGGGTGAACTTCTTATTAATGTAAAATTAAAAAAAAAAAAAATGGTATAAAGTGTAAATATAACAGCGCGAAGAACGAACGACGCGACACGTTTCAATAGTATTCCGAGAGAAACATGAGCTGGTGATGTGTGTAATATATGTCTATAATTTTTATCAAATGTGTACAAGTACAATTAATCATATAGCGCGCGAATTCGAGATGTTTTTTTCAGTGTAAAATACATAAAAAATTACGGAAAATAAATATATGTAAAAATTAATAATTACTAATTTTTTTTTTCGAGAAATTACTTTTCAGTTTCGGTATGCATTTTTTGCATCATAGATGTAGCTCTAACACGACGGAAGCGAAATTACGAAAAAGCGATAATAAATTCATTAGCCGCAGCAATTACTCTATAAGTTTTTAGATTATAAGATCGAGTGATATTTCATTTCGTTTTATATTTATTTTCCCAATCCATCGAATTTTACAAATATTACGTTATTTCAAAAATTCATTAAAAGTATCTCATACTTCTTTTCTTTTTAGAATTTATGAAAATCTACAAAATTATAAATCTTAACTTTGCCGTTATATATTTGAGTGCAAAATCGATATCGTTTTTTCATTCCCCTCCTCAATTCGAGTTTTTGAATTTTTGACGCACCGATGTAACGGGCGAACAATTTTATCCAATTACAAGCGGATATTGAGAAATAAGATTTCCCGATGGACCATTTTTATGAAAAAAATAATAATAACGATTATTTAAATATATTTTATTATTTACTGAAAATATAACGAGGAAAAAAAGAAAAGAAAAGAGTATCCTTCAATTTATTTCCGCCTAAACTTTCGTTATATCACACGCGGAATCGAATAGAGCGTTTTTAATTTTTAACTCTTTTTGTATGATGCGGCTCGCGTTTTTAAGTATTCTCAATAGAGGGAGCTACATCTGCATTGTCACGGTAGCTGAAGTACCGAATCTTTTAATAGTTTTTGAACGATATCCGCTAGTGCGGAAATGTTAATTACATTTCGCGCCCGTTAGAACCCGCTGAAATATATAACGGGGGAAGAAATAATTTAAAAAAAAAACAAAACATCATCCAGTTTATTTCTGCCTAAGTACACACCGTTTGCTTCAGTCTGAACGATTCCAGAACCGAACAGGTGTTGTTATAAATACGAAAATTTGAAGTCGTAATGATTCATTATATTTCACGTGCCGATATGATTTGCTCTCGGTGGCATCGTTTTAGTCACGTTTTTATTACTTTAGGTGCCTTTTCCGTCATTCGTAATAAGGAATTCTTTTTCGTATTACTCGAATACAAAACTTTTAACACGTGCAGTACGCGCGTACAAACGGACACATATTGTATGCGATAATTAACGAAACAAACGAGTGAAAAAGAGTTGGCGAAATCCGATTAATCCTCAAAACCGTTGTTGGTAGAACATTTAATTCGTATTGGTAACAGAAAGTAACGGGCGCACTTTAACACGATAAAACCGTTCCCCTTCCTTCATGTTGTACCGGTTGGTCGTCTGAAAAGTAAAAAAAGGAAATTTGAAACAACGCGAAAAAATTAATAATTCAATAAATTTACGCGTTATAATTAAAAATGACCGAATAAACTAAAAACGAACGGACATTGTTTTGAAAAATTCCAATATGCATAGAGAAGCGTGATTTTAATTTACAATATTTCACATATATGAAAACTCGATCATTTGGACTGACACAGCCGGCGGAAAATTTACGCTACTTATGACTCTACGTTACTCTTAAAAACAAATAATAATAATATAGTGTTTACGCAGAAATATTACAATGATTCGAATTAACACGTTTACAATTTATGTTAACTCTAATTCGCATTTTACACGGGAATTTTTTTTACACATAACTTTTTTCAAAGGTATTTTCACTAGTATACATAAAAACGCCCTGCGGGGCACAGGTTGTTGTAACTAGAGTCATCGTCTCTAGTAAGTAGTCACTCGACCGCCATATGGTGCTAGCCCGCCGGCGCAGAAACGAAACAACAACCACATGAGTTCCGTGCGTCCACGTCGTGCAGGGTGGTAATTTCCTTTTCGGCGGGCTCAGCGTTGATTAGGAAAGCTAAAACGGAACCCATAAACATCGCTGATAGGAAAACGGAGAAGGGACAACTTGCCGAAGGTGGTCCCTTCACTAAATACCGTTAAGCTTTCGCACTGCATTAATAACAGCAGACTATCAGCAGCTCGCTCGTGACATATGTGCCCCAGTCGGATTGATAAATGTCAATCTAGAGCGAGTAGGCGAGTATCCGGCGCCTGAAAACCGGGTCCTTTCGGCTAGGGTAGTAAACCCCAACAGAAAATCCGACGGAAGGCAAGGGGAAACCACCGTCGTAACTTTCCTAAACATCCACTATGATAGACGAAAACAATGAAATGACCCTTAGTCCGGGGCACCCCTTCAATGGGGAGAGGGTGCGAAGAATACCCCCGTCGTCTCAAAACAAACTCAAGATTTACAACAGACCCATCAAAATAGCAACATGGAACGTGCGAAGTCTACTCCAAGCCGGTAAACTAGCCAACACCGTGAAAGAAATGAGGAGGCTAAATATTGATATCCTTGGCCTAAGCGAGGTTAGATGGCCCGGGACAGGATCAATCAAAATTGATGGCGTACACTTCCACTACGCAGGAGGTACAGAAAGCCGCAACCAAAAAGGCGTAGCAATATTAGCCACTGACGAAATCGCTGAGTCAATAGTAGGAAGCATACCTCTAAGTGACCGTGCAATAATGGTGGTTTTGGAAACAAATCACCGTCGAATGAACGTCATCCAGGCATACGCTCCCACAAGCGACAAAACAGACGCAGAAATTGAAGATTTTTATGGCCAACTGGATGAAATTCTGGCGACGACAAAAAAAGGAGAGATCACGATAGTCATGGGAGACTTCAACGCAAAGATAGGACAGGTAGCAAGAAACGAGCTGATTGGAGAATTCGGTCTCGGTGAAAGAAATGATCGTGGAGACAGGCTGGAACAGTTCAGCATGGAGCATAACATGGCAATTATGAACACTTTCTTCAAACAGCACCCTAGACGATTGTACACCTGAATAGCACCTGCTGACTCATGCGAAAGAGTTGTCCGAAATCAAATCGACTTTATTATGGTTCAAAAAAGCTTCAAAAAGTATGTTAAATCGGCAAAAACATATCCAGGAGTAGATGTAAACTCAGACCATAATCCGGTAGTCATCAAATTATCAATACGCCATTTTGTCAGACAGAAAAAAACATATAAACACAGAATCGACATCGGAAAGCTGAAAGACAGAAATACCAAGAAAAAAGTGGCGGGTATACTGGAAGAGAAAATCAAGGACATGAAGAAGACTAAAGAGGACCTCACATGGGAAGATATCGAAAAGGTCATCACAGAAGTCCAAAACGACGAGATTGGGAAAACTAAGAACCAAAAGAAACAGAAATGGATGACTGACGAAATTCTACAGCAGATGGAGGAGAGACGACTTCTCAAGGAAAATAAACCTGAGTACAAAAGGAAAAACAGAGAGATAAGACGTCTTTGCAGAGAAGCCAAGGAATCCTGGTGGACCTCAAAATGCGAAGAGATAGAAGAATTGCAGCAAAAACACGATTCGATTAACGTACACAGGCTAGTAAAGGAAGTGGCAGGAAAATACAAGAAAAGTAGTGCAGGACTCCTACGCAATGAAGGTGGAAAAATTGTCGTAGACCTCGAGGAAAAGCTGAACATATGGAAAAATTATATAAGTACACTGTTCAATGATCAAGGTAGACCTCCTGAAGCTCCAGATACATTCCATGAAAACAGCGAAGAGGGTCCTTTAATTACAAAGAGCGAAGTCAAGTACGCAATAAGTAGGCAGAACAATGGCAAAGCAGTTGGTCCCGACAAAGTGCATTCAGAGATGTTGAAGGTTATTGCCGAAACAGACGATGAAGGCCTTGAGGCAATAACTCGGGCATTCAACAGAATTTATCGCACAGGCCAAATACCAGAAGAATGGTTGAAATCAACGTTTGTAGCAATTCCCAAAAAGGCAAACGCTGCAGGATGTGACGACTACCGCACGATTAGCCTTATGTCGCATGCACTAAAGACCTTCCTTAGTATAATACATAACAGAATTTATAAACGATGTAAAGAGCGCATGGGAAGAACGCAATTTGGGTTCAGAAATGGCATGGGCACGCGCGAAGCTCTATTTGCAATGAGAATACTGACACAACGTTGCATGGACATGAACGTTGATATATATGCTTGCTTCATCGACTACAAAAAGGCCTTCGATTCGGTAAAACACGAAAAGATGATGCGTATTCTAAGTAACACAGGCATCGATCAAAGAGATATTCGAATAATAAGCGAATTATATTGGGGCCAGTCAGCAGAAGTTCGCATAGAGCAGTCCACTTCCGAAAAAGCTGAAATTAGAAGAGGAGTAAGGCAAGGCTGTGTTTTGTCACCTCTGCTCTTCAACATATATGCTGAGGCGATATTCGGACAAGCTCTGGAAGAAGATGAAGGAGGTATACGGGTAAATGGCACCACAATCAATAACATCAGATACACCGACGACAGTCTGATATTGGCAGACAGTCAAGCCAAGTTACAGGAGATGATGGACAAAATTGTTCGAGTTAGCGCTGTATACGGGCTTGAAATCAACGCATCAAAGACCAAAATTATGGTTTTTGCGAAAAAACCAAGACCTTTTACATTACGTATTCAAAACGCAGTAATAGAACAAGTCTCCTCAATTAAATACCTGGGCACCACATTAGATGATCGATGCGACCCGAAGAAAGAAGTCAAATCACGAATAGCTCAAGCAAAGGCTTCGTTCCTCTCCATGAGAAACGTATTTACACGAAAAGAATTGAACATCCAGCTCAGATTAAGGCTCGTGAAATGTTATGTGCACTCAATTCTGACATACGGCAGCGAATGCTGGACGCTGGATGCCGAATTGGAAAAGAGAATAACGGCATTTGAGATGTATATATATAGACGAATAATGAAAATTCCATGGACAGATAAAGTTACTAACATAGAAGTATTAGCTAGAATACAAAGGAAACCAGAACTCCTCGATACTGTGAAAGAAAGGAAAATCAAATATCTCGGACACGTCATGAGAGGAGAAAAATACGAGTTACTACGAATCATACTGGAGGGAAAAATTACTGGAAATAGGTCAGCAGGTCGACGCCGAAACTCATGGCTCAAAGACATCCGAAAATGGCTGGGACGCACATCAGTGGAGATCTTCAGGGCAGCCGTTTCAAAGATACAGCTATGTATGTGGATCTCCAACCTCCGCAGAGGAGAAGGAGAATGAAGAAGAAGATACATAAAAACAGTATGCCATTATTTTTACTACGTTTTTACGAACTTTCTTTTTCGTATGTGTCTGTTCGGATAGAACTTTACAATCAATTTTAATATTGAGCTGTGGACTCGAAATGTTAAACATAGCTCACAGAAGTGCGGATGACAATGTATTATTATATAAATATTATATTTGTATAATAATATTTATTAATACTATATTGATATTAATCAAAGAGCGGTCACCATGAGCTTAACACTAATGCAAGCCTATTCTCGAATTCCCTTTTGTGCAGATCTTCGTATAGAAAAGTACGGTATGCTACACTTTCAACAATTCTGCCCTCCCCACACACTGCTACTTGCGATTTCTCTCTCTTTCTCTCTTTTACATACACGCGTGCACGAATATATTCTTTCTCTCTCTCTGTGTATCTCGTAGACTCTTTTCACGATAGACATAAGCGTAAGCAGTATAGGAGCATGTCGATGAGCAGCACGCATGCACGTTCAGTGAATGTATTTGATTTTTCCGAATGGAATGCTAACAATTTAACGAATATTTAATGTAATTTTTAATTATTATTGTAATATGTAATGTGAATCCTACTCTAATTACGGTATTGGTATAAAAATTACGATAATATCACCCACTTAAGTTATATCACTCTGAAGTATATTTTTTGTATCGAATCTGTCATATTCTCATCAAGATATTTGAAGTTGATTCTGAAATTTCACACACGTAAGACTTTTAAAATCAGTAAATAATTATTTAAATAAAAACAATTTTTTAAAGACCACGTTTTTAAAATGGACCTAAAAAATGGTATAATTTTTCCTAGACTCATTCCGATTAATAACACCATAATATACAGATTGTCTTGAAAATTTAATAGCTATAGAAAGATTTATAAAACGAAAAACGTGCAGTGCGTGCAACATGTAAGAGGGTGTAGAGAGAGAATCTCATACGACAGTTCATCTATATCTATCTATCTGCCTGCGTGATTCAGTCCTAAAACTGGTTTCCATCCATGATGATCCTTTCCAAAGTACTGCCGGCTTTCCGCAGCCCTCTTTAAATCCGCGTAACTGTTCAGCCCTGTATCTTTTAGTAACGTCGCGATAAACGAATTTCGTGGCCTTCCGCGTCCTCGTCTACCAGGTATTTTCCCTTCCAGTACAAATCGAAGTAATCCGTCATGCCGTAAGACACGACCCATCCAATTTAGCCGTGCCTTGCGAACCCGGTCAAATAACGACCTCTTTTCAGATATTCTACTTAATATATATCTTGATTTTTTATTTTGTCCGTCCAACTTATTTTTTCCATTCTTCGCCAGCACCACATTTCAAAAGCTTGCAGTTTACCTGCATTTCGTTTGTTTATGGTCCAAGTTTCTGCGCCATATAACGCTATGGACCATACATAAACACCTCCATTAATCGTTTCCTTAACACAGTGCCAATGACTTTTGACGCAAAGTATTTTGTTTCTGAAAGCAAGTTTTGCAAATCCAATACGAGCACTGCTTTCCTGGTCGCAATACAAATCTTCTGTTATTATTTGCCCCCGAAGTATTTGAATTGTTTCTTTTGTTCCACTGTTTTCCCATCAATTATTACATGAAAAGGGCTTGCTTTTCTACTAATCGACATTGTTTTCGTTTTATTTATATTTATTGCCATTCCAAACTTTTTACCTATCTGATCCAACTGCTGTACAATTTTATTTTAAAAACCCTTGCAAATTCAGTCATCATAACCAAGTCATCCGCGAACTTAATTACTTTTAATCTTGAACCCCCAATATTTATACCGCCATTAGTATTACTTAATGTTTTTTTAACTATTACTTCTATGAATATATACTAAATAAGTAGGGAGACAGTAAACATCCTTGTCTTGCGCCTTTGTTGATAGCTGCTGGCTCCCGTTCTTCCTGCCATTGTGTTTTTCTTATATTCCCAACATATCCGATTTATAGTTTCCCATTTCTCGTTTTATCATTTCCAGTTTTCCATTTTGCAACATATTTACGCATCAATTATCGATTGCTTGTGCTCTATCTTTTATCGTTTTATAAATTGTATAGGCTTTTTTATAGGTATTAAATTTTACAATCGCTTAATATGGCGGTCTATAAATCTAAATGGGTCTAGGCAAAATTATACTTTTTAGTACAATTTAAAAACGTGGTCTTTAAAAAAATTGTTCTATTTAAATAATAATTACCTATTCTTCTCAAGAAAACGAACAAATTATACAGTTTAAATTGTGGCTTTTCGAACAACGAACTTTTTCAGAGCTACTTTTACTTTTCCAGATAGATTTCATCCTCCGGTCGATTATAACTGCCATCTCTTCTACCTCCGGTGTTGTTTTCTGAGTGTAGGCGTTGACAAAAGGAAGTGTCAACGCGTCCTTCTTACTCCTCCGCTCTCTGCTTTTTTGTAGTTTATCCGTCAATTCGACAAAGCAAGTCATGGCGGATTGTTCTAATTTTCGTTCTGTCCGCATAAAAAATAAATGGAAAAAAATTCTTTCACCAGACACACTCTTCGTTTCTAAAAACGGATTCTGGAAATAACTGATGTCCGTCCTATTCGTCGCCTCCCGCGCATTCTGAATTCAACTTATTATACAATAACTTATAATGTTTCGCGCGGTAATAAACTATGTGCGCTAGTTGCAAGTACGAGAGCAATACTTCGCAAAGGAAAATAAACGGGGAGTTATCATAAATTGGTTTTTCCTCGAGAAATTAACTGCGATTATTAATTTAGCGTACGGTAGTCGGTGCAATAATGTGAAAATGTAATATTCTAACTGGGGTTGCTTACTTTTCTCGGAGCGCAGTATTCTTTTTCAATCACCTCGGCCGGACAATATAACCTGACAGGCGAACCGTCTGAAAAATCGTTAATAACGTAATAAAAAAGTTAAAAAGCGAAAAATCATTAACAAAAAAGTTAAAAATTGAATTCGATGTAAGGAAATAATTTTTGCACACAATCATATACGATACCTGAAATTTGCTCAAGTCCTAACGTGTCGATCGAGCTAGGATGTAGAAAATGTGGCGTCGACGATTCTTGTAAAATGGTATAATTACGCTGCGCTTCATCCCAGACTACTAAAACGATATCGCTAACGTTGCACCTGAGTGAATAAAAAGAAATACTATCGTTTATTATACCGCGATAATATTGCAGAAGAAACATTCTCGCGAGCGCAATCCGTTTCGAAATATCTCTGCGAATGTGTTAACTGGAGCATTTTTTTTTTTTTTTTTAAATTACAGATAGAGACGCACGAAAAATGATTACGTTTTTATTACTAACTTAACTTACGAAAACTACCCGGAAGAAGAAGAACCGGAGTTTCTTTTACAAAAGGAAAATGGAATGCGTTAAAGTACGCTAAGAGACTTTCTTCAAAAGTTTAAAAATACGCGTTAAAACTGAAGTTGAAATAATAATTCTCATTATTTGAGCGAACAATGGACCACCCGGAGGGGGAGGGGGGATATTTAATTCAATAAGAGAATTTAAAACTGTCACGCGGTACGCAATATTAGAAATAAAATTCGAGACACCGTGAATAAAATACTTTAATTGCGTCATTTTTATGCGGCGCGGCTGTTTAAAACGTCAGCTAAATATTGTTAATTGAAAATTTTTTGATTCTATTATATATGTGGCGTTCGCTGAGAAAAGGTACATAGCGTGTGCCAAAAATGCGGTTTCGACTTAACAACGGTTTCGGACACTTGAATTCATGCTCTTTAACGCGAGAAATAAGTCAAACTGATGAAAACACATTTTTTTCCGTTGCAAATCGTAATTGTATGCGTTTAAAATTACCACCTTAAAGTGTATTACAGTGCGAAATTTTAAACGTATTTTTCTCGAAAGCTTGTTTTCTGACGCAACGAACGTCACATATATATATCCTTTTTGTTTTTTAAATGCAAAAATAGAAGCATATTGATTTTCAACTGAACTAAGTACGGTATAGTCAGAATTTCATACTTTGCGAATGCTAAAACCAGTTGTTACCATTTTTTCATTGGCCACAGTGCCAACCCTCTTTCTCCTATTTACTTTTCTCTTTACGTTTAAATGAATAATTTGGTTATCGCGCGCGAAAGTTATGCAAAATACCGAATAAAGGTTGGAATCGATCACTTTTTGATTTAAATTGCCTTTGTTCGTGTGCGATTCTATTAATTCCTAAAAAAACATTTAGGTAACTTATAAGCGTGTGGTGTTATGTGCACCGTTCATCATGGTGTCGTTATTGCCTAATATAAAAGCAACGCGATTGTTCTACGCCACGGTCTTCTTTCGATTATCAGTCTGACTGTAATGCCATTTACAATTTAACCGGATTAAAAAGATGTCTAAACTCCTTTTGGAAAAATTTCGCCGCATAAGTGTCGAAAGATATGACATAAAAACGATCGTTGTGGATTTTCTCGCTGCGCGACAGAAATGGTCACATCGTAAAATATAATAATAAACGATATCGGGAAAACGGCGTAGAATAGCAACGCGATTTTAATGAACGCCTTTTTTTTTTTTCTACGAATACATATATGCAGGGGAGGATTCAGGACATTTTGGAGCGAGGATAATATATATTTACGTATAATCTTCTACGGTAGGCAGTAGAGATTTGTGAAATACCCCTTGTTTTATTAAGAAAATCAAATGCAACCTCTTTAGAAATTCATAAAAATGTTTTACAAAATACATAATTATTGCAATTTTTAATTTAACTTTTTATTTTTCACCTAAAAATAAAACCAAATTATAAAATTCCAGCTAAAATGGTAGTTTAGAAATATGTAGTAAGAAGGATAGTATTTTTATTAGACACTTTACTTCGTTTTTATTTTTGTTAGTAATCCGATCCGAATTCTAAATAAAAATTAAAAATAAATAAAAATGCGAAATATCGACGACAGTTGTGTTCAAAATGGAATAAAAAAGGAACATTAATACATTTACTAGAAATTAGTATTAAATATTAATTATTAAAATCCGTAGGTAAAAGTTTCTCTGTTATGACAAAATTATTTCATAGAGGTTTTGGTTCTTTGGAGGAGAAATGTCCCCTCAGCCCGTGAATCCGCCACTGATATATGTACATATATATGTAAATATGTACACGTGAGATTCAATCAACGATATTTCGTGATCAAGACGCGAGAAAATATAAAAACGCGTATATAGGCGTTTCATAAACAGGTCTTCTACAATAAAACGAAAAATCAAACTAGTTTCGCTTATTATATAATATAGAACTCTGTAGATACTTACGAATTCAGACTAATCTTTCCTTCGTACCGCGATGAAGCACGACTCTGTAACATTTAATATTTACCGTTGAATTATTACCATCACCCAAATAATGAAAATAATAATACATAGAAAGAAAGAAAGAAAGAAAAAAAGAAAAAACAAAAACAAAAACATTTCCCTCCAAGTTTAAATGAATTATGAAAATTATGAAGAGATGAAGAGATAAAGAGAAATGTACGACCGGCAGACTGTCTATGTGCTCGGGATAGAATATTGACAATATGCACCATCAAATGCTAGTAAGAAAAAAGAAAAAAGAAATTTCATCGGGACTTTAAAAAAAAGAAAGAAAGAAAAAAAAAGTAATTTTTTTAGTAAAACTAATGATGTCTGAGCAACAGCAACAGTGAACAGGTGCGACAAAAATTCAATACGTACTCCGTCTTAATGAACTGTTTCACGGCGTTTATTTTTTACATTTCAAGCAACCCCGGATGTTTTTATTCGAATGCCGTGCAATACGCTAAAAACGCGGAGAAAGAAAAATGTCTATCGCGCTCTATGTACAATTCAATACATTATGAGGAAAAACAACACGAGAAGGGAAGACGATCTGAGTAGCGACATTACTAAAAACACTGCATTGGGCCCCCTCCGGTAAGTGATACCATTATTAATTAGTTAGTAATAACAAAAAACTCGGAAAAGCAGTTTTTATAACCGATCAAAAACAAAAACAAAATTGAAATATTTTACGCTGGAAAAAGTTTTCTTCGAGAAATCTCCATCATCGGCTGATTCGGAGCTATTACATATATCTTATCAGAAAAGAAAAAAGTAACTTTAAAATTTTTACAGACTAAATAAATCAATCGCCCGAAATTTTAATTATTTCTCTAAAAAGTTAATAAAACACGGGAAAAAACAAAAGAAAAAGAAAATTGCGTATTTTAAGCATGTTAGAATGAATCTGAATAATTACTGTCGCTACTCAAGAGAAATCTTTACTCGATTTGCTATCATTTTCTAGTTTGATTACCCGATTTGCTATCATTTTCTAGTTCAATTACCCGATTTGCTATCATTAGTTCGATTACTCGATTTTATATCATTTTCTAGTTCGTTTACTCGATTTGCTATCATTTTCTAGTTCGATTACTCTTTTCGCCTTCATTTTCCGTTGACGAGAACTTGCTATTTACACGTCGAATATCGGTTTATTTCGGTCTCGTACTTTTTAGTTTAAAGTGTGTTACATTCTTTTTTCTAAAATGCCAGAAAAAGGAGATAAATTTCGTACGATTCTTTTTATCTAGATATTACGCAAAAATACGCGTAATATTTTTTTTATATATTTATATATTTAATTATGAATTAAAAAAGGAAACAGAAAGAAAAAAAGCAGACGCGAATAATAATGGGAGGTCTTCTGAATTCGATGTTTTTCACTTTTTACTTTAACAGCATACGCACACTGTAGAGTAGTAATCGAGCGATGCGACTAATGAAGTGCGTGCGAGAATCGAAGAGGGATTTAGCTCAAGAAAGTTTTGTGAAAATCCGGTTTAGCTAGAAATCCGTATAGTACGTTGATAGATTGTAAATTTTAAAATACAATTTCATTTTTCAGTAACGTACCTTTTTGCAAGTGACTTTATCTTTGCAACGATCTCTATTTGAATACAATTCCGGACTGCTGTTGCCTGCTAAACTAGTTGAACTTCCGCCGGAATCCCTACACAAATAAACGAACCGGAGTGTAAATCTTTAGCGTTTTTATTCAATTTTTAAATCAGGTACTATATTATTATTATTAATTAACACGACCCTAGGGAAGGGATAACACAAATGAATATATTAAAATTCGCAATTTTGATTTTCAAATAAAATTATCCGTTTTCGTTTTTTTCCCCTATTATTTCTAATCTCTAATATAAATGAAAATTGTTTTGACGAAATTAGCTTAAAACGAACGGAGAAAAATAAAGAAGCTTTAAATAATGCGCGAAAAAAATGTGACTTCTTGTTTCTAGCTCGTATTGTTATACGCGTAATTTGTATGAAACTGGCATTTAAAAATGTTTTAACAAATCGTTTCTACATTCGCGATTACTCACAACAAATCTGATTTTTGGCATTACTCTTCCGCGCCTGGACGGATTTAATTTGATTTTTCCGGGTGATGACAATGCGTTTATAATTTTAAAAACAATTCGTTACTTCAATGTTCAGTTATCACGTCCTTCGAACGTAATCCGACTGTGAGGAGGAAGCAGCCTATGATGGGAAACTACTGCGGCAAAGACCAATTACGCGAGTATTCGGTCTTTTTACATTCAGTATCTCTTACACACTTTCTTCTTTCACCGGTTTTTTTTCATTCTTGCACATCCATTTTCTTTCTAAAAAATCACTTTCAAACAGATTATATTATATCAAGATACTTGAAAACAATTTCCAGATTAATTTATTATTCTTCTAGTGCGTGTGTGTGTGTATGTGTGTGGGGGGGTATTTCATGCTGTCGTCGTTTCAATATGTTGAATACATACTTGTGACAGCTAAAAATACCAAAAACAGAATAGAACGGATAAACGGCGAAATAACCGAATAGTTAAAATGCAAATGTGTCTTTTCTATTTACCATTACACTCAGGTTTAAATCGTGCACAGGTTATAGATTTAATTTCCAAACAATGTTTGTTTGTTTGTTTGCGAAAAAAAAGTTATATCTACTGAATATATTATAGTCTTTTAAATAAATAATTACGTATTCCGAAACATTTTAAAATTTTCCGCTCTTAACCGTAGTAACTAGCGCTGGCCAACGATCGACTGAATCAAAAATCCAAGTTCGAGGTTTGGCAGAGAGACAAGTAAAAATTATTAAAAAAAAAAAAAATTAATTACCAAACTATCGCACATGTAACATTGTAAGCGGTATATTAATCGTTAAATGGAAACGATGGGTCGACCCTTAGTATTTAAATTTAAAGGTGACAAAAATTAAGGGTTAATAATATACACAACATTTGGATTGGTACTAAACACGTTTACGATAAAGAGAATGGCCGCATAAGCAGTAGATTTACAAGCAGAATGTACGAATAGGCGACAACGGCGCTCGAAATTTAATAACGGTATTCTCCATAGAAGATAACACAAAAGTCTACAAAACATACGTACCCGCCAGCACTTGATGCAAAAGCCAAACTAGCCGTGCTAGGTGAAGAAAGTTGTGCGAACGAGTATCGGCTAGTTCTCTCTTTAATTAGTTCGGCTTCTAAACGAATTTTCTCGCGTTCCAAATCTTTCATTCGAACCACCAACGAGTAGCCGCTAATAATGCAACAAAATGAAATGCCAATTAACGTTTTTTTCTTAGATAAGATCAATCGAGATTATTGTAAATATCGGATAGACGTGAAAAATGATAATTGTGGTGTACAATATTTCAGCTAGCCGCACTGATCTTTTGCACTTCTTCATATAAACGCTGCACTGTCATTGACTTTACAGTCATAAAGACAAAAAAATGTCTCATGCGGCATAGTGAAAATTCGAGTAACACTAATGTTTCTGTATTATACGGAAATGCACCACAGAATTTTTATAAAAAGGAGAAAATCATTAAAAAAAAATATAGTAATGTATACAATTCTACAGACATCAAAATCGGCTGTTCATAATCGCGTATAATTTAATTTTTGACGAGTTCTTAAAAAAAAAATTACTCAAAATCATTTGCTAGTTTTACGGAATGAATGTGTGTACCAGCATTCGTGAATGTTTAGAGAATGCGTGTTTAGTTCATTTTTGAAAATAGGAAAGGTAATACACACTTCCAGCCGAAAGTAAACTGTAGCATTTTTGCCGTTCTAAAATGTAAGCCGCATGACGGCACCTTCTATCTACACTGGAAACAGATTATTATTGTTATTTTTTCTTATTATTTCGGAGGCTTTCCTTTTTCTTATTAAATTCAAATACCAAGAAATTATGTTAATGATAATTTTACTTATATAATTAACCTATTCTGATTACGAATTTTGACATACAACGTGTCTTAAAGATTACTTTCTTTTGCGTGACACTGACTCTCTTTCACGTCAATGCTTCAACATTTATGTCCGGCTTCCAGCGACACCAGAAATCGCTTTAAAAATCGTTTGTAAGCAAATTATACATCAAATATCATAATGTTGAAAAAACTGTTAAAATTACGTTCTGCGAGCGTAATACATCACGCAAGTGCGCTTTAACCACTGCTGAAAAAACTCTGAATCAACTAAGACTGCACACGTTAAAAGAAAATGCCGATTTCTGTTTTGTTTTTTTTTTAAAGTAATACTGAAGAGAGAAATACGCTTTATTTCACAAATCATGTCGTACATAAATTGTATATTACGAGATGGTGGTGGTACATTACATTTATGTAAAGTAAAGGTTTACAGTATGAAAAGTAACTGATATAATTTTGTGCGAGTATAAATGTGTTCAATGTGAGACGCGTTTGCGGGTCGTGGAAATGGACTGTTTGTTGTTCAGCAGCTCTAAATTTTATATTTCATGAAGGTTATGAAAATTTTGACCATGCATAATAGTAAGTGATCGTGTTGAACCACGCAAACGTTTTTGAACTGTAAAGAGATTTAATTCGAAAAGAAATTTCAAAGCCATGAATGTTTCAACGGTCAAAGAATATCCGAGAATTCTTTTCTTTATTGGCGGTCTCACTTGACAGATTTGTTTTTTTAAATTTTTCACTATTATGATATTTGATAATTTGCTTAGAAACGATTTTTAAAGCAATTTTTCTAGAACAATACTTAAAATGATTTTACCGAACTAAATATTTATCCCCGTATTCACTAGACGGCCGTTGTACCGTAATAATTCATAGGGTTTCTTGCTGACTGGGAATTTCAAAAGTTTTTTTCTTTTTTATCTTTTTGAATTTGAATAAGGTTAAAATGTTTCAAAAACAAATTTTTTTCTTTTTTTTTTATGTGCTAGTCCTCAACAAATTCAGTAATTTTCACTGTCTTCTATTTACATCGATTATGCGTAAAAAGTTTACAACGCGTTACACACGTTAGTGTTCCAATTAAGACCAGATAAGTAGAGATAATTACCCTTCCGAACCGGTTAATACGTGCAACGCGTCCTTTTGCTTTTGTATTTCCGTCAATAAAGCTTCTTCCCTGTTTTTCAGAATCTCAGTTTGTTTTTCACATTCTCGTAATATTTGCGTTCGCGTTCTTTCAACCAGCATCTGAAAAACCAAAAAATTAATAATAAAAAAAAAAAAAAAAAAACGTTAAGTAACGTCATGGTTGTTATTGTTTATTGAAACCGAAACTAGTCGACAGATTTATATTTTACATAAATTGTGTTTTATGCGCTTTTCTGTCAATCATAGCTACCATTTGGTAATCAAATTTCAGATTGGTGTTTTCTCAAATGTCTCTTACTGTAACTACAGAATAAATTTACACAGGATGAAATGTGGTTCGCGTAAAAAATTTTTATGAGAGATGCCCCCATTAGATCACTGTTTCGAAAGAAAGCCCATACGTCTCCTCTTTCGTTAGAAACGTCAAAAATTACCCGATATTGAAAAATACGACTACTCCGAAACGTGGTAAATCTGTACGGCATAAACAACACAATTCTCTCGTGTAACCATGCCCGTGCGCATGTGCCGGTCTGTCTATAATTCTTTTATCTAATAATTTATTTCGCCCGTTGTTCAATGACGAATCATAATAAATGGATATAAACTACATTTTGCAGTGAATATTCTACCAGAGACAGACGATGCCGAACCTCCCCGTGAGCATGTTTCGTCACCGCGACTAGTATCCTCATTTTCTCGCCGTTACATCGATTCCAACTTAATACACTTCATTACGTCTAGTTTTATTTCTGTTTTTGAAATCCGAACACCAACTCGTTTTTTTATGGAAAATTCACTTTCCCTCTCATATAATGCAATTGCGATTAAGTGTATGAGGAAAAAAATGGAATTAGCTGGTATCATTTTAAAAAATCGTTTATAAACTCGGTTTCGCGACAAATGTTCTCTACGGGAGAGCATTATTACTGCCTTATCGAGACATTAGAACGGAATTATAGGAATTTCCCGAAAACGCTAAATTTTACACTTTAAACTCTTTCGTTAATTTCTGTTTGTCCTTGTTTTCCATACTTTATTTATTAATAATTTTTTTATATAATTCCCTTCTGAACGTTTACATTTTTTTCGGGGATAATAACCTTGTCAGTTACATTAACTTCTAATCAAACTTTTATACAATCCATTATGGAAACTTCAAGTCACATCCTTCTCCGGGTTCGAACTATCCTGAAGGGCTTTCAGAATTTGTTACTATGGCGGTCTTGTATACAATTCCCATACTACCGGCGACATCGTTGTTCTTTAGATCAGCAAATGCACCGCATCTAATCCGTATTTTTTTGTAATTTGTTTCTTCTACACAAACAGCGACCGTCTAACGGTTTCATATCTATAATGTATTTATCTTCTTATCAATATCAAAATCTCTCCGCTCTCAAAGTTCCGCAACTAATTTCGTAATTAACCACATTTCTTGCCTTTATGCAGTTGAACAACTATCGAAAAGAGGTATTTTCGAGTGATATAATTTTTAAGAAATTTTTAACCGAAAGAACGTTTTACGAAATGGAGCGTCGAGATTATAAATCAAATATACTAACCTGTTTTTCTTCCTCAAACTTTGCCGCGTATTTCTTTAGCTGATCGGCTAATTTAATTTCGCAAGCGGATCGTTCATCCACGATCGCCTTTTCTAGTTGAATCTTCGCTTCTTCTTTTAGCTGCCCAATCGTTAGCTCGTGATTCGATAATTCAATCCATTCTCCTCTCTATTCGGCGGGAAAATAAAAAAAAATCAAAATCAAAATCAAAAATTTATTGAGTTATTTTCTTCATCTCGGATATGCATAATTTTTTTTATCGCATGACTCTTAAAAATTTTATTATTCACGTCTAATATAATAATTGTTCGACGATTTACCCGTTTATTAGCTACGAAAATCTCGAACAAATTTTTAAAATTTACTTTAAGAGTAGAAGACTTACGTCGACTTTTTCCAAACTACTTTCGCTGGAAGTCCTTTCCATGCCACCGGCGCAGGTCATCAGTTTAAAACGGCAACGTAAATTCTCCAGTTCTTTTTTATGGTCTCGAACGAGCCGTTCAGTTACTTCCTTTGTGATTCGTTCGCGTTCTTTTTCTAGTTCTTCTTGGAAACGAGCGACGGCCACCTCGCTACTATCGGCTAGATTCTCGTACTGATGTCTCAATTCAGATTCCAAGCAGGAAATTTTTACATATAGCGATTTTATCTTTTCATCTTTTTCATCTACCGCCTAAAAATATTAGAAGTTGTTATTTTTTTTTTTTTTATTTTTCTTTTATTGTACGCGGAGCAAACGTTTTTTTTGAAAAAAATTTTATCATTTTACAACGAAACAGACGAATTTAAAATTACCCGTAATAAACTATGTAACCGATACTGCAGACTCTGCACAGCTGTTATGGCGTCCGACTGATGAGATAATACCCAATCTTGAAGAATCGAAAAATTATTACATAAAGAGATCATTGCATTAGTTCCTAAAATTGGTATTCTATCTCGTTTAGGTTTCAGCCGTTTCTATCATAAAACAATAAAAAATAAAACCAAAATTAATATTAAAAAGTAAAGTGTATATAACATCATTTCGCTTTTATAAGCGTATTTTACGGAAAAAACCCTTTTTTTATTTTTATTATGATTATTTCATTAAAAAAAAAAAGTTTGCCCGTTATTAAATTTTGTCGAATATTTTATTCTGAACTAGAAGAAAAAAACAAAATTCGGTATCGGTTTTCGGCTGAAAATTTTGTTTCAACCGAAGGCTGATTATTATTTCTCCTTTTGTTTTGAACTAATATCTCAGTGAAGAAAAAACAGCTCTATTTTCAGATAGTAATTTTTAACAATACATTTATTTGCCGACCATTAAACTATTTCAGCGGTACTGAGGAGCTTTTTAAGGTCGCCTTTATTGCCCGCTAGACCCAGATGCTGTCAAATTCGTCTCAGCAATGACTCAAGTCCGAAACAAATCGAGCCTCAAAAGCATACTACTAGGCAACTGTGATAGAAAATAAAATAACTTCGTTTCTCTGATAAAGAGTATAATGAAAAAAAAATTATTTTTAAATCGAACAATTTATCGCAAATATTATCATTATATGAAATTTCAACACAAGAATGCCACACAATACACGTTTCCGGGTGGCCTAAGAGACCTTTGTTTTTTTTGCCTGTATTTTTCCGTTATTTTGATTCTTGGATATTGCACAATGTTAAGAACTACTTAAAATTACAATTTTGTATGTGATCTTAATATTCACGATAAAATTTATAATTTTCTATGTAAAAACATTTAAAGGCAATTTTTTTTTTTTTTTTTTTTTTGGCTTCTTTTATTATCGAGATAGCGATTGGTACATAAATTTAAGAAGACAAAAAATTTCAGCTTATGAATTACGTACATAATGTGTAAACAGAACTGCATTTGAGAAATAAGATGAAAATCTCACAAACATTCAGTTGGTATCAAATCATTGGGTATACACAAATTGTGATATTCTTTTCGTTTTACTGTTCGCATTACAAGATTACTGAGTATGGTTTGGGACAGTGCGGGCTTTATTTGATTACAGTATGGTCATGTTGCTTTAGTTCAATTTGCAATCTATTAATAAAATTTGAGGCAGCTTAGGAGCTGCTTAATTGTAGATATGGCCGCGCTATCTTGGTAGTAATTTAGAACCTTCTTTGGTTTTCCCTTCGATTCATATTATTAATATTGTTAGTTTCAAATCCGTGGAGATAGCATGAGCTCTACACCTAACAGTAGTTTTGACCATATTACTTGCTTATGTTTTTTTTATTCTATCCTCGTAATTTTCTCGAGCCATTATAAGCACCGTAAATTTCCTATTTTACTCGATCTTTCTTTTCCTTTAATGTTTGTTATTATGTTGGTGTCACTAATAAAATGAGTTATTCATCCTTCAAACTCCTCTTCCGGTAATTATGACGATTTGGTGATTGTATTTGTAATAATCCTGGTATTATTTGTTTCCACTATCATGAAAACTATTGTTTTTTTTTTTTGTATATATATAATAACTACGATTCCTTTCTTATCTTATAAATCATCTTTTGTTAGCGACTACACCTCCAAAAAGAATAAATTTCATTATTTCAACAATAGTGATTAATAACTAGATAGTTTTAAAAGAAAGTCGCGAAGAATTGAACGAATGCTTAGCCGTTAAAGTTTCAATAATCTTAAATGTTCACTTTACAATATTGTAATAATTATTAAAAAAAAATAAAAATAAAAAAAATAATCGCTGAAGGTGTTCTTTTTTTTTTCCGGTATCACTATTACACGTACACGCATAGTAACTAGAGTGTTATATCTCTTATCGGCGATTTTTGTGTTTACCTATATTTCTGACCTGCATTGTGTATGTTGCAATGCAAACATATCAAGGAAACATATAGGAGTTAATAGAATTTGTAATTTATCACTAAGCAACCGGAAAACTTTTGATCGCTTAATTTAACTTACGAGGTAAATAATCATTTAAAAATGCCATTTAAATCGAAACAAACCTCATGTTCTATAATATCCATTTTCTTTTCCTTATATTTCGAAGACGGTCTAGTGCTTTCATCGTCTTCTACATTGAGATCATTCAATTGTGTATTTTCCGTGCTAAGTAAATAAAATTGTCAAATTAGTATTTTTTTTGGTTAACACACGTTTCTACATAATTTTCAATATAACCGATTTAACGATTCATTTCTGTGTCCTGTAAAAGACGATAGGAAAGAAGGAAAATAAACGCATAAAAAAGTCGAATAAATTAAACAGTTGTTAATATTTATCTATTTCGACTTCTGTTTACTAGTGGCAAGCGGCACAACAAAACACGAGCAACCTGTTATGATTGTATAGGTGACCTCATTTAACTAAAAATATTTTAATTAAGAAGCTTTACTTTACGTAGATCGACTATTAACATAATGTTTTATTAATATCGGAATAGAAGCTAATAATTTATTATAGAATCAAAATATTCAAAATCAGTTTTGTGATTTTTTACTTTTAAGTGAAACAAATATGCACAGCACTCTCGCATTTATAAATATGTATCCTTGCTCATAATGTCATTTTTTTTTTAACAACTTTCATTCAAGGCAATCAAGAAGTTTACATACTTTCCCGACAACTACTACAATCTTTTCCTCGTGACCTGAAAGATAACTGATAATGTAAAATGATATAGTTTTTAGCTTATTGCTATTCTGTCAGAAATATTTAGCTTTTATGTTTGTTGAAAATTTTATGTACATTTATATATTAATTACAACGTAATTCTTAGGCTACCCCCCATTAGATTTTATAACGAAAAAATTTCTTAATTTTATGTAATGAAAGTTAAATGTTAGGATATGATTTTTGTGATTATGTTATTATATTCATATGGACTGATTTAGAATTACGTTGTAAATTTTGATCATCTTATACAAAGTATAGAAAAGAAAGACAGAAATGTAAGCAAAAGGGGTCAAGGAGCATAGCCCCTTGCGAAAACAAAATGGCCGAGTTATATATATATATATATATATACACACACACACACACGTATATTCAAATGTTATCAAATTTTTGAAATAAATTGGAATATAAAGTTTATTTTAAATCCTTCTATCGGCTTGGAAACATTACTCTGATTAAGTGCTTGTTTTTTTGGCATCTGGCTATAAAAAAACATTAGATCTGATTTATTAATTTAATTTTTTTTTTTTGAATAATTTGAACGATGATATACTTATTTTTCTGACAATTTTATTTTCCGCTTTTTTTATTATTACTACTGTATAAAGTGTTAAATAACGTGAAGCTGACTGAAAAAGCTTTCAAAATAAAATGAACGTATTCTAAAATAGATATCTACTTTTTTTATAAATTACATCTTTAACATAATCGCCTAATTTATAGGCGCCTGTAAAAAATGTATTACATCTACTGCTTTTTTAAGTTTGGTTTTGCATCAACAAGCGTTAATCCACTGTTATAATTTTATAGCAACCAGCAAACATTTCTTAAATTGGCCGGAATATATAAACTTTTAATAAAAATTAGATAAAATATTTAAATTACTTCCATAATCATGTAATACCCAATTGAAAAAAAAACAAAAACCTTTGGAGAATAAAAATGAATGTATAACCAAGTAAATGAAATGGCAAATAATGACATCAGAGTATAATGAAAGAATTATAATGTATAAAAAACCTGGTACTTTTTCAATGTTATATAACTTCTTGCTTCCTCAGATATCTTTTTCCATTTTTCATTGTGTTGTAAACTGAATTCCCCCGGTAGTTCTTATTACTCGAACATTTGCTGTCTTATTATATAATGTTTAGTTTACTTTTTTTTTTTCTTTCTTTTATTGTCTATTAACTTCATCTGCTTATTATACAAAATCGAATATGAATTCTTTAATTTTTTAAGGAATCCTAATTACCGTTGTTAGTTAATACTCCCTGTCAACTGAACTAGATTTAATAATTAGAAAATTAATAAAAACTAATCCAAAATAATAATAATAATTAAAGAAACGAATTAAAATAATTAATGTTTTCTATTAATAATAACAACAACAGTTAAAAAATTAACCTTTTATCAATGGCATCGTTGTCGGTAGGCAATTTTTCATCTGATATGGTTAAAGATAATCGTGTATCGTTGTTATCTTCGTCCATTTCAGCTGGAACTACGGCCAATTTATCATCAGCCAATGCCGTCAAACTAATCTGATTATCGTCGTCCTCGTCAGAACTTAAACTGAATACATTCGATGAAGATAACATACATTTGATCGACTTCATATCCGGTATGCTTATTTTCAAATTGCAATTAGCTATACAGTCCCGTAGCTTTATCAGGTCGTCTATGCATAACTAAAAATTACCAAAACATAAATAATAACTTTAAAGATCCATGTTAAATTAAAAATTCAATCGTTCGATAAACCACCACGAAAGATGTGTCATTTGAAAAAATAGTGTTTCTCACGGTAACCAGAATATACGATGTAAAAGTTACCAGTTATGTACAGTACTAAGTTTCCCTCTCTGACGTAATCTGGTCCACAGTATTTAGCGATACGCTTTAAATATTCACATTTAACTATGCATCGTGTTTTTTTGTTTTGGCTTTTGACTGTAGTTTATTGTGCGGTTTTTGGTTGTGGTAATCACAACAGAGATTAGAAGAAAACAGGTATTAAATATCATCCATTTTCAAAAGAGAGAGAGAGAGAGAGAGAAAGAAAGAGAAAAACAAGTTAAAATAAATTAACATTTGCGTAAAAGCGCCGATTCATTGTGATATAGCTCGTGTATGTTCGGCACAATTTGATCGGTCAAATTATTTTTGGACGATTGAAAAAGTGAATTCTTACATTTCCTCTTCGAAACTTTACTAAAAGAAAATATAGATAACCGTATTATCTAAAGTTACTTGTTACTGCAGCAAAATGCCGAGTCTGACTAAGCTTAAAGGCGACCGTAAAAACGAAATTTTTGCACTGAAATACGTTATTAAACAACGAAAGAAGTATAGGCAGGAGGGAGGAAAAAATCAAAATTGTTATGCTCATTAAAAAATAATGAAAAATGTAAATGAAATGTTCATATGGCAAGTTACGAATGTGAATTGACCAAATCAAAAAATATACGTCGGAAACAAAAGAGAGAATACGTTTTCGACTAGTCAGCGGAATGTTATGTTAAAAGGAAGAAAAGGTACAATAAAAAGGGAAAACGTAAAAAATTCGACAATTTCATGATAATGACAATTCGTAAGAACACATAACTATAAATAAACGAACCGGTAAGAAAATATATAAAGGCGGCTAATAAAAGTGAACGAAGGAAAAGAATTAAAAAAATGAGTAAATCGTACCACCTTTAAATAACAGGCGTACAACACGGAAGTAATAAAGATTAAAATAGCATCTTTTTCCTATGCAAAAAAAAAAAATGGATATTTCTCCTTATCAAAAGGTTTCTAAATAGTCTAAAAGCTTTTTTTCCTAAAAAAAAAAAAAAGACTTTCGAAATAGTAGAAGAGGCCGACGTGTCTTCGATAGCATTTTACTAACATTCCACCAACCGCACATAAGTAACAAAATTTACTAAAATAAATGAAAAAATTCTTTTGCAGCTTTCAAGATGAAATGGTAAATTTTAATTTCATAAACGTTAAACTCGGTTTATTACATAAATGCAAATAAAAAGCTTTCGACTATGTTCAACTGTATGTAAAAAATAACACTCGGAATAAATAAAATTTGAAAATATCGTAACAATTGGTAATTATTTTTGGTATCTGAAATAATGCAATTTCTTTTGTATTTACTACAATTAAGCGGTTTTACAGAACTATTATAAAACGATGTTGTTTAAAAACTGGTCAAAATAGCATATAGATGATGGCACGTGATAGTGAAAATAAAATAAAAATTTAGATGAAAGTAATTATATTTTTCAACAAAAAGTAAAATGTAACGACTAACAACAGAGAGCCGTACCGATGTGGTCACCACGGATGTCGCAGTGAAAAAATCCATGCGCGAAGTGTGTTTTAGTTATCGTAGTGAATATTCTTTCACCGGAATTAAATTTATTACAAATTACTGATTAAAATTTTCTTAGAATTATTACAGGAAATTAAGTTCATTTTTCGTTGTTCGGTAATGTGTGAAATTTGTTAAAGTTCCCGTTCGTTTAAACTGCGAACTAAGTACATTTAGCGATGTTACGGAGTCGAACAATTGTCCGGTACTATTTTTTTAAAATTTGAGCACGTTCCTGAAATCATTGTGTTAAAAATGTATTATTCCGGTATTAATTCGTTACCGTAAGACTCTAAGAACTCTTACATTTTTTTTAGTTATTCGCCGGAATATTTTGTAATTATTTGGTTTATTTTGTTTTCATCGAATACATTCTCTTTTTTTTTTTTCTAAAATTTGAATTTAACCCTTAAATGCCCCCCCCCCCGTAGAAAAAACAAAGTGAAAATTATTTTGTATATTTTATTTAGAAAGCTTTTGCCCAGAAATGCCAAACTTGAATATATTTACAATAAAATATAATATTGTATATTACTATAATTTTTTCCTTATCAATTTAACGAGAAGTATTTAAAAATGACTCTTCAAAGTTGATGTGCATTATTATAATGCACATGGGACATTTAAGGGTTAAAGACATCTTTGCGAAATTCATGTTTCTTATATTTTGCTATTCTCTGCGGTAAAGATTTACCAAAACTAAAAAAAAAAAAGACAACAACAAAAAACGATGGAAACAAAATGCAACTAAAAAAAATCTGCGTTCATCATGAACATTTTGACACACTTATATTACTTACATGACACCACTAATCGATTCATCGCCCTGATATACAAGTGAAAGATTAAATTATACTAAAAGTATACGTACACCGGGAAGATTATTATCGAACAACGCTGGTGGGTGAATTCCGTAATCAGATGGATAATCATCCATTCCAGGAAATAGACAGTTGAGAAAATAATCTCTTCGATATTCTTTGTAAAACGCTTTTCTTTGTTTCATTTCTTCCGTGTATATATTGAACAGATGGCACGATAAGTTACTGCTCCACTGCAACAAAAGCACACGTTTTTTATTTATTTTTTTGTGGATAATATTAGTGTATTTATTTTGGAGTATTGCCGAGCATTAAATAGGGCACTAAATTGGAAATTCGAAATTAAAAGACTAGATTATTTTAGTGTATATTAATATTATTATTATTTTTTAAATAATGTTTTACAAAAGTGAATACAATCTATAAATAAACTAGCTGCTCTCGAGTGAATACTTTGTGTATTATTTTATATTCAAAAATGGGAATAAAATTAATATTTACGTAACAGAATACTCATTAAAAATAATTATAATTATCGATTGCTATACAAACGGGTAAATATATGTATTTTACCAAAAGTATTTTTAAAATCTTTTATTTGATATTGCAAAAAGGCATTAGCGTGATATATATATATATATATATATATATATATATTAGGGTGGCCCTTAGTTATAAGATGATGGAAATTTTGTTTTCAAAAATTAGGTGTTTCAACCAGTAGAATTTTTTTCTTATATAAAAAAACGCTGCTATTAAAATTTTAGCTCATTTGGTTGACTTGAAGACGCGCCGAAAAGCGTTTCGGTGAAACGAGCGTCCATGCGCGCGGAAAATACTGCTTCCCTCGTTATACTGCTGTGTGCCAGCCAGGCAGTATAGTTCTGATGTAATATTTCTTACAGTATCATCATTTGTGTATCTCTTCGAAATGTGTATGATAAGGATTCTCCGCTGCATAAGTGAGGCAAAGGAAAGAGTGAAGAGATTTTTTGTGCTTGCTTATTCTTATTTATTGCGCAATTGTAAGTGAGAATATTTCGACACAACTGCCGTTAGCATTGGTGACAAAGGAGGGACTTGTGTTACCGCAAATTATTACATTTGGCGTGTCGTCACTATATTTTTGAAATGATTGTAAGAACTATTTTCGAACTGAAAATGTCTCGCACTTCCGGTCCAAATGTTGCTACTACTTTTTAAAGAATTCCAAAAAAAAAAGTGGTCCAAAAAAGATGAATAATGACAATTTTCGCTCAGCATTAATGGAAGAAGAAATGAGATCAACAGAAAATCCCGATTGATTACATATTCCTGCAGCATACACTTGCGCTACACATCAGCCTCGTGACGCTTACCGAGAATTTTTAGAATTATGCTTGGTATTTCTAGGAAAAACTCCAAATAATTTTTCATCTCGATATCCCGGAGCCATGCACCACGCGCAAGGTGGATGTCTAAGGTCATATACTCCTTGAAAATTTATTTATTTCGCTATGAATTTAAGCTGAAAAATTCAGAAGCGAAAGGTTTAGCTGACATTTGTATTTTTATTGTGACAACTTATGTGGAAGCGTGGTTTTCAGCTCCGCTAACTATAAAAGCACCAAATTCAGATTTTAATTTTCTGAAAAAAAAAAACTGAATTCTTACGAAGAAATAGACGAAGAAGTTTCAAAAGAAGTGGCTGTAAATCAATTTATTCGCCATTTACGGTATCTAACTTCGGAAGCAATTGGCTTCGCTTTCTTTGATGATAACGATGTCGGTAACGAGGTGAAAGAAAAAATTCACAAAAACCTGGATCTCGATGCAACAGAAGATGACGACATGAACCGATTGCAGATTAAATTTTCTGACGTGGAAAATTTATGCCGAGGGGATCTACATCAATTTGTCAATTCGCTGACCAGGAATTTTTTTGAGATATTTCGCATTAACACCGATTTTCTTCTTAGAAGTCCAAGTGAATGGAAGCAGGATGAAGATTATCTAAAAAGTAGAGAGAAAGTGGCCAATGAAGCAGCTGAACGTGGCGGCGTACAATTAATTGAACAATACAAGAATAAACTGACTCGAAAAGAAGATCAAAAACAGTACCTGCTTCAAGTGGTAGCGGAATATCGAAAAAAATACTCCGATACGAAAAAATCGACGCTCATGTCTGCCATTAATACTTAACTTTCTTAGTCTATTCTGTGTCAAATTGTAAACGTGTTTTCAACGATTTTTTTATTCTCATCAATAAAATTATTCACCTGAGAAAGAAGGCTAAGAAAAAAATTGTGATACTTCAAGTATAGTCTCAACGTTTTAAGCCTGTAATACTGCGTAACACCCGCTAAACCACTCTGTCTAGTAACTAGTGGAAGTGTACTTTCGCGCGCGCTGAGTTGCGCTATTGATGCTATCTTCTTGGCCATATCGGCATGTCTTAAAGTTGACCAAATTAGCTAAAATTTTAACGCTATGATTTTTTCATATAAGAGAACAAGACTACGGGTTGGGAAATTAAAAATTTTTAAAAACTTGAAAAATAAGGGCCGCCCTAATATATATATATATAACAAAAATAAAACATAAAAACGAATATAATTCTGTTCCATACTGTTGTGGTATGTTATAAATCGTATTGAAAAGTTGTTTATTTATTTTTCAATAACATTTATAAAAACAAATATTGTATCCGAAGAAAATTGCAAGCAATACAAAAATCAATTTTATCAGTATTATTAATTTAAATAAATTGAAAATTTATCTCTGACATTTTCGAAAAATCGATTATTTTATATTCGCACATACGGGGTTACAAGAATGTTAATTATAAATATGTAAAAGAATAAAAGACTCTTCTTTTCTTTTTAGTTTTTATTTTAACACGTGCTTAAGAACAGCTGCGTTTTATTTATTTATGGTGATAATTTGGTCGACTGATTAGTTTCAGTACTATCAGTGATCCGTAATTTCTAGTGATGACTTTAGATAACCTATTGTGCGTCGGTAGTCGGTAATCGATAAAGACATTTTAATCATGTTAAATCATGCTAGAAAATTAGCGCGTGTAGACGACAAAGAATAATTCAACGCTCGCAGATTACAGATGACCGAGTAGAAATCAAAATTTAACAAAAAAAGAGCACGATATACGTATATAAAACTAAAATGAAAGATTAAATGTAACAGAAAAATAAATGTTTAAAAAAATTTTTCTTCTCAAATTTTAAACGCATCTTTGTCAAAATCCTTTTTTGGTGCTTTCAGCACGATAAGTCGGCGAGCTTGTTGTATTTTTTCAAAATATTTTCTTTTCCGAATCTTTGTAATTTTTTGTACCTATAAACTATCATTTCAATTTTCGTTTGATACACGATTTGTATAATGCTTAAAACGGGAATGGCACACGTTATTCGGTTCGGCAGACTATAGAAAAGCAGATAAAAATATTTCGAAAATATTGGCAACTTATCTTTATTTTTCCCTTAACAAAAAAAAAAAAAAAACCTCATAAATAAAGGTCTTAAATCAAGTTTACTCATTGAAGCGGAGAAATGAAAATTAAATGCGAATCGACCTACAGCACCGCATTCGAAATAGGAGATGATGATAAAGAAGTGTACAGAATTTTTATAATAAATTTTCTAACAAAGTATGCATAAATTTTTCCAAAAATATTCTAATTTTTATACATTAAAAGTAAACCTTTTAACGCTACGATTCAGCTGGCTATTGGGAAGTAAAGTTCTCGTGTGACTGACAGTCTAATTTACGTCAAGAAGATTTTCGTTGTAAGATTTTGCGATTAACTATTAACGCCGTTAATTAGCAGTTTTTAGGTTCCTCTTTCGTAAATACTCATTTAAATTTTGTAAATGTTTTAGACGTACCATATTATATATGTATTATACTGATATAATTTTGTTATTAAATTGAATTTTGATTTTAAAAAGACTGATTCGGAATTATATCCGCAGTCCTAGAAACCGAAATGATTGGCGGTTGTGTCTATTTTGAATGATAGTGCGGTGTGCGGGTTTCATCTTCGCTTAAAGAGTGACCCCTCGTGCTCCATTTATGTTTTTTCTTCCCAGTACCGGGCTAAACACTTTTTTAATTTAATTTATGAACTAGCTACGAATCATCAACTTCGGCAAACATTCTCGAATGGTATTGCCGATCGTTTAATCATACCCGTTGATTTTGTTATTTAACGATTTTGCATCTCTTAATTTATTTTTCTCGATATTTCTCGATTGTTTTCATTTCATAAATCGATAATTACAGCCGAACCGATCAGACGTCGCGGTACATCGAAATAAAATAATCGTGCGGCAATTTACCTCAATGAAGGATTTTGAATAATAATTTCTTCTGACAACTTCTGTGACGTAATCAACGTACTTTTGCGGGATTTCTTTTAGCATTTGAATTATCTCTATGTGCTGTTTCAAATTTTTAAGATTCCCGTTATGCAGTATCAGAAACGATCGGATTTCGGCAACTTTTAACTGGATTTCCATAACCGTCCTGTGAAGAGATGCGGGGAAAATTCGAAATTATCGATAAATTAAAATATTCCTGTTCTCACTGTATTATTTCGAACCCACACTCTTCTCAATATCATTTAATATAAAATAATAAGCGACACCCGTACGATTTTACTTACCTCAATTTTTTATTCAGAATAGTGCATACTTCATTCTTTAGTTTAGTACACAGTTGTCGAAAAGATTTTAAATTAGTGTGATTATCTTTCATGCACTGAATCGCATCTTTGTGGCCGTTAAATAAATCCGGTAATACGCAGTCATCATTAATTGCAACTGCACGCTCATGGTTTCGTCTAATTCCCTATAGGAAATAACGACGATTTAAAAAAACACACTTAAATTTATGTACATAGTTTAAATTGATATATATCTATATCTATATCTATATCTATATATATATATATATATATATATATATATATATATATATATATATATATCATAGTCGTGTATTCTTTGCTAATTGTATGATTAATATTGTAAATGACACAACAGCATTATTGTTAACGATATAAAAATGAATGTCGAAGGAACTTAATATTTTTGTTTTATCTTTTGAATTTTTTATCTATTCGTGTGTTTATAAGCGACTTTGCTTTTTAATTTTAAAACATTTACTAAAGTAGATAATTCTTCCTTTTCCACTTGACTTTTTACTAATTTCCAAAAAGGAGGTTATGCGTTCGTCGTGTATGTTTTTTTTTATGTTTGTTCCCGCATAATTCATATTCATATAGATCGATTTGACTGATTCTTTGTTCATTAGAAAGAGTACCATTCAACTTAGGTACCATATGATAGCCAAGCTTACAACTTTATATTTAGACCCCGGGAGCGCAGAAAGCTTGTAAGTTTCGAAAAAAATATTTTTTCACCGGGCGTGTGATATATAGATGAAAAATTCGCTATTTGTCGTGAACGAAACCGTATTTAATTTCCTTAACGAAACTTTCAAAGTCAGCGAGAAAAATGAAGTGTCTCCCCACTTTGCGGCGCGAATATTATAGCTAAAAATTTTGAAAAAGGTTAAAAATATGCGCATCCCCGTATATTTCTCTAGTTTGGAACATCCGGGTTTCTAAATTTAAAATCAGCCCCTCGGAGCACCAACAGCTCGATATATCCGGATTTTTTTTTTTTTTTTTTTTCCAGGAATGTAATATATCGTTGGAAAGAAAGCTGTTTGTCGAGAACGAAACCGTATTTCATTTTTTTAACGAAACGATCGTTGTTGGTGAATAGTTCGAAAAAGCGCGAAAAATGACGTATCTTTCCTTCTTTATGCCGCAAAAAATCAGATTTTTTTGTTTTGAATTTAATATTTTTTAAAAATAAATTATAGTCCTACTTGTGGAATGTTCAGCGCATGAAACATCTGCTTGAGTGAACTTGTTTTTTTTTTAAAGCATAAAATATGTAGAATAATGTGACAAAAAAGTTGATTTTTAGCAAGAAAAAAATTCAATTATAATGCTAAAAATTGTAAAATAAAATTTTTTTGAAAAAAAAAAAAATATCGATACTTGAAGATTTATTATAAAAATTTAATAAAAATGCACTAAGAAGTAAAACATAATTATTTGATAAAAAATATATTTCAGCGTAATATACCTCCAGGGGATATTATGGTAATGCTTATGCAACATTAATATTTATTAGATTCGGCATCAAATTCATATTAAAATAATAATTAAAAACTGCGTTAAATATTCATTAAATTGTTCCTAGATATTATAATATGAACTTCGATGCCGAATATTAAAGTATTAATTTTGCATAAGAATTACCATAATATCACTCTTAAAAGGTGTATCATTCCGAAATATATATTTTTTATCGAATAATTATTTTTTATTTTTTAGTGCGTCTTTATTAAATAATTATTTTTTATTTTTAGTACATTTTTATTCAATTTTTATAATAAATCTCGAAGTCGGTATTTCTTTTTTAAAACATTTTATGTTTAAATCATAACGGTACGAACTAATTAATTAGTTAATGTAATGTCTTTTTTTCACTTAAATACTATTCTGTAAAAAACAGTTTTTTATCGAATATAAAACCATTAAATTAATAATTTAGATAAAAGTGTTGTCCTTTTATAGATAACTGTAATGTACTCGCGATATATTAAATATAAATTTTCCACGCATGTGTATATATATATATATATATATATATATATATATATATATATATTATATAAAAACTCGATCCTTTATGCCAAAAGAAGGTCACCCCCCAAGATACTTCTTGCATAATTCTTATAGAAGAGTTTGTTTCAGTTACTCTATATCATTCTTTGCGAAATAAAATGAATGTCTCATAAACCTTTCGAAAAAAATCAATTTCATTAGGTTTTTTGTTTTTTCGTTACATGATTATATTATTACCGGCAGCGTAAAAATAACATAATCGTTAATATTTATATTTCTGATGGGATATTTTCTTCTGATTTAGTATAATTTCAAGAAAATTTTAAATTTAATGTTTTCCTTCTTCTTCAGCTGTATTAACAGAATATAATAATTAATTGAAATCATTTTAATCTATTATAAATGTTAAGCAGGCAAAATCATCTACACTAAACGTTCAAAAGCGCAGGAAAATATATCGGAACCGTACTCGGTTCTTTATTAATGATGTCTTTCAGTATTAAATGGTATCTATTAATTTATACGAAGAGATTATAAATCGGTTATATCAGATTTGGCGAAGAAATAATATTAACATATAGCGCTGATATACTGCTTTATGAGGTGCTTTTCTTATCATCTATGTCTCCCTTATAATATTATATCGCCCGGAGCGTTGTTTGTATGTGATCATGAATTTACTTTCGAGGGAGAATAATGTCCGTCTTAAAGGCGATTAAAAAAGGTACATTTCAGAAAATCGTAGAGAATATCAAGTGTAGCCTTGCAAACGATGCGCGCTGCATTTTTTAAATCGTATAATGAATAATTCTATGTATTAATTAAGTTAAATATAAAATAAATAAATACCTCAATAACAAACAAAAAAAGTACAAAATAATAATAAATTAAAATAAATCCCTTATCTTAGCTTGTTAGTTTTAATTGCGTGCACTCTGCATATTGTCAGCTAATGTGATATACCCGAGAAAATTTTCTGTTTGTTATTGAAGAATTTATTTATGTTATATTTACAAATATTAACAAAAACTAACAAAAACATGTATGGATTTATCTACTGGTAATTAAATTGTTTGGGCTTCACGAGGAGCGATCGTATATAATTAAAGGAGCTGCAAGCCCCGGTGCATCACATTAGTCACTGGTTTTCGAGTTATATCCACGAAATTCTGAAATGGCATTAGCGCGTCCGGCTAGTTCGTCGACGTCTGATTTCTCTCGTACATCTCTTTCTAGCACGAGGAGTTTGCATATTCATCATTTCCGAAGATAGCTTCGCAGCATCTTCTACATCCGAAAACATTGACCGATCTGATTTTTTTAGTCGACCGCTTTCAACGTCCCTTTAATGTATTCCTTTTTTCCTCTAATTCAAACATTGTCTAGATGTGCAATACAAACATATGGGAGTAATAATATAAGAGAGCTTTTTTAAAAAGTTAATGGTAGTGTTGCGCGCGAATTCTTTTCGATCGAGGTTATACCGCTTTTAACGTTTTTTGCGGCATATGTTCGTGTACGTATGCGTTAGGTGAGTGTGCGGCGACAGGGAGAATTACAAAAGTGTCGCTTGTCTACGATATCAACGGGAAAAGTTTTATATATAGTTATTTCTTAAAATGATTTGTTTAAGTAGCACATTTAACAAACGATTAAATAAAACCAGCATTAAAAGAATAATCAGGTTTTTTTCTCCCGAATACTTTTGAATAAAATTTCATTAGCGTACATATTTCAATCTTAATGGCCATGTGAAATAATTAGAATACAGCATATGTACACTGAAATGCTAAAATACGTATTTTAATAACAGCAAACAAATGAATAAGTACGAGGTTCTAAATAATTTTCACATTAAATTAATGTATCCGTGTTGCAATAATAATAATTCGTAAAATAATTTTAAATGCAAGTAAAGACAAGAATCATGTCGACAGCGCTTAATGGTAATTGTAAAGAAATTTGATACAGTAATATGTATGTATTAAATTCAATACATACTGCAGCTCTTTGTAATTGATTTTGATAAGTTTCATCAATGCCGGCTAATGTGGTGCATACGCAGGTTAACCTTTGAGTTATCTGAAGATTATCGTGTAGTTCTTTGATTTTATCGTCACTGAAAATATTGTTGATATCGTTTCTTAATGATAATAAATCTTCTTCCTTATACTGTAATGAAACGGAAATCGAATTATAATATTATATAAAATACAGGTTTCCAGAGTAACTAGTACTTTGCTTATGAAGCGAAAATTGCGAGTTAAATTATTTTAATTATTAAAAATACTTGAATTTAAAAAGAATTTGGTAATTTAAAAAAAAAAAAAAAAGGGGAAAATGTCGTTTCAAAATTACACACTTCACTAATTGTAATACTATTTCAATGAGTTGGTGCATAAAATAGTACTCCCTCGCTGACTGTGAGCGGAATACGATTGTTCATTGTTATAATCTCTTAACAAAGCAAAGCAAAGCAAAGCAAACAAGAAAGAAAGAAAAAAAAAAGTATTCATTTTTTAAAATTAACAATATTTTCTTAGAATTAAGGATAGCCGAGAGTACTATTATATATTTATTCTATGAAATGAACATCGAGATATTTCGCAGAATTTTCAAAGAATCCCTGCTAGCCCATGTTAATATGTCTGTCAGTTAATCACTTGATACGGTCGTGGAATACTTGAATTTTAGAGGGAGGAAAAAAATTATTTTAACTTCTACTTCTCTCGTCGACCGAACACACGTATCCGGCTGATGACAAAATCGGCCACCTAGCCCCCTTTTCAAGTGACTATATATTAAGAATTTTTAATATTGTAATATTAAATTTTGCTTTTACGCGAAGAAAGTGATCAAAGAACAAGTAACCGTAGTTAAGTGTTAAGCGTTATTAACGATTTCTGTAGTAGTGAAAAAAAAAAATAATAATAATACGATAAAAGTTCTATTTATAGTTATACAAAAATAATAAAAAGTTGGAACGGAAATGTAATATTCTTTTCGCATTTTTAATAACCGCAACTCTTTAAAATGCCTTCCGATGCGACTTAGTTCTTCTTCGATACGCGTACTCTAAATTTTTCGATTTATTTCCATGCTCGTACTTAAGGAAGCGGTTAATAAGAGTCTTATCGCAAAGTAGTGGTTTCTACAAAAAGCATTTGATAAATATTATCACGAAATTCTAGATAGCGTACCGACGGCTCTCACATGTAATCTAATTTGTATTTTTCTGAAGTGTACTTGAATACTTAAAAAGGAAAATTTATTTTTTGCATCTCCCATATCCTTTCCTTTTTTTTTTTTTTCGTAGGCGACTTTAACTAAAAGAGGATGCAACTATAGTCAATAGTTTTTTCAACATTTATCAACGAGATTATTTGAAGAAAAAAAAAAGCGGCTTTACCTGAATAAATGCGTTTTTACAGATGTGGACAATGTTTTCTAGATTCTGCTCCGGGTCTTTAGATGTGATCCAGTCAAGCAATGTAGGTTCGGAACCGGCTGGTTTAGAGCGGATATATTCTTCTACACGGGCTTTTTCTTCTTCATTCGCATTAAGCAGCGCATCGAAAAGAGGTATTTTTTCCAGTATGTCGAAAAAATTTTCAAATCTAAAATCAAAAAAAAAAAAAAAAAAAAAATCAACAATTTAACAAATAAATGCGGACGTATCGAATCGTATTTTTTCCTAAAAACAATTAAACGAATATCTTTCATGATATACGAAGCGAACATTTAGTACAAGCTCTATTTTAGACGTGAAAAACACAGAAACAAAACGTAAAATTCTAGTCCTACTTAAGTACCCGAAAAAACCTGATTCAGGCACGAACACGGCGGGAGAGGGGGAGAAATTATACAAATATAGTAAGTTAGAAACAAATACAAATTTAAGAATAAAATAATTGCTTACTTAGAAACGTTTTCGGTTATACCGGAAAACGTTTCTAAGTAAGCAATCGTTTTATTCTTAAATTTGTATTTGTTTCTAACTTAATATATTTGTATAATTAACAAACAGGATGTTAAAAGATTCTTTATTAAATTATATAAAGTTGATCTTAAATTGCTCTAATACTTAATAATAGACGGACGGCTGTCCGAAATATGGGATAATAAAATAGTGTTGCGAAATGGCGATATCAAAGTAAAGATAATCTGAACTTTGTTGCGCAGTTGTACGATATAGTAGTGGTCGAATAACGGAATTATAAAATTTTAGTAAAATATATAATGTCCTGAGTATAATATGATTCTTGTATCACTGGCGATTTTGATGGAATTCACGGATTAGCGGTTTTTAGATAAATCATTTGATTCTTCAAGAAATGTTAAAAGTAAGGAGATTCAAAAGGGAGATGATGACGACGATGACGACGACTATCGGTGTTAGTTTTAATGATCATTGAATACTTTTTCCAATTTATTGAAAAGTAATGTACAATAACTGTTTGTGGAAATTCTCATTAATACACTGATGGAGATTTGCAAGTTCAGAATGGACTCGAGCAAAGCTTGGCGTCGCCAGGTATAATGATTAAATTTAAAGAAAACTCTATAAAAACGTACATTCATTTGCTTTATTATCTTCGGACGAATAAAATCGAAAACGAAAAAAATAATATTAAGGCGAGTAAAAAAAAAAAAGAAGAAGAAAAAAGCGTTTATTTTCAATACCTGTCAACTATTTCTATACTCTCCTGTCTCGTTTCTAAGTATCTGCTATATGTGGAATCAAACGACTCGCACAAATTCCGGAAACTGTTTAATAAATCGTCTAAATTTGCTAAAGCTGCCAACCACCCTGTTTTTAAAGGCATATACACATAGGCATTAATTTGTGCAAGAATATACATTAGTAAAAAAGCCAAAATGGTTTATAAGTTCGGCCGCTGTTAACTATTTTTTTTATTATTATTTTTAGTAAATTGCAGCTTCTAACGATTTGTTCTACCTTGATTTTGCAATAACATATCTTCGTTTAATTGAATGCAGAATGACTTTATTATATTCGCTTGTTCTGAATATCGCTGTGCCAGCTGATCGACTTTATTTATCGTAAACAGTGTAATTGGAGGAGCCGTTGAGTTGATAGCGTTGAACATTTGATTTAACTCGGTATCTGTAATCAGAGAAAATAAATAAATACCGGTTAATTTTAAATTCAATGATCAATAATAAATAATAATTAATAAATAATTAATAAATAATAATAATAATAATAGCATTATTTTTTCGTTTTTGTAAAATTCACTAATTACAATGGTGCGCTGCTATTGTTGATAAATTTTTACATTACACAAAATATTTATTCAAGATATTAACCATTACGCAAGCTGTAAAAATATTTTGTACGGAAACTTATACGGGCGCACGCACATATAACATTAATGGACAGTCCATTTTTTAAAACTTTTTTTATTAATAATTATATCAACACAACTCCTTCGTGAGACACAATTCACATTTCTCACACAATAATTCTTACATTCAAATCACTAGCCTTTCTTTTTTTTTCACTTTTTACTTTACGTAACATTATTAATAAATTTCCGTTTATTTCTCAATATCTTGTTCTAATAAGTGATAAGCTGTGTATTTTTTACTTCTAGTATTCCTAATACGGTCTAAAATATTTCCATTCGAGAAATAATCCAACAGCATATATCATAATTCTGAAACAATAATACGAAACAAATAATCTCGCCGTATTCTTTCGCTGAAATTACTGCGCCATTTACTTCAGTAAAAAAATTAAAATAAAATTTCCTTAAAGTTCTTTTAAGAAACCTTAAAAATAATTATTATTAATCGATTACCGATTAAATATTCGACGACTATTGTTTACGTAAACTGTCGATTTCCATCAAAGAATTTTAATCGTTCCGAATTCTCATCGAAATTTAAGTTCAAGTTGCAGAGGAAATTATTTAATCTCGTTACATTTACATCGCAACGAAGAATTGCCGTTTTTGATGTTTACCACTGTCAAGTGTTTGCGAAATATACTATAAACTGGTTGTTGTATCTGGTTGGTTGTTGGTTTTTTTTTTCCGTTTTTCTGTTTTGCGTAAATGTTCGAAACGTTTAAGAAGTTGCTGATCTTCGACGGAAACGCAGCGACAAGATATTCTCGTAATAATAACACACCTACTACTACTACTACTACTACTACTACTACTACTACTACTACTACTACTATTATACGTTGGCCGATATAACGTAATGTTGTTTACGGAAACGAACGACGGATCATCAGAATTATTATTATACAGCGAGAGAAACACGACTTTGAATCAGTTTGCAACACATCCGAGACACTAATAAAGTCGGACTATTTCAGAAATTTCAAATTTCAATACATCGATGCGAGAGCGTTTTGTGACATCGATTCCCGTTTCGATATTCTAATATTTAAACGGACATCGATATTAAGACGGGAATTCTCTAAAATTTACAAAGTTTCGTCCGGATATTTAAAGGTGTGTGTTTCCTTTTTTTTTAGGATTCCGTAATAACTTACGGAATCCTAATAAGATGGTACACAAATGACAAAAATATCAAATAAAAATCAATAACTCACGAACAGCTTGACTTATAAACTTCAAATTTGGAACATAAATCACAATTAAAATTCTCTTTAAAACGATCTATAACTTGAAGATGACCGATTGCCCTGGGCAGAAAAAAACCCAAAAAACCGTCAAGAATATATAATATGGTACATAAAACGACCTCAAAAATCACTTAAAAAATCATAACTTGTCACTAGATAAACTTATAACGCTGAAATTCAAAATATAAACTACAATGCAGGAGTACTTTCATAAAATCAAAAAATTACGTTACAAAAGTTATGTAAAGTTTCCCAAAAGTTCAAAAAACCGCAAAAAATGACGTGTCCCCCCCTCCTAGCGCCGCGAGTATTGTAGTTAAAAATTTTGAACGCGGCTAAAAATACGCGCATCCCCGTATATTTCTCTAGTTTGGAAGACCCGGCATTCCAACTTTAAACCTGGACCTTGAGGGCGCCAAAAGCTCGAAATTTTGGAAAAAAATATTTTTTTCCCCGGGCATGTGATACATCGTTGGAAAGATTGCTATCTGTCGAGAAGGAAACCGTATTTCATACCCTTAACAAAACTTTCCAAGTTGCCGTAAAGTTCAAAAAAGCGCGAAAAATGACGTGTCTCCCCCCCCTAACGCCGCGAATATTATAGCTGAAAATTTCGAACACGCTTTAAAATATGCGACTCCACGTATATTTCTCTAGTTTTGAACATCGAAATTTCCAGCTTTATAATTAGACTCTCAGGGCGCCAAAAGCTTGAAGTTTTCAAAAAAAAAAAATTTTTTTCCCGGGCTTGCGATATATCATTAGAAAGATCGCTAATTGTCGGGATCGAACCCGTATTTCACTTTCTTAACAAAACTTTCAAAGCTGCTGAAAAGTTCAAAAAAGTGCGAGCTCTAATTTGTAGCCCCCTTATGGCTATACATTTGGAACAAGATATAAAATATGCGAATCCACGTATATTTCTCTGGTTTGAAACATCCGGCTCTCCAGCTTTAGAATGAGACTCCCGAGGCGCTGAAAGCTCAAAATTTTGGAAAAAAATATTTTTTTCCCCAAGCATGTGATATATTGTTGGAAAGACCGCTATTTGTCCGGAACGAAACAGTATTTCATATCCTTAACGAAACTTCCAAAGTTGCCGTAAAGTTCAAAAAAGCGCGAAAAATGACATGTCCTCCCGCTTAGCGATGCGAATATTAAAGCTGAAAATTTTAAACGCGGTTAAAAAAATGCGCATCCCCGTATACTTCTCTAGTTTGGATTATCCGGATTTTCAACTTTAAAACTGGACCCCCGAGGCGCTGAAAGCTCAAAATTTTGGAAAAAAATATTTTTTCCCCCCCGGGCATGTGATATATCGTTGGAAAGATCGCTATTTGTCGGGAACGAAACCGTATTTTATTTCTTTAACGATATTTTCAAAGTTGCCGTAAAGTTCAAAAAAGCGCGAAAAATGAAGTGTTCCCCCTTTAGCGGCGCGAGTATTACGGCTGAAAATTTTAAACGCGGTTTAAAATTCGCGCATCCCCGTATATTTCTTTAGTTTGGAACATCCGGATTTCCAACTAGAAAACTGGACCTTCGGGGCACCGAAAGCTCGAAATTTTGGAAAAAATATTTTTTTTCCCGGGCATGTGATATATCGTTTGAAAGATTACTATTTGTCGGGAACGAAACCGTATTTCGTTTTCTTAACCAAACTTTCGAATTTGCCGAAAAGTTCAAACGCGCGAAAACTAATATTTAGCTCCCTGTTTGGATCGCGAATATTATAGCTATAAATTTTGAATGGGGTTGAAAATATGCTCACTCTGGCATGTTTGCGTAGTTTATTTAAAATTTTGTGTATATATCTAAATAAATTTTATTTAAAAATAGTGACAAACAAGGAAGGTGGTATAAGTAATAGTATTCAAATATAACTATATAGAAGTTCGGAAAACAAACAAGTACAATTACAAATTTTTAAATATTTATTGATAATTATAATCCTTCCAAAAATCTAGTACTAAATAGCGTTTATTTATTAGAATTTATTTTTTTTTGCAGTACAATATGATGACATTGCGTGATGTGTGAAAAAGAACTGGACTAAAAATATCTGTTTTGGAATTATTGTTGTTTTGAATTGAGTATATTATGTAAATAAAAATTATGGTTATCTTTAACTTAACATACGGAATCCTCAGCGCATGAAACCTCATGCGTGACTGAACTTGTTTTCCATGAACTCGGATATCTCTTTTAACGGACAAAACAATCTGCTAGCAGGATGAATCGCAGCGCTTAAAAATAATGAACTAAATGAGTTTAACTAAGAGCGAGCAAACTGTTATCGTCCGCAAAATCAGTAAATTTTTTTAAAGTTTAGTAAACGCAACCGACATTAAGACATCATAAATTTTACTTTTTTCTTTTTCTTTCCGCGCGAAAAAACGCTTCCCGAGGGAGGTAACGAATTTAATAAAATTAACGAAATTTTCAAAGTGCCGGCAAGCGATGCAAATCGAACATTTCTTTGCCGGCAACTAACGCACGCTACAGCTACCAAGTCAGAAGCCCCCCCCCCACGCCACCGCCGGGAGGAAAGCCATCAACTAAATTTATCCAAGTAACAACGAATTTTTATCGTTTCTCCCTTACTCTCGTATATCAGTTGTAAGTATTTCAACTCTGTTCCAGTAATCGGAACGTTTTGCCAGTGTGCATAACGTCGAGGTCGGTGGAAGTTATGACAGTAGCAGTACGAAATTTCGAAGACAATGAAAGAAAAAACAAAAGAAGTACAAACGTTTTTAAACACACGCAGCTTCCATCCCTAGTTCTCAGGCTAATGTTTTCGAACCCAGAGAAAGAAAAAAATGTAATGCGCAAAAGATTAATATAACAAAGAAAATTGAATTATAAGCGTATATTAATTAAAACTGAACAAAATTACGCTCATGATTACATATACTCCGTTCTCTACATGATTCAATGGGTTCATTTTATTTATAATTATAATTTTTTTAAAAAAAATATCATATGATTTCGAAATACGATTGAAAATAGAAGATAAAAATCGATGGATTTAGACAACACAAAATAGTAGATAACACATTACCGAGAGAAGTAGTTATAACAGCCCACATGTCAACCAAGAAAGGATTAATTTGTCGTTAGAGAATTATAATAATTACAATGATATAATCACGTAATAAAAATTGGCTATACCGAAAGAATCTTAATATTGCGCGCCGTCATTTAAAAGCGATAAATAAAACGGCACGTGGATATGACGTTTATCGGCGTTGACAACTCGCTGCCACTCCTCCCCCGCGAATTAATTATTAAAAAATAAATAAAAAAAAAAAAAAACAAAACAAAAAAACACACATCTATGTGGGTATGAGTTACTGAATGTAGTCACTACATAAAAACTATAGACTGCAGTGCAAGGAAATAATCTGGTGCTTTTACAGAATGTTTATTTTTAAAATTGCAAGCTGATACCAGACTGCTATGTGTAAAGACACGTACTCTTAGGATTGCGCAGTCGCGGACACGTGGAAAGAAAGATATCTTCTTTAAATTAATTTTATTCTTTAAATCGGATGCATCTATCTATCTATCTATCTATCTATCTATCTATATGTATATATATATATCTATATATGGCTGCTGTTCTGCTACGTGTGTGTTAACGAACCGATGAGGCAGGCAAACGTATCAGATCATAACATATATTGACTGTGGTCGTCTTCGTGATATGTCTCTGATCGGAGGACTGCGACCAGCGAATTGGTGTTAAATTTATCGGATCGGTAAATTCGAATTGCCTAGCCGCGAGGTTATCGCGAGCATATTTAACGACCGAGCATATTCTCGCTGCAATACATCCGCAATAACCTTCAACCGCTTTATCGCAGTCGACTCTAATTATTGTAATTACCGGCGCAACGAGAGTTTAAATATTTTTACTTTTCAGCGTCCGCTGCTGTTCGAGGAATCGACGAGCAAGAGTGCTGAAATATTAGTAGTTTCGCCATTACTGCCGTACGTTTGACTGCGCCTACTCCCCCCCCCCTATTGTTTGTTCCTGTTGCGCGCACAATTAATAATAAGAGAGAAGTCCCCCGACCCAGCCGAGGGTATGTTTTTTTAATTCGGCGTTTCCAGAAATTACGTAAATTTCCAACAGAACAAATTTAACTCGCGGTTTTTAAATCCGGACGATATTTCTCGTAATTATTTAAACTTAAACTTATTCATTTTGTGCAAAAAGCGATTGTCCAGCATATCCTTGATGTACGATATAACGTCGGATATGTTGCGGAACCGTGATGAATCTTATGTTTGTGTGTCTAATAGATAGCTGAAGAGATTATTTAGAGCCCCGACTCTGTTTCTAGGATGATGATCTCCACTCTCATACGCTCGCCCAGATGATCGTTTCTGCAAAAAGTGATCATCCGGTATATCCTTGATGTAAGACATAATGCCGGATATGTTGCGAAACCATGATGAATCTTATGTTTGTGTGTCTAATAGATAGCTGAAGAGATTATTTAGAGCCCCGATTCGGTTTCTAGGATGATGATTCCCACCGTCATACGCTTGCCCAGATGATCGTTTCTCTGGTAGAACAAGTAAGTCCATTTCAGATATTAGACACATAATTAGGAGCAGAAACGACTTGAGTTACAAGGTTACCCACGACATTTCCGCTTTTTCTACTGAAAATACGTGGTCGCGAATGATATTTAATGCCAGGCCTGAAAATAAATAAAATAAAATAAAATAAAATAAAGCCAGAACGGAAATCCGCACCAGAGAGAGAAGAAGCGAAATCTGATTTCGGTCCACTGTCCTGATTTTTTCTTTTACCATCGATCGCTAATTCAATTCGAAATCGAGTAGGCATTTTCAGTATTCTCTTCGATTGTCTTCGATGTACGTTCAGAACTATCAAAAGCATTCTTCGCAGGTCTTTTCTTTCTCGATCATCTTTTTTTCCGGATTTTTATTTCTCCAGCGCTGGTTTTTTCGGGGTCGTTTGCGAAATTTCACTTTTTAAATATCGTTAAAGAGGAAGGGTTATATTTTTATAATTAACGATTAAATAAATTGGATATGCGAAAAGTTCCACTGCTCGATGTTTCGTTAGCGAAACGAATAACCGGACAAGAGCGAAAAACCAACAAAAAAAAAAAGCAAATATTTCCACATGTCTGAAAAGGACGACAACCGCCGAATCGGTATAAAAAAAGCAGCAGCAGCAGCAGCAGCAGCGTGACGACCTAGGCGGCGACACTTTCTAAGAAAAACAAACAAAGAAAAAAGAGGATCTGTCTGGATCTGTCTCCGGGTTGTCCGAGTCGATCAGCGAGCAGAGACTACACAATGCCGGTTCAAATGTTGTGCGCGCAATAAAACATAAATATAACAAAAGACCTATAAATAAACGGAAAATATCCTAAGGCTCGCCGTTTAGATTTCCAGTTGACCATATAGTGTCTATTTCGTGCAAATTAAAATGTTGCACTGCTTTAATGCAACATGCGTATAAAACGCCATCTTCGTCGCCGACTGACTAAAAAGCGAGAAAAACGAAAAAGAACAAAAGAAAGCAGAAAGGGAAAAATACCATATAAAAATTAGCGAGAATACCGAGCTGCGCGTTCTAACATTCGACGGCAATTAGCAGTCTGGTTTATTGTCTCTCTCTAATCATAATCATGAATTAGCAGAAACATCGTTGGCGCATCGCAAGGTAAGAGAGACGCGTTGTTTAATCTGTGAAACAAGCTTCGACTTAACGAAAACACATCTTCACAAGTGCGTTCTGTTCTGTTCTTATTCCTGGCAATAGCACGAAAACAACAAAGAACGAAGTTTTTTACTTTGTCCAATCGGAACACGGAAGGCTCTAGCTTAATTATTACCAAACGAAAAAGAAACGAAAATAAAAACTTGTCTGCACAACATGAGACAATATCATCTGGGCGGAGAGAACAATGCAGGAAAAAAAATACGAATTCGGCGTCGAACGGGGAGTTATATCAATGATGATTAATCGGCTGATAAGACGAATAAACAAGTAGCGCCATGAAGATAAACAGTCACCGATAGAACCTTTGAACGACAAACAGAAGAAAGTTCTAGTGCTAGAGTAAATGGTCGATTTTCGAACCGAAGATTAAAAAATATTTTATGAGAGCCAGCAAAGGGAAACGGGGCCGCCGGTTCATCGAAAACAATAACAACTTATAAGGAAAATACTGACGATGAGACGTCACAACGTTTGCGGTTACCGAAATGTTGCAGATCGATAGAAGACACCAACAAGAGTGTATGTATGAATCGTGTAAAATATTAGAATGTACTCTACCTTCTCTTTCTGATTTACACGAGAAATTTCAATTTTTACACTAAAGTCAACCGTCTGGATAATAAAAATTCGGATTACATTTAATAACTAGTTTCCGGAAGACCGATTATTCTAAAACAGAGTATATTAAACATAAAAATTATGCATATGGCCCGATGAGTAGCCGAAAGCGCAGTTTTTTGTTTTGTTTCTTTTTTTAATAATAAATAAAAAGTTACTGATAAAGTAACATACATATAAAAAAAAAAAAAGATAACTTAATTTAAAAGCGTCATTTATCACATTTATATATTATAAAAATACGCATACACTCGTGTTTAACAAGTGGTGGTAATTGTAGTGCAACGTTAGCAACGAACGTAGCAGGTTCAAATCCTCCGCCAGGATTAGTAATTTGTTCATTTTTATTTTTTCACTATTAATTCTTATTATCTAACTTAATTCTTTTACGTAACCGTATTAATGTAATCGAAATTTTTAACTTTTTGTTAATTACTTACATTTATATAAACGATAAATATATTTTATATTCAACGAATTCATTATAATACAAAATACGATTAAAAATATTTATCCCTACTTTATGCTACCTATAAATTAATATAATAAGAAAACCGCATTTTAAATTTATCTACCTGTATAAGACAATAAGAATTAATAATCGAAAAATGTAAAATGAAGAAATTTGAAAGATTTGAAACTGCCCGTTACCAATGTTGCACTGCAATTACCATCATTTTCATCACTTCACGAAAAACACAGGTAAGTGTATTTTTATAATATACAAATGGTAATAAATGGCACGCTCTTAAATTTGTATTAAATAAAAATTATCTCTTTTCTTTTTTTATATCACTTTATTATTTTTCAGTAATTTTTATGTTTAATATACTCCCCCGCTTTAGAATAATTGGTCTTCCGAACTGCACGAGGTAAATATAATTTGGACTTTATTGCATATTACATAACCATTGTTTTCCCAAACCGTCAAACCGTCTCTCATTTTATATATTATATCGATTGTCGCGGCAGGCGCGCGCGCATCTGTCGATAAGAGATTTAAATTAATTATCGATAAAAAACGATCTTGTACAATATTAATCGCATACACTTCGTCAGTCAGACAGATAAAACCGAAATGTAGACATACATCTTTACACGAATGCGATGAATTCGCTGTCCGAAACGATCGGACGAAACTGTAAACAACTTAAAGCGACCTCTGCTTAGGCGATTGAACGTTATTATTGCGTTCAAACGGTATCGTTCAAAGACGATTATCACAGCAAAGGTTAGCTAAGAAACGTTTTCCATTTGGCCTTTGACTATGCTGCAGATTGCGACAATCGACAAAAATTATTCCCCAGCGCTACCGTTGTTTACGGGTTAATTTAAAATACTAAAAATCTCGGATGTAAAAATTATTAAATCGAGTAAAACACTCGGGGTAACAACTATGTAAGACGATGTTGACTTTTATTTTAAAAAAAGGACGACGAAGCCCCGAAAAGGAGGGATATTTCAACGAAATAATTACGAAATTCGGAGTTAGAAAACGTTGGGGATGCACAACAAAGTTTGTCAACGTGAAAAAACAAACGATATACACGTGGTAAACAAGCAACAACAAAGAACGGACGGACAACAACAACTCAGGTAAAAAGACTCGATCGCAAATAACGTGCGGCCATTTTCCTTTCTTTTTTTTTCTTCTATTGCGCAGCGGTAAATAAAAATCACTGACCAGATTTAAAATAAACTGAAAAACGGGTCTTTTGCAAGAAAGTAGCACTAGAAGAGAAATCGTTAAGCGAATAGGGCATTTAAAAAATATTACAAAAAATTAAAACAAACATCGTTTAATATTGTGCAAATCTGCTATTAACAACCGTTATTAATTAATTATTAGATCTCTTCCGTAGATAACAACATCTTTCGTAACATTATTATTTCTTTTTTATACAGCCGTCCCCTTAAGGGAACTGTATAGTTATTACAATCTTAGTATTATTTCTAAATAAGTAACATTTATAATTAGAAATAAATTAACATGTTGCAAGTAGACCACTATAACTATTCTTTGCTATTTATATACACTTACGTACAATAAAATTTTACAATACAACTAGGTCGTTCGGTTTAAAACGTTTAAGACTTCGTGCAGCAGACAAAAAATCCAATGCTCCCGGGTTCGTCTTTCTCCGTAGCGGTGGGCAAAGTTTTTAATGATTTCGTTAAATTATTTTTGATCCTTAAATTTATCATGCGGAGGGATTTGTTTTGGACTGTTTGAATAATGTTTCTGTTTGATGTTTTCGGGTACAATATCTGTATCCCATAAGTCCAAATTGGTTGTATGATGGTTTGATCGATGAGTCGCTTGTTTTCAAGTTTCATTATTTAGAATGTCGCCCGACAACAAGCCAATAAATTTCACGTGTTTTTTTGTTTTTTTTTTCGAATCTGTTTAACTTTTGACACAATATGAGCTTTCCAAGTCCAGCTTCGCATCTAGATGTACATGCAAGTATTTTGCCGAATCAGAGATTGGCACTTATTGTCTATTTGCGAAGACTACATGATGAGGATCTCCTTTGCGAAAGGTGAAAACGTTGTGGATAGATTTTTGCCCACTGAGCTTGATTATCCAGTTTCCTGCCCAATTTGGTACACGGTACATTCAATTGCTTCAGTTTGCCATTTGCTTACTGACAGTATTGCTGTATCATCAGAAAACATTGCAGTTGCAGTATTTGGTGTTGCCGACATGTCTATTCTGTATACAGAAGATACAGAATACGTCCGAATAACGCTACCCTGGGTGGTATGCCTGTGTGGCTGTATTGCATGGAATGCCGATTTTGCATCTGCATTAGATACAGGAAATTGTTTGATAGGTATGATTTTAATAGACGGCACCAATTAGCAGACAGTCTGGTGCTTACATTGAATAGAATGAATAGAAGTCCATTATGCCATACTCGGTCAAATGATTGCTCAGTTCCCTAATATTATTATTTTAATTAGGAATATTGCCGTCGCGCGAAAAATTTATTATTGCTTTTTTACACCAATTATTAATTTCTAAATGTTTAACTTTTAATTCCGCATTTAGATACAAAAAAAAAAAAAAACCACAAAAAAACAAAAACAATAAAAAAAAATGTACATTTAGATTTGTTTTTAACTTCTGATTAACACGTCTTCCGTGCCAGTGCCCCCCCATCTTTCTGACGAGTCTTTTTAAAAATGCCAACAACAGTCTGTAGAAACTCATACTTTGGACTGAGGGGACTGGTAAATACGAATATTACTTAATTCGAAGTCGATAATTCTCGATTAGTCGCATAGAACTTTCTTCTAAACTATTCTCGCGTCCTGATCGCCCTTTCAACCACTACTCTAACCGCACCTCGTCTGGTACAGGTCTCTTTTCCCGAACGTTCTCTCCTACACAATGGGACTCTTGGTACCTGCATCGTAATCTCTACTTTCGCTATCAACCTTATTTTTTCCAACATCACCTTAGTCTTGCTTTAATCAGTTTCGAGACTAAGTTGGTTGCACCAGCAGCTGCTGTGTCCCTTCACCTCAAAAGAAGAAATAAAAAAAATTCATTCCCAAGTGTGAATTTGTACTGCTTTCCAACTTTTCACTTTTGACGTAAATTCGAAGGAGCGTATGTAATTCTCGCTAGCGAATGATACCTGTCTTATATCATTTAAAAAATATACGTTTCCGGCGATTTCGCTAACACAGATACGTGTGGTAAATTAGTATCATCAGCGGAACCTAGTACTCTCGTTAATAGCTGCTTGATTATCAACAGCTCCTTTACTGAAACGGAACAATAACTGTATACGTTACGAAATGCGACTTAATTTCTACACGCAATAGTGCCTCCCCCCGTACGTCCTCGATGTTATTTTACATGTTCCGGGGACTGAATACACGACGATGTTGTCCAGAAAATCATGCACAATTTAACTAACAGAAATTGTTCTATATATGCGAATGAGGAGATGGTAGTGCGATCTCTATAATCTCTATTGGCCAAAGTCAGATACAAAAGGGGAAAAGAAAAAAACGTAAAAAAATACACGCTGCCTAGTACAATATTTTTTTTCTTTTTTCAGTTTGAATTTAACCTATCGCGATCGTCGAAATCGTCGCGAGTGACTCTGGTGGCTGGACTATTACATCGGGGGGAATGCTGGGTATCGAAATAAAAATTAATAAATCCGGTCAAAACTAAAATAAACGCTTAATATTTTGGCGAGGAAGGCAACGCGTGCATATGACATTTGAGATAATATCCATTGTATATCTATATACACTTGGGACTGCATTTGCATATCGATAAATCATTCACAATTTCAGTACGAGACAAAGTCTCGCATATTACGTTACCTGTGTACAATAAAAACGTTCCACCATCAGGTAGTACTAATCCCATTCTTGGTTGAATAGATGAGGAAGACATTGGCTGGAACTAGGATATCCGTTTATGACGTATCGAAACTGAGAGAATATGTATGTTTAAATAATAGCATTTTTTTAAAAAAATTTTTATAATTAATTTTTAGACTACCGAATTTAATAAAAAAAATTGAAATTTTGCCTCGTCCTGTAAACCGCGACAAAAATGATTACGCAAATAATTATGTAATTCCGCAGAATCGAATGGGAAAAAAATGAAAGATAATAAAATTAACGTTAAAATGTTCGAAAAATGTAATGATAGTTTTATGAATTCCTGATAAAACTTTGTTCTCATCGCTTCAGTTAATATCGCATATGAATTGAGTTCGTAGTGTTAATTTAAAAGAAAAAAAATTCGGCGTATCAGTCTGATATTCCGCGTTATCACACCTCGGTATCGGGCGACGGGTTCTTCGCGATGTCTTTGCTAGCGTAACACTGCGGGAAGGTCAACGACTTTCAGGTTTACTTCGGACGAATAATGTGTTGTTTTACCGCATATCTTTTTCTCTCTCTGTCTCTCTGTTTATTTATATAATATATTAATAGAAAAATTATATTTTTCGTCGCCAACTGGGGGAAAAAAATATAAATAGAAACAGAAAAAGAAAAAAAACAAAAAAATTGACCAAGTTTTTGGAATTTTTCCGTTTCCTTTAGCGCGACAAAAAGTAATTCCGGTCTGAAATTCTTTATGCGTGCAACAGATTCAAAAAATTGGACAACTCGTTAATTTTTCATTTTCGAGCGTTTTATTATAATAAAACATTTTTCTGTTCCGTAATAAAATGAACTTTTCGCTACATCAATTTTTAGTAACCACTTTCGTGTATACTAAATCAACGTAAATTTAGGAATTACGAGATCGGCTATAAAAAAAAAAAAAAAAAAAAAAAATGATTCTTTTTAGTTCGTAATATGATTTCAGCAAATTTCCAATGATCGTCTAATCAGATAAACTTTTCATCTCCGGTGGAATTTTCATAATATGTTCAGTTGGAAAAAAAATGTATTCCCGCGATTATGCTAGTCGACAAATCGCTCCTAATCTTGTCTCTGCAATTCTACTGTTTCCGTAAAACAGAAGAAAAGATATTAGAAGTAAAATTTTGTAAAATGTGTTCCGCGCTAAAAATAGAGCAATGCGTAAATTAAAAAATAATAAATGGCTATTTTTTCCATTTTTTTTCGGTAATTATAGATTAAATTACAAATAAATAGATATTAATCCAAAGCGTTATTTTCGGGAGCGCGGTGTTTTGTAAGTGAAAAAATTATAAAAGATCTGAAATGAAAGCAAAAAGCTAAAAGCCGAAACAAGCCGATAATAAATTTGAATGAAAGCAATATGCACAGAAATTCGAATGTGACTTTAATCTATCGGTCAAGTTTTTGTTTTAAAAGATCATTTAGCATCGATGATTTTAGGAGAAGAAAAAAAAAAAACCAAGTTGTTCAATTAAACGAGCAAAGAGCAATTTTTTTTTAGGTGTCAAAATAATTTATATACTGGGCAGCAAGGACTGAAAGATAAATTATAACAAATAAAATAATAATAATAAAAAAAAAAGGTTTTATTATTTATTTATTATATTTACAAGTCGCTTTTGGACTACAAGGTCATTAGCGACTACGGTTTTACAGATAATTATAAAATTTTATATTGAATATTTTCAAATGCGCGAAACAAAAAATAATCAAAAAATTAGCTGAATGCTGGGGAAGTTAGATCAGTTGGAATACAGAGATGTCTTTGAGGAAGGCTACGATTTTTTTACACTTCTCGGCGTCCGAAAACATCTCTGGAAGGCCGTTAGTAATACCCGCTTGTTGTCTGGCCTGCTGGTAGTGATTACACTCGATCAAAAGATGCCTCGCCGATATAGGCATGTTGCAGCGTTGACACGGGTTGGGCGGTTTTTTAGATATGAGGAACGAATGGATCAAGTTTGTGTGTCCAATGCGGATACGAGTTAGGACACACTGCTCGTGTCTAATGAGAGTTGGCATGTTTTCGTAGGTATCTTTTCTAAACTCGTGGAGTTTGCTCGGCGTTTGGAGCCAAAGGGTGTTCCAGTAGTTTTTGACTGTGTTGCTTATCACTATTTTAGCTTCATGAGGTGTCATAAGTACTTCAGGCGGGCAATCTCTTGTGTCGTCGCGGTTCTTGCAGCTTGGTCCGCCAATTCATTTCCTTGGATTCCTGTATGCGCCGGTGTCCACACAAGGCTGACCTGTATATGCTTTGATTGGAGCTGGTCCAATTTTAGGTGGATGCGTTGTATGATAGGGTTTTCGGTAAACTGATTTCGGATGGCTCTTAAGCAGGACAACGAGTCAGTAAATATGGTACAGTTTGTTACGTCTTGGCGCAGTAGGATTAGTTCTAGAGTATGGAGAATCGCCTTAGCCTCACAGGTGAAGATTGAATTATTGTCGTGCGTTCGTTGTGCTGCTAACGTGATAGAGTCAGAGACTATAGCGTAACCTGTTTTGCCGTTGAGAATTGAACCGTCTGTATAGTATTCCGTACATGGCTGAAATTTTTCGCGTATTTCAAGGAAAAGTAATCTAAACGTCTCTGAGCTTGTGATTACTTTCTCGTGCTCACTTAGATCAACATTTATTGTCAGATTGGGTTGACACCACGGGGGTAGGAACCCTAGCGATCGTTCATAAACCGTTGGTAGTATTATTTCGAGTTCTGCTGTGTATCTGGCTAGCCGCGATCTGAGTGGTTCTGCTGCCGAATAGTCGGGGTCGATATTGTGCACAGGGACCTTGAAGATACTGTCATAAGCTGGATTGTCCGGTGTCGAGGAGATTGTCACCGCATATTTTAAGCAGAGCTCTTTTCTTCTGATAACCAGTGGCAGTTCGTTGGCTTCTGCGAGCAAACTATTGACTGGACTCGTTCTGAACGCTCCTAAGCAGATACGGCATGCGGAATTGACAACCGATTGCAGAGTGTCCAAGAGTGATTTCTTGGCTGCATCATATATAATGGCACCGTAATCGAGCACGGATCGGATAAGAGTGCGGTAGACTTTTAATAGCGCTTTCGTGCTACTTCTCCACTGTTTGTTGGCGAGAATTTTGAGTATACGCAATCGGTCAAGGCAATTCTTCTTTAACGCTTTGATGTGAGTTTTCCACGAGAGCTTTCGGTCGATCTCGAGGCCCAAGATTTTTATTGAGTCCTTTTTTTTAAGACTTGGTCATTTAGATACAGTTGGCAGTTCCTCGCTTCGGCTTGTTTCTGGCTGCCTATTATCGACTTGGTGGCCGAGAACTTTAGACCGCATTTGGCGGCCCATGTTTGGAGGTCTACAAGAGCTTTTTGAACGATGTGGGAGGTGAATTCAATATTTTCCCCCCAGCATGATATCGTGAGGTCGGCAACGAAGAGTCGTCCCCGCAACGGAGATCTTAAGATTCTAAGCGCATGATTGTCACGATGAACAGGACGACACTTAGCACAGATCCCTGGGGAAGCCCATTGATGAAGACCAATTTGGACAGGATTCCCTGGATCCGGACTCTCATGCATCGGCGATCGAGGAAGTTGTTCATAAAGGCGATGATGTTTCCAGTAAAATTCAGTGACCGCATAATACTGATTACTTCAGGAATCGAGGTTGTTTCGTAGGCCTTTTCGATATCCAACGATACCAATAGGAGGTGCGCTTGGTCCGCCAAGGCGTCGCACATATCAGCTTCGATGCTTGCTAGGTAGTCAGTCGTTGATCTAAAGTTGCGGGAACCAAACTGATGTGGTGCAAGCAGTTCTTCTTTTTCCAGACGCCATCTCAGACGACGACATACCATCTTTTCCCAAACTTTACAGAGGTTGCATGTAAGTGAAATCGGTCTGTAGTTGGAGGTATGGGAACGATCTTTGCTCGGTTTGTGTATTGGTATAATAGTTGCTTCCTTCCATTGATCGGGGAAAGTCTACGTAAACCAGAGGTAATTAAAAACTGCCAAAAGGTATTCCAGCGATATCGAATGAGAGCACTTTTATTCGTCTTACGATATTGTAACGGATGACACATTATGCAATTGGGCATAACGCATCCTAAGTGTGTGTCTAATGGATATCTGACAGGAATATTCAGGGCCAATCTTGGATTTACATTACGGCTATAGCCCACAGCGGCAAAATTCGAGGGACGGAAAATTTGCGTGAGATTGAAAATTTTTTTCTTTTGAAAAATCTCTAAAAATTCCCAAAATTGTATTATTTCATATCTACGACATTAGTTCTTAGAATAATAAAATATCATTGTATGAGAGATGTAATTTATAACGCACAGCATTTCTCGATAATTCGTATTATTTTTACTTATTCATAACTCATGCATTGTTCACATACTATCTATTTTTCTTTTTTGTTTACAAAATCTTTCAATTTTGAGATATTCAGGTCTTTCGGAGTAACACGGCAGCCCTTCTTAATGATACTCAATGTACGTAAATGTACATATTTAAACATACATGAAAAGTTGGACAAATAGTTTCACAAGGTATAGAAAAGTAGTTTTTGAAAAACATTTAGTTTATACCTGATTAAAATTAAAGATATTTTCTCTAATACAGTTAGAATACATTTAGTATTCATTTGAGCGTAGATTCTCGAGTTGTTAAGAGTGCGCATACCATATTGTAACGGACTAGAGCGGCGAGAATTATACAAGACCATTTTCAGAGAATTTTGCTCGATTTTACATCGGGCAAGATTTCTCTCTAATGCGTATGGCGAAGTTCTGATTATGCCGAGATGCAAGCGATGACGATCGTCCTCGGGACGGGAATTTTTGCTGCCAAGCCGGATTACAGTGTCGTCCCGGAGTTTTGGTGTATCAGTAGAGTCCGTCGCATCTCTAATTAAGTTGCTTTCGAAGTGGCTTGGAACACGCGCGAGCTTTACGTATAAATAGTAATAATTATTTTTTTTTTTTTTCTTACCATGAGCCGTGTATAACTGCATAGGTCATTACGGCATACGGCAATTAGTAGAGTTTAAATGACTGGAGCGATCTGAATTGTTTTAATATTTTTCTGGCGTTTAGTTTATTGATTGTTGAAAGTCGTCTTCTGATGTGTATATTCACCTTCTGGTGCCAACGTGCCTAATTGTTTGATAATTCGCGAACAGCGGTTTTTAATCTTTTGACCTGATAGGAAAAGCTGAAGAGCTGCCAAAGTGTGCAGTAAGCTCTCCTTGTCAGTTGTTGCTTCTATAGCATAATTAATAAAGTCTGGTTTTGTAGCTATGTTATTAATCAAATCATTAAATTCATTGTATTCTAATGAGAAAGGTCGCGGTTTAACATCAAACAGATGTTTACACTTCTCGGTTAGGTTTGTGGAAGACGAAAGGGTGTTTGAAGAGGAGGCGGTTCATTTTTGGATATATCGTCACCCGTGTTTTCGGTTTACGATTGCTTCTCCATTCGCTGCAGTAGACATTAGAGATTTTTTAATCTGCGGTTGTGTTGGGAAAGTTGGTTCTTCGTTACAAGTCGGGATACTTGGCGTTGCAGAATGTGTGGCCGCTTTTGTTTTGTATTTTGCTGGTTGACTTGTGTTTCCATTTCGACCTCAGCAGTTAAAATACTCAATTTCAGCTGTTCCACTTCTGTTAGATTAGTTTTATTACAGTTTATTAAATACGATCTTATTAATAATTTATCTTACTTTTTCTTGATTGATTTCGTGGAAAATAATCATGTTTTTTATATTTGATCTAATTATATTAAATTTTATTTTATATTTACTAAAATTAAATTAATTTTAATAAATATTTTTATCTAATATGCTATAAAATAAGTGTTTGCATCCGATTTTTTTAAAATTTTAGAATCAAAAACATATATATATATATATTACTAAATAGAAGTCATTAAGTGGACGCTTAAACTAGACCAAAAAAGTAAAATTAAAAGCGGAAGAAATTGAAAAATCTAAAAAATCGACATTTTTTTTTTTTTTAACCAATAAATAATAAAACTAATTCTCACAAAATTCGGGGATTGATAATAATTTAAGACTTCGGCCAGAAGCAGAAGAAATATATTGGAGAAATGTTCTTATGAGAATTGCTGCAATGATAAAAAAAATTGTCTAGTCATGGCTTAGCTTTCTGAGGTATTGATGAAAAATTTGGATCAACATCTAACGGAAATTTTATGATGTCGCTAGAGTTGATTGCTGAGTTTGATCCTTTTTTAGCTGAGCACTTAACCCAATATGGTAACCCCCAGGCCAGGGTCATGTGTCTTACCTATCATTAACATTCATCAAAATTTTAGCAAAGAGAAGTATTAAATAGCATTTTATTAGAGATAAACAAATATTATTCTATCAACAGAGGAGATTCAACTCTCAATGTTTTGATCAATTGTCATTTATAATTCGAACTGTGTTGAACGTTTTCTCTGTTTTAAAGATATAATGTTGGACATAAAGCTGAAAATTTATTTAATGCTTTAAGGGGAATCTTACAAATCCGGGAACTTCGCTAATAATGACTACAGGGGACAAAGTTACGACAATAATAAAAAAAGGAATGCCAGTTGTTTACACAATGGTCTTCAAGCTCGAATAAAACCGCTAAATAACTTGCCAGTCTATATGTACCTTGTTCTGCACATTCACTCAATTTAATATATACGAGTATATGGTGCAGAATGCTGACCTGAAACAATTCAAAAATTCATAATTGTTTTTTCTGCTTCTACTCCTCATAGGTGGGGGCTGCTATTTTGATTTCTAAATTAAAAGGTAAACCGGTCGTTGTTAAAAGTCTTTTCATCACACGATGCTCTAGAGCAGATGCATGCTCCAGCTTACATAAAAATTACAATGATATTTACGAGGCATTAAATGAAATAGCTGATGATAATAATGAAAAACCTGCGACTCAATCTAAGGTTGAAGGTATTACGACATCATCTTGAAAGATTTAAAACTGCTCTTTTAAGCGTGATATGGTCAACATTAATGGATAGATTTTATACAATTCATACAAGATTACGAGAGCATCAGATGATATTTAAGTGAAATAGTGTTGTGATCTTTATATCACTATCAAAGTTTGCTAGCTTCTATTGGAGATATATTTGACCATTATATGAAGATGAAGCAAGTAAAATATCAGAAAATTGCTGGGCGAAGAACCCCAGAGAAAATACTGTTCAACTTAATGGACGGGAAAGATTCAAAATTAAAAAACATTTTTAATTTAAAATATTAGAGCATATTTCAAATCAAGGGACATCTGAAGTAAATCTAATAGAATATGGAAAAAACCTCATAAATAATTACCCTATACAAATCTCGAAGATTCATTAACTTCAAAATGTGTATTTATTTTCATTCATACATACGTGATAAACTTCATTTAGTTAAATTGAATTCGAAGAACTCGAAAATAGTAAAAAAAAAAAAAAAAAATGAATTGTGTCTATGTTCAAATAACCCTAAAACTGAAAATAATCATAATGAAGAAAACGTTATTATTCAAATGGCAAATTTAATACGAAGTAAACATTTGCAGAACGTATTATTCGCTAATTTAGACGTTGCGCTTTTGGAATTTTCGATTATTTTCAACAAACTGCTCAGCAGAACGTTCCTTTTCTGCAATGAAAAGAATTAAAAAATTTTTCCGATCAACAATGTCTCACCGGAAAAGAGTTATAATGATTTATGTGTTTTATTTATATTGAAGAACAGTAAAGAATTTAAACTTTCATGATACACAATAAATGAATTTGCATCTTCAAAAGTGCGTCGTAAAAAAATGTAAACTTTAAATGATATACATATGTAAAAATAATGTACGTATAGAATTATAATAAAAGTTTTTAGATATGTTTTAAACATGTATGCAATTTTTTAATTGAAAACTTCTTAAACTTTTAATTGAAAATTAATTTTCATCTTTCATGTCCTTGCTTACTTCAGTTACTCGATTGTATTTCTTATTACTTAATTTGTAAATTACAGCGGCATTTGACTATGATCCCTGTTTAGGGCCACAGTATCTCCTTACGCCTTGAAATTTCTCCGGTACGGCCAATTATACATATTATTTTGTGCATTTTTTTTGTGACTGTTGAATTGGCCCTCTCTTCCAAAGTAAACGCGATTCAAATTAATTTTATCTTTCTTTCTTATTATTAAACACTTTCAATAGTGAGATTCGAGTTATACAGTCGAACGATAACAACTGTCCAGTCACATTGAATGCTTTTAAATAACAGCGCCGCCCTATATTTTATAATAAACATTTTACATTGAACACATTATGCACATTAATTTTCCATTTCGCGGAAGCTTCTCTTTCCGCCAGGCGTAACCGTGAATCAGTAAAAGGAATTAACGGTTGCCAAGGATCGCGGATTTTTAAACTGGCAGTAGGGGACAGCGCAAATAGGACAATAGATCGAGGCTAAGTGTACCTTTCTTTACCTACAAAAGCCGCGAATTCACCACACTGGCGCTAATAAAGCTCTCAAACGGCATTATTATGCTTAATTTTAATAGTGCTCAAGAAAAATAAATAATAAAAAAAAAAAAAAGCCCATCTCATTATCTTCTTTTTGTCGATGTTCCGAAGAAGTAGTAAGGACATTCTGCTATTTATTCGGTAGCCGGAACGACCGCGATTTTTTAATGGTCGTTTTCGGTAATAAAGATTGATTTCGTTTATTTACTCGAGCGAGAATATCAGAAGTAAACAATTATATAACGGGGCGCGTTTATTTAAAAATAAACGTACTGCGACACTCATCGCTCACCAGTACACACTGACGGTGGAATACGGTAGCAGTGTAGTATAAGAACTATGTACGATGATAATGTCATCGCATCTGCTTCTTCCCGATATGTACGCAACAACATATGTACACGTACGCGGCGCGATTTATAAGACGATACGCGAACGCATAATGCCAATATCGAACGTAAAAACTGATATGCCGAGCATAATAATAAATACTTTTTTAATATTATCCACCGATAATTATACGCATATCTGCCGCCTTCAGCGATGCAAGAATCTGCCCGCCATTGTCATCAATACAGCCGCTACTCGTTATAACTCGGATTTTCGAAATAATATAACCGCTTGCCGGCTTCAAAAAAAAACCATTTATACGCAAATGTACGTTTAATTACCCACTGAGGGAAGACCACAATTCTTCGATTGAGGACTCCCTGCGATTCCGCCTATAATTGACTGAATATATTTTGCGGCTAAGGATCGAGGAGTTTGTTCATTTGTGCGCTCAGTTCTGAACATAATTAAATTTCTACGTTATATATACATACACGTACATAACTCGGTCCTACATGCCTCACAAGCCGCTCCGCCCCTTGACCTCACCACAGGAATATCCCCGGACCTCCGGCACTATCACTTCTGTACTTCGTATAGAACGAGGAAAATTGGCAACGTCATTCTTAGCCCGACCACCACTACTTTTTCTGCCACAACTTTATCTTCTTATACATCTAATATATATGGGACAAAAAAAGTGACGAGGGTAGGACTAAGAATGACGTTGTCATTAATATATATGTATATATGTGTGTGTGTGACCGACTCCGAAGAAACCCGACTTATGCCAAAAAAATCAATTTTCGGATTTCGACGATTTCCATGTCTTCAAATTTTCCTTTATGATGTGCCGTTAGTAGAAATTGAAAATAATAATTATGAGCGACGATATAGCCACATTTTTCTTCATCCCCGTCGTATGCAGAATAGTTGAAAATTCTCGCTCTTTTTCAATAATTAACAGATTACACATTCGGGAGTTATTTGAACCCCTTTTTCCCTCGTAATAAATTGTTTTTTGTCACATGGTGCTGCTGGAACGAAAAATATTTCATGTCTTTAACAAGAATGATACGTACTACACTACCAATATTTATTACAAAAAATTATGAAATGTGTGAAGAATACATGAAAAGAAATTGACAAAAATGACACGAAAAATTATCTAATTCTTAATTAAACACTTTCAAGCTCTGTACAAGAATAATTAGAAAAAATGCCAGCACGATTTACAAAAAATACATCGGGAAATTAATGGAAAAGTGCCTGAAAAATTATTTGATTCTTATTTACAATTTTAAGCTTTACTAAAATAAGACGTACTGCCAATAACCTGTACAAAAATAAATTGATAAAAAATAGATCGAACAATTTTAATAGGAGATCATATGAAAACTTACTTAAAATACATCAAAAAATGAATGGGAAATCGAAAAAAAATTGCTTCACTTATGGTAATCACTTTAAGAGCGACCTCGATCTCGACGTCCACCCCCTCTACTGCCACTTCGACGTTTTCCTCCGTGACCACGTTCTGTCGCCCCTCTATTTTCACGTGATTCCTCACTTCTTCACGGCTGCCACGTCCCCTTTTACATCAACGACTAGGTGCAACCCTCGGCTTTTATCTGATGCTGTACGACCTCTTCCTTTTACTCGGGGTTATGGGTAAGCTTCTCGTTGGTTCTTTTATAAACTTGTCGGCATTACTTGGATCGGCATACAATGGACGTAGCTCTTTATACAGATACCACTATCGGTCCAATGATAAGCCTTGTGGCTCTATTTCCTCTGGTCTGATATCGCTTCGAATAGAGGAGTCGATTATAACGATTTTTATGAATTTAACATCAGAGTCTGCGGAAACAGTGTTCCCAAACTTCAAACGCGTTTTTCTTACATATTGCGTTTTAGGCATAAGCCGGGTTTCTTCGGAGCCGGTCGCACACACCCACACACATTTTTATATATGTATATAACAGAAAGGTGCCAACAAGCTGTACCCGGTTTTGCGACTTCCTTTCTACGCGCTTCTTTTTCTTTCGTACGGGTCTACGATGATTTCATATAACCACCGATTTGTGCACAGTATTCAGAGCGGTCAGGGTCCCGATGTGAGAAGCTCTTCAAGTGAAACTCTCCCGTATTGCGCACGACTGGTCATAAAACCCCTGCTGCTGAATGTTTCTGGCGGAGTACCATACAAAGCGGCAAGGACAGCTTAGCATTGAAAATGAAATGAAGGGTAGCTTGCTGAAATATTCTGCATGTTCATCGGGGTTAGCCCGAAGACTCTGACACAGCGTCGGATTTTTTGTTTTTCAGTCTCCATTCTTAGTTTTCAGAAAAAAAAATCGGTTTCATCTCCACCTTCTATCTTCATCCTTTTCAAACAGCTTTAACAGTCGCATTCGAAAATGTAACACTCAGCGGACCTTTTTTTCTTTTCACCTCAGCGAGTTTATTTCGAAGGTAACGTAGATTTCGGTTGCTTAACGATACTAGCGGAATGAAAAACTGGCCGCTGGCGAGATATTTTCGCATAATCGAACGTTTCAAATTTTGTAATTTTTATTTTCACATTGCGATTGTCTCGCGTTATTAAATTCGTCCATCTACGTCCTCCGTTTAATTTTATTTTCGTTAACTTTTATAATCTACCACGGGGAAGTGTCTAATCGATATTACGAACCCGACACCATTTTTCAACATTTTTTTTTTTATAAAGAGGTTCTTATTTGATCATAATGAAACTTTGTACGTTTATTAACACACTTTCAAGTTTACAAAAGCGTGCTTTTTCGTTTTGTTTTTGAACTCTGAAAATAATTGGCGGGAATTCTGGACGCGGTAGTTTTGATTTAAAACGGTCTACATTACACTTATAATTTGTTGTTAAAACCTATAAAAAGTGAAGAAAAAAAATGTCAACGATTAGCAGAGATTTGAAAAAAAATCGTTAATTTTCTGAAATTGTTCGTTCACTTTTGCAATAAATGTCGAGTGGTTTTGTTAACAAAATTCTAAATTTTTTAGGTTTAGGTAGAGAAGCGTGTATCACGAAGAAAAAGTTGTGTAATTTTCAGCCGAATCGGCTGATTAGTTTTTTTGCTGTCTTATTTCCGCGCCAATTTCGTAAACGCTGTTTCCAGAAAAACACGTTTAAACTTTTTCCTACCGATAAACGATATTAGGCGTCTTCCCAACAAGCGACAATAATCAATAAAAGGAGCTCGAATTATGAAACTTTCGGCCGCGTATTCTACAAGAAATTTCCTATCTTTTAAGAAAGGGAAAAAATCGATTTTTTGATCGGTCTAATTAGCGCTCTTTAAGAATCGTATTTTAGTAACTAATTCGATCATATCACATTAAAAAAAACACAGTTAAGCGGTTACAATTAGGACAATAAATTGCTTCGCGCAACTCGAGTAAAGAATAAACACTTCAAGATACAAAATGCATCGAAAATCCAACAAAACGGTAGCGTCTAAAAGTGTTTTTTAAAAGAGACCGGGAAATGTTAAAAATTCCTAAATCGTGAATGTTTCTTTGAGTCGATTTTATTTGCTGCGAGTCATTAATTATATATTTCGACATGTTGAAAACGGTTTCACTTCCAAACACTCAGGTATAATTCAGTTTAGTCATCAAGCAGCCGAATGGTAAAATACTCCGCTTAAACACATCCCGTATTTGAAAATCAGGCGCGCGTTCCACTTGGAAAATTTTGTAGTAGTATTTAGGTCCTAGCAAGCTCGCTTCTTCGCTTGAAACATACATATTTGTGATCGCACTTTCTCGTATTATAACGCTGTTGTTCATATTTGTCTAAATGAATAATTAAAGCTATAGTGCAATTTTAAAAATTACGAACGCTTCTGTTTGCTCGTTAAATGAACGACTTACTATGAAAATAGATCTCGATAATTAATAAATCACGGAAAATAAAATAAAAAAAAAACAATCACAAACACAAAACTACAGCGTTTGCCTTCAGTTGGAGATGCTAAATCGCAGAACGCGACCAAAATTTGCTATCGTTGCGTTGTAATATGATTTTTTTTTCTTGCTCTGTATATTTTACCCAAACGGTCGAATGAAGAACTAGTACCGTAATTAAGAAAATTCAAAAAAAACAAAAACAAAAACATGTTAAAAACAGAAAAAATTATTCGTGTAAGCGAAAGGAAAATGCAGCGTTGTCACTCGGATAAAAGAGCTCTTTGACCATATCAAAAACGGAGATATATATGCTTAGAAGTTGTGTGACACATTTGAAAATAGAAGAAGCGCAACTCTTTTGGTCACATTATGAAAAAGGCAGATGACAATAGAAAAACGCAATGGGCCGAAAAAACGGCGGATTGCCCCTTGATAGGTGATGTTGACCACCGGAGGAAATAGAACAGAATTTGCCACTAGCGGACTCCACGTCCACGGATACCGCTAAGAAGAAGAAGAAGAAGAAGAAGAAGAAAAAAATTAAAAAGATTAATCGGCGAAGAATCGCTGAATAAAATACGCAAAAACTTAAAAAGAAGAACGAACAAAATGTAAACTAATAATGCTGGCTCGGAGTATATTAATAAAAAGTAAACTGTAATTATATTAAATTTTGTTATTTTCACGATAATGTGTGCATGTTTTATTGTCGCCATGAAATATGCCAGAACGTTTCCCAAACCTTTCGCGGTCTGATAACGATTCGGAGGAGGAGAAAAAACAGGTTTCCAGGAAACATTAATTTCCGACCAGGTTTACGAAAAAAAATAAATAAAATAAAATGAATATCTAATTTGACAACTTCTCTTTTTTCTAATTTATATAAAAACATTGCACTACCCGAATCACAGTCTTTGCTTCTGCGTTGTAAATGGTTCCAAAGATGCCAGAAAATAATTTCGAAATAATCCTATTAAACACATATGAAAGTAAAACGAAGAATCATAAAGCTCTTAACGTGTTAATCGCTACCAAAAGAATGGAGGGAACGCTTATTAAATATTTAATTAATCGTGGTACTAATTATTATTTTAAAATACAGAAAATCGTGTGCAAATAATAATTGTAATTTGTCTATGTAGAAATGTGTATTATTTTTCGTTCGCTTTAAATTCGAAAACAAGAATAACCGGCGAAATTTCTGAAATATATACTCTATTTCGAAGTTCAATTAAACATCGAAACTACGTAATTAATTACTGCCCCCGTATTTAATTTAATTTTAATTTTTGTTCCGCAAATTAAATAATTATTTCATCGTATTTGAAAATTTAAAGCATTATAAATATCAAATAAAGGAATGAGCGCAGAAAGAAGGTCTTGTGATTCACTTTAGTTTATTATTTGAAGCAAAACAAAAAAATAAATAAATAAATAAATAAATAAGAAACGGTGTTTCGATCGATAAGATGAGAAGTTTCATAGAAATTAAATAAACAACCGCTAACATACACAACCTGTTCGAATGTTTAAGAATCGCCGAAAAAAAAAAAAAAAAATTACGAACTGCCGTAACAACTGGTATATTAAACAGTGCGATTTTTACACACTCACTTATTGGTCAATTAATGAAATTATTGTTTGTTTATTATATTGAAACTATCATCCGCATATTGCTTTTGCTTTTTAGTTGCATTATTTAACGTTAAAAGTATTACTTTTAAAGTAAGAGGAGTATGACACCGAGACGAAATCTTCAAACCGGTTCAAGTAAACCGGCTTTGTAATCTGTCGACTTGACTAATAATATAACCGCGATTTGGAAAAATTCAATCAGAGAACAGTGCACGATGCGTTTCTTATTGTAACGGATTCCACAGAAAGGCTTCTCTTACGTTCGTTAACTTCTAGACAATTAAGAATCGACATTATAATCATTATTAGAAGCTTTCGCTTAACAAAAAAATTCCGCGATAGGCGATGTAGCGAGCAATCCAATTCGACGTAGGTGGTAATCAAGATTAAAATTATCATCGGAAAATTTGTATTTTAAAAGTTTTTACCTAAAAAGCGATAAAGCCTTCTTACAAACAAAAACTAGTTGTAAAATTTTGCTAATTTCGTATAAAGCGGCTAGCGTAAAATTTGTCGAGGTCAACCTCTTTCCACTTGTAGCGTTCTTCCGTTTGTGTGTGAGGATGGTTGAATAGCACAACGAGAGATTACGAAAAAAAAAAAAAAACAGAAAATTAACATCGAGGCTGTTGATTATCATGGCTTTTTTTCTGTTCAATTACAATAACCCCACTAATTAGTCGTTAGCGCGCGTTACACCTGATTGTTGACCGGCGACGAACATCTACGTTTAAGACTATTTCTAAAAAAACAATAATGCTCGTTTTATAATAAAAGTGATCGAATGTATATCATTAAGAAATTCATTATTTAAAGGTACAAGATAAAAAAAAAAGTGTCCCTGTCATATATAATTCGATGTTGGTATATAATATAGATGGGGCTCTTAGGTTTGAGAAACTTTCTGCATTACTAACTTGAAAATCACATATGTACCAGCACACCCACCTTTTATAACTTATTTTTAGAAAATTTAATTTTTTGATTGGAGGGGGGGGGGTAATATGATAGTAATACGCATCGTGGATAATAGCAGACTTACAGACGACATAGTCTTTTCGACAGCTATCAGCTTGGCCTCGTTATGTAATACTGCCACATTTTTATCACATTGCTCATTTTCTTCCTTTTTTCTTCAAATTCCGTTTTACCATTTAGTTAAAGAATATTTAATAATACTTTCGGGTCTATTTGTTTTTCTGAATATGATCTTAAATGTAAAAGATTAAAAAAAAACAAAAAAAAAAAAACAAAAAAAAACAAAAAAAAAACAGACAGATGAATAGCGTTATTAAAAAGTCTAGCTCGCAAAAACGTTAACACGGAATTTATTTCAGATGAATAACGCCAAAAGTTTCAACAAATCTGAAAGTGGCATATTGTTACATAATTATTCTCGTAACACGGGACCCAAAAATATTTCGACTATTTTTTCTAAATAGAGCACATATACGATTGAACTGGGGAACAGCAAAACATAATGGTGAAATTTACGTGACCAACTCCGTCAAGCCCCGTATATAGGTGACTGAGAAATCGGTAATTACAGGGGCTATCTGCGTCGTCCTGTAATAAATTAGGCAGTTTTATTTTAGAATAATGGAAATTTAAGTAATTCGAATGTTTACGATAAAATTTCTTACTCCAGTTGTTGCGAGGATTACTTTTTGCTCACAAAGTCTGTTGGGAAAAATTTTTCAAAAAAAAAATATACACGTTTTTCTTCTCTTAATTAGATTAGTTATATCAGCGTCGACACATTACCGATACTGTGTAATTTAAACGAGTAGTAATTCGTTTCGATGCGTGTACTTCGCTGCTGGTAATTTTAAAAAAAATTAAAATTGAATTCCAGCCAAAACAATCACAATTTACCCACACCCATTTTTGAAGTTCCGGTGAATTGTAAGCAAAAATAGGGCGTCTGGTTTAAGTGTTACTTCTCGTCATAAGGGCGAGTATTTAAACATCCGAATATACCATATAAAGCGTAGAGACGGCTCTATCTAGTTTTGGCACGATCGTTTTCGAACACACTATCCAGTTCATTTTTACATTTTTACTTAATTAGTTCGGAAGCGTATCGGCGAACGTTAATTTTATTGTATATGCTGTTTCCAGGCCAATACTTTATCGTTTAATAAAAACTAACTGAACTATTCCCACTTCATAAAATTCTGTGACGCGGCCATCGAGCATTTAATATTTTGGCAGAAAATTTTAACGCAACTAAACTACTCGGAGATTAAAGCCCGAAAGAGGAAATATATTCGCTCCTATTTTTCAATTTAATTAGAAATTTCGTTTTTTTTTCTTCTTCTGGTAAAGCAGCTACCTAGAACTAAAGAAAAATGCTGACAGCTAATTTCTATTATATTTTTGGACTGCCTAAAGATTAATTCGCCTGACTTATATTCGCTTTAAATGTTTTTGATCTAAGTTTGATGTTTTTCTGTTTTTAATTTTTTTGTTTTATACGACAACCGCGCTGCCATTAGCGAGGATTTTATCTTTACCGTTTCGAATTTTTTAAGTATTCGGCAGAGTTTTCAAGACAAGCTACGGAAAAAAATTCCGAACAAGTTCCAAGACCGAACCGAAGTATTGTGAATTCACAAGGGGACACATTTTATCGAAATTAGCTTTTTCGCCTCACTTATAATTTATTCGCGAAATTCCGAGCAATCCGTAGCATCATAAAAAAAGAAACAAACACTTACACAACGACGTCGGTGCACCTGGGAGGACAAGAAAACGGAATACGATCTAGGGGAATTAACAGTAAAATAGACAATGTAGAGGAAGAGGTATTAATAAAATTAATGGGGAACATACCAAAGGAAATTCGAAATGAAAAAAATCTGGAGAGATGGAAAAACAAGGTTAAAATTTGGTTGATAGCATGGTGTAAAGAGCAATAGAAATAGTAACAAAAAAAAAAAAAAAAAGTATCGTAATGCTACTAATAACCACTTATAAAATTGACGCTACGTTGACATGAGACTTATTATCTCCAATTTTAAGCTGCTAATGAGAGAGTGGTAGTTGTATAAAAATTATATATTGTATTATTGTAATATATAAGTGTTATCATATTAAGGTATTGTAATAGGAAATATTATTTTAGATGATGGTATAATTGTAATATAAATGATAAATAATGAGAGTGTGGATTTTATAGTATAGTAATATATAAGTTAATACTTTTTATGCTGTAACAGAAAGTAGTACTTAAGTTAAGTTGATGTTATATTGTATAAATAAATGATATAATTATGTTGGGAAACCACAGACGGGCTAGTGCCTTGTGGGACCCGCAAATTATTATTAAAAAAATAAAATAAAATAAAATAAAAAGGGTATGACGACATGGGTGCAAAGATAAAATGGCACTGGTGGAAACGACTAATAAGTAACAGGCAATTAAGTAAAATAATCGAAAAAAATTTTAAGGGGGCAATTTACAAATTGTAAGCTGACTCGACAGTTCCAATGCCGATAAGTGAACATGGAAAATCCTGCAAAACGAGAACAATCGAAAAAGAAGAAGTGCAGAAGCGGCCAATTTTCAATCGGAACTAGTGATTAAAGCGGAGTGGGACGACCGGTTATTGAACCGGCGTAATTTGCACAATATCCGCGAGTTATAGTTCAAGCCGAAAAGAGGTTATTCTGTAATGTAAAAACATTGCGTGCCCGTCTGTCACCTAATCACAGCTTGTAACACATTTTATAACGACCCATCGGCAGCCGGCTCAGCAACATTGTGCCCCAGAAGCAGCGGACGAAATCAATTTTCCCTACTCTGACGTACACGATGCCCAAGTTAAATTGCGAACTCGATACCTCCACTTCCGGTAATTCTACCCGTCCATCTTTATTGTCGGTAACTGTTTTTTTTTTTTATTTTTCAGCCGGTACAGTGCACACATTACAAATCGACTTCCATTACGCCGTGCTGTTCGACACATGCACGATACCAATATTTAACCCTTAACGGGTACCAAGAAGTGACCTTAGAACATGTAATTTGAGTGCTTTTGCTGCAGTATTTTTAAAACTTCAGACAAATTACCAAATGCTTCTGAGAAAGCGCACGTTCATAAGAATCGGCCGTCACTACAGCTTTTTAGATTGGGTGCAAAGAAAAACAGATGAATACCCTGCGGCAACACCAGTGGAAACGCTATGTCGACCCCTCAACGTCATATTTCGCGATAAACTAGAAACACGAATTATAGGCAACGACGAGAGTAAACTTGTAACTTATTTCGCCGAAACAAAATTACAATTGTTTTTCGTGTTTCTTCTTTTTTTTTTTTTTTTGTGCTAGTTTTAATTTTTATTCAACGGGTAATGTTTAAATTTTAAACGTGTAGTTTTTGTTTATCATTACGCAGCAACTAGCTATAAAGATAAAACTCAAAGCAGTGTTCGTTACATCATACAAATAGAAATAAAGTGAATCACAATGTGTCAGATCCTGTTGTCGGTCATAGGTGCGAGTGTGGCGAGGATAACATGGGGAAGAAGGCAACACTAAATTTGTGACGCTGATCACGTGTTCTTTAAATGCCCAATTCTTTCGGTGCAGCGTTCGGCTCTGTAATCTCATTTGCTTAGGCTTGGGTCCTTATTGTGTCCGTTATTTTTTCTTCTATACTTATTATTATCCTAGCTATTGTTACTTTTTTTTTTTTTTTTCTTTTGGGACGCGTCAGCGGCTCTGACCCAACAACTAGAGGAGAGTTAAAATAAGGGGTTAAATCGAGAGGAAACGATTATAGAGAATAGGAAAGATTGAAGTTCAGAGATTATAGCTGGAGATGTGGGAAGGAAAGAATAAAGGAAGAACTGTAAGGAGCAGAAAGATCCAATGATAAGATTTTGGAGTACAAAACAGAGCGTTCAGAAGCAAGGGTGGGGCATTTAGAGAAGATACGGTTTGCATCACATATGAGAGTAGAGATTGAACCGTGAAGGGGACAATCGAAAGAGGAAAACAAGGGAAAACGAAAAGGCGAAGAGGGGGAAGGGGGAGATTAAATCGTAGTCTGATTAAAGAAACGATCGCGGAGTGCTGATAAGAAGGGGACTGAAACAACTGCCGAGGCCAGGGAACCAGTTGTATTTGAAGATAATGAGAGGCAAAATCAGAAAATAAAGAAAGATAAATGTCCGACCATAACGGGAATGATTGGCTGAGCAAAGAAGGAGAATATCCAGGACAGGAAAATTGCAGAGTAAAGGACCATCACACGGGCGGTCGAACGGGCTAGGAAATCCGCTAACTCGTTTTAACGATATCTAATCGTTTTATTATACAGCTTTCCCTTTTCATTTTTAATTGTTTCTAGGTAAAGGTCCTCGGTTGACTTGACGAGCTCATTAATAACAATAATAATAATAATAATAATAATAAAAAAAAATTGCGAGTCTAGCATCTCGCGGATTAACGCTGAGCAAAGTAGCAGCGACCTGATGGAAATAGTGAGCAGTATCAAAGCTGAGAAAACAAAGGATCGAAGAAAAGAGAATCGAAGGATTTCTGATAGAAGTTTTCTCTTCTTTCAGGCGTCTGATTAATTTTTTTTTTTTTTAGCTTTTCTCGTGGTTTTGTTACCGATCCGCTACGGAAGTTCACCCCCTATTATAAACATCGGTTACTTTGTCTTGTTTAACTGTTCAATTTTTAAATTACGTTACACCAAGTCAATGTTCCAAGATTCGAAACAACTTTCACTGATCATCCGAATTACCAGGGTCCAACAACTTACAGATTGACAGCGTAGCAGACATCTGATCAGCGCTGACAATAAGATACGTAGAATTTAAGTTATTTGTGTATATTACTAATTGCGCATATATTTAAAGGTCGATCGATTAAAAAAAAAATTTGTGCGGGTAATTGTATAATATGGAATTTAAAAAAAATGTCATCCTTATCACGGATAATAACAACAATTGTAAATTTATTAAATAAATAAAAAATAACAAAATTGAAAAAAAAACAATACTTCCACGGTATATGAAATAATACCGGTAAATGGCACCTCTGAGCGCGCTGTACTAAAACACAGATTACCTTTAGCTTCTGTGATGGGATGATCTAATCTAAATATATCGTTTTAATATATATGTATATGTATATATTTTTTTTAAAAATATCAAATATGGGTCTAATTTAACAAAAAAAATTTTTTTTTTTTAAGGGTGCGCTAACGAAGAGCAATCAATCAACCGAGGAATCTAAGTAACAGCTCAAAAGGAGCATATCATGTTAGATTTTAATCTGGTGCGAGATTGATTGAATGAAAGAAGCTAGAATTAAGAACATCTGACAAGGAAGAAAATGAGAGAACATAAGAGTCACATTGTTTTTAAAACTTATACTCGAATAACAACTTCGGGTCTGAAAAAAAGAAAAAAAAAGTTAATTAAAAAAATTTCATATTATCTTTGTCATTTATAATAACCGTATTATTTTTTTTTTTCACTGCTTCATACGTTACTTCAAGAAACATCTACAGCAACTTCGGCTGCATTCAATTCATTAAGAAACTACCACCAAAGTCAACTCGTCGTAAGTAGACTGTTTTTTGTGCAGTGTTCTTTTCACCGTTTTTACAGAAACTTTATTGCATTGTACTATATTTCAAGTTAAAGTTCCGATATAATTACGTTTAATTATGTTTAAAGGACCTGTGGGTTTTCAAAAGCGGTCCAATGAATGACGAGATTCAAAGGCAAACGTGAAATTTGATAATGCCGCTGCACCGTTCGTCTTGAAAATGAAATATTATTCGCAACCCCGGCTGCTCTAACACGTCTCCTCCTCACATACGCGGTAGGCTAAAAATTCCTTATTTAGATTTGTCGTTTAATTTTCATTCGTATTTTAATTACGGGCGGTGCATCATGTTTAATCGTTGAAAAAAATTTGTAAACAATTTTCCAGATCTGCGACCGAGTTCAACTTCTTACAATACAGTAACTTCTTTCGGCAACGCGGCAAAGGAGATACACTATCGGTCTTTCTAATTAATTTTAATTATATTAATGATAAACAAATAGACTTTTTTTTATTTTATTATTTCCCGTTTCTTCGCTCTGTATAAACTGAGTTAGCTAACAGTCAAATGCTGTTAGTATTGGGTTGTGCGATTTTATTTAAATCTTTTAATCTTACGGTTATTTCGTTAATCTTTAATTCGATCATTTGAGTTTACAATTAACTCTTCTGTGTTCCTTAAACGTTTCTTCCGGTCAGTTAAACCGCAACGGTGTGTGTGTAGCAGTTTGAAAAAATTAAACACTACGTACGCAATGGGAATCTTTCTTTTTCGCGGACTTGGAGTGCCGACATAAAGAAATATTAAAATAGTAAAACGTTCGCCCCACTTTTTCGCGCAGTTCGGCTGCATGCGACATTTAATGAAATTGTCATCTCCGTGTATCGGGATACGGTTGAACTTAAACCGACGTCGTTTCCAGTCAAACGACCGACCAGCGCGAGCCCCAAAACTTGAACTATCAGCGACATCGATAAACTACAGCAGAAACGGGTCCCTACGTTGTAACAGTTGGCTTCTTTCCTTCGCAGACTGTGAGAAAAACCGCGAAAAAAATGGAATTACTCGCGGAAGACCACGAAAATGCTAATGGAACAGCGGCTGCCCCCCCTCTTTTCAGCGCATAGAGCTGTCGATAAATGCGCGCTTATCGAATTTATTTTGCATTGTACTCGGTCAATAAGCGAACGGCGCATTTGCAATTAATAAAACGTAGACCAGATTAGTTTACAGCGAAGAAACTATTCTAATGATAGTACAAGTTTCGCGATAAACCGATATCCAGTTGGTTCACGCTGCCAGCAGCGAACCAGTTCACCGTAGAAAACTTCGTACACCAGAGCACACTGTCGTAAAACCTTGAATTTATAATGCGCAAAATTTACGACATGATAATCTCGTCCGCCTAAACGAAACATACATTTTCGATTTCGGCATGGACTAAGTGTAAGTCAAAAACAAAACCATATAATAACTCATGCTCCTCTTACCCCCATTACTTCCATTTTTTATGTAAAAATGAACATGCAGCAACTCGGCAGCAGCCGAATTACGTAACCAACAATATAATGTTGTCTACATACAATGCGTATATGCTGTTTAACAAAGACGAATTTTTCCACGACGATTTTTCAGTTTCCTACAATTCCTCCAAAGCTCAATTTAAATTCGCTGTTTTCCCAAAATACACATCTTTAATACATATTTCCCCAACCGCCTGTTCCTTTGAAGTCTGCGACGTGATTCGAAGCATTCGACTGAATGATAATTGCTCGGTACTGGATGCTGAAATATACGCAGTATTTTTCTGTTTGGAATATTTTCTTTCTACAGAGCCTACATCACAGAAAGCCCTGCTGGTATCTGATTCATTCGCGGCCTTATTGACAATTTCTAATCCCCTCACCAAACATCCTGTAGCAATTCGAACCCAGCAGGTATTATACGAACTTATTAAGAGACAGTGCTCCGTATCCTTTCTGTGGGCGCCCCGCCATGCAGGGATTCCTGGAAATGAACGCGTCGATACATCCGCCCGAGCAGAAATATATTGCCCCTCGCCTAGTAACAGCCCACCTCCACCTTATCTCTCGAACATAATCTTCAATAATCTCACGTCCTTATGGAAAACCCATTGGTCCTCGTGTCAGACTTTCTCGAGGTTAATTAAACCCTCAACGGAACCATGGTGGCCAGAAAAAAGCATTTCCCGCAGAGATTTCTGTGCACTTAGCCGCTTGCGCATAGGCCATACGGCCATGTCGCACAATTTTATTTTGCAAAGAACCCCCTCTCCTACGAATTGTCCTTTCTGTGGCCAAGATGTTGCTCCCTCAACTCATCATATACTATGCGACTGTCCAGCATTATCACCTCACCGGCCCCCTTCAATTAATAACAAAACAGTCACCAACATTCTTGAGAATTCCCCCGATGCAATTTTATCCATAACACAATTTATCAGAACTAGCGGAATAATCAGATATCTATAAAAACAAACTGCGCATCTTCGTACTGTAATAGCCACAGCAATTAAACACGGTACAGGATGTTGCTTTCAAAAAAAAAAAAAAAAAAAAAAAACATATTTTATATATATTCTTATATATATATATAATGTAAGATTTTGTATAAACCAGTTTTGGTGTTCCAGCCTTAGCTTTCTGAATATATTTCATATACCGCCAACGTCTACAGAATGTGCAAATTTTTATTGGATCCTTGAAGCGAAACGCAGAAATGAATTCCAGTATAAAGTTCGATTTTGTATTTTTTCATTAAAAATCTCGACCACGTATTTTATCGTACGATGGCGGTTTATTATAAATTTAATTTGCTTCTTGCAAATGTAGCCGGAATCAAATTAAACCGATGTCATGTTTTATACAAATTCTCTCGCGACGTAATAAAATTGTAAATAACCATTTACCACGCATTCACGCACATAATATATATATTAATATTAATTACAACGTAACTCTTAGCAAGGGCGTCGCCAGCCGATGAGCCAGGGGGGCAAGATGATAGAAAGAGGATATGAGTTATCGGGGAAATAAAAAATTTATATGTTGTAAAGGCTTAATATTTTATTAAACAAGAATAAAATCGAAAATTAAAACAGAATTTTCGTGGGTTTCTGGCAAATTGTTCTACTACTTTATTATAAAAGTCTTCCAAAGTGTCCATGATTACGCGCCTATGAATACTCAGCGTGGCCAGTTGATTAAAAAGTTTCAAGGCTCCGGCAAGTGTCCGCTGTCCCCTGCTGGCTACGCCCATGACTCTTAGGCCGACCCCCACTAGAAAAAATTTCCCAATTTTATGCAACGTTTGTTTTATTTTAATTTTTACCGACTTCCAAAAAGGAGATTATACGTTCGTCGCGTATGTTTTTTTTTTTATGTTTTTTTGCGCATGACTCATATTTTTTTCCGGGCCATGTGTTGTTGGAAAGATCTCTGTTTGTCGAGAACGAACCCGCATTTCATTTCCTTAAGGAAACTTTCGAAGCTGCCGAAAAGTTCAAGAAAACGTGTAAACTAAAGTGCAGACCCCGCCTTGCGGCGTGAGTATTATAGCTAAAAATTTTGAACAAGGTTAAAAACATGACCATCCCCGTATATTTCTTGGAACATTCAACTTTCCAGTTTTAAAATTAGACCGCCGGGCCACCGAAAGCTCGAAATGTTTGAAAATTTTTTTCCCTCCGGACATGTGATATATCGTTGAAAAAATCGCTACTTGTCTAGAACATAACTGTAATTAATTTTCTCGACGAAACTTTTGAAGTTGGCAAAAAATGACACGTAATCCGGCCTTGCAGCTCGATTATTATAATTAAAATATTTTTGAACAAGATTAAAAATATGCACATCTCCGTATATTTCTTTACTTTGGAACATCCGGGTTTCTAATCTTCAAATTAGGCCCTCGGGAAGACGAAAGCTCGAAATTTTTGAAAAATACTTTTCAAAGCATGGTGATATATGGTTGGAAAGAAAGCTACTTACCGAGAACGACGCCGCATTTCATTTCTTTAACGAAACGTCCGTTATTGGCGAATAGTTCAAAAAATTACGAAAAATTACGTATCTTTCCTTCTTTATACCGCAAAACATCAGATCTCTTTGTTTTGATTTTAGTATTATGTAAATGTAAATTATTGTTATGTTTAATTTCACATACGGAATACTCGGCGCATGAAACATCATGCTTGACTGAACTTGTTTATTATATAAAATTGGAACATTTTTCGTTATAAAATCTAATAGGAGCCGGCCTAAGAATTACGTTGTAAACTTTAATCATTTTATACAAAGCATAGAAGAGAAAGAGACAGAAATGTAAGCAAAAGGGGTCCAGGGGGCATGGCCCTTGCGAGGCCAAAATGGCCGTTTTTTTATATATATATATATATACGAGGGTGGTTTGAAAAGTTCCGGGCCTGGCCCAGAAACAGCGCTGCTAGGGTTAATTCATCGAGCGCGTTGTGCAGTTCGAAGCGTCACTGAACAAGTTTCAGCTTGTTTGAAAACGTATTACCAGTTTTATAGCAACTTCAATTAAAGAAGTCGTGCGTTACGTAAAAAATGGAAAAAAACGAAATACGTGCTGTGATTAAATATCATTTTTTTAAAAGGTTTAAATGCAACACAAATACAATCTGAGCTCGATTTTAAAGGAGTCTTCTCCTTTAAAAAGCACCGTTAAACGTTGGATTGCAAAATTTATGATGGGTCGTACGAGTACAGAAGATGAACCACGCAGTGGACGCCCAATAGAAGCAAATACGCCAGAAATCGTCGAAAAAATACATAAAATGGTGCTGGAAGATCGGCGCATCAAAATTAAAGAGGTAGCTGAAGGTGTCGAGGCATATCGTCTGAATGAGTGTACCATATTTTACACGTAGTTTTGGGCATGAACAAGCTCTGCGCAAGATGGGTGCCGCGTTTGCTCATACCTTAATAAAAACAGCGTCGAAAAGACATCTTAGCTGAAAACGTTCAGTACTTTAATCGCAATACAGCCGAATTTTTGCGTTGATTCATTAAAGTTGATGAAACTTGGGTTCACCGCTATACTCCAGAGTCCAAAGAACAGTCTAGGCAATTGCGACTGTCATTTATTCCCCAATTTGAAGAAATGGCCCGGAGAGAAAAGATTTGCAAATGATAGTGAGGTGATCGTCGGTGTTGATGAATATTTTCGAGACCTTCCTGAAGGAACCTACAAGGTCGGTATTAATAAACTTTCCGAGCGATGGAGCAAATGTGTGAGCCTAAATGGAGACTACGTTGAGAAATAAAGCGCTGTTTTCATAAAAATATTTTTTTTCATTGAGAAGCCCGGAACTTTTCAAACCACCCTCGTATATACACACATACACATGTATTGATAGGAATTCGGTATTTTTAGTGCAATTTATCGATGATATCCGATTCAAATTAATGCTCAGATATATTCTATTTTATTTCGTTTCATAGGACACCGTCTTTTGTTACAGCCGACATCGGCAAGGACATGGCAAAGACGCTTATACGGCCGAATTCAAAATTTCCTCCGTGGATCAATTGGATGATGGGCTCGATTCTGGTTGGCGGTTGTGTTTCTCTGTGTACGAAGCTGAAGATGTAAGAAGCGAGCTTTCATTCACAGCGAAACGCGTCGATTCTACCGTTACTGATACACCGAGCAGTGTTGAGCAGAGGGAATAAAATTGTAAGAATCGCGCGGATTCAATAATTGTTTCTATTAGGATGTTATTCGACTGGCAGCGAGTAAGGGTCCTTGTCCGCATGTGAACGCATATCATTAATGTCGATCGCGAATTTACCGCAAATTTTTAAAATCCAGTTCGTCATAATAAGACACAAAACAGTTCGCCATTTTGCAGCACATATTGTGTTTTTATGTATCCGTAGAATTCGCGAGATTTTCTCTTCGCGTGTATTGTTGTATTCCTCTACTCCCGATCGAACAGGGACGAATGAGAATAACAAATTAAGACTATAAATATCCTCTTTTTATTTATTTCGACGTTAACTCGTAGCGAGAAAAACGGTTCGTACTCGTTGTCGTATTATCGTTATTTACGTGAGAGTGAAAAGAAAAATTATAAGTGAAGAAAAAAGGAAAGGAAATAAAAAAACGGTATTTTATAGAATGATGAAAAACTATGTGTTTCACGAGACGAGATTTCTATCGGCTTAAACGTTCTTTTACGTCGTGACTTCGAACCGCGGACTTAGCGGAAAACTCCGAAGACTGACTATTTTATTAAAAAATCGAGAAAACCGAACGAGACTCGAATCGGACTGAGTACGGAGACTGAGCCTCGAAGTAGAACTAGCACTTGGACGAGAACTGGCGACTAACTAACTCTACGAAGAAAAAAAGGTTCAGCTTTCGCCTCTGTTCCAGATGGGATTATCGACGAAAGTCCGCTTGCGATAAGCACGATATCTACATGAAAATAACGGGGTCGATAAGGCAGGAAATGTCGCAATTAAATTATTTAAAGACAAGCCGAAATGGCCAGAAGATAGTTGCAATGGTCAACATATAAAGAAAAGGCCGCGTTAGGAAATACTTACAAGATAATGAATGCGCACCCCCGTATATTTTTCTGGTTCGAGACATCTGGGTTTGACCAACTTTAAAATCAGCCTCTCGGGACGCCGAAAGCCCGGCATTTCTGAAAAAATACTTTTCAAAGCATGTGATATTATATCGTTGGAAAGAAAGCTGTTTGTCGGGAACGAAACCGTATTTCATTTCTTTAACGAAACGTTTGATGTTGGCGCCTAGTTCAAATAACGTATCTGTCCTCCTTCATGACGCAAAAAATCACGATTTTTTTGTTTTGAATTTAATATTTTTAAAAAATAAATTATAGTCCTACATGCGGAATGCTCAGCGCATGAAACATCATACTTAATTGAACTGATTACAGAGTTGTCCAGTAATTTTAAAATTTAGCTATACTTGTTGAACGGCTGGAATAAATAAGTCAATCAATGGACAAAAAAAGAAAACACCGAATCAGTAAATGACTACTTTATTGAAGTGTAGAGGACACAAAATAGGAAAAAGAGATCGGAGAGAGAATTGAAAACGAAGCGAAGAAGTTCTAAAAGTTTTTCAGAAGAAAGATTATTTAAGTAACAAGGTACACACATTGTCGATCTTTGCCGTCCTTAGTTCCCACACGTACTCGCTGCGGGAACCTGTTGTGAAGATGCACACCTCTCGAAATACATTTCTTTTTCCCATACATTTGTTGGGCTTGTCAGCAGCGGACGATTACCCATCAAGAAATACAACATCGCTTTGATAAATGAAGGAAGGTCGTTTCAGTAACGAAAAGAATTATCGCTCGGACGACATGATGTTCTTTTATTCTTTTAGGCCTTTGTTTTCTTCTTCTTTTTTATTTTTTCTTGGTACGGATTGAATCATTTAGCCAGTCTACCTCAAATATCCTGAAATATTTGATTGCTTAGCTGATCTTTGTTCTCTAATATATAAGGCTATACGAAATCCAGACTTCTCATTTTTATATATTTATATATATATATATGTATAGCGGCAGTTCTTTTGCCGGCGGGGCCAGATCTATGGAAAACTAAAACGTGTAATGTAGTGTACTACAAAAATTCTAGAACGAAATGTTGCTTTTACAGCGGATTTTTTTGTATTTTTTTTAAATTTACGCAATTATTAATATATGAAGTGTACTAATCTAGAGCTGACCGGTTCGAGTTCGATTCGTGCGAAGTCATCCCGCTGTCAACGGTAAAAAAAGTTTCCGCAATTCTCAGCTCCTATCGAGGTTCTCTCTTTTACTAAAAATACTCGGTTGATTTCAGTGCAAACCGCAAACGCCTTCGGAAAAGTCGTATTCTACAAAAAATATTAGTTCGTACTCGAGCGAACACACGCTGCTCAAATAAACCGATGACGCTTTCTTATTTATTCTATTTACTCGTCACAAACATAAACGCTAGACTGAAAATTAAATTGCGGAAACTCCTCCCTCACACAGACACATACATACAACCAGGGGAAAAAATTTACAACAATACTTCTTACACATCTTTCACAAGCATGTGTCCTCATAATTTTTATCATAACAACAGTGCTACGAATTACAATAATTAAAAAAAGTACAAAAGTTTTATGCATAATCAAATATTTCGCATAGATTGTCAATTAAAACAAATTCTTTAAAAAAAAACAAAAACAAAAACAAAAACAAAAACAAAACAAGACTCTGAGAGTGTCCGAAGGACCGAGGGATGTTTTATATAAACATATATATTAATCAGTACGCGATTATTAAAAACCGGTTTCGTATCGAATATACATTTATATTTACACACTGTCGACTAAAATCGAATCTTCTATTAGAAAAGACTCATCACCAAGGAGTGAGTGTTCCCATGATGATCAAATTGAAAGCATCGAGTATAACAAAACTTCAAAGCATTACAGTTGATACACGCGCTAAAATGGCCATCAACGCAACAGACACTATTTCGATTCGACGCATTTCACGAGTTGACTCATTCTCCCAACATCGAAATAATACTTATATGAGGTTGGTTTTCAGGTTTTTCGCGATTCCCTTGAAAAATAAGTGCGCAATGATCGTTGTCTTTGCTGACTTTTCTCGGAGTTTTTACCTTTCCCTTTGACAGTAGTCGCCTCTTAAAAAAACAACAACAACATAATTTTCAAATATTCATAAAATTCATCACTTCTTAAGTGTCTTACTTCTCGTTAAAATATGTAGCCATTTACGAAATCCAATGAGACGCTCTATTATAACTATACAGATTAAATGATGTCCGCAAATACTGGAATTTTTCATCGTTTTTAATGGCTTCACGTATTTCCGCATCGAAATGCCCGACACTTAACGGAAGTGGACCAGTTTTACGAATTTTAATCACATTGCTTTGTGAGAATTCCCCTCAAATTAGAATAGGCATTATTACGATGCCTGACAGTCTCGGAAACGCGCTCATAAAATTATTTAACGCACGACGCCCAGAACGTTGTTCGATTCTAATTAAAGCCCAGTTCCATCCGCGAACTTGACATTCGCGCATAATTTCATTTTACAATAAAACATTTTCTTGCGGCGACTACCAAATTAAAAAAAACTTTTCGACACTCGCACAGTGCAAAAAAAAAAAAAAAAGAGGAAAAAACGGAACAAAAAGAGGGGGAAAATGAAAACAAAAAAGCGTACACATTTCCTCTTCCTCCGCCCATACAGATAGCTTAGCCGTCGACTAATTACGCGCAATTAACGGAAAGGTGTATTCAATTATTTTGCATTTGGCCTTTGAAATAAGTCAAAGTTCATTACTGCAGTTCAGCACAGTTACTACATATATCTCGGCCAGGAAAAAGCCGTGTCTTGAATGGCCGAAGCAGTCGTGAAACCCGGCCTTTCCGACCTCGTTTAGAAAAATAAAATTCTCCGGCGTCATCGAAGATTCTGAAACTTCGATTACTGCGCAATTCCACAGTTCGAACCTGGGCCGGATTCTAGAAAAACCCGTTCGCTACTTCTAGACGACAGCGCATGATCTTTCACACAATGCGATCGGGACTCCTCGTTGACCTAGTTTGCAAAAGTAATTGCGCGCCACTCTTTTCCCGATGCGTTGTGTGTTACATTCTCAACACTCTATTATTAACCTGCTTTTTACATACGCGTTATCAGTTTACTGTGCGATTGGTGCACGCGGCGATCGCTGCCTCCACATCTACTACTATCGCAGTTCCGAGCTTTCGAACGCGTAGCAATGGAAAAGTGCGGAAATTAGAAATGGTTGCGTCAAAAACGCGTCTGAACTTTATTCGGGGCGCGCTAATTGGAATGAAAAATGCGGCAGTAAAAAAAAAAAAAAAAAACAACAAAAAAAACCGTTCATTATCAAGGCAACATTAACAAAACGCAAAAAAAAAAAAAAGCGTCAGACAGACCGCGTTAACGATTGCGTCGTAGATAAATGTGACGCCCGCGCGTCTAACCGTCGGCGAATGCGAAATGCGAAACGCGAAATGCAAAATGCGAAAGAACGAAACACGAAGTGATAGCTGTTAACGAGATCTGATAAACGTTGTAAATTAGCTCGCATTTAGTCGCCCATCGTCGCTGTCGCGATAACGCGTTCGGTGACAATGTACCGCCAATAAATATCGCTAGATTGCGATTATTTGATTAATTTCCTTTCTGGGAGGGAGGGGGGACATTTGGCACAGAACTAGGCGCTAAAAAACGTTTTAGACGCACTTCAGACAATTCGGAGTTTTCTTAAAAATATATTCAATACTTCACGCATTAATATGTACTAGAGATTTCTGTCCGACTCACAAGCCGCAATACAATATATGTATATACCATAATACCCATTTCATATTGTGTTATATAACGCGGACAACAATTATTAGAACTACTCGCGGCTAGGATAGCTGCTATTATCACGGTGTGTACGACATAGGCATCACGTCGTCGTAGACATCTATTTACAAAAAGTAATTAGCTGGGAATTTCGATTTAGAAAAATTACTGTCCAGACAGATCGGGATTTTTTTCTCTTTTTTTTTTTTTTTTTTTAAATTACAGATGTCGGATATTAAAACACGATGGCCAGTCAAATATAATTTTTAAATTCCCGGTTTAGTCCCGGTCCAAATCCTCCCGCCGATTTCCTGATTACTAGAAAATGCATAAAAAGAAGAATGTTTTATTTTTCTTTTTTTCTGTTACTATTGATAATATTTGACCGCCTCAGCGTATTTTAGACGAACAAAGCAGAACTTTGTAACCTTTTGGTTAATTTACATTAAAAAAAGGAATTAATTTTTCATTTAAAATGATTTTTTCTTTTGAACAATATCCGTTTTTGGCTATTTTTACGACAAAAATGGTTTATTCCCCCAATTGGATGGCCACCCTGTAAAATATAAATCTCCCGTACTGTATTTTGGAGAATATGTTTCCTCTTTTAAGAGCGAATCTTATTATTACAAACACGCAAACTGCTCCACTCTGTGTGTGACTAGAGTGTGTTCTTAATTTAATTGAACGACATTGATGAGGAAATAAAGACGGCATATCGTACACGTTCGGACTTTCAGAAATTTTCTCTGATGTTAGCAGTGTTCGCTTATTACTGATTATCATCATATTATCATTTGTGTCTCGCGGTGGAAATCCGTGCAATGCTTCCCGTTCAGCAATCGGATTCCGTGGTAGCGTACCAACTACACGGCACATCCTGAAACACATTAAATATCCCGATATCCAATCGGTTGACTGACTACTAGGAAATTCCTCGCAGCAACAATACTGCAGAAACTTCACGTCAACTACTATCGGACAAGGATTTTTTCACGAACTCTAGTAAAAATAGAAAATATAAAAAAACCTAAAATTTTCCAACTTTTACAGTAAACACTTCGTTTAGCAATCTGCGCATTAAAACACGCAGCCTCTATGCATTTTATAATTTTCTATTAACGATTAATAATGGCACATGCCGGCGACAGATCGCGCTGAAATACATGTTACGGTTTTCTTCGGTTATCGCCGATCCAAACGAAATCAGACATCCGCACATGACGGTGACGCACGATTATAGCTAGACAATCAGCTGTGTTGAAGGAGAAAAGCCCCGATAGCATCCATGCACATCTGCCGCTGTGTTTGATGGTAGGAGAGACTGTGTAAATCGATAGGACGACGCAAAAATAAAACGGACACATCGTGAACGGCAAAACATCTGCTACGGCGACCACACCGGGGCTCAGTCCCAGATGAATTAACAGCATGCCGGCCTATGCCAACGAGTCCGAAATAGAGCCAGAGTACTCTCTCTTCGGGGCGGTCGATAAGCAACAACCGTCGATGAAAATTCAACTAGACCTTTTTCCAGAATTCGAAGCACTCCCGCGCATAACGATTACTCTGCCGTCCAAAGTTTTGCCGGAACAATAAGTGTCTAGAACACGTTGCTGCCGATAATCGATTTATTCCGCTCAGCTGGCCGTTCGCGATGATATTGGCGCGCAATCACTACGGGGACCAGTCCCCCTATACAGACCTCGCCGGGAAATGAAATGATTTTCAATTTTTTCCTCCCACTTTCCTACATACATTTCTAGCATTTAAAGAAATACCAGGTAACAACCCCCTCCCCCGACGGGGGTAAAGTTGATCGAAAGTAATTTAATTGATTACTTTTTGTTTTTCGGTCACATTGTCGCGCAAGCTTGTGAATCAGTCCTGCAATCTGGATAATTTGAAGATGCGTTATCATTCTGCCCCGAACGAGCCGAATTGTGTCCAACATGTCCAACATCCAATACGAGTTGTCGCTAATAAAAACGTGTTCATTGGTCCGGTTCATTAACGAATCAAATTATTACGGAAGATGAGACACGGGAGGAGTGTTATGCTCCTGTAGTCTGACGTCAACACTTCGAAAAGAGGAAAGACGAGTCAAAACCGGAAAGAAAAAAACAACAAAAAACAAACATACGTGGATGAATGAGATATGCTTAATTTTAAACACGCGTAAAATATAAAAATGGTAAAATTAGATAATAGGAAATCCGCCGACAAACGTAGGCTTGACGGGTCTAAATTTAAGACTGTTATAATAATTAAAAGGAGAAATTTTAAAAAATTAAAAATTTTGCAGCTATTAATTTCGCGTCGCCAATCGGTCGTATTTTTGAAAAACCGAATTCACAAATCGGTGATGTTCTTAAACATACCAAAAATAGGAATTGTGTTGGGCAGAAAGTGAAAAGACAACATTCCAAACGAAGAGAGAGAGAGAGAGAGAGAGAGAGAGTGACAGTGTTAGGGTGGTACTTTTGTGTGCACGGAACCGTTTTAACCAGTATTATCAAAGAAGCAGTGAATTGTTATAACACGCGTGCCCCAGTTCAGAACGTGTACAATCCCATCCAGGTAGAAGAAAAAAATAAGAAGTTATTCGGGTGTTGCACGTGCACCTGCATGTACGGCGAGGGGAACTACATTTATTAGCAGTTTTCATTCGAGTAGTGTCGGCAGGTTCCCATTTGACGTGTTACATAAAATCGCGCAACGTTTTTAAAAAAACACGAAATTCTGCCCAAAAGTCCGAATTTCCTCGCGAGAAATTACTAAACTAACAGCCGCACGTAGCGGCCGACAGTTTTTATTAATACGTAGGCGTACTGCAATCGATTTAACTTTATTATTAACTTTATGTTGTTAATGATTATTATTTTTATTATCGTTATTTATATTAAGCGATGCCCGAATGAATATCATTCCTTGTTTCAGCAATCCCGACAATTTTATTGTTCATCTCATTATCGGTTTGTCTAACTATATTTACTCTTGCCGAAGCCGATTTCCATTTCTATTTGCCGCGTTTCCGTTTATTCAGTATATACGGACACCGTAGCAGTATTCCGTGCGTACGTTGCCGATATCCTCTAAAATCTTTTCTATCCGTCGTTAAATAATTTAGATAACGTATTATATCTATTATTTTTATCGCCCCCCCCCGCGGTTTATCTTCTATTTATCCGTTTCTATGATGTTCGTGTTGCCTTGCCTTTATCTTAAGCGAGGTCTCAACTTTATCTGTAACTCGCAGATGTATTTTCTCTTTCCGCATTATTTTATCAGTTTGGCAGTCTCCTAAACTCCAACCACATCAGTTCAACTCTAGCTTAAGTCTTAGTAGTCTGGAACACCGTTCTATTTCTGTGTTCGGTCCTTTCGTTTTTCCTCGATCTATGAAGTTTTCTGCTACGGTCGGCCAGTTCGATGTCGTAAACCGAGCGATAAGTCAGTCTCAATTTTCGTCTCGTAGAACGAAACACGTTAATGTCGCTCGTATATATTGTAATAATGGTTTGTTTGGATTAATGACGAAGAAAAATAAGAGTTAATCTCAATTTGTCACGTTTATTCGTCTCCGCTCGATCGGAAATAGACGAACACAATGTATATAGTTTGATTGCAAATGCCTGTCGGAAAATTTCCCAGATTACAAATCTATTGCATTGTATTCGTGCTGGAACGATATTGTTTACTTCTTACGCCGCCATTTTTCTTTAATGAACACTATGAAAAACCAGATATTTTATGCCATCATTTTACGTGGATATATATAGTTTAAATTTCCGCCTGCGCGTACTCATTAGTGAACGCACGAGAGTTGTCTGGGTCTTAAAAATTTCTATATATTCCAGTTTATATCGTGGAGCCGCATTGCCGTCATAAAAATAATGGTTTCTTAGTACGTCCCACATTTTCTCACATTGTTTTGCCAACGTGTTCTCTCATCTATCGGAGGAGAAGGTGCACCGAATATAATGAGGAAGAAGAAGAAAAAAATCTCCCAAATCTCCCACACATGTAGATATAGAGAATTTTTGGCGCTATATTCAGAGAAAACGCGTTTGTCTGATTTTCAATGCGATCGTAAAAATATCGAGCGCGCTCAAAAAGAGAAAGGCAGCAAAACTTTTTTTAAAAAACTAAGAAGCAAACAGACGATTTAACCGATTTTGAAAAGTTTGACAGAATAAATCTTTCGGGGCTAAATCAAATAGTGGTAATAACTAAAAAGAATCTTTATCGCGTACAATTTTAACTGTTTTAAGTTTTTTTTTTATTAAGATATACTTTTGTGGGAAATTCTACAGTAATTTTAAAACGAATATATACATTTTTACGAACATAGCCACGATTACGCATTAAATACTCGCACAAAAAAAAAAAAAAAAAAAAAAAGGCGTCCCATCCATTATTATATAATAAACTAGCTGACCCGGCGAACTTCGTACCACCTCAGAATCAGCAAATGTTGTGTTAATTTATTAAACGAATTAAATTCAGTTTTTTTTTTTTATTAATATAAAATTAATACTCAAAATTAATTAAGTTCAATAAATGTACAAAAATCAGTATAAATTTACTTAAAAAAAGATTAAAGTAAATTACTTTAGAAAAACATGTTTTTTTCGAGCTATATCATCAGCTAATAACAAAGAGTACATTTTAATATTAAAATTTTCATATTATCCGTTATATTTTAAATTACTGCAAACCGCCAATAACTCACATGTACAATAATAAATCTGCTGGCGTTCAAAGGAACTCGATCAAATGTTGCAGAGATACCTTTTTTATAGGCGACGTGACTCTGAAATACGCGCATACAATGTCTCCAAAAAATTAACTGCATCGCGACTTAACGAAACTTGTAAAACACCGCTCAATAGATTCTTCGGTCGTTTTTTGTTTTTTTTTGGGTTTTTTTTTTTTGTCTTATTCGTCCTGTAGTGTGACTATAATTTCAGAAATCGACGGATCTTTCGACAAAACAGGACGTTCTTTCGAGATTGGCCGTTTTTAAATTTCAAATTGAAAGTGAAATGTACCTAACCGGCTAGCAAATCAATGCTTTATAGTCGTAATTGGCGTATTGTTTACTTTTTTTCTTTTTTGTATCTTCCGGTTTTCACTTCCTACTTACGACCGGTGTTTATTATTTAGTGAATTTTCTGACGTTGGTTATATATAGTAAGCTGCTCGAAACGTTTAATTTTAAACATTCTAATAAACACAACTTTGCAAATTTTATTATTTCCAAATTAGAAATGTCCCCTCGAACCCCACGGAAAAACAGCTGGTATTTTTCACAAACAGCAGCAGAACAAATATCTTATTATCTACAAATACACTGCGCTCTAACGGTGAATGCTAGTTTCAGGGACATACGCGCACACTACTCGATTAGCTCTTCTTGTAAGAAAATCGAAATTCGACGGGCTGGAATTCAGAGGACGGCAAATGGAACTTCAGCTATCGAGAAAACACATCAGACGTAGAGAGAAATGTTTCACACTGGAAGAAGCCAAAAACTTCCTCTTTCCTATAGGACGCTCCGGATTACACGTGTACTACCGGTTGATCTCCTTTTCAAGGTCGACAGGCATCCGCTCACGGTACTAGGTCTTTCTGCTGGAGGCTGCGCGCGGGATAAATTAGTTTTAACACGTCAGGAAATGAAAGAATAACGCTGATCGCCAGGGTAGGGTATTCTTCTTCTCTCCGTTGTCTGCCATAGCAGACATGATCCTTCTTCATCATTACGCAGATCGGTCGAGAACTCGTTCCCGTCCAGTACCGCTCAGCTGTCAGCTTTTTTCTTTCGCTGCACGATTATCCGTTTCAAAATAATCACCGCCTATGCGTGCCGAATTTTACGGTTGAATTTAAATGAAACCGCTCTGCAATAATTGATTTTTCTTATTTCGGCTGTTCGTAATTAAACTTTAATCGATTACAAAAAAAAAAAAAAGAAAGATTAAAGTGTTTTTATACGACTACACCGCGACGACTCCCTATCATTATTGTAAAAGCCTGTAAACGATAGTCTATGAAATAATCCGGATAATACAAGGAATGGCGGTAATACGTTTTGGAGAACTGTGTTACATATTTGAAAAAATTTTAATTATCAAAAATCCGAAATATACAGCGAGAGTACGACGGTTTTAAATTATTGACAGGTAACTCGTCGTAGAAAACTTTATGAAATGTTTAAGGCAAATCCGATTTTCCAACGAACTATTATAGTTGATTTAAAAAACAAATAAAACGTAATATATATATATGTATATATAAAATAAAGTCGAGTTAGTTACACCACTTATAACTCAAGAACAGTTGGACCGATTTTTATGATCTTTGATTTTTTGGATTTGTCTCCACCCCGAATAGCAGAATACGTAATTTAAAATAAAAATTTCGATAGATTTTTTTTTTTTTTTTCTATGTAAAAAGACCAAAGATTCATAATTCAAGAACGGCTGGACCGATTCTTTTTATCTTTGATTTGTTGAATTTCCACCTCGAATAGCAGAATACCAAATAAAAAAACAAATTTTTGATGATTCTTTTTTTTTTTAGCGAGTTGAGTGTGTTACACCATTTATAACTCAAGAACGGCTGGACCCCGATTTTTATGATCTTAGATTTGTTGGATTTGTCTCCACCCCGAATAGCAGAATACGTAATTTAAAATAAAAATTTCGATAGATTTTTTTTTTTTTTTTCTATGTAAAAAGACCAAAGATTCATAATTCAAGAACGGCTGGACCGATTCTTTTTATCTTTGATTTGTTGAATTTCCACCTCGAATAGCAGAATACCAAATAAAAAAACAAATTTTTGATGATTCTTTTTTTTTTTAGCGAGTTGAGTGTGTTACACCATTTATAACTCAAGAACGGCTGGACCCCGATTTTTATGATCTTAGATTTGTTGGATTTGTCTCCACCCCGAATAGCAGAATAAGAAATTTATTTTTTTTTTTGCTGCTTTTGGCCTCAAAGGGGGTTCACACAATTAGTTAATTTTAATTTTTGAATTTTATGAAAGGGCTTCTGTGTTTTGTTTTATATTTTGAATTTCGCTTTAAAAAGGTTATCTGGTGATGAGTTATGAATTTTTTTAGGGTGATTTTTCAGATCGTTCTAAATTCCATATTATGTATTCTAGGCGGCTACTTGCCGTCCAGCGTAATCGCTCAGATTAAAGTTGTAAATTGTCATAGGTAGAAGTTTAATTGAATTCTGATGAGTTAAACTGTTTCCGAGCTATTGTATAATTGAATAATTTTATCTTTTGTGAACCATCTTATTCGGTTATACTGATCTTTGTTATTAAGGCGAATAATGCGTTGCTGCCACGTGAATTACATTCATTTCAATGTAATTATTATACTATTTTCATTTTGATTTTTGTACGTTTATTGAACTTAATTCATTTTGAGTATTAATTTTATCTTAATAAAAAAATGAATTTAATTCAGCTATAATAAGTTATCACAACATTTACTTTCTAAAGCGGTAGGTCAGCTAGTACATATATATATATATATATATATATATAAAAGAGCGAGTAAAGAAAGGAAGAACAATCTGACGATAGATTATATACGTATATTTGACAGTAGCCAAATGGTTTACTGCCAGACCGAAAAAGTGCGGGGGGAGGAGGAAACGGAGTTAAATATTTTACTTTAAAAATTTGAAGTAAATTTTGTAATCATTTCAATTTTTTACAGGTAAAAAAAGTACTATTTTTACTTAATAAATTTCTAGTACTATAGATGAGATTACGAAACGACCGCGACAACTCTTTTTTTACAGGTTTATACGCAGAAGCGCATTACGCTATTTACACTGGTAGAATGTTGTTATATAGAGGAAATACGAAGAATAATACATCGATAGGTTTTATGCTAATGTCATCAATGTTCAATATAGATATGCACTTGGTGCTATAATTCGAAACAAGTTAGCGATTAGGATATTTTTAAAATAATTCGTTAGTATTGCTGCCGTCGTTTCACACATTGCTCGTAAATTGTTTGAAAACACCAATTTAACTCTTTAGACACCATTATTATAAACGTCAACAACAGCATTCCGAAATTGTGTGATTGAAAATAAGCATGTATGAAAAACACATGAGACATTATAACGGTTGGTTGACAAAAATTTTTTAACTATATGCATAAGGGTCTTTTTTTTTTTGTTTAAATGATTTAAGCCTATTATTTATTGACTAAAATTAGACCTCGGAGAATCTCCTTCCGCTGTGCAAAGGTTTTCATCTTAGATTATGGTATCGAATATTTACGCTTCGTCTTTTTCTAACGATTGTTCTATCTGTCTGTTAAACCTAGTCTTCCTGTTAACCTATGGTTCTCTTTGTTTCCTTCACTTGGTCTTTTTGTTGTCTATTCGTCTGCGTTCTTAAGCCATGCTTTATTATTGCCTCTCCGTATTGTCCTCACCGCTCAAACGAAGAGCGTGTTTCCGATGCGCATCATGTGTTTATTAAGTGTTGATTTCTATCTGCTGAGTGCTCTACTTTTTATTCCATTTTATTGATACTTGGTCTTCCTGCTCCATATTGTTATGTTCTATCTTTTCCCTTTCCACACATTGTTCCTATTATTTGTTCCCTTCTCCTAACAATATCTGACCGTAATGCTTCCTTTTCTAATTGTTTCTGGGTAAAGGTACCCCTGGCTGACGAGCCGCCCCAACTTAAAAAAAATCAAGACAAATTTTTCATGTAATATACCTCGATAGGATGATTATTAATTTAAAATTCACGTTCAATCCAATTAAACGTAGAAATTGATCATAAAAGTTTTCTTTTCTTTTCTTTTTTTAAGTTCAACTCTCTTCGTTCAAATATAATATTTTACAAATGCAACAAAAAGTAATTTATTCGCGCGAAAAATATTAATTAAAATGAAAAGCGGGATCATTATCGGCGAAATGTTTCGCTACGGATTTTTATAAATTCTATAATAACGCGATAAGACTGCCGTGTACTAATTATCGAGCTTAAAAAATACCTAAGAAATCGAAATCAAGTATTCGCATTTTTATTTTCTTTCGCATGCGCGATAAAATCGCGGTCAAAATCGGGGTCGCGCAACATTGTTCATACCGGTAATGACTTTTTCTTTTCAATGTATACCTGTGTATGAAAAAGCATTTGCTTGCAATGAAAGAACATTAGCGACGTGTTATGTGGCCAATAAATTATAAACTTATCATATTTTTATTCGCCCCTTTTTTCTCTTCAAAGAATTATATATTTTATTTTTCGCTCTTGAAAAACGACGAAGTAATAATGTCCGGAAAATTTCCTTTTAATACCAGCTTCACCTGACGTAATGTGTAATTACTTCTTTCTGATAAAAGCGCGTTGCGGGAATTCTCACAACTTTCCCCATCCGGTGAATTAACCCCTGCTCATAAAATCAGACGTGTAAAATGTTCATCTTCATTATTATTTTATATGCGATTTTTGAATTTATTAGAAAAAAATTATTTTATACGCGATTTTCGTTCTTCGAAACGCGCTTTCGTTTTATCGATATTAACGAAGAAATCTCGTTTTTATAAGAAAATTAGTTTAATCGAACTTTACAATTTTTTACACGATATTTATTATGCTTTCTTTTAATGTTTCCTACTCGAATTTCTGAATTGCATTCGCAGTAGTAAAAGCAAAAACATATTAAATTGTAACAAATCCCCGAGTACATAATAAATCTAAATGTATAAAAAATCGTTTATAATACCTCGAAACATTTTTGGGGCTTATATACTCGTTTGTACATTTAAATTTATTATGTACTTGGGGGGTGGGATTTGTTACAGTTCAATATATGTTTATATTTTAACAATACGTTAAAGGATTCTTCATTACGTCCAAAAGCAGGTAGCCTGCCTGCCCCCATTATAAAACAGTATTTTCTATTATCGGCATTAAAAAAAACTTCAGACAACGTGCATATACGTTTTGCATGCAAATTCAAGATGGCAACAAGCAAAATTTTCATCTTTACGAACCGCGCGTCGACGCATAATTAAACCCATTATTTACACATTTGAAGGTTTCTTTAGTTTTGTTTTTTTTTTTTCTTTTTAATTTTACTTCTTAGAAAAGCAAAAACATATTAGAGAAAACCCACATTCTTCATCATCGAGATATTTGTCCAATCTGCTCGAGATCCGACTGCTCTATTTTAGTCAAGACGTCGCAATTTCATCGTTCTAATCTATTTTCTCATTTGGCCCCGTATTTTCAGCAAAAACTCGAATGTAAATTTTTTTGGATTTTTAACTTTTATCATTATGCGTGAACCATTTCGGTATTTAAACACCGCGGGTGGGTAAAACTTTGTCCGTCTAGCAGCAGCGTGGTGTTTACCTGTTTATTTTTCGCGCAGACTATAAAAACACTTTGGAGTATACACACACGCACGTATATTTAAAAATTTCAACGCACTGCAATCGTCCCCCCTCACTCTTGAGTTAACTAAAATGTTATTTTTAACGCGTTATCTGAAGCGAAATTGAAATTAAACGAGCATCCGACAGATGCATGATAGACCAAAAAAAAGGACATCGCGCTGATAAGATTTAGTAATTTAAACAAAAACTGCGCTATAAAATAGTGAACGGAAAAAAAAAAGGTGAGAAATGTAACAAAAACACGAATTAGTTCAAACGTTGATAATAAAAACAGCGTCGTATAATCGAACAGATTTGTCGTACTCGAAAACGAACAATGTTATCCGCTCGTGTATCCGATGCGGTCGGAGATTGTGTTTTTCCATAATCATGATTTTCACGAATGAGGCAGTCGACGCAAAGTGATTCCGTCGCTATCAATATTGCATCAGGCGCGATCGAGACTAGAACAGCGAAATGAATATAATTACGCGGCACTTACGGCCTTAGGAAAATTAAAGGAAGCTCTTCAAAAGCATCGATGATAATAATCGAGCCCGCTAATCACCACGAATCGACCAAGAAATAATACAAAACCGTCTATAGGGCGAAATAAATGAAACACGTCTGATAATGAACCGTTGAAAGTGCTTCGATATCGTTTTTAGTTAATTATCTCGATAAAGCGTTTTTTTCCCATTCTTTCCTAATTTTTACCATTAACATTAGTTTAACCAATTCTACTTATTTATAAGCGGAAAGGTTATATATAAATTTCGATCGGCCTCGTCGTGGGGAAACAACTCCCTAGACGTAGAACCTGCTATTATATCGGTGTTCTAGTTCTTTCCTCGTTGGACACGTCGGTAACGATTTACCGCGCCGTTGTTGACAATAAACAGCAGAAGGAAGAGATAAATGATATGTCTTTTACACGCAAATAACGAAAAAATTTTTCTTGTTATTATACTCGGCACAAGAATAACATGATAAATTTTTAATGGCGCGCATATTTACAAATCATTTAGAGAATATCACTTTCTATATTGCTAAAGTAATGAATATTTTAAAATCTATTGTTATCGAGAAAGATTTAGTGTTAGAACCAGTCGAAAATTAAATTCTGACTATAGCTGAAGCTGAAGGTTACAAAAATTACGAAAATTTCTAAAATTTAATTAATCACAATCATCGACTCTGACCAAGACCTCGCATTATTAAACAACTTGATTAGGCGTATTATAATCTAATATTATTTGCATCGTTTTTGATATATACGTAATTACATATTGCAACATTTTCAATAATTTAAAACTGATAAACAACTTAGGAAAAAGTCTATCTTAATAACTTGATATTTCAGTATTCACGAAATATCGAGATTGTGATTTTCGGGTAAAAAAATTCTGACATTGAAATTAGTTAGCGCGCATCTAGTGCCAAAAAATTCTTACCCTCGGACGGCAAAGCAAAAAAAAATTTTAAACAATTTTTAACAATTACCCTTGATGATCCAATTAAATATTGAACAAAAATAAAAACACTCAAAATTGATAACCAGCAATACAAATATAATTCATGATTAAAATGCAACGATCATTAACCGTACGGAATTATTCTTTATGCTATTGTTTTGCCCTATGCGGTTTGGTTGCATTTCACTCAAAGTTAATTATTTCGCTGAATCATGCGGTCAAATTATACTTATCACAGCGTATACTACTACACTATATTATAATATAGTAGTTGACATTAAATCGCTTTTAATATTTTCGTATTGTTGATTTTTCCGAAATTTCATTGCACTTTTAAAGCACTTAATGTAACATAGTTTCGATTCTTGGTCTACTTGTAATAATAATAATAATACTCACAAGTCATTTCTTATTTTGATATTAATTCTTTCAACTAACACTGTTCATTCGTTCTGTATATATGCCAGATATCCTGTAGCCGAATTTAATATTTATTATTTCACAACTGATGAGCAAGTGCAAGGAATTGGTCCTCGTGGAGGTTACCCCTGCTCTAGATGGACAGACACGATTAGGAAAGTATATGCGGGGAGTCAGTTGTTGACTGCAGGCGACGGACGGCATATCGGAAACAATGGCGAGAAGAAATTGAAGATGCCGCAGTATAGGAAATGGTCACGACATCCCTTAGGGGGATTACGACTGAAGAAGAAAGAAGAAGATCTCACGACTGCTATTCGCATTATAATTTTTTTATCCCCCCAACCCATATAATAATTATAAAATATGTATGTTTTTTTTTTCTTTATTTATGCCCACCGACATTAATACGCTATTAGTGTATTCCTATCATTAGACAAAAAATATTAATAATTCATGCTAGTTAGTAAATATTTCTCACTATTAACGTTCCCAAATGGATTCTTAAATGCATCTTCTCCTTTTAGGCATCAGTGTAATTGTCGCCTAATGCGCGCCACTAATTTGTATTTCTACTTTTGAAAATTATTACTCGTATTAACCAAAAAAACTTCCAATTAATCAGCGTAAAGAAAAAAAAATGGGCCAAGTTCAGATTAATCAGCATTTAATGAATTCATAATTGCAAAAATTTCCAAAACAACCCCCATTGTACTGAAAAGGCGAGTTCTTTTGTATACGCGCGTGTGTATGTATGTGAGACAGTTAGAAGGAAAAGAAAAAAATGTAAAATAAAACCACTAAGAAGTGGATGAGAGTAAAAATATTTTCTTTTTCTTTTTTGCTTAAGTTAATAACAATAATGGTCGTTGTTAACATGCAAATATGAACGTTGAGAAACATTAATATTAACGGACAATAGCAACTAATAGAGCTGCTCGTTGAGGAGATGCAAAGAAGCGCGCGACAACTGAAATTAATTCATTTTTACGAGCAAGTTGAACGGGGTGGGATAATTTTAATTTTTGCAAAATTTCGAAAGTAAGTAAAATTAATAAGAATACGAGATATTTAAAAATTAACTTGAAAACACGTTCGGCAATATTTCTGATATTCGGAAATTAGACAACAATAACCGGGGGGGGGGGGGGGGGGGGTAATTTACGATAAAAAATAAACTATAGAAATTTTTTTTACACGTTGCGGTAGAACAAAATAATAATAGGACTATGACGCAACATACACATATCGCCTTAAAATAAAAATTACGCAGGCTTCTAAAGCAAATTACAGTGAACCTAAGCTATAGTTAATTATCGCTGAAACTTCAAAAGCCGAGTTCAACTGACAACACGCACGCACACCGTAACGATAACAAAAAAATCTTTAAAACATCAATTTAAGGCTTACTACAAAAAAGAGAAAAAATCTCCGGAAGAAGTTTATAACATCTGCAAAGAAGTTCGCAATAGATTAACTGCACAGTCTGTCACGCTGCAGATATGTGAGGCACGGCGTCCGGAATTCGGCGAAAGAGCAAAAAACAAGGTTCAAGCAAACTACCTTCAAAATTATACAAAATTAATAATACGAAAGCTTAGTCATTTGGCACAGCGTTCATTAAAGAGCCTTTAAAAATAAAAAGACAGTTCCGCGGTGAATCGTAAATTTCAATCAACCGGAGAGCGCTTTTTTCGAAGCGCCGTACGTCTTAAATACACGCTTACACAAAATTGCTATTGACATGATTGAATATAAAGAGCGCAGTACAATTTACAAATGCAGCCATGTAAATCGTTTTTTTTTGTTTTTTGTTTTTTGTTTTTTTTGTTACCAGAAATATCAATAAAATGTGAAAAATGTGACACGATGCTAGTACATAGTTCATCGGCATCCATCGTATTTTGAAAAAATACACGTTTCATTAACTAAATTCCATCTCCGACTCATTCACGATTATGTTAACTAGCAAATTCCATACTCCTTCACAATTGTATTTCATGTCGTAATCAACTATGTTCAAGCGCGCCATAGTTTTTAAAATTCAAAATTAAAAGATGTGCACTGGAGGAAACGTTTACAACATTTCGGTACTAAAAACAGTTCTTAACGAATTAATAAAACTACGATGACACGGATAATGTAAAAGATACTAACCATATTTGTGCAGCTGTTTATAATCGCTAGAACCCCAAAACACTTCCGACTGTTCCAGCAGAGACTTATTGAACAAATATATAGGATTGGTGTCGGTGCCGGCGGAATAGCAGCAAACTTTCTGGCTGTCACTTAAAGATTCTCCTCCGCTGATCAGAAGTACCTGTTTATTTACTGGAATGCCGCAATACTGCTCGATCACATTTTTCAGGTTGCCGACACTAAATAATTCAAAGGTGAAAATAACAATTAACACTGCGGATCGAGCTAAAAATAGTGTGTTCGTTCGTCTGAGTACCCCGTAATGGGAAATAATTCGGCGCGCACATTTTTACATAACGAATAAATCGGATAGAACACATTGTACACATTCCATTGCATTATAACAAAGTTTACGATTGACATTTAATCGCGATTACAATTCGTTAATACGTTAATTATTAATCCATTAATTATAACGGCAGACTTTTCTCGTTTACGTAAATAAGCTGATTTATGACAAAGTTACTGCGGATACTACGGGTTTTATGTTAAAACACGGTATGATTAAACACGCCCGGCCGTAAAATTCAAAAACTTTACTACAATTCATTTAATAAGCCTATACTGCAATCGTTTGATTCATGTGCAGCGCACTGTCTTCCGAAGTTGATAATTTAGAGAATTACCAGAGGAAAAATAAATACAATAAAAATAATAATTAAAAATAACGATAACAATATTATAAATGTTGTTATTCAAGGTAGGAACGATCATAATTGGCATTAAGGGTGGTTCGCGTAAGAGTTAATAATGTCTTCTTTAAGTATGTATATATATATAGAACATACACGACGTATTATTATTATTATTTTTAAATATAAAATATTTTATATATTATCTTTTGGGCGCGCCAGTGGCCCAACAACTACAGAAATTAAGGAAATGGTTAAATAGAGAGACGATTAGAAATAGAGCTTAGGGAAGATTGAAGTACAGTGATTATATCTGGAGATGGAAAAGAAAGGACAAAAGAAGAATTATAAGGAGCAGGAAGACGCAGCGCAAGATTTTAGAGCACAAAACAAAGCGCTCAGAAACAAGGGCAAGGCATTCAAAGAAGATATGGTTTGCATCACATATGGGAGGAGAGATGGAACTATGAAGCGAACAATCGGATGAGGAGGACAAGGAAAAACGAAAACGCGAAGAGGGTAGAAGGGAATGATTAAAACGCAGTTTGATTAAGGAAACGATGGCGGAACGTTGATAAGAAGAGGAATGAAACCACGGCTGAGAACAGAGAATCAGCTGAATTTGAAGATAATGAAAAGCGGGATTTGAAAATAAAGGATAGATGTCCGACCATAGTCGGGAATGATTAGCTGAGGAAAGAAGGAGAATGTCCGAGGTAGGAAAATTACAGAGGAAAGGACCATCGCGGGCGGCCGAACGGGATAAAAAATCCGCTAATTCGTTGCCCTCGATACCAGAATGACTAGGAACACACAAAAGGTCAACAATAATAGAGCGGGATGAGAGTAGATTGGATATGAGAAAACGAATTGAGAGAATAATAGAGTTGGAGGAATGAGAAAGAGGAGAAGAAATAGCTTGAAGAACACTTTTCGAATTGGAGACAATGAGACATTTACTGATCCCTCTTATGGATGGAATGAACGAGACTGCGCGTAAAATGGAGATAGACTCCGCTGTGAAGGTAGAATGGACGGAAAGGAGCTTGAAGGATTCAGAGTGATGCAGTGAGAGGGAGGTAAATCGCCCGTCCCGTTCTCATTTTTAGAACCGTCAGTGAAGAATATTAGATGAGAAGAAAAAGATGTATCAAACAAGTGGAGGAATTCAGTTTGGATTGTAGAATGTGCGATGGAGCTGGTCTGGAGAGGGAGAGAGAAGAGATTAATAGTCTGTCAAATGTTGGTGAAGTCATGGGAAAAGTAAGGAAGCTTGGAATAAGAAAAATTATATACATGTAATATTCTACTTTAAAGGTATTTTTTTTTCTTTTTGTGGGCGCGCCAGCGGCATTGACCCAACAATAGGAAAACTAAGCTAAAAAACTAAATAACTAGCCGGATGGACGCAACAAAGGACAGCAGTGCGGACACCACAGAAGATGAAGGAAAGAAGGGGATAAAGGAAGAGTTATAGGGAATAGGGAGACCTAAAGACAAGAGCTGGTTGTATAAAAGGGAGCGTTCGTTAAGGAAGAGCAGGATACTTGAAAAAAATGTGATCGGCATCACATGTACGAGGAGGATCACAATCGTGAAGAGAACAATCAGGAGAAGGCGACAGAGCAAATCGAAAGCGGGAATAGAGAAGTGGAGAATGATTGATCGGGAGACGAATTAAAGAGACGACAATAGAAGAGCGACGACCGAAAGGAATAGAATGGAACCAAGACAGGGAACGAGGAATCGGCTGAATAAAACGGTAATGCGAATGACGATTAGAAAATAGGGAGGGATAAATATCCCGCCAAAGTCTGGCGTGATTCGAGGTGGATAAAGAAAGGATATCTGAAGAAGGGAAATGGTTGAGGAATTAATCAAGACGACCAGCAGAACGAGCCAAAGAATCGGCTGCGTCATTGCCATCAATTCCGGAATGACTGGGGACCTATAAAAAATCAATAAGAATAGAGCGGGATGACTGTAGAGTGAAGAGAACGAATTGAGAATACTATCTATCAGAGGAATGTGAAGGAGGAGAGGATAGGGCTTAAAGGACGCCTTTAGAGTCCGAAATAATGAGGAATTGGGAAAGATCGCTTAAAGAGGAAATAAAAGAGATAGCCTGAAGGATGGCCGTCAACTCGGCAGAAAAAATAGAGCAGAAGGGAGGAAACCGGAATGACTCAGTATGCCGAAGCGACGGGGCAGTAAACACACCACCTACGCCGTCCTCGCTCCTGGAACTATCAGTAAAGATATCAATACATGAGCAGGAAAAGAGGAATTTAACAAATGAAGAAATTCATCGTTGACTGCACCGTGAGAGGAGGAATTGGCTACTTCATTCTCTTCTGTGATTTTATATATGAGTAGATGTTTACAAAGAAAAATAAGACTTTTTTTTTTTTTTTTTTTCTTTTACTTAAGATCCTATGCCCGGAAGCAATACAGACGGAGGGAAAATCAACAGTTAAATAGCAATTCAGTCAGAGATAGGTAATAAAAAAGAAAAATACAAAAGAGTTAAATGTTCATATGTAATTCCGATCAATTATGTTTAATTTAAGGAGAAAAAAAAAACTATCTTTAAAAATTTTACAATTCAAGCCAAAGAGGAAATATCTGAATTTCAAAAAAAAAAAAAGAAAAAAAAAACCTACTGGAATTTTGAAATGTTTTATATAACACGAGCACACGATAGACACGGACGTTCACAACGTCCGAAAAAATCTAAATATTCGAGAACAAAGGAAGATAAAACGAACAAAGAGAAAGATGAAAGTCAGCATATCAAAGGAAATAATTATACGGTAAAACGAAGCGTAGTAACCACTGCAGAAGTGATCAATTTGATAAAAATCAATAGGAATGCTCAAAACAATGCGATAACAAAACTAGAGGAGTTTATCAAAGTTGATGCGACCCCCCGATGATACGTAATAACAAATGACCGATTTTATTACGTCTTATGAAATATCGTAAATTTTCTTTCCGCGCCGTATTATGTATTATGTATATGCCCCTGTCGTTGTATCTGCTAGCCTTTTCAATAAAAAGTTCGAGGACTCCATCATACGGGGATAACCGCCGCATTTATCTTCATCAACTGTTGCGAAAACATCTTCCGGGCTCGTGTAAGATTTCCACGACTAATTTCTAAATTAGCGTAAACTGAACAGCTCAAATAAAAAGAGCAATCAAAGAAAAAGAGTTCCTCCGTTCGGACAGGCACATTTCATGAGAAATGGAAAGCGCCAAAAGGTAGGCTACCTGGACAGTAAACAGACCTTTGCAAGTGGCCCAGCCGATCGTGAGCGGCACACTAAACTATTACGGGAGGGGATTCGTCAGAGAACTGGCAATGTGCACGGAGTTTAATAGTCGCACTGAACGATACTGCTCGGCACAGCGTTACAGCGAGTCGAAGACAAACAGTCGCATCGTGCAGCGTAAAAGTTGACGCAACGTACGCACGCGTGGCCAGAACGCGTCAATAAATTGGCCATCTTCGTCGCTCGTTGCAAACTAGTCATATACGAAATCAGCAGCGCTAACAATCCGTCATTTATTATTAGACCGGACACTAACAATAAGTATATACTTCACTGTATTACTACGGACGCGCAACGTGATAATGACGATGATTGTCATCATTATCATCAGCGGCCTGTAGTAGAGGGAAGACCGAAACCGTGCAGTAAGATTATTCAAGGTAGGTTGGTAAACGTGTAGGAGCGCGTATCTACATAGAGCGGTCAATAAGGTCATTTTATAAATAATGTTGCATTAATTACATCGCAAAAGGAATAATAATAATTTAAAAATTCGCTCCCATTACCGCGCTATCGTTTCAACAGGAAAGATTGTCGAATTTTTTCCTTTGAACAATCGCAGGCCTATATAGGCTCTTCGTGCTCGCTGCAGCGTGTACACTTGTACGTTTTCAGGCTCATGCTGTTCGCAGCCGCAAAACTCTTCACCCTCCCACCTTCATTTTAACATATTAACACGTAGTTCGGACGCGTTCGCACAGCCGATTACGCTTTTCCTGGCTTCTAACTATTGAGCAGCACGTGCTAAAGTCTATACCCACTGCTTAACAGTTAATTTATTTACGAGCGCTGCCAGCCTGCGGACGACAAACGGTATCGGTTTTTATTAATGCGCTCAGATTACAAAGTCCAACTTCGATATTTATAGATCTCTCTTCAGGTGAAATAAGTCGATCGTCAAATTAAGAAACTCAAGGCAGACAGGGTAAAGTACAGAAATAGCGAACGCGAGAGATAATTAAAGCGGCGAAAAAAATATATAAGACGACAAGGCCGATATAAGAAATCGTTAATATCGGATATTGAAACCAGGCTAAAAAAAACAAAAACTTAAAACTATTTCTAAACACGTTACTTAACTGTGATTAAATTCGCAACGGACCTGAAAAGATTTCGCATGATGGCCCACTCGAATATAGTTTTTAAATTCCCGGCTTTCCTGATATTAAATCCTGCCGATTTCCCGCGTACTAGAATCGTACAAAAAGAAGGATAGAATTTTTTTTGTTACTATCGGTAATATTTGACCAGGAATAAAACAGAACTACTTCGTAATTTATTTCGAGTAAAGTATATTAAAAAATGTATTCATTTTTCGCTTCAAACGATTTTTTCTTATTAAAAGTATCATTTTTGTCTATTTTTTCCTTTTTTTCACCGATTTTACAGCGAAATTCCCGGTTTTTCCAGGTAGGCGGCCGCCCCGATTTGAATAATCAGAAGATACTCTTATACGTGAAAAAATATTTTACAATATCGTCAATTAAGAATGTTGTTATAGGAGGTTGTCAAGATAAAAGGGAAAGTATTATAACATAACTGACTGCCAAAGTACCCCCCCCCCACCCCTATATTTCCAGCGAAAAATCTTACGCGTAAACGTAAACGTTTGGAACTTTCGCGTTTATATTTAAATAGATAATATATCTCAGGATTCATTTAGTAATGCGTAGAATATTTCAAAAAAATTGTTGACGGAATCGAGAAAGTTTAACGGGGGATGAGGTGTAACACCACCTTTTTCTACGGAACTCGTTAACATTGTATTTGTCGGGAGAGAGAATAACTCAATTCCAAAACCGCAATGTTCCGCACTTCAACAACCGTCGCTCGACTTCAATTGCGACCATATTTCAAGCCTTTGCCGAAGTTTCCTTAACGCGCTACTACTAATTGTAAGACGTACCATGTTGACCCGCACATATTCCTGCAACGGTCCGACGAAATTACCTTCAAGAGGGGCAGCTTCGCTTATCTGTTTTTCCTTTCGCATACCGCGGCCGTACCGATCAATTCTCCGTTACTCCCAGCGAGCCGTACCTTTTCATCGAGAACGCAAAACATCTACCCGCAGTAGTTATCGCTCAGAAATCACCGATGATGCGACTCCGACGTTTCCTAGTAACACCACTACGTAACGACGTCTCTTATACGGTGCGCGTAATATCTCGGACATTAGCGCTTCTCGCGAAAACATTAACACACCGTTGGATCAATTTTTTATTCGTAATTATCTAGCCGCACTCTTACCTAGCAGTCATTTCCGCGCCTATTCCAAGCAAAGAAGTATTACACGCCGCAGCTTCGATATGGATGTTGACTTTTCATCAGCTAAGAGCAGGAGATCAGCGGGGCTCCTGAAATCGGAAAAATGGTCGAACAGGCACTGAGGGATAATCACAAAGAAGGTGATGTAAAAGGTGAACGGAGTAGAAAAGCCGCAGCCATGTGTCACAAATGAGTCGAGAATGATACGAATAGAGCTTTGGCTCGCCAGCCTTTTCTCTCTTTGTAAACACTTTTCAGCGAACTTCCCGTCAATTACAAATTCGCTCAACTGCAAAAATACACGAGAACAAGTCGAATCTACACCCTTTTTTATTTCACCGGCATCTTATTTTTGAGGTTTCATTATTTTTAGCGCTGTGTAACGTTAAAAGTTCGAAACTTTTATTCGGATTATTTATTAAAGGCATGAATAATAAAAGCTGTTTTTTGCTATTTGCGCATATTTTAACATCGTACACACACACACACACACACACACACACACTTTATTTATGCAAACGTGATTAATTGTACAGTTTAGACCTATGCAATATGCCTGTAAATGGTACGATATTTACATGTGCGTATGATATCGTCCCGATTGCTTACTACCCCTTTCAGAAAACCTACGGATATCTGTCTAGTAAAATATCAATAAAATTCTGAACTAGTTAAAACATAATAGATTATTAGTATTAAATGAAAATAAAACTAAACTGATGATTGTGTCTACTTATCAAGATCGAAGCTGCTGGAATAACTTTCAGCATTTGTTTGGGGATGACTGACAGTTTCTGAATTCAAATACTGCGGTCTTGTTTTAGACAATAAACTTACCCGGAATAAACACACTGCAAGGAGAGACTAAAAAAAATTGAATCATTTATTTTATTATCTCTGCGCTCACTTTTCTATTGGTCACTTATATATAGATAATACTTAGGAATGTACTCGTACACGCGCTGGGCTATTAAATATAATAATGTAGTTTTAGTGGTATATCTTTTAATACTGTAAATAAATTGAAATTGAATTGAAAAATTGAAATATGCGTTGGGATGGTGCAACGGCAGATCATTTAGGTCGCTCTTAGAGAGACTACAGAAAGGCTAGTTTAATGGAAACGGCTGGATCACCTGCAGATTTTTTTGTTTTTTGTTTTTATTATTAATATAGCTCCTAATAAGGACAGCTATTTTTATTTCTACAATTTTGGATTTAACCTAAATAAGCAGTAGTTGTAATTAGCGTAACATGTGCAAAGGCTATATAGCCCGACGGCTAAGCTCCTGTAATTATATTACTCGGTAACAACTAAGTCACGAGGTCTGAAGCAATTAACTCTTCTTAAGTCGAAATCTGTACACAAAAATGGCCAAGGCATCCCCGGATTCAGCTGATAATGAAGCCGTTTCTGATTTTGCCGAGCATAATCGTGTATTGTTTCATTGACCCATTTGCAAATCCGCAAGGAGTGCATCATTTCATTGAAACCAACAAGCATTCGTAATTAGCCGGAGAAACTTATTCTGAGCCGTTAGGATTATTTTTCGATTTGACGCTTTAGCACATCTCCATATTTGTATTCCGTAAGCCCATATTGAACGTATTTATATATTAGAAGTTTGTTCTGCAGCTTTATTTTAGAGTGACGCCCAATGAACGCCAGTCCATTTGACATGTTTTTTCTCGTATTCGGGCAACTTTGTGATCGATATGAGTTCTCCATGTTAATTTTGAATCTATATGTATACCTAAGTGGCTGATATTCTTTGGTACTCAGGCTGCTGCTGCTTCCTCTCGTCTTTTTTTTTAAAAAAACTCCATCCGTTAACCTCCTATCGATATGTAAAAGCTTTCATGTCAGATCGTGGTATCGGATATTACGCTTCCTCCTTTTCTAATAATTATTCATTTCATCTGTCAGTTAAATTACTCTTCCTGCATATTCTTCGTGGTTTCTTTTGCATCCCTCCCTTCGGCGTTCTGATGTTGTTTCCATTGTTCGTATGCGCTTTGGCCATTCTTTGCTGCCATTATCTAAATTTCGTTTTTCCTTGATTTCTTCTCCGCACTGTCCTCTCCATCACGACAATCATGTGCTCTTCCACAGTGTTTATCTTTTTCTGTGGAGCGTTCTGCTTTATATTCTTATTTGCTGAAGCTTGCATTTCCTACTCCTTATTGTGCTTCCTATATTTCCTTCACCACTAATTATTCCTGCTATTTGTTCCTTTTTAGATACAATTTCTGATCGGATCAAAATATAACCGATTTTCTTTCCTTACCTTTTATTTCTGGGTAAAGGTCCTTGGTTGACGAGCCCAAAAAAAAACCTAAGTACCTTGCAAAATTTACAAGTGGAACTTGCCGCTACATAGCCCGGGGATCCCACTTGCAGCTAAAAAATTTAATTAAAACTGAAACATTTGTATATATTAAAACTTTTGATTTTTGTTTGTAAATAAATTTAATGTGACAACTGGAATTGCGAGATCAATTAATGTTAAAACAGCTTTGCTCCACGATTTAAACCATACAAGTATACAAGAGCCGTATATAAATAATGGTGGCATTATTATACAATAGCTTACCTCGTGAGATAAGTTTACTAAATTTTAAAAAAAAAACAACTCATCAACTATATTAAAAGTAGCAAATTTTAAATATTTGGTTATAACCGAATACTCGTAGTAAAAATAATTTAACTTACTATTTTAATATTAGCATGAACTCGATTATAATTTTTAGTAGGAAATTATCACTGTTATTTCCATAGCGCTGCTATTAAACATACCTGTATAAGCGAAATTAATTTTCGATCCATTTTGAGATCCCCGAATATTTCACTTATTACGTTTCAATTTCACATTACAAGGTATACATTTTAATTATTTCAATTACTCTTTCGTAAATATTGTTAATTTCGATTTCGCTTTTAAACTATTTTCTTATTCATTCGCACAATATTTCTGTTTTATTTTTGATTAATCATATTTATTTTGTTTATTTATATATATATATATATATATATATATATATATTCACGTTAGTACTTGTATTATTTGTTTGATCTTTATCTTTTTTTTGTAAATACACCGGTGATTTATTTTATATATATATATTTTTTTTTTTAATGGGCTCGGTGTTAACACTGGCCCAACTACATGGACTTAGATCACCTACTCAGATTCTGAGGCGATCGGAGATAAAAAGTATAAAGGAAAGAAGGAGGGGAATAACGGCTGGAGATGGGAAGGAAAGGATAAAGGAAGCATTAAAAGGGGTAGGAAGATCCAACGCCAAAAGTTCGGCGTATAGATTATATTAACTTCACTATTCGCGCTATGAAACGCAATCATGGATTCTCTTATCGTCAATAGAAACAATAAATGATCTGATTTTAAACCTCAGCGTCTTCGATTCTTCGAAAATTATAGAGGAGATCGTAAAAAGGGAAATGTTAAAAACACTCATACACGAGAGACTGTTCGATTCTTACCAGCTAAAATGTAAATTCGACAGTGTTAATAATAAGTAGTATCGACTATTTACTTTCGCCCACTTCATCACCGGTAAAAAGTCATAAACTGCTATAAAAATTAATTTAAATTTCACGAACGCGAAGAAATAATACAAAACCGGTTAATTTCGTTGTTGTAAATATCTATCGGTTGTCTAGCGTAAAAAAAAAAAAAAAAAATATATATACACATATATAAGCAAAATGAAATAGTTGCTAAACCATTTTGAAAATAAGGTAATTAATTCCTCATTTGCAATGTAAAAAAAAAATAATGAGTGTTCTGATCCAATGTAACAGGGAAAAAAATGTAATAAGGCGACGAAGAAAGGGACGACAGAACAAATTATAGAGCTTAAAAGGAAAAATGTAAAGAGTGGTTAAGTTTGGTACAGTTAAACACGCGTCATGAAGCTCTCTAAAGAAATTTGCATATAAATCGGGCTATTTAAAAACCGACAAGTAATTTGTCGAAAATTTGGATCCATCTAGTTTATCTGCATCTCTTCTTAAAAGCGAATTGCGAGTAAACGTTATTTACTTTATTGTATTATCGGAAAAAAGTTTTTAATTTTAATTTTAATATTATGTAAAATCCTGTAAAAGTTACGGATTTAATTATCATTGAACGATACAGTTTTAAAATTTCATTTATAATTTGTACGTCTCGTGGGCGAGTGTAGAGAAATTCAGGCACTTTATACAGTGTTAGAAATTGATATAATTTCGAATAGTTCCTTTTAATCGCGTTAAATGTGAGGTTAATGAAACTCCGAGATAAAAATTTTGAAGAAAGATAAAATTAAAGAATTAGGCCATTTTTCCCCCAGATAATGGATAAGAATTAAAGTTATACAATGGACAGCTACTACACTATGGAAGTCCTCAGCGTACTGAAGTAGTATCGCGGACGTGTGTCATCGTAAGGCAATGAATTGAAAAAATTTCAAATTTCTCGTGATACAATCCGATTAGAGATCATTGACTAAGCGACATCTGAAATAGAACAGCGTGCTCAGTGTGACCAGAAATAAGTTAAAAATTGCGATTGATCACGCCGCGGTTCAGATCAAAGACGGCGAATAGGATTGCGAATAAAAATTATGGCTGTCTGAACTCGGCGATGGTTCAAAGACGATCGGAGAATACGATAATTAAAAACGGGCAAATCGAACTTTAATTCTCGCAAATTATCCGTGCAAACATCGACGGGCAATCTCGTGGAAAGTTACAAAATTCCTCACTTAGAGGCGCCCCAAAATTCCAAATTACATCACTTGCACGAATACCCCCATATCAGCAGCCCCTCCTATAAACCGGAGTATTTCGGCCTAAACGTTTATTCGCTGCAGCACATAGAACACAAAGAGACACACTTATATATGTACAATTTTCGTTCTCAGATCGCACATCAAACTATGGACTGGCATATCACCGACCGCACGAGGTCTTTGAACTAAATCCGGGTACGCGAGTGATCCAAGTCCGAAAGCAGCCATCAAACCCTAAATATCTCGGTCGCAGTAATTCCAACACAAAAGTGGGATGTCTCCCTCACAAACAGATATTTAGACATGCTTATAATATGTTCTCCAACTCTTTGATCTTGTGCGGCCTCCAACACAACACAGAGAACGAGTTATTCACTAATACATGCATTGCGTCTATCCATTTTTTTCTCTTTATTTTTTTTTTAAAGTGGAGAGGAGGGGGGAATAACCGAAAAATTTGATATGTTCGGATCTAATCGCTCCTATTAAGTGAACTTATAACTTTTATGAGAATGTCACATATATCGTGAAGTTAAGTTTTAAACCGACTAGTAGCCTAATGGACCTGAGGAGAACATTATGGGTCGAGGTTTTTCTCTCGGTCACTTTTACTTCCCTAGTCTACTTTTTTGGTACACGCAATTCAATTTCGGATTAGTTGTAAATCTAGGAACGAATTTTGTCCGGAACTTCCGATTTCACAACCAAGCACCTTAATTACTAGGTTGTTATCACGATGTAATTGTCTCTGTATACGCATAGCCAATTTAGCGTTAATTTGCTACTTTAGTCATATATATATATACGATATTCTCAACATTTACCTCTGCACTCACATTTTAAAACCATCAGTGTACTTTAATTCATTTTCATGGTCCATGTTTGCAGTGACACCCATAAAAAATTTACATGTCACCCAACACCGTCTTTAGACTAATACAAATCTGGGGATTCTTGGAAACTTTTTAAAATTACATTTATCGTTGTTATACTGAAATTTTACATATTTTATTTTTGAAAGCATACTTTGTCAGATTAGTAGCTCGCCAGCGACGACGTAGAGATCGCGTTTTAAAAAAAAACATGACATAACTTTTTTGATTTTATCAATTCCTGTTTTTGATGGCTTCCTAATTTAACTAATACCAAAACAAGAATCTGTCATGATGAACGTCTCAATAATAATTGAGCAATTTACATAACGAAGATAATGAAATCAACGTTAAAAATTTACAGAATATCTTGACATAAAATTTATTAAATTTATTTCAAAGTAAAATGCACGATTTAATTTTCCTATGACAGCTTTAGAATATCGAACATTCTACAAACGATAAAGCAGTTAAGTTGTCAAAGTTATTAGAGATGGTAGTTTACAAAAAATAACAAGTGCAGTAAATTATCTTAAACACATTACCACAGTAAACTATAGTTCCATTCTTAAGGATCACTAAAATCAGCGTTATTTAGTTTTTTGCGTTGCGTTTTACGATCCCTTCTGTTTTGTTTTTTTTTTCAATTTTATTCGTTTGTTTAATATTTTATTGATCTATTACCAAACCGAGTTCGATGAAATTTTAGTTAATGCATTCATATGTTTTATTAAAATTTTGCTTTAAATTGAATACCTTTTAAAATACAATATAGGGGGAAGTCCTGTAACGTCGGACAGTCATACTATCTCGGTAAGTCACAACACGTTCGATTCAAAAATGAGTTAAATGGGCGCGGGAAAGCGTAACAATACAGGGCTGTCACGGGACATGGTATGCCGGTGACGGCAAAGGCCACGACGGGAGCGGTCGATTGCTGCCTTTGATGGGAAAACACTGCATTACATTACATTCAAGTGAGTATTACTACTAAGTTTTTCTGTCGAAGTGTTCGCGGTAATTATTAATAAAGGTAGTGTACCGTTACTCTTCATTTACTGTAAAAGTTTTTTTTTGATTTCCAAAACAGTTTTGTTATGGAACACGAAATTGTGGCAATTCCTCGTCCCCTAGTACCGAACATAAAGTTGTCCCTTAATAGCGGACAGTGAACAAGTTGCTTTTTCTTGTATTTATACTTATTATAATAATTTTTGTACGTGATTTCAAAAGGTAGAAAAATGAAGATAAACCGAAATGGAAGAGACAAAAAAAAAAGGAAAATGGGACCAACAAAGTTTACAGACTGCGATAGATAAAGTTCTGTCCACAGAAATGAGTTTGAGAGAAGCTTCGTCGCCCCACAACATTCCAAAAAGCACTTTACATGATTAGACATCGAGGTGACGTTGCAACTAAACATCGGTAGATTTACTATCAACTTTTCACCCGAGTTCGAACAAATTTTAGTGGACCACGTAAAAGATTTCTGCAATAGATGCCTGCCGCTGATGAAAAAAGAATTCCTGAAGTTAGCTTTCGACTTGGCTGAAACTATGAAGCATCGCTTTAACAAAGAGAAAGGTACTGCTGGGAAGCATTTTTACTACGATTTTATGCAGGACATCCTGACATTTCGCTGAGAGCACCAGAGCGGACAAGCATGATGCGAGCCACCGTAGGGTTTAACAAACCACACAAGAGAATCATTTTTATAACAACCTTGAAAAAAGTGAAGACACAATACTAATTTCCAACCTCCAACATTTATAACTGTGATGAAACTGGAGTCGGTTGTGTATACAAACAACAAAAAGTTCTGGCTCCGAAGAAGCAGGAAAGCTCACTTCTGCTGAGAGGAGCAAAAATATAACAGTGTTGTTTTGTACGAGTGCTAGCGGCCATTTCATAGTGCCATTTTTTGTCTTTCCGAGACAAAGGATGAATAATCGACTCATGATTAATGCTCCAGCCGAAAGCGTAGACGTAGCCTAGCCAAAAGGCTGCACGAACAATGATATTTTTCTGCAATGGTTGCAGCTGTTCGTGAAATACTCACAACCAACACAAGAGAATCCTATGCTGCTCCTACTGGATGGTTTTTGTAATCACAAGACACTGGCAGTCATCAATTTTTACCGAGAAAACAACATTCATTTGATAAGCTCATTCACGCGCGACCCCCACAAGCTCCAACCGCTGCATAGAACTTGCATGAGGCCACTTAAAGATGTCTATAACTAACGTTGCGACATGTGGATGAGAGCAAATACTGGATCTCGGATAACTGACTATGACGTTGCTAGTCTGGTCAATGAAAGATTCACAAAAGTAGCTCGGCTGGATATTGCGGTTTTTTGATTTAAATTCGCAGGAACTCATCCATTCGATAGGCATTTATTTTCTAATCTGGATTATTTGGCTGCAGACATGACTAATATTCCACTCGAAGAGCAAGGAACTTCCTTAAACGCACCGGGTTGAAACGGAGTTTTCGTATCTTTCACAGATTTCGTCTTTGCAGGTAGCTCATCTACAACCTGAGATACAAAACTGTCAAAAAATTTGGTCTCAGAAGAATCTACGGACTCTCCTAAAGGATGCACCAACAAACCAAACATTAGCAGTCCCAAACTATCGACGAAGTTTCATCCAGATGTTATTCAAATTGTCCATAAATTGTCGCCATTACCAGATGCTGCCAAAAAGCGATCAGCGACTCGGAAGAGAAAATGTGATAGAAGTGAAATTCTAACATCGTCACCACACAGAATTGCCGCTGAAGAAAAAGAGGATAAAAAGAACGTTAAAAAGAAAAAGAAAAAAATGCTAAGTTCAAAAAAGCGACAGAAGAGAAAAGGAAACAAACTAAAAACATGAAGGCTAAAGGAAAAAGTGGAAATAAAACTAAGGAAAAGGAACCATTAATTCAACTATCTGACATAGGAAGAACTATTTGTGTAGTGTGCTTAGAAGAGCACGACGGACTAGATACAGTGTTCCAGCTGCAATGGGTGGGCTCATGAAGCATGCGCAGACGTTCTTGAATGTGCAGATGTCTACATATGCGATCAATGCCGGATGTTTTGAAAATGGCCAGTGATTGGCGTTCTAAATTAAATCTGTCCGATACTAGGTGCCACTTATAGTGATTGCATTTTTCTTTATCAAAGTTTGATTTGAGCTTGTAAATATGTTTACGCGGAAGTTGCATTTTTGTTTATTTATTTTGATTTCTAAACTTTGCTGACTTAATTAATCAATAAATAAAGTTACATTTCCCCAAGTAGTTTTTTTTTAATTTTCTGAAAACCTTCGGTGTCCGCCACTAGGGGACTAACATATATATGTAAAAAGAAATTAAACTAAATTGCATTTGGAATACCCGATCTTTGAAACTAGCATCATAAACAATTAAAATATAAACAGTTTCCCCGTCAAAGATAATTTCTCATATAAAAATTTTCTGTTTTTTATATTTAATCTCCATTAAAGAAAAAATAAAAATAAAACAGTTACACAGCCTGGTTATAATGTTAAATAAATGAGTGGAAAAACTTTAATATATAGAAAAACAATTCAATTAAACAATTAACCAATCGTACAAACTTCTCACAATGTAAAGATTAAAAAAATTTACAAGCATTCACCTTAATTATTACGTTGGTTAAAAGAACATTAAGTTGATAATAACGTACATAAATTAAACAATTATTACCAATTTTATTTCATTTACTTATTTTGCAATAATAATATATCAAGAGAAAAAAAAATCACCTACTCAAGAGTACTAAGCTCATTGCTAATTTTATGTTTATTACTTGATTTTTCCTTATAACGAAATAAACTTTGTTCTATGTATGGTCAAAGAATTTTTTGCAGGGCACACTTTGATTTGTTTCACTGTATATGGTTTAAAAGAATAACAGTAACAAAAATAATCACAAAAGTATGTGTGCACGCGCTCACACACACACATATATATATATATATGTATACGTACGCGTGCTACGTAAAAAACAACAGTGGTTAAAGTAAGGTATAATGGTTACATCTGAAATATTATGTTTTTGAATAACTAGACAATTCTGTAATATTTTTATTTTTACTTTGTCAGTATTGTATCATCGTTTAATCCTATCGTTATTTTGGGAAAATCGCTGATACAATTTTTTGTGACGATCGAATGGTTAGTTTGCTACCACGTGCTGAACAATCTGGTGCTATTTTTTTTTCAGCAAGTATGAGTATGTTAATCGAAACATTAGTTCCTCACAATATGCAATTTGTATTCTGATACAAAAACAGTAACAGAAAGCAACTGCCATTCTAAGTTTTACTGTAATTTTGGTAAATTCGAAAGAGCATTATCCATTCAAATAATTTTCCCTTTTCTCTTTACTCATTTCGTATACCTATCTTGCTTTTCTTAATTCACATTTGCCATAAAAATTAATAATATTTAAGTTTCATGTTAATGAAAAATGTTCAAGTTTCATAAGTAATTCTTTTCCAAACCTCTTTTATTTGATTTACTTTTTCTTCTTAAATGGTACAGTAATATTAATTCAGCCTAAAACTGGGAAATATGTAACATTTAAATTTCTAATTTTTGTAATTTAGTTTTCAGACATCAAAAAAAGGAGGTCGTTTCGTCGCGTATATTATTTTTTTAATTCTGTTCTCTCAAATCAGTTTTGATCATGCGGATCGATTTTAATAATTCTAGTCATTCTAAAATTAATCGGAAGTGTGTCGACGAGCATCGCTAAACACAGGTACTCAGAGCTATCAAAAAACGTGAAAAAATCGAATCTCTTTAGAGAAATTTTTAATAATATAACAAAAGTAATCGACTAAAATAAAATTTAATCAAAGAAAACGAATTTGAAACCTCCATAGTGCTATTTACAAGCTTATCACTGATGGGAGTCATTACAATACTGTGTTTAACTTTTGATTATCTAGTAACTCAAATGTTTTTTTTTTGTTCATTAAAAAGTTTACCGGGATCAGTTCTCACATGAATACTAGAAAAATCAGCAAAAAATTAACTCCCAAGTTGTAAAGTTAAAGGGTGTATGAACGCGAGTGACAAAGAATTATCAATGTTAGTTTACACAAATGTACATTCGAGCGATAATAAATATGAAACCCCATATAGCGTGATTTACAAGCTCACCACTACCGGAAATATTACATTTGAGTATTACTACTTAACCAATGGCCAACTTTATGCAGTACAGAAGGTAGCAGCATTTTTGGTTATTGTTACTCAAAAATATTTACACTAAAAATTGTGAAAACAATTAAAAACAAAAAAAAAACGATTTCAAGATTTCCCCTAAAAATTTAATAAAAACACATCAAAAATTAAAAAATAATCATTTGAAGAGTAATATTCATAAAAGTACTATAATTATTCTTAAACAACGTAAGTACCTACTAGAGGCAATACAAAACTTTAACAATAATTAGCGTGCATATTTCAATATTTTTGATGTTTTCAGTACTCGGCTTATAGAAAACGAATGGTTGGGTTGTTATACTGATTAAATTGTTTCTAATTATTGATGTAATGTAAACAAGATAATGCTGCTTAAGAATAATTATAATAGCCCTATGTATATTGCTCTGAAATATATTCTTTTTAATAAAATAATTAATTTAGTACTTTTAACGCACTTTAATTCAATTTTAGAGCAAACCTTGAAAAAAAAATCGAGTACTATATTTAAATTATGCCACTTCAACTATTATAATCTCATCTAAAAAAAATAAAATCGGAAGCAATCATTATTTAATACTTTCAGAGAATAAGCTTGTAGTTTATACTAAATTACATTCATACTAACAATCTGAACTAACTGTTAAATTAAATCTACAATTAGAATGTTAAACTCCTTGTCATCCTAAAAATTCGTTCCATTCATAAATTCTTGCATCCCTGACTAAACTTCAGATTAAAACGCGCAATATGAAAAAAAAAGAAAGATTCTAAACTTTTTATTTATCACGAAATAGTATTTTTGAGAGTGTATCATTAATTACAATGTAAAATTAAATACCAAATTTTTCTTCGTTTGTACCTATGGATTTGTCTTAGTCCGACAAATCAAATTTAAAAGAACAACAAATTATTCTTTTTTAAATATCTACGTAATATGCGATGAAACATGATTTCGCTAAACGAGACTGTCAGGCCCGATCTCTACGCTGATTACATTTAAACAGCATATACCATCAGAAGGAATAAGTAAGATATAAAACTATTGCAGAATATAACAAAATTTTTTCGAAAACAATATCTTCTATAAAGACATTTTAATACAAAGTGAAACAATACCGCGCACAATACTAAGTTAAAAATAAAAATAACGTAACCATTTACACTTACATGCTAAAAGAAAAGAATTTTAGCTTACCTTTCGCTCAGCAAGCGCATGTCAAAAGTAAGCTTTTTCCCAATGTCTACGTGAAAAACGTACAACATCTTGTATCAGAAAATATTCCCGCGTTCAACTGTATAAATGTGTACGGATCTTATGTACCGAAATATTATTAACCATCATGGAGGGTAATAATGATGGTTAATCCATGACTGTAGTCACATTTTTCCGTCCGCGATTAAAACCCTAAGAATAATAATTTTCTACTTTAACCGGTTTATGATTTATATTTAAAAGTTTAATTTTATAAACATTATTTAAGCATTAATTCACACTGAAAAGGAACTTACCAAGTTACAGGTGATTGCTGTCTTCATATTTTTCAGTATTTGCGTTAGTTTCATTCATTTCTTTTTCTGAAAACAAAAAACACATCAGAATGACCTAAATTAATAATCGGTAAATTTTGTTATATCAAAAAGGTACGTACACTTAGATAAAAACTCGACGACATATTATAATTGCAATTAAATTATAGTATTTTCTGTATTTATTAGCTTTGCTTATTCATTCGTCTGTAGTATCCGTAAGTTGAGTTTCGATATCTCTATCATCTAAGACGGTCATCATTTACCCGTCACAGTGCATTATTAAAGTTTGGAGTTAGTTGCTCGTTTGTTTACACGTATACTTAATTATTACTTGTGTTATAATTTGGTATTTGTTTCGTTAATTGCAGCTCGGTTTTAGTCCGATTCCTTGTCTTTGTTTTATCCTCATTTATCGCGTAATCCTTATAATTTACTTCATTTTCATTTCTTTTATTCTAAATCTTGTAATATTCGTTTAAAGGCTTCTATTACACATACTGTCAGTGATTTTTGTCAATATGTCGGTTTATTTTGCGCCCCACAAGTTATTATAAACTTCTGGTTCTCGGACCGAATTAGATTATTTCGTAAATTTTACATCAGGATTATTTCGTACATTTTACATCAGGATTATTTCATATATTTTACATCAGGATTATTTCATATATTTTACATCAGGATTATTTTGTATATTTTACATTAGGATTATTTTGTATATTTTACATCAGGATTATTTCATATTGCTAATATCATTTGTTCAATTCATTTCCGCAAAATATGTAATAAACGTTAAATAATAATAAAACATAGTTTTACTGGAAATGAATAATATATTTGCAGTGAAACAGTGTTTTATTGTTATTTAACGCTTATTACATTATTTCGTACGTTTTATATCAGATTAATTTCTTGTTTTACATCAAGTTAATATCAGGAAATTTCTTTCGCGTGTTTTACATCGTATTTTTGACTGAAAGTATATCTTAAATTGTGCTTCCATCGCGTTTATGCAAATTATTTTAGAATTTACGATTATATTCGCAAAATATTTATGCCAGGTTTGAAAAGTATTCGCCTCTTACTATATAAAATTTGAGCTAGTGTCACTCACAAATTAGTTAAAAAATACATGTCAATGCGGAAAATTGAACTTGAATGGTACAACCATCGATCACTCAAATTTAAATACACAAATTTTCTTTCTCGTTTTCGTTCAAATAAGTTCATCCGTTTCACAATAAGGACACCCATTTTAGACCATGTAATTTTATATTTTGTTTCTAATACCGTTTCGTAAATTTTAATTTAAAATTCAGTTTCAATTCTATTCCTACATATATATATATATATATATATATATATATATATATATATATATATATATATATATATATATATATATATATATATATATATATGTATGTATGTATAAATATATATATATATATATATGTAATGTTACAAAGGATATATTTGAAGCATTGAAACCTTAATAATAATTTTTTTTTTTCGAAAAAAACTAAATAACACATTAAAAATGAACAGCTTATCTTTAGAAATAAATGTTACATCATTTATTCATATCGAATAAAGTATTTTCAGTTATTAGGTCACAATAATAAAATATACAAAAGTATAATCGGCCTATGACGGCGATTTTTCTTTTTTATGTAATAACACTTACTTTTCATATAAAATACAGGAATTAAAATGTAAAATCGAGATGAAGCAGTAGAAAAACAAATGCAAAGCAACACAAACAAAACGCGCAAAAACAAACCGCTCGATCAACACGAAATGAAGAACATAACACAAGCACAAGAACAATTTAAACCACCTTCTACACAATAGTGAGCAATCAACAACATTAAACAACAACAATAGACCGAATCAGCTGATCGGAATTTCGACTAAGGCACAAACAAAAAAATAAAGTGGAGATTTTGAAATTGTTTTTGTTTTTACTTAATATATATGTTTTGTAAATAGAAGCGCTCCACACAGTAACTATTTAAGAACAATAAGTATCACAATTTTGTATTTTTCTATATAATACTTTTGTGATGAATATGTCTAATTTTAGAGAAAAATGTAACTTCAGTGTAATATTATAAACCACAATAAAATAAATTAAATGACATACTAACTATTGCGCGAACAATATAAATAAATCAATTAACTGCGTTCATCAGAAGTTATAATTTACTGTTTTATACGTTCAAAAAAATAATTTAATTCCGAATGGGTGATAATTAAATATAACTTACATATGAATATACAATTTCTTCATTTTGCATACATGTAATTTAAATATAAAAATATATTAAAACATATTATTTAGTTAAATGCAATCTTAATATGTATTTATATATATTTATTAAATTGACTAATAAATTATTATTATTATTGAAATTGTTTTCTACCTGTTATTTAGCAAATGGTAAATCTGAAGGTATCGATTTTCCTAATTTTCAAATTAATGTTACATATTATCTTTGGGAGGGAGTGTGTGGAAATATTGTGTTACCGTCAGTGTAATTGCAAGTGTTTGTTTTTCTGATTCGAATTTCAATTTTATTTTTTAATTCTACAAGTATACCGGTTTATAAATATTTCTTTCTAATAAATGCTTGAATAGTACTTCAATAAAAAACTAAAAATGGTTAGTATATTACGAACAGTTGTAAATTTTTACAATCATATACTTCGCAGATACGAATGATTTTATTATTAAAAATATACTGTAATAAGAATAGCATTCCAAATTTGACAATATTTATTCAACAAAATATACATTTGATATGAATAATTTTTTTATACAGTCGTTCACTGAGAAAATTGGAGCTTTAATGCACCGGCCAAATGATGATTTGGTAGCTAAGGAAGATGTATCTCCATGGTTAAAATACACCGGTAGAGGATTAGGGGTAATTGCTGGTTCAGGTAAATTCTTAAATTTTTCTATTTATTTTTTTTAGGCAAATTCAAATTTTTTGTATAATTTTTGAGGAAAGTAATATAAATATATTTTTTATGAAATTTCATTTACAAGATGTTAACTTCATAAAATGAACTTTATTGTTATTCATGTAAATCATACATACTTAATAAATTGAAGAATTTTATACGACATAATGGTAATTTTGGAAAATAAAATTCAACCGTATTGATGTAACTGTCGTTGCTGTACAACGTATACGTTTCCTCGTTTATAATTTAACGAAAAACAATATATATATATATATATATATACACACACACACATATATATTTTTAACATTTAGTGAATAATATGTACATATATTACACATTTTAGTTGCCATATTTTTCGGTTTGATGGAATGTGTTTTCAGTATATTAAATTTGCAAGCTATGTTGGCCGGTATATGGCAGATGTAAGTGTATGTTTTTTTTTCTACTTGTAATTTAAAACTGTTTCTAATAGTAAATCTATATTGCTTATTATTATGGGACAAGAAAAATATTGCTCTAAGCAGCAAAACATTTTAAAATATCGTGATGAACCGGTATATCTCATAGAACACGTTTAATATAATATATTTAAAATTTACAAAATTACCATAGAATAATTATTTTCATTAGTTGTTCAATTTTTATAATTATTACCTGTTTATTTTAGGCTTTATAATAAAATAAAGTAAAATAGACTGAATGTTCGTATAAAATTATTTAGTAATAGTTTAATATTAAATCTGATTGAAGTTGTTCTCTTTATATTATCGATTGTAATTTATTTTGGACTAGTATATTTTTGTGGGTAATTTTAACGTAACTTAATATTAAAGTTATGGTAAATGCAAAAGAGAATGGTTTCGTATAACTTAAATTATTAAGAATTTCCCGTCCTGGTGGTCCGCAGGCTAGACGGAAGCTTCATATATTAAAAAGATCGATTATAATGGTAAATTTAAAATTAGCCTAAATTAATTGGGTATCATAATTGTATTGGTACACATAGCTACTTCTGGGCATTTTGAGGATGAGGAATGGTAATCGTGAGTAGAACGTTGAACATATTGTCGTTTTTATTTTTGATATGGTTCAGACGTAGTATTCAACGTAACGTAAATGTCTTTTGTGAGACATATCGATGTCGTCGAAAGTTGCCAATAAAGATCACTCGCTCATCTGGCTAATTCTTAGTTGATGGTTGACAAGCAATAACGACTCTCATAAAAGTCGCTGCTAGATTAGTTCATTTTGCGCTTGATATTAAAATGAAGACCGAGAACTTACGTAAAGGATTAACATATTTTTTAAATGAAATTTTAAAAATTCGTAATTATCGCCTTATTGTTTTAAGTTTAAACATTTCAGAGATCTTGTCTAAGCCAATACGGGAAACAAGGTGCGGCAACGAAGTGGATCGTATTTCAAAAAATCATATCTCAGCTATAAATACCTCTAACGCGACCATTCCAGCGTTTTTAAGTAATTCGATGAGACTTGTTTTTTTTTAATATTCAACAGTTCGGCACAATGAGTGAGTGGACGTGTGAGCAACATGTTTACATGATAGAGCGTTTTATTTTCCATGGTGATTCGTATGTGTCTGCCGCGCGCGATTTTCGAAATAAATTTTCTGTAGGGTTCAAAAAGCCAATTTCAACCGAAAAAACTGTGCGTACGTGGGTGAAAAACTTCAGAGAATCCGGATCAATCTTTAAAAAAAGACCAGGGTCTGTTAAAACAGTCAGAACTTCGGAAAATGTGAAACGAGTTCAGAAGTCGATTCAGAAAAATCCATCACGTCTGCTTGTTTACACGCAAAAAATTTGAAAATATCCGAACGAACGGTTCGCCGAATACTTCACGAGGATCTTAATTTTCATCCTTACAAAATTTTGTGTACCCATCAGATTTTACCCGGCGATTAGAGCCTATACGATTAACGTTTAGTGAAGTGATGCTTGGAAAAATTCAGGGTGGCGAAATTCCACTGGATTTTATTATGATTACGGATGAAGCTCACTTTTACCTCAATGGCAACATTAACAAGCAAAATCTTCGTTACTGGAGTGATTTGAATTGTAACATTATCAACGAGAAGCCGTTACACTCGCCAAAAGTAACGGTTTGCATGGGAATCGTAATATGGGGAGTAATTGGCCCATACTTTTCCGACGAGACGGTGAACGGGGAAAGGTACCGCAAAATGCTGTCAGAATTCGTTGGACCGGCCTTGAGACGTAAGAAAAAGCTGTCAAGAACGTGGTTTCAGCAAGATGGTGCCTCAGCGCACACAGCGAACAAAACAATGACGGTTCTGCAACAGCTGTTTGGGAACCGTTTAATTACGCGAGGCGCGGAAATCGTTTGGCCGAGTCGTTCGCCAGATTTATCGGCGGCCGACTATATCTTGTGGTGGGGGTATTTGAAGTTCAAAGTTTACGTCAACAAGTTGAAAGACCTGGCAGACTTCAGAAATGCAATACGTGATGTCACGGCCGTGATATCGAGGAGTATGTTGAAAAAAGTATTTGAAAACTTCGTAAAACGGATGCAAGAATGCATCAAGCAAAAAGGCCGTCATCTTGAAGATATTATTTTTCAAAAATAATTTAAAAAAAAAAACAAGTAAGTTCATGTTTTAAAAAATAAAAAAAAAAAATCCTAAAGCACTTTCTCTTTGTATTATGATTTTTTAGAATACGATCCACTCCGTTGCCGCACCCTGCAGAATAAAACCTTTCCTAAACTTAGTAGAACAATCTATAGGGCGAGCTGGAGTTTTGCCAATAGATCATCTTAAATTAGATTGTAAAAAAATATGTAGAATATCAGGTGGATTAGCACTTAGTTCTAATAGGCTATAATATAGCTGTTGACTATTTGAAACATGCTTCTACGATAAAATCACTTAGAAACTAAGCATTATGCCGGAAAATTATGTAACGTTAATTTAAGAAATATATAAAGATCTAGAAGCATGAATAATAACGATTATGAAAAGAGGGTATTTTAAATAATAAACAGGAATGGTAGACAAGGTGATACGTTACGTCGGATTATTTTTAACTGTGTTCTCGAAGAAATTAAAAACAAAAATGGATTGGAGATAGATGGATAAATGTAAATGGGAACATTATTCCAAATTTGAGATTTGCATGTGATATAATTTTTAATAATTAACAGATAAGAAGATGGAATTGGAAAATAAGGGTTTAAATGCTAGACTGTCAATCAATATTAATAAAACGAAAATGTTAACCAAGATTTAAATCAAAGAAAAAAAAGGATACGAATTACAGAAAACACTGTAGATTTGATAAATAAGGCAACGTGTTATTCAGGCCAGCAATAAATTTTTAAAACCGACTAAAAAAAGAAATTGAGAAAATTTCAAAAACTTGGGACAAATACTGGTCATTAAAAAAGATATTTAAGGGGCTGTTAACAACTATCACGAAAGCCAAATTTTGTGTTTCGTACCAACAATTTACGGTTGCGGAAAATGGTCTTTAGATGAAATTACATTAAAAACCACTCAAAATACGTTAGAGAGATCTGTATTAAAAAATAATAAAAATCACAAGAGTACACTAACCCGTATAAAATAGAAATTTAAATATAATATAGACGTGATTGAATGTATCAGAATAAAAAAGTGGAACTTTGTAGCGAAATCAAAAGACGATCGCTGGGCGTATGGAACTACTTATTGGCATCTCTCCCAATATAAACGTAAAAAATAACGTCAACTGACTAGATTGCAGAATGAACTTCTTTAGCAGTAAGAGCTTTCAAAGAGTAGCATTAAATAAAATGGAATGGGGGCGCGTTTAACATTTTATATTTAATCTGTACCTTTATTGTATTATATATTCAGATAAAAAAAAATTACGCAATTTTAATTTTCCTTAATAATAGCTATTTCGATGATTTTCCAAGTTTAATGATTTTTGTAACATTTGCTAATTATTTATTATAAATCCGAAATAGATTAGCTGCATTTACTGTATTGGTAATTGAAGCACCATTCTGCTGCTTGTTCGTTGATAATATACAAGATGCTAGTAATTGGGCCGACAAACGTCCTTATTGGCACAGAGCTGCGTATTATATCCTGTAAGTTGCGTATGTGTATGTACTATTGTTTATATATATATATATATATATATATAATGACTGTCCTTTTTGCGTGGGAAAATCCTGCTATGCTTTTGCTATACGTTTATAAGACATTATTTTTTTTTTCTGTTTTTTATCGTTTTTTTCAAAAATAACGCAGTCAATTGAAATCGATTTTTCTATAAGTATTAGAAAATAAGTAGCCTTGTTGAGGTTCAAAGAACCAGGTGACTCGCGAAAGTCATACATTTCCCCAATTTTTACATACTTTTGTTTTTTTTGTTTTGTTCTTTAAAGAAGAGGTAACGGTAAGAGATTTAAAAAAATGAAAAAAAAACGTCATTAACAAATGCAGTAAAAATAAATGAACAAAATCGGTCGGGTAAAGCCCGACACTAAACTCTTCGTAGAAAAGCGTGTTTGCGACTTCATCGCCGTGTTACGCCTAACGCAACGTAATATAAGTGCAGAAGTTTAATAACATATTCAACAGATTAGCATATAGGTGCTGCACTGTATTTTGTAATTTTCAAAGATTTTTTATTGACTCTTACATTTTTAAAAGCAGGCATTTTTTAACAGCAACGTGAAAAAAGGAAATATCGTTTGAAAAGAAACAGCTTGTCATTTTTCGTGTAGGAAAAGGTATGTCTATACCAATATAATTAATACACTAAAATTAAAAGAAGTACAACCGCAACTATTGTATACCGTTTTTATAAAAAAGATAGTACCGAGTCTACGAAAAGAAGTGACCAATCTAGAAAAGTACGAAAAAAAATCTCAAATTGACTATAGTTTTGCTAACCTCTAACTGTTACCAAAAGATAAAAAAAAAAAAAAAAATTATTGAAAGCAATAAAAAGAGTCATGCGAAAAAAGGGTACAATAACTGTTTATTAATGAAGCATTTGAAAAATTAAATTAGCTTTCGTTCGTAAGAGCATTGATATTTCGGGACAAACCTAAATTCGACACTTGGCTCTGACGGAGAATACATAGTCTGGATGAAACGTAATGATTTGGTGGTTTTCGACCGTAAAAATCGGCCCTCTTTGACTTTAGTGTATTGTTAAGAGCAATGATGACACCTAGTTATCCTTTATTTATATGGGAAAAATTGAAATTTTTACGCGACTACGAAGACTTTTGCGATATTATTTTTATGCGTTTTAATCTTAATTTTCTTTAAATCTAGTTTACATATGTCGTTCAGAGGTGGGTTTTGTTTTGCGACTTTTTGTCTTATTTTGTTTTGTCAAATATGTAAAAGTACATTATTCGTGCGGAGCCATGTAGATGTCTTTTGTGGAAAGAAAAATGCCCAGTAAAAAAGGAGGAGGAGGCGCTAAATCCTTAGTCAGATGTTATCTGCCAGAACAATTGATAGACTTCACTGCATCCGTGCAGTACAAAATAGAGACAATGGCGTAACTATGCTGTACCATGATATATTCCCTTAGAGATTCAACGATTTACTGATGATAATGATGATAATACATATGTATATAAATACATATATATATCCTGTATTGAGCTAAAATTTATATCTGTATACATGTAATTAGGTTCTTAAAGACAGCTCCAATGATTTTAATGAAATTCACGAATGAAAGGTTTTTGAAGTCTAGAAATCGATTGGTTAAGGATTTATCGTCGAGAAAATTCTATGAAACGAACAATTTTAATAAGGAGTCCATCAGTGTTTGTTTTAGTGATCATTATATTTTTAGAGTTCATTAAAAAGTACTTATTTACCATGATAACTAAAAACAGATAAAGACATGATATCTTTGTTTTGTGATGGTATATATTTATTTGCGCTCTAGACAACGGATTTAAACATTATATCAATTCAAATATACGGTATGATGATATAGAGTTATACTGGTGAGATAATTTGTAATAATATTTCTGGCTTACAAATATAGTCCTTAATTTATAGTTTAATTTACGATAAGTCATCATTACTCGTGGTATTTTTATTATAGTAATTTTTCGTATCTTTTAACCGTATCGTCATATGTCAGCATTGCTGCTTATATTACTATTATTATTATTATTATTATTATTAGTTGCATTGTTATTACTACAATATTGAATACTGTTAAGAAAAAATTACCCTGTATCTTTTCTTGCAAATGTTTTTTTTTTCTAAATTATTTTGAAACAGCTTCTTACCACGTAATAACAGATTTCTTTGACTATACTTATTTCTTTAATTTTTTAGTAAAATGTCTAATGTTAAATAGAATTAACTTTATTTACAAGCTTCTCTTTAATTTCATCAAGAGTTTAATTATGCGGTAAACTCTCAGTATCATTTTCACTGGTCTCCTTAGCAGAAGAGGGTGTACGTAATATTATAATAATTTTAATAACAAATCTTCGTTATTTTTAAACGAACATAAAATATTCGCTTCTGTTTCTTTTTGCTTTGATATTGTTTTGTTTTTGTTTTTTTTTTTTAATTAGTTTTTATAAATTAAATAATTAATTTGCGTCATTAAATTAACAGCGGGAAAGAAGCTTTTCTTTTTGTAATTATTGTTTATATTTACATTGGTTTTGTTAACTATTTTAACAGTTTAGTTTTCTAAGTTTAGCAAGATGAAGTGTATTATCTCTTCTTTTACTTGTAACGTAGGAAGAAACCGTTCTTATTCCGTAATTCAACTTGATCAATATTTTTTCTTGCTCATTTAATCGAAAATTACTGCTATGTTTGTATGCAGCATATCGCTGCTTCTCATCATCGCCACCATAGGTATCCACAAATACATTAGCCACCTTATAATTAGAATACAGTAATATATTATAAATTAGCGATAATGTAGGATAATAAACTTAAAAACCAGCACTTTTATTTCTTTTGTTCTGACGTTTCTTTAACAGAGTCGAAACTTACATCTGCGAATGGTGAATCGTCGGTTTTTGGAGTTAATTTTCTTCTAAAACTCCGCTCTCCTTCAAATTTAAACGCTCGTCTTAAAGGTTTGATATTAAAGTTGAATGGATGTCGAGTTTTAGAAATGGCACGTTTAATTTCGGGTGTCACATGAGACAGAATTTTTTTTCTATTTTTTTTTGTAAAGTATTATATATATATTCCACAAAACAATCAATTTATAATATTATGCCAAGTATAAGTAATAAAATTATCATAAAAAGTTATAAAAAAAAAATCATTAGAAAATATTAAAAAACATTGACTAGTTTCGACGAACTATTGTCATTATCAAGATGTTAATTATTACAATCAAAACTTATTTGGCTTTTAATCTAGTTAGAATAACTATTACTAGTGTTCGCACATTGGTCGAAATTCGATCATAATTATTATTAAAAATTTGAGAAAATCATATATGAATTTGCATATTTCCATTCTAGTCTTATACAGTCGTTCATTGTATATCCGAGAACATACACGTTTATATGTGCTTACAATACAAAACAGTTCAATACTATTGTAATTGAATAAAAAATAAATTCAATGAAATAACAGTAAATCACAATTTAAAAACCCTTATTTATTGATATTAAATGACACCTTAAGACTTAGTACACTGTAAAAAAGCTAATAATGATGATTATTAAGAAAAATTAAAACATTTTAATAAGAACGGATTTATTCGTTGTAGCGATTTCTTTTTTCATTTTTGTATTAATTATTTAAATGAAAAAAAAAAAAATTGTTTCCGAAAATTGTTTACTGATAACGCTAAAGATCGACAATGGTTACTAAAGAAAACAAAAAAAGAAAGAAAATCGGTTAATAAACAGAGGAGAAAAAGGTACTGAACTGTTTTATAGATTGTTTAGATAACTATCGACCTTAATTTAATTATAATTTTATTGTATAAAGTGGGTTATTCTCGGGTAATTCTACATTCATAATTTTATACTTAAATTTATTAATGTAGTATTTTTCTGCTGTAATTAATAATTACTTACTATATATATGCTTATAGTCTTTTTTTTAAATATTAAGGTAAATTTTGAATCTTTATATGTTTTCATAGTAGTAATTTTTCTTGAGATATTGAGATTTGTTGAAAATGTGCGAGTTCTAATTGTTCATTTTATTAACTTTACTTATTCCTATAAGATCGGTTTTTTCTTCCGTTTTTATCTATTCTTAACATTATGGTTAATGATAATTTTTTTTTTACGCAAAGGGTATAAAGGTGCATTACTAAATTTTTAGAAATGTGTAATATAAAAAAAGTTGGAAAATGCTGTTTTAAATGGTAGTGAAAAAGTTACTTTATATCATACAGTGAAATCGTAAATTTAGAAAATGTAGGTAATTTTATTATTTCTTTTAGTTTGTACATTAATTTATGTCGTCGCGATAGCCTAGTTGCTAGTAGAACACTTTGTTTCCGTTACGGAAGTTTCGGGTTTCGATTCCGAACGACGACAGAAGTTATTACGAAAAATTAAATTAAAATACTCGTTATTTCACGTGGAAGGCAATGGAAAACCATTACGTATAACATCATATGCGCACTAGGTCAGTACATAGCAGATACACACCGGACTGCACTTGTAGCGCGATAAATTAAACATCTACAATCAGTTCCGAATATAGTCTTGTGTGTGTATACCCGCGTTACATATAATAATTGCCTAGTACAAACACAACCTATATCTGTACAACTAAAATGTATGAATAGGTTGCCCACAAACCGAATGGTTGAGGAAATAATGATGATGGTGACATTAATTTATTATGATTTTTTAAATTTTATTTTCTGTTTTATCATTCAGTTCGTTTATCAACTTCCACTAATTATTATTTGTTTCGACGACTTGTGTTTTTGACAAATTTTAAAATTCACTAATTTTAAGATTACCGTTGCAGTTTTTATTAAATATATTTTTAGTAGCAGTTAGAATTCAATTGAGAACATTGAAAAAGTGGTCGCGTTTCTACCTAAATAGCTTTGTCGTCTACCAAGGGCGTCACCAGCCGATGAACCAGGGAGTGGCAAGATGAGTTGCCAGCCGCTAGGGAGGGGGGAGATGATAGAAAGAGGATATGAGTTATAGGAAAAATAAAATTTATAAGTTGTAAAGGCTTAATATTTTATGAAACTAGAATAAAATCTTAATTAAAACATAAGTTTTCCAAATTGTGTATGATTACGCGCCTATGAATACTGATCAATGCCAGTTGATTAAAAAGTTTCAAGGCTCCAGGGGGGGGGGCAGCTGCCCCTCCCTGCCCCCCGCTGTCGACGCCAATGTCGTCTACTATTCGAATATGTTGCTTATAAATATAACAATAGTTTTTAAATGATTAAGAATCATGTTTATTACCATGAATGTTCCTATTAAAGTAACATATTAATGGTTCCGTTATAATTCTGGCTGAAATTTTAATTGGATTACGTTTTATTTACTATTTTATTATAGCGTTGCGATACCTCCATTATATCTCGATTTAGCGTTAAGCACATTTTTGGGTTGCGGTTTAATTATTGGTACTGGAGTTTTGTATGGTATGATGGCTCTGGGGAAAAAGTAAGTATATAATCTACTTCTATTACTTTACGTTCGACAATTGTGTGTATATATATGGATATATCTATTTATCTACCTATCTGTGTATACATATATATGTGTATAAATATATATATGTATGCGCGTAAGCATGCGTCCATGTATGTCTTATCAGTGATTCGCTGATGTAACAGTACAAATACTTTATCTTATTAATTATTTTATACTATACGTATAATTAGATAACTGTTATCAAAAATGTTGTGAAAATGTAAATATTTAATTTGTGTATAAAATTCCGTTAGAAAATTGTTAACACTTTTTAATGACATTACTCTCATAAAAATACATACAACGATAATGTAGCAGTAATTCATCAGTTTTACAGTATGAGAAAATTCTTGAAATAGCTACTTTAAGAGCAAAAGAAATTCGCCATTCAACTTTTTTAAACTGCTGTTTTAGATAATATGCATTTCTGGCGAATTTTACAGTTTAATGAAAATAAGCTGATCTCCCGAAGAGTTTGTAAAATTACTCTTTTGGCGATTGAAAATTTCATTTACTGTGTATGTATCATATTTTGAAATAATTTTTTAATAAATAATGAAAACAAAAACAAAGTACGTAAGTGGTTTTTATTATTTATCTTACATTTTATATACTAAATTAGTTGAAAGGTATATACTTTGTTTTTTGATAGTGGGGAAAGTAAAATAAAAAATTTTAGAGCAACTCAACATGCAACGTAAACTTTTAATGCGCAGTTTATTTTCATTATGAAGTAAAATTAATAATAATAATAAAAAAAAAAAAAAAAACATCCGTAAATAATTGGTAGAATAATTAAGAATATGTAGATGCGTATAATGAAAATTGTATTGCAAAGTATCAGTTCAACCGGAGGAAAACAAACAAAAAAACAGTGATCTAATTGGAACGGTTAATATTTTATAGGGCCAATTATGGCCAAGGAGATGAATTATCGAAGTCTTACTAATGAAATGTTTACCGATTTCTAATTCTCTAAAACTGCAAATCGATTAATTAAGTGGATTAAACATTTAAGGACAATATGAATTTTGGTGATAAAGAAACAGGAATAGGATATTATGATTTTGATCGATCATCCGATAATTTCGAATACTTCTTCAAAGAGATTAGTTTAGAAATAGAAGATAAAGATTCAAAGTAAAAATAATCTAGGACAAAAGTATTTAAGAAGTAACGATGCGATGATGCATATAATTGGTTTAAAGTTTAGTTCTAATCTAGAACATTAATACTTTCAGTTTTTGTTGGGTCTTAAACTCAGAAAAAGTACCTATTATTAATTATTTGATTTTGAATTTGTATTTTCTAAAATATCAACAATTTTAAAATGCTGCATTACGCAATTGTAATATGAAGATGAATTAAGTGTTTTTCGTTTTTTTCTCGAAGACCCCAGTTCGAAAATTATGGGTGGGGAAATATATTTATTATAATATGTGTATGCGAAGTGATGGGTGCAAATGATTGTGTAACTTAAACAAAACGAAACAAACGTGGTGTGTGCGATAGTTCCCTGCAAGATGTACTTACATTATAGGAAGGGGACGAGATGAATAACGTCACCGGTCGGGTTTTACGTGAAACAGTCTGTAACAACGGTGAAGAAAGGACAAAAAGACGAGTTTATAAAAGTAGAAACATGAAAATACTGTGCTATAAAAATGTATTTTTAAATATAACTTAACATTTAATTCATGCGAATTCTAATCAAAACTGGAACAATAACATTAAGGAGGGATGTTTCTAACTGAGTATATAAATATAAATAGAATAAAAATAATACATAGAGTACATACTTCTTCAAATTTAGATTATATATGTTCATATCCATTTTCCGTATTAACATTTATTAAATACATACAAAAGCACGTACGATAGAAAATTAGTTATTTAAAAAAATATAATAATATATACCAACATGTTTCGGAGTTACTCCATAATCATGGCAATAATAAAATTGCCTTGATTATGGAGTAAGTAACTCCGACACATGTCAGTGAATACTATATATTTTTTAAGTAACTAATTTTTTGTCGTACGTATTTTTGTATGTATTTAATAAATACATAGAGTAAATTAAGCATGCTGAAGAGGCCACGCCGCTCAAGCAGATCAACATCATCCGGGTTAACGGTTGAATTAGTGTGTGGAGAAAGTTACTGCTTACATAAAGTAAATTTAAAGCGCACAGCTCCTTTAAGATTACTCCAGGAAGACCGCATGGTTGCTCTTATCAACAGTAAGGGGTGTATAGATTGAAGTCATATTATAAGCTTTACAAATGCCGGAGTAGGCAGGACATTCGAACAAAAAATGTTTAACATTATTAAGTGTTTATGTCACTTTATACAGTGCATTACCGCACATTGCAATTTAACGTGTTTCAATGCATGACGATAAGATCTTAAAATATATTTAATTTTGTAGAATTTCACGCGCTGTTTCATCCATCGGGTTAATTTAAATTACTTATCCGATACACATTTGATATTTGTAATGTAATTTTGTCAGCTGAAGAAGTAGTTTCGTGATATAACGAAAGAAGCAGTCCACATTTTTGCGCAGTAAACGTAAAAAATTTAGGGATTATTGTAGTATTTGATTGTTACCCCGAATGAAATTTAAAATTAACTACATCTCTTCCGTGAAATGTGTTGCGTTTGTATTTCTTCGGACAAATTTTTCATTGGCGTTCGTTATTTTTACCGTTTAATGTATAAACCTTTTTTTTTTTTATTCATTTTGTAGCGCATTTCTTGCGATAAATAATTTAATTTTTTGAGTAAACGAGTAACTAAATACAGCAGTTACAGTCGAGAAGGAAGTGCTACATTTAGTTACTCGTATAAATGGAAAAATGCTTTTAGAATTCTATTCATACAGTTTGCAAGATTATCACAGTTACTTTAAACTAAACAAAAATCAATAATATTAAAACAATTGTGTAACAAATTAAAAGACACGATATATCAAATGTAAAGAATACGGTTTAACAACATTAAAAAGGAGAATACGAAAAAACTTTATATATACGTATATAGCATATATTTCTACTAGTTAAAGATATAATTAATTCAACTCTTCATTATAGATTTTTATAGATGTAAATTTAGGGGTGCTAGGTTATCAACTAGGCCAACTGTTGGAGTTTACTAATGTGTTAATTTATTTACGCCACTATACTACCTTGATCAAAAAGTTTCAGGAATAACCACCGTGTGGCGCTACTAGTCACCCGATTTCATTTTTTTTTCTTTTTGTTAAGTTGCCACACTGTCATTAATATTCCCGCCAAATTTCAGCGGCACAGCTCGACATCTGTAAAAGTTATGCCGTTTTGAATGCATCTGTTTCGTGAATTTTTTACGATTTTTTACCATTTTAAAAATGAAATTAATTTTGCATCAACGAGTTTGCATTAAATTTTGTGTTAAAAACGGATTGGACGGAACGAAAATTTTGGAAATGTTAGAGAAGTGTTTCGGCAACGATACTCTCTCGAAAACAAATGTTTATGTGTAGCATGAACGCTTCAGAAATGGTCTTGAGTCCGTTAAAGATGACGAGCGCAGTGATGGTCGTTGATATCAAAAACCGAAAAAAACATCGATAAAATCAAAAAAATGTTGGCCGAAAATCGCAAGTTGATCACTAGAGAGCTGGCAGAGAACATAAATATCGCTTATGGATTCGTCCGAGACATTTTAGTTAACGATTTAGATTTTAAAAGACGTGTTGCTGCAAAGCTGGTACCGAAAGATCTAAATTTCATGCAAAAAAAAAAAGTACCACCGCGTTAATATCGCGAAAGACACGATTTCGCAATCCAAATCTGACCCAACATTCATCAAACGTATCATTACTGGAGACAAGGTGTGGGTGCACGAGTACGACATGCAATCCAGACATCAAGCGAGTGAATCGCAGACGCTAAATGAGCCCAGACCGAAAAAAACACGTCATTTTCAGTCAAAAAAGAAGGTGATGTTTACGATTTTCATTGATTATAACGACGTTATGCACCATGAATTCTTATCAGAACATCAGACAGTCAACAAGGATTATTATTTGGTCGTAATGAGACATTTGCATGAAGCAATCCGCTAAAAAGGACCGGATTTGTCGGCAAACCAATCCTGGATTTTGTAGGTCGATAAATGTTGCACAATGCCATCGTTATTCGTGATTTTTTGGCAAAGAATAGAACGAATACTATTCAACAGCCATCGAGTTCGCCTGATTTAGCTCCCTGCGACTTCTTCCGGTTCGATAAAGCCAAGAAACCGCTCCGGGGAACACGTTTCAGCAGCCGAGAGGAAATAATAATAGGAAAATCGAAGACGGCTCTGATGGCCATACAGAAAACCGAGTATAGCAAATGTTTCGGAGATCGGATCAACCGCTGACATAATTGTGTTGCAGTCAGTGGAGAGTTCTTCGAAGCTGAAAAAAAACAGTTTTGATGAATATACAGGTATTTTTAATTTTCTGAACAAATTCTTGAAATTTTTTGATCAAGATAGTATGTACAATTTTCAGTTCGGAAGAATTACACTGCAGTCGCCGAAGGCAGTGCGTATAATCCGAATTTTGAATATTCTTTTAACTAATGCGTAAAAGAATAATCGTTTCTTTACCTTCTGATGGAAAAAAATAAAAAATAAAAAACTATTTTAAATTAAATGGGGGCCGGTATTATGGTAACGAGTGCGATATTAAGCATTTTCACGCTTTTTACAAATTGAAAAAATCATTTTTTTTTTTTTTTTAATTTGCATATTTTATGCACAGATGATGTTCTTGGACGTTAACTGATAGTAATAAAAAGGAAATAAAAAACAGCTCGTTTTCCTTAACATAAAATTTTAAAAATATAATGAATTTTAATACTTTCGATACAGTTAACTATCCCCAGAGACGTACCAACACATAAATTTCCGTATAGTTTTTTTGCCCCCACCCACCCTAAAGAAACACTGCGATAAGCGATAAATTAACGAAATTTATTTTCTAATTATATACTGAAATTGAAACGTGCAATAACTTTTCAGCGTTGTTTTAAATTAATACAACTGTACAAATTACATACTTTTTATCTGAAGAAATAAGTAAACAGTAATTTTTATTAGTATTAATCTTCTATAATATTTGAAAGATATTTTCATTTGTACCAACGATTACAACTAAAGTTTACCGATATTAGATTTATACAAAATTTCATATTTTTAAAATTATGCTAAATGTTACACTTATTTATAGTTTAGTATTTGTACTTGAAATTCATTTGTAATAATAAATATAGCTTTTATCTCGGCGCTTCTACCGCGAGTGTATGAATTTCAATTTTAAAAGAAACCTTTTTTTGATTTAAGAATTAAAATTAATGTTATAGTTAATCCGTTCTGTGTACTTTTTCAGAAGTATTTTAAAAGATCGTGCCGTAAAATATTTCAATTGTTATAGCAATAAAATAGAATCTAAATTTTTTTCATTTCTTCTTTTAGATGTGTTTTCCTTCATTAGCTAGTTTCTGTTTCAGTCTGCGTATTTCGTTAGTTAATTCCAGTTTAAAAATTACACTATGCCGATTAGATAAACAGTCTTTTATAAGCGCCTTTGAATCTGCATTCAAAAAATTAATCTTTTACGAAATACACAACGCTTTCGTTTTAACATATTTATTGTTAATATTTAAATTAGTTTTTTGACGACGACGAAGAAAAAGTTTTTCTCATTAATTTATTATCGCATCTTAAATGGTTAGCCGCGAATAAAGTAATGAATAAATTAGTCGGAAAAATATCATTGATGCAGTCATTCTATATAATGCTGCTAGTTGTGTACAGAGTTTTATAATTATTAATTTCTAATAAACACAAATTTAAAAGATTATAATTAATTTTTTATATATATATTTAAACAAGTAAATTATTTGTAATAAATATATTAACTGTAAACGTATAAAATTAAACTGTAAAATGTCTTTAAGGAAGGGCGGTTGCAATTCAGATGGAAACAGCGGACGCAATCATTTATTTTTATTTTTTTTTTTTTTTATTCGTTTTCGTATAGAGTTTAATACATTTGGAACACCCGGTTCCCCTTTATGTTTACTAAGAATACGTAAAAGTAATAAAATGCCACGATAGTGGTAGGTATTATTATTTGGCTCGGTACTATTTCAAAATTTTAAAATATTGCGTAACTTTTTTCTTTTTTAGAATATTTATGTAGGTGTTGGTATGGTCGTTAACATAATAGTTAAATTTGATACGTTGAAATGGTTTCAATGTATGAATACTATTTGCAGTCAAAAAAAGTCTTGATAACAAAGTTTTGTATGTTCGATAATGGTTAAATATAACGAATTTTATTATTGTTTTTTAGAAAATGTACGTATTACTTCTTATCTGACTACGGTAAAAATTTGACACGCGTTTGTGACTTGGGCGATAAAAAAACGAATCGTACGTTTCGGAGTGACACAAGCGTATTTTGATAATTATTTTACGATCAAGCGGTTACAAAATGACAATTTTTGCGGAGAAAAAATAATTAAGTTCATCGATAACGAAATGTCGAAGAATTTATTTTAACAAAATAATACTTGGAAGTTAGGGCGAGTGGAATTCCTTAAAAACTGTAAATGAAAAGCAGTTAAATTGATTGCTAAATTATCCCTGTTCTACAATGACATCTTTGCATCTTTCTAACTATTTAAGAACTTCATGTGGTAGAATTGTGATTATCAATCAAATTTGGTGCACCGATAAAGGATGGAAATTTTGAGGCTGAAAAGGTGGAAGAAAATTGGTTTTTATTAAGTTTTGTTGTCAAAAAAGTAATAGATTTTGTTTTACATATGTATATATATTTATTTTTTTTCGAGAAAAGTAAAGGTTTGCCGTTTTATTTACAGTGAAATTTGTTTGAAATGTAACTTACGAACTTCGTACGGTGGTACGGTTCTTTAAAGTAAAATGTTTTTATAGAAAACAAATATAAATGTTTTCCTTGGTAAAATAAACTATACATAATAAAAGAAACCCGAAAATTACAAAGTAAGTTTCGATTTTTTCGTAGGCATATTGAGGAATTTTCCCTTAGAGGGAAGCAAGAAAGGTGATTTTGAAAAAATATGGAACTTATTTTACAGAAAAATATGCACGTTTCGATTGATAATAGTAAGCTTTATCAGCTTGACATGTCATTCGAAGAAAAAATAAACAAAAGAAGTTTATAGTATTATATATCTAAAATTTTTAGTAAATTAGTGATCAAACTTTTTTTCTCAAAAACAGTTTTTTCGTGTACATTTGTGTCAAACATGACCGAATTAAACGATTTTTCGTTAGCACTGTTTTTCATTCGTGTTTTAAACGGTAGTTGTAGAAGAACAAAAGCTACCCTATTGATACCATTGAAATTGATAATGGTTTAAATGTTGTTTAAATTACTCCAATCGTTTGTATGTCTCCTTATAACTAATAGCACAATTAATGTTCAACGAATCTCTTTCGGGTATTCAACAAAAGATTTTTCCGTATTTTTTTATGTTTACATCTTATTCGGAAAATCTGTTTTCTCTTAACGTTAAGACAAACATGTGCGGTATCGCGAGCATCAGTATTTAGCGGAAAAATTGGCAGTAGTGTTTGGAGGAAGTTACCTTTGTTGTACCATTCCGGCTAGATGAAGTTTCCTCCGTTGTAGTAACTTTAACAGAATATTTTGCATAATGCATCAACAATGTGATTACATCGTGTCACATGGTTTATTTAATGTGATTCATACATCGTTGGCGATATTTACACAACTAGTTCTTCTTGTAGATTATTCGGAAATGACAATGAAAGATAAAATAAATGAGATATTACTTTTTTTTTTTTTTTTGTAACATTGCAAAAGAGCTGATTTTCGTATTATCTGTTTCATTATTATCATTACGAAATCTTTTCTGGACCGGTCGTTGATTGGATCAGCTTAAGTTTTGAAGTTAGAAATGCCGCTGCGCGGTATTTTTGCTATTTTATAAAATTATACGAGCATAGGCCTCCTCCAAAGATTTAAAAGCGAAACCGAATGTTTCGCTAAACTTGATGGAAGTTGACGCTGTCGGCAAGCGCAAACCGTCCGGCCCTCTCTCGCCGTCCGCGGTTTTGCCAAGCAAGGATCTGCGGCTATCTCGACCCGATTCATCTAATCTTGCCACTTTAAATAATCCTAACAACAGTCCTAATACAGCTGTCGAGAATTATATTATCGATAATAATAGTCAAAATAATAATAATAATAATAATAATATTATTAATAATAATAATAGTAATGACAATAACAATAACAATAATGATAATAATAATATTAATAATAACAGCAGTTATAATAGTAGTAACAATAACGATAATAACAGTAACACTAATAATAACAGCAACACTATTAACTCCGATCATATGCACGATACTTTTGAAAACACTTTTCCGTCCAAATACCCAGGACCATTCAAAGTTTTCGTTGAGAACACCTCTGACAATAAAAACATTGGAAATTTCCACCCGCTTGCGCTGGCCAGGCTCATCAGCAAAATTTCCACCTCCTTCTCCGACATTACCCCTCAGGGTAGAGGGCGTATCTCTGTTATCTTCCCCTCCATTTCCACCGCCAACGACTTTCTAAACAATCGCTCCTTCTTCAATTCTAACGACCTGAAAGCTTTCATTCCCCACAATACTCTATACAGAATTGGTGTTATTTCTGGAGTTCATCCTTCTTTCTCTGTTGAGGAAATTAGAGAAGGGCTTGTTACGTCTATCCCTATAGTATCTATTCGTCGCATCCTTCGCTCTTCCGATGAAACCAAAGTTCCCACCAGAAGTGTCGAATTAAAATTTGCCAAATCCTCTCTCCCTGAGTTTGTATCCATTTACAAACTTCGTTTTACAGTGTCCCCAAGTATCCCCCACTCAGTGCTCTAATTGTTTCCTTTTCGGGCATATTGCACGCCATTGCCGCAGCTCTCTTCCCTCATGTTCCCATTGTTCCTCTAAACATTCTTTCTCTGATTGTACAAATCTCCAGGAACCTCCTTTTTGTCGCAACTGTAAAGGTAGTCACAGCGCTTCCGATCGAGCCTGACCCGAATGGCAGCGGCAGAAGGACATAAAAAGAATCATGGCTTTCGAGAACATCTCCTTTCACGAAGCCGTTAAAATTAAATCCTCCAGTTCCGCCTCTCCAGCCTTCTCCTATGCTAATCGCGCCGCAGCCCCTATTTCCTCTCTAAACGTCTCCCCAAAAACTTCTAAATTCCCTTCTCTTCCACGTTCCAAATCCCCCACTTTCCACAAAACTTCCAAACCCAAATCCTACTCAAAGCCTTCTCCTCAATTTCCTTTCGTTCCATCCCTTTACTCTCATTTACCACTAAATGGTTGTGCACTGAATTACAACGACTCCCTCCAATCCAACCCCCCCATATCTTCCAGTCCCTTACCAGTTCCTCCTATTCTTTCTCCTAATTCCTCTCTAAACGATTCTTCCTTTGTTGTCTCCCATATTTCCGCAGCTATCATGGAACTCCTTGCCTCCTTTAACATATCCTCCTCCTCCTCATTCCTTGATAATCTTTCAGCCTTCCTATCCAATCACGTTCATTTCAACTAGACCACCTCTTTCATCCTTTATTCTTTCTTTCTCCTTTTTGACCATCTTCCAGCATCCCATTCTATACTTGTTACTCTTATTTCTCCTTTTTTCTTTTGCGTCCGTTTCGCCAAGGATAACTGTTCGCTCAGGAATCATCAACTCAAAACTTTCCTTAGTTCGAATTTTATTCCATTTTTCCTTCATGCTACATAGCTATATCATTATGGAAGGAAGCCTACAAACCGGTCGTCAACCCAGTTCGTGCAGATATTTCTCCCGTCTCTGGTTTAACAATATGTCGGAAGGAAGCCTACAAACTGGTCATCAACCCAGTTCGTGCAGGTATTTCTCCCGTCTCTGGTTTAACAATATGTCGGAAGGAAGCCTACAAACTGGCCATCAACCCAGTTCGTGCAGGTACTTCTCCGGTTTATTTTTAATTACTGACGGTACCGCTAATGGTGAGGTATCTTCAATTTTGCCTGTATCCAATTTCGGACACGTCTTCTCTCTTCTACTCTTTTTTCCATTGTCAACTTCTCCTTTAAGTTGGAAGATCGTCTACAAGCGATCTCCTCTCATTTATTATACCCTTCCTATTACCCTTGCCCTCCTTTCTTTTACTTCAATTTCAGCTCTATCTTCTCCCGCTACTTTTTCTCATTCTTTTAATTCCTCTTCTCCTTTTAACTAGAATGTCGCGGTCTTGCGCCTTAAACATCCTTCAATGGAATTGCCGCAGCTTACGAGCTAATAAACTAAGTGTAGAATGTCTATTAGACTTCTACAATATCCATGTAGCGCTGTTATCTGAAACTTGGCTTAAATCCTCCTCATCTCTTGATTTCAAAAGTTATTCTCTAGTTCGATCTGACCGTATGGATGGGTATGGTGGCGTTGCGATTTTAATTAGACACGATCTATCCTATCACACCCACAATATCCCATTTCTTCCTCCGCCCCTTCCCAACCACCCTAACATGAGCCACATTTCACTTGAAAATCTTCTCCCGAATCCTTTACATATTGCTTGCGTGTACATCCCTCCCAACTCCAGCGTCTCTAGTCTTCCTTTGTCTTCATTCCTTTCATCCCTATCTGATCCATTTATTATTGGTGGAGACTGGAATGCGCACTCTCCTATGTGGGGCTGCACAGGGCGCAATCCTAACGGTGTGACTCTGGAAAATCTCATCCTAAACCATAATCTTTTTCTCCGCAACGATCGTTCTCCTACTTTCTTCAAACATCCATCTTCTTCTAGTGCAATCGACCTCTCGTTTTCATCTCCGAATCTTGGTCTTGTAAGCTCCTGGAGAACTCTCGACGGCACTTTTGGTAGTGATCATCTCCCCATTCTCCTAACTCTCAACAACGCTCTTCCTTCTAAACCTTTCAGGCCCTTGCACGCTCCTCACTGGCTTCTCTCCAAAACAGATTGGACTAAATTCCGATCTTTGGTGGATTCCTCACTCCCCCTTATTCTGGATTTTCCCGACCCGTCATTCCAGTACAACTTCTTCATTCAATCTCTATATTCTGCTCTTTCCGCTTCCTCCCCTCTTTCTTCCTTTTCGCGCGGTCGTTCTTCCTCTTGTGCCTCCTCTCTTTGGTGGAATGAAGAGTGTAAAGTTGCCTTCCAAAGAAGCACCGCTACCTTCAAAGCCTTTCGTTCTTGTTCCTCAATATCCAACTTTTTAGCTCACAAAGAAGCCAACGCAAAAGCTCGGTACATTTCAAAATCTGCCAAGAGGAACTCTTGGAAATCATTTTGTTCATCTTTCTCTAGAGATACGCCTCTCTCTAAGATATGGAAAATGGCAAAAGCGTTCAGATCTCCTCTTTCTGAGCGTCCCCACTTCTCCCATCCTTCTTTGCCTGAACTTCACTCTTTCTTGGACTCTATTGCTCCTCCGTATGTCCCCACTTTCGAGGAATCGATCATTCCTTCGCTCCAAAATTCCTCAGAACCTCATTTCCTATCGTCCCCTTTCCGCTACGAGGAACTCTTGTCCGTTCTTAACAAAACCTCTCCTTCTGCTCCCGGCTTGGACGGTCTTTCTTTCCCTATTCTTAAAAAACTCTCTCCTTCCTCGCTGCTCTCCCTTCTGAATATCTTCAACTCTTTCCTTCTCTCTGGATTTACTCCTGAGTCTTGGAATGATTTCATCGTCATTCCAATTCCGAAAAAAAATCAGTGTTCCTTCCGTCCTATCTCCCTAGCCTCATGTCTGCGCAAACTCTTTGAAGGTTTAATAAACAACCGTCTTGTTTGGTGGCTTGATCATAATAATCTAGTTCCTTCTAATATGTTCGGTTTTCGCCCCGGGCTTGACCCGGTAGATTGCATCAGTACCTTCCTTGCAGATATCTATAAATCGTTCCTTTCTAAGAAATTTACTGTCGCTTCTTTTGTCGATGTCTGCTCTGCATTCGACGATGTGCATCTTCCTTCTCTGGGCTCCAAACTTCTCTCTCTTAATCTCCCACCGGTTTTTATCTCTCTTATACTCAACCTCTTTCAACATAGAACTCTTTATCTATCTTCTCCTTCTCTTTCCACCTCTAGATGCGTCTATCGTGGGCTTCCCCAGGGATCCTGCCTTAGCCCCACTCTTTTTAATATTTACTCTTTCGATATTGCTTCGCTTCCTATTCCCTCTTTCTCCCTCCTTTTTGCTGATGACATTTTAGTTTATTCCACCTCAGATGATCTGACCTCTGCCACCAACGAGTTAAACCATTCGTTGTCCCATCTTAGCAATGCTCTATCTACACTCCACCTCTCTCTTTCCCCTTCCAAGTCTTCCTGTATAATTTTTGCTCTCCGCCCCTTTAATCGTGCTTTTATAAACATCAGCGTATCTGGTACACCTATTCCCACTGTTAATTCCATATGTTATCTAGGTATTTTCTTAAATAGTCGCCTTACATATCATGAACATATTAATTATATCTATAATTCCTCGATCAAAAGACTTAATCTCCTCAAATCTTTATCACCGCTCAGATGGGGTGGAGACCCGTGCATTCTATTAATTCTATATAAATCGATTATTCAGTCCAAACTCGACTATTGTTCCTTCATTTATGGCAGTGCCTCCAAGTCTCTCCTTTCGAAACTTGACGCAATTCAGAATTCCTGCCTTCGCCTATGCATTGGCGCTTTAAGATCTTCTCCTATTCCTGTGATTCTCTCCGAATCTTCCACTCAACCTCTTTCCATTCGTCGTTCACTCCTCGGTTATCGATTTTTAATAAAACGCCTCCCCATTTTGTCATCCAATATTATCCCTTCCTATCTTTATATCAAAAATCACTGGCGCTTGGCGCCTCATAGAATTCCGATTTTATCGCATATAGCTGCTCGTGTTTCCAATTTTTCTCCCTACGTTTCCTCTTATAACAGTCTTCCTTACTTTTCTTTCGAATTTTTAATAGCATATGGCACCCCATCAATTTCTCCTCTCTTCCAGTCCGAGCTAATTGTTCCTCTCACAATGTAGTCAACTTCGAATTCTTTCAGCTGCTGAACTCTTCTTTTCCTTCCCATGCCTTAATCTTCTCGGATGGCTCCAAGAGTGATGGGGGCGTGGGTGGTGCGTATACGTCTCCTACGTTCCTACACTCTGAGTCCTTCAGACTTCCTTCCTTCTGCTCTATCTTCTCGGCCGAGTCGATCTCAATTCTTCGTGCAATTCATTTCACATTCTCTACGAGTGGAGTTCACAAATTCCTGATTGTCTCTGATTCCAAAGGCGTTCTTCAAGCCATCTCCTCTCCTCCTTCTTATACTTCTGACGGTATCATCCTCTCTATCCGATCTCTTGTCTCCTCTTTGTTCTCGTTCCGCTCCATTTCCATAGACTTTCTATGGGTCCTTAGTCATTCCAATATTGAGGGCAATGATTCAGCTGACTCTTTAGCTTGCTCAGCCGCCCGCACTGGTCCTTTCCTCGACTCTTTCCCTTCCTCAGACATTCTTTCTCTATCACGCTCTAATCATTCTAGACTTCGGTCTGACATGTATCCATGTTTATTCTCTAATCATTATTCATACTACTATCTTATTCAACCGGTTCCTAGTTTCCTGCCCCTTGGTTTCAATCTATTCCTATCTGTCGTCTCGTTCCACTGTTGTTTCCTTAATTAGGCTTAGAATCAATCATTCTCTACTCCCCTCTTCTCGCTTTCGTTTATCTTTAGCTCTTTCTCCTTTCTGCTCTCTTCACGCTTCTGATCCTTCTTGTATTTGTGACACTCAAATCACATCCTATTCGAATGTTCAGCACTCTCTAACGAACGCTCTATTCTCTACACCCAACTTCTAGTTTTGGGTCTTCCTAATCCCTTTAACGCTACCTATATTCTTTCCTTCCCATTGCCTTCAGTTATCCCATTGCTACTGTCCTTTGTCCTCTCCATTTCTGACCGCCTGGTTATTTAGTTATAACTGTTAATTTTTCATGTTGTTGGGTCAAGGCCGCTGGCGCGCCCAGGGTAGGAAAAAAAAAAAAAAATTATGTAGAAAAAAGAAAAAATAATTATACATATTGCGATAAGAAAAAGAAAAAAAAGAGTAATAATTATAACAGATGCGCTCACAAAACCGATTGCGTATAATGTTCCTGAAAAAACTTGATGTTTCGAAAATTTAAAGGATTCGGTTTCTTCCTAGTCAGTCTTTGATCAACAGGCCCCGCGGCTGTATCAGTATGTTATCTCCCGCTGGATCGAATTAAGAAAAATCTTACATAAGATCGGGAAAAAATTAAAAATTCGATACGAAAACAAAAAAGCCGCACTGCTGTGAAACAGACGGTTTTAAATTTCTATTTATCGGGAACCTCGATGGATGTGTATTGATGGCGCTCGTGCTTTACAATGATGACACTTAATCTTTAGGAAATGTCGGAGCAATTGTAAATTTATAATTTTTACTAACGAACAGTTAAGTTAAGTGTTAATTTATTAAGAATTTTGCAAACGTTTTTATTTTTAACCGATTAATTGTTTGCAAAAATCAGAGGCACTCGCGAAGACATGGCCGCTGTGGCATCATCTACCGGCGGTGGTAGCGTTCAGCAAAGCGAACACCACACTACACTAATGGAAGATCCAGACGTGTGGCGTCCAGCGTAATCGTACGAATACCTTTTATCTACTTCGCCGAGCATCGGATCAGTAGTGCACGCTTATCTTGCATGACGTAATGAATTGGCGAACGTGCTCTATCCTCTTCTGTAGTACTTTTCCCCCTTCGCCATCTAAGTAGTTGCTTTATTCGTAGTACGCTTCCTAAAATGAATAATTTACTGTATCGCAAAGGGAATTGAGCTATTTGCCGAAATGGCGGTGTATAGTATATACATTTTCGGTTCTAGACGTTACATATATTATAGAATTATTTCGATAATATTTGTTAGAAATAGCTTCTTTTTTTTCTTTTTTCTGACTTTTGCTTTAAATTTATTATAACTAGTAGAGTCGAAAAGTGCTTTAAAAAAGACCATTTCAGGGCGTTGCGAATTTTTAAAATCACATCTACGCATAAGCTGTACAACCTCAATCAGTGTGTATTGTACGCAGACGAAAATAGACAAAAATTTAAACGATGAGATCTAGTCTCTATATTTCAGCTATACTATTTTCACACTGCCGTTGCGAAACTGTAAAGTACCGCAGCAAGCAATCTGTTTAACTCAAGTGCCAGTGAACGGACGAAGACGTTATCAGACGGAGTTATGCGACGAAATGTCTAGATTAGCGAATTCCATTTACATTGCCTATGGAATGGAATAATTTCTCTTTCTCTGTCTCTTTAATTGGTAATTTTTGTAGTTACGGATAGCATCGCGACAGAAAAACTGATTAGACTGACAATTTGTAGTGCGTACCTAGGTGGTAGAGTGGCGAAGGAAGGTGTATGATTTTTAAAAAATGTTTATAACATCGTATAAAAAGGTGATAATAACATTATTGCGAATACATTTTTAATCCAATTTCAATATAAAATATAATTAACGTAATTATAGGCATTTATATCAGTGTATTCTTATAGTTCTGTGTATGCATGTTGTATAAATTTACTAGATACGCATTTTGTATTTTATCATCGTGTCCCTTTTGTGAGTTCAATAATTATCTTTTCTTCAATACAAGCCGGAGGCCGTAAAACTCAATTGACCTCGGGTCGCCTGGTAAGTCTGCAAAGTTAGATTTTATCATCTTTTAAAAGCGCTACCAGCACCCAATAACCATCTTCTTCGATATGGAAAAAGCTTTTGACCGATTAACAAATTGCGAAGAATGCGGTGGCTGGCAAAATGATAAGATTCATACGTAATTTTATAACTAACCGAATCGTAATGGTCAAAATTGAGTCATAGCTGTTTGAAGCCATTTGCACTCAGAATGGCATACTTCAAGGCTATGCGCTGAGTGCATCCTCGTTCATTATATTATATATATATATATATATACATAATATTGCTGAATGCATTCAGCCACCAGTGCGACTGCTCAACTGTTCATTGACGACCTCACAATATCTTCTTAACTTCCAATGATCATCAGATATCTAGGTCTATCCCCCCCAGAAAACAATTGCTAAACTCCAAAAGTGGTCAGAGGCCAATGGTCTAAAGTTTTCTTCTTCTTCTAAGACAGTATTGACTTTCACCGGGAACGATCTGTTGCAAATGGAATACCACTCTACTTAAATAATCCTATCATTCCGAATCTTTCCTCTGATAAATTTCTAGGTCAGTTCTTTGATGGTAGCTTGGCATCGACACATTTCCAAATTAAAATCGTATTCCGTGAAGTCACTTCCAATCATTCGATATCTTTCCAACTCCCGCTTTAACATTTATCCTAAATTACTTTCCAATGTGTATCAAACTTTAATCTTTAAATAAAATAAATTACGGTTGTCACATGTAATCCTCTACTTCTCAACATATCTTTAGGGCATTCGATTCACCATTTGGCGTTACGAATTATAACAAGAGCCCATTATACATCCCCCTGCGCCAGTATCTGCGCGTTGACTCGTGTCCTACCGCTCAAAAGTTTACCCCATTCCTTGATTCGGTGTTGATTTTAAGAGACGGTATTCCTCTTCTGAGCTTTACTAGTGTTTCTTCGGAAGTTGCCACCCCCCTTTCCTACGTTTAATAATGATTCGCTTCCTGTTTTCGCAGACCTACTATTTTCAGCTAACATTGTTGTTCTCAAAGATTTTCAGTCTGCCGCCAGTAGTAGTAACCTCCGCTTGTGGCAACTCAAGCCAGTTAATGCGAATTTTACTATTCCGCAAAAGTATGAGTCCCAAGAGGTGTCGGAACAACTTATACAGGAAAATTTTGAGATTATTAGGCAGTATTCTCCAACGCCATTTGCTGTTATAGTGATGGAACGAAAGCGACGCCCGACAAAGGGTTCTCATTGACGGCGTGCCCTTCTCAAGTAGATGGAGAAATCTTCACATGGGATTTCTGACCATGTACTGGTGAACAATCCCTCATTATGAACTTGTGGAAAGAGGATGGTAATCTCACCGTGTTTTGTATCCCTGGTCATGCTGGAAGGATCCCCGGAAGCAAAAGAGTGAACGTGGCTGCTTATTCTACCATGCTGGCCCAAGTCCACAGAATCCACCTAGTCTGACGAAAATAGCGGATGCGGATGCCGTATCTCTTCTTATTGGACAGCCCAGGAATTTCTTTCCACATCCTCCTTCCTTCAAACCATTAAGAGGTCGATCCAATCCAAGAAGGACACCGAGGGTGGACTACTATGTGCTTAGCCGCTTGCGTCTAGGCCACACTCGGGTGTCGCACAATCACGTGTTAGGTGGGGACGACCCACTAACAGTTTGCTCCTTCTGCAACTTCCAGACACCACCATCTGCCGAGCATATCCTGCTGCAATGCCTTGTATTTCAGTTCTCACGCGCTAATTTTGGCATTTCGAGCCTGCAGTCTGCCCTTTCCAATACTATGCTGATCTTCTCATTAGGGAAAATGGCCTAAGATCCATTCTGTAATGAGTAATTACAACTTTAGGACCGTAATGGACTTGGTAATTGCACACGGTCCTAAAGTTGTTGATATTTATTATTAAAGACAAGAAAAAATAAACTTACCAACTACCCAATTTCGGCTACATTATTGACCGAGGACTGTAAAAATAATATAAATACCCCAAAAAAAAACTGAATGAGCATACGAAAACAATTCGACGCTGTCATACAGTGGTCGGTAATGTATTTCTTTTTTTTTTTATTGCTATAATAGATAGTGAAGGATGAGCAAACAATTTTTTGACAACCAGTTTTTTTCACGATATATTTTTCGTCATTTTTTTTTCCCCCAAAGCGAATACAACCATATTTTTTTCAGAAGAAAAACAAGAAGACAAAACTTGACGTTGTTTGTGAACATTACCAAAAAGTACATGCACTACTGTTATTGCATGAGTTTTATGATAGAAAATTCATGAAAAAACAAAGACAAACTTTTTTCTACGAAATCGCGCTTTGCGAAGTGAACCTGATTAAGTAGGGTTTTCTAGATACAGCGCTGATTAAGTAAAAATCCTCAAAGTGTGGGTGGTGATTTAAACAAAGAAATAAATAAAAACCGAGATAATCATTTTTTTTTTTTATTCGATTGAACGTGGAAAACGTATTTCTTTTATATCTGCTTCAAAGTGATTGGAATTATTACTAATACATTTATTCCAATGGCGCGTCCGCGCCTCTTAAAAGAGGTCCGAAATTTTTTGCAAAATTTTTATGCACTCTATCCTGAATTTCATTAGTGAATTGGAATAATCGCTCGCCTTTCAACACTCGTTTTAAGCGAGAAAAAACACACCTAAAAGTCGTACGGAGTAAGGTCATCCGGTAAGTAATGTAGATGAGGGGGTTACCATGACCGTTGAATTGTTTTGTTAAATATTCCCTGATTAAAGTCAAAGCCCGGCGCAGAGAGTTGTAAAAACCAGCCATTTTTCCATTCATGAAGGTATTCGATCAAAATACTGCTTAATGTGGTTTCGGGGGGAAAGAAATTTATGGTGCATCTTCGTCATCAAAAAGCATCACCAGCTTTCAAGGTGGAATTCGGCATGCTAGCTTTCTTCGGAGTAATATTTTGGCGTTATTCACTCCGAAAACCTCTGGTTTCCAGATTGTGCCCAAAAATTAATGTTTCATCTCCGATGATAATTTTCGATAGTAGATTTATTACTAGTTTCGATCAAATTGCTTGGAGCTGTTCAAGCGATTGTTCCTTTGCTATATCATTTTCTCTTTTTATGATTCGCGGAAACTTTTTGCGACACATTCGTGACATTTTCAAGTCCGCGAAATTAAGCGAATTGATGCGAACGATAAACTTATGGCATTATCTCGAATGGTCAGGCGCTGCTCTGACCTAATAAAAACGCGGACGTAAAAAATGTTGTTGACATAGTTAAAAATAGAATTTCGTTTAAACACTTCTATTTCTAAATCGATTACAGTTGCCGGCTTCAGCGATATTTCTTCAGTAAGGCAGAGTTTTGTTATATGAATTTACAGCGCGCACAATAACTACAGTCCATATATTTTTTTTTTTTTTTTTTTTTTTTGATGATTCCGCTACGATAAAACAATGCCTGATATTACATTTAATAAACGTTTGTGCTTTTTTTTTTTCTTCTCTTTTAGCAAGCGTTTATAAACGTTTTAAAATACAATTAAGATCGTAAACTGATTAAAATAAAAATGGCATTCTTTCATATTCAATCTTAAGTAGTTTAGGTATGCTTATAATTTTTCATTATTTTGATTTCTAATAATTTTTTAATTTCAGTTGATTCTTTCTCTTTATGAACTTTAAAATAGAGTAAAGTAATTTCAAAGCAACACCGCTATTGATAAAACGGTTTTTTATGTTTCAAGCGTACTTTTGTTTATGCTCCGCATATCATCATCATTGTATTTTAAGGGGAAAAAGTCTTTTGTAATTAACACTTGATCAACGGAGAAAAAGCACGTGTAACTTACGGTGAATTTCGCTAACTTGACACTGATGTTCATAAATTAAGACTATGAAATTATTAGGTTTGATTAACCCGGCCGGACCGTTCACTCTTTTTTGTCCATTGTTTTTATCATCGTACATTTTATTCATTCAGACGCGAATTTAATTGCCTGCTTTGGTATTATTAACGGTTTATTGCGAGAGTTACTCGCTGACTAAAATATTGTTTGCATACGATTGTAATTACTGTAATTTTAGCGTATAATGCTTCTGTAATGCCGCATATATTGTATACATTTCTCGGTTTTTTTATTCAACGTTTATATTAAATTTAAAATGTACGCTCATATACGGATTATATATTGTATATAATATACGGAAATTTGTATAAAATTGTTTGTGCGACCGCATTTGGAAAAACAAAGAAAAGATATATGGCCCCTGTTTGATGTACGCGGCGTTATTAGATTAATTTAAAGCAGTTTTGATAAATTAAAAAAATAATAATAATTACGGATTTTAGTCGAATGAATGCAGCGAAGTAAAATTACATACACTGTTCGGAATGAAATTATTAAAAAAAAAAAAAAACCTGCATTATTCGCAAAGTTAAATCTCTCACCTTGCACTATAAATGTAATCTGAAACATTGAAAGAGTTAAAAAATGTTTAAAGTCTTCACAGTGAATACTCATAAATAAATTGCGGGGATACAACTGTGTTAAAAAAGAGAATTTTATTTGCTTAACGTCTCGGCCAGTTTACACTAGCCATCATCAGAAGCGAACTTGCTTCTGACGATGGTCAATGTAAGCTAGCCGAAACGTTAAGCAAATAAAATTCTCCTTTTTCTTTTTTTTTTTTTTAAACCCTACCTTGGCGCGCCAGCGGCCTTGACCCAACAATATGATAATTAAATAGATAGAACTAAATAGCCAGACGGTCAGAAAAGGAACTCACAAAGGACAGCAGCAGCGGAACAACTGAAGGCAATATGAAGGAAAGGATATAGGGGTAGCCTTAAAGGGAGCAGGAAGAAAGCCAAAAACTTTAACACAGCTGTATCTGCAATTTATTTATTATTAAAAGAGGGTTAATGGAAAACTTAAAAAAAAAAAAAAAGAACAGCTTAGAATATAACGTTTATTAATGTTTTTTTTTTTTAAACAAATTTATTTGTCAGAAAAAAATTGAATTAGTCCAACTTCTAGAAAACCTAAAACTCTAAATTTTTGTATATTTATGCATTTTATTTTTAATAATCTGTTCTTAGCATATTCGATTTTACATCGGTAATTCTAATATTTTTCGTATAATTTCCTCGAAGATTTTCGATGGTTTTGCGTATTCCTAACTCCATCATGTGCTTAACAAATAATCCGATTTTCGTCAAGTTCTTAATATTCAATTTTTCTTTTCATTCTTGCGAAAAGTTCTAGGATTGCACGTGTAAAACATCTCCATTGATCTATACGAAAGATTAGCATATTCCGCTATTAATGTCGTATGTATTTTCCGCAGAGCAACCCGCGAGGAGATGGGCACCAACGCTTCTACAATATTCGGCAATAACATGCAGCAATTTCCGCCTTCGCATACTACGTCAAATATACCTGGTCGGCCGCAGCCTAATCCGTTCGACAGCGGTGTGTAAATGTACATGTAGTTCAATAATTTCCGCACAGAAACATTAGAATGGTTTTCATAGCACATATCGAGTCAGTTACTGAATGTTATACTAATCTAATATATATATATATATATATATATATATATATATATACATGTATATATATATATATATATATATATATATATATATATATATATATATATATAGTATCGGTTCTTATGTACTTCCTATCTCTGGATACAACACGTAAACTCAAACACTACCGCTGATGTGCTACACTTGTGTTTTTTTGTTAATTTTTTCAGTTTTAATGTATCTTCCGACTTCTGTTTTTCTTAAATTGTCTGAAAGTAAGGGAAAACTTGAAGTTTTGTACTGCGATAAAAATCGCAAAAATAATTTATTTAAAATAAAAAAAAAGAAAAAAAATCGTTGAAAATCCGGTAAAATTCATTAATCATTTTAGTTCTTTTGGTAGTTTTTTATATGTTGATACGGTGTAACATATATTCGTATCCGCCTGCGGTAGTAGCATAAGCAGAATGTGTACGTGTGCTCGTTAAATTTTCGGTGAGTCTTCGCCAGGCTAACTGCCGCTTCGAGGGTCCAGGAAGTGCTCGAATTAGAATAAGTAAAAATTATATTATTCAATTACTAGGGTTAATTCTTGTATTAATATCATTGTATTTTTATTTTTTTTGCATTTTAATTTAATTAATAGAAAAGGAAAACCAACACATTCATTACCATGCTATCCATTCGAAATGCTGAATGTATTAATTATATTTTGTACGTTTGTTTAACTTGTACCGCGTATAGAATTTTAATTTGTGGATTTTGCGATATTCTCTCCAATTTTATGCACTTTTTTTTTTTTTTGTACATTTTATTCCGCCTACTGTTAATCGGAGTTTCGGAAAAAATTCTCAGTCTAGAATAAAACTTCTCAAAGAATCTTAAGAAGTTTCGTTATATTTATAATTTTTCATTATTTTGATTTCCAATTATTTTTTCATTTCAGTTCGTTGTTTCTCGTAAGAACTTTAAAATAGAGTAAAGTAATTTCAAAACAACACTGCTATTGAAAAAGGTTTTTTTTATATTTCAACCGTGTACTTCTGTTTATGTTTCGCATATCATCGTCGTATTTTTTAAGGAAAAAAAGTCTCTTGTAATTAACACCTTATCAAAACTCCTCAAAGTTATACGTCTCGGGTATTTTTCTCCGATACAGTCGTTTATCATTCGTTTCATTAATTTCTCGGGCGCCCGCTGGACTCTACTCAGGAAAGGCGAGATTGAAAAACATATTTCGATTATACAAAACACTTCGCTACTACATTAAAACTGTTAAAGTTGTTTTCTAATTTGAAATTCTAAACTTGTAAAAAATTTTTAGCGTAAAATTTATAATAAACATATCAAAATTATTACATTAATAGTTCACGCGAAATTAGTGTTGCGAATAATTTTATTTTCGCCGAAAATCGATTTGTTTTTTTTTTTTTGATTTTACAGAGAAATTCTCCTTAGATTTCTGTACAGTACAGATTTTATTACTAAATAGAACCAATATTACTTTTCGATAATTTTTCGCTTTACTGGTAGATTTTCAAATTCTCAGAGAGGAGAAACCTTCGCTGGCCGCACTCTGTCTGCGGGGGTAGCCGTGCTCTATAAGTTAATACTGACAGAAGCCAAGTAGTTTTTACTCAGTAGAAATATAGTGTGACGCCTTAAAGATCGAATTAAAAAGTAAAAACAGTTTTTCCTTTGCTTTTCGGGGACGGGGGGGGGGGGGATAAAATAAAAAAAGTGTTTAAGAGTTGAAAAAATTGACAGTTTTACCCGAAAAAGGATGGAGGGAAATATTGCCATGAGCCAAATAATTCCTCGCTTTTTATTATGGTTGCAGTGCGGAATTTGCTCCGCGATAGCTTGTAAAAATGTCTGCATCGATCAAAGTAAAAGTGTATGCAATGCGGTAATAATGTTCCAGTGAGCTGGTTGGGGCTAGCTGGTGTACATATTTGGTGCGGATCAGTTTCAGTAACGCGACTAGCCTGGTCGAGACTTACACGCGATTATATTGTTAATCTTTCATTAGATACATTCCTGTAAATATTGTTTCGTCTCGCGCATTATTTGTGTTCTTATTATTGTTATTTGTTGTTATTTTTAATTCTTTTTTTTCTTTTCTTTTCTCTCTGTAGGCATATATTAAAATTAATTATTAATCGTTCAGATTTTTAAATGCTATTGTAGTTTTAAATTTTGTTCGACTTCGGTTATCGTTCTTTTCTTTCCTCGATTATTATCACCATTGTCATCGAAGTCACCATCATTGTTGGTCTGTGCGCCCAATGACACTGGCAGTGAACTTTTTATCTTTCCTTTTTTCTCTTTTTCGGAATTTTCTGAGATGTTTTGCCTCCTAATGGTTTTTGTCTGCTCTTATTCTTTTCTTGTTCGTTACACATCTCTTTTCCCATCTGGTAAACACGTAGTTATTGATTTTTTGAAAAACTGTAGAGTGCAAGAAAATAAAATAGTAATAAAAATTAATTTTTATGTCTCTTCATTCCATTTTAAAATTGATAATTTTTGTAAGTGTATATTCTTTTGATAAAATGCCTGATCTCTTTTTGTTAATTTATAAGGCGATAGCCGGGAATAGAGAAATAGTTTGAATTTAAAACTTTTAAAACCATGTTTAAGATGTTTCAAATTATTATTATTATTATTATTATTATTATTATTATTATTTTTATATAAAAAGAGCCAATGCTTTCCTTTTTTACTTTTGCTGTACTCTTTATGTAATTTTACGATAAACGAAAAAAAAAAAAGGGTGATCAGTCACTTCAGAAATCCCAGAATATCGGATAAGTCCGATTTTAAAGTTACAGTATTGTAAGAGAATGGCTGAAAATTTTTTATTAATGAAGCATAATGATGAAATCTAACAAAAATAAAAATAAAAAAGTAAAATTTTTATTCGATGCTATTTCCATTTTTGTATCAAATTCCCTCCAATTTTTGTACTTCTTACAGAAAAAGTTTTGTTAACATTCTAAAGAGCGTCTCACGATCAATACTGAATAAAATTACGTGTTTTCGTTAAAGTAATCTATCGTTTCAATCGAACCGTGTCGGTGAAATATAACAATGCGAGTACTATTATTTTAAAGAGTTATCTATCCTCATGTTGTAATTCTCGGCTTTTTTAATTTCAGCATTATTATTTCTATGACAATAACACAACACGCGTGTATACGTCTAATAAATTAGTTCCTAATGCTAATTTATACAAATTCGTTTTTGTCGTATAAGAAGCTTTTTTGTTTTATCTACGTACTTTTTACTCTATTAGCGCTAATATTTTACTTTCATTTTTTGTTGTAATTATTTTAAAGTTTAGTGTAGATTTATACATATATATATATATATATATAATATTTGTATTGAATAAAATATATCAAGTTCGAAAATTAACGGTATATAATACTAGGCGTGTAACCGAATATGTAAATTAAGCGTTGTTCTCCCTTTTTATCATATTATTTTCATTCCGTATGTTTTTAATTTTTAATTTACGTAATTCGAAGTAAAAGATAACCAAAAAGTTGCTGCTTCATTGTATATTTAAATATATATTTTTATTTTTGACTGGGAGTCGGTCAAAAATTTTCGCGGCCTTTTTATTTTTATAGTTGCAACGCTATAGATAATGCAATAAATTCGACTACTCATCATCCAGTGACATATAGAATGGCGTAATAAATTCTTAAGTTTAACATGAAAAATTTTACTCGTTATCAGTGTATAGAATTCAATTATTTTATTTCACACTTTTCGTACCATAAACCCTTACTGAATACTACCGATGATGTAATTCAGTCTGCAAATAATGTCATCGCGTTGTTGTCCCTGTACACATTGTTCGTTTTCAAACGGTATTTATTTTTTTTTTTTTTTTTTTTGCCACTGAAGAAAAAACATCTACACAAATAACAGAATTTTGCTATACATTACATTGAACATTTTTGTACGTTTTCTTCATTTACGAAAAAAAAACAGATTGTGAGAATTGTGGACTATTCGAATGTAAGAAGAATTTTCGTGATATTAATGATTTTTGTATGGACTCACAAGACATAATGTTTTTCCCGTGAACATGTTTGAGCTCTGTTTAAAGTGTATGCAGATGTTAGAACACACGTACGGGAAAAAAATTAATAGCGCGTTTTTCAACTGGTTTCAAATATTTCATTTGTGATGTAGGTCAAAGTTTAGTATTATTATTTTTTCTTCTTCCTTTTTCCTGTGCTTTATTGGATTGAATTAGCGAAGCCACATTCAAAACTAACTACGAAATTCAATCTGGATGACAAGAACATGTATTTTTACCTTAATATCGTGTGATATATGTGGATGGAGATGAGATTATACGTGTAGGGTAGTAAACGAAATTTTCCGAATAGAATTTACGCCGATTTTGTCGCTACTTATACAACCTTACATATCCTCGCTTTGTAAACAATCAGTTAAAATTCGATCATTTCTGTGGAAGCTTTTGTCCATTCGAAAACAAGGTAAAATTTTCCTCGCGTATTCTCGATACATCAATTTATCGATTTTAACTGAAAATCGTATTTTTAGTGATTTAAAAGTAAGATGCAGGCGCTTATTTTGGACAACAAAATGTTGCTTTAAGCGGTTTACCTTTTCGTTAACGTGAAGTAAATATTTATTTTTATTATTTTATTTTTTCAAAAACTTGTGTGCGGGCTGAATAAAAATTTAAAGTTACATCAAAATTCCTAACTTAAAAAAAAAAGAGTAAACCGTTAAATCTTATTTATTTATTTATTTTTTGGTTTGACAAAAAGCTTAGTTGATTAACACAGGTGCTACATTTTCGGTTTTGTTAATAACTTGAATCATTATACCTGTATATATAGTTCCTCAATACACGATGTTTAACGGAAGACACTGCGACATTGTGTAACTATCGAGCGCGAAAATTTTGTCAACCTTTGCAGATCTCGTGTGCCGCGAAATATTTGTTATCCTCTTGAAGTTCTTTACCCTTCGCGCGCGCTAAATTTGAATATCGTCAGTTATTGTTCCTATTAAAAGGTCGTTTATCCGCTCCTTTTTTTGGTCGGTAACTACGGTATTCATTATGGTAGGAGTGTAAAGGATATCTCTCGTCTTTTGATACAAGTTGGCGGAAGTTCGATCTTCGTACGTTAACGTAAATAATATATATACTACTGTTCGCTCAAAAATTTTTCTCATACTCGGTGTTACATAACATTGGGTGTGGTACCACTTCCGATTTCAAGTTATTTAACGAAAGCAACGGCACTTTGAAATATATGAAAAATTCCCTTGTTCCATGATTGACATCCGCAATACAAAAAGAAAGCCGTGATTTAAAACCTACATCATAACGATTGAAGACTTTTGTTAACTTTTGTAAAACTTTCCTATTGTAGTTTCTTACTTTACCTTGATTACGTATATATATATGTAGTAACGCGATAGCCTCGCACCTGCCAAAATTAATTCGCTTTAATTTACTTTTACATGTATTACATATGTATATATATATATGTATCGAAAATCTTGTTTCGTACGAATAAAAATACTATCAAAGAAGATGAATAATTTTTTACGGATTATTATAGATGAAATTTAAATGATAATCGTCTTTAATTCGAAGTTAATTTGAAGTCTTGACCACTAGATTTTCAACGTTAAATTGGAATTTAGTTTTAAGTATCGATGAGACATCTTGTAAAATATATGCAAAATTTTAAAAAGGCACAGTATACCGGTAAATTATTTTTGTATTTATTTTTTAATCACGAGTAATGTATAATGTACATCGCAGAAAAAAACAGAGCATGTAATCGTAACCAAAACAAAAAGCTGCTTTATTATTTTTAATTATGCGCATAAATTAAATGAAATTGCGCTTATATGTTATTCATATTATAACTTAGTGATGATGGTTGACGTGAAGTTCGTCAACTACTTGTTGTCAAGTTTGTTCAGTTTTTTTTTTGTAACTACATAGTTATTTTTGGTTTAGGTACTTTGATTTTTGGATGTACACAGCAGGCCAATAAGATCACCCTAATTAATTAATAATAGGTGCGTTTTAATTAAAAGTACAAATTACGCATTGAAGTGATTTTTATTCCTATCGTAAATATATTCATACGCTATAAAAGAAACGTGATATAAAATTTTGTTAAGAATGTTTCGATGATATATTAAACGATTTCTTTTTCATACAAAAACAAAAACAAAAAAATACCTTCGGGCTTTAACACGCCTCTTTTATAATTACGCTGGCCATTTTCGCTACGAAGTTTTCACTTGAGTATCCGATGATGTTATTCTGACCCAATTACTTCGGGACAAGTTGCACGAGGTTCTTCTTATAGGCAGCGGTTTCGTAATTTTTCTGTAAAGGTCTTTTTTCATAAAGGTTAGCTGAGGTTTAAATCGGCCAGTTGTGGTGATCCATATCGTATCATTTAAAATTTCAAACTTTTTTCTTCTCAAAAAAAAAAAAAAAAAAAAAAAAGATTTGAAGGTGTGTTTTTAGGGGTCATTGATAGATTCCCCTTCGACTACTATTAAACGATGACCGGGATGGAATATCACTTTCTTCTACAATCTGTTTGTGCAGTCTGTTTCTCCATTAGTTCATTAATTATTACAAGAGAGCCTTCGCCGAAGGAACAATCGCAAATCATGATAGAGATCCATCACCATGATTGATCTCGTTGCCACAGTGCAATTTGGCGGTATTTTTCTTCAGCGCTTTTCGAATATTTTTCAGATTCACCCGTCCAAAGCCCTTTATTATTAAAGTCTTCCCTCTGTTTAGTTACAATAATTTTAAAGCTCATCGTGGCAGTTTCTTCTTATTCTGTAAACGTTCGGTTTTCGAACTGTGCTGCTACACGTCCTACTAATTGTAAGTTAGCACTGAAATACCCGTTTTGTTCAATGAAACTCGTTTCGTACGAGATACATTTAATTTTTGCCACAGTTTTAAGCGTCTGTTTCGTTTGCTGACGGTTGTAATAAAATGATCTTAATTCTTCCCCTGCGGTGATTTTCGGCGTCCGATTGCAAACGTGTCAGTTTTCTTAAGACGCATCATCTATCAACTGATCTCTATTCTTCGATAACTTCAAACGAATTGTTATAGCACGGTCTGATTTTTCACGTAAGGTCAGCTGAACTTTTTGAACTTTTTACACAATACTAATTTCACGAATTTTTATCGGATTTTTTTTAGTATTCTGAGTACGAACGAACTACACTCGTAGTGCTTTCAATCACCGATTACTGTACAGAGTATTTGTGTGGTAACAATATGAAACTTAAGAAATAATACATTATAGTGATTTTAGCTATACACGATAACGATGTTGTTAAAGTCACGCATACTGCGGGAACGGTAAGCGCGATAAATCTGATGATTTTCGAGAAACGTATCTGTCTTCTCTTATTGCACATCAGCGGAATAGCAAACACTTTCACGATTAAACGAAAGAAAGTTAAGTTCGTTGATAACGATAATGTCAGAGAGAGAACCTATTTTGAATTTTTTTATTTGCCAAAATTTAACATTAAAAAGTCAAAAGCTTAATATGTTTTTCGTTCGAAAATTAACGAATAATAATATATCATTTTCTTCCGGTCTTATACGCAGTACGGTTTAATAAATAATAATAAATAAATAATCAATAATAATAAGACAGTTGAAAGTTAAACATACAAAGAATTAAGTAGAGTAAGCAGATACGGAACTTTCGGCGCGTGAGTGATGTAGTATTTAAAAAAATACTTTACTGTTATTACTTTTGTTGAACATTCTTGAAAATAGAGTTTGGTATTTATCGCAAATAACGCTTGTATATAAGTTTATTATAGACGGTAGAATTTCTTTGTAAGTTTGTAATTTTTTTATATTATCTTGGATTGATTGGTTTCGCCAAAGTTCAATAAATAAATGAATAAAAATAAACTAAAACGTTCTCCTATTACAAAAAATTAATAATTTCGAATTAAAATCGAGGATGAGGATATTTTACATGCAAAATGTACGGAAATATTGGTTCCGTTTTTGCTACTAGTAGCAGATTAGGGTGCAACAGATTTTCTACAATAACTACAGAAAAAAAAATATAAAAGTCGATTTACACGTCTGTGATCTTTTCGTCTTCAAATTGGTGTACACATTTTTACCCAAAACCACGCTTGTAATGATTTTATAGTTTTGCTAATCGTAATATATTAAGCTTTTTTTTATTTATTTTTTTTTTTTTTTTTTTTTTTTTTTTTGAAAAATATGTATTTGTTTTTTATTACAAAAAACATCTTCCATCAAGCTCAAACGCTCGTCGACGAATTATCCGATACTTAAACACTTTACCCTCTTAACTTATACATATAATTATATAACTTCGTGGTGTAATATTTACTAACTGCTGCATCTTAATCTTTTTATCTATCGGGATAACTAATAATCACTGTTTTCTATTGTTTATCGTGCGGATTTGTATTATTTTGTAAAATGTTCTTAGGCAGAAGAATAAAAACGCCGATAAAGGTTAAACAACGTTACGGAATTATTTTTGCGACGACACGTTTTGATAACGTAAATTTAAGGAAACCACCGTTTTCAGTGTTGCGACGTAATCCCACCCCAGTGCCGCCTTTATAAGAAAACGATTTTATGCAAAAATACGAATTTCAGCACGATAACCGACGTGCATCACTACCGAAACAAAAAGGAGAAGCCACGTGACATTTCATTTTGCCAACCCGCTAACTTCGCAAAGGGTATATTCTTGTTTTCGGGAGTCGAAAGGTATTCTTCCGAAGACGAGAGCATACCTTCTGTTTGTCAGCAGAGATTAGATCTTTTTTTAAATTTTAAATTTCCCTCCCTGGTTCCGCGCCATCTTTTGACATAGCGGCGCTTTAGTCTGTTTAAAAAACAAGCGTGAACTTGCAATCAACACGAAAATCAGCCTGATCAAGTTGTTTCAACGTCTTGCTTTTTAAGTTGCCAGCGTGGCGACTAAGAGCACCATGCCAACACTAAAATGCACGGCATCCTCGCAATACTTTTTTACAGGCGATTAAACAATTCCGAAAAAGAAAGAAGAAATTATTGTATAAAATAAGTTGTGCAGTAGGTTTCAGAAAAGAGTATACTCCAAACAAAATCGCCGTTTAACAAAACACAGGAGATTGACAGTTCTGGAAAGAAAAAGGTATTAAGGTTTTCAGGATTATTCGGGGAAATTAATCGGCTAACAATATTTTTTCAACTATTGTTTAGGATGACATGTTATTAAAAATAAATTCAACTAGCAAAACTTTTAGAAATTACAGACTTAGCTGTAATTGGTGAACTTGTTCGATTCTCTAGAAAAATATCTTCGTAATTTGAGAAACGAGTTCGATGATTATATGAGCGAAACAAAAACATTTATTGAAAAAAATGAAATAAAAAAAACGCACGAAGTGTTAGATTAACGAGATTCGAGGGAAAAAACGATGATACCGTTTTTAACGAAATAGATAAACTTAAAATCCCTAAATTTTTTGATTCCATTGTTGATTCTCTTTGCGTTAATATTAAAAAACGAAAGTTAGCATATCATTACATGACAATTTTAGTTATTTTTTGTTGCATTTACAAGATATAGCAGATGGAAAAATAAAGAAAAATTGTATGAAACTTTCTGAAAAATATGATATTGATACAGATGCGGAATCTTTAACATCTGAATGTATTCACTTTAAATTTTACTTAGAATCATCAGAAAAGAAAAGCAATTTATCTATAATGAACTTGTACACCAGAATAAAAAAAGAATATTTATAGTTTCCACCTTTCCTAATATAGAAAAATATGTTTTCGAATATTTTTAAATATGATGGTGACAAACTGCAACTGGCGAAAGACGTTTTTTTAGCACTCAAGTTTCTAAAAAATCAACATAGAAGCACAATGCTTGATAAAAGACTAAATAGTTTAGCAACAATGTTTATCGGATCAGATATTTTGGAACGGATAAATTTTGAAAACATTACCATCTCTGAATTTGCACTAAAAAAATGCAGAAGAAAATTATGAATTACTGTATTTTCTAATGCAATAAAAACTCCTTTAATTACGTCTTTATTAATTAAATATTAATATATTGCTCAAAAACACGACGTAAAATATCATGGAATTTTATTCATACTGACAATACGTTTCAATTTCACAATTATTGGTTTATTAAAATAAAGTACTTTCATTTTATGTTTAAAATTTATTTTTATTTTTTTAAATATTCCAAACTGCGCAGCAAATCGAGAAATTTTGGGCTCCGAGTTCGAATCTCGGGTTGGTATGGAAAAAATGCGCTAGTGATTCAGCGGATCGGAAAAGAACAGCAACGCGACCCCTTGCTCCTTGTGAGACCTATGGGAATATATATATATATATATATATATATATATATATATATATCTATATATATTTAACATATATATTCTGAATTAATTTTTTTTATTCCATCGTAAAGAGGTCCTAAGCCCGGGGGCTTCGTCAGCTTATGGGTAAAGACGGCACTGCCCCTCCCTCATGTCTATTAGAGTAAAATTGCTTTGTGTAGTGCCAAAGAGCGGTACGACCTCTTTGATAGTCTTCGGAATCCGATGACGACCGATAACCGTTGAAAATAAAGACTTTTATTTCAATAGGCAGCTTTTGCCTGTTACAACGGGAAGTATATAACATACAATCAGGATAGATCAATGGGATTTTAAATGTTAAATATGAACAAGCTTACAAGTGATATTTATACGGGCTTTTGTATGGAATTATAAAAACCTACACTGCGATTCGAACGATACATTAATACGTCTATTGTTATGTGTAACATTTTATAGCCTGAATTTTATTCGAAAAGTATTACGCACTACCGCTTTTTTAAACGATGTTGCAATTTCCTCTTTTTGTTTTTTTTTTGTTGCTGTTAAAAAATGGTAAAATTTGATGCCAAAGCTCGTAAAATTTCACTTTTCAATTTGCCATTTTAGTAAGAAGACATTGAGACCACATGGAGCCTAATACAACAATGTAGAAACCTACATACTTGGGCACACATTTTATAAATTGTCCGCGCGTATATAGCGAAAAAGATGATTTATCGATTCTTTTGAAATGTGTCCTGCTATCGTTGTTGTCACGGCCCCACGATTACTTAGAACCCGGGTCACTTTCACGCTGGTTGCTCAAGTTTCAAATGGCAGCATTTATTGAAAGGTTGTGAAAATGGTTATTTAAGATTCGCGACTTAAATAAATTTACAGAAATATTCTCGTTTTTCAAAGGTTATCACTGTCGAACCGTTAGACGTGCGTCGCGGATATTTCAGTAACAACTTAATCTAGCAATCGAAACTACTTAAAAATACTACAATGTGAATGCATAGCACACTTCAGTAAGATAATGCGGCAACTAAAGGGCATTCGAAAAGTATGACGCGTCTGTTACTTTTGCATGACTCTTACGATTGACTTTTATCGGACGTTAGAAAAATTTCCGATTTGTGCATTTTAAATTTTCACGCAATATATACGAAAGAAGAACTACTCAGATTTTCGAATATTTGAAAATGTGTAGTCTTTCGTGTGATAGTCGTAACTTGTCTTTTTGAAAATATCTTTATTACATCTATGTTTATTCGTGTTTTTATCGAATTCCCGAAAAAAAGGTTGTACATTTGTCTTCTATGTTGTTGTTATTTTTTTTTTTTTTTAAATATTTATATGTACCGATTTTATTGATTCTTTGTCGATTAGAAAGTATACACCATTCAGCGGTGGTACCATGTGAATACTGATGAAAATCGGTGAACATAAACTGAGGAGTATTCGTCTAATAACGTAAAAAAATATGACGGTCCGTTTAGATAATTTCTCATTAGTACAACAGCGGCAATTGATGTAGCTTTGAATAAGGAAAACGATTATATATTTTGATGTTTTTACCGTAAAAATGCAGTGTAAAATAAAGAAATCTCTTCTTTTTTTTTTTTTCAAGCATAAATATGTAGAATAATGTTGATGAAAATGTTTTTTTTTAACGAGAAAAAAAAATTGAGTATAACGCTGAAAATTATAAAATAAAATGTTTGTTTTAAAAAAAAAATAAATACCGACTTCAAGATTTATTATCAAAAATTTAATAGAAACCCACTAAAAAGTAAAAAAACAATTATTTGATAAAAATATATTTCAGAGTGATATATAACTTAAGGTGATATTATCGCAATTTTTATACAAAATTAATTTTTTAAAGTCAGCATTAAATTCGTATAACGATAATAATTAAAAACTTCATCAAACAGTGGCGTGCCAACGTTTCACAGCTAGGAAGGACATAAATCACCCCTATACATGGGGCGGCCTATATAGATTAATAAAAAAATAATGTAGTTTTATTTGTCACTACTGATAATATCTAATGTAAATAAAAAGAGGCTTTAATTATGAAGTGAAATAAAAACGCTTTTGTTTTTTATTTTAAATGATTTTTTCTTTTCCAACTATCCGAAATTTCTGATTTTTGTTTTCTCGGTTCGGTGGCCGCTTTGTTTTATTTTTGCGACGACGATTTAATATTTAATATGGGTAAAAAATTTAATTTTACTAATTCAAATGATCTCTCTCCACGTTTATTTAGCTTTTCGTTTAATTTCCTTGCATTTTTATTAAATATATATACATATATATATATATGTACATATACTGTCAGGGGCTGGTATAGAGAGCCATGGGGGGGGATTATATAATTACGTAATATCTTAAATACAAGGTAGTAGATTTGAGAAATACCCCTTGTTTCATAAAGAAAATCAAATAACGACCTCCTTAGAAATTTAAAAATGTTTTAAAAATACATAATTATTACAATTTAATTAAAATTTTGTTTTATTTTCGGGTGAAAAATAAAAAAAGCCATAAAATTCTAGCTAAAATGGTAGTTTAGAATTTGAATAATAAGAAAGATAGTATTTTTATTAGACTTTATTTTTATTTTTGTTAGTAATCCGATCCGAATTCTCTTTGTTTGTGAGCAAGTAAAATATATATATATACATATATTTCTCATTGAACTATTTTCATTTATATTAAAAAATAAAAATTAAAAATGAATAAGAAAGGCAAAAGATCGATGACAGTTGGGTTTAAAATAAAAACGTAACATTAATAGTTTTACTAGAACACAGTATTAAATATTAGGTATAATTAAATCCGTAGGTAACATTTATACACACCTTTTATAGTATAAATTAAGTTTCTCTGTTATAAGAAATTTTTTTATAGAGGCTTTGGCTCTAAGGAGGGTGTCTCCTATCCCCCCGTGGATCCGCCACTGTATACTATTTAATATATATTTTTCCTCGGGAGGGGGGGGGGGTGCTGTTGCCACCCTGTTTAGCACGACACTGGCATTAAATATAAATTAAATTATTTCTAGATATTGAAATTTTAAATATTAATGTTCTACAAGAATTACGATAATATCACTCTGAAACGTATATTTTTTATCCAATAATTATTTTTTACTTTTTAGTGCACTTTTATTAAATTTTTATAATAAATCGTGAAGCCTGTATTTTTTTTTCAATAAAAAAAAAACACATTTTAATATTTAGTATTTATATAATTAGTTTCTTTGAGTTTTCATATAAAATTCAAACGAACGGCGCAACGTATTAAAATTATTTTTACTATTTTTTTTTTTCCATTAACTAAAGGTATGCATGAGGGTTTCCATGTACCGTGTTTAACTACTGGGGCTATTGCAGCTCATGGAGCCTATTTCAGAGGATTAAACGCGATAGTACAAACTGCTACTCCGCGTGAAAGCTAATACAGCTGCAACCGCGGACGAAGCATTTGATAGTATCTTAGAAATAGAGGAGGTGGTAAAGTGAATGGATCGTGGTATTGCAAAGGAGGAACATTCGAGAAGTAGGTGAAAGGTGGATGGGGCGCTCGGTTGACCACAAAAGGGGCAGACATTTGGGGGTATCTGACTCGTGAATACGTAGACGTGCGAGAGAGTTGTATGTCCTATTCGGAGACGATTCAAGACAGAAAAATCTCTGCGGGAAACTCCGTCTGTGGACCACCAATGCTTCGTGGTTGTTTTTATACTTCGGAGAAACGTACTTGAAGGTCTCCATTCTTGTTGCCATTCTTCTCCAGTTTGATGCATAAACAAATGAGCCGATGTAGGAGGAAGAGGGGAGTTGTTTGACATTGGAGAGAACAGTTTCGCCTGAGCTGCTCGATTGACACGCTCATTACCTGGAACCCCAACATGAGCCGGCACCCATAGGAAAGACATTTCAGAGTTTAGATGTGATAACCTGTATAATAGGTAATGGACCTTCCTTATCAAAGGGTTGTTGGATTTAATGTCTGAGATGAGTTGAAGGGAGTTTAAAGAGTCACTTATGAGTAAGGCCTTTTGGGACTGGGGGTTGCTATTGGTGTAGAGTTGGATGCGAAAAATCATCGCGTATATTTCGGCGTCCAGTGCTGTACAGCAATCGTGCAGTCTGACTGACTCTGCTATACTTCGAAGGAACATGCCGCCCGTGACTGATAACCTATTGCCTTCGCTCCATCTGTGTAGAAGCATGCATGGTTTGTGTAGCTCGCTATGATATTTGTTGCTATTTGTATTGTGCTTAGGAGGTATTGAGCTTTGTTATATTTTGTTAGCGATATGTTTATGTTTGTGATTGGCTGACTCCAAGGAAGTGCGGTTGCTGCGAAATCTGGCAGAGTTCTTGGGATTGAAGAGATTTGGAAACGACTATTTTTACTATTGAAAGAGCAGCATGCGTCTTATTTTAGAAAACAAAAATATAAAGTGGTCGCGATTCAATTTTACATAATTAAGAGCGCATTTTTTGATTTAAACAGAATTTTACGAGTTTGAAAGTAATCGCAAATGAAAAAATTATTTCTATTCGCGTAAATTTTATTATTGCTTAATAAAAACTAAATTATTCCCCACTGACGGAGATGCGAATAAAAGATGACATTATTAGTCGATTTATGGCACAACTAATACACGGTTTTTCGTAATACGGAACTGCAGATGGTGAAGGTTCTCTTATGCTAAGACCAGAACTGTCCCATCTATCGTTTGTTTACACCCGCCCAGATAGAAATTTTCGCAAAAAATTATAATTATTTTTTTGGAATTACTTTTTAGTTTTTTGTTTAGTTTAATTTTTTTTTTATTGTTTTTTCTATAATTCTGTTATACAAATTGGTATTTAATTTTATTCTGCTGCATTAACACTTTTTTAAAACACGACATTGAAGGGAGGATATTATATTACACTGACATGTTTTACCTTTTGTCTCGACAGCTCAGTCTGGCTTTTTAGAACTCCATTTTGCGTTGCCAAGTGTGTGTGTCGGGTTTACCGTTATCAACTTCGGTTATTTCAATTTTTACATAATAAATAATTAGCCAAATTTTTTGTATTGGTTACTGCAGTGCAACCACAACCAGTTATTACACTGCAAGACAAGCTGCTCGTTGATATTCATACATCTGGATTTTCAGTCCTTGAGTCAGTCACCATCATCCGCGTATTCAGAGTTCCATCAATCAGCAGTTTTCCGGCGCTTCTATTCAGAGGCGGATTAAGAAGTCTCCCCTTTGAAGAAAAAATTATAAAAAAATGCATTATCATATAAAACAAACAAGCAAAAAAAAGAATAAGTCTACTGCGTACGCACGAATGATTAATGAAACTGAAATTATGCTCTCTTTACAAAATCAACTTTCTTACGCTAACAAACTGATTACTACATAAATTGAACATTAAATAAGGAATCATATATATATATATATATATATATATATATATATATATATATATATATATATATATATATATATGTTAATGTTTGTAATTTGTTTATTAACAGCATTATGTTTTCTTTTTCTACAAAAAAATATTTATATCGTGTTCTTTTCTTTATACAAACTAAACACGCATGTTTAAAATTCCGTAATTGTTTATGTGATCAGAAACAAATGAATGAAACACAGTATGACTATTCAATTTTTCGAAATACAAATATATTTATAAAATCAACGTAATTGATTAAAAGTCGCTTTTATTTTAAATAATTCTTGTACAGTTCGAAATAAAACATATTCAATAAAAATAAAAAGTAAATATTGTTAAAATGAAGAATATTTCAGATTATAAAACGTTTTTACACAAAAAAAAAATTACGATTGCATGAGTACCACAATATTTGAATAGAGAATTGTTATTAATTGATTTTTCGAATGTTTACCTTTTTTGTTCAATAGTTTAAAGGACTCATTCATATTTTTTAACACAATAAATTAGATTCATCGTAGAAAACTTCTATAAATGTTTATTTTATGTAACATTTAGTTTATTCGGTGAAAAAGAGAAAGTTTTATAGAGAAAAAGTATGTCATTTTATTAATCAACTCGTAGATTATTTTTTCATATATAAAAATTAACTGAATTCTTTTTATGATAAAAAACGCAAATTTAAAATCCTACATTTCTAGTGTTGAGTATATTGGGAAAGGAAACTTCAATATTTTACATGTGTAAAATTAAGTTTTTTTCTGTTTGAGAATGCGGGGCCCCTAGAGGCTACGGCCCGGGGTTATAGCTTATTCTAGCCCCCCTCCCTAGATCCGGCCCTGCTTTTATTCCAGCACAAAATTAGTTCAGTTACTACTCTACCGCCTAGCAGCACCGCAAATGAACAATAATTTTTTTTTTTAAATTTCGCGCCACCAAAATGACCCTCGTTTGCTGGCCGGCAGGGATAGCCTGATCGCCATTGGTACAGTTCCATCTCATGTCGGAAGCCGAGAATCTGCGTTCGTTGGTGTCGTTAATGTGAAAACACAACTGACGTTCTTGACCCGTCCCATACAACTATGCATCCGTCTTCTGCAGAATTTTGAATCATCACGGTTCGATTTTGATTGAATTCAAGCTGAAATCGAAGAAGAAAATCTTGATGTCTGCGAAAATTATCGTTCGATTAACGACGATCGGGAAGACAAATCTACATCACACGCACGTCGTCAACCAAATTACTTGCAAAATTGCCTACTATGTCGTTACCACCAACGTTCGTTCTCTGTCGGCTGAATTTCTACGATACACTCAGAACCATCATTCGCGACATGAATAGACCTAGTTTCAGTCACAATTTGCAGTATTTCAAATCACCACTAACAACTAGAGAAGTTCATAAATTGCTCACATCACTGCCTTCGTCTGAGGAAAATTATCGCGGAGCCCGGAATTTGTCGGTTAGCATTTACGAGAACAAACGCGTCTTCCCTGAAACACATGCCTAAAACATTATCAACGTCCCCCTGCGATTTTGAAACGAACAGGATTACGCTATGTTCAGGTCATTGCATCAATGCATTTTAAGGATGACGGGTCTATCCGATTTCAGTGTGGTGTGTTTTCGATTCAAGTGATCGTCTTGAAGCGGGAACGATTACTGGCGAGCATTCTGCTGACCGGAACTCATTCTATCCGTCAAATTTCGCCATTTCTTGAACATCAGGTAGCCGGGAAAGAAACTACATTTTCCATCACCATCAACTGCGCGAAAGCTGTTTGTCCGTCGCATAAGCACGTTAGTCTTCGACAAAAACAATTATGTGAGTGCGACGAGTTTGTCGTTTAAATGTTCACGATCGTCGTGACTATATAATAATCGCATTTTAATTTTTTTATAATATATAAGCAATAAACCGACTAGAAAACATTTAATATATCAACAATTAGAACGGCGACATGTTCCTTAGACACTGCTCCGTAATCACGGTGAATATATACACTGTAAACATCCAGTTCTCGAGTGTCAAACAACGCCAGCAACAGCATTAATCTCAGTAACATGACCATCGCCGATATTTCCGTCAACTACGAGTATGTTATCTTCCGCGATACTCTTAATTTCTAGTCGTAACTGCTCGTTTGACGTCGCGTTCTATCAGACAGAGCAAGTGTCAGTGTAACTTCATTTCTTCTCGCCTAACTCGACCGTTAAATGTAACTTTTGTACCGTTTAAAAATGAACAATCGGCTGGTCTGAATGCAAAACATCGATACTACGCATCAAATTGGCGGTCAATGGGTTTTAAAAAGAGCTCCATTCCCCGGGAATAGCCGAAATTACCGACTGCGTGTGCCGAGTCAGTCCACTTAGGCCATATAAAGATTCCTACAAATCAGACACGAATTCTACCATACGGCAGAAACTGACTTACTGCTCGGAGCAGAATTATTTTACGAAGCGCTGTGTATAGGGCAGGTACGACTTGGTCGTCATTTGGCTATTCTCCGAAAAGGCCCAATTCGAACGAATAATTACTGGAAATATCAAGTTCAGCATTACACGGTATGTTTGGAAATCGAAACTCGCAGTACAAACATGTTATTTCCGATCGGAATTAGGTTGAGAAAAAATTCTTTTTTTCAACTCTATACATGAATACTTGTCGTCCGGTTTGTAAGTTACTCTTTGGAGCAACATAATTTATCACGGTAATTTTATCGAGAACTTTATTTAAAACCATCGTATACAATCGTCTAATCTTATTATTACCCGCCAGCAGCAGCGGGAACCTGTAAAATTTCAACAAATTCAGTTGCCATGAAAGTAGCGGAATTGGGAGTCGCATTCGCACATTTATTACATCGACTGCTCTAGCCGCGGTCGCAATTACCTCGAGTGTCAAGCTGCAAAAGCGGAAACCTGAGCAGCAGTTTCGCCGGGCATCCTGTCCGATCGCCAAATACCCTGCCCGTCCACGTAACGTACCGACTCTTTCAAATCAGATTCGAAATCAACTGTAAAAGTCTTAAACTTCGTAGCAGCAGAAGTCATCACAAATTCAACGGGATTTCAGGCAACCTAGAGACGAATTTATGTGCAGTCGTCGTCGCATCAGGCACATGAACCACCGCAAATACGCTTAAGCATCAATGCCAAAAGTGTCACAGCTACTTCAGACAGGACATGAGAACAGCAGAGGAGTATTCTTGGAAATGGAAATTGAACTGGTCTCAGAAACTAATTCGAATACGTAGGATATTAGTTGGATCCAACTATAGCCTAATCTCAACGCCTTGAAATAGTTTCACTCGTTATTCGTCAACTTTTATCATGCTTTACAATTCTTTTGAAAGTATAAACACTTTCAACCAGTCGGGAGGGACTTTTGTGTAACTCTATTCCATTGCCGTCACCGTCTTCTAGTAACACTTTTTTAAAAGACGCCATTGAAGCTGGACCAAAATTTGCACTGGCATGTTTCACCTTTTATCTCGACAGCTGAGTTCGGCTTTTTAGGACGTCATTTCGCGTTGCCCAGCATGTGTGTCCGGTTTACCGTTATCAACTTCGCTTATTTCAATTTCCGCATGATAAACAATTCTGAAATCAAACCGGTTTATTTATCGGTTACTCCGCCTTAACCACGACCGATTACGCTGCAGAGCAAGCCTCCCATTGATATTTATACGTCTGGATTTTTTCATCCCTCAAGTCTGTCTCACCATCATCCGCGTATTTAGAGCGACATCAATCGACGCGGTTCTTCGCTGCTTACAAAGTTGGTGGTCCAATTACTCTGTTCCGCTACCTGGGCAGCACCGCAATGCTGCAAACGAACAGTTCTTTTCAGAGTTTCGCGCCACCAAGGCGGTGTGACCATCATCACTCGTTGCTAACCAGTACGCATTACCTTGTCGTCAGGCTCTTTTTGCGATGTAAGTATAATCAGTTGGTCCAATAATCGTTCCTTATAAATAAATATAAAAAGAAATATAAACAATACAATTATAAATTACAATTATTTGAACTTTTTATAGTTTTTTAAAATTTGTAATATAGCGTGATTATATGTTCCCGAAACGGTGTTTATATAAATATTGTTTAAATATGTTTTCTGATAAAAAGTTTTTTTTTAATTCACACGCTTCAATTCTTTTTAAAAGCGAAATTTTCCTAATCTTTTAGCCTAAGCCGAATTTCGATGCAAGTATCAGAAGAACTAAAAGCCAAACTGATATCCGCACTAAATCTTTGTCTCAAAATACTCTAAGAATGCCGACCAAGTACATCACTGAAGTACATCGGTGGATGGGTGAGACATCGACATCACACCTCTGGATGCGAATAAAAATTAAATTATTCATCAGAAATTACTTAAAATTTTTTAGGCTTATCGAATGAATTCCGCTTATAAACTTATTCCTTTCGGTAAAAACCACGTCGTCGCACATATTATCAGTTAACATTTCGAATGGAGTAAAAAATAATAATTGTCAGTAAATGGCATCTAAATTATGACTGTTCGATACGTAGGTGACAACACATTTGTTGTGTGGCGGCAACACGGTAAAGATAAAATCGTTGACTTCCTTTCCAATTAGTTTCCATAGAAATATTAAATTCACAGTGGAAGAAGAAAAGAATAGTATGTTGGCGTTTTTGGATGTATTAGTGAGAAGGGAAGAGAAACGAAAAGCATAAGTGTACTTCAATGTTTCCGAAACCAACCCACACGAATAAATGTCTACATAAGGATTTTTTGCAATTATTGTCCTAGCCAAAAATACCCGGCTGTTTAGGATGTTGATTGGAAGAGCGAGAAGAAATTTGCGATAATGGTAAAATCGAAAAGGAAATCGAAAATAAAAAAAAACAAACGCAATGATGGAAAACAGATATAATAAAGGAGAACCGATAAGATTGATAAAAAGATTTCGGAAAAATAAAATTCGAAACAAGGAAGAATTCAATGCGCCCGTAAAGAAAGGTAACAGATAAAATTGGACAAATTTTAAGAAAAAAAATAAATTTGAAACTCGCATTAAAATTATAAATTTCTTTAAAAATTAACAAAGATGACTTACCGAAATTACATGTTGCTGGGGTGTACAGAAGCCCCATGTTCATATGGTTCAAAGTTACATCGGACAAACCGGAACACCGATACACGTACGAATTAAGGAACACGAAGCGGACTGCAAAAACAACCGAATAGAAAAATCAACTGTGTCCGAACACGAACAAAAAAAATAATCGCGAAATTAAATTTAGCGACACAAAAATATCGGCTAGGATCGAAAATACAAGGATTACTCAGGGTAATACGAGAAGCGATTGAAATAGAAAAACTTGAAAATTTTAATCGACAGGACGGTTTTTAAGTCGATTCGAGTTGGAGACCTGTAATAATTGGTCGTGTTTGCACGAAGTATGGTGGAAGCAACTAATCACATGTTTCGCAAGTAGCCGTTGGTTCAGTTTCAAGGTACACTTATAGTCGGGGTTTTCCCATGCTGCCTCGGTTGTTTCTGGCTCTGACGAACAGAGTATTACTATTTGGAACGTTAACTGATAATAATACGTGTGACGTGATTTTTAGCGAAAAAAACTTAAATTTATAATAAATTTTCATCGCTTATGTACGTGACATTTATACGAGTGACGAATGATTTATTCGTTGCACCATTACTCTCGGAAGCTAAATAATTCCGAACGGTGACATTAAAACCTAACACCGTTGTTCGTTAGTTTCATACCGGATTAATTAGAACCGGAAGCGGAAGGCATGCGCGCATTCGTAACTATGCTTAAAAGAAATTATCACACAGATTTAAAAATTGACCGAACTCACATAAATACTCGTTATTTATTTATTTCCTTTTGGCCCTAGTGCTCTTGCCATTTGGTCAGTGTTTACCATCTAATCCTTCTTGCATTTCTTTAGTGCTATATCTTCACCTTAAGTAAAAGATAAAGAAATTCCCATAAGTATCATGGGTTGTGTAATTAAGCTGTTCATAATATACTTAAGGGTCCGTAATGGGGATCTGATGAGAATACTGGGGCCAGTTCCTTTCTACTTTTGGATTATCCGAGATAGTTCTCTGCCTTCCAGTTATTTCAGACTGCGTAAACCTGGGAGCGACTTGGATCTGAAACGAGACAAGTCTCGAAAACCTATGACACTTCTGGTTTGGTAACACCTTAACTAGTGGCGGATCCACGGGGAATGGATGGGAGACACCCCCCCCCCAAGAACCAAAGCCTCCGTGAAAAAATTTGTTATAACAGAGAAACTTAATTTATGATATAAAACATTTGCACGAATTTTACCTACGGATTTTAATAATTAATATTTAATACTATTTTCTAGTAAATGTATAAAATGTTACGTTTTTATTCTGACTTAAACGTAATTATCGTCGATCTTTTGCCCTTTTTATTTATTTTTAATTTTTATTTTGCAATTTTAATTAAAAATAGTTCAATGAGAAATATTTGTATATTTAAACTTTCTCACGAACAAAGAGAATTCGGATCGGATTACTAACAAAAATAAAAATAAAGTCTAATAAAAATACTCTCTTTCTTACTATATCTAAACTACCATTTTAGCTAGAATTTGATAATTTCGTTTTATTTTTCACCCTTAAATATAAGAGTTAAATTAAAAATTGTTATAATTATGTATTTTTAAAACATTTTTAAATTTCTAAAGAGGTCGTTATTTGATTTTCTTTATGAAACAAGGGATATTTCTCAAATCTACTGCCTACCATAGAAGATTTTACGTAATTATATAATCCCCCCACCCCCCAAATGTTCTTCTGGATCCGCCCCTGCCTTAACCATCTACTGAAAATCTTAAATAATTGTATAAGTGTTTAGCCTCGACGGAATGTAGGTTTATTAATGAAATTAGAGTACCAAATTTAGGTAAAATATTATTAATTAACAGTTTTTGTTTCTTTATTGAAACCGTGTCGCATATAAAATGTACTCTATAGTTCCCTCCTTGTCGCATTTCGGACATGATTCGCTTTCTACTACACCCATTCTAGCCAAATGGGCGGGGGTGCGATGATGACCCATTCTCAATCTACACATTACCACTATGAAATCTTTAGTCACTTCAATACAAACCAAGTACTATGACTAATAGTTTTTGTTATCGAGTGATATCTTGCTGCTGACTAATGTTTCCCGAAGTTTTTATTCCACTTGATAAACAAGTTGTTTTTAATTAAAGGTATACGTATACACATATATTCCTCCCAGTTTAAATATTCCTCACTGTTCTGAGTATAGATCTCGTCAGGACATCAGTCACTTCGTTACCGCGATTTCCCACATGTATCGGCGCGCCTACTTCAACTTGACCGAAGTGTTCTGTTCTCTTTTAGTTTAGCAATGGAATATTTTCTTTTATTTTAACCTCACTCACACGAAAATTAAAAAGCGGGATGTGTATCTTACATTTTACATTAGGCTATTAAGCACAATGATGAAAACTTTTGATGCGAGGAAGTTCTGAAGGCTGTGCTCGTTCAATTTACCGAGAATTACCGATGGAATCGACCGCGGGTCGTTTGTCTCAAAAGCGCTCGATAAAATTTGTTCATTTCAAATTTCATTGACGGAACTGTAATTTACGCATCGATGTCCGATAATTGTCTCGATTCCATAAATATAATAATTTTCTGCAAACAGATTAGAAACGTATTCTTTTTTTATAAAATTTCGACAACCGAACGATACTGTTCTTTTCCTGCACCAGTTTAATCTATATATAGATATATAAAAATAAACAACAACTACCCATTTCAGTGCTGCAGATTTACATTTTGTTAATTAAGTTTTCAAACAATTCCTAATCAAGTCACTAGTATCACGAACAGTTTAGAATGATAAGTCTTCATTCGAACGTTGACATCATCGTGTAATTCACAACTGTTGCAGACGCTGCATTTCCGAATTAGTCATATTCACGGAATTACGCTGCCGTAGCTAGATTTGATAAAATTTTTCCCGCAATTTTTTTTTTTTTCTATGATAACGCGTAATTTATATCGAATAATTTCTCCCCCCCCCTTTGAAATTCGGGTTTTCTCGAATATTTTGTCTAAAATGATAATTTAATATCGAAACGTAATGTAACTTTTGCGACGGGGGTTTTGGTAAATAGGGAATTTTCGAAAATGGATGTTGAATTCAACGTAATCGCAAATATAATACGAGAAACAATTTAGGCGAAGCTTTAGATTTATAGTTGAGTTAACGCACGAAACCTTTTATTCTATTAATTGACGTGTGTAATCGTTACATGTAAATAACAATGTGCTCAAAATTTAAAAAATCAAACGTAATTACCGGCGGTCGATTTTACTTTTACAGATTTTTTCGCTTTCGAGCTTTTGGCTTCAACTAGAGTCATTGTAAATGTAGTACGTGTATCTTCATGTTTGCCGTACTAATAACGCCGATGGATTAATTAGGTGCCTCGCAAATGGGGACCATAGTGATACTTTTTTTTTGACATTTTACTAAATATGTCGATTATTATACATTTTACATTACTGTAAAGATGATCACCGACTTCCAAGACGAAGGATGTTACATATATGTTTTTTTTTTAATGTTTGTTCGCGCATAACTTATATTTATATGAAGACTGATGTTACTGATTCTTGGTCCATTAGAGTACCGTTCAACTTAGGTACCGTGTGAGTAATGATGGATATCAGTGAACATTAATTAAATATTCGTCAAAAAAAAAAGGTGAAGAAATGTTGTCCGTTTAGATAAAGTTTCTCCGAAACATTTTTATATTTTAGAAGAATTATTTTCTGTAATACGTGTTTTATGTATGTTTAATCAAGTTTTTTGACTTATTATTTTTTATTAGTATAACAGAGGCGATTCACTTAAAATACTATTAATTTGACAAATCACCATGGAAATGTAGCTTTTTTTTTTTTTTAAATCAATAAAGACTTCCGTGTTGGTCTTTCGTAGTTTTTTAAAAATATTATTCAAGTTAATAATGCTAATCTTTAATTAATCTCTCGGGGAGACCAGTCATATGCGGTATAACAAAACTCGAGGGGGAGGGAGGTTACTTACAGGAAAAATGGCTGCTGATGGAACATTATAAGAAAAAAAGATTGCCAGATCCATGAAAGAAGTGCTGCGGTACTTTTGCCTGTATCTTTGATATAATTGAGACCAAAGCGTTTTCAACTTACGATTATTCTCAAAAAAAGCAGATTTCCGTAAAACTCACATCCCGTTCCGATTATTACCACCACCCGCCGCCTTCGCCTTATAGCTGAGGGAAACGTCGTGACTTAAAATATTAAACTATTGGATGTGATGGATATTTCTTTAATATCGTAAATTAGGAGCAGTTTTATGCAGTCCTCAAACGATCAAAAATTATTTTATATTATCAAGGACGCATACATATCGGTTAGAGTAGAGTAAATAATTTTTCTTTCAAACAATTCTTTTTTCTTTTGCTCGAACGTTCGTTTAACAGTTTTCTATTTACGGATTTTTGATCTTTACCCATGATTTTGTTTTTGTGTTCTTTTTAAATAGTTTTTAAAATAAATGTATTCGTTCGATAAAACGGTTACAATCTATCTTACGCGATTTATCATTGAACGGAGTTTTTTTTTTTTTTTTTTTTTTTGATAGGAATTATTATTCCGCTACAATACAAACGGAGGACCGATGTATTTTTAAAAATAGTTCGTTTCATTTTTTTGGATTTCAAACGCTCGTAAAAATTTTCCGTTGCAGAGTCGTCAACTGATTTATCATCGAGCATACGAAAGAGAAAAAATATTACGTAATTCATCAAAGCCAGACCAGTAACGAGTTATACACACCGGTGTAGTAGACCTGTCTGCTCCACGCGTTTCCAGAAACAGCTTGTTCAAGAATTTTTATTTACAATTTTTTTTTTCTTTTTGGTCCAAACGTTCATTCTAGTCATGCGCTCTTTCTATTAATATCAGTTTCCGAGAATATGAAGTACATCTGATACTCACCCCGCCACTTTACTTCGTTGCAATACGCGTAAGGATAGTAAACACGGCACCGAACCGAATCACTGTAACTCAGACGAGACGTAACGAAGTGTTATTAGATTAAAATGAATGACGTACACAGGCCGAACAATGATTTATAAAGTTACCTCGAAATGATGTTCTTCGGATGATGTGTGTGCGTTAACGTTGCTGGTAATTTGCGATTACGTGACTGCTAGCACACATTATATGGGTCAGTCGCATTGATCGCCTGGCCAAAGGTGCGTTATTCAGATCGCCCGCGGTAATCTGTTTAAAAGGAATAATTTCATCGCTCGTAAAAATAAATTTAACATAGAAAAACGCCCCTCCCCCAATCGCCACAAAAACTGAGCGAATTATTTTTTCCCTTACAATTCCCTTTAAATATGGTCTTCTTGAATGTTAATATAATAGTTGTCCACTTGTCCACTTTTTTATATATAGCGATCATTAAATACCGCTCTGGGAAAATTACCTGACTGTTGAGCTCATTTTGTTTATATGTAATTTTTCCAGATCATCAATAAAAATATTTGTTATATTTTGTTTTCAGGTGTAATGGCGTACATACATATGTATATAAACTCGGTAATTTTGGTCTCACAAGGGGCTGTGCCCCTTGACACCTCTTGCTTACATTTCTGTCTCTTTCTCTTCTATACTTTGTATAATATGATCAAAATTTACAACGTAATTCTTACTGGCATCGACACAAAATAAATTACATAATCACAAAAAATCCTATCCTAACATTTAACTTTCATTACATTAAATTAGGACATTTTTTCGTTACAAAATCTAATTTAAAACATAACAAACGTCACATAAAATTTGAACAATTTTTTGGGACATTTTTCATTACATAAAATTGGGACATTTTTTATAATGGGGGGTAGCCTAAGAATTACGTCGTAATTAATATATATATATATATGTATATATATAAACTCGGTCATTTTGGCCTCGCAGGGGGCTTTGCCCCTTGACCCTTCTTGCTTTCATTTCTGTCTCTTTTTCTTCTATACTTTGTATAAAATGATCAAAATTGACAACATATTCTTACTGGCATCAACACAAAAATCCTATCCTAACATTTGACATTCATTATATAAAATTAAGACATCTTTTTGTTATATTTTTCGTTAGATAAAATTGTGACATTTTTTAAATAACAATCACAAAAATTCTATAAAATATAACAAACGTTATATAAAATTAGGACATTTTTCGTTACATAAAATTGGGACATTTTTTCTAATGGGGGGTAGCCGAAGAATTACGTTGTAATTAATATATATACATTAATTGCAACGTAATTCTTCGGCTACCCCCCATTAGAAAAAATGTCCCAATTTTATTTAACGAAAAATGCCCCCAAAAAATGTCCTAGAAAAAGGTCCAAAAAATTTCCCAATTTTATGTAACGTTTGTTATATTTTATAGGATTTTTGTGATTATGTTAATGTATTCATATGAACTGATTTAGAATTACGTTGTAAATTTTAATCATTTTATACAAAGTATAGAAGAACAAGAGACAGAAATGTAAGCAGAAGGGGTGAAGGGGCCGGCCCCTTGCGAGGCCAAAATGGCTGAGTTTATATATATATGTATATATATATTAATGACTACGTACTTTTTAATCCGGTGTACGTTACATATTTCGTCCCATGATTATGTTCCGTTACTTTATACAAATAGAGAAGAGGTTGAACAACTGCTGATATATTTTTAAAATAAATGACGGGGAAGAATGACATAGTTAATTTAAAATGATTTTTCTAATAGAATTTTAGAAGAAAAAAGATTGGCAGTCAAGAGGGCTTGCTCCCTTGCGAGGCTCGAAGGGCAAAGTTTATATATATATATATTAATTACAACGTAATTCTTAGGCTACCACCCATTAGAAAAAATGCCCCAAAAAAATGTCCCAATTTTATGTGATGTTTGTTGTACTTTATAGGATTTTTGTGATTGTTATTTAAAAAATGACACAATTTTATCTAACGAAGTATGTAACGAAGAATGTGACGAAATATATAACGAAAAATGTAACGAAAAATGTAATTAAAAAATCTCTTAATTTTATATAATGAAAGTTAAATGTTACAATAGGATTTTTGTGATTATGTTTTTTTTTTAGTTGATGCCAGTAAGAATTACGTTGTAAATTTTGATCATTTTATGCAAAGTATAGAAGAGAAAGAGACAGAAATGAAAGCAAAGAGGGTCAATGGTCACAGCCCCTTGCGAGGCCAAAATGCCCGACTTTATATATAATTTCCATTTTACATTCGGTGTTTTGTTTAAATCGTTAACTGTGCAGTTTCGATTAGTGCTATGCCGTCTGCGTATCTAATCGTTTTATATCTCATGCCATTTATTTTATTTCACCATCCTCGATGTACACATATTTTAACTAAAGGCAATGTCTTGTCGATGCAGTCATTCTATCCATAGCCATTATCCGTAGTTCTACATATTTATTTATATTTAATCTGTTATAAATACTGTCCATTATAAACGTCCTTGGTCTGTCTGTTTAGCTTTTTCCTGTAATTTTTCTTTCTATTATATTTTTCATAAAATTATTATGTCTTAATCTGAGATACATTTCAACGTCTTTTCAAACATAAATGTTAAATAGTAATGGCGATAGGCAACATCCTTGCCGTACTGCTTTCCTACACATGGTCCGCATCGCAAACACGCTCTTCGTTTATGGGGAGGCAACCAACGAAAAACGAAAACGGGAGGAAGATAACAAAGTATGGCTTAAAAACGCAGACGAATAGACAACAAGACAACCAAGTGAAGGAAACAAAGAGAACCATAGGTTAACAGGAAGACTAGGTTGAACAGACCGATAGAAAGAACAACTGTTAGAAAAAGAGGAAGCATAAATATTCGATACCATAATCTAAGATGAAAACTTTTGCACAGCAGGAGATTGGACGATGGAGCTTTTTAAGCCGACTTAAATTTTTTGATCTTGTATAGATTCCATTTTTTATTTCGATTGTTAATCTTTACATGTTTTAGTTTTAGTCTACTGACCGTTATTCTGTAATGTGGTCAGAGTTAATATCTACTCCCGGAGGTAGCTTTTGCTTAACTTGACCTGATTTTTATATCCGTGTCGAGTTGAAATATAGTCTAGTGTTTTAGTATTATCCAACTTTTCTTCTCGAACTGCTATGTTCCAATCTTCCAGTATTACTAAATGTTCTCTACGTTTCACTTTCAAGTTCTGTCTGTTAGTGAAATTCTTCTATTTCTTCGTTGTCACTGCTAGTTGATGGCGTGTAAATTTGAATAAGTATCAAACATGTCGGATCACTTCTTATCGGTATCATGATCACGCTCTAGCTACATCCTCATATACTTTTGACATTATATTTCTTATTTCCCTTGAAGGAACAAATTCAACTACTGCACCTTCGTTTTCAGATCTTCATTCTATAAATCTCCATTTTCCGTTCATCTGGTTTCACTGATGCGCAATATATCGATCTTTCCGTTCCTGTCATTTTTGTTTTTAAGTTTTCTAATTTTCTACGTTGTTTTAATGATCTAACACTTCAAGTTTCTATTTTGTATACTTTATTGTGTGTATTTCTTTTTGGTTTGAACTTTCCCTTTACAGCACATGTGTCCTCCCACCTGTAAAATTTCGGTACCAACAAGGGCATGGGGTGACTCGAGTTAATCTATATTGTTGCGGTTAACTATCCGTTTGAGAGCATTCCATGGATACAGCATTTCTACGAAATTCTTCACGTGCCATGTCTGTACTAGGGAATAACTAATGCGGTGGTTTCCCGTTTCCTTTCGCATGATTTTCTATCAAGGTCTACTCCGTTAGCCGAAGCATCCGGGTTTTATGCGTCAGATACTCGCCTTCTCGCTCTGGCTTGTGATATTCACTAACCCGACTGAAGCACATTTTCACGAAGGGGTTGTTGACAGTCTGTTCAACGGTAATACGGTTGAGAACTTCCCTCGTTTTACTGTCAACAGTGTAACTTGAACGCTATGGCGAAAGGATAAATGCAAAGAGGCAAAATAAAAGGAAAATTACAAAAGGGAAGACCTTACATTTGGTTCATGGACGACCATCAAAGGAAAAAAAGCCTTAAGCGGAAATAAAAACAACAGCCAAAGTGCGCGAATATTAAATTCGGAATTCCCTAAACTCTAGGTTTTATATTTCCATTTCTTCGCTACAACTCCGCATTAATTCAATATATTCTTTAAAAATGTCCATTTCTAGTTTACAACAAACCGTTATTTATAACCTGACAAAAACTTTATCCATTGCTTCAGTTCATTTGTAACTTTAATACCTTTTTTTGAACTAATCTACCGATGTTTATCAATGGTCTAATCAAATTGTTTATCCCATTTTTTCTTTTTTTTTTTTTTTTTTGTAAACGTGACATCACTTCCAGTATTACCCTCAGCTTAAGAATCACATAATTATGTATACATCTCTTATCGGTCGTTTCGCTCGATTCTGAGAGTCGAGACTACATATTCGTACAATGCAGCTGTACCGTTCATGACAATTGCTATATGCAACGTTAGTATGCATACACAAGACTACATACATCCAGCCACTTACTGTAAAACAGCTATATGAAATCTAGCTACTTAACTATGTAAAAATAGAGGATTATTATTTAGCATTAAAATACATGGCGAAATAACGAGGAAATCTTCTGAAGAGATAGCGTTATTATAAATCCCATATACGAATGCATTCTCTTACCTCCACTCTGCAGTCATCCCGTTCTATTCTCATTGATTTTTTATGGGTCCTCGGTCATTCCAGAATTGATGGCAATGATGCAGCCGATTCTTTGGCTCATTCTGCTGATCGCCTTGATTCATTCCTCAACCGTTTCCCTTCTTCAGATATCCTTTCTTTATCCACCTCCAATCACGCCAGACTTTGGCAGGATATTTATCCCTCCCTAATTACCGTTTCATTCAGCCAATTCCTCGTTCCCTGTCTTGGTTCCATTCTATTCCTTTCAGTCGTCGCTTTTCTATTGTCGTTTCCTTAATTCGTCTCCGGATCAATCATTCTCCACTTCTCTATTCCCGCTTTCGAATTGCTCTGTCGCCTTCTCCTGATTGTTCTCTTCACGATTGTGATCCTCCTCGTACATGTGATGCCGATCACATTTTTTTCGAGTGTCCTGCTCTTCGTAACGAACGCTCCCTTTTATACAGTCAGCTCCTGTCATTAGGTCTCCCTACTCCCTATAACTCTTCCTTTATCCTCTCCTTTCCTTCATCTTCTGTGGTGTCCGCACTGCTGTCCGTTGTTGCGTCCATTTCGGACCGCTTAGTTATTTAATTTCTTAGCTTAGTTTTCTTGTTGTTGGGTCAATGCCACTGGCGCACCTACAAAAAAAAAAATCCAAGCAGCATATAAGGGACCATTATAATTGTCTAACGATCGAGATGAAAACCTACTTAAAGAATTATAAAAAAAAAGACATAAAAAGCTGGTAAATTTTGTCTCAATGAGGGATAATTTGTAATATGTGAGAACAACCACATTATAATTAATTGATTATTCGGTCAACATGTATCCCTTTTTCATCATTGTTATTTTTAGCCATATTTATCATTTGCTTATTTATAATTGTGGATCATCAATTTACTATTTTGTCTTTTATTTATTCTTATATATTTATTCTTATGTATTCATTTATTTCGTTTTATTTTTCTTTTTTCTCTTTCTTTTAAAAACACAGGTTGCGTTTCATTTTTCCGCTCATTCCTATTGTTAATTAATCCTACTTTTTCCGCTACGTCGTACCTTTATGTTTATTTTAAAATTTCAGGCAGTGTTTCATCTTATTCTCAGCTCAGTTATTTTGTTAATTAATTTTACTTATTTTACTGCATAATTGTTCAGCTTTCATTGTACTACTTTCCACCAGTCGCGCTTTGTAGCGTATCTGTCGACCTTGTATAACAATAATGATAATAATAATAAACATTGATTGATCGACTGATTAATTGAAAATGTATATACTATATGAAATTGTAAACGTGTTTAAAATGCAATAAAATTTAAAAAATGTATGATTTTTATCAATGTACCAGTGCAGTCCCTCGTGTGTGTCTTTTATGTACTAACTAGCGTGCATATAGTGGAATGCTCGTTTGCCATTGCCTTCCACGTGAATTAGCGATTTATTTAATTTAATTTTTCGTAATAATTTCGGTCGTCGTCCGGGATCGAACTCGTGACCTCCGTAACGGAAACCAAACACTCTAGCAACTAATTGCGACGACTTTATGTATACATGGATGGATATTAATATGTTATTGTTATGCCGGCTGTAATAAGAAAATTCTGTAACGAAAAAAATCTCGTAGTGAAGTGGTAAAATTTTCGCGTCGCCCTTATACAACATTTATTGCATTCCATGAAAAAGAACATGAATCCTACCTCCTTTTATCTCTCTATTCAGCCATCTCTTCAACTTCATCCATAATTTTCTCGATACTTACACTCTCTTAAATACTCTACAATCTCTGCTATTTGTCGCCTTTGCTTTAACCATAGTCTCCTTCTTGCATCATTTTCTCGGTCTTCATCTGCATCTACTCTATTTTATCTTTTTCATCCCGTTTCACATACTTTCCTTGTGACAACAATATCCGTGTTTTATTTAAATGTCCGGCTTTTCCTAATGAACAATCGTCCTTCTACTCTTTTCTATTAAAACGCGATATCCCTACTCCCCTTATCGGTGCTTTTTACATTCTCTCATTTCCTTCTGTTTCGGTGAGTTTTGATCTTGAAGTATTTTCATCATTTGCCTCCTTAAACGCATAAGAATATTAATTTATTGCTCCTTTTCCCCATTTATTGGGCTAATGTCCTTACTGAAAGACCCACTTAAAATAAAAAAAAAAAAATTGACCTTCGAAAAGTCGAGTTTTTATGTATATTATGTATTTTTAATGTTGAAACTCGTGTTGGTTTGCTTTTATTCTGAGTTTTTCGGCGATTGGGTTTCAACTGTGTTTGAAAAATTTGGCTGCAGAATTATGAGATCATTTTTCGCTGTTTTTCAGGTAAAACAAAATTAATAGAAAAACGCAAAAGCTAAAGAAAAATTTGCCGAAGACTTATTCACTAATTTAACTGTTGCGAAAAAACGGATAATAGTTTTATTGCGATTGCGATAGCTTAGGACTGACTTTTTGAAGTAAAACTTTTTTAGGCGTGCCTTGTTATATAGCGAGTTAACACGTAAAACGAGCGAGCGTACGTCATGAATACTGCTAATTCTTCTGAACAGTAAGTATTAATACATCTAAAAATTCGTAATAGGCACGTAGCCAGTAATTAATTCAATTTAAATTTATACTGCATGTTATCGCATTTTATGCCATTTTAAGAGATATATATATGTAGTACCTACCTGGCGCACCGAGCAGTTGCTCGGCTCACAAAATCATGCCGTCCTCAGAAATAAATAAATATATATGTAAATATTGAATATAAACTATACGAAAAAATCTTAACTTTATTTTAATCGTATATACATGTTCACAAAACATAAAATATATTTAAAAACTAATTTATGAACACATTTATGAATTTAAAGCCTCTTTCCATGCAACTTTGCTTTTCAATACTGAACGCAAACAAAAATGTAGAGGGGGGTCCTTCGGATTCGTTTTCCCCGGATGGTTGGAAAATGTTTTCAATGACTGCACGCGATGATTTTTATGAGTATATTTTTCTATGCGTTTTCGATTAAAAAAAATTAAATATTAGGTATATATGGTCGTCGCCAACTTTATCTATACCAGTTTATTCGTTATAAAAACAAATAAAAAGCTTCTTGTAATTTTACCTGTGTTAATCAGCTGTTTTCCAAACAATTGGAAAAAATCTCCGACTAAATCAATGCGAAATATAACAATAAGGGTATACTGCACATAAGGGGGTTTTTAAAATGCGCTCAACATATTCTCAGTAATTCACTTTCACAAACAAATATGTAAATATGCAGAACATTTAATAATATTTGTATATAAATAGGCAATGACAAAACAGTTCGGTATCTTTTTCTCCTTTGTTTATTAACTGATTTTCTCTTTGTTTTTTTGTTTAGTAGCTATTAAAAAACAGTTTTTTTTTCTTATTTAAATATAAAATTAATACGAAAAAAAATAAAATTAACTGTTCTTATCAATAAATGATTATTTTTAAAATTTAAAAATGAAATTGGCATAGCCAGGAAATCTCAATAAATAATTATTTTTGCGATTTACTAGTAAATTCATGAAACCTCCCTTAAACTCGCGAAAACGAATTTTGCCATGGATTAGGTCCTGAAAGCTCGATTTAGTGACCCAAAATCCCGCTAGTGTGCAAATTTTGTGAAAATCGTTAGGGCCGTTTTCGAGATCGAGGGACGTACAAACATATTCTTCCTTGCTCGTTTAATAATATTAGATATATATATATATATATATATAAAAGAAAATAAATTTATTCGAACTTACAATATCAAAAATTAATCAAACATAAAAAATTAATATAAAGAATCGGAGAAAGAAAGGCATCGAGCATATAGAGAGAGAAAAAAAATGGAAACGAAAATGGAGATTCTCAAAGCGGATATAAATAATAGAAAAAATAAAGGCATCGAGCATATACGAATAGAGAGAGAATGTCAATGATCTCAAAAGAACTGTAACTGTAGCAAGCCGCATTTTAATCTTAACAGAAACGTGGATGAATAATGACGATAATATCAATGTACTAAATTTCGATTGCATCGTGAAATTTAAACGCCAGAACGTTCGAGCAGGAGGGGTTGCAGTTTAACCTTATTAGAAACGTTAAGTCAAATATTGTTACTTCTAATATTGATATGTCAATACACAATGTTGCGCAATTAGATTTTGATCAAATATATATTAGGTACATATGTATACAATGTATGATCAATAAGTACCAGGAATTTGTAAATAAAACAAATTTGTGCTATCTTTCGGGAAAATTTATCTCCTTCAAAATAACTTCTATCTGAAGCGACACGCATACGCCAACGCTCGACCTAATCATCCATACATTTTTGATAGGCCGAAACAGGGATATCTTTCAGCGCCTTCGTCGCATTCTGTTTTATGGCTTCCAAAGACTCAAATATTTTCCCACGAAGTAATAGTTTAAGCCGATAGAAGAGAAAGTAGTTACACGAAGCCATAGATCTGGCGAATACGATGCCTGCTGGAGGAATTATTATCGCCGTTTATAATTCTCCAAATCAAAGGGTCCATGATACAATTAAATTTATACATAGAAAATTTTCCGATAGGCCAGATTATTAAAAGAAAATTTACATACATTTCCAGTGATATTAGCTGGAGACTTCAACGTCAATTTTGCATCGGACGATTCTTTCTTTTAAATAGAATTTCTTCAAACCGAACTTCAATTAAATATTAATAATAATCCAAATGAATCAACGACAAAGTACGGAACTACCATTGATGCAGTATTCTTTAGATATATTGATAAAATTACAACAAAAACTTGTACTTCATAGTTTAGTTACCATAAGCCTATTGTATTTTTTATAGAATACAACAATCAATGAAAACATTAATAAAACAAATGCTTTAATTTTTTATTTGTTTTGCTCTTTCTTTAAGTGAAACTTTATAGATATGTTTATAAGAACCACAGATCTCCTCATTTGGTTCTTACTCTTGGTAAATTTGGTACTAATACTATAACCTTAAATCGAAGTTTGGTTGATGGCCAAATGGTTTTACGCCGGGCCAAAAAAAAATAAAAATAAATCGAAGTTGGGGAAAACGCCTTTGAAGTTTTTTTTTTATAAATAATAATAATATTATTTTACATTTTTTGAGCGCGCCATAGGCTTTGACCAGACAACTACAAAAGATAAAATAAGAGGTTAAATCAAGAGACGATTAGAGATAGAGCTTAGGAAAGATTGAAGTGCAGGTATTATAGCTGGAGATGGGGAGGGAAGGATAAAGCAAAAATTGTAAAGGGCAGGAAGACAAGTGCTACGATTTTGGAGTACAAAGCAGAGCGTTCAGAAGCAAGGGCGAGACATTCAAAGAAGATATAATTTGCACCACATGTGGGAGTAGAGATAGAACTGTGAAAGGGACAATCGGTAAAGGAGGACAGGGAAAAACGAAAACGTGAAAAGGGAGAAGAGAGTGATTAAATCGCAATCTGATTAAAGAAACGATCGTGAGCAAGGATTGAAACCACGACTAAGGACTGAAGATAATAAGAAACAGGATTAGAAAATAAAGAAGGGTAAATGTCGGAATGATTGGTTGAGGAAAGGAAGAGGATGTCCGGGGCAGAAAAATTGCGGAGTAAAGGACGATATATATATGTTTTGTTTAACGTTTATTTTTTAAAGACGTTATTAATAAATTTTCTTTTTCTTCCTCTTGTTACGCCATCTCCGGTCGAACGTCAGCGATAATCATAGCTATTGATTCCTTATTCTTGGATGCCTCTTGAAGTTCAGATGTTGACATTTACATTTCGTACCATCTTCTTATGTCTGCCTTCCGGGAAAGTTTACGCCTATCGGGTTTTCTATGGCCAGTAATTTCTCAATATTGCACGAAGTGGAAGAGACAATATTTCTCAGGGTGTCTGTACACATGACCATAATATTTCAATTTCCTTGTTCGGATTATATGGAGCACCTTAGCTTGGTTCAACTTCTGTTCAATACTTCTTTGTCGGTTACGCGGTCACGATAAGAAATTTTTAGCATCCTGCAATAAACTTACATGTCGAAGGTTTTAATTTTCTTTCTGAATATTCGCGTGGGAACCCAGCTTTCCATGCCATACAGTAGTACGGACTAAGTGCAGCAACACACCAGACGCATTCGTAATTGTAAATTCAAATCCTTGCGAGTCATCAAATTTTTCATGTTAAGAGTCTTCCTTGCTTTCTTTTTTTTCGTATTCTTATCATCACTGGTTGGTCGGTTTCTTCGTGAAACCGTGTTCCAAGGTACACTGAAATTTGGAGACTCGTTCAAGCGCTTTAATAAGTAATTTTTTCTTCCGTATTGCTTTATCTTCTGTCTTCCGGTGCGCTGCCAGCCATTTGATTTTACTGATTAAATATCGAGTTCATATATTGCACTAATTTGTGTCACACGATCCAATATGTGCTGTAATTTCTCGGGATTAGAACGGTATCAGATGTTTGACACCCTCTCTGTCCCTATACCATCTTCCATGTTTAGGGTTTGTCTGAAGATTGACTCAGAATAAATGTTAAATAGAATTGGAGATAGTATGCATCCCTGACGGACGCCTTTTTTAATCGAGATTTCTTCTGATTCTTCGTTTTCACTTCGCGATCTGGTTCCAGTATAGATTGCCTATAAATATTTGAATTTCCCAACTGATACCAATTTCTTTGAGTACTTGCATCAACTTGTCATGTTTCACACAGTCAAAGGCTTTCCGATGTTGATACCTGTCATCACGACATCGCTGAGCCAATATGTTCAGAGCGCATATTGTCTTGTACTATGTCCGCATCTGAATCCATACTGACATGTCCCGGTATTCTCGTCGAAAATTTTTCATAAATTCGTTGATGAATTACTTTTAGAAAGATCTTCAATATATGAGACATGAGGTTTATTGTGCGGTAGTCTTCGCAGTCCATGACATTGGCTTTCTTAGGTAACGTAATGAAGATAGATTTCAGCCAGTCTATCGGTAAAATGCCTGTAGTTAGCACCGAATTGAAAAACTTGACTAGAAATGTGAGCGTTGGACGATTAGATTGGAGTAATTTAATCAGTTCGCACTGCAATTTATCAGGGCCAACAGCTTTGTCTGGTTTTATGTTCTTGGTAGCAGTCAGTACTTTGTTCTCTAAAATTGGGTGCACGGGTCAATCTTGACTAGATTCTTCAATTAAAGAAGACATTGCGGATCTGGAATTCGCGAATAAATCGATGATGTATCCTTTCCATCGTGAGAGTCGCGTAACTTTTTCTAAAATTACCACTGTGTTGTCCTTCAATCTATTACTATTAAATGTTCGTTTCCTATTTATAAATTGTTTAACTTTTTTCGTGAAGGTTAAACATGCTTAGCTTGTATCTCTTCAATTTCATGACACTTCTCAGTCAGCTAGGCATCTTTAGCTTCACGTATTTTCTGGCGAATACTTTTATTTACAGCCCGGTATTCAGTTGGATCACCTTTTGTTTTTCTTCTCTCTTCCATTAATGACGACATCTATTGCTTGTTTTTATTCTTTCCTATGTACCCAATTACCTCTTCTTGAATAGTCTGATGGGATTCTTTGGATGACTAGTCGTTTTCTGCGTTTTTTTTAACTTTTCGCCAATTTTGAAAGTTTCGTTAAAGAAATGAAATACTATTTCATCCCAGTTGAATAGCGATCTTTCCATCAATATATCACATGGCCCGAAAAAAAAAAAAATAATAATTTTTTCAAAAATTTCGAGCTTTTAGCGCCCCGGAGCGGTCTAAATATAAAGTTGCGTAAGTTCGGCTATAGTTTTCCTATAATGCGGTCCTTATGTATACGTTTTAAGATACGTTTTAGGTTTTCCTACTTTTTTACTCGAATTACCTACGTAAACATTTTTTTTTTTTTTTTGTGTATGTTTTTGACCCTTAAGGTGAAGGGGGTTTAAATAGTTTTTTAACCACAATTTTTTGATTTTATGAAAAAATTTCTGCGTTTTAATATTTTTTGAATTTTACTTTTAAATGGTTATTCTGATGGTGAGTTACGAATTTTTTAAGAGTGATTTTTGAGCTCGTTTTAAATTTCATATCGTACACATTCTTGATGGATTTTTGTATTTTTTTTTTTTACGTAATTGGTTATCTTAATAGGACAGAAGTTTAATTGTAATTTACGATCCAATTTTAAAGTTTGTAAGTTTAAATCGTTCGTAAGTTATTGCACATTTTAATAGAATATTGTTGTCGTTTCTGAACCATATTCCGTGTTTACTAAATAATTAATTGTTGTTCAATTACTCTGCAACGGTCACTCATTAACGAATTAACGCTTCTTTGCGAAATCTACCGTAAAATTTAAAATTTTTTCAAATTCCCTCATTAGAACGGTAACTAGACTGCGCCGCTATCAATGTTTCGCTGTCATCGAAAGTTTTTTTTTTCGGGTTCTGAAATATTTTTACACAGTAAGTTTATAAATTAACATTATTTCTGTTTTCACGTATATCAATTTGTAAAATTTATACAATAAGTTTATTTTAAAATTGTAATTAGTTATTTTAGAAGAAGCATCTTAGCTTCCTACGGAATACAACGACCGGTGCAGGCCAACGCATAGCACCGAAGGGAAATAATATACGAATATGCGAGCCGTTTACAAATTTTCATTAATTTATAGTAATTATTTTCTAGTAATGAAAGAACGGGCATAATTTTCAGTCTGAAGCATATATTACGTTAATTTTTCGTAACGTTTTAATAATTAATAAATAATTAACGTTCGAAGATATTCCGTTTCGCATTTTTATTTCATAAATAACAATACATTTTTCACTAATACTCATACTATTAACAATTTCCGTTATTTCGATTTATGTATCAATAGAATTTACATAAATGAATTACCACCCCGTATATGAACACATTAATAAAAATTACACATATGTTATTGATTATACTAGTAATAAAAAGTTTTTCCTTAAGATATTAATGAAATACCTAAAAATATGGAGCATATTTGTTCTTTTTTCTTTTAAACATAAGAACATCCTAAAACAACATCAATATTTATTTCGAATTTTTGCTTTTTCCCCCAGATTTTTGTGTATTTATAAAAACTATTTCGATGGAGGGGGGGTGACCCCCAAAAAAGCCCCCGTGAACACGGCTTGAGGTAATTGAAATTTCTCACGAACACTATACGACGAAAACGCTTAAATCGGATGGCGCTTTAAAGGTAACTTTCCGTTGTACAAAGGGGTACTTGAAAATCGTTTTCGAAAAATACGCAATTTGAAACGAGCGAACTCACTTTTCCTTAAAAATTCCAGTACGATTTATTAAAATTATGCGAAAATTTGTAATTTAAGGAGCGGAAGTGGGTTGGTTCTGATTTCAAAAAAAAAAAAAATAAATAAAAATAAAAAAAAAAGAATAAAGAAAACATAAAAATATCCAGACTGGAGTTGGAATTAATATCGCGGGAAAGTTTAAAATTTCACGGGCAAATGTAACAATAAGCAGAAGATGAATACGCAGCAAGCAATTTTCATAAAATATTCAAGGTTTCAATGTAAAAAAAAGTTAAAAATTATTTTCCAAAAGTACAAAAATGCAACATCTAATAAGACTTCCTTCGTTGTCCTTCATTCGTCAGTCGGTTTTGCGAGACCCGCTGGCATCTGTGTTTTCATGACGTTCGATCTTGCATTTCCGGCTCCGAATCTTCTTCAAAAAAGTATCTTGTAGATGCCGCACTTACGCGGACTCCTATTCCCTTCCGCTTTACACACTGTTATTCTGTCGATCCATTTTCCATCTTCAAAGTTCTTTTCCGTTTTATTGCCTATTATCCGTCCTATTCTGTGCGTTGCAGTTAGTTCCGTAATTTTTTCGCTTAGGTTCATAAGCGGTAGAGGTCGTTGAATTACTTTTTCGTTTTAGATTTACTATTACTTTCCTTTCTACAACTACCTATATAGGGCAGCTTTTTAAATGTCACCCACGCTGGTTTTCTCGAAATCTCGATGATTATTCTAGTAAGTTCGAATTTTAAAAAATGAAATCGATCTAAATAAGTTTTTTTCGTATCCAGCCACAGTGGTTAGAAAAGAGAAAAAAAATCATTTGGACATTGCTGAAAAAAATAAATTCAAGTCGTAAAATAGTAGAAAAAATGCGGTTTTCGATTTTAATTTTCTTGGAAACAATAAAAAAAAAAAAAAAAAAAAAAAAAAAAACATTTCTAAATACAAATGTAAAACGACACTTAAAAAAAAGAAAAGATCCAAATTCGCATTCAAAATAAGCATTTAGACATGAAAACGAAAGGGAACAAGCGCGTTCAAAAAAAAAAAAAAAAAAGTCAATTAAAATTATACCATCTCTTAGTACTTCGTGTGTGATCCAGCTTTTGTTTTAATTACTGCTGCCAACCTACGGGGCACCGATGCGACCAAAGTTTGTAATTCGCAGGAAAGTTCTAGGAGCCGTTCTTTCATTTCTAGTCTATTAGAAACGTTGCGCTGACGAACGTTCTTGCCCAACTGGTAGCAGAGATTCCGAATGGGATTTTTTATCTGGCCATTGGGGAGGCGTGTTTAACACACTGTTCGGCAATTGTAAAGCGGATCCATTTGCGAGTTTTAAGCGTTTTGTGCTTGGAGTCGTTTTAATGGTAAAAATGATACGACATTAAAACGGACTATGGTTTACAGCACTTTGAGTGGGAGAGTTTTTTTTGGTTTAAACGGTTGATGTAGTAATCTGCAGCCATATAAACTCCAGTGAGCGCACCCCCGATGCTGCGAAACAGCCTCAAAACATAACATGTCCACCACCATGTTTCTCCATTCACATTCGTAATTTTTACTTCAATTCAGTATTAGACTTCCGCCAGACTCTTTGTTTCCCGTCACTGCCAAATAGGTTAAATTTCAACTCGTCTTCGAATATTACTACAGTTTCCCAAAACGTTTCGTCCATTGAATTCTTTCTCAAAATCTAGAAACGTTTTTTCTTATTGACAGGATTATAATGTAAGATTTTGCCGAAATTAAAACCGATACGTCTAATTAAGTCCCGAATCGTCCGTAACTTCCTTCTGACGAGACTACTTAATTGTTCGGCATTTATTTTTGGATTTCGCTGAATTCGTCATAAGACAAATTGCGCTTGTCTTGGTACGACAACTTTTCAGGTCAATCAAAAACCGTCGTAGCATCGTTTGGATCCTGCTTTCTCCGCTTTAAAGCACCAGATTGTATTATAAACGGAAGCTCGTTTCATATTTAACAATGCTGCAGTTTTTTCATCGCTCGACGTATTCTTTCCGTGATTAAAAATCGGCGCTTCTGTTAAGAACTTTCTTGCGATTTATAATCCATTTTTAGTAGTTAAGCTAACCATTTTTATTATTTTTACGACCAATTGTAATTTGACCTGTTTTTTTTTTTTTTTAAATACCAGTTCCAAATATTGCGACCGGGAAAAGTGTATTAATTTAAAAAAAGTTGAGTTTTAGAGGATTAGCGTGGTTAAAATTTAAAAGTATACGAGTGTAATGTGGCTGAAATCAGAAAGCATATTAAATGAGTGATATGCGTGCTAGTCCTCTGCGTGTGTGTTTAAGCTAAGGAAGGCGACAGGATGTTACTCCCATTAGTCCCATCAACCATCAGTATTGACCTATTAGGCGTTGCAGACGATAGGCCAACGTGAATAGGAATGCGAGAACGTGAATGAAAATGCACTCATCGCGCTTGCATTACTCGTGTGGTCGGGGAAAACCAATTAGCCTATCTTTTTTCGTTATGTCCGAATAGTTGCTTTGAATACGAATTTTGATTCTTTTCCCTCCTTTTCACCCTGGTTGTGTTCATTTTGTTTTCACGTAATGTATTTTTAGAAATTCTTCTTCTACACGTTGTCAAAAAAAGTAAAATTAAAAACACATTTTTTCCCCTATTTTACCTGTTAAGTCATTGTTTACCAACGATGTCCAAATACGTTTCTTTCACCGCTTTACATCATTTGTGTTAATCGCCAAAGGTACTTTGGTCTGTTCTTCTTTAAGCTTAACACTCGGTACGATCGTACACAGAGTCGGACGGTGGACGTCGGCTCGACTAACAATAAGAGAGACGGAGTAAATCTCAGAGAGCGGGAAAATTAAAGTGAAGATTCGAATCTGCTTAAAGAGCATCATCGTATTGAATAGCTTTCTCGAGACAGACTCCTCTTCTAAAGAGCTGATGGGAAAAAAAAACAAAACAAAAAGAAAAATACGTGCTATCATCGATTTCGAGTATTCGCTGAAGATGCATAAGAAAACGACATTCTGCGGTGAATGTCTGTGGGAAATCCAGGGTGTACCATTTATCGATCAGACCGGATGGACTGTTCTCTATCTCGGAGAATATATTGTTCTCGGCAGTACACAATTAGTAGTTCAACGGAGCCGTATGAAATATTAACGACCAATTCGCACCTATCGTCGGCGACGAACTTGTTCAATTTACGCATCGATTCCGTGTAAAATACGGGCCTATTATTTATTATTCAGCCGGGCAAGTCGATTAAGAGGTTAAAACTCAGCGCCGACGCCGGCCAGAACAGGTTCCACGTCGTTATACATTTAAACGCGTAATTTAGTTTCTCGCTAAGCAAAATACCACTCATCCATCTCGTTGCCCATATTTACCTTCCTGCTTGATATTTTTCGTTGTCCTCGCCGACTATAAACACATTGTACCCCCTCCCCCCCCCCGCTACAATCTATTTGAAAATACGTTCGTTTTTAATAATGCTTCTTTTTTGCAGGCACGCCGTACGCACGTTTCTATGCATATATCATATTTAGAAATATTCGTAATTGTATCATCTTTTTACCTGGAAACGTTTTAAACCCGCCGGCTCTTTGCTTGAACTCGAATCGATTTAGTAACGCATTAATATTTACACGAAGAAAGAGTCTGCCTGAATTTTCCTCAATTCTCGTTACGAATTTTCATCATTTTCTTCGCGGCTTTTTGTTTATCACCTGAAATACGGTCGAGTCCCTCAAAGGGCGGTGGGGGACGACATTTTAAGAAACTGGACTTTTTGAGAGGTAACTTCACTTTCAAACAGATACTGGAAAAATTTGTAGTACCGTGACGCTTCGTCCTGCAACCATGTCACGAGAAATTTTTGAGGGTCAAAACGTTACTTTGGCACGGACGTGATTTAAAAGTTCTATTAATTTAAAAACACGCCAAAATAGAGAGATAGCTGACAGTCTGGAGAAAGAACAACTCTAAAACGAAAGTGGCTTTACAATATCAGCAGCTGAAGGAGGAAAATGTCAATGGATTTCTTCAAAATATAAACCGGAAACTTCTTCTTTACAGTGCCATACTTAATTACTGAGCGTCGGCGACTACCTATTCGTACATGTCAGCTGTACAGACACAGGTATATAGGCAATTGTTATATGCAACGCAGGTGTACACACGCAAGACTACATTCGGAACTGACTAGTAATCGTTTGATTTATCGATATACAAGTGCAGTCCTATTTATGTCTGCTGTGTACTGACCTAGCGCGCATATGATGGTATACGTGGTGGTTTGCCATTGCCTTCCACGTGATTATTAGCGAGTATTTATTTATTTATTTATTTATTTAATTTTTGTAATAAGTTCGTCGTCGCTCGGGATCGAACCTGTGACCTCCATATCGGAAGTCAAACGCTCTAGCAACTACGCTATCGCGACGGAAACTAATAAATTGAAAATGGAATATCGAATAGTCCAATTCTGGGCAGCATACTATGGTCGTCGCAGTTCTTTTTAAATTTGACTGATTCGCTGTTTTTCAATTCATTTTTTGTCGGGGTTTTTTTTGATGCAACTGCTGTCAAATTCACTGTAGCCTTGATTTAGATTTAGATATTTCCGACAATCTGGAGTTAAGTGGAAACAGACTACTCTATTCGATACTTGCGCGTTGAAACGGTTATACACGTTTAGTAAACTCTCAGGTATAACGTCATGATCTTTAAATACCGTGGACGTAAATTTGTATTATTATTTTATAATTATTATTATTATTATTATTATTATTATTATTGAAAACAAAATTATTTAGATTTTTGTTTTTGTTATATTAAGATATCCCTACACTAATCTTTCTGTGACGGCTGACCGCTGAAAAACACAGTTATTATACATATTATATACATATATATATATATATATTAATTACAACGTAATTCTTAGGCTACCCCCATTAGAAAAAATGTTTCAATTTTATATAATAAAAGTCAAATGTTAGGATAGGATTTTTGTGGTTATGTTATTTTTCTTTTTGTGTTGATACCAGTAAGAATTACGTTGTAAATTTTGATCATTTTATACAAAGTATAGAAGAGAAAGAGACAGAAATGAAAACAAGAAGGGTCAAGGGGCGCAGCCCCTTGCGAGACCAAAATGGCCGAGTTATATATATATATATATATATATATATATATGTACGGCGTAAAACAAAGTTAAAAAAATTATAAATAAAATTATATGTTTATTAAATAAAAATATACAAGTTCGGGACAACTCGGCCCATAATCATGGCGATGTGTAATGTACACATCGCCATGATTATGGACTGAGTTGTCCCAAACTGGTCGACAATTTTTAATTTCAATAATAAATTTATATGTTTTCGGTGTATATTTTTACTTAATAAAGTGTTTTACATATAAAAACTATATTGTATTCAGTTCATTATGGAACATCAAATTATCACTGTTGTCGGTGGTGAATCCAATGGCGGCAGGATGCATCGTTGCTGTTGCGACATTGGTGATCTCTCGGCACTGGAAGAGATATGTTTTCCTTTATTAGTTAAATTTAAGCGACAACCGCGAACAATACTATTATACTAATACGGACTTTTTAATAATAACCGCGATTTAAAATCCGAGGAGCCTTCGACTTATTTCAAAATGGACAATTATGCGGCAGCAAATTAAAATAAACAATCGACTTGCTAAAAAACTGAGAAATTACTTTTTTTAATTGTAAACAGCGACTGTCTCAAAAATGAGTAATTACACGAAGCGCGAAGGTAAAACGCGACTAGCTGGTTCAAAAAAATCTTCATTCAACCTTTTCGTTTCTCCTCCTTCCGATCGGACCTGATCCGGAGGAAGATGCGCGCTTTGCATGCGATGACCATTGCCGGGCTATTCAACTCCGACCGATAACAGAATCTCACACGCACACACATTTTCTCTCACCATATTTTTCGGAAAATTTTTATTTTTATTTTATTTTTTTTATTATTTATTCATGTATTTTTTATTATTCATATTTCGTACAATGTAATGTACACATTACAAAGTGTAACATAGTTTCAGTGTGGACGCTCTAGCTAAGTGCAGCTGTCGCCATATTATTCGCATTGTAATGCTCTATACTTCTAACCATATTACGTGATGACTAAATTCGTCGGTTACCTAGGGCATTGCGGGCTCTGCTTAATTCTAGTTGCGGCTGCATTGCTTTAGCGTGGATCATTGTATAATTCGTTGGAAATTAGTTAAGTTCAGGGTGTCGAATAGATTCCACTACAAATCAGGTTTAATAACAGTATCTAGTATCAGAGGCGGCGGAAGGCGTGGGCGACGTAAGCCATCGCCTACAGTCTCGCAGTCCAAGTGGCCTCGCGCCCAAAGGTTTATGCAATAGGTACTTCTTAAAAGCTATGACAAAATTTTCCCCGTCATAAAACGATAAATATAATTAGCAGCTCTCCGAACTGTCAAACTTACTTTTTTTAGTTTAATTTGTACAATAGATAGATGTCGCGACATGGCGAATTTTGGGTGTTGCTCTGTTAGTGGTCAAATTATGCTCGTTTTGGGCAACTAATAAACTAATCAAACATGCAGAGGTAAAAGCAACAATGAATTTATATTTGGAAACGATCAATTGATTCTTTTATCCTTTGTAGTCTAATTATTATAGTTCAGAAGCACCACTACGATTGACTCACCCTGCCATCTAGTGGTGTTTGTAACAAATTCTTTTGACCGGTTAATGACAGTTCAGATAATCGCCCGTCTTATTTAGTCTAGCGACATTTGCTAGCGTTGCATTGCTATCGCGGGGAATTCCATTCGGCCAAAGCTGAGCGTGATTTCCCATTCCGTATGTTTAGATTATTTTCACGCTTCTCAACGGCGAGAAAGCCAGTCAAAGTATCGCACACAGTTTTGCACTTCGTACAAACCTGTGTGTTATTATGTTGTCTTTCCGACAGTATTTGATGTGAGAACAAGTGCGGTTTGTTGTTTGAAAACGATTAATACCTACATACCTCTTAAATGCATAAATAGGCAGTCTATTTAATCGGTCTGGTTCATTGAACTAAAATTAATAAATGGTTTTTGTTTGAAGTTTGTAGTTCTTTGTCAACACTAAGTGATAAGGAAAAAACTCATTTATGTTTAGAACTTTTAATGGTACTACCGGTACTTATTTATTAAGAATAAGGTAAGGAATAATTACTCACACCTTTTGTAGTTGTTTTCTTCTTAAAATTATACGACATTACATTATTAATTTGTTCTACCTATATCTTCACTACATTACATTACTTTGGGTTTATTTCTTATAAATTCATTGTGAACATGTCCAGTAAGTTTTACAATAATTATTATTACGCAAATGTTATTATTGTTGTTTTTGTTTACTGATTACGGATACAATATATACGACCTTCTTATCTTAACATCAGGCCTCGGCCTCAGGAGAGAAAGAGATGTCGGGAGGAAATGGGAATCTGGATCAGTTAAGCGAAAAATTAAAGCTGAAAGAGTTGTATCAAACCAGGCTTTAAGTTCAATAACAGTAATGAAGATTATCCCAAAGATGATAGGCACCTTTCTAATTTTCATTTCCCAAGAAAACTAAATAACGGTGAAGATAAACATCGTCGCGCTGTGTTTGATTTATTCAAATTCTCAAAATAAAATCCTCTGTTTTCCATACAGACTATTTGGCAATTCACAAACTCAGATGGTTCAGGGAGGGTGTGCTGTGACTGGAAACGCTTAAGTAATATTTCACATAGACACGAGAATACTAAACGACATATGGCCTTTATGTTCCAATAGTTAACATTAGAGAACGGAATGAAGCACGGGAAAACGATAGACCAAGAAAACGAAAGGCTAATTTGTGAATCTCAAAAATATTTGAGAGATCAAATTGATATCATTAAAAATTCTTAGCCTCTCATAATCTGGCATCTAGAGGTCACAGAGAATCTTTCAAGACAGACGACATCACCAGGAATTCTGGTAACTTTATAGACTTATTTAAATTGACATTGAAATTTGATCCTACGTTACGGGAACACATAAAACGCATCAATGACAAACAACTTGCACATCATTATCTAAGCCATGAATATTTAAAGTTAGTTGATCACATTGATGTCGAAAATAGTTATCGATGAAGTGATTCGTAGGGTAAAAGAGGCAAAATATTATTCTTTTTTGCTCCGCTGCACTAGAGAGACTATAGTAGAATTGAGAACAAATGTCAGTTATCTTAAGATTTTGTAATACATCAATCGACACAATAGAAGAAGACTTTTTATCGGATTTCTTGCTGTCATATTTAACCAATGCAATATGGGAGAGCTCGAAAAAAACGTCTTAGATATTCAGTTTTAATTCATTTATATTGAAATGGAAACATGTCACGTTTAAGACAATTTCGTTTTGATCAAATTGACTGGTCAGTTCAGTTAGATTCGTTTTTCGAGAAATCGCGCGTTTTGATTAGAATCGAGTCAGAAGTAACACCGTGTAATGTGTAGCGATGAAACAACTCGGCGTTTTTTGACTAAGTAAGAATTCAATGTCCAGCGGTGGGGGATATGTTTGGGATTAAATTTGGTAAATGCGAGAGGAAAAAAATCGTTTCCGCGTAAGTAACATAATAAGCTACCGTTTATACACATACAGGTATACGGCGGTAAGTCACATTATTTTTTTCTTCTTCTTTAAAGAGCAAACAGACTACGTTTAAGGATGCCGCCGAGCCATGCGGCTTGTCACCCTAGAAAACGATACACGTACCTCCACATTATCCCGTTACATTTGTTTCACAGTTAACGCGGTATATAGTTTATGTGTGATTTTATTTAAATGCATTCCCGTACAAATTTAGTTGTATCGATAATTTATTGCTTCGTTTTCCGTGATCAAAAATTAATCGTTTTCGTATTATTTATCGAAATTATATATTAACACAACTTTTTCTTTTCTTCAGGTTCTTTTTTTAAACCGACTACAGTTTTTCCGACAGACTGACTGCCTCGTAGATTCATGATGTTTCCCTCGGCGAGAAAGAAACAATGATCCTCTCTTCCGCCGGCCATTTGCGAAGCATCGCGTCACTTGGCTACTCGAACAGATTTCAATCAACAATTTCGAACGTCAGGGTCAAAATGACGACGCAAATTTCGATAAAAAATTCCTTAAAACTACCAAAATATAATTTTAAAAATCTTTTTGCAAAAAGCGGCGTCTACTTCGATTGAGCGTTATTGACCAAATATGAAAAAAAATGAAAAACGAACGAACGACCAACTAACTTATTACCATTTTCGACAGTGATTCCCTGTGCCAATAGACTAATGCCTGGACACCGGTCGTAATGTACTCTAACCCCATTTGCACGCACAGGGCTATTAACACTAACCCATTCTCATCTCGACTTACGACAAATACTTTTAGGGGAACCGGCTTAGCGCTTATCTACTCTCAATATTATCCGTGATAGTGCTTACCTAAATGTCGCTGCCCAAACTGAATTCTCCTAATTTTTCTCAATTATCATCATCATCGCCATCATCATCATCACCATCATTATCGAATATTATTTTGACAATTCAGAATAGTTCTTAACGAAGTATCGATGTATTTGTACACAGATATATTGTAGCTGGTTGAACGTACACAGATCGATCAAACTATATTCATGAGATTCGCAAACATTTTTAAAAAAACACAACAATAATACGCGCATAATACGAAAGTTGCAATATCGTATTTCTATTTTTCAATTTTGAAAGTTATTTTAGTTTGCGTAATATTTCGAAATGGCGCCATATAAATATTGTGCCCAAATTTAGGCGAACGCGGAATTACATTTTTCTATTTAACACGATGAATAAGCAAGGGCGTCGCCAGCCAATGGGCCAAGGGGGGGCAAGATATGTTGCCAGCCGCCAGGGGGGGGGCAAGATGATAGAAAATGGATATGAGTTATAGAAAAAATAAAATTTATAAGTTGTAAAGGCTTAATATTTTATTAAACAAGAATAAAATCTTAATTAAAACAGAATTTTCGTGGGTTTTTGGCAAATTGTTTATGATTACGCGCCTATGAATGCTCATTATGGCCAGTTGATTAAAAAATTTCAATGTTCTAGGGGGGGCAGCTGCCCCTCCCTGCCCCCCGCTGGCGACGCCCTTGTGAATAAGTATTTTTTAGTTATTTTTTAGTTAAACCTAAAACGGAAGTTTACGTTCATTAACGCGAACACACTGGCTTGCCTCCACTTTCTAGAACAATCGATTTCTAGCCCGTAAAACTCCCTACTAATTCGTGAATATTTTCGAAATATCCAGATTCAAGGACTGTTAGCGCATGTTTATATACAAAAATTACGCTTTTAATAATGTACATATTAACCGGGCTTTGAATCCGTTCTCAACTTGCAAATGAATCAACGTGGATTCGTAAGTTCCAGAAACGGTTAAACATTTAGCCGCAATGCGTATAAAATAAATACGAAACAGAATCAAATTAAAAGTAAAGACTAAGCGATTTAAGAATGCGATAGCGTGTACGACGCGGTTGTCGGTTAGAGATGAATATACCATCTTGTAGATCGACGCTGAGAAAAGTGCGCACTGTCCTTTTGCGAATGGATGGGGTAACGAGAGTTGGATGGACGAAAAGAATCGAAGGAAAGATAGCCAACGGATTTTCTGTCAACGGGATCAGTTAGTGTTTAACCATCTTTCGGATCACGACTTGGTCGTATTAGCTCCGCTCGTGATTGGTTACCGACCTGCTACAGAAGTTATCGATCGTGTAAAAAACCGGTTACCTAGTCTCTTGTTGAACTATTCGAAATTTTAACTTTACCACAAACTTCGGGTAAAATCCCGGGATTCGTGATTATAATTTACCTGGCCCGCGTTATCTTCAAATAAGTAACATATATCTATTCCGCTGTTATTAGTTGAATTTCAGGAGGATTTTCAGTCAAAAATGCATGTTTTTATTTTTTTTTTGAACTTCATCCACCACTTTTCAAAATCTGAAAAAATTTCAGTAGATAGTTTACACTAAAATACTTGTTATATATTTTTTTCGTCGTTACTGATTTTTTTAAATTTTTTTTATGACATTTTAAAAATTTTGAACGTTTCTAAAAATTTGAATTTAGCATATAAAAATTTGAAAAAAATTCACCGTTATAGAACTCTCCGTAATCTTTAACCTCCGACAAGAATTTTTTAAATCGATCGAAAAATGGCTTAGATATTGTAAAAAAAAACGAAAATCACAAAATGGTGACTACAGCAGCCCCCTGGGGGATTAGGGGTATGAAACTTTCAGCATCAATTACTTTTTTTATGCCCTAGATGTATTTATTTTTTTTGTAACGTTTGGTTCAAAGGCACCTTTATCTATCCCCCCCCCCCCAACCGGCTAGACCATTTGATTTGTATGTGAGTGTTTGTATATATTCAATGTTCAGTATTATTTTCCATTACATTAACAGAAATATATCTTATTACGAAGTATTACAGAGTATATATATATATATATATATATTTGTATGTGTGTGTGTATATCGAAACGATCTGTTTACTGATTAATCAAAATGGTGACTACAGCAGCCCCCTGTGGGACTAGGGGGCTGAAAGTTTCAGCATCAACTACTTTTTTCATGCCCTAGATGTATATATGTATTTTTTTTTATAAATTTTGGTTCAAAACTATTTTTAACCATCCTTAACCGGCTAGACCCTATCTCTGAATTTTTTCGTCTTCCTTCATTTTTTACTATCTTTACGGCCGAGCTGCTAATGACTATTCTACGTTCCATAATTTCATATATGTATAATCGCTAATAAATTTTGGGAAAGCATAATAGAGAGAGACATAAACAGTATAATTAAACGCAATAACGAAAGAAACTTAAAAAGATTAAATTTAACTTATAAGACATGCTCTCTCCTGTCTATTTATCGTAACATTCTTTATTTATATTACAAATATAATTTAATCAGCGTATTACTCAACTACAATATAATTCAGAATATGTATAAGTAAATATCTGATTGAAATATTTTTTAAGTGTTTATGGCGGCGACGTTTGTAATTTTTTAGTAGGTACTTCACTTCAAAGGGGAGGAGGACATTATATATAAAATCCGAAAGAATAGATTATAAATATGTATACAGTGAACAAATTTACACTGCTTAAAACATTATTTTAATTTAATTAATTAATAACTTTATTACAGCGATAATTTTATGACTCAACGAACTTCGTAACAATTTGCAGTGGCTGGTGAGGGGGTATATTTTTCGCTCCATGTTTGTCTATCTAGTGTTGTATTACATCTGATATTTGAGGAGTATAATAAAATAAACATCCGTGAATACACCATTTAGGAGAAAAAATCATTTTAAAAAGGTTAAAAATAAAACGTAAAGAAAGCTACAGAACTTTGACGTCACTTTAACACTAATGGTCGGACATGATAAACGCATCTGTGAATAATGTAACGCCGCTCGGGTTTCCCGAGCGTGACTAGCGTGGCACGGTCAGCAACACTACCTGTGTCACGTGCAGTGTAATTATAAAATCATATACTAGCACGTGAACGAATAAATCACTGAGCGCAATGAGTGTTTTCTTAATGTTTCCAGTAATATGTACAACGGCACTGTAAATCACACTGAACGGGTCCCTTTCGAAGAAAAAAACAATCTTTATTAAAAATCGAAAAATTTAAAAAACATCATCTCGACATGTTTCGGGAAACAACGTTCCATACTCGTATTCATAGGAGTTTCTCCGAAAACATGGGATATTTTTTGAATTTTTCGATTTTTAATAGACTTCCGTGTTTAGTGTTTCATAATTTTTAAAATATCACTTATAAAGAATTACGAAAAGATGTGTTATAATTACAATGTTAGAAAAAAAATAGTCGGAAATTTTAACCTGTGAAAAACGCCATATAAATATATCCAAGTAAAAACCCGTTTAGGGTTTATGATGCAACTAAATGTTTACCGAAAGACAGTATGGAATCCGTCCATCAGAAAGGATTCAGTTCACTGTAAAAGCGAGTGCACCGGAATTGAACTTAAAAGAGAATTTCAGCTCGACAGTTTGTAAAAATATTATTAAAAGTAATAATGGTTATAATTCGCAATGAAATAAAAAAATTTAAAACAGATTACACGGATGAAGTACAAAAAACAATATTTAGAAAAATTATGATAAAAACGTTCTAGGATGGACTAGAAGTCGTTGAAAAAAAAAGAAAAAAAGAAAATTATTAAAAATTTAATTTTATATATTAAGTTCATTTCTTTTCAAAAATCGTATGCGGTGTTTGCTAAAGAGACCAAAATATTTAGATCCGCTATTTACATACATGTAATTTTGACTATGTATAAATAATAAACTTCCCAGTTTTTACCAAACTCAAAATTAAATCTACTCGGCTTTTCATAGTAAGCAACAAAAAAAAAAAACCTAGATATAAAAAATCGCGAACACAAAACTTCTGAAAAATGCTAAAGCCAAACTAATTTGGGTCTCGTAGCGTTGACAGAAAGATTGCGGTGATAGCATCTGCTCGGTATCATTATGCCGCCACATTGTCGGACTTTATAAAATCTTAAGGGGTCTCGCATGTAATAGTCTATCTCCCGAGTCTCGCATAATACATTATAAAACTGCAAAATTTTGTATATTTTATTTTTAAATTTATCGTACCCCTCTATGGTTTCTACGATTCACGCGAATAATTATATTACAAAAAACATAACTTTGTTATTCTAGCAGTTTAAATAAGACCGGGTCTCAGGTGGTCCGCTTGATATACTGGGTCTCACAACGATCTGGGCAGCTATATATATATATATATATATATATATATATATATATAAATAAAAATAAATGTTTGTTTATTTATCCCCTATGCATTGTTGTACCACTGGACGAATCAGGTTGGAAATTTTCAGGGTATATTCATGTTGTCTCAACAAAAGTTTCAAGCTATAGCAGAGTTTCCTACACCTTTTCCTACACGAAATGTGAGATTATAAATAGTTAAACAATAAATGTATGTATATGCCGCGATTTAAAAATCAGAAAATTTCTTACGTAAATTTGAAAACGGTTAAATTCCTGTTACACTATTTAAATCGCACTTTCGTGTTACCTCAGTTTGGCAAGACGCTCCTCATTGTTTTGCGTTTTTTATTCTAGTTTGTATCGTTGCAAAAACCACATTAAATATTCATTGTCTTACCAATGTTCGCATTATAGAAAACAAACGACTGTGTTATTATACTTATTAAACTATTTCTAGATATTATAATTTTAATTTTTTGCTTACTTTAATAAGTAAATGCTCTGTAGGAATTATTGTAATATCACTTTGAGGAATATTTTACTGCAGAATATATTACTTTTTTATCGAACAATTATTTTTTACTTTGGTAAAGTCCTAAATGAATGTATCCAGTTCGTATTGCCCTTTTCAGTTCATATTCCTACATACAATATTGGCATTGCTTAGTTCACCCCTCTAATTTAATCACTATACGATGAATTATCGATAAATTTATTTTATATCTCACTGAAAATTTTTAAAGAATACAAATTTGTAATTTTTGTATTTCAAAATATTTTTCAAATTTACTCTTAAGTAATTTAGTAAACAAAATAATGTATAACTGTAAAAAATTTCACACCATTTCATATTTATTTTTGAAAAGTAATTGCAAAAATTTTAATTCGACTTTAAAATATAAGTCACAATTTTAGAATAATTGCTGTAATTATTGACTGTTAGTTTTAAAGAAGTTAACTTTCGATTAATTTATTTTGTATTTTACTGAAAATTAAAAAAAAATACGAAATCACGATTTAAAAATTACAAGTCTGGTTTTTGTTAGCTTTTTTAATATTTCTAGCGAAATTCATGTGTAATAGGTTTGGTTTTTGCTTTTTTATTTGAATTTTATTCGTTAGCCAATAAAGATAATGTGTGTTTTAAATTTTGACATACAAAAAATTTACTTACTCACGCAAATTAGTGACCTAGCCGAGTGTTAGTTCGATCCACTGTGTTCAATTGTTGAAAAATATTTGTAACATCATTTAAAAAGTAAGCATTAGATTCAATATATTTTAAATGAAATTTCGGTATGCAAGATTAAATCATAGACATTATTTGTATACAATATATATGTATATACATATGCGGGTAAGTTGCATCATCTTCATATTTTATCATTGTGATTAACTCCGCTCCATAGACGGACACAAATAACGTTCAATCGCAATTAAAATACATTTTGGACCGCATCTGAGTCACTGATATAATTACAGACTGCTACACAGGTCGAAACCACTTAATAATGCGAATCCACAGACAGTGAAAAAAGTTTGTTTCTTTTTGTTTCTTGTTTTGCTTTTTTTTAAATTGACGCTCAGTCGTCACGTAGGCCATATTTGATCACGTAGCGATCTACTTCGTTCTTTTCTAATTAAGTATTACCGAAAGATCTCTGTGTACCTTATTTTAATTGGCATTTGTAAATGACGGTTTACATTTTATTAAAAGTAATTTTGTTTAATCGAGCCTGCCTCAAGCACTTTGTACATTTTCTCCAACACGTGAAAACAAAATTATGCTCGCGTATACGGTTTTAAATATCCACAATTCAATTTTTTTGGACGCAGTGGAGAAAATGTATGTGTTGGATAAAAGTAGGAGGGAAGAACAAACGTACAATAACGGGCCCATATACTTTTATTATTCTTTTTTCCCCCATTCTCTTACATACGCTAGGATCAGCAGCTGCATTAACTTATTAAGCTTGCGTAGAATTTAGACTAATATTAACAATAAAAGATAAAAATCTGTTACGAATCTAAATGAATAAATGAAGCTAACAGAGAAGCAAGGAAGAGGGAGTAAATAAAGAACGAAAGATGCACCATCATACGTAGCAAGTGAAATTTAAGACAGAGAGGGTTTGAAGGAAAGATGGAATAAAGATGGAATAAAGATGGAATAAAGATGGAATAAAGATGGAATAAAGATGGAATAAAGATGGAATAAAGGTGGAATAAAGGTGGAATAAAGATGGAATAAAGATGGAATAAAGATGGAATAAAGATGAAAAAAAAAAAACATGATTTTGGCGTCGCATTAATTAAAAACCGTTGGAGAGTGAAAGCTGATCATTTTAATAGTAAAGGTTTACTTTAGTTCCGCCAGTTCGCTTTTACTAAGATTTTGATTCGTTCATTTACTGCTATTTTCCACTGTGAATTTGAACTAATTTAACTTTGCGGAAAACGACAATAAATAAACGAACTAATATTTAAATAACAGCAAAACTTATGAATGAAAGAAGATTTGAAATTAAAAACACGACGTAAATAAATAAGAAGACGTAAGTTTAGAAATAACGAAACAAAATTGAAATCCAAGATTTTTATTAATTATTGTTATAACACGTCGGGCAACACTTAAACTATACAAAAAATTAATTCGAACTAATTCAAAATGCAGAAAACATCAATAAATGAACGAACTAAAATCTACATAACAACAAAACATACGAATGAAGGAGACGAAAATTAACGACGACATAACCTAAATAAATAAAAATTAACAACATAACGTCAGTAAATATGAAGACGCCATTTTAAGAATAACCAAAAAAATTGCGAACATGAAATACTAGAACGAGCGCTTTTTTGGAAATTATATCGAACCGCATCAGTTCGCCGATTACATCGAAATTCAGGATTTTTATTAATTATTGTTATAGTACGATACGTTAGATATCTTTTAACTAATACGAAAAAAAAAAAAAAATTTATCAAAAAAGTGTGATCTAATAGGAATTAAAAAAAAAAAAAAAAAACTTAAAGTAAGAAAGAATGTGGTGTTTTATACAAAAATTAACGATTTCTTCTTACGTGTATCGATAACCGTCAGGGAAAGAAAGCTCACACGACGTATCACACAATGAAATTTCATTGGCTATATTGCAAAATTTAAAAAAAAAAAAAAATTGAATAAAATAAACAAATTAAGACATGTTAAAGAAAAATACATTGTAAATTTAAAAATGAAAAAAAACCTACATACTTTAAGAAAATATCGAATTTTGAAACGGGAAGTTCTTCGTTTTATCGGCTTTATTAACAAAGCGCGTATTTTGGTTTATGTTGTAAAGCTACAATTTTGGCTGAATTGGCCGACTGATAAGCGCTACTTGCGGTTTTGTAAAATCGCTCGCTTTTGAACACGTCTCCCCTGTCAAATGACGAGTACATGTTTGGCCCGGCATCATTTTAATCGGTGGTTCTTCTTTTACAACGATTATACTCTTCTTTTTCTTTTTCTCATCTTCGGTCTGCTGCGAAATATGAATTGGGAAAGTTGATTACGTTCCCTTTCGATGCACAATGTGTAAATTCAAAATTGACTGTTCTGTAAAATCAAAAATACCGCGATTTGTTCAAATGATTTCGACCGCTTAAATTGCAATTAGTGGACTCCGCCAATTATTGAGCATGCAAGGGTGTAATTCCTGCGAAAACGGCTGTGAGGGGGCGGAGTGGTAAAAGCCCCCGACGACTCGTCTATTTTCCGCAGTCACTGACTTGACCTGATGAATGAAATATCGTTTATTGCTTTTCCAGTATTATTAAAAAAGAAATGGTTCTGAAGCGAATAAATATAATTGAGGACCGGATATGGTAAACACATGTTGAGAAATATTCAAACGATGCAGTTGTTTGAAACGATCTGTTTAATTTTTTATCGGTTTCCACTGCTGTGCACTCTAGTTCACCAAGGCTTGTCCAACTCCTTACATCATAACTATTCTTCCTCATTCTCTGGTTACATTGATTGTTATCTATTAACGATACATCTGATTAGCTGTTTTTTTTGTGGTCGAGCCCTTTACCCCAAAAAAAAAAAAAAAATAAGAAAAAAACGGTGGAGATGGAAAACATTTTCGTGCAGAGACATTTACTAAATAAATTAATAGGATTCGGTGTTTCGGAGGTTTAACGGCTTAATTACATATTTTATCAGTTTTTGAAAACGAACTAAAATCAGACGCTTAGATGGGTATCTCCAGATTATTTTGGTCGAAATTTCAGTTCGTTCAATTCTGGTCTTATTCATAGCGTGCGAACTAACACAAACCATGAATAAGAGCAAAAATTAAACTGGCGGGAAAAAAAGGCTATAAAAAAAAAAAAAAGAAAAAGGAACAGTTTTAACGTAAAGAGGATATTTTAAAATAACATTAAGGCAAAATTTTAAAACTATTATTGCGCGGTCATGGGACCCCAGTCAGGAACGAAGTTCATTACGCTTTTCTTGGAATGAAACAATAATTTTTGTGGAAGAAACAGACAATTGTCCTATTCAACTACCAGTGAAAGCGATGAAAATTGGCTAACTCCTAAGCATGTAGCTAAGAGTGTAAAATCTGTCGCTTCTTATAACGCTAAACCAGTAAACACTAAACGTAATATTTTCCAATTTCTGGATAATGAAAACAGTGATGATATCAATAATAATAGTAGTAATAACAATAACGGTAATAGCAGTAGCAATAACAATGACGCTGAAATGGAAGTCACTAATATTAATCCTAATAACCCGGAGCCTGCGTCTAACGAGGTTAACTCCAACAAGAGAGCCAGGCCACCGCCACCCATTATGGTAAAAAACGTGCAAAATATCACCAACTTCAGAGAATTCCTACTAAAGATACCTGATATAGAATTTTCACTTAAATCCACGCTGTCGGGAGTGACAATAAAACCTTCTAACCCACTAAGTTATCGTACCCTTATAAGGGCTATGAAAGATAGTAATTATTTATATTATACTTACTCCCTAGAGGAGGATAAACTGTTCAGGGTAGTGTTAAGAAACCTGCACTGTTCTACTGACCTAGCTGAACTAAAAGCAGAGCTGGAGGCAAGAGGTTTTGTGGTAGCTCGGATCACTAATATTCTCAAAGGAAAAACTAAGCAACCCTTGCCAATGTTTTTTGTTGACTTAATACCTGCTCCAAAGAATGGCGAAATTTTCAACATCACGCGCTTATTGAATACAGTAGTGGCGGTGGAAGAACCGAGAAAAGACTCGAGGCTGAAACAATGTAGACGCTGTCAGCTGTTTGGTCACACGGCCAATTACTGTAACCTTCCTCCTCGTTGTGTAAAATGTGCAGGCAAGCACGACACTAAAACATGTACTAAAGGCGTCGATGTGCCAGCAATCTGTGCGCTATGTGACGGAAATCATCCGGCGAGCTACAGGGGATGTTCGGTGTACAAGCAGCAGACTACATTTTATAAGAATTTACGATCAACTTACGCTAGCACTCAAATAAATACCTACAATGCCGCAAGTGGGGATTACAATTGTTCTAGTGTAGTAAATAATAATAGGACTTATGCCAATGTTGTTAAAGCTAAACGCGTAGATTTAGATCTAAATAATGTATCCAGCAGAGGACATCTGAGTAACAGTAAAAATTGCTACACCGACGATGGTATTACCACTGCCAGTAATAACAGCAACAGAAACAATGCTGATATGTCCTCAATGCTATCTGCATTTTTGAACGAATTTAAAAGCGTAATTAATCCATTAATTTCCTTACTAACTAAGGTTATTGAAAAACTACTATCCTAATGATAAATGAAATAAATAACATCTCTCGTCAGTCACTAGTGATTATGCTATGGAACGCCAATGGCATTGCTCCAAAGAAAGGAGAATTAGAGATTTTTCTTCAGCTTAATACTGTTGACGTTGTACTGATCGTGGAAACGCATCTCGTAAGAAGTCACAGCTTTAAGCTAAACGGATATAACGCCTACACTGCGCACCACCCTGATGGCACGGCCCACGGTGGTTCCATGATATTGGTCAAAAGTGGATATAAGCAATATGAAAATTTTTCCCGAAGCACATATGCCTATCAGGTCGTTGCCGTGAACATAGAAACATTCGCAGGTGAAATCGCCGTGGCGGCAATTTACTGCCACGGAGGATTCGCAATACCAGACGTGGAGCTCAACAGTCTTTTTAACAACTTAGGAAATAATTTCATATGCGGTGGTGACTATAACGCGAAAAGCTTCGCGTGGGGTTCTAGGCTAACTAATCGGGCTGGGAAGAAGCTTGATAGGTGCCTACGGAGTAATTCACTTGCCGTCCTTTCACCAATGACGCCCACGTACTGGCCTGCGCATGATAATAGACTTCCAGACATATTGGATTTTTTTATCATCCGTGGATTACAAAGATACAGCAGAGAATGTAGTACTGTTAATGACCTCTCTTCAGATCATATTCCAGTTGTTGCCGTCGTAGACGTACGCCCGAGGTGTATACCTACCCAACAAGGACTGGTTAATAAGTCCACAAATTGGGACCTCCTTTGTAGCATAATCGAAAGTAATATCAATTTAAGAATTAAAATAAAGAATAAAGAGGACATAGACCTAGCGGTCAAAAATTTTACCAATCTAATTGTACGCGCCTGCCATGACTCGACTAGTTATACCTCGGATAAACGGCGAGTCAGATTCATTCCGGTCGAGATTAGACAGTTAATTAAAAAAACCAGGGCAGCCAGGAAGAAGTGGCAGCGCAGTCGCTACCCATCGTTAAAGAAACAGTATGCAACTCTGCAAAATGCGTTAAGAACCAAAATCAGCCTGTATAAGAACGAAACGACTCAAAGGAATCTGTTAGCAATGAACACTGATACCGCAGCCTTGTGGAACAATACGAAGAAATTGCTACAGTACGAAAAGGAACAATTCAACATAAAAGTAGACAACAGTTGGGCCAAAACCGATAAGGATAAGGCAAACGCATTTGCAGAACACCTCAGCTCAGTTTTCACACCGCATCCAGATATGCGCATTGAGCGCTCAGAACTGATGCAACGTATGTCAAAGGTTCCCTGCACGTTAGGAAGATCAAAAATGTTTACGCCGAAAGAGGTATTCGAATGTCTGCGCAAGGCACCGCTACGGAAAAGCCCTGGAGCAGATAACATCACTGGCGAAATTATCTCACGACTCCCACCGAAGGCAGCTACCCTGTTGTGTTACATATTCAATGGAATATTACGAACTGGATACTTCCCTGAAGCATGGAAGAAGTCAGTAATAGTAATGATCCCCAAGCAGGGTAAGCCGAAAATGGACGTTTCCTCTTATAGACCTATCAGCTTGCTCTGCTCCTTATCCAAGGTGTTAGAGAGATTAATCCTAAATCGTATTCAGCCGCTTATAACCAGTCACGGTATTATACCGAGTCATCAATTCGGGTTTCGCAGGAAACATTCTACAGTGCAACAGTGTCATCGGTTAGTAGATGCGATTTCGTCAACTCTGGAGAGGAAGGAGGTATGCTCTGCAGTTTTCCTGGATGTTGCACAAGCCTTCGATAAAGTGTGGCATCCTGGATTACTTTGTAAATTGAGGCAGTTTCTCACTTCTGATTTATACGCGTTACTTCAGTCGTACTTGAACAGCAGAACTTTCGTCGTAAATATCAATGGTTGTCTTTCAAAAGTAGGTATGATTCTATCGTCAGTTCCGCAGGGTAGTCTGATCGGACCTCTTTTGTATTCAATCTACACGGCAGACATACCGATCAGTAATCAGACGATCCTAGCAACGTATGCTGATGATATCGCCATTCTTGCATCCAACTCAGTGGTCACGTACGCGAACGTTGCTGTACAAAACCACCTAGACAAGCTGGCTGAATGGGCACAGAGCTGGCGCATAATGTTTAACCCCAACAAGTGTCAACACGTCGTGTTTACAAACAGGAAAATTAGCTGTCCAGCGGTGAAAATTGGCAACGCTCAAATTCCCCAAACCAACTCGGTACGGTATCTCGGCATGTACCTGGACAGGAGACTTACTTGGCGAATACACGTGGCACAAATCAGAAGAGCCATTGCTGCTCGCGCGAAGTCGCTACATCCGCTTTTGGGACGGAAGTCTGCTCTCAACTTAACTACCAAACGAATCATTTACCTTGCTGCAATCGCTCCCATTTGGCGCTATGGAATTGAATTGTATGGAAGTACTTGTAAAAGCAACCTTCGAAGAATTCAACAGCAGCAGTCCAGGATACTCCGCACTATCACGTCTGCTCCACCTTACGTGTCCAATTTGACGTTACATAATGACCTCAGGGTCCCATATGTCAGTGATGCACACATTGCACAGTACAAAAGATTGTTTGACAAATTCGAGTGTAGCAGCAATCCTGTCATCCGTAGGATGCATACGGACAGTCTTCCAGATAATCCTCCAAGGCGACTTAGAAGGAAATGGTGTCGGGATGCTATCCCGATCACTTAATTCCTCACTTTAAGTTACTTGCATAATAACATGTACTTATTCTTAATCACGGCACGCGTTCATTCCTATAATTGATCCTCTGAACATTCTTATCTTATTGTGTTACTCCCTTTCCCTTCTCACAACCTAATGTCTCGCTGGAGTCATTAGATTTTATTATTATTAGTTCCTCTTCCTACAATATCGCCGTTGTTTGCAGTAAGTTGTGCTGGTATGACGTATAAAAAAAAAAAAAAAAAAAAAAAAAAAAAAAAAAAAAAAAAAAGAAACACTATTATTTTATATTAAACATTAACATTATGCACATTATTTACGCTATATGAAATATATCTTTCTCAGGGCTTTTCTATTCTAACCAAGAGGAAAAGCTTAATAAATAGGTGGCCTTACCTTTCAGAAATTTTCGTAATTGCTCCACCGTTGTATCGCGAGTCATTTAAGTAATGAAGAATCGATCGCGCCTCGATGGACATGTGTCACGAGATTAAGGCTGATTTAGCTAGCGTGTAGCGTTTTATTAGCTGCACAAATTAACCTAACGGTAAAAATACACGTTAGCGTTTACAATAAATTTCAAGTACCTTTTGTATATCACTCCCATTTTAATTCTCGGGAAATAAGATAAAACGTGATTGAAGAAGGAAATTGTGTGACCGAAAAAAAGGCAAAAAAGCTGCAATTAAAAAAAAAAAGAAGGAATATCAATAAAGGCAGACTGTAAAACCAACAAAAAAACAGCCGTTACCTAGAAAATGCGAAACCGTTTGTTTTTAATAATTATCTAGAATTTACGATTTCTCTTTAAGATTAAGTTTTTAAATGATAGTTATTGAATAGAGTAAGTTGTAGTTGTAAGTAAAAAAATGAATCAAATCAATCATCAATGGACAGAAAGCGCGAATATTTTTTCGTTTATAAAGGAGAAATGCAATTGAAATTTTAAAGAACAACTTATTCTTCATTTCTCATACAAGTTTAGAAATAGAAGATTACAATTTTGAGTAAATGAATCAATGAAATCTAGAATATGATTTTGTAAACTTTGAAAGTTAAAAGTTACACCTTTATTTACAAATCATATCCAAGATGAAGAGTGTATTTTCACACGTGGAAAATGAGCATTTGAAATGTTTAGAAATGTGTGTTTTAGGCCTTTTACGCTATTTTCATCAATTTTTGCTATTTCCCGCCATTTACTTGTGTTTTTAGTACCTTTCACACAATTTTTCACCATCTTTGTGTCAGGTTTGTACTAATTCGGCTCTCTCAACCGGTATTATAATTTAAAAGTGGCTCCTTTGTTTAATTGTCAGCACTTCTCTTCTATAAATCTTATGATTTCCCGGATGCTGTATATTTTGCTATCGCTGTTCTAGGGGGTGGCCGGAGGTGGCTGGGACACAACCGGAAGGCCAGGCGATGGTTCAAAGGTCAAAGTGGCGAAATAACGGCGAGGGCATGGGTGACGTCATAGGATAGCTTGGTTGTATTTTATTAAAAATTATGCCTGCAACAAATGGGTATACAACATGCACACTGTACTGAAACGATTCATTTCTACCTACTTTCGGACATGATGTAGCCGAACTACGGGGGTTTTTGTCAATGAATAGTGGAAATTTAAAATGTAAAATAAACTTGATAAAATAAAAAAAATTTGAATAAAATATTTTATATAAAATGACTACTACAAATAAGCTATGCGATCCAATTAGCAACCAAGAGAAGGCCCGAATTAGATGCTTAAAGGCAAAGCGACTCGTAAGTAATGTACCTTCCAGATGATTGAGCAACAATCGAAAGATTGAGGAATAAAAGAGGATGGTAATATGGAATTCTAATCAATTGTTTTCTATTATTTTTTATGGAGAAATAAAGAATCCAGCTGACGTTCGCCAAAAGGAAGCTCGCGTTAAAGACCTTCGTTCCAAAACAAAAAAAAAAATTAAATTGGCGCGAAAAGAAAAAAGTAAATTAACATAAAGAGAAAATTTTATAATAAGGTTAAAATAAGAAGTGTAGTAATTTTAAGAAACAGCGCATTAAATAAATATAATAAATTCACATACACCTTAATAAGCCAAATACATTTTTGCGGCGGTCCCAGAAAAATTCATGTATCCCAAATAAGTAGAATATGAAAACAATTGTGCGATAGCAACAGATGGTGACCAGTAATTTTTTTTTTTTAATTGAGCTAGAAGCCTGTAAATCAAAATATTTATTATACGGACATCCAACTTAAATAATAACGTAATATTAAATAATAATAATAATAATAATAAACGGAAAAAACAAACCAAAACCAAACCGACTACACATGAATTTCAATAAAAATAAAAATCGGACTTGCAATTTTTAAATCATGATTTCATATTTTTATTTAATTTTCGGTAAGATATAAAATAAATCTGACAATAATTAACTTTTTTAAAACTATCAGTCAATAATTACACCCCTTATTTTAAAATTGTACCTTATATTTTAAAATTGTACCTTATATTTTAAAATTGTACCTTATATTTTAAAATTGTAGCTTATATTTTAAAATTGTACCTTATATTTTAAAATTGTACCTTATATTTTAAAATTGTACCTTATATTTTAAAATTGTACCTTATATTTTAAAATTGTACCTTATATTTTAAAATTGTACCTTATATTTTAAAATTGTACCTTATATTTTAAAATTGTACCTTATATTTTAAAATTGTACCTTATATTTTAAAATTGTATCTTATGTTTTAAAATTGTACCTTATATTTTAAAATTGTACCTTATATTTTAAAATTGTATCTTATGTTTTAAAATTGTACCTTATATTTTAAAATTGTACCTTATATTTCAAAATTGTACCTTATATTTTAAAATTGTACCTTATATTTTAAAATTGTACCTTATATTTTAAAATTGTACCTTATATTTTAAAATTGTACCTTATATTTTAAAATTGTACCTTATATTTTAAAATTGTACCTTATATTTTAAAATTGTACCTTATATTTTAAAATTGTACCTTATATTTTAAAATTGTACCTTATATTTCAAAATTGTACCTTATATTTTAAAATTGTACCTTATGTTTTAAAATTGTACCTTATATTTTAACATTGTACCTTATATTTTAAAATTGTACCTTATATTTTAAAATTGTACCTTATATTTTAAAATTGTACCTTATATTTTAAAATTGTACCTTATATTTTAAAATTGTACCTTATATTTTAAAATTGTATCTTATATTTTAAAATTGTATCTTATATTTTAAAATTGTACCTTATATTTTAAAATTGTATCTTATGTTTTAAAATTGTACCTTATATTTTAAAATTGTACCTTATATTTTAAAATTGTACCTTATATTTTAAAATTGTACCTTATATTTTAAAATTATACCTTATATTTTAAAGTTGAATTGAAATTATTACAATCACTTTTTAAAAATAAACACCGCAAATTGCCGTGAAATTTTTTACAGTATTATTTTGCTTACTAAATTACTTAAGAGTAAATTTGGAATATTTTAACAGTTAATATTTATAAATTTATTTAGTTTTTTTTTAAATTTTCAATAAGGTATAAATTTATCGATGGTTCTATCGATTGAAGTAATATGAATGTGGCAATATGAACTAATAACTCATCTAGGAATTTAGGTGAGTAGGTCATAAAGTAAAGAAAAAGACCTACCAAAAAACCGGAACTAAAAGCCAGAGTTAATTTCAATATACGCATTGCGGTAAATTACAAAATAAATAGATATTCACAAAGGCCGTCTAAGTAGTTTACGTGTTTCGGAAGCGGATGTGAAATTTAGTAAATTCCGATTTTAGAAATATTGTTTTTTTGTTTTCAATAAATACGCGTTAAATTCTTCACTGGCGCAAAACTTATAACGGGAAGTAAGTAATTCATTAAATTCAAAAATCGAGCTATTTGACCGTGAAAACTCGCGAAACATTGAATCATTAATTAAGCGTGTGTCTTGCAGGAAAATATTTATTCACTGTCTTTCAACATGTCATCATTTATTCGCTTTAGCATTAAATATTTCTGAATAATACACGAGAGAAAAACAATACTAAATTAACAAAAACAACTCTCGCTTTCGTAGGAATCACGACTCCAGTCGCTTCGGTCACCGCTCATGGAAAATTAAAAAATGAACTCCTTGGCGTCACCGTGGTTTCACGCGATGCCGTATTTCCCCTACACCGTGCGAAAAACGACAGCAGATATTAAAGCCAATTGACCGAGATCTGGAGGGATGTTGATACTTTTTTTCTTTTCCAGAAGTGGCCGGAAAAGTAAAAGCAAACGAAAAAGCCGAGAAATTAGTTGGCCAGATCGTGCGTAAATTAACCAACGGTTGCGACCGCATTTCCAAGACAGTTTTCTCGGTCACTTTCAAAGGCCAAGGTGAGTTCTTGGCGGAACCACGGACATCTAGAGCGCATTGCCGACAATTACCGAGCTTGTTGCTTAGCCGAAAAACATCGGAATTTCCTCAACAACTGCGTGCAAAGTACGACTTTTGCTAGCACCTGTCTACCACCTGGCTATTGCATTTGTTGGAACACGAGCGAGCCGAGCGCATTCGAAGACGGTTCCCGAGTGGTGCGTCAACGACAACAACAACCGTACCGCCGATGATCGAACAAGTCCACTTGATAATGATGGCGAAGTAGACACACTTGTCGCTACAATCTTCTTTTTTTTTTCCATTATCCCCTCCAACGTGAATACTACGGGTGTCGGGCATGTCGTATTTTCCGTAGCGGTACGTAACGTGAACATTACGCTGGGCCATCGAATGCTTTAGTCGTTTCGGAGCTCGTCATATCGTTCGTTCGTTATCGGCCGGTGAGTGTTTGTAATAGCGCTTAAATACAATAGCGATAATACAACGTCTTATTGTCGTAATATATTTCACTCGCGTTGTCACCTTTTTTCGGGTTTTTGTGTAAATTATTCGTTGCGAAGTGCAAAATACGAAAACTAAAGTCTGCAGATAATTTTCGGTAAGTACTTACTCGATGTGTATTACATAGTGTAGGCGAATTTTTTCGCGTAATTTTCTACCGGTCAGTTATTTTATTTATTTTCTTTTGGGGGGGGGAGGGGCGTTTTTAACGAGACGAAGAAAATAAAATTGCAAAAAGTACTCCAGAGTTAACCTGTTTATTAAACAAAAGTCCCCCTTCCCGGATTCCAAGATTCCCGAGTTCGCGGCTTCCCGGCTTCCGATTTTTCTTAATATTAATTTTGAAATAATTATGTGAATTAGAAACGGGAATTAATTTATAAAAACCTCCTATTATCCTGTTGTTCTACGTGCGTGTGTCTGAATACACGGCGCCGAATGGATTATAAATACCGCGCATTATGGAATTTCCAAAGAAAATGATGAAAGAGGATTTTCGTTCTCATCAGTTGTTTCGTTGTGAATTTAATAATAATCGGTGAGCTAAAAGCTGTAAAAATTCTAATAAGGCACGATTTAAAAAAAAAACAAACAACAACAACAATTATTTCGAAAATGATCAATAAATAATGAAAATTATTAAAATCCAATGAAAGTAGAAAAAAAAAAAATAAGGGTATCAGAGGAAATAAAAATTCGAGTATTATGATTTTCCCAGTACCAAAAAGTGTATTAATAGATTTATCAAGTTGGTATAGAGAAAAGTTCGTTTTCTACTAAGAAATTATATATTCGTTTTCTAGGAAATTTTGTTAATTATTTTATCGAACTGTAACGGTGATAGGAGGTGGCTTAAATTCACTGGGCGGTGCATTATAAATGGTTTTATTTTATTTATATTCAATTTTAGAAGTTTAAATGCTCTATTTCTGTTCACTATTTTAAGTGGTGCATCGATGGAAATTATCGAATGTTGTAAATATTTCTTTTTTTCCCCCCCGAAAACGTGATACAATATAAAGAAAAATTGTGTCATCACAATCGAAAGGGAAAAATTAGAGACTATACGAAAGTTGAAATATCTCAGGCGTTGAAATAATTCGAAGCTAGAAATGGAAGCAGTCAGAAAAACGATCGAATTTGATTTCCGTGATTAACGTTAAAAAAAATCAAAAAAAAAAAACAACAAATATTTTTCCGATAACGGTGGTAAATTTCACGTATATTTTATATCCTTTACTGCTTATATATCTCTTTTACATCGTTCTCTCAAAGTTTGAGATTTTAAAGAATTTCCAACGTAAAACGGTGTTGTCCTCGTTATCACATTTAGCTACTTTTTTTTTTCTTTTTTTTTCGGTTTTTAGTTCTCCCGGCTATCGACCGTTTGAATATCCCAAAGTAATTTGATACTCTGCGTAAAACTCCGTTAGTAGTGTAATCGTAACATCAGCCTGATGTATTTTTATTCTTTCCACATATTTCAATACGATCGAAAATATGAAATAGTTCTTAAAAATATCAAAAAATCACAATGGCGCATATTTTCTCTATTTGTATTTTCTCTATTTTTTTCGTAAAGCACAAAAATTTAATGAATAATAATTAGTGAAAGTACGACGACCGGCGAAACTTAGTTGCATTTACTGATCTAGAAATTGAAATGCTATAGGGACGAATAATAATTAGCTAAATTACTTGAACGAATGAATAATCAATCAACCGATTAGGTATCATCAATTTCAAATGGCAATATCAAAATTTAGTAATACGCGCTAATGGCATTTGTTTTATGTGCGCGTTACCTTATCAAATCGGTAAAACTTCATTCGTATATTTGTCGAAATTGGAGGGATTTTTTAAAATGTTTGATATATACCAGTTGAAAAGTGTAAAAACTCGATGGAATAATACTCAGTGATTTTTTTCTTCTTTGATTTTTATGTTTATATGTTTCTATTTTTACATTTTTAAAAATATTGATAATTTATACCATTTAAAAAATTCGTACGAATCTTTCAACGAATTAAACGAGGAAGATGAAATATCATCGTTCGGTAAAAATTCACCTTTCTAAAACTCTTCGGTCAATTTTTTCTAACAAACACCAACTTGCATATAATTGTGTGCCAAAAGTAATTCTCCTTCTCTTAATAAATCTCATTAAAAAATAGCGGTAAATAAGAAGAAGAATATTTCGACGAATATTCAACAGGATCAGAATACTATATCGAAAAGAGCGGATACTAACTGAAATCAGAAAAAACAATCTGTACACGAATGAGAGTTTTATTATGAGCCATTGAGTCATAAGAACACGGCAGTGTGTAATACTATTAACAAACGACAATAGCAGCAGTAGAAAAAAGTTTTGCCAGTTTATCTCGGTTAAAAAAGAACCCTTATGAAGGACAGACTGGCAGATCAATAGAACGGGACTCAAAACGATTAGCCAACTTGAAAATTAAGCATTTATCAACGGGTCAATCAGCGAAATCTTGTCGCGGAATTCGAACATTTCGGCATTTTAATAACGGTTAACAGATCAAAAGAAGACGCATACAGACACGGTTGTATTCACCTTCGTAACTGAATGTATATTCGGAAACCAATCTTCAAGCAAGCTATTACGGCAAATGATGGAATTCAAGTTGGTGAAAAATGGGTATTCTCCAATATATACTTCATCATCATCATCAGTGTATCAGCCTGACGGCTGGTTCGATATACCTATATATGTACCTATATATATATATACCTATATATATATATATACACATATATATTAATTACAACGTAATTCTTAGGCTAACCCCCATTCGAAAAAATGTCCCAATTTTATGTAATGCTAAATGTCCCAAAAAAATGTCCCAATTTTATGTAACGTTTGTTATATTTTGTAGGATTTTTGTTATTGTTATTTAAAAAATGTCACAATTTTATGTAATGAAATATGTAACGAAAAAATGTCTTAATTTTATATAACGGAAGTTAAATGTTAGAATAGGATTTTTGTGGTTATGTTATTTTTTGTGTGTGTTGATGCCAGTAAGAATTACGTTGTAAATTTTGATCATTTTATACAAAGTATAGAAGAGAAAGAGACAGAAATGAAAGCAAGAGGGGTCAAGGGGCACAGCCCCTTGCGAGGCCAAAATGGCCGAGTTTGTATATATACTTATATATATATATATATATATATATATATATATATATATACCCATATATATATATATATATATATATACACACATATATATATATATATATATATATATATATATATATATATATATGCCCATATATATATATATATATATATACACACATATATATATATATATATATATATATATATATATATATACACATATATATATACACACACATATATATATACACACATATATATATATATACACACATATATATATATTATATATACTGTAATCTGATAAGTCTTTAAAAGGCTTACAGGATACCAGAATAAAGTATAATCTAAAAATAACAAAATAGGCGGTAGTCCTCATAAATAGAAATGAGATGACAGTACAACGGTAATAGGAAGAGTTATATGTCGGTCAAGAAAAAGTGGAAAGCTATATTTCGGAGTACCGACGAAGGAACTGATGAAAACGTCGAAATTAAGAATAGAAAAGGCAGGTGTAATCTTAGAAAATATGTAAGTTCGCACTTGCCGCCGGTATGTCAATGACACGGTGTTGTTATTATAAAGCGCGCAAGGTTGGAAGAAAGCAAATTGGAAAAATAAGATGAGGTTTTTTCGAGATGTTGGTATATCGACGTGTATTAAAAATCTCGCGGACAAGTCGGATTACAAATAGGAAAGTATTGAGAAGGATTTCGAAAGAATGTGATACTGACCAAAGGAATCTGAATTAAGCGTTTGTTGTACGAAATGCAGAGTATAAAGCAGTCCGACTAGTTTTCCAGCAAAATTTCGATAGAAGAAAATTAAAATTTCAGTGGACTCCAACGACGATACTGAATTCGCTATTAATAAAGTTGAAATAGCCCCTTACTGATGGCCAGACTTCGGCCTGAGAAGAAGGTTGCAGTCACAATATTAATTTGATTTTTAAACACGAGACAGTGCAGTACGGATTGGACACCGTGTTCGCAGCTCAAAGGAAAATCGAAACCTTCGAAATGTGCATATCTATAAACCGCAGGATCAACGCGAAAAGTTTACTAATACTGAAGTGCGTTAAATCGACTGTACAAAGATAAGGAATTAGTAATAAGAAAACGGTAAAATGCAATATGTCGCACGCAGAATGAGAGAAGACAAATATAAAATGTTAAAAAAAAACTTTCCAGGAAAAGCGGAAGAGGTAGGTTAAAAATATGCGTCGATTGAACCAGGGGCGGATCCAGAGAGACATTTTGGAGAGGGAAATTGTATAATTACGCAGACCCGTGCCCAAAATTTTGAAGGGGGTGGTGAAAATTTTCTTCGCATATTTATTTTATAAATAACAATACATTTTTCACTAATATTCATGCTATTAATAATTTCCATCATTTTGATTTATATATTAATTTACATAAATGAATTACCCTGTATATGAACATTAATAAAAATTACATGTGTTATTGATTATACTCGTAATAAAAAGTTTTTCCTTAAGATATTAATGAAGTACCTAAAAGTATGGAGCATATTTGTTCTTTTTTCTTTTATAGGTAAGAACATCCTAAAAAATCATCAATATTTATTTTAAATTTTTGATTTTTTTCCAGATTTTTGTGTATTTATAATAACTATTTCAGTTCTCATGGGGGTGGGTTTAACCTCCAAAACCCACCCCGTGGATACGGCCTTGTAATTACGTAATATCTTATACGGTAGACGGTAGATTTGAGAAATAACCCCTGTTTCATAAAGAAAATCAAATAGCGACCACCTCTTTAGAAATTTTAAAATGTTTTAAAAATACGTAATTATTACAATTTTTAATTTAAATTTTATTTTTAGGTGAAAAATAAAACGAAATTATAAAATTATACCTAAAAATGGTAGTTTAGAATTTGAATAGTAAATTACTAGAAAGAATAGAACGATAGTATTTTAATTAGACACTTTACTTCTTTTTTATTTTTGTCAGTAATCCGATCCGAATTCTTTGTCCAGTATGTATATTTCTCATTGAACTACTATTTTTAATTAAAATTGCAAAATAAAAATTAAAAATACATAAAAAAAGACAAAAGATCGACGGCAATTTAAAACAGAAAAAAAACGTGTAACATTAATAGTTTTACTAGAAAACAGTATTAAATATTAATTATTAAAATCCATTAGTAGTAACATTTATACACATCTTTTATAGTATAAATTACGTTCCTCCGTTACAACAAATTGTTCATCGAGTTTTTGGTTCTTGTGGGGGGGGGGGGCTATTTTCCTCCTCGTGGATCCGCCACTGATTGAACCATATAAAAAATGCACAATTAGATATCGTAGACTGATTATCGAGCTCAACATATCGCTCTCCACATGATAATGGGGAGAAGATTAAACACTTGCGAATGTTTTCGTAACTTTTAATAATTTCCTTTTCGTGAAAGTCACTATTTCGACGATGGCCATTCCGAATTAGATTCTAGTTTTCCTCCGACACTGAATCATCGATATGTAATACTTTAAGACGTTAAGAACAAAAAATAAATGAGATCAAGGAAATGTTGAGATGGAAATTCCTGTCGTAATTAATTTCTTCCGTCACCGCTGGATAACGTGATAATGTGAAAATATGATAATGTGATAACGTGATAATGTGCAAATGTGATAATGTGATAACGTGAAAAAGAAAGTTGGCCCTGGTTGCAGAATGAGTTTGGTAGAATCGCCATATTGCCGTCAGTTTATTAGCGGAGTACAGGTTAATTCTGTGAAATGCTGAGCAGCAGTACAGGCTAACTATACTTTGGAAGAAATCGCTTTGTTTAACTGTTCTTTTTTTTTTTTTGCTAAATACTTGAAATGTTGACAATTAAATTTAAAAGTTTCCCGTTCTTATAAAACGATATTATTTGTGCGCTTATAGCTGCTACTTTAATATTTTACCCTTTACAGAGCTCTTTATTGATTATTGGCCGAAACCATAGGCGTACCCAGGCCAGTTTTTCAGTAGGGGTTGTCGATCAATTTAAAACAAAAACACTTGCCAGAAAAAAGGATTTTATTTAGTAATTATATTTTATTAATAATCTCTTTTACAATATTTGTAAATGCGCAAGGATTAGGATTACTTTTGTTTTTTTTTTCATTTTGAGAATAATTTACACTAATCATAGTTAGTTGTACTGTCAGAATTCCTGGTACCAAGACATTTTACGACCGTAAAGCGACAATACAGCCATGTAAAAATCCATTTCGGGGGGGGGGGGGTAAACCCCTAAATTCTCCCCTCTCGGTACGCCTATGGCTGAAGCATACTCGACCCCTACATTTTTTTACAGATTCGTTGAGTTAATTTAATTCATCGCAACGAGGAGAATTACGCAGTCAGCGACAACTGCGCCTTAATTGCGCTTACAGTAACCGCATATCGATGAGATCGAATTTGATAAGCTGCGGTGGTCATCGAAAAAAGTTGATACGGATTTTTTCATTTTTATAATAGATACAAACAGATTCGACACGCGCATTTGTACACAGTTAAATGCCAAGGATGTATGCTCTGCCCGATCGTTCTCTTCAATGTATACGTGGAAAACGCCGTTTCAAAAGCCCTTCAAAATACAGGGATATTGTTATTAAAGTAAATAAACGAATAGTAAATAATATTAGATATGCGGACCATACTGTGCTAATTTCTGGAAACGCTGAGGACTTGCAGAAAATTCTAAATTTGGTCAACGCGCATGACTGAGAAGCCGGTTTAAAAATAAATGTAAATAATACCAAGGTGTTTGTCATTTGCGGAGAGGATCCTAGTCCTACTACTTTGCTTGTTGATGGCAAGGCTGTAGAAATATAATTCGCCGCAGTTTAGCTATCTCGGCACGTTGATAAACGAAAAAAGAGATCCAGTGTGGTTAAGATTAAGTCCAGCATTGAACAAAAATACAAACGGGACTACTACACCTATCCTCTTTCAGAGAAACGATACAGAATGGTCAATTGTTACGTGTGGTCTGTTCTTCTTTATGGTGTGGAAGCATTGAAAGAACAAGCAATGAGCCGGTTAGAGCCGAACATTTGTAGGATGTTGAAGATATATATGCAAAAAATGAAAAACTTAGCGGTTCTTGAAATGGCTGGTGTTGCAAGATAGCTTTTATCCAATGTAAAGTGGCGAAAGTCAAGTTATCTTGGACAAATCCAGCATGGAGAAAAATGCTCCTTACTACGTTTAATTTTACAGCGCAAAATAGAAAATTAGCGCAGAATCGGTCGTAAAACAATGTCATCATGGTGCCAAAATATCTATAAATAGACAGGGACATCTAATTTCGAGGAGCTACGTCGAGCGGTAAAGGTACGTTCGCTTAGTGTTGTCGTTTGAAATTGAATAATCGGCAACTCTCAAGGAGTACGGGACAGTGCAAGAAGAAGAAGAATGTTTATTGATGTGGTAAAAAGAAACGCGTGAAATTATTGTGCGGGATGAAGAGAAACTCTCAGCAATAGGTTGGTGAGATGTGAAAAAGGTGACATTTTAGTGTTTAAGCGACGCCCGCGAAAATGCCACTTTGCTGAAGAAGTAGGTTTAACGCTGTTTTACATTTAGCTGCGCCTCTAGTGTTTTCGATTAAAATTTTATTAAGATGCTTGAGAAACATTTGGAAGTTTGACCGGTAAAAACGTTCCGGAATCGTGCATAACAACGTGCATTTGGTAATTTTTATGCGACGCCCGGCGCGCGCCGATTTAGTTTTTACAAAATGAGGTACCGGGAAAAAATGGCGCAGACTAGGCTATTACAACAAATTGGGGGAGGGGAGACCATTTAGTGGCAAGGAGTTGAAGCAGAGAAGAGAACGACCGAGCAAGGAAGAGAAAGGATGAATCGCGTGCAACAGAGAGGAAGAATTCGAACGCAAGAAGAACACTATAGTAAGGCGGCGAGAAATTAAGGAAAATCTTGCAGGATAACTGACAGAGTTGGCCGCAGACGATTCGTTTGCTTGCATAGTTAAATTGTGACGACGTATACGTGTTTTCAAAGTTAAACATGCGCTATAGTCATTTCAGGAAACATAGGCGGGTCTATTAAAATCATTCGAAGCGAGCAGCTGTAACGAGTATTTCGCGGTTAATAGATTTTATTAACGCGGGTACCTGTCAAAGAACACACTTCCGTACACCTAGATTAAAGACAACGTCATAATGTGAAAAGAACTAACACCTTCTGTTACGTTTTAAAAAAAACTATATTTTTGATATTCCTACGTGAATGTTAAATATTTTTATATGGCAGAGTCATTCATAAACAAGGTCAGTCCAGCATGACGTTTCATGCGCTGAGAATTCCGTATTTAAAGTTTAACTATATTCACTTAATACTAAATTCAAAATAAAGGAATCTAATTTTAAGACTGTAATAAGCTGTATTTTTCACATTCTATTCTTATAAAGTATGTTTTAATAAGAATTACTGTAATTTACATTTATGCAATAATTAACTAAAAATAAATATTTTCAGTTCGGTTCTTCTTCGCGCATCATGTAGTGTCATATTGTGGAAAAAAAAAATTCTAATGAATAATCGCTGTTTAAATTTTTCGCAATCCTCGAAAGTTTCATTAAGAAAATGAAATACAATTTCGCGTTCGACAAATAGCGGAACTTTCGGTTAATAAACAAGACAAGCCCGGAAGAAAAATTTTTTTTTTTGTCAGAAATTTCGAGCCTTTAGCCGTCAGCGCCCCGAAAGTTGGATGCTCCGAACAAAAGAAATATAATACGGGTTTATTTTTAACCTCGTTCAAAATTTTTAAAACTATAATACGTCGCAACGGGAGGGAGGGAAAGTGTTTTTTTTTGAGCTTTTGTGGTTTCGTTTTCGATAAATTTCCATCAATATAATATCACATACGCGGGGAAAAAAATATTTTTTTAAAAAATTTCGATTTTTCGGCGCTCCGTGTGCATAAATATAAAATTATAAGCTCGACTATTAAAAAGCGATTCTCTTTATATGTACATATGTTTGAGATACGTTTTGGTTTCTTCAACTTTTTTTGCTCGGACTATTACGTAAACATCCTTTTTTCTTGCTGTTTTTGATCCTTCAGGTGGTGGAGGTTTAAATAATTTTCTTTATACCGTCATTTTTTGATTCTATGAAAAAGTTTCTGCGTTTTAGTATTTTTCGAATTTCACTTTGAAAGGGTTGTGTTATCCCTGGCAGTGAGTTACGAATTTTTTAAGCGTGATTGTTGAGCTCGTTTTAAATTCCATATTGCATATTTTTTGATGTTATGTTTAATATCGGTTATATTACAAGTTATAGAGACTGCGTCATAGGACAGAAGTTTAATTGCAAGATTTCGTAATTTACAAAGTTTAAATCGGTCGTGAATTATTACGCATATTTTGATTAAATATGTTTTTGTCGTTTCGTCTTACTGAGATTATTCCCCCCGTTCATTATATGTGTACAATCCTAACAAAAAAGACGACGAAATTGTCACGCAAACCCGAACTAAAAAGATAAGAACGATGTGATGATGAATTAAAACAACGGCGACGGTCGGATTAAGGTCCGAAAAATAATGTTACATATCGAATGAGCTCACAGGGCTGTTGTGGAAAAATGTAAAAAGCTCGAAGTGATCTCAGCAGCAGCAGCAGCAGCAACAAGGAACCGACTGGGATTGAACTATTCTAACTTTATAGAATCCATTACAGGGGTTTTTCTTGATTTTTCCGTGTCACCGACAGATGAACAACGATCACAAATAACTGTAGCGAGCTTTGTGGTAACTTCGCCTATTCGTTAATTCATCGGAAGTGATAATTTTCACAGTATGCCGGAGTGGAGTTCCCACTCGAGCCGTCTGCTCTCGATAAAGGCTCCTGGGAGCGGTAACCAATATGGTGGCGCGAAAAATCGCAATAGGCGGAAAACGTTGGACGATTTATTGGCGCGCAAATCGCTCGACAGTTATGAGTTCTCTCGACAAAAAGACGCCCTTTAAATGATGCAATGCTCTCGAGACAAACAGGGAAAAGAACATGTGGCCTTATTTTCGACCGTTGACACGTCGATACCTGTCCGCTCCGACCACCGCTATTGCTACTTCTTGACATATTCTTGCTGTAACTCGCGCGCAATAAAAAGCGATCTTGGTTTTTAAGAAAAGCGCCGTCCACGTGCCTACAATAACAAGGCGTGCACTGATATTGCGCGCGCGATGGTGTGCGCGTTGTCGCCTTGCACGCGGCAATATTAAACGATCATTCCGTTAACCCCCCTGACCAGCCCGGCACCCTATTTAGTAGTATCGCCGGAATCGGCGAGTAGACGGGTTACTGGTGCTTCGAAGGAATTGATAAAACATTTCTCAAAAGGCAATTTTACGCTTAAGACGCTGGTCTGTTCAGGAAGCTAATGAGGCGCCCACGAAAATGATGATCGATGACGGAGATCAATTTTAAATGATTATCTTGTTTTTCATTAGTGTTCGTTTCGTTCCGTTTGTGATTAGGTTTTATTGAATGCCGTTTATTTCGGTTCGTTTTCGCAATTACCGAATTACCGCCGGCTGATATTACGGCCGCTATTACGCCGATGAATGAATATTTTGACAATAACAAGTTCACGTTTGTTCACTAGTTCGCTAGTTCGCTAGTTCGCTAGTTCGTTCGTTCGTTCATACGTTCGTTCATTCGGGCCTCGCTCATTTACTTCTCCTTCTGTGTTAGGTCCGCTAGTTTTCGCTGCTCATTATAACCGGTTTAATAGACCGTGAATATGTTGTATACGCGATACTTGCCGCGACAACACTTGTCCTACCCAGTCCATTATCGAATTAAATATGAATTACACCTTTAAACAAATATCTTTTCCTGGCAGCGCCGCTACCTTTTGCTTCCGACTGCTCGTCGGCAGAACTCGTTTTTCTCTCTCTCTCTCTCTCTCTCTTGACTGCATTATTAAAGCGCCCCGATAAATCTGTAAACACGAGGAGGAAATATATTATTTAAGATGTCCCCGGTGATCGAGCTTGCTCGGATTTATTCCGAACTTGCGTACGTCGCGGCTTTCACAAACATTTTTAAAAAAAGTAAAAAACACCAAAGTTTCTGCTCACTAGCTTTTTTTTCGATTTTGAAAGTGTATCTCAGTTTGCGTATTATTTCGAAATCACGTCGTGTAAAAATCGTGAAGAAATTTCGATTTTCTAACACGCGGTGGGTTCTATGAGTTTCCCAGTTTGCGTCGGTCCATAATTACTAAATTATCTCGACTTCGTTTCTCGCATAGTCTTCTTCCTTCTTCACTAAATCGCTTTTCTTTGGCTGCATCTCATAATTATCCATTGGATCATCCTAAAGGTTCCCAGTATGTTTGTGATGCGAATCACGTGTTCTTCGAGTGCTCCGGTTTATCTCGCCAGCGTGAGTTACTCTTTATTATCATCTTTTAAAGCTTGGTCTTCCTGATCCTTTCAACGCCTCTTATGTTCCTTCTCTGCCTATTCTCTCCGTTGTTCCTGTCCTAGGGGTGTTCTTTGATTCCATTGTCGACAGAATAAAAATATAATTTCTATTCTATTCCATGTATCTATTCCTTTTTGCTGGGCTAATGCTCTTTGGTAGCAAACCCAAGGGGGGTAACAAAAAATAAATAAAATAAAATGTATCAGCTGCGATCGGGAAATAAAAAGCGGACGCCAACTGGATTTTAGGGTACATATAGGAAAATGCGTCTCCGAGTAATTGGCTAGAACTAATAGCCGACCACTAAGATAACAGATCTTATAAAGTGAATAATTTCGATACCAGTACGTTTCTCAACTATTTCTCTACCCTACATCGGAAACAGGCTAGGCAACATAAACGCTCTTGTTTATTTTCTCGCGAGCCGGTCCGAATAGGTACCAAGTACCGAATTTCATTGGGCTGTGTCAAAAAACACTAATTATTATTATTCAATTAAATTATTAACCCCGTCGCTGCTACTTTATTTATGTAATTGCACATACGTTGTTTTTATAAATTTAATTTATCGATGGGAACTAAAACAGTATAAGGGAAATGTAAAAATAAAAATTAGGCCCAGTTAATACCAGATCAATTAAAAATGTTTTCATTTACATATTAAATAAATTCAAAACGTTCCCATTTTAAAAATGTCAGCGTGATATATTTTTCCCGCAGCATTCCTGTAAATGTATACGTCCATTAATTTTTCATTTTTTCAACAACATTTCAATGCGATTGTAAGGAATTTAGCATTACATAGATAAAATGTTGCTGAACAGCGGTAAATACGTGAAATTACATTATATATACTTTTACTTTTGTCACGTAGGTTTTCTTACTTGTTTTAATTAATACCGGTCTAAGCGAGTTATTGATTTTCACCGGTCGCAGAATAAAATGATCATCGAGTTTTTAATAGTTCACAGTCAAAGCTTGATGAAAGAAACGCTGAAAAGCACTAGTCCAGAGATCATCGAGTTTTGCGTTGTCGATGATGAGTTAGCCTATGTGTTAGAGTCGCGAAGGAATTACCTGATTTTTTCAGTTACGAGTTGGCGTGTAATTTTGTCTGAAATAAAAGCATATTCTCATTTCTTTAAAACAATTACAACGAATGAATTTGTTTTCGAAACCTGACTCTGGATGAGTGAAGGAAAAAAAGCGTCATATCTCGCGGTACGATAAGATCTATTGATTGATATTTCGTTTTGTACTAGAGCTTATTCTGCCAAGGGGGGCATTAAAAGTGTACGTCATCGATTTGGTGGTCCGACTTTTCCCAGATGGCATGGTATTCGGAAAAAAACGAATTTCGCCGTTTATTGCATCAGTCAAACTCGAGAAAAGACAAGTATACTTAGAAAAATAGGACCACTAAAACACTTCTGATGTTCTGACATTAAAATGTGTTTACTTTTTTCCGTCGTTTTTGCGATATCGTCAAGCAGTCACGGAAATGTAATTTTAAGTGACTACATATTAGAAGTGCTATTTTTAAAATGTGCAATTTCGGCCCTTATCGGATAAATTACTGTTAACCGGTTTGTTTTATTTCTTTGTAAGTACCCGCAGTTCCATTCATACCAGTGAACTGTACACTTTTTAGGAGCGTTTTCTGAAACAGGTTGAATAATGGGGGGGGGGGATTATCTCTTTTTGGGCTTTACAGATTGCGATATTTTAATAGTAGACTGATGATTTTGAAAGACCGCGCGAGTCCGTTGGAGAAAAGGCAAATTTTTTGTTAATGTTAACCTACTTTTTTGTTTCAATTTTCCCAGGAAATCAGTGCACGTTGGCTCAGCTTTTTGTGATAGCGGCTTCAACGCGATGCGTCAAAGGACTTTCATCGGGACAAGAAATTTTTCGTCTATTAAATGACCGGTGTTATTGGAACATATTGCTATGGCCTTTTTTTTTTTAAATTACCTAATTCTATTTTTTTTTTTATGATCTCGTTAACTATACGGATGCTTTCAGCGGGCAGCAGCGGGATATCATGTTCTATCCGGACGAATCATCACTGCTGACGACGGAGTAACTAGTTTTTCTGAAATTTGTTGTTTTTCTGTCGCTGATATAACACGACTTGTACAAACTATTCCGCTATTAAATAACGACCGCAACGTCGACAATCAAATTTCTTCTACTTTGGCTGTAAAAAGTTCTTCGATGTATCGATTATTTGAAAAACTCGATTACACAATTTTATATCGATCGGCTCTTCCAACAGAAATAGTCTTAACTTATATCGTAATATTAACTATTAATATATAGTACTTTTCGGTTCACTTATTCAACTACACAAATGAGATAATTTGATTTTTCTATCTTTTTCATATTTCGTTTTTATCTATCGTCTTTCTAAGAGTCGTTTTCGATTTCTAACAGTTTAATGGATTCTTCGTCCGAGTTTTATTCTCTCCTGGTCGTAACCACTGCCAGTTTTGTTCCTTTTACCGTCAGTTCCTTGAAATTCTTAACGGTGTTCCTTTATCTATCTCGATGGTGGTAAACCTTTTGCATTGACGCATCCGGGAATGCCTTTTCTTAATTAAAAACCAATGTGGAAAAATCGAAAGTTATAATAATCGTAGTCTGATTATTAGCGCTGGTACATTTACGTAGTGTGTGCTGAAACTTGTTATAGAAGTGAGTTTACTTATTTTGAAAGGAGAATTAATGTGCCGAAAAATGAAGATTGATTTGAGAATAAAGCGTTGATGGAATGGTCTGAAAGCGGATTTGAGATCAATTTGCAACGTTGCGCAGGTGTTTTAGGGGATATTGTAAATGTATAACAAAAATGGTATATACGGTCATTTTGTTTTCCGGTTCAGCTCAAAACCATCAGACCAAGGCGGCAGGCCTTTAGCGAAAGATGAAATTGGCAAAGAACGATTGTACGGCGCATTTTATACAAGTGCGGGGGGGGGCCATTTTCATTCAAAATGTTGTAAATTTTACAGATTTTCAGCTGTTTTTACTAGTTTTTTTCTTTTATTTTTTCTTATTTAATTTAGATTTTACTCTAAGTTTTCCCATATATATATATATATATATATATATTTCTTTGTTTCCATTTCGCCGGTTTTTAAAGTAATTCAATTGGTACCAGAATGCAATTTTCGCAATAAACGACAAATTTACTATATTAACAAGTTTCTTTATTTGATTACTTAAGTGAAACGACGTTTATTATAATAATGTTTGTAGAATTTTAGGGCAAATATAAAAAAAAAAAAAAAACCGTCCCGATAATGTCAAGGAACAAACTATGTTTTTTTCCGGTATTTTTGTACTTCAAATTTTAATATTACAATGTTAACATAAATTAATCAATAATGCTCAAATACAGTGCTGGGTTTCAGTAATTTCGGTTTCATTTTTAATATTTCTGGACGGATAAGATCTCGGTGGTATCTCGACTTTTGCACCGCTATATTTTGTAGATTAGCGTTATTCGGCGCGATAAGAAGGCGGGTGAGATATATGAAGTGATAATACGCGTTTCGCAGTTGCCATTATCACCTAAGAGCGCGATGTTAACAACTAAGTTATAAATGGGAAAATTTTCGACACCTGAACAGGTGTGGTATTTGCTCGACACAGTGTTATATTTCACATATTATTCCTCCGTCGTTAATAATGGATTTTAGCCGAGTAAATAACCCGCACTAAACGTGTAAATAAATCGTGAACGAACTAAGAATCTATTCAGAAAAAACAATCGTTCATTTTCTTTTAATTATTTCGTCTTTAATATAGCCGTGAAGAAAATAATTGTTTACTGAAATTCACACTTTAGTGTCACAACCACACTAATTTGAACTATCGAGTTCTTCAAAAAAAAAAAAAAAAAAAAATCTCGGCAACATACGATCGCCAAAAGTGATAAAAAAGGTACGGTTTTTTTGTTTTTTTTGGCATATTAACCGAGAAGACCTTTGCCTACAAGAAATACAGAAAAACTGAGAGAGAAAATAATGGAAATAAAGGCGAAAATGACACGATAAAAAAAACGGCGCAATATGGAATAGGCTAAGAACTAGCATTTGAGAATAAAAAATCCTAGTTAAGAGAGGACATTCAAAAAGAACATGGCCAAAGTGGCGGATTCAGATGAAACGGACAATGCGTGGAGAAGATGCAGAACGACAATAGAGCATGATTAAAGCGCAAATGAATAATAGAAAAGCGATAGTAGAACGACGGACCAAAATCATAGAACTACGGTTTGATTGACAGGTAAAAAGATCCTTTATTAGAAAAGAACGAAAAATAAATTTGGAGTATATGCTAAAGGAAAGGGAGATTTAAACTTGGAATTACCGAAAAACAGACCTAAGAGGAAGCGACAACTCGGGCCAAAGAATCTGCCGTTTCATTGCCCGCTATTACATGACTAGATCAATATTAATTGAATACAAAGGGAAGAAAGATTACAGATGAACGACCAAATACGAATAAATAAAATCGCAAGAGTGAATAGAAAGAGGTGCAGATGTGGCTTTAATAGCACTTCCAGAGTCAGAAATAATTAAGTAATTGGAGGGGATCACCGCTAGAAGAAAACTTAAACGACGGGATAGAGCTCGGTGTAAATATTGAGCAAAAGGAGGGCACCGTTGAAAAGATTCGTAAAACATGTATTCTAGGATACGAGTATAATAAAAAAAAATACCACCAGAACCCCTCGGGAGCCTTCTGTAAAGATACAGGCGTGTCCAGGGGGGTAAAAAGGTACTACAAGTATTATTGCTCCTTAGCCACGCTCTGAACAAGAAAGTCGAAAGGGTAGGAAACGAACCTTAGCAGGCTATATGAAATTATCAAAGTTAAAAAAAACTCTAAGGTAAGTTACAGAAAGTAATTACAAAGGAAAGGTAGAGGAACTGAAACGCGTAGAGATATGTGATAAGGATTTTTTTTTTTTTTTTTTTTGAGTAAAACGCCGGTTCTCCTTAACAGAGGAATAGGATGGAAGAAGTTTAGATGACGTCAGTGAAAGAAAATGATAACCCAAATAAATGGGGGAGGTGTATTTGACTTAGCCAGTAACGCTGGAATTGACTGGACATTAAAAGACAAAGAGACACGAAGACACGAATTTTGGATAACGTCTAATTTGGCATGGAGAGGCTTCGAGTCATTACCATGTGAATAAAGAAGCAATAATAGAGTTAAATTTGAAGCGAATCATAATAATAGACATTCGCATAAAGAGAGGTAAGCAAATAGGGATCACCACTATCTAGTAGATAGGACTTGTGACGACAGGTTTAGCCTTTTAAGAACAGAAGAGGAAAGAAAATCGATATAAAACCTAGTTGTACACGTACGAAGCATTTACGGCATTGAAAAATTTAAACCATTAAAATTTCTACGTAAAAATTTTCGCGAACAAAATGTCTTATCGCCAGGTAATAAGTTCAGTACTGCGAATACTTTTTTACTTTTTGTTTTATTTTTTTCAAGGATATTTAAATGTACGCGGACTAATGACGTAACGAAAATTGCGCATAAAGAGAATTTTTTCAAATTTTTTTTCCTTCTCATTCCTCCTTAGCCTTTTTTTTTTTTTTTTAATAGATACATTTTCTTTTAATTACTATAGTCCGTTCAACGAAAATGTGCCGATGGAAAAAGTCGATATAAATCGATATTTATTATCTACTTACGATCGATTTTTTCCATCAGAACATTTTCGTTGAACGGACTATAGTAGATGTGTACGTACGACAAACAATATATTATTTCCAAACAAAAAATTAAAATAAGATTTTGGCATTTTGGATTTTGTCTTTTTCTTTTTTTTTTTTTAATACTTTGCTCGTTGAGGTCTATATTTCTATCCATGTCCAAATAGGATTTTGTCACAATTTTTCTCAATTTGTTCTTTCCTTTATAAAGGGAATGTATTCATTCAGAAGGATTTTTATCTGTTTTATGGTTATTTAGTATCTATTTTTAAAGCATATACCGTATTATTATCATATTTAAGATGTTAATCCGCTACCAAATTTTCTGCCGCTTAAATTTATTGCCGGGATGGATTCGTTAAAGTGAATATCTGTTCTCCGTTCTTTTTTTTTTTTAAATGGTTTATTTTAGCAAAAGTGTATATAAAGGTGCAAGGACTAAGTGTGGAAATAGAAAATCGCAAAGTAAAAAAGAAAAAAAAAGATAAATAGATAAAATAAACTACACAGAAGAAACGAAAAGTTGTGTGTAGATAGTCCTTGCAAAAGTACTTATACAATAGTAGAGGCAATGATCAGCATGACAACAACATAGTGCCAACCATAGCCAAAAAGTGATTATAAATTTAGTTGCATAATAATTTACCGACTTCGAGAAGAAGTAGGTTATATGTTTCTTTTTTGATACATCTTACGTCTGGGCGCGACCAAAAATTCTGCCCGTCACGAGGATAGTACAATGAAGAAATGACACAAAAAACAAAAGTTGCTATGCGTAAAGCAAGCGGCATTTTTTCAGTATAAACAGCAACAAAAATTCAACAAAAATGTATTTCGATCGATTTATGTTTGCAAAAACAATCGCTCGAATTTGCCGGCGTTTTGAAATATTGTTAAAATCTGAACAGAAAAGAAGCATCATGTTGTATGCTTCGTTAACTAATGTAGCAGGTAAAAGGCACGTGTTCCTGTGTACTTTCGTACAGTAGAGGTAATTTTTAAGGTTACGCACATAACTTGTACCTTTCCGGTCATGGCTGGAAACTTCTTCGATGATAATATTTCCGCTTCGATTCAGTTTTACAAAAGTTTCGTATCCCCGTTCGGTCCAAATTCACTTTTCTAACCGAAATTCTGGTAGCCGAACGTGCACCGCAAACTCATTCTTACTTTAAATTGTCTGCTATAAACAGGGACAAACAAAAAAAAGGAAAATAAAAAAATTGTGATAAATATCCGACAGGAGTAGAACATCGAAAAGGCATTAACTGAAATAAAAATCAAAAAAAAAAAACAATCTTAACCGGAAACGAAATGGACGAAACACAATTATAAAAGGGGCTTTTATCTGATCTAAAAACTGGGGGAGGGCTAAACGATCGGCCACCTTGAAAATCAAGTTGAACTATTGGGCCCAAAATGGCCAGCAAAATCTTATCTTTGAGCGGAAGATTTTATGCTACTTACTTATTTCGGTAATTTTTAACTTTTTTTTTGTAACTGTCTGCGAGCATGGGGATCTTTTTATCTTTCCGGTACTTTATATTGTAATATTAAAGTTCGTTGAGCGATGTCATTAGATTTCTTATATTAATAAAGTCGGTACTTACGTATTTCCCACTCTACTGACATAATCAGATACTGTATCGTTTTAGAAGCCATTTTTTTCGTTCAGTATCTACTGGTTTATAATGAGTTTTATTTGACTCGGAACAAATTATTTTGACGACTCTATAAAATAGTATCTGTTCTTCCAAGTGATCTATATATAGCGTGCGACTGGTTGACGATAGCTCCCCATCTTTGTTCATTAATTGCTTAATTCGATGTAACACCATTTTTTAATCATCTCTTTCTTCCTTTCGCGTTACTATTAAACTATACTCCGAAGTATTTACGATAACCTGTAAATTCAAGTTTTTAATTATGGACTACTGCTTGTGTATGTGGAACTTAATCCTTTTGCGCTTTATCGCTAGTGGTGTTACTAAGCTTATAGAATGTAGTCTATTAGTATAAGACCAAGACCCAAAATCGATCGCTCGGAAATAACTGAAACAGGAGAATTTAAAGGAATTACGGCGGTTCCGCGAAAGAAGTCCGACACGTAGGACCTGATTAACGGTACGGGCCGCTTAAAAAGAATCCGAACAGACGTCGAAGATCAATAAGATGAACTATCCGTACTATACTCTAATTTACTACAACTCAATGTTCCTACACTTTTTTTTTTTTTTTTTTTTTTTTTTTTGGGCGTCGAAAATTCAACCCATCGACAAATTCCTACACCTTATAATGTTTCATCGGTACTTACATTTCCAAATCCTCTCATTTTTCCAATAATCGCATCCTTCCTTTGTTCAATAGCGAATAGAATCAAAATTTAAATTATCTAAAAAATAAAAGAATCAGAATAAATAGAGACATGGGTCAACGCTCTTTGTTAGCCAAGCCCAGAAAGGGGGGGAGTCGAAGCCTGTGCGTTGGTTGTTAAGCCCTACTAAATGATTTGTGTAAAAATATTTAGAAATGCTTCAATAGGATACAAAAAAATGAAAAAAAAGAAAAAGAAATTTTTAAAAATAAAGTGTTATTGCAAATGTAACGAATCCTTCCCTTTTTTCATCGCTTTATTATTGTCCATTGTGTACAACTTTAAAATTTTTTCAAACAGTTCTTTCATTTACTCCGGCTGACAGATTTGACCGCTATCACAATGCGTACTTTATTTTAAAAAAAAAAAGTAGCAATTTTCCAAGGAAATTACTCTTACAATAGATTATTGTGACGGCCTTGAACAATATATTCGTTTACACCGAAAAAATACTGCTTTAAAATTAGACGCATTTATTTCGATGTTTCAGTTTAGACGACACAACGCTGGAATGATACGAGTAAACTTCTTGTATTATGAGAATTAATAATAGGACGTGTTTTTTGTTTACTTACCATTGTGTATTGTTGTAGGTGGTCTGTTTCAAAATGTTTTCCGATTTTATAATCGTATGGAGGGGGGGGGGTGTTAAAATTTCTTTTCGTCTCTGTTCCTCCTTTGATATCGATCGGAATATTTTTTACGCGCCAAACACTCTAGTGTCTCGGGGCGGCCGCTATTCCGTTGTTATGAAAACAATCGAAAATATTTGTAATACGTTGATTAGTGAACTTCACCCGAGGACGGTATACGATTCTACGCCTAAATCAAGCTGGACCAGTTTAGCAGTGAAATTTACCTTTAATAAAGAATCCTTTAACATTCCGGCTTTGTTAAAATGTAAAAATATATTAAATTGCAACAAATCCCCAAGTGTATAATAACAAACAAATTTTGAGTGTATAAAAGATTATACTACTTCATATCCCATCATTGGGGGGGGGGGGTAAATTTATAAAACAACACAAAGAGTGTGTGATCGGAACAAATTCTAAATCACACTGAGATCAATATAGAAAACAGAAATATTTGACCTCAGTGTGATTTAGAATTTGTTCCGATCACAGACTCTTTGTGGTGTTTTATAAATTTTACCCCCCCCCCCCCATGATGGGATATGAAGTAGTATAATTGTTTATACACTCAAAATTTGTTTGTTACACCTGTGCACTAATTTAATATATTTTTGAATGTACCTTTTTCCGCTCCCGGTAAAGGAGAAGACGAGTTAGGTTAAGCAAATACGTCAACACGCGTACACGTTTTGCTTATTCTATGATTTTCGTATTAAAAATTCCACAAATATCGCGAATAGGAATGGGAAGAAACTTCAAATTACATTATATATGTGTTTACGGGGAAAATGAAGGAGGCATACAATATGTCATTGTAACCGGTTTGCCCTTATATCCGAATAAAGTATTATAAGTTTAAAAACAATTTTATTCGCTTAACGTTTAGACCAGCTTACACTATCAGAAGCATTGCCAGTGTAAACTAGTCGAAATGTTAAGCGAATAAAATTATTTAAAATTATTTATTGTAAGTATTCACTGTGAAAGTTTTAAATATGTATTATAAGTTTTTAATCTCCATAATTTGCTGTTACAGTTTCCGCGTTATAATATTTCGAGATTTTGCGCTAATTAAATAAATTATTTAATTTATACTTTCTACCGAAGAACCTCAAAGACATAAACACGACTAAAATTACGGTGATAAAAAATGTGAAATCTAAATTAATAGAAAACTCAAATAAAAAAAGAAGTGTGGCTATGTATTAAAACGGCCGAGGCTTAATGTAATAATCATAAGCGTAGCAAAGAATATACTCTTTGTACAAAGCTAATTTTTTTGATAAAAAAGGATACAAGCGGGATTTTTTGTTTTTTTTTTCTTAATCTGTAAAAACGTTTCAAATTTAAAACATGCCATGTCGTTAGAAAACAATAATTTTTTATCCATGTAGCAAAATTTTTATCGTAATAACCGATTTGTGGAGCACGAAATTATATTGGCATATGATTCTCGAATAATTTCATAACCGGAAAATCAGAAAGCTTTGAACAAGGAAAACTAGAGAAAAGCCTGCGGTTTGGAAATCACGTTTAATATTGAAACCAGTTCTGCGGTTAAACCGATTATCATGCCGCTTTTACCTTGTGTCTCTTAACCTAAATGTATCGACCCTGATCTGCGATTCAGACAACGCGTTCAGAGCTGCTACACGTATGTCTTCTCAATTAAGAAGGGTATACATTTTCATCGCGACATCAAAGATTACTAATCTTTGTCCCCATTTGAACAATCACGATTACAGAGCTAGTTAGTATTGCTTGAAACTTTTCAGTAAATTTTTTTTACACACACACACATATATGTGTATATTAATATATATATATATATATATATATATATATATATATATATATATATATATATATATATGTATTAATATGATGCATACTTTTTTGTAATTTTTAATTTCGTAACTATTTACAGTTTACATATTGAAGTTATTTTTTAAATATTATACCAATGTGTATTATCAAATTTTAAAAATTATAATAATAAAAGTATATGCAAAAAACGAAATAACAATTAGTCGAATTCGTTGAAAAGATTCGCAACTATTACGTTTTTGGCGCTATTCGACCACAGTCTAAGCGCGCTATTTATTGTACAAACACACATTGTCACTCGTGTGCAAATTTTGTTCAATATGCGATGAAACTAATTCCGGGGGTTCTCAAACAAAATGTTATTTAATTTTCTCTAAGCGACATTTTGCAAAACAGACACAGACTATTTTTGGCTTTTTTAGCGCGATGTGCTTCGGAAGTTAAACAGCGAAGAGTTATTTATATCGAAGTTAATTGTTTTGTTCGTATTTACGTCTGTATTAGAAGGTTAGATCGTATCCGTAGAAAGAAAAAAATATGTCAATCGATTTAGTATGCAACGCCCGCATTTTACTTCTATGTCATTTACTGAACGTATAAAAGAGACAGCAATTTTTAGCGCTGTTTTGTTACAAAAAAACAAAAACAAAAAAACAAAAAAAAAAAAACAAAAAAAAACAAGGAAATATTCAAGTATAAAACGTATTAATGCGTTTTTCATTGAGAATAAAATCGATATCGGCAGCAGTAGACACGTCCCTTTTACATTCTTAAAGGTTAAAACAATTCAGAGTAATTCAAATAAATATTATAGAAAATTAAAATATAACTCCTAGCAAAACAATATTCTTCAAACATTATTATTGGTAAAGTAATAAAAACGGTTTATTCCCAATATTTTTAACGTACAATTAATATCATGCGGCGGTGTCATTTCAAAGTATATTTAAAAAATTGTATTCACTAAGAGAATGTGATTTCTCAAAGAATATTTCGGCGTCACCTGTGAAACACTGGCAGTAATCTCACAGAAATGAAATGTTCCATAATGTACACGCTACAGATTATCTCGTAAAAATATTAATATAAAAATACGAGTGTAAATATCTTAGCCACCGTGCTGTATCCGTTCAGGTAGAACGCAGCCGCACACTGAAACTTCTAAAACAAATTTCACTTGCCCCGTATTAATGTCCATAGTTGATTTAAAAAAAAAAAAGAAATGAAGCATATATTTCAAATGGTCCGATAAATTAATCCAAAAATCCGTAGAATGGGATATTTCAGGAAACCAAAAAGACTTAATTTTCTGGATTCTGTACGGAACATTTTATAATTACAAATTAAAAATCCAGACGTTACCGATATTTTTGTTGAAAAGAGGAATTTAACAAGGTCTGTTAAATGAAACGGTTTTTTCTGATGAATATTTTTCATTCCATTTCATTATCGGTTCTTTTGTTTCCCTTTTTTTCTCGAGCTGCATATTATTTGTAAACAGTGTTACTCAGCTTTATTTCAGACATTTTAAAATGACAAAGTAAAAATTCTTAATTCATTCCGAGTAGTAAAATACTAATTAAATGTTGATGTCTTTTTTCGATAAAAAAAAAAATAATTTTTAGCACCCGTTCGTTTGAGGAAGATTTTTTACGTTATAAAGAAAACAAGCGGCTGCATCGATTATTCTACATTCAGCGATTAGTTTTTTTGTCCCTATTCCTGAAACGTCGGGTAGGGTACATTTATTTACTAAAATACTGATTTATTATAATAATGGAATTAATATAACCCATCCAATTAAGTATTTTTTGGTATTATATTAATTTCCATTTTACAGTTTTTTACAGTATATACTATGTATTTTTACTATTTACTTAATACTAAATTATTTTTTCAGAATTTTATTTCTTCAATTGCAAATTTGTTAAATTCATTAAAATAATTTTGTACGAGTTGTTTTACATCATAATTACATCTCTAAAATTACATATTACATAGTTTTCAGAAATCTTAAATTTATATAAATCTATCTTTAAGATAGACCATGCGCACTGTTTTAAATTGGACATTAAAAAAAAATTTGGCGTATATTGATTATTTTTAAATCTATGTATTATACAAAAATTGATACGTTGTCCCATTATAATTATTCCATGAAATTTATTTATATAAAATTTGTCCATAATTTTTTTCATTTGTTTTACTACTTTAAGTAGTTTATCTTCATATTCGAAAAATGGTGTCTTATATATTACGTTATTGAACGGATGATTTATATTAATATTATTTTTAATTGCAACCACCAAGCTTATATTATACGTTTTTGTATTTCATATTCAATACCAGCTATAACGATGGCCGATAAATAACTGATTGTTCTATATGATTAGTCATTTTTATAGCTATAAGCCTTTGAAAACTTTTTAACATCTTTTGAATTTTTTTTAGTTTTTAACATTTCTACATATGTTACGTACTACTATAAAGTATGTTAGACAAAATTACACTTTTATACAACGTAGCTGCTTTTTTATAATTTGTACAGTTTTGATTGTTATACAACTTATTAAATATTATTATGAATTTGATTATTTCGGTTTCAATGTAATTCAAATGCTCATAAAATTTTAAATTACTGTTTATTATTCATTGACATAACCAGGTGTATTTTCTGAGGGGGGCCTGGCCTCTAACCAACATTTTAATAGGGAGACCGGAAAGTAATGTCGTTTTTTTCGAATGCCATCATTCATCTGTCATTATCAGCTGATTGCCTGCTTGTCTACCACACTCACCCGATATTACGCCATCAGATTTTCATTTATTCCGATCGCTGCAACATTTTGTACGTGGCAAAAAATTTGAAAGCTTGTAGGATATCCAGAATGCTTGAAAAGCCAAGTGATTTCTACTGATCCAGCATTGAAAATTTTACACACTAGATGGCAAACGGTGATCGATAACGATGGCGATTACATCACTGAATAAAAATAAATACTTTGTGGAAAGTTAAGTCTTTGAATTTAGAGTAAAAAATGACGTTACTTTCCTTTACTCTGTGTGAAAGTCTTACACAGTAGAATTTGTGTAAATATCAAACAAATCGACAGACGGTTGAATAAATATAACAGTGTTATCCGTGTTACTAGATAATTTATTAAAAAATATTTAATATCTAAAAATTATATTAATTTAAGTTTTCTATTTTTTTCAAAAAAATGCTTCAAAACCATATCAGCAGTAATATTTTTTTTTACATAATCGTTTTCAATGTGAAGTAGGCAAGTATCTGAGAATCTCTCTAGCGTCATTATGTTTCTGAGCCACATTTTCATTCTCCTCATGACTGAAAAGCCACTTTCGCATCCAGCTGAGCTGACTGGAAGCACGATTGCAAATTATAACAGTTTGAAAAGATTACGGCAAAGGTCTTAACCTCTTTCACAACGGTCTCTAATGTGATGTCAACCCCTTCGTATTATCATTTGTTCAGCATATAAGAAAGTAAGATCAATACCGAGGGCATCCTTGTAATTTTCAATAAAAGAATTACCATTTTCGAGGTCTAATTTTGTAAATGCATCAGCTGATTGTGCCATGAGCAGATTAACAAACCCGTCTTTCATATTCATTATTACATTATCCATTATTTGCAAATAAATATTAATATTCCGATAGTCACTGCATTTTGTATCAGATAATAGATCATTGCAAATTCCTTTTCCAAGTGTAGACTCAATTAAAAAGTCCTTATTTCTATCATTCTGCTGAGAGCGTTTTTTTTTGCTTATTCTTGTGGGTTCTAAAGGTATTTCATGATTTTTAGCAAATTTTTCAATCTGCTTCCCCATATTGTGTCAAATTGATTTCGGGTTCCTTCAAAACTCTTAATGGTGCCCTCAATCATATCGCTTGCTCGCCCAAACGTTGCACTTTTGTTTCGGAAATACTTGCTCACTGACCAGTGAAAGTACCGAATGAAACACATGTAAACAGATTACAAATTCTGGTTTCGTAATACAAGTCAGCAAACCAAGGGCTTCTACTACATGTTTATCTTGGTTTTTGTTGATCTCATGCTCTAAAGCTGTTTTAAGTACAACGTAGTTAATGATCACTGATTTACAGTTTTCATATCGACAACTCCATCTTGTATTGTTCAGGCTCCTTATTTCACAAAGGGATTTTATGCCAAGAGCATCATGAATTTCCTGTAGGTGAGCATGGTTACCGGGATATGAAAAATGGATGGAAGAGCTTCGATACTATTAAAAAACGTTGCTGTCGATGAGACATTTGCACATGAATCCACAATGACTAGATGAAGTCTGTGTGTTCAGCAGTGTATGTAAATCGCATGAGGGTACATTTCCTTTATAATTGCCTGCAGATCTTTATGTTTCCCTGATATCACCCTGGCTCCATCATATGACTGTGCAATTATTGAAATATTCTATAAGCCACAATTTTTTTTTTCAAAATTCAAAATTATTATAGCCAAGCTCTTGACATCTCTACTTCTCGAACAGTCTATAAAGCCCAGAAATGTTTTTTCAACTTCGAATTTGTTCATATACCTTACTGTAATAAACAGTTTATCTTCTTGGTAGCACCTGGCTTCATCAGCCATTATCGAAAAGAAACCGCACGCCTTGATTTCATTTACAATTCCTTCTACAGTGAGCTGTTTAATAATGTCAGTAATTTCATTTTATATCTTAGGACTGCAATAACTTATGTGTTTTTCTAAGTGTTTCGAAAATGTATCGTCATACTTGGCAAACAGTTGAGTCATTTCTATTACATTTCCTTTATTTTTTGAATCTGAATCCTCACGATGTACCCTTAAAGTCAAACCTTGACGTAAGAGGTATAGTAATTTTTAATAAACCGACTTGGTTTTACACAACTTTCCGCTTATGTCATGAACGAATTTGTTCAACTACAGTTGGCTTTTGATGCAAATGTGTTAAATTGCTCTCTTAGAATGAGCCAAAATTCAAATGCGTTCAATTTTTCGTTTTTATTTATTTTTTACACTTTTTATTAATAAAAAATTCTGGGGTGGGCATAAGAGCTGTCTGGGGTGGGCATGGTCCATCTGCCCCCTCCCCCCCTAGTTACGCCAATGTTATTATTACGCCCAAGTATTTTACTTTGAGTTTTACATAGTTGATCTTTAAACCGTTACTATTCTAAATTTAATGGTCTATTACTCTATATTTTTTTTTAAATACCGTATAATTTGATTTAGTTTTGTTTTAATCTTAAGGTTAAATTTGTTAAGCCAATTCGCTATTTCTATGTGCACTAAATTTATCTTATTTTCTAAAACTTTTTCATTTCTATCTACACTTACAACCGCAATATCATCTACAAAGTGATATACATCTTAACATCGTTAAGTAATACTATCTTATATAATTGAGAAAAAACTACATTCCATAGATTCGCGATTAGTTACTCAGTACTAACCGAATTTTTTTCTTTTCTTTTCTATTTTTTGCCCTAGTTTTTCACCTTTTGACCGGCTTACTACTCTTACTCTTATTCATATTTTCCATTTTACATGACTATTTCATTATCCTTTAAAATTTGATATAATTGTCTACACGCGGCTCTATTATTTCGTTGAGCTATTACTATTTGGATTTGTTGTGTTATTTTAAAGGTACTGTTTTTAGGTCTGCTACTTTATCATCGATTTTCAAAACATCTACAGCGTTTCCCAATAATTTTAAGTTTGTTAATTTTCTCGATCAGCAAATTCCACTTTAATAACGAAGAGTTTTCTTATAAGAAGCTGCAAATGACTTTCATTCGAATTTAGTGTTGAAACGTTACGTAATTAATTATTCCCATCAGGAATGCTAAACGAATTGCTTAGTTTGGCGATTTAATATTCCTTTCAGAAATATTAAATAAAACGTTCCCAGGCATGTCGAATGTACCTTGGACGTATAAATTAGATATTATTATTATTATTAGGATTAGAATTATTATTATTATTAGGATTAGAATTATTGTTACTATTATTATTATTCAGAATTTTTTAGATAATAATCGACGCAGGTTTTTTTTAAAGAAAATACAGCAATCATTTTATGTTGATCGACCGCTAGAAATGATTCCTGTAAAATAATTTCGTACAAACAATACGCTAGATTTTATAATAGAAAATGAATTAAGTCTTGGATTTACATCACGGACTTAAATGGGCTATCAGCCCACAGCGGCAAAATTCGAAAGGCGGCAAATTTGCATGAGATTGAAAAGTTTTTTCTTTTGAAAAATACTTCAAATTTCCAAAATATTATTACATATTATGGAGTTTTAATCGCAGCAGGGTAGGAGAGGAATGTGATAAAATTATTTTTTAACTTGCATTAATGTACAGAAAAGTTTAAATGGGAATATATTGATTTAGGTAAAATTTCCAAATGATTATAGACAAATGACAATCGAGAAATGAATTTAAAATTAACAAAGTGTAAACCGGAACGTGCATTATTATTAAGCAAAACGCTTATAATACTAGCAGTAAAAGCAAATCCTCTAAGTGTGCACGAGACTCTGGTCGGCATGATAAGAGGTCAAACAAGACTAGAAGAAAAACTGAAAATTCACAAATGTAGTAGTAGTAGCGGTATCTCATTGATACGACAAAAGTTAGAAGATATTTCGAAGAATTATTTACATCATTTCTTGCCGTACCAAACGATGAAAGGTGCTCAAGCAGAGTGGCACTGGGGCACTGCGGGAAGCGTGCTGGGCCCATCACCTGTTGAAACTATTTTGAATACTGAATCTGATGAATAAACACGCTAACGGCGAAAATACTCGTATTAAGAATAAATGTACATTTTATTTAATTTTTGTGATCATTTAACGAAAAAAAGTAAAAACTCGAATGTAACTGGGGGTAAACCAACTTTAACAACACTACGAAAAACACAATTACAATAACGTGATGATAACATGATGGGAAAAAACACAAAGAAAGATTAACGCTAAATAAGAACGCTGCTTTCCTGCAATGAAAAGAATTAAACATTTCAACAATGTCTCACCAAAAGTTAAAAATGATTTATCTATTTCATTTATTGAAGAACAGCTAGTAAACCATTTAAACTTTGATGTTATAATAAATGAATTTGCGTCTTTAAAATTGCATCGTAAAAAAATGTAAACTTTAATTGACACATGTAAAAATAGTGTATGTATAGAATTATAATAAAATTTAAGTATGTTTTAAAAATGTGTGAAATTTTTTAATTGAAAATTAATTTTTAACTTTAATGCGCTTTCTTACTTCAGTTACTCGATTATAATTTTTATTACTTAATTTATAAATTATTCCAAGGGCGGCAGAAATTATTGAGCCCACAGCGGCATTTGGTTACAATCTGGCCCTGAATGTATATACGTATCACTCTGCAACGGCTGTATTAACTTCGCATCGCTAATTCAGCTGACACTATGAGATTCGGTAGCGGGTATACGGAGCATTTCACAAATTTTACTTAATTTTACATCTAGCGAAACTTCCTTCGATAGGACCGCTACTCGGCTAATCTCGACGTCGGGGTTTCGGAACCGAATTCGATGCGTATTTTCACTCTACGAATACCGATCGTCAATCTTTTTAGCTCTTTTCTCCTATCCGATGCCTGAACGCCGCTACCAATAATCCATTAACTGTCTGATCGCATCGCGACTCGTCAACAGCCAGCAACCGGTTCTCAAGCACACGCGTACTCATTCTCACCAGGTTCTAGCTTTATGCTTTTTTTATTTTTTTTCAATAATTACATAACGAACACATTACAACACGTACATACTCATTTAGTCTAGAGATTACGCGTTTATTTCTTCCAAAACCGTATTATTAACATTACCCAGCGTGTATTGTACATTTATGGTACTGCCGAAGAAAAATCAATATAGACCGTATAGCCCGTATATGTTTATTACATTGTAGCATATGAGCGCAGTGTTGTGCAAATAAATATACGCAGTACCGGAAGGATCAATATTAGCTCAAATTCTATTTATAGCCTATACTAGGATTATTAGTGAAACAATAAAATTTGAAAAAAGTATTTGCACACGCTGATGATGTAGCAATTACAACTTCGCATAAAAATTATGAAATAGCAGAGAAGTTACTGCGAAAAAAGATTTAAATCAGCTAACAAAATGGACGAAATATATTAACTCAAAAATAACGCGAAAACAATCAAGCGGTATGAAATACAGATGAAATCAAAATAAAACATCACGGTTTAGAATGTCAGCATTTACGGTTACAAAATATATGTAATTGTAACTCTTTAGAGGAAATGTATAAATATAAATATTTTTAGGTATCACTGTTGACAGCTTGTTTAAATGAACATATAGAATATTGTTGCCAATAAATTGAGAAAAACGTTACCCAATTTCCGTCTATTAAGAAACATTTTTATAAATATTTCAACAGAAATAATGGTTTTCAACATATTATGTCAAACTCGCTTGTACTATGGTATTATTATGGCCTGGGGACATGCAAATAATATCAAACTAAAACAAACCATTTACAGGAAAATGTTTTTAAAAGTGTCTCTGAGCTGGAAAAAATTAATGAAACTTACTTAAACGAATATTATAAAAAAACAAAAAAAAAAAAACGCTTAATATTTACCCCGAAAATGATATTTAAGTACAAATTGCTAATTAAATATCTAGAAAGAGAAACCAGCTTAAAAACACTAAGAAATTCAGCTTGTAATTATAGTTTACGTAGCATTAGAAGTATACAATATAGAAAACACGCTAATAACAACAAATGATTTCAGTGAAGTTACACATAATAATATATACCTATAAATAATGCATTAGAGCGAAACCATGCAAAAATAAATAAAATTAAAATAAAAGCAGTGTTACTTAAAATTTAGTTAACAAACATAATTACTATATAAATGTTATATGTATATGTATATGTATATATGTATGTACATGTATATTTATATGTATATGTATATGTGTATGTATATGTATATGTATATGTATGTAAGTAAAGTAAGTCCCATACCCTTGACAGAATGTCGGGGATTGTGAAGTTGAGGTTCACGATGTACTGAGCCTAATGCATCTAATGAGAACACTGCGGCTAGTTCCTTTCTCTCGACCTTCTTTACCATTCCAGATTTCTTTGGTACCCAATTATTTCAGGCTGGGTAAACCTGGGAGCGATTTAAATCCGGAGCGAGAAAAATGTTCCAATTTTATATAATGAAAAAATGTTCCAATTTTATGTAATGTTAAATTAAATGTTAAATGAAAACGTAGTTCTTAATCATGCACCCAATACATTTTGTAACAAAAAAAAAAAATGTATCATGCCGGTAAGAATGAAGTTGTAAATTTTGATCATGTTATGCAAAGTATAGAAGATCGTGTCTCAGAAAACTGTTTTGAGGGCTGGCTTAACAAGCGCCTGGTCTGGTGGCTCAAACAGAATAACGTTCTTCCTTCTAATATATTTGGTTCCCGTCCTGGCTTAGGCCTTGCTGACTGCGACAGTCTTTTTGTTTCTTAAATCTGTAAATCTTTCATCGACAAACAGTACACATCAGCTCACTTTTATTGATGTTTCCAGTGCTTTTGATAATTTCCATCTCCCTACTCTTCGAGATAGAATGATAGCAATTAACATCCCGACGCATTTCTCTTTCCTCATTGTTAACCTGATGTTAAATCCCACTGTTCTCCTGTCTTCCTCATCGTTCGAGATTACAAGAGTTTTCACGTGGTCTTCCACAAAAAAGACTGAACCTACTGAAAAACCTTTCCACAACCAAATGGGGAGGCAATCCATTTCTCCCCATTTCCTTTTAGAAGTCGGTTATCCGTTCCAAATTCGATTAGTGTTCCTTTATCTACGGCTGCGTCTCAAAATCACTTCTTTCCAAGTTGGATATAATCGAAAATTCTTCTATTCGTCCTTGCCTTGGTGCTCTCAGATCTTCTCGAATACCAGCAGCTTTCGCTGAGTCAAACTCGCCTCCCCATTTCATCCGCAGTTCCTATTTAGGATATCGCTTCTTGTATAAACGCTTACCGTTATCATCCTCTAGACTTATTCCTTCATATCTTTCTATTCTGCAAAACTAGCGTTTTACTCTCAAGAAAATTCCTATCCTAGCCCATATTGCTTTGCGGCTGAATTTCTTTTTATCCTAAACAATTTCTTATAATAATTTCCCTTCCTTTTCTTTCAATTTTGCAGATCTCTCCAATCCTCCCAATGTATTCTACATTTAGCTCTTTCCTCCAAATCCCTTTCCTATGCAACAATTGTACAGGAATTCCATAATTACATCGAATCCTGTTTTCCTTCTCATATGGCTATTTTTACGGATGGTTCGACCTAATGGAGTTGGAGCTTCTTTCATCCTTCCGAGCATTAATTTCTCCGAATGTTTTCGTCTCCCTTCTTTTTTTACTATCTTTACGGCCGGGCTAATATTCTACGTTCCATAATTTATATTTCCCCCCATCGATCTTCTTCTAATTATTTAATTATCTGTGACTCCGTGTGTGCTCTTAAAACTATCATTTCCCCTCTCACTCCTCCGACCTTTTTATCATCCGTATTTGCTTTCTCATTCACACTCTTTTCTCGGTTCATGCTATACGCATTGATATGTTCTGGGTCCCCAGTGTCATATGGCGATAGAGGGTAATGGCAGATTCCTTGGCTCAGACTGCTGTCTCCTCCCGCTTTTTTTTTCTCTAAAATTCCCGCTTCTAATTTACTCCCATTGTGTAAAAAATTTCATGTTAGATTTTGGTCAGATTTTTACGTTTCTTTCTTTTCCAATCAACCTTCCTCTTAAATTTTTCCATCCAACTTAATCTTAACACGCGGCCTTGGTTTTACGATTTTCCTTCGTTTCACCGTTCCGTTATTGTCCCTATTATTCGTTTACGTCTGAATCATATTCTTTTTCCTTCTTCACGTTATCGTTTTCATCTCGCTTTATCCCCTTAGTTATCCTCTCCATCCTAACGACGAAGCCGTCTGTGATCCTGACCATATCTTCTTTGAATGTGCATCCCTCGTGAACGAACGCACTTCTTTGTTCTCCAATCTGTTATCACTCAAACTCCCTAATCCTTATTGTGCTTCGTATATCTTATCTCCGTTGTTCCTATCCTCAGTTCTTTTATCTTATCAATAGCTGACCGAATCTACATTTAACTAATCCTTCTCCCTCGTGTCGTTTCTGGGCGAAGATCCGTTGCTGACATGCCCAAAGGAGGGGTTTAAAAAAAAAAGAAAGAGAAAATGTTAACAAGAAGGGTTAAGGACCAGAGCCCCTTGTGAGGCCGAAATGTCCGAGTTTATATATATATATATATACATTTATAAGTTCGCGAATGTATATATTGGTGAATCATTATTTAAGGTATACATTTTAGTGCTAATATTTGCAAGACAGATATACAGTGGTTTGTATATTTCGTTATAATGATAAGTCATAGAAATTAAGCTTATAATATCAATTAAATAAATATACTCCTGTGTATTTATTTGGGAACCCGCTGACAAGTTAATTCGACTAAGGTATTACACATGGTTTTAATGAAAAAAAAATATATATTTTGCACCGTATGATTAAAGTTAGATGTGGTCTGATTTAATTAGTCTCGACTACTAGTTCTAATTATTGCCGCGTAAGTTTCAGGGACTTGACGATTTTTGGTAAAATGTTTATCATCCATTAATTTTGCAGAAATAAAAAGATATCGGAAGGTTCTGCCGCTTGAAAACTACAATTTGAATTCGACAAATCAGTTATTCGTTTATTTCCTATAATAACATCTTAAATCGTAGCTAAGGTCCTCACTAAAATCGCGGAATTAAAATAATAACTGTGTAGCCGGTTTCTTGAGACAAAATTAAAAAGATATAGCACCAGTCGTTATCAGTAAGGATACATCAGTCACTGTATTACATACTTATCGATAAGGGGAATAATATTGTAAGAAGTTGGTGTGGCGCAGGTTGTTGTAACTGAAATTACTTTCTCCATGGGCAAAGAAATGGAACAACAACCATATGAGTTACGTCCGCGCCCCGTGCAGCATGGTAATTTTCTGTTCGAAAGATTTAGCACCGATCAAAAAGGGTTAAATCCGAAATACGATGCTAGCTGGGAAAAAAAAAACGGCGGAAGGTTCACTTGCCAAAAATGTTTTTTTTTTTTTTTTATTTTTTAATAATTTGCGGGTCCCACGAGGCACTAGTCCGTCTGTGGGTTCCCAACATAATTATATCATTTATTTGTACAATAGTTACAGCATAAAAAGTATTAACTTATATATTACTATACTATAAAATCCACACTCTCGTTATTTATCATTTATATTACAATTATACCATCATCTAAAATAATATTTCCTATTACAATAAACTTATACATGATAACACTTATATATTTTACAATAATACAATATATAATTTTTATACAACTATCACTCTCTCATTAGCAGCTTAAACTGGAGATAGTAATGAGTCTCATGTCAACGTAGCGTCAATGTTATAAGTGGTTATTACTAGTATTACGATAACTTTTTTTTTTTTTTTTTGTTACTATTTCTATTGCTCTTTACACCATGCTTTCAACCAAATTTTAACCTTGTTTTTCCATATCTTCAGATTTTTTTCATTTAAAATTTCCTTTGGTATGTACCCCATTAATTTTCTACCGATAAGTAAAACAGTTTACTAGACGGTAACTCTTCCGTGACAACGCTCATCAGTAGGACTGACGAATAGCAGTCCGAAGTGAGTAAGCAGGTATACGTCGCCTTTAAGCCGGACCTGTTCGACTAAAGCAGTATAAATCCGCTGGAAGGAAATCCGAAACCATCAAAGTATTATTCCGAAAAAACTGGCCGCCCGGATATTAACGAGTAGTCTCAGATTTGTCGCTTACCCTGACTTACGATCAGCGTTTAAGTAAGACTTTGTATTGTCAAACGCTGACCCCCAAAATACTAGGAATAAAATGCTACGACAAACTAACGAATCAGTTATTAAATTTGGCCTAGACCGGACAATTAGACATGAATAGAAGAGGAAACAAAAACGACGGACACATCGAATATGTCGGTACCTGGGAATCACAGTATCGGAAGCAGAGCCTGTAAGCACCCCTTTAGGACACAATGGTCCCAGCGACGATCAACAGTGATTTCTTACGAATGTAATAAAACTAAATGAAACTTTAACGAATAAAATAAGCAAACGGCTTATCGTGCTAATGCAATTACCTCTTTGGGGAATTTTAAAACGAAACAAAAACAAAAACGAATTAAAATGTGAAATATTTTTCAAACAAAACATCATCACGCGTCTATTCAGTCGTCTCCTTCACTTTTTCCCGATCGAGTTCGTTTTAAGTGCTGTAATTAAAATTATGAACTTTTATCCTACTTAATAAACTTTTTTCTATAAATGAAAAATTCGCGAGTTCTGTCTCTTCAACCCGAAATGAATGGCTACCGTTTGATTGTGTGCATCCGGTACGTCATCTTTAACGATGTATTTTTTTTTTTTGTTTTTAAAAAACTTAAAAAATTAACGGTCAATATTACTTCAGTGAAATAATTCAGCTAAACATGCACTGTTGCACTAGAAGATGCACACAGGTGAACTTTTGAAGTCATTTCTTTAAGAAAAGAAATAGTATCGGCATTTTGTTGTGGCTCATTTTTAATGGAACCGCTTGTTATTGCTATCCTTTTTTTCCGTTTAAGGAGAAAAAAAATCTGACAACTAAAAGTAACAAAACTTGTTGTTCGACCGGACCTCCTTGAAAAAATTGCTGCGCCAGTTATTTACGTTTTAGTCTTTTTCTTTTGTCGAACAAAACGAATTTCAAATGTTTCAATTTTAACGCGTTTTTTAAATGAGCAAATCCGAGAAAACATGTTGATTCATTTTAGCGCTTTAACAACCGGTTTCGTTTCGTATACATTTCACCTGCACCGTTCGATGGAAATTAACGTTAAAAGTTACCTAGGACGCGGTTGACGTAAGTCGCCCTGGAAATGCGCGCATTTTGTTTCTTTCCTCATCGCGTCGGTGTTCTCAACAGTTCATTGTGACGGCAAAAATAGAAATCTATCAAAATCGGAATTAATTAATATGAAATTTAACGAAGAGAGTTACGGTTTCAATGGCAAACCAGAAAAGCGAATTTCTTTCTTCGTTCTCTTTACGCCGAATGAACAGGTAAATATAGTAATTACATAATTTCACGATGATTAGGTCAAGAGACGACGATGGTTTCCTCCCCACATAATTCCGTCGGCTCGCGATAAATAAATCTCAACGACGTTTTTATTAGTTTGCCTCCTGAACAAGTTTATTCGCAGGATTTAATCCATAGCATCTTAAAATTTCGTATAATCGTTCGGTCGTCGTATATTCCGACTTTTTTTTCTTCAAAACCCTAACTGCACTCGCTCGGTATGAAATATTTTTATCGATCACGCGTGATCGATAAATCCAAATTAAACCTCGGAAAAAAAAAAACAAAAATTAGCGGGAAACAGCTATAAACAAAGAAAATTCGCTCAATGTCAAGCTACCGAAGTGCAGTTGAAAAATAATATAAAATAAAATTCTTAGATATTTAAAGTTCGTGACTCACTCGATATTTCTATGTTTATTAATATCCTTCATATCAATATGGCTGTGACATTCTTACATTCAGGCTAATAAGAGAACCCTGTTACGTTTTTACGTTATATTTATGGGATACTTTACAACCCCCCCCCCCTACTTGCAAATAATAAGCATTTTAGAAGAACCTACTTTTAGGAGATTACCTCTTGGCAAAGATCAGAAAAAAATAAATAAAGAAAAAAAATTTCCGGAACGGTTGCGTTAGAAACTGGTCTAAAGCAGGTACTCGAGCAATGAGAGAATCGGAGGAGTTTGGACGCGTATGAATAAAGGTCTGGAAATTCACGTGTAGGATCTCCCCTGAATGGCGCATGGAGCGAACATTTCAATTCAGCAGGAGCTGAACATTTGGCTAGAATCTGCCGGAACGTGCCTTTCAAATCTCTTCAGTTAATTAATCCATCGTAATAGAGGAAACTTGGAAAAAAAGACATAATTTTGCAAAAGATTCCGGTTAGACCAAGATGGTCAAACTTTATGAAAGAACAAATTATCAAACGTAGCTCAGAACAGAGTCCAGTTAAAAGAATGGCTGGTCAACTACTAATCTATGATGACTAAAGATCAGAGAAAAGCTGCATAAAAACTGTTCAGAATTTTGAATATATAAAAACTCTTCAGAAGTGTAAATATCTGTTTGTTTATACTAATGTTGAAAACTACCGTGAGATTTTGAAGCGATTTTCGCTATACTTTTCGTATTTTTCCTTTTGATGGGTTATCGTCTGACAAATCCAATAAAACTTAAAGAAAAAAAGAGGGGCGTTTTGCGATGAAAGTTTTATTTTGTAGAGCATCATTGGTGTCGCTTCAAAAAACAAAAAATGGGTTGCGGGTGTATAATTGCAAATGTTTATTTTGTTTATTTTTGTTTCTTTCATAATGAAATACGCGTTTGCTACAATCAGAAATTCGAACTGGGCACAAGCTGTTAATGGATTAAATTTAGCGTAATGGAGGGGAAACAAAAGAGGGATGAACCAAGTTCATTCTAGCCGATAAATCAATCACGAGAACTTGTATTTGAAGAAGAAAAAAAAAGAAAAACTAATTGTTTAATTATTTTTCGATAACTTAGTTCTTCTTAATAATATCTCCCCAATTTATTTCGGGAAGTCATCCATCTTTAGTTCCCTTGATTTTACCTTTTTTTCATTCACTATTGGTCTTAATTTTATAACCGAAACACCCTTACAGGTTCTTACGGTAGTGCTCCTATTAACTTTTCTCCTCCGATTTTTTTTGAGTCTCTTCATTCTCCTCGATGGAATCTCTCCAAAGCAAATTGGACTCTGTTCCGGTCTGGTGTCGTTCCGTCACTCCCTAGTACCCGACTCTCCGACCCCGTACTACTATATAATTCCATTTTAAACTCCGTTACTGTTCTTATTTTATCTTCACTAACCCGTCATCGGACATCTAATAACCACAATAAAGCCGCATCTCTTTGGTGGAATGAGGAATGCAACATTGCTTTTGACTCCTAGCCGCGCCACCTTTAGAACCTTTTGTTTAGATCCTACAACCGAAAACTGTTATGCTCATAAGCGAACGAACGCGAGAGCAAGATTATACATATATACTGAAAGTGTTTAAAAAAACCTTTCTGGAAGAATTTCTGTTCTTCATTCTCTAGGACCCCTCTTTCATATATTTGAAAAATAGTGCTTTTAAATTTCCATTCTCCGAAAGCCTTTTTTTTTGGCTCGTCAACTGGGAACCTTTACCCAGAAACAATTATAATAGGAAGGAGTCAATTATATCTTGATACGGTCAGATATTGTTAGCAGAAAGGAACAAATAATAGAAACAATATGTGGAGAGGAAAAAGATAGGATATAGGAGGCGCAATATGGAAGACCAAGTCGTAGCAAACTGGAGTAGAAACCCGTAAGAGTTCTCTAGTTATAATTAAGACCAATAGTGGAAGAAACGAAAGTGAAATCAAGAGAACTATAAATAGATGGATTCCTACAATAGGTTTCGGGAATGATCATTAAGGAGAATTAAATTATCGGAAAAGATATATGTTCGTAACGTTGATGAGCTGTATCTAATTCCATTTCGCAAAACTCCTCTTCACACTTCCTGACACACTTCTGCTTTCAATACTAATGAATTGAAGTGTGTGCTCTTTCCAAATCTTCTTGTGCTCAAAAACCTATCTGAACACTTAGTTTTCTCCTCGATGTTTTTAATTGTTTCCCTTCTAACGGTATAACTCCGTTCACCTGGAATCCTTATATCATCATTTTCACACCTAAAAAAAGCCTTACGTCCAATTTCCTTGAAATTCTACATTAGAAAATTGTTTGGCGGTATGTTAAACAAGCGCCTTGTTCGTTGGCTGGAGGACAATAACCTATTTCCTAGTAATATGTTCGGCTTTCAACCCGGATATTAATCCTCCCGATTGCATTAGTCTGTTTGTCTCCCGTATATACAAATCCTTTATCCAAAAACATTATTCCTCAGTTTATTTCGTATTTCCTTCTTGCTTTAAACGTACCCCGAGCGGCATTGTTAATTGTTAAACTATCGAATTGCGTTGCTTAAACATACTTGTAAATTCTCAACTTTTAATTATTTCCAGCTATTTAATTACGATAAATGTAAATTATTTCAGGATTTCTAAACAATTGTTCGCCGACGTCACTAATGGCAAAGCGAGCTGGAATTTTCCAATACTATTTCAGTTTCGTAATTTTTAATTATTGCTGAATGTCCGATTAATATTGAAATAATTTTCATTGCGAAACTGCAAAACTTATTTTATACATAGACAAAAATATCTCCCAGTTTATACTATTTGTTTCTTTGATTGTTTCTTAAATTTTATTTTTTTTATTTATTGTTTAATGCCCTTTCCTTGTTTGTCTGTTTGTTCCGATTTATATGGCCAGTTTTACCGTTTAAATATAATGAAGTAATTTACTCGAAGTGAGGCAAATTGAGTAAAGCTGAAGGAGAATCAATAACTATCGGAGAAGTGTTTTGGTTTTCATCGTATTTCAATAAACTGATATAAATACCGATGTCAAGTTCATCTGAAGTATGGTTCACGTAATTATTTGAACAACGTAAATCGATATGGTACTTTTTTTTTTTTTTTTTGATCCGGATTATTAATCGTAGAAATTCATAAATAAAAGCTAAACTAAATTTCTGTCCCGGAATATCCGATAGATTTATAAACTAGTTCAGTGTTTTGTATTAAACATAATTAAACTGGTGTGTATGTTAAACTTCAATTACTCTAATTAAATCACACAACCATTAAAATCATAAATTATATTAGTTTCGGGCATCCGTAATCACGAATATGTGTACATGAAAGATAAAGTCGAAAGTGCGCAATATATCGATAATTTAAAAGTCGTCAAATCGGAAAATTAAAATATATCAGTATAAATGTAACATTATCACTGTGCAAAATGACAATCTGTTATTCAACACGTACACACTATTAATCAATTGTTATTTAATTTTAAATAAATTAGAATATTCTGAAAGTTTTCGACTTCTCAATTTTTAAATTTCAGTACATTTTATGCTTTTAACTATATATATATATAACTAATATTGCGAATTAGAAATATATTTATTTAAAACGCAAAAATATGCTAATATGTTTCGTAGCGATATGCTATATGATAAATATATATATGTATTATTTTATAAATATATATATATATTCATGGTATTTGCGATAGCTGTTTTAATATTGCGAATACTGTGAATATCTTGCTATGAAAAATTTCGGTTTTTTACATATTAAATAAATATATTTCTGGATCGTGATATTAATTACATATAAGCACTTACAGAAATGGATGACGGTAAAATATCGTAACTTTTGACTTCGTTTTTTGAGCACACATTGTTGTGATTTATCCAGTAATCTGAAAATACTCAATTTACTCACTGAGCGTTGTGCAGTAAAAAGTCAACGGCGCTGTGAAAATAAAATAACTCTGATTTTTTGAGGAAATTTTTAATGAGAAAATTTAGTCATTGGCAAAAATAGAAAGCAAAAATGAAAACAAATTTTGTCATTTCGACGCGATCGTGTAAAGTGACACGAAGTAATACGGTCGATTAGCATCGAAAGATTCGCATATTGTTTCCATTCGATGAGAAATTTAAAAGTTAACCGAAACCGATTTATAATCGATAATAGTTATAAAAATAATTAAAACATAATTTACGCCCGCAGCGATCCCTGTTGGCTTACTAAATCGTTTCAATGTATGAATATAGTTCAGACGGCTTTGTTTCATAAAATTTTGAATTCGATCGAAGGGAAAGGATGTTTCAAAAATAGTTGAGGTAACAAGAAAACTTTTATCGAATTTTTAATAAAAAAATGCCAAATAGAGGAAAGTAGCAGCCTAAAATTGCTCTCAAACTCGTATTATTGTTGTAAATTCTAAGTACACTTTATTAAAATCTGAAGAGAATATTGGGACTAATTCTTTTTTCTCGGTCGCCTTTAGTTCCCCAGATATTTCTCTAGTATAATCAATATTCAATTTTAGATTAGGTATTTGCATCCGATCCGTAACTACAAGTACTTCTAACCTCAGGTAGCGCGGTAGCCTAGTACTTAAGCTGGTTAGCTACTAAACCGGAGGTGTCATAGGTTGTTGAGACTTGTTTCGTTTCGGATCCAAGAAGCTACATACCTAATCTAAAATTTAATATTGGTAATATCTGGGAAAGTAAAGGCGACCGAGAAAAAAGAACTAGCCCCAATATTCTCTTTAGATCCGTTAGGCTTAGTACATTATAAACTTTAACTTCACAATCCGCGAATGTGAGGCTTACATTACTTTTTTTATTTCTTACTTGGGTAGGTACCACGTTATCTCAGTATTAATCCGATGTTTTCCCTATTCTTTTTTTTCATTTGTAACAGTTAGCAAACGTGGGCAGTCGTTTTTTAAAATTAATCAAATTGTATTTTAAAATTTTGGATTTAATAATCCGTTTTAAGAGTTATTTGTCCACGACTCAGCCGGGGAGCTCACACTCGGCGTAAATGTTAAAAAAGTACCTGTAAATGGTATAACATTTAAACGTTGGATATATGCAAAACCGGTGTGGAAAATACTTTTGGTTGTTCTCAATATTTCGTTTGGGGTTTTCAATGTGGGTGTATAGAAAAAAAAAAACCGGTAACACCGAGCGTACCGTACTTTTCGATTGTCCATCACACTCTCGATACCTTTTCGTACCAAGAACAATTATCGGCGTACTCATCAGTTTCCCAGCAATCACTATATCCATTCGGGTTTTTTGTAAAGTCTAAATCGACACCAGCATTTAATAAATGACTCTTCTCGCTTTGTGAACAAAGTGCAGTAGATGACTCTAAGAAGCACTGCTTGCGTATGAGAGAATCTTGTTTACGCAAAATATTTTATTGCTATTAGCAGAAATTATACGCAGTAGTAACTCTTATAGTTTATTGCGCCGCAGTATGCCAAAAGATGGGCACTTGTTGGGCTGAGGGTTGAGAGAGCTACAGGCGGTGACGATGATTTTTTTCATTAATTAACCGCGCCTAATTTTAACTTTGTCAGGGGCCCGCATGACACTCATTGTTAGCATTCGAAGAAGTCGGTTCTCGTGTCATAAAGTTCATTTCTGGGGACGTAAATCAATCGGATAATGTAGTTTGCAGTATACGTTTTAAAGCGGGCGAACAGTTTGGTCGGTCTGTCGTTATAAATTGCTTTTAGTGAACTAGTTTCATGACCGATCCGAAGAACGATGAAATGTTATTCTCGGTCGTTAAACCGATAATAAGTAACAGTCGTTTAAGGGAAAGAGTGATGACGCGCGGGTACCATAAACGCTGAAAATGATATGGGTATAGGATCATTTTTGCACCTGTCTTTGAGCTTTCTCGATCGAATATGCGACAACATACAACCGGCCTTTCACTCCGCGGAGCGAAAATAGCGGCGAACGAAAGTACTGAGGAATAGAACGCGGTGTTTAAATAGGCCGAAAGTGTCCGAAATAACCGGTAGAGAAAGCTCACGTATGAGTTGATGTGATCAGAGTTACTCCTCGACTATGAGACTCGGTACCCACATTCACAAGGGTAAGTGTCCAGTTTGACTTCGGGGTCTGTGCTCAAATGGTGTTTATTACATTAATTAACATGGACGACTAAATGCGATCATAATTGCATACTACTCGGTAACGGTTGATGCATAATAATGCCGCTAACGGTTTCGTACGGGCATTTTTTGCGGTAATGCACTAGATTCGCACATATACTATTATCGTAATACACGGTGTGTAGCGGTTGAGATACTGATAAGCACGCTATTCTTCTTCGGTAAACCTAGCTAGAATATAAGGAAACGTTTTAAAGAACAAAAGGATCACCAATAATATGTTATATCTTTTGCTTATAAGAAATTCTTCCGAAGATAGGTAAAAATGATCACACTGAATCAGTTGCATAATTAAAGAGTAATAATAATTATATTGGGAGTACAAAAATAAGTTTTGAGGGGTTTTTTTGTAACTTTGAAGCTTTATTCAGAGAAATTTGTAAAATTTACTTTATTCAAAGTATCGCTACAACTTTTCCCCTTCTTTTAGACAGTGATTCCACATTGACAAAAAATTCTCATCTTTTGAGGCGATCCCAGAATCGACTCAATTTTTAGCTACTTTGTAAGAAGTAGAGAGCTGTTCGGCCAGACCATGAGTCATCAACCGGAACAAGTGGTAGTCGGAAGAAGCATACGGCGAGAGGAGTAGTAGGGCATCCCTTTGAAGCGCTTCCAAAGTTTCCTTGACGATTTTGCAACATATGGCCGAGCATTGTTGTATTGAAAGATGACTTTTTCATATCTTTTGGCATATTGCGGGTGTTTGTTGAGCTTCAATGCTCGGCTTAATTGCATCAATTGTTATCAGTAACGTTTCCCGCTGATGGTTTCGTTAGGCTGGAGTAGCTCATAGTAGATCACTCCGAGCTGATCCCACCAGATACACAGCATTAGCTTCGTGCCATGAATATTCGATTTTGGCGTTAAGTCGATGCATGACCGAGCTTATTATCCCACGATTTTATGCGCTTTCGGTTATCGCAGTGGATTCACTTTTAGTCCCTCGCCACGATTCAATACAAAAAAACCTTCTGATTTAGCTTTGGAGCAGTTGTTCGCACGTAAAAAAACAGTGTTCAAAACCTCTTGGCTTGAGTTCGTGCAGACCCCAATTTCCTTGCTTTTGCACCATACCCATGGGGCCTTGAGACAGTTTTGAATCGCTTTTTGAGTCACTCCCAAAGTTTCGGCGAGCTCCTCTTGAGTTTGGCATGAATCTTAGTCCAATAACGCCTCCAACTCAGTGTCTTCAAAATTTACTGGCCTCCCTTCGCATTCTTTGTCACTGGTGTCAAAATCGCCATTTCTAAAACGCCGGGTACTCACACGTTTTTATTGTTTGAGCATGTTCCTCATACGCTTTACATAATCAATGTCCATCAGCTGCACTTTTCTTCAAATTAAAATAAAAAAGCAGCGCTTCCCACAAATTTTGTTTTGTTGACACAAAGGTTGACTTGGTCAAAGCACAAAAAAATATGTTGTTTACACTTCAGTGAAATAATGCATACTTGTTTTTGGAGGGAAATGATGGCGCTTTAACATGAATACAGCAACAAAATTGCGCGATGCGATTTAATGCTAATTATCCCATCTTTTGTAAATCTCTCAAAACTTATTTTTACTCCTATTAATTTTAATTCCACAAATATAGCTGCGCGAGTAGTGGGATTATTATTATAAAAAGAAAATTGATAATACATTGATAGTAAGTCCGGATACAATTAATCAAATCAAACAATAAAATAAAATTAATATAATAAAAACAATGAAAACAATGCTGGAAAATAAAACAAGAAAACAAAAAACAAAAAACGCGGTACACTAACAATGCAATGACCAAACAATTATTGATTGAAAATATAATTAGTACAATTAGAATATGAAGTACTGCACACATAATCAACACCTCCACACAATCATCTCAAGTAATACACACTAATGTTAAATTAAGCTTAATTTGAACTACGTTACATTTGAACTCTGATCATCCCCTAATGCTACAAATAACAATGAACAATAATGATAACAGTGTTCACAATTTTTTTTTTTTTTTTTTTTAAGTTTTTATAGTGTACAAATTAAATATATACACGAGGCAATGTTGCAGAAAGCAAATTTGGGCAATGTTATAATCCGATAAATTAGACCGCTTCATTGCCCCATGCTCACATATGAACTTACCAACTAATTATAAAACTAATTATAAAACGAATCTATACTGCCACAATGCCATTGTTAATAAACTTCAACAGTAAATAATAAATAATATAAAGCTACGAATTAATATAATAATAAAAATACAAGCAACTAGAGACAATAAATCTAAGAATAAGAATACCATTATAGAAATAAGTAGTATAGAATAAAATAAAATAAAATAAAATGTGCCCGAGTATATCTACATTTGACGCCAAGGACAATGGGAGCAAACAAAAACTTATCTTTATCCTAACTAGCTTAAACTAAATCTTCATTACAAATAAATAATATTATATATTATTAACGATAATAATTTACTACTTAAAACTTTGTGAAATATTTTTGTATTCTATTAACTGGCAACACACTTAGACGATAAAGAATATGTTTATTAAAATTGCAATTTTATACTGAACTAAATCATGATAACGAAACGTTCGATGATGCAATTTTAGTTTTTATTACCTAATTTATTTAATATTGCCGTAATGATACCTTTACTTAAAAGAAATGTCATTGAAGTTGTAATATTTGAAGTTAAAGTGACCTTACTGTGCGTCAGATTTAGTAACATACCGAACAGATTTAAACAGCGCAGTTTTAACTTCAACTAGATTGATATTAACAACTTTCATTCAGCGATTTTTATTATCATCTTGGCAAATGTTTAATCTCAGTACAGTTTCAAATGTTTTGGAATTTGCGAAAATACCGCATTTATTGCTTTTATGTAATTGTAATATAATTAGATGATTTTTTATATTTTCGTATTTAAAAGTACATCTATTGTTTAAACAATCGCATTGTGAATGTGAATAGTGCGCAGTTTATTATTAATTTCTAGAGTGTTTTAAGCATTTCCGAAATTTCGCTTGAAATAAAATTTATTAGTATTTTACGGCTGCGTTTATAGTTAATTAGATTTGCTTTTAGTGTTTCTGGTAACGAATTATATACATAGTACAGACCCGATATATCTCGCCTACTTTCTTACATGTTATTTATTAACGAAAGGTATGTGTACGGTTTGTCTTTTCCAGCTGACCTGGTAATGCCTGAGAAAACTTTTATACCAAATTTTTATTTATTTTTGAATACGTAAAAGTTGTAGGCTATACAAATTTCTAACACTTATCAGTTTTTTAGTTTCGTTATATTGCTTGCCTACCCCTAATTTTTTAAGTAATGATTTTTGGAGGTACGTAATCGTCGCCATATAATAAGCGGCCGCATTTCCCAAGTGAATTATTCTGTACGCTAGAGTAGGCTGATATAACTCTAGATACAAGGTCGCTAGTTGATTGTGATTAAAAAATTGTCTCAAATAGTGAAATAAATAATTTAATTTTCGTAATTTAACTGATAAGTGTAGTAAGTGAGATCCCCAAAGCAATTTGCAAGCCAAGTAAACTCCCAAATACTTGGCTTCATACGCTCTCCCTAAAAATACATTATCACACCATTGTATTTTTAAATTATCCCACCTACTCTGGGGAAGATGACTGTATATTATATATTTTGCCTTGTTCACATTTAATCCGATAAGATTTTTTGTCATCCATTCATGTATCCTCGTTACAACAGTCTGTATTAACTTTTACGGAATATTTGGATATCGCGAACTTATAATGAGAACTGTGTCGTCTGCATATGTACAAATTTTTCCAGATATGTCTAGATTGCATACGTCATTGATGTAAATAAGGAGTAATACGGGGCCCAGTATACTTCCCTGAGGTATACCATACTCTTGTGTAACACACTATCGCTGTAGGTGCTATTGATTCTGGTTACAAACTTCCTATTGGTTAGGTACGATAGAAACCAGTTATAAATAAATCCACGAAAACCACAAGCAAATAATTTTTTTAATAGTATTTTTTTTTTTTTTTTTTTTTTTTTTTTTTGGGGTTCGTCAACAAGGACATTGGACCAAGAACAAAGGAAAAAAGATGCAAGAAACTCAGATCTTTACACGATCAGAGATAGCCGACAAAAAGGAATCAAGAGCCTGAACAACAACAGAAGGAGAAGGAAGGGAGAGAATGAACGAAGCACTGTATGGAGTGGGTATACCAATTTGTAAAAGGGAGGAATAGAAAGCAGCTTGATCGATTACAAGAGATGAACACTCGAACATAAATGTGATCGGGATCACACACAAATTGAATATTGGAACAAAAAAGAGACGGCACAAGAGAGTAACGGAAAAGCGAGGAAGGAAGCAAACTGTGCCCGAAGCGCAGGCGGCAAATCGCGGAGATGTTGGAGCGACGTATGGAAGGAAAGTCAAGAAACCATGGGAAACGAGGAAGGGAAGGCTGAATAGATAAGAAAAAGGAATCCGGGTTGGAGAAAGAGAAGACGTAAGAGTCAAACCATAGATTGGAATGAGCAGAAGAAGACAGGAGGGTAATATTGGAAGAAGAGAAAACGGGAAGTAACCTACCGGAAGAGGAAGATAAACGAGCGAATGAATCAACTAACTCATTACCCTCAATTCCGACATGACCCGGTATCCGATAGAAGTCCGTTTGGATTAAGTGTGAAAGGAAAAGATCATGAATCAAAGAGCGAATAAGAAGATTAGTATTTTGTGATTGACAACGTCGAACGCCTTACAAAAATTAAAATAAACTGCGGCAACTGAACGACCTATAATAATAATAATAATCAATCAATCAATTTATTTAATTCAATTATATACATGCTTAAATATTAATATAACTAAAATATATTTACCACAAATGCGCATAGTTGCGCGAGCAGTGCTAATTATTATTACATAACTGTCTAGGTTGTGTTGTTTATTGTATTAAATACTTAACTTTTAACAAGTACAAATGCCAGCCCGAGTTATTGATAATTTTCACTTTTATCAACCATTTTGGCTGTTGTTTACAGAAGTGTTTCCCTCTTATATACAAGATTAACGGTAATATTAGATGCAACTTATGTCTAAATAACCTTATAACATATTAACCACAGTTGCATTGAAAAGTACAATTACCGACAGATTTTTAAATATTCCATACTTTCATACCGGAATTTTACACATTTGAACCATAAGAAATTTTATCACATGCACAAATAAACCCACATATTCCACAAATCCTCATACAGACAAGTACTGCACACATAATAATAATAATAATAATAATGATTATGATGATGATGAAAATGGAGGGGGTGAGATAATTGGACAGTAGCAATTGAGCATGTGAAAAATAATTGTTACGAAAATTAAATGTAAAAATTTCTATCGAGACTCCTGCGTGAAAAGCAAAAAAAAAAAATCAAAAAATCGTGCGCATTGTTGAAATACATTGTTTTTAGAATGATATAAATGGAAAACTTACAAGACAGAAATTAATAGTTATTACATTATTTTACCTTCAGCCTAAAAAACACATTTCGAAAATTTCACCAAAATCAAAACGTCATAACTTCATGCGGAAAAAGAGTAAATTATAAATGACGAAAGAAAAAATCGGATATTTCCAGCTGTTTTTTTTATTTTTAAATTGACAAAAATAGCTAAATGAACTAGTTCGTAATCAGCTATAACAAAAAAATCGTATAACCCGGAAGGCTTAGCGAGCGAAATCTGCCGTGTAGGAAAATTTATGCATATTATTTTCCTGATCATCCATTGGCCTTAGGTTAGTTAAAATTGTGTTTCGTTCGACTAGAATATCCCGCTACCGTACATTGACACTTCTAAATACTTTATTGGTGCAGCGTTAATGTGCGTAAAAAACGCCCCCCCCCCCAAAAAAAAAGTTAATTCTTTAGCGGATGTTAGTAAACCTTTATCGCGAATTTATTTCCAGTCTATCCGGAATTTCCGAACTATCTCGTTTCAGCGTTTATTTAAAAATTTATATAGGTTTCCATGTTGTTAATCTCCGTTTACCTGGTTTAATAATATTGCCCCGTAATTGCTGCGGATGCGTCTTTTTGTTCAATATGTTTGGTTTCTATTTTTGATTTTTGTACTCTCTTTTTTTTTTGTTGGCTCGCTATCGGCAACAACTTGAATGATTATATAAAAAATTTAGATTCTGAGATAATTACAAAAAGCGCAAAAGATTAAAAGGAATTGCCGATGAAGATGGGAATCGATAAAATTCAGTAGACGTAAAGCCAAAATTTGCGAAAACGAAAGAGAACATTCACCGACAAGAGCCAAGCATTCAAAGAAAACATGCTTTGTGTCCAATACAAGAATCAATGTTACGGAAGATGGGGAAAATTGAAAATGAGAAGTGTCAATACTGTCCCTAATCTCCTTGTCGCTTTTTTCCAATTGTTCTTTCGTTTTGAACGGTTAATTTTTTTTTTCGTCATTAACCATGAGATGCCGTTTTTAGTGCGTACAAAATTGTATGAATTTGTCAGCGAGGATATTGTATATTTAATGTGAGAATGGACACTTGGATTCTTGAGCTCGCTCTAATGTTTCTTAAGGTACGTCTAATGGAGACCTGAAGAGGATATTGTGGCCTATTTTTGACCTGAAGAGGATATTGTGGCCTATTTTTGACCTGAAACGTCTTGAAAATCGCTCGTGAAACGAAATAGTAAAACGAAATTGTAAAATGAAATCGCGAAACGAAATTGTGCAACGCAACGACTATTACCGCATATATTTATATATATATCTATATATTTATACATATCTATAATATATAAATACTTAAACCGATATAGGCGTTTCACGTTAAATCAACGGCCCTGTGCCCCAGCACAGCCGCACCCAAATTTTTGTTTTTGGATGAGCTATACTTCTAACCAGATAACTTCTCGAGCGAAATTCACAGATTAAGTGCGTAGCTCTTAACGACTCCATATGATATTTCTGTGCTTTCCGACGTACGTATTTATGTTTTCTCAAGAGATCGAACACTTTTCCAAAATTAATGAATGGCGTAGGACGCTTCTAGTAGTTTATTTTACGCTACAATTATGAGTCCAACTACGTGTAAATATAGGCGAGGCCCCGCTTGTTCCTTTTTTTTTTTCCCATCAAAGTCCTACCTGTCCCCAACTAACTGACTAGTACCGTGCCGCTAGTTTAGTTAATTGTGTTTCGTTCGGGTAGAATATCCCAATGCTGCACATTGACACTTCTAACAATTTCACTTACCTGAGTTAATGTCCATAGCTGATGCGGCCAGAAAAAAAACCCAACTAATATTGACTGTTTTTCAGACAGTCTGATTATTTTTTCGTAAACGATACTCGATAGAGAGGTTGATGAGACGATTTCATTTTTTTCCAGCATTCTTCACATAAATGTTGTTAAAATCCGCTCAGAAGTGTTTATATTTATACGGTTCTTCCGTGTAATTTTTAATGATCTCTATTAAGACTCCATCTTCTCTCGGATCTCGATTATTCCTTTTTAAGGCTCCTTCCAGTTTTCCCGCTCTATAACTGATAAAAATACTGATCATATGATAACTTCACGATCTTCTTCTACTTCAACAACAACGTTTTTAAAGGTTCCTTATTACTACTACGGCGATGTATTTTATTTCTTAGAATTATCTTTCGTTTCTTTTAATATAGCTTTCTATGTATTATTTTTTTTTACTTGTTTCTTTAACATTACCAGAAGTTCTAATTTTTCGTGTATCAACACTAAGTATATAAATAAGCGCAGCAAACCGGAATATAAGGATAAAACTTATTTCGTAGTCGCATTGATCGCGAATTTATTTATTTCGTGAAGAATTAATATATTCCGGTTTTCCGCGGATATTTCTTTGTTGTTTCTTCTTTTTTTCTCGAGTGTAATTTCACTTTTTTTACTCCGATCACATTTCCCGGTGTTTTCTGTACTGCTTTGAAAATTTTTACATATTTTATTTGACAGATTTTTTTTTTCATTTATCTACCGTTTCTCTTCTAAGCTCATTTTCGCTGAATTCCTGATTAGCAGTGACTGGATTATTTGAAAATGATACGAATTAAAAATAAATCGGAAGATATCTAGAATTTCGAAATCGGCTGAATACAAGATTAACTAAATTGTTTAGCAGCCGGCACCACAGAAGAACAAAATATCTACGCTCTCCTATTAATTAATCCCGCATTCAGCTGTTTTCGAAATTCTACGCCTTCTTCTAATTTCACCTTTACGTACTTTCGTTCGAGAATGGTCGTCTCACTCGTTTCCAGAAGAATCTTATGTAATATACATCGTGGAAAATTTCTTTATTATTATTTCCGATCATAAAATCAGTTCCAAACTTTCCAGTCTGTGGGCCAATCCTCTAAAAGATTCTTGGTAGGAAGTTTATGTTTTCTGCGGCAAAGTTAACAAGCATTCGACTTCGTTCGTTTCTCCCACCGTTATCAAAATTACCTTTTTCTTCGTATTTTCGTTTTATTTTTTGCTTTTTCAATTTGTTGATTTCGTTTAATGAGTATAGGGCATTGTAAACTGACAATTACTATTTCAATGAATATTTCGCCGGTTTTACGGGGAAGAGAGGATTGTAGTACCCACTACCGCCTTCCGCGAATGCCAATGCCAATTTGACGTATACAATGCAAATACATTTTCTTACAATAATTAAGATCTCGCCGGGGGGGGGGGGGGGGCTTTGAACTAAACATATTTATTTGTTTTTGTTTTAATTTTAAACGAATTCGTAATATTTTAATTTCGCAAGAGCTTTAGATTTGCATTTTTACCTTTCTTAGAAATCACAAAAATTCGCGCTGCTTTTGTATCGTTCGTAAAATCGGATACTATTTCAAGCGATGCAATTTAGAGTCTGTTTTTTTTATCGAGGGAATGTTATTTTTCTCTCGAGCCTTAAGAAGGGTTTTTATTATTCGTCCAAATAATTTATAACCCGTTGCGACTTTTCACCGTGGTCGTACAGATAACGCTGGATTAGAGTCTGACATCAGAGACTGCCATTAGAGCGCTTATAATTTTAATCCGTCGAGATTACCTTTCGCGTGATTATCGATTTTTCGTAATATTAAGCCATAAAGTACATCGCGTACAATAGTGTCGCCCGATTAATTTTCATTTCGACATTTTGCTACCTGAAATGTTGAATTTTCGCTGTGTTTCGATTGGACGTTTATTTTCTAGTATAGCCAAGGGACGGGCTTACATTTCTTCGCCATGCGGATACCGTTGAGAATTATTGAAGAACTTTACTAATAATCTAACCGGGCAACATTATTCGGTAATTTGGCTGGTAATTATAATTAATTAATTAATTCGATAATTTGTAAATCATTACATTGCTGAAAATTTTGCATTTTTGCGTTTCCAGATTATACGGTATCTCTTTCCAGTTCGCTTGATTCCCATCTCGCCTGAAAATATATGTATCTGCAGCTACATATATATGTGTTAGACTGCTCAGTGTCGGCATTACGATGCCCTGATGAGTGCAGCAATTTTATCACTCACTAAAGAAGTACATTATAAATTTAAAAATGATTTAAACACGAAATATACCGTAAATACGTTGGATACACTTTTGCGACGCTTCGGAACAATTTATGGAATTGTCTGGATTGTGTGTGGTACTCGTTGTGTAAGGAGCACAATTCCGCAATATAGTATGGGTAAAAACATCATTCCGGTTAACATATTGCGCACATTTACTCCTAACGTTAAAAAACGCATTTTTACCAAAAATAGAGGAACCTAACAGGGATTAAAAGAAGTAAATAAAAATAACAAAAAAAAAAATCTAAATAATTACTTAACCCGAAGTAAGGAAGAGTGCAGTGTGTTACCTGAACAAGTTCTTCTTTTTGGTACATAAAGAGTTTCAGGGAAGGAAAGCTTGCACGATGTATCACATAAAATAATTTCGTTGGCCATATTACAACACTTTATTAAAAAAAAAAAAAAAAAAAAAGGAAAAAAACCCGAAAAAATGAATAACACGCTTGCCCGAAAACAAGAAAAACGTGTTTAGCTAAACCGGATTAACCGGTTGCGCAACGCCGACGACGAAACAAATGCACTGGAAACCGGGATGATTGGAATTCATGAATTCCAAATACTAATAGCGGGTAATCGATCACGTGATAAATCACAGATAAGATAACGATAGAACGAGGTAAATTAATTATCGTCTAATGTAAATAATGTGCATATATTGTTTTAAAATTTAATAATTAAAATTTACAGAATTTATATTTTACGAATTGTTTCTTTTAACATTTACGGTGAATAAATGTAGATTATTTTAAAATACAACTTAATTTTAAATGTTAACATTTTTGCCGATATGAACTAGCGCAGCAATAAGAACGAAAAAAGCAAAAATGAACGAAGTGGTGACAAAACCTTACCGAAAAAAGATTGGCGGTCAAGGGGACTTGAAGGCCAGAGTTTTATATATATTTATATCAAACGTCGCATACATCTTGAATATAATAATGCATCATCGACCGTTCCTATTCCAATCCATGCGTCAATTATGTTGTATCGTGTATATTTCTGGCTGCGATTGGATCGAGCGCTTCTTCGATTATCGTTATCATATATTATGCTTACTTTAAAATTGTACAAACGGTGAAGTGCAATCCTGACTCACGCGACAACAATGTTATTAGTGCGATAATGCTCGCTGAAATTCTTGAAATAGTTCTTGTTATGTCACATTATTATTAACAGTATATACTCACTTTGTCTGTAGTGCCGCCGCAGATTATAGATAAAGTAGCTGAAAATAATAAAAATAATTGGAATACATTTGCCGTTAGTGTCAATCACATTATAAATAAGAATTTTTCCGAAATGAGAATAGATATCATTGTTTAATGTTGTCCTTGAAAACAGCGTATTTCTTTTAGTACATGTTGCGAATGTAAAAGTGTACAGATTAACGATACAGAAAGTATGCTATTGACAAATGAACGACATCTTCTCGATGGAAATTCTGATTTTTTTTTCTTTTTGTTTTTCTTGTGTTTTGGTTTGTTTTGTTTTAAGTACGTTACATAAAGGGGTACAGTGAACAAATTAGAAAAAAAGGCTCCAGCGGAAACGTTTTAATTTCGCCGGTTGCGCAATTGCTCGTATGCCCGCCATGAAGGACATCATCGACACGATTTATGTATAGTTTTTTTTTTTTTAAACTTCCGAGTTCTCTGCGAAATAGTAACATTTAAAAACCGTTAATATATTGTATAGAGCGAAAACTAACGGAGATTCGTGTCCGAATGAATTTCAACAACCGTTACGATTTCCATCCTGGACAATATTTTTCGAATACCTGGAAAACGGTTTCGCTGGAATTGCCGATTATTGCAATATCACTCTGCAGCTTGATTAGTCTGTCATTTGTAGAGCACAACAGTACACAGGACATTCAGAATAAATGGAAAAAATGAAGGGTCCGCTTGACTGCAGACCTACGAAGAGAAAATCATTATCTCGCGACATATTTTTGAACTGCCGATTACGAAATTTCTGAGGATTTTCTACATCTCCTTCTGCCTTGTATAGATCGTGTTAATTCTTTTTTTTGGCGAGGTTTGTTAGCGTATATAAAAACGTAGTAAAGCTCAGAAATATCGCCTCATCTAAATCGCAGTTATTTTCTTTGAGATCTCATTCTCAACAAAGCATAAAAATCAAAACCTATAATCCAAAATAATGTTGTTCTCGGAACAAATTAAATATTTCAGTATACATGGTGTGTCCAGAAAGTCATGAAGCATGTTTTTTTTATTGTGCCCCTCTTGTCGGCAGCGCGCTCGAACCGGTTTGGTTAGGTGGAGCTGACTCTGAGCTTCCCAGCGCAGTCTGTTCCGAGCATCGGTACCGTCAGCATCGCTGAATTAGTGTACTTCTGTTTGGAGATCGCTTGGATGACCTCAATGCTTTCAAAACGGCGTCCTTTGAGCGCCGTTTTTATTCTCCAGAACAAGAAAAAGTCCGACAGAGGTTCACTTGCGATCAGCACTCGATTGGCTTTATATTCGTCCGTCAAAAGTTTTGGGACCAGCTTGGCGCACACCTTTCGCATGTGCAAATCTTCCGTAACAATGCTGAACACAGAGCTTTTTGGAATGTTCAAGGTGTCAGATGACAACCGAACACTCATTCGGCGATCAGAATTCAACAATTCACGAACACGGTTCACATTTTCGTCGTTTCTACTTGTTATTGGTCTTTCAGGGTTATCGTCCGTAAGCTTTTTCACCCCCCCCCCCCCTCGTAACTTGCACATAACTTATAGCAGACTCCTCGTAGGCTTACTTCAGCGTTGCGTAAGTTTCGGCAGCTTTTTTATCGAGCTTTGTGCAAAACTTGATCACCCAACGTTCTTAGTTTTTTTTATTTTTTTATTTTTTATTTTTTTTTGGCTTTAAACTCAAATTCCACCCATCGTCTGTCGCCTAACGTTGTTCGATTGAATCAGACATCGTGCGTCGTGACGAGGTCTCCAAACGAGCTGCACTAATTCACCAATTTATGTACTCCGTAATTCCACATTGGAAAGTTTGTTCTCCGGCTTCATTTTAAAGTGACACCCACACGTTTTTCTCGTATTTTTTGCGATCTATAGAAGCTGTCCGTGTTAATTTCGAATCTATATGTATAGCGAAGAACTTTGCATAATTCTGGACCTTGCTGGTTATCATTAATGTGAACTACGTAACACGGATCCTGATTAAAAGCAAAAATATCGCATCGGCAATAAATTGAATAGTTCTCAATATTTCTGACCACGGTGTACAATACAATGATCATCACGCGTCAAATTTCTCGAAGGGCATTAATCATTTGCTGTTTAATTGTAATAAATATGAACATTACCGAAGATCGTTTTGTGAACAATTTTAATGGCTCTTGGATTCTTTCCTCCGTATACTATTTATAACCTTCTGTGCCAGATAGGTTCTGTATGTATATTTTGTTTAAATTTATTATATTAAACGACATCCAAATTTAACAGCATACACTTATTTATTTTATTAATTAATTATTCTATGCAACTCTTGATGATACGTGATCCATTATCCTAATTCTTGATGCACTGTCATGTTGGGGAATCCAACGCATTTCGAACTCGACTTGGCCAGTTTCCCCTTCGCTATGATTTTGTGCAGACATTCGTGGACTATGTTGAAGCACTTGTGGCTATGATTGTTTGTTATAATTATTATGATTATTAATTTTCTGGTCAGTCAAGTTCAGGTACTCTATGTACCTTGGGCTCAGTCTGAACAATTACTCTTTCCTAGAGATTTTATTCAGCCACCCGTGGGTAATGTTGAACATTTACAGTCATGGTTGTCTATAACCTATTTCCCAATTAAATATTATGTATCATTCATTAGTTGGTATTATTCCTATATCAACTGGTTGGTGACCAAACGGCCTGATAGTTTTAACTAAAGCCGGGCCATAGAAAAAAAAAATTGAATAAATTAATATTTTAAACAAAGCAAGAAAGCTTATCTGATTGTGCGGTCAATCTGAACCCTTTTGCGAAAAGTTTACTCATTATGGAAGGTAAGGCGCTATTTCAAGCGACCAGTTGTTTGCAGGATGAATCCGGTATTCGTCGTGATGAAAAAAAATCGGAATTATTCGTCGACATCTCTCAATAATATCGAAAGTAATATTTAATAGAACAGACTTGCCTAAACAACCAATGAAATTTATCACTCTGCTTTTTTTTTTTTTTTATAATACTAAATTTACAAATATAAATCTAGGCGCCGTATGTAACTACCTGGGCTATTACGGCACCTAGACTCACTTGAAATTACAGAAGGCGGTGCAGTCTGTTCGATGCTGCAAAATTCAACACTGCCCGAACACAATCCGGGTAGTTCGACAACAGACGGTGGGGTGAGGTATGACTAGAAGTACGGAAAGTATGCCGGCACCATTTCAGCAGATGCTCTACAGTTGGTGAGGCCATGAACCCGCACAGAGGGCAAGTGACCGGAGGGGGAGCTCTTTCAAAGACGTGATTGTGTGATAGTGCAGTGTGCCCCAGACGCAGTCTCGATAGGATCGAGAAATCCCTACGTGTGACGGGGAACGGCGGCCACCATGGGTCGGTGTCCGACTTTATGGATCTGAAGTAGCAGGTGAGATCGATAATAACATCAATCCTAAAAAATCACCAAGAATCGATGTGAGATCTCACCAAGACTATTTAAAAAAAACTTTCAAGAATATACTTCTTGCAATATATATATATATATATATATATATATATATATATTTAGCTCGTATACGGTTGGGAAGGGGATAAAAAATTAGAACAACATCGAGAATTTAACGTTTTAATTTTTATTGTGATATAATTTTTTATTGATCAACTTCAAAATGACTTATTAAAAACTAAAACACTTTGTAGAACCGAATAAACTTTTCTGCGAGCCTTCAAATTGAATTTAAAACACTGCTCCCTCTTACATATAAGTTAGAAAGGTCATCATTTGTTGGCCAGTAAAGGAGAAATGAGGGCTGCTTGTCTTTCTTACTTTTTTTTTTTTTTTGCTCGGTTTACTGCTCGCGTCGGCTTTCAATTAGTCGTGGATAATATTTAAATGTTTTGTTTCCGGCATTGGGAGAGATATCTGAAATAGAGCCGGAACTACTACGTCGGCCTTGTCACATTGCGGTAACTAAAATGCGTCGGAAGGAGTGTACGCAGTAGCTAGCTCCACCTCTGACGTAATCTGGTGACTAACGCTGTTTCGTTATATTTAAGGTATTCGAGTTTAAGTGTTGTACTTTTTTAAATTAACATTTTGTATATAAAAATAGAGGCAGCGTGGTAGCCTAATGGTTAAGGTGCTTGGCTACTAAATCGGAGATCACAAGTTCGAGACCTCGTCCCGGACCGAAGTCGCTCCCAAGTTTACCCAGCCTGAAATAAAATTGGGTACCAAAGAAATCTGGGAAAGTAAAGGCGGTCGAGAGAAGGGAACTAGCCCCACTATTCTCGTTAGATGCATTAGGCTCAGTACCATTATGGAAAGCTTAACTTCACAATCGCCGACGCCCTGTTAAAAGGGTACCGGATATACTTTACTTATGTAAAAATAACAACAAAAAGTGCAACGAAAAACCAACTCGAAATAAATAAAATTTGAAAATATCGTGGCGTGCGAAAAAAAATGATCCAAATAATATGTCGTTTCTTTTCATGTCTTCGCAAAATAATTAAAGAAACAAACTTATTTAGAATAGATCACGTGACGGTGGGGGAAAAAAAGTTGAAGTAATGCTCGAACGACGATAATTTCGCGTGATTTGAGTTCCGCGCATACATGTTCTCATTCTGACGTCACTGGAGACCACTAAATCGGCGAGCCTTGTACTGCATTACTACTTTTTATTAAAATCATTTAACTTCGTCGCATAATTGTTTCGCAAAGCGGCGCTTATTTATATGAAAAGAAAATAACCGATAGCTTCGACATTTTTAAATTGTAGTTATTTGTTTCAAAAATGTTTAATACAGTGTCAAAAGTGTGTGTGTGTGTGTGTGTGTGTGTGTGTGTGTGTGTGCGCGTGTGTGCGTGTGCGTGTGCGCAGCGGCAAACAGAAATGTCCATTACACCGCACTGCTGACTACGACAAGAGACTGATCGCATGACTTGCACGAGGCCGTCTCTGAGTTTCGCGACACGAAATTGCATTAAAATGTATTTTCCCTCATTTCGTAGCGAGAACATGAATGAAATGAGCATTTCGAGGAAAACGAAAAGCAGGCAGATTAATTTGCAGAGGAAACGGTGGAGAGCCGACACATGTTTTGAAGTCATAATTTGACTTCTTGTTTTGAATATTCCGCTTACAATCGACACAGAAATGGACTGTACTTCTATCGATATTGAAACGGTGTTCCGCATTTTGCAACGGTCACGAATGCACACGGATGCGCGCGTTGCTGTTTGTTGTTCATCAATAAGTGCTGTCATATTTGTCGTGCATTATCAGTAAATAATGTAATCCTTTTTCATTATCTCTCATCCGTTTTAATGTTATTGTGATCATCGGCTGTTATCACCGCTGCCGCCGCCGACTCCCCGACCATCTGCTAAATACTGCGAGCGCGATTTGTTATTTTGTCCTATCGCCGGCACACTACTATCCGCATTTTCGACTTACGTATTCCGTTATTATTATATCGGGTAAATATTTGTCGTCGACGGTAAATACCGCGCCGAACCTTTAGCCCGGATGTAAAATTAAATTCCATTAAAACGCCGTGTACAAGCAACAATGGCCTCAATCAGATCGCGCTCTACGAGCGCGTCCCATGATAACAGAATGTGCTCATCTATATCGAAACAGATAATTTCCAATTTACCGCCATTTTGATTATTGCGCCTGGTATGTGTCTGTGTGTGTGTGTGTGTGTGCTTTATTCGTTACAGCGATGTGTGTATCTAATGCGGGCTTCTTGTATTATTATTTTTACCGTCTCCTTAGCTGCCACCATCATTTAACAGAAATCCTCACTTTCAGTTTTACCAGTGTCGCGCAAGTTTTCATTGAACAGATAATGTTTTTTAGCGGTCACTGTCGTTGCAATCGGCGTTTAAATTTATACAAAAAAAAGAACCGATAGAAGGGTTTCAACAAAAACATTCGGAAATCTTTTCACTTCACCATCGTCATTCGAAACTTCTACCGAATCAACGAATATCGTAGAGCATTTAAGAAAAAAGAAGAGTATTCATATTACCGCTGTGCATCTAACGTTCGTGAAGAATGCGTCTACTTATGTATATAACCGATTTATGTAAATAACACGGCAAATAATAGTAGGCCTTTTATTTATTTATTTATGACGACACACTTTCGTTGTTTAATGTTTACTTCGAGATTCGGCTAAATTTTTATACGGGGCAAAATGGATTTATGCGGAACATACGGTTTTGCTTAGCGGCTTAATAAGTTCTAAATGCCTCCCAGCGTGCATAATAATGCGGGCATACTTGCGCGCTTTTGCTAAGCTGGATCGAGGGTTAGAAAAATGTCCACTATTAATCGTACCCGGTTGTACAGGTGTAGTAAAATGCAACTAAAACAGGGACGGAAACCCGATCGTTCGACTTGTGAAAATGGACGATGGTCGCTTTATTGCGTTACATTTTTAGATTATAAGTATACATTTTAATAAGCTGCTAAGGAAAAAATTACTCCTATTTCAAATTATAAATATTCGTAAAACCGAAATTCAATTACAATAATGGATGCATTATCGAACTCGTATTTTATGTAAATTAATTAATCAGTGGACGTGAAAGTATTTCTCGTATTGAAATGAAACCAGCTTCTCGAATAAAGATTATACGTGGTTAGGAATTATTGTAATTTATACTATTCTATATGGGGTATCGCGCAATACAAATTAACGCGTATTTTATGCGACATTTTCCGTAAATGCGTACAATATTCCGAGATTTTAAAATAAAAATAATATTAAAAAAAAAAAAAAACTCTTAACCGGATGACGACGACAACACTCGATTTTAACAGAAGGCTCTTTTAAGATGTTGAGAAATGTCGTTTTGTTACTTTTCAAATATTCCGTCGCTATTACAAGTCCACGAAAAATTTCCTTTTTCCAGCTTGTGCCGCTTACTGAAGACCGGAACTCGATAGTGTTGTAATATCCGTTTTTAAAGCCGCCTTCTTTTATGTACATATTTAAAATGTGTTTTGGCTTTTTTTCAATTTCGATAGTCCAGCTATCGCTTAGAATGACGTACACTTATTTGTTGTTTTTGACTAATGACGTCTCTGGTTATCGCAGAAATAAAATTTTTTGAATTTCCTCATATATTTAAAATTTTTCACCTCTTCTTAATCGGTTCCCGACTTTTAAGGGTGATCTTTATGGATAGTACTAAATTGCGTATTATACATATTCTTGATGGAGTTTTTTTTTTTTTTTTTTTTTGGAAAGAAGTTCTTCTTTTACGCGGCTTGTCGGTAGGAATAAACTGGCAGAAATGGTTAGGTCACGAAAAATCGTTATGCGTCCTTCAGGCGACCTTCACTTTCTTTCTCTTTCACTCTGTCTCTTTCTATTATATACGGGTGTGTGTGTGTGTGTGTGTGTGTGTGTACGTGCACTCGTGCGAGTATCGAGATTCGAGCAGCAAGTATTGTGCGCGGTCAGCTATATAAGCTCAATTCTGAACACGTGTACATTTTATTAAATTTGAAAATTGACGCGGTTTTTTTGTGCGACGTTAGCGCACTTCAAACAGTCTGATGATCTATTTATTATTTTTGTTTTAATTCATACGGGATTTATACATATATTGTGTGCCATTTTTTATCGTATACCTTATGAATGACACTTTACACTTGTAAATCTACCATATTATTTCAATGTTAATCGGATATGCAGATATGATGAAAAATCGACAGCTTGAGAACATAGTACATTGGAAGAAATTTGTTCAATAGAGAATTCACTTTTTTTGTTTCTATTAGTTGAAGTGTTATATTTATTTTTTCAGGGATGCTACCGCGGAGTTTATTCCCGCGGAACTAAAATATCGCAATTTTATTATTATGATTATTGCTTTCAATATTATTATTATTATTATTATTATTATTATTATTATTATTATTATTATTATTATCATTATTAATAAATAAATTGAAATTGAAATTGAAATTGAAATTGAAATTATATTATTAACTATCCACACTCAAGGAATTGAATTATGATCTACTTTTTATTCCAAATTCGTACACGAATCTTTCGTGGACAGTCGACCATGAAAAAACATACCCTTGATTAATATAATAATTAAAACACCGTTATTAAAATAACCAAATTACAACCCGAATCACTAAACATATACCAAAATTTATATATATCTCGAACTCCGGGGGTGTTATGGATATTGCGACGATCGATGGTAGTTCGTTGATCCTCCTCGTCTCTCGACCTGACGTGGGACATTCGATACGTGACAGCTTTCCTTTAGATCGTTGTAAAATTTTTTCACTAGTACTTTCTTGAAAATTAATAACAAATGATTTCGATTCTATTTCGCACCATATTGTGCGCCACCGGCGTCGATTCCCACTGAATTTTATTTTACCGCTTTCGACGAGCTCTAAAACCCGACTGACTGCTACTGTCCAGAGGGGCGGTTCATCGAGCGCTGGCCTCCCGACCTTTCCACCACCCGTTTTCGTTATGTCATAATGTGATGCTGGCGATGGCACTCGTGAGATCGGTGGAAGACCGAGAACGGCGAAACATTTACCCATTCACTCCCGGCCGACTATAGGATCACGCACATACGCACACCTACACTCGCATCCCCTAATCGATAACTAAAGTAAAGTAATGTAAGTCCCATACCCTTGACAGGTATATTTAATTTCCTAATTTATTTATTTATTTGTTTTTATGATTTCTTAATGTAATGTACACATTACATAGTAGAAGTAAAAGCGAACCGAACTTATATTGTTCGTGTAATGTTGCGGTAAGCGCAGAACTATTTGTCTGTTCGATGAGCATTTACATTCAAAATGATGTAGACTTCACGGTCTTCTTATCTAGCGGAATTTTCCGATTATTCATTTTCCAGCCGTATTTGGTCCAACTTTTAAAAAAACAATAGTTCTTATCTACCCGTAAGCGTCCCTACCCTTACGACGGCAATCCGGATGTGACCAACTTAATGAACGTATCGAATCCGAAGGTTCACGTGTCAAATAATTTACGAATTTAAACTCGAATAGAAATATATATTCCGTAATTTGTTGTACAAAGAAATATCTTCGTAGAAAGGAACTGGCCCCCTACTATTCTTATCGGATCCATTAGGCTTAGTACCATTACGGAAAGCTTAATTTCACAATCCATGATAACTTATATTAAGGATATATTGGACTTACTTCACATTATTTCAATGTAAAAATAATAGAAATATCACTTCGTAATGAGCAGCATCTTTACTGTTATGTCCTACGCAAAGACCCTATCGAGAAAACTGTGCCGCGATTATGTTGCTGCCCAACAGAAACCGGTGAGCAAGGCTGGTTAGAAATATCAATTCGTAATGTACTCGCATCTCTATCGATTAAGGGGTTAAACCACTCTGGAGGTCGATAAATAGAGCAAATTTTGGAAATTTACCTCCTGCAAATATAAGGATAAAATCACGAGTAAAAAAAATTTCGCTTTAGTATATTCGCTTCAACAGGACGTCGGATGCTTTTAAATTTATTTTTGTAAAAATTTTTGAAAGAGAAGTTCGAAAAAATGAAAAAAGATCGCTCGAAAATTTTTAATAACGATTGACCAAAAGAAAAAAGAAAAATAAGTGTCGCTTGCGACCCGTAGAAGATGTGAAAACATATACATGTGAGCCCTAGCAACATCGATTTATTATGCAGAATTTTTAACAGATATTCTTTAAAAAACACATGCTTTCATACTATTTTTAGGATCGGCTTTTTTGAAATTTAAAAAAATTATATTTACCGCTGATACTCGATGTTCATTAAAATAAACGTTGGAAAATAAGATCTCCTTAGAGATATACTTTACTTACTTAATACTACCAGATAAAAATTGGCCGAAAAATCTTCATCGGAATATAGGAGAAAAATATGAACACTCAAAATTTTAAAATGAAGGGGGCCGACTTAATATTCAATATAATTGTTAAATTTAAAATATTTCAGTTTTATAATAATATTACAACTCATGGCTTTACTCGTGTGTATTAATGCCCGTTAAATCTGCGCTTGGAAATTAATAAAAAAAATTTTGTTTTATCTAGAATTATATGCTTAAAAATTCTTTCTCTCTTATGAGGGAAACATATTTATCACCGTCCAAAAAAAAATGGTTCTTTCGTTTCACGTACACAAACTACCGTAGTTGTAAGGATTTCAAATTTAAGTATAAATAACATTCCCCCGGTAGGAAATATTAAAAATACGGTTTCCAGTCTTATCAATTGAATGTCATTTCTGGAGATCCCAAAGCTTTATCATTGTAATTGATTTCCGATCCCTTACTTACCACTTTTATTATATCATTCATTTATCCTATAAAAGTTCTATTTACCGACTCGCTAGCTTTGCCTCCGTGGCTTTGTATTAATGTCTATTTAAATCTTTTTTTTTTTTTCCTTTTTTCATACGGGTGATTTCTATATTTTATCAAAAGCTTTATTTCCTGTTTTTCCTCTGTTTTTAGGGAATGTTACTAATATAATAATTAAAACAAACTTTAAGTTACAAAAGGTAACGGTAACGTTAACGTAAAGGTTCACTCCCCAAATGAAAAACGCCCTATAACTATTTCCATTAGTGATGAGATGTACTATTGCGATTTCAAATTAATTCTCTTTATTCGAATCTATATTTTCCCATTGTAATTAAAATTGATATTTTCATGTTTTATAAAAAATTAACTTTTTTTCCAAATTATGTTTCCCCATGGTGTAAATTAATTATTAAATTAATTAATAATATTTTAAGTTAATCACTATTATTATGTTGCTAAACAATCGCAAAGAAGGTAATGGTAACGCTCGAAAATGTTCCCTTGTCAAGCGAAAAACGTCGTATATGATGTTTTCACATCAAAAATTTTACCTACTGTCCGAGACCAAATAGTTTTCAATATTCAGTAGAAATTTTGAAGCCAAACAGGCCGTGCTCTATTTAGAATTCGAACCTTTTTCGTGTACAAAATTTTGCCACAAGATTTTTGCGATATTAAGGTATATTTTAAAGAGAAAAAAAAACAATTTTTCAAAAGTTCTCGAATAGTTTACTGCCGTTAAAAATAAGCTACGTAAACAAAATTAGCAGTTTTCATATAAAACGAAAAGGCTCATCAAAACAAAACGACGATATTGATAAAACAAGTGTTCAGTCAAGCATGATGTTTCATGCGCTGAGGATTCCGTATGTTAAGTTAAAGATAACTATAATTTTCATTTACATAATACTAAATTCAAAACAACAATAATTTCAAAACAGATATTTTTAGTCCAGTTATTTTTCACGCATCCCGCAGTGTCATCATATTGTACTGCAAAAAAAAATAAATTCTAATAAATAAACGCTGTTTAGTCCTAGATTTTTAGAAGGATTAATTATATCATGAAGACTAAAACATTTTAGTACCAATAAATATTTAAAAATTTTCGTAATTGTACTTGTTTGTTTTCCGAACTTCTATATAGTTATATTTCAATACTATTACTTAAACCACCTTCCTCGTTTGTCACTATTTATTAGGTTACTATACTGAGAAGTTAATTTCTCAACTGTTCATCAAATAAAATAGCATGCAGATCCGCAGACCCTATTTCGGATTTTCTTGTGTAAACGCTTACCGTTATCATCCTCTAGACTTATTCCTTCGTACCTTTCTATTCTGCAAAACTGGCGCTTTACTCTCAAGAAAATTCCTATCCTAGGCCACATTGCTTTGCGGCTGATTTTTTTTTTTATCCTGTACAATTTCTTATAATAATCTCCCTTACATTTCTTTCAATATTGCAGATCTCTCCAATCCTAGCTCTTTCCTCCAAATTCCTTTCCTATGCAACAATTGTACAGGAATTCCATAGTTATATCGAATCCTGTTTTCCTTCTTATATGGCTATTTTTACGGATGGTTCGACCTAATGGAGTTGGAGCTTCTTTCATCCTTCCGAGCATTAATTTCTCCGAATGTTTTCGTCTCCCTTCTTTTTTTACTATCTTTACGGCCGGGCTAATATTCTACGTTCCATAATTTATATTTCCCCCCATCGATCTTCTTCTAATTATTTAATTATCTGTGACTCCGTGTGTGCTCTTAAAACTATCATTTCCGCTCTCACCCATCTGACCTTTTTATCATCCGTATTTGCTTTCTCATTCACACTCTTTTCTCGGTTCATGCTATACGCATTGATATGTTCTGGGTCCCCAGTGTCATATGGCGATAGAGGGTAATGGCAGATTCCTTGGCTCAGACTGCTGTATCCTCCCGCTTTTTTTTTTCTCTAAAATTCCCGTTTCTAATTTACTGCCATTGTGTTATTAATGTTGTATAAAAATTACGATAATATCACCACTTAAGGAATATCACTCTGAAATATATTTTTATTGAATAATAATAAATATTATTGTTCTATAATGATTGCGATAATATCACTACTCTAAGTTATATCACTGTGATATATCTTTTTTCTCATCGGGAGTAATTATTTTTTACTTTTTAGCGCACTTTTATTAAATTTTTATAATAAATCTTGAAGTATCGATATTTTGTTTTTTTTTTTAAAAAAAACATTTTACATTAAGTATGTACAATTTTTTAAACATATACTAAAGAAGTATACACTACACGTATGCGAATTTATGCGCGGAAACAGAGAAATACACGAAATATACGATGCCAAAAAAACGGGAAATACGCAAAATATACGATGCATTTTTTATTGCAAAAATCGATTTTACGTTTAAATCAGCCAACCTCTAGCGATAAAATTTGCAAGTCAGCACGGTTAAGCGGGCGACTTTTATTGATTCGTAAAACCCGACAACTTTAGAAGGTTGCGCGCAATTTCGATTATGCTTTCTGCTACGTTTTGGGTCTGGTACGTAATTCTGATAATGCAATATGGTAAATATCGATTATAACATCGATTTGTTCTTATCCGGAATAAAATTGTTTTTTTCTTTTTGCTTAAACGTTACGTAAAAATTATGAATTATAAAATAAATAAAATCCGTTCTAGTCCCGAAAGGGAATTTCAAGTAAGGCTCTCGGAATTCATTTTTATTTCCTGCTTGCATTTTACTGGCGGAGACTTTTTGATTCCTGACCAAAATCAGATGGAACAACAAAACCGGAACGAGTTAATTTTCGAGGCGATGCAGTAAACTTGATAAGGGCAAAACAAATGGTTTGAAAGTTATTTGCATAATAGAAAGCGCGTAGTAAAAATCGATGAAGAATTAAGTGGAGAAGAAATTGCATTAATAGGGGTGGTGGGGCAAGGAACTATTTTAGCTCCGTTGTTATTTTTGATCTATACCAACTCCCTTCATAAATTCGTTCAAAACTCGACAGTATTTGCTTATGCGGATGATGATATAGCACTCGTTATCGAGCACCGCGACATCCACGAGGCCGAAAAACTCTTGCAAGAGGATGTGAATAGTATGTGTAAGTGGGCGCATGATAAACATCTGACTATTCATATAAAAAAATCGAAGGCTTTGTATATATGTAAGAACGTCCAGTAGATATAGAAAACATATAAACCATCTATTAAAATACATAACAATAATTGTTTACATAATTACTTGACTTCTACTTCGAACTGTGGGTGCACACAACTGGAAACGACAGAAGAGGTTAAATATTTAGGATTAATCATTGACAGGACATTATCCTGGGACAAGCATGTTATGAATTTATTTAAGAAAATCAGGCAAATGATACCGGCACTTTATAAATTGGCTCTTGGCTCTTTCAATACCATATGCTGGTTTGTTTGTGTATATTATAACACTACAGTATTGTCTAGAATCATGTATGGGATATCAATTTGGGGTGAAGCAAAACGGACGATAATCAAAAAGATTAGTAGTCAGCAAAAGAAATGCTTAAAGATAATCTAATAAAGATGAGGTTAACAGCAATATTAGAAATTAAATGTCTCCAAGGATGTACTACTTTCATCACCGATTACTTGAATATAAGACCACAAGTATATCGACAGCTACAATGACAAGAAGTAGGACAACGAGGAGTAATCCCTAAGATATTTTATTCGACCGAAAGGCGTAAATGGTAAGATTGATAATACTGATGAAATAGTTTTAATTAAGCTTCTAGAACGAATTCCAGAAGATATAATGCTAAAAGAAATAGAAACCTGGAAATTATTAATTAAGCAATGGTTGGTTAATAACATTGAGTGACATTAGATTAGATAAATTGGGAACTGACCGTGGAATCGGCCATTCCTATATATTTGTCGAACATGCGGTTATGAAATTGTATAAATAAGTAGTTTTTCTTTGTTTTCATCTTTTTTGGTCATGTTTTATTATTATTATTCTATTTTTAGTTTATATTTTCTCACTATTTGTAAGTAGGAAAATTAATAGTATAAGTAAAGAACGTTTGTTTACTTTGTTGATTTACTTTGTTGATTTACTTGGTTGATTTACTTGGTTGATTTACGTGCCGTGTACTGCATCTAGGCCAGAGGCACGATCGGAATGTGGGAGAGCTTAAATTAGAGAGTATAGGTGTATTAGTTTAAGAAAGGTTGTTAGGTTGTGAGAAGCTTTGAGAGAGTCGGAAAGAATATTTTGGAGTGTAAGTGGTTGGTCGAGAAGTGCTCTTTGGGAATTATATTGTGGACGGCTTATAAGGAAGTGGTGTACAGTGATAGGAACATTGCAGTGTGAACAAATGGGGGCAGGTTGATTTTTAAGGAGATAACTATGGGTGAGTTTAGTGTGACCTAGACGCAAACGAGCGAGCACGACTTCTTCTTTCCTGTTTTTTGACGAGGAAGTACTCCAGCGAAATGTAGAGTTCCGTATAGCACGCAACTTGTTGGAGGATGGTGTCGTTGTCCACTTGAGATTCCAAGAGTCTTGAACTGACTGTTTTATAACTGCTTGAAGATCATTAATCGGTGTAGGTAGTTGAGGATATGGTTTAAACTGTGATCCTTCTTTAGCTGCTAAATCGGCTAGATCGTTTCCGGGGATGTTGACGTGAGATGGTATCCATGCGAATATGACTTGAACATTAGATGACACAATGGAGTGAATTATTTCTTTTGCTGTTGGATGTTGTTTGGGGTTATGTAAATCTTGTAGACATTGCAGTGCTACGCGAGAATCTGTACAGAGAATATAGGAGCTGATTCTATCCTCGACGATGGTATCTGTAATGGCCATTTTGATAGAATACAGAAAGAACGTTTGTAACTCATTTTTTCTTGAATAAACGATGATAAGCGTGTTGGGCACCCGCAGACGGGCAGTATGCCTTGCGAGACCAACAACTTATTTTTTTAATGAAAAAAAAATAAAAAAAAATACGAGATTACGCATTTAATAACGATTATCTGTTACTATTAGCGACTTTTTTTATATTACGTACTAGAAAAACAAGTTTGATTTGTTACGTGGTTTTTGTAAATTTGTTTTTTTCCCTCTTTCGCTTGCGTTCGACTGATGTGACCGTATTTATTCAAATGATTTTATCCGGGTAATTGAATAAAACACAGCTAAGGCTTAAAGAAAAAACCTGCAAACTGAATTTTTCATTGCAAAATTTATTAAAAACGATGTGAGAAGGTGGTCGAAGTGTTTCTTCGGCAAATGTCAATTCAGCCTTTTCCGGTATAATAATACTAGGAGGTGATACAATTATTACGGTCTTATAATAGATTTGGAAAAATTGGTACATATTGGCTTCTTCTTTTTTTTTTTTGTTTTATCCATCCGGCGATAAAGTAAAATTACCGGAGATACCGTTAATAATCAACGAGAGAAATTCAAAGGCTCCGTACAGTTTATCATAGACGTGCGCACCGCGTATTCTTTGATAGAACAATGTAGCACACACGTTTGTTCTTGATGTACGATAAGTAATTATCCGTAGGAATATTGGTAAAGTGATTATTTCCCCCCGCATCTGGAAACGAAATATTCGTTCTCGGCTCATCGCATCGAATCTTTTCATTTTGTCTTTGGAAATTTCAAATTAACTATCTTCATTCCAAACCACATTTCAGTTCGGTGTAAAAATTTAAGTCACTCTCGTTCATTATCCGTATAATTTTAAACTAGCCCGCGTTCACATTTCCCCTATATTCTGATGATAATTTTTTGACTCATTTTTGCCTGTCCGGTTATATTAAAAACAAAGAAAATACTGCTCTTAAGGGGACTGCCTTTTTCAATCACCACTTTCCGATGCATACCTCACATGGTACCGCCGCCGCTGACCAGGGCACATTTTCAAACGAACAAAGAATCATTAAAATCGATGGATATGCGAAAGAAAAACATATAATCTCCCCCTTTTTGAAGTCGACAATAAAACAAACCAAATTCAAATATCATCACGAGAAGTGTATTAAACATTTAAATTTTCACTAAACATAAACATCCATGGACAAAGCACCGGGGAAAAAACTATTTGCCCTATCCCCTTAGGGGAAGTATGCTCGATTCAATAAGTAAGTTACACTCGCGCGTAGTTTCCACTTAAATTAACGTACAACCCCTCACACGGGCTTAAACGAAACCGGTTTTCATTCACTATCCCATCGTGAATACAGTGTCTGTTTGAAATGGAGCGTGTCGCGTGAAGTTATCATCCAACATTGAGAGGCGAACGGTTTTTGTGAGCAAAAAATCATAATCCGACTGAAATTCATCGACAAATATGTGAAATGTGTACGATAATAAAGAAATTTCCATACCCACATGGTGTCCAAATGGTGGTTCGCCGTATGTTCGTGGAAGGACAGAGGTTATGTGGAAGATGAAGCGCGCAGCGGTCGACCGTCAACTTCGCACATAGATTTGCACAAACGTTAAGCGCGTCGAAACTCTCATTCTGATAATCGCCCATGTGTGTGTTCCATCATTTAAAAACAGCCCCGTGGGGAGGAGAACGTTTCGCGAACGACGAAGTGAAGAATTTCGTCACGAATTAGCCGAAGTTGGGCGGACGTTTCTTTCAAAAATAAGACAACGAAAAAAATTGGTACCACGTTACGACAAGTGCTCGAATATTTCCGGTGAATACGTGTCGTAAAATAGAGAAAGGACTCTTTGTAGATTTCAAAGATATATTTAAATATTTTTTACGATTTTTTTTTTTTGTTTTTTTTTTTTTTTTTTTTAATTGATTGTCCCTCGTATATCGACGCTGTTGTGCACAGGTAATTTCTCACTGTCCTAACTTCGTGGACAATTAATACTTTGAGTCGAGGGTAAAAAATCATCCGGTTGATAAGGAAGATGTTTGAATCGTGTTATTTGTACGATGTACATCGTACTTTGCAGGCTGTGAAATTCGGAACGCGATGACACTGACATGCGCGTGTTGAGAGGTTCAAAAATTTTCACTTCAATTGTGAACGTTATCATATTGTTTTTCGTTAATAGCTTTATGTGCTGGTTTACATTTTCCGTTGATAATATCGAAAAGTGCCTTTCTAATTGCTTCGTAGTACTAGCACTCCATCGTCAGGTTATCGAAGCAGTCTAAGCTTATATGTATATCATCAGCGATTATTGCGAAATATCAACATTATGACGAGGGGAACGTTTGCCTACGACGTCCTGTCGATGTTTTTACGTGCAGAATGTTTCCCCTTTCTACGAATATCCAAAAAAAAAAAAAAAGAAAGAAAGAAGAGCCCGCTGCTGGCTTGTAAATTTATAGTTGGCTGGTCTAATTTTTGTATTTCGATAAACACTTATCTGTTAATTTTTTGTTGTTTATTTTTATAGCAACGCGAGCAGCAGTTGTAAATTTGTTTGATGCTCGGCGGACGGGTTGTGCTCAAGCTATAAAAAGAAGATTACGATTACTACGACATCGAGTAGAAACGATGAATAATAGAAGGACGTTGAAAACGAATTGTTCTTCGTGTTCGTTCTCGACCCGTTTTAATCAGTTCTTTCCGTATTTTATCGACAATTTCTAATGGAGGCTGGAACGCAAGCTGTCGGCCTGTATCACGTCGCGGCCGCTGTGAACAATGAGCTCTCCGAATCTAACGGATTTCCAGATGGTCGCAAGGATTCTCCGTTCTACGATGATCCGTTCCTGGCCGATGTCTGGATCGGACTGATACTGCTGTTGATGGCGTTCATGTGCGTCGGTTACCTGTTCACCTGTCTACTCTACCATAAGTTGAAGCGTTGGAAAAGACAAAGTAAGAGAGCCGTTAACTTCTTATCCGTACGTATTAGTGTATTCGGGCGGCGAGACTTCCCGTGAAAATTAAAACATTTTAACTTTGAAATTACGCATTCGGGTCCGAATGTTGTTCCAATTAAAGCGCGCACAATAAACTGTCTGCTCAAGCTCGCCTTTTTCTAAATGGAAAATCTCTCGAAAAACCGTTATAGCAGCAGCGTGTTTGCCTATAAATCACCGGGCTGCCATGAATCTGACGATCGCAGCTTTTATCTTTTTCTTTTTTTAAAAATAGATTCATTTAGCCAATCAGACTACGAGTATAAAAGAAGCAAGGACACGAAATTAAACTCAAGATCGTAATAACAGTTTCCATGGTGAGCTATGAATGTACTGAGGGTCTGAATAGCGTTTTAACCGAAAGGAACTTTTTCTTGCTCATACCGGTAATTATTTACACTGAATCACAATTTCATTAGATTGCTAATCCATAATACACCATTAATTGATCAATTGTTTTACCAGTGAGTTTTCCTTTTCGAGAGAGACTTCTGCTTCTTCTAACATAGTTTGTCCAGCCTTTTTTTTTCCGTTTTTTATTTCTGTCTCTCCTGTTGTGTTTTTTACAAGGTCACGCAGCCGTTTGCCGATCCTTTTTTGAACGTGGCCGGCGCATTTTTATTTATTTATTACAAAGTCTTCATCATATGGATGACATTGAATTACACCGGTGTACGTTTTACTATATATCACCGTCGCCGATGTAAATACTTGACGTCGTACTTTTCCTCTGATGGTTGAAACATTTCTTTTATTTCTGATACTTCCATGTTTCCTGCAGGTCCAATGTGATTTACTTCACATTCACCATGTTCCACGTGCTTGGTATGCCATTTTTCAAATTCCATTATATTTAATTTTTTCTCCCAAGTTTTATACCTTTAACCGTGCCCACTTTTAAAGCAAATATCTGTAACTTTTCCAGTAAAGAAACCTCGTTTTTGCCAGGTACTATCACCGGCTAGGTCCTTTGAAAGAGAAGGAAACAGCTGCTCTGGTTAACTACCTGGCGCTTTCGACTGGCTCAAAAGGGGTGCAACGCACAGCTTACTATCTTAATGAGTTTTACTCCAAATGACTTGAGGTTTTGGGAAAATATTTCTAAGAATTTGTACTTTTATATGAAAATTTTTCAGAAAAACAGATTTTTCAAAAGTGGTTATCCCATACCCCCCCCCCCCTAAGAAGACACGCTGAGTAATAGCGGTGTGTATAGAGATAACTAGCAGACGTGCTTGTTTTAGTTCTCTGATTGCAACATGCACCCGGGTATAATGAGTATTCAGCTAATTCGTTTGCGCTCGCTGCATACCTTTCACCACTTTCAATCATGCATAAAAAGCTTTATCAACAATTACTTATTTTCAATATCCTTTTTCACACCAGCCGTGTTGTATCATCGACTTGTCGTTTTGTAACAACATTCTTCGAATCGTATCACTCTCGCAATTACTAATCGTTTTTTTTTTTTTTGTTTTTTTTTTTTTTCATAAATAAATAAGTTGTGGGTCTCACTGGGCAAGTGCGTGAGTGCCCAACACTCTTATTATCGTTTATTTTAGTAAACAAAAATTACAATTAATCATTCTTACTACCTAAATCGAACGTATATATTAAACCAAAAAAATAAAAATACGTACCCAGCTTTGCGAGACAAACAAGATAAAGCACCAGCCGTTGTTAAGGCATTACATACTTACCGATAGGGTCCGAGGGGAATAATATTGTAAGAAGCTGGTGTGGCACAGGCTGTTGTAACTAAAATCACCTTCTCCGGTAGGTAGTCACTAAGCCGTCGTACAGTACTAGTCTCATCAGCAGAGAAACGAAACAACAACCATGTGGATACGTCCACGCCAAGCAGCGTGATAATTTTCTATTTAAAAGGTTCAGTACCGATCAGAAAAGTTAAATCGAAAATACGGTGCTAATAGAGAAAAACAGTAAAAGGTTCACTCGCTGAAGGTGTTTCTACCACTAAGTAACGCTAGGAATTATGAAATTTTACTAGACTATACACAACTCGCTCGTGACGATGTGCCTCAATCGGATTCATTACGTATTGTTAGTACGTAAATTTATAGGACGGTAACGATTTTTCGTAAAAATTTTTATCTCGTCGATTAATTTTTCAAAATTAAGGAGACGCCGAAAGTTTCTGCCGCTCAAAATTAAAACTACAATTTGGATCATCAATAAGAGCTAAGTTTCTCGCCGATACAATCGCAAAAAATAAAAAAAAAAACAAACAAAAATAACTTGGATAGTTCCTGAGACAAAAACAAAATCAAAAAATGTAGCAGTAGCTGTTATACACGTTTCGGGAGAATATTATCTGCATTAAAAAGTCGGCGTTCTACCTGCCAGTGCATCTTAGCAGACCGCAATACTCCGAGACAATTTCCAGTAATAAAACTAATGACGTTGGTAGTAAATGTTTTTTCGAATACCCTTTGACCGTTTTTTTTCTTTTTTGTATACCTGGCGACTACGACAACTAAATACTTTTCCGTTTTTTTTTTTTTTTTTTTTTTTTTATCTATCGTTTTTGCGATAATAAATCCAGCCGTAAAGAAGAGTATTTTATAACAGTCAAACTTATCAAGTTATCGTGGTAACTAAATCATTTTTTTTTTTTTTTATTTTTATTTTAGGGAGGAGTATCCACAGGGAACTAACATTATCATAGAGACGGTGGTGGATGGTCAGCTGGTATTATCAGCTGCTTATTGTCCACCACGATATAAAATAACATTCGATAGAATTCTGTAAATACATAAAAAATTTAGGGAGCAGATTTATGTGTCAGGGGCAGATTGTAACGCAATTAATTACGTCATTGTACTTGAGCGTAACTTAAATGTAATAGTCATCCACTATTTCTCCAAAATCTATTTTATTAAAATAAAACGATTAAAAACAATAAAACCGAACTTTCGCTTATTTCATTATTTTTTGTAAATTTTATTTCCAAATCAAAAAAAAAATGCAATTACAAAGCAACTGTATGAAAATGCGGCTATATAGGAGAATCTGTTCGGTTCGTTTTATTACGATATTTCAGTTGTATAGGGGTTTTTGAAAAGTTTGAATTAGAATTTTAAAATGTGTTTGTCCTTCTTTCTACAGAGTTCCCCCACTCCTCGATTACAAATCAAGCTTCATCGAGCGTTGCGCGATGACACATTCAGTTTTTTATTACTAATAATAAAATCGTTATCAACTTAAACGGATCTTTTTAATTTATTTCGTATAACAATTATTTTACAAACCGCAAGGCAACCACGATAGTAATTAACAATAAGTCGAGAGATAAATAAAACTTAATTGCACGCCGCACTTTTGTTAGTATTCATTTCTAAGATGAGAATATAGTGATAATTTTTCGAAGGCATATAAAATAGTAGTGACGGCAGGAGCCGATGGCCGAAAATAGAACGATTCTTAATCGTGATCATAGATAAAATAAAAAGAACGCAATGTGATAAAAGTAAAGAACTGATAAGAATGCCTCGTAGGTAGTGTCGAATGGAGGAACTACTCTCTATTCGTTGTAATCAAAGGAGAAATTTATCGGCTTTCTACTAATTCACTCGCCAGTTCTAAATTTTTTCCGAATTAAAAGTGAGTTTTTATCTAGGGTGATAATATTTTTTTTGGCTAATTTTATATTGTTCAACAGATAGGCAATCTGATCATATTGAACGAAATTAAGTAATCGGAAACATACATATAAATATTCTAACAAATGATGGAAAATTGCAGAGATAAACACACGTACATAGGAGGTTCTTCGGTGTTCATTCATTAGATATGTTTTTCGATAAATCGATATAAATGAGGAAGTGATGATCTGGGTTTCGGTGTACAATGAAAAGTTTCATTTTTGTACAAACGCAACTTCCGAACTGTGGTCCGTATGCTGCGTGGAATTTGGTATAAAATTTGTAAAATTAACCGGCTTTTTATCGACTTCCAAAAAGAAAACGTTCGTCGTGTGTGTTTTTTTTAATGTTTGTTCGCGCATAACTCATATTCATATGGACTGATTTGACAGAATTCTTTGTCCATTCGAAAGAGCACCAATCGACCTGGGTACCACCTGATAGCCGAGCTTACAATTTTATATTTAGATCCTCGGGGCGCCGAAAGTTCTCGAAAATTTAAAAAAAAATATTTTTTTCTTCCGGTCATGTGATATATCGATGAGAAGATCGCTATTTGTCGGGAACAAAGCCGTATATAATTTTCATAACGAAACTTTCAAAGTTGTTGAAAAGTTCAAAAATGCTCGAGAACTGATATAAAGACCATCCCCTTTGCGGCGCGAGTATTATAGCTAAAAATTTTGAACAGAGTTAAAAATATGCGCACCCCGTCTAATTCTGTGGTTTAGAACATTGGGGTTTCCAACTTTAAAATTAGCCCCTCGGGGCGCGGAAAGCTCGGCATTTTTGAAAAAAAATGTTTTTTTTTTTTTCGGGCATGTGATATATCGTTGGAAAGAAAGCTGTCTGTCGGGAACAAAACCGTATTACATTTCTTTAATGAAACGTTCGATGTTGGCGAATAGTACAAAAAACCAAAAAAAAAAGATGACGTATCTCTCCTTCTTTATACCGCAAAAAATCAGATTTCTTTGCTTCTGAATTTAGTATTATGTAAACATAAATTATTCTCTTACATACGGAATCCTCGGCGCATTAAACCTCACGCTTGAATGAACTTGTTTTTTTTTTGTAAACGTAAAATATGTAGAATAATGTGACAAAAAAGTTGATTTTTAGCAATAAAAAAAATTCAATTATAATGCTAAAAATTGTAAAATTAAAATATGTTTTTTTTAAAAAAAGAGAAATATCGATAGTTGAAAAATCTAATAAAAATGCACTAAAAAGTAAAAAATAATTACTCCCGATGAGAAAATATATTTCAGAGTGATTTACCTTAAGTGGTGATATTATTGTAATTCTTATACAACATCAAATACCTTAAGTAGAGTATGGATTCATATTACATATTAAAATTATAATTAAAAACTGCTTTAAATTTTTATTAGTCGGATTTCACCTCGCTTGACAGCATCATATATTGAGTTGCTCTAAAGGAGTCACCGATTGTGGTAAAGGGACGCGGTCTTTTGTTTAGTTTAGTTAGTCTTGGATTTATAATGCGTTACCACAAAAGAAATTCGTTGGCGAAAGAGAATCGTGATTATAATTTACAAATTTTCACCTTTGTCGATAACTCGCTGAGCACCGAACTCGCAGATGATCACCGCCGATAACGGTGTATAATTTTCATTTATTACTGTAATCATTGTAAATTTTATATTTGCACATTGTTTTCCATAAAGAATCAACGGCGAATTTTATAATAATAATAACAATAAATAAATCGAAATATATATTGCGCTTGACATCCACAGTGGGGATCTAAACTGTAACGGTAATTTGTGAAAAGTAAATTCATCGATAAATATTCATTTTCTTTTCGAAAATCGATACATCGACTAACCGATTCGGCGATAACTATCTCGGAAATGCCCATTGGAAGTGTAAAGGGTAACTATTTTTAATCGTACTGCGATGTTTCTGACGGCGTCGGATTTGCTTCGGTGGGAAATTTTTATATTAAACTAATGAGCGTAGAAATAATAGACGATATAGTTCATTACAGGCGAACGAATGAGTGCTATATCGGGAAGCAGTTCAACAGATATCACTGAAATATCGCTTGTGCCTGCGCTAAACTGGCGTGCGAAATAAATGGCACAATAGCGCGGAATGCGGAATTGAACTGATCGGAACTATAGAAGGGCCGTTGTCGCACCGCAGCCGAAGCCTAATCCGTCAATTCTCAGACTAGCTCCTCCCATCTGTACTTATTTTCCTGTTTACCGCTTTACCTGCGCAATTTAATCACCGCGCTACAATTTTTCAAAAAGATAATATTTTACAATACCAGACATTTCTTGCCGCGTGTACTTTACCATTACAAAAGAATGCATTAACTGCGTTTTTCCCGGTTTTTTCTTAATGGTTTTTGTTCGTTTTCCTTGTAAATGCAACATACCGTTTACACTTATTCGATCTATATTATAATGTAAATATTTAACAAGCAAAATCAGGTAGTGAAAGCCCATTTTTACCGATGGCTTTCTAAGAAGCGCTTAATGGAATCACACGCACCTCGATATCAACTTTTATGAATCTTTTTGTTTTCCATACCTTTTGCACTATCTTTAGTCCAAAGTTGAGCTATCCTACGCTCGATTATCTCTTCGCAGCGATCCTCTTTCAATTATTTGATTGTTTCCGATTCCATGAGCGCTCTCCGAGCTATTTGTTCTCTTCCTTTCCCTACTCATTGCTGGCGATTTTTTCATTCTTCGTATTCCTCGCTTCATTCTATACTGATTGATTTGCATTGGGTTCCTATAACACACAGAGCGTAATAAAATGGATACTCTGGATCGTCCCGGTGCATTATTTTTTATCTAAAATTACTAATCCGTTATCCTCATGTAAAAAATTCCACGTCAGACTTTGGTCCGATATCTCCATCATTTTTCCTTCTATCTGTCCGCTCAACCTAGTCTTCCATCTTATCCCTGGTCTGGTAACTTTTTGCATTGCTCTGCTGCTTTTCACCCTCATTATTCTTTTGCCTTTCATCCATATTCTATTATCTTCTCCTCGTTTTCGTCTTTCCCTTTAACCCCAAAATCTTCCATACAACTAATAAAAAAACTGTCGTTTCAGTCGTGTATTTTTTGAGTGCCCATCTTTATATGCCAAACAGAGCTCTACTCATTATCGCTCGGGCTTCCACATATGGGTGCTTTATTTATCTCTTCGCCTGCGATCTATATTAACTGAATTTTTGTCCTTCCATAATGTGTCTGGGTGAACTTCACTAACGTTCTCAAAAAAAACAAAAAAAAAAACAAGTAATTTTATATCCGTGTAACATTGTTACCATTCTTATTCACAATTTGCTATTAGTAAAAAAAGAACACTTTCTTCGGAAAGAAAACGTTTTTTATTTTTTATCCGTGAACGTTTGTTGTTGGTTTTTAAACAGCGGACGAGAACAAAAAGTAAATTTTTCCGTAAAAATCGTTCCAAGCGGTCGTTCAAACGTCAAAAAATGGCTAGCGGTAAAATACTGCGTCGCGTTAATTCACTTTTCCGAATGAAATCGTACATTAAATATAGCGTTGATACTTTTAACTATTTGTGCCCAATGTTTTACTTATTTTCTCTTCTGGGGACGCATTAACCGACAAAAACAAGAAGATAATTAAATTTCGATTCGGTTTCGTATCGGGTTAACGAAAAGAGACCAATAAGGACGATGAATAAGAAAATGGAAGATACGGAACTTGTAGGAGGTGCAATAATAGAAAAGCCCGTATTTTAATCAGTTGCAATACCGATGACAACGCCCGCCAGGGCAATATGAAGCGGAAGCTAAAATCGATGGAAAAAAGTTGATAATAAAAGTAGAAACAACAACAGAATAGGTAAGTAAAATCCAACCCCAGGAAGTAGACGGAAGGTTTCAAATTAAAAAGAAGTGATCGCCGTGAAAGGAAGAAGCGGAAATATCCGACAAATAAAAATCTAAGATGAACTTTTCTTACATATCCCGTAGGAAATTGAAATAGAGGTTTTTTCTTTTGTTTGTTTGTTTGTTAGTTTTTTTTAACGATAAAGGAAATGAGCAAAAAATTCCATCGCCTCAATAGAAAATGTATCAGTATGTGGTTAAGTAGCCCGCAGTGAATCAGTTGGAACGTCCGGAAGAGTACAATATAAAAAACTCTTTGTTCGTAAATTGCAACTAGGATAGGAGATTTTTTTTATAACCCTAACATCCAACTTCGAAGGAACGTGCCCCAGTCAGCAGCTGTCATACATACCGCATATATCATTCTGTTCCAACCAGTTCGGCGCAGATGGCCTTAGAATTTCGCGTCCATGCCATTAACGGAGAGAACAGGTATCATCGAGTAAATTAAACAAGTACGTAAGAGGTACTTAATCGTCTCTCCTAAACAATACCGGAAAATTCAGTCTTCGACACGCCATTGTTCTCGCATATATATTTCGTTAATTGAATTTGTGTCCGGACGTTGGGGGTTCGTCTAATATCCAAGCAATCAAAATTTCGTAGGCATTTCGGGTCTAGTTTTAAACACACCCTTTCGATACGGCCCTGACGCATATAAACAAAAATGTTATTAATACTCGTTTTTGGGGGGGATTTTTAATTTTTTTTTTTTTTTTTGTTCGCACCGTTTGCCAAGTTACAATTTTTAAGTTTGGTTTATTAAACGCAGTGTGATGAAACACGTAAAACGCGAACTAGGTATTACCAACTGCTCAGCGAAACTACTGGTCGTCCGATTTTAACGACCGTCATTTACATCCGGGGATAATTACAGTAAGGTCGTGACGAAGCATCATCTAAAAAGTGTCAAGTTTAAAAATAGATATTGAAATTTTCATTTTTCATTATAATTCGGCATTTAAGTTTGAGACGTTCTTGGGAATTCCTGTTTAAAAATAAAATCGGCGAGAAATCATTTAATAGGAAAAATGAAAATAATATTTTCCATAAATACATCGTAATTTTCGGTAATCCAACTCGGCGGGAGAAAATAAAGAATGAAATAAATGAAGTTATTTTAATGAAGTTTCTCATTAATTTCGTATAACAAAAATGTCATTGTGGAGCAGTGTCTCTATACAGTATGGTTTTTCTGTCACGATATTGCTAGGGATGATGATTATACGTTACACGATTCCGAGACGAAATTCGTTATTGTTAGAAATTGGCCCCTCCTCCACCCACCCGCCAGTTCTCGTCGGTGTATATTTAAAGTGGACGTTCAGACGATTAATAGATTATGTATGAAATGATATAAAACACGTTATATACGCAGCAGTATCGAAATTTGTGTTTTGGATTTATTAATTAATATGATGCTAATGACAGAAGGGATAAAATATAATTTTGCATTAAAATAAAAAAGACCATTTGTTTCAAACGCTGCTCCGGTGAGTTTTAATATCAATTTCATTTTATTACGGGCAATTGGAATAATAAAATAAACTATAAATACCAACGGCCACTTACGTTAATTGCTGCGATCGGAGAAGGAGGCTTGATACCAACTATATAGTACTGTAAACGGTTCAGTCACCTTGATTTTTCCCTTACGATAATTAAACGTTATACAAAATTACCTGAATATAAAGTTACCGGTTAAATTTTAATAATAGTAGACCGTAGTGATTTCGAATAAGTTATTATTTTTCCTCTTTCGTTATCTTGTGATCAGGAATTCATGGTTAAAAATTTTCACCGAACGTTAAACATCTGAGTCGCCGTTTTTTTACACTGCTGATGGTCTTCCTGCAGGTATTCCGAAAGTTTTTGCGAAATTATAATAAATCTAAGATGAAATTAAGCGTAATTATCAGTCAAAGTTTAGCGTACGAATCATGCGTCAAATGATATTAGTGGATATCAAAAAGCCACTGAGTACGGGAGCTGAACAATTAAATGGCAGACATCAAAACCCGGCGTCTGATTAATAAACGAAAACAAAAAAGCAACAAGAAAACTACATTGTGACGTCCTCCTTATCATCTATTATTAGTTCAGTTCAATAGGAACAAAGAGGAAAAAGTTATAGAGGGCAATTGTATTTATTTTACTATTGATTTACGCGTTTCGTGCAACTGTCGCCGGCGCCATTTTGAAATTTTAACCTTATCATGGTTTTTCGAAAAAATAGTTGCCTTATTACTTAATATTTAGCGAAGACAGTTGACAGTGACGAATGCATAGCCAAGGCCACGAACAGGAAATTCAAACCCGAAATAAAGTAGATATATTGATAATTGTTAGCCTTCCTCTTACGTCTAAAAAAAAAAAAAAAAAAAGGCCGTTCTTGAGTGCCGAAAATCATCATTTTTCCAAATTTGTAGTCGATTATGGGTAAAAATTCTTTCCTCGGATCTACGGTAGGTATCTGTGGAAGATTAAAGTTGTAGTATTGTGCAACTTAAACGGGGTTACACCCGCAGATGATGTATCCCCCCAATTGCACAGACGAACTTACAAAATAATTTCAGCTCCGCGGTCGACGTGTCGGGACATACCTTCAGAATTCAATGGCACGAATTAACGCTTAAAAGCAATCGGAGGGTAAATTTAAATGAATTATTAATACAATAGGTGGGCCAAAACAACTGCAACTACTCTGCGTACGGAGCATGGACGCTATTCAAAAAACACATGAAGTTCATTCTTTATCCAACAGCAGAACAAGAGCAGAACGAGCGCCATTATAGCAATAATACGGCTGTAAAGTGCAGTTATTTTGTTTGTTTTTTTTTTACATTACAGTTGTCTCAGAACTTTTGCAAAAACACTTCTCGCTCTGAGATCAACTGGATTTCGCTTAATACTTATAGTTTACAATATATTAGTTAGAATGTATGACCAATTGGAAATATACATGTCCCTATAAATTTTAAATATCTACATGAGTGTTGTATGACCAATTGAACAATATATATTGTAATACAAATAACTTAAGATTAATATATTTCATTTTTCGCCTTCAGTATTTCTCTTACAAAACTGCTGAACTTGAGATAGGTTCTTTCTTCTTGGAAACAATTAGTGAGATCTTCTTCTTTTATATTGTAGCTTTTTCTTAAATCATTGAATTGCTGGCATATTTTGAATCTGTGGTCGGGTGTATCTTTATCGCATTCTCTACATAAACTGTTGCTTATAATCTTGAATTTTTTTTAGATAAGAAGCAAAATTACAGTGTCCTGTAAGATACTGTGTTAAGTAGTAGTTAGTTCTTTGTTTTTCAATCTCTCCTTGATACTAGGAATTAACTGTGTTAGTCGTCTTCCTGTTATTTTTCGTACTGTTCTTGCCATATCTTTATTGTCTTGTATTTTACTTGTTTAATTTTTTCGTGTATGGTTGTTTTATTTAATTTCTCACGCCTGTTCTCTATATTAATTCTTTTAATTTGGTTAATTTGTTGTAATTGTAAATCAACTGGTGGTTGTCCCGCTATTGCATAGACAGAAGTGTAGGATGCGGTCTTATAAGCAGACATAACTCCTATTAGTATTATTCTCTGTAATGATCTGAGATTTTTAATGTCTGATTTCCTCGACTTTTTCAGTTATGGAGCGGAACGTTATACAAAATTTCTCTTTTTTTTCTATCAAATCCAAATATGTTGTTATACAGTGATCTCATTTTGTTGCAAGTTTTTAAAATTTTATTAATAATATATTCAACGTGTTTGTTATAATTTAAATTTTGTTCTAGAACTATTCCGAATTATTTCATTTCTCTTTTAAAACATAAACTATGCAGTTAGAGTTCGTAAAAAAGACTAAGAAATTTCGTACAAAAAATTGTTTATTCGCTGTCTGATTCATAGTCCGCATCTGCAGGCTCCTTCTCAAAGTATCTTCATACACTTGCGCATCTTTTCAGGCCACTTTTCGAAAAAGGGATCAATCAATATAGCTGTTTCATTGGTAAACGCTTTATAGCATCGCAATATTATGACCCCTTATTTAAACTTTCCGTACCATATATGCAGTTGAGATTTGTTGAACGGTGTCCGTCGACGATAATTTCCTCCAAACACAACAACGAATTATGTTTTGTTCGGTTTTGATTATCGACTGATGAGCGCGACGCCATATACGTATATCATAGACTGTATGCGAACTCTAACTACACTTTGTTCAAACATTTGTATCTCGGTTCGTATTGCTATAATGGTGCTCGTTATTTATTCTGCTGTCGGAAAAAGAACGAACTACACATGTATCACTCATTGTTTGACCGCTATATAGCCGTCCATACTCCCTATGCGGAGAGTAGTTTCAGTTGTTTTGGTCCACCCTTTGAAGTTGTAGAAAATTTTATTATAATCGTTCGGAATAATTCACTGAAAGAGTTAATACGTCTATGTCGCGTTTCGGTTAAGGACAGAAATACTCTAAAAAGGTATAAAATGGTGGAGTCAAACTTGTGTGCCTATTTGTCCGTCAGGTTAAACGTCTGTGAATTTGCAGGCTACACAAGCACGGCCGCCCGTAAAGAACAGCCGGCTGAGGATGTTGCACGCTGATTTTCGGTGAAAATGAAATTATTCGCAACCAATTCCGCTCGAAATAAATAGTATTTAGGCAGCGCGGTAGCCTAGGGCCGCCGTATCTGAGGTGTCATAGGTTTTCGATACTTGTCTCGTTCCGAATCCAAGTCGCTCCCAGGTATGTGCCTAGTCTGAAATTGAATATTGATTATATCAGAGAATTATCTGGCGGAAAGTAAAGGTGGTTTCCAAACAGAAAGGAACTACTAGAACTCCTACTCTCATGAGTGCCGTTGAGCTTGGTACATTGTAAACCCTAACTAATCCATGATACCTTATCAAGGACATGTATGGGACTTGGTTTTTTTTTAATACAACTTACTTATTTTCTCCGTTTAAATTCCCAATAAAACGCCCATGTACCATTTTTAACTGCTACGGTCGTACCAGGGCGGGTACGTTAAATTTCACCTAGTAAGTTGCTCGCCGCAAGGAAACCAAGTAAAAATCGTGTATTCGATTTGGGTCATTTGAGAGAATCGCGGTAGCAGGGCACCACTGGCAATGGTGCAGTGGGAGAAGATCCCATTCATGCCGATCAACATAGAGGCAGAAGGAACAGGAGCAGAACTGGCATGCGAGAAGAGCTGATGTTCTTTCTAATATGCTGCATGGACAAAACTGCGAACGATTTAAAACAGCGTATTGCCTACACGTAAAAGAGAAAAAAACCGTGGAGATCTGTTGTTGATTTTATAGTTTCGATAAAGGATGGCTTCATATATTGTGTTAATTCCTTTATCATGCGATCGTAGAAATACGCCTTCATTTTACGAATTGATGGAGCTGCCAACGGCACCGGTGCAAACAGTGTCCCGATTTGGACGCCAAGCTCGTTTTCTTAGATTCCCACGTGACTCGGTACCCATAAAAGTGCTACCTGACCTATTAATGATTTTTAATGCTTCTTTATTATAAATTTTACGATAAAAATTCTTTCAAAAACTAACTCCTAATTGTAATGAAACACTAATGTTTAACGAGACGAGATGTTTTCTACAACAGAAATATATTTTTCAGTGTCTCGTTGCCTTCGAGAGAAAATCCTGCGATCGTCCAGCAGTAAAGTGTATCGATTGTGTAGGTTATGTATGTATACATGTATATATTATACTGTCCGTACCTATGAAAGTGTACACAATTGCTTCACATAAATACATAAACATTAATCAAATAAAACTCCGAATCCATGGAAGGTATATATTAACGCATCTCGTATGGTATCTTAATTTAAATACCAACTTATTAACTAATATCAAAGGTGCGAAATAGACTGGCTACTAAATGGTGCGATTTGTGCCGAAAAAGGAAAAGAAAATATCCAATAACATCGAGTGAAACTAGATGCGCTTCACGCTATTGCAGATTGCTCTCTTTGTTCGCGGTGCATCGCGGCGCACGTCTTTCAATTGTTTTTTTTTTATGGGCGCGCCAGCGGCATTGACCCAATAACAGAAAAAGTTAAGCTATAAAGCGATCTTAGTGTAGATAAGGGAGCGCTCCTGCACAAGAAGAGAACGTTCAAAAAGAACATGATCCGCATCACAAATACAGTCGTGATCAGAAGGATGAAAAATGAAATGTGGAGATGAAACAACAGAAAAACGAAAGAAAGACGAAGGAAGACAATTATGGTTGAAACGAAGACGTGTTGTGGAGGAAATAATGGAGCGACTGGGACCAAATCAGCAAACTAAGACCGTGATACTGGAAGAGGCTGTATTAGTTTGTAAAAAAGGATGAGGATTCGAAAAGGAGGTAATGCAGATATCCGACCATGATTTGAAGTGTGCTTGCTTAGATGGAAAAAGGATATTGTTAGCAAGAAATTTATTGATAAATTTTGCCGTTAGAAGAAGGAGAGGGAGCAAACAAGTCAACTAGGTTGTTGCCCGCAATGCTACTATGACTGGGAATCCAAAGAAGATCGATTTGAATAGAATGAACTAAAAAAAGATTGGCAATTAAGGAAAAAATAGAAAGGATAGTCGTATGAAGGGGATGGAAAAGGAGAGGATATGAGGCCTGTATGACACTCATCGAGTCGGAACAGATAAGTTACTTGTTATTATAGGAGAAAAGTGCAATGAAAAGAACTACACGGAGTATTGCATACGATTTTGCAGTAAAAATAGAACAAAAGGAAGGAAGTTTATAAAGTTTTTTTTTTTTTTTTTTAAATGGGCACGCCAGCACAGGACATTTACCCAACACAAAAGATTAAAAGAATAGAAGGACATATGGAGCGACAAGTTATATCAAGAAACGATTAAAGACAGAGGAAATGAAGGCGGCTAACAAGGGAACAACAGAAGGAGATGGAAAAGTGAGAATAAAGTTTATAAAGTTCGTAGTGTGGAAGGGAAGAAACAAGGAAGGAAGTCCTGACGCCCATGTCACTCTTGGAACCAACGGTAAAAAAGATAGAAGAAGAAGGAAATAAGGACTTTTAAGACTCGCTGAACTCGTTTAAGGTGATTGGAGGTGAAAATTCAGTGTGAGAAGGAAGGAAAAATAAATTAGGAAGATGTAAAGGGTCTAAAAAGCTGAATGTAAAGGACGGGAGTTTATGATATGTATAGATGAATTCCGAATAAGGAGACAGACGAGTGAGGGATATATGTCTCGCCAAAGTCTGGCGTAATTGGAAGTGGATAAGAAATGGATGTCTGAAGAAGGAAAATAGTTAAGGGATGAATCAAGGCGAGCAGCAGAGCGAGCTAAAGAGTCAGCTGCGTTATTGCTGTCAATTCCGGAGTGACTGGGGATCCGTAAAAAATCAATAAAAACAGAGCAGAAGGACTAGCTCAGTCTGGAAGACAGTGGAAGAAGAATTTGGACAGTCCGGTTTCTAAAAATAACTATTATAATTTTTTAGACCCATTTAACATTTTAATTTGGGGGTTATTTAATTTTTGTTGAATATTTTTTCGTAGCTCGATTAAATTCTATATAACAAACATGTTTCTCGTAATTTTGTCTTTGACCTCCTCGTTTGGTTCTTTAAACATTTTCGAGGTGGAAATGTATCGGCGAAAAATGAGACGAAAAAAACAATAATGCACACCCTTGTTTCACATATCTGATTTGCATCAACTGGTACCATATATATACATACATACATACATACATACATACATACAACATACATACATACATACATACATACATACATACATACATACATACATACATACATATATATATATATATGTGCCTATATTAATACTGATAGCGTATAGAATCGAAAGTCTCAAACAGTATAGTTTTTATTAATGAATTTTATCAGAATTACATAGACCTTCGGAAATGCGGTAGCCGGACTAAGTTAAATGATTTCCCATAGGCCGATCGATGGTAATCGATGCTATTGCTCTATAGGAACAGGAAGAAAAGTCAGATTCGAAAAACCGGTTCTAAAATTTTCGTATTTTATGCTCGAAATTACCGCTTATTCCGGTATACCGGTATTCTAACATGCACGACCTTCTCGTTACATCCTATTTTAGTTAAAAGGTAAAGAAGACTTCTTTACGCGTCCTTCCTGTTACAAATAGAAGTACTCTAGAGTTATTCTCTCCTTCAATTATGACGTCATTATAGGCGATATTAAAAAAAAAACGTGTTTTATCGCGCACTTTAAAGATTAATTTTAATTGGAATAATTAAAAAATTTTTCGCAAATTAAATTCTTCACTTTGTAACGTAACGATCAATCTTTCACTGTCACTGAATGATGATGTCCCCTCAAACACAGTCCACTACAGACTGCTGGTATTCATTGTCTGAAGAGTTTGGTTCAAAAAACTTGCAGTCTATGCCCGCAGCCGTCAGGAATAAGTGCATTTTTTTGTTAATGACTTTAAATAATACATACGGAAACGCGGAAATAATTATTTGGAAAAAAATATACTTGTGAAAAAGTCATTGGCGCTTTTTTTTTGGTTTTTTTCGGTATTTTAAATTTTTAAACACTTTGAATACACAATGCTTAAAATTTAGTTTACAAAATTATTTTAATTTTTTTTACCTTTAACTGACTTTTCAATTATGAATTGCTCCTATTGTCGTGAAGGCTGTGAAAAAAAAGTTACAAGAAGAATAGGACGAGCTAAAAATTCATTAAAAAAAAAAAAAAAAAGGAGGGATGCTCGAAGTATTTCTCTGCACACGGGAAAGTCATCATGCGACTGTAGTGAACCGTAGACTACGCTAGTAAGAGAAAGGTCCAAACTACACGGACTTTTGAATTGTGGTTTTAATGAAAAAATGTTTTGGGAAAAAACCGAGATGAAAAGCCGGGGAGAAGATAAAACAGTGGAGAAGAAGTAGCATGTTCGGTTATTTAGACGTTCAGCGGGCCTACACCAAAACCTAAATTAAACGGTGATCTGCCAAAAAGAAGACCAAGAATTCTTCGGTTTACGGAGAACACGTTGAAGAACGGAGAAGCTTTGATGAAGTGAATAAACCGAGCCACGCCAGAAAGTCATACAGAGTCACCACCCGGTACGATTCTGGAGAGATAAAGTGATGATGATTATATTGTCGAAGATTTTCTTTGTAGCAGGCCGATAAATAAATGTCTGAAACAATTTTAAAATCCTATCCGATATTAGCGTAATTTTTCATTTTGATTTCATTATTCACGGTGTAATACTTAATGATAATAAAATAATACGGAAAATAAAATAGAAAAACATTTATTCGATAGAATTAATACGCGAAAAGGAAGTTATTAATGATTTTTAGTTTTTAACTAATGCCCTACCTGTTCCAGTTACTTTTATTGTTTCTTCTGTTGCCGAGCCAATTTATTTGTACCTGTTGTTCCTCCGGTAACATCTGTTATAAAACTGCTCCAACTCTAAAAACAATTCTACACAAAAGAGGTAATTCTGAACGGAACTGTGCATATACATACCTCTATGTAAAGGCGCATTTTAAAAGTAACCGAAATTTAACTGCTTTTTGAAAATCTTCAGCGAAGCAATTTTTGTGATAGTTTTCTTTCAGTCAGACATTTATCATCGTCATATTTTAAATCCACGACAATTTTATTTAGAAAAACCATCAAAATTTCTCGATTTTGTCCGCAGGATAATATTTTTTAAAACATTTTACGAAATTGTTTTTCGTTTTTAAGCGATAGACGAGCAAAATTTTACACTTAGTTCTATTTTTTTACCACCGTACATATAACTGCGGTCAAAAGTGTAATAAATTATTACAGACGGTAATGCGGAAAAAATTTTGTACGGTAGAGAACGGTCGCTAGAATGTTTTCAGGATAATACTACTGCTAGTGAATTCATTGACGGTGGTACGTCTGTAGTAAAATTACGAAATATTCAAAATACCGTGTATCGAACAATTTTGAACAACGTAACAACGCATTATAAAGGGCGGGGGGGGGGGCATCAAAAGTACAAACTGAACTAATTTTGAGACCGATGTCAATGGATTAAGTCCAAAGTTCATGGCAGCATCAGGAGAGATTGGAAAATCTTAATCCTTAATGTAGTTCTTCATTTTTATTTTCATTTTTTTTTTTTTTAGCGCGTTTAGAATTATTTAAACGAAAGTCGTAAAAGAAAAGTCCTCCAAACGTCAACATAAACAATGAAGCATTTATGATACATTTAAGTATACATTAGTTTCCTTTAATCTGTAAATTTTACATAATTAAGTACGGACGCTTCCTAGTTTAATTTTGAATTGCAGCGCGGGCGTAATAACTTTTTTTTTCCATTCTTTTTAAAGCTCATTCAATTTAAAATTCGTATACGTATTAATTAAAATGTCAAAAACAACAGATGAATCATTATTGAAAAAAACGGGAGGGGGGAAATATTAGTTATACAAAAATTAACGTCCGTTTAAATTTTATTAATTCTTAAGATTGATCGTTTTACACCCTGAGGAAAAAGAGTATACATAAGAAGAAAAAAAAACAAACAAAAAACACACGAATGGTCATTATAATCGAAAAATAATATAACCGTAATTAGTGTAACCTGGAAGCAGACACTGAAAATAGATCCGAGACGGAAAACGGAACTGGTAATTTTTTACACAAGGTACAAAACCTTACGACGCAAACTAGTAGCGGTTCTGTTTTGTAAGCGGAAGGATTTGCGACTTTACCTCGCCACTGTAATGTAGTTTTAGATTAAGTAATTTTAAAATTGGCTTTTTAACAAACCAAAGAGAAAAAAATGAAAACCGTTCAAGCTCATTCTGATGACTTTGTAGACACGGATCAGAAAACAGACAGCACAACTTCATTGCTTTTCGATATTTCGATAATGCAAAAATATTAATTGTGAGTATTTTATCAAATAATATATTTATTCAATTAATAACATAGATATATAGGAACATACAATATATTCAATCTAATGAATCATGATCACAGTTCGAAGCGAGTCAGTGTTTTATGACTTGAATATTATTGTTTTTTTTTTAAATTTGAATATATCGCGCGTTTTTATAATTAATTAATGGAAATATTTCCCGAGATGATTTCCGCGCTTCGTGAAAAACAACCATATCAATCGCAACGCAATGAGATTGTAATAACTCGGCTCAGAGTCGAGCACAATGCGTTAACTTGTAATCGCGTACTTGAAAAAAGAAAAAAAAAAAAAAAAACTCAACCGATGTATTGCCCTACGGGCAGTTAACAGTCGAACGCATACTAACAAAGTGCACGCTATTCCGGAAATGCCATCCCAGTCGCGTCGTTTCAATACACACAGCTCTTTCAGATAACCTAGGGGAACCTAAAACGACTATTTCAACAGAGAAGAAGGTCTACGTGTTCCCACGGCATGGAAACCAGTCATACGGTTGACGAACTTGCATCTATAACAGCGACCAGGTAGGTTTCATTTTTCTTTTCCATCTCTGGGTTATTTGGTTTTAATTTTGAGTATCTCTTTAGGTACCCTGACGTCCGCCATCGCTTTTCACTTCTTCTTGGTTTTTTTTCCCACATCCCGCCGGTCCGAGTGGTTTCTTCTTTCGGTTGGATTTGCTTTGCTTTACTTCGTTTGGTTTGGCTTCCCTTGGTCTGGTGCCCGGGGCCTTGCCCCCCCCCGGTGCTTCCTCCGGATAAGTTTCGAGTGGGTCCTCAAGTGAGGTTTGCTGTCAACTTTTAGGCGGGGTTCCTGTAATTTTCATTCATCGGGCTAGGTGAACAGTCATTTTCAGGTGAGGATTCCCAGCAATTTTCAGGTAGTTTCCAGTCCATGTTCAGAGGTAGGTTATCTGTTTTGATTTGGGTTTTTCATGATTTCTGATTCTTATTTTATTGTTATTGTAGATCGCAATTTTCACTCCGTTCTTCAGTTTGCTTCTGATGATGGCCAGTGTAAGCTGGTCGAAACGGTAAGCGAATAAATATCTTTTAAAAACACAGTTGTTTCCGAAAATTATTTATTATGAGTAATCACTGTGAAAGCTTTAAATATTTGACTATATCCATTTTCTGAAGACGACAGATATGTATATATCCGCTCATTTAACTACAACAGTCTCGGTACCTCTGAATTGCACCACGGGGGGGAAAAAAAAAAAAATAAAAAAAAAAAACAAAGATTTTCTTCGCTAATATCCGCGTTTTAAATTAAAATTTTTGTTTGCCAAGACCCAGGGAACGATAAAAATATATATTAATTCCATATGGCAACACCGTTAAATTATATTATACCTTAATAGAGTAACATTTCTTGGGCATAGCCCATGTTCAAGTGGAAAACTAAAAGAAATTAGACTGACCGAGGAAACAGATGAAATTCAGATTTCTGCCTTATTTCCTATTTGAAGATGGGCTATGTCCGAGAAATGTTTAGCATTAAGGTAAGAATATACCGGCGTTGCTACATATATGAAATTAATGTATTTTTATCGTCCATTCGCATTCTCTTTGACGACGATTTTTATCGTAAATTTCAGAGCTATCAACTCGGGTTTATATTTATAGGTAAACGGAGATTGTAGAGTTAGCAATTAACAATTATAATTATGCTCATAATTACTACTAAATAGATAACGGCGTGCAGCTATTATTTATTATAACGACTACGTAATTTTATAACTAATCGATTGAATCTCCTACTCGCGTGATAATGGCATTCCAACGGTGATCTGCGATTAAGTACGAATGCACGTCGTCTTATTAAGTTGGCGCTCATTAAGCCGATTCCGATCCGCGATCATCGGTCTTCCATCTTCCGTCAATTCCGTACCGGTCGACCGTAGAGTGAACGAGATAAAGAATGGCTGATTGCACCGGGGAACGATCTGCATCATCATCGTTGACATGCACGTTACGCCGAAACCAGGTGCGATAATTAGTTAGGTTACGTGATTGCCGCGCTATCCGAACGATAAAGTCAAACCCTATAGCAAACGGGGGCGGGGGGGACTGCTGCTGGCGGCACGAGACAAAGGCAGAAAATGTCGCGCGTCTGCTACATTCGGCCGAGTCCGATGTATTTGGCTTAATTAATCGCGCTGTCAGAAGGTCATCGGTAATCGTTAAATTTAGGTTAATGGAATGGTTAAAATCGTTCCATCACTTACGAAATGCACACTAATCGCACTGTTGTTCCGCGATAGGAACAATGTCTTCATGGGCCGACTACAGCTCGCTGCTCCGCCTTCGTTGCGTAACGATCAATTAAAATCGTAACGCTTTCGAGAAGCGTCTATTTGAAGAATTCTAGCTTACCTGATTTCTGGCCATCATCGACGATTATGGAAGTTTTTTCACTAATTTAACGAACTAATCGGCGACAGACGATTGACTGATTATTCGGATTGATATTTACTTCGATAATTATTACGTATTTTTGTACTCGGAAAAGATTATCTCTGTTTTATATGTACACCATTTTTACATTTCCGAAATCCAGTAAATCGTTTTTCTTCCAGTTATTCCGCTGGACGCGACTGCACATCTTAGTAGGGAGAGGATTATTTTTAATCTTGGCGACAATAATTCTTCGGTACTACTTGGCCCGTCTATCTCGACAGCTTCGAGAGAGCGAACTTTATTGCGATAAAAAGATACAGCTGCTAGGTGCTACAGTCAATCTCCTATAGACATCGTCGCTGGAAAAAAAGAAATAGAAAGTCGTCGAGAAACGACAGTGAAAACTGTGGGGATCATGGGTAACTCCGAATACGTTATATCCTCGGAAACTATCAGACACAGCCGGATATCCCTCCGACCACGTAATTTAATCTCCACTCCGAAAGACGTCGCACAACGAACAAATGTTGTCATTCCGGGGACACATTCGGATTTACCTCTGGCCGGGTAATTTAACGTATCTCAACTTTGAAAGACGTTCACTGCCGCATGCGTACTGTGTTCAAGAACGTTCTATTGTGCGTTCGGAGTGCTACGCCGGGTTGGAGTTCAATCCGCAGCCGAAGATGATTGCGATTATTCGAGAAGTCGGAATGGGCACGTAAAACTGCTCTCTATCCGAGTGGATTTGCGCATTTCTGGTGGAAACGTTAAAAAAATACCCGTAACTTTGTCGAACCGGAAGTTGCTGCAATGTATCTGCTCCGAGGGGATAACACGACGACCGTTACAATGTTGTATTTTTGATTTGACCGTTATTCTGTCTTGAAACGATAAAATGAGTAGTTGCCCTTACAGGTGCATCAAAAATGCAGTCTGGTACTGCACCAAAAGTGAGACGTATCGGAATAATACGTATAGGCGTACGAAAATCGATAATCGTCCGGGGTAGTAGCCTTATTTGAAAAAATCACCGGCACTCACGAATTTTCTGGCGCTACGCAATTTTTCGCTTCCATCTCCACTTGTCTCTGTCGACTATAGTCGGATTGGAATGTCCTAAACTGTCAGCAAATTCTGTGGCCATGGAAATTTCAATTCTAGATAGTGAAAGATGCAGAGTGAACGGGAATCCGACGAGCTTGGTCGTTTTCGAGTCATTTACGCGCCTTCCGGTGGTGTCCTAGATACAGAGGCGCCGAAAATACATAGGCACGAATTACCGGAAAAATATGATTAGACTTTCATCCCTGTACGCGGAGGAAAACCTATCAAAACACCTAGACTAAGAGGAACCTCTGCGACAAAATGAACTTAATAGGTCTGTGCAGAGGTGTATGAAGAACAGAAGAGAGATTGTAAGTCACTTTCGAGGATTAACAGATTAAGATGTACAGGAAGGTTACGCATCTGCGGGCATAGCTACGCTGATATTTACATTAGTATCAATGGCTATGAAATTATATCGCGAATTTTAAAAATCGACGATACGAATGGAAGTAAAATAAAGTGAGTGCCCCATCGTGTCGTTGTGAGGCAAAACAATGGATGGTATTGTGAAATTATTAAGTTTTTTCACGGTATACCTGATGACTATAAAGAAAAGTACTTTTCCGGCCGCTCCACTTTCGTCCCTGGATGATTGCTTCGATATAATTTCTGGTGACTTGTTAGCGATGTTAGGCACAGTCACACCGGTTTTTAGGATTCCGTACACATATAAATCCTAATAAGATGGTTCAGAAACGACAAAAATATTCTATTAAAATGTGCGATAACTTACGAATGATTTAAACTTATAAACTTGAAAATTGGATTATATAAATTACAATTAAACTTTCATCTATGACAAAATAACTTGTAAGATAACCGATATTAACCTGGGGGAGCGCCCCTCCCCCAAAAAAAACGCCAAAAATGTGTAATATGGATATTTAAAATGACCCCACAAGAATCACCCTTAAAAAAATCGTAACTCACCACCAGAGATAACGCTTTAAAAGTGTAATTCAAAAAGTATTAAAACGCAAAAATTTTTTCATAAAATTAAAAAATTACGGTATAAAAAAATTACATAAACCCCCACCCCCTTTTTGACCAAAAAAAAAAAAAAACAGCAAGAAAAAAGGATGTTTACCTAATATAGTTCGAGTAAAAAAGTTGAGGAACCCAAAACGTGTCTCAAACATATACACATATAAGGGAGCGTTTTATAGGAAACAAGTTCAGTCAAGCATGATGTTTCATGGGCTCAGGATTACTCCATTTGTTAACTTAAAGGTAACCGTAATATTTACATTCACATAATATGCTAAATCCAGAAAAAAAGGAATTTGATTTTTCCCGCTGAAAAGAGAAAGAGGAACGTGATTTTTTGCGATTTTTACAAATTATCGCCATCTCGAAAATTTCGTTAAGTGAAATACCGTTTCCTTCCCGACAAATAGCGATCTCTCAATCGATATATCACATGCCCGAGAAAAAACTTTTTTTTTTCAAAAATTACGAATATTCCACGCCACTCGCCGAAGTCTAATTTTGACGTTGGAAACCCGAATGTAGCAAACTATAAAAATAATACGGTGATAAACATATTTTGATCCTTGTTGAATGGAGCATACATCACTTTCGCGTTTTTATGGACTTTTCTCCAAAAGTTTCGTTAAGCAACATATGATTTCATTGCCGTCAAATAGCGATCTTTCCAACAATATATCACCATGCCCGGAAAAAATAATATTTTTTTCTCAAATCTGTGAGCTTTCGGCGCCGCGAGCGCCAACTTTTAAAGTTGGCAATCCGGATATTCTAAACTAGAGAATCATACGGGGATGCGCATATTTTTAACCTTGTTCAAAATTTTTAGCTATAAGACAATCAGTTCTCACGCATTTTTCAACTTTTCGTTAACTTTGAAAGTTTCATTAAGGAAATTAAATACGATTTTGTTCTTGACAAATAGTGATCTTTCCATCGATATACATCGAAGACAGTTATCGAACTTTTCTGTTAGAATTTTTCTAATATAAATTATCTAATGAGGACGGAAGAAGAATTATTTAGGAAGCCAGAAGATTCAATCTAGATAAAGCGATGAACTAAAGTAGCTTGATTAGTCCGAATTTACCAGAACTGCCAGGCCAGAAGGTTACCGCGCGATAATAAGTCTACGAACAACTCTAAATGTCTGATTGAGCCTACGTAGCCCGCTCATTCAGCCATGCTCGATTGCTTGAACTGTGAAAGTGTGTTGCTTTCTATTAGGTTTCCTTTTGGTTTCTTTCGATAAATTTCAAAAAGCTGATTCTAATAATAGTTCCCTGAGAAGGTTCGTAACGGACCTAGACCTCATTCTCGCATTTAACCTTTTTCACCTTCCAAATATAATCATCTCACCGCTTGTTCGCCCTTTTTGCCTGCTTCGTTTATTCGATACTTTACATCTGATGGAGCGTACACGTTTAAAGAACCACGACCGAGGTTAACCGGTGGCTTTTCGTGTGGGTTCAATAAAATTATCTTCAAGCGGCGGTTTAAAGATTATTAACGGAAAATTATTAAACTCATACGATGTATACTTATTTACGTTTTAATTAAACCGGCTGGTAATACAATCAGATACACGCATATAAATGCTAATGCAGAGGAAAATAACGAGACAACAAAGAAATGTATTTATTATAAATACGAGTGACGTCGCGAGTGTGCCAAATAAAACTAAATAAATGAAAATTATAGAATCGATACGACGGCGAGTACACGTGTACACAAAGGCCAGGCGCTGGCTTGGAACCGATGGAGTTTACTATACATCGAAAGGCACAATGGCAGAAAATAGGTATCGGCAGGTAGAGTAAAGCGGAATAGATTATGAAAAAGATAGTTGATTTTTTGGTTGTCATAATCGGTCAGAATTTAAACTTTTGGTCAACGGTCAGATATAGCGAACATTTGGAATGTCAAGAAAAACAGTCAGGCCTTATTTCAACGGTACCATATTTACTCAAACGAACGCGGAATTACAACGAGAAAAGTATCGTAATTTAATTCGTTATAATGTTCTCAAATTTTCGAATTCCACCTTTTCCGCTACCGGAGATCCAGGTTTGGATCATTAGCGAACTCATTATTCAACTTACGAATAAACCCTAGCCAGACACTTAGTAATAGGTGTTGTTTTATTTAATTTTATAATTCGTGTAATTAATCCTACCATTGCAGGCACTGTATGTTTAACGGTGGAAAGAGATTCGTGTAACTTGAATTAATATAATTCATTAAAAAAGCAACCGGACTCGCCGATTCCACGATAATAATAATAATAATAATAATAATCAAATCGAATTATTTACTATTATTATTATTATTATTATTACCGTGTATTTATATTCTTGCGCGAGTCCTAGTCACAGTTATAGGATAGCAGGCGAAATTACTACGTAAAAGCAATATTTAAACTAATAATGCACAAAATAAGAAGTTTCAGGCTTACGTTGATACAAAATAAAGAAATAAATAAAAAGAAAATTGAAATGAAAAAAGGGAAAATTTCAATAAATAGGAAAATAAAAATCGGTACAAATGAAATAATACTTACTATACTCGTACGTGTGAATAAATAAATGTTTACCGTACATAAAAAAATCCCAGCTAGATACATACACTGGGTACATGCAAGAACGCTCACGCTTCAATGTAAATTCAACCGCTCATATTTATGTCTTAATTACAAGTATTCGCGCATCGATTTCTCATGATGAAATTTCAACTAACGTTACAATTCTGCATTTGTAAACTAGATAAAACAAAGCAATTAACAATTTAAATTGACGAGGAATAAAGTAAGTCCCATATGTATCATCCTTGATAAGGTATCATGGATTGTGGAATTAAACGTTTCATAATTGTACTAAGCCTAATGGATCTGATGAGAATAGCGGAGTCAGTTCCTTTCTACTTTTGGATTATCCGCCTTCACTTTTGGCCAGATAAATCTTTGGTATCGCTGATATTCAGTTTCAGATTAGGTAAATACCACTGAGACAGCAACTTGGATCCGGAACGAAACGAGTCCCGAAAACCTATGACACCTCTGGTTTGGTAGCCAAGCACCTTTACCACTAGGCTACCACTCTAGAAATAGTTTTCCCAAAATTGATGAATAACGGAAGTTCACTTGTCACCACCTGCCGCGTCGATAAGGTTTCCTCCTGCGATCCGAACAAATTAAAAATTGTCGTTGTTTTTCAATATAGTCCCTAGTGAAAAAAGAAATATTACTAAGCAGGTATCATCGGAGGAAAGAAAATAAAAAAATATATATGATCAAAACGAACGGAAGAAAAAACTTCAAAAGGAGAGGGGAATATACAAAAATTCACTGTTGGGAAAAGCCCGTACGCATTTTAAACTACTAACTGTGGCGAAGATGAAATGCGTGAAATAATGAACATAAACGAAATTAATATATCCTCGTAGGATATCTAGTCTATTGCTGATTTTAGTGGATGTTACGATTTTGTCCGCGTTGACTTTTGATATCTTTCTTATGTTGCTTGCTCACGCTTTTTTTTCGAACTAGCCGGTGAACTCTACTATCTAGTTCATTCCATTAATTTTTTACAGGATTTAAATGGGTTGGCGGATATATTACTTTCAGACAATTCAATAACAACCATTCTCGAATAATTCGATGTTTTAGATCGTTGTCTTGATGAAATTTAAATGCACTTGTGATGCCCATGTTTTTGACGTTAAATTTGTCCTTAAAATATTTGAATACAGTTTAGCAGTCAGCATCCCATCTATTAATTCCCTGTCACCCCGTTAAGACTACCCCATCTCCGTGATTTACAGTTAGTTTCAAATTAGGAAGTTTAAATTTCGCGATCTTCTTTCGCCACAGCGCACATGGGCCAAAATTAAAAAACACCATCGGCATAGATAATTTCCAATCCTCTTTTTCATTTAACGCATGCTCTACGACGGCATTGATGACGAATGTTTTGTTTTTTTTTTGTTTTTTTGTTGTTTTTTTTTGTGCCAATCACCCGCTATATACTACTTTGTATAAACTCTGTATATAGTCTCGTAGGAAAAGTAACTGCATCATATAGATTACTGTTTGCCTATCCTGTTTTATGGTAGCGCGATAGCCTAGTGGTTAAGGCGCTTGGCTACCAAATCAGAGGTCACAGGTTCGAGACTTGTCTCGTTCTAGATCCGAATCGCTCCCACGTTTACCCAGCCGGAAATAATTGGGTAGCAGAAAAATCTGGGAAAGTAAAGGCGGCCGAGAGAAAGGAACTGCCCCCCCCCCCCAGCATTCTCATTAGATCCATTAGAACCTTAAGTACATTGTGAAAAGCTTAACTTCACAATTCATGATACCTTATCAAGGATATGGGACTTACTTTACTATCCTGTTAAACTATTGAAAGAGTGCTCTAGTTAACTTTGAATTTTTTTTGATTTTTCAAAGTGTTAAACATTTTAGACGGCCAGCACATAATGTTTTAAAACAATTTTCTGTCCTCTGAAGTCGTGAATAATACTTCTTTCCATTGTTATACCGTTTGGTATTCGTGTTCTCAGGGATACCAAACACGAGGTCTCTTCGAACTCGTGGATTTTATTTATTATTATTATTATTATTATTATTATGATTATGATTATTATTATTATCGTTCTGAAGACGAAATGATCAATTTAAATTTTTATCTACATATTTACGATACCCTACATAAATCTTTCGTTACCGGTCGACCGCTGAAAAGCAATTATTAATTAGAATTATTATGCGTATATAACAACGGAAAACAACGATTATAACATATAAAATAAAAATTAAAATGGAACGTATCACTGTTTACTTTTTATATTTTTATTTGAAATTCCGCGACCAACACCAACGATACTTAATCAACTGTGGACTTTTGATTAATCGCGCTTTAAACAACTTTTGTATACCCGACGATAACTTCGGCTCCTCTTGCGGCCGGTTGATGATTGGCTACCCCAATCGACAACAGGATTTACCCTCGCACCGCCTTTTCCAAATTATTCTTAATTTTATTTTTTTGCATAATATGATGTACACATTACACCATATAATAAGAAGTTAAAACCTTTCCAGACGTCATATTGGAAACGCGTTTTCATTAAGTTAATTAATGTCCATATGCACTGGAAATTTCCATCACAACGTACAGTTTTCATTTTTGTTTTTTTCCTTTTTTTTTTTTTTTTTTTTGGGCGTATCAAAAATGAATTTAGCGCGAATGAATTTTTTGAAAATTTCAATGCGCGGCAGCGGGATTCGAACCAAGTCCTACTCGAACGAAACACAAATAACTAATCAATTACGCTACGGTAACTGGTGTCTACATCTAATAAATAATACCGACACACGTAAGTCAGCTTTTGTGGCAAAGTTAGTTAAGCAGGGGGGTTTCGTTCGGGTAGGACTGGGTTCGAATCCGGCTACCGCGCATTAAAATTTTCAAAAAATTCATTCGCGCTGGATTAATTAATGTGTCCACAACAAAAAAAAAAAAAAAAAAAAGAAAAATTAAGAAAAATACGGAATTGCTGGAAGCGAATTTTTTATGTATGTATTTCGGGTATTTTATTCGGGGGCGATAATTTTTTTAGATTTATCCGGTTGAAAAGAATTAAATGAATCCGTCTCGAAGTTATTCGTACGTTGTAGTAAACTAATTTTCAAATGAAAATAAACAGAAAAAAGAAGAAGAGAATAGTAATAAAATTAAATTATCAGCGCTGCGTGGGAAATATTATAGTTCACTTTAACGATACCGGGCAGAATCGACTGTTTCCGCTAAACCGTTCTTTCGCCATCACGAACTATAACTAGGTCTAGAACTTGAGATAGTGATGCAAATAGTCGGGGATTATTTAGACAATCGGTTATTTTTATTCCGTTTAATTAATATTCAGGTTAATTCCCGCATCGCGTTGTCGTTCATCCCGATTTAGTAAAGAATAGATTGAATCGAAATGTCCGAAATAATCGCATCAATGCGCACTATTCGAATTGAAATGACTCAAAATCGATCATTCGGTGATAAGTATAATGAATAAGTGAACGAAATTCGTCTTGGTACAGCAGTTTATTGATTTTTCATTAGATTATTCTTATTAACACATCTACTATCCAAAATTAACAAGATTTTAAACGAGTATAACAAACCATTTTATTCTGCCGATTTGTTTGATTTTTTTTTTTTTTTTTATATAATAAAAGATTTTTCTGAATAACCTTTGATAAATTAATAAAATTTAAAATTTGAATTTTAAAGAATTTCTCATCCCACGAAGTATTTAATGTATCACACACTGGGGGGGGGGGGGGGGGGGGGGATTTTAATTTTTCCAGAGATAAATATTATTTCTTCGAAATGTTGAGAAATAAAGATTTATTAAAAACTACCGTATGTACAAAAAATGTTATTTCTAACACAAAACTACTTTAAAAGTCTTAATAATATATTATATAATGTAATTAAAATTTTACTTAATATCGAGTTGTGTACAATTCAAGTAGTCCTGGTGACCACCGATATCCATGTTCAGCAGAGAGTTTGCAGCATTCACTAGACTCCGCATAGGGCACACAGCAATATCCCACAACTATTTGCCGGAAGGAACATTTCCCCCCTCTTCCTGACCCATATGCAATTCCTCCATTTCATCAACTGCCGAACACTGCCTGCAGGCATCTCCAACTTACCGTCGGTTGTGTTGTCAAACGAACCAAAAATCTTGTACTAATCCGTGTGCTGTAATAATTTCGGTAATTACACACAGCACATGGACCATATATATATATATATATATATATATATATATATATATATGTATATACATATATATAAAGAAAAAAAGTTTTACATTTTACGTTACATACAATTTGCTTTTTTTTTGTTTTTTTTTTGTTATATAAAAATACCTGCTTAAGTGGTTTTTATTACAATCTGTTCAGTTCACGAACATTCAGTAATACTCTAAATACATACAATTTGTAAAAAATATTTTATACTTTTTCTCCTTCTAATTTATATGTTAATGTAACTCTTTTCTTTATTTTTTTCTTTGAAATAAATAAAGCTTCGGTGCCAATTTTAAATTGTTGGGACCTTTCTTCAGCAGAAATCAAAAGTAAACCAAACCACGAGATACAAGAGATCTTACGAATGGTATTACACCGGATGCCAGAATCGATTAAATGTTACACAGATGCATCCAAAACAGCATCACACGTAGGCGGAGCTTATTCCATCCAAATCAAAATCCAGTCCTTCAACCTTCCGTCCATGATGTCAGTTCTTTCGGCTGAGCTAGTGGCTTTGCTTCAGTGTCTACTCCAGATCGCTGACCTTCCGTCTAACCACTATGTAATTTTGCTCAGACTCATCGTTGGCTTTAAAACATATAGAGGCTTTAAACTTCAAAGTAGCAATTGTTGACCATATCTTGTTTTCCATGCTGCAGTTATATAATCTTAATACGAAAATTACCTTTGTTTGGATTCTAAGCCATCAAAGTATTTCTTCCTGTGACGCTGTTCACAGTGCGGCTCGATGGCCATCGCAGACTTGCTTGTCGATAACTATAGGAATGGATTACGTACAGTACTCTGTCCAGAATATTTTAAGCTCGTAGAGTCGAGATTATTTCATGCGCGACCAAGTATTCTGGGAAACACCAAAAAAGACCACTCAGCGTGGCCCAAACTTTTAGAAATTTTAAAATATATCTCACCGATAATAAAAATTCATTAAATTACGCCGAAGCGTACTACATTAATAAATTCAAAAGCGATTTAATTAATAATTAATTTTAACTTTTTGAAAGGATTAACAATTTATATGTATATTGTTGAAGAGGAGCTTTGGATTTTACATATTTAAAGCTAGATAAACATTTTACGATTGCGGAAGAGTTTAATGGATTTTTCCTTTACTTCACTGGTTTAAAATGAACTTTGTTAATGTCGACATACCTATCCGCACCTGAAACATACGCTTGCTTAAGAAACTGCATAGATAGTTTCTCACAATTATCCCAGCGGACTTTTTTATCAAAGTCCGTGACACCATTGAAAGGGGACAGTATAAAAATGCTGTTTATGCTGCTATGATGATAGCGTCTGCCTCTGCAAGCTAAGCAAGTGATCAATAACAGACTTGTTTTGTGCCCTTCGGCTTGTACTTGGACAAGAAGATTGTTTTGTTCAAGGGCAAAAGGCGCCTCTATTGAACATTTTCTCCAAATTATTTTTGATAGGACGCTTAGGAGAGATATATGTCTCTATAACTGTCTGGGACGAGAGAGGATTTTTACCGGGTTTTAATTGCCGTAACTGATTTCCAGAATTATGCTGGATTTCCATATTTTTGGTCATATATGTGCAAGAGAAAAAGTTTGGCTGAAAACGGAAGATGTTTTAACATATAAGGATGTACTGGCCAGGTGCAGTATTCGGAGTATGGAGATAAAGAGTTTGAAATGTAGCTTTAAGGTTGTGAAGTCAGTATTGCGCTGCACAACAACCCCTGTTGTTAGGATATTTGCTGTTCTTCAGCGTGAGATTTTTTGGCGAGGAAAGTAGTTGAATACTTTGACGAAGAAAACGGATTTGCAAAGGCGAATGTGTTGACTACATCATAAGGATCTAAAATAGTTTTGCCATCTAGGAAAAGCGATGAAGGAGGAAGTGTACGCTTAATAATGCCGTTAAAGGATTTTGTTTTAGACAACACATAGTTCCATTCGATGTTGACTGGAAAATGGTGGAGAATAAATTGTGTCGGAATTCACGTTTTACGAGTTCGTAGGAAGAGGGTGCGACAGAGCGTGTTCTTTTAAAGTTAATTAGATCAGGTTGTCTGTTTGTAGGTAGTAAGGTTGTTAGTTAATATATGATTTTGTTGAGTATGCGGCAGTGCCTATATGATGCTCCCTCTAAAGAGATGAATGGGCATTAAAATCGTCAAGTACAATTACCGGCAGCTTAAAGTGTATTAGTACACGTTAAAGTTCATTAAGAGCATTTGACGCAGTCGATAGTTATTACATATGGTTACAATAAAGTGTAATGAATGAGCCGTACTGTCACTGTCACTATCTGTAGTGGGGTATTTATGTCTACAAGTGTTGCTGTAATCGACGAGTGGACTTGAATCGTCATTCTTTCACTAACCCTGTGATTCCCTGCGCGCTGTCATGTCTGAATATAGTATAATTTTTAGATGTGTTTCCCCAAGACACACGATTACGGAGGATATTAGTTGCTTTAGTTCGCTATTATTGTAGAAACCGCTGCAATTCCACTGTTGAGTAATACTAGAGTTTTTCATGTGGCGATTTTCATCCCTAATGTTGTTGGTCTGATCTGCTGTTATTTTTACTTGTCTGTGTTCGCCGGATTTTCCACGCTCGCGTCATCCTGCGCAGTCACGTTTCTCAAACATTAAATGATACGGAAAAATCGGTTTTTAATACTCATCCCACTCAACTGTATCCCGATCGCAGATAAGCGTATGGATTAATCCTTCCTTGTCTCTCGCATAGAGTGCTACGCCTAGTTGATGTAGTCTGAGTCAACGGTAGTAACATTTTTTACAACAATTTTGATATTCCGGAAAATCCATGATGAACTTGTTTTGATTATTGTTAAATAAATGTTTCACCACCACTTGAGTTATTTCCTGAATATTCGTACCATTTATTGCAATTTAAAACTCACAATTGAAAAATTTTTTACCAAAAACAAATATAACAAACAAATTTAAAAATAAAATGATTGCTTACTTAGAAACGTTCTCGTTTTTATAACCCGTTTCTAAGTAAGCAATAATTTTATTATATTTGTGTATTTGTTATAACTTACTCTATATTCTATAATTAACAATCAGGATGTTAAAAGATTCTTTATGAATTTTTTTTAAACAATATATCGCTTCCGAATTCATCATTACAATCGTTAATATTTGTTATTCGTTTTTAATTTTTATATTAACTTTAATTAGTGTTACTATGATCATATGCGAGTCCGAAACATGTCGGTATTTTTTGCGATTAATTAAATTTTCAGTTTTGTTCGTGATTTGTTGTACAATAGTTTTTACATTAATAGCGAAAATTTTAATTTTGATTTTTAATATTTCAAACGAATGTATCCAGTGTATTTTACGCGTATTATCGCGAAAACATATTTTGTTTTCTTTAAATTTTATCGTCCTTAAAAGCAAAAATTAATCGGGAGTTCATTAAAATTACACCTTAACAACTTCACGCCATCGTACGAGTGTCGAATATATATGTATGTTAGATCTTTATTGCTTTACCACTACGCATTTTATGCAACAAATTTTCCATTTTTTAATATCCTACCGAAGATATTAAAAATTTTGATTATTATTCGAAAATTTCTGCATAATTATTATGCACTTATCGTAAAAGCTATTAAATGCTGCGGTCGTATTTTTTCGCTTTTAATAAACTAACATAAAGATATAAAAAGAAAATACTCACAAAAATAAATATATTTTTATTATCGAAAAATGAAAAAAACAAAAAAAAAAAACAGGTAACCAATTTTTATTTTTAATCTATTTGTATTAAAATGTTTCAAAATTTCGCATTTTTCAACATTACACCTCTACATAAAACATAATATCCAGTTTTATAATTAACTGATTACGTTAAAATATTTCTCGGAAACTTGCAAAATATAAAATAATAACAAAGCGTGTTAGCACTACGTCTTTTATTGGATTACTTCTTTAATTTTTTCCATATACGACTATTATTTAAGGAAATACTAAATACCGATGCAAATGAATAAAAAATAACATTCGTACTTTCTCAAAACTATCAACTTTTAAGCCAAGAGCGTCGCCAGCCGATCAGCCAAGAGGGAGCAAGATAAGTTTCCAGTCGCCGGGGGGGGGGGGGGGGGTGATAGAAAGAGGATACGAGTTATAGGAAAAATAAAATTTATAATTGGTAAAGGCTTAATATTTTATTAAACAAGAATAAAATCTTAATTGAAACATAATTTTCGTGGGCTTCTCGCAAATTTTTATAATAAAATTATAAAAGTCTTCCAAATTTTCCATGATTACGCGCCTATGAATACTCATCATGACCAGTTGATTAAAAAGTTTGAAGGCTCCGGGGGGCTGCCCCCCTCTGGCGACGCCCATGATTTAAGCATCGACCGTATCCTCTCTGACTCCGTCGGAATGTAACGGTCATTTTATTTTTTGAAGCATATTATATCTCTTGTTTTTTTTTTTTTATGTAAACGAAAACTGTGCGATAGCAATTGTTAAAACGTAGAAACTTTCACTTTTTTCACTATTGTGTACCTGTCTCTGTCTCGATATTTCGATAGACGATTGATACGTTTTTATAGCGGATATTGACGATCAACAAAATTAATAAAACGTCGTTCTCTTTCGGAATACCGATTAAATTAACAATTTTCAACCACTATTACGTACTATCCTCTCTTTAAAGATAATTGTCGTCGACTAAATGATACTAGTGACACATTTTGGAAATTCTGAGATTTTCTACGCCACCTAGCCGGTCGTGTAAGCATGTAAAGAGCACCCCCCTCCGTATTCTGGTTTTCTCAAAAATTCGACTAGTAAATTGGGTTGCTTATTAGGCATGATAATCGACGGACGTAAAAGAAACTAATACTTCTCAGGTGGGCAAATTCATACTTCGATTAACGAGCGCAATATAGAAAATAACATGAGGAAAGGCCAACGAATATTTTCACCTTTGTTTTTATAAGTTACGAAATGACAATTTATTACGGAATACTAAAAATATTTTAATAATAAGTTACAAATAAAAATTTAAAAAAGCAAAAGTTCAGCATAAAAACAATGAAATTTTTTGTAAATTTTTCGATCTTATGTGATAGCAGCAAGAGAGCGGTACTATAAATTTTGTAAGATCGCATTGTTATGTTTCTTTCTCGAAAGTCAATTTTTTCTGATGTACGGAATACATGTGTATTTCAACGTTTCACTTTGCTCGTATAAAATCTTCTTCCGACGGAGTTTTTTTTTTTGTTTCGTTTTTTGAAAAAAAAAAAAAAAAAAGGAAGTTGAATAAAATGTAAAATCGATGATAATGTCATTATTGCATACCACAGAATATTTTAAGAACACCACCGGTGTCTATTTTCTTCCCCTGAAAATCTGCCTCCTGTTTGATCGTGATGATGAATAACAAAGCATTTTAAATTATCTTCGTTCGGTAATCATTTTAAATATGTCAATTTCGGATAAATCTGATGAAATCGAATTTTATTTGATTTTATGTTTCTTATTTTTTTATTTATTTATTTATTAGCGATTTTCTTACATTTGCTAAATAATACAATGACACGATATGCAAAACACTGATTTTATTGCAATTTAAGTCTCTTCCCCAGATTTTTAGATGGCGTATACACTACGTTTATCTGTACTAATCATACTTTTCTCTTCCCGCAGAAGATAAATATCAGGTCTTCTTGTAATTTCGATAATTTTTATAAATTAATAAAAATTATTATAAAAAAATCGCAAATTATAGGTACGATAATTTGATAAATGAAGCGATATTACTTAATAAAATAAAGTGCGTAATTGAAATAATTTAAAATAACGTCGATGTAACTAATAATTAAATATTTGCGTTTTTGTAAAATGTTTGGAAATTAATTGCTTAAATATCAAAGTATGTGAAATAAGTCTACTTCGCGGAAACTGATATAAAACGGTATTACTTATTATTTTTATGAAAGAAAAAAAAGAAAAAAGTTCTAATAAAAAATTAATCTATCATTTGTCATATACATCAACTTTCTTTTAAATAAATAAAATTAACTTTATAGGAACAAATGCATTTTTTAATACATTTATTTGTTAAAAATTTTGTATCCATTTTTATTTCCTCTTAGAGGAGGAGACTTCGTAATAGTAAAATTTCGAGTTCCATAAAACGTACCAGAAATTTGTTTGAAGATATAACGAGTCGGAATCTACGTTTGCACACACACTATCCTTTTATGCAAATCTTTGGTTAAAATTTGCTGAAAAATTCATTATTTAAAATTATATGTATATATCTTTTTTTTAGCTTCGAAAATTCTACCCATTGTCTATATATGATATTTAATTTTGTTTACATTAATAATTATATGTTAATTCCTAAATTCAAAATAATACAATTAAATTAAAGTAAAGAAAATTTAGTTATTCTATAAAAATGATAATTTTGTCACTTTTGAAAAGGGCTCCTAATATTTCTATAGCCCCGGGCCAGTCATACACTTAATCCCCGGACCTGAGTATTATAGAAAGAGTAATTTAATTTCACGAAGTGATGATCAAATGAACGCGCTCGAATTGCGCACCGTTGTTTACCTGGGCCGACGGTTAAAAAAAAATGCGTCCAATAATCTCCGTACTCGGATTGCGCACCGGACGTTTGCAGCTATCAAATATAAAAAAACGAACGGAAACGGCACTCGGACTCCATAATATTTATTGGATACAGTGGTTGCAAAACTGATGGTTGCTTCATCGTACTACATTTTTAATGTTCGATAACTTTCAAAATCTTTACGTATCATCGTATTTAAAAAATGATATTTAAAATCTGCCAACGAAAAATACTACACCTATTTATGTATATTAAAAATATTTCCTGTATAACAACGGTTTATTAAAAAATATTTCAGAATAAGCCAGGTTAATTTTAAAAATATATACTAATTGTTTAAACTTCCAGTTTCACTTTTCGTTTACGAAACAAATATTACATACTTTTGATCAATAACATTGTAATATATTTATGTTCTCATTTATTTTTTAATCATTAAAAATCTATGCTGGCTTTTGAAATTTACCAATTAGCTCAACTGTCAGTAATTTAACATACTCCTAACGGCCAATTTACATTTGTGATCTTTCATCTTTCTAGTTTCGTACCATTGCAAGCCGGATAATTTTTGATGTTTTTTTTTTAAGGAAAAATGATGACGGTTATAAATGTGAAGTTATGCACAAAAATATTAATAAAACGCTTTTTCTGAAAATGCAAAACTTTCGAACAACTAAAATTATCTTCTAACACTCCTAAGCGCTGAAAATCGCGTAAAAGTTTTTTTTTTTTTTTTTTTTATACATCACACTGGTCCTAAGGTCATAATTGACGAGACTATTATGTATATTATTTTATTTTTTATGCTCAGCTACCCAGCGCGCAGTATGAGCATTGGTCGGTCAATTCGAGTGTTCCCGATCAAATCTAGAAAGTAAACTACTACACTATCCTACGTATGTATATCTTAAAATTTTGCCAGGTTATTGACTACTTTTGAGGTGTACAAATCCCAAACAATTTAACAACATTACCCGAATAAGGGTGCATAATAACGCGTAATGTAATATTTTTAACGTCTATATGTTCCCAAAAATTAGTAAAATCCGCGTGATAGTAATTTATTATATTCGATCTTTTAATGTGAACGTCAACTTATTGTCATAATAAATTCCTGTAATACCGTATTATTTCAACCCGTTCGATTTCATGCTGGTTATGTTCCCCGTAACGTTTTGATACAGATATGCTTTTTTAATTAATGTGTCTGTGAGTTAATAACATATATATATATATATACGTGTATATATGATCAAGCAATAATTATTAAGATTTAAAAAGCCGATTTTTACCAAGCACAAGTAAATATAAATATAATCTCATTTTTTAAAACAAAACCGTCGAAGAATGACAAGAACTGGCTGCCCTTAAGGAATTTTTTAAGTTTACATTTAACGTATTTTTTCAATTTTCTGATAAAAGCGCTTAGCAAAGACAAAATGTCCGCCTGAACAGTCCCTGTTGGCATTCTGGTATTTCTTTTACTGATTAGCATTTGTTTAAATATGAAACAGCCGATTTTAATGGGGTAAGTTTTAACGCGGGGAATTTGTCGTCGTACAATCGCATTTCCGACCAGCGACAAATGGTAATTGAAAAAATCGTATTATTATTCGAGCAGTTTTCTTGGTCCTTCTCCTTGATCGTTTATATCGACAAACGAACTCGCAGATTTCAATTGGTGAATGTAAAGTTTTCCAAATAAATTATCGAAATTTTCCGGGTTTCTTTGTTTAATTTTTAGTAAAGCACTTAACTCTAAGGACAATACATTCCGTTATTATTTTAAGGGAGAAAGTCCTCTTTCTCCTTCTTTGTTAATTTGTCATCACAACTCTAGTGATTACCCGCCGCCCTCTTTTAAGTGTGCGCTCGTGCGATCGTGTGAAGAGAAGTTCATTGTTTGAAACATTGACGCGCGCCGCCACTGTTGATTAAAAAGTTAAATGTATAAAATAAAAACTAAAAAAAGAGAAATTACATTTTCATGAATGTTTTTTTTTCAGCAATTTCTTTAATAAATTCGGTGAAATTAATAGTCGAGATAGCCTGTCGATAATAGTGAAAGAATATTTCATATTTGCTCTTTTAATACGGACAACTTGGAGCAAAAATATATTTTCAGTTATATTTTCTCTAAATAATTTCGTAATTTTAATCGCTTTAAAAAATAAAAAATTAAAACTGGCATTTTTAGAAGTGTCTTATTGAAAATTATACTTTTGCAACAGCTCTTGAAATTACCCTGCCATGTCATCCCCGTGGTTTTAAAAGAAAGAATAGGTTTCCTCGCAATTTCACGTTAAATGCAATTGCAGAAAATTTTCGGATTTCTTTATTAGACGGCTTTGCCTTCGATAATTTTCGAAGGATAAAATTCGGGGACAGTTGCGTGTGTATTGAGATTTTCTGAAATAAATGCATTTTATGGAATTCGAAAAGTTGAAATAATTTACGCTCACAATTGGAGATTAGTTTTCCGACAGTATCCGGTAAAAGTAAATATACCCTCTTGTTTTCCCGCCGGATACGTTTAGAATCGCACTCTACAGAAATCCGAGAAAGTATTTAATATAAAAAACTTTACGTGAAACTCGATAAATCGCTGTAAGCGAGATAACAATTGTAAAATTTACAAAAAGGATACCACGGTTTCTTTCTAGCGACCACCGCGGTTATCGAGAAAATTCCAGGGAAGAGTCACGTGACGTTTTGGGAAAGACCAATATAATCGACAAGCGATAAAGCTTAAAGTGAAGCGAAAGAAGAAATCGAGATAACACGGGGAGTCAGGCGAGAAAACTTTGCAACGGTTTCGCCGCATCGTTATAATGGAAGAGCGCGATATTCATTTATATTGTGGTTTTCCTACGTTACTTAAACCGAAATCGGAGTAAGCTGTCACACCGTTTAATGTTGTTAGGATAAAAGATTATTACGAGGAGCACTACTCTAGCATCGTGCATAGAAGCGGTGTGCTCGAATCGATTTAGCGGAAACAGCTGCTTATCGTCGGTACATATTAACAGGTTTCTTACCGAGTGTCAGACATAAAAAAGCAATTAGTGGCGTCGAGTTATTCACAATAAACAGTGATATAATAACGTACAATCCGCGCTCCCGACGTTCGCTTTTTATTCGTGATTGTTAATTAGATTTTAGATTTCTCTGAACTATTGCGTAGTTTTACACGATGTAAATTCTTCGCGCAAAAGGTGACTACTCCATCTTGGGGCCATTGTTAAAATCGCAATCTGCATAGTTCCTCCAGGGGAATATAGATTTCGCTAGTTTCGCTCATCTATAGACAAATAAATTTCAGTAAAATCTTTTCAGCTATTACGAGATGAAAGTTAATAAATAAAAATTATTGTTTTAAAATGTTTCACCAAGTTAAACTCCAAGCAGTTTTTTTTGATTCCAGCAACGTAGTCCCATCACCGGGGATGACTGAGTGTCTTTCTTTTTTTTATACCGTTTCGGAAAATAGCGCCATTACACTGTACCGAGGCGATAAAAGCCGCACGAAGAACTGAATTACTTTCCAATTTTGAATACAAGTTTAGCCTCACTAAGAGGAAAAACCCTTGAACATCAAAATGATAGTTCAATTCTATAATATTCATTAGAAACGTTACGTATACTTCATAAAATGAAAACCTCGCGTCCTCTTTTCCAGAAAAAAAGTTTTAAAATACGTTATTTCATTGATTACAAAATAATACGAGCAACATGTATTTATATCCAGCCGGAAATATGAAATGCAATGGTCCCCTCCGGGCCTAGCGGGGGGGGAGGCAAAACGTTTGAAAGCTCTCCGTTTTATATCCGTTCTGTAATAACGTACAGAATTATACACACAGACATAAACTGCACAATCATAAATTTACATAGCTGTCCGCGAAACAAAAATGTATAGTCGCAGAGTTTTGAAATACTAAAAAGTTTAGTAAGAAAACACAAAACTACTTACAGGTTTTCGATAATAATTTTTTTCTTCAACTAGATAGTGTAAACCCTCAAGGAATAGAAAGCAAAGAGAAAAGAGACCACATAAACGAGCGTAGCGGCTACTGTGTTGCTCACTTGACCTTAATAGTTCAATTTGCCGCACCGTAATAAGAATAAAGATGCACAGCTAAAAGACTTTACGATCGAAAGGGCTTAGCTCGGTTTTCCATCAGTTCGTTGCCAGTGCTTCGGAAAAAACATTATTCGCGCAACTTCCTTGGTTGACCCTTTCAGGTATTCTCATGGTTGTTTTTTCGCGATGTTAAATTCCGCTACTGTGTCAGTTGATCGCGTACTAAATTTTTGTCGTCACGCTGTTTTCATCCACGGTATGCTGAAAATTTCGCTTTAGATATATTTTTAATCGGTCGAGATTAGAGAAAGATTTTTATTTTACGTTCTCGGTTGCAATCCTTCGGGGGCGATTAAAATTGTTGTTAAAAATGAGGTTGCTGCTAATAAACGGCCATTCTTTTTTTTTTTGCAGTTTTAAGAATTATCAAATGAGATTTCTCGAATCAGCGAAGAAGTAAATGAACGAAAAAAATGTCACTAAAAAAAACTTTTGCAGATGCGTTGTCGTAAGGCCGACAAAAATACCGTGTGAATTTAAAAGCTCGCCTACTTGTCGGAAACTTTTGCGCGATAGTTGTAATAATTCGCTACCGGTTCAATTAGTTTTTCGCCGTATCAGTAATTATGTCCGGTTATTGTTTGTTGCAGTTCTCGAAGCTGAACGTGAAGCCAGCGCAGCCTTCACCGACAATTACCCGAACGAAGAATCGCTACCTAGTTATACCATCGTTACCGGTTTACCATCGTACGACCAGGCGATGGAACAGTTTAGACAGATGAGGGCAGCGCGGAAAGCTTCGCTACCGAAATTGCCGCTGTCACTGGAAAATGACGATGCAAACTATTCCTCGTCTAGGATAACATTCGCCAGACTGTCGCTCGGAGAAATTCTTCAGTTTTATAAAATTGACAAAACTTTACCAGTCTAAAATACATCGATGTGAAATTTCCGTCAAATCGTTTTTTTGTTTTTCGTTTTTTTTTTTTTGTTTTTTGTTTTTTTTTCTATTATTTTTTATCGCGTTTGATGTTTCACGAAAGCGACCGAGAAGAAGGAAATCTTTTATTCTTTAAGAGAACCGTTGTTCACCGGCTGATCGAAAAGACGAAATTAAAAATATATGTAGCCTGGTATCGACGGTTTTATATTATCGTACAGCATTTTTCCTTACGTGTTCTTGTTGTTCTCGAACGAGAATCGCTGAAGGTCGCGATCGTGTCGGTAATTTATTTTATAATTAAGTTTTATTTAAAGTAGAGTTTTAATTTACGATGATTTTAATTTTTAAACTGTATCCGTGTGTTCTTGTCATTTATTTCGTGTTCAAAGTATTTATAAAATACAGAATTATTTAGATGTAACTGCTTCAATATTATTTTTATGAAAAAGCGCATTCTTCTACGTTTATCATTTCGAACTGGTAACAGTAGTTTGATCTTAGGCACACGTCTCCTTTCGATAACGACTTACCAGTCAAATCAAAATCAAAAAGATGACCGAAGTATATTCAAATTTTTGTTCCTGTTTTAAAATTCCGGTTTTTGTAATATTTATACATATTGCGAAAAAATAATAATAAAAATTAATCATAATTAAGCAGACTCTAACGAACACAGAATCGAAAGTGAAATTTGCGGGAGATAGAATTCGTTCAAGATTAAAACTGGAGTAAGGCAGGGAGACGGTCTGTCTCCGCTACTGTTTAACTGCGCACTCGAAAAAGTGATTAGAGAAAAAAGGGAACCAGAAAGATAGCATCGAACCGATTACGATCGGCAGAAGTAAAGATTTGGATATAATGTAAAAATCAAAAAACACTATTATAATTCGGTCATAAAACCGGAAAGTCTAAACAGAGCAAAGCAAATGCAAGAAATTGAAATGAAAGAAAGATTATTAGAAGAATTCTAGGACCGAAACAGGAAAACGGAATGTTGAAATTGAGAAGCAATAAAGAAGTTTATGTGAAAAAATAGGTGACACCATGCGGAAAAGAAGAGTGAAACTATACGGACACATTTGAAAAGAATAGACGGAAAAAGGATGACGAAGAAACTGTTTGATTATTTCGACAAAAACGCGAACCCAAAGAAGCTGAACTGGTTTAAAATGACCTTGCAAAAATGGGAATAAGCGAAGAAGAAATAAACGATAGAAACAAATTTCGAAGAAAAGTACAGGATTGGAAAGAGGGTTCGTTCATAGGAAAACGGAAGAACAGGAGCAGTTCGGACAAATGAAAGAAAAATCGGGATGCTGATGAAGATGTACTGGAAGGAGCGGAGAAGAAATGACAGGATGCATTATAATACGCGGTCCAAAGACGGCCAAAATCGCTGATAGAAGAAGATAATAATAAAACACCAGACAAAATAGGTAGCTGAATTTTCAAATGAAATCGAAGCAACCGCAATTAAGAAAAACTTCTTCATCCTTCTTTGGTGTGCGGCTGGGGATACACGCAGTTTTGATGAAAAAAAAAATTAAACGGCTCACGAACGATGTTACGATTATTTTATAATGTTTGAAATGTATTCTCGCGAGAATTTCAAAATTTACAAATAATTAAATTAAAAAATATGTAGGTTTAGTCAAAATATGTACCGGCAGCCTATCCGTTCTCAAATTCTTGTGAAATGTACTCATTTAAAAAAAAAAATTAGTTCTAGTCACTTGTAAAATTCTGTGTGTTTTTTTTTATTCGATCTACAGAGATTGCACAATCGATGATGGTACTTTTCGTTTTGTTATTTTTTTGAAATAGTCAATTTTGTTCTACGTTTCTTCTCATTGAACAGTTTTCCCCCTTAATTAATTCTTAGTTCTTCCAAAATAGTAGCTCGACTGAATGAACACATTATTATTATTATTATTATTATTATAGGTGAACCAGTTTTTGGCCCATTGTACGTTATTGTTTGCTTTTTAAGATCATAGCAGCCCAACAGTGTGTTCGTTCGGCGGTGCATCATAAAAAATCTACCTTTCCCTTCCACAAGACGCTTGCTATTTCGAATCTCGGAAACCCGGGGGGGGGGCTAAAATTTTTTACTTTTTCGCTTGCTTTTACGATTGCTGCCTTTTCCATACGCTCTGTGATATCCACTTTCACACTGCCGAAGTATTTCAGTAAAGTTCAACATGAGTCACGCGCGACAGAAGCGGTAAGTCCGACACGATTCAATTGTGCGCAGTTATTTCTTTCTTCTTACGAAAGGAATTTTATAAGTAATTCAGAATAGGCGGAAAAAAGAAAACCCAAAAAAGAAACGTTTAAGCCGTTTCACTGGTGTTTATAATATACGAAATTAACACGGTGAACATGCAATTAAATTAGTCGATTATTCTGTTGTTTTTTTTTATTATTTTAAATAGTAAAGGTACAATCTTAACCGTTAAATTAAATTAGAACCAATAATAATAATAACAAAGGCTTTCGACAGTTTAGATTTGAATAGATTACTTGCATTATTAAAGGAACTAGGATTACATAATGGCATGTTAAACATTGTAAATCGATATTTCGAAAACCGCTACACTGTATTACAAATCGGTAATTATTCAAAAAAACAAGAAACCGTTATGGGAGTACCGCAAGGGTCTGTTTTAGGACCGTACTTGTGGAACATATTTTTCTCTCAAATGTATAACATTAGATTACCCACTAATGTAAACATTTTCACTTTCGTAGATGATATTGCAATAGTAATAGCCGATAAGAATGAAAATGTATTGGAAAATAAAGTTTACCAGGTTTATACAGAAATCGCGAAATGGTTAGAACAATACAATTTAAATATTAACGAATCTAAGTCAACTTACATGTTGTTTAACAAAAACTTAAAGGATAAAAGATTAAATTTGCTCCAATACGGATTAAATATTAGCATGGTTAGTCAAACCAAATACTTAGGTGTAATAATAGACAATAACTTAAAATTTTATAATCATTTTCACTATATCACTAAAAAAATAAATACATTTTTAATTATATTTAACAAACTATACTCGTATAATAATAATAACCGATTAAATTACAAGAAGGGACTAACCTTATATAAAAGCGTAATATTGCCTAACATACTTTATGGTAGTGTAATATATATAGACATTTTAAAAGTTAAACGATTTCAAAATATATTAAATAGTTTTCAGAGAACTATTGCAATAAAAATGATTAAAGCTTATAGAACTACCAGCTACATGGCAAGCGCTGTCATTGCAGGTATTAAACCATTAACTTACGAAATACAGAAACATATTAACATATTTTTAATAAAAAATAATATAAATTTAAATCATGAATTTCATAACGTACAGTATCGTCAACCTTACTTCATACACGAACAAACCTCGTTAACGCTTAAACAGTTTAAACACTTATATATTAGATAAATATTATAATAATAAATTTCAGGCGCAGTGGGACGAATATAATAACGGTATAGCTAAAAAAATTTTTCCAACCATAGATGATAGACTACATAATAAAGTTTTTACGCCAAATTTTTTTAATGTCCAATTTCGTACTGGACACGGCCTATTCAAAGATTATTTACATAAACATAAAATTGCACACTCAAATAATTGTGTAACGTGTAATTCTTTATTGATAATATTAAGCATATCTTTACCGGCTGTTATTAATACAGATTTTAGCAATATTAGCCCTGATCAATTAGTAACTAAGCTATTTAAAATATTCAATAGTTTTACGATAGCCGAAATAAATCACCGTAAAGTACATGTACACCTGTATTAATATTAAATTTATGTATACTAATTATTATTAACATTGTAAAACAGTCTGTCAGGGTTCCATAAACTTAAATGGAAGGGCTCAGGACAGATCTGTTATTTATATGAATTTTCTAAATATATTTACCCCATCGTATTACGAATTGGGGACAAAAAAAAAAAAAAAAAAAAATAATAATATTAATAATAATAATAATAAGTGCTTAACAATTTAATCTTATTTGGAGTATAAGTCCAGTGCCTTCACCTCATAAATATATTTAGATCACTAAGTCTAATGGATGTCTGCGTTTAAGACGTCTAATGTCATAGTCAGTATCTAGCAGTTGTATTACTTCTACATTTATGTGATTATGCAAACGCTTCTCGTGTATCTGAGCAAACTTCTTTCCGCAGAACCGTATGAATATCATCATTACGTGAATATCGATTTGCATCTACAATTGCACGTAAGATGATATTTTGACGTCGCTGGATCATTTCTCGATTAGAACGCGTAGTACAGCCTCATAAGGTAATTCCATGCTTCCAAATCGGTTTAATGATTTGTTTGAGACAATAATAGTTTGCAGGACGTATCCAGTCGGATTGTCTACCTATTAACCAGTACAATTGTCGTACTTTGGTTTTAATTTGTTAAACTTCCATTCCGACGTGAACTTCATACCTAGATACCTTGCAGAATTCGCCTAATTACCAAGATATATGCGGTATTGATCACTAGCAGTACGCATTGTGAAGAGAACGTGGATGGATTTCTGCTCATTCAGCATAATCTTTCACCTTCTAGTCCATTTATACACGATTATTCCGGTTAAATAGTATTTACATTTAAGGGGGGTATTTTGGTCTAGAATTTTGAAATAATCAATTCTTTTTTTGTTTTTTTTTGCATATTCTCAAAGTTTAGACTTTTAAGAATATACATCATCGAGAGAAAATTTTAAAATTCCAATAATTTACGGAGTTACAATTATTTTAGTGACATAGCAATTAAGCCCGTCACGCCAGAGCTGACCATTTTTGATGTGATGACATTATACAGTAACCACAAACACTTAAAAATTGATTAACCGAAAGTCATAGTAACGTATTTTTTTGAAGAAAAACTTTTCGTGTTCAGTGTTCAGTTCAGCTCAATCTCAATCTTCAAAAAACATAAATATGCGTACGCTGCTCGCAGATTGAAAATAAATCGTTTTGAGGGTTAATTTCAATTTTTGTGTGTAAAATGTGAAACGGATTACTTGTAGGGTCATCTTTTGACAGTGTTCCGGCTAGAAAATTTATTGCCCGATATTTTATTAATTCACGATCCCTCAGACATCATCTAATTTGTCTTTTCGCTATATGGTCCCGTCAAGCATGCTTACTCGGCCAAAACCGAAAATCCCCGTGCACGTTCGTAAGAACAATCGCATCGGGTAGAGGCTGCGTTGGTGTCTCAGTGGTAGGTAGTCGAAAGCTAAGACAGTATAACATGTGCCTGAGCTCATCCGTACTGTGTACCGAGTAACATCGAGTCGAGGGAGGATTGTAAAAATCCCGCTAAAATTGGATGTGTACATGCAAGGACACGGACAATTGAAATTACAAATTATGTAGCTGTTGTACCCTTCTCTCAATGTGGGTTCCAAAAAGATAAGAATACATCTAGGTTATTAAGCGATTTCTCCGATATCATATACATATGTCAACTTAGCTTCACGGAAGCATTGTTTAGCCTTATTCATTGACCTATCAAAGGCTTTTGATTCAGTAAGACATTATATATTAATAAATGAATTCAAGAGTATAGGTATCGAAGGAAAACTCCTCAATTAGTTCGCAGATTACCTAAGTAACAGAAGTAGTATAGTTAGGATAGGAAACACGTATAGCCAAGCACTTACCTTGAAATGTGGCCTTCTCTAAGGTACAGTTCTGGCCCCATTACATTTTTTAATATACGTGAGGAACATAAAAAAATAAATAAAATATGGTAAAAATTTTGTATACGCAAATGACATCGCGTTGGTAACTGTAGACAAAAACATCGCTAATGCGGAGGGGCAACTTCAAAACGATTTAAACAACCTGAATTTATGGTTACATGACAAAGGACTCCAAATAAATGCAGAAAAAACCAAACTATTATGGATCAAATCAAGTAACCACTATCCGCCATACAAAATTAATATAAAATGTCACACTTCAAATTGCATACATACAGAAAATATTAACACCTGTATCAGTGCAACATTATTGAAACTGTAAACAATTATAAATATTTGGGAGTAAAAGTAGACAATTACCTTAATTAGCCATGTAAATGACCTGAGCATAAAGATTCGGAAAAAAATTTCGCTGCTATATAAACTAAAAAAGTATGCATCATCTAAAATAAAATTAAGTTATTAATATACAACACACTATGCGAATCACATTTAAATTATACAACAATAGCTTGGGGGAAAGCAAATAAAACTAATACGAAACATATTAACTACCTTAAAAAAAAAATGATCAACTACCTTAATGAGAAATAATACGGAACGTAAATATGCAGATAGGAACCTGGTTAATAAAATATAATATTCTGAATCCCAAATCATATCTACACTACTTGGTTATAATGGAATGGTTAAACAAGGAAATTGAAATAGAAAAAAGAAATCCATCAACTTATCATATCAGGGAATTACGTCATTATAAACTCCGTAAACTCAGTAACTCAAACAAGCACGAGGAAAATATTAAAATAAATGTAATATATGTAAACTACTAAACACATTACCAGAAGATATTAAACAACTACAGCCAAATAAAAAGTCATCCAAAATAGAAATAAAAAAATAGGTTATGAATAAAAATATTAAAAGTTAATAAAACAATCGTGTTCTTACTATCGAGTATATATTAAGTATTAATTAATATATATGTCAGATATGTGCGAAGATATGTATATGAGGTTATGAAAGGATATAAGGGTATTTATACTAGAAAAATGTTGTAATTTTTATTCTTTGTTGTTAAAAGTTTTTAGATTTAGTTTAGATAATATTTTACGTAATAACAATAATAAAAGGTTAAGATAATCATCACCATTACGAAAACTGGATACATGGAATATCTAAATAAGACGAATCGTTAGTAGTACTAATAACTAGTAATATGTCTTTGAACTCTTTTAAGTATTAACATTGTATTATATTAACAAATAAAAGAAGGGAGGCATGTGTTATTTTTTAGGACCACACCGACAAGCTGCAGAGCTTGGCAGGATCCTTAAACGTAATGCAAATTGCAACCAAAAAAAAAAAAAAAAAAAAAAAAAATGTTTTTCCGTACCACAGAAATATTCCAGTGATGCTAATATCAATTTACCGCTTGGTATAAAAGTATAGTTTTGATAATATACCAGCCACGATCTGCACTAAAAGAAAAAATTAGAATTTCACACAAATGATGAAAAGAAAAAAAAAATTGAAAAAGAAATTATTTCAAATTTGGATTTTCTGTTTTCAACGATCGTTTTACTTAGCTACAGAATTAAATCGTTTGTGCACTATTGAACAAGTACAAAAATGAAGTAATACACAAAAAAAAGGAAAATTGAATTTCTCCAGCCGCATTTGATAAAACATTTTTGCGGCACCAACGTGAAATGAAAGCTCAATATATAATATTCATACAACATTTTCCGTTATAAGTGTCATTTCTTCTGACTGTAGCGTGATATTATTACGTTTCGCTAAAAATAAGGTACAAAACCCTTCTCCAACCTTAAAAAATTTGCAGACGAACAACCTTTATTCAAAATTATAATATGATGAGCTTTTTTTCTTTTACGGAAATATTATACCGTGTAATTTTTGAAAGCTTGTAACCTTTTTTCATCACGCAAAGCTTTTTTATTTGACATCTTCGGGGTATATGGGGCTACAATGTTCATACGGAATTTCAATCATCCATTTAAATAGTTTTTTGGTTGTAGCGTAGTTATTATTTTATGCCAAAAACAGTTTGTAAGTCTTTGTCCACTCTTAAAATTTAAAGCATTTAAAAAGAAATGCACACTTCCGATAAGACACGTAATGGATTTTCGTACAAAATTACAGTTTGATAAATATATTTTTGTATTGAAAATAGAACACAGTACGTATTTTTTGGGAAAGTTTTTACCCCCTTTCACTTTTAAAGTTTACATTTTCAAAAAAGCTTTCTTATTTAACATCTTCAGTATATGGGTAATGTGTTCTCACATGGAATTTTAATTAACTGGTGTAAACAGTTTCGGGTGTAGCGGATTATTAGTTTTTTAAAAAGCGATTTTCTGATATCCCTTTTTTCATTTCCAGAAAGTTGAAAATATTTTTTTTGCGTATTTCACACCTAACCTAAGTACATTATGTTTTTCAGCTTTACAGACTTCATAGTTTCAGCGGTATGTTAATCATTGTTCGACTGCTTAAATATTTCTGGATTTTCTCCTTTATATATATACATATACATATAAATATACATACATATATATATATATATCGACTGGTAATCGTCGCCATCCTGAGTCCGGGTCAGATTATGTAGGGCAATGCGCAAGGAAAACGTCCCGGAGGAAGTGCCCACTACAGTGGGCTGATCAAGTAAATACAATAACTAGGAACAAGTTTTCAGAATCATTCCATATAGCAATGGAACGAAATAAATGGAAGGAAACAGTAAAAGGAATATGATGCCACCACGTCCTTACGTAGGACAATGGACTTCGTGATAATGATGATATATATTATATATATTTCAATGGCATTCTATAGTGTTTCTCCATTTTAGTATAATTGTTAATAATGCCATAAAAGAATTCTTAATTTCCAATTACGTTATTTTATTTAGCTTGTATTATTGTTACCAAATTAGTTTACACTAACTATAGAATAAAACATTGTTATCGCAACATTTAGTGTCACTAGAAAACATATATAGCCTAGATTGAAAAATTTCAACCATAGGACCACATGCAAATAGAAATGATCGCTCATCCCCCTGTCGTATTAAAATTATTCTATTCGGTATTTCAAGATTTCAGTTTTGGATATCAGAATTATTATAAATTTAACAAAACACGAAGATCAGTTTCTTTTTGAAAAAATTTCTTTTATATTCTTTTTTTTTTTACTATCCCTGTTATTATTTTTATTCGTGTTCAAGTATTAATGCAAAAATACGAATAAAAATATTGAGATAATAATACAATATTATACACAACAGCTATAAATATCATAGTAACCAGTTAGCATGTAAACTTGTAGAAGGTCGTATTCGATTCATGCGATTGAAACGATTAAGTATAATTAATTGATTAACCAACGTTAAATCATCACTCGAATAAGAACAATTGTAATTGATATACACACGGTGCCGCACACATATGGATAGTTACAAACTACTACACCGATGGGAATAGCGGCTCTGGAAAGTGTTCCATTAGCCGCTTATTGTTTTTAATTAAGCAAATTGCGAACATAAAGAAAGAAAAATTTGTAATTTTATTTAATACCAAAATTTCCTATTTTCTAATTTTTAATTTAACAAGAAGAGATGCATATTTCATACTATTTATTGAAACTTTTCAAACTCGAATAGCGGATTACAATAACAAAATATTGCTTTGACTATGTATCCTTTCAGCTAATTCCACATATTATGTAGTAAAAATTATTGTTAAAATTTTGTGTTTTCAATCAAAGTTTAATAATACGACGAATTTTTGTCGATTTTTAAAAACTCTTATATTCACCAGAAATACGTTCTAAAAAGGTTACCCCCCTGAATATTAAGTCTACTTTAACTTCAAGACTTAATTGTAGGAAGTTACATTATATTTCTAGTTTCAATGTATATTATTTAGTTTTTGTTTCTTTTAATTCAAGTTTCAATATTGTTTTATTTATATTTAAGTATATTCATCCCACCGTTTAGATTGGGGAAAAAAAATAATATTAGTCTACTTTTATACATGTAGATTGACTCAGACGACGAAAAAATTATCTTTTTTTGAAATGATTTATAAAAACTTCTCAAGGGTAGTCCTAAAATAACAAAAAAAAAAAAATAAAAATGTATGAACAACGATGATCAAAACGATTATTAAAACAAAAAGAACTTCAGGGAAAAATATACTTACATTTTTTTAAAAGAACTAATTATTTTTTAAATAATAATTTAGCAACCATAAAAACCTCAAGTTTGTTTTTAAATACGCAAGTAGTTAATAATTTTTGAATTATTAAATGTTTTACTTATATATATATATATATATATATATATATCTTATAAAGTTGCAAGAAAAAAAATCGTACAACCCGTTCTATTGTAACTAGAGAGTTAATTTTTTTTTCAATCGACGTATACGTATTTCTTCGTCAAATCATAAGAAAATTATAAAACTCTCAAAATTTTAAAATTAAAGGGCTCAAACTTTAAAAAATGTGAAAGTCAAGTTTAAAGAAAATTTTTTAAAAAAAATATGAGTTAAAGTATTCATTTTCTTTTTAATCTACATACTAAGTTCTTCAGAATACAGGAAAAATATTAACTTTGAAAATTTTTGATATTTAAAGAACAAAATTTGGGAAAATACACTATTAAAGCGGTAATACTGGAAACTAAAAAAAAAAGTCCACAGCCCTTTTCATGGTAGCTGGAGGATCACTCTTTTTTTAAAATGATGTAATTCAATCGTTAGAATATAGGAAAAATACGAGACCCCAAAAATTTTGAAAAATGTGAAAATCGAGTTTTAAGCAAAAAATTAAAAAAAAAAAATCTATAGCCAGTTCTATGTGAGTAGTTACGGTATTTATTTTTTTTTTAACCTGCATACTAACGTCTCCAAAAAGAATTAAATGTAATATATTCCGCTCACATTTATTACCCTGCTGGCGGTTCTAGTTTTTCTGACATTTTAATCTAAATTTCACTTTTTTAATTGACGTATTAGTGGACTTCTTTAAAAAAAATAATAATAATAGTTTTATGTGAATTCTGCAGTCTTTATGAAAATTTACAAAGTAATACAATTTAAAGTCCGAAGAAACGGGCCGCGAAGTAGCCAGCGAGACCAGTCCCCTAGTGTATATATATACATACATACATATATATATATATATATATATATATATAAAATAAAATAAAGAACTGAAATTTAAAAATTTTTCAGTATTCAATAATTTTACAACTTATTGATAGACTGCGAGTTTTTTTCTACGATTCATCTATGATAACAGTGTTCTAAATTATTGCAAAAAAGAAAAAATAATACCATTTTTATAAATGAATGTTATATTTACGAATAAGTTAATATATAAAATATGTATGTTTATATTCTATTTTACTCACAACCAGTGTTTTACACTTGTCTAAAACGTATAACAAACAGAAAAATAGTCACCTATTCCACTTATAGATTTGAATTATACAATATGAATTAAGAAACATGTTCCATAGGATCGGGTTTTAAATCCAAATTCAAAATTATTTAATTTATCATTGTGCGTTTGTTTTCCAAATAGTTTGTACAGAGTTCAATAACGTTTTTAATTATTCAATACAAAAGTATTTTAAGTTAGGATCGGCATACGGTTGTGCCAAAATAAAATGCACAAACGCTGAAATGTTCCAAATGTCTGAGGTGACAGTGCTTTACCTGGTTTTTATTGATATTTATATTGGTTTAATAAAATTAAAAATGTAGTTTAAAAAAAAAAAAGGAATTTATACAGCAACATAATGCCCGAAAGCGGTAAATATGTAATGTATACAGTTACCTTTTTTCACTTTTAATATTAAAAACTCAAGTGAAATAAATGACTTTTTTTCTTATAATACTCAATGTAAATAAAAAACAGTTCAAAAGTATTATGTTTAAAACTTAAAACTTAATTTATCGCTAACTATACACTAAAAATTGTGCTAAATAAATTACATAAAAAACAACGGAAATACTGGCTGAATAATGAATACCATTGGTAACGTAATTAACATTGCGTTTTACTAACTGCAAAACGCTTAAAATTTACAAAATTCAGTTAAGCAGACAAGTTACCACAGTTACTTTTATTTGATCGTATTCAGTTGCCTCTTACGCTTTATCTCTAATTCAGATTATAAATAATTAAGAACTGAGGAAAATTTGAAAATTCGCGCGTAAAAACATATTGTAATTTTTTAATTTCTATTTATAATCAACCTATATTTTATAAAATAAAATACATCTAAAAAATATGTGAAAAACAAAAAGAGTGTATATACAAATTTTTCGTTTTTTATATACCAGGTCCGACAATTAAATAATGAGACTACGTTGTTTACTGGACTCCTATCAAGGTGGCGGTTAAAACGAATACAGTTGCAATAACCTTAAAGTGTCTACTCTGTTTTGGTACGTAACCACATTCGTGTACGCGCAGTAGTTGTTTTGCTATCGCTTATTGAGAAAATCGTGTTTAGTAGAGTTTACCGGGAAAATGTACGACGAAAAAACCAAACAGCGTGTCAATTTGAGATTTCTCGTTAAATTCAAAAAACCCCTACTGAATGTTAGCATTACTAAAGGAAGCTTATGAGGAGAATTGTGTGTCACGTGTGTGTGTTTTTGAATGGCATAAAAGGTTTTCTGATGGTCGAGAACGCGTCGAAGATGACCAACGTCCAGGTTGCCCTATCACAGTTTCAAGTCGGATGTAGTTGTCAAAATTAATGAAATGGTACGCACAGATCGTCGTTTGAGCCTTAAGATGATGGCAGAGATCGTACATGTGGATAAAGAAACTGTTCGAAAAATTTTACACAACGATCTGAACATGAAAAAAGCCTATGCCAAGCGGATACTAAAAAACTTGATTGCAGACTAAAAAGTGGACCGCAAGGAAATTTGTATTGACATTTTTGAACGATTACAAACCGAGCCCGAAATGATAAAAAGGATTATTGCGTGTGATGATACATGGATTTTCCAATGCGACACCGAAACTAGACGCTCATCCATGCGCTAGAAAACAGCGGCATCTCCAAGAATTAAAAGAGTCAGAGTTTCCAAGTCGAAAGTCAAGGTCCTGTTCATAATTATCTCTGACACTAACGGAATTGCAGATACGGAATGGATCCCTGATGGGCGGTTAATCGACATTATTATTCAATCGTGCCAGCGACCTCTGGAGAGAACGTGTTCGTAAGAAACGGTCCTCCATTTTGCGAACGAAGTCTTAGATCCTTCACTAAGAGAATGCGCTGTCGCACAACGCCTTATCGGTGAAAGAAATTTTTTGGCGAAACACGAAGTTCCAGTACTTCCGCACGCACCGAATTCGCCGGATTTAGCACCGTGCGACTCCTTTCTCTTCCCTAAGGTGAAGTCGGTGATGAAAGGTATTCGTTTTAAACCGATGGAGGAAGTCAAACAGAAAACGGCAGAGGTACACTAAAAACGTACACAAAAAAAGATTTCCAGCACTGCTTTGAACAATGGAAAAAGTGTATGACTCGGTGTGCTAAATGGGAAGTGGTGTGTGTTGCAGGTGAAATAACATTTGTTTAACATTTATAATAAACCACTTTTTTATATAGTCTCATTATTTAATCGCTGCACCTAGTATATACTATTTTTTTTAAATGTTTTGTTTAATAAAACGTATAAGTTAAAATATGTCTCAGTTTATATTTCGTGTAAATTTAAACACGTTCAGAGAAATACAATCTATAATTTAAATTTATCTCGACAGTTAATTGGAATAATAAAACGCAAAATAAATACTTTTAAATTTCGGACTATAGTAACTTGATTAAAAATATATCTTACGTTTATTAGAATGGTTTAATATTTAGTTGTGGGAAAAGAACAAAGAAATAATTTATACAGGACGATTTTAAATAAATAAATATTTATATCTATACAATAGTTAGACTAAAATAATTTTGTACTTAATTGTTTTACTATTAAAAATTAATAATATAAAAAGGAAAAATTCGCTCATCTGCGTATACACATAAATACACACACGCACACACACACACACACACACACACACACACACATATATATATATATATATACAAACAGTTAATTATAGGGATAAATTGTTTTTGAATTGCAAAATAAAAAAATTACAATAAAATTATTTAAGTGACTAAAGTTATATTCTAGGTCGTATTATATAGTACACGGGAAAAAAAAAAAAACAATCGCACAAAATTTTTCATTTTCCAAAAAGGAACAAAATTTACTTGTAAGAATGCAAAATCAAGTTATTTAAAACTTACATTTATCCGTATTATGAATTTTTAAAGAATTTACTAGTTGTTTCTAATAGTCAATTGAAGTTTCTTAATAGTGTTAATTAGTTCCATTAAAACAGAAAAAACATAAATGAAAAAAAAAAAAAAAAATATTATTAATAACAAACTTGATATTTCTTTATATAGCATTTTATATTAAAAGTTTTACGCAACATTTAATCAGTAAAGGAAAATAAAAATGAAAACAGAAAACACATTTTATCTTTCTCGAATATATAGTTTCATTATAAGTTTTTATAAGTCTTAATAAGTATTAAAAATTATCGTATTATCACAAAAAATTAAAAAAAAGAATGTAAATTAACGAATAATTTAAAGAATTTAAAAAAGTATAAGTTACAATTTAAGAACATAATTCTAAGAGATGTAAAACGCTTATACACATCTTATAAGATGTAACTTTCTTTTTAATGTGTATTATATGAAAAAGCAAAAGAACCAAGTGAAGAAATATATATTGCAGAATTTGTCTAAAGGGGGAAATTACGATAACATAACAATTTGAGTTATTTCGCATTAAAAATAATAATAATACAAAAAAAAAAAAAAAAAAAAAAAAGTAATACATTTTCAAAGTAATTATTTCAGTTCTGAGTGAAAGAATTTTGAACTAAAATTTAGGTCACTTTATTGAAACATATATATGTATTCGTTGCTGGACATTAATTTTACATAGAAATTTACAAAATGATTTATTGAATTCTACTTTTTTTTTTTTTTTTTTTAATAAAACTCATCTCGAATAAACATTTTATCCGTTATGCTTTTCCAATAACAAAAAGAGTTTAAAGAATGAAAGGACTGCGTACGAAATTATATCTTCGTATTTAAATTTACTGCAATTGTTTTTATATATTTTTATTATTTTTAAAATAATTCCCCAGTTTTTTTTTTCTTTATTCTATTAAACATATTCTTACATCTTTAAATGTTTGATATTTTTAATTATTCAAAATAATAATAGTAACATTTAAGTTGTTTGAATAGATAATATTTTGTTATTAGAAACAAATCCATATTGCATTTAAAAATTTTACCAGTGTCATAGAGGAGTGTTTCTGTCGGTAAAGTAATAGTTGAAGAATATTGACGTTAGGACTTTTCAAGTAATTAAGTATATAGAAAAATAAACAACATATACAGAATAATGTCAAAAAACAGGGAAGCTACAAAGTAATATATAACGAGTACGTATGAAATGAAATTAATACATACCGTGAGAATAATGAAGTTTTTTCCGGAAACATTACTATTAAATAATACACGAAAAGGTCAACATAAATATTTAATGATCCGTATCGAATTTTTTAACGCGAACTCTCTGTTTGTAATGGTACTCCTTCAAGTAGGACTTTAAACTTTTCGGCAATTTCAACAGGTTAATAGAATCGTAAGTAATGCTATTACAGATTACCGCACGACAAAGATGCTGCAAACTAAACGGAAAAGTACGATGCAATGGAATGGTAAGCATCGGCTCAAAAAACATACAGCAGGTCGGATCTTTGTAGTGCTCAATCAAGCCGCAAACAGTTGACGATGCGAATACTCCTGGATCGTGAGAATCGAAGCTAAACCGATGATTCCACTGCTCGATGCGAGCGTGTAACGAACTACCGTATTTTCGGAAACTGACTGAGAACAAGTACTCTTCTTGAGCTGAATCTCGCAACAAAAATGTGCCTTCCGGTTTATTCTCTAATAAACGTTCAGCTTCAAAACGATCCATTTTACCCCAATAAAATGAACAGGAAGTGATCTGCAGTAGATCAGGAACTAAACAATGAATATAGTCTATTTGCGTATGAATTGGACGAGGAGTATCTATCTGCGATAGCGTAGACAGCGAAAGGGCCGAACGAAACAGCGCGGTTAAATTATCGAGGGATAGTTCGGACGGGCACACAACCTCTATGTGATGCTTAGAACTAAACCCTGGTGGAGGATCGACGCCTTCGGCAATTTCTCTGGCTCTCTCTAATCGGGCACGCTCGTCACAATCCTCTATCGGGTAATCTTCTGGATTGAATTTCGACAAATCAATTACCGGTTCTGATTTTCCGCTACCGCCGGCAGATGTTCCTGCAGCACCGTTAGCGGAATTTCTATGTTCGGAAAATTCGCCGCGAGAAACTATTTCAGTTCCTTCTTCGTCTTCTACATCGTCGTCGTCATCATTATCTTGCAGTAATGGAACAAGCGATAGGTCATCGGAACTCATTTCCACACCCACAATGAACGGTTCGGTTCTTTTGTAGCCGGTGCAGACACAAGATATATTATTCTGAGAACAACTATTTTTATTTATATGACTACGATTACTGGCGTTTCCACATTTTAGACGAGTACAACCGAACTTCAGCACCCAGTGTTTTTTTTTCTTCTTACTAGAAACATCTTTTGTCAGGAAAAATAATCTACTACGTGATTTTTTTTTACCAACTTTATTACTTTTAGCCGACGACTTGTCGGTACTATTTAGTTTATTATCGATCGGTTGTCCTAATGCTACTGGATCATTCATTATTTTATATGTAGTTGCCATTAAAGTAGGTAAAAAACGTTTATCGTCATTCAGTGTGTTGTTACCTGCGTTAGGATCAAAGATACTTTGTGAATATTGATTTTCATCATCTTCATCGGTATTTATAATACAATTCTGCGGATTTCCATTTACATCAAGAACTAAGGACACTTGATAGTTTCTCTTATTACTATTTTCACTGCTAGTACGATGTTTCTGATCATCTGGTAAACGCCTTTCCATATTCCCGGTTCTATTTCTATAAACTTCTCTCAAATTACTCAGTTTCGATCCCATTATTTCGTAAAACAAAGCCTGTTACCAGGCTTCCGTAGCAATGTTAGTACGCTTTTCACTACCACGATCGGCATTATTAAAACATATTTCGACATGTAAATAAAAAAAATATAAAAAATATCAGTAAACAGTTAATAAGGAACAACACAATATATATTTAATAACGAAAAGTACACTGATATCGTAACCGTACGTTTTTCAATAAAAATAAAAATTTAATCGAAAAATTTAACATTAAATTAATTGATTTTAATTAACGATTAGAAACGCCAGAATTTATCTTGTGTGGGAAATAGTTACTAATTTACTACTTTAGCCTTCGAGATAAATTTAAAACATTCTCGAACCACGCAGCATTCGACCAACCGATCAATCTCGAAATACGAGTTAAAAACTTTAAATAAAGTTATTGTTAATTGTTAAGGATTTCGATAACTTGATTTAAATGTGTCAGTTTGTATATTTTTTCACTTTATTTATAAAATAACGATTTATTATTAAAAATCTTAGTTTTTAATATTCCAGTGAATATTATAAATATTTATAATCCATAGACTTTTTTTAAGGACAAGTTTACACAAGACGAGTTACTGACCTGAAAATTGACAGTGGCTGACCTCAGAAACTCGCCTGTCCAGAGTAGCAAACACTATGAAGAATGAACTATTTTATGAATATACAGAAGAACACAGAACAGTAATGTAACACCAACACAGTTTAATATTCTATTAAAATTATTTAGCCCAAGGATTAAACCTGAGGATTCAATAATGCGGCAAGCAATTAATCAAATAGTAAAATTACAAATCACATTAACATATTTAGCTACCGAAATGTTTTTTAGAATGCCATCTATATTTTTCAGAGTATCAAAACCATTAATATTAAAAAAAATACCAGAAGTATATGATGTTATAAACGGGAAGTTAGAAAATTACATTAAAGTAAGCTATTACTCTTTTTTATTTTTTTAATCAATACAAAATATGCATATCTAAATGACGAATATGTACAAAAATTAAAAATAAACGAATATGCTATAATATTAAATGTAAATTATAAAACAATTTTGTAACAAGTATTATCCATAGAATCTGTGTTATCCGAATTTTTTCTTTATGTCCTTTTCATCAAAATTTGGCCCATCCATTTGGTTAATTATATATTACAACTATATTGGCTGTTGGGTAAGAGGTCAAACAAGTTGCTACTTTATAATCAAATTTTTAAACCGAGCTAACAATATGGCTGTCAATTATGGGGCTGTGCCAAAAACAGCAACATTTCAATTATACAAAGAGTACAGAATAAGTTATGACGCACGATCATCTCTACTCTATAGTATGTATGTGTATGTGAGAACACAACAGTATGTGTGATGCATTTTGTGTATCCATATTTAAGTAAATTTTAGCACCCTTCACTGGATGGGTTGCTTATTCATGTCATTTGAATGTATGCCATTGATTACCAAATAGTTGATAAGACTAGGTGTAAAATAGCAAGAAAAAAAAAAATTTATATTGCATAGTTGCTTGCCGCAAATCCTTATTTTTGTATTCTGAGCTAAAAATGTCCCACAAAACTTTTTGCACTCAGTCTAAACTGGTGTATTTCACATTATCATTATTTTTAACTTTACTTTTCACGGCATAAAATTTGAACCAAATTGAATGTAAACATAAAAATGCAAATAAAACCATGTGATATAATGAGGCGAGTGGACAGTAAAACAAAATATTTTGAATTAACTTCATGACAATAGCTATTCATATAAACTGTTTATTTGATAACAGTTGCTGCAGTACAGTAACTGTCATTGTCATCTCGCACTATGTGAACTAAGTCTAAATGAGCATCTAGTTGCAGCGATCTGGATGAACATGTTGTTGGACGTGCTATGAGGGAATTCCCACCTTTTTTTTTTTAAATGTAAATATTTAACAAACTACTTACAATTTAGCTATTCATGTATTAAAATGTCATAAGTCGATCTAAAATATTTATATAGTTGTAATTGCTTCAGTTTTTTTTATAATAATTTTTTATTGTGAGTAGACTGTGAAATCGCGGGGATTCCCTCACTGTGCGACCACAATCGTAGGTAAAATTTAGTTCACAACGTTTCCAAATATGTAAAAAAAAAAATAATTCAAATAATAAGTGTTCTTTAATATTTATCAATTAATTAATAATTTTAAAAATGATAACATAAAATCCCATAAAATAAAGAAATTTTAATTTAATAACATAGCCGATTTTTGATTTATTATGTTGCTATTCAACTATCACTTAAAAAGTTATAACTGTTACAAAATTCCGTGCGTAAATTTTAAACTTAACGTGGCAACATATCAGTAAATTTTACATTGCGGGGATTCCCTCATTAAGCGTCCAACGACGTTTGCAAAGAGGTGCGCGACCAACGAAAAGTTAATTGACATCCCATTGTGCACATCTGAAAATATATGGCTTATGTACTTGAAAAACACAGCTTAAAATTTCGGCCTTTGGCTGTTTAAATTTGAAATATGGCTTAGGCTTTCGGCTTTTGGTTGTTAAAATTTAAAATACAGCTTACGCTTTCAGCTTTCGTCATACGAAATGAATTTCAATAGAAGTTGATTAAAATCATTTACTAATTACTATGCATCAAAACTATTAAGTGTTACTATTGAAATTTCAGCTTTTTTTTTTACACACAAAAATAAAAGTTTTTAAAACAATTTCCAATACAAATAATTATGTCAAAAATGCAAAATCAAGAAATTTTACATTTATAAAACACTGATATCAAAAATATTTTGATTCTTCAATTCACTTTTATTTGCAGACATAGTTGATGTATTATAAAAAAAAGGTTAAGCCGAATATAAAGCTTAATTTAGCTTTTTTATAAATACAGCTTAAGCTTTCATCTTTCAGCTGTTTAAATTTTGAATATAGATAAGCTTTAGGCATTTAGCTTATGGAAAATTAAATGTGGCTTTTGGATTAAGCTTATGACATCTAGAAATGATTGGCTTTCAGCTTTTAGCTGTTGGGTTTCGGCTGGCTTTCAAGCCCTGCATATACCATAAATTACAATGTTGCAATTCAAAAGAATAATTATTTATTAAAAATAGTATAATGTAAATAGCTAAAACAATTTTGTTAAATTTGTTTGTTTTCCTTTGACCGGTATGTAAATAATTAAAGATATTTAGTTTCATAAATTATAGTTGCAAATAAAATTTAAAAAAAAAACAAAACATCTAACCAATCTTGAAATTGAACATGCAATCACCAAATTATTGGTGTACTTAGGACCATATTTAGACCAAAATTTTGGAATGAAAACTAGGGTACAGAGCAAAAAATTACTAGGGTACAGAGCAAAAAATGAATTATGTCAGCTTATAAATGATATTTACGAATCTGGAAAAATTCAAAAGGATTTCAAAAAAATCCATCATTTGCTGTACCAAAAAAAAAATAACCATCAGTTATGTTTCTTCAGCAGAAAACCAATCTTTCTTTGTCAAAAATATATCAATAGACATTAGATATACACATATAAAGTCGGGCATTTTGGCCTTGCAAAGGGCTGTGCCCATTGACCCTTTTTGCTTTCATTTCTGTTTCTTTCTCTTCTATACTTTGACTAAAATGATCAAAATTTACAATGTAATTCTTACTGTCATCAACACAAAAAAAAACATAATCACAAAAATCCTATTTTAACATTTAACTTTCATTATATAAAATTAAGAGATTTTTTAATTACATTTTTTCGTTACATTTTTCGTTATATATTTCGTCACATTCTTCATTACATACTTTCTTAGATAAAATTGTGACATTTTTTAAATAACAATCACAAAAATCCTATAAAGTATAACAAACATTATATAAAATTGGGACATTTTTTTGGGGCATTTTTTCTAATGGGTGGTAGCCTAAGAATTATGTTATAATTAATATATATATATATAAACTTTGCCCTTCGAGCCTCACAAGAGAGCAAGCCCTATTGACTACTAATCTTTTTTTTTCTAAAATTCTTTTAGAAAAATCATTTTAAATTGACTATGCCATTCTTCCCCATCATTTATTTTAAAAATAAATCAGCAGTTGTTCAACCTCTTCTATATTTGTATAAACTAGTGGAACATAATCATGGGACAAAATATGTAACATACACTGGACTAAGAACTATGTAGTCATTAATATATATATATATATATATATATATATATATATATATATAAACTCAGCCATTTTGGCTTCGCAACACCCCTTCTGCTTACATTTTTGTTTCTTGCTCTTCTATACTTTGTATAAAATGATTAAAATTTACAATGTAATTCTAAATCAGTCCATATGAATATAGTAGCATAATCACAGAAATCCTATAAAATATAATAAATGTTATATAAAATTGGGACATTTTTTCAAATAATGGGTAGCCTAAGAATTATATTGTAATTAATATATGAGGAGTCAGACCACAGTTTGGAATGAGCAGCTGCAGACAAAAGGGTAATATTAGAAGCTGAGAAGGCAGGAAGAAACCTACCAGAAAAGGAAGATAATTGAGTGAATGAGTCAATCAACTCATTTCCCTCGATTCTGTCATGGTCAGGAATCCAAAGGAAATCCATTTGGATTAAGTGGGAAAGGAAAAGATTGTGAATTAAGGAACAAATAAGGAGAATGATGTAGTCAGTTGAGTGAGAAGGGAGAGGAGATGTGATAGTCTGCAGCATGCTTTGAGCATCCAACAGGATAAGGAGATTGCAAGAAGCTGGTGATGTTTTGATAAAAAGAACATTTATTAATATTAATGATAATGTTTATGCTAACAACAATTACCAACTGCAGCAAATAACTTTTTCAGCTCGCAAGTATTTTACATTTTTTACACATTTGCAATGAAAGCATATCAGTTTTTTCATAGAATAATAAGCAAACATTAAAGTCAAATTTTAAAAGATCATTTTTTTTTATTATAATTTTCATTTTTTGTCAAAAATAAATCTCATAATTTTAAAATTTAAAAATATATGACTAATTGAACCATTTCAAAATGTTTTGGTAGCAACTTTTGACATAACTGTAAACAAAGTCGATAAAAATAATTTTTTTTCCTATGAAATTACTACATTCTTAAACAGCTTGTATTAAGTTCTGGGGGAAGGGCATCGCCCCAACAAAAAAAAAAAACCATTGGATTCATCCCTGTGTAACAGTCAGAAATAAATTGGTAACTTTGTAAATAGGATGCTGATCATTCCATCAAGCAGGCAGTTGAGTGTTGGTGAAAATGGTGATATAGGATTTTTAGTAGTTCTATTTGTACTATGAAGGATTGCTGAAGAAATTTATTTTATGTCATTGTTTAATAACATTATTAAATTTTATAGGCTTTTAATGTAAATTAAATAAATAAGACTTTTTTTTTTTTATCAAAATTGGTGTTAAACAGTAAAAAATATTTAAAATTTAACAAAAAATATTATTATTAAAATTATAGGTTTTTATTTTGTATTTACTTATTAGATATAATTTAATTTATTTAATAATTATTAAATGCAATAAAACTGTTAATCAAATAAATATATTAACATGCAAAATAAGTTCATATCGCTTTTATTTTTAAAAAAATATTAGAAGTGACAGTAAATTATTAATAAATACAAATAAATTTCAGTTTTTTTCAATATGCATATGGATTTTCATACACTGTAAAAAATTTTAAAAATAAAAAAATTAAAAACAATGAACAATAATATATAGAACAAACATGCAAAAATATATTATAGAATGATATCATAATAGGGAATTTCATAAATAGAAATCTACGTTAAAGTTTTATGCAGAACTATTTAGGAAATTAGTTATTAAATGTAAGTGTGAAATAAAATGTAGAAATTGAATTACCCTTTATAAAAAAAATTATAATTCTGTAAACAAAGAATAATTAAAACGCCGTTCTTCTTCTTCTTGATGTACTGTACTCTTCCCAGAGCATTGGCGATCAGATGGTAGCTAAAACTTGCGTTCTCTTGCTCCTTGAATGAGATCATGGATTAAGCTGATGCCAGTTCAGTTCTTAATGTTTTGTATCCAGTCTGTTCTCTGTCTTCCTGTACTTCTTTTTCCCTCCATTTTCCCCTGGATAATAAGCTGTAGGATCTCAAATTCTTGTATTCTTATGATGTGGTCAAAATATTTAACTTTTCTATCTATTATCCATTTAACCAGCATTCTTTTGGTCTTTGCCATTTCTAGTACTCTTTTATTGGATGTTTTGGTTATCCACAAAATCTTTATCATTATCCTATGTAGCCATATCTCCACTGCTTCTAGTTGCTCAATTTGTCTTTTATTAAGTGTCACTGATTCTATACTGTACAACAAAATTGGAAAAATGTAAGGCATAAGGATCTATAGTAGAGTAGATTTTTTATGTTATTGAAGGCTGTTCTAGCATAGTTACATCTCATTTTCATTTCGATATCCAAATCTAAGTTTTCTATGATGTAATATCCCAGATATTTTAACTTATCAACTCTATCAACAATTTCATTATTAACAGTGATTGTAGCCTGACTGAACTGTTTCTTGCTAACCAGCATCCATTTTATTTTCTTAACATTGATGTTTAGGTGGTATGTCTGCCCAACTAGATTAAGTTTGTTAATAAGATATTGAAGATCTTGAATGTCATCTGCCAAAATAATGGATGTTATTAATTATTTTTCCATGTATCCAGATTCTGTATAGTAAATCTGAAATAGACTTCTTGAAAATTTGTTCAGCATAGAGATTGAATAATAATGGGGAAAGAATGCAGCCTTGCCTGACATCCTATTGGATTTCGATTTTTATCTCATCTTGGTGTAGTCCTAATATTAACTCTGCTTCCTGATTCCAATATAAATTCTTAATGATTTGTATATCATTTTTATCAATTTCAGTACTTCCAAGTATTTCAATTAATTTATCATGTTGGACGTTGTTGAATGCCTTTTTTTAATCTATAAAGCAGATAAATGTGTCTTTATTCATTTCTCTACTTTTTTGCAATCAAATGTGTAAAGGTACAGTGGTGCTTTCCCACTGCCTTTCACTGGATTTTCTGTTAGGGTTTACTCCCTTAGACGAAAGGACCCAGTTTTAAGGCACCGGATACCTGCCTACTCACTCTAGATTGGTATTCGCTAATTTGATTGGGGCATATATGTCACAAATGAGCTGCTGATAGTCTGCTGTTGTTAAAGCAGTATAAAGCTTAACGGTATTTATTAGCAAGATCACCTTCAGCAGGTGATCCTCCCTCCATTTATGGTTAAATGCATATTTATTGGATAATTTTTAACTTAAATTCTTCAGTACTATGTAAATTTTTAAAAGCATTGATTTCAATTAAATGCATTATGATTTACTTAAAGCAGTGAGATTAAAAATTACATTATTTAATAAAATAATACTAAATGAAAAATGTTTTCAATAATAAATGTTTCAGACAGAGAAAGTAAATATAGAAAATAAAAAAGTAAAGTTATAATTTTATTATGCCAAATACAAGTTTTATAAATAATTTATACATATATAATTCATATGTAATGTAAAACATCAAGTTCAATCATGTTATATTATTTGAAAATAAGGAACTAAGTAAAGATAAATGAGTCTGTAATTGTGTAATGAGAAATAATTGTACCTTATTTGAATTATTACTTACACTAATATTTTACATAAATGTAGGTATTTTACATATAGTGAAAATCGGTTATAATGATATTGCAGGAGATGAATGATGCAGCGATTATAACTGGTTCACCATTATGTCTGAAATTAAATAAAGCATATGTTGCATTTGAAAATTTACTGTTATTGAACAATAATCCTGATATAAACTTTTATGAAACATGTGCAGAATAATTTTTAACTAATTAAACCAATGATTTCATTTCATTAATAGATCTATAATAGGGGGGAGATATGCAGTTTCAAAATTTGCGAACATTTTTTTCTAAGACCATAATGTTTGCGCATAACATTTCAAAACAATATGAGGCCGAACACTAATCAATTTTCTGAAATTTCATTTGAAACACCAGTTGCTTTTCTAGTGATTTTAGAAGAGTCAGTAAAATAGCAACTACAGGACTGTTGTATTTATGAAAATGAATACTAAAAATCATGTATATCCAGCTTTTTTTAGTAAATTTGTTCACACTAGTATGAACATTATTGTTTTATTGAAATTTAAACCATTTAAGTTTTTTTTTTCAAATTAAGTATATTTACTTCTACCAATTATTCTCAATTTTGTTTTGCCTACTTCTCCAATTTTTTTAATTTTAAAAATCAGGTATGCAGAATGTTAAACTATAGTGTTACTTTTTAATAGATTTCCCATTTTCTAAATGTGAAATAATATAACTTTTTTCTTTAATGAATAACATATTACATTTCCAAATATTAAAAAAAATATTTTTTATTTAATAAACTTAAAAACAAAATATGCTAAACAAAATTCACTTGAATAACGGAGTTGAAATAAAATGTGTTTGTGATCTTCACACTATTCACATATGTACACATAAAAGAAAAAATTACCAATTAACCTTTCGTTGGTCGCGCACCACTTTCCAAACGTCGTTGACGGTGAGGGAATCCCCGCCGTGTAAAATTTATTGCGACGTTGCCAGTTTATGCGCGGAATTTTAAAACAGTTATAACTTTTTAAAAGATAGTTGGATAGCAACATAATAAATTAAAAATCAGTTATGCTATTAAATCAAAATTTCTTTATTTAATGAGATTTTATATTATCATTTTTAAAATTATTAATTAATTAATAAATATTAAAAAATACTTATTATTCTAATTATTTTTCTACATATTTGGCAACCTTGCGAACTAAATTTTACCTACGATTGTGATCTCACAGTGAGGGAATCCCCGCGATTTTACGGTCTACTCACAATAAAAAATTATTTAAAAAAAACTAAAGCAATTACAACTATATAAATATTTCAGATTGACTTATGACATTTCAATACATGAATAGCTAAATTATTTTATGTAAATTATAAGTAGTTTGTTAAATATTTATATTAAAAAAAAAAGGCGGGGATTCCCTCATAGCGCGACCAAGGAAAGATTAAATAGAAATTACTTAATATGAAATACAAATTTAGTCTGGAATTGAATCAGTTTATTTATATATTGTATTTTATTGCAACAGTAAGAAAATAGTAATATGCCAAGTTAATATAATACAAAAATTTAATGATTTGTAGGAAAAATCAGTCGGATGACTTGTCGTGTGGTATGGCTTTCGGTCTTTTGTTTCATATCAGATCATTATTTTTGTCTTATGCAGACCTTTTTCTTGTGCAAAAAAAAAAAGTTGAACGACAATTTTAGTTAAATTCATTTATAAAAACTTTCAAAATTATATATGTTCAGTCATGTCGGTATAAGAAATATAGCGAGCACGGAAACTGTTTAAAATCACGTCTTCAAATTTAACACAAATATTTACAATTTCCTTGACGTAATTTTACTCAAAAAAGCATTTAGATACATTCACGAAATTTTAAATAAAATGCCGCAAACATACGAAATGTTTAAAAACTTCTTTGTATGTTACAAAAATGATTTACCAAATATCTTTTACTTTTTTCCTTGACATAATTTTACTTTAGTTACGATTCTTTAAAGTGTATTTACATACGTTCTTAAATTTTAAATAAAATACAGCGGTCACACAAAATGTTTAAAAACTTATTCGGTATAAACCACATCTTCAACTTTAACACAAATATTTACAACAATTTCCTTGACGTAATTTTAATGTAGTTTCGATTCAAAAAAAAAAAAATGTATTTAGATACATTCACGAAATTTTAAATAAACTACATCAAACATGCAAAGTTTTTCAAAAATTATTCGTTACATAATGCATCATTATAAATTTGTAACATTGTTAGAAGCACAGAACTCTAATCTAACTTAGACTATGAAAAGTATGAATTTGTTCTGGAAATTCTTATTTTAATTCAGCGCAAAATTGTTTAAAACGTTTTAAAACTATTGCTAAATATAAAACGCGATGTTTTTTTTTTAACAAAAAGAATTTACATATGTTTTTCAAATTTGTATGTACAATAAAGGGATCTCAAAAAGTATTTAAAACGTTTTAAAACTATATTCCCAAATATTGTACATTTATTGAACCTTAATTCATTTTGAGTATTCATTTTATCTTAGTAAAAACCTGAATTTAATTCAATTAATAAGGGAACACAACATTTATTGATTCTGAGGCGGTACAAAGTTCGCCGGGTCAGCTGGTAATGTGTAGAATCCTAATAGGATGGTTCTGAAACAATAAAAATATCAAATAGAAATTAATAACTCATATTTCAAATTTGGATCATAAATTACAATTCTCTTTAAAACAATCTTTAACTTCAATCTAACCGATTAACCTGGACGGCAAAAAACCCAAAAAAGTCGTCAAGAATATATAATATGGAATTTAAAACAACTTCAAAAATCATGTAAAAATTCATAACTCACCATTAGATAACCCTTTAAAAGTGAAATTCAAAATATAAAATAAAATGCAGAAATCATTTGATAAAATCAAAAAATTATGGTTAAAAAAGTTATTTCCCTTCCCCCTCCCCCGGGTTAGACCAAAAACAGCAAAAAAAAAAAGTTCATGCAAGTCCGAGTGAAAACGGTAAAGAAACGAAAACACATCTCAAACATATGCATTAAGGACCGCTTCATAGGAAAAATATAGTCAAGCTTACAATTTTATATTCAGACTCTTGGGGCGCCGAAAGCTCGAAAGTTTTGAAGATATATTTTTTTCTGGCAAGTAAATATTCATTATTCTCTACCTAAATTACGGAATTTTTTTTTATTCATGTTCCGTAATGAGAAACGTTCAATTTACCATCATTTGTTGTAGGTTGAATTCAGCGGCCGCCTCAGGAAAAAAAAATTATTTTAATACCTAAAAGCTCAACTTTAAAGCCAGCTAGCAAGTTATGCTACATCGAATTGAAAATGGCCATTATTCCATTGTAGTGATTTTGTTGTTGAGAGAAATATTCACCTCAATCTTTTACTTTGAATCGGTGTTTTTTTCCTATTGTATTTTCTTCATAATAGGCAGATAGATTAAATATCAAATGATATTAATCAATGTATAACAAAAAATTTTCATAAAATAAATTTGAAATAAATCACATTATTAAAATTAATTCAGAGATGTTTATTTTACATTTTGTAATAATACTTCAACTTTTGCTCTTAAAGATTACAACTGGAATTAGTTTCAACTAGTTCATCAAATTTTAAAAATACACCAAAAATTTATTTATTTTTTGTTAATAAATTCGAACATCAGTAATAATTGTATAAAAATTATAAAAATACTGATACACAATTTTTCAAACGTTTTCGTTGCAACCGTTAAAATAAACTGAAGATTTGCAGTATACGCACCTTTTCTATTAAGAAATATGGCAGACCTTTATAAAAGTTATTAACAAAATATAGAATATATTTAAAAAAACATGTTGATATTAAATACAATTAAAAAAGATATACACTATGAAATTTTCAAATATGAATAAAATATGTGTTTTTGAAGAACTTTACGTTCTTACAATATTGCACAAATAATAATTTTAGTATAAATCTGCAGTAAAAATAAATAAATACACAACAAATTACACATTCAGCAGATGCAAGATTTTTGAGTTACGGTTTTTTTATTATTTATTTATTTGATGAATAATAACATAAATACATATAGTAATTGATACATAGCCATGAGTATCTCAGTTGAATGAACACCTCATGGATTGGAAACAATAAAAAGAAAATGAAAGAGACAAAAATTAACCAATATAAAAATTAAAATAAAATTATTCATTAAATGAAAAATCTTCAACATCCGAATATTTGGAAGCCATGATAAAATTCGCCGCGTGCAGGAATTTTGATAAATTATCGTTGTTTAATGGAAAACAATTTACGTCTTTAAACAAGAATTTCCATTTGGCGCACTCATTAACGATATGGGTGACAGTTTCAGGAGCATCTCCACAGGAACACAAATCGGTGTCTGCTGGATGGAAACGGTGCAGATAACTTTGGAATCTACCATGTCCAGTAAAAAATTGCGTCACATACGTATTAATATTATTAATTTTGATTGGATTGGTTTTAACCTCGGGGACGAAACTAAACGTTAATCTTCCAGTTGAGCTATTGTTCCAGCTATTTTGCATTTCAATAAATCTATTGTTTAGATCCAACTCTAAATTGAGATTATTTAACCCTTTGAAATACAAAATTTTATGCTGCAGTACGGAATACAGTGGCAATTGTCCTGCTATTGTTCGCAACGCATCACCGGAAGTAGTTCTATGCGTACGGAGAATAAACAAAAGAAATTTCCTTTGGAATTTAACTAGTACTTCCTGAATGCTTTTACGCTTTAAAGCCTCTTCAAACATATAAATACGCAGTACGTGAATAATGGAACAACTAGCATATTATAAATTATTAAACGGTGTTTAGTGTTCATCCCATACGTGCGTCCAGACATGGAGTGCAATTTATTTAGAACCGTTGTAGCTTTACCGGATAAATTTTTGAAATGTTGATTAAAACTGTAGCGACAGTCTAATGTAATATCAAGATATTTCAGTGATTCGACGATATTAATTTTAAAGTTCGGTATAGAGAGATGTAGCGAATTGTAGTAGTCCCTTTTTCGTTTCTTGTGCATGATTAATAAATTAGTCTTGTTTTCGTCCAACTGTAGAAGATGTTTTACCATATAGGTTAAAATATTGTTGATTGTAATCTTGAAGTATTTACAAATGGAGGGACGATGGTTAGAAGTGACCGCGAACGCTAGATTATCTGCATAGAAAAATATCTGGTTACAGCCAAAGGGAACTCCATCAACGATAAGTCTGAAATATACAAATTCCAAAAAATCGGCTCCAAAATCGATCCTTGCGGGCATCCGCGAGTAACATTTCGAAAATATGTTTGATGTTCGTAAATAAATTTAATAGTTCTGGAATCTAAGTATTGTCTTAAAATTGAGATTATTCTATAATCGAGCCTGAGTGCTCTAATTTTGTGGAATAAGACTGGCCACGAATAGTTATCAAAGGCGCCTTTAATATCCAACGCTAGCAGGCCGATGGCAGTCTTTTTACTTAACGCACGCTCAATCTGCTTAGATAATTCGCCAAAAAGCGTTGCCGTGGAACGGGACTTAGTAAATCCAAATTGCCGATCATCGTAAGGTAAAACCGACAGTATACGATTCAACAAAACATATTCAAACACCTTGGCTAAAGCGCTTAACAAGACAATCGGTCTGTACGAAGATGGAAGACTAGGACTACGTCCGGGTTTTAGCACAAAAACTGTCCTTCCTGCTCGCCAGGCTTCCGGGAAGACTCCGAACCTCAACAGAGCGATGAATAAGCTCTGAAGTAAATTAGGATAGTGGAAATTCAAGATCTTCAAACATTTATTCGTCAGCTGGTCTAAGCCAGGAGCTTTATTTTTAGTCCGGCGAAGAATATCCTTAATTTCCGCTTTGGAAATAAATAGTTCGCTGTTAAAACTAAAGCCGCTAAGGTTAAATCTCTGGAATTCTTGCAACTTGTATGAGAAGGTTTCGTCCCCATTTGTGTTTGAGTTTACTTGATAAAAATGATCAAGAAGGGCCTTTATCTTTGCATCCTTATCGAAATTTTTTTGATTATTTTGATCTAAAAAATACGGAGGAATCTGTAACTGGCGTTTATTTTTGAAAATACTCTTGTAAGGAAGGCCCCATAGTTTCGAATCGGAACAAAATTTTTTCCAATTTTTGGTTTTCGCGTTTCGCATTTCTTTATTAAAAACTTCGTTATAGGAGAAGTCGACGCAAAGGGCGATTTGATTAAGTTTGTCGACAATTATGTTAAGATTAAGATTTGAGTTACGGTTAATTACAATTGCAACAAAACTAAAATAATTCAGGGATACACAAAATGATCATTAGCTCTCCGCTTGTGTGAGCGTTGAACCCGTTTGCGCAATTTCCTTAGAATTATTCGTAAAATCTCTAAATTAATATTCCACCACGAATTCCTATTTAATTGAATCGTTTCAGTGCTGCTACTAATAGTATCATGAAGTGTGTTACGGAAATTTTCTAACATTATTTTCAGTTGGTGGGAATCATTAGCAGTTTTAAAATCGTAGTTTAAGTGCGAATGTTCTACAACGATTTTATTGAATTTCTTATAATTTATAATGCGATGCGTTAAGCTATTAGTAATATTCATTTTTACTGATAATTTAAACTGAATCGGACTGTGGTCTGAATAAATTGCTTTATTATCTACCTTCCAGTCACTGATTACGTTAGGTCGACCGTGGATCAAAGTCAAGTCAATAACGCTGAAACCATTGGCGTTAAAAAAAGTAATTTCATCTCGTTCATTGGCGACAAAAAGATTATTACTAAGAATAAATTGTTCAAAAATGTTAGATCTCCTCGAGTGAAAAGCCCGACTGTCCCAGATCTTATTTCGGACATTAAAGTCACCGCATAAGATAATCGATTTCTTCTGGTGGAAAGTAATAAATTGCGATAACAAATCTAAGAAGTTAGTTAGATCTTGTGAAGGCGGAAAGTAACAGGAGATAATAAAAATTTCTTCCAATTGAACTGCCACGATATATTCGCAACGTTCGAAGAATTCTACCTCTTTAAATGGTAATGCTGAGTTAACTAAAATTGACACGAACTGCTTTGTAGTTTGAGTATAAGCATTGGTAATATCTGGGATTACCTTTTGAATAAGCTACGGTTCTGAGATACACACAATATCTTTGTTATCCTTCAATAAATCGAAGTGTAGCAAATTGTTACCAGCACGTGAATGATGTAGGTTTAATTGCATTACAGAGAGGAAATCGAAATTATTATTCTCCATAACAAGTGTTGTTATCTAAAATTGAATGAATTCTTTTCGCAGTTTCGCATTTGTAAAGCTGGTAATACTTATGGTCCAGACTGAAGTTCGTTTTTCTTTCTACATTTGAAAGTGACAGTTTGGACAATGTCCACGGTCAATAATTTCCTTAATTTTACCTCTTTCTTCATTATCCAGTTTGCAATGCCGAGCTCTATGCCCGAAGCCTCCACATGAATAACATTGGGTAATATCAATATGTTTGTAGACACGACATAAGCGCCATTCTACAGGAACAAATTCATCCTTAATTAGATAATTATATACATCCGGTGATACCTGAACAATCGCTTCCAAGTAAGTATTTTCTTTCCTTTGCTTCTGGATAATTTTGACGTAAGCGTTCCAATCGATTGTGAGGTTAGTATACTGGTGAATCGAAGTACGAATTTCGTTTTTGACTAGGTCAGAATCATAAGAACGAAAGGAAAAAGATAACCCTGTTATTTTAATGTAAGGCATTCTTTTTGCCGGTTCTGAAAAGGTAAATGTATCTTTATCAGCAAAATTATTCAGGCGGTTTATAATTATTTCCTTGTCTTCGTTAGTGGTTTTTATTATCAAACTATCCTTCTTACGTGTGAAAATAGGCATGTCTTTAAGATCCTTAGGCTTGATAGCTTGTTTAAATACCTTTTCTACTAGTTCAGAAGAGGTTTTACTACCCGGAGCGATATTATTAAGTTTATCTAATTTCTTAGAATCATCGGAAATGGAGATTTTAATAGTTTTGTCCAGTTTAGATTTCTGAATTGAAGTAATATTTTTTTTGGTATCATCAAGTGCTAAAACCTGTATGGAGCTATGGAATCCAATTATGGGCGTGTACCAAAAATTCCAACATTCAGATTATACAACGGTTCCAAAATAAAGTACTTAGAAATATTGTTAATGCTCCATGGTACAACAGGAATAACAATCTCCACAGGGATTTAAATATTGAGCCAGTAAAAGATGTTAAAAAGTTTGCAAAAAAACACGAAGAAAGATTACGCAAGCACATTAATGCTGAAGCAGCGCAGCTCTTGGATCACTCGGATGCGGTTAGAATACTGAAAAGGACGAAACCATTTGAGCTTGTATAATAAAGAAATTCGTACCATATATAATTCATATTAATTAACGTAAACTAAGCGACCGCAGTGGGTATGTGCTTAGTAGTATAATAGTATAAATATTAAGTTAAGTTAGCATTAAATTACTGATTAGTCTATAGACTAGATTGTAATGTTAATACATACCCGTTAGGGGCTGTAAAAAAAAAAAAAAAAAAAATTTTAGTTATTTGCGAATAACTCGGTTTATTTTTTGTTTCGAATCTTTTTAAAACGGGATAAATTGTTTCATGAATTACTTTAGTAATTTCATTCAGGTCTATGCTCAAACTAATTGGGTTGACGTCTTCAGCTAACGCTGTGTTAATTTCTGACACAAGGTCCGTAATCGTTTTCTTAATTCCATCGTATTTTGTGCCTTTAGCTCCAAATTTAGGTCTTAAGTCTACCAAAAAAGGTAAAATAGTGGAACCTAATAACTGTTGGATAGCCATTGAAACCCCCGTATCCTAGCCAGTTACGATAGAAGTATTTCCTAACTGGTAACACCGTTAAATACAACAACTAAGAATTCGATTCTATTCGGAGGTGATTAGTGTCACGAAAATCGAAGATAAATAAACAAGGCAGACTAACCAGAGACAATTGTAATCGGATTCTTATCAGCGAGCAAGTGATAACGCGTGATGCACAACCAGACACTTTATTCACTCAAAAAATTTTCCACTGACTTACATACATATAAGCCATTGACATCTCAAGTTTACGACACGCTTTGTCACTATGACACTAAATTTAAAAATAGTGTATCCGGAGCTACTTTTCACTACTATTGTGACGTAGCATTATGGCGGCGATTATTAATGATAAGAAATGCTCGCGGCGATGATCTGAAAAATAATTTATTAACTATAAATAATAAGGTAGACGAACTACCATTGCCGAAACCTCTCATGCAATATCTAGCATGTATTGGGAATATCACGGATCCTAATGAACATCATTGGCGAATGATGATACTAGAGTTGCAACTAGACAGATCTTTTGGAAGAATGAATAATGATAATTTTGTTTATTATATGGCGTACCCCTCACTCACCTCTTGTTACTATTACTTCAGTTATTAAAGAAATTGATGGCCGGATGACCTCCGAACATGTTAATCAACCATGGGGCATCACTCATATTATGCCAACGAATTACCCGTACTTTTCAGATAATTTTAGTGGATACTACCTTCCTAACCGTTTAACGAACGATCAATTTGATGCATTAACCGCATATGGAGTAACATCTTCTGTATTTCCAGCCGATAATATTGACGGTATTTATATAAATGCGGATATTTTAAAATTTGTAAGGGATTTCTTAAGAAAAATAACCTGTTTGGTGATAATATCAGAAACACCAACAGGGAAGAATGGCTCAATAATTCAGTCAATGTATGCGTACACAACCAATCCTCCGCTTAGAGCAACGGAGTTTACCCCCGAAACGAATATATTTAACTGGGGAGTAACAGCTGCTAGTGCCCATGAAATAAATGGCCAGTCAGCATGTGTAGCGCTAAAATTTAGGCTTTGTTTACATCGGAAGAAGATAATAGCAGGCTCGTCCGTTTTACCTGTTATTAGTGCCGCTCCGATTGAAGGAGTATCCCACCTATATCTCCTTTTAACGGATATGATAGACTGTTCACGTACGGTGACGACGGTCTATGGAATGATAATCATTTGGTTACAGGAGAAGTCGATGCAAAGGGCGATTTGATTAAGTTTGTTGACAATTATGTTAAGATTAAGATTTGAGTTACGGTTAATTACAATTGCAACAGAACTAAAATAATTCATGGATGCACAAAATATGTATAATTTTAGTATAGACAACAGCACTCCACATCACAAAAGTTTATTCTATATGTTGACCCAATTAACAGTGTGACTAGGTCATATGAAATCTGTAAATAAAACATAAATGTAAATAAATAGAAAACAAATTAAAAAATGTACTTTAAATTATATTTTAAATTTAGATTTTTAGTTATCAGATAAAATACAAATAAATAAAGGTTTATTCCTAATTTTTATATGAGCAACTTATATATTAAATAATACATTGTGTAGAATATTTTAATTGTTTTTTCTTGTTTAAGTAAGTTTATGGACAGGATAGTCAGCTATAATTCAATGAAATTTACAAAATTCGTTCTTCTATGTTCTCTGTTCAGACCAAACTTATGATGGTTCCTACTTACTCCCTCCGGCTTTTCTGGCAAAGTAACCAGTCCATAATTAGTAAAGAACATGTAATCTAGATGAAATAATCATTTACAAAGAAATTAATTAGATAAAACAAAAAAATTCATTGTAAAATACATAGTTGTCTGAGATTCACTCCATATTTTATATACAATTGTTTTTTAATTATACAAAAATTATTAACAGTTTTATATATTAATTTTATGGAATATTTTAAAATATTTTATATACTATATTGTTATTAGTGAGTAAAATATTTAAATCTAGGAAATTTTAATACTCATGTCCCCAATTTCTATCGTGAACTGTAATTTATTATACTATTTAGAAAATGATGAAAATTATTTATATCATCTATACTAACCTAAAGTACTTGTATGTACATTATTATTATTGAATATACATAACATGTCAACGATGTACCTTGTGTATAGTTTGATACTATATTTATTTAAGTTATTTTTGGTGATATTATCTTGATGATATTGCAAAATTACGTCTGACAAAATGGATGATATAGGGAATCCCATATTCTTGAATGTAAACATTATTGTTGAAACTGTATATTATTTGTATTTTTATGTATTCAAACCTTTTTGCAAAGTAGCTTTCAGTACAAATAATATTTTATTTTCAAAAATTATTAATATCAGCAATTTAAATGGTGGCAATTACATTTATAAGAATTCTAAATACTAGTTTATCATTAGTGTGATCTAGAGATGGAAAAAGTAACTCAGTGCAGTGAGTGACTCCTTTGAATCTGACTCAGTAAATTAATTTTAATTAATCGTTATCGTTAAATATGTTTTTGTATTGTATTGTTCATGAAACTGGGTAAGATCGTTCTTTATCTAGCGCTATTATTTAATTTTATCTCGTAACATTTTGCCTAATTCATTTCTGATAAGAAATGTATTCGTTTTATATGGTGATCCAAGCGCGTTTGGGGATTGTGAGTGTGTGTGTTGTGTGCGACTGGGCCTTGCAGCGGGGCAACCGTTCGAACAGTGGCGTTTGTTCGCTGCTACATTGCCCTTGGTTGGCGTTCCCCCCCAAAAAAAAACAAAAAAACAACTAAACGCGTTCTGAGCACTACAATGAGCCCGCCGATTTTACAGCCGAGCTGTTTAAGTAAATCTATCGATTCTTCAAGTAAACCTATTGACTCTTCAAGTAAATCATCCGTTAGCGGGACTAAGTCCACCACTACTGCCAGCAGTTTCTCTGCAACAAACGCTGCTATTAAATCCTCCACCAATTCAGGTAACGCTGTTACCGATAGTAAAACTAATACTGTCGACATCAGCACAGACACTAATACTATTACATTTCAAAATAACTCCAATGTAAATAATAATGAACAGTTGAACTCCGTCTTATCTAACCAATTTCATAATAATATAGTTTTTCATCCTACTGATCCGGCTAATTCCGTTTCTTCTAATCAATTAAATGATAATATCGTTTCTCTGATACATATTTCGTGAAGTAAAAACAAACAGCAATAGAGTGTTGTTCTTCTTAAACGCGGAAGATAAAATAATACATCAAGTATTTGGAAGGACTTGATGAGGAAATGTAAATAATGGCTTGTAGAATGGCAACAGATTCTGCAGTAAAGACAGAACAAAAGGACGGAAGTCTAAAAGACTAAGAATGAAAGAACTGAGGGCACAAGAATGCCGCCCCAACTCCGCTCGGGCTCTTCGATCCGTCAGTAAAAATTAAAGAGTGATCACGGAATAGAGAATTTATTGTATTATTAAATTCCATACTGACGATATGAGAGGGAGAGGATTTAAGGAAGCATGGCATGAAGATGATATTTGGTGACTTTAACAATTTAGAATAGACGTAAGAAAAAAATGGAAGCTTGTGATGAGGAATGACAAAAGGGGAAAATTAATAAAGGTGAAACAATATATGAGATAGTATAGGAATTTTATTGGAGGAAAAACGGCAGTGACGAAGGATAAAAGAATAAGAGGTACTGATATTTTAACGAGGAAGTGGAAAAACGTTTAATGAGAAAGCGATAACTCAAATAAGATCTTCGGATGAACAGAGGACAGATATTGGATTCAGATAGAATGGCTGGGATAGGAGATGACCTCAGAGCTCCGAGACAAAACCGAAGGCAACTGTTTTGGAGACGATCTAATTTGTAGAGAACGGATTTGGAAGCGTTGCCATATAAGAAACTGCAATAATCCAATCTAGAGTGTATGAGAGATTTGTACAACATTATTAACACAGAAGGATCACCTCCCCATCTCGTAGGTGAGAGAGCTTTAAGAAGGTTTAAGACTTTAAGCGAGGAAGCATATAAATGGCTGATATGTTCATGGAAAGACAGACAAGGGGATAAAATGATACCCAGATAACGAAAAGAACTGACTATTGGAATGGAATGATTTTTAAGATTTATTTCAAATGAGCCCGGGCAACATTGATTTTACGTTAAAATCCACATTGTCAGGAGTTACCACTATAACCTGACAAATCCTTCGAGCTATAGAATGATTGTTAAATCACTCAAAGATAGTAAATATTATTTTTACACGTACTAATTATCACAAGATGAACCGTACAGGGTTGTATTAAAGAACTCTTGCACTGGACAACTGAAGTTGCTGATATGAAACAGGCCATAGAAGATAAAGGATTTGAGTTATTAAGAGTGGTTAATATCTTAAAACATAAAACTAAACAGCCTCTCCTAATGTTTTATGTTGACTTAAAACCATCGAAAAATAATGAAAAGATTTTTGAAGTAAATAGACTACTACACACAGTTATTACTTTTGAAGAACCGAGGAAGGATTTTGGTCTGAAACAGTGTAAGCGCTGTCAATTGTTTGGTCACACCGCCAACTACTGCAATTTACCTATTCGTTGTGTCAAGTGTGCAGGGAGACACGAAACATACAAGTGCTCCAAAGATATTGAAGATTCTGCCAAATGTGTACTATGCGGCGGGCATCATCCGGCAAGTTATAGAGGATGACCTATCTACAAGAAACAAGCACAATTCTACAGCAGAACCTACACGAAAAAACAACATCCAGTTAATTATGGTATAGTATAACCTACAGAGGGATATCCATCTCCAGACACTTCTAGATAAACATATGCAGACAAAGTTAGGTTGCATTCCAGCAAAATAAGGACAGTCGACTCGCCAGAAACCCGCAATGAAAATACTGATAATATATTTAAGATGTTAACGTCATTCTTATCAGAATTCAAGTCTCTAATAAATCTATTAATTACCTTGCTTACGAAAGTTATCGATCGACTTCTGCCACAGGTGTTAAGTAGCACCAAAGTGGTCACTCTACATTCATTGGTGATAATGTTGTGGAACGCTAATGGAATAATGCAGAAAAAAAATTAGCCGGAAGTATTCCCCTAAACCAGAATGTTATAGATGTAGCATTGATATCTGAACCACACTTAACTGGAACAAATAGCGTAGGAGAATAGCTGGATATAACATATATACGGCTAATCACCCAGATGATACTGCGCATGGTGGCACCATGATCTTAGTAAAAAGTTCATACGTTCAACATGAACAAATTTTCCAAAAATCGTATGCCTACCAAATAGTAGCAGTTACGTTATTTACAGGTAGCAATCTCCTAACAATCGTAGCCATCCTGGAGTCTATATTTCCCGGAAGTAGAATTTACTATGATTACCAAGAATCTAGGTAGCCACTTCATTTGTGGAAGTGATTTCAATGCGAAAAATCAAGAGTGGGGTTCGAGAATAAACAATAAACCTGAGTGTATTTTACACAATGCCATCCGCGCCAATTCTTTTTTCGTACTCTCACCCATGACTCCTACCTATTGGCCCGAACACCTTAACAGATTGCCGGTTATGCTGGATTTTTTCATATATCGAGGTTTGCAAAGGTGCTATAAGATATGTGTACCGGAAATAGCCAATTTAGATATCAATCCTATCATTCAACATAGATAGATTAGACTACACAATCGAGCAACTGACTGAAATTATTTTGCAAAACATTATGGAAAACACTATCGACCTGAACATTAGACCGAAGTGTGGGGAAGATCTTGAAGCAGCAGTTAACAACCTTACGGAATTAATACAGATTGTGTATGTTAACTCTACTATATACAAAGCCCATAAAATGAATATTAGAGATTTTGTTCCTATGGAGATTAGGAAGCTAATAAAATTAACGCGAACAGAGAGAAGAGCTTGGCAATCAAATCGTTATCCAACTGCGAAAGCCACGTACTATCAACTTCGTCATAAATTAAAGGAGAAGATTAGGATTTATAAGAACAACAATCTCAAGCAGTACCTAGATTCCTTAAGCGCTCAGGATAACTCATTATGGGTAGCTTCCAGAAAAAGAATGCAACAGCATCACGAACAGTGTAATATGAAACTAGTAGATGGAAAGTGGGCCAAAACTGACGATGAAAAAGCGAAATGACGTTTACTCCGTATACGGACAAAAATCCAGCATACACAAAATATATCAAACAATATATCGATCAACCATTATAATTCCAGCTCGCTAGTAGGCCATTCTCTCCAAAAGAGGTATATAATTGTTTACAAAATGTTCCGCATAACAAGGCACCTGACGATGATAAAATAAACGGCGAAGTGCTATCCAACTTACCAAACAATGCGGCAATTCTATGTTAAATATTCAACGTCATAATAAGATTGGGTTACTTTCCGAAAGCCCGGAAAAAATCCTTAATTTTAATGGTACATAAACCCAACAAAACTCAGACTTCGTTATTGTCTTATAGACCCATTAGTCTTCTGTCTACTCTACCTAAAGTTTTGGAAAAGTTAATATTCAGAAGAATTCAACCTATAATAACTGCTAGTAAAGCGATTCCCAATCATCAATTGGGTTTCAGAACCATCCATTCGACAATACAATAATGCCATGGGACGGTAATCTCAACAACTCTGGAAAGAGGGAAGGTATGCTTCGCGGCCTTTTTGGACGTATCTGAGGCGTTCGATCGTGTGTGGCATATTGGTCTGCTTTATAAACTCAAACAACTACTACCTCCGGACTTATATTTATTCTTTCTTTCTTTCTTATCTGTCTGACAGAACTTTCACAGTAAAAGTGAACAATGTAATATCTAGTGAGAGAAGCATTTTGGCCTGTTCCGCAGGGTAGGCCCGTCTTATATTCCATATACACTGCAGATATCTAACTAGACTATCTTAGCCTCTTTTGCGAAAGATATAGTCTTACTGGCTTCCTCTGCAAATCCCAACTATGCTAGTTTAGCAGTTTAACAGCATATAAACAAAATTCAGACATGGGAAAATAAATGGAGAATTAAATTCAATGGAGAGAAATGTAGCAGGTCGTATTTACAAATAGATTGGTTACCTGTCCCGGAATAAAAATAAATAATAGGGAAATCAAACAATCAGATTCTGTGAGATATTCGGGAATGTATCTCGATCGCAGACTCACCTGGAGATATCATGTTGCTCAGGTCTGTCAAAAAATTGCCACTCGAGCTAGGATACTATACCCTCTGATTCCCAAAGTGGTCCGGCGCCACTCCAAGAAAGTACACACACTATGAACAGTGCGGTTTATTCGTTTTTTTGATGTCAGAAGGGGTTACACCCAGCGAAATTTATCGGAGAATGACCGAACAATAATGTAGTTCGTGTATCAATCGCGCAAGTTTTTATTAGTGGGCGGATCAGTTCAAAACCGGCAGAAAAAGTACAGCGACGGAACCGCGTAGTGGACGCCTAGTTGAAGTGACATCGCCGATCCTCATAAAAAAACACTTCGAAGATTATTTTTACAATCGAAGAAATATCCATTCCAGTACGGTGTAAGTGCCGTTACAGTCCACAATATCATTTACAACCATCTCAATTTTTAAAAAACCTGCACGAGATAGGCTCCCAAAATGTTATCCACGGTGCACAAAGAAAATCGGCTAAGAATTTGCAAGGAACTAAAAAAATCATTTCGATATTGAAGGTGAGGCCTTTTTAGAACATATAGTCACTAGTGGTGATGAAATATGGGTCCCCATCATTACGAGCCTAAAACGAAAAAATAAAGCATGGTGTGGAAGCATCCGTAGTCACCTTCAGCCAAAAAATTCAAGTCGCCTCCCTCAGCAAACAAAGTGCTTTTGACTGTGTTTTGGGATGTGAAAGGCGTGGTTCTTTGTCATTATCTGGAAGAGAGGTACTCTGTCAATGCAGAGTCTCATATGCAGAAGTGCTTAAAACCCAACTTCGACCGGCGATACAGTGGAAACGGCTAGGCCGCATTACGAAAGGGGTCACTTCATATAAATTATAATTTAACTTAGACATGAAGGCTTAATTTTAAAATAATTAATGCGATTAATTACTATCAATTTTAAAACAATTACTTACTATAAATCTGTGATTCAATTATTTTATATTGAGTGAAAAAATTATTTTTTTATTTTAAAAATTTATTTTGCTATTTCAAAGGTATTTACAAAATTATTTGATTGTTATTTTAACTATAAATTTTAAGACCATGTGCCACAGAGCCTGTTGAAGTTCTTACAACTATTGTACCCATACCTTCAATAGATGGCGTGATTTATTATTGAAATTTGTCACGGTCCGCTCATTTTCATGACATTAGAGTATAACCCGTTGCGCCAGTATCCTTGTTGTTCTAGCCGGTTTTCCAGTTTCTATTGTTCAGGTTTTCTTGTATTTTTCTTTTTTATTATTTTTTTTTTCTTAATCATGCTCGCCAAAATCTAATATTAGACACCGCGTTCTTCTGCATTTCAGGTTAAATTAATTTCAATAGATTTCTTCTTTTCACTTTATTTCTTTCTTAACTTCATTACCTACTTACATAATTTCTTTTTTATTTCTTATTACAAAATACGGTTTTTGCTGTATACTTCAGGGTTTGTTCGGTTTATTAACAATCAAAAATTTGGAACTTCGGGGTGTAACTGGTGGATCGGCGGTGTTAAATGTAACTTTCGCAGTTCGGCAAAAGCTGGAACGTGGCTTTCTCAGTACAGGATATACGTATTAAAAATGTGGCTGCTTGTTGTTACAGTCTTGTACGTCCGTAATCCTCGTGCATATCTACTTTCCTACCTGAAATCATCAAGTAGAATAAAATTACCGACTGGACCTCCTTCTGTCGTGAGGTTATGGTGCATCATTTCAATATACATTCGGCTCCTTTAGGAGGTAAGGACCGTATCGTGCAAATTGATGAAGCTAAGTTCATCGAAATGAAATTTACGTCTACCTCTTCTTCGCGCCAAGAGGCTGGTTTATAGGTTTTTGGCGCTATTGATGTTTCTTCCGGCAATTTTTACCTAACTCTTGTTCCTGACCGTAGCTTCCAAGCGTTAATTCCGATCATCCGCCGTGTTATCCGTCCTAGTTCGATCATCCAATCTGATGAATAGAAAGGGTTTATACATCACTTTCTCTTGATTCTAATTACTTCCATCGCTCTTCAGTCGCGTGCGTCAATCCGCATACCGGGGTTTACACCAATAACACTGAGAACGTTTATGGCTTGAAGCCCGGAGTAAAATTCCGAAATATGGTACAAGGGAAGATTTCTTCCCCTACTATATCGTGGAATTTTACTTCACACAACGAATACCACATCTACATTTAATTCATGAATTCTTTAACACCGCCGCTGAGATTCATTCTGCTTATTAAGGTATGTTAATTTAGTATATTCAAAATTACACTACATTTTTCATATTCATTCTATATTATTTTTAATATTTTGTTTAATATTTTTTTTTTTTACGTTAGTTCACTTTTTTTTACATCATTTACAGTGTATGTTCGTTATTTTTAAAATATTCTCTTTACGGTATTTCGCTTTTTCCGCGCCATTTTCGGTATTTACGTTACTTAATTTTTTTGACATCATGTTTATTAATGTAAAAACTAATACATATTCGCTGCTTTATTCTTATTTCAGTAAATTATTCCTTTTAATTTTTTATCATTCTGAGAATTTTTAAAATCACACAATGAAATTTTTTTCTTCTTTACATAAATTATTAATACAACCATAATAATAACCAATAATTTAAAATATTTTTAGTTTCATTATGATGCGACGAAAATCTGAAGTTCTTCACAAAGAAGCAATTGCAGTTCTTCAGAAATATTTTCATTATTTTCAAGGGCACTAAAAAATTGGCCACCGTATACCTCGTAGGCATATAAAGTTAAGGAATGAAATGAATCAGGCGTGGGGTCTTCCTATAACTGGTATAGAGCTATAAACAAAGGCCGAAAGAATATTTTGTCAACAATATAAATCAAAAACTGAATTTAAAGTATAATTCATCGGATTCTTCGATAAGTGAAAATTCTAGTAGTTATAAATGTAACCGTATTACTGAATGTGCTGAATTTTATGATATGGATAAAGTAACTGGTTTAGAAAAATTTGAATTAATTATTTCTGCCAGTGACTGGGTCAAAATGAAACCATCTCATACATAATGTAAGCGACGCAGTCATACACACTAATGCCTAGAATTTGGACAGATATTATATCACAATCCTTGTGGAAGTTACATATAGACTTTCGCGTGCTTATGTGTTTAAATATGCCCAAGTCAATATTTCTTATCGAAAGAGATGTTTTATCTGAAAATCAGTGGTAAATGTAAAGATAAAAATTGTAACAACATTTTCTATGGCACTGTTGATGAAGATCCGAGTAATAGTGAATTGTGAATTTGAATGAAAACCAGAATAGAAATTAGGAAAGAATTAGTATCAGAAGATCATGTAAATTATTGAAGAAAAATAGCGTGTGAAAACATGGGAACAGGTGATGTTTTACCACTATATTTTGTCATCATCAGATATGCTGCGACAAGCAAAAATAGATTTCATTAATGCCGATTTAAAAAGTGAAACAGGTGATGGGAGAAATTTATTCGGACAATTGAAGAAATTACATTCATTGAACTCTATATGTTGGCTCAGTTCATGAGGTAGCTTCTTTCCCCCATTTATTGAACATCAGCACAATTGAACACACATAAAAAATATATAAGAATTAATAACAATTTTCATCGATAAGTCAGTCTTGTGCAATCATTATAACAACCGCATCAAATGAAATCTTCTCATATATTTCTATACAATATTGTGATAAAGTTTGAAAAAAAAACATCGTCCATTTATCAAATGTTATCAGAGGCACATGACGCTGAAACAATTGATTACTGACTAAAAAGGGTGGTTATAAAAGGGAGCTCCAAAGCCGAACCAAGTAGTCAAGGGCTTTACTGTCACCTGTATCAAAAAGTTTTAATGATATATGTTTAAATTGTATCGATCATGGTCGTACACGGTGTTCATTGGTTTGGCGCAACCTCAGCAAACGAATTGTGCATTGGGATACTGCATATGTAGGAGCTAGTTAAAGTTCCCGATCCATACGACTTAAAATTACCGTTCCGAATGTTGGTGTACTTCTGATAATTACACACATTGGTGCCTTTGTGGAATATGGACACAACTTTGATATTGCACTTGTTTTTAGCATCAGGTTCGTCGTTTTCAATGAGATCGCCGAATGGTCCGTATCGCATAAAATAAAATGCAAACAATCGCCTGTATCGGACAAGGAGCGGGCGCGCGATTATCGTTTACACAAGAAACTGCGCGCGTGTATGACCACCGCCGAAAACGTCGCCGAAGAGGTGGAAATTCGCGAGATAAATCACATGTACGTTCCGCCGCCTCGTTCTCTCGCCGATGTAGAATTCGAGAAACGCTTTACGTCGAATCGCTTTGATTTTTCACGTTCGATATGCGATCGACTGTGGTTCGACCGAGATCTGCGACCAGAGCCTGTCCGAGCCGCACTTTTACTGACGAAAGAATTTCCGAACGAAAACGTATCCGCTTTCCGAACGTGCGGCAACTGCTACCGGTGCCTATTTCGAAACAAAATTCCGCGTTTACCGCGATCGAACGGATTCCATTATCCACCGATTCCATTGCACCTACCGCCGTTGGATTCCATAACGGAGCGATTCATTTCGCCGCGCCTTCCGTTCATGCAATTCCGCCGATTGCGGTTCGTCAAAGGCTCGAAAGTCGGTCAAGTCGTCAACGTTCTGGTCGAGGTAAACAATATGGTGCAGGCTTTACCGCGACAACTCGACAACGACTACGCGTTCAACGTACATATCAAGAAACATCAAATTCACAAATCGTCTGCGTACAGCGGTTTCGTCTAGAAAAGCGCGGTGAAAGCGTGGTTACGTTATCTCGTCAATACACCGCTTTATCGCGAACATGGCGTGACAGTGGACGAATCATTTCTACGCGAAAGGTCGGATACGGACGATATCCGAGCGAGAATGATCGAACCGATAGAAAACGACCCATCTGGCGTCAAATCGCTACTTATCGCGAAGCAACACATAATCCTTTGGGACGAAGAAAAGTACCTCTCGCTCGCACCCGGAATGAATCGCCTTGTTGTTGCACTTGGTTACGACGAACACGCCGAGGAATTGTCTTTCCCTGGCACCTACCTCGGTGAATCTCGCCGCTTCAGTCAGCGCGTATACGATCAGGCTGCTGACGATGATAGCGACGACGATATGCGACAGAAGTATCCAATACCGTGTACGCGATGGTGGCGAGCAAAATTCGACACACCGATCGTCGCGGCGTCAAACCGGAGCACATTCTGTACATGGCGATGAAGGTTATGCGACTGCGATTGAAGGACGGAATGCGACACGCCTTCAAAACGACCAGCGATACCAAATATGCAAGACAAAGAATTGATGGCGTCGATGGTTGAACAGAATTTCGCTTTCCTCAAATCAATACCCAATTCCGTTCATTACTGGTCGACACGTAAAAAAGACGTATTCGCGATGATTCGACAGCTTGGTAAGTCAACCGTCTTTCTTACAATAAGTGCGTCCGAATACAAATGGAACAACTTACTCCGTGTGCTCTACCGTCCCGATAATAACGGTCGCGAATGGACCAGCGAAGGTGATCCCGAAACGTCGATGAGCAGCGGTTTGCGTAGGACACTCATCAATGAAGATCCGGTAACGAGTTGCTTAAACTTTAACAAGTTCGTCGATACGGTTATGTACATTCTGTCGAAACCGTGCAGTCCCTTTGGGAGATATCGCCTCGTCGATAATCGAGTTTCAGCAAAGCGGAAGTTCGCATGCTCACATTCTCCTCTGGTTGACGGATAATCCGAAAGAGAATGTAGGCGAACATATGCCTCGCTCGGTAGCGTTGGTAGACAATCGACTCGAGAGACCGTACCGACAGACGCACAAGCACACGTTTACGTGCTACAAGAAGTGCAAGGATGAAGAGAACAAAGTATGTCGATTCGGAGCTCCATTCTGCCCGATGCGTGAGACTGGTGTACTGCTTCCGATACGGAAAGACGACGGCTGGCGCGAGCGTTTGCGTGCGAATTACGCCGACATGCATCGAGGTTTGGAATTCGGGGATTTCGATTCGGTCGACGCGCTTTGGCGTCAGTATCACGTTCGCGACAAAGAACATTACTCGAACGTGCTACGCACCGGCATCACTCGTCCTCGCATCTTTCTTCGCCGTACAATAGAACAAAAGTGGATCAACAACAATCATCCGTCGATCGCAAAAACGTTACGCTCGAACATGGACATTTCATCCTCGAAAAGTACTCGTGCGCCTCGTACGTTTTTCAATACGTCAATAAAACAAATCGAGGATTTAGCGACCTGAACCTCGAATTGAGTAAACTACTCGATTTGGTGGAAATGTCGTATCAAGAGACCGCGTGGTACCTCCTGAAACTGCACATGAGCGAAGCGTTGCGTAAATGCGAATACATTCCGACGATGTGGCCGCAAGAACGACATCGCATTCGTAAAACGCTTGCTCGTATAGAGGACGAAGGTTTAGTTAGCGGTTCGACGAACGGTTGGTGTGAAAACATTCTCGAGAAATACAAATCGCGACCGGAGCATTTAGCGGACGTTACGCTCGCTTAATTCGTGACTTGATACGATAAGAAGAGAAGTGGCGAATGGCAACGTCGAAATGTACCTCAATTACGAACCAACGAAGAAAGACGATTATCAACGCGAACAGTGCTTGCAGCACGTACCGTTTCGTAACGCAGAACTCGACCTCCTCGATCAACATCAGTCTCGACAGCTGTACGAAACGCGGGTGAGAAAGGAATTCGAGTCGCGAATCGATATCGACACCATGATTGCGGCATTCCGTCGACTCTTTATCGAGAACGAAGAGCTCGACAAAAACGGTGGGGGAGATGCAGCCGCGGAGTATATCGCTTCGAAGGCCATGCACGACGACTTTGTGCAAAAACTTCGCAACGCCATCAACGAAGATATGGTGGCTCGAATAATGGAGCGAATATCGGCAGTCGTTCGTAAGCGTAAAAACACGCTCACCACGGAGCAGTACTGCGATATAATGCGCAAAACCAACATGCTCCAACGTGAACTCGTACTCGAAGTTATCCACCGAACCTTTATCGACGGCGAGCGCAAACATCTGCAAAATCATTTTCACGGGACAGGCGAGCTGCGGTAAAACGTATACGATGAAGGCAATGGTGGAGACGTACAAACGTTTCTCGCGAACGCGCAACAACATTTACAACGCGTACGTATCGATGGCGTCAACCGGAGTGACGGCAGCCGCGCTCGACGGTATGACGGTTATAACAATTCGAACGCGGGAAGATTAAAGATCGAGACATTCAATCAATTCTGCTCCGGGATCGCCGACATTTGGGCCGTCTTTATCGAAGAGTGTAGTATGATTGGTGCGAAACTGCTTTCGCAGATCGACTCGCGAATGAAATAAATCTTTCACAAATTCGATACACCGTTCGCTGGGAAGGATATGATTTTCTGCGGAGACCTACACGTCAGTTGCTGGCCGTCCGTCAGATTCCATCGAACATTCTCTTCTCGGGCATATTTACGAAAATTGGAAACGGCGACGCACTGACGGCTGAGGAAGTCGAGACCGTACGCATCCCATGGCGATTCGACTGTTCCGATGAATACCACGCGAGCGTCCTTCAGGGTTCAATGTACGAGACGCACATCACGGACGACGTGTACGCGAGTGCGCAAACAAAAGATCAACTTGCGTCGGCTCGCACCAAGGTGCATAAGATGAAGCTCGACGAGATGGGTGGTCTACCATACAAGATCGAGCTCCTCATCGATAAGCGGTACATGGTGCGAGTAAACATGCACATGTTAACCTCGCTGAGGTATTGTAAGTAAATGTTATGGAAGTGGCCAAATAGTAAGCTACTTAGCCGCCAGGCCATAAAAAAAAAAAAAAAAAAAAGTAAATGTTCTAAGATGCACACTAAAATTATCTATCGCTTGATCTTTCTAGTAGCTTACCGAATTCTGTTCTTTAAACAATGATATTTCTTCTTAGAATACTTTTTTTTTTATATTTTTCCTCTTTGGGCGTGCCAGCAGCGGATCTTCGCCCGGAAACGACACAAGGGAAAAGGATCAGTTAGATGTAGATTCGATTAGACATTGATAGAATAAAAGAACTGAGGATTGGAACAACGGAGATCGACGGAAACAATAAGATATATGAAGTGAAATAAAGATTAGGGAGCTTAAGTGATAACAGATCGGAGTACAAAGAAGTATGTTCATTCACGAAGGATGGTCATTCAAAGAAGATATGGTCAGGATCACAGACAGTTTCGTCGTTAGGGTGAAAAGGACAACTAGAGGATAGTGCGAGACGAAAACGAAAACGTGAGAAAGGAAGGTAGCTTCCTTTTGTTATGTCATTCGAAAGTCCAACAACACTTGTACACAGGTTTCCATTATTAATTGTAACTATAAGTTGGAACATCCTTGATGTGAAATATTCTAAAGTATTTCATATTCGACAATAAACAAACAATTATTTTTTTTTCTTTAAACTATTATTTTTTTAAGTAACTCAAGTATTCCTATATCGTAGTGATTTAAAATTATTTATCAGTTAATGTAAAATTGTAATTTTATTTCAGATTATAGATGAAGTATTCTAATATTCGAATAGTTTGACATAACATCTAACTGAAATCAGTATAGAAGGTGTCCATCTGTAGCAATAATGTATGCAGTAAATATGAAATAATAGGAAAGACAATTAAATGTCAAGTCAACATTGAGCAAACTACTGAACATAAAAATATATATTATCACACTAACTGTGATATGTGCATCAGACAGGCAAATCAGTTACAAATGAATATGTCAACAAAGAAAGCAGTATAAAGTCGAAAACACATGTTCATTTCTATACAAATTTTGAACAAACTGCAGAATAGAAATATGTGCATTATTGCATCAATTGTAATGAAAATTCATCTGACAAACAGATTTATTATTGTAACATTTGTCAAATAGAGTTTACAGAGAAATCTTTTCTTCTATATCATTTAAGAATGCATGCAAAGAAAGATATGTATACTGATAATTACAATCGAAAATCTTTTTCATCAAGTGCTCATTCAATAATCTCTTCAAAAAAACTTAACAGAAAACCATCGTGTAAATGTAATGATTCTTCAGAACACTTATCTTCCAAGTTTGAGTTAAAGTGTTATTCAGAAATGCTTATGAATCAATTTCTATATACTTCTGACCGCTGCCAGCAACGATTATCATTACTTGAATACACACACAACTAAACGCCCATTCATTTGCAAATACTATCAGAAACTGTTTTCAACTGAATCAAAGTTGAATCATTATTTAAAAACACATACCGCCAAACGCAATTTTACTTACAAACACTGCTAGAAACAGTTCCAATCGAAATCAAGTTTAAAACGACATTTAAAAACGCACACAGGCGAATGCAATTTCACTTATGAGCACTGCCAGAAACAGTTCACAGATGAAATTACATTGAGAGAATTTTCGAGTATGTTAGTGACTGTTTTGTTATTTATAAAAGGGGGCCAATGGGGTGAGAGTGCTGGACAGTCACATAGTATGTGGGGAGTTGAGGGAGCAACACCTTGGCGACTGAAAGGACAATTCATAGGAGGCTGCCTGTGCGTAAGCGGCTCAGGGCACAGAAATCTCTACGGGAAATGCTTTTTTCTAGCTACCATGGTTCAATTGAGAGTTTGATTGCCTTAAGAAAGTCGACATGAGGTCCAATTAGCACTATTAAACTGTATTGGTAAAGTATTTGAAAAAGTAATTAACGTAATTGAAACTAAACAAATCTTAAGTAATAACCAGTTCGGGTTTAGACGCGCGCGTTCATCAGAAATGGCTGTTAGAAAACTCTATGGTATTATTCAATTAGCGCAAACCAAAAATTTATTTACTGTTGTAATTACTTTTGATGTAAAAGGCGCATTTGATAATTCTAAACATTCGACAATAATCGAAATTTTAAAATCTCATAAAGTCAGTCCTGATTTAATTTAAGTAATTTACGATTATCTAACAAACAGAACTGTGGTGATCAAAACCGAAAGTTTTACTATCGAACGCAGTATATCATGCGGAGTGCCTCAGGGTTCGGTCCTTGGACCAACACTCTGGAACGTATTATACTCATATATTCACAAACAGATGGAAATCTTTTGTTCGCGATATAACTATGATGCAGAATTTATCAGCTTTGCTGACGATTTATGCTCCGTCGTTAAACTAAAAAACGCAACGGAAGCTGATAACGTTAGAGTTATCTGTAAAACCTTGGAAAATCTTTTTCATCACAGTGGTCTCGAATTTTCAATTGAAAAGATAAAAATGATGGTTACTGGTAACAAGAAAACCACGGAGGTGATTAACAAACTTAGCATACTTAACTTGTTATATGAGAAACCTATTCCAATTGTAAAGAATTTTAAATACCTCAGAATAATAATAGATCATAGATTTAAATTTAATAAACATGTAAACTACATAACAGATAAGGCGAACAAAATCTTTTATATGCTGTTAAAAATTCAGCCTAACTTAGGTGGTGTTAGTTATAACAACAGAGTGATAATGTATAATGGTGTTATTCGTGCGATCTTTAATTACTGCTCAAGTATTTATATCACAAATATCTCTCTGTTTTTGCTATGAATAAAATTTTAAAAATTCGGAGGAAGCTTCTTCTGAGTGTAGGCTCGTTATACAGAACGGTATCGATTGCTGTGGCTCCCGTTGTCACTGGAATCCTTCCGGCTGACTTGAGCATGCACCATGCTGCCTTATTAGCAGAATACAAAATGTTCCGAATATCACTTATCCCACTTCCTATAGATCGCTACAACTTTTCAACAACAATTTTAACGTAAACTTACAATATGATAATTTTCCAAACATTAATAATTTTAATAAAAACATGAAAATAATTATTTTAAATATTTGGCAAGAAAGGTGTGGAATAATCAAAATAATGGCAGATAGTGTACAAATTTTTATATGATATAAATGTAAGATTTAGGCTAAAGAAATTACTAAGAATTAATTTTTTTATAAGTCAAGCGTTGACGGGACATGGCAGTTTCGGTACTTACTTGGAACGATTTAAACATTTGTCATTTCTGTCAACTTGGTGTTCCCGATGATACAGTCAGTCATTTTCTATTTGAATGCCTCTTCACTAAGGAAGAACGTTTGAAATATAATTTAAATGGTTACTGTATCGATAATCGAATTATTATAAATAATGTTAACGGATTAAACGTATCGAACTGTTGTGCATTCGTAAATTATTGTAATCTCGCTTTGAGGAAACGCATTACTATATAAAATATACTTAACGTTAAGTCGATTATATATTACGAATACCGTGACTAAACCAATAGGCATCATGGTCGTATAAAAAAAAAAAAAAAAAAAAAGATAAGGCGGGGAGGGCTGTTATTAGGCAAGGGGCAGTATAATGCTGCTCGGGCAGACGTATCGACGCGTTCATTTCCAAGAATCCCTGGCTGAGCGTTCATAAAAAGGAAATGGAGCACTCTCTCTTAGGTGTGTTCGAATTGCTAAAGGATGTTTCGTGAGAGGATTAGAGATTGTCGATAGCGCCGCGGATGAGTCACATAGCAACAGGACTTTCAGTGACGTAGGTTCTGCAGAAAGAAAATATTTCAAACAGAAAAATTACCAGTTGCATGGACAGGCAATGCTGCCAATTTTCTACCAGGGAGACGTACATTACATTCGACTTTCAAACTACCCGTACTCATCTTAGACACATCGATCTCATCGATCCGCAATTACACAAAGGTGCACAACTTTTTTTTGACTCGGATCTCATTATTTGGGATGAAATTTTAATAGTTTCAAAAATGCGCTAAGCGTTGTCAATCGACTTTTAAAGGACATTATGAATAATAATCTTCCTTTAGACATGCTAATAGAATAGCCATTGTTGAAAATACAGTTAAACGATCGGCCTTATGGTCTCATGTTAAAATTCATAGTATAAGGACAAATGAAGATCCTGTTTTCATTGAATAGTTACTTGAATTGAGTAACGGTGATTTAGAAGTTCAAACAGATTATGAAAATGAAGCGATCAAAATCCCGAAACATTATTAGTATTACTACCAGCATATTCAATGCGACAGAAATCAATGAACAAAATATTTCGCAGTTTCATTCAACGGCGATTTTATGTTCAAAAAACGATGATTGTGCAAAAATTAATGAATATATCACTTCCAATTTGTTAATTGAAGGGGAAAAGGTTTACCAGTTCTGATTGTGTCCAACATGAAAAAGCAGATAATGCTCAGTTGTACCTCATAGAATTCTTAAACTTTTTGAATCCATCCGGTTTACCACCTCATAAATTGATTTTGAAGAAAAATTCAATTATAATGTTAAATAAAAATGTTAACGCTAAACAGGGATAATTAATTAATGGTACAAGGTTACACTTGGGTGAATACATCATCACTGCTAAAATTATTCACTCCGATAAAGTGGGCATATTTGGTAATGAAGCGGTTGATTCCTTGGCTTGGGCTGTTGCTTCTTCTCGCTTTTTTTTTTTTTTAAATTCCATCCACTAACCTCCTATCGATATGTTAAAGTTTTCATATCAGATCATGATATTGGATATTTACGCTCCTTCCTTTTCTAATAATTATTCATTTCATCTGTCAGTTCAGTCTACTCTTCTTGCGTATTCATGGTTTCTTTTGTATCCCTCCCTTCGGCGTTCTGATGTTGTTTCCATTTTTCGTATGCGCTTTAAGTATTCTTTGCTGCCTTCCTCCAGATTTCGCTTTTCCTTGATTTCTTCTCCACACTGTCCTCTCCATCCTGGTGATGCAGTTATTTGCGACGCCGATCATGTGTTCTTCCAGTGTTCATCTCTTTCCGTAGAGCGTGCTGCTTTGTATTCCTTTTAGTTGAGGCTTGGGCTTCCTATATCCTGTCCTTTCCTTCACAAATTAATTATTCCCCAAAGATTTCCGATCGGATTAAAATATAACCGACTTCTTTCCTTACTATTTGTTTCTGGGTGAAGGTCCTTGGTTGACGAGCCTCAAAAAAAAATAAAATAAAAAAATGAAGCTGCTCTCATACCCCGGATTAATCTTACACCTTCTGATCCTACTAGGTCTTTCCAAATGGTGAGAAAACAATTCCCGATAATATTTACTTTCGCTATGACTATTAACAAAGCACAAGATCAGACGCTTCAAAGGGTAGGATTGTATTTACCAGAACCTGTTTTTTTATATGGCATTTTAACGAGTCCGTATGATTGAAGATATCTTTGTGTTGAAGATTAATACGAGCAAAAAGTGAACGACGATCACGCCATAACTTTCAACATTGTTTTTAAAGGAGTTTTGTGAAATAAATTTAAAAAGAAAAAATGTTAATATCATTTACAATAAGACTGATTTTATTACTACTTTTTATAATAGAAGTTTACATTATCGAATGAAGTTTAATGATAACGCGTTTTATTCATTGATTGCTGAGAAACAATTCTCATAGACTTTCTATGGGTCCCTAGTCATTCCAATATTGAGGGCAATGACGCAGCTGACTCTTTAGCTCGCTCAGCTGCCCGCATTGGTCCTTTCCTCGACTCTTTCCCTTCTTCAGACATTCTTTCTCTGTCACGCTCTAATCATTCTAGACTTTGGACTGACATGTATCCATCTTTATTCTCAAATCGCTTTTCACAGTACCGTCTTATTCAACCGGTTCCTAGTTTCCTGCCTTGGTTTCAATCTATTCCTACCTGTCGTCGTTCCACTGTTGTTTCCTTAATTAGGCTTAGAATCAATCATTCTCTACTCCCCTCTTCTCGCTTTCGATTCGCTTTGTCCCCTTCTCCTTTCTGCACTCTTCACGTTTCTGAGCCATCTTGTGTTTGTGACTCAAATCACATCCTATTCGAATGTTCTACACTCTTTAACGAACGCTCCTTTTTTTACGCCCAACTTCTAGTTTTGGGTCTTCCTACTCCCTTTAACTCTACCTATATTCTTTCCTTCCCATTGCCTTCAGTTATTCCATTGCTGCTGTCCTTTGTCTTTTCCATTTCTGACCGCTTGGCTATTTAGTTATAACTCTTAATTTTTCATGTCGTTGGGTCAAGGCCGCTGGCGCGCCCAGGGTAGAAAAAAAAAAAAAAAAAAAAAGAGAGACAACAAGTAAGAACGTTCTTTATTTCTTAATAATTCTTATCAGTAATAATTTATCTATTCACAATGCCGAAAGCGAAAAGATTGCAAAATACAGCGAAAGAGTACAAACGGCAGCACATTAAGTACTGAACCAACTGCCAAAAAAGCTACAAAAACAATCAGAGTACCACTCGAAAGATGACGAACGGGATGAAGAGATCGAACAGTGTTTCGTTCAAGAGCTTAGGAGAGAGTTCACGGAAATTAAAAAATGCTTCGAATTCATTTCGGAAAAGTACGACGACCTCGTGAAACTGGACGTCTCTCTCGTAAATGAAGTGAAGGCATTGAGGGAGCAAGTTAATGTTTTAACTGCGGAAACAAAAAAAAAAAAAGAAAGAGAAATCGCCGAACTGAAAACGACAATAAACGAATTAGCCCAATATAGTAGGAGAGAGAATATTGAGCTACATGGAGTCTCCGAAAAACCAGGAGAAAATATAGAGGAGATTGTCATTAAGGTGGCACAAAAATTAAACATTGAGATAAAAAAAGAGGACATTCTAGCTTGTTACAGGTTGCCCAGCAGGAACTTAAAATTACTGACAGATCAAATACATGAGATTAGGTAATGCGGTATGAAGGAGTATGTGAGGTTGGCGCATGGCAATGCTATTATGTGCCGCAATACCGTCTGCGTAGACTTCTTTTATGTGCGTCAAAGGTAGAGAATGTGCGAGGTGTGTAAATCCAGGTTTGGCAGTTTTACATCTATTCTTGTTCTAAAAGTTGTAAATAGCAAAATGATTATGCAACCAAATGACATCTCTATTACGGTTCTGTCACATAATTGAGTGTAAAAAATACGAAAACATAAAAAAATGGAATGCAGATATAAGTAGAAAACGGGAAAGAGGAAAATAGTAAGAATATTATGAAAAGTTACTAATACAAATTCATAAACAGGATGTTAGCGTAATAGTTCTTACCGAAATAAGCATTAAAGAGCACGAGGCTGAATATTATAACATAGAGGGTTATGAGAAATGTGTAATTGAGAAACAATCTAACCGTAATGGGGGAATGATGATTTTGGCGTCAAAGGCTTTCAGCTTTAACGTGGTGCACGCGGGAAATTCTGCTGCTGATAGCGTTACTGTAATTTCTGAACACCTTATCAAGACACGGTGGAATTCGGCTAATTAAAGGAATAACTAGAGAAGAGGTAAGAGCGGTCGTATTACCAAATCTTGTATAGATAACATCTTCATTAGACATGCAACAGAGAAAGTAATGGCGGGTATTATAAAGACAAAAATTTCAGATCACTACATAGTTTGTGGTGCACTAGAAGAACTTTAGTGAAAATTGGTAATGAATATAGTGATATGGGGAAAACGAAAAATGGAGTAGGACAAGGAACTATATTAGTACCGTTACTTTTTTTAATTTACATTAACTCCATTCACAATTGTATTACGAACGCCAAACTTTACGCATATGCTGATGACATTGCTCTGGTAATTGAACACCAAGACGTAGAAATAGCAGAAAGGCTGCTTCAGAAGGACCTGAATATGGTTTGCAGATGGGTACACGATAAAAAATTATTAATTAATGCCAAAAAATCAAAGGTGATATATGTAAAAACACCGAGTAGATTTAGTAAGTTCGTTCCTAAAATAGTGTTGCATAATGTGGACTGTCTTCACGGAGCGGAAGTATGCCGTTGTGAGCCGTTAGGAACGACTGATAATTTCAGATACCTGGGAATAACATTCGATAAGGCGTTAACTTAGAGAGTTCACATAGTATGCCGGCGTTATACAAATTAAAACAAGTTATGAATTACAAAACTACGAGAGACTGCATATTTTGACTCATTAATAATGACTAGGATTAGATACGGACTCGAAATTTGGGGGGAGGCAAAAAAAACGGAATTAAGGAAAATTAGTAGGCTACAGAAAAGATGTTTAAAAATGTTGTTACCGAATTGGAGAAGTGCGAATCTTGTAACGAATTCTACTTCGGGTGGGACAATAATAAAGAAATGTCGCCAAAAATGTTTTTTTATTACAGTAAACTTTTAAGGTATAAAACGGAAAAAATAAGATTACCGACAAGGGAAGAGGTATATGGGACTAGGAACTATGACAATTTATGTTTTATAAGACCTAAAGGGATTAATAATAAAATTGATAATGTTGAAGAGGAAGTTTTTTTTTTTTTTTATTTTTTTTTTTTTTTATGAGTCAACTATTAGGTAACTTATCAAAGGAATTAAGAGACGAATGTAATTTGAATATATGGAAAGACAGAATAAAAATATCGTTGACTGCATGGTGCAAAGAATGAGAAATGGTTAGTCGTAGGAAAGGAACAGCGATAAGACGGGTAGTTGATAGAAAAGGTAAATAATTATAAATGGTGTAATAAAAAAAAAAAAAAAACAAAAAACAAACTAATGTTTGGTGCTCATGTTCTAGCTGCATTACCTATGGGTTATGTGAAAATATTGTGGTATGATGTGCGATGGGTATAAATGTTTTGAATTAAAATTAGACGTAGAATAGTAAAAATAGAAGTTAAGTTTAATTAATTAAGATGTAGATAAGACGAATATGCATGTATTCGATTTAAGATGTTTATGATGAATAAACGGTATAATTATGTTGGGAACCCACAGACGGGCAATTTCCTCTTGTGGAACCCGCAAATTATTTTAAAAATTAAAAAAAAAATAAACAAATAAAATATTTTGAATTGATAAATATTTACATTTACTTATTTCCACTTTATTATATTACGTAACTGACCAGTAACGGCGCGAAACATTTAGATCACACAAACTATTAATATAAATTAAGAGGAGTATTGGTTCGAGAATACTCCCTTGAGGTAGTACCCTATGGCTTTGTGTTATATACTACTCGCTGTGAACATTATTTATATTAGTACAATATTTTCTACAAAACAAATATGAATTAAACTCCATTCACGTACATCTTTCGACGGAAACCAGAAGAATGTAGCTTCTTCAACAAAACGCTGTGGTCAACTAAATCGAATGTCTTTCTCAGATCAAAATAAACTGCTACAACCGATCTACGTGCGTCTAAGTTTTCTGAAATATATGCAATGTGATGGAATAATGCAGCATCCAGTATGTATTTTCGAAGTTGTAAACGCAAACTGATTTGCACTGAAGTAGTTCATGCTAATGACGCGGTATTTTAATTTTAACGCATTTTCCTAATATCTTAGCAATGTTAGGTAAGAGACAAATAGGTTTGTAATTAGAAACGTCTGTTTTGTCGCCCGCTTTATATATTAGCGTGATTAGTCCTAATTTTAAAGCTTCGGCAAATACCCCCGCCCCCCATTTTATTGGCTCGTTAAACAAATATGTTAAAGGTTTCATAAAGAAAGAGATATTTTCTTTTATTAATATTATCGACAACCCGTCATACCCAAATGATAATTTATTTTGCAGTGGCATGATTGCTCTTCTCATTTCATTTTCTATTAACTCGACAAATCCAAAGGGATTATGTTTAACCAGTTAGAGGCTCAAACTCATTTTCAAATTCTGCAGTCTGCAATATGTTAGCTACTTCCGCTGCAAAGAAGTTTTTAAAATGAGAGACCACCTGGGCCTCATTTCCTATCATACTGCCTTTTAAATTCCATTTATTTTTACTTCATCGACAAATGGCTTTCTTTAAAAAAAAAAAAAAAAGAAAAAAAAAATCTTTGCATTCAAAACTTCTTTAATTACTGTCCAATATCTTTTTGGTGAGTTGTTACATTTGTTTATGAGGTCACTGTAATATTTTCTTTTAGCCTTTCTACTCAGTCTTTGCACGAGAGAATTGCTTAAATTTTGATACTACGTTGCTGGCCGTACTACGCAATTTACTTAATTTATATAATTTATTTTTTTCATGTGACATATTTACTAATTCATCCACATTATGCACAGAGTCTTACTAAACCATCCATCGACATATTTACAGGCCCGTGTCCAGAATTTCGAAGAAAAAGAGAGGGGGAGGGGAGTTGAAAATTTTCTTCATATATTTATTTTATAAATAACAATACATTTTCCACTAATATTCATACTATTAATAATTGACATCATTTTGATTTATATGTATTAATAGTTTACATAAATGAATTACCTCGTATATGAACACATTAATAAAAATTACATACGTTATTGATTACACTCGTAATAAAAAGTTTTTCCTTAAGATATTAATGAAGTGCCTAAAAATATGGAGCATATTTTTTCATTTTTTTCTCTAAAAAATCATCAATATTTCTTTTAAATTTCTGATTTTTGTGTATTTATAATAACTATTTCAGTTTAAATGCCTCGCCCCCTCACCCGTGGACACGGTCTTGACTGTAGGGATAGTATAATATAACCAATCTATCGGAATATTAGTCAAATATTTGCGATCTGTCAAGATAATATATGGTTGATTAGGATGTACTGTGTAAACATGTTTATTTAAAATTAATGTAGCACTAACGGCCAGGTGAGCTGAGAAATTTGCGTATAAAGTTTCAGTCTGGTTACTGAAGTCCAGTTTATTATTTTCGAATCTCCTTATAAAAACATGATCCAGACAGGAGAAATAATTATTCCGCTGTAGTACAAATATAGGTTCATTAACTTTATAAACAGCCATTTGAAAATAATAAATTTAGGTAGTCGACGCATATTTTGTTATCTGATATATCTATGTTAATATCACCTGCCAATACGGAAGAAGTATTTATTATAGCTTGTAAGAAGTCTGAATAGGTGGATTCACAAAAACGGTAAATACACCTAATTTAATTTGTAGGCTGACTATTGCTATAACCCTTTAAACGTTGTTGTTTACTTTAAAGTTATATTACCTTCCCGCATGAATACCCTATCTAGAATTAAATTATAGCTGAAAAGATAACAAATAGCCTAGCCAGATTTTACCGAAATTTTTCTTATTAATTTTTAATTACAATAAATAGCTCTTAAATAACTACGCCAGCATTCGTGGTTCACAACAGCTGCCCCACCAAACTATCGAACTTAAATCGTCATTTAAATTATATAGTTTGTCAGTAATTCGGCACATGCTCCGACCTGATTCCACCACATATTTTTTATTTTACAAATCAAACGTTTTATATATATATATATATATATATATATACACAATAAAAAACAGAACATTTTGAAAAAAACATTTCTCATTACTCACTAACACGCATCCGAGAAGTATGCTGTTACCAGACCACTACACGCTAACCTTATCAGTAGATGTTCGAATCATCTCTGTTTACTTTTTTCACTTTATCTATATTAATAATACGACACGACTATTTACACTTAAATTCGATAACTGACGTTCACAAATTTATTTATTTTATTTACAACATTTTATCATCGCTATTCTTACTTCTTTAGCATTATTCAGCGTAATCGAGAAAAAGAAAAAAAAAACAAAACATTCCAGCAAAATATATTAGTGATTTTTTTTCTCTTTCTTTTTATATTTTTTATTTATTTATTTATTTTTTTTAATATTCTCAACTCTTCGCTCCCGGCCAACGAAACCGCGAGCCGAAAACCCACACTCCGCTCCCGTGAACTGAACACAACACTTCATTTACCACCAACATCGTCTCGGCTGGTTTTCTCTATTCCGCAGACCTAACGGCTCATTAATAGCACGTAGAACCTTCGCAGGCAAGCGTAATCTTCTGAACAACCTGCGAAACCGTACATACGCAGTTTCATTGCGTGACGTTACTCTCCACCCGACCAGCATGGCCACATCTACACTTAAGTAGCGCCCACACTGTCTAAGCGATCCACCGTAACATGCACGTCAATCAGCGATATGTACCACCAACGATTCCGGAACAACATGGCCACAACCACAATCAAGTGAAGCCCACGTCATTCCGTCCGCCGTGCTTCAGTTAAAGCACTATATATTTGGTTCTTTTAGGACAACATGGCCACCCTACAATCAAGTAGAGCCCACATTACCCTAACGTGTTGTTCATAACCGGAGAATGACGTAATATATTAAAATAAATACGAAAAGTAATCGTAATTGCCGAGACGATTATAGCACATAAACAAAGCCCTGAATCAGTTACACGCGAACAGAAAGTAAGGTCCTCGACCTCTCCTCTCCAACGCAGCCGTAAAGCACAAAGAGTCTGACACGACGGCCAAAAAAACCATCATCCAGACACAAAAAATATTCATAAATTTCACCTACAGATATATCCATACACAAGGTTTTTTTTTATTATTATTATTTTTTAATGGTAATCATGAGAATAATGATACACAATAGTACAATGCAAGACCCGTGTAGCACCTGAATGCAAAAGGGCCGCAATGCTCAACCATTTTTTTTTGGGCTTATATGCAAGACACTCCATTGGCCAGCCCCACCAAATTCGTAATATTCATGTATAATAAATGATTGATGTTCAAGACTAGTAAATGTTCGCAGCGCCACATACTTTAAATTTTTATTTTTTTCATAAGTTATATAATCTAGCAATATAATTAAATATTTAAACTTAATTACACGGACCACGCTGCTCTCGACAACATAGCCTAGCCTGACTTATTTTACAGAGGATATTCCTCCGAGCTGCTTTACATAAGATCGCATAAATAATTTGGTGAATTTGAGATCCAGCTCCAGAAGACTTTAAACAAATATATAAAAACAAAACTCGTGCACTGGTACACCAGGAACCACTTATATAGTATACCATGAGAACACCAAAAATTTGTATCCTATATCCGCAACCATCTTTAGCCTCTCAGTGCAGTACGAAGTAGGAGCTCTAGGACTGCAGCCGTATTAGACACTCCTTCACAAAAAAAAAAAACACAACATGGAACTAAAAGAACCAAACCAGAAATGAACAATTTGCCTTACGTACCTTACGACTTATTATACATATTTCAACAGTATTCAAAAACAGAAAAAACAAAAATACATCAAAATGATATAAAATCGAGAATTTACTTATAATATTACCTAACTCCACCCAGAAAAATAACTACCCGCAACAGCAATGTTCCAAATAATTGACAAGGAGAGAACTATAATAATTTTTTTGCAGTCTATCCTAAAACAGTGAACACCAAGCCATCCACAAATATGCAGACTTCCACATATGACAAGATTCCCCACTGAAGGAAATCGATATTCTTAGTTCTATGCCGGTCGTAGATCAACCGCTTACGTATTCCTATTGTCACTCTGCCGTCTAAACTTACGATGAGATATGCATTGGTCTCTAACATCTTGCCAATCTTGTAAGGACCTTTGAATAGCAGCTTTAATTCTTCGAACGATTCGACAGAATATGATTCTTTACGTATACTCGGTCACTCACAGCATAACTTTTAAGCTTAGCTTGTTTTTTACATCCTTAGTCTTTCTTTAGCTAATTCCAACAGTTCCCCTTGTAGCTTTCTGTAGAGTTTATTTCCGGAAATTTCGCCACAGCCCTAATGACATCAGAAATTTTATGTATTACTGTGTTTGGTATCAAATTCATGCAGTACTTATGCTGTATTCAGTCTGAATGTTTTGAATGGCAATTACTCCTTAACATTTTTCCGAGTTCGAGGTTTATACGTTCGGTTGAGTTGTTTTTAGGGCAGTAGGGTGCTATATGTCTAACCTCCACTTCTCGTTCATTGAAATACTCAGTCCACTGCCGACTTCTGAATACACTGACATTATCAGACACAATAATATTCATTTTTCCCACTTTCGTTATATAGTTCCTTAATTTTCTCAGTATATTTCTGGTAGTTGATTTTTTTAGTGAGCATATTTTTATGTACTTTGAGGAAATATCTACAATGATTAAAATTTGATTCATGCCCTTTGCAATTGATAAAGGGCCGAATATATCAATAGCTATAATACCTAATGGACCACCTGTCGGGTCATAACTACATATTAATCATTGCGCATTTTGATTATATGGTTTTATACGTTTACATAACTCGCACTGTCCTACAATGTTGATGATGCGTTTTTTTATAGTTTTTTTTTTTTTAAATAGCAGCTTCTCGTAATTAATAAATACATTCTAGTTTGCCCCGGATGAGAATATTTCTTATGATAAGTCCATATCAAAGGTTCTATCAGACTCCGAGGTATGCACAACCTTCAATTTTTATCTCTATCCGTGTTCTTAAAAAATAAGAGATTATTATGCACTAAATAAGATATTCTTAACTTTTTATTCGTATTGTATGTTTTAAAAATTTGACTCCATTATTTATCTTTATTTTTTTGTTCACTCTCTATGTCTATTAACAAGCCTTCAAAATCTGTCTTCGACAGACCACACCGATTTGCTGTAAGTGCACCATCCTTAAACGCAATGATTCTGAATCCTTCCAGAAAATGCGGAATTTCTTAAGACAATATATATATATATATATATAGCCTAAAAGTTCCTTTTCGGTTGTGAAATAGTTACGTTCCGCCTTCAATAGCAATCTACTTACAAACATCAGTTGTCTACGATCACCTTCATCATCATCATATTGGAAAAGACAACCTTCCACTGCTAAAGTATCACTACTAATATAAAACTCTTTAGTACAATCTGGACGTTGAAGTTTAATATTCTCGCAGAAATTAGATTTAAGTTGCTCACATGCTTCATTACACTTCTCATCCCAAACAAAGCTCTTTTTATACTAAACTGCCGTTCTTCTACATTCGTTTTACTTACTCCTACCGAAGTCTGATCTCCACTTAGATTCCCCTTAACCTTATCTACCAATTGTTTCATGTTGCTTATTTAATTTTTTATATCTGAATTCATTTTTTTACTTCTTGCATGTTGTTGTTCATTTTTAAATTAATTTTTCTTTCATGCTGGTCAATCATTGTATTAATCCGTTGCTCTGTAACGATTGTTTCACTTAACTCCTTAAGTTTATCATTAAATTCAATTTTAATGTTATTCGCGTCTAATTTTTGATTAACTTCCAAGTTTCATTTTTATCTAATTTATTATCAAGTTCCTCCTTTATTTATTTCCTCACTTCTATTATGTTTGTTTTAAGTTCTTTTTTTATATCTAATAAATCTTTTTCTAATTTTGTTTGATTTAATTCTAATTTTGCGTGATTTACTTCTAATTTTTTCCCCAAATTTGTCTGATTTATTTCCGACATATTAATCAATGTAGACAACATTTCCAATAATTTCCCTTATCCTTCTTCCGAATTATGAGGATCGTGACAGAAGGGCATAGTGGTATTTTGTATAGCTCACCTTTCTGATGATTCCCATGCTCCTAGGCCATCTTCAAAATCGTCCTCATATGAACCACGTCTTATATTAATAATATTTACATCCTCATCCATCACATCCTGCATATTATCGTTATACTATTACCATTCATTTTACCATAATTATTACTATGCGTAACGTTACTTTATTATTATTATTATTATTAATTTATTTATTTCTCTTTTACTTTTTTTTTTTTTCAATTTCTTTATTTATCTCTTTTATTATTACTATCCAATTAGCTAATAATTTACTTTCCCTACGCTATAATAATTCTTGAAACACACATTTAAAACGAAAAAGATACAGAGATAGAAAAAAAACAAATTTATGTAAACGAATACGTAAAAAAAAATTTATTTGGCTTATCTGTACTGCCTTAGATCGTGCTACGTTCTGCTGCTGTACCAGATGATATTTTTTCTTCTTTTTGCTGTTTCCTGTCGCTATTCCACCAAGTTGAAGATCAATTGTTATTCTTCCAGGGGTCCTTACATCGAACAAATCGGGTCCCTGTTTGACGGCGACATTTGTTGTAATCTTTTAAACGTTGTTGTTTCCTTTAAAGTTACATTACTTTCCCGCATGAATACGCTATTTAGAATTAAATTATAATTGAAAATATAACACAGCCTAGCCAGATTTTACTTTAATTTTAGCATGGAACATGCTTTAGCCGTCACCTAACCACCTGAAAATGTTACGCGGTGAAAGAAGACGAAAGTAGCGCGCTTATAATAAGAATACCACTGTAGTGGGACAAACGGGTTTATAGTGAGTTACCGTATATATATATATATATATATATATATATATATATATATATATATATATATATATATATATATACAAGTGTGATGCGCAATATACAAATGCTCAAGAGGTTTGTTGTAGCCTCTCCACTTCTACCTCGCACTCGCCTTCACGTGGTTCCCCTGTTAAGTCAATGCTTGATGAGATCGGGTAACCAACCCTGGTGGAAGTCATGATTGACAAACAAAAGAGTGTAAGGGGGGTCTATGGAGGGCAATTATACGGATACTGTAGAAAGGCCTTCATAGACTGGGTATAGATGAGGCAGGTCTATTACCCTAGGACGGCGGCAGAAGAACTGTAATAAATGGTCAATGGCGGCGTTCCACAGCTCTGGTGATTAGAGCTACTATCCTCCAAGACTACCAATCTTGAGAGTATTTTGGTTTCAACTAGAATATGGCTGACCACAATATTTTTAAGGATAAACTAGAGACAAAAAATCCGGAGAACTGGGAACAACTAAAAGAAGCATTGGTGCAAACAGCTAAAGAAACGCTTAGCTTAACAAAAGTAAGAAAACATTCGTGGTGGAACTACGAATGTGTAAAAGCCGTTGAAAGAAGACAACAGGCGTGGAAAAAGTGGAATGCAAATAAAAATGTAAAAAATAGAACATATTTTATAGAAACGAGGAAAGAGACAGGAAAGATCATTAGGAAGGTGAAAAGAAAATATCACAGTGATCAACTAAGTACAATCGAGCAAGACTTCCAGAAGAACAACACAAGGGATTTCTATAAAATATTCAAACAAAATGTGAATAAATTTATATACCCATGCCTTATGTTCAAAGACAGAAATCAAAAAATGGCTTTTAGTAACAAAGAAAATTGTGAAATATTGGCAGAGTATTTCGAAACGCTGCTAAACTGCGAAAGAGAGAGACCAACACTAACCTTCACCTGCGGAGAAGGTCATAGGAATGACGACTCTGTGCCTCCAGATAAAGGGGAAATTGCTAATATAATTAAATCTTTGAAGAACAATAAGGCCCCAGGATAGGATACAATAATAGCAGAGTTACGGAAAAACTCGAATTATATATGCCAAAACAAATTGGTTGAAATAATCAAAAATATTTGGGAAACAGAAACAATCCCCCAGGATTGAACGACAGCATTGATACATCCACTACATAAGAAAGGAAAACAGACAGATGTGAAAAATTACAGAGATATCTCGCTGTTACCAGTTACCTATAAAATACTCTCTAAGGCAATTCAAACTAGAGCAGAAGAACAGCTGGACCCACAAATTGACGAATATCAATGTGGTTTCAGGAAACATAGATCATGTGTGGAACAAGTTTTCACCTCAAGTCAATAATGCTGTATCTGAAGAAAAGATCTAAAAAATATGTAATAACGTTCGTCGATTTTAAGAAAGCGTACGATTCCGTAGATAGAACAGTGTTGTTTAATGTCCTTAAAGAATTTGGCCTGGACAAAAAAACCACAAGCTTAATAATAAAAACGTTAACAAACACATATGCTAAAGTGAAATTTAGAGGCGAAATATCTAGACAGTTTGAAATAAAAACAGGAGTTAGACAGGGGGATGGTCTGTCACCTTTACTCTTTAACTGCATACTTGAAAAAGTTATAAGAGAATGGAGAAAAGCTATGAATGAAGAAAATATCACTGGGAAAATTAAACTAGGATACAAGAAGGATAATTTATTAATAGATTGCTTAGCTTTTGCAGATGATCTGGAAATAATAGCGGAATCTATGGAGACAGCAAAGCGGTAGATAGAACTATTAAAGGAGCAAGCGCATAGAGCAGGGTTGCAAATTTCCTTTCAAAAAACCAAATTTATGACAAATATTACAACCGCTCCTAATAGAATAAAAACTGATGTGGGTCAAGTGAATAGAGTCAATAAATTCAAGTACCTGGGAGAATTAATCGAGCAGAGTGGGTCAGAAAAAGAAGCAGTCAAATATAGGATCGATAGAATGAAAGCGGCGTTTTATTTAACAAAAGAAATATATAATAAGAAATATCTATCAAGAAATGCCAAACTGAGGAACTATAAAACTGTGATTAGACCAGAAGTATTATATGCAGCGGAAGGCTTAACAATGAACAGAAAAGGATTAAATGAGCAACTTGAAATCGCAGAAAGAAAGATCGTAAGAAGAATACTGGGACCAGAGAAACAAGGTGGAAAATATATAAAAAGGAGCAATCAGGAAATATACCAACATGTGGAAAGCATCACTACCGAGATCCGGAAAAGAAGAATTCGATTCTACGGGCACATGCAAAGGATGGAGCCGAGCAGGTTCGCCGGAAGGTTGTTCAGTTACATGCGAAAGCTAAAAATAAACGGTACGTGGTACACAGAGACCAAAAAAGACCTGGATGAACTGAAGATCACGCCTGAAGATATAGAACAGCGATCAACGTTAAAGAAGAAATTATTTGACTGCAAAAGATTCGCGGAGAAACGTAAAGGAAGAACTGGCGTTTTGTGGACCGAAGAAAGAAAAAAAAGATACAGTGAAAGAATGAAAACAGTATGGAAAGAGAGGAAGAAGAATGGCAGAACCAGTTGACAACGTAGTCCACCAGTGGCTAATTCGAAATAATAATAATACATATATACGTATATATTTAGATGTGTATATATATATATATATATATATATATATATATATATATATATACATATATATTGTAACGAACCAAATGGGTTGATTATTTTAATTTAAATATGATATATAAAAAATATGTAAAAATAATAATATTAATAGGAATAATAATAATAATAATAATTAACGAATTAATTCGAAGAGGGAAAATAAAGAATTGTGAATAGTCCGCGTGTGTATTTTAAGTTAGGTTAGCGATATATACATGTATATGTATGTACCGAGTTTGAAAATGTGGAATTTCTTTTACAACGTAATCGGGTTGCAATAGAGAAATTTCGAGTAATCTGGCGAACTCGCTAAGACTTAAGCCGGTGTGTGTGAGCTTGTGTTAATAATAAAAGCGATGGTGAAGGACGTTACGGTGTGTGTCGAGGCTTGCGATTAAGTATTAGTAACAGTAAAAAGGTATAGGACATCGCGGCGGCAGGGCGATTGATGAGAAAGGGTATAGCCGGGTTTATATGGGAAATTTGCCCCGTGAGTTTTTCGATTTGCACTTGGAGAATCGTTTTGACATCAAATAAAAATAATTCGGCCAAATTTTCAGCTATTTATCTTAAACGGTTTTCGAGTATTTAAAAAAAAAACACCTCGTTTCTCGATTTTATTTATTTTTTCAATAGTAAAATTCAAAATAAATGAATAGCGATTTTTTTCCTAATTTTTAGGAGTAAAAGACATAAAAAAATACTATTAGTAAGAATCTCAGGTGAAAAGTCAACTTTTAAGAACAAAAATAAAATTAAAATCAATTTTTTGACCGCGTTTTTGCAAAGTGTCCACCGCCAAATTTTGTCAGAAAATGTTTTTTTACTCCTTTACACTCAGGAATTTTTTCAGGCTACCACGTGGTCAGACTGGAGTAAGGTCGATGATTGGAGATATGACACTGGTTCCCGCCAGAATAGCAGACAAATAAAATAATAAGGCACGGATAGAAAATGGAAAACAGGTAGCACTTAGTAGTAGCAGTTGAACCATCTCAGATGATCTTAAAAAACCGTTCCAGTTGGTCGTCAGCAAAGAGTCGCGAAAATAATGTCCGTTAACAAAAAATTACTTCGTAAAGAATCAGCCTGTCTGCAGCGCGAAGTAGTAAATGATCGCCGGTCAGATATATTAAAATTTGAATTACGCGGAGATTAATTGTTAAATTACCAAAATACGCGGCATCGAATTAAATTGAGTTCACTCCATCGTCTAGCACGAAGAGAGCAACCGATCGTATTCTTGGAACCCGTCATCGCAGCGTTAATCACCCCGCTGATATACGTACGAATTTATTTATTATTATGTAATCATTGTTTTACGTCGTACTTTTATATTAATTGTTATTTTCAGCGGCTGGTTGGTAAAGATAGATTATTGTAGGGGATTGGAAAATAAAAGATAATTAATTTAAAACCTCAGTCTCTAAATTCATAATAATTAAAAAATAAAATAATACTTTTACGTCCCCGGTGCTAATGAGACCGTGGTGGCATCCCTGGGAGATAAACTTAAACGGCTAATACCGTTACAATATATATATATATATATGCAGATGTATGTGTATATACATTATATACCAGCAGAAAAAATGTGACGAGACTCAATGTTAATTGTTGGTATTAAGTTTTTAATGATTGTACAAATAGGATAAGTGAAAGAAATGAAAGAAAAGAAAAGAGCGCAACCTGATTTAGGTATTGTTTAATTATTTGCAAAGACTAATAATTATCAGAAAATTCATGATATTTAAGAAAATGATTATTTAAATTTAAATAAACGGTTTTACATAATACTGTTTCAGCTTCATCCGTACAACACACACTAAATGGAATGAAATAATTAATGACATGTGATCGGTACTAAAGTGACGGTGATTTTCGGATTACAGCTCAAAACGAATCTCGGTCTATTGACTACTCGTAGTGGATTGTGCATTGGATACAGTCATCGCTTGGTTAAAATTAAAAGGATCGATTCGGAAAATTATATCAGTTATTTTAATTATCATAACCCATACTGTCCATTACTTCTAACGACCATGTAGAACAGGCAGAAAAATAAAACGATTATCATCCGTACTTTTTGTATTTCTTCATTCATCATTACCCAACAGAACAACAGCAGTTACAAAGTCGAGATTCAGTAAATCAGGCTAAAGAATGTTGCACGTTTCATAATTTTAGCCGTAGGCTCTAAGTAAAGGCTCGGAACGACGAGGTTTTTTTTCTTATTAATTTTTAATTATAATAAATAGCTCTTAAATAACTACACCAACGTTTGTGGTTCATGACACTATATTATTACAGGTGCATGTATGAAATAATGGTTTGCTTACATGATAAGTTATCTTTCACATAAATTAACATCCCTCCTGAACGTTTTCCTTCACGGCATTGTGCAAACGCTAGGTAATCGGGAAGTTGATATCTATCTACCTGCTCGAACCATGTTTCAGTTAATATGATGGCATCGTATAATAATCTGCTCGAGGAAGATTAGAAGTTCATCAAAATGAGCCCGTAGACAACTGATAAGCATTAAGATTAAACAACCTGAGAATTTGGTTAGCCAGCATAATTAATTAAGGTTTTTTTTCTTTCACATTCTCTTTTTGTTAGTTGTGCTGAAAGCTTACGGAACACCGGCAAATAGCCAAAATATAAATTATAAATGACTGTTAAAGTGTACTGTAAAGAGTATAAGAATAAATCGAAATTTCATTGAGATTCAGGATTTCCTACTATTTTAATAGAATCACAAAATAAATAGCAATAGATGTTATGAAAAACAACTATTCTGTAAATATTTACATAACCGAAAATATAGGGACCGAGTGCATTATGCCTGTCTCATCACAAAAATATTGCACCAATATACGTTGAGTAAATTAATGAAAGAATAAAAAATAAATAAAAATAAAAAAAAATAAATTACACGTGTTTTAGATATTCTAAATAATGATATCTATAGGTGAACCGAAATTGCAGAAATAATTAAGTTCAGAATAAGTTAAGGATTAAATCATTACGAGTGAATGCGTAACCTAAACTGATATATAAAATATTTGCAGAGTGTAAGCTATTGAATATATAAAATTATAAAAAGTAAAACGAGATAAATTTAAATAAATTGAATGAGCGAGTGTATTTATCGGATAATGCATAATGAGGAGGTAAATAAATTAATAGAATAATAACTAGCATATTGGTGCAGTTTGATAAAATAAAATATATACAATTAATTTGGAATATTAATAAAATAGGCCAACAGTAATAATAAGATAAGATGATAATAACAATAACACTACAAATAATTGGATTATTAAATCTGCTAAACAAAATCGAAGTCGAAAGATATATACATATTCTGACATATATATATACATACAACAAAGAAATGAAAAGACATACACATAGCCAAATAGAAAAATAATCTATGAAATTCTGTAAATAGTCAGTTTATAATATTTTTATATGACCCTAATTGCTCCTGCGAGATAAACCGTGTATGATGGGTACGTTGTCATCTCGACGTCCGAAAGTTTTACTGTCTCTTGACCAAATGAACTTGCAGCCCTTCTGTTTCAGACTATGCGCCGCTAAAAAGATTCTGCTATTTTCTACTGATAAATGATCATTTACGTAACTGTTTTGTATCGTTAAAGACATCGGTTCTATAAAACTGATATCTTTTAATACCGGTCGCTTTACATTTTTAAAAGAAAATCCTTAGCTACACGCCGACGTAACTTTACCCCCTATATTAGCATGAGCCTGGCAGGTAGACTTCGGTAACTAGTGTCATATACTGATATCGTTCTTATTTACCTCGGCTCGAGTCACAGCGACTAATTTTTGCATCGTATCGTATAGATCCGCATTTGGCTGATGCGGCACATTGCTAATAATCACGTTAGCTTTACGTGTATACTGCTGCAGATCAGCAATCTGTGCACGCAACACCGAATTATTCTCTTTCGATTGGCCATTTTCAGTTCGCAGTAATTCAACGATCTGACGTAGTCGATTGTTATCAGCGCGAAGCTGGTCGATCGATGAATACAACTGTTCCATCTTATCACGCAGCGCTCCAATCTCCACCCAAATAGCCAATAAGATCTCTTCCGCACTCTCTTTATTTCTGCCAGCGTCGTTCTTATTTTTTTGCTACGGCATTCAATACACTTCTCTTTCTATTTCCCATTTGCCGCCACGTCTTCGCCGCCACCCCGCTACAGCTCAAGTGTAATTGACACAGGCAAATACTACACGAAATTGGTAGCGCATTTCCGCACGTCTTACAAGACGACATAATTACAATATACGATTAAGAAATTGAATTAACGAACGCGTACTAATTGTTTACCTGTTTTTCCTTATTACGCGAGCGGCGACGTAAATAATACAAAAGTACTTGCGGTATTCCAAAACAACTTACTGCGCTGCGCATGAGTGTTAAAATTTAACTCCAACTACCAACAATATATTCGAAAAAAAGAAGGCTGTCACGGGACGCCTGGCAGATGTGAAACATCATAATACATTGGTTGACCAAAGAGAATCTATAATTACAAAAAAACTAATAAATAAATATGAAGTAGAATAAATAAAAACAGACGAGTTTCGTTAATAAAATATGATAATGTACGATATGTCTCAAATTATATTTTGGTCATTGTGAGTTTCTCAATTATAATATCACCTATGTCTTGCGTTGTTTATGTACTACGAAAATAAAGTAGAATTTTATTGGTTTAAAATTTTTATAAAAATAGAAGGCAAATTAAATTAAAAGAAAGTACAGTGAGAAGATGCGATGCGGACGAAAAAGAAAGATATGGCGTGTGCAAAGAGATCGCATGAGGGTTGTTTATGTTTAGGTGCATGTAAGAAAGAGATGCGACGTTCGCGAGAGAAGGATAGACAGGTAGCTGGACTCTGTGCGTCTCTCGGTCAGCTGTGAGCTGTGTGCGTACAAGAAAGGAAGAGAAAGAGAGATAGAAAGAAACAGCGATGCGAGGCTTGCGAAAGAGAGAGAAAGATGCGACGCGTATATGTATATCGTAAGTGTGCGTGTGTACTGAATGTGTTTATTCATATGTCTATGCACACACACATAAAAACGAGTTAAAGCACGTGGATGTATGTATATATCCGGCGTTTGCTGTACGCATGTGTAGAAAATAAAGCGTTCGTTGGCAATAGTATATACATTTCTAACCTAAAATGATCAAATGAAATAGAATGATAATATATTAATATTAATAAATAATATATTAATAGATGATTTACTAACCTTTGGTTTGAATCGGTAGATTGTGTTTCGTCAATCGGTAGATTGCGTGTCCGCGTATTCGACATTTTACTGCAGCCTGCACTTATATGTATACAAGCGATGAAGTATATTGTAGACGAATAAAGGCACACGCAGTACACACTCACACGTAAGAGTAACGGAGTATATAACGCGTCACGCAAGCACAAGCGAGTAGCATGCGATGGCGGAGAGGGGGCATGACGTCATGAAAGCATCACGCCGTTTGCCGTCACAGCAGACGAATCGGTTTTATCCAGATATTTCAAACGAAGAACACGTTAAGCCAGAGAAAAGCAAACACAACTGATCAATGCGATAATAATAATATCTGATAGTAATAATGATAGTAATATTAATGCCACTAATAATAATGTGTTAACATGATTGATGCTAATTGTAAAGAATTTAATAATATTAAGATTTGTAAACTTAAAATAGAAGAAATTCATTACCGAGGAAGACTCGTCAAGACGAGAAATTATGATTCCTCTAGTCGATTCCAGTAAAACGTCTAATTACAACTATAAATTTAGGAAACATAAAACTAAATCAGTAAATAGTAAGGATAAAATGTTAAAGATCTTTACTTTAAATGTTGCAATCCTAAAGTCTGTAGAGAGTCTAATGGAACTAGAACATGCATTTAACAAAAAAAAAAAAAATGTAATTTCTGGGTCTAGCGGAAGTTAGAAGGATTAGAGAACAGATCATAGAATTAAATTCTGAAAATATGCTGTTACATTCAGATAGTAGAAACGGTCAACGAAGGGTAGAATTTCTAGTAAGACTTTTCGAACAAAATTTTGGAGTTTAAAGGTCTTACTGATAGAATAGCAATAGTTAAAATCAAAAATTAATGATAATAGAAAATTAATAATAATACAGATTTACGCTCCTACCGCAGCAGACAAAAAAGAAGAAAATAATGAATACTACGCGCTATTTTCTCTGAAATTATAAGGGAACATAAACCTAGCCCAAACGATTATTTTATGATTACTAGGGATTTTAACGGACAAATAGGTCAAAGAAGGAAAGAAGAAGCACGGGTAATGGGTGAATATAATTACGGTAAAAAAAAATGTAATAGGGTTTGGAATTTAATTCGATTTTGCCAACAGCATCATCTTAAAATAATAAATACACGTTTCAAAAAGCGACAAGATAAATTATGGACATGGTTGCCCCCTAATCAGAAAATCAGAAATCAGACTGATTATATACTCTCGTATTAATACAGAATAATGAAAACTATATAAAAGATTGTAATACCGAAAACTTTGACTTCCATTCAGACCATAGATTATTACAATGTAAATTAATAAAAAAATTAATTTTTTTTTTTTTTAAAAATAGTCTTCTATATTCATGCACTAAAAAGTACAAAATAACTTTTACCAGATATACGCATCTTGACATTAAAATCTGAAACTAGAAAATATTCTGAAAAATAAAAGCGGGGGCCGCAGTTACAAAAACTTTTTCGGTGTGTGTGTGTGGTATATTGTGATGCACAACAATGGAACAGCATTAAATAGTGATTGTAGTTTTGGCTTAGGATGTATTATATAATATTAATATTTAATTATTAATCTACGGTCCCCGCTTTTATTTTTCAGAATATTTTCTAGTTTCAGATTTTAATGTTAAGATGCGTATCTGGTAGTCATACACTAATAAAATTGTACTTCTTTTTAGTGAATAAATAAAAGGCTATCTTTAAAAAGTTTTTTAAAATTTCATTATTTTTTAATCTGCACTTTTTACTATGTATTTCAATAAAAAAACAATAAATTTAGAATTGTATTTTATTTTGCTTTATTTTATTCAATATCTTGATTATCGGACATTCACAGAAATTTGTGTTACATTTTATAATTAAATAATGGATCGCATTCTTTCAATTTATAGTCTTTTGTTTTTTATACAATACATACGGAATCCTCAGCACGTGAAACACTATGTTTGACCAATAGCGATCTTTCCATTGATATATTACATGACCAAAAAAAAAAAAAATATTTTTTTTGAAACTTCCGAGCTTTCGACGCCCCAAGGGTCCGATTTTAAAGTTGGAAACCCAAATGTTCCAAAGTAAAGAAATACATAAGGATGCGTATTTGTTTAACCTTGTTCGAAATTGTCTGGCGATATAAACCTGGATTTGAAGAAACCTGAAAATAAATCACCGATTGGTTCAGTTTATGGAAGAAACGTGTTCGGATTACAGCTCAAAACAAATCTCGCTCTATCGACTACTCGTGGCGGATCGTGCATTGATACAGTTATCGCTTGGTTAAAATTAAAAGGATCGATTCTTCGAAAAATTATATCAGTTATTTTCGTTATCATAAACTGGTGACAGTACCGGTACTTCTAACGATCATGTTGAACAAACCGAAAAATAAAACAATTGTTATCCATACTTTTTTCATTTCTTCATTCATAATTTTCCAGCAGAACAACAGCAGTTACAAATTCGGCATTCAGCAAATCAAGCTAATTCCATGTTTCATAATTTTAGCCGTAGGCTCTAAGTAAAGACGCGAAGCGACAAGTTTTTTTTTTCTTTTCTTTTTCATAATTTTCTGTAAGCCTATTTACTATCTATTGTTACATTAGCTACTAAGTTCGTCTAAAGGATGTCGCACGGCGGCCTCCTCCAAGCCCGCATTTTCTCTTAATGTGATGGAAATGGATACTTCCAATAAACGAAAGCCCTCCAGCTCAGTCTCTCCTAAATCAGATCTGCCTGCTAAGGTCTCTCGCAAACTGACTTGGTTAGTTCGGCGAAGTCCGTCGTTATAAGCAGCGCCATCGATAATTTTAAAATAAAAAATGATGATAAAAATAATTCTAACGACTCGAAAGTTTAAAATAATGACATTAATAATATAAACAACAATAAAGGTGTAACTTTGCTAACAATGGCATTTTAAGTGCGCGTAAGGTCGATCTTTTCCCTAGCAGCTTCGCAGGTTCCATTCAAGAGTTAGGCTAGAATCTCTCTCCGATAAAAACATCGGTAGTCTGTATTCTTTTGCAGCTGCTAAATTCTTATTCCGTAAGACTGCTGCAACCAGCGAAATCGTGTGAACCGGCAGGAATAGACTTGGGTTATTTTTTTACCGATATCTCCACCGCCAACGAATTTCTGTTAGACTCAACTTTTTTAGAAAATCATAAATTCAAAGCATTTATTCCTAGTTCTCTTCTTTTTTCACTTGGTATTGTTCGAGATATTCCAGTTGATATCTTTGAAGATGACCTCTTTAATGATGTTTCCTCGTCGGTTCCTGTTATTTCCATACGGCGCCTTAAAAAAAAGCAAGCTGATGAATTCCGTTCCATTCCTTTAATCGAAATTAAGTTCCTTTCCGACAAAATTCCTGATTTTGTCCATTTCTTCCATCTTCGTTGTCCGGTTGAACCTAGTGTTAGACCCCCCATCTAGTGTCGCTTTTGCTTCCATTTCGGCCATACAGATAAAATGTCCCGCAGTAAACCCCGATGCGTTAAGTGCGGTGACTTCCACCGAACTAATGAGTGCTCTAGTCCTGCTGTACAGTTAAAATGTCTTAACTGTGAAGGCTCTCATGATTCCACCAACCGCCAATGCCCAGTCTTTCTCGAACAACCGGAATTTAAAAAAATTATGGTGTTTGAAAATATATCCTTCAGTGAAGCTTGCCAGTTGAAAAAGGAAAATCGCACTTCTCTGCGTTTTCCTTCGCTGATATCGGCCATAGAAAATTAAATCCAAATGTTTCCCGTTCCAGGTCTAATAATTTATCCTCTAGTTCTTCTCCTTCGTCATCCCTCTCGCTGTCTAAATCCACTTCTCGTCCTAAATCGCCCACTTTTCACAAACTCTCTTTTCCTAAACCCCACTTTGATTTTCCTTCACAATTTCCTAAGCTCCCTTCTAACCGTCTTCCTAAATCCGGGCAATTCCTCTCCTATCAAAAGTCGTCACTCCGCACTTAGCACCTCTAATCCTTCTCCTTTAGCTTCTTCTAATCCTTCTCCCTCACTTTCTTAGAGCTTTTGGCATCTAAAAACATTGCTTCTTCTCCTTCTTTTGCTGAATTTTTACCGCTTTTCCTAGCTAGTTTCATCAATTTTAATTAACTACTCGTTTCTCCAATAATAAATAGTAAAAGAATAGAAACTAAAGGCCCTCTTCTTCTTTCTCTACTTTCTCTCTGTTCCTTTTTTTTTTCCTTTCGTGGCTTTATGCTAGTTTATAATTATTTTTATACCTATATTATGTTCCCGTTTCCACTTACTGTGGTATCTTTCTTCTCTTTCCGGTATTTGTTATAGTTTTTCCCCTTCCTTGGATTTTGAGACATTCTGATGAATTGCCCATTGATTTTATTGCAATAATTGTTTCTTTTATTATTGAATGTACTGACGCTGAAGTGGCTGTACCGACTGTCGGGCGCAGTTACATTTATTTCAATGTTTTCGTGTTCATCAGTGTACTCATGGCACGTTCGTGTCGAGCATGAGTTACTCGGTTACTACTCTATACTATAATATGCTGTATATTTTTTTCACTTCACGGTGTTTATACTATTCGTGCGTTTAACACTTTAACTGCAACTGCAGTAATTGTTTCTTTATTGCCCTTTAAAATTTTGTTAATCTCATACAGTTTATTTATTCAATAAAATCTACTTATCTTCCCGTTCTAACACCTTTTTTTTTTTTTTTTGGATTTATTTAAGATTATTTTAAAAAATATAATTTTGTCTTATTTCATTGCAAAATATAATTTTATTTTCCTAAGTGAAATTGTGTTAAGTTTTCCTTTATTCTCACTTACGTTCTGGTTCAATTGTAATCATTTTTTTAGTTTCTACGGCATAATTTTGTTGTTTTCTTTATTGGCTTACACATTCCGCTGTTATTTTAGGTCTGAAACGCAACGGATATTTAGCAGTCCATGTGATAGGCGTCTTTTTATATATATAGCCTTTTTACAAAATTTTAAAATTTTTTTTTCTTGCTACGGTCATTTACCAGTCAAGTGGTAGGTGGACAATTTGGACCCGGGCAGCAGTTCATTTTTTCGAATCTTTATCTTTTTATATATAACCTTTTATTATTTTTTTTTTTTTTTTTAACTTACGAAAAATCTAAATGATAAAAACCAAAAAAAAATAAAAAGTATACATATCTTTTTTAAACATAGTATCACCCTTTCCTTCTTTATTTAGAAATAGAAAACAGAAAAAAAATTACGCACCTGGCAGATGTTCGGTAGCAGATATTAAAAATTCCGTTGCACTCCCTGTAAAAAAAAAATAGAGAATACCACTAAGGCAGCTAGGCTCGGAGCTCGATCATGTCACAGAGGTTTGATGATTTCAGCGACGGAAAAAGTGAAGTAACAAAACGTGGTGTATTTACCTGCGCCAGAAATTAATAAAATGTTTTTATTATTTACCGTGGTAATAATTTTATTTAAATTTTTACGTTTAATTTATATTCACTATGGTAATTATTTTATTTGAAATAATCTTTTCCTGTTCTGTTTATGTTTTCTGAAACTCATTCAGTTTTATAATTTGTGAAATCCCCTTTACCGCTCGAAAACGAATTTTGTCATGTTTTTTGGTTTTTATTTATTTTTTTTTTTTTGGTTTTAAATAGCCTACATTGTTCCTCCTGACCCCATAAATTCACTGTCCAAATTTCATAAAAATCGGATGGATAATTTTTCTTGTCTATCGAGGACATACAGAACGAGGTTTCTACATTCATTTTTATATATTATATAGATAATAGGTTCGTCAACATGGATATTAGCCCAAAAATTGGGAAAAAGAGAAGAAAGAGAACCAGATTTTTATAAGGTGTGAAATATCCAACAAAAATGTATCAAGCGCTCGGATGACAGAAGGTGAAGACAGGGAAAGAATAAATGAAGCGCTGCAGGAAATGGGGGAACACTGTTTGACAAAAGAAAGAAGTAGAATGAAGATCGTTCCGTTGAAAACGAAAAGTATTCATCATTATAAGATCAGGGTTACATACAAAGCGACTGTTGGAGGAATGTAAGGGACAATATATGAAAAGACGCGAGGGAGAACCGAAAAAGCGACGAAGGGAGTAAACTGTAGGTGGCGATATCGCTGAGATACTAGAGCGACGCATAGAAGGGAAGTCAAGAAACCAGGAATAGAGCGAGAGGGAAGGTTGAATGATAAGAGACATTACAACACAACCATTAAAACGGAATGCATATATACAACTGAGTGATGTAGGAAAGGTTTCAAAAATATTGGAAAATAAGGAAAAGAAGATAATAAGAAAAATTCTTAGCCCCTCAAAAAATTGGGAAACGTTCAGGAACAGGTCCCCAATGAAGAACTATATAAGAAAGTAGAAAAACTCTTCGAGACGTTATGAGGAAACGAAGGTTGGCATTTTATGCGCATACACGGAGAATGTGTAATATGCGATTGAGTAAAAGAATCTTTCAACACTTTGATGAATCATAGTTCGACGTTTGGTTCTCGAATACGAAAAAGGATCTTAATGAAGATACTTATATCGACACTATTGAAAAAACAAAACAGAATTTAGGAATGCAATAAAAGAACTCGATAGCTTTAAAAGAATCAAAAGTAAGAAAACCGCAGGGGAACAAATGGACAGACGAAAGGAAGAAAAAGCACAGTGAGATAATGAAAAGAAATACTAGGCAGGACGAAAAAGGAAAAGTTTGTTGTTTCCACGCGATCCGTATATTTTAACGTCAATTTATTCTTTGTCGCAGATGAAATATTCTTCTTCTTCTTCTTTTTATTATTAAAAACTAACTTTGTTTTTCATTTCATTTGGTTAAAAAGAAAAGTTATTTTCGCTATCTCGGTTGAAAACCAAAAGTGCAGGGTCAAATGATAGCAAATATAAAAAGTATAATTTACAAATAAAATGCTTGAAATTAATATCAGAGCATAAATACGAGACCGAAAGTGAAATAATTCGAAAAAAGAAGACGTACTGAGCGTTAGAGGAATGCATTTATTCACAAAGATATAGAAATACATAAAGTGACAGGTAAGGAAATCGAACTGGAGGAAAGAAGAAAAATAGAATACAGGCTAAGGGAAAACTATTTGTATTTCGCTGTTAGCTAAAACAAAGATGGGGGGAGCACAAACGGACAAATACGTTATAACTCAAATAAAATGCCTAAAGAAATAATAGAGGATTGGGATGAAAAAAAAGAAAATAAAGGAATGGTTGCAGAAAGAGGGAAATATAGAAATAATAATAAGCATTAAATAAAGAGAAAAGGGGTATGGAAATAGTGTCAAACAAAAGTGAAAAAAAACAGAAATTTATTTTACTCCATCGCTCGCGCAATTTTGCGCATAGATGGGATTTATACAATGGTAATAATAATAATAAAGCTTATTTGATTTGATTTGATTTGAAAAAGGGACGGAATAAAATAAATAAAATGAAATAAAATAAATAATAGATATTAGTTATAGCTAAGTTAGAAATAAGGAAAAATAGGATGGATTTGTAATGAAATATTTACGCGGCGATAAGATTGTACAAGTATATAAGTAGTATAGTGTAGAAATCTTTAGATGTGAGAAAACTCGTCGAAAATATTAATAAATATATATATATTTTCAAAAAAAAAAAATCACTTTTTCAAAAGAAAAATTACAACTGTATGTAGTTTTAGCGATGGTCTCCGAGTAACTGTTCTAAATTAGCTACTTTTGGAAGTTAAAAAGGCACTGCATTACAGTCACATCAACGTTAAGAAAATTGGAAATTTTCTGTTTTATTTGAAAATTTATTGCTCGTGTTTAATAATATTTTTTCCTCCTTTTGATAATGTTTTCTTTTTGAAACTGTTTTATTTAACCGCGCGGTTAAAGAGATCTATAGAAATTTAAAGAATTTGTAATAAATCGTCCTTTCCCAAAAAAAAAAAAAAATAAAATAAAATAAAAACAAAACAACCGTGTTAATCTGCGATTTTGGAGCAGCTTCTTTTTGAAGTTCTTTTAAACTTCGTCAACTAAAACAAGAAAAATATGCCCCCATCAATGTGAGGAGAAAGGATTTAATTAGATTTTAATTCGTCAGTCGGATGAGTAGTAGACGGTATGGAAGCACTAACAGCGTACAAAATTAAAGGGTAATAGGCAACATAGTTAGAATGCAACAAATCGAAATAAAGAAAAGAACACTCAAAAAGGAGGAGAAGTAACGGGAAAGGAAGAATAAGCGATTTAGTGTCCGGATAGTTGAACTGGAGGAAAAGTTAGATGGAGGAATAATGGAAGCGTCAAAATATTGGCCAAACACGAACGTTATCCGAAAAAGGAATTCGATAATAAAGCGACATTTAACACACCTAATTGAGCAGTCTCAGTGAGCAGCAGCAATATGCTGTTCGATCGAAAATCATTAATTTACAATTCATCGATCTGCAATAACAAGTAATGTGATGTTCCCGAATGAGAATTTTAACAACGCGCAATTATTATATATTCAGAGAACCGTTTGCAGTGACACCAGCTGCGTCGTCAGCATTGCTTGCGTCGTAACTGATTGCATCCCCCATTGTCGTGTTACGCAACAACAGGGAACTGGTTTCGAAGCAGTCACGATGCTAGGGGTAGCTGTGACGGTCGCGCTATCAGTGACATCTCTCGTTAGCGTCAAAACTAAATTATTCACATTATACAACGGTAGTTAAAAACTCATGTTGAAAGCAGCAAACACACAATCTTGCCAGCGCTGAAAGCATCGGAGAAATATATTAAAATAGTTTTTAAATATTTTCGTAATTTGAAAATTTTCCGTTCTGACTCTGATTGAAGAACGAATGTTGTTTGGGGATAATCGTAATATCCTTTTATTTGTATATTTGACTAATTTATAAAATAATTTTACTGTTCGATTCGATTTTATTAAATTTTTAGATGTATTAAAACGAAACGTTATTTGAATTATTTCGATGAAATTATACGTATTTTTTAAAATAGTTTTAACATTTTTATTTTGTTTTAATAATTACATCGCTGAAAATGATCCTCCGTATTTTTTGCACAATTTTCTATCCTTTTCTCGAAGTTGACGATGATTTTTTTGGAAATTTGGGCCGCTTCGCGTTCAGTACTGGCTCGCAGTTGGGCTAGGTCCCCGCCCGTGGTTTACTGATATACATATATATACATATATAAACTCGGCCATTTTTGCTTCGCAAGGGGCTGTGTCCCTTGATCCCTCTTGCTTTCATTTCTGTTTCTTTCTCTTCTATACTTTGTATAAAATGATCAAAATTTACAACGTAATTCTTACTGGCATCAACATAAAAAAAAAATAACATAACCACAAAAGTCCTATTCTAACATTTAACTTTCATTATATTAAATTAAGACATTTTTTCGTTACATTTTTCGTCACATATTTCATTACATAAAATTGTGACATTTTTTAAATAACAATAACAAAAATCCTATAAAACATAACAAACGTTACATAAAATTGGGACATTTTTCGCGTTGCATAAAATTGGGACATTTTTCGCGTTACATAAAATTGGGACATTTTTTCTAATGGGGGGTAGCCTAAAAATTACGTTGTAATTAATATATACACTTTTAACTTTAAATAACCCCACAAAAAAAGAAGTCGCAACAAACCAAATCAGGCGAACGCGGCGACCAACGTAAACCTGGTACCTTCATTCGTTTACCGATGTGTCATTGTTAAAATATACTACTATACATTGTGTCATGTCAATCGCAGATGCATGTCGGAACAAGAGAAATACTGACTGTTTTTTTTGAGGAAGATGGAAATGTAAACTCGGGGTCGGTGGTCCGCTGTGTTGTCTCCGTAGTCCGTATGGTTAGGTGTCGAACAGTCCGCTGAAAGACCGCGTTACTCTGGCGATATAGTCGAAGTCTCTCATTTTTGTTTTGTAGTTATTCATTTCTGGCCCGAGTTTTGTCAGTATATTTGGAAATTTTAATTTTTTCGAGTTTCATATTCGCTTTTTTAACATACATTTAAATTTTATCGAAAATAATTGTTTAAGGACTTTCGTCGCCGAAAAAAATATTACTCCGCTAGTCAAAAAGTAAGTACCGGTAGCGCTTTTGTTATTATTTTCAATTTATTTTTTTATTCGTTTAATTCAATCTTAAACGAAAATTCCGCAACTGCACGTTAAAGTCGTTGAAACTTTTCAGCTATTCCGTCTCATTTTTGTATTGCTCACTTAGTTCTCTTCTCTCGTTTTTGGATTGTTTATACTTCAATTCGTTTTCGGCGGATATTATTATATTTTTTTATTTTTACTATTGCGACTCAACGAGATTAATGGATATTGTAGAGTTATGTATAAAAAAAATTATTTAAAAAAAATTACCGCGTTCATTAATAATCTAGCAATTTATTTTTTTTTCATTTTCTTAAAAATTTGGCTAATTAATCAAGAAACGATTCGATACTTTTTTTTTTTTTTGGTGGGGTGTCCCTTAAAATATTGAAAAATGTAATCCGACGACAAAAGGAAAAAAAAATAAAATAAATTACTCTCACAAACACTGAATTAAAATTACGAGAAAACGTATTTAAATAATAACGGGAGCCATCAAAGATTATTAATTCTTTAGAAATCGAATTGTTTAGACTGTTTAAGCGCGCTTTAATATTCTTTTTCTAATGAAACGAATTTAAAAAATAAAAAATTAGCCTATTCGCGTATATACTCGATTAAAAGTTTAAATCTTTTAGTAAAATATCGCGAAGTAAGTGACAAATAGGTGATAGCAAATATGGAATTCCAATAATACACATAGCTTTGGTTGATTATTAAAAGAAGATTCATCAGAAAGAGATCGGAAATTAATAAAAATCGCTAGCAGGTTATTCTCGATTAAAATTAATCGAAAATATTTCTTTTACATTCAAATAATTCTAAAAATGTTTAAAGCAAAAAATCTTTTTAGAAGGAATATTTTTAATACATTGCAAAGAAGGGAAAATAGACCTAAGTAACAATATGTGATACTGCAATGTGACTAATTGCGTAATTCAAATTATTGATTTTTTGAACATTTTCATCTAAATTGTTTTTAAAATGCTTCGTATTTTGCGGAATTTTATTAAATGAAAAAAAAAAAAAAAACAATAATAATAATAATTTACAGCCCGTTAAAATAAAAATGTTTTTCCTAACCTCTGTGTTTTTGGTCCTTTTTTTTTTCGAAATAATAAATGCGCGAAGATGTTTTAATTTTTCGATTAATGTTTGTAAAAGTAAAACAAAAAAGAAAAACATAGACGTAAACAATAAGCTCGAACGGTGTGTGCCACACCTTTACGCTATTACGAGATTAAAGTATTTAGCGGCATTATGGAAAGGCGAAGAACTGTAATAAATCGCGAGCAATTTACAATACAACTGCGGCGCAATAGCGCGTAGATGGTGTTGCGAAAATTGTAACAAACCATTTGTTGCCCAAAAATTCTGCCGAAAAAGGTCACAAGACTGAAAAAGAAATGAAGGCGGTCTTCCATCTTAAGAAATTATTACGCGTTTAAAAAACTTTTCAATTAACGTCCTTTTATTTATTTATACTTTCAGGGTGAAATATGAACTATTATTAACTTTTGTACAATTTGTAAAAAAAAGAGTACAAAAAGGATTTTTATTGTTTAAAAAACTTTCAACAGTTGGCGGCCCCGTTTAGATCGTCGTCATTTGCATCGTTATCGATCTTTACCCGTGACATAAAATCGATTCTACTTCGATTTCGTCACTTTTCATCGATATCAGTTCATTTTCTAACATTCCTTATGATATATTTTACTTAAACGATGCTGAGGAAATTCTCGGATTAATTTGCTATAGCATTATGAACGATTTTATTTTATATTTTCTTTTTTTTTCTCTTCGTATCTCCATGGACACTTCTTCGCTCGACTCCAAAAATTATTTTCGGACAGAGTCGAAGTCCTGGTTTTGGCAGGATTGATACGTGCCAGCTTGAATTTTTGGTGAAAGTTCTTCAATTCTTGAAAAGCGCGTTCCAGGGACACCTTTTGCCTTGCCCGCTTATTTCACATGATTATTACGTTTTGTCAATAGAGCCAACGTAGGTTATATTTCCCCCTTCTGAGACAGAATGTTGTAATTCGCGAGATGATTTACCCAGTCGGTATTATAGTCGATATTTATTAGTTTCAATTAATTTTTTTCAAATAGAGTGATAAACAAGAAAGGCAATGCAGGGAAAATTCACAGTTTCGAAAAATGTTCTGCAATCTATCTCATCTATTCATATTCTTTCTCTTCTCATTATATAATACTCTTCGTGCTCACTCATCGAATAAGCGGTCTCCTACGGATTCCTTTCAAATATTGCAGCGAGTAATCTTCTCCATTTCTAGTGATAGATTTTTTTAGGAACGTTTCGCCTCACAATATTGCTTCACTCAAATGACTCATACTCCTATCCGGCTTTATTTTCCAGTACCAGCTATATATTTAACCTCTCCATTCAGCACCTCCTCCGTATTCATGGTTTGCCCTCCTCTCTCTAAAACGCTCCATAATCTTGTCGCCTCCGATTTAATTTTATAGTCTTCTCCCGGCACTATTTTCTCACTCCTTATCTGCATCTACTGGTACATTTTATCCTCTTCAATGTGCTCTTCCGTCGACCCTTTTTTGTCACGCCGATCATGTTCGAAAATCGTTCTTTTATTCCGCCCTATTAAAACTTGCTATTCCCCCCCCCCCCCACTCGTATTTAATTACTTCTTAAGCTCTTTTACTTCCGTTATTCCTACCCTCGAACTGATTTTATTGTACCTTTAAACGTTTATTAAAGCCTCTTATTTTTCACTTCTCGAGCTAACGTGTTGCGAACCGATTTTTAAAAAAGTAAGATAAAACCGATTTAGACAGTGTACTATTATTAAAATTAAAAAGTTAAAATATCGAAGATATCGACAATATTAGAAAAATCAAGATTGTAGAGAGGGCGAGTGGAAGGAAGACCTGTATACAAGATTCCCGTAGTCAGAAAGATTCAGAAATTTTAAAGTGTTTTGCGAGTAAATCTACACCGAAAAAATTACGCATCGGATGGACGAATTTGTCGGCTACATTTTTTCTCATCCAACCCATCTCTGTCTTCCGAAAAGTAAAATATCGAACGGTCGTACGAATCGTTTAATACGATTAGTACATTTAGAGAATATCATGATTGCGATTGCTTGAAAGTTGAGGAACGAATGCGCATTGAAAAATAGAGTTATTTTCTCGCTTTTTATACTCTTCGTAAACACACCTGAGCTCTAATGAAAAGAAATGTCACAGAAGACTAGCCATACTCGCCCGGAACTGACTGTCTTTGTTTATTTATTCGAATATTATTTACCTTAAGGACGTGCTTAATTTATGGCATAGAAAAAATCACGTTTAAAATAATCCACGTAACTATTAAACTGGCTAAATTAGCCGATTGCGAAGAGAGGTTAATTATATACAGTAAAACCCCGCTAATTATCGAAAATTCCGAATTATGGAACACTTCTAAAATCACACGTAATCTGAACTTTTACGAACATCGTGTACTTAATTTAGATAAATCTCAAAGCGTAAGTGTACGTAATAATTTAAGTCGGTGAATTCAGTAATAAATAGGAAGTATAAAAATGAAAAAATTTAATTACTCTACGTTTAATTTTAATAAAAATTGATTACCAAATGTTGTATACAATTGTTCAATAATATATGCGATACGGGGAAGATTCCGGATGATTGGATGAAGTCAACATTCATAATGTTGCCTAAAAAGCGAAATGCTAAAAATCGTAAGGATTATCGAAGTGTATCAGTTTGATGAGTCACTTACTAAAAGTTTTCCTTCGAATCGTATACTCGAGAATATACAAGAAAATAGAAGAGCAACTAGCTGATACTTAGTTTGGATTTAGGAAAAATTTAGCTACCAGAGACGCCCTATTCAGTATTAGGATGCTAACTCAGCGATGTAGAGATGTTGCACGTACAGTCTTTATATGTTTTGTCGACTTTCAAAAAGCGTTCGACAATGTAAAGCATAATAAACTAATGGATATCCTAAAAAGAAGAACAGGCATTGATGACAAAGATATACGGGTGATAAAAAACTTATTTATTGCTGCCAAACAGCAAGTATCAAGATTGAACAACATACCACAGAGGAAATAGCAATACTCAAAGGCGTAAGACAAGGCTGCATCTTGTCCCCGCTGCTATTTAATATATATTCTGAAAAAATCTTTGAAGAAGTCCATAAGAAACTTAATATCGGCATTAAAGTAAATGGGAAAATAGTAAATAATTTTAGATACGCGGACGAGACGATTTTAATAGCGAATAACCTAAAGGAACTGCAAGGATTTGTAAATGTCCCCCCGCTAAAATACGTCACATATATGGATTACACCTGAACATCTCTAAAACCAATTACATGGGATGGCAAGTAGGAAAAGTGGAAATTTAGTAACACCACTTACAATTCAAGCGGAAAAAATAGAAAAAATCAAAAAGACGCCGAATATTTAGGCAGTAATTTAAACGATCCGACATGAGTGAAGAAGTAAAAATACGAATTGGAAAAGCTAGAAATGCATTTTTCAAATTAAAAACGATACTGCGCGGCAAGAATATAAGTGCTGAACTAAAAATTAGGCTGGTAAAATGTTCCATATATTTTCGGTGTTACTACATACATATATGGTATGCTGAAAGCTGGACATTAACGAAGAAAACAGAACGAAAACTTGATGCCTTCCAGATATGGATATACCGAAAGATACTTAAAATAAAATGGACGGACAAAATACGATTAAATAAGTCTAAAGAAATAATGAAAGAAATTAAACACAGAAAACTAAAATACTTTGGACACATCCATCCAAGGCAATATAGTACACTCCAACTTCTGATGCAAGGAAAGATCGCTGGAAAAATACTTTATTTTCCCTCTTACATATAATGGAAGATCAATATTTGGATATTTATTTGTTTTAATCACAATAAAGTGAAAAGTTTTTCAGAATGTTGTTAATCGTGCAAACAATTAGTTAACTAATAATAATAGAAGCGAGTCACGCGGTGTGGTTTATTTTGAAATGTATTTTGTTTTCGCGTTATATTCGGTGAATTATAATAGCGCGTTCTCACGATTCTTGACGTGAAATATTTTCAACCAGCAAAGTAAGTACGTTCCATTTACTTATTTACTAACACAAGCAACTGACTGTATACCGTTTCCGCTTTCGAGGGGAGAATGTAAAGTCACTAATAAATAAGATAGGAATAAAACTAGGTGTGCAATTGGCGCAGTGGGATATCAAAGCAGTACATCGTCTACCTAAAAAGGTCAACGATTCCGCACCGGCGCCGATAATCGTGAAACTTCATGATAGAGAAAAAAAAGCGCAACTACTAAGTAATGCAAAGAAGTTGAAGATAAACAGTAACGATGTTGGCTTACCCCAATCAGTACCGATTTATATATGTAGATCAAGATCTGATTCGCCACGTTAGGAAACTCTATGCAGTTGCTAGGCTAGCGCGTCAAGAAGATAAAATAAGCCAAGCATGGTGCAGAGACGGTAAAGTTTATGTACGGAAAATAGACTCGAGTAAAGCGAAGATAATAACCAGCGAATCAGATCTCGAATAGCTGACTGACGATTCCACGCAGGAGAGTACCACTATGCGGAACATTAGCCATGTAACCAAGCAGATAGACAAGATTAGTGCAGTAGATTCGGCAGTAAAACATAGTGAAAAACACAAAGGTGGCCAGAAGCAGAGTTCTATCGATAAGTTCATATTGACAGCGTCCACATCATACACACAGTCTCCAACACCAGCATACCCAGCGACACACACACAAACAATAACACAATCACCTCCAACCACACGTGCAAAAAATAAACAAAATATTATATATAAATGAAACGTTTCTCAGCCTGTTATGAGCGTGAACTGTCCTCACCCAGAAACGCCGGTAAGCGAGGGTGAGTATACCTTTTTTCCTCCATCACTCCTGTCATTTAAAATTACTACTAAAAATTTAGTTAAGCGCAATTTAAATCAAACCAATAATATAAAAAGTAATAAAAATGAAATAAAACACAAAGTTCATATAGCTACTCTGAATGTAAGGTCACTTAAAAGTCCAGAAAGCCTTATTGAATTAGAAGAGGCATGTTAGAAATCTAATATTAAAATTTTAGGATTGTCCGAAGTAAGGAGACCTGGAGAGAAAATTATACGCACACAAAAGGGGAACCTTTTTTATTATATAGGTAATAACTCAGGACAAAAAGGAGTCGGTTTTATTATTAAAAATGAATATATAAGTAATGTAGTAGAGACAAAGGGGATTAACGACAGAATAGCAATCTTAAAAATAAAAATTAATAAAGCTATACTCTAATATGTATTCAAGTTTATGCTCCGACTACAGCTGCAGAAGATTGGGAAATAGAAAATTTCTACGAAAATTTAAGAAACATTTTAAATTCCCAATTTAAAATAAAGAACAACAACTTAATAATTATGGGAGAGTGGAATAGCCAGATAGGGCAAAGAGAGAAAAGTGAAAAACAAACAATGGGTTTATACGGTTATGGGAAACGCAACGAAAGGGGTTGGATGCTCATAAGATTCTGTCAAGAATTCAATTTAAAAATAGTAAATAGTCTGTTTAAAAAAAGAATAGGAAATAGATGGTCATGGATATCTCCAAATCAATAGTATAAATCACTAATAGAATACAATAGTACCTAGCATGAATCAGTCAATTATAAATTTCGAAATGAAAGGTTTGAATAAATTCAGCTTCTATACAGATCATAGACTGCTAATTATAACAATTGCAATTGATAAAGAAAAATACTATAAGAGAGTCATAAAAAATTTGAATACAGAATTAGACTATGAAAAGTACGAAAACATAATTAGTGAAGAGTTAGGAAAGATAAACGTAAATAGAGATCAAGAAATTGACGAACTATATAACGCCATATCTCAAACAATAACGTCAACATTCACAAACACATCCAAGAAAAGAAGTGGAAATATCCCACAGATAAGCGAAGTAGACGACATTTACCAATTACGTAAAAGAAGAATGGAAATTTTAAAAATCGTTAACAGGTCTCCAAAAGAAAAGATTGAATTAAATTTAGTGTCAAGAGCTATAAGAAATAAAATAAGAGAAAGAGACCGAGCTCAAAAAAATGAAATTATTAATAATATTTTAGAAGGAAGTAAAAATATAAAACTGCTAAAAAAGAAACTCAGTATAGGTACACAATGGGTAACTCATTTTATGAACTTAAAATGGAAGAAAATATGCGATAGAAAAGAAATAAATAACTTTATAACTGAATATTATAAAAATTTGTATAATGAAATAGGTAACGATTACGGTATAAGCAATTCTGTTGAGACTAGTTTTACAGTAGAACCAGAATTTCTGAATGAAGAAGTAGAGGAGATAGTAAAAAGATTGAGACACAACAAAAGCCCAAGCAGTGACAAAATAATGAACGAACACATAAAATTGGGAGGTTTACAATTAATAAAAATCTTAACGAACCTATTTAATAGAGTTTTAAAAACAGGCATTACTCCATGTAAATGGAAGTACTCTGATATAATATTGTTGTTTAAAAATTGGGATCGGCACAAAATTGAAAAATATCGTCCAATATCTTTAAGTTTGATTATTTCAAAAAAATTTTCAAAGTTGTTAGAAAATAGAATACAGCCTATTATAAGAGTTGAACAACCTGTAGAACAAGCTGGTTTCAGAAGGTCGTTCGCTACAATAGATCACCTACATGTCATGAACCAAGTCATTGAGAAATGTATTGAACATCAAATCAAAATATATATAGCTCTAATTGACTATAATAAAGCTTTCGACTCTTTAAAACATCAGTACTTATTTGCATCACTTAAAAGTCAAGGAGTTCCAGAAAGTTACAAATATTAATAAAAAATATGTATAAGGACCTTAGAGCCAGAATATTAAGAGATGTAGAGGGTCGGTACTTTGATATTAAGAAAGGGGTTAGACAGGGAGATCCATTATCACCGGTTTTGTTTAACTGTGCTTTAGAAGATATTTTTAGGAATTTGCACTGGTATAGCAAAGGTTTAAACATAAATGGAAAAATAATTTCCAATTTAAGATTTGCAGATGACGTGGTTCTCTTGTCAAATTCCTTGGAACAACTAAAAACTATGATAACAGAATTAGACGATGTGGAAAAAAAAACATAAATATCGGAAAAACGAAAATATTTACAGAAAACCGAAACGCTAAAATAGTACAAGTTAACGGAATGGTTATAGAAATAGTAAATCAAGTAACGTACCTAGGTCAGCAATTATCTTTTGAAAATCGTACTGAAACGGAGGTAAATACTAGAATAACGAAAGCTTGGAACAAGTATTGGGCACTAAAATATATTTTTAAAGGCCCTTTTAACAATTACCACAAGAGTATAATTTTCAATGCGACTATTATACCTAGTTTAACATATGGCAGTCAAACCTGGTGTCTGACTTCAAAAATTATTAATAAAATAAAGGTAACACAAAATACAATTGAACGGTCTATTTTAAATATTAAGAAAAAAGATAAAGTACCGCTCAAATTGATAAAACAAAAATTAAAAAATAATATAGATGCAATCAGGTATGTTAGAAGACAAAAATGGACCTGGGCTGGTCATGTAGCAAGAATGAAGGATGACAGATGGACGTATAGAGCCACTTTCTGGTTTCTTGCACATTATAAAAGAAGAAGGGGGCATCAGTTGACAAGGTGGAGGGACGATTTTAGTAATTTTTTATTGAACAAAAATTTTCAAAGAGTAGCCATAAATAGAATTGAATGGGAGAGATTACAGGAAACCTTTGCTCATCATGGGCCGAGGAAATTTAATATTTAGTTTTTTCTATATCAAATTTATACTATTCATGTTTGTTATATAGTTTAAGAATTTCCTCAATAAAGGTTTATTATTATTATTATTATTAATAATAGAAGCAATTAAAGTTAAACTTTATTAAAATGCATTTAATTTTTACTTTTTTTTTTTATTGGTTCCCCAGTCCAGATTATACTGATAGGGCAAATATATTTAATAATAATGGTACATAATGGTGTGTCGTATACTGAATAGAATAACAATTTTTTTTTTTTTACAAAGTGACATAATACATGTTTTTTTTTAAAAATGTTATAAAACTAATTATATGCATGCATAAATATATAGAGTACTCGAGTAATTACTACACTAAATATATTTTTACAATTGCAATGATGATGCCAAAGCCTAGTAATGCAGAACTTACTTAAATATTTAACATTGATCTTATAAAGAAGTAGCAGGAGTAAAGATATTATTTTTAGTTAGAATGGTTGATTAGAAGTTTTAGGATAAGTTTTTTTTTCATTTTTTTGTTTATTGCTAGTGTTGTATTTTTATTGACTTGGTAAGATTCTCTTATGTTTTGGAAGGCTTTGCATGTATCTTTATCAGATGAAGAGTAGTGTCTATTGTATTAGTGTCACAGTACAGACAGATTGGCGAATTTATTAGTTTAAAGCGATGAAGGTATTCCCTAAAGTTGCAATGTCCTTTGATTACCTGAGAGTTAAAATAAATTAAATATTTAAATTTTTCAGTCGGATCTTATCTTGAATATTCAGGAAAAATGTGTTACGGCCAGTATGATCTTGGTTCCATTGGTTTTGCCGTGTGTTTATTATTTCGATTGATATTTGTTTTTTTAGTATTTTAATGTTGGGCGAAGGTCCCAGAGCATTTATAATATTGTCGCTGTTTAGGAGTTTTAGATTATTGACTAAATTTAAATTTCTGGTGATTCTGCACTCAGTAATTATTTCCTGCCCAATAATGAATAGATCTAAGGGAATGATGTTTGCTATTGAGGAGGTAGTTTTGTGTGGGGAAGATATGTTTAAAATAAATTTTCTTTGCTATGATTTGATTGTTTTTAGTATTTTCTTATTGGTGTAGATATTTGAACCATACGCGTAGATGGGTTGTATCAGTCCTTTGTATAGGATGGTTCTCTGTTTGGATGTTAGGTAAGATTTTACATAACTGATCATATAAATTGTTACATTTTATATTTATTGCTTTTAGGTGGCGAGAGAAGCTGAGCTTTTGATCGATTAAAATTCCAAGGTATTTCATTTTGTCTACCAGCTGTATGAGTTGATCCGAAATGAGATTTAATCCTCTAATTTGGTTTTCTATTTTAAGATTACCAAGTATCATAGCGTTACATTTTTCTGTTGCAAAAGAAAGCCCGAAGTCTGTTATTTTATTTTCTAACATTTTACGAACTATTTCGATTTTTTTTAGATTAGTAAATTTTGTAATTTTAAATACTATACATTAATCCCCAGCATAGGAGATAAGAGTATAATTGGCATTTAATACCTCACAATATTGATCCACATCGTTATGTACGCTAGAGTAAATTCCATAGGGTGAACCCCATTACAGAGCCTTGGGGGACGCCACAAGTAATTTTTTTTTAGCAAAAGCATTATTAATTTCCGTATCTGTTATGAATTAATAATGATATTGATTACGGATGAATTAATTTTTTTGTCTTTTAAAATTTTTATTATTGAGGACCACTTGTAATTATCAAATGCTCCATGTATGTCATATGAGATGATTAATGCTGAATGCCCCTCAGAAATTATGCTTCTTGTGAGAGATATTAGTTTGTATACCGCGACTTCGGCTGAGTGCGTTGTTCTGAAGCCGTACTGATTTTCATTTAGGATTCTTTTTTCTGACATTTCTTCGATCAGGAATTGATTAATGATTTTTTCATAAACTTTGCCGCAAGAATTCAGCAATGAGATCGGACGATAAGCTGTTACACTAGAGCTATCTCTGTTAGGTTTTTGTATAAGAATTAGATCTGCAGCTTTCCAGATGGTAGGGAAGATTTCCCTTAGGAGACAGTTGTTTATAATATTGAAGAGTAGATCTGTGTATTTTTTTGTGTTGTCACAATTTTATTTGTTATTTTGGGCGACCGTGATGTCGTCTATATATTTTTTCATTATAGTATTATCCAAAGTTTCTTTTAGTTTGTGTAAATTCGTTTTTTTATAACTATCACGACTGTTTATTTTGATTTGTTTGGAGATTTCAAAGTTAAGAAGTGTATGAGCTGTGATTTCCGCGTGTTCAATTTCTAAGTTAACGAAGTAGTGAATTTTCAGTGAAATCAGTAAGTAGTCTATAATACTGTTGCCGTACCGGTTTTCAAATGTTGGGATATTATTGTTAACAACAATAAGGTTATTACTGTAAATAAGGTCTTGTAGAAGTTCCGAATTTTTATTTGGTTTTATTTTCCGTTCTAAGGGGATGGAAGGCGGATGTTGAAGTCACCGACTACTATAGGGATTAAACAGGGGTTGTTTTTCATAATGAGATCTATTTTTCGTAGATGCGCCCCTCTCTCCTTATTTGGGGAGAGATAACGGCTAATTAAAAGGTAGTTACTCAATTGAATACTAATAATATTATCTTCCGGTATTAACTGTTTATGTGTTATGCATTTTTAAATTATAACGGCAGTTCTATTGTTTAAGTAATACGAGTAGGGCCAGATTTAAGGGCGACAGGGGAGCCAGTGGCTCCGGGCCCGTCACCAAAAGGTGCCCTTCACTAAAAAGGGGCTACCCGATAATCACTCAAAAATTGAAAATTACAAGTATGAAAAGTACGCGCGCTCAGATGGTGAAACGATATATCATTCTGATTGTTCATGGTGATGTTGAGTTCCGAATGCGATATATAATTCGTGAATTAAATTTTGATGATCTAATTGAAACTTTTTGGCTATTAAAAAATATTATTAAGGATCGATTTTATTAATTTACTGAATAAATAAAATAAAAAATGTGTACTTCAATTATTGGAGTGGAAATTAAAGGGGCCTTCAGCAATTATTTGGCCTGGGGGAATTTTTTTCCTTAATCCGGCCCTGAATACGAGTAAGTATTATTATGTACAGATATTTCATTATTAATTATATAACGTTCACAAATAATCGCAGCGTCATAATTTAATTTATGGAATTCTCTGATAAATAAATGTTGGGCTGCAGCACAATTGTCAACATTTAGATACCGAATCCGTACCGCCATAGTCAATTAGAGTTGCGACATAATTGCGGTTTTTATGATATATTGGGCAAACGCGATCATGAACCTCGTGATTTATTTGTTCGCTATTTAATGTATCGAAGGACTTCTCCCTGTCTGTTTTTCTAATGTGATTGATAGTGCAGTTACTACACTTATCTTTGTCAGAAATTTTTTTTAATAAAATCAATGTACTACAGAATTTCTCCAAGCGTCCATACCAGGGAGGCATTTTGTACATTTTTTTAATGGAATTGTATCGTTGAGTGCGAGACTTTCCCATTTTATCTGAGCCTACCGTCGCGCGGGAGCATCGAGTACTGTGCAGGGTGGAGTCTTACATAAATTCGACTACTTTTGCCCATTAATACCTTATTAATGGTAACCGGGTAGTTGTTTTTTATGGAGACGAAGAATTCGCGTACGTCTTCTTCTGTAATACTATCTATTCTAAAAATTACTATATAAAATAGCTTTGGAGCTGAAACTTTTACATCCTTAATATTTTTTATTATTTCGCTATTAATTTTTGCTTGTCCCTGTTTAGTATCTGTTTTTATTATTGCAGTTTGACCATTTATTTCCCTATAAAAGGTAACATTTACTTTTAACTTATTTAAACAGGTTGAATATCAGGAAAGTTTCAGAAGCCTTAAGGATAGCCAGCAATAGAGAACAGTTTCGTCATATGATAGTGTCAACCTCCTTCGAGGAGCAGGAGAAGAAGAAATAAATCTCATTTTTTAATTCTTTGTCGAATTCATCGATATTTTTTGTTTTAATAACTAACTTATTTTCTGTTTTAGCTTTTGGTCTAGTTAATACTTTGTCTCTAAACGATATTTTATTGTTTAGGCCAGTATTAAAGTGTGCATCAATACTCTTTACTGTGTTTTCTATTTTGTCAAATTTTTTTGAAATTATTTTTTTGCATTCTTCTATTACCGTTGTTAATTCTTCCGTAAGAAGATCGATCTCTTCAGCGTATTCTATTATGGGTTTTTTTTTGTTCGCGGGTGACATTTTTTGTGTCATTAGATAGGATTTTATATTTCGCTGCTGAATTTCCTTATTTCTGTTATAATCTTTTTATCTTTATTTTCGCACATTTTTCGGTTAGACTTATCAATTAAATTAACTTTACGTTAGATTTAAAATAAACAAAATTTCTTATCTGAATTTTTTCATCGGTGCGATCGGGCGAAATATAACACGTTTTCCAAGACTTCATGAAATCCATTTTCTTTTTTTTAAAATAATTTTCGGGTTCCACGTGGTACAAACTCGTCTGCAGGTTACCAACATAATTTTACTATTTGTTCATAATATATTTGCAGCATCTTAAGTAAAAATTTCTATTACAATATTCTTAAGTTGTTTCCTGTAAACTATTATATAACATTTCGTTTTAGCTAATAATTCAGCCTCTCTCTTATTAGCAACCTAAATCTCAGCTTAATATAGCGTCTTATGACAATCTAAGTTGTAGAAGAAAGTATGAAAAACAAATAAAAGACAAAACGAAACCAAAAAAGCAAGACATTTATTATTAGTGCGACTTTTTTATTATTCTATTAATTTTTCCTCCACACCATCAACCAAATTTTTATTGTGTTCTTCCATACTTTTTGAAATCGTTTTTATCTCGAGTTTCCTTCGGTATACTTTTCATTAATTCTTATTAATACTTCTTTCTCCTTATTGTCTAGTTTACTATTAATCCTTCTGGATTGTGTACAGCAAGTGTCATCATTGTGGGTCCTGCTTTTTTTGTAGTTGGTAATTTTTTATCTTCGATTTTAACTCTCAGTAATTTATTACAGTAATGTAACATTTTTGGGGAGTTACTCTTGTTCTACAAGGTGATACCGAATGGTAGCAGCAATTTTGAACATTTCTTTCAACTTGTTAACCTGTCTTTATTTTTGTTATTTTTGCTTCTCCCCAAATTTCAATTCTGCATTTAATTCTGGATATTATTAATGCTTCAAAATATAAATTAAGTCTTTTGTATATCACACAAGAACGTTGCCAGCCGATGAGCCAGCGGGGCAAGATGATAGAAAGAGGATATGAGTTATAGGGGAAAAATAAAATATATAACTTGTAAAAGCTTAATATTTTATTAAACAAGAATAAAATCTTAATTGAAACATAATTTTCGTGGGTTATTAGCAAATTGTTCTACTACGTTATTATAGAAGTCTTCCAAATTGTCCATGATTATGCGTCTACGAATATTCATCATGGTCAGTTGATTAAAAAGTTTCAAGGCTCCAGGGGCGGGGGCAGCTGCCCCTTCCCTGTCCACCGCTGGCGGCGCCCATAATATCACACATTGCTTTAATTTGTATTGTGTATTGTTGGAATAGTTCGCCTAGTTTGTCAATGATAGAGCTTTATCTAATATTAATACGAGATTCTTAAAATTACCAACGTTCTCTAATTTTTCTCAACTACATACTTTTTCACCATGCAGATACCTCGTATTACGTATTTATATTTTAGGAATAAATTTCCTAACCTTGCTTAGTGTTTTTACGTGCAGTACTTTTTTTGTTTTGTCATTAATCATTTTTTATCATTTGCCGGTTTTCAAATATTATTTTGTAGCAACTTTTCCACATTCTCTTTGTTAGAATGTTTAACAACTAATGTAATATGTAGTCGCGATGGTCTAGTTGCTAGAGCGCTTGGCTTCCGTTGCGGACGTCTCGGGTTCAATTCCGAACGATGACAGAAGTTATTACTAAAATCATAAATAACTGCTAATAGTCACGTGGTAGTCAATGGCAAGCCACCACGTGTACCACCATGTGCATGTTAGTTGATGTATAGTGAGCAAACAGAAGGGGGGGGACTGCATTGTAACGCAATAACACAAGCGATTGCGATCAGTTTTCGAATGTAGTCTTGCTGTTGCGTCTACACTACCGTCTTCATTAACGTCGTGTACAGAGAACAGGTGCCATGAAAACTTGACAGCAGGTATAAAATGCATCTCCGAATTTGCCTGGCCAGCACAGGAGATTAGGCCAACTTATAAAAAGGTAGTTGCTTACATCCAGCAGTGGGTTGATACATATCGTGATCGTGTCGTAATATCATCTGCATAAGTTTCCGATTTATAGTTCCTTCCACGTATCTATGTAATAAATTAATGTATATTAAAATTAGTATCAGTGCCAATATCATCCATCCCTATTCGTTTTCGATTTTCGTTAAAAATGTTCCCTCCCTTACGTAACTACTGAACCATTTTAAGACCTCCTCCCCTTTAAGTCAAAACTCTTGGTAAGATCTAAAAAAAAACTAACAAAAATGTATTACCCACTTCTAAGCCTATATTAATATCTCATATAATTTTTATAAATAGTATTATCATTGATTTTCTCTTTCTAAAACTTGATTAATTATGTACTAATTTATTTCCCTCTAATAATTTTTTCCAAATATTTATCTACGTATCGCTTAATTATTTTTGCTGTAATTGATTAATGTAATTAGTCTGTAATTCTCACACTACTTTCTATTTCCTTTTTGGATAATTGGCTTTACTACATCCATTTCTAGCTTTTTTGCAGAAATATTCCTTTTTTCAAAAAGTAATTAATAATTTTTGTTAATAGTGGAATTAACATTTTTGAGTGCACGATTATATCCTTTACCCTTATTCCGTCATACTCTTGAACTTTATACAGCTTAAGTTTTTTGATAATGGATTTTATTACTTGGTATATATAACGATGCACCAATTTCACCACCTCTGAATGTTAGGTAATCTTCCTGACTTTATATTACAAATGAGAGAATAAATATTGCTTTCATGACATTTAAATGAAAAAGTATTTCATATTTAAAGGAGTCGACATTATAAATTAATTTAACGAACATTCAACACTTTTTACATTTTCTGCGTTTACTATATAACATGTTAGAAAAATAATTTAATTTTGTTCACAAGTGTTTTCTTTTTGCTTATGGGGTTACAAATGTGCACTACACTCGGATTACTGTCCCCCCTCATTAGAAATCATAATTAATGTTAATTACTTTTCAATACTAAAATAAACTCCTCTCTATTTTTACATTGTTAAAATGTGTAAAATTTCCTATTTTACGTTCCATGCAATTATTTAGTAGTTCTAAGAACAATTATTTTACAGTTCTCCGCTGATTGCTGAATAAATGGAAATCGTTTCTCCTTGCAAATAAAAAATAATTGCTCTAAAAAACTTTTTAAGAAGTTGCCGTTAATAAAACTACGTATTTTGATAAAAAAAAAAACAATGAATATACTATTATTTCTGCAAAGTTTTTTACCTGTAATTATATACAATTGATTCATTTTCACCTGTACAATTGACAATATTGACGCAGAAAACCGGTAATAAAATATAAATTTTGGTAACTGCATTTGTTCCGAATTTTACAATTTGAAATTATTTTGTATATTTCAATTTATTTTCTGCATTTTAGTTTAGGAAGACATTGTATAGTGAAAGCAAATAATTAAGTATATCACACAAACGAACTAATTAAAATAAAAGGTATCAAATTGTATATGTTTGTTTAAGAATTACAATAAGAGTTGTTACATTTGCACAAAACAAAATTCAAAACACGTTCTTTATTTACTTTTAAAATCATAACATCGGCTATATTTTTTATGTACTTCTGTAAATTTGTACATATATCCGTCGAGTATTTAAGAATGGTTAATTGTAATACACGCCCGTGAAGGAAAAAATACATTAATTTCCTTGTTTTTTAAATTCTTAATACAATTAGAGAAAGTTTCGTTAAAGAATCAAACAATTCCGTTACCTTCAAATAGAAAATTTCTCATTGATATACGACACGGTTGAAAATTTTTTTCCTAAAAATAAAAATATAACAGGAAGAATGGAATTTAAAAGGGAATCTTGTTTACCATTAGTAATTGGTTTAAAATTATCAAGATACAGCCAAAAAATATTAACTTATAGAAATTGCAATTAACTATATATCTCTTCGTATTGAAGTTTAAACCGTTTTTGCAAATTTCCAAAGAGGAAAGTTTGCTGGCTGAATTGCTGCAATATTTTATCATTAATTTCTAATTTTTTGAAAAATTTGTATAGCAGTTTATAGTTAACTTTAATAAAGGGCGTGTCGTGACGAAGAGTTAATTTAATGTAGGTGAATACATCCTGTTTGTTAAAATGGTATAATAAAATAAACTTTAATAACAAACAATATAGATCAATAAATTAGATAAATACCTATTTAGAAACGTTTTCGGGCATAACCCATCATCAGCTAACACTAACTTAAAGGAAACTTAAAACATACTCTATCTAAAATTAGGCGTTTTTTATTAATAAATGCTTTAATTTTTAAATCTATTTCATCTAAATATAATTTTAATATTTCAAATTTTAAGTTATTAGCTAGATATATATGTAATTTTAACATTTGAAGGTTAATTTTATTCTTTTTGTTATAAAGGAAGTTAATTTCATTTTTAATCCAAAATTTTTCAGCTTGTGATTTAGTTTTCATTGCTATATCAGATTTATTTTTTATTTTAACTACTGCATATTTAGGGATTATATTATTACTTATACAAACTTTATTAAAATATATGTTATTGATAGTTTTATATAATTTTAACTTTAAATAATAAAACTTTTGAATATATATTGCCATATCGGCATAATTAAATGTAGGTGAATACATCCTGTTTGTTAAAATGGTATAATAAAATAAACTTTAATAACAAACAATATAGATCAATAAATTAGATAAATAACTATTTAGAAACGTTTTCGGGCATAACCCATCATCAGCTAACACTAACTTAAAGGAAACTTAAAACATTATGTTTTAAGTTTCCTTTAAGTTAGTGTTAGCTGATGATGGGTTATGCCCGAAAACGTTTCTAAATAGGTATTTATCTAATTTATTGATCTATATTGTTTGTTATTAAAGTTTATTTTATTATAAGAGTTAATTTATCTGAGAAACTAATCAAAGCCTAATGCATTTTTTTAGAGAAATTGAATTACTTCTCAGTATACTATTATAATTATATTTTTCTTCCTTTTTGAAAATATATCTTTATAACACTATTTTAAAGCACATATTATAAACAACAGGCGTAAATATTAATTACAGCAAACATTTAAAATAATTTCCAATTTAATTACAGAATATATTAAATTTATAAAATCTATTCCGTGTATTCAGAATACTTGTAACTATAAATTAGGTGAAGTACAAGCTTACTCTTGAGGTACTCATTTAAAGATTTTAATGTTAATCGTATTTATCAGAAAAGTAACATAAGCAAAGTACAACAAACAAACAGTAGCCTTGGTTGAATAAATATATACATACATATATACGATCTTTCGTTTCTACCTTTTTATCTTTGTTATGTGAATTTTTATTTAAAGTTAAGCTTCATACAAGCATGCATTATTTCCTTTTACTTTTCTTTTATTTATTTAAAGCGCTTGTAAGTTGCATGTAAGTTGGATTTTGCTTTAAATTTAAAAAATGGTTTTGTAATATTGACTATCTTGTCGTGTCAATTTAGTGAAAAGCGATCTAATTTTCTTTTAGTTATTTGTAAGCGTATTTAATTATATGCAAGGTGGATCTTGTAATAAATTTAAAGGTTGTTTAGTAATAGTGAGTACGTTTCGCGTCACTATGCGCATAGTAGTCTAAAATGATAACGATAATAATAATAATAATAAACATTTCATTTCTGAACCATCTTATTAGGATTCCGTATACCGACTGGTGTTATCAGAAAGTAGCGAATACAGAACGACGGGAAATACGATATAATCGATGTCAAGATTTAGCTGCGATACGATTGCAGTCATTTATATTCGTGCTAGCGTGCTTTAATTTTTGTTGAAACTTCGCATTACACTAATGTATCCGTCGATTGAAATCGAATTATGTACATTAGAAGGATCGGGAAGCCGTCCTGAACATCCCAAGGAATCTGCTGCCGACCAGTGTAGGTGACAAAAATTTCTTTAAGTATTTTTAAAATAGCCTTTCCTACTTCACTTTAACCATGTTTTTCTATGCTAGGTGATTTGTTCTAGAATAATAAATGCTCTAACGGTATACTCGTTTATATTTGTCCTCAGAGATGCCACCGTGGTCTCAGTGCACCGCAAACGTATTTAGTTTTTTTTTTCTAATCTAAAATTTTAAATTTTCTTTTCTAATTAACGTTAACATTATTGTTATTGCTAGAATTAATTTGAAAGATTTGTTAGAGTATTTACATATATAGGATGGGCCAAAAGAACATCCCGAATTTCAAATGCTCGTCAAAATCATACACTGTAAGTTAGCGTGGCGATTGCAACGCCATCTGACGTTAAATAATATGCCGTTTAATATAAATATAGTTAGTTAGTAGTCATGATGTCGTGGACGCGTAAACAACGCTCTTTCGTTGTCGAGTACTTTGTGAAAAACGGTGAAAGTGTAATCGCGGTACAACGAGCGTTTAAAAAACAATTTGATTTAAAACGTCATGACAATCCCCCCGACCGTAAAAGTATCCTCAAATGGGTAAAAAAACTTCCGAGAATACGGTAGTGTGGTGGCGGTCAACCATCAAGGTCGCCGTCGATCGTCTAGAACCCCGACAAACATCGAAAAAGTGCGCGTAGCATTGTCGCGAAGTCCGCGCAGATCCGTTCGTCGCCAGGCTTCCGCCTTGAAAATTCCCCGTACTTCACTCAGAAGAATAATTCGAAACGACCTCAATATGCACCCATACAAGATACAACTAACCCAAGAATTGATACCAACAGATAAGCCGAGAAGGTTAGAATTTTGTAATAAATTTTTGGATATGCAGGAGGAAGAAGACGTCGATTTGGATTATGTTTTTTTTAGCGACGAGGCGCATTTCGATTTAAATGGTAACGTTAATAAACAAAACATGCGGTATTATGCTACTGAGAACCCTCGAATCGTTCACCCGGTACCCTTGCACTCCCCTCGTATTACGGTATGGTGCGCAGTCAGTGCGAAAGCGATAATCGGTCCCTACTTCTTCGAGGAGGACGGAGCGAATGTTACTGTGAACGGCGACCGCTACATCCAAATGTTAAACGAGTTTTTTCTACCGGAGCTCAGACGGAAGAGGATTGCATTATCTAAAACGTGGTTTCAACAAGACGGGGCCACAGCACATATTCGTAACGATGTTTTGCGGTTATTAAGAGAGAAGTTTCAGGACCGCTTGATTTCGCGAAACTGTGAGCTGTTTTGGCCGCCGCGCAGTCCGGATTTAACAGCGACAGATTTTTACCTATGGGGCTACTTGAAAAGCAAGGTGTACGAGGGTAAACCAGCAACAAGCGACGAGATGAAATTGGCCATTCAGAAGGAAATTTCGGCGATTAAAAAACCAACTCTTAAAAAAGTAATGCATAATTTCGAGGAAAGATTGCAACAATGTAAAAATCAAAATGATGACTATTCATACGGAGTATTGTTCCCAAACTAATAGTAGTGTACAATAAATGACGTTCTTTTTGAAGTATTTCAACGTTTGTTTCATTTCCGTAAGTATATTAGTCTTTATTTGACGAGCATTTAAAATTCGTGATGCTCTTTTGGCCCACCCTGTATTTATATTGCCAAATTTATTATAGAAATATTTCGCTATCGGTTAACCTATAAAAACAATTGTTAGATATCTATATACATACTGTGTATGCATGTTATTAATTAAATTACATGAAATAAAATAGTGTGGTACGTACATCATTCTGGCTGAGTCTCCTCCTATTGAAGCTCCTTTGGTAACCAGTGTACGTTAGTGATCCTCGACGACGACAAGGATATGACATGGTAATAGAATTAATACCAAATTTTTATTTAGGAGCTGATTTAAAAAATAATGAAAAAATTCAGTATTATATATGTGCAAACAAACGATCGCACCCCCCCCAAAAAACAAAATTATGCTCTCTCTTTACAAAATCAACTTTCTTACCCTAAGAAATTAAATACCTACATAAATTGAATGTCAAATAAGGAATTTTATATAATCAGCGGCATATCAAGAGAGACATTTTGGGGACTGAAATTATTACGTAATATCTTATACGATAGACAGTAGAGATTTAAGAGATACCCCCTGTTTTATAAAGAAAATCAAATAGCGACCACCTCTTTAGGAATTTAAAAATGTTTTAAAAATACGTAATTATTACAATTTAGTTTATGTTTTATTTTTAGGTGAAAAATAAAATGAAATTATTAAAAAAATTCTAGCTAAAATGGTAGTTTATAATTTGAGTAGTAAATTTTACTAGAAAGAATAGAACGATAGTATTTTTATTCGACACTTCACTTCTTTTTTATTTTTGTTAGTAATCAGATTCGAATTCTTTATTCATGAGCAAGTTTAAATACATATATATTTCTCATTGAACTATTTTTAATTAAAATTACAAAATAAAAATTAGAAATACATGAAAATTGAAAAAGATCGACGACAGTTGCTTTTTAAAACAGAATGAAAACGTAACAATAGTTTTACTAGAAAACAGTATTAAATATTAGTTGTAATTAAATCCATAAGTAGTAACATTTGTACAAATCTTTTATAGTATAAATTAAGTTTCTTTGTTGTAACAAATTTTTTCATTGAAGTTTGGGTTCTTTGGGAAGAGAGATGTCCCTTATCCCCCCCTCGTGGATTCGCCACAACAACATTATGTTTTCTTTTTATACAAAAAAATATTTATATATATAAATTAAACATTGTGAATAGCAAAAAAGTAATCGTTTTTCGTAATAAAAATAAAAACTTTATTTATAATGCATTATCACTTATCGTAACTATTTCGTTCTTATATTAAAAATTGCAAATTGTTATCTGATAATTTAAAAAATTAGTCATGCGATGCTTTAGATCATGTTCTTTCCTTTATATAAATTAAATATGTAATGTTTAAAATTCCATCATTTTTTCACGTAATCAGAAAAAAGTATTTGAAACATGGTATGATTTATTGAATTTTTCGAAATACAAATAATTTATAAAATTAGCAATTAATTATAACGCGTTTTTATTTTAAATAATTTTTATACAGTTTAAAATAAACAACTTTCAATAAAAATAAAAAATAAAATATCGTTATAATTAAGAATATTTCAGAATATGAAAACGCTTTTTTACTGTCAATATCAATATTTGAATAGAGAATTGTTATTAATCGATTTGTTGAATTAAGGCCGTGTTCAAGAGGAGAGGGGGGGGGGGGGGGGTACCTCTTCCCTATTAGAACTAAAATAGTTATTATAAATACACAAAAATCGGAAAAAAATCAAAAATTTAAAATAAATATTGATGATTTTTTAGGGTGTTTTTACCTTTAAAAGAAACAAAAAAAAATATGCTCCATATTTTTAGATACTTCATTAATATTTTATGCAACATTTTTTATTACGAGTATAATCAATAACCATATATAATTTTTTTTAATGTTTATACGGTAATTCATTTATGTAAATTATTATTAATATATAAATCAAAATAATGGAAATTATTAATAGTATGAATATTAGTAAAAAATGTATTGTTATTTATAAAATAAATATGCGAAGAAAATTTGCAAAACCCCCCCTTTTCGAAATTCTAGGAACGGCCCTGATAGCGAATGTTATATCGGATAAGTGATCGACTGAAAGTTGATCTAAGATCCCTGAATTTGTGATGTCAGCGCGTTCTGGTTGTTTTACGAACGGGGACTTCTTTCCCTTGACAGACTATAGATGGAAGTCGTGACAGGCGCAAGTGTACAAAAACAGATAGGTAGAGGTCAGATGGATAGCTGGTTTAACGTTCAATCATAAAAAGAGTGTCAGTAGAAGTTAACGTTTCCTGCTGATGTATAATAGTTATGGTTCACGACGTCTGAACTGGAATAACACCGATGAAGATAGGAGAAAGATATTAATTTAAAAAGTGGCGCTATCTAGCATAGACGCATGATAACTTTTAGTACTAATTTAATTCTTAGCAACCGTCGTTGTCGTATTCTAAAGGAATACGACTGTTTAATAACGAAAACAGTAAAAACACTTTTTTTTACACTTATCTCATAATCATGGGTAGGTTATATTTATTTAAATACACTGTTTTAAATTAACGCAGTGCGGCGGAAAATCATCCACTTATCCCTCTCACACACACACGCACACACACACGCACTTTTAAAACGTTACAGGTTTTAAAATTAACCTCATTAATACGAAAAATGTAATTAAAAAAATCAATGATATAATTACTGATGTTTTGAAATAAATTTAGTATGTGTACTTAAATTTTGCTGCGTTCTTGGAAGAGAAAAAAGAAAGCACCGTTGACTGCAAAACGACAACAGAACATATGGTGCAAACTTAATAAATGCAATAATTTATTTTATTCTGCCTCGAAGCAGATTTTTAGGCCGCACTCGAATTTCGCACCGTTTTTTTACCTGGGTCAACGGTTAAAAAAAGTTTTAGTAATCTTCACACTCAAATTACACACCGGACGTTTGTAGGTTGTAATGTGTCCATTACATGGGACTAATAAAATTCTAGAAAATAAAATAAAAAAATAATCAAAAAAAATAAGTAAATAAATAAAAATAAAAAAATAATTTGGAATGTGTGGTGGGAGTGCGAGTGTGCGCGTGCCTGGAACTGTTGTCGGTGGGACCAGCCAATCAGCATCCCACAGGAAACAAAAAGGATCTACCTGATTCGGCCAAGTCCAGCGGTCACGGTCGAGTAGGCGGTCGAAATTTTGGAAAATCCAGATGAAGATTTTAGCGAGAAAGGCAGTGGCAGCCTGATAGTTAGTTGCAGTTTTACCTTCAGTCAGTTAGTTGTTCTTCTACCGCCACTGAGTTATGTCTCGTACCTCCGAAGAGTTGGTGTCATAAGAAATTGTTTACCTATTGTTGGTTAAAGTGTTCGGTCGTACCGGTAAAGGTGACCAAAAATCGGTAATAACGAAAATTGTTAAATTCGGGAAAAAACATAAACGAATCGCGGAATTCGAACTTAAAGGCCCGACTATTGGAATTCATCAGCCAGACAACGCGCCGCCGATTCACGGACCACGGACCACCGCTGGCAACAGTGTTACGTACAATTTTGTTTTATCGTTAATTAATTCTGTATATTATTGTTGTTGCCATAATCATAAATTAATATTGTTTTTCAGCGGTCGACCGGTAAAGAAAGATAGGTGTCCTTTTTATATAATATTTTAAAAAGTTCTGAAAGTAATCTGTTCAAACCCTCATATTTTAAAATTTTGATAAAAACTAAAAAGTAAATCAAATCCACGAGCGTAAAACCTCGTGGTTGGCATCCCTGATTACCAAGTTAACACCTAGAACCGTTACAAGGTATAAAATATAAAAAAAGCGAACGAAAACGGCACTCGGACCATGATATATGTTGGACACAGCGGTTCCAAAACTGATGGCCGATTCATTGTACTACATTTTTAATGTTCGATAGCTTTCAAAATTTTTACGCATCGTATTTTTAAAATGCTATTTAAAATCTACCAACGAAAAATACTACACCTATTTATGTATTAAAAATATTTCCTGTATAACAGTTTATTAAAAAATATTTGAAAATACGCCAGGTTAATTTTAAAAATATATAATTGTTTAAACATCCAGTTTCATTTTTCGTTTACGAAACAAATATTATCTTCTTATTTTTCTCTTCTTCATTAGCCATTATCAGAGTACATTGCTGGACGAAGGCCTCCCCCATTTTTTCTAAACGCTGCGATCTTGTGTTTTTCCCTGCCAGTTTGCTCTGAATTTTCGAATTTCATCTGTCCATGGTATTCTCGGTCGTCCTAAAAGTCGTTTGCCATCAGGTTTCCATGATGTTGCTACACTTATCCAGCGGTCTTCGTCTCTAGCCACATGACCGCACCATCTCCATTTACTATTTTTAATGATATATGCTGCATCTGTCACTTTCGTTATTTCTCGGATACGCCTCTTCGTACATTTGTCCTTCACAGTAATCCCCAACATAGACTTTTCCATTTTTCGTTGATTAATTCTTATTTTTTGTTTAATTTTTTTTGTTAATACCCATGTTTCGGTGGCATATGTTAAAACTGGCAGAACACACGGGTGAAACACTCTTTTTTTCAGACTTAGGGGTGATGTAGTGTCTTTAAGTATATTCTTAAGTTTTGAGAACGCCATCCATGTTAATTGTTAATTATATTCTTCTGAATCTTTTATCTCCTAAATCGTTTGTTCCTTTAATCAACTGTCCTAAATAAATGAATTTATCTACCATTTTCAATTTTTGTATGTTTATATGTATATCACTGTTTTTATCCATTACAAGTTCATTGCACATATATTTAGTTTTATTTGTATTTATTTTAAGTCCTATTTCTGCGCATTTACTACCGACTGTCTCTGTATCATTTCTTTTTCTTTACATATTTATTTTATAAATAACAATACATTTTTCACTAATATTCATACTATTAATAATTCCCATTATTTTGATTTATGTATTAATAATATTCATAAATGAATTACCCCGTATATAAACATTAATAAAAATTACACATATGTTATTGATTATACTCGTAATAAAAAATGTTGCATAAAATATTAATGAAGTATCTAAAAATATGGAGCATGTTTTTTTTTGTTTTTTTTTAAAGGTGAGGGAGAACACCCTAAAAAATGATCGCTATTTATTTTAAATTTTTGATTTTTTTCCGACTTTTGTGTATTTATAATAACTATTTCAGTTATCATGGTGGGGGGCACCCCTCACCGACGTGGACACGGCCTTGAATTTGTTAGCGTGTAAATAACAAGTTTCACGATTTTACAAATAATAAATGATATGGAAAGCAATTCTACGAACATCAGATCACGTTAAAACCATAAAACGCCGAGTTTAAAGTAAACTACAAAATAAACAAAAATTTTTATTCGAAATTCTGAAGTAAAATTGAAATAATTCGATATTGATTTTGCAGTAAAATTTGCGACACTTTGGAAAGTGATCTGAATGTAATACTGCCTTTTTTCAGCAACGAAAATCCTACAAATTTGCGGATATTTCGGAAACGAACAGAATGTGCTGCTGCTTGATCAAATCTAATACAAAATAAACCCTACAAATTTAATGATACTTTCCGAATGAAACGGTTCCTCATGCGGTATTACATTTTAGACGCTTCTAGATTATTTTGCTTGTTCTATTGCGAAAGTAATGTTGTGGACTTTTGTATTTAGTTTTTAAAGAACCTATTTAAAAAAGTTCTGAACTTCAGAAGCATTATTAAATTTCTTGATAATGTAGAGAATCGGAAATGATGAATACGGTAAATATATGAAGTATCCTACAGTATACGTGTAATGAAATGTATAAGACATTAGTTTAGTTCCTACCAGAGATCTTATGCAATATTTTTAATGTTAAGTGTACGAATAACACTGAATTTATGGCGTATAAAAAAGTCGTCTGGAAATTAATTATACATTTACGAATGTATATTTGTAAGAAAACATTGCAAAAATACGTTTATGTTACGGGTGTAACAGTGATTGTAATAATGTTCTGTTAGTAATAAATTCCTTGTTGAATGTAACAATTGCTGATTTATGAATCGTTATAAGTTGAAATTTTAGATATTAAAGAGATCCATTTCTGAACAAGGAATATTGGTTTTTTAAAGTGATCATTGTGTAGTAGTTTTTTTTTTTTAAGTTGCTTAGGAAGGCGTTGGTAATACGTGAAAACAATATTGCTAATTAGTGTAGGGCGTTCTAAGAAACGGTATACACTGAATTCACGTTAATTTTAGTATTGTTGTCACAACGTGTATTATAGATAATATTAAATTTTATTAATTTGCCGAATTAAAAAAGTTAAATGAAAACTATGCTTTTAAATGTCCAACGTGTTTTACGCTTGAAATATAATATATGCTAAATCAGCTGTTTATTAAGTAGGGGTAATATTTAATGTTCATACATGCACCGTAGATAATAATTTGCACGAGAAGATCCCCTTTGATATAATACGTTGGAATTGTTTAGTTCAAGCTCAAAATTTCAATTCAAGTTCGTTTTAAATTTAGATGATAAAAGCATATTATTTGACAACATTGAATCAGCAATTTGTGGCGGAAAGAAGTGTGGACTATAAATTATTTTATGGAAAACAGCGAGTTACGTAAAGGGATTAATAAATGCAAAAAGCATTCAATTTTTTAAACTCATGAAAACAATTTTCGTTCATTTTTTTATTGCTGTGCATCATGTACCGATAGAAATTTAAGATTTAATATTTATTAATAGATAAATATAAAATAGCGATTTTTTAATTCAGAAATAATTACAAATTACAAAAAAAAATTAATAATACACATTTTTAACTAAAGAGAATTATTCTGGGGTTAAAAAATATTTTATTTACGTGCACGCAGAAAAAGAATTCTGAAATCATTTGTTTACCAACGTTATGTTAATATGGAAGAGGAAAAAATATTATTGCATTAGTCTCAATTTAAATTTTAAGAAAGACAGTAATATTGTTTCATGTTCAGGTTTAGTTTTTCTGTTTTTTTTAGAATTGAAGGTTGATTAGCAATATGGGAACCATTATTTTACGTTGTTTTACAGCAAACGAAAGTTAATTATGAAAACAGATGAATTCGTTTATGTTTTTAATTTACCATTAACGGTGTGAAAAAAGCTTTATATTTATCGCTGTAAGTTACGTGTTAATAGAATTTTAAAATAAATAATTTTTATTTATTTAAAGGTATACGTTATTCATATTTATAATGACATTTAAATTGTATAATATTATACCGTAAATATTTATGACATTTTCAAGGACCTTATCATATTGAAGAAAAAGTGTTTGACAAAATAATTATTTTCTTGTCCCTGCTGCTTTTATCTTAGCGGGCGCGGGGAGGGGCATGTGCAAGATAAATATTCAGCATCAGAATTTTTCTCCTAATGCTCTGAGTTTTATTGCAAATAAAACTTTGTTTAATCAATCGACGTACGCGTCAAAATATATTTTCATAATTATTAAGAACTTCTTAAGTGCAATTTCTTCTGAAACAAAATTATTCGCTTGATTTTCTGAAAAAGAAATTAGCGAAAAATCCTATAAAAATATTTCGTTGGATTTTTATTTATATAGAGTTCTATGGAGTGTTGTCCTATAATATGAAATTCTGTTTCGTTTAGTTCATTCCTTCATTACGAAAGGCAATGCCCTCCGAGGACGCTCCTTATTTCTACACTCTTTTACAGTGCTCCTAGCAATATTCTGTGTGCAACGCACCTAACTGATTAAACTCATTGATTTTTTACGGCGCAGTTTAAATATGTATGTCGATATGCGTGTTTTTCATTGATTTTTCCGTGACTGTCGACGATTATTTATTTTTAATAATTTTTCGGTTAATTTCCGTTCAGAGTTAAAACAGTTTTACTCACCTCCATCTTTAGCTTATCAATATAAATCAGCAATGATTAGTTTCAATAGACGAAATTGATCGATTTGGTTTTTAAGAGAAGATCGATCACTCGTAAATTCACATAAATCTGAGCACCAAGTTCGACAGCCCCTTTACCTAAACGATCTGACTAGAACGTATACTCGTAATAAGACACCTGTAAAACAGTTATTTTTAAATTACACAAAAATTCCACTTATTCTATTTTTGTTTCGGGAATTAGTTCACATAATATATGCCGCATATTTCAAATTTTTATGTCTCCCTACTTTGTTTATTCAAACCCCGCGAAATACTTATAATTCATAAGCATTTTAATATATATATTTTAATTCACATCATTCCGCTACCATCAATGGCAAGATAAATTAGCCTTTCGCGTTTAATTTATAAATATGTTGAGCTGAAGGTGACTAATTTTTCAAGGCCAACCTTAATGTAATTCTTAGTAGAACGCAATGCGACAATCGTTGAGTATAATAAAACTTTATCATTAGCGTCCTCCGTAAAATCGAACATATACTATTCTAAGTGTATGTGAAAAGAGAATGAGCTCAACGTAGAGCCACGACGCATATCTCTTTACTGAATTACACAATAGCTTCCGTATTTTCTTTTGATATTTCGAAATATCTGCGAGAATAATAATATCAAAAATCAGATTTACAAACTGACGATGTGTTATTTAAACGATTTTCAGCTGTAATTTTTGAACTCCTCTGTCGAATACTGTCGTAAAAAACATTCAAATATTTGTAACCCATCTCATACTCAGCGGAGAGAGACGATATTGTTTGATGACATATATGCATTTCAAAAGTCACTATTAAAAATTAAAACTTATACTGAGAAAGCTCCCGGGCAGTAAAAATCTTTTATAAAAATTATTTTGAATATTTTTTCAAATTTAACCCGGTGTATAATTGAATAAAATATACATAGACTTCTTTTTCAGTTTCTCTGACAAGAAAGGAACATCTGCGTAAGGTTAATATTTTGAGTTATTTTACTCGTAACTCGTGGTTTTATGCCTTCACGTTTACATTTGATTATCCTTAGACATTGTCTGTAAAAAAAAAAAAAGCTCTTTTGATTGTCGAGTACGTGTTTCAAAATAATCTGAAAGCAAACTGTTTCTTCTGTTTAATCTACTGATTAACTCCGGTGATTTCGTTTAATTTTTCGTTTTTTACGAATATTTTCCGAATTAAAGTTACTCAAAAACTGAAACCGCCAGAGAACTTTAATGCGGGCGAGGGAAATGTTCCGAATTTGATGATGTCATTGACATCGAGTAAACCATCGATATATTCGTTTTTGAGATATCTTTAAAGTTCGATTAATTTGAATTTTCGGGCGCCTCATACTAAAATTTTCAAGTTCTATTATTTCCTCTATTAAAATAAATCGATATAAATTTAAAAAATAAATAAAAACAACTGACCTCAACATACTGTTACAAAGAACTACACTTAATGCTTATACCTCGGTTCAGACCTGCATAGAGCACTACGAGGTTGCTTGATGACTTTTTTGAATGTCAATAGGAACATGTTGAAAAAAAAGTGGTCAAAATATCGGGAAAGAACTTTTTAAATTATGTAACTTTTCTTACTGTCATAATATTAAATGATCTTTAATTATTAATTTGTTAAGAGGGAATTCAATGACCGAACATAAAAAATTGTCTTTTACATGGAAGTGTAAATTGCAATACATATTAACTAAGGATAGTAAAAAATCAATAATAGGTCCCCTACTTCGCTGTAACTTCCTTATTATAAGGGTTATTAAAAATTTAGTCATTGAGATGAAGAAATCAGTTGAAAGTTGTACAACATTCTTCAGGTTGTAATAGCGAAGCGAGCCAGTGCTAGTAACAGTCTCACTGACGTGTGTAGATCGCGTAAATTTATTGTCAAGCGTCTTTCAGCCGGTCTACAGCTCGTAAAATTAAACTAAACAGCGAAAATACCAAAAATGAATACATTGTTTCCAATAGATCAGGAAGAGCTCCACGCCCGAATCGAACTCCAGCTAATGAATCGTACGCAATAAAGATTTTTGCTGTTATTAATTAATTATATAATATATGTATATATAGGTTACGCGTTGAAGTGAAGAAAAACGTTCGATAGTTTTGGAGCGCACATCGTAAGTGAGGCAGCATTGCAGTGAAACAGTTAATGGTCAGAATTTTGGTTAATTAAATTTAGCTCAGCAGAGAATTGCGATAGTTATGAGTCGCCCCTCATCAGTAGGTCGATCGGAGGTCCTATTTGGTAGTAGGCAACAGTCTGTGCAAAAACGAGCGACCGTTTTATCGGGCGTCTCACTTTGTTTTTCTGACGATATATATCTAGCTCATCGCGAGCTCCGATTGTTTTCATTCGCATGCGCCTCGGTACGCTTGTCAGCTTGAAATAATTTTGAGTTGAGGGGCATCTTTACGACTATGTTTATATTTAGAACTGGGACGACGGGAGTCCGTTCATTTTCGCAACATTTACGACTGCGCTGACGGCACAGTGTTCATCGAAATCGTCGATAACGTCTACGATCGACCACTACCGAAAATCTGATTCTCCTCTTCTCATCCGATACTTTCTGTTTCCGTAGTTTTTGATTTTTTTTTTTTTTCGCATTTATTTTTGAATAACTTTTACATTATTATTGTATAGACGCGCGCGTTTTTTATTTTTCCACCCTATCGTCCGCAAAACCGGTTTCGTTCACTTTTCGGCATTTAATCGCAGTAGCCAAATGCGGCTGTTCGGAATTTTGTTTAGGCGTTTTTTTGAGACGTTAGCTATTCTATTAACATTATCTAGTGTTTGTAATTCGGCTAAATCTTCCTCTCCCGCAGCAAGTCCAAAAAGCGGCGTCGCGGCAGACTCGAACCATAAAAGTAAACACGCCGAACCGGTCATAGAAGATGTTACAGCTAAACAGCTGGAGAAAGTTCTTAGCGAGAAGGACTATGTAGCTGTATTTTGGTGTAAGTAGATTTCTTTTTTTTTTTTTTTGCGATCTCTTGCGTAATAAATCCATTTAAAAATTAATATCGCCAATGGAACTGGTTACAGAGTTGTGAGAAAAAAAAGAAAAATCTAAGAAACTCTCATCAAATATTTTTTACATTTATCATCGAATGAATTATAAAAATTGTCCTCTCAAAAATTCCATCCCGTTTTTGTTAATTTACGCATCACGGCGGATTTCGTAACAGAGAAAATGTTTAATATGAAAATTAGTATACCTTTAGCAAATATAAATATATCTAAAAGTGACATTTTCAAAAAAAAAAAAAAAAGAAAAAAGCAATTAAACGAAGGGAAATATTACGTTTTTTTATCAATTAAAAACCAGGAATTTTTCTACTCTAAAGCGGTGTATAATTTTCATTTTAAATTCAACCGAAGAAAGTTCAATTAAAGAGATGCTTCTGGGTGTTAATTTTTTTCTTTCATCCTTTGCTGATTGCTATCTTTTTTTTTTATTTTTCGCTTTCATTGCGAAGTCTAAATCACGAAACTTTATCAAGCCGATTACGAAATACATTTTTACTAACGGTCAAAACTGTCAATTTCCTTTGCTCACGTGCATCAAAAAATCCGATAAATACATTCGTCCGCTAACTAGGAAAGAAAGCGAAGAATTAGCGGTTGGGTGTTATATGTTTTTACCTTTTAGGTAATAATGCTATTTATAAAATACTGGTTAACATTTTTTTTTCTTCTTTTTTTATGCCTCTCATCGTTAAAAATCACTACATACTGCCAAGAAAATATATGAAATTTTTTACGAATGATCGCTGTTTAAATATTAAAAAACTAGGCCAATGTTAGAGTTCTAAAAGAACTCTGGTTGACGACAACATCGCTTTGGCTAACACAACACCGAAATAAAATCGCGTTCGTAGTGATTATATATGGTACGGTACTGTTTGTGTTGAATGAACAACGTTCTACGCTCGCTTTTCTACGTTATTTTAATGAAAATAGAAAAAGTAAAGCCATATCGAGTAAAACTGATATGATTAAAAATGCTCCATTATAACGTTGAAAATTACGAAAAAGAATAAAAATTGCGATTTAAATGCATTAATTCATAGTGCCTATAATGTTACCGATAAACACTGTTTTTGTCTAATACTAGCTAAGTACTTAAGAAAAAAAAGCCAGTAATAATGTTTTTTACACAAATTCTTATACATTTTACAACGTGTGGTATTTGCACTCATTTTGAAATTACATTAAAAGTAAACTTAACTTTTACCAATAACGGTTAGTATCGATAGCAAACAAATGAAATAATTATTATTTTCACCTTTGTATATATATATATATATATATATATATATGTATAATGCACTTTTGGAAAGGGTCTTTTTCGCATTTCTTTAAAAATTATGTATTTTATTATGGTTAACCTTCAACAATTCCGTAAAACGTGAAGCTAAGCCATTCTACTTTTAGAAAAGGTATTATTTTCATTAAGTAACTGAATTGAGTCATATTTTTGTTACGCAACTCACACAAACAAAAAGAAACGTATTTCAAATGAACGTTCTCCATTACTTGTATAGTGAAAGTGTCATCGGTACTAAACACTAGACAAATTTAACTTTTTAACTATGTATCTAATGTTGTCATAATGATAATGAAAGTTTGGTAGGTAAAGAAAAAATTGTTAATTACTTTTTTTTCACGCATAGTGACTACGTTATTCTTCTCACAGAGGTAGTAAGAAAACCTTGCAATGAAATCTGTAACGTTTTTGCGTTGTGATTAAAAAATTTCATTTTAGGAATCGATATAATCCATTAAAAGCAAAACTGAGTAAATATATATTTTTTTTAAATAGTCACATATTGAATTACATTACTATGCGATAGAAAACAGTTTACATTTAAATTAATACAAATAATGCAATAAATAAATGCACTTTTTTTTTTTTTTTTCGTTACAATAATAAATGTTCGAATTAAATAAAATCGCAATGTAATTAATAAATTTATATAAAAACACTGTCTAGTTTCGAATTTTAAAAATTGAATATGGATTTTTTCCCTATTTTCTAATAAAAATGTTACGGTTAATTTTTGTCTGGTCATATTAAGCAAAGAAAGTATATTACTAAGTAGACTCCTTTTTTAAAAGTTTATTTTAATGACCACAAAGTATTAGTATCACCGGTACTCATCGTTCCTTATATGTAGAAAAAAAGAGGTATCATTAGAGTCAATCCATATAGTTAAAAGTTATGCATACTATGTAAAGATACATAAAATTAGCGTCAGTGAGATGAGCTTGTAAGTGACACTATGAGGTTTCAAATTAATTTTTATTCGAATCTACAGTTATCCGTAGTAATTAACAGTGATCCGTAGTAATTAGCTACACACAGCACATACAATTTAAGGGAATTAAAAAAAAAATAAAATAAATAAAAATACCAGTGATAATATTTTAATTTTTTCTTATTAAAAATTAGTTCTTTTTTCAACTTACGTTTCCATGGTAAATTTCTAATATTCTAAGTTAATCATATTTATTGTATTCCTAAGAAATTTTTTCTCCTTTTTTTGATGGCTACTCTGTTTGTGTTCATGCCGATATTCATCGGTACTCACTTAGTACCATTACTGCCCCTGGTACACGTTTCATTAAACAACGAACCAACAAATCAATTCTAGACGAGCTAAATATAGAAACTAGGCTTCTGCAGGAAATAAATCGGAATATGTTCAGATACTTCGGCCACATAGCCAGGAACATAAATTCCATGGAAAGAAACATTATACAGGGTAGGGTGCAAGGAAAACGTCCTAGAGGAAGATGCCCACTACGACGGGCTGATCAAGTAAATACATCAATTGGGGGTACAAGTTGTCAGAAGCATTCCACGTAGCAATGGATCGGAATAAATGGAAGGAAACGGTAAAAGGAATATGATGCCACCACGTCCTTAAGTAGGACAATGAACTTGATGATGATGATGATGACATTACAATTTAGAAGACCTTATTTTATCGTTAGTAGCGTGCATTCAACATCTTGGTATTGAGATAAAATTTTATTCTACCGATTGATATGCGTTTGTAGTTTCTTGTGTTTGTCGTTGTTTTACTGTAGTCAGAAAAAGTTGACGAATTTATTTTTGTTAGAACTTATGGCTCAGTAAACATTATGTACACTATAACTTTAGTATTATTTATATAGAATTTCGGAAATTTTAATACCTTCTAAATATACAGCTGCAAGTTTAAAAAAAAAAGAAAAAAATTCAATTGGAATTGTTACTGTGACTCCGGTAGCAACGGGTAAAGTTACGCGTTGCCTTATGACAGCATTGAAATATAATATGACCTTTTTTATGCCCATTTAAGATATTCTTGAATTCATGGTGCTTATCAACGGATTTCGGATATTTGATTAATTTCGAAACTTGCCAGAAAAAGAGTAGTGAACGAATCCGTGAGAAAGAATTGTGTGGAAAACCATCTACTACCCCGTTATCATTTGAGCTGAATAAATGATCAGAAACGTCCATATAGCACATATACTAAGAAGCTGTTCACTGGCTTAAAGTGCCAACAAGAACTACGCGAAATTGCAGTTTTGATTGGAGTTTACGATTATTTACTTCACGCAGTTTCAGACATCGAATATTCTTCCAGAGCTTAGTCAAGAACTTTTGCATTTATCGACATTGATTGTCATTATCTCTACATCCTCGGTATAGTATTTTTAGTCAAGTTCCATTCTTTGTGACTCCTAATTGCTGCTATTTGCACGTGTTGATGGGTAATCGTCCGTTGTTGGCAAGCTCGGGGAAAAAACAAGAAAAAAAATAAGAACTTCCAATCGCTGCTGATGTTTTACTATTTGATGTTGTCGCAGATGGGCAAAAAAAAAGTGTAGATGTGAATTTTCTTCATTTATCAAAACCAAAAATGTGATGTTCAGTTATATTTTGCACATTTTTATTAATCACGCTATAAAAAAACCTCGTTGTTTTATTATACTGTTTCACAAAAAAAAAAAGTTTTTTTTTTTTTTTTTTTTTTTTTTTAAATGAAATACCGTTTTTAACTACTAAGGTTATCACGGTGAGAGCTGCCCAGGCTACCTAAAGACCAGCCAACAGTCCGCCATCCTGAATGAACTTCTTCAAAGTGTTATATGATTTGTCGCTTAATATTTCTGTTAACGTTGTGAAGGTGCTTGGACGGACTGCATTAAAACTGCGACATTCAATTATGATGTGTTGCACTGACACGGGTATTTTAATTCAGCACAGTATGGACATGTATTAGGGAGAGTTATTCTTTGCAGTATGTGGTTATGACTTTTAGCTGTATGCCCTATTCTTAGCCGATTGATCGTTGTGTATTCGACACGCGTGCTATCAGTCGGCGGCCACCATGGATCGATCATCGGCTTAATTTGGCGCAAGAACGTAGTCTTTGACATCCATTCTTTGCTCCACTGCTCAGTTAGTCTTTCGCGTAGGAAAGTATCGAGTGTTGTTGGGCCTCCTGATTTATGCGGCATCGGGGATAACATAGCAGACCGAGCTTCTAGATTCGCGCGCTCATTCCCCGGGATTTGAGTATGTGCAGGGACCCATAGGAACTCAATCCGGTAGCCCTTCTGGTCTAGCAACAGTAGAGTCCCTTGGATTTTTTGCGCGATTGATTCTTCTGCATTATTATTTTGTAGACTTTGTATGGTGGTCAGAGAATCAGTAATTATCAAAATCTTTTTCGGTTGAGCTTTGGAACTGTCGTACTCCTGGAGACAGAGCAGAACTGCAAGCATTTCTGCATCCAGTGCCGAACATGCATCATTTAAACGGGCCCCTACTAGTACTCCATCAATTTCGTAGGCGCACGCTGCTGGTGACAATATACCTATACACGCCTTAGATCCGTCTGTATACACCTTTGTGAAATCTTCGTATCTGTTAATCACTTCAATTGTCTTCTTTTTGAGATCTTCTATAGATGTTTGTGAGTTATTGTACCCTAATAGTGATAGATTTATTTTTACTGGGTACTGGTCCCATGGTGGAAGCAGTGGTAACCTCTTAGCTTCCGTCAGGCACGGAAGGGGGACATTATGTTTACGCAGCAATTTATTTACTTTTGGCAGTAAATCGTTGGGGAAAGCAGGTTTGAGGGGGCAAACTGTTTTGTTTTCAGTCGACCACTTTAATAAACTACCGTAACTATGTAACGAGCGACTGTAAAAGTATTTTTAATATTTTTTCTCCTTACATATTATTTTGTAAAATGATAATATTTAATGTAAAATAAAAATGTTCTGGGCGAAGATCCGTTGCTGGCGTGTCCAAGAAAAAACAAAGTTTCTCTCCAGGTATACTTTATTTCACAAATTATCAGTACATTATGGCAACTTCGATAGCAACGTTATTTTATATATACCCCTTCCTTTTTTTTTTTTTTTAAATTTTTTGGGCACGTCAACAGTGGAACTTACCTAACGCAGAAAATTGTACATTATATAAGAAAAAGATTAGAAATTGAGGAGATAAAGAATGCTAACAAAGAAACTATATTGAGAGGGGAATGTAAGAATGTCGTAGACACTATAAGTAGTGGGGAGAATACAAGGTAGCACGTTCGGAGGAAATAAAGGGGCACTCGAACAAGACGTGATTCGTATTGCAGGTATAATTGAGCTCTGGAGGGTCATAAGGACACAAAGGAGATTGAACAAGAGAAAAGCGGAAAAGGGAAGCCGCGAAAGCAGACTATGATTGAACCGCAGGCGAACTATAGAGGAAATAATCGAATGGCTTAGGTAGGGGAAAAGATCAAACCAGGGAAGAGAGGAAGGAAAGGGCTGTATAGAAAGGTAAAAAGGTCGAGGATTGGAAAGAATGAAGGATGGAATTCGGTTCAGAAATCGTGATGGGAACGATGAGAGAGATAGTAGAGAGTTTCAGTATCTACTAATGAATAGACCATTGATCGCCGCGGAACGTGCCAACGAGTCAAATTAACCTCTATAATTAAACTACAAAATGATTCAATTTCAAAATTTTGAAAACAAAAAAATCATTGGAGCGGATTAAAGTTTCTAGATTATTTCGGAAGATGTAACTTTTGGATTTCGCCCAAAGAAATTTACTATTAAAAAAACAAAAAAACTTTTGGATTTAACATTGACCTAATAGTTTTTTGAATTGCAACAAAAAAACAGACAAGCATGCAGACGAAAATACTAAAAAATTAATTTTTTGCCCAATGATCATAAAAATTACGACGATTAAACGACGAAACAAATTCTTCAATCACGAACAGTACGGTTTTATTATCAGTGATTAAGTAAAAAAGTTTGGAAATTCATTTCGCATAAATCGAAGAATTATTTTTTTTTTTATGTTAAAACTTTATACGAGTTTTTATATTTTTCAAATCCTTAAGGCGAATCTCCACCATCCTCAAGTGTTCATGAAAAGAATCCGTTTCTAGAATAATTTCAAATAGTTCCGATCTTTATGATAATTTTTTTTTTTTTTTTTTTTGTACACGATATTTTACATTTCAAGATTACTATGCTTATTTTTGAATTATTCGGTGTAATATTAATATTAATTTAATAAGATTTCAATAATATATTTAGAGCGGTTATTTAATTATTCCAAAAATTAATTTATTCGGAAGAATACTGCGAATTTACATTACGAGCATAGTGTAAAAATAACTGGTCCAAATATCGCAAAAACCGTTTAATTTAAAAAAAAAAAAAAAAAAAAAAAAGATTTTTCGAGTAATCTAAAGTTGAACCGATATTTAATTTTATAATGGTCATTTATAAATGGTAAATAAAACATTTTAGAGAAAAAAGTGTGTGTGTATTGTTATTCATTGTAAATTTTTAATTACCGTAAACATTATAATGAATAGTTTAAAAATCGAAAAGCAGACTTCTTGAGAGTAATTTTAAAATTAAGTGTTTCGAATTAAAAAAAAAAGAAAATTAGAAATATCACGAAGTCATTCATTATTCATTTTCAATTATGTAGCGAAATATTTTCGTTTAAAAATGGAAAATTCGTTATTCAAATAAAATAGTAAATATAAAATTAAGGATACTACAGTCCGATTATAAATGAAATTTATTTGGAAAACAAATTTGTTTTTGAGGGGGGCTCGTCAACTGTGCATATATTAACTAACCACAAGAGAAATTTATTTTATGTTATTAATTTACAGAACACCGCTGCCTAACCGTTCTAATAATATTAATAACAATGACATTGTAAGCAAGTCCATTGGAAGCATTGACCACACTTCCTATAATAAAAATTGCCTTTATTTCATTAAAGCTGTCGAAAACCATAAGTTTAGAATCGACTTTGGCACTTACGTTAAATTATCTAAATGTCGGTGGTTCCTATGTCTGTCAGTTTCTTTATTTTCTATTCCCAAAACTCAAATTATAATTGAAAGGAGAGATTTTTGACACGATTCTGGCCATCCAGGAAAGTGTAACCGCGGAGTTAAAGAAGATTTCGAAAGTGCAGTTTTTAAAAGCTATGGAAAAGTTCAAAACGTGCGCTGAATGTTTATCTCGTTGAGAGGGGGCTATTTTGAATGATTTTTATGAAAAATAAATTTTCCGACTCGTATGTGTGTTTTTATTGTATCGGTTTGAGAATTTTTGGGACAGACCATATGCATATATAATTACATATATACTTTTTTTTTCAGAACGCGACAAATGTTAAATATTAATTTTACTTATAAATAAGTACATAGAAAAAGAAAAAACAAATGTTACCACTGCCTGGCAGTTAGTAATTTATCCTCTTTAAAACTAAGTAATGTCGAAATCTGAAATTTAAAATGATAATCGTAACTGCATTCATACAACAGATTGAATGAAATTTTGGTAACAGGAGCTCTCGGAATTGGGACTTTAACAAAAATCGGCTCTTAAACAGAATTCGAAATGAGAACAATTTTCTGTGAAAATTTTTAACAGTTTGAAGTTTTTATGTATTTTCAAACCAGTCACAAAAGTTCATGATGTTATTCAACCGGCAGCAGTCATAAGTTAGAGCTGACAGTTGCCGGAAATAAATACTAACGAGTCCTTATAAAAAAATACAAACAGTTATATTTCGACGTGGACATTGGTCTAAGTGTTCTGAGGAAGGGAAAGAAAGTGTAATTAGATTTTTGCTCGATCAAAGATCGCAGACAGAAAGAATACGAGAGCCGGGTATAAGGAAAAGAGAAGATGACAGACAGGTTATAAAAGGTAGGGAAATCTATTAGTAACAGTCATAAATAGAAAGAGGAACGTTCAGTAGCGATAGAAGAGCATTAAAAAGGATAAGATCACCATCACATATAAAAAGGGAAGAAGAAGGGTGGAGAGGATAATATGGAAAAAACATAAGTAAGAAAGAAACGACAGATTACAATGAGAGGTAAATGATGCAGGGAAGGAAAATTTAGAAACCACCGACGAGGCAGAGGTTTCAATTGAGCAGACGGGTAGAAGGAGTAGGGTTAGAAAATTAGGAAGAATGATAATTACTGCATAATTTAGAATGAGAAACTGAGAGAGAAATGAGATGTTGCTGGATTCAAAGTTGTAGAAACTAGACCAGCTAGCAGATCTGTTAAGTCATTACCATCGATGCCTCCGTGCCCAGGTATTCATTAGAAATTAATTTGAACAGAGTGACGAAGAAAACGATTATGAAGCAGAGAACGTATTAGAAGAATTATATAGTCAGTAGAGTGGAAAGCAAGATGAGATGAGTTGGGGCCCGTAGGTCACTTTGAAAATCCGATATAATAAAGGCATAACGACCCTTAAAACAGCAATAGACTTGGTGAATTAACGAAGAAATAATTTCCATAAATAAAACAACAACAATCAAAGATAGAACGTAAAAAAAATTTGTAAAGCATGAACATGATCACGGGATCTTCTCTCCAAATAGTGCAGAAAAGGACTCAATGAGGTCGAGCCTTTTGAAATATGACAAGTATAAAGAGCACGGTTATGGAGACAAAGACAACTGTCCAGAAAGACATCCAAATAACAGAAGGAGAAAGTAAAAAGGATTGGGCTACTATTTAGCGTAACGTTAATTAAAATAGGAATCGAAAGAGTGCAGTACAAAAATGATATTAGAAGATTAAACAGGTGAAATAAAAAGATGCATATTGGATAAAACCTTTTTTTAATGATATAAGAGGATTTGTAGTTGAGAATAAGCGCGCAAGATATTGTGGCAAGAGAAATGAATGAGGATGTTGAAGGCAAAAAAAGAAAACAAGAATTTAGAGGCAAAGAAGCATTTTTTTTTTTTTTTTTATGGGTTCGTCTACAAGGATATTGGCACAAGAACAAAGGAGAATGGTCTTTATTGAGTTAGATCTTTACACGATCAGAGATAGCCGACAAAAAAAAATCAAGAGCCTGGACAACAGAAGGAGAAGGAAGGGAAAGAATAAACGAAGCACTGTATGGAGTGGTAATACCGATTTGTAAAAGGGAGGAGTAGAAAGCAGGTTCTTCGGTTACAAGAGACGAACAACCAAACATTATGTAATCGGGATCACAAATAAATTGGATATTGAAGGGGTGCAAAGGACAAGAAGAAAACGCCACAAGAAAGTAACGGAAGAGCGAGAAAGAAAGCAAACTGTGCCAAAGCGCAGGCGGCAAATCGCAGGGAGGTTGGAGCGACACAAGGAAGGAAAGTCAAGAAACCAGGGGAAACGAGGAAGGGAAGACTGAATAGACAAGAAAAAGGAATCCGGGGAGAAGACGTAAGAGTTAAACTATGGTTTGGAATGAGCAGCTGCAGACAGAAGGGTAATATTGGAAGATGAGAAAACAGGAAGAAACCAACTGAAAGAGGAAGATAACCGAGCGAATGAGTCAACTAACTCATTACCCTCAATTCAGGCATGACCAAGGATCCAAAAGAAGTCCGTTTGGATTAAGTGAGAAAGGAAAAGATCATTGAATCAAGGACCGAATAAGAAGAATAACGTAGTCGGTTGAGTGAGGAGGGAAAGGAGATACGATAGTCTGCAGCACGCTTTGAGCATCCGACAGGATAAGGATATTGCGAGAGACAGGTGAGGATCTGATAAAAAAAAGAGCACGCAGAATAGCAGAGGACTCCGCATAGAAGACTGAGCAAAAGGAGGGAAGTTTAAAGGATTCGACATAATTCAAAGGAGGATAGAAAAAAGCTGCACCAATACCATTGGATCTCTCAGAGCCATCAGTGAAGATAAAAAAATGATTAGGGAAAGAACAGCTTAGATTTAGTAAAAATTATGATCTAACAACATTATGAAGGACAGGTTTAGGAGGAATCGGAGAATAAGAGCAGTTGATGGGATGAAGAAAAGAGGAAAAATTGAAGGAGAAATATGGGAGTTTATTGTGAATGTCGATATACGGAGAAAACTGAACAAGATGGGCAGCGATAAGAGATAGAATGGGAAAAGAAGCGATTTTGATAAAGAAAATGTTGAACAACGTTGGGCTAAGAGAAAAACAGATCGATAATCCACGGAAGATTAGTCTAGTGATGGTATAAAGGGAAGAGGAAAGAATAACTGTTCTGCACTGGAAAAAAGAACCGGGATCATAAAAAAGAAAGAAGAGTAGTAGATATTATTATCAAAGGCCGCAGAGATATCAAGAAAAGAAGCAATCAAAAATTTTTTGCCGATAAATGACGTGTAAACGTCTGTAAAAATGTACTGATGCAGTCGGGAAGGCGGCGTCCAGGACGAACACCAAACATATTATCCGGTAATAGATTATTATGTTCGAGTCGCCAAAAAGACGTCTACTAATTGAGCTTTCGAAAAGTTTCTTAACATAGGAAGTAAGTAACATTGGACGAAGGTGGAAGAATTGGATTTCGGGATTGGAATAACGATGAAAGTATTCCAAGACAAAGCAGTAGAACCAGAACGAAACCGATTTTTGAGAATGCGGAAAATTTCCCATTTATTTCAAGAATAGAATTAGAAAAGTTGAGGAGGTGAAAGAAGACGAAATGCGATAAGATGGGTTAAAGCTAGGAACGTAGCAGGGAGCTATGGCGTCAATAAAAGGCATTATATTATGATAGAAGGGGAACTATGATTAAAAAAGTGCTGGAATAAAAGGGACTTAAAAGCCTTGGTTGAGCTCCAAATTTGAAAAATAGAAGCAGAGGGCGAAGAGGAAAAGCGGTAGCTATGCATTTTTTAAACCGTTTTAAGAATAAGTCTGGCTTTAGCATTAGTCCTTTTTACATATAGGTACATTAATCCTTTTATGAGAAAGAAAGTTGTTAAGAGTAGTAAGTGCCTTACAATATTGATTCCACTACAAAGAAGAAGACGATTTCATCTTTTTACGAGCTAAATGATTGACAGGTTGAGAAGAGAAGATTATGACAAAAGAAATAAAATCCATAAAGAAATCATATTAGGAAAAAAAATTCAAATCTGTAAAAACTGAAGAGAGCGAGGAATCAACGAAGGAACGGAGTTTAGATTAATCATTTTTGGAAAGGATCTATTTAGAAGCATAAAGAGAAGTAAAGTTAGACGAAGAAGAATCTTTGTTCAAAGAAATTATGATAGGAACGTGATCACTTCCAAAAGTACCGCCTAAAGTACTCCATTGGCAACTGAGATCAAGATTAGGAGAGGTAAGAGATAGATCAATAGAACTTAAAAAGAAGTAATTTCCGATACTAGTAGGGGAACCATCATTGATAAATCATTTTAAAGCGTAAAGTTCTCTAAGATCATGCCATTACTATTGTAATTGTGACAACCCTAAAAGGAGAATGGGCGTTTAAATCACCGCTTATGATGAAAGCAAAGGAGGGAGAATTGAGAAAAGTCCGAAAAAACTGTAATTTGGAGAAATATAAGCGGAAATAAAATTGAAGGGCCTAGAATAGCAGTTAGGAGTAGAGATATGAACTAAACTGGGATAGGAAAGATTAGGAGGAAACAAGGGTTGTGCCTCATGGACTAAAACCTGGATATCATTCTTTACTAAAATAGCTACATCACCTTAGTCATTGGTGTGACTAGAACTGATGAGGGAGAAACCACAGAATCTGATGTCAAAAGAGCTTTTTAACCGGGTTTCAGAAATTGATCCAGTAGCCGTTCTAAAAAGTTTCTGTTGGCCTTGATGATACGGCAGTTCCATTGTAGAATCTTAAGTCGACAAAGCATATTTAAAATTGTCAGTCAGGTGGAAAATGGAAGAAAAGGTAGTGAAGAGTTGAAAGAACATGAAAAGCCAAAGAAGGAAAGAAATCTGAAAAGATAATGTGAAATTTAAATCGATACTCTTTTAATGGTCCAACGTAATATCAGGCATATTAATGGACAAAAAGGGAAAAATTAAAAGCATATGGATCAGGAAAATTGAAGTAAAAAACAAGCACCACTCGTTTAAATAAATCATTGCGCGGCTTTCAATCAACCTAGTTATAGGCGGAAAGTGTAAGGATAGAAAGAATGTGATAGTTGCAGGATCGTCTTGTAGTTGAGATTTAAGATGAGAAGGTAGTTTGTGCTTGAGCCACAAGCTTTGGAGTAATGGACGTAGGACAGAAAATCGATAACAGGGACCTTGCATGGGTTTTGCGTGCGGTTTAATCTGCGTGACAGTGGCGCTTTTAGTAACGGAAGAGGCGAATCCGACATTAATTTAGACTAATGATAAATTTAAAAATTAGATAATGACGGAACGAGAAATGAAACCGATAAAAACGATACGAACGAAATGAAATATAACAATGGAAATAAAGAAGAAGATAATAGAGATAAATAAATTAAACGATCTCACCGATCTCGTACGCAGTTAACTGAACATATAGTCGCCACATTCCCGTCGGGTTCGATTGTGCATTCTGTGTTCATCGCTCGTTCGTTAAAGTGCTTGTCTGTAAAACATACGGTATCGTGCTATGCTGTGGTTTCTCGGCGACGACCGTTTAGTATAAACATTTCTCGCAGCGGCGATGCTTATTATAAACATTTATGTTCTCGCGGTTTTTAGAAAGGCCGAGTAATGTAACTGAGGCTAATCGGATTTTTCGTTGGGACTCTGTTCCGGTCGGTGAGGATATTTTCATTTTTTTTTTTCTTCTTCATCTTCTTCTACTTTTTTTTTTTTTTATCTTCTCTTTACATCACCGTTCGAAAAACGATAAGGGGGTTATAGCGCATTGGCTTAACGGTGTTACCATATATTCAATAAGAATATATCGCACACAAAATATTTCCGCTCAAGAAAACTTATACGATGGCGGGAAATAATAAAACAGTTTCATCATTAAAATTAAAACTTAATGACAAGCCAAAACGGCAAATCAGTGACAATGATATTAACACTGTTAATGGAAAAAAATAGAAACACGAGAAACTTCTACTCTGACACGGTACGAAGAATTAATTGCCAGCAAGGATAACCAAATAGCTCAACTGCAAAAGCAGGTAAATGAGCTTATCGAAAGGTTAAACTGCATTGATCAGTCACATTGTGTGGAATTGCAAACTCCGACACGTGACGGTACTCCCTCTAAATCAGTAGATATTTCAACTATGCCTGACATAACAAATGAGAATCAGCTGGTAAATAAATTTACTCCACTTCCGCCACCTGTATTTGTGAGTAACGTTAAAAACTTCAACTTACTTAAAAATAAAGTAATCACACAAACAAAAAAAGAACCTACCTTTAAGGGACTTCCTAGTGGAGATATTAAAATATCTGTCCGTGATAGTGACGATTACCGCTCGGTTACAGCCTTTTTAAAAGATCTGAATAGTAATTCAGCAAGTACGTCAAATGAGTTACTACATGGAATTACATATCACACGTTTCAACCGAAATCTGAACGTCCTTTTGCGTTTGTGATCCGTGGATTACCGCCATCAATCGACCATGAGGACATAAAGAATGACTTAAGAAAAACTGGTCATGAAATTATTCGGATAAGCCCTATAGTGAAAGTATATAGAGATACAGAAGGAAGACGGCAAATCAAGAATTTTCCACTGTTCAAAATCGAAATCTCCCCAAAAGCGAACAATAAAAACGTATACGAAATAACTAATCTTGCACATTGTAAAGTCTCTATCGAACCCCCTCATAAAAACAATAAAATCAAACAGTGTCATCACTGTCAACGAATAGGGCATACCAAAAATTACTGCACTCATCCTCCTCGATGTGTAAAATGTGCCGGTAACCATCTCACCAAAGAGTGTAAGAAACTTAAAAAAGACCAACCAAAATGTGTCTTATGCGGTATGATAGGACATACAGCTAACTACGCTGGTTGCGAAGTCCATCAAAAGTCGAAAACGCAGTCCCAGCCTATAAAAAAAGTGGTAGATCGTGTTAGAGAGGAACGAATCAGACCCGCAGAAAAAGTGCAAGCAGGAAAAACATTTGCGCATGCAACCAAATTGAATTTAAAATCACAGGAACAAATACAAATTCCTCCACAACAAAAAGATCCAACCATTAACGACGTTATGGCTATACTTCACAGTATCCAAACTAGTATTAACCAGCTAAATATGCGTGTTACTCAATTAGAAACTAAACCATTGAGCCAACACACAAAAAGCCAAGGAAAAATAGTGAAATGACTGACTCCTCGTTTCGAATACTAACCTGGAATGCCAATGGCTTGAGTCAGAGAGCTCAAGAACTCGAGGCTTTTCTTAACACACATGTTGTTGACGTCGCATTAATCTCAGAAACACATTTTACAACAAAAAGTTTTATCAGAATTCACGGCTACACTACATACTGGACTAACCACCCAAGTGGCAGAGGACGAGGAGGAACAGCAGTGATAATTAAACAGAATATCAAACACTATTTACAGGAAGAAATACAATTGAATTTCCTACAAGCCACAGTAGTAGCAATAAACTATAATGGCGCAGACCTCAATCTAGCTGCAGCATACCGTCCGCCCAATAGTAATTTTGAAAAAAGTCAATTTATTGATATCTTCAATCAACTCGGTCCTCGTTTTATACTTGCAGGTGACTTTAATGTAAAACACACCATATGGGGGTCACGTTTGACGACACCAAAAAAAGGTGCTGAACTTCTCAACGCTATCAACATATGTTCGTGTAAGTTCTTTTCATCGCGGAAACCTACTTACTGGCCAACAGATTGCGCGAAGAATCCTGATCTCCTTGACTTTTTCATTACTAAAGGAATCGCTGCCAATTATGTGCAAGTAGAAGGAATTACGGACTTATCGTCAGATCATACTCCGGTACTTATGACACTAAGTTCTGTAGTGATTAAAAAAAGAATTCCGCAAAATCTCACCAATAAATATACTAATTGGAATCAATTTAGAGAAAGCCTTGACTCTTCAATTGAACTTAAAATCAGGCTTAAAACTATTAGTGATTTAGAACAGCAAGCCCAGCACTTTATCAACTTGTTGCGAAAAGCTGCTAGCCAGGCTACTCCAGCTCTTAAAGAAAACGTTCCAAATGAAGTACTGTATCCTATCGAAGTTAGGAAACTAATAAAAGAGAGAAGACGTGCACGGAAAATATGGCAACGCTCCCGTCATCCATCGGATAAAACAAAATTTAATCGAATTAGCAATAAAGTTAATAGGCTAATCAAGGATTTCAAACAGAAAAGCGTCACAAACTACTTAGAAAATTTAAGCCCTGCAGCGGACACAAATTATTCATTGTGGCGTGCAACGCGACGCTTCAAACGTCCACTACTTCATATTCCTCCTCTCAAGGATGAACAAGGGCAGTGGATTCGCGACGACAACAGTAAAGCTGAACTATTCGCTTCGCATTTAGCTTCAGTCTTTACAACACATAATATAAACTCCCAGATCGATACAACGAAAAATTACCAACCTTTCCAGCAAATAAAACCAGTAACTCCTCTTGAAGTTGCACAAGAGTTAGATAATAATATGAATCCCAAAAAGGCTCCTGGAATCGATGAAATTTCACCTGGAGCGCTTAGAGAATTACCACGTAAAGGAATTATCATGCTGACATATCTCTTTAATGCCTGTTTCAGAATGAGATACGTACCAAAATGTTTCAAAATCGCTCAAATCATCATGTTACCGAAACCTGGGAAACCAACAGAAGTAGTAACTTCGTATCGACCAATCTCTTTGTTACCTTCCATATCAAAATTATTTGAAAAACTACTCCTTAAGCGACTCAAGCCCTTATTAAAGATACCAGATCATCAGTTTGGCTTCCGCAATCAGCACTCTACGATTGACCAAGTGCATCGTATAACTAAGCTAATTGAAACAGCCTTTGAAGAAAAAAAATACTGTCCGGCGGTTTTTCTAGACATATCGCAAGCTTTTGATCGAGTCTGGCACGAAGGGCTGATCTATAAAATGAGCAACCTGCTATCGGAAAATATGTGCCAACTTCTTGAATCATATATCTCTGATAGATCCTTCAGAGTTTCTTATGAAGAAGCAAAGTCCAAATTTCATCCAATACAGGCTGGTGTTCCACAGGGTAGTGTCTTAGGACCTTCTCTGTATTTATTGTATACAGCTGACATTCCAACAACAGCCAAGACGACTACTGCTACCTTTGCAGATGACACAGCCATCTTGTCAGTTGGCAATTCCCCAGAATTGGCTACGACTAACTTGCAACATGCAGTAGAAAAAATTAGCAAATGGACATGTGATTGGAAGATCAAGATTAATCAAGAAAAATCAGTGCATGTTATGTTTACGCTTCGTAAATCTAAGACCTGTCCTATATATCTTGATCGTCTTCCTATTCCGAGATCGGACTCTGCTAAATACCTGGGTATGCATTTAGATTCCAGGCTGAATTGGAAGACGCATGTCAAAATGAAAAAGGAACAAACCATGCATAAATTAAGACAGATTTGTTGGCTGATTGGGCGTTATTCTAAACTCAATCTGTCTAATAAGCGTTTGATTTATTGTCAAATCATCAGACCGATATGGATGTATGGTATTCAACTCTGGGGCTGTGCAAAGACATCCAATCGGTTGATTATTCAGCGCGCTCAAAATAAGTGTCTCCGAAACATCACTGGAGCTTTTTGGTATCAACGAAACGAAGAAATACATTCCGATTTAAATATTCCATGGATCGATGAAGTCATACGTTATATTGCAGAAGCGCACGAATACCGACTTCACAGTCACCCAAATCTAGAGGCTTTAGAACTGCTACTTGCGAGTAAACATTATCACACGAGAACCGTCCAAAAAGTATACATGTAAAAGAAAGGAAAACGAAAAAGTAATAACTTATTATTACGAATTAATACCCAACGAATAATTCCAACTGATTTTAAATATATCCACGATTATGTGAAAATTAACCGAAATAGAATACATATGAAATGGACCACCGTAATTGCTACTACGGTCTATGTCACAATGACACTGGGTACCAAAGAAAACGATGAAATTGTATGTGGATAGACCAATGTGATTGGTGGCGTAAGAAACAGCAGAATATTCCTAGAATTGGAAAAAATATGGAATTTGTTGGGATGGGAGGAAAGTGAAAAGAATTGTTCGAAGAATCGAATAAAGCACAACTGTCGAAGTGGAGCAAAAGAGAAATAAATCTTTAAAACAGAATTTAGAAAAAAATATTTTAATAAATAAATATAAACTTTAATAACATCAACGAATTTTGGAAATATAAATGATGATTTATATATCCGAAATACATAAATCGATTGAAATTTATTTATTTATTTATTAAAATTTTTCTTGTAAATAATGTTTTTTGGTTTATTTTATATTCTAGTTATTACACGGAATAGTGTGGAACATTATACAATTAGAAGGGAAAATATTTAAAGCTTTCGAAGTGAAATTAAGTTGGATTTGTTCGCAACTGCTGAAAAAAAATGAATATGGCTTCAGAATATAATAAATAGTCATTTAACTTTGATTCCAAATAGTCCACAAATAGGATTATTTGTGTAAAGATCATACGATAAATTTTAATGGATATACATTGTGGCGAACCGCGAATATCGAAATGTAGCATTGTCGTAAACTATATTAATTATTAAAGTATTTATTCTTTATAGTGTCATACTCAGCTTCTGAGCGTCGGCGACTACCTATTTGTACATCTCAGCTGTACAGACACAGGCATAGTGTACTAGGCAATTGTTATATGCAACGCAGGTGTACACACGCAAGACTACATTCGGAACTGATAGTAGCTGCTTGTTATCGCGCTACCAGTGCAGTCCCGTGTGGGTCTGCTGTGTACTGACCTAGTGCGCATATGATGTTGAACGTGGTGGTTTGCCATTGCCTTCCACGAAAGTATTTATTAAGTAACGTAAATTAGAAGGTGCTTATGATTTATTCTTTGGTTTGGAATTAATGTTTTGTATGTATTTTAGAAGTTCATTAACGTTACGTAACTCTTTAGATATGTCCAAAAATTCTCTGCTCGTTTATTGTGTTCGGAAACATTTAACATAAATTTAATCTGCTTATGTTATTGTATTTGTATTGGCAAACAATGATGGCGTATAGTGGTCTTACGAGATGAGAATATGTTGGAGTGTACGATGGTTATACTTGATACATCTCATTGTTGTGCATCGTTAACATAATTTACTACTATGTAACACATAGCTACAGTAAGGTATTCGGGTTCGCGGACAGCTCGATCCTAATCGATATTCTGGGGAAATTTTGGTGAATTAATTTGATTGGTATGCCGATCGTCGTCACTTCGCTAACAAGTTAGTGTTGTTCTTCGTTCTGAGTATGATCCTCGGCATTAGTTGCTTGCTCCGGTCTACATGGTTATGTGCGCACGTGAAAGTTTCATAACTTCGTGTAAGGCCCCGATTCAACGAAGACTAAAACAACCTTTTTTTGTTTCCGATTCAACAGAGTGGCGCCCGAACTTTATGAGCTAACATAGGAAATCTTAACATATATTGTATATATATATATACATATACACACACACACACACACACACACACACACACATATATATATATATATATATATATATATATATATATATAAACATACATATATATAAATTCGGCCACTTTGGCTTCGCAAGGAGCTCTGCCCCTTGAACCCTCTTGCTTACATTTCTATCCCTTTATTTTCTATACTTAGTATAAAATTATTAAAATTTACATCATTCTTACCGACATCGACATAAAAAAAATAACATAATCACAAAAATCCTATTCTAACATTTAACTTTCGTTACATAAAAAATTAGGTCAATTTTTTCGTTACATAAGATTGGGACATTACAAAATGTAATGGGAGCCGGCCTAAGAATTACGTTGATGTTAATAACATAAATATGTATGCGTGTGTGCACGTGTGTGTGTGTGTGTATGTGTACTGGGAAATAAAAATGAAAATGCAACGAATTATTTTATTTCTGGCTGCTAAACAAGTTACTTTATTTAAAACTGAAGTCGTCATATACGAAAAATTTTAAACTTTTTGATATGATAGAGAGATAAAATATAAATTGTACGTATAAGAATTCGAATTGGTAATAGTTGTGTAAATATTTGTTTTTCCTAAAAACGAAAACAATGCAAAAAAAGATATTAACACATCACGGTTTTCACACAAAAGCCGTTAAAATGTGCCGGGTAAAGGTAAAAGCTGCGGTTTCGTTCGTGGTGAAAATCTTGTGTACACGTAAAATAGTACATAATAGGCGTAGTCAAATTATAAAGCGATTTTATTCACGGTGAATTACTCAATACAAAATTATTTTTTGGCATCGACGTCCAATTACTCGGTAAAAAAAATAAAATTCGTCATCCTGCTATACATTCTGTTCTCGAGCTGCCCCTGTTTCTGAGCCAGCTGTACTAATGCACACTAAAATAACATCTCTCTGATTGAAGGCAAGTTTCATTGTTCGAAGCCGAATATTACCGGAATCTCACTGTACTTGCAGACAAACCGGCTAAATTTCGCATCGACCAACCATCGATTCCAGCTTACTTAAAAATTAATTCGTTTTCGACAAAGTAAAATATTATAAAAATATCAATAAAGTCGACAACTGACTGCTAAATTCAGCTTTTAGCGCTTCCTTAAGTTAAATAAAACTATTCAAATAATTCTACCCTTTGCAAGTTATACCGATGATCCATTTATAAGCGGAATTAACAAATATACAGGTATTCATATAAATATTAAGATACATAGCATGAAGTGATCTCGAACGTAAAATACAAATGTTATTAATATTAAAGAAAAGAAAAAAAAAGTTATAGAAGAATTTAGAACACTATAAAACTAGCACAAATTAAAAAAGAATTCGGTAAAGATGTACATTAGGCCCCCAGTTCGGGTTAGCTTTTTTAGTTCGTATTAACAGGTATGATGTTGTCACTTTTTTGTTCATTTCTAATTTAATCGCTATACGAATAACTCCGATAAATTTATTTTATGTTTTACAGAAAATTAAATAGAAATATAAATTTATATTTTCCGTGTTTTAAAATATTTCAAACACAAGTAACTCCGCATTTTATCGGTTGATCAAGAAATTATTTAATTTTATATTTGGCGTCGTTTATTTTTACAGATTTGTTTCTGTTGCATCTTTTTCTTCCTTCGATTAATTTTTTCTATTTTCGCCCCCCCCCCCCCTATTCTAACAAGACACGGTTTGTTATATACGTCAGAGTTTGCTTGACGTGTCACAGTTTGTTAACTATAATCAGAAATTTGGAATTTCGGTGCAGGTGACAGAATGCCGGTGTTGCAGTTACCAAAAATCAGTCAGAGTTGGGGCGTGGCTTTCTCGCTGTGAGATATCTATATTGAATGTTTTGATGTTTATTTATTTATTTATTTATTGTATTTACAAGTCGCTTTTGGACTACAAGGTCATTAGCGACTACGGTTTTACAGAGAATTATAACATTTTATGTTGAATATTGGAAAATGCGCGAAACAACGAAATAATCAAAAAAGTGATGTTTGTTGTGACGGTTTTATACATTCGTGTCGTCGTAAATATTTACTTACCGAGTTGGGATTAGTCAATAGAACAATTATCGACCGGTCCTCTTTTTGCCGTGAAGTTAAGGTGCATTAATGTTTTATCCTCGCTGTTTTCTTCTTATACTTTAATTTTCACAGATGGCTCAAAGTCAGTTTTGGGGGTTGGAGCGGCTTTTACTCTGCCGGACTTCGGTTATTTTGAGGTGTCCAAACTTCCCTCCTCCATATTCCTAGCCGAATCTATCGTAATCCTACAAGCAATCCGTTTTATAGGTTTTTTTTCCTGGCCCGGCGCAAAACCATTCGGTCATCAACTAATTTTTTTTTTTTTTTATATAGCTTCTAACGTCAATATATCCAAGGTTCTTTTATCTTATGATTCAAAAGGCGTTTTGCAAGCCATTGCTACTCCTTTTCCTAAACCATCTGCTGTTCCTATCGTGCTTCAGATTATTATTATTCTCGTGTCCGGTCGACTAAATACAACAGGTTGTCCAATATTTTATAAATTTTATCAAGTCGTTATCAACGTCGTCGTACAAGCTTCCAAGTTCATATTTGCCGCTGACGGGACATGTAAATAGGTGACCATAGTCCTGAATTTCACCGCAGTCACATCGATCGCAATCGGATATTCCCCACTTGTACAGATTATATTTTGTGCGCGCAGTTCCACTTCTCAGTCTATTCAGGGTTCTCCAAAGACTGTAGCTTAGATGATTCCCGCTAGGCAGTGCTTCCACCTTTTGTCTACCGTTTGCTTTTATGTTCCATATACGAAGTCTTTCCTTTTCTGCAGTGCCTGTCAATTCTTCGACCTTTTGTAGAAAGCTGTTCCTGGATTTTAATCTTGTTTCAGCCAGTCCCTTATACTCATATAACGGGTGTCGGTTGTCGTTGGCTGCTTTAAACCTTTCATTTTTTGCAGCTACCCCTCTCGAATTTCTGGAGGGGCGATACCACTAAGTTCATAAAGTTTTGATAGAGGAGTTGGTTTCAGACATCCAGTTATCATCCTGCATGTTTCGTTTAGGGCCACATCGATCTTTTTGGCGTGTGTTGAGCGGCCCCACACAGGGCATGCGTATTCACCAGTAGAATAACAGAGCGCCAAGGAAGAAATTCTGAGGGTGTTTGCGTTAGCTCCCCAGCTAGAACCGATTAGTTTACGTATTATGTTTGTTCTGGCCATGGTTTTCATTTTAACTGATTCGCAGTGCTGTTTGTATGTAAGCGATCTGTCGAGTATAACGCCCACGTATTTCGGATTATCTTTGTGTTTCAGATCGGTATCTCCCCATTTAATTTGTAGTTGCCGCTTTGCCTCACGATTTTTTAGATGAAAGGCACAAGTCACTGTTTTTATCGGGTTTGGCTTCAGTCGATTTTTCTTGAAATAGGTATCAAGTTCACCGATTTCATGGTTTAGCGTTTTTTCCACTTCTCCAAAAGTGTCGTGCTATGCCGCTAAAGCCAGATCATCTGCGTACAAAAAATACTGAATATTATCAGTCATCGGCTGATCGTTTATATATATATATATTAAATAAGATCGGTGACAAGACGCCACCTTGAGGAACCCCGTTTTTTTGAAGTCTCCAGGAACTCTTCTTCCCATTTAATGAGACATAAAATCTCCGATCTTTCATTAGCATCGAGATAATTTCTGTAAACTTAAAATCTCTGGTAACTTGGTATATTTTGTGTTTGAGTGCACGGTGGTGAACTGTGTCGAAGGCGGCAGTGAGATCCACAAAGACGACCCCAGTGACTTTGCGTTTTTGAAATCCGTCCTCTACATGTTGCGTCAAGTGTAAGATCTGGCCGGTACTCGACTTTCCAGGCCTAAAACCTGCTTGCTGGGGAATAAGTTTCTGATCAATTTTCTCTGCCATGCGGTTTAGTATCACTCGTTCAAATATTTTATAGAAATGACAAAGCAGGGATATTGGGCGGAAATTTTGTGGATTATTTGCGTCTCTCCCTGGTTTCTGAACAGCTATGACGTGAGCTTTTCTCCACTGCTTAGGGATATTCATTTTTATTAAGCATTCATTAAGCATTTGTTGAAGCCAAGTTATCGCTGCCGTACCAAGGTGTTTGATTTGTTCAGTAAATATACCATCTACTCCAGCCGCTTTACGGGATTTAGCTTTCTTTATAGCGCCATATATTTCGTCATTACTGATGAGTTGGCTGAAATTATTTTCCTCAGACGACAAGTCACGTACAATAGCCATCCTTTCTTTCCGACCTTTAGTTTTTCAGTTAAGCAGTAGTTGATGAGCTACCTGATTAGCTGTCACCGTTGATGTGCTGTTACGTTGGTTTTTCTCATTGTTCAATTTCTTAAGTAGCTGCCAGGCTTTCCGACTGTCTTTGCTGAAGTTTAAATCTTCAACCATGCTGCACCAGTCTTTGTTTCTTTCTACAGAGATTTCTGCCATGAGCGTGTTACCTGCTTCTAACGTGTTTTTGTCAAATGGATTTACGTCAAATTTTCTGCAGTAATCTGCATACTGCTCTAGAAGATGACTCTTCATTCCAGGAATGTAAGCTTTCCTAGCCCCTCGTGGGATGTATTTTTTAGAGGCGTTTTTTATGGCTTTTACAAAGGAGTCGTATTCAGCTGGTGTTGGTGGTATAGTCCTTACTATTTTTTCCATTTCTCTCGTGAATTTTGGCCAGTCCGCTTTCTTAAAATTGTAACGCAGCGGGGGGTTTTCTGTAATAATCGGCCTTAGGACTGCATTTACCTCGCAAATAATTGGCCTATGTTGTGTGTGCGGTATGGCCTCGGCTACATGTTTGGTGCACATGTGAAGTATGCATTCTGAGACAAATATATTATCAGGATTGTAGCCGCGTTTCCATCTACAGCTATTAAAAGATGCAGGTAGTTTTGAATCATGAACTAATTTGAGGCAGTTTATTTCGGCCCAATTTTCCACCAATTCACCATTCGCATCAGTCTTCGCATATCCCCAGTTTACGCTGTGACTATTAAAGTCACCTAAAACAATTTTTAGGTCCTGTTGGTTTCTATCAGTATGTTCGTTGAATTCAAATTTCTCATTAGTCGGTTTATATATTGATGTTATACTGCAGTTGTTAATTGTGGCCGTAAGAATTTCAGTGGGTTACTATCCACATTGGTTGTTAGTGTTGGTTACCACCGCATCGTACTTAGCTAGCAAGGCACTTCCATATTTGTTGTGTGGTCTATCAATAAGTAATTTCATTCCCCCAATTTTCGGTTTCGGTCCACTTTCGGCTTTGTGCGTTTCTTGTATCGCTAGTACGTCAATATTATAAGCTTGAACGAGGTTTGTTAGCAATATTTCCTTTGCTGTTGTCAATCCTTCAATATTTATAGACATAATTCGAAATGATTTCCTCTTCGATGGTGGCCCTGAAAAGGGCCTTTTCAACCCGGGATTAGGATTCATTGATGTCGACCGGGAATGGGATGATTTGCCAGTGTATACACACCGTTGCCCGGGGGGCGCCAGCTGCATTTGGACTGTGATTATAATTCGATCGTTGATACTGTTGCTATATTGCTGTATAATTCGATCGTTGTTTTGTGCAGCGTGCGTGGAGGCTCATCCCGTGCCACACGAGAATAATAATAATAGCCATTGTGGAATTTCGGGCAACGAGTTAGTTGACTCGTTGGCACGTTCGATTGCTTCAGACGGTGGTCGCTTTATTAATCATTGTCCGGCCCAAAGTCTTTTTCCTCTTTCTTTTCGCTCTCACCGCGACTGTTAGTATCTCTGTCCTTCTGCATTTTCTAATCCTGCTTCCTTTTATTTAGCTATACAACCCATTCCTCCTCTTTTGGTTCCAGACTCTCCCTAACATAAGGGGCGGTCAACTATCTTATTTATAATTAGATTTCGGTTAAATCACAGCTTGCTTCCGCCTTCGTTCTTCCGTTTCTCCATTATCCAGTCACCCTTTTGCCCGTTTGATTCGTCAGAAGCAAACTTCATTTGTGATGCGAATTACATTTTGCTTGAATGTCTTTTCATTTTTTTAGAACGCGCGATATTGTATTACGGTCTTTTGCGTCTTGGCCTTCCTACGCCTTCTTAATGCTTTCGTTTCCTCCTCCCTCGGTTATTCCTTTGTTAGCGACATTCATATGCTCCATTTTTAATATTTTTCCAATATAATTATTAATGCTGTGTCATACCTTTGAATTTGGTAAACGTCCTTAGCCGACTATGCCCAAAAAAGCAAAAAAAAAAGAAAAAAAAGAAAGTATTTCAATAACAGTTTGACTTTTATAGGAGGAAAGAATTTAATTGTTCAGATTGACGAAGTCAAATTCATCAAGTCGAAATTTGTATCTGCCTCCTCTTCGCAACAAGAGGCTGATTTATGGGTTTTTGGTACTACCGATGTTACCCCCGGTAACTTCTATTTATCATTGTTCCTGATCGAAGCTCCAAAATCCTACTTCCTCCAGGTTCGATTACCGAATCCCATGAATGGAAGAGGTATACGCGCCTTTCACGTGATCATAATTACATCTATCATCATTCCGAAACGTACGTTAATGTAAATACATGGGGCTTCAGAGGCAATAATATTGAACGTTTACGGCGTAAATCGTGGAGTAAAATTCCAAAATACGGTATTGGGGGAAAAAATTTTTCCTACTATATTGCGGGAATTTTATTCCCTACAGCGAATAAATATTTCAAACGGATACATGAATTTTTTAACACCACTGCTAAAATGTATCCGCCTTAGTAAAGTATGGAAATTTACTATATTCATCGCAACGTGTTTTTAAATTGACTACACTTCTTATGATTTATTTTTATTTTATTCGACGTTATTTTTACGATTTTCTTTTTACGTTATTTCACTTTCCTTTTTTCGCGTCATTTTTTGTATATTCCTTATTTTTAAATATTCGTTTTTTTTCTTTAACGCCAATTTCATTTTTGGCCGAAATTTTAGTTCGCTCATTTTTACGCCTATTTATAATTTGTGTATTACTTCACACACTACAAATAGGAGCAAAAATAAATTGAGGGACTGATTTAGTCGCTTAGCCAAGAAGTTAAATATTTAATTATGATAATAAACGAAAATTTAAAATTTAATATATAATAGAATCTAACAATACTGTCGTAAAACGTTTTCGTTTTATTAAAATTCCTTTGACTGTTAGAAACAGAAAAATACTATAAACGGTTTATTCAGACAAGGTTTGCTGAATATGATTCTCTCTAACATCATATGCTCCGGAAAAATTAACAAATCAAATGTTAAAAATGAATTTCGTTAATAAATAAAAATAGCTCCGAATATAATTTCAGTACATAAAACAGTTTCGTACACTTCAGCTTACTGCCAGTATTATTATGTTAAAATTAAAACAGCTAACAATATTGAAAACCAAGTAGTTGAACGGAATAAAATATGCAAAATTAAAAATAAAACTTGTAACTGAATAACAAAATCAAAGTGATAATGATGTGAAAATTAGAAGAACGTATGTCCTTATACCTGGCATCCATACAAGATTAAAAAAGTAAATATAACTTTTTTTCAACATGATTCTCTACGTTTGTGGAAACTTTGCCGAATAGATCCAATAAACATAACTGATGATGATATTTGGGTATAGAATGCAATGGATAGGCATCGGAACTTACTTTTAAAAAGTGTAAAAGATTTAAATTCATTACAGCGAAATGTTTCATAGGAATTTTAAAAATTAAAAAAAAAAAAAAAAAAAAAAAGAAACATTTATACCTTTTCTGAATATTCTAAACCGGCTTGGCGTTCTTATATGCATCACTTTTGTTTTTTTAGCATTATAAATTAATTTAAAAACTCAAGTGAAACGTAATATGACTACTCGTGAAAAATTTAAACCCGGGTGTCCCCCTATATTACTATTTTAATAATAATAATAATAATAATAATAATAATAATAAAATGAAAAACGCGTATAAAAAAATATTTAATAAATTCGTTTATTATTTTCTTATTCGTTAAATTATTTAACCAAAAATTTAGAAAAATAATAAAATCGCACGAATCTCAATCTCAGTAAATCTCAATCTTTTTGAATTCCCTATTAGTAATGCTTTTTCTTATTTTGCTTTTTTTTTTTTTTCTAATAAAATCTAGTTTTTCCGAATGAGCGGTTCTTCTTTAAATGTTCTTTTTCGACGTTTAAATTTACGAACAAGAACGCATTATGTGTTCGGATTTGTCATAGAGTTCTGCGAATATTTTTGCGAAAATATAGGAAATATAAAAGAAATTAATAAGCAGATAGAAATTATGCAGTACGTAAATGATGTATCGGCAGCGTGGAAAACAAATTATTGAGTTTTTTTCTTGATTTGAATAATTTTTACCAAAATATCAAAATTCACTGTAGAAGAAGAATTAAATGGTAGTTTGGTATTTTTTAATCATCCTAAACGAAATAAATTAAGTTCTTCTATGTGTTAAATTAACTTGAGCCAACAAATATGTAACCAAAGATTTTCATTGTTGCTCTCATCAAAAATATAGGATTAATTAGTACATCGGTTAGAAGGGCGAAAAAAATATCCGATCAAGAAAAGAATTAGTTCGATATAGGAAAAAAAAAAAACAAAAAAAAAGGCGAATGTTAAAAAACGGACCAAATAAAGAAGAAAGAACGATAAAAATAATTAAAAAAATAAAAAAAAAGAGAAAGAAAATGAAACTCCGCCGTATTTAAAAAATGAGACTAATGATATTGGGAAAATTTTGAAAATAAAAAAGAATTGTGTGCGGTCATGGGACCCCCCCCCAGTCAGGAACGAAGTTCGTTACGCTTTTTCTTGCTTTATTATCATTATTATACATTAACATTATGAACATTATTTTAGTTAATTATCTAGGATTTACAATAGTTTTTAAGTGATACTTATTGAATAGATTCAGTTGTAGTTGTAAGTAAAGAAACGAATCAAATTAACGAGTGTATTATCGCACATGGAAAATGAGCATTTGACATGTTGAGGAATTTTAGGCCTTTTACGCGATTTTCGTCAATTTTTGCTATTTCCCACCATTTTCTTGTGTTTTTAGAACCTTTCACACAATTTTCCTTAATTTTTCACCATCTTTAGCAGGTTTGTACTAATTCGGCTCTCTCAACTAATATTACAATTTAAAAATGGCTCCTCTGTTTAAATGTCAGCAGTTCTCTTACATAAATCCTATGATTTCTCGGATGCTGCATATTTTTCTATCGGGGTTTTAAGGGGTGGTCGGGGGTGGCTGGGACACAACCGAACGACAAAGTGAGGGTTCAGAGGTCAAAGTGGCGGAATAACGGCGAGGGCATGGGCGACGTCATAGGATGACTTGGTTGTATTTTATTAAAAATTGCGACTGCAATAAACGGGTATGTAACCTGCACACTGTTCTAAAACGGATCATTTCTACCTACTTTCGGGCATGGTGTAACTGAACTGTGGAGGTTTTTGTTAATGAAGTGTGAAAATGTAAAAGGTATAGAAACACCTGATAAAATAAAAAAAAATTTAAATAAAATATTTTCTACGGTAAATATTTAAAATAAAATGACTACTATGGTAATATGGAATCTTAATCAATTGTTTTCTATTATTTTTTACGAATAAATAAAGAATCCAGCGGTAGGTGACGTGACGTTACGTGACGATTTCGCCATTTAGGTAGTCCGCATTAAAGAATTTGATCCAATAAAATCAGGACTGTACAAACAAACATATAAGAAACTATTAAAAAATAACAAATACAACCTATCCATAAGTTACCTGCTGCTGCTGCTGCTGTTGTTGAAATATATAAAATCTCATGTTCTTGTGATGATAATAGACCTAAAAAAGAAAAAAAAAAATGTGTACAAACACTAAGGAACACAAAGCGAATTCTGTAAACATATCCGCAATGAAAGAGCAAAATAAAGACGAATTCAAATTTAACAACATTTCAAAATGTCGGTCAAAATTTAAAACTCGACTATTTAATAAGAGATGAAGTTGAAAATTTTTAAATTTGAATAAAGAAAACGGTTTTGAAACCGGATCGTGCTGGGGACGTTTGTGATTGACCGTGTAAAAACAAAATATGGTTTGATTAAGCAGCATCAGAACTATCAGAAGTTCGGAAGTAGTAATTATTTATTGTCTCAGTTTTGTTTAGTCTTGATGTGTTTTTTGCTCGGATGTTAAATGGAGTAAAATGTTAGCTACGAATAATTGTGACGTGTTCTCTTGTGAAAATAAACAAATGATAAGTACAAAAAGGCACTTGAACTTGACGTTATTTTTAATCGATCTAAAATATCGATTTTAAATTAATTATTATAAATAAAGATATTCTCGAACGGAATACCGCTGGCCTAACCAGCTAAACCTCAGACAGTTCATCAATTCCAATATTATCGCTCAGTATTATTTTGATTTTTGTATGTCCCCGTGTATGACTAGCATATGTCTAAATGATATGGTTTGAAAATTCAGTTTTACCGATTTAAAGGAGGAAAGGTTTTCGTGGTTGTTGAAGCGTATGCCCATTTTCGGTAGAAACCACGTTGAAAGAATTCATCATTAACTCTAACGTTTCGAAACAGGTATTACGGTATTCATGATCAGAGAAACAACGCGGTTTCTACCGAAAAGGGACATGCGGATAAATTCATTTTTAACAAGCGCTATATGAATTTATATGTAATACTTTATTGATGAGAACATAACCGATTATTATAATTACGAATATTTCATGTACCGAAAATACAATTTCATCATGGCTGCTTAGTATGAAAATTAACAATACATCCGTTCAAATTAAAAATTGCAAGGCCAAAATTTTACGAGTGAGAATTGTGAAACAAATAATGTAGAGCAGTTTATGTTTATGTATAATATTTCCAAAAATCAGTTTTGAAATTCGATATATGGCAAAATAAACAACTTTTAGAAACAGAAAAAGATAAATATCCAATCATTGAAATATTTTACGCTGTTGTTTATTTGTTGTTTTTTTTTTTTTTTTTTTTTTTTTTGAGTTTTAACATGGATATTTTATTTGCTTTGTAGGAAAAAACAAACAAAAAATAGGTAACGATAACGTGTTAAAAAATATTTTTGCCTTATTTTACATTTTTTTTTTAAATTAACGCAAAGCGATACAGTTTGCTTCCTTTTTTTCCATCTGTATATTTTAAAATAATTACAAAAAATATAGCGTAATATTCGAAGTAACAATTGTAATTTTCAAAAAATATATCTATGATTCAATGTTTCCGCGTAGAAAATTACGTTCATTTTTTTTTTTTTCTTGTTCCATCTTAAAAAAGCAGAATTTTCTATTACACGGCCATAATAAAGACTGGGGACTGGGGGGGACTAATCGCAATGTATAACCCTATTTCTATTAAATTGACGACGTCGAAAGCAACAACTTTTTTAATATAATCCTCCTTCAAATATTTTAAATAAACACTAATAATATATTCGCGAGTATAGTTGTTAATTTTAAAAATCTTCCGCTCGGTAACTCTGTTGAATAGTTTTATTAAACACCTTATGTTAAAATGGAACAGTTTTATTAAGTATATCAACCGTTAACAGTGTTCAAGTAGTATTGGGAATGTAAGACTAGCAATGTTTCTTTGCTCGCAGCCTGGTTATTTGAATTGCCGGTCATCAGTACCAAGGCCGTATCCCCCCCCTCGGGGGGGGGCACCCCCTCCATGAGAACTAAAATAGTTATTATAAATACAAAAAAATCTGAAAAAAATCACAAATTTAAAATAAATATTGATGATTTTTTAGGGTATTTTTTCCCTACTTTTAAAAGAAAAAAGAAAAAATATGCTCCATATTTTTAGGTATTTCGTTAATATTTTATGCAAAAAATTTTTTAATGCGAGTATAATTAACAACATATGTAATTTTTATTAATGTTCATATACGGGGTAATTCATTTATGTAAATTATTAATATATAAATTAAAATGATGGAAATTATTCATAGTACGAATATTAGTGAAAAATTTATTATAAAATAAGTATGCAAAGAAAATTTTCAAAACCTACCCCCTTTCCAAAATTCTGGGCACGGGCCTGATCAGTACAATTATTGAACATGTTTCTTTTTTCCTTTGAGCACCGTCAACAGTGTAGCTTATCCAACGTGAAGAAATGTAAATTATATTAGGAAAAGATTACAATATTGAGGAAATAACGAAGGCTAGCGAAGGAACTACTGTAGGGGAAGGGGTAATAAAGATGGCGTGGGTACTATAAGAAGACGAAAGGGCAAGAGTTAGAAGATTGAAACAACGAGACGCATGTTCTGCGGAAAAATATAGAGGTTACAAGTATAGGTCTCAGCTTTAGAGGGTCAAAAGGGATATGAAGGTGACTCTACTAGACGAGAGAAAAAAAGAGAAGTTGGAAGTAGCCTATGATTGAACTGAAGAGGCGAACACCGGAGGGAATAATACATAGAACGGCTAATGTTAGGCAGAAGATTTAACCACGAAAAGAGGAAAGGATTATATATAGGAAGGTAGAAAAAAAATGGAGATTAGGAAGAATAGAAATCGGTCCGGAAATCATGATTATAAGGGAACGAGTAAAGACTTGAGCAGGAAAACTACTTATGAATTGACTATTGATTGCAGTCAAACGTGTCAGCGAGTCAACCAACTCGTTACCAGGAATACCAATCCGTAGTAGATCAATTAAGATAGAACGAGATGCAAGCAAGTTGAATATCGAAGAGCGAATGCAAAGAATAATTAGGTCAATGGAAAGTGAAGGAAAGGAAGATGTAGCTAATAGAACACTTTTCGAATCAGAAGATAGGAGGAATTTAGATATACATATGTACCATTTTGATGTGTTATTTCATAATTTTAGCAAAAACTTGGATATATCATTTTGATATTTCATAATTTGTGTTGTGTGCATACCATTTTAAGATAGCTTACCGTAATTCGGAAAATTTTTCCATGTAGTCAAATAAAATTAATCACATATTTTGTTTTATTTTAAAAATTATCGTAAAAATTAATTAATTCACTCGAGTAGGAAATATACGCAAACCTCTGAAATAAGACGATACTCGTTAACTTTTTTTCGTTCACATCGCCAATTTTTCGTGTAAACTTTTACATAATTTTGCTGTTTGAGCGATTATTACACACGCTTCCTAATAAAGTTTCACCTTATTACACTTTTTTACTTTCTCCGAAAATAACTTTTTTTCTTTTTTTTCTTTTTTTTGACTTAGCTTTCGTCAACTAGCCAATGTTTTCCTTTGCTTAACCCGTTATATAGGGTTTTTTTATAAAATTTTCTTACTTTTAATTTGCACATTTCTATTTCGCGACGCTTTATAAATTTATGTACTAGTAAAGCTAGATTTGTCGTTGGATCTGCCACTATTTGGGTTACAATCACTGGAAAAGTGTGCTGCTTTGATATTTGGTTCTAAGTTTGTTTCTGTCCTGTTTGTAGACTATACATTTCCAAATAAAATAATCTGTTGTACCCTCCATTCTACAACCATTGCATGCTCCATCATTGACAATATTAATTTTAGCCAAGTGAACGGAATAGGGTTTTGTTGGGTTCTGTTCTCAATCTAGTTATCGTTATAAAACAGTCTCTCTCGAAGTTGTTAACTCCATTAAGCGACCGTTGGAACACTGGTTTTTCTGTAAATAACCGTTTCGTAACATGTTCATTACTACATACTTATTGTTCTCTGGGTCGTTTGTCCTCAACAATTTCGAACTCAACCAAATGTTCAACCGGTCTACACAGAAAACAGCGAATAATCTCGAGAGGCGGAAATATCTGAAATCCGTCAATTTAAGGGAATATACGTATATATTTAAATTACATTTAGATCTCGGTAATTTGAATCAAAACATCGATTCTCGGTAATATAAAAGTTGCAAATCGTGTCAGCGATTAATGTCGTGGCCGCCATCATAAAAAGAACCGGATTTCAAAAGTTAGAAATATTGTAAACAAAAACAGAGCCTCTGAAATAATAGAGTTTATGAATGCTTTTTTTTTTTTTTTTTTATTGGACTCTTCAACTCGAGCGCTTCACTCAGAAACAATTAGAAAGGGAAATGAATCAGTTATATTTCGATGCGGTCAGACATTGCAATTAGAAAGAAACAAACAATGGGAACGATATGTGGAGAAGGAAAGAACAGGATATAGGAGGCACAATACGGAGTAAGAATACCGCAATTCGTAGCAAATTGAAATAGAAAGCAAAACGCTCGACTAGAGAGGACAATATGGAAAGGAAACCAACGAAAAACGAAAACGGGAGGAGGATAATACGGTTTCAGAACGCAGACGAATAATGGAGATAACAACAGAACGATGAAGTGAAGGAAACAGAGAAAACCCGCAGATTGGCAGGAAGGCTAGGTTGAACGGACAGATAAAAACAATTGTTAGAAAAAGAGGAAACGTACATATATATATACCCGATATCATAATATCTAAGATTAAAACTTTTGCACAGCGGAAGGAGATTAGAGGATGGGATTTTTCTTAAGAAAAAAGGCGAGAAGAAGCAACAACCCGAACTAAAGAGTCCCCGCCGCTTCGTTATCAAAAATGCCCGAATGGCTGGCACACCAAATCAATTTGAATGGAATAGGGGTAAGAAAGAAGGTGGAGAGTTTATAAATGACATCGTAAAAATTAGTTTATAAATATTTTCAAATTTTTAAAGCTTACCCGACTTTTTCTCTTTTATATAGTTTTAATATTCAGCAGCGTTTGCCTCCTTTTTTTTCCTTTCTTTTATTTTTCTATTGTTTATTTTAATTCCCTTTTTTGTTCTTTTCATGTATTAATCTATACTTATAAGATGTAACTTTTCAGCGTCGCAAATGGCCTTAGCTGCTGAGTGATTTTAAATAAATAAATTATATAAATATCGGAAAACTAGTAGGTTAATTGACATCGGAACCGAGAGAAATAATTACAATTTATAGAAAAAAAAAAAAAAGAAAAAAATCTAGAATTACAAGAGTACATCGCGCTGAGAAAAAACACGTAAAAGTAGAAAAAGAACCAAAAAAGTATTCTCGTAGTAACAGAGAACGATGACATTAGGCGTTTTCTAGAAACGGCCATAAAATTTAACGCGAACTCTGCAATTGTAGTATTATCAATTTTAGCTCGCTGTAAAATCTTTTGTAAAGCGACAGGTAGAAAATTGTAAAATTGCGATATTTCCCAAAAAAAGGGATAATGAATCGTAACTCGATAAAGAAAAACTTTCTTGCATGTTTTTATCTGATACTTGAAATTTTCCAAAACATACTTTTGTTTCTCTGTGGAGCGCGTATTACAGAGTTAGAAAGTGAATTCGGAAATAGTTTCTAACAAAAAAACCAATTAACTAATTATTCTTTTTTTTTTTTTTTTTTTTTTGGCTCAGCATCTAAACCATTTGGCCACTTTTAACATTATTCTTAACTTGATTATATTATTTCCTGTTTTTTATCTCTCAACTTTGTACGTTGTGTATTTCACAAAGTAATAAATTCACAACATTATGCGGAACATAAACAATAAAAGCATCATAAAAATTATGTAAAACGCACATACTAAATCATATTAAAAATATTACAAAAAACATCGACTAGTTTCGACGAATTACCGTCATTATCAAAATGTTAGTTGATTATTACAATTAAAGTTAATCAAGTGCATCGAATAAATTCTAATTTTATCAGCGACGATTTATCAAAGAGAAAATTCACTGCCTGACAAAAACGCTAGAAGTTGACTCTGTGTCTTTTAGTTTTATTACGTCTCAGTTATCCGACATTCAGATTTATCTGCAGGTACAACGTGGAAAAAGTGTTATTATAAAGAAATCTGATTCGCCAACTAATTATGAAATTCGATTATTCTTTTGTAAAAATTTTTTTTTTAAACGACACATCGTTAAATGCGCGCGTGATTATTTAAAACCAGTACCGCATTATACTCGAATTTATCGGGATCTCTGCATAAATATTGAAGCGTGATATATGTGTTTTACGCCCTCAGGGATGCTAACCATGGGGTTTTACCCTTCTCGTAGATTTTATTTATTTAAAATTTTATTTTTGTTTCGATGTTTATTGTTATTATTATATTAAATTATCCGACTGAATTCTAATCGATATATTTTATGATCCTTTCACCTATCTTTTGGTACTGGTTGACCGCTGAAAAACACAATATTTAATTATGAATATGACAACGATACAATAATACAAAATTAATTAAATTTAAAATAAAATTTTACGTAACACTGTTGTTGGTGGTGATCCGCGATCCGTTGGTTCATGGTTCGTTGATCGGCAGATGCGTAGAGATCGGATTAGATATTAATCGGGTCTTTACGTTCGTGTTCCGCGGTTCGTCACACTTATCCGGACTTACTAATTTCGATACTTGACAATTCTAAGTCACAAATACTGAGGATATCGAATACTTCGTAGAAATCGCGACACAAATTTTATAATTTTTTTCTTGAAAGCAAGATTACAACTGCCTTGTCAAGACTGATGGTTAACATACGACTGGCCAATAAGAAGAGTAATTAACTTCAGCGAAGGTAAAACACAACTGCTTTCTATAAAAAAATTGTTTCTCCGATTTTTTTTACAATTTCTCTCGCCTTTTCGCCCGTGACCGCTGGAATTGACCCCATCAGGTAGACCGTTTTTCTTCGTGATCGGTGATTGGCTACCCCAATCGACAACAGGATTTCATTCACGTGCGCGTTTTCACTCGCACCACCAATTCTAAATTATTTTTATTTTTACGTTATTTTATTTTTATTTTATTTTCATTTGAATTTTACTTGAGCCATGTAATGGGCACATTAAAATATGTACGCGGTAAATTTCAGATATACTTTCATTTATTTCCCCCAATCAGGCCCGCGGGAAATAAAGAACAAAAAAGATTAATCACTTCCGAGGAAACTTTAGAAATATCACTATCGGATTGCCCAACAATAGAACAAATATTACCGCTTTATTAGACCTTTTTACCGTTTAAACCACTTAGAAGATTATGATTCCAATTTTTTTTTTTTTTTTTTAATTAAATGGGCTCGGTGTCAGCACTGACCCAACTCATTGAGCTTAGATAACCTACTGAGATTCTGAGGCGATCGGAGATAAAGCGTATAAAGGAAAGAAGGAGGGGAATAACGGCTAGAGATGGGAAGGAAAGGATAAAGGAAGCTTTTAAAGAGGTAGGAAGATCCAACGCCAAGAGTTCGGCGTGTAGATGAGAGCATTCGGGAAAAAGAGCAGGACATCCAAAAAGGATATGGTTGGGACGCATATAAAGGGAAATCAGTAGAGTAGAGGGGGCATAAGGGGGAAGGTAAAAGAGAAAAAGAAAAACGAGAAGAAGGAAGGAGGGAATGACCAAGTCTTACGTCTGATTAAGGAAACAATAGCTGAGCGCCGAGAAAAGGGAAGAAATTGGAACTAGAGCTGTGAATTGGGGATAGGTTGTAAGAGGAGGTAGAAGGAGGAACGATTGGCAAAAAAGGAAGAGTAGATGTCAATCCATAGTCTGGCATGGAGACTTACGGAGAGAAAAAGGATGTCTGAGGCAGGAAAATGCGGGAGGAGTGGACCATTAAGAGACGCCAAGCGAGCTAGAAAATCAGCTGTTTTGTTGCCCACTTCGAGTTGCCACTGTATTGATCTCTCCCAAATCTCAAGGATAAGCCGTGAACATTTTAATAAAGAACTCGTATCTTTTCTTCTTAGTCACTTTGATTTTCGGCGTAGTGACTATATCTGTATAGTAAAATTGTGCAGTCTAGTGTTCGGGGCAGTATTATGTCAGAAGCAGATCCAGAAGGGCATTTGGGGGGGGGGGGGTATATAATTACGTAAAATCTTCTACGGTAGGCAGTAGATTTGAGAAATAGCCTTTGTTTCATAAAGAAAATCAAATAGCGATCTTTATAGAAATTTAAAAATGTTTTAAAAATACATAATAGTTACAATTTTTAATTTAACTTTTGTCTTATATTTAGGAGTGAAAAATAAAACGAAATTATAAAATTCTAGCTAAAATGGTAGTTTAGGAATAGTAAGAAAGATAGTATTTTTATTAGACATTTTACTTCTTTTTTATTTTTGCTAGTAATTCGATCCGAATTCTTTGTCCGTGAGCAAATTTAAATATATATATTTCTCATTGAACTATTTTTAATTCAAATTACAAAGTAAAAATTAAAAATAAATAAAAATGGCAAGGTATCGATGACAGTTGGGTTTAAAATAAAATAAAAGCGTAACATTAATAGTTTCACTAGAAAACAGTATTTTTTTTTTTTTTTTTTTTTTTTTGTGTCGGGTACCATGTACTGCTGCTATGGCCAGGAGCACCCGTAAGTAGTCATTGGATGTTATATGGAGTTAATCATATTTATATTTCGGAGAAAGTGAAGGACTGCTTCTATTGCAACTGGATCATTGGATAAAACTTGTTTTAATGAATTGCAACTAAATTTTTGAGGTCGATATATGGAGTATTGTGGGCATTCAAAGAATAGGTGTCGGAGTGTTAAGGGTGTCTGGTCGCAGCGGGAACACAATGGTGGCTCTGTTTTATTTATAATATAACTATGAGTCAGTGCAGTATGACCAATACGAAGACGAGACAGGACTACCTGTTCTTTTCTACTGAACGTAAAAGATCTCCAAGGAATAGGATAAGAGCGGATAGCTCTAAGGTGATTAGTCGTAGGGATTGCATTCCACAGGTCGCAAAAGGATTCATTTGAGAAAACAGTATTAACTATCTACATATATATAAAAGAAAGTCGTGTTAGTTACACCACTTATAACTCAAGAACGATTGGACCGATTTTCATGATCTTTGATTTGTCGCATTTGTCTCCATCCCGAATAGCAGAATACACAATTTAAAATAAAAATTTCGATAAATTTTTTTTTTTTTCTATGTAAAAAACCAAAGTCTGGTGTGTTACGTCATTTATAACTCAAGAACGGCTGGAGCGATTTTTTTAAACTTTGATTTGTTGGATTTGTTCCAACCTCAAATAGCAGAATACCAAATAAAAAAAAAAAAAAATTCGACGATTTTTTCTTTTTTAATAAGTTGGGTGTGTCACACCATTTGTAACTCAAGAACGGCTGGACCGATTTTTATGATTTTAGATTTGTTGGATTTGTTTCCACCCCGAATAGCAGAATAAGAAATTTAAAACTAACTTTATTAAGAAATTTCATTTCTTTTTTTTTTGCTGCTTTTGGCTCAAGACGGCTGTTCACGCAATTATTTAACCTTAATTTTTTGATTTTATGAAAGGGCTTCTGTGTTTTGTTTTATATTTCAGATTTCGCTTTAAAAGGGTTATCTGGTGATGAGTTATGAATTTTTCGAGGGTAATTTTTCAAGTCGTTCTAAATTACATATTATGTATTCTAGGCAGCTACTTGCCATCCAGGGTAATCGCTCAACTTAAAGTTGTAAATTGTCATAGGTAGAAGTTTAATTGAATTCTGATAAGTCAAACTGTTTCCGAGCTATTGTATAATTGAATAATTTTGTCTTTTGCGAACCATCTTATTCGGTTATACTGATCTTTGTTATTAAGGCGAATAATACGTTGCTGCCACGTGAATTACATTCATTTCAATGTAATTATTGTACTATTTTCATTTTGATTTTTGTACATTTATTGAACTTAATTCATTTTGAGTATTAATTTTATCTTAATAAAAAAATGAATTTAATTCGGCTAATAAGTTATTACATTTACTTTCTCTATAGCGGTACGAAGTTCGCCTGGTCAGCTAGTTTTATAATTAAATTCGTAGGTAACATTTATACAAATCTTTTATAGTATAAATTAAGTTTCTCTGTTATAACAAATTTTTTCATAGAGGCTTTGTTTCTTGGGGTGGTGTCCCTTATTTCCTCTCCGGTGAATCCGCCACTGGTTCAATTCTATTTTTTGTTTTAATATGAAAGGCGTTAAATTCAAATATGTATAGATTTTACTGAATCAAACCTGTACAAATATTAAATTTGTGAATGTTCTACTGTACAAACGTATTGGTTTCAATTATTTTACGTTACAAAGTATGTGAGAGAAAAAATTAATCGAAAAACAAAGAAGTCTTAAACATATAACAAGAATTTTTTTTTTTTTTTTTTTGGGGCTTGTCAACCAGGAACCTTTACCCAGAAACAGTTAGAAAAGAAACGTATCAATTATATTTCGATTCAATCAGATATTGTTAGTGGGAAGGAACAAATAACGGGAATAATCTGAAGGAAGAAACAGAATATAAGAGGCACAACGGAATGCGCATGTGTTTCGTTCGGGTAGAATCTTGTTCGAATTCCGCAGTCCGTAAATTGATACCTCTAAAAATGCGTCGAGTTTATAAACTAGTGGAAGAAAATGGATGAACTGCGGGCTAAACTGCGTATTTATTTTATATGATTACAAGCTACATCTGAGTTACAAATCCCGAAAATAAATAAGTAAACAAAAGCATTATACAAGTAGCCCGAAGGTGTAAATAACTTTATTGGTACAATAAAAGAATCATTAATCTTTAAGAAATAATTCCAACGGAAATTATGCATATTAAGAGTGGTGCTGGTTGGAAATTAAAATTTGGCTATTTGCGGTAATTTTAATGGCTTTATTATATAAATAAGACTATCACAGAATCAACTATGACCATAGTAGTTACACACAGCACATACAGTTTAAGGGGGAAAAAATTATGTTGAGTACCTACCGCTCATTTTTTTTTTTTTTTTTGAGCATGGGTTTGGTGAATAAATTAAATTGCTAATTTATTTAAGCGTAGATAATTATAATGCAATTAGTGGTAAGGATGCTCAGTGTTTTTGGTTAGGGTTTGCTTTTATTTTTTAGTTATTTTCTTTTGAAGATTTTTCATATAATGATTGTGCATAAGAATGTTGATACATACTCATATCAGTTTTTTGTATGTGATTAAATTATTTACATCGCCCCCTTACGTACTTGTTAGATATATATATATATACATTGACAAAAATATATTATTGCGTACCATGAATATCGTTAATACGGAATGAGTTGTTGGTTAATTAATTTTTTACTTTGTTGCTGTTATATTTCTGTCAATGTGTACACAGAGTGGGTCAAAAGAAGTTACACGCTTTTTTTAAAATAGGGAACGCTTGAGAATAACGAAATTTAAATACTTATTATTTTTACTGCTTTATTGGTTTAAGAATTTTCGGACTATATTACGTGTGTTCAGAATAATCGCTTTTTGTGCTTTTGTGTGTGTGTGTATTTTGGAATCCGAAGAATGTTTAATCCTTCTATGAAGGAGTTCATAGTTATTCCCGTAAATGATAGTATTAATGGTACTATTATAACTTCATGCTGTTTCCAAATGTGCCGGATTTCTGTTTCTAATGGTGTATATTTCATTATTTTTTCATTATATTTCTCCTCTACGTTGTTATCGTTAGGTACCACTGCGATATCTATTAAGTACATATTTCTCGTTTGCTTGTTGATTAATATTATATCTGGTCTATTTATCCGTGTGATCCGTTAATATTGCTGTATCCCAATATAGTTTCTTTTGTTTTTTCTAATTTTGGGTTACATTTTTGTAATATGGCTGATTGTCGGTTATTACATTGTATTTTTTTGATATTTCTTGATGAATTATTTTTGTTACATTATTGTGTCTTTCTGTATATTCTGTTGCTGCTAGCGGGCAACAACCTCCTGTTATATGCTCTATGGTTTCCTTTGTTTGGTGGCATTTTTACACTGATCGTTTCGGATATTCTTATCTTTAATTATATATTTTTGATAGTTTTTTTGTTGATATTACTTGATCCTAAATGGCGAGTACAATGTGGAGGGGAGGAAACCAAAAACTTAATTGGATGGTTTCCACCGCTAACCACATTAAAGCTTTATATGTATAAAATAAATAAATAAATTAAAAAAAAAAAAAAGCTTTCCGTTTTCGGCTACAGTTCTTCCTTTTTTTAACCGGGTGTACGTTAAATCTTTTCTGATTCCTTTGGTATTCATGATGTTTAGATGTTTGCCGTGTATTGCTTTACTGATCCATTTTTCTTCCTTTTCTTCTATTGTGTTAATACTGTTTATTTTTTCTTTTTTATTCACGAGGTTGAGTGGCGTTAGATTTCTATATGCTTCGACTATTGTTCTTTAGAGTGAAAGTATTTTTTAATATCTTCTATTTGGCTCTGATGAAGTGCTCTACGATGTCTATTAGAACTCTGCCTCCTTCTTTTCTTGGTAAATTTATTCGTTCTATACACGAATAATTTTCTTTGATTTGTAAGTATTGTTCATATCAATCTAGTGGTTTCTTCTGAATCGGTTAAAATTATTATTATTTTTATTATTATTATTATTATTACTATTACGTTGTAATTCGTAAAACAGCGGTGTATAATCAGTGAAAGAATTTAAAGCGCAACACAATCTGTCCTTTGAGTGATTGTATTTAATAGAACAGTCATTTTAAATCAAATAATCTCTCTGTTAATGCCCAGTGAAAAGGTAAATTAGGATAGCAACACCATTTTCTTTTTAGCTTGCCAGCTTGATAGAACACATACACGTACATTTTACGGGGTTTATTGAACAATTCTTCATATTAACATCTTTGTGGACTCGTTCAGCGAATAGAATCTTCAGATGATCACATTGTGTAAGATCGTATTAGGCACGCATCATTAAGGTAAGAAACCTTGAATTAGTTATCGCTGTATCAGCTGAAAGTTTTAAAGAGCATTCCCATTCATAATTTTACATTAGCGTATACTACCGGCAGTATAAGATTATTACATTCCGCTGGGTGATTGCGCAAGAAAAAACTCATTGACAACTGCATTCAAACTAAGGCGATTAATGAATTATTAAACGACAGTGTAAGAATTATTACACCGAATTGTGTAATTTATGTATTTCTGCCACTCGTATTCCGTCACGAATTATTTGAAAGCAAATTAGGTGAAAAGATGAAATGAACATGAAACGTATAAATAGACAGAACATAAAACAATTACGCGCCATGCTCGATAAATTCTCTTCTGCGTTAACGGGGTAAGTCTATGTCGGGAGAGAATTAAAACGTCGACGAGTTGTAAAATAAAACCGATTTTGCAAAAGAAAAAAAAGAAAAAGAAAAAGAAAAAGAAAAAAAAATTGTAAACACAGTCTAAAAGAAAAAAAAGGCGAAAAAAGTCATAAACGAGAAATGTACCGCCCGGATAGAGGAAATAAATATTAGCCGAACCAAGTTCTGAACGTCATAGTTTCCCGTTAACAGTCTGTACAATGCGGACGGTGACACTGATTCAGTTTAGAGCGCTGTGCTATCTGCCATCTAGCCGTCTTTCTCATCCGTTAAAGCACTATTAACATACAAAACGCAACAGCAATATGCACGCACACACGCATACAGTCGCTTGTTCTAATTATAAAGCAACCCACCGACACTACGACTATGTTAGAACATGTTTCATATTCCATTTTTCCTTTTTAAAATATTTCACCAGTGGCCCGACGAAGCTAGTCACTCCGAAAAATTAATCTAAATATAAACGAACGTAATATTAGCCTCCCCCGGACTACCCGTTTTATTTCACTGAAATGTTTTTGTAATTTTAATATTATATCGTAAAATGTGGCCGCAAAGCTTTTACCGGAATGTAAATAATATTACAGAATTTCCACGCGAATATTAAAAAATCGGTATTTTAGCACAGCAACAAATAGCTTTCGTTAGAAAAAATAAAAACTCTGTTAAAATAACAACGTGAATTAAATGATCATCACTTTCTTGAGTTTGGTTTTTTGTTTCTATAGTTTCCCTTAGTCAAGTATGGAAATTCGACGTTTTGAAAAATTCAATTTACTGATAAGTTAATACGCACGCAAACACGTAATAGAAGTGTTTCCGGTATTAATCATCCGTAATCGAGATACTTGATTACATTACATGTAGTCAGAGATTAACTCAAAATATCCGGAAGTCATCAAATCGGTCACTATGTAACTGAGACGAGTGCAATTAATAAGATCGGTCTCATTTAATAATTGTTATTGATTAGATAATTAAATCAAGGTTTTGGTTTTTTAATTCTTTAAATAAGTTTTTATCGGTATTTAACTGTGAAATATTTAAGATAAGATACATCGGTATGGATGCACCGGTATCGTTGCTGGACTATATCTATGTTTAATCGCGTTTAGTTTGGCTTATAATTAAGCATCATAAAAGTTCAGAAATTATTTTGCCAGCAGGTGTGTAGAATTTTATTCGGGCGGGCGGGTTTTTTGCAATAAAACATTTTTTCGAAAAAAGTAATAAACCTTTTTTTGTGATTACTATGTTTCATTATTATTTCTTTAAATTTATTTTTACGGACCTTTTTTAACATCTCCAATAATTACGGTAAAGTTAAAGTTTAGAAGATGTTGTACCCTAGGTTGTTTTGTCCTTTAAGAAGCCTGAAATTGACCTTATCCTTCCAGGTGATTTCGATCGAGCCATATCTAAGCTAGATCTATTCTACACTTATTTCGAGTAGCCTGGAGCCTATCTCACTCAAAGAAGAGGTGTTGAACTGAAATACCTGAGTTTTACAGAAAGGGCAAGATGGTTGATTTGAGATATGGCTGTGAAACAACCCCGTATGCATCAGTCGTAGACGATTTACTGATCAGATTGCCTTATCTCTAACGATCGATCGATGGACTCTCTGATTAGGTGCATAGCGGAAGATGCAAAGAAGAAGTCCTGACAGGACTGCTAAACTAATTAATAAAGGGCAATCAAATAGAGTCGAAACCTGCGCTGAAAAGGATTAGGGCTAGGGCACAGAATATTAGAGTAGGTCAACCAGTCCTTTCAATGCAATGCGCGAACGGTTGAATATCCGTAAAAATGCAATATCGATTGAAACCGCAATACGTAAGACAGGATTTTGTTAATTATTGGGGTTCTGCTCCCTTGATTCCCTCTAATATTTGCGGCTGCTGGTGGATCTGTTTTGTTATAAGTATATTTGTTGCGAAGCTGATTTGCTTTATTTGTACTACAGTAGGCATAATTCTATATAGTATTATTTGGGTAAGTGATGTGACCTGTGGTAATTGAAAATTGAATGATTTGTCAATATGAGTTGCAATTCCCAGAACTCTGCAAGATATTTTTGTTTTAGGTTTTATTTCTATATAGGAAATCGTACGTTTGCATTAAAAACAGATAAAGAAGGGAACCGTGGAAAAAAGGATTAAGCGGAAAATCCTGAAAGTTGTCTTCAATGATATTGCGAATGGCGGGGACTTCTTAGACTGCAGAGCAACGTTTGTATTTCTTGGAAATGCAGAGATCGGCGGGTGCAACAATGTGACGTACACGCCTTGAAGGCGGCCAGTAAAAATGATGTTGATTTTTACACGCGTGTGTGTGCGTACATGTGTGTATGTGGACGACTCTAAAAAATATTCTTCAGTCGAATAACGGTAAATAGCGTGCGAGCAACGCACAAATTACGTCGAAGGTGCGTGACTCGTGCAGACAAAGGCTGATGCAATGGCGAGCTGTATACCTGCAGAGCAGTGATGAATTCAGGAATCTGTTTCTGGGGGGGGGGCAATTTATGTTCTTGGGGAGGTAGAGATTTTTTTAATATTTTTATTGAGAAAATTTTTTTGCGATATTCCTGAATAAAACTAAATATGCAAAACATGATTTGTTATGTAATTTAAAATAATGAAAAAGCAAGTGTGAACGATAAATTTCAAGTAAAATAACCGATTATAAACAACAATATTTTCTCAATTGGTTTTAAATGATTAATTCTGATTGTAGCATTAAAGGACATTTATTATAAAAACATTCCAACGGGGGTTCATTATCTTTTTATAATAAACGAATATATCGTGGTTTCAGCAGTTTTAAATGGGCTTTTCTTGGAAATAAAAAGCAAGAAAAAAGCAACAGAAACAGAAATCGAGTTGCCTATGGACCATGTCGCTTTAAAAAACAAAGAATAAATGAAAACCGAAAAGAGAAACGTTTTAATACATTTTATTGATATTAATGATAAAAGGTTCATCGACGTGAAACGTGAAAGTTCCCCTTTTAAGGCTGACAAAAAATACCAACTGCATAAAATAATTTTTTCGTCTCACGAGTATTTTACATCTTTCGCACATTTGCAATGAAAGCATATCAATTTTTTCATAGAATAACAAGCAAACTTCAAAGTCAAATTTTAAAAGACCATTTTTTTTTATCCCTATTTTATGAAGTTTCATTTTTCCGTCAAAAATAAATCTTGTAATTTGAAATTTAAAAATATACGACTAATTGAACCATTTCAAAATGTTTTGGCAGCAACTTTTGACATAACTGTAAACAAAGCGAATAACAAGAATTTTATTTCCTATGAAATTGTAGCATTCTTAAACAGCTTGTATTAAGTTCTGGGGAGGACATTCCCCCACCCCCGCAACCCCCACTGGATTCATCACTGCTTCAGAGGTTACTGATTCCTGGAAAAGGAAGATTGACGTTTGCATCAGCAATGTCGCAAAGCGGCCGACCATGTTATTAAATAGAAAAATTATATTCGTAGCGATACGATGAACATTAAAAATAATTACGATGTTGATAAAAAAAGTTTTATTTGACCGGAGATTTTCTCTATGCAAAGATTCAAATTATTTTGACAATGTAAAGTATGTAAGATATCGTGATTGTGTAGGAAAAGATGATATCTATAAAAATAATTAAAAACTGTTGATTAAAAATTAAATATACATGACTGCAGGTGGCGCGTATGCGGGGCTGCAATGCGCTCCCACAGCCAACGTGGAAAAAATGTTCACAATCGCGGTGAATGAGAGAGCAGTGTGTGCATAGAAGCCTGGGAGGACTTGGAAAAATAAATAAAACATATTACAATTGCTAGGGAAACATATAATGGGGACGGTGATGTGTGATTGGATCTGGACGGACTTGGAAAAGTGAATGAAATATAATATGATCGGGAAAATTTTTCGGAAGCGTGAAAATAAAAATATAGTCAATTTAATTTTGAAAATTTATATTAGGATAATGTATAATGCAGAGGATTCATGAGAACGTATGTGCATGGAAACGGATGTCGTGCTTTCACTGTGGTCGACTCTATGGCATATGTATGAGTGGGAATGTATAATATACGTTCGCAGCAGACTGTGCGAATGGTGATTTCATTTTTAGAACCGTAAAAATAAAAAAATACGTACCAAGGGGGGAAAATTTTTCAGATAAATATACAATAATTGATGGTAAAATAAGTGTTGGGGACAGCGTCTACGCTTCTACGGCGGTTGATGCTTTGGCAGGCTTTGGAAAATATATTAAAAAAGATCAGTAATTTTAGCTTGGAGGAGCAAGGAGGAACGAAGGAATTTTTGGCAATGTGAAAAATGAAAGATATACTCGAATTAATTTTTAAAAACTGATAATAGGATATCGTACAATGCAGAATCTGCGCGGGAATGGATGGTACGTTTTCACAGCAGACGGAGGATTCTGCGGGTTCATTTTTAGAACCATTGAAAATATGTAAAAAAAAAAACACTTACGCATGGTAAACTAATCGTAAGTGTGAAAAAATAAAAATATATTTAAACTAATTCTATAATACTCAGACTTGGAACAAAATTATTATGTCCAATAGGGAAACTAACAACAGCAGATATGTGCGTAGGAACATGCGGTGCGCATTCGTTGCGGTCAAGACATCGATGGATTTACTTTTAGATCTGGAGAAAAAATAAAAAATTATAAACGACCGGAATAGATGTACAAAAGTGTAAAAAATACACTTGGACTAATTTTATAATATTTCAGCTAAGAAAAAATTATTATGAACGATAGGGAAACTAGCGGCTAAAGCGTGCGCGAGAACGGTTGGTGCGCTTTGCTGCCGACTATCGCAACGGTGTATGTATGTGTGTGAACTGATGGTGCGCTTTGGCGACTGACTCAGAAAGATATTATTGCTCAATAGGAAACATGGGGGGGGGGGGGGGGTGTCGTTGGGCCTTTAGTGGTCATGGTAAAAGTAAATAGAATACAATATATTAGATACGAAAACGGCGACGGTGGCTGCGCGTGCGCAGGATTGGATAGTAGTCTTCTACAGCTAATGGGATGATCAGGAGGATAAGAAAAAATAAATAATGTATATTATACTCGATCAGTAAAGGGGGTTGAAGGGACAAAGGGGACTAAGGTTAGTTTCGGGCTGGAGATTTAAATTATTGGTTAATTTTTATGTGATTCTGAATATCTGATAAGTTCATACAATGGGTTCAGCGGTCGGACTCCCTTTTTCCGGGCGGGTGTTTGGATTTCCGGACTGCCCCTAGCCTAAAGCGTAATGGTTTAGGTGAAATTTGGATCCCCTGATGGGAAATTGGGTTATAATTTAATTAAATACAAGTAAACTTAAAAAAGTAGATTACTTTATAGCTCCTGAGCAAGAATTGGCTTTGGGGGCCCTTTTCCAGGGGACAGCGTGTTCGGATTACTGGAGTGTAATAGTCTAATGGATGTTGTGCTAGATCATGTTAGAATTAACGGGATTGCAGGGGAACGGGACGGGGACACTGAGAAGATTTGGGGGAAATTAGAAGAAACTCGGGTGAATTTTAAGCTCTGGGACAAGAATTCGGATTACTTTTTGCCCTTGAATAAAGTACTTGGTTGACTTTTGGAGTTCGGATTAGCGGGAGTCGCCAACTCCCGCTTTTATAGGCTAGTGTGATACCAGTGTAATTGTCACAATTCTAGTGTCCTCCACGGTATTTCTTCCTGAATACCTACTCTCTCCACTTTATCATCCTTCGCATAATATAATCTTCTCTCGTCCCACTATATTCGCGTCGATTGTCTGTGGGCCGGTAACTATATGAAGGTATAAAGGATAATGAATTGGCAGATTCTT